>CM031240.1:463227068-468027068 GCA_018340775.1 Taxus wallichiana var. yunnanensis
AGCTTCATGGTATGATTCCCTCACTATCTGCTTAACTCGCTTGAGTGCTCCATTTTGGAGTTTTAAAAGCATACATGTGTGGTTCCGCTTGCTTCAGGATCTCATCTTCTTTTTACATAAGATGTCTTCTTAGGTCTCCCAGGTATCCCTTCCTCCCCTATCTCTATTCCTCCTCCGCCCAACGCAGCTTCCAATAGCCCCATTTCTTTGCCTTCCGCCCCCCACCACCACTTCGTCACCCCTCTACCTACCTTCTCAGCTCCCTCTATCATCCCCCACCTCCGCTCCCACCCCCTTCGCTTCCACTTCATCCAAACCTGTTACTAGGTCTTCTAGAAGGTTGAACCTTGATACCCCTGTTGTGGGGAATGTTCCTCAGGAGTTATAAATTTCCCATAACCTCCTACATATTAGTATTACTAGTTCACAAGAGGCATGCATTGAGAGCTCCAAAACAAGGCTGAAAGCCTTAGAAGCCGACATGATGCTATTGAAAGAAGAGGTAAAAAACTTGACAAAGCAAAAAGGTAAGAGGAAGAAGGAGGAGGAGGCTTTCATTGATAATAAACAGGTTGAAGACATATACAAAAAGATAAAGTCCTTAGATAACCATTTAGGGAAGACCAAGACTCGTCATGATCATAATATGGCTATTTTTAATGTAATTGAAGAGTTTATTGAGCAGCATGTCTGCAGTGTCTCTAATCTCAGCGGAATTCTAGCAACTCTTTGGGGTATGGAAGAGGAAAGCAAAAGGACCATTGAACAACTGGATGTTACTGACTCTACCCACATGATGACTTTGGCTATGTTCACCTCTTGGCAGAATATCAAAACTAGAATTGAAAAATCCACCACGAAGTACTTGTGGATACTCTTGCTATGTTTCTCTGTATTTTTGCTATTTTTGGCTGCTCCTCGTGCAGTGTTCGCCTCTCGTTTGTTTCATTGGGGTAACTGCTCTTGGACTGCTTGGGGTTTCTATGTCTCAAATGGATCTTGATCCTTTTTGTTTTGGTCATCATTCCTATTCTGTCTTCTATGCCCTATTTTGTACACAAGGGTATAGTCCCTTTCAAAAACTATTTATCAATAAATAAAAAAACTCAAACCCAAATTAACATCAAGTTGACTCAACATGGTTTACATCATCATTTTCTTATTTAATTAATTTCACCTTATGACTTTAAATTAAGTCCATTTATTTACATAAATGAATATGAATAGAAAATTAAATTCATTTTATGATTGATCGATCCCTTATCATTGTTCACATTATTGTTCTCACACTTTATTCTTCATTTAACTTAAGCTCTATTTTTAATCAAGTAAATAGGATTGGAGGGTCCTCGCCCATTTATTAATAAAAATAAGGTACAAAAATATTTTACTAGAAATACATAATCCACCTTCATAGTGTAAGATACATATTGCAAAATACTACCAAACATTATACTAATGAGCATAACCCAAAGTTAAAAAGCAAATGTCTATCCTAATTATCATGGAAAAAATAACATTTACATGCTTTTTGGCCTAAGATCGATGCAATTGTGGGTCTTATAAGCTTGTTTTTTTCCCAACTAGAGCTAACATCACAAAGAAGGGTAGTTATCTATTATAAAATAATTATTTATCCTTTATTAAACATGAATAAACATATTACTCAAAACATAAATGGTTCAAACCACCAATATCACACATATATTGATCATAATTACATAAAATTCAGAATTATATGTTTTAATTGATTATATTCATATCCCTCACTTTTTACATTGATTTCTCTCTTTATTCTTCATGATTATATTAACTCTTCTCACTCATTTTCATGATATATCCTCTTCCCCCTCATTTTACATCATTATATAGCCTTTAAAAGGAAAAATTTATGTCTTTTCACTCATAATGACTCATGGTAACCATTGGTTAACTCTTATTTACATTCTTAACTAGTAATTAGTGGATATTTACACATATATCATGGTATTTATGTATTTTCCTTGTGTAAAATATTATATATTCTTCATTATTATCATTCTAATATGTTTATGAATTCCACAATATATTATAATGCTCATATAAATCTCATCAACATCATAAAGAAACTTCATAATATGAATATCCCTATCAACATCATCCCTAGACTTTAAACATTGTCTCATGCTTGAGATAACCAAGTGATGAAGAATCGTGTTACCATACACAAGTTTTGATGAATAAATCTCCTAGTTTGCAAAGTTTAGATGATGTTCTCCCCAATTATCTCTTGAATATGAATTTTATAGGCTCTACGTCTTATTCATCTTCCAAATATTCATCTTTTGGAGTCTTCATAACGTGTTGTTATTTTCTAGTTTTTCTATTCCCAAGAAGTTTGTCTTGGTCCCTCTATTCTAGTATAATTGTGATTTTTTAGGAATTTGAATGAATCAATTTCTCCATCATCATCTCACAGTATCCTTCTCACGCATCTAACATGTTTTACTCACAATTCAACATTACAATCCTCATCCTTTTTCCTTCCATCTTGTTCATTTTGTATTGTACCATTTTTTGACCTAACTATACTTTTCTTCTTCTCATTTATCACCTTTTCTTTTCTTTCTATTTCCTTGTGGTTTTGATTATTTTTATTTCTTTTTCATTCTCTACATTTTCTTCCTTTATTATGTAACATCCTCTCCCAATGTCACAGCTTTAATTTTATCCCTTAACAATTAACTTAATTATCTCTTTTTCCCTTTCCATTTTTGGTTTTTTGGTTTATCTTCCATATGATTCTTCTTTTCTTTCCATGATTTGTCTTTTTGTGTTCTAAAACATTCTATGGATGTATATTTATCAGATGGTTATATTATTTTGGTCTCTTTTTCTATCTTTGTCCCTTCCTCTTTGTAATATCTCTGTTCAACATGTATCTTCTTCTCACAGTTCCATAGTATATGTCCATTTTTTCCACACCAATAACATGTTATCGACCTTCTCCATTGACCATTTTCTATATTTTTGATATTTTCCATCCCATCCTTTATTGTAGTTATTATCTCCATAATAATGATGGTATTTTCCTCTATTATAGTTATTTCCTCCATACCTCCCATGGTATCCTCTGTAGTATCCCCTTTCATTATCTCTATGATATCCCCTATGATATCCATTATCTCTCTGATATCCCCAGTAGTATCCTCTTCTATTATCTCTTTAAAATACATCACGATATCCATTATATATTTGATATCTCCAAAGGTATCCTCTTTCATTACTTTGGTGAAGTATTTATCTTAGTTGCATTAATTCATTTTATAGCTTCTCCAATTTTAATACCATTTCACACTCTCTCCTCCATGGTTTCACTTCTAGTTTTGATTACATTTACAATTATTTAATAAATTTTATGAACTCTTTTCCCTCGAATAATATTCTTATATAAGGTAACAACCCCGTAATAAACAACTCAATTTTATTTTTCACATTTGGTGGTTCATCTAGTTTTTGCACTATATTCTTGAATCTTTGATCAAATTCCTTAATTGTATCTCCTTCATTTTGAACTAAGTCCCACATTTTTCTCACACCTTCCAATGACATGGGGGATGAAATTTTGTATAAGGGGTTCATTTCCTCAATAATATCTTATGGTTGGGGGAGAATAATCACTTCCTAATTCAATACTATTCCCACAACTAAGTAATAACTAACTTCCTTTTCTTTTCCTTCTCCAATCTCTACTTTTCCATATTTTCTTCCCTCTATCTCTTCTCCTAATCTATACTTTATTTTCCTTTATTTCCCTATTTAATCACCCCAAACACTATATACTTTATGAAAATTTAATTCCTTTGGATTCCCCTTTTCACCAAAAATCCCCTATGTATAAAGCCCTTCTAAAAGAGAGCTAGAGAAATCTTCACGTTAATATTTTTCTCAAAAACATATGCATGCTTTTTAATACTTTTTTTCTCTCTTTTTAAAATTATCTACTTCCACCCTCAACCCTCTTATATATATTATTTATTTGGACCTGGGATCAAACACCAAAATGTTTTCCTAAGACCCAACACAATTATGGGTCTTATAAGTTCATTTTTTCCCAACTAGAGATAATATCACTAATAAGGGTAGTTATCTCTTATAAATAATTATTTATCCTTTATTAAACATGAATAAACATATTAATCAAAACATAAATGGTTCAAACCACCAATATCACACATATATTGATCATATTTACATAAAATTTAGCATTATATGTTTGAATTGATTATATTCATATCCATCACTTCTTACATTGATTTATCTCTTTATTCTTCATGATTATACTAACTCTCTCACTCATTTTCATGATATATCCTCTTACCCCTCATTTTACATCATTATATATCCTTTAAAAGGAAAAATTTATGTCTTTTCACTCATAATGACTCGTGGTAACCATTGGTTAACTCTTATTTACATTATTAACTAGTAATTAGTGGATATTTACACATATATCATGGTATTTATGCATTTTCCTTGTGTAAAATATTATATATTCTTCATTATTATCATTCTAATATGTTTTTGGCTTCCATGGTATATTATAATTCTCATATAAATCCCATAAACATCATAAAGCATATTTTTAATATGAATATCCCTATCAACATGACCGCTTATAGACTATTAAAGAAACATATCCAAGTACTTGAGACTCATGTTGTAGAAATGCAAAGAACTGCATATATATCTCAACTTGAAGAAATGTATATTCTTGACCCCATTTGGTACACTTTTGGGTCATGTGATTTGCAAATAAGGCTTATTAATCGATCCAGTCAAAACTTCAGTTATTGTCAATTTTCCTCCTCCCAAGACACAAAAAGAGGTGAGGACAATTCTTGGGTATATAGGCTATCATAGAAAATTCATAAGAAATTATGTTGAGATCAAAAACATTTTGAATAATTCTTAAAGAAAAGAACGAATAAACAAATACAATGGACTAAACTATGTGGGGATGATTTTGAGGTCTTTAAGGATAAAATCTTACATACACTAATATTAACATTTCATGACTAGAAATTTCCTTTCCATGTCCATGCATGCACATTAGGTATTTCCATTGGTGTAGTTTTGACACAACTAATAGATAAAATGGATCATCCAATAGCCTTTACAAGTTGGAAAATAGCTAAAGATGAAATGAATTACTCTACTAAAGAAAGATAGGCGTTGAGAATGGTATATGCCCTATAAAATTACAAACATTATCTGCTAGCTACATCATTTATCTTCCACACAAGCCATGAGAAAATAAAATATTTACTAAACAGACCAGTGCTACAAGGTAGAATATGTCGTTGGTTAATGTTGTTTCAAGAATTCAACTTTGCTATTACAACAAACTGGGAATTGAATAATGAACTAGATTATCTCATTAAGAGTATAAATATGGGGATATGAAGGACCTATTGATGATGAATTCCTTGGTGAACATATATTTAGAGTTGAGGCCATCCCAAAATAATTGATTACATAACACAATTACTAACTATAGGAGAATTTCCTAGTGAATATACAAAACAACAAAATAAAACATTATTAAGCCAAGATTTTCCCTTTACTTTAATCCAAGGATAGTTATACAAGAAAGGACAAGATGATGTCCTTATAATGGTTTCCTTAGAACATGAAAGAAAGAACATACTAGTAGAAGCTCATGAAGGTATAGCCAAAGGACACAATGGAGGAGAAAAAATAGCCGGAAAGTAATGATGGTATAATTATATAGGCCTACACTATTTAAGGATGAACATAAACACAAAAGGTCTTGTGACATATTTCAACAGGTGGGAAAACCAAATTCTAGAGATGAGATTCCTTTAAAACATGTCCTAGCACTATTCCTATTTAAGAAGTGGGATATAGACTTAATTGGACCTATTAAACCCACCACAAAGCATTCTCAGAAATATTCATCATTACAGGACAACATATTTAACATTATGGGAAAAATCCATTACAAATAAAGATTGTATTGCCAAAACATTGGAAATATTTATATATGTACATATAATTACTCAATTTGGATGTCCCCTAAGAATTACAAGTGACCAAGGAAAATATTTTGTGAATGCCATTACTAAGGAATTATTAGGCCAATTTTTTATAAATCATAACTACAATATGACCTATCATCCACAACCTAATCGACAAAGGGAATATTTTAACAAGGTCTTGGAGAGTTTAAGCACAAAAATATGTTCATTACAAAAATTAGATTGGGACCCGAATATACCAAAGAACACCGTGGGCTTACCACACTACCTATAAAAGGTTGACCAAAAACTCCCCATTTCAATTAGTATATGGAATAGAAGCCACAATCCCCATAGAATTTGTCCTCCCAATATTAAGAGTGGTAGTAATGTTAAAAATTAATTAATATTCTTTTCTACATGAATGACTTATTGAATTATAAAAATCAAATGAAAAAGATTTCTAGCAGCATACAATCAAACTCAAGAAAAAAGGAGACAGAAAGCATGGCATGACTGCCATATAAAAAGGAAATAATTTGACATAAGAGACCATGTACTTGTTATATGATAAAAATGGAAGCATCCTGGAAAACTTAAAGTTTGATGGTTAGGACCTTACATCATCAAGGACATATTATCATCAGGAGAAACAAAACTTCAAACCTTGCAACTCAAAAAACTCCCATGTTATTTCAATGGAGTAATGCTAGAAAAATATCATATATATATATATATATATATATATCCGTCCTATTTGAAAATTCATAAGGGCATACTTACTCTACTAAGAATAAGAAAGTATAAAAATCATAAAGGAAGAAATAGAAATCCATGTAAGAATATTACCCGTAGTATAAGGAAAAATATGTGGAGGAAGAATATCCATAGAATAAAGGAAAAATGCATAGAAACACACCAGCGTAACAAAGGAAAAATCCACGGAGGAAAAACACCCGTGGAATAAAGTAAAAATCCATGGAGGAAAGATAGCCGCATTAATAAAATAAAAGACATAGAAGAAGAGAGACCCGCATAAAAATAAAAAGTCACCAACATCCAAAGAACTGAAAAAATGAATAACAATCCAAAGAATAAAGAGAAAACTATGGAAAACCAAGAGTAAGTCAAAAAGACACATAACATAACAAAAGGAAAACCATAGGCTAATAAGACACAAAAAAATTATGACACAAATTATCACCAAAAAAAATAAATATGGTAGGTAAGGACTCAAACTATATAAAACCACCTATTTATAAATGCTTTATGGATAAAAGAGAAAATTTCATAAAACAAAGAATTGGTTGCCAAAATTGTGATGAAGAAATAAAATAGGGCACACAGAGGGCATTTACGAAGAACGGATATTCCAATTATTGTTTCACAAGAAGACTTCCCCACCCAAATACCACATTTATTCCAAGAAGTGTACTCTACATGATCCAAAGTGGGAATTTTTTCATATCCCATTCGAAGTGGCACATACAAACAACCTTCGTAAATACATTCATTCATAGATTGTAGAATATGATCATACATGATTAGAAGTGGATAGACAATTTCTCCTATAAGATAACCCTACTACAAAGGAATTGGAATATAAATACACCACCAAAGTCATAAGTGAGATAAAGATAGATGCATGGAGTTGTATCCCTTATTTTATCAATGCCAAAAACACAATTAGGGTTTTCCTTAGATGGCTCGATAACCAGATGTTATATTTATATCAACCATATATGATTAATACATAAGTCATTTCTAGGGTTACAGGATTATTAGTCACATGATGTTATACAATCACAAAGAAGAAAGACAAAACGTTGGTGATAGGATTCAAAAATACCAAAAGAGGCACCCGAATTCCAAAAATTTCCAATCACATCCTCATGTACATGACCAAGGCCATTTGTTTAAAAATTTATCATACAAATCGTGAAGATGGAGCTCATGGACTTAGTGCCCAAATTTCCCTAGATATGGTGACTTCACATTTATAATATAATATTTGTGAGCTATTGGACTCGAATTTCATGAAAAACACTAGAAACATTAACGAGGAAAACATACATTTTTTTATGGGTCTCTTTTATTATGCTTAGCCATGTACTTTACCAAAACCCTCCCCACCCAAACAGAACCTATTGAATGGCAAAAAGATACACCAATTGCAGAGAAAATTTGGGGAAATATAAAAATGGGTGGGGTTACTCAAATCACATCCTTGATAGGATGGAAAAACCAAATTAGGAAGATAATAGCAAATAAATTTAAGATATCTAAAAATTTATGGTAAGATATGAATAGGAAGTAATTTTCATTACTAATATTTATCATACCTTCTTCATACCCCTCATTCCATGCATATCGCATATACCTCCACTACCATATGAAGCTTTTAATGATTAGAGGCTACATCCATAGAAGAAATAAGGAAAATTCTCATAGATCCTAAGGAACCGCCCCACCAAATTTCAATAAAATAATTAAAGAAACATAGGAATAATAGAGGAACAAATACCGAACACATTATGGCAATGTGGAAACAAGTAAATTAGGGATGAAAACATAAAAAAGAAGGCCAAACAGAGGCCCTAGTTCTTCAGGCCCCATTACTAAACACCAAAAGGAAATGAAATCAAAGAAAAACTAAAACAAGAAGAGGATGGTGAAGAAGAATAATCATAAGAAATAGAAAACATTTATGAATCAAGAAGAATAAACTCCCTATGTTCCACCCGATTCTTAGAATTTTCTTTAAAATATTGACGAAATAGATAGGGTAACAGGTGTAGGAGGAATACCTGTTGAAATGTTGGTTAATGGGTTATTACGCGCGTGTTGACTCCTTAATCTACAACTGATTATGAGAATTTCCTTTTAGATAGGAGGAACTACCTATAATGGAAAGGAAGACCACTAGAAAGAGTTAAACAATATGTGTAGTGAACTTCCTAGTGTGTGCTAGATTCGAGAAGTGTGATGATTCCTAGATGGTTGTCAATCCACTGTTCAAAACAATTTAATGCAGGTAATGAAGTAAATCCTATTGTAATTAAAATGATTTGGGTATCTCATCCAAAATACAATAAGGAAGATCTAATCTAACAGGATAAGTTAAAATAAGATCCGAAGGTCAAGTAATTGGTTCTGGATCTCTGCAAGTCTGACATAGGTCTCAAGCAGGTCACAGATGCATAAGGGTGATGTGGGAATAGGTAGGTTGCTTGTTGTTACGGGTTGTACGGGAAAATACGAGAGACCAATGCTAGTTAAGGGTGAGTGATCGGTTGGGTGTAACTAGTGTCGATTCTTCGTGGAAAAATAGGAATGCCACATAATGAGTTTTGGATCTTCCTTGTGATTACACAAAGGAATTGATTGGTTGGAAAGATATTAGGCTATTTGGCTGGGGTTTTGTGAGGTTTTTAATGGATATATGGGGGATGAGTATTAATGGATATCAGTGGATGGTTAGGGAAACAAAGAATGACAATACAATGATGGAATAAATGAACCAGAGAAGTAAATTGTTCCACTTACTTGAAATCTAGTTCTGAGTGCCTGTGAGTGATGAATGAAGGTGCTTGGTAAGGGGTTGAATGTTTTAGATGATCACCAATAATAGGAAAGCTTCGCATGGGATACACGTGCATTCCTTTTTCTTGGTTGGATTAAATCCTCACCGGGGTGAATGCTTTGGATGGTCTCAGTGCAAGAGAAAATGTTTGATCTCCTTCCTTGCATGTGTGTTCTCGCTGAAATTCATTCTTAGAAGATGCGATAACTCTTAGGAATCTCCCAATGTTTTCCAACCTTGAAAATGAGGTTTTTTTGGAGATAAAGGGTGACCAAAGGTAGTTCCACTTAAATGGTGATCATAAGGGTAATCAAGCGCTCGGCCAGGTGGGATTTTTAGTTTTGCTAAACTAGGTAAATCCCCTTGATTTTCTAGGATCTCGTGTCATTAGCTTTGCATATCGGATAGAATCTTCTTGTAATCATATGGGAATGTGGTTAGAGGGAATGTAGGCATTGATTTTTAGGGTTTGGGTAAGTCTTAGTTAGTTATGGAAACTTACTAAGAATTGGTCTTAGGGTGAGTTGGCTTGATTATGTATCTAGGTGAGATGTATGTGGAGATTATCCCAATTAATATATTTAAATAATAAATGTGGTGAGGATAATTAATTAATTCAATTAAATTAATTAAATTAATATTATTGGGGTGAAGGGGCCATGGCTAAGTGAATGTGTTCAATGGTGTTTATTTGTTAAGGGGCCAAAAGGGAGTGTGACCTAATTTTAGTGTCTACATTTTTCCCCTTTTGTTACGTAGCTTGTATTGGTAATAGACACTAACAAAAATAAGATGTGGTTACCCCATGTATGGGTGAAGGTGATCCCCCTTAAACCAAGAACTGAAGAGGTAGGAGGCAGAATCGGTGAATGGTTTGATAAAAGGTAAATGTGATAAAAGGGAAGGTGGGGAACGGGGGAAAAAGGGGTTAAAGGTCTACTCAGGAAATCTAGGTAATGGGTTAGGGTCAAAGGTAGCAACACCCAAATGCACGCATATGTATAAACTATAACATGTTATTGGGTTGAAGAGCAGTCAAACTCTACATCATCTAAGGTCAACAGTTTATCCAAACAAGTTCAAGTGATTTTGGTATCCAAGGTATAGGATATGGTCGGAAACACAACATAGCTTAGGTGCGGAATGTTTAGGTATGTTTCAAGACACACAAAGGTAGGGTCAAGATAAATGGTCACGAAATAGGCTAGGTAAGGTCATTAGGTCAACAACACAGTAACAAAGATGCAGTAAGGTATAATGAACACATGAGGTAAAAGGTCACTAGTGATAGTCCAGGGCCAAAAATCTAGGTCACAAAGACGGGTAAGGTTGAGGGAAGGGTAAAATAAGGAGTCCCCAAAGGAGGAAAAAGGGAGGTATTAAATGATGAGGTCAGGAAAAGGTGAGGTAAATGGGTTGGGTAAAGGTGAGGTGGGGTAAATGATCGAGTAAAGGGTAGGTGGGGAATGAGGGAAAAAGGGATGATGGAGTCGGGTCGGTTCGGACACGTGGAGTCGGTCTTAGGCATGGATTGAGTCAGTCTGTTTAAGCATGGCGAGTCGGGTTTGTTTAGACATGGTGGAGTCGGGTTTGTTTAGGCATGGATTGAGTCGGGTCATAGGCATGGATTGAGTCGAGGTCATGTTTTAGGCATGGTTGAGTTAGGTCATAGGCATGATTGAGTCGGTTTGTTTAGGCATGGTTGTGTTCAAAGTAGGTGAAGTTGTAATTCATTATTTTGTGTAATGAATAATAATATGGGTCATATGTGAGATGTGGTATAAGACATGCATGATGATGGTAGAGAAATGGTAGTCAGTAATAAATGTATGTTGTGATGAGGATTAAAATATGAAGCAACTTGTTATGTATGTGGTGTAATTTCTAATTTTGGATATAAAAGGGAAACTAAGTGGGGTATGATGTAATGTTAGGAAGATGAAAGATGAATTGTTTAGGGTAGAGAGTGGCTGAGCTAACCTCCAAGGGCCCCATACCCTCGAAGTGCTACCTACATAGTCCCGTTAAATAGGGACCTCGGGTTGATTTAGTTCTCCCATAAGCTAGGGAAGAATATGAGGAGGTATGAAAATGAGTTGGTAGGTTTTAGGCATGTTTGCAGGTTTAGGTTTTTAGGTGTGATTGGGTTATCGGTAAAGTGATATAGGTGATGTCGATTGTGGAAAAAGAGAAGATTACCCAAAGGTAAGCATCGAGGACCAAGTCCTGTATAAGGTAATCAAATCATAAATAAAGATGGTCAAAAGATAAGAGGGGGCAATAAAGCCACTTGATTGGTTAGGATCATACCGAGTAGATCATCCCTTGGAGGAGGTGATGAACATAAGACCCTAAAGACATTGCATGATTGATTGTTCTAAGATGAAAAGTAGTCACATGATCACCAAATGTCTTAGTTTCCAAGATGTCCCTTGAGGCGATAGGAAATGGGGGTGAAAATGGTGAGAGGGGTGAAAGTTGGTTAATTTTATATGATATGAGGTAGCATGCTCTTAGGGCAAGAGATCCGAGGTCACAATGGGAAATTCCATGACTAAAAAGTTTTCTTTTTTGACTTGTATTTGAGATAGAATAATCGATGCGGGAAGTCTATATGGGATAAGGAATTTAACTCCTCGAGGTATTCGAGAATCGATTCATGCGGGAAGCTTCCACTTTTCCCTCTCTCTCTCTCTCTTTTAGCTTTACATAGCATTCCTTAGAGGGAGAAGTTTATTTATAGCAGCGATTGCTGAGAGGAAGATGTCCTTTTGAGGGAGTCATCTTTTGATTAGAATTTTGACTCAAGGATCACGGTCCCATGTGGGTCTTTGAAGTCATGGACAAGACCAAGGTGAAGAATATGATTCTTGTTCAAAAAGATGGGTGAAATGACCATGGGATCTCATCTAAAGGTAGATGAAAATTATCCATGAGAATCATGCTATGTGTAGCACCATGACACACATTAAATAGAAAATAATATGTGATGGGTACTCATATGATTCTTGTTTAATCATTAGTGAGGTATATGAAGTGGATAGAACTCAAGGGATGAGCATGGAAAGACACAAAAGGTGAGGTAGGACTACAAGTCAACAATAGAATGGTCGAAGATGCAAGGTGTTAAAGGGCTCAGGTTCAGGTTTACCATCAAGTGAAGATAAACGATAAGCACCTAATCCATAAGTATGAGTCACGATGTATGGTCTAAGACAATTAGGAGAAAATTTTCCCCATTTAATTTTTTTTGGTTTGGTTACGTGTTGATTTTATTTTAGGACAAGGTCACCAACTTGGAAGGTTCATTCATGGACACATTTTTCATAGGCACGTTTGATACATTTTTTGTAAACGTGAAGGTGATCTAGATTGTTAAGACAATGTTCATCCAATAACTCTAGTCATGCTAAATGGTCTTGATGAAATTCATCATCATTGAGCATTTCATGGAGAGAAAAGCAAAGTGAGGGAATTTAGACTTTGAAAGGAAGAATAGCCTCTATACCGCAGACCAGAGAAAAAGGTGTAGCAGCAGTGGAAGTGTGAATACTAGTGTAGCATGCCCACATGGCAAAAGGAATGTGCGTATGCCAATCCTTCCCAGTATCATTAACCAATTTCATGATGATTTTGTTTAGGGTTTTGTTAGTGGATTCATCTTGGCTGTCGGTTTATGGGTAATAAGGTGATGAGAAACTAAGTTGAATACTTCAAGGCGTCACAAAGCTCTTACAATGTTTTTTTTTGAATTATTTTCCATTGTCGGTGATGAGGAAATGAGGAACATCAAAGTGAAAAATGATGTGATGATTGATGAACTCACATATTTTCTCACTTTTGTGGAGATGAGTGGTATGGCTTCCACCCATTTTTATAGTATTCAAGATGAGTGATTATCCATTGATGTCATTGGGAAGAATGGGGATTGATTTCTTCAACAAGATCCAAACCCCATTGAGAGAAGGGCCAAAGGTCATGGGTGACCTGTAAGGCGTGACTGGGTGTGTGATGAAGATTGGCATGTTGTTTTCATTTTACACAATGCTTGACATAGTCACAACAATCATGGTTAAGGGTCATCCAAAGAATAGCCTAGGTGAAGAATATGTTTAGCAAAAAATAAGGCCACCAAGTGACCTCCACATATGCCATCATGAACCTCCTTAATGGTATAATAAATTTCAGAACTTGTGAGGCATCATAAGAGAATACCATCAAAGCCACACTTATAGAGGAGGCCCCACAAGATGACATAATTAGAGACCTTTTAAAGAAAGAAGGCGCGTTGCATTACAGGTGAGATCGGGGAGGTAAGATGGAGAGAGAAAGATAGTCGGAGTAGTGTTTGTACCAAAGGTCACTCGGTTCAAGGTAACAGTTTTGATGGAGTAAACATCATGAGGTAGATAATAAGGTGATTGGAGTCATTGTATGGTGACAAAGATTTTAGAATTGGCGGTGAAGCGGGTATTTGGGAAGCTAAGTAGGCCATGGTATTTGTAAATTTGTTGGTTGAATGTGGGATGGTTTGAAGGGTGTAACAATCAAAGGTGGTCAAAAGTATGTCTACATGATGTTTATACTTTTGAAGTATCTCATTACGACATTGGTATACACCATTGACTTGGTTTATGACCAATTGAGAATCACCAAATATATTGATTGATTTGACATCTAGGGCATAGGCGGCTTGGAGACCTAATATGAGTGCTTCGTATTCAGTGATATTGTTTGTGCATTCAAAATCAAGTTTGAAAGACAAAGGCATGGACTCACCATCAAGAAAAATGAGGATAATTCTATCCCCACCCCCACACTGACACTTGGAACCATCAAAGAAGAGTGTCATTTGGTAAGGGGGTTCATCCAAGGAAAGGGTAATAATTGACTCATCTAGAAAGTCAAAATTATAGGGTTGATCCCTAGAAATAGGTGCGTCAGCCAATTGGTTAATGATAGCTTGGCCCTTGATGGACTTTTGATGAATGAACTCAAGGTCAAGGTCAGATAAAATCATAAGCCAACGTGTGGCAAATTTAATTTGATAAGGTTTGGCATACACTAAGTGTAAGGGGTCAGTCTTGCACACAACATAGGTTTTGTGGTTGAGTAGGTAGTGGCAATGCGAGCTTGGTGGCAATGAAAACTAAGGCTAAGAAAAAAATTGGATGGGTGTATCGGGTTTCATAGTCCAAAAGAGTACAACTTATGTAATAAACCACCTACTCCCGTGTTGTTCATCGCGATGAGTGAGCATGGCTCCCAAGGAGTGATTGATAGCTAAGATGTATAGGTAAAAAGGTTAATCATCTTTAGGTGGAATGAGTACGGGTGGTTGGAGAAGGTATTGTTTTAGGGCCTCAAAATATTTGTGGTAGTCATCATCCCATTTAAAGGAGACATCCTTCTTGAGAAAATGATGAAATGGTTGGCACCAATCAAATAATTGTGAAATGAAACGGTGAATACATTGTTGTTTACCTTGCAAGCTATAGAGTTATCTAAGGCTAGTCAATGGAATTTTTATAATGGCCTTGACTTTACCAGGATCAACTTCTATACCATGTAGGGAAACGATAAATCCTAGGAGCTTTCCTGAGAGAACCGCGAAGACACACTTCTTAGGCTAAAGGAAAACGTAATATTTAATGAGATGGTCAAAAATGGTTTTGAGGATGGCAAGGTGCTCAGAGTGGAATTTAGATTTGGCCAAGAGATTGTCCACGTAATCTTCCAATATGCAATGCATGATGTCATGGAAGACGTAAGTCATAGCCTGTTGATATTTGGCACTAGCATTTTTAAGGCCAAAAGGCATGAATCGGTAGTAGAAGGTGCCCCAAGGGGTGATGAATGAGGTCTTGTGTTGATCTTTTAGGGCAAGCAAGATTTTTTATAGCCCGAGAAGCCATCCATGAGTTATAGCATCTCATGACAAGTAGTAAGGTCAACCAATTGATCAATATCGGGTTAGGAAAGTTGTCTTTCGGGTAGGCTAGGTTGAGGTCACAGAAGTCCATGAAAATATGGAGTCCCCCTGTCACCTTAGTGACAGGGACAATGTTAGAAATCCAATGAGGATAATCAATGGGTAATATGAAGGAAACAGAAAGAAGGCACTGAAGTTCTTCTTTGATGAGAAGGGCAATGTGAGGGTGCATTTTCCTCAGCTTTTGTTTGATGGGTTTGGCATCGAACAGCGATTACGATATTGTGGACCACTATGGTGGGGTCAATACTAGGCATGTCTACGTAAGACCAAGTGAAAGTGTGGTTATGATCTTTGAGAAAAGAAGTGATGGCTTCTTGTTCAGCAGCATCTAAAGATTGACCAATCTTTAGGATGTGTGGGTCATCCTAAGTATGAATGTTGATCTCGATAGTCAATTCATTCAACATGGTTTACATCTCAGAGGGTAACGACCGATGAATATATGAGTCTTCCAAAAAAGGTAGGTGAGTATAGATTCATCATCTTGACATTGAATGATGTTGATCAAGGTGTATCATCATCTATCATTTCGTGATACGAGAAGGGAAGAGAGGAAGGGGCCTCACCTTTGCATTGATAAGTTAAAGGCCCCAAGAAAATGGTATTTATGAATTTTTTTTTGAGGGATAGATTTTGGATCCATCGACTCGTCGCTGAAGGTGGTGATGAAGGCGGAGCAGTGAAGAAGGTGGAGAAGGGCTGATGTCCTCAATGGGTTCAATGCGGGCCTATTTGGTAGGTGGTTTAGAAAATTCGATACCACTACAAATCGTTATGTTTGTGGGTGGTACATGGAACAATAGTATGGCAGCCTTGATCATAAAAGTTGAAACAAAAACCCTTCCACACACATCGAGACAGAAGGTGTGGGAAAAATGGTGACCGGTGAGAGATTGGAAGTCAGCGGAAAATGGGAGGGTTTGTGATGGTTGTTCGGGTGTGTAAGTGGTAATATCAAGTCCCCCATAGGTGAGACTAGTACGAAGATCGGGAGGACCATAAAGGAGGCATTCTCCTATGTAGTGATCATAGAGAGGGTGTTGGTGAAGACTTCCATACTCTTGTGGAGTGAGGAAGGTGTTAACACTTTATAGGTGGTACTCCCCTAGAGTGAGGCATTGAAAAAAACCTTCCAAGGGATCGGTGGATAGTATGGAAGTAGCTAGGATGGATAATGTGTCGGGGGTTGATTCTGAGGTGGAAGTAATGGATTGGGAGGTTGATGGTTCAGCCGTGGAGGTCAGGTGGCGTAGTAGGAAGGGGGGAGGCATGTGCGGTTGAGGTAGTGACTCAGATCTTTTGGGAAGCGGCGGTGTAGGTGAAGTGGTAGTGGTTGTGGAGGTAGATTCCTTAATGGGTATAAGCACGTCATTGGGTCGGTAAAGCATGTTGCATGTTTTAAAAGGTGATGGATCAGCTAGGGATAGTGTAGGTATGTCCTTCATGCTCAAACTTTACACAATGATGCAAAGTGGAAGGAACGTAACCCATGACATGAATCTAGGGTTTGCCAAGCAACAAGTTATATTTAAATTCCCCCTCCAAAATGTAAAATAATTTTGGAATAGTGTGAGGGCCCATGCAAATGTGGAGGATGATGGTGCCTAGTGTAGAGGTGATAGTGTCATTGAATGAACGCAACATGATAGGATTTTTATGCATGAAATTGTCAGGTATGTGCATTTCAAAGAATGTGTGGGATGAAATGATAATAACGCTAGCACCCCCATTGATCATTATACATCGTACACGTATGTCATTGATGTGGAAAGAGATGAAAAGAGTTGGGTCTGGGTCATTAGTTTGGTGTGGCGTGATCTCTTCCTCTTAGAAGCTAAGGGAGGCTACTTAGTGAATAGGGTGGGGTGAAGATGAAGGCGGTAATTTGGTGAGAGAGGCTACATGATGGGGTGTGATTGTGTAGGCTATGGGTATAGGCTCATTGGGTAAAACCTTAATATATTGAAGAATCTCCATGAGAGCTTGACGATGGGATTTCGAGGTTTTGATGAGGTCATATAAGGACATTTTGAGGGGAGATTGGTGTGATGTGTGAATCCATTAGAAATAGGGTATCTCAAGGGGCATTATCCAAAATTCACCCCGGGGTAAATTTTGATAACATGCATCGAAATATTCAAATCCCAAGCAAATTGATTGATTCGAGCAAAAATCAGGTTTCTAGGGTCCCTTCAAGAATTTTCTAACTCTCCTGTCCAGTTGAAAAGAGCAAGCTCGAGAAACGCGAAAAAGGTTGTAGAAGGCAAGTAGGTTGATCCAAAAAAAATTGTGAAAATCGGGTAAGTCCTAGTCCTAAGAGCAACTGGGACATTTGGGACGTCAAGGCGCGGATCGGCCGAAAAGCCTCCAGCGCCCAAATAAAGAACAGGGGACATATGGCTGAAAAGAGAACTTTCGCACTAACTGCTTTGGGACATATGGGACAAAGATACCCGAACCGGACGGTTTGGCCGAAATCGGAACAAATAGTTCGAAGCAAAGTGGGACAAGTGGGACAAAAAGGCACGAACCGGCCGAACCGGGCGAAATGGGAACAAATAGTCTGGAAATCGTTTGGAACATCCGGGCGCGAGGACGCCGAATCACCAATCAAAGTAACAAGAAGAATTGTCCCACAAGGCACCGGGACATCCAGGACATAAAGACGCGAAGGGCGCGAAACAGCCGGCAGGGCCGAGAACCAATGAAATCATGACACGTGTCACGGGGAAAGGTCCAGAAAAGTCAAAGGGGCGAGTTTTCGAGCACTGATCCGAACCAATAAAATAGCGCCACGTGTCCCAGCTAGGGTCCACAAGGAAATTTCAAAAGGAAAGCCCATGAAAGGCAGAGGAGAGATAATTTCTCATCCAATCAGCACGTGCCACGTGTCATCCAGGTGGCAGAGCGCGGAAAGATTTCAAAACACGTTTTCACCTGTTTTGTGCCCTAAATCTTCAGATCGCCATAACTTTTGATCCAAAGCTCAGATTTGCACGTTCTTTATATCAACGGAAAGCTGGTGAAATTCTCTACACGATTCCGGGGTCAATCTTGCATTTTGGAGCAGTCTAGAGGGAGAAAATCAAGAAACGGCTCTGACGCATGTTCATGGCCAGAAATGACATTCCAGCGACCAGATTTAATGCAGAATGGGTCGCATTCTCCTGTAATCCGGTCAAAGTGACAGGGTATGGGTTTGTAAGGTCCCCCATGCCATTTTAATGCACCTGTAGTCAAGAAAGAATGGGCTCCCATGCCTTTGTACGTTTTCTGTCTCCTGGGTTCGACCCATGCAATGTAAAAAGCCAGATTTGGCTCATTCCGAAAGGGGGAACATTTTTTGGGCATAGCAGACTTCTTCTTTCACCTCCAGCAAGTGATTGATGAAGGATCAGACCTCTCCAAGGATTGTAACAGTTTTCTTTTACCTCTCTGAGGGTGTAATGTGTGTTTTGACATTGAAATGATAATGCAAGCTCTGTGAATGGGTTTCAATCCTCTGTTTGTATTATTTGCTTGATTTCAGATACTAAATTATACATTATCAGTCTGTGTATGTTTTATGTTGTGAACTTTGGTCTGTGTCTATTTGCATGACAAATATGTTTCACCACTCCTTTTGGTGCATCACCATCTTTAGTTAGTTTCAATTTTTACACTTCTACCCCTTGTCTCCTTGCAAGTTAGAGTAGGATTAGGATATAAACCTCTGTAGTTTTACAAAATATAGATCTAAATCGAGGAGTTTGAGGAACCACCTCTAATCTGGAGATTCCTCTCTCGCCACAAGTCCCCACGCTTGGGGAGACGTTTCCATGTTGTGTAATCACACCGGATGCTAGAGTGATCAACCTAGAATCCCGATCTCGCATTCGGGGTGCCTTGTGAGTCTCAGAATAACAGCTTTGCACGCCCGCCGGTGGGAGCTAGAGGTCTCATTTTTATCACAGCAAAGTTGAGGTGCATTTGCTACAATTTTCTTTCTTGAAAAGAGCTGTTATTTGCATATCTGGTGACTCCAAGGGGAAGAATCAATTAGTTTCAGCAGTACAGGCCTGAAAGCTTATGAGAAGAATCACAAGGTCAAGAGTTGGAGAAGAGGAAGTGCTGTTTGAATACCTGCAATTATCTCCAAGAAGAAGGCAAAGAGGAAGAAGGATTCAAAGGTCTCCATCTCCACCAAACAGAACTCTCTCAACTCCTCCACCTGATCGGCCTTTCATTCAGTATTCAAGAGTTCTTCGACCAATCAGAATGGCGCAACCAGCAAATCCCTTTGTCAATTTCACTGGCAGCAGCCCACTTGCCCTCAATGCACAGAATCCAGTTCCAATTGCAGCGTTGAAGAACATTCCATTTTTTACTGGAGAAAATCATACCACTCCTGGTGATCATGTCAAAGACATTGCTAACATCTGTGCAATCCATGAGATAAATGAAATGGATGTGGCTGTCAAACTGCTGGCATCATCATTCAAAGGGAAGGCATTGCAATGGTTCAGAAGCCTTGAAGCTGGTTCTATCACAAACTGGAATCAGCTGTGTATTGCACTTCATGATCAATTTGGAGAGAAGGGAGACAACTTGTCTCTTTTGGAGCAGCTGACAACTATCAAGAGAGCCCCCAACGAGCAGCTGACTGATTTCAACTTCAGATTTCAAAGGTCTTGGGATAGGATTCCAGTAGCAGTCAGGCCAACAGCAGAAGGTGCTTTTCTATATTACCTTAAAGCTTTAAATTCTGATATTTCTATGTTGGTTCAATCTATGGGAGGCACAACTATCCTTGCTGCTTATAGTATTGCCATTAGAGCTGAAAATTGTCTGATTCAAGCTGGCAAGATAGCTCCTAGGCCTCCAATGCCATTATATCCAAGTTTAGTGAGCCCAAGTGCTAGTCAAGCACCTGTCTTAGCTCCTATTCCCACTCCTAGAAATCAGAGTTCAAATGAAGCCTCCACTTCATCTCCAAGTGCCCCAAATGAGCTTCAAGAGGTCATGAAGCAATTGCAAAATCTAGGCAATGAGCTGGTCACTCTCAAAAGACAGCAAGCTCAAGGTTTTAGACCTTCGTATCAGCCTCAAGCTCAACCTAATAGGCAGCCATATCAGCCTCAAAGGCCACCTAATCCAGCTGTAAATATGAATCAAACAAGGCCTCCTGCCAATAGACCATTCCAGCCCTATAACCCAAATGCCATATCTACATCTAGGGCATTAGTACCAGCATAAAACAACATTGCCCAGGAGTATGATTGGTGTTTTTCATGTAATGAGCCTCATAATCAATCCATGTGCTTCAATGGTGCTTTGACTCAAGCTTTAATGGTAACAACTACTGGTGTGGAGGGTGAGAACAGTCAAGAAAACAGCCAACAACAAGAAACATTCCAACAGCAATCAGCCCCAAATGACACCACATTGGTAAATTGGCAAGCAGAGGATTTCTGTGGCATGAATCAGGCAGTTTCTCAAGGTGTTGCAGCAAACACAAGGTCAAAAAGGAGAAATTTGGGTGAAGAGCAGCCATTAGCCCCAGCCAATCCACAACCTTCCATGGCTCCACAAATGATTGGCAAGCAAAACCCGGGCCAAATGCACAAGGGCAGCCAAGAAAAATTTAGGCCAACTCAAATGCCAGCTGTTGCTGCCCACATACAAGGAGCAAATGTGCAAACCAAGGGACAGCAGAGAGATCCTTCATCACCATTCAGTATCATTGATCAGATGAAGAAGACAAACGTCAATATATCTATGTGGGAATCCCTATCCATCCCAGGCCAAAGAGATCTGCTGCAAGCTGCCATGAAGGACTGGCCAGCTTCGAATCAGCAGATGCAAGACAAAGTGCTCACAAATGCTGCCCAGCCTGAAGGAAATCATGGAGCACAACAAGGTAGAATGCTGAAGCCTCCCCCTTTTTATGTTTCGTTAATCATTGGAAATCAGCTAGTGCATAATTGCATGATAGATTCCGGGGCAAGTAGCTCAGTAATGCCTAAACAGATAGCTGATCAGTTAGGGCTCCAGTATGAAACAACATCCAAAGGGGTAGTGTAGTTGGATGGGACAGCAATAGCAACAATTGGAGTGATTAGAATTTTGAATCTTACCTTGCATGCATGTCCAAATGTGGTTGTTTTACAAGATGTGTCACCATGTAGACCTTCCACCACTCTTTTCCCTATGCTTGTCAAGGGACTTCATTGCCAAGAAGATCGGGGATATTTGTCCGCCGATTGGTCACATATGCTATTCGTAATGAGGTATGGAACTAAGGATATAATTAGGTTGGAACCTATTGCAAACTTCCGCATTGAGCCCTATACTCCAAGTCGATTAATGCCAATTTCTCAAAGAAATGATCAAGAAGATCACCCAAACATGGATGAAACTGACACTAAAGTTGGAAACATCCCAGATCTAACTCTTGATGAATGGGCAAACAAGGTGCATGCTTTTGATCCTTATCAAGGAATAGAAGAATCTGAGCTAGGAGTCTATTGTATACACGAAGAAAGTCAACCTATTCCTAGCATCACCAAGCCAAACCACAAGGATGACAATGAGGTATGGCAGCTGCTTTTTGATGGATCAAGGAGTAGACAAGGTGCAGGAGGTGGAGCCATGCTTATTTCACCTCAAGGAGTAAAGTATTATTCAACTTTTAGATTTCAATTTGCATGCTCCAATAACACTGTTGAATATGAAGCCTTGGTGCAAGGGATGCATTGGGCAATCAAGAAAAAAATAAAGAACTTGCAAGTCTTTGGGGATAGTGAATTGATTGTAAATCAGTCAAGGGACAGCATGCTGCCAAAAATGATCTACTCAGATGCTACAAGAATAGGGTGTGGGACCTCATGGAAGATTTTGAGGGTTTCGGCATCAAAGCCATCCCTAGGAAAGAGAATCAAGCTGCTGACAGGCTTGCAGCAGTAGGGGCAGCCTTTGACATTGTAGAAAACATTCAACAAGATAAGGTACAGCCAAACATCCACGTGATTGTGAGGCCTTCAGTGCCGGATAACAATGTCAGTTGGCAGGTATTTGAGAATGACCAGCAAATCATCCACTTCTTGCAAGAAGAAGCTGAGTTCTCAGCTAAGAATCAAGAGAAGTTGGAACAGCAATATGGTGACCAAGTGATACAGCTGAGAACTGACAAGCTGCCCAAAGGACTTATCACTTTGGAGTCCATTTTTAACCCCAATGATCAGTTTAGAAAGGAGAAAGCAAACATTCAGGTCAAGAGAGAAGATTCGGTATCCATCTTGGTAGAAGAGAACAAGCCATTGCAAATTGGAAAGATGACAACTGAGCAAGAAAGGTGTGAGTTCATACAGCTATGTCAAGAATTCCCTAACATGTTTGCTTGGAGCTATGAAGAATTGAAAGGTTTCAATCCCAACTTAGCTCAGCATACCATTGAATTGGATCCAAATACTAAGCCTGTCAGGCAGAAACAGAGACCAGTCAATCCACACATGGAGCCTCTCATGAGGAAAGAATTGGACAAGCTGATTGAGTCAGCAATTATATTCCCAATCAAGCATTCTAGTTGGGTTGCCAACTTAGTTCCAGTCAGAAAGAAGAGTGGAGAGATCAGGCTATGTGTTGACTTCAGAGATTTGAATAGAGCCTCTCTCAAGGACCATTATCCACTCCCTTCCATGGAGCAAATATTACAAGTCGTAGCTGGTTCAGAAAGGTTTTCGCTACTTGATGGTTACTCAGGCTTCAATCAGATTATGGTAAAGGAGGAAGACCAGTTCAAGATAGCCTTCACAACCAAATGGGGCACATATGCTTACAAGAAGATGCCATTTGGACTATCTAATGTCAGAGCAACATTCCAGCGAGCTATGGATATGACATTCAAAGGCTTGATCAACAAGATAGTGCTGGTATACCTAGATGATATCACTGTCTTCTCAAAGAATGCTGCAGACCATCTCTTTCACCTCAGGCAAGTGTTTCAGAGGTGTAGAAAGTTTGGAGTGTCTTTGAATCCTAAGAAGTGCATCTTTCTTGCACATGAAGGGAAGCTCCTTGGCCATATTGTCTCCAAGGAAGGATTAGCAATTGATCCAGAGAGGGTTGAAGCCATAAGAGCTCTACCACTGCCAAGCCACAAGAAAGCCCTTCAGAGTTTCCTGGGAAGGATAAACTTTGTTCGGAGGTTTGTCCCAGATTTTGTAGCCCTTGTCAAGCCCATCACCAAAATGTTAAAGAAAAGCATGGCTTTCAAATGGACTAGAAAGGCAAGGAGAGTTTTGAAGCAATCAAAGAAGCCATCTCCCAGGCACCCACTCTCATCAACCCAGACTTTTCCAAGGATTTCATCCTCTATGCATTTGGAGGTGATGACACTATTTCTGCCATTCTGGTACAACAAAACAAAGATAATGATGAACAGCCGATTGCCTTCTTCAGCCAGAGCCTAGATGACTGTGAAGTGAGGTACTCTTTTATTGAAAAACATGTGCTTGCAGTAATCAGGAGCTTGAAGAAATTCAAGCATTTAGTCTCAAACAACAAGGTCCAGTTGCTGGTCTCACATGCTGGGGTTAAGGACTTCCTCCTCAACAAGGATTTGAAGGAGAAAATGGTAGGTTAGATCACCCGTGTCATGGAGTATGACATTGAAATCAAGATCACCAAGCTGGTAAGAGGAAAAGGATTGTGTGAGCAGCTGGTTTTGGGGAAGCAAAAAGAAGTATGCAACGAAGAAGAGGCTGTTTTGACAGTTCAAGACAGCCATGAGCCGAGTGACAGGCAAGAAGAAGACAATGCTGCCCCCACCCCTTGCTGGACCCAAGGCATTATGCACTTCCTACAAACAGGCCTATGCCCTCCAGAGATGAGAAAGACCCAAAGGAGACATTTCAGATTGCAGGTTGTTCCATATACCATCATTGATGGAGTTTTGTTCAAGAAAGATGTGAATGGAGTGCTGCTGAGATGCATTAGCATAGGTCAGATCCAAAGGGTATTAGAAGAATTTCATAATGGACCATCTGGTGGCCATTTTGCACCAAGAGTGACAGCTCTAAAAATCATGAAGGCTGGTTATTATTGGCCTAAAATCTTCAGTGATTGCTATGCATGGATCAAGAGGTGTAAGAATTGTGCATTCTTCACAGGAAAAGAGAGACTTGCAGCCCTCCCATTACATCCAATCTCAGTTGACCAGCCATTCATGCAATGGGGTTTGGACTTCATTGGAGTCATCAATCCCAATTCAAGCCAAGGGCACAAATGGATTTTGACAGCCACAGACTACTTCACCAAATGGACAGAAGCAGTAGCACTCAAAGAGGCAAATGAGTCTAACATCTTAGACTTTTATGAGCAGATAACAACCAGATTTGGTGTACCTGCCACAATAATTTCTGATAATGCATTGGCATTCATTGGATCCAGGGTGACTGAGTGGGCTGTCAAGAACGGTATTTACCTAAGCACTTCATCAAACTATTACCCTCAAGGTAATGGCCAGGCCGAGTCTACAAACAAGAACTTGTTGAAGATCATTAGGAGGACTCTTGATGAGAATCGAGGTCTTGGCATACCAAGCTGAAATCAGCCTTATGGGCTGATAGGATAACTCCCAAAAGATCCACCGGGTAACTCTCCATTTAGGCTTGTCTACGGAAGAGAGGCAATCTTGCCCATGTCACTTGAGTTGCAAATGTTGGAACTCATGAAACAGCTGGAGTTGCTAGAATTTGAGCCCATGGAGGTGAGGTATGCAGAATTGATGGAGCTGCAAGAGATCAGAGATCAGGCATCCCAAGCAATGGAAAAGGATCAAGCTTTGATCAAGAAGACCTTTGATAGGAAGGCCAAAGATAGATCTTTTCAAGTAGGAGATCTAGTGTTGAAATGGGATGTGGACAGAGCAAAACCGGGAAGGCATTCAAAATTTGATGCCATTTGGAGTGGCCCATACATGGTCACAAAGTGCAAGAACAGCAATGCTTTCCAATTGGCCTCATTGGATGGTGAAGAACTGCAGATTCTAGTAAATGGAATCTATCTCAAGCGTTGCTTCTAGAGGGAGGTTCACTACATCTGTAAATATTAGATTAGATTTTCTTTCCTCCAAGTGCTTGTGCACATTGTTTTGCTGTAGGTTAGTTTTGTTTTCCCTAAGTGCCTTGGCACAGCTTGCTGTCCATGGAGATGTTTAGCATGTCTTTGCTTTCATCAGGTGGCATTCCATCTTCCTCCTTGCACATTCTGAGTCAGTTTGGATTCTAAACAGAATATTTGATGACTCCATGCCCAATGGATTGCTTCAGGCAACTGGTCTTTTCATCTAGCAGGCAGATGACCCCGCTGAGTCGCCAAATTGTTATCCAAAATTCACCCCCCAGGGTAAATTTTGATAACATGCATCAGAATATTCAAATCCCAAGAAAATTGATTGATTCAGAGCAAAAATCAGGTTTCTAGGGTCCCTTCAGGAAATTTTCTAACTCTCCTGTCTAGGTTGAAAAGAGCAAGCTCTGAGAAAACGTGGAAAAAGGTTACAGAAGGCAAGTAGGTTGATCCAGAAAAAATTGTGAAAATCGGCTAAGTCCTAGTCCTAGGAGCAACTGGGACATTTGGGACGTCAAGGCACGGATCGGCCGAAAAGCCTCCAGTGGCCCAAATAGCAACAGGGACATCTGGGACAGAAGTACGCGGTGGCGCGAGAAGCCGATCCGGCCGAAAAAGAGAACTTTCACACTAACTGCTTTGGGACATCTGGGACAAAGATACCCGAACCGGCCGGTTCGGCTGAAATGGGAACAAACAGTCCGAAGCAAAGTGGGACAAGTGGGACAAAAAGGCGCGAACCGGCCGAACCAGGTGAAATGGGAACAAATAGTTTGGAACATCTGGGCCGCGAGGACGCGAATCGGCCGAATCGGGCGAACCGGAAGAATTTGTCCCGCGAGGCACTGGGACATCCGGGACATAAAGACGTGAAGGGCGCGAAACAGCCGGCAGGGCCGAGAACCAATGAAATCATGACACGTGTCACGGGAAAGGTCCAGAAAAGTCAAAGGGGCGAGTTTTTGAGCATTGATCCGAACCAATAAAATAGCGCCATGTGTCCCAGCAGGGGCCCACAAGGAAATTTCAAAAGGAAATCCCACAAAAGGCAGAGGAGAGAGAATTTCTTGTCCAATCAGCACATGCCACGTGTCATCTAGGTGGCAGAGCAGAAAGATTTCAAAACGTGTTTTCACCTGTTCTGTGCCCTAAATCTTCAGATCGCCATAACTTTCGATCCAAAGCTCAGATTTGCACGTTCTTTATATCAACGGAAAGCTGGTGAAATTCTCTACACGATTCCGGGGTCAATCTTGCATTTTGGAGTAGTCTGGAGGGAGAAAATCGAGAAACAGATCTGACACGTGTTCATGGCCAGAAATGACATTCCAGCGACCAGATTTAATGCAGAATGGGTCGCATTCTCCTGTAATCCAGTCAAAGTGATAGGGTATGGGTTTGTAAGGTCCCCCATGCCATTTTAATGCACCTGCAGTCAAGAAAGAATGGGCTCCCATGCCTTTGTACGTTTTCAGTCTCCTAGGTTTGACCCATGCAATGTAAAAAGCCAGATTTGGCTCATTCCGAAAGGGGAACATTTTTTTTGGGCATAGCAGACTTCTTCTTTCACCTCCAGCAAGTGATTGATGAAGGATCAGACCTCTCCAAGGATTGTAATAGTTTTCTTTTACCTCTCTGAGGGTGTAATGTGTGTTTTGACATTGAAATGATAATGCAAGCTCTGTGAATGGGTTTCAATCCTCTGTTTGTATTATTTGCTTGATTTCAGATACTAAATTATACATTATCAGTCTGTGTATGTTTTATGTTGTGAACTTTGGTCTGTGTCTATTTGCATGACAAATATGTTTCACCACTCCTTTTGGTGCATCACCATCTTTAGTTAGTTTCAATTTTTGCACTTCTACCCCTGTCTCCTTGCAAGTTAGAGTAGGATTAGGATCTAAACCTCTGTAGTTTTGCAAAATATAGATCTAAATCAGAGGATTTTGAGGAACCAACCTCTAATCTGGAGATTCCTCTCTCAGTTTCACAAGTCCCCATGCTTGGAGAGAGGTTTCCATGTTGTGCAATCACACTGGATGCCAGAGTGATCAACCTAGAAGCCTGATCTCGCATTCGTGGGTGCTTTGAGTCTGCAACAACAGGGCCATGGATAGTGATTTTAGGTATGGGTGTATATGGTATGTTGGGTATAGGATTGGTCGGTGAGTAAGTTGCCTTTTGTTTTCCCTTATACTTCTAAGCATGTGTAGTGACGTGTATCATGTTGATTTGAGGGAATTGTTAAATGGAGAAGGTGTAGGATGAGTGGTATAATGACATGACAGAAAAAACCTACTGGAGGAGAAAATCCTTGTGAAGTGAGCTGAGCGAAATGACATTTAGGTGATGGCGTGGCAAGTTCTCTAATGCGAACCATGTTAATTTTGAATCTTGGAGGTGACTCTAAGAGCGGTGGTGGTGGAGGTCATGGTTTCGAGTGGGCGGTGTTGGAATGGGTGTCAATGAAGTAGGGTCCTCATCAAGAAGTTTGTCATCATAAAATTTGGCTTCGGAGGACACAACTAGATAACGGCGCTTTCAATGCCTTACGATTCTCCACATCGTTCCTTGACACATGATGGTAGGCAAAAATTTTAGTATCATCAAACCCTTTTGGATTTGGTTTGAGGGGGTCATAAGGTCTGAGCAGCGGTAATGTAATGACGAAAGTCTTAAGGAGGTTGGATAAGATTTTGTCATAGGACCCTGCTAGTGGGTCACAATGGGAAGTGAAAGTGGGTTTGGGTGTAGGTGCAGTTGATTATTGAGGAATGGTCCTTGTAGGAGGGGGAGTAGGTCGAGCTATGGTTTTGGGTGCTGGCATGGTCTTGGGTGTCGGTCGTGTTTGTCTAGGTAGGGGTATGGTAGATGAACAGGTAGGAGGGTGTGTGGTTATTTTGACTACCTTATTGGGAGGTAGCGGAGTTTTGTCTTTGGATTACACCTTCTTGGGTAAAGGTGATATGGGTGCATGGGATCTAGAAGGAAAAGTAGATGGGGAAGAGGGTGAGTTACCCAGGGGATAATGGAGGTGATGTGAAGGTAGATGATGTGGGTCATGTAGGGGTGTGAGGGACAGAGACAGAATCAGTAGTGGGTAGTGAAGAAGTTGCAGAGAGTATTGGGGGTATAGGTGGTAAAGATCCCGTAGGTATCGGTGTAAGTTATGCTAGGTACTGGGTAAGTTAGAATTTTATGAGGAAGGGATTGGATGTTTTGTTTTTGGTTTATCGACAGTGGATATTTCTTAACCGTGTTGGGAAGCCGAGGTCCTAAGAGAGACGGACAGTGTGTAAGTGTGATTTGCATGCCTAGGGTATGAGTTCTATGGGTTTGGTTCTTCTATTTGGGTGCCGGAGTAGGTGTGGTGTTGAATTTGGAGGATGTAGCTAAATCCAGTTTGATAGGTGGATGAGTAAGGTGGTGGTCGGGTGACCCCTAAGGTGGTAATAGGTTTAGTCGAGGTAGATGTTGTAGGTGTGGGTTTGGGTTTAGATGTAGTTTGGGTTATGGGTAAGGGTGTATGTTGAGCTATGATGGGTTTCATGGAAGAATTTGTGATAGAGGTGGTTGTGTTCATTTTGATTGGTTGAAATATTTTTGGGTAGATAGTGGAGGTATCAGAAAGTGACATCTGCATTTGCATTCAGACAGAAGCAAAAGGTTCCCCCAAAGTAAGGCCCTATCCACATAATCTAAGCGATCGGCCAAACATGAGAACGGAACATCTATAGGTGGAATTGATGAGGACCTAATGGAAATTCTCGTAAAATGTGTCTTAGAGATGGGGAATTGGCTAGCTTCAGCTTCCGTGGGTAAGAGAGTTAAAAGTAGGTCTGCAAGATCTTGGGTAGCTGATCGAGAATGCTTGCCAAAAGGAAAAGGTATCTCAACTGGGTCTATGATAGGTGGAGGAGATGATAGGTGCTCCTCTATAGGTGGAGGAGATGATGGGTGCTCCTCTGTGGGTGGAGGAGGTAAACAAGTATCCTCCATGGATTGAAGAAGTATTGTGGGTGTCGGTTCCCTAGGTGGAGAAGCCAAAGGTGAAATGGTCTCGATGTTAGCGGAAGGCTCCTCCATAGGTGAGGAAGGAGGTGAAAGGTGTTCCTCTGTGGGTGAAGGAACATGGGAGGTTGGTTCTGATGTGGAAGGAGGATTTTAGGCTAGAATCTCCTCTATGGATGGAATATGGGGTAATTGGGAAGCAACAGGTGCATCACTAAAAATAGTGTGGACCTCGTGGGTATGGGTATCATGAGTTGAGGCCTCACTGGTTTGATCAGACGAAGGGGCATGATTGGGAAATGGTTTCTTGAAGATGTGTAGGTTTTGGTTGGTAGGTGTGTTAGGATTATCCACAGTTAACTCGCCTTTCTCGAGCATTTCTTGGATAATGTTTTTGAAAGTGATGCAATTACCATCACTATGACCCTTTACTTAATGATAGTTATAGAGCTCATGTTCTTTATACCATGTGGACATGGGACGAGAAGGTTTAAAACCAATGTGTGCTTTTATAGGTGGATGGGTGATGGCCCTGGATTTGATAAGATTTTCTAAGACATAAGAGTAAGGCTCCCTAATTGGGGTGTATTTTCACTTTTTCTCATCTTAATTGAAAAGTTTGGATGGGTGAGAGATTAGATGAGGGGTACCACGATTTGATGGATGAGTTGGGCTGGCCTTGAGTACCACTGCGTTAAGCGTGCCCTTAGCCTTTGAATAATTTTTTTGTGGTTTGGAAGAAGAAGAGGTATCATTTGAATTGAAAGCCAAATTCTTATTGTGTAATTACATTTTCTTCTCTTCGATGGCCCAAATATCTAGCTTTCGTGCCATGGTGAATGCTTCATCGAAGGTTTGAAAATTTTAGACCAGTAAGGTCATGAGATATGTCCGTACAAGCCCACGTGAAGATCTTGATGAATTCTATTTTTGGTAGTTGGAAGGTGAGTTGATTAATCGTGTTACACCAATGAGTGACAAAATTTGTGATAGATTTGTCCTCATACTTGACACATGGAGTATAGGTCGACCATGGTAACCTTTTTGATGATATTGATGGAGAAATGATCCAAGAAGGATTGGGCTACCTGATTAAATGAAAATTTAGAGTGTCTAGGTAACCCACTATACCAATCTAATGCAGGTCTAGTCAGAGACATGGGAAAGGTCCTCAAGAGCAAAGCATCATCGTGCGTGATTAGGTAGCACCCATGTTTGAATGACCGCAAATGTTGTTGTGGGTCTTCCTTTCTATTGAAGCGGTTGAATTTAGGCATCTCCCAATGTATGGGGTATGGACGAATAGGAATGGATGGGTGGATGGGCTCATTGCAAATATCGTCGTAGGTGAGAGTGTTGCGGGAGCCGGAAACTAATGCCTCCAATGTCTGCATCTTGTCCAACATCAATTTGATTAGGTCGTTGGTAGGTTGCGATGATTGGGTGCCTCTTATAGCATGAGAGGGTTGGTTTTGGGCATATAATGGGGTGGCACTCTAGTATATGGCACTTCCATGTAGGTTGATTGAGAAGAAGGTAATGAAATAGGGGCACGTACCCAGTGAATAATAGATGAAATGGGTGGCTACTAATAGTATGTATATGGAGGTGGAAGGGTCGTGGTAACCCTAGTGGCAATGGGGGCTAATGATTATGGAATGGAAAGGACCACATTTTGAAAAGGGGTAGGGGTCACCGACATCGGAGGTGGTAATGTAGCTATGGGTATATGTGAGACATTAGGGGTGGATGAGGTTACATTTTGGGTGGTTGTCAAAGGTATGGTGGATGTGGCAGGTGTAATGGAGGTAGCAGACGTGGCAATCATAGTGGGTATAGGACCTAGCTACGAAACGACTAGGGGTAAGGTAGATACGAGTAGCACAGAGCCGATGGGGTTGATACAGAGTGGGAGTGAGAGTTGATGGGATAGATATGGGCACATTGTATATCAACTAACCCGAGGCATCTCAAGTGGATGAGTGGGAAAGATAAAACTGCAAGGTGGCAGGGTTTTGGTCAAGGAGTCATGTGAAATCTTCATCTTCGGTAGTGATAGTGATAGGTTGGATAGGATCCATGGCTGGTGATAAAATGGAAGGTGGTGAAGGACTAGGTGGGAGTGGTTGACAACTAGCATGGAATACGAGTGTGCTTGCTTGTCTTTGGGTCAGCACCATGTGAACTAGTCTCGATCAAAGTTGGTTTGCTTCTCTGTAAATGACACAGAAAAATAGCAAGGATAGGTGAAATAGGTGGTAAAAGTGGATTAGGTACCAAATGTTAGCTGGAAAATGACATAGGCTAATCGATCTTGTAAGGGTAAATCGATGCCGATCACAGGTAACCACGACGTCACATTTGTGGAGAGTGAACAATGAGTGAAAATAAGGTATAACGTAAAATCTGATAGGTATGCCAAACCTGATGAGTTTTACAAGGCCAATGGGATTGATAATAGTGACAGGGAACTCGAAAAGCTAAAGAAGATGATTAAAATTTCCTTTTGGGTAGGTTAACAAAAGGACTCGAACCGACGCCGATTGGGTATAACAAACAACGATGAAAGGGTAACCGATAACGTCGTTGGACCGACACCGGCCACACGTGAAATTAAATTAGTGATGAAAGAAAAGTAGTTTTTAATTAAAATATGATGGGGAATCAAACCCAAAATTCTGAGAATGATGAGAATATGGTCCAGGAACACTCAGATGAAGCCGGAATACACCAACTATGATGAGGAGTGTGCAAGGTAAAACCAAAATAAATGAAGAACGTGACCTCTCACCTCAAAACGCAAGCCAAGTAGAAACACTAATAAAAATGTGATCTTAAGAGTTCCTTTTTTATTATGTTTTTTTAGCTTAAGCTATTTAAGGACTGACACATGAACTATAAAATAGAGTTTTTTTGTGAGGATGGCTTCCTATGAAAAAGGAGATCTACAAGGTGAGGTTTCAAGTTTGTTAGTATGGGGGCAGGATTCGCTCTAAAGTATGACTCAACAGAGCAGCGAGTTGGGGAGTACCTTCCAATCCTCATATCAGTGTGATCGTTGATAGGCATTCCCAGGAAAGACGTTGTTTAAGAATATGTATTGTTTTGAATTTTTGTAATTTGGCAAGACTCATAGAGAGAGAGAGATGTGCTTTCTATTATTCATTTATCAACCATCATCTGGGAATGACTTCCATCATATAGGTTTCCCTCAATTAATGTGAGCTAATGTGATAAATCAAAATGCAATGCACTTATTTTTAAGCCCAAATCTAAATATGAAGTTCGATGACACAAATGGATGAAGAGGAAGAGGGATGATCTTTCACTAAAATGTAGAAAACAAGAAGATATGGTTCTTTTTAAGCACACCAAAAGACATTTCTTTTAGAGAAAATAGAAAGAAAAGTAGGTTACTAATGAAGAAAATTAATGTGTATGCTTTTCAGAAGGGAAACAAACACACAAATTTTCCTAGGAATGAATGAAATGCAAGGAACCACGGATGGGTCCCATCAAGCATGCCATGTTTCACCCGATTCTTAGATGTTTCTTTGAAATATTTATGAAACAAATAAAGCATAACGAGCATAGGAGGAATACCTATTAAAATGTTGGTTAATGGGTTGTTGCGTGCGTGTTAACTCATTGATCCACAACAGATCATTAGAACTTCCTTTTGGCTAGGAGCAACTACCTATAATGGAGAGCAAGACCACCGAAAGATTTAAACAATATGTGCATGAACTTCCTAGCGTGTGCTAGATTCGGGAAGTGCAATACTTCCTAGATGGCTGCCACCCACTATTCAAAACAATTTAATGTGGGTAGTAAAATAAATCCTATTATAATTAAAATTATTTGTGTATCTCATCCAAAATACAATAAGGAATATCTAATCTAATAGGATAAGTTAAAATAAGATCCGAAGGTCAAGTAATTGGTTCGGATCTATGCAACTTTGACAGAGGTCTCGGGTAGGTCACAGTGCATAAGGGTGACGTGGGAATAGGTAGGTTGGTTGTTGTTCGGTTGTATGGGAAAATACAAGAACCGATTCTCGTTAAAGGTGACCGATGGTAGTTGGGTGTAATCGTGTCGGCTTGTGGAAAACCGAGAATGACACGAGAATGAATTTTAGATCTCCCTTGTGATTGCACAAAGGACTTGATTGGTTGGAAACAGGTATTTGGCTGTTTGGGTGGGGTTTGGAGAGGATTTTAACGAGTATATGGGGAGTGAGTATTAATGGATATCAGTGGATGGTTAGGGAAACAAAGAATGATAGTACAATGATGGAATAATTGAACCGAGAGAAGTAAACTATTCCACTTACTTGAAATTTGGTTCGAGTTCTGTGAGTGATGAATGAAGGTGCTGGTAATGGGTTGAATGTTGTAGATGATCACCAATCATAGGAAAGCTTCGCATGGGCTGCACATGCATTCCTTTTTGCTTGTTTGGATTAAATACTCGTTGGGGTGAATGTTGGATGGTCTATGCAAGAGAAAATGCTTGATCTCCTTCCTTACATGCATGTTCTCGCTAAAATTCATTCTCAGAAGATGTGATATCTCTTATGAATCTCCCAATGTTTTCCAACCTCAAAAATAAGGTTTTTTTGGGAGTTAAAGGGTGACCAACGGTGGTTTCGGCTTAACCGGTGATGGTTAGGGGTAACCGGCGTCGGTTAAGGTGAGATTTTATAGGTTTGCTAAACTAGGGAGATCCCCTTGATTTTCTAGGATCTCATGTCGTTAACCCACAGATTAGGATAGAATATTCTTGTAAGCATGTGGGAATGTGGTTAGAGGGAATGTAGGAATTGATTTTTAGGGTTTGGGTAAGTCTTTTCTAGTTATGGCAACTTAATAGGAATAGGTCTTAGGGTGAGTTGTCTTGATTAGGTGTCTAGGTAAGATGTATGTGGACATTATCCCAATTAAGATATTTAAATAATAAATATGGTGAGGATAATTAATTAATTCAATTAAATTAATTAAATTAATATTAGTGGGGTGAAGGGGGCCATGGCTAAGTGAATGTGTTCAATGGTGTTTATTTGTCAAGGACCAAAAGGGAGTGTGACCTAATTTTAGTGTTGACTCCTTGAACCCTACTTTCACCAACATTACCACAAGTCCAATCAACAACATAGTTTTAAGAAGAACCAAAACCTTGGGAATAATCATAGCTATCCAGACTTACTTATGAATACTACAAGATATGTTTAACTCTAGGTGACATTTCTCAAGTAGCACAACAATATGAAATAAGTACATGTATAAAACATATGGCTATAGTAGAGGCTATGTTTCACTACATGGAAAAAAAATATTTGGTAGTAGGAGATATCATTCACCACCTCCCCTTGAATTAGTAAAATAAATCCAAGAACAAGTAGAGATGGAAGAGGAAAACAAACTACTATCCCTTAAACAAGAAAGAACAAAGTTGAAATAGAAGAAAAATAAGACCACCAAGGACCAAAACTGCATTGAAGAGGTAGAAGAATTAATTGGGATTATTACCAAAACAAGGAAAGAAAAATAAGAAGAAACCAAGAAACCTATGATGCACTACAAACCTAGGAAAGAACCAAAAGAAACAAAAGAGGAACAAATAAAATAACAACATAATATAAAAGAAACTAAGGAGGTAGAAACAAGGAAGCACCAAAAATAAAAGGAGAAAAAGATAGAGGAGAAACAGACAGAAAAATAAAAATTAGGAGGAAGACATAATACAAAAGAAACTAGAAGAAAAGAAAAGGCAGGAAGATTAAGTCAAGAAGGAAAATAAAAAAGAATAAGAAAAGGAAAGTAAAATAAGAGAAGAAAAAGAACAAAAGACATTAGCAAGAAGAACAAAAGACAACATTAGAATAAAATATACGTGAGAAAAAGAGAGAGGAAAATATGGAAGGGGAACAAAATAAATAAAAGGAGAAAAAATAAAGGAAAAAGATTAAAGAAGAACAAAACAAATAAAATGAGAAAAGAGAGAGGAAGGAAATAGAAGAACAAAGAAGGAATGAAAATGAGGAAAAAGAGAGGAAAAGATAGAAGAAGAAAATAAATAAAATAAGGAAAGAGAGAGGAAGGAAATAAAAGAATAAAGAAGGAAGTAAAAGGAGGAAAAAGAGAGGAAAAAAATAGAAGAATAAAATAAGAAAGAGAAGGAGGAAAAGGAGAGGAATGAAATAGAAGAATGAGAAAGGAAAGAGAAGGAAGAACAAAAATAGAAGGATGCGAAAGAAAGGGAAAAGAAAAATAAGGATGATGAGAGAAGATAAAAAGAAGAAGAAAGAAAGAGGAAAGAAGACAAAGAAAATGAAGAAAATAAAAACAAGAAGAGAAAGAACAAAAATAGAAAGAATAAGTAGAGAGAGAAAGAAAAAAAGAGAAGAAGAAGATACAAAATGAAAACAACAAGAAGAAGAAAATAGGAAAAATGAAAAACAAGAACACAAAGAGAACTAAGAACAAGAAACAAAACAATAGATAAAAAATAAGAGGAAGAAATAAAAAATAAAAAATATGAGGAAGAGAGATAGGATAGAGAAAAAAAGAAGAAGAAGAAAATAGATAATGAAAGTCGACATTGGCTCCACCATCAACATCACCAATAGGAACTTCTACTAACATAGTAACTATACAGCCCTTGGGGACTCATTAACAAAAATTAAGAAGGCACTCCAACAACGCAAGAAAGATCAATCCATCCATTTACAACAAGGGGTGGTAGAAAAAACATCATAAGGATTCATGGTACATTTAAATAAACTCTCCTCCCCTTCATGAGACTTCCTGCAATCAGTATTAGATTAGAGTGCAAAACAAGATTGGGTGCAATGGTGTGTATACATGGAAGAATCAAATCTACATACCAATACAAATTCTATTCTACAGATAGAGGTGAAAACATAATAGACTATCAAAAATACTAAAGGAAAACAAGGTGAGCCATGAACTAGAGAATAAAATGGTTTGTGAAGAATATTTCATAGAATATAATGAATAGATTTTACAGCCACAAGCCTTGGAAAATATAAAACGAAGGAAGGAGATGCAAACCAATTTCAATAAGCTGGAGATAGAGATAAACAACTCCATGGAATACTATGCATACACAATAGGGTGGCCCAGTGTGTAACTCAAGAAGAAAAAGAAGAACTAGAAAATTTGGAACAACAACTGGACTTAGAGTCTATAAAGTATGATATTAGCAAAGGTAAGGATGGATCTCGGAGAAGGAAACTTTTGAAACTCACATAACAATATCAAACCAAGAAATAGACGTAGACAGAAAATATTACCAACATGCGATATTTCAGCACCACCATGGATAGGGAACACATAAGAATGTAATAAGAGTTCACAATTGCACAACAAAGGGTTGGAAAATACAAGAAAATCCACCACCTTTAGATATCCTTCCTTTGATCCAAGAAAATTCACAACTTCAGTAATGGACACAATAAATTAACATCCATTTAGATTTATGGTATATATTTGAAAAGAACATCACTCGTGGATTACACAATACATTCCCAATCTTTTCCATAAAGAAAAATAGGGAAAATTTTTGGAGGAAACTATGGTGTACCAAGTTCCAGCTAGGCGATTCGAACAAGGGAACCCTTCTTTACACACCCGAGACATTTAAGTTCTATGTTCTGATGCCTATGTTTCCTCAAGTTGGTGTCCAATAAATCCATTCGAGTGAGTTGAGTGAGGGAAAATTTCCATATGCTGACGCCTAAGTTTTCAAGGTTAATTACTATATAGCATTGAGATAAAATCAACAATTTTTGTGGAAAATTTTTCAAAAGAAGAAAAGGTTATTTATATGTTGGTTGTCTTGAGAATGAGACAACTTTTGAAGTTGGTGGATGATGTTGACATGGTTCTTCATAAATTTTGGAATGAACCACATCATAAAAGAAATGCATGGAAAAAAATTCATCAAAGAGTAGAGGAAGCCATAGATAAAGGAGGAAAGTCACGATAGATATAAAAATCCACAATACACAGGATAAATCCATAGAACATAGGACAAAGGTGCAGGACCAAAGACAAATAGAAGATGAACAAGATAGGAGCCGACATAGGTGTGACCAAAAGTAGTGTCTTTTGGATTATTTTTTATGAAACATATTTATTGTACTTAATCTAATGTATCTAGTGTGCCACATAAGATAATAGATTTATACTTTAAGAGAGAATATAGATGTACCATTAATGAGAAATATATAAGATATAGAGAATAGAGAGAATATGTATGTGTGTATTAGACTAATGTAATCTATTTTGAGATATGAATAAATACTAATGTTTAGAGAAAATTTTGTTATGTGATTTTACATTTTTTCTCTTCATTAATTAGGTTGAGTTTACTTTTCCCTTGCATATCCTTAACAAAAGGGTGAACTTATTAACCCTCACATTGTTGTGTAGGCTTAAGGTCAAAAATACTTCAAAAGTTACAACATTGTTAGGAAATAATCATCCTTTTCCATGCCAAACATCTTGGCTAATAAATGGGTGCATGATCCATAACATGGGAAACTACATCAAATGTTTAAGTACCCATAAAGTTGCTTTAGAAAAATTAATTAAATCCTATTGTAGCTAAATTAGTAAACCCGATCACTTATCCATAGAAATAAAAAATAGGTAAAAAGAAACCATTTGAAACCCAAAATGTGTCCCAGATTATTTTTTAGCCATTACTAATAATATCAAAGCAAAATAAATTTTAATCAAAGTTTAGTTTAGAACACATAGATAATATATTAAGAGGGAGAGTTGGAGGTTCACCAAATTTTTCATATTATTCCTTTACTTTTTCATATTGAAATCAAATAGTAAATTCATCCTACATATCCATAAAATATCCTTAAGATAGTGTATGATGGGCCAAAAAAATGTAATCGAAACTTCATTCCTAACCGTGATGACCCTTGTCTTGTTCATAGATCTAATATAAAAATCTCTCATTTTGACTTCGAGACATTCTGGGTGACATTAGTGCCATTCATCTTAGATTAGGGAAACTAGATTCCACTTATTCGAGTAGTCATTAGAATCTTGGGAGCCTAAATCCTATATACTCCATCTAGCGTATTCTCCAACATCCATGATTTCTTCCATTCTATTTCCCATTTCTTCATTTTTCAATAACATTCTATGCCTTTCTTATAATTTACGATGGTTTTATATACTCTATCATAAACTATAATTATTTTCTTACTTCCTTACAAGAATATTTGGTTTGTTCTTGGGAAATCCAATTCTCATTTTGGAGATATGAGATAAATTCCCTTATAGTAACATCACCAAAAATGGGTTAGGATTCCATGAGGTTTCCGAAAGGAGAATTAAATTATGATTATAAGCTTCACGAATCTGATTTTAATCCTCTTTCATAGAATTAAAAACCTGCAAAACTCCTTCGCCCTAGAGATTTAAATTTACAGTAGGGAGGAAAGTCACCCTAGCTATAACATCAACAAGTATTTTTAGATTATGAGAGCATAAAATTTAGGTAGAGCTATGAATTTTAAAGCTAGACCCGCAACTTGTAATCCTAGAGTAGGTAGCCCTATAAACATATTAATTATTTTCCCTGCTTTTTATTTTTGCTAACAATTTTAAAATAAAATTATTTTCACCTATAACCATTCCTTGAAACACTTGTTGGTAAGTATTCAACAATAATTTAAAATTTCCCAATTGCTATTAAGGTAGAGTGCATCTCACCAAGTGAGGTTTGAGTAGTAGTAGACCAAGGGATAAATTCCCCACCATTTGTGTATCCTTATTATGTAAGTTATTAGGGTCTTGTGCAATCAAAATCTTGGAATCATTAGCTATGCATGCCTCTTCTAGAGCATCTACCCTTAAATCTTAGTTCCCTATATCTTAATAAGTATGTGATTCATGTACCTTTGTTCTTCCATCCTCAACATTCCAAAGAATCACCTCCGACCATCCTAAAGAGAATTAAGAGCTTCTCCATATATATTATTATTCTCAATGGTAGTTAGAACCATGCCCAATTTTATATATTTAATAGAAACTAAATTTCATAATAAATTGAAATGAATGTAATGGTATTTCCTAGGTCAGGATTCAAAACAAGAAATTGCAATTTTAAAGTGGAAATTCTATACTCAATTTCCTTTTTCTAACATCCCAACATCGTAAATACTTGTCCAAAAAGTGTAGTAGGAACCATTCCTTCAATCCTTTTCTCGAAGATTTTTCTCCACCGTAACATGCTCTACCCCATTTCCCCCTGAATTTATAACTTCATCTTCCCCTTCACCTCCATATAATCCCCATGATTGACTATATTATCCTTATCTCTCTTCGTTATCACCTTCATATATAAATTCTCCCCTAGTATGGCTCTCTATGAGGTCCCCATCCTGGCTGACCTTCATGGAATCCTACTATATCTAGAGTCCTTTAAAATTTTATTTTATACCTCCACAAAATCATTTAAGGAGGAAGAAGAATATTCAATAACAATCTTCCTTATTTTATCATTTGCACCCCACCTATTTAGTAATGTTCCCAATATTTCCCAAGATACTCCATCATAAAAGGAAAAAAAAGGCACCTAGAATTAATAACTTAATCAACCCTTGATTAGAAAGTCTCACATGTTCCCTCCCTTAGTTTACTTTACCATACTTTCAAGAGATTTAAGAAGGAATAAACAAGGCTCACCAACCTATTGTGTCTGATATGTTGGAGAGTGTCCAAGGATGGAGTGATGGTTTTTTTAATTTTCAGTACGTGCACAAATATGACCATATTTTTTAGAGGATGGATAAGGGGGAGAATTTATCTATAGATGCTTCATCTATTAAGGAAAAATAAAAATATTATTCCAGATTTTTGAAATCTCGTAATGATGTCTCAACTATAGGACAATCATGGGTAGTAATATTACATCAAAGGAAACAAGAAACTTTCAAATCTCTAATCCTATAGGAAAAATATCATGTTGATGATAAAGGGCATCATTTTGAAGTTTCAGACCTTTTAATCAATAAATTTGTGTAGGGAATAAATTTTCTCTTATTGGAAAATTTGTGGGGGTTTTCCCATACATTGATTTTAGCTTCTAATGGGCTTCTCAAAATGAAATCACATATGTCATTTGAAGATCTTTGTGATTTCTAAAGTCTTCTTTCTTACAATTTTTAATAACTTAGGGACTGGTCTAGAGCCTTAGTTAGAGGTCCCTGTTTTTTTTAGGACCATGGGCCTTTTTGTATGGAAATGGAAACCATATTTTGACCATAATAATTAGGATACTTAACATCGTGTTGATTTAGGTATGAATCCATATCCAACTCCTTGAGTTCTAGGAGGAGGATTTAATTATAAGTGTTGCTAACACTTTTGACACCTTTATAACTTTAGATGGAGCTACTAAGGCTAAATATATATTGATAAAAGTCAATTTCTATGTAAATGATTTAACTAATTATGATATTATTTATTTTATTTCCTTGAATTTAAAATTTGGAACATGGTTTCAATAGGTTTAATATGATGAGTCTATTTATAAATACAAAAGTGTCACAATTTTATTCTGTGGCGATTATGTACCTCAAAAAAACCCTAGAAATAAAAAAGAAAACAAGATTAATTAGGGATGGAAGAGGAATATTATACAAGAGACTAAATTCAAATCTATAAAATATTTAGATAATGAGGTTAACCAGCGATATGGGGAAGTAAATGTTTATGGGAATGATAAGGGGATTGAATAACATAATATGGGTATAGAAGCCAAAAAAGAACGAGAACTTCCATAGGATAAAGTAGAAGATTCAGGAGAAGATAAATAAGTAGAAGAATAAGATACAAAAGAATTTTTTTAGATTAAAGATAAATGAGAAGAAGATCAAGAAGATGAATTTTAAATAGATGAGGAAGAGAGGGATGAATATTAGGAAGATAATATTCATCACTAAATGATGATGAAACTCAAAAAGTTTATAAGTAATAGATATTATAGCCTAAAGAGTGGAGATCTACAGAATTAAAAATATGTTTGTTACAATGAAGATAATGTGGTGATTAAGGAATCATCAGTCTAGATTATATTAGAGGAAGAACCATTGTACATTGGTTCTAATCTCATATCCTCTAAAACTATAGATAGATAGATGAAATTTTTTTAATTTTTAGGAAAGTCCTTGTTTGAAACCACATCAAAAGATCATGTTTGAAAGAGGATTTCTATATAGAAACTCCTAAGGAGGAAAGATGGACTCGTAATTTGATAAAGGAGAAATAAAATTATGCGAAGGATTTATCATCATAGAACAATAAATTCCTAAAAATAGTTTAGATTGCATATATGCTTGTGAGCCTTGTTGTCTTTCTATCATCATGTTGTTGTAGTTATATATTGTGCTTTTTTGTTCTTTGTTTTTGTTTTTTTTTAATTTATTTATATTTTGTATTTATCTAATGGCTATATTTAGGTGTTGAGTCCATTGTTTTTTACCGTAAAAAGGTTGAGGCCGTGCTAATTTTCCTCCATTTACCAATTAAAAAAAAACCTATTGTGTCTAATATGATAAAATAAATTTAAATTATTATAATAAAGGATGAAAAACCTACCTTAAATATTTATGTATTTTATGATAAACAATACAACTGCTGGCCACTGATAAGGAAATGATGTATGCAATATGATATTTCTAGTGTCTTGTACTTGTTCCTTGTGCAATAGGAACTTGTCTTTGTATTTCAACCCTAATTTTTAACAATGTAATAATGTTGAATCATGCAAGGGAGATTTATAATCCTCCCAAGAATTTGTTCAAGCATGAAAATCTATAGGCCCCTCACGCACGATTATATTCTTGAATGCATCAATAAACTATAAAGATATTTATTCACTAATCCTTATAATGTCTTTAAAAATACCAACTAGCATACATCATGGAATAATTACCTATAAATGTAGTCATCCTCAAAATTTGAGTGTTCTAATAGCTCTATGTGAAGAACCAAACCCCATATCCTTTGAAAACACAATACAATACGTAAAATTGCATTCAAATTCAATAAGAATACACCTATTTACCAATGTTTCCTATTTTTTACTAGCATCACCCTAGTAAACTAGAATTTACAAAACCCCAAAATGGTTCATATGTGTCATCATTACCACATAATAATTTATTTCATAGATAACCCACACTTTTAACTCTTCCCCAATTTGTACCTCACTTGTTACCACCCTATGGGTGTGGATTAAATGATGATTTAGTAAGGAAATAACTTCCTCTTCTTTAAGTAAATTAAGTGGTAATACATCATGAGAACCTAAATTCATATCTACCTTCCCATTAAGGTTCATTTGGTAATTTTTGAAAGTATTTTTATAAGCATGCATCTTAATTAAAGTCCTATCACCTCCACCCTAAAGCCATTTTGAGATAAAGTGGTTCTAATTGTTGGGATTACACCGAATTCCCTCAACACATTAAAACATAAAATTGGGATATTTTAACACCTTTTCTATACACTTGTTCATAAATATACCTTTCTCTATAGAGAAATATAAAAATGGGTTATGTGATAATTTTCTCGTGTTCACTCAACCTCGTTAATGTTTCATCCTAAGTTCTCTATCAAAAAAATTCACCATATTGCTTTCTCTCTTAATTTAAAAAAAAAATGGACTTCAAAAATGTTTCTTTCATGCCATTCATTCTTGATTCATGATAATATCTTTCATTATCTTGTTTTCTCACTTCAATATATATATACTCTTCTATAATTTTATTCATATTTGATATTTTATGAGTGTTTAATTCATATATAAATTTGTCTCGATGTCAAGAGATATCCACTTTCTTTATTAACTAAATTTTATTCACCATTATAAGACCAATCCTTGCCATGATATGATCTCTCTAAAATGAAACAAAATTGGTAACCTCATCATGTCACCCAAAATATAACTTTTAGTTGTTCATTTTTTACATTAATATCAAGTCTTTCTTAAACATCATTCTTATATTCCTAATTTTTCTATCTCTCTCGTGACATAATTTTATGGGCTCATACTTTCACATATTTAGTTTGTAATTTACATTAACTACCACCCCATTTGTTAAATTTTACTATGGGCTTATCAAGTTCCTTGAATAGATTCTTCGGTGAATGATATCATCAAATTGGCACTACCTCTATTTTCTTCTCATTGTGCTTAAGTTGGAAGCATCATGATCCTTTTACAAGATGCATTTGACCCAATAAAATTACACATAGTGCTAGAAAAAAATTTACAAGCATTTACGTTTTAATCATAGATTTATTGAGTATAAAGAGGATCTTGTGTTTTTTAATTTGTATTAAATGACATAATAAAAGAAAGTTTACTTTGAAATATCCTTATTGTCCCTTTAACTACATTACATAGCACTTGATTTGACTATAATGGTTCCCATGTTCCTCAAAAGTTGTAATAAAGTACACGATGTGACCCATTATGGTATTTGAGAAAATAAGGAACAAGGAAAATAAATATTTTCATGTGTAACTTTACATGAAATCACTTAAGGTCATGTTGTCACCTAAATTTGTATGTTTTTTTAGGCCAAGATGTATTATAACCTCAATGAAACAATGAGGATGTCCCTAAGGTGTGGGAACTTTCTCCTTTGGATATACCTTTAGAAAAAGTTCAATTTCCTCTGTCTATATATCCTAATGCTAACACTACTCATAATATACTCTACTAATCTATAGAGTAAAAGTGGGAGGAGGAATGCATGAAATAAAATAAGATTAAAAAAGTTTATGATTGAATCAAAATAGATGGATATCTATCCATGAGAGTAAGAATGGGAAGAAAAACACATTGGCGAGAGGGAAGATAATTATGAAATATCAACCTTGTAGTTCATTCCCTTCCACACATTTTAAGATGTATATAAATGAAAACATGTAAATCTAGATCATACATAACATTCCATATATGAATAGAGATGTAATAGACATAATAAACACAAGTAAAGGGTAGAAATGAGCCACAATAAAAAAATTTAGTGATCCAAAATAAACATAGTCTATTACATCAATAAGGGCAGAACTAAGTCCGATACATGTGACCAAATAAAAGGTTTACAAATCATTAAATTTCAACCACCATTCTAACATAGTAAATTTATAATCAGGATAGCCTTCACTTAATGAAAAATGAGTTACAATATATAGAATGAGAAGATAAATATAGAGAAGATGTAAAATCTAGTGAGAGATCAAAATATCAACCACTTGTTCACCCACTAAGGAACAATAAAAATTAGTGATGCTCAAATCAATAATGATCACCAAGCCTTATTAGACAAAGAAAAATCAGATTAAATCATATTTTGGCCACCCAAAACCATTAAATTTTGGTGGTTGGAGATGATATGATTTGATTTAGTTGAGAAAATAGCCAAAAATGCCCCCAAGTTTTGTCATAAATTGCTTCCTTATTTCACAACCTTTCTCTATGAAATCAAATCCAAATTGAATATCTTCATAAGACCTTTCTAACAGTAATATTTTCAGGTGAGAATGTGTTATAAATAACAATATATGATCAACTAAAGTAGACAGAGAACATATCCATATAGATTGGGTCTCAAAATGGTTGTGAAAATTTTGAGTAGATTTTAGATCACACAATGCACCTTTTAGGACCCAATAATACTCCCACCATGATCTAATCCTTTCCATATTTAAAACAAGACTAATTTTATGTGATTTAGTGGATCTAATAAAAAATTTATGAGAATTTAAACTATTTAGTATCGTTGGTGGAGTTGACATACACAAGGATGTTAAATTTAGTTTATAACCACTTTTTCTATGTGTCTCACCTTGATTAACCTCACCGATTCTCGCCTACCACCCGATTCATTTTCCAATTTCACCTTATAATTGGATTTGGTTTCACCATGTTCTTGTTATTTCCAAGATCTCGAGGGTCATGAGAGATCACTTTTGAATTTGATTTTTAAAACATATGTGATTATCCACATGGAAAATTCATGGCCCTTCTATTTTCATGGGCCTATTGATCACCCTCACCATGTGGTGATTTCTTATTAATCTCAAGATTTTTTGGTTTTTTGAGGGTCACCAAAGTGGGTAACTTTATACTTGCTAGGGCATGGGTACATTCACTAAATCCTCAAGGCCACCTTCATCTCTAAATTTTTCCTTCCAATCATCTATGTTATACTTAACCTTCAAATTGATCTAAGGTTTACTTTTGATTCTAAAGATCTCAAAACTCATCTTTTTGAGTGTTATCCTATGTCTTCATCACTTTCAAAAAATTATTAAGAATATAAAATCCCAATAGGTATTCCATGCAACCCACGAAACTTTTAACCTCCCCTTCACCGGTCCACATCGACCAATAATAGGTTTTATGATTCCTAGGTATAAGACCCTTCCAATCCCAACACTTTGTGAAATTTTGGATCTCATGAAAATGATCTGAAAAATCATAGATCACCAAGATCTCACCACATGTCACATCCCGATTCTTCATGCCTTAGCCAAATTTTTGAAATCCCAACTAACTCACTCAACTCAACTAAATGACCAATGTGAAAAGTGACTAGTGACCACCATATGTCCTTATATGGTATACCTAAAATTGACGGTTGTTCTCCCTTGTAAATTTAACCATATATATGTCACTAACTCATTTGAACCCCAAAAATGATATTTGTGATCGATTTTTGGATGTTCTAATTTGTGGAGGCCTGGATATGATATGTCTAAGCAATTTTTACAAGTTTAAAGCTTCCCAGTGTTAAAAATCTAAAAATTTGAGGTCAAAATATTTCAAGTGTGAACTTTTATATTAGTTTTCTAAAATGAAGTGTGATCTCATTTTGGTCAAAAATTTGGCAACTCATGAGGGATATTTTCCTACTAGATGAATTAATTAGTGGTTTAACATATCTATTGAAATGAATTTAGTCATATAACTTGAAAATTGATCCCAATAACATTTAAAATTCATCTTGAATCTTATTGAAACATGGAACTTATCCTTCTCTAAAATGTTGAACTTGTACTTGTCTAAAAAAATATGCTCTTTAGAGCCTTGAATAGAAGTTTGATCAAACTGAAAATTATTCCAAAAACATTTTATTCTGATTAATCTAAACTATGCAAATTTGGAAAGAGACACAAAAACTATTTACAAAATATAAAATCATACTTGATCTAAAAGAAACCGTGAAGAGTGTTCCAAAGCACTTTTAAAAAAAACAATAATCTACTCCTCTTTAACAAAAAAACTAGTTCAAAAAATCCATTAACTAGTTGGGAGAGTTAACTCCTTTTCGATAAAATGTATCCACAAAATCAGATTTATAGTTAAAAATTTTATTAATGAGAGTGAGAAACTCTTTTGAAACTTATGTTTCTTCACATTAACAAATAAAAAGAGTAAAAATACCTCATTCCGATCTTTGTTTGGGTTTTGGAGGTATTGAATCTTATCTTTAGCACTTTAAAAATATTCCCCATGCTCTTACATGAACATGTATAGTCTATGACCACAACCCTCTACTCTTTCAAGTAAATTAAAAGGAGAGAAGAAAGAAACCTTTACATTTAAAAATATGTGGCTGCAACATGATGATATAAATAATATAGTTAAAGAATGGTGGGATCTCAAGATCAAAGGCACAACCATGTTTAGAGTCTCCAAGAAACTGACCAATGTGAAGACTAATCTAAAATGGTGGAATAAAACCAAGTTTGGTAATATTTTTGAGAAAAAGAACCACCTTGAAAGTGAAATAACAGCTCTGCAAATGGCCATGGAGGATTTAAGTGGTGATATGATTGAGGAAGGGAAACAAAGAGAGAGAGGGCTACTAGCTAACTATCGCAACATTATTCTTAAAGATGAGACTTTGTGTAAACAAAACTCAAGGGTGCAATAACTAAAAGAAGGTGATAAAAGCACTAAGTTCTTCCACATTACCACCTTGAAAATAAGAGGATCAAATAGAATTTCTAGCATTATGGGGAAGGGGGTCACATTATTATCGATTCTAAGGAAATCCAAAATGAAATTGTCTCTTTCTACAACAAACTTCTTTCCTCTTTAACAGCTCTCAAAAGCAATAAGGAAGCTCATTTTTTGGATAGCATACCGCATTTGTTTTCTGATGTTGATAATTTCATGTTAACCAAGGTGCCTTATATTGAGGAAATTTAATTCATGTTGAAGACTATGAGTCCGGATAAAGATCGTGGCCTAGATGGTTTCCCAACCATCTTCTTTCAATTATTCTAGGAAGTGGTAAATAATGATGTGTGCTTAGCCATTCAATAATTATTCAGGAACAATAAAATGTTACATGAAATGAACATCGCATTCCTTTCTCTTATTCCCAATAGTCATAATGCTACTGATTTCAAAAAAATTAGACATATCAATCGATGTAATAGAATTGAAAAAATGTGCTCTAAGATTTTGGCTCTTAGAATTCAACTTCTTCTTCCCTCTCTTATTTTTGATCAGTAAGGGGGCTTTGTGTTGGGTAGGAAAATTCAGGACAACATTGTCACAATTCAAGAGACTTTACATACTGTAAAACAAAACAAGAAAGAAACCATGGTGATAAAGCTGGACATAGAAAAGGCTTATGATAGAGTCTCTTGGGATTTTCTTCAAAAATTTCTTGAAATATTTGGTTTCAGCAAAGACTTCAGGGACCTAATCCAAACTTTCATATCTTCTACTAAATTCTCAGTGTTAGTAAATGGTACTCCTTGTGGTTTTTTCAAAACCACTAGAGGATTAAGACAAGGAGATCCTATATCTCCTTTCCTATTTATACTAATGGAAGAAACATTGAGTAAATATTTAAACATGGATACCTATGAAGGAATAATAAGAGGAATATCCCCAGCTGATAATTGTGAGAATGTTACTCATCAACACTTTTTGGATGATACAATCTTGGTTGGAGAAGCCATAGTTCCGTAAGATAGGAAATTTACAAGATTACTGCTAGATTACAATGAAGTGTCATATTAACTAATAAGTTTTGGTAATAGCTTTGTGTTTTTGGTAATACTCTCGAGGAAAGACTTCAAATATCCCACATCCTTATTTGTGAGGATAAATATTTTCCAACTAGATATCTCAATGCTTGTTGGTACCGAAAACCTAAGAACTCACATTGGAACTTTCTAATAGATAGATTTATTTGAAAATTGGATGTTTGGAAGGGGTCCCTTATTTCTATAAAATGTAAAGCTAATCCATTGAAGTGATTTATCCAAAATCTTCATGTTTATACAATGTCGATATTCAAAATTCCAACAACAATTGCTAATAAGCTAGAAAGTATTCAAAAGAGATTTTTTTGAAGTGGTTCTAAAGATAAATCCAAAATTCATCTAATTTCTTGGGATAAGGTTTATAAACCTAAAACATTAAGGGTTCTTGGTATAAAATATTGGGAGAAAAAGAATAAGGAACTCCTATCTAAAATGGTTTGGAGAGTGAGCATTGAAGAAATTGTCTGACCTCTATAATAAGGAAAAAATACTTGGAATAATCCAAATGTCAATGATTAGTGTTTCAACATTTCTGATGTCGTTGGTTACCCTTTATAGATATCTATTAACCGGGAAAAATATATTATCAAAGGAGGATATAAATGTAAAATTTGTGATGGGCATTCTATAAAATTTTGGGAAGACAAGTGGTTGGGAGACTACACTCTTAAATAAACTTATCCCAATATCCATAAAGATGCTACTACTAAGTATGGGATAATTTTTTTAATTATCTTGACTAGGAAAATCCACCGAGGATATGGAAAAATATACAGACTAATGGAACTAACAATGATGAAGAGGAATCACTTAACAATCAGCTGAGTGGAATTATTATGGCCAAGAGAAATGAACTTGATAACATATACTGGTCTAAGGAAGTTAATGGCATATTCTCTGTCAGAAGTGCATATAATACTTTCTTTGAGGATGAGAGAGAAAATAATAACATTAATTGGAATATTGTATGGATTAAAGAATTCATTCCTAAGATCAATATGTTTTGGTGGTTGGTGTTACATGACAAAATCCTTACGGTGGCCAATCTCCAAAAAAGGAATTTTCATATAGTAAACAGAGTGTGCTATGTGAAGAGAAGGATGAAGACTCTACACACTTATTCCTTGAATGCTCTTTTCTTGGAAAGGTTAGAAAATCCTTACTTGAGTTATTTGAAATCAATTGGATATTTCCATCTTCTCTATGAATGCTTTGGACCCAATGGAGTTGTCCATTTAAAATTCAAGTGTTTGAAACATTTGTGGATTTTCACTTTGATGCACCTTTGTTGGGAAATATGGAAGGAGAGAAACATGAGAATTTTCAAGGGGAAGAAGGAAGTGGATAAGAGGATTTTTTATCACTGCTACAACTCTATAACTGAGAACTTTGCTATTATTTAGAAAAACAAGAAGACCATGATTGAAAGTGAGAGCATAATTTCTAAAAAATGGGGGCTAATGAGGACACAAGATGAACCCCCCAAGGACAACCCTAGATTGAAAGGATGGAAAAAAACAGAGAAGGATTGGATTAAACTAAATTTTGATGGGGCTTCAAAAGGAAACCCAGGGAAGGTAGGTCATGTGGAGGTTTTTTTAGAGATTGTAATGGTAAATTTCTTTTGGGTTTCTCTAGAAATTTGGGGATGCAATCCAATCATATTGTGGAAGCAAATTGCTTCTTTTTAGGGTATCATAATTGTAGTCCGAATAAATTTAAAAGGCTGGAGGTTGAGGAAGATTCTCTAAATATTATCAATTACATTTTGGGTAAGGTCTCAACCTCCATATCTATTCTAGACTCCATATATAGCATTAATGGTATGATGGGAAAATTTGAAAGTATAATGGTCAAACATATCTATAGGGAAGCTAATCGCATAGCAGATTTGTTTGCTAACAAAGGTGTCTCAAAGGAGGGTAAGCATAAGACATCTCATATTAATTATTTTGACCCCTTGTTGCATTCTAAATCAGAAAAAAAAATGGTGACACAAAATGAAATAAGGGAAATGGCTAGGCAGAGGACTTAGTGTCATCATGATTTCATGGGAAAGATCTATGTGATCTATGATAATTTGTGTAGGGGAATTTTTAATAATGAAAAAGGTAGGTGTCACTTGTTTGGATAGTCTAATTATCCAAGGTCCCCTATTTCAAGGATTCTTTTTTAATTGTAATAATGGTATGTGTTTTGGCGAAGGAAGAGCTAGTTGTAGGTTCAATTCTGAGAAGAAAATTACTAAAAAGGGTGGCAACTTAGTTGTACTAAACCCAGGGATTTGAGAAGAATCAAACCTGAAGCCATGGAGATTTTTGAAAGGATGGGAATGTTTCCTTTTTTGAAATTTTTGAAGGTCATAGTGCTTAGCTAAGAAAGGAATTTGTGAAAGCTTGGGATTCAACTAAGAAATGGCCTAGTGGCAGTGTTACCTTTCGAGGGGTCAATATTGAGTTGTCTATCCATACATTGGAATATTTCATGGGAATGGAAATGGAGGGGAGAGAAATATACAAATACAATAAGGATTCGGGTGAAGAATTAAAAAAATTCTATAAGGTAATGAGAAACTAACCAACCACTTTTATGGGTTTTTAAGGAATTCATTTCCGACCTCCTTCAATGAGGTTTCTTTAAAATTGATTCAGTTTATCACTCTGTAAGGTTTTCATATGTGTATTTATGCTTATCACCTCTCAATGCTTAATTTTATAAGGAATGGACATAGCTACAGTTTCTCGTATTATATGTTGTGTTCACTTTGTGCCTCATTAGACTGGTTTAAGAAGCATAATATTAGTGTGCCATTACATCAAGGCTTAATCATGGATAATGTCAAGAAATATGGGAAGGATATGGATAAGAAAATTAAGGGGGTTAGTTTGTTTACTAAGGATGTGGAAGAATTAGGGGTGGAGGAGGTTTCAGACTCGGAAGATGATAATTCCAATGAATCCCCTCCGATTCTAGCATTGAAGAGGAGTAGGATGTGGAAGAGGTAAAAGCAATGAAGGTCTCCATGATATTAAAAATAAATAGGTTACGGATTTGGTTGTTAAAATAGGTGAAAAGGGTGAGACTAGAAAGCAACATGATGTGGAAACTACCCACGGGAAAACTCGGGTTGAGGTACATGATGGTAGGTAAGGTGGGGTTGTTTCAATATTATTGAGGATTTAGAGAATGTGAAGATTGATACATGCCTAACCAAAACCACTATTCAGTTCATACTCAATGATTGGAATTCTATGAAATCTAAAGTGGAGGATATGGATTAGGTGATTGGTGATGGTGGTATCAATTGGCTTAAAGAAAAAGAAAAGGTTTGGAAGGTGACTTGCTTCACTCAACTTTTGTTTCAGCAGAGTCAATGAATGGAACATAATGAATATAAAGACCACTATCCAACATATTCAGATCTTGGGTAAGATGGTAAATGCATATATGTAGTGTGAATAACAAGGGACCTTGAGCAAGAAAAAGTGTGGACTGTCGGAGGCTGATCTTAGCAGCCTGAGCACTAATATTGAGTCCCTATCTAAAGAATGGGTCACTTTCTTGGCCAATTATGAAAAGAAATGATATTGCTGGATGTAGGTTGTTTTTGGTTGTTAGTTTCATATAAGTTGTTAGTTTATTGTGTTGTTATTACTGGTATTTTATGTATGGACAATATTATATTTTGTAATGTTTTATCCTGAATATCTGCTCTTATGTGGAGGTTCTTGTTGTACAAGGTAAGGTCCCCTTAACCCATTTTCACCTATTATAAAAAAACATGACTGGTGATAACTCTAATTTAGGATTTGATCTACATACATATTTATGACACCCCAAAATTACATGCCTATTTCTAGTCTATCATTAATTATTCACATCCCTAATAATTTATTAATTAAATTAATTATTTCATATAAATTCTATCATACCATTTGAAATTGATTAAATTAATTCCTAAACATTTAGCTATCTTAATTATACATTTATTTAGTCCAATGGTTACTTATTTACTCCACTTAAAATCTAATTACATTAGTTATCAAATTGGAAAATAAATCTATTTTCCTATTTGGACTCCACTTCACTATCCTAGTCAACTCCACTACCACTTCACTTCTAGAATCCTAGAAAGGCATGTGAAATAAAATTGAATGTATAACCACTTTCTTAGATGAAATCTTACCGCCAACAAAATATTCATTTCCCCATCCAAAGAAACAACTACACAAACCAACTCCACTTGCTATTTTAGGAAATACTTTCATGATCTTGGAACTCATTCAAATTATGCTCCACTTTTCTTGGCCTCTCCTCTTGTTATAAAAAAACATTCAATAATCTTCATAATAGCGGTTGGATAATGTTGGGAAAGGATAAAATATGCATATTGCAAGATTCCATGTGTCCAAATTGTTTTCATAAAATCGACACTTCTAAATTCAAATATCAATCGAAGAACACCCATAATCAATTTTTTACAAGATTCTACAAGTTTAAACACTTCCACAATCTTATTCAAGGTTTGTGAGAGAAACTTGAAAGAACATTTGCTATTATTTTCTTATATTTTGTTTCGCAAAAAATTTCGTGTTTATATTTGAGCACCCCCAATAGCACTTACCCGCACTTTTTTATTATTGATTTTACATGTTATATATTTCTTAGTGTTTGTATTAACTCTTGTGTTATGTTTTCATTAATTGGTTAACATTTGTGTTTGCATGTGTTTTCTTATTTTGATGTTTTTTTGGTATTTGTGTAGGTGTTTTTACTACATTTTGGAAACATCCGAAAGAAAAAATCAGAGTTGAAAAGGATAAAACAAAGTCCAAAAAGTATTTTTATAACACTAAATTTAGTGTTGGATATAGTTATAAAAAAATTGGAGGAGCCTCAAAATTTAGAGTTATGTGCATAACCTCCGCAGAGTTTTCCACCAAGTTAGTAACCTCTCCGAGTCTGGTTTAGTTCTTCTCACCGCTAAGTTTCATTATTTAACTCTAGCATTGAATATATTGACCAAGATCATAATTTTTGCATTGATATCCCCACATTACCCTACCGAGCTCCTAGACCCTACATTGAGCTAGTTTCATGCCTAAGCTACACTACTCCCTACCTTTTTGGCAAGTTGTCCTCCACTCACCACCTTACCCCTACCGATATCTCCTTGATATTCTTATAACTCCCCTCAAAACTCCTTCTTCCTATCACTAAGTTATCTCGGGATACCCTTCCACTAGCACATTGAGATCTTCCTAACTCAACTTGGTGAGTTGCTTATCCAACGAGCCCATCCTCTCTTCTTTCCATAACCCGAACACTCAAACCCACTATGTTGTGCATCGGCTATCCAAGTAACTCAACTTGAATATTGATTTAACTCCACATAAATGTGGCCACTATCTACTCCCCTACTATCTCATCCTCACTCAATCTACTCACCCATATCTTTGATCCCTATCACTCATTCACACCCCTCATTCAGATTTCTAAGTCACTTTGTACACATTCTCCTCTCTCTCTGCACACACGCAAATAAACCTATTCCCTCCTCTTCATGGCCATCGATGTAACCCTTCATTTCGTGAGTTGTGAAAACCCAACTTGCCTTGTATAACACCCTCTAACCTCACCTTTATCCCAATCCTCCCTACACCGCACCGATCCCAATCTTTGAGCTCTCCAAGAAAAATCAAGCCCAATCCCTTTCCCCCTTCAATTTGTTAAACCTTTTATTTTTTAGGTTTTCCCCTTTTAGGTGTAATTCAGTCAAATTCAAAGTTAGGTTAAATATAGTTAGTTCATTTTTATTTTAACTTTTTATTTAATTTAATTAATTAATTAATTAAGTTATTTTTAATTAATTAAGGGCTTATTTTATATATTAGGACTTATTTTAAATCTTAAATCAAATCGGACTAATTGAGTTAACTAGAAAATTCTCAATTAGGTTTTATTTAACATTTTTCATCACCAATTTCCCGCATTATTTACTTAATTCCTTGGAGAAGTTTGTTCTAGAAGTTTAGAATCATACCAGGGTTATTCCCCTACACCAAGGTCTGATCCTACTCATCCACCACCATTGCTTCTCCTGCTCTTGCCCTCTACCTACTCCCCTTGTTATTATCCCTCTCCCAGCTGACAAAGATCTGGACACTGCTACCTCTGACAGGAAGAGGAAAGACAAGAAGGCTAAGGTTTCTCTGCCTTCTTCGCAGAGGATTTTGCGTAGTCATAGGGATTTGGAACTTGTGGAGAACTTATTGCACATAAGTAAACCTGTTGATAATTCTAGAGAAGTGGACCTTCTTACCAGGGTTAGTAAGCTTGAAGAGGAGATCAAAGACCTCAAAAATGCTATGAGGAATATGGAAAAAACAAAAGGTAAGAGGAAGCTGCAAAATTCTGAGGTCATTGATACTACTGCTGAGATTTTCAAGAAGCTCCTTTCACTTGATGCCAGGCTGGGCAATGCCAAGGGGCATCAGGATTGCATCCTCTCTAGCTCTAAAAGGTGTCTATAATTTTATGGAACAACACGTGAGAAGTGTGTGCAGCCTTAGTGGCATTCCTGATAACATCTGGGATTCTAATGAGACCCGTGACCTTGCACTTGCTCAGGCGGACATGAACGATCCTTCTCATGCCACGACCATTGTGCTCTTCACCTCTCTCTAGAAAATTAAGGTCAAGATTGATAGGGCAGTCAAATGATGTGGTGCCCAGATGTTGCTTTTTGTTGTGAAGTTGCTATTTTTTGGCGTTTTGATGTTGTTTTCTTGCTGGGATGCCCTGTTTTGGATCCCTCTTTGCTATTTTTTGGACCTTTTGTTCTTCTTTGGACCACTTTGTCTAGATTGATCTTTTTGTACTCTCTTTACTGATATATCTGGCTTTTGAGCCTCCATGTTTAAGGTGTTTAGCCTTTCTTGGATGGGTTTTCTCCTTCTGGTATCTGGATTTTTGAGCCTTTTTGTACACAGGGTATAGTCCCTTCAAAACTATTTATCCATAATTAAAAAAAAAACATTTTTTATCACACTATCTCATTTGTATAGGATATTGTGAAGGTATATAGTGTTTTTGGGGAATTTTTATTATGTTTCACGAAGATGTTTTTGTGGATCTAATCTCAATAAGCTCACATGTATGCTATTTTATCACACTTTTTATAAGTGATCTTTAAAATCAGAACCACACGTTTATTTTTATGTGTTATCTCTCAAGTGTTTACGACAAGAAAAATTCTAACCCATTATTTGCAAGACTTTCCTTACGAAGATTTTTCTAAAAAGTACTACCTATAAGTTGTATTGTTTGTCGATTTAAGAAAAAAATTATCACCTTTTTTATTAAAATTTATAAATACTTTCTTAACTTAAACTTTTCATAGATGATTTTATTCCCCTCTTACTGTAACCAAAAGAACCCCAAATAAGTTAGCACCTTGAAAAAAATGGAAGACGAAACGGGATCCCCACCTACTTGACTAGTGTCCTTTTGTGATGATTAGAGTCAAACTTATCCATAGTGGCAGCCCATATTTTATCATTTGAGTGGATTCAAATGTTGATTATAATATCAAGAGGGATAAAGTAAATTTGACAACTAGTAATAGTATACCGCACTCACTGGGTAATATTTTGGCATTTAGGGAGAGAAACATTTTTATAGGAAGCCACATCTTGACTACGCTAAATTAATTTTAGAGGCCCTCCTTACATAACATCATCATCATATATATTATGTTATAAAGTTTATGTGCCACTCTATCTCTCCATCTACTATATTTACAATCAACATTCAAAGCCTTGAGTTGTGGATACCCATGTGCTAACTTGAGTACATTAAATCTCATCTAAGTATTAACATCTTGATATTCGCTTTATCATGGTCAAGAACCATCATGATGTTATTGATCTATCATTTTCCTAAGTATTTTAGTTTAACATTCACATTTTTAAACTCTAAGCACTAGACCATCTTACGTCTACAAATTTAACATTCACTTTGTTAAATTTTAGGCATCTTCATTTCTACACTCCTCTCTCTTAAGCATTCAAGTTTCCATGAGTTGAGAGAATCAACCAATCAACCCCTTTGTCTCTTATATACAAATTTTGAGATTTGGGCTATTGATCATCATTTTTTCACCTCTTATTTCAACATTCACATTGTTGATATTTGAGTAATACCCTTCTATTTTCCAGTCTCTTCTCTTTTAACACTCATTTTTTAAAACTACAACATTTTAATCACGTTTCCCGATATCTTCTCTCTTAACACTTATTTTTTAAGATTCAATAAATTAATCCCTTTATTCTGTTCTATCATAGCATTCACTTTACTAAGGGTAGAGAAATCCATCGCAAGTATCTTCCATCTTAACATTCACTTTGTTAAGGGTTAATAAAACAATCTTAAGTCTCTTCTATCTTCACACTCATTTTGTTAAGATTCTAGCAAAAAAACCATTTAGCCTCTTCCATATTAGCATTCAATTTTTTAAGGTTTGAGTATCCAATAAAAATTTTTAGCCTCTTCCATCTTAGCATTCACTTTACTCGGGTTGAGTAACTCATATTTTCTTTTTTACTTCCTCCCCTCTTTCAAAAATGGTGGAAACAAGACACAACAATTATGGTCCCTTTGGAAGAAAAGATCTAAACATTTTCCATTTTATCTCTAAAGAAGAGGATAAATAATCTTCTATAGAAGAACAAATTTTTTTTGAAGACCTTTTATGAAAAATAAAGACCAATTTTTACTTCATCTCCTCGAAATGGGAGTAAAAATACCTTTCAATTTTGACGACGACATTTTGAAAAACTTACAAGGTCAACCCAAATTAAATAAGGGTGCACAACCCAATTAAAATAACCATTATAACACCGAACAAGTAAAACAAACACCGATAATAAAGGTAAATCTAGTTCTTCAACACCCAAGTCAAATATAGCCTTGATTGATCAACTTAATGCAATGGAAAAGTAGTTATCTCTAATATCTTCTAAAGTCACTAAGGACACCACCAATACTAAATATAATAGGAAAAGTGATAATACATCCAAAACCTATGTTGAGATAGATAAAGAGAAAAAAATCTAAAAATGATAATCCATCAACTATCCCATAAAATAATTCACTATTTACTCAAGAATGCTAAATGATGAAGGATATAATTTTGGGCATGTAACAAAAATGCAAATAATTCAATTTCAATGAGTTTTTCCTTGCCCTTTTCCTAAGGAAAACTTACACATACTCTTCCCAATATCTTTTGAGATTCCTAAGTTAAAAAAATAAAAGGGAAAAATGATCCATGAGAGCATATTAAATAATTCTTCATGGCATGCCAAGAAGTGACATATAGTGATATCTTTCTATTAATCCTCTTTCCTAGAAGTCTAGGAGGATAATATTTAGATTGGTTGTTACACCTTCCAATGGGATCTATAACCACTTTCATGGACCTCTCAAAAAAATTATTCAAACACTTTTTCTTTAACATTAACTTCAAAATAACAATTATGGATTTTGCAATTCAAAATATAAAAACAAAAAAATTGCACAATTATTATAGTGATGGAGAGAATTCACAAGTTGGTTCTCACGTTTGATCCCCTGAGAAATAATTGGTCAATATATTTGTACCGAACATTAACAATGGGTTTTCCTTTCACATGTAGATGCACTGCTTAAATATTTTTGAGGAGGCCATTAAAAATGGAACAAAAATAGAAAAATAACTCATTGGGAAAGGCTTAATCAAGCCTCATACTAGGGATAATAATCACACTAATAATAACACTCATCAAGATAAATCAATATTATAAAGTTTGGATTAGAATTGCATAAGAATAACACAAAGAATAATTATATTATCTCTATATTGCTTTGACATTAAACATACGAGATATAAAAATATATAGAAATATGCAACTCCTAAAATTAGGAATTTTCTCTAACAATAAACCTATTTAGTTGTGATGGTTACGACGTAACAATACACAAATAAAATCATATGAGTTGTTAAAACAACTCCAACTAACATATTATTGTTTATATAACAATAATATAACTAACTAATTATTATTTACCTTTCGGTAAATATACCACTATAATGTAAACATTATATTTCCTAACATTCCCCCCTTAATGTTTACATGGTAGTAAAATAATTTTCACACTTCCTCTACAACTTGCCACCCATGCTTGCTCATGATCTTAGTACAACACTTGAATTGAAGGTAGAAGAAGGAACACATCAACTTCTTATCGACCATGCAATGTTGGGAACACATCTGACCAACGAGGATGAGAACATGCTCAGGAATCATCTTCTTATCAACCAAACACTTTAGGTAACACATATGACCCAATAGTGTGGGAACTCGAGTAGGACCACATCCGATCAACCTTCAATGGTTTTCCGTGAGGCTAACCACAAACCTAGGTACGAATAGAAACACATCTGAATGTTCTACCTCATCAATACTCATGATGTTGCATTTCATTGTGTTATTTCCTCTTTACTATATTTTTCATAGGGGAAATAAGAATAACCACATAAACATGAACATGAATGAACTTTTGTTCTTATTTTTCACACCACACTAAAAACCACACCAAACTTAAATGTTGAAATCAAACACACTGCATGCTAAAACAAAACATGCCACTCACACAAGTGCCACCAAATAAATGAAGCGGCCCCATTGTTGGCGACTAATGAGAGGTCGATGGTTGTCCTCCAACCTCCGATGCCTCCGTCCTCTAATGTATGTGCTTTGCTAACTCAGCTAGATTTGGATATGAAGCTTTGTTTCCACATTGATATTATTCTTTTCTTCCCTCCCGCAATGTGAAACACATTATTTTTCAAACGTTGGGTAACACCGAAAATGCGTCTATGAGGCAATTTGTTTTTTTAAAATTATTTTTAGTTTTTATTCTTCCTAATTTTGAGTCTAACTCACAATGAACTTTTGGCAAGAATCTTGATGTCGATGATACAATTTTAATGACACAAATGCTTTTCTTTTGACGACAACGATGATAGAAACAAATGAATCTTTTGACACACATAATTAAATTTTTCACTAATATGTTGACTATTACAAACATTGACTTAAAAATGTATGGTTTTGACTATAATACACAATAACTCTAATAATATAATTTGAAAAACTATAACATTACTTATTCTCAACAAGAGATAAATAATTTTTTTAAAAATAATCATTTTAATTATTTTTAAATAGCACTAGACTTATGGACTATACCAATGCAACACATAAAGGAAACTAAGACTTCGCATTAAATTAATTTAAAAAGTGACATTAATAATGGATAATCTTAACATGAAGAAAGCTTGAATAACAATTAACATATAATAACAAAACAATTTGTTTAACCACAAACTAAAAAAACTCTAAACATGTAGGATTAAATAACATCAACCAAACCTAAATAACTAGAATTTTTTTCTTTGAAAATAAATTCAATGGATCCAAATGGAAGGGAATGTTCTTTTAAATTTTCTTGAGTTCGAGGGGAAGTCATTAGTTAGACGTATGCATTCATTGAACCAATTCAGCCCGCAATTTTCTAGATCACAGAAAAATACACCATTCTCCACTCGGTGCTTCCTGAAATTATGTCATGAGTTATTCAAGCCTGTTGTAGGATTGACGACTTGAATACTTCTTGTAAAATTCTCCTTGGTTTGGGTGCCTCATTTAGATCTTCACGTAGGCAAGAAATCAAGCGATGAGAAGAGAATTTGGAGATATAATTGCAACTGTGATGGGCGAGACTATAATTTATTGTGAAGAATTCAAACTCAGCCAAGTCGATGGTAATTGAGATGCCTGTAGATAGAGGGTAGGAACATATGAGCATAAAAATACTCAGAATGATCATAGAGTGCACCAAAATCTCTGCATAATTCTCAAGGCGTCGTACGTGGATATCCGGATGAAGATAAGATAGACGGAGTTGTGTATACTTCTCAAATGCACGGTCCTTCACCATACGAAATCATCTCATCTAAACATAAATGCACTAATTTAATACTTTCTAATCAGACAAAAACAACGGATGAGAGATTAGAAATATAGAGACTACCGAATAAAATATGGTGTTGTCAATTAAAAATATACGTGAATTAGAACATGAGAACCAAGGAGAATCATTGGAATTGATTCCTTACAAATATGTGTAGATGTCAAGCTAGGTAAAATGATTTTATGAAAATATACTAAGGCAAACCTCCAACAAACATTGTGTGAATTGGACTGCAATGGATTTGACAATCAATGCACGTTGCTAATCACCAGGTCTCATGACCAATTGATGGACTGCATTTTTCAATGAGAAATGAATCTCATTTGGACACAACCTCAGACCTCTCATACCAAATATAAAGTTTAGATTGTACTTTCATAGGAATAACACAAAAATAATTATATTATCTCTTTGTATTGCTTTGATATTAAACATACAGAGATAACAAATATATAAAAATATGCAACTCCTAAAAATTAGGAAGTTTCTCTAATAATAATCCTATTTAGTTGCGATTGTTATTCACGTAAAAATACACAACTCAAATCAAACGAGTTGTTAAAATAACTCAACTAATATATTATTGTTTATATCACAATAATATAACTAACTAATTATTATTTACCTCTTGATAAATATCCCACTAGAATGTAAACATTATATTTCCTAACAAAAATCCCAACGTCATTAATGATGGCATAACTAATAGCCATAATGTACATAGTGTATAGAAAAATAAACCAAAATAGACTAAGTCAAAATAAGCCATCACTATTCCATGTAGAGAGGTTCCCCCTCCTTGTGATAAAAAATGATGAAAATTCACACCTCTGGGAGAGACCCTTTCAAGTGTCTTAAACTAATTGGAAAGTGCCAATATGTTCACTTACTCTATCAAAAAAACCTTTGTTGAAGGTTAACCTAAGCCTTCATCTTATAAACCCAATACAAATTATGATTTTCATCACATTAGTGATCATCAAATAGAAAAATCCTTACAACTTTACAATTACATCCAAGACCTTATTAATAATGAAGAGATAGCAGTTGAATACCCACCACTATATAAAACACTTTAAAAGTGTTTTAAAATATGTTCCCTAAACATGGTACAAATGGAAAATCTCCCAAATAGGGTTAATCTTCGAACAACGTTGACTTTAATTTGATCATGTCATGTGTTGCAAACACCACCTCGCACAACATTGAATTTCACTTTACACCCTCGAAGAAAGTATATCTAATTCCTTTCATCAATTAGAAAAGGCTAAAATGATCAAATATCCAATCACAATACCCTTCCATTAAGGATAACCTAAGACTAAGTTGTAGAACAAATAAAAATATTATGAATAACACCACATCAAAGGTCACTCTACAGATCATTATTAAAACATTTTCCATTACGTCTAAGACTTAATTGATGAAAATTTCATTTCTATATAAATTGATGATGAAGGTCTCAAAATAGAAAACAAATTATCTACCACAACTTTTAATGAAGAGTTGAACGTTGTCCAAAATTATTTACATGATAAAACTCAATGAGATCAAGATGACAAGGGTTAAGGATCTATAAACCAATAAATATCTCCTTTGTATGCTATTCCATTATTTTAATTTAGCAATTAAAATAATTTTAGACAACCATCTTCAAATGTCAAACAATAACTTGAACATGATACAAGAATCATTTCCAATCCATGACATATATGAAGAATCTAAAGAATAGGGTTAATCATCAAGCACCATTGAGATTGATTTTATCCTTTCTATACTAGATCCTATGCCTAACATCCATAGTATTTTTGTAGAGACACAATAATAAGTATGGACAATAACAACAACGTAACCTTCTATGTCCACAATACCTCAAAAATTCAATCTTGAATTTAATAATTTTTCACATCATTTATTTGATGTATAGCCTTATTTTATTTTACATAACATTATTAAACATTCAACAACGATTCCTACATTTCAATAAATTCATATGTGTGTACTCCAAGAAGTGCATAGTCCTCGGGGTATCCTCACACAACCATTTCAAGCTTTAATTGCAAGTCTATCGTAAAAAAATTAATCAAATTCCTTAAAGGAGTAACATTGAATATTTTCTCTCTATAGCCTAAAAGGTACCTTAGATGCTTATGGAGAGATCAATACTTCACTCCTCACATCATTCCATTCATGGATGAAGGCCATACTGATGTAAATAATATTTTAAAGTATCAATCATATAAATATTATATTCCACCTACATTGAAATGATTCACAAATATATTGAGAAATACGAGTTCAACCATATTCTCTTCATCGACAAATTGCATCTAGCATCACATAGGTTTTTAATCTCATCGAACCTTATCCAATTAATCTGCTCACTTGGATCTCATCCACCCAAGTATCGTACATTAGGACTCATTGTATTTTATGATTAACTCCATTGGATTTGACATCTTCCATCAAATTCAAGTAACTCAGAATCACTAAATCTTAGGATTCGATCCTTTGAATTGGATCCCATCCACCCAAATCTCGTACATCAATACTCATTGAATATATCTCATACACACAACTCTCGTAAATCAAGACTACTTCAATCAATTATTCATCAAAATCTATCTATCCCCTCCATTGACTTGAATCTCATCTTTCCAAGTCTCGTAAATCAAGACTAATCAAATCATGGATACATTGAAAATATTTCTAGTTACTCCATTGACTTGGACCTCTTCCACCTAAGTCTCATAAATAGGGACCCATCAAATCATAAATACATTATAAATCCTTATATTGACTCTATTGAATTGAACCCCATCTTCCAAACTCTTGTAAATTAGGACCATTCAAATTTCCTAAAGTTGAATTATTCCTTAATGATAAGTCCTTTGCAAACCCTTATCCATAAAAACTCAGCAAAATCAAAAATTGGAAAAAGAGAATAAAAATCTATATCAAAAACATCATCAAATCACTATTTGAAAAAAGGTAGAATAAAAACATCTTATCCACAGTACTCTCCATACTAGCGAAATTCATTTGAATGATTAATTCATTTCAAAAAAAAATTGTTTCATTTATTGGTATATGTCTTACTCTTAACATCATCATCTCTCCACATTCTCTTCATATAGAACATAAGTTACTATTGTTACTAGTAGGCATAATGTATCTCATCCTTGTTATGGTTTCTACCATTCCAAATTTTTTACCTATGATTTTATCTAGAATCTTGCTAATGGAAAATCCTATTTTTAAACAAGTTCTCTCTTTATCAAACAACACTAAAATTCTTTACATGGATCTTTTGACTATCCATGTTTCTCTAAGTTATTGAAACCTTGAGTCCTACTAATTACATGAGGCTGAAATTTGGGGAAACGTTTTCCTTCCCATCAAGAAAAATATCAACATACAAGGCAAAATCAATCTAAAATACAAACAATATAATCTTTATACTTTTCATCCTCCACAATCTTTGGTGATGAGTCCATACTTCCTACTAGTAGTGTGAGACTGGGAAAGGATGAAGGTATCCTTACTCAGCTATGTTTTATCTTCGGTATTTACCCCTTTCCTCTTACTGGTGGCATGGGGCAAGATGTAAGGGTAAATTGAAAAAAACAAAATCAAACAAAATAAAGGCTTTAGAAAATCCTGCATCAAAATTGATTAATCATACACATCCCAATAATTTTCTCATGTTAATGTCGAACCCTATCTTGCTGGTATTAACATTGATGACATATGCAATTGATAGAAAAGAGTGATTGGTAAGGTTTCAATAATTTAAAATCATGATTTTTTATTTGTAGTGCCCTCTTCATACCTCGATGGCATGATTGGAGAGTCTTAGTGTGGATTCTTGAGAAGTCATGATGAATTCACAAGGCCTAAATGCATGGTTAGTGCCCGAGAAAGAAACTAAGTGCATGAAGGTGCTTGGTGTGAACTTCATAGGTATCCTACAGGTCTCAATGGATATTTCATGTGTGTATAACAGCTTCAATGATGAAAAATAGGTTAGGTCTTATGATTCATGGTTTAAACTAGCTCAATAAGGCCTAGTTCAAGTACCTAGTACAATATTGGATGGGTGTATGAAGCAAAAAATGCTATGGTGGGAAAAACCAAGTAATAGGAGAATGTCAAGAAATTTTAGAAAGGATGTGGAAGGTGTAGAAGGTAATTTCTTAGTTTTTAGAGGCATGTTTGAGGTCTCCTTCATTACTCTTCTTAAGAACAAGTGAGACAATTATGAACGAATGATGTAGGTCAAGAATAGACATACCTATTTATATGAAAAAAGAATTGGAACACGTGAATAAGGTTTCTCTAGTGTTGTGGACCATTTTTTAGTAAAATAAAAAGAATATTTTTCAATTTAGGAGGTTTTGGCTCTACCAAGATCTCAAAATGCTCACTCCTAGCTCAAGGATAAACTTTGAAGTACTCAAAGGTAGGTTAAACTTGTGCATGGTACCACAAAATTTTCATCAGTGTTGGAGAATGTATTCTAGATCACTTGGTAAGTGGAATGAGTTTAAATTATGATTTAAGATTTTTGAACAATCCATAACAAGGTAAAGTGCTCTAAACCCTCAAAAAACATTCATCCTAAAGCAATACAAAAATATGAAGTATTTAGTCCTCAAACTACATGGAACTTACAAAGTGATCACTTGGGGTTGTAAAGGACTCTCTTCATTGCATTTGTACATTGGTGGCATGTCCCGATCAGTTTTTCAAGTAAAATTTTACTCATGTTTTAAAATAATTTGATAGTACAATCAAGCATATAAGGATTAATAGTGTAATATCCAAATTGGGAGAAAGCTTAGGATATTCTCTAAGTTTCCATGAGATGATTTAGGTACATTATTTGCATATTTTTGTGAACCATGTCAATCAAAGTATCCTACAACTAAAATCCAAACAAGTCAAAACCAATCATGTAGATTTGAAGGGGTCTTGATGAAAAGACATGGTTTTGAATATGGTCATGGATAGTTGATACAAGTCCTATATGACATTATTGATTCCACAACTTGCTGTAGTGAAGTGATTTTGAGCATTGGTCTTAATGGTCCAAAACTACCTTTTAGGACAATCAAGAAGGCCTAAGAATTGAGCATGAAAACATGATTTTCTCCATACAACCTATGTATAAAATTACTTGAAGATGAATTAGAGGTCCTTGTTGAAGTTTTCATGAAATGGTTTGGCATTAAAATCTTGTTGGGTGTGATACAAGCTCTGGTATTCAAGACCGGATCTTCAAACTTGAAATATAGTCTGAGTATTTCTTGAAAAGAAATCATGTTTGATCTATATGCTCTCAAGTGATGTAATTTATGGAATTGATGAATTTTATAGGGAATATAGCTTTTCATAAATATGTATTTGAAGCCATGAAATTTTCCTTCAATGTGTGGTCTTTCTCAACATGTGAAGACTTTTTGAGTGTAAGAGCCCTTGAGGTTCTTGTACAAATCTGGGTGCCATTATGCAAAATGAGGTCAAAAAAATTTCAAAGGCCTTGATGGATATCCATAGGACACATATAACAAGTTATAAGAATCAAAATACTTTAAAAGTGTTGCATCAGTTGTAGTAGATCAATCTTGTAATTATGATTTTGAAGATACCATGAGAGTGCAAACCTTGTGAAGAAGATGAGTTGAGATGGAAGATATTTGACTTGACCTAAAAAAACTTCATGATCTTGGTGATGTTGTGAAAATTTGGGAGAATCATCCTTCTCTCTTTCATTACATGTTTTGAATCCTAAGGTGAGTGCATGCATCTATGTTGAATCTTGGTTTTGAATACCCTAATATTAGTTGTGCATAAAAGTCCTAATGAAAGTTTGAAGTTGAAATGGGAAGTTGTAAATATTTCTAAGGATTTGAAGAAGAAAAGGAACAAGTGTTGTAATGTATAAATTTATTCAGGATATCTATCTCATTGTGTAAGTTTCCTAGAAGAAAGAGAATCTACGTTGAAGAAGAGGAAAAAGTGGAAGAACCATTATAAGACAAAGTCCTAGTAGATGTCGTAAAGGAATAATTTTAGTATCCTAAGGTACGAAGTGAGTATAGGAATGTGTTTCAATACCTTATAAGAGTATGAGGTTTCTTGACAAGTTATAAAAGGTATACATAAAAACTAACACATCTGCAATGGTAATAATGAATTTGACATTTTTTAGACGATGTAATCTAATCTCCTTATATGAGTTGAAGACCAAGTAGATGAAATGTTTTAGGAAGTGGAACAGAAATAGAGGTGTAAGAGAATGTATCTCTTGAATATATAAACACTTTTTTGCATGAAGATTTGTTGAATAAAATGATGATAATGTAAGAGGACTAGTGCAAATAGATGAAGGACGGTGTATAAAGAATGATGAGATATGAGCTTATTTAGAGATAAAAATGTGTTGTTTAAAGAAACTAGGCCAAGTTAATGTGATAAATGTTTTTAAAGTTTAAGTATATGCTTAGAAAATTTTGGAGTAGGTGCTTTCATGCAAGTTGTAGCTTGCAAAAAGTGTCAAGTAGGTGTTTGATCTGATTTTTGAGTGGGTGCTTCAAGTTGAGTGGGTGCTCAACAAATTAAATATTTGTAATATTTCATTAGACAAATTATCCATCATAGTGCATTGGTTTCAGTGGGTTTTTTCCCTTCAAGGGTTTCCCACATTAAATTTTTCCTTCCTATGTGTTCACTTGTTGATTTCTTATGATTGTTGTTGTTTCTTCATGACAAAGTGAATCAATTTAATTATTCTCCAAAATTTTAAGAAGCAATGATTCATCCCTCCCCTCTCAATTATTTTGTTTTCCAACAATTTGTATCAGAGAAAGGTCCTTTTGAGGTGAGCTTAATAGCTCAAAGGAGATCCAAGTAGCAAAAACATGGCCAACAAAAAAATAAAGTGGTTTCTCTACTTCCAAGAACCTCTCTTTAATGGATCCAATTATGCATTTTGGAGTGCTAGGATTCATACCTATCTCATGTCTTTACGCTTTGATATATGGAAATCAATAGTTGATGGTTACACCATTCCAACCACACCTCCAAATAGAGTGCTAGTGAGAATAACTCAAAAGTAATGAATGAAATATTGTTTGGAATGTCAAGTGGAATTTTTGAAATTTATGAACTATAATATCACCAAATAAATTCCGTTAAAACTAAAGAATATCTATGAAGGAGATAACATGGTTAAATAAGCCAAGTTCCATACCTATTGTAGTCAATTTGAGAGCTTGAAAATGAAATAATATGAAAGTATTTCATACTACTTACAAAGAGTTAGTGAAGTGATCAATCTCATCATACAATTAAGGGAAAAGGTGGATGAAACAATGGTTACTTAAAAGGTATTAATATATTTAACCCGTAGGTATGACTTTAATGTTTCAACTGTGGAAGAATAAAATACTTTAGCACCTTAACAATGGATGAAATTCATGGCATTTTGATTGCTTATGAAATTATAATAAAAGAAACAAAAATAGTCAAGAAAGAGGAAACATTCAAATCTAACTAGGAACCCCAAGTAAAGAAAATAAAATTTGAAGTTGACATGGAGGAGGATGATGAGAATTTTAAGGTTATGTTTATTAGGATATTGAAAACAGGATCAGGAAAATACAAGGGAAAGCTACACTTCAAGTACTTTAACTATGGACAAGTGGGTCATTTAGCATCCAAGTGTCCTAACAATAATAAGGAATACCAAGATGAGCATGATGAATAAATAAATACCTCTCATAAGCACAAGAAGAAATTCAAGAAACATGAAGGAAATAAACTATTTTTCAAGAACAATAATAATATCTATACTAAAGAGGAATTTTTTTATCCGACTCAAGTGACTCTAGAAAGTATGATAGTGAAGATGAATAAACTCAGGTTGATACTCTATTCATGGCCATGGAGACAACCTCTGCAAGTAGCTCAAAAGGTAAGTATCCTAGTGAAGATGAAAATTTAGATGAGGATTATGCTGAAGTAAACCTTAAAGTTGAGTTGATCAATGCCCTTGAGGAATTGAAGAACCAAAGGAGGAAGAACCAAAATTTGAAGTCAATGTTGAAAGAGTATAAATGGAAAATAATTCTTCTTGAGAAGATATAAGGCAATAAAGACATAGATCATGATGATGAATTCAAGGAGCTTGAAGCATAACTTGAATTAATTTCAATATCTTTCAAATCCAAAGAGGAAGAATGCCTCAAACTCAAACAAAATATTGATCTCTTATAAAATGAATTATATTATACCTTAAGAAATTTGAAAACATATCAAATATTTGGCAAGAGTTCAAGCGATCTAGAAGATATTATTAGTAGTCATAGGTCTTCCAATGATAATACCAGGTATATATGGGTTCAAGGAAGATCATAAGGATGGTAAGACAACTAGGAAAAAGGATGAGAAGATCAGTCAAGAACTACCTCAATAAAGGGTGGATAGTGATAAGAGAGCCAAGATAAGAACCAATACAATCACAAAATCTCATGTAATAAGGTACAATCATTCATTCTATGGTTATTATTTCTCTTGTAATATGTTTGGACATAAAGCTTCAAAGTGTAGGAAATATGAAAGAGGTCATGGAATGCACCTTAACTCATATCACATGATAAGTAATAATGAAATGAGGTGTTATAAAAATCCTAGTCACATATAAATGTTTTTGTATCGAGAGAGTTCAAAGCAAGAAAAGAAGGTGTATATAGAAAAAAAGATCCTATAAGAAAGAAGGAACAAAGCCTAATAGCTCAAACTATATTTCATACTCAAAATGAAGACATGGAATGGTACATATATAGTGGATTCTCAATTCATATGATAGAGAATAAGGTAAATTTAATCTCATTAGAAGATAATTCATCAAGAACAATAAGATTTGGTGATAACACATCAGCTAGCATTGTAGGAAAGGGTACATTGAGTCTTGAAAATGGAAAGACAATCACTAAGAATGTTTTGTATGTAGAAGGTCTGAAACAAAACCTATTAAGTATTAGTCACATGTACAAGCAAGGGTACAAGTAAGGGTATACATTGATGGTTCATGACATGGGCTATGATATAATGAATAACAAGTCAAGAAAACTAGTTGGCACAAATAAAATGACTTAGAACAACATGTATGTCTTGAAAGAGATTAATAAAAGAGAAATACTTTAGAAGAAAGGTGGTTAATAGTTGGATTTGGCATAGGAGATTAGGACACCTTAAATTTGAAAATATTGTTAAGATTATCTCTAAAGGATGTGTGAGAAACATTCACAAGATCATTAAACCTACTGATACACTTTGCAAAGCATGTCTACATGGAAAAAAATAGAAGAAGATTCAAATCCAAAGAGTACTCTACAAAAAGACCTCTAGAATTGATTCACAATGATCTTGTTGGACCTATAAGGAATGAAATTATTTAAGGAAATATCTAATTTATGTTTTTTATTGATGACTTCACAAGAATGAGTTGGGTTGCATTCCTCAAAGATAAATTAAAAGAACTAGAAATGTTCAAAAATTCAATACTCTAGTTAAGGGTGAAAAAATGCAAAGATCAAGAGATTGATATATGATAGAGGAGGTGAATTTTTGTCAAATTAGTTTGATGAGTTTCATGAAAGTCATGGGATAAGAAGCTAGTTCTCAGTAGCAAGAACACCTCAACAAAATTAGGTTGTGGAGAGAAAGAATAGGACTGTGTAAGAAATGGAAAGAACCACATTTAATGATTCAAAGTTTTTAGATGGTTATTAGAGGAGAGGAATTCAACACAACAATTTAAATCTTGAAGAGATCCCAAATCAAGATAAACAAAAAAATACTCCTTATGAGATTTGGAGAGGAATACCTACAAGTGTTAAGCACCTAAGAGTGTTTAGAAGTAAGTGATTTATCAAAAGGGATGAAGACAAACTTGGAAAGTTTGACTCAAGGTGTGATGAAGGAATATTTTTGGGATATTCTTCAGTAATTTTAGCCTATATATGTAACAATAAAAGTCAGCAAAATTTAGTAGAAAGCAAAAATGTCATAGTTGATGAGACACATCCAATCAAGACCAAATCTCAGCCTAAAGAGACTTCCCAGAGCATAGAATTTTAGGATGATGATGAAGTTATAGAGGATAATCAAGAAGAAGAGGATGAAAATGAAGAAAGACTAGATACAAAATCTCCCTCAAGATAGGTCAAGAGAGATCACCCTCTAAATCATATCATAGGTAACGAGGAGCAGACATATAAATAAGAATAGTATTGAAGAGTATTCAAGATCAAGAGAACATTTCCCTCCTATCCAAGATTGAACCAAATAATGTTGTGGAATACAAAAAAGACAAAAATTGGATTGATGAAATGAATGAATAATTGGACCAAATAGAGAAAAATGAAACTTGGGAACTTTTCCTAGGCCTAAGAAAAAGAACATCATTGGAACTAAGTGGGTATTTAGAAACAAACTCAATGAAAAAGGTGAAGTAACAAGGAATAAGGAAAGACTTGTTTGCAAAGGATATTCTCAGGTTGAAGGAGTGAATTTTGAGGAAACATTTGCACATGTGGCTAGAATGGAGGGCATTAGAACCTTATTTTCATATGTATAATACAAAGGATTCAAGGTGTACCAAATGGATGTAAATTCATAATTATTAAATGTGAACCTAAATGAGAAGCATACATTGAGAAACCTAATGTACTTTCACTCAAAAATGACAAGGACTATGTTTTTAGATTAAAGAAAGCATTATATGGTATTAAGAAATCCCCTGGAGCTTGGTATAGTACATTGGACATATACTTGATTGATTAAGGATTTAGAAAAGGAGAAGATGATAACAATATTTACATAAAAGAGGAATAATTTCACTTATTACTTGTATATGTTGATGACATAATCTTTGGTAGAGATATTGAGACCATGATGCATGGATTTTTAGAGGTCATGAATGTAAATGCAGATCCAGATTTACATAGGAAAATAAAACACAATTATATTATATCTCCACAATCAGTCGTACACAATATATGGCTAATATATAGCCAAGCAAATAGCTAAAACTACATCCTATAATGTAGGAGTAGTTACAAACAAAAAGCTATATACGTGAAGTTGTTTAAAACAACTTCACATATAATTCCAGGTAATTATTTGTTGTTTCTCAACAACTCATAATATAATGTTTACACTATAATAATATTCCCAACATACACCCCCTTAGTGTGAACATGGGGTGAAGTGTAGTTGAAACCAGAATCATATGCCTACGCATATTTTTAGGTCTGCATACTGCTCCTCTCCTCTGGACACCAGCTGCCCTCCTATACAACTGTTTCACTGACTGACACCTTCCACGCCACATCACAACACTTCAAGAGAACATATAGGAATACTCGCATGTACCAAGAAAACATACACAAACTGTTGCTCTTTATTCTGCACACCAGATAAAATAAACACACAACTGGAAATAAATATGTCACCACCACAAAATACGGCCTCGTCGTTGGCGACTGACGAGAGGACGCTGCTTGTCCTCCATCCTCCTGTGCCTCCATCCTCCAGTTTGGTTATTTTTAGAAGAGATAATCTTCATCGCTAGGGAAAGAAAGTTCTTCATCAGTTGCATAATCTTCCCAGTCAGTTTCTTCTTCAACAATATAAGCCTTTTGATCAATCTTATCATCTAGTAGATCTTGTGCCGACTTTTTACAATTTAAAATGACATGCCCCACTTCTTTACAATAGTAACATTTGATTTGTCCCTTTGTAGGAATGTGCTTTGAATTGTACTTACCCTTTTTTGATGATGTACTAGCTTTATTGTGTACATATAAGACCTCTTCTTCTGGTTCTGAAGGTTCATTCTGATCAAGAAGAGTAGAAACTACTCCTTCTAAACCAATTTTAATCTTGCTCAAAGTAAAAACCATATGAGACATTTTTTTAGGCAAACTATTCAAAAGAATGGCTTTGGCATCATCATCTTTTACCTTCTCATTAATACCTGCAAGCTGATTGAGAAGAGAGCGAAACTTGCTGATGTGTTCTGCCATTTTTATACTTTCATCCATCTTTAACCCGTATAATTTTTGCTTCAGTGTTGTCTTTGCACTTTCTGCTTCAGATCCGAATAGCTTATTTAATGTCTCCCAGATTTCCTTTGCAGACTTTGTGAAGTCTACATGGTGCAAGTACGCCTTTGACAAACCGAGACCAATAGTTCCCAAGGCCTTTTGATCCTTGATATTCCACTTCGCGAGATCTGTTGGATTTGTTGGTGTTGTCACATTTGGTTTGACCACATCCCACAAATATTTTTCAATCAAAGTCAGCTGCATTTGGATTCGCCAAGTGTGAAAATCACGTCCTTCGAATTTCTCAACGAGACTCAATTTCTCCATTTTTTTAATCTTTTCCCTCACTTTGACGAGTGTCAGTTTCAACCGAAAATGCACCCTCTTACAAACACAATAATATGATGATACTTAAGACAACTTAGACAATTTAAAAAGTAATAAAAGAAAATTACTTTTTAAATATTATAAACAACATGACGTTTAATATAATAAATCTTGACCCAACTTTAATGACACTCAAGTAATATTTGATTACTTTCTAAATACCAATAATAACTATGGACCCAATCTATTAGCCACCTGATATCAATTTTCTGTCTACGTGGATGTGGATTCTCAATTCAGAATGCAACGACCTTTCATCATTGAGTGACTGAATTTAATGCATGTAGAAAATAATGCAACCAAAAGAAAAACTCATACCCATATACAGATCAAAACCTTCTGAAGATGGATGTGCAGCTGTGAATAATGGAATGATCAGATGCCAATATAATATGGGAGTAGTATTCAGCCGAGATAAAACAGGGAGATCGTGTGCACGCCCATTACCACCAAAACTCATCAATTTCAACTGCTCGGTGGTCCATGAATCCAGATTTGTAGATCTGACAAAACTGATATGAACACCAAGATTCCGATGCATGGATGAACAATCAAGACAAATGAACACTTCGTATGTCACAGAATAACAACGCTCTATTGAATTGCAACGTGTGGCTGCGTGAGGTCTAATTATTTACATTTTTTTTTAAAAAAAAAAACGTCATATTTCAATACAAAACTGCTCACTCATCCAAAAATGATTTCAAAAACCATTTTTGGGTTTTGTTCCTCACATCTCTAGCTTTCCAGAACACTTGACAATTCTCAATTTCATTGAGAATTGAGAAAGTTACAAGTGTTTAACTAAAATGTGAATTCGTAAGGAATTACACGTCTTAAACGGCTCTAATACCAAATGTAAATGCAGATCCAGATTTACATAGGAAAATAAAAAACAATAATATTATATCTCCATAATCAGTTGTACACAATATATGGCTAATATATAGCCAAGCAAATAGCTAAAACTACATCCTATAATGTAGGAGTAATTCTGAAACAAAAATCTATATATGTGAAGTTGTTTAAAACAACTTCACATATAATTCTAGGTAATTATTTGTTGTTTCTCAACAACTCATAATATAATGTTTACACTATAATAATATTCCCAACAATGAAGGAGTTTGAAATGTCAATGCTTGGAGAACTTTCATTCTTCCTAGGACTACAAATCATTCAATCCAAAGAAGGTATATATTTATATCACATAATAAGTACATAAAAGATATGTTCAAGAAGTTTCGGATGGAGGATTGTAATCTAGTAAGTACTATGATGGTTTTAGGATGCAAGATAAGAAAAGAAGATAACTCACAAAGAGTAAATTAGATTACATATAGATCCATGATAGGAAGCCTATTATATTAAACTTCATCTAGGCATGATCACATGCAAGTAGTTTGTCTAGTTGGAATATTTCAAGAATATCCTATAGAAAACCACCTTCAATTTTTCAAGGGAATCATTAAATATCTCACGAGGACCATAAAATATGGGATTTGTTATCCAAAACTCAATGGGGTTGAGATAAAAGCCTTCAAAATGTAGATCAGATAGGTAGTATTGATGAAAGGAAGAGCACAAGTGGAGGTGCATTATTTCTAGGTAAATTCCTTCTATCTTGGCCAAGTAAATAAGCAATCTCTTATATCCCTATCCATGTGTGAAGCTAAGTATGTAGAAAATTCCTTATGTTGTGCTCAAATTATATGATTGAATCAAACTCTAGAAGACTAAAAATTTGAAAAGGATGGTCTTAATCCTTTGTATTGTGATACCATAATTTCCATAAGTGTGTCCAAAAGCCATTTATTACACTCTAAGAACAAGTATATTCCAATCAAGTACATTTCTTGAGGGAAAAGGTGAGTGAGAAGAGCAGCAAGCTAAAACATATATTGATCTAGAGGATCCTCACAGAGAAAAAATGATCTAGTATCTTGGCATGGAGAAAAATTAGATGATTCCGTTGATATCTCGTTTGTAGGAAATGGAGCTCGTATGCAAAAGTTATGGCTCGCTGAAATTTTTGGGTAACTAGCAAATTTTGGGGATTGTGCACAGGTTGAACACGTGCATGCTCATCAAGTGGACCAATGAAAATGTGACATGTGGCAATATGGAAAATAAATAAATAATAATATTAAAAATTTAGCCACACCCATTTATTACTCCACATTGGCCACATTATTTAATTTCCAATTAAATTTGCCAACTATTATCCTTATATTTCAACGCACATTTTCCAAACAGCCATTTATTAAAATATCCATGCACAAATACCTGCCATGTCACACCTCTTATCTCTCCAATCACCCACATTGAGCACCCCATCCTTGGGGATAAGATAGCTCTTAAGCCAATAACAACATACACCAGCCACCTATATAAATGCCTTCCTATTTTCACGCCAAAAATGTGGGATCTTATCCCTATGTAAAATGTGCCCCACATGGAGTGGGATTTGAACCTGGGCCACTTGGGTAAAAATATAGGTGCCCAACCATTGTACCCGAGCTATGAAATGTTATAAAAGGAGCTATGTTTTACTAGTATAGACACGGAAAGTGACTGTGTTATTGTTTTGCTCATAACTTGAGCTAGAGATGGAATTTTGAGATGAAGTAAAAAGTGACTCCTATTATTTTTGGTAGAGGAACGTGATGAGAAGATAATATTCTTGTATAAATATTTGTAAATATTTATTTTCAAGATTTTAATAGATCGGTCCCATTCAACCGGACTTGGAGACGTAGGCCACAAGTGTCGAACTCCATTATCAATTCTTGTGTCAAATTGTTGGTGATTCATCTCTTTATTTTTGATTTTACACAATAATTTCAGTTTTAATTATTTTATTAAAAATACAAAAGGATATAATAGTCAATTTTTATATCAAAAATCAATACAAAGCAAAGTTAAGTGTGTGCACAATTGCTAGTTAAAATTGATTTTTAGATCACTAGTATCAGAGCTGGTTTTGACTGATTTTTGGTTCAGATTAATGGTTTTTGGATTGCAAGTTGTGTGTTGGATGTTAACAAGGTCTCATCTAAGAAGGGTGAAGGAGAGTTAGTTGAAGGAGATCCCAAAATTGGTACCAAACAATCTCAAAGTCCTACAATGGCGGATCGAGAGGAAGAAAAATTTCATCAATCATTCCTACAGATGAAGGAAATGGTGGAAGAAATGTACCAAGATAGACAAAGGGAAAAGGGAACTAGAGAAGGTAAGAAAGAAGAAAGCTCTAGTTCTGATAATCCTAAAAGAGACCCTTTGAAATCTGATTTTCCTTCATTAAAGTTAGATATCAAGTTTGAATTGCCTATGTATACTGGAGAGCTAAATGCAGAGAAGTTGATAACCGGGTCAAGCAGATAGAAGTATTGCAGGGTTCGAGAATTGTTGATGATGAAGCAAAGATTCATTTGGAAACTCTTCGATGGGTGGCACAACACTCATTTGGTGGGAGAGTAAGCTTTAGAAGTGGAAGAAACCAAAGGTATAGAAATCACTTCTTGGTCTGAATTTGTTTCAAATCTTAGGCAAAAATTTTATCCTCTTGGTTATAAGCAACAAGCTATGATGGATTGGAAAACATTAAGACAAAGTAAGGGACAAAGTGTTCAAGAATACACACAGAATTTAGGAAAAGGGCTCTAATTCTAGGAATTTCCCTAAACACAGAAGAAACACTGCTTAAATATATTGGTGGATTGCATAGTTATCTAAGGCATATGATACTTGTTTTAGGTCCTACTAATCTTGATGCAGTATGTGTTCAAGAAACCCATTTGGAAGCATGAGGGAAAATGAAAAAGGAGTCCTCTTTCTCTTCTTTTAAACAAAAGAACAAGCAATCTGAAGGAAAAGGTTCGAAAGAACAAGGAAAAGGAAAGGGTAAGCATAAGACAAACTCTACATTAAGAAGGAAGATGAAAAACCATTTTGTAATCATTGTAAAAAGAACCATGATGAGTCTAAATGTTGGAAATTACATCCTGAATTGAAACCTAAATGGATGGTTAAGAAAGGAAAGGAAAAGAAAACAAACACTGTAGTTCATGATCTTGGGTCAGATTCAGGTGATGAAACCAAGATCACAACTATGAGTTTTCAAGGTAAATCAAAACTTTCAATTTCCAACAATAGTACTACAAATGTTGCATCTTCTTCTAGTAAACAAACTATACATGATGATAAGAAAAGGAATGAGCTTTTCCACATTAGAGTGATTTCAAAACATACAAAAATTGATACTCTTTTTGATAGTGGATCTCAAGCTAATCTGATTTCTGAGGAGGTTGTAAAGAAATTAGGACTCAAAACTAATCCACATCCTAAGCCTTATCCTTTGGGCTGGGTTTGTGATGATGCAAAACTGACAGGTAACTAAAACTTGTACTTTCAGATTTGCCATTACAGACAAGTTTATAGATGAGGTTGAATTGGATGTAGTTCCTTTGGATATTTGTGGGGTGGTTTTGGGAAGTCCTTATTTGTATGATCGTAAAGCAATCTTCTATAGGGAAGAAAATAAATATTTTCTTGTAAAGGATGGAATTGAGTTTATTGTTAGAGCTCACCATGAAAAGAATAATCTATCCTTGGTAACTGCAAGTCAAATGAAAAGGCTGGTAAATTCAAGAAAAAATTTTGTGCTCATGGTGGTCAAAGCCAAAGAGAAAGAACATGAGATGGATTTTGAGACTTGTGATCTGAAACATAAGGATGAATTGTAAAAAAATTTCTGATTTTGATGATGTTTTTCAGGATCCACAAGGTCTACCTCCCAAAAGAGGGGTTCAACATGAGATACAGTTGCTTAAGGATGCACCTCTTCCCAATATCAGAATGTACAGGTTTTTAGTAGTAGAGAATGAGGAAATCAAGAGACAGGTAATGGAACTTTTGGCTCAAGGTATAATTCATCCAAGTACATCCCCATGTGGTTCACCAATTATTTTGGTTCCTAAGAAGGATGGCACTTGGAGAATGTGTGTTGATTTTTTTGCTTTAAACAAGATTACTATAAAGAATCATTACCCTCTTCCTAGAATAGATGATTTACTGGATCAATTAAAGAGTGCAATTTATTTCACTAAGTTAGACTTAAGAAGTGGTTATCACCAAGTAAGAATTATAGAAGGTGATGTTTGGAAAACTACTTTTAAAATGAAACAAGGATTGTTTGAATGGTTAGTGATGCCTTTTGGTTTGTGCAATGCACCGACGAAACATTCATGAGAGTTATGAATGATATCTTTAGACCATTCATTGATAATTTCATTATTGTCTACTTAGATGATATTCTTATTTTCAGTAAATCATGGGATGAACATGTTAAACACATCCAAAAAGTCTTAGATGCACTAAGGAAAGAGAAATTGTATTTGAAGATGTCAAAATGTGAATTTGGAAAAACATCTTTAATTTACTTGGGTTATATTGTAGGAAATGGTGAATTGAGAATTGATCCTACAAAAATAGAGGTTATTGTGAAATGGCCTAGACCCACTAATGTGACGGAAGTTAGGAGTTTTCTAGGTGCAGTTCAAGATCGAGAAAAATTTATTGCTAACTTCTCATATATCAGCATCTCCTTTTTGCATGCTTTGACAAGTATTAAACAAGTCTTTCAGTGGGGAGGAAAGCAACAGAAAGCCTTTGATACACTGAAAGAGAAGATAAGTACCACTCCGATCTTGGCACTTCCATATTTACAACATTCATTTGAGATTGAGACAGATGCTAGTGACTACGCAATGGGGGAAGTTTTGATGCAAAACAAATGACCAGTGTGTTACCATTCAGAAACCTTTACAAGTGCGGTAAGAAACTATCCAACTTATGATAAAGAGTTGTATGCTTTGGTTCAAAGTGTTAAAAAGTGGAAGCATTATTTAATGGGAAAAGAAAAAATTATACATACTTGACCATCAACCACTTCAGTACTTACAAACACAAACCAAATTGCAGCAGTCTAGACATTTCAAGTGGATGGGATTTTTGCAACAATTTCATCTTGTAATCAGGTATAAAAAGGTATTCAAAACAAGGTTGTCGACATGTTATCTAGACCACCAATGGTAGTAGCATCTATTCTTTTGCAACATAGTTCTTTGGCTCATGTTAGTTACAAGGAACAATATGTTAATGATGTTGATTTTAGAGAAGTGTATGAGGATCTAGTAAGTGGGAAACAAGTAGGAGAAAAATATTATCATTTGCATGAAGGATTGTTATATCATTCTGGTAAACTTTGTATTCCAGAAAATGAACGTGTGCATATGATTAGGGAAGCACATACTTCTCTTATTTCAGGGGCATTTTGGTGTTAGTAAGACAGTTGCACATTTACAAAAATATTGTTATTGGCCTAGAATGCATGAACATGTAAACATGTATATTAAGGGATGTGTTCTTTGTGCCATAAGCAAGCCAAGTAATAGAAATTAGGACTTTACACTCCTCTTCCTGTTCCTATAAGGCCTTGGGAAAGTGTTTCCATGGATTTTGTAGGAGGCTTGCCCATGACACGAAAGAAACATGATTACTTATATGTGGTAGTGGACAAATTTAGCAAAATGTGTGTGTTGGTTCCATGTACTAAACAAATAACTAGGTGAGGGAACTACACATTTTTTTTTCAGTTTGTTTGGGTTCATTTTGGTTTACCTACTTCAATTATATCTGATTGGGATTCTAGATTTCTTGGGAATTTTGGTCAACATTGTGGGGGTTAATGGACACAAAATTGAAAAAGAGCATTGCTTTTCATCCACAGACCGATGGTCAAATAGAGGTTGTAAACCACACAATAGTACATTTGCTTAGGGGCTATTGTGGCAAACATCCTAAGTTATGGGATGAACATCTATATTATGTGCAACATGCTTATAATCATGCCTTACATTCTTCTACTTTGAAGTCTCCATTTGAGACTTGTTATGGATATCTACCTAATTCTCCTTTAGATGTATATTATGGACATGAAACTGTTATTAATGGTTCAAGTGATTCTGACAGGCTAAAATATTTGTTCTTAGAGAATTCAACAGGTTCATCAGTATGTCCATGAACAATTGGAGAAAATTCAGGCTAAGTACAAAGCCAAGCATGATAAACATAGAACTGATCACAAGTTCAAAGTTGGTGATTCAATTTTGGCTTCACATCAGGGAAAGACTGATAGGTGAAGGTAAAAAATTGAAACCTATACGGTATGGTCCATTCCAAATATTGGAAAAAATTGGTAACAACACTTTTCGGTTAGATTTACCTCCATATATGCAAATCTACTCAGTTGTAAATGTTGAGAATTTAAGATTGTATGAACCACCTATGATTGTTGATCATGATGATGCTAACATAATGCCTTCCATTGATGATTTTGCTCCTGAGTATCTTGATGAGTTGCAGGAAGACATCATTTTGGACAAGAAGGTCAAAACTTTCAAAGGGGTGATATTGAGTATCTTCGTGTTGGGTTTAAAGGCATTCATCCAAACAAGGCTAAATGGATGGAAACCGAAAGGTGAGGGAGAAATACCCTCACCTATTCACCAATTAAGTTGACTTTTGGGGTCCAAAAGTTTCTTAGTGGGGAGGAATGATCTAGAGGATCCTCACGGAGAAACACCAATCTAAGATCTTCTTAGAATCAGTTGTAGTTCAGTTCCATGGCATGGAGAAAAATTAGACGATTCCATCGATATCTCGTTTGCAGGAAATGGAGTTCGTATGCAAAAGTTATGGCTCACTGAAATTTTTGGGTAACTGGCAAAATTTTGGGGATTATGCACAGGTTGAACATGTGCACACACGCATGCTCAATCAAGTGGACCATGTGGAAAAGTGACATGGAAATATGGAAAATAAATAAATAATAATATTAAAAATTTAGCCACACCCATTTAATACTCCACATTGGCCACATTATTAATTTCTTAAATTAAATTTGTGGGATTATCCTTATATTTTAACGCACATTTTCCAAACAACCATTTATTAAAATATTTATCCAAATTATAAATTTAAATTATATCACTCTTATCTCTCCAATCACCCACATTGAGTACCCCATCCTTGGGGATAAGATAGCTCTTAAGCTAATAACAACATACACTAGCCACCTATATAAATGCCTTCCTATTTTCACGCCCAACAAATGTGGGATCTTATCCCTATGTAAAATGTGCCCCACATGGAGTGGGATTTGAACCTGGGCCACTTGGGTAAAAATATAGCACCCAACCATTGCACCCAGAGCTATGAAATGTTATAAAAGGAGCTATGTTTTACTAGTATAGACACGGAAAGTGACTGTGTTATTGTTTTGCTCATAACTTGAGCTAGAGATGGAATTTTGAGATGAAGTAAAAAGTGACTCCTATTATTTTTGGTAGAGGAACATGATGAGAAGATCATATTCTTGTAGAAATATTTGTAAATATTTATTTTCAAGATTTTAATAGATCGGTCCCATTCAACTGGACCCGAGACGTAGGCCACAAGTGTCGAACTCCGTTATCAATTCTTGTGTCAAATTGCTGGTGATTCATCTCTTTATTTTCTATTTTTACATAGTACTTTCAGTTTTAATTCTTTTATTAAAAATACAAAAGGATATAATAGTCAATTTTTATATCAAAAATCAATACAAAGCAAAGTTAAGTGTGTGCACAATTGCTAGTTAAAATTGATTTTTAGATCACTGGTATCAGAGCTGGTTTTGACTGATTTTTGGTTCAGATTAATGGTTTTTGGATTGCAAGTTGTGTGTTGGATGTTAACAAGGTCTCGATCTAAGAAGGGTGAAGGAGAGTTAGTTGAAGGAGATCCCAAAATTGGTACTAGATGATCTCGAAGTCCTACAATGGTGGATCGAGAGGAAGAAAACTTTCGTCAATCATTCCTATAGATGAAGGAAATGGTGGAAGAAATGTACCAAGATAGACAAAGGGAAAAGGGAACTAGAGAAGGTAAGAAATAAGAAATCTCTAGTTTTGATAATCCTAAAAGAGACCCTTTGAAATCTGATTTTCCTTCATTAAAGTTAGATATCAAGTTTGAATTGCCTATGTATACTGGAGAGCTAAATGCAAGAGAAGTTAGATAATGGGTCAAGCAGATAGAAGTATATTGTAGGGTTCAGAGAATTTGTTGATGATGAAGCAAAGATTCATTTGGAAACTCTTTGGATGGGTGGCACAACACTCATTTGGTGGGAGAGTAAGCTTCAGAAGTGGAAGAAACCAAAGGTATAGAAATCACTTCTTGGTCTGAATTTGTTTCAAATCTTAGGCAAAAATTTTATCCTCTTGGTTATAAGCAACAAGCTATGATGGATTGGAAAACATTAAGACAAAGTAAGGGAAAAGTGTTCAAGAATACACACAAGAATTTAGGAAAAGGGCTCTAATTCTGGGAATTTCCTAAACACAGAAGAAACACTTCTTAAATATATTGGTGGATTGCATAGTTATCTAAGGCATATGATACTTGTTTTAGGTCCTACTAATCTTGATGTAGTATGTGTTCAAGCAACCCATTTGGAAGCATGAGGGAAAATGAAAAGGAGTCCTCTTTCTTTTTTTTTAAACAAAAGAACAAGCAATCTGAAGGAAAAGGTTCGAAAGAACAAGGAAAAGGAAAGGGTAAGCATAAGACAAACTCTACTGTTAAGAAGGAAGATGAAAAACCATTTTGTAATCATTGTAAAAAGAACCATGATGAGTCTAAATGTTGGAAATTACATCCTGAATTGAAACCTAAATGGATGGTTAAGAAAGGAAAGGAAAAGAAAACAAACACTGCAATTCATGATCTTGGGTCAGATTCAGGTGATGAAACCAAGATCACAGCTATGAGTTTTCAAGGTAAATCAAAACTTTCAATTTCCAACAATAGTACTACAAATGTTGCATCTTCTTCTAGTAAAAAAACTATACATGATGATAAGAAAAGGAATGAGCTTTTCCACATTAGAGTGATTTCAAAACATACGAAAATTGATACTCTTTTTGATAGTGGATCTCAAGCTAATCTGATTTCTGAGGAGGTTGTAAAGAAATTAGGACTCAAAACTAATCCACATCCTAAGCCTTATCCTTTGGGCTGGGTTTGTGATGATGCAAAACTATAGGTAACTAAAACTTGTACTTTCAGATTTTCCATTACAGACAAGTTTATAGATGAGGTTGAATTGGATGTAGTTCCTTTGGATATTTGTGGGGTGGTTTTGGGAAGTCCTTATTTGTATGATCGTAAATCAATCTTCTATAGGGAAGAAAATAAATATTTGCTTGTAAAGGATGGAATTGAGTTTATTGTTAGAGCTCACCGTGAAAAGAATAATCTATCCTTGGTAACTACAGGTCAAATGAAAAGGTTGGTAAATTCAAGCAAAAGTTTTGTGCTCATGGTGGTCAAAGCCAAAGAGAAAGAACATGAGATGGCTTTTGAGACTTGTGATCTGAAACATAAGGATGAATTGGTAAAAATTGTTTCTGATTTTGATGATGTTTTTCAGGATCCACAAGGTCTACCTCCCAAAAGAGGGGTTCAACATGAGATACAATTGCTTCAGGATGCACCTCTTCCCAATATCGAAATGTACAGGTTGTCAGTAGTAGAGAATGAGGAAATCAAGAGACAGGTAATGGAACTTTTGGCTCAAGGTATAATTCATCCAAGTACATCCCCATGTGGTTCACCAATTATTTTGGTTCCTAAGAAGGATGGCACTTGGAGAATGTGTGTTGATTTTCATGCTTTAAACAAGATTACTATAAAGAATCGTTACCCTCTTCCTAGAATAGATGATTTACTGGATCAATTAAAGAGTGCAATTTATTTCACTAAGTTAGACTTAAGAAGTGGTTATCACCAAGTAAGAATTGTAGAAGGTGATGTTTGGAAAACTACTTTTAAAATGAAACATGGATTGTTTGAATGGTTAGTGATGCCTTTTGGTTTGTGCAATGCACCGGCAACATTCATGAGAGTTATGAATGATATCTTTAGACCATTCATTGATAATTTCATTATTGTCTACTTAGATGATATTCTTATTTTTAGTAAATCATGGGATGAACATGTTAAACACATCCAGAAAGTCTTAGATGCACTAAGGAAAGAGAAATTGTATTTGAAGATGTCAAAATGTGAATTTGGAAAAACATCTTTAATTTACTTGGGTTATATTGTAGGAAATGGTGAATTGAGAATTGATCCTACAAAAATAGAGGTTATTGTGAAATGGCCTAGACCCACTAATGTGATGGAAGTTAGGAGTTTTCTAGGTGCAATTTAGTACTAGAGAAAATTTATTGCTAACTTCTCATATATTGCATCTCCTTTGCATGCTTTGACAAGTATTAAACATGTCTTTCAGTGGGGAGGAAAGCAACAAAAAGCCTTTGATACATTGAAAAGAGAAGATAAGTACCGCTCAATCTTGGCACTTCTAGATTTGCAGCATTCATTTGAGATTGAGATAGATGCTAGTGACTACGCAATGGGGGCAGTTTTGATGTAGAACAAATGACCAGTGTGTTACCATTCATAAACCTTTACAAGTGTGGTAAGAAACTATCCAACTTATGATAAAGAGTTGTATGCTTTGGTTCAAAGTGTTAAAAAGTGGAAGCATTATTTAATGGGAAAAGAAACAATTATACATACTGACCATCAACCGCTTCAGTACTTACAAACACAAACCAAATTGCAGCAGTCTAGACATTTCAGGTGGATGGGATTTTTGCAACAATTTCATCTTGTAATCAGGTATAAAAAGGTATTCAAAACAAGGTTTCCGACATGTTATCTAGACCACCAATGGTAGTAGCATCTATTCTTTTACAACATAGTTCTTTGGCTCATGTTAGTTACAAGGAACAATATGTTAATGATGTTGATTTTAGAGAAGTGTATGAGGATCTAGTAAGTGGGAAACAAGTAGGAGAAAAATATTATCATTTGTATGAAGGATTGTTATATCATTCTGGTAAACTTTGTATTCCAGAAAATGAATGTGTGCATATGATTAGGGAAGCACATACTTCTCTTATTTCAGGGCATTTTGGTGTTAGTAAGACAGTTGCACATTTACAAAAATATTGTTATTGGCCTAGAATGCATGAACATGTAAACATGTATATTAAGGGATGTGTTCTTTGTGCCACAAACAAGCCAAGTAATAGGAAATTAGGACTTTACACTCCTCTTCCTATTCCGACAAGGCCTTGGGAAAGTTTTTCCATGGATTTTGTAGGAGGCTTTCCCATGACATAGAAGAAACATGATTACTTATATGTGGTAGTGGACAGATTTAGCAAAATGTGTGTGTTGGTTCCATGTACTAAACAAATAACTGGTGAGAGAACTACACATTTATTTTTCAGTTTGTTTGGGTTCATTTTGGATTACCTACTTCAATTATATCTGATCGGGATTCTAGATTTCTTAGGGAATTTTGGTCAACATTGTGGGGGTTAATGGACACAAAATTGAAAAAGAGCACTACTTTTCATCCACATACTTATGGTCAAACAGAGGTTGTAAACCACACAATAGTACATTTGCTTAGGGGCTATTGTGGAAAACATCCTAAGTTATGGGATGAACATCTATATTATGTGCAACATGCTTATAATCATGCCTTACATTCTTCTACTTTGAAGTCTCCATTTGAGACTTGTTATGGATATCTACCTAATTCTCCTTTAGATGTATATTATGGACATGAAATTGTTATTAATGGTTCAAGTGATTCTGACAGGGCATAAAATATTTGTTCAGAGAATTCAACAGTTCATCAATATGTCCATGAACAATTGGAGAAAAGTTAGGCTAAGTACAAAGCCAGGCATGATAAACATAGAACTGATCACAAGTTCAAAGTTGGTGATTCAGTTTGGCTTCACATCAGCAGGGAAAGACTGATAGGTGAAGGTAAAAAATTGAAACCTATACGGTATGGTCCATTCCAAATATTGGAAAAAATTGGTAACAACGCTTTCCGATTAGATTTACCTCCATATATGCAAATCTACTCAGTTGTAAATGTTGAGAATTTAAGATTGTATGAACTACCTATGATTGTTGATCATGATGATGCTAACATAATGCCTTCCATTGATGATTTTGCTCCTGAGTATCTTGATGAGTTACAGGAAGACATCATTTTGGATAGGAAGGTCAGAACTTCGTGAAGGGGTGATATTGAGTATCTTCATGTTGGGTTTAAATTCATTCATCCAAACAAGGCTAAATGGATGGAAATTGGAAAGGTGAGGGAGAAATACCCTCACCTATTTACCAATTAAGTTGACTTTTGGGGTCCAAAAGTTTCTTATTGGGGAGGAATGATCTAGAGGATCCCATCAAGAAACACCAATCTAATATATTCTCAGAATAAGTTGTAGTTAGTTCTATGGCATGGAGAAAAATTAGACGATTCCATCGATATCTCGTTTGTAGGAAACAAAGCTCGTATGCAAAAGTTATGGCTTGCTGAAATTTTCGGGTAACTGGCAAATTTTAGGGATTGTGCAAAAGTTGAACATGTGCATGCTCGTCAAGTGGACCATTTAAAATGTGACACATGGCAATATGAAAATAAATAAATAAAATATTAAAAATTTAGCCACACCCATTTATTACTCCACATTGGCCACATTATTTAATTTCCAATTAAATTTGCCAACTATTATCCTTATATTTCAATGCACATTTTCCAAACAGCCATTTATTAAAATATCCATGCACAAATACCTGCCATGTCACACCTCTTATCTCTCCAATCACCCACATTGAGCGCCCCATCCTTGGGGATAAGATAGCTCTTAAGCCAATAACACATACACCACCCACCTATATAAATGCCTTCCTATTTTCACGCCCAACAAATGTGGGATCTTATCCCTATGTAAAATGCACCCCACATGGAGTGGGATTTGAACCTGGGCCACTTGGGTAAAAATATAGGCACCCAACCATTGTACCCGGAGCTATGAAATGTTATAAAAGGAGCTATGTTTTACTAGTATAGACACGGAAAGTGACTGTGTTATTGTTTTGCTCATAACTTGAGCTAGAGATGGAATTTTGAGATGAAGTAAAAAGTGACTCCTATTATTTTTGGAAAAGGAATGTTATGAGAAGAAAATATTGTTGTAGAAATATTTTTGAAGATTTATTTTCAATATTTTAATAGATCAGTCCCATTCAACCGAACCCGGAGACGTAGGCCACAAGTGCCGAACTCCGTTATCAATTCTTGTGTCAAATTTCCTGTGATTCATCTCTTTATTTTCTATTTTAACATAGTACTTTCAGTTTTAATTATTTTATTAAAAATAAAAAAGGATATAATAGTCAATTTTACAATTTCTAGTTAAAATTGATTTTTAGAGCATATATCAACCAAGGAGGAGGTAGAAAATATCATGAAAAAACCTTTACCAAAATTAGATTTTGAGATTATAAGACACAAATTAGGGTAATACCTATCCCTAGCAGCTACTAACTTATTCAAGTCTTCAAGGTGGGGAAAATGAAATGTCAAAATGCTCCAAGAAGCTCAAAGAAGTATCAAAATAGGGGAGCTAGTTCGGTAGTTCAATGCACAAAGTTAAAGGAAAATAGGAGATACATGCAAAGTGTGAAAATATTGATTTCAAAGAGAATATTTTCATAGGGAGAATTGATGTTGACTAGTAAATAATTCAATGCATCATCTTAAGCTGTGAATTAAAAGATAAAGAGCCTAATACAAGGTGGATATTCTAGAGGTAACTTTGCATGCCATTTGATGAAGGAACATTTTTCATATATGTTGAAGGGGGAGAATTTCCTTAGAAACAAGAAAATATAGCATGGAAGGTGTTTTTATGACTACTTTTCATCAATTTTTTTAGTTTTTGTTGCTATTGATGACAAAGGGGAGATTATTTAACCATGTCTTACTATTGTTGTCATTGATGACATATGGTATTAATGGAAAAGAGTGATTAGTAAGGTTTCAATGATTCAAGGGAATTAAGGTTTATTAGTAGTTCCCTATTTAAACCTCAAATGGCATTATTAGGGAGTATTTGTGTGGATTCTTGAGAATTCATGATGAATTCATAAGGCCTAAATTCATGGTTAGTGTATGAAAAAGCAACTAGGTGAATGAAGATTCTTGGTGTGAACTTAAAATGTGTCCTACAGGACACAATAGATGTTTTAAGGGTGTGCAAGGGATTAAATGATGAAAAAGAGATAAGATATTATGATTCATGGTGAAAACTAGAAAAATGATGCTTAGTTCAAGGACCTAGTACAAGCTTGGATGGGTGTATGAAGTACAAAAATCTATGAAAGGAAAAAATAAGAAACAAGAGTGTCAAAATATTGTAGAAATTTTGTGGAAGGTGAAAAAGGTCATTTCTCAACTATTAGAGGATTGGTTAAAGTTTCTTTCATGAATTTTTTAAGAAAAAGTGACACAAGGATGGAAAAATGATGTAGTTCAAGAACATACAAAGATATTTATAATAAAATAAGCCTTGGGACATGTGAATAATTTTTTCTATAGTGTTGTGGACCATTTTTCAAGTAATTATGAAGAATATTTTTCAAGTTAGGAGGTTTTTATCTCTACCGAGCTCTCAAAATTCTCACTCCTAGCTCAAGGGTCAACTTTGAAGTGCTCAAAGGTATATTAAAATTGTGCATGGCTCACTAATATTTTCAGCAAAGGTGTTGGATAATGGAGTCTAGATCACTTGGAAAGTTGAATGAGTTTAAATGATTCCTTAAGCTTTATGAACAATCCTTAACAAGGTAAGGTGATCGAAACCCTCATAAAACCACCATTCTCGGCGATAGGAAAAATATTAAGTATTTTGTCCTCAAACTACATGAGAGTGCCAAAGTGATATCTTGGGTTTGTAAATGACTCTATCTCTCTAGTACATTTTTGCATTAGTGGTATGTCACAAGTTAGTGCTCAAGTAAATTTTTACTCTTGTTTTAAAATAAATAGACAATATAGTCAAACATAGCAGGATTCATAGTGTAATATCAGGTTTGAGAGAAATCCTAGGAGATGCTCTAAGTGTCCATGAGGTGATTCATGAAATTTATTTACATATTTTTTTGTGAACCATGTCAATAAAATTAACCTAATGCTAAAAGCAAGCCAAAATCAGTCATGTAGATTTGAATATGTATTGATGAAAATGCATGGCATTGAAGTAAAATATGGTCATGGACAGTTGATACAAGTCCTATATGACATGATTTAGTCCACAACTTATTATAGTGAAGTGATTATGAGCATTGGTATTAATGGTCCAAAACGACCTTGTAGAGCAGTCAAGAAGGCCTAAAAAATAAGCATACAAACATAATTTTCTACATACAAAATATGAAGAAAAGTAATTAAAGATGAAGTAGAGGTCCTTTTTGAAGTGTCCATGAAATAGTTTGGCATGAAAGGTTTGTTTGGTGTGATATAAGCTCTATTTTCTAATAATGATTATCGAACTTGAAATCCAATGAAAGTGGTTATTGAAAACAAAATATGTTTGATCTATATGATATCAAGTGATACAATTGATAAGTTGTATAGGAATATATCTTTGCATAAATATGTCTTTGAATCCATGAAAAGTCCTTCTTTATGCGATCTTTCTCAACATGTGAAGACTATCTTTTTGAGTGTACAAGCCCTTAAGGTTCTTGTCCAAATATGGGTGCCATTATGAAAATGAGGTCAGTAGAAATTGTCAAAGGTATTGAAGGAGATTTAGAGAACACATATCACAAGTTCCAAGTATCAAGATAATTTAAAATTATTACATCAGCTATAGTAGATCAATCTTGTAACTAAGTTTTTGAATATTCCACGAGAGTGCAAACCTTGTGAAGAAGATGAGATGAGATGGAAGATATTTTTCTTGACTTGGAAAAACTCATGCTCTTGGTGATGTCATGAAAATTTTGGAGAGTGATGATTCCTACTTTCATTGAATTTTTTAAATCCTAAGATGAGTGCACGTATCCATGTTGCATATTGGTTTTTAAGACCTGTGCTTACTTGTGCATACAATTCCTAATGAATTTTGAAGTTGAAATGGGAATTTTTAAATCTTATTAAGGATTTGAAGAGAAAAAGGAAGGCCCTTGTAACATATAAAGTGCTTTAGGACATCTATCTCATTGTTTAAGTTGTGCAAAAGTGAGATAATTTACGTTGAAGAAGAGGAAAAAGTGGTAGAACTTACAGACAAAGTTTGTAGGTGTAATAAGGGAATATTTTTAGTATCTTTAGGTAGGAAGTGAGTATAGGAAGGTGTTTCAATACCTTATAAGAGTTTGAGGTGTCCTGATAAGTTATTGAAGGTCCACATCAACAATTGATAGATCTGTAAAGGAAATAATTATTAGAACATAATGATTAAGTGGTCTAGCCAACCCTTAATGTAAATAGGTCCATCACTAATATATAGGTTAATATTTAATAATATGAAATATTTATATTTCTATTATTAAATATGCTAACCTAGGTATATATTGTCGGTTAAATATTTAATATCATGAAATGATTATATTTCTAATATTAAATATTATAAACCTAGGTATATGTGTCAACCGATAAGGTTGAAAAGGTGGGTTGGGAGACATACCCGATCACCTAATATAAAAAGGAATTTAGGTCCTCATTTGATATGTTTGAAAAAATATCAAAGGTGAATATTATTTTACCCTTGTGATTAGGGTTGAAAGGAGGAGGTGAAATTTACTGGATGTAAATTTGGTTCTTGAAAGTAAAAGGTTATTTCACAAAGGGTTTTTACCCTATTTGGGGTTTTCCACTATAAACACTATGTCACTGTGTTCTTACTTTTGGTATGTATTACTTAATTAATATGTTATGTAATTTTATTTATTACATTGCATAATGTTTAAAATTTAATTCTTTATGGTTTATGTTAATATTTAAATGCATTGGTTGATTAAATTTATAATAATTAGAATCCTCTAAATTCTAACAATAATGACTCTAGCTAGCTTTCTAGATGATGTAACCTAGCCTCCTTGTATAAGCTGAAGACCAAGTAGATGAAAGGTTTTAGGAATTAGAAGAGAAAGAGGTGTAATATAATGTATCTCTTAAATATCTCGAACACATTTTTTTTTCACGAGGATTTGTTTTTGAAGACAGAGATGATGATGTATGAGGACTAGAGAAAATAGATTAAGGAATATGTATGAAGAGTGAGTATGAGATTTTATGAGCTGATTTAGTGATCAAAAAAATTTGTTTAAGAAACTAGGCCAAGTGAATGTGATTGAAATTTTGTAAAGTATAAATATGTGCTTAGAAAAATTGGGAGTAGGTTATTCCATGCAAGTTATATATTGCAAAAATTATCAAGTAGGTTCTTGATATAGTTTTGGAGTAGGTGATTCAAGTTGAGTAGGTTCTCAAAAATTTGAAATATTCATAATATTTCATTGAAATAATTGTCTATCATAGTACATTGGTTTCAATAGGTTTTCTTCCTTAAAGGGTTTCCTACATTAAAATTTTCCTTCCTCTATGTTCAATTATTGATTGCTTATGATTTTTTTGTTTCTTAATGACAAAGTGAATCAATTAAATTGTTCTCCAAAATTCAAATAAGCATTGATTCACCCTTCCCCTCTTAGTTTTTATGTTTTCCAATAGTTCGAGAGAAAAAAATTTCCTTCAACCGGATCTCACAATCGAGGTTATCAAAGGATCTAATTCTAATCATAACCTATAAAGTGATATCATTTGGGAATGGTTCGTAATCTTGACGGAGATGAGTCACATTTTCCCAAATGGACCATCAGATACACCTCATGTCTTGAAATCCATCATCTTCATTTTCATATCACTATTATCCTAGTTCTCACGTCCTTCTTAGATCTTGGTGATGAGCCATCGTATATTCCTAGTTACATGGAGTCATGAGTAGAGTGAAATATCCTATCATTATATCATCAACATTCTCGCCAATGGAAATAATTTCTTACAATTGTTTGAACATGATTTCAGATGGTGTACACTTTTACCGAGTTAAAAATCCAAAAACATTTAAATATGTTCAAAACCAAAAATAATATAAAATTGTCAAAAATCGAACATTGAAAAAATGTTTAACAAAATCTTAAAGCAACTAAATAGCATAGTTCAACAATATTTCTATTTGATGGAAACCCTATTGATCATTCCCAGTTATCTTTTGATAATAACTTTTCTTTCCCATGGTGTATATCTATTCTCGAGAAAAAAATCAAATAACCCTTCACAATATCACTTTTTTGGGGCACACTTGGATTAAATCGAGATACGATCATACTTCAATGGGATCTTGCAAGATTTTATTTGGAGTATCAAATATTATCCACTGCTTTTTCTTGATCCAATCATCGTACATTTCTAAGATATCACTTGAGGGAATTCATATCTTTATAATTCTTCAATGTGGAACACACTAAAGGTGTCATTAGACGTCACTATTGAAAATTGTGTTCTACTATTGCGGTTTGTCAACATTGCGATGATGATTTTATTAGCATGTCAGTTTTTTTTTTTGTTGTACTTTGTTATTAAAGACCGATTGTAGGAAAATTATTATCTTAGCTCACACATAACTTTGGTGTATTAATTCCTATTCATGCTAGGTTTGTTTGACATGTTTGTTTTGTATATTTTATTCACTTGTAAGAACTATGTTATCATCCTATATTATTGACTAATCCTTCACCAAAATTCAATACAAAAAACCATATATTCGTGAAAATTCAGAAAAAAAATTCAAAATTTATGAAAATATAAATATTCATAAAATTATGAAAAATTCAAACACATGAAAATATTTCAACAATTCAACACAATCTTGATAAAATCACACTTTTAACTACTACCCTAGTGATTGTTCCAATCTTATGACTATCACAATACATCATCTTCTATTTTCATGTTAATATCCCTTCTTGGGGCAAGTTAAATCAATTATTTCCTTCACGATATAACTTCACTTAGGTAAATCTTGGATCTAATTCCTTCCCCTACATTTCATAATTTTAATGTCAAGGGTAATGATATTTTTCACTTTCAGGTCAATATTTAATGTGGATCCAACAAGAGTTTCATTAGGAGTATCTAAGATCACTCTACTATTCATTCTAATTCAATCCCCTTACATTTATAATACATTACTTTACAACATTCACATGTTCTTAATCATCATTGTGGCACGTATTAGGGGCATAGCTAATTGTATTCTTTTTGAAGTTGTGTTGCATTTTTTATCTTACTTTTTGGACCAATTATATGTATTTTGTTATCATCTTGGCTTATTTATAACCATGGTGCATAATTTTATGATGTATATTGGGTTTATTTTATTTTTTTATCTTTCTTTTATTACGTGTGTTATTTTTACATGCATAATGATTTAAACGTCTTTGTTCTTTCATAATCATGGTGACAAATCTATTGTGCAATAAGATAATAAGGTTTCTCTAACATTTCAATCTCTAAATGACACTCATTCTATGAGCACAATCCCTCCCATCCTCCTTTAACATCCTTGTCTTCTTCCTATCAAGTGGATATCCACCACTTCTTTCCATCACACATGTGCTTGAGAGATTTCCCTTGCCATTCTACTCATTGGGGCATCCAAATGATTCACTAGGGCATATCAAGCAAGCCCACCATGCTTCCTTTTCTTCCGCTCGCTAATCTACATGTGTCTACTATCTCTATATTGTTATTACTTTGTAATAAAACTTTAAAGGGGGAAATGTAGACACCCCAAAACTATATACCTATTTACAGTTTATCCTTGGTTATTCACATCCCTTAGAATTGATTAATTAAATTAATTAATTCATACACATTCTATCATACCCTTTGGAATTGATTAAATTAATTCCTAAACCTTTAGCTAACTTAATTAAACATTTATTTAATTAAATGGTTAATTATTTACTCCACTTCATAGCTAATTAAATTAGTTATCAAATTGGAAAATAATTATATTTTCCTATATGGAAGTCAACTCCACTCCAACTCCACTTCTAGAATACCTAAAAGGTGAGGGAAATAAAATTACACATACAACTTTCTAATATTAAATATTACTTCCAACCACATATGCATTTCCCTCCAAAGCTACAACTACATAGAACAAATCAAATTTTTATTTCAATTGATGCATTCATGATCATGGAAATCATTAAAACTATGATACACTTTTCTTGGCCTCTCCTCTTTTTATTAAAAACATGAAATAATATTCACCATAATGATTGAATACAATTTGGAAAGGATAAATCTAAATTTTGTAATCTTCCCGTGTCTAAATTTTTCACGTATCATTGTCACTTCCACACTTAGATTTCTATTAAGGAGCACCCACGATCCAACTTTTAACAATATTCTACAAGTTTAAATATTTCTAAAATCTTATCTGAGGTTTGAAATACTAACTTGGAGGGAGGTTTGTTTTTATTTTCTTATCTTCCATTTCTACTAATTTTTCATGATTAGAATATCTTATTGACATCCAAATTTGAGAACCAAAGGAATTTTTCTTTATTATACCATCTCTTTCACATTTAACCTAATAAATAGAGTTATTATTCACACTTTCCATCTCATTCTTATGCATCCTTATTTGAACATGATCATTTGTTGGAATTGTTTTCTCTATTTCAAATTCAAGGGAAGTTATGACACTAAGAGGGTTCTTGTTGAGGAAGAGAAATGATGTGAATGGAATAGTTATAAGTTCAATTGGTTATTATTCATCATTCAAATCTTCCATATTAGATAAAATATATACGTCTTCACTATCCAAAGTTGGGTGAAACTCCCTTTTGATCTCATTTTCTTGGCTTATTTTTCCCATACATTTCCTCTTGAATGTTTGGTCCATCATCCTATATCTTACACTAAATCATGATTTTTTCTATCCACAAAAATGTCTCCAAATCCGATCCTATGCATGAATAAAAATATTGAATAGAATATCCACCTTCAAAAAGAGTGATAAGATCTCAATGATATCTTCTTCATCCTCTCAATGTGATTTATCCTCTATGTGATCAATAACACATCCCTTAGGAAAATCACCAATGTATTCTTATTTTAACATTCACATCCCAATGAGTGCTAGAACATCACTAAGATAGATCTGAGCACTCACCCAAAGCATGCAGGGTGCCAAGTCCCTCTTTTATGGAAGATTTGTCAAGGAGTTAGCATGAAATAACATATAATCCAGATCCATAATAACCATTCAAAGGTAAAGCATAAACATATCTAAATAACAACCACGATTGCATAAAGAATCAAACAATAATTAGTAAAATATTTACCATGAAATATCCATCAATAACAACATCAATAACAAGAATCCATCCACAAAGTGATCCATTATATTAATCCATAGAAAAACCAATAGCTGAATACATCATAATAGTCATCACTAAGTCAAGCACACAAGTACACTAGCAACATAACCTTACAAAATCATTCACACACACACACACACCAAGTTGTGAAAATCAATACATATATATAGGTAGTGGGGAATTTCCCTTCACTACTCATGCACTCTCAAAAATAGGTTTCATGCTAACAATAGCCATGCGCTGCTACAAAAGAAACTAGGAAGCATGCAAGCTTCGCCTAATAATAGATTACCTATAAATAACTCTAGTTCTAATCCTATTATTAGCTCCTTACCCATGTTTGAACTTCAAGTTCCAAAATATCTTGGCATGTATTCTAATTCTTCTATCAAAACATGCTCAAAAATCAATCCCATCTTATCCCATGTATGAAAAATGGCTAAGTATTAATGTTTGACTTCCTAGTCGCGAACCTACAGAGCGCAATTTTTCCAACTTTCACACTTAATTATGTGCCCCTACTTCCACACCTTCAATACTTAGGAAATATCTTACCAACCCAACATTACCCCACACTAGGTTCATTTCCACCCCAATAATGGGTAATCATGCCTTATCTCTCCAAGAATAAAGAATCGAAATAAAAGAATGTATGTACATAATGAATGAACAAATATCAAGAATGATTTGGGCATCCTACTCATTTGAAGGAAGAATTAACTTGGGATACTCACTCTTGATATTGACCACTAACTCATTCCAATCACTAAGTGCCTTAATAATCTTTCTAGAGATTTTTGCAAGTACTCCTTCCATCTCATTGAAATTCATGTTCTCACCCTCGTTCTATAAAAATATAAAAATGTTCACTAGACTTGAAATCATCCCATCCATCACATCCATACGTTGTGCTATAAGTTTCCCAATTTACTTTATCTTTTTCGTAAGGGTCCTGGGATACTATGAGCTCATTGCACTTTTCTCCAAGAATGTTAGCCTCTCCTCGCACCCAAGAGTTTCATTATTCATCACCGCAAGGAATTCATTTTCCTCCACCAGATTCTTTGTATTGATTATTACTTCAGATCTACACACATATTCAACGTCGAGTCTGTCTTTTTCATCTCATCTTTTAGTGTCTAGAGAAAAGACTCATACCTAGTGATTCATAGCACTATTTTTGCCTTAGTAATTTCCTCCTATTCTCAGTAGTATCCTTCTGCTTGGTGTTTGTACTATACCATCATTCAAAACCAAGTGAACCAACTTGCACACAAGTAATGCAAAGAAAGTCAAAATATTTTAACCACCTTTTCTCAATACTTTGTAGCCTCACATGTAAAATATCATTGCCAATTTTCTCCACCATATCAAGAACTACACATGCCTTCACCTCAAATACCTCTTTTTACTCTGTCAGGTGCTTAATCTCTACTTATTTATCCTTCCTATCCTCTAACATAGTCTAGATAGTTTCCACTTTATTTATATCCATGTGCATAACCTCTCAGATACCTCATTATCCAAAATAAGCCCCTTTCTTATTTTGGCTAACTCTCCTTCATTCCTTCCTTTTTGTGCCTCGCTTAGAGTTTGACATATTTTCAGCACTCAAATTTTTTTGGAAATGGCACCACCAAGTAGAGAATTTCCTCACCTTTCCGTAAAGGTAAAATTTTCCTCCTAACTCCTTGTAATTTTAAAGTTATGGCTCGGTGAATTTTTTAGGGAATTTTTCCTTAACAGGCCCGCAACCAATGAGAAAATGCCACATGGTAGCGGAGCAAAGTTGAAAAATTCACCAAAGTAGGGAAAGGGTGCAAAGGAAAAAAATTGGCCCGCGGGCCCACGAAGGGAAGATGGAAAGATTTGCAAAGGCCCATCGAGTAATGGGAATGTGACACATGTCCAGTCGGTGGTGGGGGTCGGAGTGGCAGAAGGACTTCGAGTTTTTGGGCAAAGGGGTCAAAAGGAGTCAAAGGGAAAAATCTGAGAAAAATCCCATCGAGCAATGAAAAGCCGCCATGTGTCCTATCAGCGGCGGAGGTCGGAGGGTGAAAGAACTTTGGAAATTTTTCCAAAGTGGCTAATGGATAAAAAGGTAAAAAGTAGAGCGCATCCCCGATGGCAGCCAAAGAGTGACATGTGTCACCAAGAGAGTAGGGTGTGGACTAAATTTGGGAAATTTTCCCAATGAAAAAACCAAAGGAAAAGGTGTGAGGTTTAGGCCCACGTTTCCATCAGCGAATAGGGAAGCGCCACATGGTAGCAAAGCAGTGGGGTGTGGAGAATTTTTGGGAAATTTTACCAAATTCAAAAAAGAGAAAAAATTTCAAGTTTCGGCCCACTAACCCATTTTTTTCCCTAAAATTGCCATTTTTTTCCAAAATATTCGAGGGGCATAAATTTTGATCCTTAGCTCATATTTTCACATTCTTTATATCATTGGATTTTTTTGAAATCCTTTACATGATGGAATATTCAATTTTGATTTTTCATGGAGATTTGTAGGAGAAAATGGGAAAACATCTTTGGCATGCAAAAAACACAGAAAATGCCCCCAACCACCAAAATTAATAAAGTATGGGCCTCTTTCTTACTCTGCAAAGTAATGTACTTTGGCATATGGGTTTGTCCATGAAGCCCATCACTTTATAGGCGAGATTGAAGGGATTTGTTAGTGGTTGGAGTTTTAATCAGATTTTGCCGTGTTTTCTCTTTTCTTCCATTTTGCTTCATGTTAAAAGCCGATTTGGCTCATTTAAAAAAGGTTGGATGTTCTTGCTTCTGCAAGCTCTTCTTTCCTCCTTAGAAGGTGGATTTAAAGGATTTTTATACCTCCCATGGAGATTGTAACACTTTTTTTTCCTCTTTTCCAATGAATTGAATTATATCAAATTTGGGCATGATAATGTATGTTTTGTGATCAATTTTCAATCCTCTCATGTAGTTATTATTTCCTTCTAATCCTTCATTACATTCTCGTAATTTGTGCATGTTTTATTACTACATCTTCATGATTTGTGTCTCAGTATTTACAAAGTAAGGATTTTAACACTCCTTTGGTGTATCACCATTCTATTTTTGCTTAGTTTTGTTTCCATTTCCTTGTTTCCACTCAACCTTGTCTCCTTGGTAGTTTTAGAAAAGGATTTTGAACTGTAACCTCAGCAAAATTGTGTGTATACACCTAAATAGAGGAGTAAGAACCAGATTCAATCTGAGAGTTTTCACACCTTGCAAGGTCCCACACCTTGGAGAAAACTCAATGTTGTGCATTCACACCAAATGAAATTGCCTTAGAAAAGTAGATCCATAGGTCATTTTGGGGGTGTTGTGAATTTGCACTAATAGTTTTGGCATGCTCGATGGGACCTTAGAGGTCTTCCACTTTATTTTTGACAGGTTGGTGTGTTCCTGTTAAATATTTAGCCTTTGGAGGCATATTCAAAAGCACATTTGGTGACTCCATCTGGTAAATAACTCATTCTCTGAGTTACAGACCTATTTTCCATTCATTTCCATTCATTCTTTTTTCATCTCTTCCATCTTCTTTCATTCCATGAAGTTGTGCAATCATGACTTCATTTCCATCATGGAATTTACATTCACAATAAAGAACAATATATTCCACCTCCAACATGTTTTTCAAATCCTCTAGATCAGCATTTTGATCAAATTCAAAATCAGTATGCATATCCATATGAGCAATGCCAAAATTAGTTTGGCTATGAAGCACATCAAGCACAAGGATACGCATATGATGAGGGAAGTCAAGAAGAAAGTGCAGATTTGTTGGAGAAAATCCAAAAAATGGAGGTTGGCATGGTGCAATCAAGGGCTCAAGCACAAATGAAGGCATTTCAGATTGGTTTTAGAGCACCCTGTCCATGGGGAGGCCCTTTTCCAAGACATTACAGCCCTCAGGAGAAGCTGGACTTCATGATTGAGATGCTGCCCCAACTTGCACAATGGACACTGGAGATAGAGGCCTATAAACTTGGTGTTGAGAAACCTTGTCAATGGGTAAGTTCTACACCATCATCTAGTTTTTTTCCTTCCATTCCTCAAGTAGCACCATCTCATTTTGAATTCCAAATTCCAAATCCAGCCCATGCTACCCCAAGTGTTGATTCCATTTCTCCATCCCCTAGTCTTCCACCCCATCTCAATTCTTTTGTCCTTTTCCCTTCCAAACAGTCATCCCCTCCACAAGAGCTAAAATAAATACCTTCCACTCCAAGGGAAAAAGAGTTTCTACCTCCTCCACCACCACAAAAAATTGCAAAATCAATTGAACTCCAACCCACCCCTCCTCTTGCATTCCCAATTCCATGTGGGGAAGAAGAAATTGTAAAAATCAGTCATGAAGGACAGCAAGAGGAAGAACCAAGCAAAGAAGGAATGATTAAGAGCTTAGTAAGTTTGGCTCTTAGATATGGGATTGAGAAAATTCCTTTGCTGGTGAAGCCTACAGAGGAGGTAAAGGTTGAAGAACAAGTGGTGGTTAGGACTGATTTTGTTACAGTAGAAGAAGAGAAAAAGAAGAAGCAGATCAACAATCAATTTGCTCAGAATGTAGTGTCCATGTTGGCACTCTACTTGAAGAAGATGTTGATCCAATTCAAGTTTCACAATCAACCATGGAAGAGGAAATATCTAAAAGAGATCTTGCAACCCCAACTTGTCCTCTAGAGCAGCAGATTGAAGAGTTTGACTTGACAAACTTCATGCTAGAGGAAGATTTTAATCTAGAGTAAGATTGTCTTCAAACAGCAGAGGAAGGAGAAACTACTCCAAATCCAAAAGAAGAGGAGCACATTCTAGCTATGGGGGAGAAAAGTGTAGATCCAAAAGCTTTGAGCACAAAGTAGGCTATAGAAGAACCTTCAGTTCTTCTTTCTACTTCATCTCTCTCAACTTCTAGTGTTGAAGAAGAGTTTGATCTCTCAAACTCAATGTTGGAGGATGAAATAAACCATGGTGATAAAGTTTCAAATAAAAAGAACACCATGGGGGAGGTTGAGCATTTGCAGTAGGATAGTAATGATGTAGTTTATCTATCAAATTTGGAATACTTGTTTTGATGAAGAGGAACCGGTTGAAATCACACCATTTTCTCCTTCATCATCCACATTCCAAACACTTGAGCCTATTGTCATGGAGGATAACTTTCATTTGCAGCATCCTGCATCTTATAGCAGCTCTTTGGAATCAAGATTGGAAAATTTTGATCTTCCATGTTCTTCATTGGAGGAAGAAGGAAAACAGCAGAAGAGTTTCACCACTTCTTCCAAACCATCCATTCGAGAAGGTATACAAGAAGACTTCATTTTTGGAGTTGAAAATAAAAGCTATGGGCATATTAAATGGATCATACCTTTCCCAATAAGGTATTTGGCTTCATTGGAGCCAAAGGAGAAGTCACAACTAGTCATGCTTTCTTCTAAGCATGAGGATGAGCTACAAAATACCCAGGATCAGCTGGCATACCCCTTCAATCCAAATGTAGAGCAACTGAAAGAGGTATTCAATTTTATTTCAGCTGAAACCTTGCTAATTTGGGTAGAAGACCAAATTCCTTTTGATTTTCCACTCATCCAAGCAGCCATACTCAGATCCAAATCATTTGCATGGCTGCCAATTTTGAAGAAAGGAAGTTATTTTTCACAACCAATTGCAGGGTTTGTTTAGCTTACCTTTGCTTCCAGTTAGAGTAGATTAAGTAGGTTTTATTTCAGCATAAGAAGTGCTTGTGCATACTCTGCATGTTCCATTTGGAGCATGTATGATTTTCAGTTTTGTACATAGTTTTGGTGGTGTTGGTTTTTCTCTTGCATAGTCCATTTTAGTGGCATTTTGGTGAAGATCAACTCCAAGTTCGGTGGGTTTCCAAGTAGCTCAGAGGTCGATTTTCATAGTTCAGATCAAAATTGGTTATCAGGATTGACTCCATGCCCAATGGATGCTTCAAAGGCCATTGATCATTCATATATAAGGCATATGACCCTCCGAGTGACCAAAATTGTTATCCAAAATAATCCACTTGCTTATTTTGGCTAACTCTTCTTCATTCCTTCCTTCTTTGTGCCTCGGTCATAGTTTTACACATTTTGGGCACTCAAAAATTTCTGGAAATGGCTCCATCAAATAGAGAATTTTCTCACCTTTCCAGAAAGGTAAAATTTTCCTCCTAACTCCTTGTAATTTTCAAGTTATGGCTCGATGGAGTTTTTTGGAGAAATTTTCCCTTAACATGCCCACAACCAATAAGAAAATGCCACATGGAAACAGAGGTCGGGGCAGCAGAGCAAAGTTGAAAAATTCACCAAAGTGGGAAAAGGGTGCAAAGGAAAAAAACTAGCCCACCGGCCTATGAAGGGAAGATGTAAAGATTAGCAAAGGCCCGTCGAGCAATGGGGATGCGACACGTGTCCATTCAAAGGATGGTGGTCGAAGCGGTGAAAGGACTTCAAGTTTTTTTAGCGAAGGGGTCAAAAGGAGTCAAAGGGAAAATCCAAGCAAAATCCCATCGAGTAATGAAAAGCTGCCACGTGTCTTGTCGGTGGCGGATGTTGGAGGGGTGGAAGAACTTTGGAAAATTTTCCAAAGTGGCTAATGGATTAAAAGGTAAAAGTAGAGTGCATCCTCGATGGCAACCAGAGAGTGACACGTGTCACCGGGAGAGTGGGGTGCAAACTAAATTTAGGAAAATTTCTGAATGAAAAACCAAAGGAAAAGGGTGAGGTTTAGGCCCGCATTTCCATCAGTGAATGGGGAAGTACCACATGGCGGTGGACCGGCGAGGCACAAAGAATTTTTGGGAAATTTTCCCAAATTCAAAAAGAGGAAAATTTTCAAGTTTCGGCCTGCCAACCCGATTTTTGCCCAAAATCTTCAGAGGGGCATAACTTTCGATCCCGAGCTCATATTTTCATGTTCTTTATATCATTGGAAATTTTTTGAAATCATCTACACAATGGAATCTTCAATTTTGATTATTAATGGAAATTTGTGGGAGAAAAATTGGAAAACGTCTCTATCATGCCAAAAACATAGAAAACACCCCCAACCACCAAAATTAATGAAGTATGGGTCTCTTTCTTGCTCTACAGACAAATGTACATTGGCATATGGGTTTTCCCATGAATCCCATAACTTTATAGGTGAGATTGAAGGGATTTGTTGGTGGTTGTATTTTTAATCAGATTTTCCCGCATTTTCTCTTTTCTTCCATTCTGCTTCATGTTAAAAGCTAGATTTGGCTCATTTGTAAAAGGTTGGATGTTCTTGCTTTTGCAAGCTCTTATTTCCTCCTTAGTAGGTGGATTTGAAGGAGTTTTAAACCTCTCATGGAGATTGTAACACATTTTTTTCCTCTTTGCCAATGAAACGAATTGTATCAAATGTATGTTTTGTGATCAATTTTCAATCGTCTCATGCGCTTATTATTCCATTCTAATCCTTCATTGCATTCTCGGTAATTTGTGCATGTTTTGTGTCTATATTTGCAAAGCAAGGAGTTCAACACTCCTTTGGTGTATCACCTTTCTATTTTTCTTAGTTTTGTTTCCATTTCCTTTTTTCTCTCAACCCTATCTCCTTGGTAGTTTTAGAATAGGATTTTGAACCAGAACCTCTACAAAATTGCATGCATACACCTAAACAAAGGAGTAATAACCAGCTTCAATCTAGACATTTTTCTCACCTTGCAAGGTCGCACACCTTGGAGAAACCTCAATGTTGTGCATTTAAACCAAATGACATTGCCTTAGAAAAGAATATCCTTAGGTCATTTTGGGGTGCTTTGTGAATTTGCACTAACAATACCTTTGTTAAAGCATTACTTAGTTATTCATCAAATAAATGAGTTGGCTTGATGGTTACATGTCAGGAATGTGGGGCTTTATTTATCCTTTTGGAGACACATGAATCTTCTTATATATCAAAATCAGGCTCATCCATGTGATTCTACATATTCCATGATAACTTCTTTCGGTGTATGTGGTCACCATATTTGGATCTAACATCTCCCACCCATATAACCATTCCTTTGCAACAAAAGTACTCTGGAGCCTTCCATGAATTATATTTTTCATGTCATCAATATAGACAAGGTTTTTTTCTGCACCATATTCTCTTCCTTTAGTTCACTTGTGTACTCACCTACTTGCTCTTGTGTTCCAACACCCACATTCTTTTTACTTCCTCTTCTTCCTTAGGTCCCTTAGGCCCAAAACATTATCTTCAATCTTTATGTCTCCATGGTGTATCTCTCTTCCTCATTTTCATGTAAGCTCGTGCTAGGGACTCCTATTTCAAATTGTGGGTGTTCACCACCAATCGCTTCATCTTCCCCAAGTATAAGGCTATGTGTGGAAACTTCAACACGCGCTTCCTCACACGATGGCTTATCCTCATCATTGTATTTAAATGGTATGTATTTTCATATTTTATTTATTTCTTCCTCGCCCTTCTTTACCAAAGTGTTACACATGGTGACATCCTTACTAGCTATGAGGGGCCAACACCAACATTTATACCTGTATGCCTTCTGTACAATTGTCTTCTCCCATGATCAAGGGAAGTGTTGTCTTTCTCCTCCTCCTCATCACGCTCTAGGACATTCTATAATTCTTCAAGTCCTTTTTCTTCCTATATGGGGGTGTTTTTCCCACTGAAATCCTTGTTCCCATAGTTTGTTTTCCGCAAAGGACCTAGTAAAGACAAGTCCTCTCCTACGATCACTTTTCTATCCTTAAACCGTGAGCTCTGTATACACATATGCACGTAAAATCAATCTTTCATAAAACCATAGTCCTTAGATTTATGTCAATATTTTCTAAATCCATCATCTCCACATATTTCTCCTTATTAGGGTAGACATATGTCTTACACAAAATAAGAATATCTACGTCTACCTTGTTAGTGTCAAACTATTATTTCTACATGTTGTGTATCCTGTTCACCAAATTTTTAAAATAATGAGCAGTTAATGTGAAAGGTAACTTACACCATGGGATCTTCTCTCCCATCTTCATGAAGAATCTTCCCAAACATAAGTGTTGGTTTTCCATGAATGTTTCTTGTCCATCCAACACACTAGGCAATTTTTGTGGTATGTGCCACTCTACCTCAATTTCTCGATGCATCCACCTAAACCGCTTCTCTTGGTACTCCTTATATGTGTTCGAAATTGAACCATGACAGATAGACTTAGATAAATTTAGAGAAAGTGATTTATTTTTTATGAGGTATTCCCGTAATTTATCCTTGACCCATTGCACACGCCTATTTCACAAAACACAATTAAGAGTAAAATGGCACCCTAGATCATATTCTCACCTTTATCAGATTGGGTACATGCTTTTATCACTAAATTCTCTCGAAATGTAACTGTAGACACTAAAATTATGTCACACTCCCCTTTGGTCCCTCAACGAATAAGCACCCTTCATCACATTCACCTAGCCATGGCCCCCTTCACCCCACTAATATTAATTTAATTAATTTAATTAAATTAATGCATTATCCTCACTATATTTATTATTTAAATATCTTATTTTAAATAATATCCACACATACAGTTCACTTAGACACCTCACCAAGCCAACTCAACCTAAGACATATTCTTAGTAAGTTGCCATAACTAACTAACACTTACCCGAACCCTAAAAATCAATGCCTACATTCCCTCTAACCACATTCCCGCATGCACAAAAGAGGCTCTCAGTCTAATCCGCGGGTGAACGACACAAAATATGAGGAAATCAAGAGGTTCTCCCTAGTTTAGTAAACCTAGGAAATTCTTCCTTGACCGATGTTAGTTACCCCTAATCGTTAAGTCGATTACCCTTTTAACCCCAAAACATCCTTATTCTCAAGGTTGGAAGTTAGAGTTAGAATTTGGAAGTAAGAAGCATAAGGTTGGTGAGAATTAACAAATCTTAGAGAGATAACACATCTTCAGAGAGTGAATTCTAGTGAGAATCCACATGCAAGGAAGGATATCAAGCACTTTCTCTTGCAAAACCATCCTATCCATGATCTGATTAACCAAGCAAAGAGGAATGTACATACAATCCATCCAGAAGCTTTCCTTCAGTTGATGATCACTTACAACCTTCAAGCCTCTCATTAGCACCTCCATCCCTCACTCACAGGCATTCAGGACTGGAATCCAAGTAAGTATAATGTCATACTTTTTGGTTTATTTCATATCATCATCATTTTATCATCTATTGTTTACCTAGTCACCTATTGACCTTCTCCAACATTTCCACCTCCATATACCCATTAAAACCTCACCAAAGCCTACCCCATTCACCCAATATCTCATCCCAACCATCCAAAGTCATTTGTGAAATCACAAAGGGGACCCAAAGCTTTTTTTGTGTCATTTTCAGATTTCCACAATAACTGGCACCGGTTACACCTGACCGTTGTCGGTTACCCTTAACCGACATCGGTCTCTATATTTACCCATATAGCCCAGAATAGAGACCTACCCACCAAATTTCATCTCACCCTCATCCACCTATGATCTACTCGAGACCTATGTCAAACCTACAAAACCCAAAACCAATCATTTGACCTTTGGATTCTATTTTAGCTTAGCCTGTTAGATTAGATATATTTCTTATTGTGTTTTAAGTGAGATACCTAAATCATTTTGAATTAAAATTGGATTTACTTTGTTTACAATTAAATTGTTTAAAACAGTGGAATGACAACCATCTAGCAAGTATCACACTTCTCGAATCTAGCATACGCTAGGCAGTTCACTGCCCATATTGTTTAATCCTTCTAGTGGTCTTGCTTTGCATTACGGGTAGTTCCTCCTAGCCAAAAGGAAGTTCTCACGATTAGCTATGGATTCGAAGTCATAAGTGCACAAAAATCATCAACTAACATTTGAATAGGTATTCCTCCTACGCTTTGTTACCCTATTTGTTTCACCACGTTCAAAGAAACGATCTAAGAAACAGGTGAAACATTTTGGTACACCGGTGGGACCCATCTGGGTTCCTTGCATTTCATTCATTCCTAGGAAAATTGTGTGTTTATTTCGCTTCTAAAAAGCGTACATACTAATTTTCTTCATTGGTAACCCACCTCTTTTTCTATTTGCTCTAAAGGAAACTTTTCTTTTGGTGTAATTAAAAAGAACCATTTCTTTGTGTTTTCTACATTCTAGTGAAAGAGCATCCCTCTTCCTCTTCATTTTATTATGTCATCCGATTTCACATCTCGATTTGGGCTTAAAAATAAGTGCATTACATTCTGATTTATCACATTAGCTCACATTAATTGAGGGCAACCTACACGCTGGAAGTCATGCCTAGGTGATGGTTGACAAACAAATCGTAGAAAAGAAATTCTTTCCTTTTCTCTTTCTCTGAGTCTTACCAAACCTCAAAAAATTACAAAATACACACATTCTTAAACAAAATCTTACCTGGAAGAATTTGTAGGTGATCACATGATCACGGCATAGTGTGCACCTAACTCAACTCACTCTCTGTCGAGTCATACTTCAGAGCAAAGCCCACCCCCACCATAACATACTTGAAACCTCACCTTTTAGATCTCCTTCTTTGTAGGAAGCCATCCTCACCAAAAATTCTATTTCACAATTCATGTGTCAATCCCTAAATAGCATAAGCTAAACAAACATAATAGAAAAGGGCACTCCTAGGATCACATTTTTCTTAGTGTTTCTACTTGGCTTGCATTTTGAGGTGAGAGATCATGTTCTTCACTTTTTTTTTCATCCTTGCACACTCCTCATCACATCTGGTGTATTCTGGCTTCACCTAAGTGTTCTGGGCCATATCACCATCATTCTCAGAATTCTAGGTCTGATTCCACACCATATTTTAATTCACAACCACTTTTCTTTCATCACTGTTTCAATTTCACAGTAACCATCATCGGTTACCTCTGACCACCATCAGTTATACCCAACCGATGTCAGTTCTAGGTCCTTTTTCTAACCTACTCAAAAGGACATTTTTATTCATTTTCTTCCACTTTTCATAGTCCCTGTCACTACCATCATACCCATTGACGTTGTAAACATCATCAAATTTGGCATACCTGTCAGATTTTACCTTCTTCTTGGGTTTTCACTCACTGTCCATTTTCTACAGTGACCAGATGTAGTGGTTGTCCCCACCGGTCAGCGTCGTTTTCCATAACCAGATATTAGTTAGCCTATTTCACATTCCAACCACCATTTGGTACCTAATCCACTTTTTGTCACCAGATTCACCTGTTCATATTGTTCTCTGTGTCATTTACAGAGAAGTAGCTCTATCGATCGATCGTCTTGTTTCACATGGTGCTGAGCTAAAGATAAGCAAGCGCACTCATAAATCATGCTAGTTGTCAACCACTCCCACCTAGTCCTTCATCACCTTCCATTTTATCACCAGCCATGGATCCCATCTAGCCTATTACTATCTCTACTGGAGATGAAGATTTTGCATGACTCCTTGACCAAAACACTACCGCCTTGCAGTTTTACCTTTCCCACTCATCCACTCGAGATGCCTCTTGATCCCCCCAACTCTACTCTTGCTCCCACTCCCGCATCAGCCCCATCTGCTCCGTGTTTCCCACTCCTACCTTACCCCCCTAGTCGTTTTGCAGCTAGGTCTTATACCCACTATAATCTGCCACATCTTCCACCTCCGTGGAACCCGCTACATCCACCATACCCACAAAAACTACCCCAAACACAACCTCATCCACCTCTAATGCCTCACAGATACCCATAGCTACATTTCCACGTCCGGTTTTGATGACCCCTACCCCATTTCAGAATGTGTTCCTTTCTATTCCACAATCATTAGCCCTTATTACCACTAGGGTTACCATAACCCTTCACCCCCATATAGATACTACTACGACAACCTCCCATTTCATCCATTATACATTCCAAGTACATACCCCTTGTTTCACTTTGCCTTCTTCTCAATCAACCTACATGGCAGCCCCATACATTGAAGTACCACCCCGTTATATGCCCAAAACCAACCCTCTCATGCTATATGAGGCACCCAATCATCACAACCCACCAATGACCTAATTAAATTGATGTTGGCCAAGATGCAAACATTGGAGGCATTAGTTTCTGGGTCCTGAAACACTCTCACCTACGACGAGATTTGCAACGAGCCCATCCACCCATCCATTCCTATCTACTCATACCCCGTGCATTGGGAAATGCCTAAATTCAATTGTTTCAATAACAAAGAAGACTCACAACAACATTTATGGTTGTTCAAACATGGGTGTTATCTGATCACTCATGATGATGCCTTGCTCTTGAGTACCTTTTCCATGTCCCTCACTAGACCTGCATTAGATTGCTATAGTGGGTTACCAAGACACTCTATATTCTTATTCAATCAGGTAGACCAAGCCTTCTTGGATCATTTCTCTATCAATATTGTCAAGAAGGTTACCATGACCGATCTATACTCCACACGTCAGTATGAGGACGAATCTATCACAAATTTTTTTGCTCATTGGCATAGCTTTGATCAACCAACTTACCTTCCAACTGCCACAAACAAAACTCATCAAGCTCTTCACATGGGCTTGTGCTAGGCATATCTCACTGACCTTGTAGGTCCAAACCTTCCGAACATTTGATGAAGCATTCACTATGGCATGAAAGTTAGAGATTCGGGCCATTGAAGAGAAGAAAATCCAATTACGCAATAAGAATTCAGCATTCAATTTGAATGATACCTCTTCTTCTTCCAAACCATAGACCAATTATTCAAAAGCTAAGGGCACCGCTAATGTAGTGGTACTCAAGGCCAACCCAGCACATCCATCAAATTAGGCTACCCCTTCATCTAATCTCTCACATGTCAAGACTTTTCAATTCGATTTAGAGCAAGAAATATACCCCAATCGGGAGCCTTTATCTTCTATCTTAGAAAAGCTTATCAAATCCGAGCCATCACTCTTCCACCCATAAAACCACACACTTGGTTTTGACCTAGAAACCCCATGCCCACATGGTATAAAGAACATGATTTCTGTAATTATCATCGAGTAAAGGGTCATAGTGATGGCAATTGCATCACTTTCAAAAATATTGTCCAAGAAATGCTCGAGAAAGGCAAGTTAACCATGGATAATCCTAATGCACCTACCAACCAAAACCTACACATCTTCAAGAAACCATTTCCCAACCATGCCCCTTTGTGATCAAACCGGTGAGACCTCAACTCATGATACCCATACCCGCGAGGTTCATGCTATCTTTAATGACGTACCTGTCACCTCCCAATTACCCCATATTCCTTCCATAGAGGAGATCCTAGCCCAAAATCCTCCTTCCGCATCGAAACCAACCTCCCCTGTTCCTTCACCAATAGAGGAACACCTTTCATCTCCTTCATCACCTACGGAGGAATCTTTCACTAACATTGAGACCATCTCACCCCTGGCTTCTCCACTTAGAGAACCTTTACCCACAATACCTCCTCCACCCATAGAGGATTACCCAGTACCTCCTCCATCCACAGAGGAGCACCCATTACCTCCTCCACCCACATAGGAGCACCTATCTGTTCCCCCACTTATAGAGGAGCTCTTATCATCTCCTCCACCCATCATAGACCCAGTTGAGATACCTTTACCTCTTGGCAAGCATTCTCCATCAGCTACCCAAAATCCTATAGACCTACTTTCGACTCTCTTACCCATGGAAGCTGAAGCTAGCCAATTCCCCATCTCTAAGACACATTTTACAGGAATTTCCATTAGTTCCTCACCAACTCCACCTACAGACGTTCCATTCTCACATTTGGCTGATCACTTAGATTATGTGGATAGGGATCTACTATGGGGAACATTTTACTTCCTATCTCAACATAGATGCGAGATCCTTGCTGATACCTCCACTATCTACCCAAAAATATTTCAACCAATTGAACCAAACATAACCACCTTTATCACAACCCCTTCCATAAAACTTGTTATAGCTCAAACCGCACCCTTACCCATAACTCAACCTACACCTACACCCAAACCCACACATATAAAATCTTCCTCAATTAAACCTATTACTACTTTAGAGGTCACCCCGACCACCACCACCTTACTCATCCACCTATCAAACCGGGTTTAGCTACATCCTCCAAAGACAACACCACACCTACTCTGACACCCAAACAGAATCACCAAACCCATAGAAATCATACCCTAGTTGCACCAATCATACCTGCACCTGTCCCATCCATCTTAGGATCTTAGCTTCCCCACATGGTCAAGAAACCTCCATCCATCAATAAACCAAAAACACAATAGCCCATTCCTTCCTCACAAACCTCTGACCTACCCAGATGCCCAACCTGACTTACACCTACACCTGCAGCCTCTTTACCACCCATACCTCTAATACCCTCAGCTATTGCTTCACTACCCACTACACTTCAGTCATTATCTCGCACACCTCAAGCACAACCCATCATCTACCTTCACAACACCCCATTATCCCCATGGGTAACTCACCCTCTTCCTCCATCTAATTTTCCTTCTAGATCTTGTACACCCACATCACCTTTACCTAAGAAGGAGTAACCCAAAAACAAAACTCCACTACCCCATAATAAGGTAGTCAAAATGACCACACACCTTCCTACCTATCTATCCACTACACCCATACCTAAACAAACATGACTGACACATAAAACCACACCAACACCCAAACCCATGGCTTGACCCCCTCCTCTTCTAAAGACCATTCCTCAACAATCACCTACACCTACACCCAAACCCACGTTCACTTCCCATTGTGATCCACTAGCAGGGTCTTATGCCAAAATTTTAACCAACCTCCTTGAGACCTCTATCATCACATTACCACCACTCAGACCTTATGACCCCCTCAAACCCAAGCCAAAAGGGTTTGACAATACTAAAATTTACGCATACCATCGTGTGCCAGGACACGATGTGGAGAACTGTAAGGCCTTGAAAACCATCCTTATCTAATTGTGTCCACCAGAAACCAACTTTGACGACGATGACCTTCTCGATGAGGATCCTACTACACCAATACCCATTCCCATACTGCCCACTCAACAACCACAACCTCCACCCTCACAGCTCCTAGAGCCATACCCAAGATTTGAAATTAACATGGTTTACATCAGAGAACTTTCCACGCCACCACCCAAATGTCGTTGCACCCAACTCACCTCACAGGGTTTTTCTCCTCCAGTAGGTTTTTTCCCATCGTGTCATTATACCACTCACCCTACACCTTCTCCATTTGCCAAATCCCCTCAAATCAACATGATACACATCACTACACGTGCACAGAAGGGTAAAGAAAAGGAAACTGACCCACCAACCAATTCTATACCCAACATACCATCTACACCCATACCTAAAATCACTATCTGTGGTCCCACGTACCCCATTTCTAATGGCGTCACACATCGCACCATGCTAAAAAAATTACACCAATCTCCCCTCAAAATGTCCCTATATGACCTCATTCAAACCTCGGAATCCCATCGTCAAGCTCTCATGGAGGTTCTTCAATCTATCGAGGTTTTACCCAATGACCCTACACCCGTAGCCTCTATTATCACACCCCATCATGTAGCCTCTCTCACCAAATTACCACCTTCATCTTCACCCTACCCTATTCACCAAGTATCCTCCCTTAGCTTCTCAGAGGAAGAGATTGTGCCACACCAAAATGATGACCCAGACCCAACCCTCTTCATCTTTGTCCACATCGATGACATATGGGTACACCGTGTGATGATTGATGGGGGCGCTAGCATTAACATCATTTCATCCCATGCATTCACTCAAATGTGCATACTTGACAATTGCATGCATAAACACTTGGTCATGTTGCATTCATTCAATGATGCTATCACCTCTACACTAGGTACCGTCATCCTCCACATTTGTGTGGGCCCCCACACTATTCTAGAATTATTTTATGTCTTGGAGGGGGAATTCCAATATAACCTATTGCTTGGTAGACCCTAGATCCGTGTCATGGGTTGTGTTCCTTCCACTTTACATCATTATGTAAAGTTTGAACACGAAGGACACACTTATACCATTCCAAATTGACCCATCACCTTTCAAAACATGAAACATGCTTTACTTACCCAATGATGTGCTCATACCTATCAAGTTGTCTACTTCTACGACCACTACCACCTCACCTACATCTCCACCTACCAAGCACAACCGGCTGCTTCTACCACACATACCTCTTCCATTCCTACCACTACCATAACCTCCATGGTTGACCCGTTAGCTTCCCAAACCGTTAACTCCACCTCTGCATCAAACTCTAACACATTATCCATACCAGCTACCTACATACCAACCATTGATCCCTTAGAAAGTGTTGTTCAACGCCTCACTCTAGGGGAGTACTGGCTATATAGTGTCAACACATTTCTTACTCCACAAGAGTATGGAATCCTTCACCAACACTCTCGCTATGATCACCATATAGGAGAATGTATCCTTTATTGTCCTCCCTACCTTCGTACTAGTCTCACCTATGGGGGACTTGATAAAACCACTTACACACCTAAATCACCATCACAAGCCCGCCCATTTTCTATTGACTTCCAATCACTTACCAATCGCCATTTTTCCCACACCTTCCTGCATCAATGTGCATGGAAGGGTTTTGGTTTTGGATTTTACGAGCAAGGCTTCCATACCATTATTCCATGTACCACTCATAAACATAATGACCATAGTGGTATCAGCATTCTCAAACCACCTACCAAACAGGCCCACATTGAACTCATTAAGGACACTAGCTCTTCTCCACCTTCTTCACCCACTCTACCTCCATCACCATCCTCACCGACAGAGTCGATGGATCCCGAATCTATCCCTCATAATTTCTTTTTTCATAAACACCATTTCCTTGGGGCCTCTGACTTATCAATACGAGGGTGAGGCCCCTTTCACTCTTCCCTTCATGTATCCTGAAATGATCGATGATGACATACCTATAATTAACATCATTCATGTCAGGATGATGAATCCATACTCACCTATATTGGTGTAGAAGACTCGTTTATTAATTTGTCATTACCCTCTCGACACAAACCATATTGAATGAATCTACTATCAAGATCAACATTCATACTCAGGATGACCCACACATCCTAAAGATCAAACAATATTTAGATGTTGCTAAATAGGAAGCCATCACTTCTTTTCTCAGAGATCATAACCACGCTTTCACTTGGTCTTACATAGACATGCCTGGTATTGACCCCACCATAGTGGTCCACAATATCATAACCGTTCTGATGCCAAACCCATCAAACAAAAGCTAAGGAAAATACACCCTCGCATTGCTCTTCTCGTCAAAGAAGAACTCCAATGCCTTCTTTTAGTTTCCTTCATTTTACCCATTGATTATCCTCATTGGATTTCTAACATTGTCCCTATCACTAAAGCGATTGGGGGACTCTTTATTTGCACGGACTTCCGTGACCTCGACCTAGCCTGCTTGGAAGATGACTTTCCCTTACATGGTATTGACCAGCTGGTTGACGTCACCACTAGTCATGAGATGCTATCACTCATGGATGGATTCTTGGGTTATAACCAAATTTTTCTTACCCTAAAGATCAACACAAAACCTCATTCATCACCCCTTGGGGGACCTTCTACTATCGAGTCATGCCTTTTGGCCTTAAAAATGTAGGTGCCACATATCAGTGGGCTATGACTTACATCTTCCATGATATCATGCATCACATATTAGAAGATTACATGGATGATCTCTTGGCCAAATCTAAACACCACTCCAATCACCTTTCCGTCCTCTAAACCATATTTGACCGTCTCATTAAATATTGTGTCTGCCTTCAACCTAAGAAGTGTGTCTTCATGGTTCTCTTAGGAAATCTCCTGGGATTTATCATTTCCCTCCATCGTATAAAAGTTGACCCTGTTAAAGTCAATGCCATTCTGGAAATGCCTCCGCCCACTAACCTTAAACAACTCCATATCCTATAAGGTAAGTTGTAATCTATTCACCGTTTCATTTCATAATTATCGGATCGGTGCTAACCATTTCATCATTTGCTCAAGAAGGATGTCTCCTTTAAATGGGATGATGACTATCACAAATCTTTTGAGGCCTTAATATAATACCTTCTCCAACCACCCGTAATTATCCCACCTAAAATATGATCAACCTTTTTATCTATACATATCTGCTACCGATCACTCCTTGGGAGCCATGCTCACTCATCGTGATGAACAACACAGGGAGCAGGTAGTTTATTACATCAGCTATACTCTTTTGGACTATGAAACCTGATACACCCATCCCGAAAAACTTTTCTTAGCCTTAGTTTTCATTGCCACCAAACTCTTTCATTACCTACTCAACCACAAAACCTATGTTGTGACCAACACCGACCCCTTACACTTCATGTACGCAAAACCTTATCAAAATCAGCGTGTTGCAATGATGGCTTATGATTTTAGCTGATCTTGACCTTGAATTCATTCATCAAAATTCCATCAAGGGCCAAGCTATCACCAACCAATTGGTGGCCACACCTATTTCTAGGGATCAACCCTCTAATTTTGACTTTCCAGATGAGTCGATTCTTTACCCTTTCAAATGAACCTCCTTATCAAATGACACTCTTTTTTGATTTCCAGTGTTAGTGTGGGGTGGGGCTGGTATTATCCTCATTCCTCTTAATGGAGAACCCATGCCTTTTTCTTTCAAACTCGATTTTGAATGCACAACAATATTTCCAAATATGAAGCACTCGTAATAGGTCTCCAAGCCACCTATTCCCTAGATGTCAAATCAATCAACATCTTTGGTGATTCTCAATTGGTCATAAACCAAGTCAATGGTATGTACCAATGTCGTAACAAGATACTTCAAAATTATAAACATCATGTAGACATACTTTTGACCACCTTTGATCGTTACACCCTTCAAACCATCCCACATTTAACCAACAAATTTGTACATACCATGGCCTACTTAGCTTCCCAAATACCCACTTCACCCACTGATTCTAAAATCTTTGTCACCATACAATGACTCCAATCACCTTCTTATTTACCGCATGATGTTTACTTGATCAAAACCACTACCCGACTGGACCGACCTTTGGTATAAGTAATACTCACTACCTTTATCTCTCCATCTTACCTCTTGATCTCACCCGTAATGGAAAACAAGCCTTCCTTAAAAGGTCTCTTGTTACGTTATCCTGGGGACTCCTCTATAAATGTGGCTTTGATGGTATTCTCTTACAATGCCTCACAAGCTCTGAATTCCTTATACCATTAAGGAGGTTCGTGATGGCATATGTGGAGGTCACTTTAGTGGCCTTGCTTGCTAAAGCGTATTCTTTGCCTAGGCTATTCTTGGTGACTCTTAACCATGATTGTTGTGACTATGTCAAACGTTGTGTAAAATTCCAACAACATTCCAATCTTCATCATACACCTAATCATGCCTTACAGGTCACTTGTGACCTTTGGCCCTTCTCTCAATGGGGTTTGGATCTTGTCGGAGAAATCAATCCTCATTCTTCCCAACGCCATCAATGGATCATAACTACTACCGAATACTACACAAAATGGGTGGAATCCATACCACTCATCTCCACAAAAGCTGAGAAAATATGTGAGTTCATTAATCACCACATCATTTTTGCTTTGGTGTTCCTCATCACCTCATCACTGACAATGGAAAATAATTCAAAAACAAAACATTACAAAGACTTTGCGACACCTTTGGCATTCAGCTTAGTTTCTCATCACCTTATTACCCACAAACCAACGGCCAAGCCAAATCCACTAACAAAACCCTCAACAAAATTCTCATGAAAGTGGTTGATGATACTGGGAAGGATTGGCATACGCACATTCCTTTTGCCCTGTGGGAATACCGCACTAGTATTCACACTTCCACTATGGCCACACCCTTTTCTCTGGTCTACGGTACAGAGGTAGTTCTACCTCTCAAAGTCCAGATCCCCTCACTCCATATTTCTCTCCATGACATGCTCAATGATGATGACTTTCATCAAGACCATTTAGCATAGCTAGAGTTATTAGATGAACGTCATCTTAACACTCTGGATCACCTTCAAGTTTACTAACAACGTATCAAATGTACTTATGACAAACATGTTCATGAACAAACCTTCCAAGTCGGTGACCTTGCACTGAAATAAAATCAACACGTGATCAGAGTATAAAAAAGTAAACAGGGAAAATTTGCTCCTAATTGGCTTGGACCATACATCATTACTCATACCTATGGATCAGATGATTATCATTTATCTTCTCTTAAGGGTAAACCCAAACCTGAGCCCCTTAATGCCTTGCATCTTTGACCATTCTATTGTTGACTCATCATCCTACCTCACCCTTTGTCTCTTCCCATGCTCATCCCTTGAGTGCCATTCACTCCATACACCTCCCTAATGATTAAACAAGAATCATGTGAGTACCCATCCCTCATTATCTTCTCTTAAATATGTGTACCATAGCACTACACATAGCATGATTCTCATGGATACTTTTCATCTACCTTTAGATGAGATCCCATGGTCATTTCACCTTGCCCTTTGAACAAGAGTCCTATCTTTCACCTTGGTCTTGTCCATGACTGTAAAGACCTCACAATGGGACCAAACTCCTTGAGTCAAACTTCTAATAAAAAGATGACTCCCTCAAAAGGACATCTTCCTCTTGACCAATTGTTGCTATAAATAGACTGCTCCCATGAAGGAAAGCTATGTAAAGCTCTTCAAAAAAAAAAAAGCAACCGAAGCTTCCCGCATCGATCAGCTTCACAAAGACCTCAAGGAGTTCAATTTTTCCCATATAGACTTCCCGCATCGATCAGTCTATCTCAACTATAAGTCAAAACACTCAACCTTTTTGTCATGGACTTGCCCATTGTGACCTTGGATCTCTTGCCCAAAGCACATGCTGCCTCATACCATATAAAAATTACCTACTCTTCACCCTTTGAACCATGCCCACTCTCATTTCCTACTGCCTCAAGGGACTTCTTGGAACTTAGACATTTGGTGATCATGTGACTAATTTTCACCATAGAATAGTCCATCATGTAATGTCTTTAGGGTCTTATGTTCATCACCTCCTCCAAGGTATGATCTACTTGGTATGATCCTACCCAATCAGGTGGCTTTATTTCTCCCTTTTATCTTTTAACCATATTTGTTTACGTTATGATGACCTTATACAGGACTTGGTCCTCGACACTTCCTTTTGGGGTAATCTACTTCTTTCGCTACAATCACCCCCACCTATATCATTTTTCCTATAATCCACCCACCCAACAGACCTAACAACATGCCCAAACCCCTACCAAATCATTTTCACACCTCCTCATTTTCTTCCCTAGCTTACGGAGAACTACATTGGCACGAGGTCCCTTTTTTCCCGAGGACTATGTAGGCAACACTCGAGGGCATGGGGCCTTTGGAGGTTAGCTCGGCCATCCTCTACCCTAAAAATTCATCTTCCATGTTCCCCACCATTTACATCATATCTTACTTAGTCTCCCTTTTATATAAAACATTAGAAATTAAGCCACATACATAACAAGTTGCTTCATATTTTATACATTTATTACACCTACCATTTCTCGATCATCACTATGCATAGTTTATACCACATCTCACATATGACACATAGTATCATTTATTGTAAAAAATAATGAATCACAAATTCACCTACTTTCAACACAACCTTGCTTATAACTTGACTCAACCATGCCTAAACAAACTGACATAACCATGCCTAACAACCCGACTCAACCATGCCTAAACCGACCTACCTCAACCATGCCTATAACCTTGAATCAATCCATGTATAACCAAACCTAACTCAACCATGCCTAACCAACTTTGACTCGATACATTCCTAAACTAACTTTGACTCCATCATGCCTAACTCACCTAATTTCCATCCATATCAAAACAACAAACCCATATCTCATCTAACACAAGCCATAAACCAATATCTCATAAACACATCAACCAATCACAAAATACCATGTATCTCATCATATAAATCAATAAATGTGTGGCTTAATATACATGCCTATCTCATCATGTCCATCATCTCAAAATGTCGGCATGCAGGCCGATATACAATACAAAATGTCATCGACACGCAGTCGGTCTCATATATACAAAAAGAATGAATCAATATAAAATATCTTCAGCACACAAGCTGGTATATGCTCAAAATATACAAATCACTCATACATCCTCATTGTCTTTGGCATGCAAGCCAATATATGTATCAAAAAAATAACTAGTATACATCAAAAACTAGGTGACCGCATATCAGGCATCTCACCGGATGTCCTCCATCTCTATGTCACCTGTACCCTCGGCCTCCTGTGTCCCTACTGGAACCTCACCTAGAGTTGGTCACCATGCACTGGTGGCCTCTCCTTGATCGGGCCTCGAGCTTGTTGACCTCCTGTGCTCTCCACACTATGAGTGCGGGATCTCATCCTCTCACTAGATGCCTCTGTGCCCTATACTTGACATAGGATATGAAATATATCCTAACCACCATAAGCTGGTCCTGATAATATCTCACCTCACCTAGGGCATCCCGTAACCTAGATACAAGCACGGTCTGTGGTGGTCCCATAGGTCTTGACCCTGTAGCACCATGCCCTGCACCTGCTTGTGAACTGGGACCTACTCCCGGTGCCTATGGTGGTGCCCCCTACCTTTGTGCCTGTATATGGGCCTGTAAGGCCCTAATCTATGCCTGGGATGTGGCCAATTGGCCTTGTAAACCTGCCACTTGAGCTTGTAAGGCTGCCACCTAACCATCCCCCCTTGACCATCTCCATCTCCTCCATCTTCCATCTGGGCCTATAGGCTAGCCACCTATACGTGTAGCTCTATTACCTCTACCTCCAAACCCTCTAGCTATGTCTCGTAGTATGTCGGTCACCGTCGCGAAAAAACCCATGACTTTCCAAACCCCCCCTTTTCTAAAAACCTCCCTCCTACCCCTTTTACCCCACCTACAATGACCTAAACTACCCCTGGACCTCTACCCACCCCACCTATACAATTTACTACTCCCCCATCATTTTTTTTTGCCTATTATTCCCGCCATACCCAAATTTAATTTTTACCCACCCACACAAACCAAAAACAAAAAACAAAAACCTAGAAATAACAATAATATACTCCTCTACTCTATCAAATCAACAATGTAGAGTAGGGCGCTTACTCTCGTTGCTTATTATCGCCGTCTAGGTGACATGTCTAGCTATTGTACCCGTGGCTTTGCCCAATCCCTCTCTCGGCATTTTCCATCATAGAATAACTACTCGTAACCTCCAACCAATCAAATCTCTTGCCCTGATCCCGTGGACCCATTGCTCACCAACCAAACCCTCATCCAATCACACTACCAACTCACTGTCTCGTTTCCTCCAGACACTTTTCTCTCTTTTCTCTCTTTTTTGTTGTTTTCTCACTTTGAAAATAACAAATGAATAAAAAAACATGCAGATTTTTGGTTTTATAACCAACTTTGACTCGACCTAATCGACGTCGATTACCATTGGCCAAAAATTGGTTGCATGCCCTACCTTAACGTCCTCGTTATCCTTGACCGGCATCGGTCACCCTCACCTACACATTGCCTTCTCTTTTTCCCTTTTACCCCACCCTTCACCATGATCCTTTTCCCAACCCCACCTTCACCCAACCCATTTACCTTACCTTTCCTGACCTCATCATTTACTACCTCCCTTTGTTCTCCTTTGGGGACTCCTTATTTTACACCTAGCTTGGCCTTACCCATGTTTGTGACCTCGATATTTGGACTTGTACCATCACTAGTGACCTTTGACCTCATGTGTTCGCTATACCTTGCGGGATTGTTACATGTGTTGTTTCCATAATGACCTTACCTAGTCTGTTGCCATGACCGTCTATCCTAACCCTACCTTTGGTATACTGAACATACCTAAACATTCATGCACCTAACCTACATTGTGTTTCCTAACCATATCCTATTCCTTGGGTACCGAAGTCACTTCAACCTTTTTGGATAAACCTATTGACCTTAGAAAATGTATATTTTTCTGTTCTTCAACCTCAGTAGCATGTTATAGTTTATACATGTGCATGCATTTGATTTGTTGCTACCTTTGACCACAGAACCATTACCTAGAATGGCCCGGGTAGACCTTTTATCCTTTTTCCCTATTCCCTCCTGCTTTTTCCTCACATTCACCCTTTTATCAAACCACTCACCGATTTTTCCTTTGGCCTCGTTAGTTCCTAGTTTGAGGGGATCACCTTCACCTAAACATGGAGCACCACATCTTATTTTTGTTAGCGTCTCTTACCAATACAAGCTACGCAAAAAAAGGGACAAAATTTAGACACTAAAATTAGGTCAAACTCCCCTTTGATCCCTCGAAGAATAAGCACCCTTCATCACATTCACCTAGCCATGGCCCCCTTCACCCACTAATATTAATTTAATTAATGCATTATCCTCACTATATTTATTATTTAAATATCTTATCTTAAATAATATCCACACATACTGATTCACTTAGACACCTCACCAAACAAACTCAACCTAAAACCTATTCTTAATAAGTTGCCATAACTAACTAAGACATACCCAAACCCTAAAAATCAATGCCTGCATTCCCTCTAACCACATTCCTGCATGCACACAAGAGGCTCTCAGTCTAATCCATGGATGAATGACATGAAATCTGAGGAAATCAAGAGGAACTACCTAGTTTAGTAAACCTAGGAAATCTCACCTTGACCAATGCCGGTTACCCCTAACCGTTGCCGGTTAAGCCAGAACCACCGTCAGTTACCCTTTTAACCCCAAAACAACCTTATTCTCAAGGTTGGAAGTTGGAGGTTGGAAGTTGGAAGAAAGAAGAATAAGGTTTGTGAGCATTAAAACATCTCAAAGAGATAACACATCTTCAGAGAGTGAATTCCAAAGTGAGAATCCACATGCAAGGAAGGAGATCAAGCACTTTCTCTTACACAGCCATCCCAACCATGATCTGATCTAACCAAGCAAAGAGGAATGTACATGCAATCCATGCAAAAGATTTCCTTCAGTTGGTGATCACTTGCAACCTTCAAACCTCGATCAAGCACCTCCATCCCTCACTCACAGGCATTCAAGACTGGAATCCAAGTAAGTATAACGTCATACTTTTCTAGTTTATTTCATTTCATCATCATTTTATCATCTATTATTTACCTAGCCACCTATTGACCTTCTCCAACATTTCCACCTCCATATACCCATTAAAGCCTTGCCAAAGCCTACTCCAATCACCCAATACCTCATCCTAACCATCCAAAGTCCTTTGTACAATCACAAAGGGGACCCAAAGCTTGTTCTGTGGCATTTCAAGATTTGCACAATAATAAGCGCACCGGGTTACACCTGACCGCCGTTTGGTTACCCTTAACCGACATTGGTCTCTATATTTTCCCATATAGCCTAGAACAGAGACCTACCCACCAAATTTCATCTCACCCTCATCCACCTGTGATCTACCCGAGACCTCTGTCAAACCTATAGAACCCAGAACCAATCATTTGACCTTTGGATTCTATTCTAGCTTAGCCTGTTAGATTAGATATATTTCTTATTGTGTTTTAAGTGAGATACCTAAATAATTTTAAATTACAATAGGATTTACTTTGTTTACAACATTAAATTTTTTAAAACAAGTGGACTGACAGCCATCTAGGAAGTATCACACTTCCCGGATCTAGCATACGCTAGGCAGTTCACTGCCCATATTGTTTAATTCCTTTTGGTGGTCTTGCTTTGCATTACAGGTAGTTCCTCCTAGCCAAAAGGAAGTTCTCACGATCAGCTGTGGATTTGAAAGTCATACACATGCAACAACCCATCAACCAACATTTGAATAGGTATTCCTCCTATGCCCATTACCCTATTTGTTTCATCAACACTTCAAAGAAACGATCTAAGAAACAGGTGAAACAAGAACTTTCAATATTGTAATAAGTCTTATTCATCATTTTATGCACTATATGGAGCCGCGCCTATTAGCTTCTACCCATCTCTCCAAGGTGCCCAATTTGTAACCAAAAATTATGGTGCTACCCTTTTAGCTAGATTATTTATCTTTGTAACATTAAAATCTCAATATCCCTTTTGTAGTGGTATGTGGTGGTCTTCACCTCTACTCTCTCATCATCGATAAGTCACCTTCAATTTCTAAACCCGAGTCACACAAAACCGTGACTTTCTTGACCAACTTCTTTACAATCTACATCTTCCTACCCATGAAGTAGAATAAATCCTCATGCATATGCGATATCATCTATTGGTACAAGTGGTCGGGATTGCTAAATTACTCCAACTCATAAAGTTACATAACTTGAATGCTTTCCAATAATTTGTGTATCGAGCTATCCAAAACCCTATACCCATCAGTCATCCTCCTATTATTATTCTTAACAGTCTACTGCATTTATATCTTTGAGGGTTTTATCGGTCTTGTGATTGAATCACTAATATTACATTAGATTAATTTATTTCAACGTCTACAACCTTCCTTTAATCACCTCTTCTAGATATTTCATCTTGACTAAACACTCTTGCAATGCTTCCTCGGTCTCCCTCTCGTGCAAGTGGAGCTCGCCTTGTACCATCTTCTCAATTAATAGATACTATAGACACCAAATTTGGGTCATACTCCCATTGGTCCCCGTCATTTAATTAATGTAAGATATTTACCTAATCATGACCCCTTTACCCAATATTAATATTCATCCTCACATTATTAATTAATTTAATTATTTTAATTAAGTTAATTTCATCCTCACACCTCCACCTCATCATGACACCTCATCCTAGACCCATTTCAGGGGCATTTAACTCACAGTGACCAAGTCATCACTCTCAACACTAAGTCATCACTCCCAGTGCTAAGTCACCACTTGACCTAACTAACTAATAATTATTCCTAAACCTAACTAGATTTCTTCTAAGATCTTCATACCTTCTCTCACGTGAACTCTACTTCCTTAAGAAGACACAACAATAAAAATCATGCCAAACATAGTAAAGATTGGGATATTTTTAGTAACTTGACTATTTTACCCTAACGACGCGCTTTATCCTCGGTGATGTCGGTCACATAAACCGCAAATGGTTCCTTTATAAATAATTTTACAACCCTTTATCTAGGTTGTTCATTCAATTATTTGATCCCGATTACATTCAAGCATGAATCTTCAAGCCTTCATGCATCTAGATGACAAACAAACACAACCACAAAGGTCAAGAAAAACAACTATTTCTCCTTCCAGAGCATTAGAATACTCACGGGAGCACATAGGTTGTACTTCCATGGCATTAGACTCAAGAACCTCTTCTCTGATCAATCATCAATCATTTCAACTCACAAGGTCTACAAAATACTAGGTAAGTATTGTGATTTTAATCATTCATTCTTATCCCATAATAGATCTCTTTTTCTTCTTTCAAGTATTTTATTTCTTCTTTTACCCATACATCAACTTCTTCCCACCAACCCACTATTCAACCACCCCATGCCTTTTCACCCTTCTAAACCTAATTCTTAATATTCCTAAGTCTTCTCAACCATATTATGACCCAAACCACACTACTCTCACTCTCTGTGTAATCACAGAGAGCCTAAAAACCTTGTTTTAATATTTCACTACCTATTTACCCTACCGACGTTTGTTCCTTGATTGCCATCGGTTTGTCCCCATACCAAAATTCGTCACCAGACGATATCAATCTCTATGTTATTTTATATTCTTAGACCGAAAGTTTCCCACTCATCCAAAACTAACCCAGGACCTCAACCAATTGGTCCCAAACCCTTACCAGACCTTTGAAAGACCTTTCGACCTTAAAAACCCTAGTTCTAATTATATTTAGTGTTATTTTGATATCTAGCATAAAATCTAGTTTATTGTGTGTATGAGAAACCTAAATCATTACATTGCAATATGACTTATTTATTTTAGTTTCTTATTCACATTGAATTTTTATTTAATAGTGAATTGACAACCTCTCTAAGAAGCACCACACTTTCAAGATCTAGCATATGCTAGGCATTCCACTATCATATGATATTTAATACTCTTTTATGGTCTTGTTTTGCATCTACAAGAATTCCTTCCCAGATAAAAAGGAATTCTCTATGATCAGCTTGGATAATGTCAACAACGTGTGCATTCTACCTTCCACCTTTGTTTCACAGGTATTCCTCTTTAACCATTTACCTTCTATCTGTTTTGTCCTAGAAAGTGTAAAACTTATTGGTGAAACATATACACTTTGAAAACTCAGTAACCTTTCCACCGCCTTACCATAACATGCCTCAAACTCAACTCAAACTCTTCAATTCCTTGTTCCCTAGATATAACTATTCCTCCATTAAACCCTAACTGCATGAACCTATCTTCCTCACTCCACCTAAAAACTCAAACACACATGCACATAGAGTTATGTCAATGTTGTGTTGTGAGTTCACCTGTTCACTTTGGTCAATCACTCATTATTTGCACTAAGCACTTCATATAACTTCTCAATCGTGATAGATCAAATGATGCAAGGTAACAATAAAATTGCAATCACCCACCTTATAGCTTATTTCAAAATTTCCTACATTAATTTCTCCTAAACCACCACTTTACGTGGCATTAATTCCTCCTCCTCACTCTTCAAAGATGTTGTGCCATATCCTTCTATGTATAACTCTTACGCACCTTATTCATAACCTTTTGGTGCTCTCACTACTTTCTCACCATATATTCCCTTACGTGCACTCCCCTGTGCCAAAGTACCTATCCAATGAGCCTCATACCAAGTAGTTTTCAATGTTATAGCTTACCTTGCATTACACTGAGTTTTCATTCCTTTACACATGGCCTTTAATCCGAGAAAATTCCTTGGAATTTCTCCTCCAAAACTATCTTCACTCTGAGCTCCTATAATTTTACAATGCATGCCAATCTATAACAGGAACCGGTCACTTCCCAAGCAACCACACACTAAAATTATGTGCGGTCCTTTGTGTATGAATATAGTAGATAGTAGATAGCTATAGTCACGCAAGTTCACTTATTACAAAAATCACAGAACTAAATTGACAAAACATAACAACTATGAAAGGAAACACATATAAAGGAAATGCAAGAAATCAAATCCTACTCTAACTGTAAAACTACCTTATTAAAAAAACCAAGAAGACTTATTTATAGTAGGGATTCCGCCTAATACCATTAAATTAACTGAATGCCATCTAGCACTTGTAATCGAAAAGCACCTAAATCAATCATATAAGTCACAACGTATGGACCCACCCAATACACTTGGAACTTTCCAGGGTGGCATAAGAACTTTGAATCATACAAAAAGACTATTTTTCCAAATTCAATCTACTTGTTCTTAATATACCTATTGTGTCATTCCTTATTCCTTGCCTTTTATGTCTTCGACTCCACCGAGAAATGGCACACTACTCATCCAACTACATCAATTTATCAATGCATTCTTCAAGTGCTTGTTCATCATCTACTCCTCCCGTGCACACAAGATGTAGAGAGGGTACCATGAATTCCACCTATAAAATATCCTCTGCTCTAAACACCAATTGAAAGGGTGTGGCTTTTTTCAAGATCTTATAATTTGTCTTATATGCCCAAAGTGCAATAGAGACTTTATCATTCCAATCCTTTGTTCCAACATCACAAATCTTCGTCAATGTATGCCCCAATATATTTTTCAAAGCCTCAATAGTTCCATTAGCCTATGGATGATAGGGTGTTGATTTGTGATGTGCCACCATAAACTATGCCAATAATACCTTGATTGTTTCATTTAAAAATTTTGTGCCTCTATCACTTGTCAAGCTGAACGGACATCCATACCTATTGATAATTTTTTTCCATAAGAATATTTCAGTTGTAGTTGTCATACAATCCTTTGTAGGCATTGTTTCTTCCCACCTTATAAGATAATATTTATAATGTAGCGTGATCCAGATCCTATGCACGGTGGGGAATAGGACACACAAATTCAATTTCCCACTTTCAAAAAGGTTTTGCACTAGCAATAGGCCTCAAAGGAATTTCATCCCTATGCCTAGGCTTTCCAAGGTGTTGACAATGGTCACAAGCCTTATAATATTCTATACAATCCTTATACATTGTTTCCCACCAAAGTCCTGCCAACAAAATATTACACATGGTAGCATTTCCTAATTAATGACCACCTGCAATACCACCATGAGATTCCTCCATAAGAACAACACACTCATGTTCAAGTACACACTGGCACAAAACCTCATTACAGCCTAATTTGTATTAATCTCCACCAATTAACATGTAGATCATGATGTGTATTCTTAGTTGTTTCTTCTCCGATCCTTTATCTCTTCTCGGCACCACACTAGTACACAAGAATATAACAATTTATTATAAGTCGAGGGTGTGCGGTTCAATATAAACAATTGTATGCAACGGTCAAATGGGGAGATCAGATCTTTGGAGAACAGGGTGGAAACCCTTCAAGGCTTAGTGGCGGGAGTAAACAGTAAAAGGAAACATTTTGTTGGTACTGGTGGAGAGGTTAGAGCGGGGCCGAGCTCTCGTACTAGAACCAAAAATATTTAGGCCCTTTTGTGACCTTCTTGCTGACTGGTGGTCTATGTATAGTTTGTTTTTTTTTTTGTTGTTTTCCGTTTGGGATTTTTGTTTGGATCAATGGTCTTGTTGATCCTGCCCGGGTCTTTTTGTCTCGGTTTTTTTGATAGATATTTTGACTAGTCTCTGGATTGTATTATAATATCTTTCTTGTAAATGGTCCTTTGGATCCTTTTCCAAATTCTTATCTATCAAAAAATACATAAACAATTGTGAATATGGTATTATGTCCTAAATACTCTGTTCTTCCTCACCTAAATTAATACTTGATAAATGATCTCGGCCCAATTGCTCTTTCTGGTTTTACCACCACTATAAAGTCAAAACTTGAAACAACACAATCCAAAAACATATGCACCCCTCGTAAAATGAGCTTATTGACCAAGTAATTTAGTGTCATGTGATCTATATAAACTATAAAAGGATTTTCTAGTAAGTATTATAAAAAAAATTATGTAGCACGTAAATCATTGACAAAGCTTCGCACTCGTAGTTGTATAATTTTGTTCGGTTGGTGTCAATTTATTGATTACAAAGTAGTGCAATGATAAACAATCCCATTAATAGGTTGTGCTTAACATGGTGCCAATGGCCATGACAGAGGCATCAACATGTACATGAAACGACTTATCCCAATAAGAAAATTACAAAATGGGCACATAAGTAAGACTTTCTCATGTTATCCAAAATAAGCCCCTTGCTTATTTTTGGCTATCTCCTTCATTCCTCCCTCCCTTGTGCCTTAGTTGAATTTTTACTTTTCAGAACTCAAAATGTTCTAGAAATGGTTTCATTAGATAGAGAATCTTCTCAGCTTTCCAGAATGGTAAATTTTTCCTCCTAACTCCTTGTATTTTTCAAGTTATGGCCCGATGGAGATTTTTGGGGAAATTTTCCCATGAGAGTCCCACAGCCAATCAAGATGTGCCACATGGCATCGGAATGGCAGGGCAGAGGCAACTTAGAAAATTTTCATCAAAAATTGGTGGGGCGCACAAAGAAATTTTTTGGCCCGAAGGCCTACCAACCAATGGGAGGAGGCCACGTGTCCTCAGGAGCGTTGGGGTTCACTTGCAAAAGGAAATGGAAAAAATTTCCAAGGATTGGCGCAAGGGGAAATTTGGAAGTGCAGGCCCATGCTAATGTCGGGCGCCACGTGCCTCAGGAGCATCAAGCGGCAGGAGAGTGGAGGAAAATTTTCCTTTTTCCAAGTGATGGAAAATATTGAAACGAAGGCCCGACCGCACAGGCCCACGCCAATCAATAGTTGCCACATGTCCAGGGGGTCAGAAAAATGTTAAGGTAGGCCCATGGAGGAGAAGAACTTGTCAGGCCCGCGCCAATGCTAGGGCACCACGTGTCCCATTCGGGAATGGACATAGTCAGAGAAAAATTTGGAAGCGCACCCCCATGACCAATCAAAACTTTCCACGTGTCCTCAGAGCTTCATGTGGTAGAGATTTTTGGGGAAATTTTCCCAAAGTCAAAAAAGAGGGAAAATTTCAAATTTTCGGTCCGCTACCAGTTCAAATTTGCCCTAGTTTTTCCCTAAATCTTTAGAAGGGCATAAATTTTGATCCAGGGCTCATATTTTCACGTTCTTGGTGGTGTTGGAAATCTGGTGAAATTATATACATGATGAAGGGATCAATTTTGTGTTTTGGTGGAGTTTTGGGAGAGAAAAATGGAAAACGCCTCTGGCATGGAGAAAAGAACAGAACTGACATTTCAACCACCATTTTTAATGAAGTATGGCTCGCATTCTCTCCCAGCATGGTCAAAAACATCGGGGAATGGTCTGGCAGGGGAACCCATGCTATTTTAATGTAATTTGGTTGGTGGTTGAAGCATCCACTCACATTTTCCCATGTTTCTCCTTTCTGAGCTTGAATTTTCATTGTTAAAAGCCAGATTTGGCTCATTTTGTAAGGGTTGGACATTTTTATGTTTTGCAGGCTCCCTCTTTCACCAAAAGGGGATTTTGTGGATTATGAGACCTCTTCCAAGACTAAAATATGTTTTCTACCTCTCTGCTGTTGTAATGCATGTATTTTTGATATTGGAAATGACAATGCAAGCTCTGTGAATGAGTTTCAGTCCTCTGTTTGTGTTGTTTGCTTCATTTCTGATCTTTCATTATAGTTTATCAGTTTGTGCATGATGTTTTGTTGCATTTCAGTGATCTGTGTCAATTTTTAGAAGTAAAATGTTCACCACTCCTTTGGTGTATCACCTTGTTAGTATTAGTTTTATTTCTTTTGCATCCTCTATCTCTGTCCCCTTGGAATTTAGAGTAGGATTTATAGTTTAAACCTCTACAATTTTCAAGCATACATCTAATCAGAGGAGTTTGAGGAACCAACCTCTAATCTGGAGATTCTTTTCCCATTTTTGCAAGTCCCACACTTGGGGAAAAGATTCAATGTTGTGCATTCACACTGGATGTCCAAATATCAAACTAGAAATCTGATAAACATCTAGGGGTGCTGTGAATCTGCACTAATAGTTTTGGCATGCCCGGTGGGACCTTAAATGTCTTCATCTTCATTGCAACAAGTTGATGTGCATTTGTTGCAAGTTTCATGCTTGAAAAGAGCCTTGATTTGCACATCTGGCGGCTCCAAAGAGAAAAAATCAACTGGTTTCAGCAGTCATAGTCTGAAGATTCATGAGAAGAATCAACACAAGATCAAAAGCCAGAGAAGAAGGGTTTTCTAAGTATCTACAGCTATCCCCTGGAAGAAGGCATAGAGGAAGGAGGATTCAAAGGTCTCCATCTCCACCAAATAGAACTCTATCAACTCCTCCACCTTCTAGACCTTTCACTCAATCAACAAGGGTTCTCAGGCCAATCAGAATGGCACAACCCAACCCTTATGTCAACTTCACTGGCAGCATCCCACTTGCTCTCAATGCACAAAATCCAGTTCCAGTTGTAGCATTGAAGAACATTCCATACTTCACTGGAGAAAATCAGACCACTCCTGGTGATCATGTTAAAGACATTGCTAATGTGTGTGCAATCCATGAGATTAATGAGATGCAAATTACTGTCAAATTATTGGCATCTTCATTCAAAGGGAAAGCATTGCAATGGTTTAGAAGCCTTGGGGCTAGTTCTATTCAAAATTGGAACCAATTGTGCATAGCTCTCCATGAGCAGTTTGGAGAAAAGGGGGATAATTTGTCTCTTCTAGAACAATTGACAACTATCAAGAGAGATCTCAATGAGCAAGCCAGACTTAAACTTCATTTTTCAAAGAACTTGAGATAGAATTCCGGTGGAAGTAAGGCCAACAACTAACCAGGTACTTTTCTATACTATCTCAAAGCTTTAAATTCTGATATTTCTATGTTAATTCAGTTCATGGGAGGTACGACTATACCTGTAGCTTATAGCATTGCCATTAGATCTGAGAATTACTTAATTCAAGTTCGTAAGCTAGCTCCTAGGCCTCCTATGCCCTTGTATAAAAATTTAGAAAATTCAAACACTAGTTAAGCACCTACTATAGCTCATATTCCCACTCATAGAAATCAGAACTCAAATGAAACTTCTACTGCATCCTCTAGTGCTTCAAATGAACTTCAAGAAGTCATGAAACAATTGCAAAATTTGGGCAATGAGCTGGTTACACTCAAGAGGTAGCAAGCCCAAAATTTCAGACCGTCTTATCAACCTCAAGCTCAGCCCAATAGGCAGCCATATCAGCCTAATAGACCACCCAACCCAGCTGCAAATCAAAATCAAACAAGGCCTCCTGCCAATAGACCATTTCAGCCCTATAATCCCAATGTTGCATCTGCCTCTAAAGCTTTAGTGCCAGTGTAAAATAATATGGCACAAGAGTATGATTGGTGTTTCCCATGCAATGAACCTCACAACCAATCTATGTGCTTCAATGGTGCTTTGAACCAAGCCTTGATGGTGACAACAACTGGCATAGAGAGTGAAGTGAGCCAGGAAACAAACCAACAACAAGGAACATCCCAGCAAAATGCAGCTCCAAATGAGACTACATTAGCAAATTGGTAGGCTGAGGATTTTTGTGGTATGAATCAAGTAGTGTCTTAGAGTATAGCAGCCAATACAAGGTCAAAAAAGAGGAATATTGGTGAGGGGCAGTCATTGGCTCCAGGTGATCCACAACCTTCCATCACTCTCCAAAGTGTTGGTAAGAAAAATGTAGTTCCAAACATGCAAGGGCAGCCCAAGCCACCTTCTAAATCAGCTCAAATACCAGTTGTTACAGCCCATGTGCAAGAAAAGAATGTGCAGACCAAGGGGGAAAAGAGATGTTTCATCCCCATTTAGCATCATTGATCAGATGAAGAAGACAAATGTGAATATATCTATGTGGGAATCATTATCCATTCCAGGCCAAAGAGATCTCCTACAAGCTGCCATGAAGAATTGGTCAACTTCAAATCAACAAGTTCATATGTAAGAAAAGGTACTCACAAATGTTGCTCAACTTGAAGGGAATCATGGAGGACAGCAAGGTAAAATTTTGAAGCCCCCTCCATTCTATGTTTCATTGATCATTGGGGATAAACTAGTACACAATTGCATGATTGATTCAGGGCAAGTAGCTCAGTGATGCCCAAACAAATAGCTGATCAGCTGGGTCTCCAATATGAATTCATATCCAAAGGGGTAGTGCAACTAGATGGGACAACAGTAACAATAGTGGGAGTGATCAGATATTTGAATCTTACTTTGCATGCATGTCCCAATGTTACTGTGTTGCAAGATGTGTCAGTAATAGATTTGCCACCACTCTTTTCCTTATGCTTGTCAAGGGACTTCACAGCTAAAATTGGAGGCTACTTATCTCATTAATTGGTCACACATGTTATTTAGAACCAGATATGGAACTAAGGCCACAATCAGGTCTGAGCCTATTACAAACTTTCACATTGAGCCTCATACTCCAAGCCCAATCAATGCCAATCTGTTCAACATTTGATCAAGAATATTATCCAAGCATAGATGAAGTGACACTAAGGTTTTAGGCATCCCGATTTAACTCTTGATGAATGGGAAAGAAAGTTGCATGCTTTTGATCCCTACCAAGAAATAGAGGAATCAAAGCTAGGAGTCTATTGCATATATGAAGAAAATCAGCCTATTCCTAGCATCACCAAGCCAGATCATAAGAATGACAATGAGGTATGGCAGTTGTTCTTTGATGGATCAAGAAGTAGACAAGGTGCAGGAGGGGGAGCAATTCTTATTTCACCTCAAGGTATTAAGTATTATTCAGCTTTTAGGTTTCAGTTTGCATGCTCTAACAACACTGCTGAATATGAAGCTTTGATACAAGGATTGCATTGGTCAATTAAAAGAGGTATAAAAAATCTACAAGTCTTTGGTGACAGTGAGTTGATTGTTAACCAAGTTAGAGGACAACATGCTGCCAAGAATGATCTGCTCAAGTGTTACAAAAATAGGGTGTGGGACCTCATTGAATATTTTGAGGGCTTTAACATCAATTCCATCCCTAGGAAAGAAAACCAAGCTGCTGATAGGCTTGCAGCAGTTGGGGCAGCCTTTGATGTTGTTGAAAGCATCAAGGAAGATAAAGTACAACCAAACATTCATGTGATTGTAAGGCCTTCAGTGCCAGACAATAATGTAAGCTGGCAAGTGTTTGAAAATGATCAACAAATCATCAATTTCTTGTAAGAAGAAGCTGAGTTCTCAGCCAAAAATTAGGAAAAATTAGAACAACAGTATGGTGATCAGGTGGTACAGCTGAGAACCAACAAACTACCAAAAGGACTTGTCACTTTGGAGTCCATTTTTAATCCTAATGATCAATTTAGGAAAGAGAAAGCAAACATCCAAGTCAAGGGAGAAGATTCAATGCCCATCTTGGTGGGAGAAGGTAGATCACTTCAAATTGGTAAAGTTGCAACCAAGCAAGAAAGGTATGAGTTTATGCAACTTTTTCAAGAGTTTCCTGATGTATTTTCTTGGAGCTATGAGGATTTGAAGGGTTTCAATCCCAAGCTAGCTCAACACACCATTGAATTGGATCCAAGTGCTAAGCCCATCAGGCAAAAAGAAAAGGCCAGTTAATCCACACATGGAGCCTCTTATGAAGAAGGAATTGAATAAGTTAATAGAGGAAAGTATCATATTTCCCATCAAGCATTCTAGTTGGGTAGAAAACTTAGTTCCAGTTAGAAATAAGAGTGGAGAAATCAAATTGTGTGTAGACTTTAGAGATTTGAATAGAGCATCTCTCAAGGATCATTACCCACTTCCTTCTATGGAGCAGATTCTGCAAGTTGTTGCTGGCTCTGAGAGATTTTCATTGCTAGATGGTTACTCAGGGTACAATCAAATCATGGTAAAGGAAGAGGATCAGTTCAAAACAGCCTTCACCACCAAATGGGGGACTTATGCATATAGGAAAATTCCATTTGGGTTGTCCAACACTGGAGCTACCTTCCAAAGGGAAATGGACATGGTATTCAAAGGATTGATAAACAAGATGGTGCTGATATATCTAGATGATATCACTGTTTTTTCTAAAAGTGTAGCAGATCATCTCTTCCATTTGAGACAAGTGTTCCAAAGATGTAGAAGATTTGGGGTATCCTTAAATCCCAAAAAATGTATTTTTCTAGCTCATGAAGGAAAGCTCCTTGGCCATATTGTTTCAAAAGAGGGATTAGCAATTGATCTAGAGAGGGTTGAAGCAATAAAATCACTGCCATTACCAAGCCACAAGAAGGCCCTTCAAAGTTTCTTGGGAAGGATCAATTTTATTTGGAGGTTTGTGCCAGACTTTACAGCCCTTGTCAAGCCAATAACCATGATGTTGAAGAAAATCATGGCTTTCAAATGGACAACAGAAGGTAAGGAAAGTTTTGAGGCAATTAAGGAGGCTATCTCACAAGCTCCAACTCTCATTAACCTAGATTTCTCCAAGGATTTCATCCTTTATGCATTTGGAGGTGATGATACAATCTCTGCAATTTTAGTACAGCAGAGCAAAGAAAATGCAGAGCAACCAGTTGCTTTCTTTAGTCAAATCCTGGAGGACTATGAGGTGAGATATTCTTTCATTGAGAAGCAAGTTCTTGTAGTGATTAGGGGTTTGAAGAAATTTAAGCATCTAGTTTCAAACAACAAGGTTCAACTGTTGGTTTCTCATGTGGGAGTTAAGGAATTCCTCCTCAACAAGGACCTAAATGAAAAGTGTGTAGGGTGGATTACTCATGTCATGGAGTATGACATTGAGATCAAGGTCACCAAGCTGGTCCAAGGAAAAGGATTATGTGAATAGCTGGTCTTAAGAAAATCAATGGAAACATGCAATGAAAAGGATGTTGTTTTGGTGCTGCAAAACAACCAAGAACAAGGTAATGTTCAAGAAGAGAATGATGGTGTCCTCACTCCTTGTTGGACTCAAGATATAATGCACTTCCTACACATAGGCCTATGCCCTCTAGAAATGAACAAAACCAAGAGAAGACACTTCAGATTGTAGGTTGTCCCATATGCACTTGTTGATGGTGTTTTGTTCAAGAAAGATGTAAATGGAGTGCTGCTGAGATGCATTGGAACAAATCAGATTGATAGAACACTGGAAGAGTTCCATGGTGGGACAGTTGGGGGTCATTTTTCACCAAGAGTGATAGCCCTCAAGATCATGAAGGCTGGCTACTATTGGCCCAAGGTATTCAGTGATTGTTATGCATGGATCAAGAGGTGCAGGAGTTGTGCTTTTTTCACAGGCAAAGAGAGATTAGCTGCCCTTCCATTGCACCCAATTTTAGTTGACCAACCATTTATGCAATGGGGATTGGAATTCATTGGGGTCATCAACCCAAACTCAAGTCAAGGACACAAGTGGATTCTAACAGCCACAGATTACTTCACCAAATGGACTGAGGCAGTGGCACTTAAGGAAGCAAATGAATCTAGCATTCTAGACTTCTATGAGGGGATAGTAACCAGATTTGGTATACCTGCCACTATAATATCAGATAATGCTTTGGCATTCATAGGATCAAAGGTAACTGAATGGGCTGTTAAAAATGGAATCTATTTGAGCACTTCAAATTATTACCCTCAAGGTAATGGCCAAGCTGAGTCTACAAACAAGAACTTGTTAAGGATCATCAAGAGGACTCTTGATGAAAATCAGAGGACTTGGCATACTAAATTGAAATCAGCCTTATGGGCTGATAGGATCACTCCCAAGAGATCCACAGGTAATTCTCCGTTCAAGCTTGTTTATGGAAGAGAGGCAATTTTTCCCATGTCACTTGAGGTGCCAACGTTGGAACTCATGAAGCAATTGGAATTGTTGGAGTTTGAACCCATGGAGGTGAGATATGTAGAATTGATGGAGCTCCAAGAAATCAGAGAGCATGCAGCCCAAGCAATAGAGAAGGATCAAGCCTTGATCAAGAAGACCTTTGATAGGAAAGCTAAGGCTAGAACCTTCCAAATTGGAGATCTAGTGTTGAAATGGGATGCAGACCGAGAAAAGCCAGGAAGGCATTCAAAGTTTGATGCCATTTGGAGTGGCCCCTACATGGTCACAAAGTGTAAGAACAACAATGCCTTCCAACTGTCTACATTGGATGGTGAAGAACTACAGATTCCAGTGAATGGAATCCATCTAAAGCATTGTTACTAAAGGAAAAATCTCTACCTTGTACATATTAGCTTAGATTTCCATTCCTCCAAGTGCTTGTGCACATTGTTTTGTTGTAGCTTAGTTTTTTACTTTCCCTAAGTGCTTTGGCACAGGCTGGTTGTCCCAAACATGTAGTTTTGCAGGCCTTTGTTCCAGATCAGGTGATGATTCTACTCTCACAATATTCCTCCTTGTAATTTTCTAATCATTTGGGGTTCCAAGTAGAGAATTTTATGACTCCATGCCCAATGGATTGCTTCAAGCAACTGGTAACTTCATCCAGCAGGCAGATGACCCCTCTGAGTCACCAAAATTGTTATCCAAAATAAGCCCCTTGCTTATTTTTTGGCTAACTCCCTTCATTCCTCCCTCCCTTGTGCCTCAGTTGAATTTTTTACTTTTCAAGCACTCAAAATGTTCTAGAAATGGTTTCATTGGATAGAGAATCTTCTCATCTTTCCAGAATGGTAAATTTTTCCTCCTAACTCCTTGTATTTTTCAAGTTATGGCCCAACGAAGATTTTTGGGGAAATTTTCCCATGAGAGTCCTGTGCCAATCAAGATGTGCCACGTGGCATCGGAATGGTGGGGGTAGAGGAAAATTAGAAAATTTTCTCAAAAATTGGCAAGGTGCACCAAGAAATTATTTTTGGCCCGAAGGCCCGCCAGCCAATGGGAGGAGGCCACGTGTCCTCAAGAGCATCAGGGTTTGGCTCGGTGGAAGGAAATGAATTTCTTTCCAAGGATTGGTACAAGGGGAATTTTGGAAGCATAGGCCCACGCCAATGCTTTGGGCCCCGTTATCCAAAATGTGCCCCCTACTCATTTTGTGGCTAACTCCTTTCATTCTTCCCTCTCTTGAGCCTTAGACATAAACATTTGCTTTTTAGGCACTCAAAACCTTCTAGAAATGGAACCATTAGATAGAGCTCTTTCTTAGATTTCCAGAAAGGTAAAGTTTTCCTCCTAACTCCATGTATTTTTGAAGTTATGGCTCGGTGGAGTTTTTGTGGGAAATTTTCCCTAAAAGGCCCGCAGCCAATGAGATGCCGCCACGTGTCCAAGGAAGTGGCGGGGTCGAGGAAAACTTTGTTTTTTACCAAGTGTTTTGGTGAAATTTCAAAAGGGAATATTTTTCCCCGTAGGCCACGGTGAATCGGTGATGCCATGTGTCCGGGGAGGAATTTGTAAAATTTGACTAAGTGTTGGCACATGGAAAATTTTGGGAAGAAGGCTCTGCGTCCAATAATATTATGGCATGTGTCGTATGGCGTGGGATTTTCGAAGGGCGGGGAGAAGTTAGAATTTTGGCAAAGTGTTTTTGCCAAATGTCAAAAAGGGAAGTTTTGGCCCGTTACCCCTGCCAACCAATCATGTTATGCCACGTGTCCCCGGGGGTCGGAGCGGCGAGCACGTGGAAGCTTGGGATTTTTTCCCAAAAGATTGCACAAAACAAAAGATGTTTGTAGAGGGCCCACGGTGAATGAAAGCTGTGCCATGTGTCCCAGGATCGATGGAAGGTGGGGAGAATTCGGGAAATTTTCCCAAGGAAAAAATGAAGGAAATTTCAAAGGGAAAATTCCACCCCCTAAATGTGAGCCAATGGAATCTCACCACGTGTCAGGTGGTGGCAAAAAACTCAAGTCAAGCCCACATGGAAAATTTTAAGGGGAAAGCGCACATCCAATAGGGTCTCACCATGTGTCCAGTGGCTTCAGAGCCTCACCAAGCCCACAAGGAAAATTCGAAGAAAAGGCCAGTGCCAATTGGTGAATGCCACGTGTCCTCGACTCATCGGCATGGCAGGATTTTTGGAAAATTTTCCAAATGGAAAAGTGATGGAAAATGGAGTGTAGAGGGCCTGCGTCCAATCAGAACATGCCATGTGTCCTAGAAAGGTGGAGCGTGGGGATTTTTTGGGAAATTTTCCCAAATGCAAAAAAGGGTAAGAAATTCAAATTTTCACCCGCCAATCCAATTTGGCCCTGTTTTGCCCTAAAACTTCAAATGGCCATATCTTTCGATCCAGAGCTCAGTTTTTTGCGTTCTTTATATCAATGGAAATATAGTGAAATTATCTACAAGATTCTAGGTTCATTTTTGAATTTTAATGGAGTTTGGAGAGAGAGAAATTGAAAAATGCCTCTGGCACATGGTTATGGATAGAAATGACGTTTCAACCACCATTTTTAATGAAGAATGACTCACATTCTCTCCTAACATGGATAAAAATGTCGGGAATGGGTGCGTAAGGATGCCCATGCTTTGTTTAGATTACATTTTGGTCAATGGTTGAATCTCTCCCATTTTTCCCATGTTTCTCTCTCTAGGCTTGTCCTTACAATGTAAAAGCCGATTTGGCTCATTTTTGAAGTGTGGAACATTTTTTTGTATTGCGTTCTCCCTATCACCAAAAAGGTGATTTTTGTGGAATATCAAACCTTTTCTAAGACTAGCAACCTATTTTTCCTCTCAGGTGTTGTAATGCATGTGTTTTGGGTAATGGAAATGACAAGGTAAGCTTTGTGAATGAGTTTTAATCCTCTGTTTGTGTTGTTTGATCCATCTCTAACCTTTCATTACGCTTTATCAATTTGTGCATGAGGCTTTGTTGCATTTCCATGATTTGTGTCAATCTACGTAAGTAAAAATGCTCACCACTCCTTTGGTGCATCACCTTATTAGCATTAGTTTTAGTTTTTTTGCATTCTCTATCTCTGTCTACTTTGGAATTTAGAGTAGGATTTTGAGTTTGAAACCTCTGTATAGCTTGCAAGTGATATATCTGATCAGAGGAGTTGAGGAACCAACCTCTAATTTGGAGATTCCTCTCCCATTTTTACAAGTCCCACACTTGGGGAGAGGATTCAATGTTGTGCAATCACACTGGATGTTTAGGATGATCAAACTAGAAATTTGATCAACATCCAGGGGTGCTACTAATTTGCAACAACAGTTTTGGCATGCCTAGTGGGACCTTAGAGGTCTTCATCTTCATTGCAACAAAATTGATGTGCATTTTTTATAATTTTCTTGCTTAAAAGAGCCCTAAATTACACATCTGGCGACTCCAAGGAAGAAGAATCAGCTGGTTTTAGCAGTGCAGACCTGAAAACTCATGAGAAGAATCACCACAAGGTCAAGAGCTGGAGAAGAAGAGGTGTTGTTTGAGTATATGTAGTTATCCCCAAGAATAAGGCAAAGAGGGAGGAGAATTCAGAGGTCTCCATCTCCACCAAACAAAACTCTCACAACTCCTCCCCTTGGTAGTCCTTTCATTCAATCAACAAGGGTTCTAAGGCCAATTAGAATGGCACAAAAAAACCCCTACGTCAATTTCATTGAAGTAGCCCACTTTCTCTCAATGTAAAAATCCAATTCTAGTTGCAATATTGAAGAACATCCCATACTTTACTGGAGAGAATCAGACTACTCCTGGTGATCATGTCAAGGATATTGCTAATATTTGTGCAATCCATGAGATCAATGAGATGCAAGTTGCTGTCAAACTGTTGGCATCTTCATTCAAAGGGAAAGATTTGCAGTGGTTTAGGAGTCTTGCCTCGGATCTATCCAAAATTGGAATCAACTATGTATAGCCCTCCATGAGTAGTTTGGAGAAAAGGGAGACAACTTATCCCTCTTGGAGCAGCTGACAACCATCAAGAGAGCTCCCAATGAGTAGCTGACTGATTTTAACTTCAGATTTCAAAGGACTTGGGAGAGAATCCCGTGGCAGTCAAACCAACAACAGAAGGTACTTTTCTTTATTACCTTAAAGCTTTAAATTTTGATATTTCTATGTTAATTCAGTCCATGGGAGGCACTACTATGCCTATTGCTTATAGCATTGCCATTAGAGCTGAAAATTGTTTGATTCAAGCTAGAAAGCTACCTCCTAGGCCTCCAATGCCATTATTTCCAAGTTTAGAGAGCCCAAGTGTTGCCCAAGTGCCTAATTTAGCTCCTATTCCCACTCCTAGAAATCATAATTTAAGTGAAGCTTCTACTTCATCTTCTAGTGCCTCAAATGAACTTCAAGAAGTCATGAAGAAATTGCGTAACCTAGGCAATGAGCTGGTTACACTCAAGAGGCAGCAAGCCCAAGGTTTTAGAACTTCCTTCCAGCCTCAAACTCAGCCTAACAGGCAGCCATATCAACCCTAAAGACCACCCAACCCAGCTATAAATTTAAACCAAGCAAGGCCTCCTGCCAACAGACCATTTCAGCCCTATAATCCCAATGTTATATCTGCTTCTAAGGAATTAGTGCTAGTACAAAAAAATATAGCTCAAGAGTATGATTGGTGTTTCCCATGCAATGAACCTCATAACCATTCCATGTGCTTCAATGGTGCCTTGAATTAAGCATTAATGGTGACAACAACTAGTGTGGAGAGTGAAGGTAGTCAAGGAAATAACCAGCAACAAGAAACATTCCAGCGAAGAATCGGCTCCAAATGATATCACAGTTGTAACCGGGTAGAAGATTTTTGTGGCATGAATCAAACAGTTTCCTAAAGTGTTGTGGCCAACACAAGATCAAAAAGAATAAATTTGGGTGAAGAACAACCATTAGCCCAAAGCAATCCACAAACTATTGGCAAACAAAATTCAATCCCAAGCACGCAAGGACTGCCCAAAACAGCTCCTAAGCCAACTCAAATACTATTTGCTACTTCTCATGTGCAAGGAATGAATGTGCAGGAAGGGGACAAAAAAGGGATGCTTCATCTCCATTCAAGATATCATTGATCAGATGAAGAAAACAAATGTAAACATATCAATGTGGGAATCACTATCTATCCTAGGCCAAAGAGATTTGCTACAAGCTACCATGAAGGATTAGTCAGCTTCAAATCAGCAAGTCCAAATGCAAGAGAAAGTGCTCACAAATGCTGCCCAGCCTGAGGGGAATCATGGAGGATAGCAAGGTAAAATGTTGAAACCCCCTCCATTTTATGTTTCATTGATAATTGGGAACCAACTAGTGCACAATTGCATGATTGAAACTAGGGCAAGTAGTTCAAGATGCCCAAGCAAATAAGCGATCGGTTGGGAATTCAAGATGAAGCCATATCCAAAGGTGTAGTGCAATTGGATGGGACAATAGTAACAATAGTTGGGGTGATAAAAACTTAAGTCTTACTTTGCATGCATGCCCCAACATTGTTGTTTTACAAGATGTCTCAGAAAATAGACCTTCCACCACTCTTTTCCCTATGTTTTTCAAGGGACTTCACAGCCAAGATTGGAGGCTATTTATCTGCTTATTGGTCACACATGTTGTTCAGAACAAGATATGGAACCAAGGCCAAAATCAGATCTGAACCTATTGCAAAATTTCACATTGAGCCTTACACTCTAAGTCAGATCAATACAAATTCTTCAGCATTTGACCAAGAGGATTATCCAAGTCTGATGAAGCTGACACCAAGGTTGGAGGCATCCCAAATTTGACTCTTGATGAATGGGCAAACAAGGTGCATGCTTTTGATCCTTATCAAGAAATAGAAGAATATGAGCTAGGAGTCTATTGCATGCATGAAGAAAATCAACCAATTCCTAGCATCACCAAGCCGACCACAAGGATGAAAATGAGGTATGGCGCTTGTTTTTTGATGGATCAAGAAGTAGACAAGGTGCAGGAGGGGGAGCTATGCTAGTTTCACCTCAAGGAGTTTAGTATTATTCAGCTTTTAGATTTCGGTTTCCATGCTTTAATAACATTGTTGAATATGAAGCTTTGATACAAGGGTTGCACTAGTCAATCAAAAGAGGAATAAAGAACTTGCAAGTCTTTGGTGACAGTGAGTTGATTGTCAACCAAGTTAAGGGGCAGCATGCTATCAAGAATGATCTACTCAAGTGCTACAAGAATAGGGTGTGGGACCTCATTGAAGATTTTGAGGGCTTTGGCATAAAATCCATTCCTAGAAAAGAGAACCAAGCTGCTGACAGGCTTGCAGTAGTTGGGGCAGCCTTTGACATTGTTGAAAGCATTCAAAAAGACAAGGTACAGCCAAACATCCATGTGATTGTGAGGCCTTCAGTGCCAGACAACAATGTAAGTTGGCAAGTGTTTGAAAATGATTAGCAAATCATCCATTTCTTGCAAGAAGAGGCTGAGTTCTCAGCTAAAAATTAGGAAAAGTTGGAGTAGTAGTATGGTGACCAAGTGGTGCAGCTGAGAACCAACAAACTTCCAAAGGGACTTATTACTTTGGAGTCCATTTTCAATCCTAATGATCAGTTTAGGAAGGAGAAAGCAAACATCCAAATCAAGGGAGAAGATTCAGTGTCCATCTCGGTGGAAGAAGGAAAATCACTCCAAGTTGGCAAGATGACAACCGAACAAGAAAGGTATGAGTTCATACAGCTTTGTCAAGAATTCCCTGATGTGTTTCCTTAGAGCTATGAAGATTTGAAAGGTTTCAATCCTGAGTTATCTCAACACACCATTGAATTAGATCCAAGTACTAAGCCCATCGTGCAAAAAAACAAAGGCCACCAATCCACACATGGAGCCTCTCATGAGGAAAGAATTGAATAAGTTGATAGAATCAAAAATCATATTCCCTATCAAGCATTCTAGTTGGGTAGCCAACTTGGTTCCAAAGAAGAAAGAAGAGTGAGGAGATCAGATTGTGTGTTGACTTCAGAGATTTGAATAGAGCATCTCTCAAGGATCATTATCCACTTCCTTGTATGGAGAAAATTTTACAAGTTGTTGCTGGCTCTGAGAGGTTTTCATTACTTGATGGCTATTCAGGATACAATTAGATCATGGTGAGGGAAAAATATAAGTTCAAGACAACCTTTACAACCAAATGGGAACTTATGCATATAGGAAAATGCCATTTGGGTTGTCCAATGCTGGAGATAATTTCCAAAGGGAAATGGACATGGTGTTTAAGGGTTTGATTAACAACATGGTGCTGATATATCTTGATGATATCACTATTTTTTCAAAGAATGCAGCAGATCACCTCTTCCATTTGAGACAAGTGTTCCAAATGTGTAGAAGATTTGGAGTATCCTTGAATCCTAAAAAGTGTGTTTTTTTAGCACATGAAGGAAATCTCCTTGGCCACATTGTCTCCAAAGAAGGATTAGCGATTCATCTAGAAAGAGTTGAAGCCATAAGAGCACTGCCATTGCCAAGCCATAAGAAGGCCCTACAGAGTTTCTTGGGGAGAATAAATTTTGTTTGGAGGTTTGTCCCAAATTTTGTAGCCCTAGTCAAGCCTATCACCAAGATGTTAAAGAAAAGCATGGTTTTCAAATGGACAACAGAAGGAAAGGAGAGTTTTGAAGCAATCAAAGAAGCCATCTCTCAAGCCCCAACTCTCATGAACCCGGATTTCTCCAAGGATTTCATCCTCTATGCATTTGGGGGTGATGATACTATTTCTGTAATTTTGGTACAGCAAAACAAAGACAATGATGAGCATCCAATTACTTTCTTCAACCAGAGCACGGAGGATTATGAGGTAAGGTATTCTTTCATTGAGAAGCATGTTCTTGTAGTAATCAGGAGCTTGAAGAAATTCAAGCATCTATTTTCAAACAATAAGGTCCAATTGTTGGTTTCTGATGTGGGTGTTAAGGACTTCCTCCTCAAAAAGACTTGAGCGAAAAAAGGGCAGGTTGGATTACTCGTGTCATGGAGTATGACATTGAGATCAAAGTTACCAAGTTGGTAAGAGGAAAAGGATTGTGTGAGCAACTGATTTTGAGCACACAAAAGGAAGCATGCAATGAGAAGGAGGTTGTTTTGGCATTGCAAGACAACCATGAGAAAGGAAGCACTCAAGAGGAGAATGATGATGTCCTCACTCCTTGCTGGACCCAAGATATAATGCACTTCCTAAGCATAGGCCTATGCCCTCCAGAGATGAACAAGACCCAAAGAAGACACTTCAGATTACAGGATGTCCCATATGCCCTTATTGATGGTGTTTTGTTCAAGAAAGATGTGAATGGAATACTGCTAAGATGCATTGGTACAAATCAGATTCATAGGATGTTGGAAGAGTTCCATGGTGGACCAGCTGGTGGTCATTTTGCACCAAGAGTGACAGCTCTAAAGATCATGAGGGCCGGCTATTATTGGCCCAAGATTTTCAATGATTGTTATGCATGGATCAAGATGTGCAGGAATTGTGCATTCTTCATAGGTAAAGAGAGACTATCTTCCCTTCCATTTCACCCAATTTCAGTTGACCATCCATTCATGTAATGGGTTTTACACTTCATTGGAGTCATTAATCCCAATTCAAGCCAAGGTCACAAATGGATTCTAACAGCAATAGACTATTTCACCAAGTGGACTGAAGCAGTAGCACTCAAGGAGGTAAATGAATCTAGCATCCTAGACTTCTATGAGGGAATAGAAACTAGGTTTGGCATACCTACTACAATAATATCAGATAATGCATTGGCATTCATTGGGTCCAAGGTGACTGAATGGGCTGTCAAGAATGGGATCTACCTAAGTACTTCATCAAACTATTACCCTCAGGGTAATGGCCAGGCCGAGTCTACAAACAAGAACTTGTTGAGGATCATTAGAAGGACTCTTGATGAAAATTAGAGGTCTTGGCATACTAAATTGAAATCAGCCTTATGGGCTGATAGGATAACTCCTAAAAGATCTACATGTAACTCTCCATTTAAGCTTGTTTATGGAAGAGAGGCAATTTTTCCCATGTCACTTGAGTTACCAACATTGGAACTCATGAAATAGTTGGAGTTATTGGAGTTTGAACCCATGGAGGTTAGATATGTAGAATTGATGGAGCTCTAAGATATCAGAAGTCAAGCATCCCGAGCAATGGAGAAGGATCAAGCTTTGATCAAGAAGACCTTTGATAGAAAGGCCAAGAATAGATCCTTCCAAGTTGGGGATCTAGTGTTAAAATGGGATGCAGATAGAGAAAACCGGGAAGGCATTCAAAATTTGATGCCATTTGGAGTGGCCCATACATGGTCACAAAGTGTAAGGACAACAATGCTTTCTAATTGTCTTCATTGGATGGTGAAGAACTACATATTCTAGTCAATGGAATCCATCTAAAAGCACTTGCTCTTATCAAGGGAACTCTCCACCTTGTACATATTAGTTTAGTTTTTTCATTCCCCCAAGTGTTTGTGCACATTGTTTTGCTATAGGTTAGCTTTGCTTTCCTAAGTGCTTTGGCACAAGCTTGTTGTTCCTAGAAATGCGTTTACGACCTTACTCCATCGGTGATATTCCATCTTCCTCCTTGCAAAGTTTCTAGCCGGTTGGGTACCAAATAGAGAATTTGATGACTCCATGCCCAATGGATTGCTTCAGGAAACTGGTAACTTCATCCAACAGGCAGATGACCCCTCTGAGTCGCCAAAATTGTTATCCAAAATGTGCCCCTTGCTCATTTTGTGGCTAACTCCTTTCATTCTTCCCTCTCTTGTGCCTCAGACATAAATTTTTGCTTTTCATGCACTCAAAACCTTCTGGAAATGGCACCATTGGATAGAGCTCTTTCTCAACTTTCTAGAAAGGTAAAGTTTTCCTCCTAAATCCATGTATTTTTGAAGTTATGGCTCAGCGGAGTTTTGTGGGAAATTTTTCCCCAAAGGCCCGCAACCAATGAGATGCCACCACGTGTCCAAGGGAGTGGCGAGGGTCGGAGGAAAACATAGTTTTTACCAAGTGTTTTCATGAAATTTCAAAAGGGAATATTTTTCCCTGCAGCCCGCCATGAATCAGTGATGCCACGTGTCCAGGGGAGGAATTTGCAAAATTTGACTAAGTTTTGACGCATGGAAAATTTTGGGAAGAAGGCCCGCGTCCAATAATATTATGCCATGTGTTCTATGGCATGGGAGTTTCAGAGGTGGGGGAGAAGTTAGAATTTTGGTGAAGTGTTTCGCCAAATGTCATAAAGGGAAGTTTTGGCCCACTGCCCCGCCAACTAATCATGTTATGCCACGTGTCCCCGGGGGTCGGAGCGGTGGAGCGCGGGGAAGCTTGGGATTTTTTCCCAAAAGATTGCGCGAAAGGAAAAATGTTTGCAGAGGGCCCACGGTGAATGAAATTTCTCCACGTGTCCTAGACCAGTGGAAGGTGGGGAGAATTTGGGAAATTTTCCCAGGGAAAAAATGAAGGAAATTTCAAAGGGAAAAGTCCGCCCCCTAAATGCGAGCCAATGGAATCTCGCCACATGTCGGTGGCGGCAAAAACTCAAGTCAAGCCCGCATGGAAAATTTTAGGGCAAGCCCACATCCAATAGGGTATCACAATGTGTCCAAAGTGGCTTGAAGCCTCACCAAGCCCGCAAGGAAAATTTGGAAGAAAAGGCCCACGGCCAATCGGTGAATGCCATGTGTCCTCGAGTCATTGGCTCGACGGGGATTTTTTGGAAAATTTTGTAAAGGGAAAAGCAATGGAAAATGGAGCGCAGAGGGCCCATGTCCAATCAAAACATGCCACGTGTCCCAGAAAGGCAGAGCGCAGGTTTTTTTGGGGAAATTTTCCCAAACGCAGAAAAGGGTAAAAAATTCAAAATTTCGCCCTCTAATCTGATTTGGCCCTATTTTTCCCTAAAACTTCAAACGGCCATATATTTCGATCCAGCTCGGCTTTTCACGTTATTTATATCAATGGAAAGATGGTGAAATTCTCTATAATATTCTAGTGTCATTTTTGCATTTTGATGGATTTTGGAGAGAAAAATCAAAAATACCTGTAGCACGTGGTCATGGATAGAAATGACGTTTCAACCACCATTTTTAATGAAGAATGGCTCACATTCTCTCCCATCATGGCTAAAAATGTCAGGGAATGGGTCTGTAAGGATTCCCATGTTGTTTTGATTGCATTTTTGTCAACGGTTTAATCTCTCCCACGTTTTCCCACGTTTCTCTCTCTGGGCTCGTCCCCTCGCACCGAAAAAAAGCTAGATTTGGCTCATTTTTAAAGTGTGGAACATTTTTTTGTATTGCGGGTTCCCTCTATCACCAAAAATGTGATTTTTGTGGAATATCAAACCTTTTCTAAGACTCGCAACCTATTTTTCCTCTCAGGTGTTGTAATGCATGTGTTTTGGGTAATGGAAATGACAAGGCAGGTTTTGTGAATGAGTTTTAATCCTCTATTTGTGTTGTTTGATCCATCTCTAACCTTCCATTATAGTTTATCAGTTTGTGCATGAGGCTTTGTTGCATTTCCATGATTTTTGTCAATCTACAGAAGTAAAAAATGCTCACCACTCCTTTGGTGCATCACCTTATTAGCATTAGTTTTAGTTTTTTTGCATTCTCTATCTTTGTCTACTTTGGAATTTATAGTAGGATTTTGAGTTTGAAACCTCTGTATAGCTTGCAAGTGATATATCTTATCAGAGGAGTTGAGGAACCAACCTCTAATCTTGATATTCCTCTCCCATTTTCACAAGTCCCACACTTGGGGAGAGGATTCAATTTTGTGTAATCACACTGGATGTTTAGGATGATCAAACTAGAAATCTGATCAACATCTAGGGGTGTTGTTGATTTGCAACAATAGGCACCACGTTCCTCTAGAGCATCGAGTGGTAGGAGAATGGAGGAAAATTTTCCTTTTTACCAAGCGATGGAAAATATTAAAACAAATGCTTGAATACGTAGGTCTGCGCCAATCAACGGTTTCCACGTGTGTAGGGGGTCGGTAAAAACGTTAAGGTAGACCTGCAGAGGAGAAGAACTTGTAAGGCCCGCGCCAATGCCAAGGTGGCACGTGTGCCATTCAGGGAATGGACATAGTCGAGAAAAATTGAAGCACGCCCCATGACCAATCAAAACTTTCCACATGTCCTTACAGCTTCATGTGGCGGAGATTTTGGGGAATTTTTCCAAAGTCAAAAAGAGGGAAAATTTCAAATTTTCAGCCCACCAGTTCAAATTTGCCCTAGTTTTTCCCTAAATCTTCAGAAGGGCATAAATTTTGATCCAGAGCTCAAATTTTCATGTTCTTGGTGGCATTGGAAAGCTAGTGAAATATCTATATGATGGAGGGCTCAATTTCTTGTTTTCATGGAGTTTGGGGAGAGGAGAAATGGAAAATGCCTCTTGCATGGAGAAAAGAGTAGAACTGACATTTCAACCACCATTTTTAATTAAGTATGGCTCGCATTCTCTCCCAGCATGGTCAAAAAAATTAGGAATGGTCTGGTAGAGGAACCCATGCTATTTTAATGCAATTTGGTTGGTGGTTGAAACATCCACTCACGTTTTCTTGCATTTCTCCTTTCTGAGCTCAAATTTTCATTGTTAAAAGCCATATTTGGCTCATTTTGTAAGGGTTGGACATTTTTATGTTTTGTAGGCTCCCTCTTTCACCAAAAGGGGATTTTGTGGATTACCGATCTCTTCCAAGACTGAAATATGTTTTCTACCTCTTTTTGTTGTAATGCATATATTTTTTATATTGGAAATGACAATGCAAGCTCTGTGAATGATTTTCAGTCCTCTGTTTGTGTTTTTGATTCATTTTTGATCTTTCATTACAGTTTATCAGTTTGTGTATGATTTTTTTTTACATTTCAATGACTTGTGTCAATTTGTAGAAGTAAAATGTTCACCACTCCTTTGGTGTATCACCTTGTTAGTATTAGTTTTATTTATTTTACACCCTCTATTTCTGTCCCCTTAGAATTTAGAGTAGGATTTACAGTTTAAACCTCTGTAATTTTCAAGCATACATCTAATCAGAGGAGTTGAGGAACCAGCCTCTAATCTGGAGATTCTTTTCCCATTTTTTGCAAGTCCCACACTTGGGGAAAATATTCAATGTTGTGCATTCACACTAGATGTCCAAATATCAAACTAGAAATCTGATAAACATCCAGGGGTGCTATGAATCTGCACTAACATTTCCTTTAATGTCTCAAAATCTATCTGTTGTGCCTCATCCCAATGGAACTTTCCCTTTCTTTTTAATAATTCCTCCAAGGGCATGAAAATCTTAGCATATCCCTTAATGAACTTCCTATAATAACCTATATGTATTAACAACCCATGCACCTCACTCTAATTGTTAGGCTCCTCTAAACCCAAGATAACTACAACCTTAGCAAGATCTACCAACAAACCTTCCTTACATATAATATGTCCGGATAGAGTCCCAAAGGGTGTAGAAAAGATACACTTCTTAATATTCAAGGATATGCTTAACTTCTAATACATCTCAAACACGAGTCACAATTTATCACAAAGAATCCTTTACCAGCCCATACATAGTCCAATCATCCAAATAAACCTTAAAAATTTATGTATAAAGTCTTGGAATTCTTGCACAACAATGTGCGAAAAGGCACAGGAGAGCATTCTTCAACCCAAAAGGAATTACCATGTATGAAAAACTTCCCCACTCTATGGTGAAAGTTTTATTTTCATGGTCTTCTTTAGAAATCCTTACTTGATGATAAAAAGAAAATCCATCAGCGATAGAGTAAATCTTGCGTACTTCAATGCCTTCTAAGATCTCCTCAGTAAAAGGTGTGGGAAAAGGATCTATGACACAAGCAACATTCAATTCTCTATAGTCCACACATATCCTTATCCTACCATCCTTCTTGATGTTAATCACCATGGGACTAACCCACTCTGATTCCTCAATGGGCTCAATGATTCTAGATTTCAGCATCTTATCAATCTCTTCCTTAACTTTGACATGTAGATTAGACTTTATTCTATAAGGCCTCTTCCTAATTGGGTGCACACCTTAATTTAACTTTATCATCATATACTCATGATAAACTTGTGGAAATAAATCATGGAAGTCCCACAACAGCTCAATAATCTTATCTACCTCTTATTCGGACTAATAATCACCAATAATGTCCTCTTTGGGTTCTATATCTGCTCCAATATTGACCTTCTTCATTTTATTAGGCTCGTAATACAAGCGCACCTGATATCTACATTTTTAAGATCTCATACGTACCTATAATGTGAAAAAATCCAAGTTCTCCACTTTTTCATCATCAATCATGTAGACCAACTTACCCTTCTCTTTTTCTAGCCACACACACCCAAACTACACTTCATTTGTCTCCCCTTCATCAAAGCGCACCTCTAAGTATAACTCTAAAAATATATCTAATATGATTTTTTCATCCTTTGCACTATCCCCCATTGTAAGACACTTTATAATCTATAATGATTCATTCAATAGAGGTTTAGTAGAAAAATAGTCAAAGGTTTGAATCATACCTAAAGTCATCTCCTGCCAATTAATTGTTTCTCTTGTTAATTTTGCATGAGCATACCATGCGCTTGCACAAAGACTTAGAGTGGCATAGAATTTATGTACTCGAGTGATGGCGAAGTCCTCTAACCCCTTTGTCTAGAGTCTCTCACACTTTTAAACATGATGCGAAGTAGAATCCTTCCCATGGTATTCATGGATCTATGAGTGTACATTATTTTGAAGATTCAACATAGTGGATAAGGTGATTCTCATTTCTTGCCACTCCAAAAGGTTATCTCTATGTGTAGTCCACCAACACACAATTATCCCAAATAGGGAATAAACTAGCATATTCCTCCTTTATATTTGATCCTCCCACTGAGCTTCCATGGCATGTAGAAATACATCAGGGTTTCCTTTTCTAGTGTATCAGGGTTCCTGGTTATGACCCAAATGCGTAACCATGAATGACGTGATTACGTGAGTAAGAGTGTTCTTTATATCCATCCCAACCATTGCATATGTTCCATGTGCTTATTTATCTCAGGAAACACTAGTTGTATCACTCATGGACTGAGCATCATCCTACTGAATAACACCTTTCTTAGATGGCTCAAGAACTTCGAGGATCTCGTAATTATATGCACGTATATCCTATTCAAATCTTCTTCACTCAAGGATTCTACATACGGTGAAACCTTCCCATATTTTAAAGTAATAATTATGTGTTCTTCTTTGTTCTCAAAAGTGATATAACCTTTATTAAAGAATATATCAACATTATTCACATAACACCAATGGTGCCCAAGTAATGTGGGAAGCTACCTACCTCAACAAGTGCCAAGACCTCAAAGTCTCTAGTAAATTTGGTCATTTGTATAGTAATAGTGGCATCCTTCAATACTCTAATGGGCATGGCTTTAGTCTTATTTGCCATATACACACATTTGAAGATGTCCGTAATGGTGGTCTCCCCATATGATTCCACATGTCCTAAGTGATTACATTTACTTCTACATGTGTATCGATCATTATATTGCTCAAAAACCATCCATCAATAACTACATTCAAAGTGATCTCTTTATTGTATTCACAACTATAAGGAGGTAAGTTCGCATGTAATATATGTCTCTCACGCTCAAATCTAACATGTGATACCTTATCCCTTAACCATTCCCCTAACAAATGAATGATGTTTTCTTAGCAAAAAATATTACAAACCTCCTTTATGTCATGAACATATTTCGAGGTAGCTCAAGTACCTTTTCTGGTCTAACTTCCGTGACTTATCTTTCAAGAATTGTATCTCACCCTGCAAGTTTCTAATAACCTCCATAGTTTCTTGATAGACTTCATTCTGATGGGAAGGATCTGGATACTTCACATGCAATACCTCCTATTTTGTAACAAGTTTACGCTTCAAAGACTCACGAGCACGTGTAGTCACCAACATAGGTATCATCTCAGGGTTAGGTGATAACTTTGGAATCACCTGATCTTCCACAATGTTCTATACTCTAACCATTCCCATGCCCTTATCCTAATTTTTGTTTGCTCATATACTCATACAAATCCGGGAACTCCTCAAACTTTTGATTCTTTCCGCTCCATGAGTAAATAATTTTATGAAGGAATTCAAACTTATAATGATTAGGGGATCTACATGTAAAATAGGTTCCACGGGAAATTCGCCTCTTCCACCGATGCGATCTTGGGCTCTAGATCCTCCATGGTAACTTCTACCTCTACTACTTCCATCGATCACCCTTTATTGTGATTATGAATATGATGTTCACCTTTCTCTTTATAATTGTTTGTAACATTGGTCCGACGCATGAATCTAATCAATCAACCTAAAATTCTCTGTATCATGAGTTGTAGACTTACAAATCTTACAATAACAAGACACGTTCTTCATGATCACACACTACAATAAAGGAAACCAACTAGAATCATGATCAAAATGATATATTTCAAATCTAGCAACATAGCACACACAAATGTATGAGGGAAAATATCCTTAATATATCCTTCCACCTCATAATATGTACACTATATACCACTACTCATCTCATGGGATACATTAACCGACAATGTTTCCAGCTATTTTGTAATATATGTAATCTATGCCTTCAAGAATGGGCTAACTCTAGTATCTATGCTCCTAACCATCTCAATGTGTAGAGCTAGCTCCAATACTTCAAGTGGATATGTAAGATTATTATGTGAGAGCATCCTTTTAAAAGGTGTGATTGAACCACCAACAAACCACTGTTCACGTTGGCTAGGGTGTGTTGGTACCCAAATAAGGCTGCCCCTTTGTTTAGCCATTTTTGTTGGATTATTAGTAGATTTGTTGGAAAAGGTGGATCAAGTATGAGGCTAATTTTCTTAAGTTGAATGGGCAATGTGAAACTAGGATCTTGGGTATGCTTTGTAAGAATGCAAGGATAATAAATGTATTTTTACTAGAGCCGAGAGACTTGATATCTCTAAAGATGGTTTAGGGGAAACCTTTCCCCTAGTTACCAAGAGGATGCCTTTGATTGGTCATTTTAAATAAGTTACACTCTAGGGCCCAGTTCACTTGTGCAAAGAGTTTTCTGGACCTAACCTATTAATGTGAAATTGATACGAAATGAAGATTTGATCATGCACAAATTATAAGGATGAGTAGAGTAGTTATGACCTTTTTCTCTTTCCCATGATATGTGTAGTTAAGTGCGATATATTGAAACATGAAAAGTAATTAAAAATATGCTTTGAAGGTGTTCTTATTGATCGAAAAGAGAAAATAGAAAATGTAAGAGGATGTTTGAATGAATGATAGTTACACATGCATAGAAGGAAAATTTGAGGTAAAGTATACAATAAAAAAATTGGATTCTATTTATGGGGCCCCAACCCTTCGCTATATAATATTGTTTGAAAATAATATAAAACTAAATACATATTATAGGTGCATTTTTATGGTGGCATTAGGTTCACATCTCCATCCCATTAGGCATGCAAGGAACTCCCTTCAAAAGATGGTATTGGACCCCGATGAATTCATCATGAGCCTAGGTGCCAAACACAAATTGAATGGCCCCTATCAGGCCCTTGGACATCCCCTTTTCACGCAGTGCAACAATGCTCATTCTTGGCCCATTCAGGATGTCCACCAGCTCCCTCTTCCACTCAGGTGTGTTTTCCCATTCGGGAAAAATGATTCCACTTTTATAATTTCATTTGGGGGCTGGCCTGCAGTCGACAGACCTCGAAAGTATGTGTGACTCAACCATAAAGGGAAAAAACTTCGAGAAGAGACCATCTACAACCCAACCATGGCTTGAACCTCTTCTATGGCAGAATCCAAAGAAGCCAAACACTCCTCCAATCTACTGGCATGACCACCTGATGATGAGCCTTCATCATTATTCCCTGGGTGTTGAGGCTAAAAATGGAGCATTGTCTCCATAAGCGAAGGAGCGTAGTAGGCTCTCATCATATGCCAGTGGGTTTCATGGACACCTAGGAAATGGTGAGACCAAAGAATCTTCGTGTCCTCAAGAGTAAGGTGAAACTCTGGGTGAACCAGATGAAAGTGCGGGGTATGAAAGACATGAAAAGAGAGACACATTTCAGCTAGGTGATTAATAAAGGATAAAACTAGGGCATGTTGATGAAGGTAATCTTGCCAATATTCCCTAGCATTTGAATTGTTGAAAACTTGGTGGATTATGGCCTCATTAGTCTTTGTAAGTTGAAAAATTGGCCTATATGGGATATCTCCAACCCTTGAGTATTTTCACTATGTGAAGATGAATCCATTCACCAGAATTTCAAAAAAAATAGTGAAAATGGAAGGAGACGGTTCTGGAAAATCTAAAGAGAACTTATAACTAAATAGGTGATGAAGGAAAGGAGTGGATAGACCACTTAAATAGGCATGGAGGTGGAATTGACATGGCAAGGAAAATCATTCCATTATTAATGTCATATCAATATTTGAATTTCTTTGTATGTGTGAAATTTAATTGAATATGAAAATTGTTTATGATGAGTGTGTCACCGAGAAGAATTAATCACTGCAAAAATTTCGAGAATGTATCGTCACAATACATTTTCTACCCACATCATGATTTTACACATGTGGAAAAAATGTAATCACTAAATGTGATATGACCTGGAAAATATTTTCCTATGTCATTAAATGGCGTATACATGGTACAATGGCAATTGGTGCAACGGGTGGCCATTTGAGAATAATAGTTTATGTTTTCATGACAACCTAAGGTAATTAAAAACAGTGACAATAAGTTTGGATATATGAGGAATATGTCTTGAAACCCTAATAAGATAAGATGATTTTCTATATATGTACAGGGAAGGTAATTTTTTAAAAAGGAGGGATTTTCTCTGCGAGAAGAGAGATGGAAAATTGGTGGGAAAGTCCTGGGGAAATTTTTTTATGAGAGTTCACAATGGCATAGCAAACCATGGAATGGGAAATTTTTGTGATGTAGGTTTCCTCTGTGTAAAATAGTTAGTAGGAATTTATGTTAATATGATTGCATATTGTATAATCATTAATAGAATTTGACAAAGATTAATAGTTGTTTCCCTTGTCTTTTCCTATGTTTAATGGTTGTATCTGATGAATGTGTCTGGAATCGTGATATTTTATTTTCTTTCTTTGTCTCAAAGTGATGTTGGGTGGGAATGAAGTATATTTTGTGTTAAAATTATTTTTGGGTCATGATTGTGCTCAGACTTTGAACATATCCCGTGCTCACTCAAATTTAGTCTAGGAAACGTGTAAACATATGTTGTTTTCTGGGGGTACATGAAAACCTTTCTTTTTTGACCTGTAAAAATATCCCTGTGGACTGAGTAGAATTTGGGGGTATAATTGGTAATTTCTTGGGGTCCCTTGATCTAGACCATTTGAGCATGATTTCACATATTGAAATCTTTCCTTAGGTGTACTGAGTTGGATTGTAAGGAGTTTAAAGATTGATTTTCTTGAACTTTCCCAACATGAAATTTTATTTTTCATTGGATGCATTAACATTGTTCACCTGCATCCATGTTGAGACATGTAAAGACAATATTCAAGCTATTGGTTTTCTTTTTATCATTATTCTCCCTCATCGCTCCTTTCCCTTTCTTTTCTTTTCCACTCTTTAGAAGTTCCCTTCATCCCTATTTAAAACTCATATAACTCTATAACAAAACCATGACCCACCTAAATAACATGTTATAAACTCAACATAAACATGTTGTTCTAGTATCCGATTAAAAGTCCTTTGTTATTAATTTGATCATAACATTTTCAGGATATAGGATTTACGGACGATGGTTTCTGTACTCTGCCGGTCTATATCGGGTCCTTGGGTGTTTGCAGCACTTTGTGACCACTCCATCAAATGAACATTAAATCTAGTGGCTATACCCAACCCTGATTTCCCCTCTTGGTATTTCTAGAGTACCGATCCAAATTTGTACCCTAACCTCCATACTTTCATAGCTACACTCCCAAGTCCTCTCACCCTGACTTGGGCACAGTCAAAAGTAGTAGGGATCATGACCACACCCTTTATCTAGGTTCCTCCCCATCACCCCCTTTCGGAAGGGTGGGTGGGATACTAGACAGAGACCTCACCCCCGACTACAAAACAATGAACCCCACGGGTCTCCCTTGTCACCTAACCTATCCACATTAGATCCCCCTCCCCATCTCGGGGTGTATTTTCAAGAACCAACACCTTTCGGCACCATTACCGGGAACCGAACGTTCTCATAATTATTTCATTTCTTGGTTTGATGGTCTTGGGTAATTTATCATAATATCTATAATTGTGCATTGATTTGTGATGTGTTGTTGTAATACCATGTGATTCCTTTTTTTAGATATTTTTCTCTTGTGGTGACTCCATTGTCCTTTCAATTGTAATAGGCCAATGGATTTTAATTTTGATAAGTTTTGATTGAATATGTTTCCTTTTTCAACCCTATATTATGGCTACCATTTGTGTCATCTGGGATTTGTATACGATATGATAATATACTTGTTAGAATTTAGTTTTTTGTGAAGCGTCCCATGGATACTTTTGAGAATAGTGAGGTTTTTTTTCCTTCTAAGGCACCTTTCAGGCCAGTTTATCTAGAAATTTGAATTTTAAGAAGATATATGGGTACCCTCATCAAATCCCAGTTAGGATCAGGTCCAAAATACTTATATTCGAGGGATATGGCAATGATTCTATGAAACAACATATTGTCGTCAGTTTGAAATGACAATGCACATGTATCGTGTGGAATATGAAGATGTTTTTATGAGGTTATTTGTATAAAAACTACAAGAAGATGCTATAGATTGGTTTAATTCTCTATCTTAGAGCTCTATTCATTCATGGGCAGAAATGGTAACCTTATTTTCTAAGCATTTAAGTGATGATATTGCTTTGTTATTTTATGAATGTGATGAAAATTCCCTATATCTGGATGAAGGAAGAAGTTTCATGAGTTTCGGAGTGAAGAAAAAAATAAGGTAAGACATGTGTCGATTATTGAGACATGGATAGATGATTGTATTAATCATGGTGATCAAATTGATTATGCTTGTTTCCAGTGTAATGAGTTCTTTAGGCCCCATATTCCTTATGTTCGAGACAATGTGTCTGACCTGGAAAAAAATATTAAGAACTGGGGAAAATGATCTATTACATACTTGCCGGGATATCTTCTATTGACCTCATACTTTCTGTCAACTAGTGATTTTTGGGATATTCTCTCTCGGGTATGCTGGGAGTTAACAAGATATTTAAATGCATTTGTTTCAGATGTAAGTGGAATTTATTTTAATTGTGATATTATCCTGATAATGAATGGAATGATTTCCAAATACAATGGAGTTGTCCCTCAATGGAAGAAAATGCATGTTGTTTGATACAATAGTAAAACATGAGAGACATCTCATACTACTGCATGAGTTGCCAAAAGGCCAACTAGAGGGTCTGAGTGATGATAAGTTGGATTCCTCGTACTGTTTTGAGGATGTTGTCATGACCTTGATTAAAAAGGAGAGTCACTTACACAACAATGGTATGAAATCAGTCAATGAAGGCCATAAGGTTAGTAATTTGATTTTAATCACAGAGGATGTTGATACTGAGATGTCTGAAGGGTTTAGTACCATCCCCCACATGTTGGGATAAATGCAATAGAGATAGACATCTTTTCTTTAATATAATGTATGGCAGATGTAGACATGTGTTTATGTGTTGATCATTATATTGATATATATATGTCGTTCAAAAAAATTTGGATGGTTGGGGACTTGTCTACTTTGGAGAAGGAGAATTTCATTGAACACCTTGGGAACACATATAGATCATTGATTTGATGTATTTTATGGTGTTCTATGGAGATAAAACTACGTATGGCCAAGGAACCCTAGATGGTAGAGTATACTTGCAGATTTGAACAAGGAATTAGGCTCTTTCCTACATAATGACAGTTCTTAGATGATGATAATTGGTTGATGATCAATATTTCAGTTGAAGGGATTTTGATCATTACTTATGAATGATAGTATATTAACCTAAGTGTGTGGATGAGACATATGTGTATTGTATGGGATGCTGGTGGAATGTGTTGGATCCTTTCCAAGTCCTTGGACCCTAGTGGTTCACTTGTACATTGTATAGTGGTTTTTTTTGTTCTTATGGTGGTTTTCATTGGTTATTGGTTTTTTGTTTTGTTTCTCTCTCGTTAGTTACTTGTATGTTTGGACATCATCTGTTGACTCCTTTTCCCAATGGATAGGTGACTAATATTTTTATTTTGGTATTCCTTGGACACCTGTAAGGGGATTCCATCCCCAAATAGGAGCTGATGTTAGTACCCAAATAATTCTACCCTGTGTTTGGCCTTTTTATAGATTACTAGTAGATTTGTTTGAAAAGGTGGATCAGTATGGGGATAATTTTCATAAGCTAATTTGGTAATGTTAAATTGGGATCTCGGTATGTTTAGTAAGAATGTAAGGGCAATAAATTTATTTTTACCTTAGAGCTTAGAGACTTGATATCTCCAATTCTGAGATGATTCCTTTGATTGGTCATTTTGAATAAGTTACACTCTAGGGCGTAGTTCACTTGTGAAAATATTTTTCGGACCCAACCTATTCACATGAAATCAATAAGAAATGAAGGCTTGATGGTGCATAACTTATAAGGATGAGTAGAGTAGTTATGACCTTTTTCTCTTTCCTATGATATGTGTAGTTAAGCGTGATATATTGAAACATGAGAAGCAATTGAAAATTTTATTTGAAGGTGTTCTTATTGATTGAAAAGAAAAAAAAATGTAAGAGGATGTTTGAATGAATGATAGTTACACATGCACAAAAGGAAAATTTGAGGAAAAGTATATAATAACAAAATGGGGATTCTATTTATGGGGCCCCAACCCTTCACTATATAATATTGTTCGAACAAAATAATACAAATAAATACATATTATGGGTGCATTTTCATGGTGGTAGTAATTTCAAGTATCCATCCCATCTGGAATGTAGGGAACATCCTTCGAAGCTGGTCTTAGTGCTCCGATAAAGTCATCATGAGCCTTAGTACCAAACACAAATTGAATGGCTCCTATCATTCCATTAGACATCTCCTTTTCATGCAAAGTACAACAAAGCTCATTCTTGGCCCATTTAGGATGTCAACCAATTCCCTCTTCTACTCGGTGTTTTTTTCCCATTTGGGAAAGGGATTCCACTTCTTTAATTTGATTTTGGGGGCTGGCCTTTGGTCGGGTGAGCCTCGAAGTGGGCGTGAATCCACCAAATAGGGCATCAACCTTCGAGAAGAGACCATTTACAACCCAACCATGGCTTAAACCTCTTCCATGGTAGACTCCAAAGAAGCAAATCACTCCTCCAATCCACTAGAATGATCACACGATGATGGGCCTTCATCGTTATTCCTGGTGTTGAGTAGAAAACTAGAGTGATGTCTCCAAAAGGGAAGCAACGTAGTAGGCTCTCATTATATGCCATTGGGTTTCATGGACACACAGAAATGGTGAGACCGGTGATTCTTCAGTCCTCAAGAGTCAATTAAAACTCTAGAAAAACCTGATGAAAGTGGAGGGTTCGAAAGATAGGAAAACAAGGACATATTTCAGCCGGGTGATTTACAAAGGATAAAACTAGGGAAAGATGATGAAGGTAATCTTGGGGATTTTCCCTGGCATTATAAACATTGAAAAATTGGCAGATTGGGCCTCATTGGGCCCTGTAAGTTGAAAACATTGGCCTATATGGGCTAGATCCTCCCCTTGAGTATTTGCATTGAGTGAAGATGAATCCATTCGTTAGTAATTTTGAAGAAATTTAGTGGGCAAGCAAGGAGATGGTTTTGAAAAATATATAGAGAACTTAGGACTGGATAGATGATGAAGGAAAGGATTGGATATACCACTTAAATAGGCATGTTGGTGGCATTAACATGGCAAAGAAAAATCATTCCATTTTTAATGCCATTTCAATTTTCAATTTCTTGGTACGTGTGAAATTGAAATGAAAATGAAATTTATTTATGTGGAGCATGTCAACAGAGAATAATTAACTACCTGTAAAGTTCGAGAATTTCTCATCACATTAATATTTTTGACCACTTCATGCTTTTACACATGTGGAAAATTTTTAATGACTAAATGCGATATGAAATATAAATTATGTACCTATGTCATCAAAAGGTGTACACATGGTATAGTGGTAACGAGCGCAACTAGTGGTCATTTGAGAATAATAGTTTATGTTTTCATGGCAGCCCAAGGAAGTTAAAAACAATGATAGTTAGTCTAGATATTTGAGGAATATGCCTTAAAACCCTAAGAAGATAACATGATTTTATATATATCTAGAGAAAGGTGGTTTTTAAAAAAGGAGGAGGGATTTTCTATGTAAAAGGGGATGGAAAATTGGCGGGAAATTCCTAGGGGAAGAAAAATTTGGTGAGAGTTCATAGTGGCATAGCGAACCATGGAACAAGAACTTTTCATGATGAAGGTTTTCTCTGTGCAAACCAGTTAGTAGGAATTTGTGTTAAGATGATTGCATATTGTACAGTCATTAACAGACTTTGAGAGCATTAATACATGTTTCCCTTGTCTTTTCCTATGTTTAATGGTTGTATCTGATGAATGTGTCTAGAATCATGATATTTTCTTTTCTTTCTTTGTCTCAAAGTGATGTTGGGTGGGAATGAAGTGTATTTTGCATTAAAATTATTTGTGGGTCATGACTATGCTCAGAATTTGAACATATCCCATGCTCGCTCAGATCTTGTATAGGAAAGGTGTAAGCATCTATTGTTTTCTGAGTGTAATTGAAAACCCTTTTTTCTTATACATGTAAAAATATCCCCACAAAATGAGTTGAATTTGGGGTATAATTGGTAATTTCTTAGGGGTCCCTTGATCTAGACCATTCAAGCATGATTTCACATATTGTAATCTTGCCTTAGGTGTACTGAATTGGATTATAAGGAGTTTAAAGATTGGTTTTCCTGGAGCTTTCCCCGCATGTAATTTTCTTTTTGCTAGATTCATTAACTTTCTTCACTTGCATCCATGTTGAGATGTGGACAGACCATGGTTAGGATATTGGTTCTCTTGTTTATCATTATTCTCCCTCATGGCTCCTCTCCCCTTTCTTTTATTTTCCACTTTATAGAAGTTACCTTCATCCATGTTTAAAAATCATATAACTTTATAACAAAACCATGACCCACCTAAAGAACATGTTATAAACTTGACATAAACCATGTTTTTATAGAATCCGATTTGATTTCCCTTTTTATTAATTTGATCATCACTTTTTCAGGACATAGGATTTTGGGCCAAACATTTTCCTACCCTCCATGGTCTGCATCGGGTCCTTGAGTGTTTGCAGTGCTTCGTGACCACTCCATCGAGTGAACATTGCATCTAGTTGTTACACCTAGACTTGATTTTCCCTTCTTATTATTTCCATATAGTACCGATCCGAATCCATGCCCTAACCTCTATAATTTCATGGTCACACTCCCAAGTCCTCTCACCCTAACTTGGGAATAGTCAAAAGTAGTTTGGATCATAGACACACCCTTTTTCCAAGTGCCTCCCCATCACCCCCTTCGGGAAGGGTGGGTGGGTGATCGGAGGGAGACCTCACCCCCGAATACAAAAATGATGAGCCTGCAGTCTCCTCTCATCACCCGACCTTTCTTCCTCGGATCCCCCTCCCCTTGGGGGTCCATTATCGGGATCCAACATGGTGAATATCATAAGACAACTTGGATAGTAATGTTTTAAATCATGCATCATACTCACTTAAGCTATCAACCATATGCTTCTTAATGTCCTCTAACACATTGATGATCTTATATTCAAATTCGGTATATAGAACTCAACTAAGAAAGCATCATGCAACACATTATAGTCTACATAAATCTAGTTTGGATCATACTTCTTATACCAACTATGCGTGCACCCTTGCAAAGTAGTAGTAAATTGACTTTCCTTACACTCAAGATTTATGATTCCCTTAGCATTCCATAGTATTTCACATGTGTACATGCTCACTTTCATATTCAATACCTTTTTACTCTAGTAGGAGAATAGACATACCATAATAAACTTGCTAGGGCTGGTGTGAACTGTACACACACGATCTAGAACATATATTACCTCTAGTATTCCCTCCACCTCTAGAACCACCAGATCCAGTAGATCCTGAAACACATGATCCTCTGACCCTCCCCCTATAGTGGGAACTAGATCAGAGGATTTGTTTCCTTTTATTCCAACAATTGTACTAAATTGAACTTCCACAGTTTGCAAATTTGTGCTACTTCCAGATGTATCACCAAGGTTCTATGTGCCCATGTTCTTCCCTAAGGATGTGCCATAAAATATACCGCCAATAGGGCCACCAAACAAAGAATACTATGTGGCCATATAAAAAAATTGTATTTAAATAAAAATGAAAGCTACATGTCACTTTTGAAGCACCTACACTAGCTTGATTTTCAATACCTATATCAGGAACTGGAACACCAAGCGCAAGGGATAGGTCACCATGTTAGATCAGATGTGTGCCTGTGGCTCTTAATTATTCTTCCTTAGGTGTTCTCTCATTAGAATATGAAGGGGACTTTCTACCAAAATTTCCTAAGGATTGGATAACTAAATGCTCTTACTCCATGTCTTCCACTTGTGCTCCAAATCCTTTCCGATCCATCTCTCTCCTCAACTCCAAATTCTCCTCAATATCATGTATCTTCTTCAATTACCTCTCCTATGCTTCATTATACAAAATTAACCTTTCTTCTCTATTCCTTTCTATTGCAGTGTCTGCCATATTTTACCACACCTACTCCTTCCCCACCCATGGTAGGGTTTAGCTAGCCAAGGTCACTCTTCCAAATCCAAGGTCATGATCAAGCTTTTAATCACTAAAGGGATAGTGCACAAATAAGATCCTCTAGGTTCATGTAAGAACTGAAACTTAGTAACTTCAGATAGGAAAAAGTAGAAAGAATGTACTCCAACATGTAACTATTCAAAACACCACTCCATTAATGATCTACATTGCATGTCCAATTCAAATCAGCATCATGTAAATTGTGGTAGTATTTCTATGTCTAAACAATTTTCTATACCTCTAATTTATCTTCCATGCATATGCTACCAGCCACTCACATAATCGTATAGGAAAATAACATTAAAATGTTTGATAAAGTTCATGACACATATGTTCTTAAACCCACATGTGCATATAAAAGTTGGGTCCAATATTATATATCATTAGCAAACTCATCCTCTAAATTCTCTACCCAACTCTCAATACTAGGAAACTTCAACCGATATGTCTTCATCATGCAACTTCCTTACAACAACTTGAAAAGAGGTCCTGACATTAGAAAAAAATGTAGTCTTATTTTATAATTCACATCCCAAGGCACGCGGGCACATCACTCGAGACAGATCTCGAGTGCTCACCCAAAGCGTGCAAGGGTACTAGGTACCTCTTTTATGGTATCTTTGTCAAGGAGTTAGCATGAAAGAACATATAATCCAAATCCATAATAACCATTCACATGTAAAGCATAAACAAATCTAGATCACAATTATAGTCCATAAGGAATCAAACAATAACTAGTAAAAATTACCATGAAAGATTCATCAACAACAACATAAATAACAAGAATACATCCACCACAATCCATTATATTAATCCATAACAAAACCAATAGTTGAATACATCACAATAGTCATCGCTTAAGTCAAGTGTGCAAGTACACTTGCAGCATAGCCTTAGAAAATCATTTACACACACACACACACACACACACACACACACACACACACACACACACACACACACACACACACACACACACACACACACACGAGCTATGAAAATCAATACATAGATATATAGGTAGTGGGGACTTATCCTTAACTACTCTTGCACTCTCAAAAATAGGGTCCATGCTAACAATAGTCGTTAAATACAACAAAATCAACTAGAAAGCATGCAAGCTTCACCTAATAATATATTACCTATAAATAAATCTATTTCTAATCCTATTGTTAGATCCTTGTGCCTATTTGAACTGCAAGTTCCAAAATAGCTTGGTGTGTCTTCCAAGTCTTCTATCGAAACATGCTCATCACTTAATCCCATCTTATCACGTGTATGAAAAATAGATAATTATGTATCTCTTACTTCCCATCTTTCTCTCCTTGGCTCCTCCTCATCTCCTTGGCTCACACCTATCTCGCGCCCCTACACGCGCCTCTCCTCGGCTCCTCCTCAACTCTTCCTCGGCTCTCTACTCATACATGTCCACGCCCACATGTGCGACTCTACTCATGCCCCACCCCATGCCACTTTCTATGCCTCTTCTCATGCCCTATCCCACGTCGTTGTCATGCCTCTGTCCACACCCCCCTGCACGCCTCTGCTCACGCCCTCACACACCTCTCTCGCCGCCCTACGCTCATGCTCGGTCCGAAGAGTATATACTCTACCTACTCTCGCACCTGCCCTCGCGCCCCCTTCACACGCACGTCCTCGTGCCCTGCCCTGCCCTAATGGTGTCTACGTGTGCCCTTGCTCTCGCTACATGCAAGCCTGTGAACCCTGTAGATCTGCGAGATCAGACTGGAGCTCTTCAGCCAGACGGTGGGGGCTCGAATCTTGTTTCAGGGGCTTCTCCTTGGTCATGGATTGACCTCGCCTTTACCAATATTGTGACTGTTTCAGATGGTTCTGCAAACCCTCCACCATCTGGGGGTGTTCTTGGGAAAGGTGAGGTTCGTGGTGAGCTGAAGCAAGGAGATCTACCTGTTATTCCATTGCTGGATAAAGAGATTAGGCGCGGGTCTCTTGAAACCTCCTTCAAGGATGTCTTAAAAAGCAAGGAATCCTCCATGAAACCTGCAGACATCACCCCATGTATTACTTTTGGGGAGGATGTCATTTCATCTGAGATCTACTATAAAGAGCATGCTCTGATTTGTAGATTCGGGGGTTTATGGCCCAGCCTTCCCGTTCTTCACGCGTGGATCTCCAAGCATTGGACTCCATCTTTAACTGGTAAGATAGACTTATATCCATGTGCTAAAGGCATTTTCATTATGGTTTTCTCTTCAATAGCTGATAAAGACATCATTTCTTCCAAGCTCTAGACCTGCGAGTCAAAATATTTGATCATGAAACCTTGGTTCCCATCCTTTAACCCACACACAGAGACATTCTCATGGAAACCTGTTTGGATCAGGCTGCCCCATTTACCTCTCCAATTCTGGAGTCATGAATGTCTGACAACCATTGGCAATACCTTGGGTACTACACTCCACATAGATTCTCAAACAACTAATTACACCCATACTACTTATGCCCGGATCCTGGTGGAGCTTGACACTGATAAAAATCTTCCTGCTACCATAGACCTTAGAGTGCAAAATAGAACTTGGTCACAAACTCTTGATTATGAAGGTCTACCTTTCCGATGTAGAAGGTGCTTTGGATTAGGACACACCTCTACTACTTGTGGGATGGAAAAACATCAACATGAGAAGCGCAACTGGTGGAAAGATGCACTCCCAGAGCACCTGATTTTTGTGGATAGAAAGGATCTTGAATCTAAAGTAGTAGATGAACCAGAGTCAAGGAAAACCCCTTTATCCGAAACTCAGGTTGTTAGCAACATAAAAAATACACAAGCTGTTGAGGGCAGCATGGAAAATGATAAATATCTCTCTCTGGATAACAACGTGGCTGTTCCAAATGGGACAAATGTGACTAAGGAAAATACTCCTCCCTTGTCTTCTTCTCCAACCACGAAGGCTCCATCAGGGTGGATTCACAACAAAAAGAAAAAATCTACCACTCTGAAGGGTAACACTTCACCTTGATGATTCTCATCTCTGCTATTGGCTGGCTGGGTTTCATTGGTCTCATTTTTCTTAGCCGGATAGCATTTGCTTCCAATGGTGTTGATAGGCCATTGTTGTTTGATTGTTGTACATCAGTTGTTTTTTTGTTGCTGTTTTGTCGGTTGTTGGTTTTTGCTTTGCAGTCTATTTTCTGCAGTTGGGCTTAATTGTTCTTTCGGGATTTTGATCCTTCTCTTGTGCTTTAACTTTCAATTCTGGCTTCTGAGCCTTTGTGTACAAGGGTATAGTCCCTTTCAAAAAACTATTTGCCAATAATAAAAAAATACATGGAGAAAATATTTCCAACTTGAACACCTACTTATACGCCCCTAATTCCATGCCTTCAATACTTAGGAAATATCTTACCAACCCAAAATCAACATTTTTTACCCTTTACTCCAAATGATCCTCCTTGACATTGGAATTTTTCTTCCACCTTGTTTTTATAAAGCTTAGATTCACCTATAGATTGATCGAATAAATAGTAGGTAACTAAAAATGAAAGAGTTGAGTTATCTCTTCCTCCACACTTTCGTGTTCTTTTCAATCTGCAATAAGTACCTCATGATTTTCAATAATAATGGATCTTTCTTTAGCTCTTTTTGGTTCACTTGAACCTAGTTGTTCATGAAGAGTTTTTGGATTGGGTATCACCTTTGTTGAGAGTGGGAGATTATTAGAAGGTAGGTGTAACCTATCAAAATTTTGACCATGAGGTTCATACACAAATAAATTTGGATATATGGAATGGGGGAAGAATTGGGATCTTGGCTTATTTTGGATATTTTTTAATGGTGGATGAGCTATATTATCTCTTTTGGGATGAGAGTGACTCACAATAGGAGATGAGGGAAAGCTAGAAACATGGAATTTAGGATAGATGGTATGAATTTAGATGGATGAGTAGGGATGTTGTGTGATTGTGGTGAAGGGTTTCCCATTTACATGGATCCTTGAAACTAGATTGATTAGCTTCCATCTCATTAATTAATAGTATCATGTTATTTAACTTTTTAGCTATTACCTCTATATTTTGTTGAGGGTTGTACCAACTTGGTAGAGGACCACCCGATTAATAGGATGATTAGAGAGAAATAATTTTACATATTATTAAACAACTCATTTTTCCTTTGAAAATCATAATCAAATAAAAAGTTATCCTTGTAATTATAAGTATTTCCTTGCTTCCGCAAAACATAATAATCAAAAGGGTATGCATGTGGATCAATTGGGCTTGGGGTATATGTGAGACCATTATAATAAGGCTCATGTGTATTATACTGAGGTAGTTTTTGGCTAAATGGAGGTGACTAACATCGTTGCATGTGATAATTCCAATGTGAGAAAGAATCTAGGATTACACAAATTCGTTAAAATAATGGAAGTTGAAGAATGGGAATCGTCTAAAAATGAGATAAATGGATTATTTAATCACTAGATATTCCAGATATTGTGAGAAAGTACCTCTAAAGTTTTAATATCACTAAGACACATAATAATATTAATGAAATGAGATGTATGTAACTCAAACTAGTCTCACTAGGAATTTTAGAAATGTTTGTCACCTAAAGTTGCAAATGTTGCTAAAGACAAGATGGATCATCACCTTAGTTAAGCAATGGGAATGTCTCTAAGGTGTGGGACCTCTCTCCTTGGGATAAACCTCTAGAGAGGGTATTTTTAATATTTTTATATTAATGCTAACACTACTCCTAAGCTAAGCTATTGATATACAAGGGTAAAAGGGGGAGGAGGAATGCATGAAATAAAATAAGCTATAAAAAGTGGTGATTACAATAAAATAGAAGGATGGTCTATCTCTCGATGAGGGGAATAATTGGAAGTAAAAATAATGGTGAGAGATAAATTACTTACCACATATCACTCTATAATTTATTACATTCAACACATTTTAAGACACAAATATATGAAAACATATAAATATATCTCATACACAACATTCCATAGATGAATAGAGAGGTAAAAGACATAATAAACATAATTAAAGGGCATATATGAGCCACAATAACAAGATTTAATTGATCAAAATAATAAACATTTTGTTACATCAATGTGGAAGGCACTAAGTACATCACATGTGACCAAATCGAGGTTTTCAACTCTTGAAATATTATCCACGATTTTTACATGAGAGATTTATAGTTGGGAGATTCTTCACTTATTGAAAAGTTAGTTGTAATATATAAAATGAGAAGAGAATGAGAGAGGAGATATGGAAATCGGTGAGATATCAAAATATCTACCATTTATTCACCCACCAAAGACCAATCAACATTAGTGATGCTCGAACAATCATGGGCTCCATATCCTTCTTAGATGAAGTAAAATCAAATAATATCATGTTGTGGCTACTGAAAACCATTAATTTATGGTGGTTGGAGGTTATTTGATCTAATTTGGGTGTCATTTGGTTGAGAAAACAACTTAAAACCCCCACATTTTTTCCTGAAGTTATCCATGATTTATCCACCATTCTCTATGAAATCAAACCTATATTGAAGCTCTGCATGAGACCTTTCCAATAGTATTTAATATATGATCTATATCAAAATAAAAGATCAACTAAAGAAGACCTAGAACTTGTCCACAAATCTTGGGTCTCAAAATGGTTGTGATATTTTTGAATTGATTTTTTATTATTAAATGCATATTTTGGGACCCAAAACCACTCTCATAATGATTTACTCCTTTCCATATTTTCAATAATACAAGTTTTGTGTGATTTGGTGGATCTTTTAAAAATTTATGACGATTTGAAGTTTGTAGTGATGTTGGTGCAGTTGACATCCATGGGGCCATCAAATTTAAGCTCACAACCAATTTTTCTATATGTCTCACCACGATTGGCTTTGGTGACCTTGTTTTCCACCCAATTAATTTTCCATGTTTCAACCTATGATTAGAATGGGTTTCACCATGTCCTTGGGATTTATGATCTCTCGATAGTCACGAGGGATCAATTTTGAATTTATGATTTGAAATGGTCATGATTCATCCACAATCATGGCCCTTATGTATTCATGGGACCTCTAATCACCCTCTCAATATGAAAATTTCTTATTAATTTTAGGGTTTTCGGTTTCAATAGGTCATTGAAGGGGGTGAAAACTTTATACTTGTTTATTCTCGGGCCCATTCACTTAATCCTCGTGGTTTGGATTGATATCTCACCGAGTCCTTCGATCATCACTACCATGCATCACCTTTAAATTAATCTTGTGAGATTGCTATACAAGGATAAATAAGGAACCCTATGCATATCAAAGATGTTGCACTCAAAAAACAACATAAATGCTCCAAGAAATCAGAAAGAAATTGAACAAGCAAGGAAAATCATGCATAAGGTAAACAACTATACTCATTATCATATATTTAAATAAGAGGGTACATATGGGAGTGTCATATAAATCCTAAAACCTATGATCTCTCTAAGCGAGATGACTAACCATGTGAGGTGAACAAGACACTGAGTTATGACAAGGTAATTAACACACACCAACATCTCCCTTTATCAAATCTAAGGTAGAGGTCATGAAAAGTAAACACGAAAGAGAACTCCTTGACAACTAATAAATGTGTCAATGGATTCTCGACAATTAAATTCCAAAGGTACCCATATATAAACAACATCTTCCCGAAAAGTAAGAAGAGAAGAAGGAATAGAAATACTAAAGAATATGGGCAGCTGCAATAGCCCTCACCCCAAGAAGATACCACAAGTGAAGAAACTTTTCCTCATTGAAGGGCTTGGTGAATATGTCTGCAACCTCATCAAGTATGACAATATTGAAATTTTATGATGTCTTCATGGATCATATCTCAAATGAAGTATATGTGGATCTAAATTTTCTCTGTCTATGTATGTTGAACCAAATTTTGGTAAATTTAGATGGTGTTCATGTTGTCACAATAGATGATAGTTAACCACCAAAATTGAATACCAAAATCTATCAAGATAACCAACAATGAAACAATTTTTTTGTTAATGTTAACTTGCTCCTCTATAATATTCCCATGCGAGATGATATAGAAATTATATTCTCTTTCTTGCTAGAACAACTCACGAGTACTTGAACCAAGAGAGAAACTATAGCCTGAGGTAGATTTCTGGTGATCTAGATCACATGCCCAATAAAAGTCGGTATATCCAAAAATTCAATCTCTATCTCTTTTAAATAGTAAATGTCACCGGTTTGAGTGTCGTGAACATAGTGAAGGATCCACTCCACTACTTTCCATTAGAACTCATGAGTTTCCTGCATAAATTTGGAGATGATCCTAACAACATACAAAAATATTTGTCTTAGTGTGATTCACTAAATCAATCTCCCCACCAAGTGTCCATAAAGGGTACCATAAAATAAGAGAGTAGATAATTCAAAAATAAAAAAAAACTTTGGAAAGGAAAGCAGCAGGAGAAGGCTTAAAATTGTCTATGTGAAATCGAGATAGAAAATCAAGGGATTACTTATTCTGTGAAATTACAATTCACGAGTTAGATTATGAAATTTGAATCCCAAGAAAGTAACGAAGCAAGCCCAAGTTAGACATGGAGAAATTATTGTCCAAGGAAATCTTCACATAATTGATGATAGAGGAATATTTTCCCATGATCAAAAAGTCATTAACATTTAAAACAAGGATGAGCATGGATTCATCTTGCTGCGAGAATGTAAACATTTGGGTTAGAGTGAAAATGATGCAATTATAAAGGATTCCATCTTATCATACCAAGAACAAGGGGCTTGTTTATGGCCATAGAGAGACTTATTTAACTTTTAAAAGTCGGAGGGATCATGGAAATAACACGGAGGTTGTTCCATGTAGATCTCTTCAACTAGGTCCTCATGAAAGAAGGTACTCTTAATGTCAATTTAGTGAACTTCCCATCTATTCACGGAATCAATGGTGATGGTCGAGTCTAGTGGAAGTCATTTAAATAATTGGAGAAAAGGTTTCCCAATAATCAACCCTAGCTACATGGGAGAAAAATTTAGCTATAATTCATGCTTTATACTTCTTGACTTCTCCATCGTAACCATACTTGTTTTGGTACCCCCACTTACACTGAATGATTTTTCTTCCTTTCGTAATAGGATTGAGATCCCAAGTATAATTATTCATGAGTGAAGAATACTCTTCATCCATGGCATAATCCCAATTAGAAATCCCAAAATCCTCCAAGAAATACCGAGGGTCGAAGAAGTGAAGGTGAAGGAGTGGGGTCTTACAAAATCTAAAAAGTATGTATCTCATCTAAAACATCCCCAATTCACTCTCGAACACTATACAAGGTATTCCTATCCCAGCAAGGATGAAGAGGATCGGGATCGAGTCAGTAGATTCTTCACTTGAGTAAGAAGGGATTAAGTCCTCATCATCACTACTGTTAGAATTGAAATACTCTAAAGCATGAGGTTTGAGAGGAAAAGGAGGATAAATAAGATCAATAAGAGGAGGAACATGCTTAACAACATCATAATATGAAGATTCGAATAAGAATTAGAGAGTAGAATCACTCCAAAGGGTGGAGAAGTAGAATTAAAATATGACTCATAAAAATTCACACTTCTCTCAATATAAATCTCATGAGTAGTAGGTTTCAAAAATCTATATCCCTTCACACTATCAAGATTCCCTATAAAAATACAATAGTTTGACAATTGTTCCAAGGCCTTACATTTATTTTTGGGAATCAATGTCATGACATTAAATATAAATACGTGAAAGTGATCGACATCAAGCTTGCATCCAAACTAGGCTTCAAAGGGTTTCATCCCTCTTAGGACCTTGCGTGGAACATGGTTATGAATGTAGCAAGAAAAATTCATAGCTTAAGACCAATACTACAGAGGAAGGGATTTCAAGTGAACCATATAAAGCGACACCTCCTTAAGTGTTCAGTTATTTCTTTCAACAAATCAATTTTGTTAAGGGTTGTAAGAAACTATACACTATAAATAAATCCCTTTAGAGGTATATAAATATTTAAAATTATTTCTCACACACTCACCTTCATTGTTGGTTCGAAGAACCTTGATATACCTTTCATCTTGTTTCACAACAAGAACCTTACAGACTTGAAAGTTCTCAAATACTTTATACTTTTTCTTAGAAAATACACTCAAGTGTAACATGAAAATTCATCAATGAAGGTTAGTATATAATTATATCTAGTAAATGAAGGAGATGGGAAAGGGCCATAAATGTCATTATGAACAAGATCCAAATGACAAGTAGTTTTCCGAGGATTTTCCATTTTGAAAACTTTCTTCAAGGTGCTTCCCAAGGGCACAACCCTCACAAATACCCTTACAAAATTTAAAGCACGGTAGCCTGTTGACCATTTTTTTAATCAATTTTTCAAGGTAATGATAGTTAGGATGGCCAAAAATCTCATGATATAGCTTGAAAACCTCATCTACATGAGTGAGAAAGGAAATGGACATTGAAATATAAGTAAAGTGGGAAAAATTGTACAACCTTAAATGGTGACTTACCTTACCCTCAACCACTATGGAGTAAGAGTGAAGCTCATGAATAATCACCTAAATAGGAAAAAATTTCACTCACATTCCCTTACCAAGGTGAGTGATTTGGTAAACCAAAAGGATATTGGTAAAAGGTTTGGGAACACTCAACACTTAGTTAAACATCCCACCATACATCTCTATCGATCCACTACAGGAAACTGATAGTGTAGTATCATTACCCAACGTGATTTGGGACATGCCACATGGTTTGATGTTGGGAAAATAAACATGAAAAGAGGACATGTGGTGCAAGGAAATAGAATCAATAATCCATGTCAATGAAGGAGCTTCTCTATCTACAAGGTCTTGTGCTTTATTCTTCTCATATTTGGAATCCTTTACTTTGGAAGACTTTACCTTCAAATCATTTTGTTTAATAGAGTCAAGAATAATTATTATATTTTTATTAAGTAAATGAGTTAAGTGATATTTTTTTGTTATATATTGATGCTCCTCATAGAAAGACTTCTTGCAATAGAAACAATTACACTTTTCCTTCTTTACTTTGGGCTCAAAAGTAGAATAGTTTGTGTTAGGCTTGGTTGGTCTTGGTTTGGTTCTTTTTCTATTACTTATTTTCAGTTTTCTTTCCTTTACCATTACTTGCTACAGGGGCATGTAACTTGGATTTGAGAGTCCCCATTTGAACATGTTTTTCTTGTTCTTGAATGAGCTGGCACAAAAACTATCAAATGAGGGCATTTTCCAAGTATTTCCCAAAATGGCATTCGTGGTGTGGAAAGTTGAAATGAATATGGATTATTCATGACCTAACTTATAAAGAATCGATAAGATCAACTAGGAAGGTTTATTCTCCACTTTACATTCCTTTAGAAGAAATCTAGGGTGGAAAAACTTTGATAAAAAGCCTTGCGGGTTTGCCAAGTCACTAGGATTTAATCCTAGTAGTTGTCTCTCCAACTCATGTGCTCTCTTGTCATTTTTCTTCCCGAACATATCATTAATAACTTTCCAAGCTCTATCATGTGTCATGTGATCAATTTATGAGATATGAACATACATAGAAAACCCAAGGATTCATCACATCAGTTAAACCACCTAGATTTTTAGGTACATTTTTTAGGTTCGATCTGCTCTCATGGTGATATAGAATAAGCCCTTACTACTTAATAGCATAGTAATTTTAAATCTCCATTCAATGAAATTTAATGGTGTGATCAAATTCTATGAAGAGGCATCCATAATGAAAAGAGATAAATAATTAATGTCGTAGGAAAGAAAAAGAAATATAACCACCCTAGAACAATAATATCACCCCCGATTTTGGCACTTTATAGTTTAGTGTGTTGAATACAATCATGTGCAAATGTGCATTGTGAAACAATCAGTCACTCACCTTGAAATCAGTGTAGTAAAACATAAGTGTGGAGACCAAAATCAAGTTTCATTGATTGTGATAGTTGGACACCATAAGAAATCAAAAAATGAGCTAGAAGTAATATAAGGGGAGAAAACATATTATTGCGTGAGAAATAGTGTTTCACCGCAATGAAAACCCCTTTCCGTAATAATGTGGTATAAGTGATCACTAGTCCGAAAGAAATAATAAGAGTGATACAATGTAAAAAGGGCTAAAAATGAGTTCATAGGACCTCTAGGATGCAGGAAAAGCTTCCAAAAGGCGAAAAAATGCTAGGAGAGGTGTTACACACTTCAACAAAAATCAACAACAAAAAGTATAATAACACTAAAAATCACACTTTTAGTTTTCCCAATTAACATAATTTTAGATATTGAAAGGAATAAAAATATATGATTATTAATGTTAATTAAACAATTAAAACTACTAATTAAATGATTAAAGATGCTAATAATTAAATCAAAGGTCCTAATAAAATTAACCAACTTTAAATTGAATGTTAGATCTTGATTTTAAACTTCAAACCTAACTATTTAAATTAAATAAAATTCAACTTAAAAAACATGACCCTTTTTAATTTGAAACCCCAATTAAATTTAAAATGACCTGAAAAAAATTAAAACTAAATAAAATGAGGAAAAAGGCACGAGATTTGAATAAAAATTAAGGTCAAAGGTGGGTGGCTCGAAGGACCAAGTGAGATGGAATAGAAGGAGCTCCACCTAGAGCATGTTTCCCAAGGCATTAGGTTCAAGGACATGAATTTGACAAGCTTTATGGAGGTACGGGGTAATGTCGAGGAAGGGAGTAGGATGCAAGCTCGAGGCGGGAGAAAAATGTCCCGGTTGAAGAGAAGGACGTTACATGGATAAGTAAGGATGAATACACTAGGTTTTTGGTTGACTTAAAATAAGGGAGGCATAAAAAGTAGGGAATAATACATGGGGCTATAAAATGGGAACCAAAACCGCATGCAAAAAGGTTCAACTCGACTCAAGATACGACTCAAGGAAAGCTCAAGAGACGAATGTAACAAACCCGACATCTTGGCTAAAAAACAATGTTCATCCCACATGCACAAATTGACATCAAAAGAGAGTAAAAAATTGAGACGAATCATAATGGGAAAATATATCTCAAAGAAAACTCAAGCAAGAAACCAAATGCAAGGGCAATCCAAGATAAACTCAATGCAAACAAACATGACAGAGATAGCCAAACTTAAACATAAGGAAAATAAATGACCCGCATATAACAACACATATCGCTAGGGAGCTCATCGAGCTTTGTAAGAGATTGGATGAGTTGACATGATGAAAAGAGTGGAATGGGTGTAAGAAAAAAATCAGAAAATACAAGCCGGTAGGGGAAGGAGGAAGGGAGGGTTTCATGTAGAACATTCTCACTAAAAATTTCATTTTTAATGAAAGTTAATAAAAATGATAAACGAAAAGTGTAGAAGATACCTCTAATAGATATTACCTCCAAATTTAGCTATAGATAGATAATGTTGGTGGTGAAAACCCTTAAAACTAAAAATACACAACCAGAAAACCAACATAAACTCCAAAATAAGACTCATTAAAACAAGTTAATAAGATTCCAAAAAAAGAACAAGTTAAATTATGTAGACACAAGAATCGGGAGGGATTAACACCCAAGACAGGGGCCCACTTGTGGTTTGGTAACCCTCTCCTTTTGTTTTTGTTTTAATTCATTGCATGGTTAGAACTGTAGTAGTTTATTCCTTTATCCGTATTTTGTTTTACGTGCTTTGTCATTAACCATAACATTTACTTTTAGTCATAATCTAGTTCATTTCCAGTATTGTTATTTCCTAATTGTAGTGATAGTAATTTACCTTTACACCTCTCAAACATTTGTAATTGTGCATACAACACTAGAAATATTAAAAGTTTACATCCCTAGGTCTAATAATTAAATGATTGTAGATTAATGAATAACATATTAATTGTTGCAAGTTAATTTACACCACCATTTTTGGCTTCATTTTCATGGATACTTCTAAGTTATAAGGTTTTTGAAGAGGTTTTCATTTCTTAGAGAAGTTTAGGTTTTAGGAAATTCACTTCCAACCAACACCCCCAACTAATTTTCCATTGATAGAGTTGAGTAGTTGATGTATGCACCACCCAAGGGATGCCCATGGTAGATTTTTTCCTAATCCATAGGTAGCACAGATCTCTTCATATACCTCTGAGGATTCTAAAGAATATGTAATTTCATTTGTAGAAGGTTTATTGTTTGAAGATAATCCTCCAAGTGACTAGGGAAACCACCTTTGAGTTCCCCATCACTGACAAAAATATAACTACTACTATGAAGAATATTTCTCCCTAAGCCTTTCCCAACTTTCATGGATTCATGTCAAAAGACCCAGACACCTTTTTGTTTGAGTTTTATGTTTTGTGCAGGAGTTATGATTATACTACTGATGCACATAAATTGAAGCTATTTCCTGTTACACTCAAGGATGTAACCTTGATATGGTTTATGGGATTGGGAAGAAATGTTATAACCACATGGGCACAAATGAAGGAGAAATTCCTTGATAAGTACCAGGATTATGGTTTATCACACCCCTCCTCTTTCATTTTTTTTTATATTGTTTATCTAATTTTGTTCTTGAGAGTGTTTCTATGTTATTTTTAGGTTTGTAAGCAAGCACTTATGTAGGATTTGAAGTAAGCACCAAGTTTCCCAGATCCACATACAATCCTAAATAGCATATTGTTGTCTTTTATTAGTTCAAGGTTTTACATAGTGACATTTTATTTTTGCATTTGTCTTCTGTTTGCACTTATCTTCTGTAGGTTTATTTTCTTTAATTCCTTGTAATTGCTCACCACCTGCACACATATAGAGCATACATTAGATATTATATGTAAAAAAACATTTTTATTCCAAATATATGTCTAGATTTTACTGTTTGCTTTTCAAAACATATCTAACAAAAGAATAAACAAAACAAAAAGCAAGAATTTAAAAATTAACAAAAAAATTCAAAACCAACTACCCTAACCCCCTCCCTACCCGGCTAGGCCAACTCAGGCAAGCCACTCCCCTCCCAACCTACCCCTTCCCGTTTCCCACAAAATTTCCACAGGATCAACTCCCCCAACCCACCTCACATCCTCACCTAGCTCACTCCATCTCGGACCTCCCCATCCCGAACTACCCCAAGCTTCTTTGTTGAGCCTCCTTATCACCTCATAGACCCCTCCCATAGACCCCATTCCCCAATTCCATCATATTTCATTCCACCTTCCTACCATGTTCCCGTTCCCCCACCAAGCCCTTCCAAGCCCTTGGCTCCCTGTAGACCCCAACCCTAAGCTCATCCTCATCCCGACCCCACCCCATCCTGTTACCTTCCCCATACTAACCCCTCCAATGATCTAACATCTCCCCTCACACCTCGCCTAACCCGATCCCCACATCCAGCTCCCTTTCCCAAAGATCCATGCCTGTCCCTACTACCCCAAGCCCTCGACTCTCCCACAAACCCCTCCTCCCCGATCTCCCATCTCCCAACCCCAATCCTTTCCTCACCCAACCTACTACCTAGATCCCCTACCTACTACCCAACTCACTCGAGTCCTCCACATCTCGAGCTCCCTCCGATCCCTCTCTCTCGTAGCTCGCCCTAACTTGCACACACGCACACAAACATACAATGCATTAGGTTTTTTTCCTTTTATTTTGAACATACCTATAGTTTTAGTTTTAGGGTTAGGTTTTTCTTATTTATTTTATTTAAATTTATTTACTATTTATTATTTTTAGTTTAAGTTACAATTAAACTAGTTTCTTTATTCATTTTTATTGGACTAACTGTGCAGGTTGCCAACTTAGTGTTATTGGACGTTTCGGTCCAATTTTTCAATTTTTTTAATCTTTTTGTCCATGTTTAGTATTTTTTTAATGTGTTTTGTGTGCCTCTCATTTTTTATTTTCTTTTTTTCTGCAACTAATACAAATCATTCACGCATATGCTCTTCCCTCACGATTTTTCAAGCGACATTGGGAATAAAAAACTTGGATGTTTCTTTATTTTTTGTTTTTGGGGAATTATTGCTTCACTTAACCAAATACAACCCATATGTATGCTCTTTCCTCGTGATTTTTAAGCAATCTTGGAAATCAAAAATGTGGGTTCACTTCTGTTGTCTTGTCTATTTCATTTTGTTTGTTTTTACCTCATTCCGGAAAAATTTCTAATCATTGTTTGTAGGACCCCCTCTCATACAAGGTGGTTAAAACATTGAAAACTACTAATTGCAGGTTACCAAAAGAGATCCACCAACCCACACCTAAATTAAAGATAAAAAACACCACATTCAAAACACTTGATTTTCAGTTTTGGTTAAGGGATACGACTTGACCACTTAACTAGAACATAACCCCCTTGGCATAATCCTTAAGCTAAAATAAAGGGGGTGGTTCAAGGAACCCAAAAAAGTCCACACCTTGAGGGAAATGGTGGATGAAACGGGAACCTTTTATCCTACCCGACTAGTAAATCCTTTATGAGATACAATCATGAAATATCCATAGTGGCGACCCCAGTTTGATTCATTCTGAGCAAGGTCTTTGCTTAGGGTTTCAAAGGGGGGTGAAGTAAATCCATAAACTAGAAATAGAGGTTCTCTTGCTCAAATATTTTGCTGACACCTAGTTGAGAGAGCCATCCAGAAGCCACACCTTGTCCAAGCCAATCTAAGGTAGAGGCCACAACATTCATTTCACCATTTTTCATTTTTCTCACATGTTACACACTTGTGTTTCACTTTTCATCATTCATTTTTTCTCTCTCATCAATATTTTCACTTTGTACATGTGTTTAAGTCTTGAGTTGTGGACATCCATATTCACACTTGAGAAGTTTCATTTTTATCTAGGTTTTGAGATTGTGATAATTACTTTATCACAGTCAAGCACTCTCTTGATCATCTTTATCTTTCATTATCATAAGTCTTAAGTTTAACATTATTTTGTTGAACTCTAAGCATTCCCCATTCTTACATCATCGCATTTCATGTTTACTTCCTCCACTTATTGACATCCTTCACTATCATTCTTTACTCACTCTTACATCATCGCATTTCACCTCTACTATGTTGAGTTGCAATGTCTTCCATTTTTTCTCCTATCATCTTACGTTGTCATACTTCATAATCATTCTATTGAATTTTCAACAACCTCAATATTTCTTCACTTCCCTCATTAAAGCATTCACTTTGTTTTTATTTGAGATCACTAATCCATCACTTCCCCCTTTTCTCTTATCCCCATTTTTGTGAGATTTGGACCTTTTTATCATCGTTTATTCAATTATTATGCCAACATTCAATTTTTCATTATTTTAGTGATTTAATTCCTTGTCTTGTTTTATATTTTAACACATTTTTTTAAGAATTGAAACTGATCATCATCTTCTTAATTCTCCCCTTTTACCATTCATCTTGTTAAAAGTTGACAAAATCCATCTTATTAAGTCTCCCTTTTACCATTCATCTTGTTAAAAGTTGACAAAATCCATCATTTTATTTCTTAAGTCTCTTCACTTAACATATTTTTGTTAATATTTGAGCATCTTTCATTGTGTTAAAGGTCTCCTCTTGTCGCACTTACTTTGTCGCAAGTTGAGCACACTCACTTCTTTCATTTCTTACCTCTTTACATTCACCTTGTAAACGTTCATAACATCTTTCAAACTCCTTCATCTTTCTTAGCACCCATTTTGCTAAGATTCTTCTAAACTAACACTTCAGTCCATCTTCCACCTTAACATCATTCATTTTGTTAAGTGTTGTGAAGTCCCTTTTCTCATCACTCTTATCATTCATTTTGTTAAGAGTTGATCGCCTTCATCTTGTTAAGTCTTGTCTCCCTTGACATTCATTTTGTTAAGTGTCGAGCATGTTTCACCTAACATCCCTTTGTCATTTCTCTTAACACTTATTGTGTTAGGAGTTAACCTTTTTACATCTCTTTATCACTCTTATCATTCATTTTGATTATGAGTTGATCACGTCCACCTTGTTAAGTCTCTCTTCCTTTGTGACTCATTTTTGTTATGGAATAGAGAACATATAACTTCTTGTCATCCCTTTTTCTCTTTACTATCATTTTGTTAAGAGATAGGCACTTGAATAACCTTTTTTTTCTTCTTCCCTCTTAGCACTCATTTTTCTACGAGTCAAACTTTTTCCATCTTCTTCCCTCTTCCATCTTAGCGTTCAATTTTCTAGGAGTCAATATTTTCAAACCATTTCATCACATCCATATTAGTATTCATTCTACTAAGGGTTGTGTTATTCATCATACATTTCTTCGTTCTACCTCATTTCTCATTATAATGGTTAATTTATACAATTCATCTTTTGCTCACGAATGAAAAATGATGGAAGACACTTTTATGGGTGTAAAAAATAATACAAACAATTCAATTTTGATGAATTGTGTCCATACCCTTTTAAAATGTACATCTTATGCATACCCTTCACAAAGTCTTTCGAGACACCCAAATTCAATAAATACAAGGGAAAACTGATCCAAGATAACATATCATTAAATTTTCCATAGCATGTCATGAAGTGGCATATAATGATAGCTTTCTCGTGTGCCTTTTTCCTAGAAGTCTAGAGGGACAAGCTTTGGATTGGTTGTTACACCTACCAAAGGGATCTATCACTACGATTGTAGACCTCTTAGATAATCTTGTCAAACATTTTTCAACAAACCTCATCTGTAATAATCACCGTACTAGATCTTCTCAAAACGAATCTTGGTACATCAATCGCAGAACTTGAAATTTCATGACTATTGGTGTCATGAAAAATTGAAATACTCCCAACATATATGAAAAATCAATCAAAAACCCAATCATACAACCTATCCAAGATACTACACCATGTAAAGTTAAACGTAAGTTTACACCCCTTGGTGAAAGTCTCTTTAGTGTCTTTCAACAACTCAAAGTGGATATGATGATAAAATATCCCCTTACAAGACCTTGGATTGAAGGAGAAAATAATCCATACTATTAAAAACCTCATGCATATTGTGACTTTCATCACATTTATGGCCACTCAACTGATAAATGTACACGTGTCAACTTCCAAACCTTCAAATGAAGAGTTGATTGTTATTACCACTTCTAGTCATACTAACATTCTCATAAGATCATGATGAAGGTCAAGTATCTACCCCTTCGAACCAATCCAATTCTTTTATAGATTTTCTTCATATAGTCAAAGCAGACATTGAACCTGTTTTGGAAAACAATATTCTAACACCTAATGAGAACTTGAATTTGATTCAAGAATCTCTTTCAACCCTTGACATGACAAAAGAGGGTCCATCATCAAACCCCATTGAGCTTGATTCTATTCTTTCTATTCCAGCTCCTACGCCTAACATCTCTAGTCTTGTTGTCAAATACAACCACAAAAATCTTGGACACTTGTGACAATGCAACCTTCTATGTCCATTACACCTCAAATGATCCATCATGTAGGAATCTCATCAATGATGATTCCTACTTGTCAATATATCTACATGCACACATTCTTTGAGGTACGTATACCCAAGAATATCCTTATTCAACCGTTTCAAGATTTAATTGAAAATATTTCATCAAATCAACTAATTCACAACCTAGAAGGAGAAACATTGACTATTTCCTCCCTACGGTTTATAAGGAACCCCGAGTCTACATATAGATAGTTATTCTTCTTTCATCACACTCTTTCTCTCACATGTGAATATGTATCTCAACACCTTCTCCACATCGACAATATTATTCTAACATCATCACATATATCTTTCGATATCATCGAAGACTTATCTAATCAAACATCCTTTGACTTGGAACCTGTCTCGCCTAAGTCTAGTACATCAGGACCCATCGAATTGTTTGATTCAATCCTTTGAATTAGATCTTTCCCACCCAAGTCTAGTACTTCAGACCCGTTAAATAGTTTGACTCCATATTTTGACTTAGCTCCTATTCACCCAAGTCTCATATTACAGGACTTATCAAAACCTTGTTTTCACTCCTTTGACTTGGCTCATGTCTATCCAAGTCTCGTATTTCAGGACTTATCAAATCTTTTGATTCTCTCTCTTAACTTGCATTTCATCTACATAAGGCTTGTATCTCAAGACCATTCACCTTTGATAAACATGGACATCTTTCTTGATAAGTCCATTTCAAACCTTCATCCTTCAAAATTTAGAAAACTTAAAATTCACAAAAAGAGAATAAAACTTTGTATTAGAGCATTGTTTTCCAATCAGAAATGGCAAAGTGTGTACAAATAATGTTAGGTGTTCCATATATTGGTAGATACATTAATCATACCATGATCATATACTCACCTTCTTCACCTATTAGGAAACATGTTAACCTTGTTCCTATTGGGCATTGTGTGTCTCATCTTTGTTATGGTTTTTTACCATTTCATATCTTTTTACCTACGGTTTTGTCTTGAAGCTTACGATGGAAAAATTATCATTTCAAATAATCTCTCTCTTTAATAGAAATCACTAAACTTCTTTACCCAGTCCTTTTCGACCTCCCATATCAATCTATGATGTTGAACCCTTGCGTCCTACTAGTTGCATGAGGCTGAGACTTGGGGGCATAATGTTACTTCCTAACAAGCCCACTATCAACATACAAGGAAAATTAAATCAATCAAAAAATACTTTTTTTATAAAATGAATACAATGTTTGGTGTTAAGCCCATACTTCTTACTAGCAGTATGAGACTAGGAATGAAGAAAGCCCTTACTCACATAAATTTTGTCTTTAGTTTTGAGCCCTTTCCTTTTACTAATGGCATGGGGCAACATGTAGGGTTTCCTTCACAAAAATCAATAAATAATCATTCAATAAATCCTTTATGAAATTTGAATCAAAGTGCTTAATCAAAAACATCCAAATAAGTAAATTATCTCCTCATGTTACTGAGAGAGACACCGATTCCTTCAACTGGATTTTTCCAATTAGTAGGCCATCAATGGATCTAAGTCAAGTCAAAAATAAAAAGTGGAATCATCTTGGAATTGTTCAACTAATCTTGACTAGAGATGAGTTAAATTTTTCTCATACGGATCATTATTACAACTTGTGTCATCACATCATTCCTCTTCACCTTTAATATCAACTATTCATATAATTTTTACTTCCTTCTTGGCTCTCGGTGACAAGCCCTTGTATCCTCCTAGTTGCATGGAACCATGAGCAGAGTGAAACACTATATCATTTTACCATCTACATTTTTGCCAATGGAATGGAATGCTTTTAATTATTTACACTGATTTCAAGCGGTGTACCTTTTCTTGAGTTGTAAAATACCAAAAAAATAAAAATGTCTCACAAAACTTCAAAAGTACAAACACAATATAAAATTGTCCAAAATCCAAAATTCATAATAGTTTCAAACTGCCATAATCAAAACATTGAGATAATGTTTGACAAAATTTTAACTAGATAAGATGGTTCAAGAACTTCACTATTTGATGGCACTCCTTATGATCATTCTAGAACATACTCATCTTTATTTCCCATGGTGTATATTTATTCCCAAGGAAATCATTTACCCTTTCGCAATATAACTTTACCTTGGGGCACACTTGGATTTTACATTTTAATCCAATACAAATCAAACTTCAATGGGATCTGACAAGAGTATATTTGAAGTATCTAAGTATCACTCTACTCTTCACCATGATCCAATCCTCTCACGTGCTAAGCTATCACTTGGGGGCATTCAAGTCTATTTCGTTCTTCAATGTGGAATACATTCGGAGTGTCATTAGACATCATTTTTGCATGTTGTATTGTACTGTTGCAGTTTGTTAACATTATGACGATGCTTTTTGCTTCTTTTAGTTTAGTATTGTTTTTCGTACTTTGATTGTCTTTGTTGTTGACCAATTGCAAGAAATTTATTCACATCCTAGTTCACATATAGCTTTGGTGTGGTTCTTTCCTGTCCATATTGGGTTTCTTTCTATTGCTCATTTTATATCTTTTTATCATTTGCACGTGTTGTTTTTTCCTCTTGGTTTATTTAAGCCATGGAATGTATTCATTTTTCATTTTCACTTGTATTTCCAAACTTGCAAAAATATAAAAAGATAAAATATTTCAAAAATAAAAAAATGGAAAAATCACAAAAAAAATCGAACAAACATTCACTTCTCATAGAAATCATACAATTGGAAAACCTTTGAAGTAAATCACTCAACATTTCCATACAATCTTGATAAATTTCATACTTTTATCTATTACTCTAGTGCTCGTGCCAATATTACAACTATCACTTTCTTCCCTTTGCATGATATGCTAAATCTTCTTGGGGCAAGTCACACAAATTATTTTTCCTTCATGATATAACTTCACCTAGGGCAATTTCAACTTTGAACATTTGTATAACGGATTCAACAAGAGTTTCATAAGGATTCATTTTAACTTTTCTCTTCCAGTTTGATCCTATTCCCATTTGGGAGTATTTGTATCTACTTAATCATCATTTTGGCATGCATTAGGGGCATAGTTGATTGTCTTCTTTTTTAACTTTGTGTTGCATTGTTTATGTTTACTCTTTTTTGGACCACTTACAAGTAGTGTGATTACATCTTGGTTCCTTTATAACCCTGGTGCCGGCACATACTTTGTATATTGGGTTTGCTTTCCTTTTTATATTTTATTTTTTGTGTGTTTTTTAATGCACATCTGGGTTAACAATCTTGATTCTTTCATAATCATGGTGACAACTCTATTGTGCAACAAAAAAAATTAGGTTGCTCTAAAAACATAATCTCCAAGTAATGTTCATGCTATGAATACATTCCTTTCCCATCCTTGTTCTAATCCCTTGCTTTCTTCCTATCAAGTGGTTTTCTACCACCTTATTAAGCCATCCACCCCCTTAAGGGGGCATTCCTCTACCTTTCTAATTCCTAGGGCATCTTAATACTTCACAGCTTTTTGTTTTCCGATATGCATGTGTGTACTATCTTTAAAGCATTATTACTCTGCAATAGCACTTTAAAGAGGAAAAAATGTAGACACCCCAAATTTACATTCATGTTTCCACTTGTTCCCATTATTATACTAATACACCCTGTTATTCACCCATTTTTAATTAATTAATTAAATTGATAAAATAATACACATTGTACCCCTTTGGATTAATTAAACTAATCCTATGTCCCCTTTGTACCCCTTTGGCTAAATTAATTATTATTTATTAATTAAATAATTATTTCATTAAGTGTGTGCACATCTTATTCATCTCCCACTTGATCAAACTCCACTTAGACTCCACTTTGACTACCCTAGTTAACTACACTTCTAGAATCCTAAAAGGTGGGGGCAATTAAAATGCATGTACAACCATCTTTCCGTATGCATATTTTTGTAATTAATCTCACTATTTCCCTCTACACTATTACAAATTCCCATAATGATATTTTTAGCATGTTCATTTATCCATGTAACCAATTCCAACTACCTTCTATTTCTATAAATTACAAGCTTACCTTCCTTCTAATCCATCTTGATTTCACAGTACAATAACTCTGTTAAATTTCCAATCCAAAGAATCCGTGTCTATGGAATTTGCAGTCACATTTGGAGAGCACTCAAGAGCACCCACAAAACACTTTTGACATTCTTTCTACAAGGTTTCACAAGAGACCCTTATCTGAGGTTTACACAGAAGGTTGCTGAGAGGTTTACATGTTTGTTTGTTTATCTTTCATTTTGGTAATTTTCTCTGTTTACAATAGATGAGGTGATGAAATGTACTAAATGACATAAAAAGAGGATGAACCATTACAATACTATTTGTAAATCTTCATGTTCTCGCATTCAAAATTCAAGGCACACCGAACTACTACCTGTATCTCTAAAATATTTTTGAATGGAATCGATTGAGGAGGACATGGATGCTCTGGATTTGATAGGAGAAGAATACATTTCAAAAGATACTTTTGCAAAAATCTTTGAAGCTTGCAAAAATAATCAAGAGCTACTATGAAGAGGGTAAGAAAGGTAAGATCAAGAGGTGGATTAGCTACCAAAATAATTATGGACATATCCAAGTCATATATTGTCAACATGTTTATAAATATAAAGCAAGAGATTTTCAATGACATGGCCAATCAATTACATGTTGTTGAAACATAAAACATTGGCTAAGTACCAAGAGACGTGCATGCGTAGGATCGGTAGATAGAAGGGAACTCAGGGGAAAACACACAATAAAAAGGGATTTAAGAAGGGTTTAAGTGAAACTGGGGTGCGCGTAGAGAGGCAACACAAGGTTTTAAAGGACTTATCCATATTCGAGAATCATGGAGTCATTTGAGGAAAAACTTGAGAACCCGACTAGGTGTGATAAGTGGAGAAGGTACCAACCTAGAACCTTGGAGTTAAAGAAAATGATATTCTACGTAGGGAATATTCCTAGAGGCATCATTACAGTTAGTGGAAGCTTTGTAAAAAGGATAAGAATTCAGCAATGGAGGGGCACATCAAAAATTGGCACACAATCCGATCGGAGAGAAGTTATGGAAGTAGTTGATGATCCTATTTTAAGAGGTTCTTGGGACGGACTAGATATAGAGAGTGTAAAAGGGGAGAAGATAAATTGAAGGAGAGTAATGTAGTGCTACATAAATGCTAAGGGTTTGGAGTTCATAGTGCTAGGGTTTAGAGTACTTAGTACTATAGGGTTGTAAGGGGTGCCATTAAGCATATGTATGGGTACTGGAATCTGAAACAAGAGATATAATGGGCAAAAGTATATTTAGGATCTCTGATCATATAGGTTTTTAGGAGTTGAGTCTCTGTCATCTAATGTATATGGTCTGAGATGACCCTTTTGAATGTAATATGGCTACCAGAACTCTGTTAAATCAATATACATGGATATATTCTGTACAACTTACTTATGGGTGTAAAACCTTATGTTATTTGTCTTATCATGACTCAGATCTAGTTTCTTATATTTCTTATAATGTTTATTTAGCTTCTGTGATGTATTGATGTGTAGATCTATTAGTTATATCTTATTCATTTCTGAGTAGATGCACGTATTTCTTTTCTACAAATAATCCTCGTTAATGGTGGAAATATATCACGAAGCTCACATAAAATAGGTGCTTGATGCCCACGTGTGCCTTGGGTGAGTACCCAATGTATGTTGGGTGATAGGTCAGCACACTTGGGGTTAGAAAGAAGTATTGAGGATAAAATAATGACTACATCTTCGCTTCTGTTTTAGGGACCTCTTTTGAAGCTATTGTGAGAGAAATGTGTGATGACAAAGTGCTTGACCTTGGATAGTGTCAAAGCATGGCTCAAAAACATGAAGGATGAGTTTTCTCAAATATTTAACATTGGATCTGAGTTTGATGCATGAAAATGGGTGGAGGATAACCTATATCATGAAATCTATGAGACATTCTTCTATTATTTCCTAGTAGAGTTGTATGAATGGATATCAGCATATGCATCAAGGAAGAGTTGGTACTATAGACCTCATGTTTGGACCCAGGAGGAATATCAGTGGTTACATGATGTTGATCTGACATGGACCCGTGTTGTTGATCACTGGTGGAGTAGAGTGTTAACTAGTTATACCTTGGAATATGTTATTTCTACGTATTCTTTCCTAGATATTATTGATTTTGAGTTCTTGAGGGAGCCTAAAGGATCATTATTACATGTTATCCCACTAGCTATCAAGATCCTGGTCATTACTTTGATTTTGGAAGCCTTTCCCATGGTTGGCTAAACTCCTGCTAGGCATAGGGCATGGAAGATGGCATGGTAGAGGGATGGAGGAACTTGTGGAAAAAATGGAGATAGAGGAGAGGTGGCTCAAGTATAATAAAGGTTGTGAGAGGGAGTTGGAAAGACAGGTGTGAAGTCAGATGAGTGATGGATTTATGGAGGCAAATGTTGTGGGAAGGATTTGAGGTTTGCGTGGAGGACATGGAACCTATTGAGCAGAAAAATTATGACACTAAAAAAAAGGCACACATAAGATTCATGCATGGTAGCAAGGAAGATTTGAAGGCACAAAAGGATAGGGAAGGAAGTGCATGCGAAAGATATAATGAATCTAGACTTAGCCATTTTCATGGTTACGGGATATTTTTGGAGATAGCGTGTGGGGCACACAACTAGATGGAAACTTGCGTGGCACATAAATGTTATTTTTGGAAGAGCATCTACTAAGCACTTTGCATGAGTTTGAGTTAATAATAGGATTACCACTGCTAGTTAACTAGAAGAGATCTATTATTAGCGCACTTACATGTGTGTCTATTATTGTAAAGGCGCATGGCTATTTTTAGCATGTGACCTATTTTGGGAATTATGTAAGCAGTGAAGGGCAAGTCCCCACCCTTATAAATATGTAGTAATCTGTGTAGATTAGAGAGGGTACTATGTATGAGCTATTATGGAGTTATGCTATCAGATCTGATGCATGCATGAACTTATGATACTACTTATTGTAAGAAGCTTTTGTGTTTATTTTGTTTTAATATAATGGAGTGTGTTGGGTGAAAAATGGTGTTAATATGACTAAAACTAGTTCTTACATGGTTGACTTCGTTATATCTATTGCTTAATTCATTATTCTTTTAGATCTAGATCTAGAATATGCTCTGTGGAAAGTTTATACTATTTATGGATCTGAATGCATTAACTCTTCATCATGTTCACATCCTACACAAACAACTCTAAGGAGGGGCCTAGTACCTTTTCACACTTCGAGTGAGCACTCAGTATAGGTTGAGTGATGTGCCAGTGTGCTTGGGTTATTCTTGGTAAAGTTTGGGCTGCATCATTGCTTCCATTTCCATGACCTCTTTATCAGCTTGTTTTCAAGATGATTCACGATGAAGATGTGTCGCTTAACCCGACAAGTGTTGAGGAGTGGATAAAAGATATAGAAGAAGAGTATGCATGGAGGTTCAACATTCGATCTGAGTTTAACACATGCACGTGGGTGGAACAAAATTTGTATGAAATTTTGTATGAGAGCTTCTTCGCTATTTTTTTGGTAGAACTATATAAGTGGCTGGTTGCTTATGCATCTAAAAGGAATTAGAGGTATCACATACTTGTCTAGACATAGGAATAATTTTAGGCCCTTTATGATGCTGATCTAATTTGGACACACGCTATGGATACTTGGTTCCATGGTGTTCTAAATAGCTATATTATAGAGTACTCAATTTCCACTTATTCTTTCCCAGAGGTAGCGGAATTCCATTTTTTACGTTATCCCAGGGGAATTTACTTGCAAGAATTCCACTAGTGATAAAAATCTTGATGGTGACCCTAAACTTGGAAAGAAAACCAATGGATAACTAAATCCCACCATGTGTAGAGGAAGGAGCAGGTTTTGTGAAAGATGGTAGACCTAGAGGTAGAGAGGAAGAGAGAATAAATGTGGCTTAAGTACAATGAGGCACTTGAGAGGGAGATAGAGAAGCAACGTGACATTACAAAGTAGATGGCATTGAGGAGAGAGATGGCTCGCAAAGGATTTAGAGCTCACTCATAAGGCATCGATCCGAGCATTAAGAACTTGCCCATTTCGGAAAGCATGAAAGGGAACCCTCTTGGGCCTCACATGGGAGTGTGCCAGAGAGACAACCTAGGCCACGAGACATGTATTTGAATCGACCTAGTAACCTATAACTTACACTTTTTTTCTAGTAATTAGTATATCTAATATATAACAAGCTAATTTGGGTAGTAGGGAATAAAGATTAAGTCACATAGAAACTACAAACTACATGGTGCATACAGAAAACATCTTCTTTTTGTTTGGAGGTACCTTTTTAGGTGTATCATTTGTACAAAATTTGAGCGCATAGAATTTGGGGCTCACTGATAGGGGTAGTACAACCACACAAATTGTAGGAGTTTAGTACAAAGACTATTATTGGCACATAGGGAAGTACATCTTCTCGGTCCGCTTCCAAATATATATGGAGGATCGGGAGGTATAAGTGGTTTTATTTCCAAGTGATCTAGTGGTTCGGAGGTAGAGGCAACATAGCAGGTTCTAGGTCGGGTGGGAAAGGTCCACACCAACCCCAAAATATTTCTCTTCATCTTCCATAGTATAGGGGCATAGAAGATGTTGTTGAGAATGTGCACATGTGTGAAATATTGTGGTGTACAAAAGGGATCATGACTTTTGAGTGTAAGGTAATTCAATTTGTAACTAAATTGTAGGGATGTACACACAACATTGATACAGGAAGTTTGACCCTGATCAAACTTGCATAGATTATGTAGCATTCAAATATGCATTCCTTAAGGAGTTCTATATCCCTAAATTTGAGTAGAAGAGTATAAGCATGCTCAAGGATATTAAACAAGATAGTAATGAAAGTGTCCGAGAGTATGATTCCCATTTCAAAACACTTTTATCTAATATTTCTTATGATATTCACTCACCCAAAGCATGTACAATGGTTCGTTGGAGGTCGGATCACACATTTTAGAAGGGATTTTCACATAAGACATACATTGATCTATGCAAAGCCCTTGAAGATGTGTTATGTGTTGAGGAAATCAAGAGTATAGACACTAGAGTCATCCCATTCTTGGAAGCATAAATTACAGCCATGGAAAATTAGTTGGAGAAACTATCAGAAAATTTGGCACATGAGACGCACACTGGGATTTGGTGTATAGACTGTGATGTGGAGGGGTACACCAAAGATAGTTGTCCCCACAGAACAATACGTTCATTATTGCTAGACTGTGAGATATATCGGGTGAACCATAACGCCAATCGTTTCCCATTATTATAACACACGATAAGAAATAATGTATCCTATTATTGTAATATTTTCCAGTCCATGACTCGTGATACTGAGGACTATAGGTTGATTGGTCAGATCCATGATGTAATAAATATTGGTGTGCAAATGTATAAGGGTATCAAATAACTCTAAAGGTAAGAATGAGCACCAGGATTGGGATCACAATCAAGTGTGTTATGATCAGAATGAGGGGTGCTATGATGGAGGATGTGGCAGAGGTCAAGGATACCATGGCGGATTCATAGGTTGAGGCCATGGTGGTGGACTAGGAAAATTCCCTCATGGAACATGCTTTACATGCGGATCACCTAACCACTACAGTGCAAATGTCCCTAGAATATTACATGTTCTTTCTGTGGAAATAATCATAGCTATGAGGAATTCCCGGACTTATATGAGCATCTTAGTAAGTAGCATAAACAAGAAAAAAAATGAGTAGGGATGGTTAGGATACAACATGTTGTAGAAAATTAGTGGATGCCCAAATTGGAACCAGAACCTGAGGTATTTCCTATAAAGATCACTACCTGCGTTGAAGTTGTGTGTGTTAGAGAGGCATTATAGTAGAAGCCTAACATCACTAAAGTGGATATTTTACATGCCTAGTACCCATCTTTCCCATCGAAGGAGGTTTATCAAGAGACTATGGAGGTCCTTAGAAATGTTTTCGGTGAAATAGCGTGTTTAAAAGAGCAATCATGGAAGATAGAACATCAAAAGGTAGCAGAGAAGGTCCCATATGATATTGATGAATTAAGGGAAGTGTGTAAAATATTGCACCAGGAGAATATCATTCCGTTGTTAGGGAATTGGATGAAGGGAAACAATCCGCACACATATACTAAGAATTGAAGATAGATGCTACATGAAAATCTTCCCCCATAGCTTAGACTACGACAAGGAAATCACTCTGAATGTTGTTGTCGACAGATGGCTCTTGAGTAATATATTGGTTTACACAGGCATGAAAGTAAATGTGCTTACTTTATATGTATGGGTATATATGTGGAGAATTATATTACAGCCTATATTATAATGTATTATTTATGGCTAATCAAACAGAGGCCACTCCTATCGGAGTTTTAAAAGATGCATCCATTACTATACAGGAGCCAAGTTCACTTGGGGATTTCTAGGTTTTAGTGCTTACGCAGAATAAGACGTCTCCCGAGCTCTTCTTGGATGCCCTTCGTGTTACGAAAATAATTCTAATCTTCAGTTCAACAAGGGATATATCAGTTTTTAGAACAAGGAGGAAAGATTTATTATCCCTTTAACAGTTTGAAAATTTGTGCCCTATGTTGAGCCTTTGAGTGAGGAATATCTGAATAGGATTTATGTATGCACCATTTGAGACCCATAGGTCCTTGAGCCATCTAAAGAAGGAATCCTTCAATGGGAAGATGCACAATCTATTAGTGATACAAGTATTTCTTGTGATTATTAGGCTCATGGTACTTATGAGATGATTGGGAATGAATTAAGGATCACATTTGCATGGAAAATAAAACCTCGTTGCGTTAGGAGAATAGGTAATAGCTCCAAACCTTGGTACACTAGGGAAGGAGACCCTACGGTATTCCTACATGCCATGGAGGAATAGTGGATAGACCAGTTAGAAAGAATAATTATGCTAGAATATACCCTGCGTGGGACATCAGCAAGGCATGTTGTTGGGTGGTTCAGAGGGATAATCTTGTAGAATGGAATGAAGTTAGGATTTCTCTTACAACTCGGTTTTCTAGGAGCAATGTACCTACTAAAATTCACACATATCATGGTAATCAACATGTTCAGCACCACATTTACCAAAGGTGAAATTCTCTAGAAAGAGGGGAAGGAAGTTTTACCACCTTCGTTATGGGTGCACAAACTTTATTCCACTTTACAAGGCTTCACACGCACTTGGTATGTATATGCAGAGCTACATAGAGAAACTATAAATTGGCTGGATTTGATTAAAGGTATGGTCCATAATTTTTACTACTTCTCTACTAAACCTCCAAAGAGAAAAGGAATTAAGGGTTATAAAGTGGTTAACTATAGGAGACATGGTGCAAAGGAAGAAGAAATCATTCAAGATTTATTTTATGGAAACAACTCAGGAGCATGTTTTGTTGAAGGAATAGAGATAGATGCCACACTACTTAAGTGTGCTTTGCTTTGAGAAAGAAAAAGGGAAGATGGTCTACATAGTGGATGATGAAGAAGTAGAAGAACTAGATATAGATCATTCAACAGGTGTGCGTGAGGTCTTGGATAGTGCAGATAACAACACACATGTGCCTATCATGAACCTATGAGGACAAAGAAAGTGAATATTGGTAAGGATGTTGAACCTAAAGAGTCAATAATTTTGGAGATTATTCGTCAGAATCTGAAGTATCAAAAATAGTGGAGTTGCTTTGTGATTTTCAGGAATTATTTCCTAAAGGATACCATGAATTGAAGGTAGTGCATGAATCATTAGTATAAATGAATATAAAGCTTAAGGAAGGTGTGTACCTGGTCAGGAAGAGACCTTACAGGATGAACCCAAACTCGTGTGTCAAATTCAAGGAAGAAATTGACAAAATGCTAAATGATGGTATCATTAAGCCCTAGAAGAATCAAAATGGGTTAGCCCAATAGTGATCAGTATAAATAAATATGGTTAGATAGGATATGTGTGGACTACATGGAGCTGAATTCTACATGTGTGATTGATCCCTTTCCTACACCTTTCATAGAGGAGCTATTAGAAGGCATTACAGGTGTGAGATCTATTCTTTTACAGATGGATTCTCTAGGTATCATCGGTATGGAGTGCAATGGAGGACCAAGAAAAAATAAATTTCACCATTGAATGAGGAAGTTTTTCATATCCTCTAATGCCCTTCGGTCTGAAAATTTTGCCTGTTGTATTTTTGAAAATAGTTTTTCAAGCATTTCAGGATTTTATTCATCTTTTCTTGCAATTTTACTTAGATTATTAGACAATGTATGGGATTTTAAGGATCATTGTGAAAATTTGAGATTAATGTTTGAAATATGTATATAGTTAAGAATCTCTTTGAACAAAACATGTGTGTTTGCTACACCTTTTGGCACTCTATTAGGGCATATTATCTGTAAGGAAATTTTTTTGGTAGATCCAAATAAGATTGTAGTTATTATCAGTCTAAAATAACCTACCAGGTCAGTGAGGTGCGTATATTTTTGAGTCACACTTTGGGTATTATAGAAAATTTATCAAAGGATATGATAAGGTTGTCACACTTTGTTAGAGGAGTTACTAAAAGGAAAAGGGAGATTTTATTGGGGAGAAACGTAGCAATGTGAATTTAAGGTACTAAAGGAGATACTTACTACAATTCCTATTCTACGCTTTCCCTCATGGGACCAACCATTTCATGTACATGTGGATGCCTCTCCGCACTAGCATTGGTGTGGTGTTTCCTTATCCCGGAGAAGGTATTATAGATCATCATATCTATTTTCCTAGTAGAAATTTTACCCCTGCAAAGAAGAATTATATAACTACTAAGTGCAAAGCCTTGTCAATGATCTATGCTCTACATAAATTTAGACAGTACCTATTAGCAACACCATTTTTATTCTATACCAATCATATGGCATTGAAATACTTTGTAAACAATCCCATTTTACAAGGGCACATATGTTGATGGGTGCTTTTATTCCAAGAAATTGATTTTATAGTTGTGGTAAAACTAGGAAAAAATAATTATCTTAGACCATTTATCAAGGATACAGTCAGGAGAATATGTGTAAACAATTGAAGATACAATTCCATATGCACAGTTATATAGGTTACATCACACACCTTTAGAATTTGAAGATATTGTTTTTTTTCTACGCACCGGTGTGGCACGAAAGGACTAAAATTCTTAGAGAAGAAACAACTTGCAAATCGTGCATCACCTTTTATGTGTATCGGTGGTGATCTATACAAGTTAGGTCGAGATGAAGTATTACATCAATGTGTATTAGATCATGAGCACATAGATATCATATAAGAGGCTCATGGTGGTATTGCAGGGGGCACTATGTAGGTGACGCCATGGCGCATAAGATTCTACTCATTGGATTATGGTGGGAGACCCTCTACAAGGATTATAAAGCATATTGTAACGTGTGTGATCACTATTAACACATTGGTAAACCTGGGAAAAGAGATGAAATCCATTTAATACCTATTCCTACTACGAGAGATGTTTGAGAAATGGGCTATAGACTATGTGGGTCCTATTTTTCTAGCCGCGCATAGGATTGGTTTGTGCTACATCATCACTTGCAATAATTATCTCACAAGGTGGGCAGAAGTAGCACCTATAAAGGATTGTATAGCAGCTACAACAACCAAGTTCTTATGGGAAAATGTTCTTACAAGGTATGGATGTCCGTTGAGTTTTACCAAAGATAGGGGAACACACTTTCTCAATGATACAATCAGAATTCTATTGGATGAGTTAATGATTGTACACCATAAGACTACACCATATCATCCTCAGGAAAATGGGATTATTGAAGCTTTCAACAAGATTTTGAGCTAGACATTGACAAATTTTGTGATGTTGGAAGGAAATATTGGGATGATAAATTTTATGTCATGCTTTAGGCATATAGAACAACATACAAGTAGTTGAACAAGGCCACACCCTTTCAATTGGTGTTTGGCACAAAATCAGTTCTTCCTATGGAATTCATGTTACCTTCTTTACATATTACGTGCACTAGAGGTCTAGCTGATGAGAAATCATTAGAAGAATGAATTGAAAAGTTGATCAAGCTATATTAGTGATGAGAAATAACATGATGGAGTCAGAAGCAAGAAAAGGCCATGTAGAAAGCATGGCATGACAAGAACATCAGGGACAAAAAGCTTGAGATAGGACAGATGGTGCTTCTTTATGACTATAAGTTTATGCATCATCCAAGCAAGCTTAAAGTACATTGGCTAGGGCTGTATATCATCACTCATATACTTGAATCGGTGCTTGTCATCGATTAGAGACACTCGATAGAATATGGTTAGCTAGTTACTTTAATGGAAGTAGGTTTGAAGCCCCACTATAAATAAGTCTTCTTGGTGTTTGTAATAAGGTAGTGTTTCCATTTGAATTAGGTTTTTATTTATGTATTCCATTAATGTATTTCCTTCTTCATTACTATGCTTTTTCATTTTAGTTGGTGTTTTGTGTAATAAGTGTGTTTGTGCACTAGAAGCTAATTACCATTAGAAGTAATTTTATGTGCAAAGGACTGCACATACCATTGATGTGGGGTAACTATTGAAAAATGGGTACACATAAAGGAACAAACTATTATAGGTGCTATTCAAGTTTGGGGCATTTTTAGAAAGGAGATTGCTTCCAAACAAGGACCATAGATGGAGATAAATGAAGGAACAAGTATAACATGAGGTAAGTAGAGGCCATGAAGACTACCAAGGGAAGGCGTAGTGGCAAGGTACTCGCACGAATGGGAGAACGCTAAAGAGATGTTTGTGGCCATAAGGTAGGAAGGTGTGCTAAAAGGTTATAGCTTGGGCATGAGGATGTACCACGTGGAAAGTGTGAAAATGGTCATTTAGTGAGAGGATTGTTGGTAGGTGAAGGAGCAATAAATGCACTAACTTTTTGAAAATCTATATAAGGACGTGATGTGAGTTCATTTTTACCATTTTGATCACAAGAATTTGAATGAGATAAGTGTGACCGAGATGAGAGAGTCATGTTCGGTGTGGAGAGTTGTGAAACCAGATGTGGAGAGAAGATTTGTGCATAGAAGAAGCTTGCATCCCCATTGGTGAAGGGTTTGAGTGAAGCAGACATGTTGAGAAAGAGATAGGGCACATGGTTTCAAACTAGGGCACATAGATTCAAGCTAGGGTTTTGACTTTCTCACTACAAAGGATAGAAAGTTGATATTTTCATATGGCACTAAAATAAGAACCTACCATAGGAGTTAAAAGGAAATAAGAAAGTAGAAAAAGAAGTTGAAATTGGTCCCGAGATTAATTTCTCAAGTATGTAGTACCCAAAATGTGGGATAATTGGATGAGAGTGGGATTCCCACATATGCAGCTACAAGGTGAGTGATTACAACCACCACAATTCAAATAACTAGAAATAATTAGATGTTTTGTTGAGTACAAAGACCAATAAGCACATGGTAGAGGATATGCTAGTGTATGATGACGTTGGAGAAAAAGCTGTTGAAACAGTGGGAGTCTTTCAATTGTATCGGCTTCCATTTTTGCAAGTATGAAGCTCTATACCATGGCGATTAGCGATTCCGTGAGGAATTTTTCTATTTTTCCGAATGAAGGATAAGGATTATAGCAGCCACGATTTTGACATTAACAGGATTAAAAGGCACAACAGTATACTCCGGATAGTGACCTCACCGATAAAGCAATAATCATGGAGACACGAAAGGAGGTGGGGTACACAGAGGGTCCACGTGGAATGAAAATTGATAAATTGAAGAAGTACCCAATGGTACAAGTAGTTACACATCTAGTGACCAAGTTGAATGATCAAGAGAGATGGTCGCAAGTGAATACAATGTGGCTCCATGTCACGAGGAAGATGTCTCAGGGAGTAGTCTATAACATAGTAGGCTACATTGCATAAATTATCATCGAAGAAGCGCACATAGGTGATAAGATTAGTTTTGGAGCTATCTTAATTTATTTAGTATTTATGGAAATTGGAGTCCCGATGGGCTAAAGAACAAGATTTAGGAATATCCCATGGAAAACAAGTCCCTTGCAGAGAGGTTTGACAAGTATTTATGTGAAGGGTCAATGATTGGGTCATTTAAACAAAGGGAGGAGATGTGGTATGATCGACTCCATGTGGCATTTGAAGAGGAGTGGTGCATCCCCAAGGATTTACCTTAGGTAGTTGGCAAGGCAATACATTTCACGAGACCAATATTTGCATTGCGTGGTTTCGCTATGAGGAATGGGACTTGGATCCCATGGTGTAAACTTCCATATGCCTTCATAGTGCACTACTTCTAGGAATCACAACCATTTTACCGATACGCACCACCGATTTTTATTGTAGATGATGTAGATTGTGAATACCACACTGAGGATGAAATATGTATATCCGTGCCGTACTACCTATGTTGAGAAGCTCATTTCAGATGTTATTAGCATGAAGCCTGTAATCTTGGAAATTTGGGACATTGGAGTAATGCTCTTGTACCTTTAGCTTAAGCCTAAGATGGAGAATAACAAATATGTTGAGAATTTGTTCATGCTCCCCCAGGGCCACCTAAGGGAAGGCATAAAGTGGAGAATGTGTCAGCCCTAAAGGAGGAAGATGAGGATAGTGATGACTTATAACATAGAGGCTAGAGGTAGCCCATAGATTGAATGGATACTGAGTGTGTAAGTACCTCACCTTAGGTACAAGAAGAAGAGGAGGACTTGGAAGCAGTATAAGGAGAGTGTTGTTTCAAGAGGGTGTTCGAATAAAAAGGACATAAGGCAAGAGAACTCCTCGATCTGTTAGGATGTCACCACGTATCTCTCCTCAAAAGGAGATAACGAGGGAAAATGTGGAAGTTAAACCTGAATGAGGAGGTGGAGGAGTCTGTAGAGAGTGTGCCTAGATCTCCTATATAACCAAAAGAAGTGGAAGAACCTAGGGATGAAGATATAAAGGATAAAGAGGAAGGAGGGAAAGAGGCGGGATAACCGTAACATGAAACCACTTAGAAAATTGAAGATCCAGCTCAAGCACAGGCCTCGTGTACCTAAGGAGCCAATAATGAAGCAAACGAGTGGAGAATATAATGTTCCACATATGGGCTATGATGAGGACATAGGTAAATTCATCCGCAGCTAATTCTAGAATATAGTGGGACTCAAGGATTTATATGGATGGGAGTTAATGGACCCATACATGGAAACCATGCGCACAAGGAAATAGTTATCCTAGTCGATGCAAAATCACATGGATGATCCAAATTTTGATGTATGTGATTTTTTTTTTTGTCAAGAAGAATGAAAAGGGCACAATGTAATAGGTACATAACTATCAAAACCACTTGTTATGTCCGATGAACAGTGAGTAATTCCTTAGTTAAGGTATCTACAAAAGTGGTGTAGAGGAACATCAATAATGCTGCCACTATTAGAGTGCTACGAGAAGAAAACAAGGCCAAAGATGCCAAAATAACACGTCTAAAAGGAGAGAAGGACCTAGAGTAGAAAAAGAATGAGGCCTTCAAAAGTATGGTAGAAGAAATTGGAGACTATGTCCTGAAAGCAAGACCGCACCTAGAGTCAAAGGTACCTGAGAATTTTCCTTCAGCTATGCATTATGTGCACACATTAGTTAATTTGGTGCTTGAGGATGGAAAGATTTGGATTCCATCGCCAAAGGACCCTGAGAAGGAAGTAGAGAGAGAAAGGGCTTCAGTGGTTAGAAAAATTTCATCTTACGAGGCATTTCTCCAAACCTTGTAGGAAGAGATGAAGAAAGCAGACCAAGCTTTGAATATTTTTGTAGCTCCAGAAGTAGTAATCAAAATCAGGATGATGGTAGAAGACAATGAAGTCCTAAAGGAAATGAAGGATGAGACTTTGGGGTGCATAGAGAGATTGGCACTAGTCAAGAAAAAGTGTGAGGCCCTTACAAAGAACCCAAGACCCCCATAAGGAAAGGCTGGATGAAATTGGGAAGCTTATAACATAGAAGATGGATCTTCTGGAAGGAAGGGTGACTATAATGTCCAACATTGTTCTAGTATTACAAAATGAGAAGGAATGTATTTCACAAGATGAGTTAGATTCTATTGCATTAGATGTTCCAAAATAGACAAAGAAGCACTAAATGATTGGAAAACCTTAGAGGCTGAAATTAAATAATAATATACAGAGTTAATTCTTCCAGTTGAAACATAGGATATTGCAGGGTAAAATTTCATTCTTTGTACAATAATTATTTAATTTCCTTCCATTCCCATTATTTATTCTTTTAGATATCAAAAGGAAACCATTTCTGGGGTAGAAATGTAGTTTAGTGTGGGGTAATGTTGAGTAGATGAAGTATGACACTAAGAAGAAGGTGCACAAAATATTCATGCATTATAGCAAGGTAGATTTGAAGGCACGGAAGGATAGGGAAGGAAGCGCGTGCAAAAGACATAATGAATCTAGACTTAGCCATTTTCATGGTTATGGGCTATTTTTGGAGATAGTGTGCGGGGAACACAACTAGATGGAAACTTGCGCACACACAAATGCTATTTTTGGAAGAGCATCTACTAAGCGCTTTGCATGAGTTCAAGTTAATAATAGGATTACCACTGCTAGTTAACTAGAAGATATCTATTATTAATGCACTTGTATGTGTGTCTATTATTGTAAAGGCACATGAATATTTTTGGCATGCGACCTATTTTGGAAACTATGTAAGTGGTGAAGGGAAATTTCCCACCCTTATAAATATGTAGTAATCTGCATAGATTAGAGAGGGTACTTGTGTATAAGCTATTATGGAGTTATGTTGCTAAACCCGATGCACACATGAATTTACGATACTACTTATTGTAAGAAGATTTTTTGTTTATTTATTTTTATTATAATGGAGTGTGTTGGGTGAATAATAGTGTTAATATGACTAAAAATAGTTATATCTATTACTTAATTCATTATTCTTTTAGATCTAGATCTAGAATATGCTATGTTGCTAGTCTATAATTTTTATGGATCTAAATGCATTAACTCTTCATCATGTTCACATCCTACAAAAAAACTCTAAGGAGGGGCCTGGTACCTTTACGTGCTTTGGGTGAGTGCTCAGTCTAGGCTAAGTGGTGTGCCAACATGCGTGGGCTATTCTTGGTAAATTCTAGGTTACATCGTAACCTGTGCATCTGAGCTAGCCCATCTTAGTAAGCGTAGAAGAGAAACCCCTTGGATTTTGTAGAGAGATAATCATATGAAGAAATTAAAAGAGATGTAGACACACATATTAACCCATGTGGTGACCAAAACCTTACGCTTATTTTTCTAGTTCCTTAGATAAGTTGTTATAATCCATCCGGTATCGGTATTTGTAGTTGAGAAACACCTAGGAGGTATAATGTTTCCTTTGGTAAATTTATATCTACATAACCATTTCCTATATTTTAGGGGTATTTTTTCATGCACAAAATTTTTACAAGGTTTGGGATCACAAGGTTTAAGTATCGCTTCTTAGAGCGGTGCAGAAAACACATCTGGGAGTGGTTCAAGATTATCACAAACTATTGGTGTGTAGTTTAACATGACGGTGGGTTCGCAAGGATATGACAGAATGAGGATCTAGTAGATCTAGAGGTGTTGGCACTAATGGATCTAATGGGTTTGGTGGTGGAGATAACATCGAGGGAATCAAAGTCATGGATCCGGAAGAAAAGGTGCACAACACCATCAACAAGTGTTTTATGAGATGTCACTCCACTTACCTGATTACAAGGGCATTAAGGATGTTGTGGAACATATACACAAGTGTGAGTTACTATGGCACATGAAGGAATTCACCACCCCAAAGTGGAAGGAAAGTCATTTTGCAACCACATTACAAGGATGTGCATAGCTGGTTCAGAAGTATGACCCACACCAGAAAATGGTGGATTACATTACGCTACATAATGCCTTTTTGGTGGAGTTCCACATACCTAAGTTTGAATAGAAAAGCATCAGCATGTTGAAGGAGATTCAGCAAGGAATGGTAGAGAGTGTGTGGGAGTATGATGCGCATTTCAAGACTCTCCTATCCAAGTTATCTTATGAAATTCACCCTTTATAACATGCTCAGTGGTTCATTGGAGGATTTATCACACCATTTAGGAGTTCACTTTAACAAAATACTTTCACATATTTGTGTGAGGCCTTGGAGGCTAACTTATGCGTTGAGGTAGTAGGAAACATGTATATAAGATTTATTCCATTCCTAGATGTTCAAATTGTTTTAATGACAAATCAGCTAGAGAAATTTTCTGCGAACTCATCTCATGAGACTCACAACAATTTATGGTTTACATATTATGAGGTAGAATGGCATCTAAAGGACAATTGTTCCCAAATATTGGTATGGATGATGACAATAGACTGTGAGATTTTTCACGATATCATGATACAAGTAGGTGTATGTTGCTTCACCGCGCAATACATAATAATGTATCTTGCTATTGCAAAATTTTCACCTCTACTACTCATGATACCAAGGATTTTAGATTATTTGACTAAATACATGACACCATTGATACAAGTGTTCACCAGACCAGTGTTACGAATATATCCAAGGATGATGGTCATCATTATGAAGGGCACGTGGATGGAGGAAGTCATGGAGGAATATTTTGCAGGGGGATTTAGAGGTCGTGGTAATCGCGGAGGTGGAAGAAGTGAGTTCCCACGTCAAAATTTTTACAATCAGGGTATACAAAACACTATAAAAATTAATGCCATAATCTGCTACAATGCTCTATGTGTGGAAAGTAGCAAAAGTATGAGGAGTGCTCAAAAATTTTAAACACATGAGCCGAAGCAATAGAAGGATAAGGGTGTTGGGATGCTAAGCATGAAGAAAGCTGACTCATATTGTATGCCAAGGGTGGCGTGTGAGTCAGAGTTGGAATCTATACTAGTGACGATGTGAGATGAGGTTGTGAATGCCAGGAGATACCAAATCAAATGCCACTAATTATAAGAGAAGAGGTGGTATATGGGAAGTATCTAGACCCTACACATTAGAAGGAAGTCTATCAAGAGACCATGGATGTAATCAAAAGTCTTCAAGGGAAAATTCAATGTCTAAAGGAGAAATCCAGGAATTTGGAGCTAAAGAATAGTGTTGAGACTCTACAAAAGGATCTAGATGAAGTCAGAGAAGTATGTAAGATGTTTCTCCAAGAGAATATCATTCCTCTATTAGGAGAATGGTTGAGAGGTAAAGTACCAAGCGCTGGAGGAGAGCATGAGAGGAAGGTTTTGCATGCTAACCTTCCTCCTCACAACATTGACTATGATAAGGAGATTACCTTAAATGCAGTTGTTGATGGATGACTCCTAAGAAATATTATGATTGACATGGGCACAGAAGTTAATGGTTTCACATTGGATTCATGGAATCAAATGGGAAGGCCACCATTACATCCATCCTCAAATGTGTTGTATATGTCTAATAATGTAAAGGCAATGCCCATTGGAATTTTAAACAAAGATGCTATCACTATCCAAGGGGTGAAATTCAATGGAGACTTTAAATTATTAGCACTTGCTAAGGAGGACAAATTTCCAATGTTACTTGGGTGCCGTTGGTGCTATAAGAACAATGTTGACTTACGTTTCAATAAGGGGTATATAAATTTTGAGAACAAGGAATGTGTTATCATTCATTTTATGGATGGGAATTCAACACCCTATACCGAGCCTTTAGGAGAATAAGACTTAGACATAATCTATATGCACACTATCGTGGACTGTGAGGTTGTAAAACTAGCAAAAGAATGTGTTATTCAATGGGAAGACGCTCAATCTATAAGTGATACAACTAGTGTGGCATGTGATAATTGGGCACATGAGACATATGAGTTAGTCGAAGGAATTTAAGAGGTGTCCAATGAGAGTAACAAGGCAACACTTAGTCAGCACGTGGGATGAAAACAGATTACCAAGTTACACTGGGGGAGCCAACCCTAATGTTTTCCTATGAGAAATGGAGACCCAATGGAGATGTGAGATTGAAACGAGAAGGATTCTTAGCTATACCTTTCTTGGGACCGTAGCACATTAGTGGGTGACCCATCACGATAACCTTCTAGAGTGGTGCGAGGTGAGAATCATGTTCTTTGTTAGGTTTTTCCAAAGTAATGCACCTACTATTATACAAGATCATCATGGGATGGAACTCGCCTCGTTTCACATCCAGCATGTGAGAAGTCTTGGATGGAAGGCCTAGAAGCATTTTTTATTTCTTTATGGGTGCATAATCTTTACTCCACATTATAAGGTTATGCTCGTGCATGGTACATTCAATTAGAGTTGCATTGTCGAGACGAGAAAATTAGTAGGAGTTAACGTATGATCTCCTTCAATATTTCAAGTATAGGAGTACGAAGCCATTGGTGAATGAGGAATTGCAGGTTGTTAAGCACATAACTATGTGAGATAGTTCCATGGTAGAGGATAACATACTAGAGTTATTGTGTGAACCTAGATTAGAAGCACGCTTTGATGAGGAAGAATCAAAGGATATATAGCTTGAATGCACAATCATGAAAAAGAGAAAGGAAAGTTGGTCTATGTGATTGATGGTGAAGAGGTGAAAAACTTGGATGTTAATCATACTGTGGGAATGCACGAGGTTATGGATAGAGATGATGAGAAATTGTACACCTAACATGAACCCCTGAAAACCAAGAAGGTTAACATTGGTTCAAAGGAAGAACCTAAGGAGGTTTCTAAGATCATCAATCTGTTGCAAAAATTATAGGACTTGTTTCCACACGGGTAATATGAGCTTAAAGGATTTCACCACTCCTTGGGAGAAATGAAGATCAAGTTAAAGGAAGGTGTGTGCCCAATTTGGAAGAGACCTTATCAAATGAATCTGAATCTGCGTGTCAAATTCAAGGAGGAGATTGAAAAGATGATTGCATTAGGCATCATTGAGGCTATTTAAGAATCATAATGAATAATTCCAATGGTCATTAGCATTACAAAGGATGGAAGGATAAGGATTTACTTTGATTATAGAGATTTTAATGTGATATTTTTCATCAACCCTTTTACAACCCCCTTCACTGAGGAGGTCTTGGAAGGAGTAGTTGGACACGAGATCTATTCTTTCACAAATGGATTCTATGGATATCATCAAGTTAGAATTGCAAAGGAGTATCAAGAAAAGACAAATTTCACCACTGAGTGGGGAATTGTTTCCCAAAAAGTCATGCCTTTTGGAATAAAGAACGCACCTGCTATGTTTTCACGCATTTTGGTTCAGGCATTTCAGGACTTTACCCACAAGTTTCTACAAGTCTACCTAGATAACTACACAATATATGAATTAGTTAGGGACCATTGTGAAAATCGAGGCTAATGTTTGAGATATGTTGGTAGTTGAGTATATCTCTCAACATTAAGAAATGTGTTTTTGTTACTCCATTTGGCACTCTATTGGGACATATCATATTTAAGGAAGGCTTGTTGGTGAATCCTGCCAAATTTTATGTTATTATAGGATTAGGGGAGTGTAATAGCCGGAGCGCAGGTGTGTGGATTCCTTGGGAATATGGCGTATTACAAGTAATTTATTAAGGGGTATGCCAAGATTTCCTCTCCATTTGAAAACTTACTAAATCACAAAATTACATTTCATTGGGGAGAGGTGTAGCCGATGGTGTTTGATACATCAAGAATAAGCTTATCATTGCACCCATATTACACTTTCCTTCTTGGGATAAACCATTCCATGTACATATTGATGCTTCAGGATGGATATTCCGTAAATCTTAACACAACCTAGAGAGGGAATTGTTGACCACCCCTTATGCTTTTCTAGTAGGAAGTGTAGACACTAAAATTAGGTCACACTCCCCTTTTTTCCCTTGACATATAAGCACCCTTTATTACATTTACCTAGCCATGACCCCCTTCACCCCACTAATATTAATTTAATTAATTAAATTAAATTAATTCATTATCCTCACTGTATTTATTATTTAAATAATATCTACACATCCAGTTCACTTAGACACCTCACCAAGCCAACTCAACATAAGACCTATTCTTAGCAAGTTCCCATAACTAACTAAGACTTACCGAAACCCTAAAAAAATGCCTACATTCCCTCTAACCACATTCCCGCATGCTCACAAGAAGCTCCCAGTCTAATCCACAGGATAAAGACATGAGATCCAAGGAAATCAAGAGGATCTCCCTAGTTTACTAAACCTAGGAAATCCTACCTTGATCAACATCGGTTACCCCTAATCGTTGCCGCTTAAGCGGACCACCGGTTACGCCCCCTTTAACCCAAAACAACCTTATCCTCAAGGTTAGAAGTTGGAAGTTGGAAGCAACATGGTTGATGAGGAAGAACGCATCTCAGAGAGATAACACATCTTTAGAGAGCCAATTCCAATGAAAACTCACATGCAAGGAAGGAGATTGAGCATATTCTCCTCCATAGCCACGCTCCGATCTATCCAAGCAAAGAGGAGTGTACATGCAGCCCATGCAAAAGATTTTATTTAGTTTGTGATCACTTGTAACCTTCAAACTCATCATCAGCATCTCCATTACTCACACAAAGACATTCAGCAATGAAATCCAAGTAAGTATAATATCATAATTTCTGGTTAATTCATTTCTTCATCATTTTATCATCCATTGTTTATCTTGATTCCTATTGAACATCTCCATATCTTCACCTCCTTATACCCATTAAAACCTCAAAAATCATACTCTAGTCACCTAATACGCCATCCCGACCAACCAAAGTCCTTTGCGTAATCACAAAGGAGACCAAAATCCCATTCTATGACATTTCCAGATCTCACAAGAACTAACCCAGCTTATACCTAACCACCGCCGATCACCCCTGACTAACACCGGTCTCTATTTTTTCCCACACAACCTTGAACAAAGAACTACCCACCTAATTTTATCTCACCCTCATTCACCTCGTGACCTACTCGAGACCCCGATAAACCCGCGTAACCCAGAACCAATCATTTGACCTTTGGATTCTATTCTAGCTTAGCTTGTTAGAATTAGATCTATTTCTTATTGTGTTTTAGTGAGATACCTAAATCATTTCAAAATAACAATAGGAGTTAATTTGTCTACAACATTGAATTGTTTAAAAAGTGGATCGACAACCATTTAGGAAGTATCATACTTCCCGGATCTAAGCACATGCTAGGTAGTTCACTACCAATATTGTTTAATTCCTTCGATGGTCTTGCTTTCATTCTAGCTAGTTCCTCTTAGCCAAAAGGAATCTCTCATGATCAATCAGGATTTGGAAGTCATACGTGTGCAATAACCCATCAACCAACATTTGAATAGGTATTCCTCCTATGCCTGTTACCCTATTTTTTTGTCAACACTTCTAAGAAACAATCTAAGAAAAAGGTGAAAGATTTTGGCATGCCCAGTGGGACCCATTTGGGGTTCCTTGCATTTCATTCATTCCTAGAAAAAAAATTGTGTGTTTTTTTCCATTCTAAAAATCATGCACACTAATTTTCTTCTTTGGTAATCCACCTCTCCTTTCTATTTGCTCTAAAGGAAACTTTTCTTTTGGTGTAATTAAAAAGAACCATTTCATGTTTTCTACATTGTAGTGAAAGAGCATCCCTCTTCCTCTTCATCTTACTTGTGTCATCAAATTTCACTTTTTTAATTTGGGTTTAAAAACAAGTGCATTTCATTCCGATCTATTGCATTAGCTCACATTAATTGAGGGCAACCTATACGCTGGAAGTCATGACCAGCTGATGGTTGACAAAAGAATCATAGAAAAGCACTTCTATCATTTTCTCTTTATCTGAGTCTTACCAAACCACACAAAAATTAAAAATACATACATTCTTAAACAACATCCTACCTGGAAGAAGTTGTAGGTGATCACATGATCATGGCACAGTGGGCACCCAACTCATTGCTCTGTTGAGTCATACTTCAGAGTGAAGCCCACCCCCACCATAACATACCTGAAACCTCACCTTTTAGATCTCCTTCTTTGTAGGAAGCTATCCTCACCAAAAATCTATTTCATAATTCATGTGCCAGTCCCTAAAATAGCATAAGCTACACAAAAAATAATAGAAAAGGCACTCCTAGGATCACATTTTCTTAGTTTTTTTTCTTGGCTTAAATTTTGAGGTGAGAGATCACATTCATCACTTTTTCTTGTTCATCCTTGCATGCTCCTCATCATAGCTGGTGTATTTCAGCTTCACCTGAGTGTGCCTAGGTCATATCATCATCATTCCTAGAATTATGGGTCTAATTCTACATCAGATTTTAATTCACAACCACTTTCTTTCATCACTGTTTCAATTTCACACTGAGAATCGCTTTATTACCTCTAACCGCCATCACTTATACCCAACCGAAGTCGTTCCAGTCCTTTTGCTAACCTACTCAAAATAATGTTTTTACTCCACTTTCTTCCACTTTTCATAGTCTCTGTCACTGTCATTATTCCCATTGACATTTTAAACATCCTCAGATTTGGCATACCTATCAGATTTTACCTTCTACCTCATTGTTTACTCACTATCCATTTTCTACAGTGACCGGTAGTGGTTACCCTTGATTGACGTCAGTTTTTCCTAACTAACATCGGTTAGCCTATTTCACATTCCAGCCACTGTTTGTTACTTCATCCATTTTTATCACCAGATTCACCTATTCCTGTTCTCTATATCATTTACAAAGAAGCAGCCCTACCTAATCAATACTAGTTCACATGGTGTTGACCCGAAGACAAGAAAGCACCCTCGTATTCCACACCAGTTGTCAACCACTCCCACCTAGTCCTTCACCACCTTCTATTTTATCACCAACCATGGATCCCATCCAACCTACCACTATCACTACCGGAGAAGAGGAGTTTGCATGACTCCTTGACCGAACCCCGCCACCTTGTAGTTTTACCTTTCTCACTCATCCACTTGAGATGCCTTGGGTCGCTTGATATATGGAATGATCGTATCTATCCCCTCAACTCTTGCACCCACTTCCATATGGGCCCCATCTAGCTTCGTGTTTCCCACATCCACCTTACCCCCAGGTTGTTTCGTAGTTAGGTTCTATACCAACTATGAATGCCACATTTTTACCTCTTTCGCAACCATCACATCCACCATACCCTCGGTGACTACCCCAAACACAACCTCATCCACCCCTAATGTCTCATACATACCTATAGCTACATTCCCACCTCCAGTGTCGGTGACTCCTACCCCATTTCAGAATGTGGTTCTTTCCATCCCACAATCATTAGCCCCTATTGCCACTAGGGTTACCACGACCCTTCCACCCCCATATGCATACTACCAACAACCACCTGTTTCATCTATTATTCATTCCGGGTACGTACCCCCTATTTCACTACCTTCTTCTCCACCACCTTACATGACAACCCCATACACTAGAATGCCACCCCCATTATATGCCCAAAACCAACCTCCTCATGATACAAGAGGCATATAATCATCACAACCCACTAATGACCTAATTAAATTGATGTTGGACAAGATGCAAACATTGGGGGCATCGGTTTACGCTCCCGCAACACTCTCACCTATGAAAATATTTGGAACAAGCCTATTCACCCATCCATTCCTATCCGTTCATACCTTGTACATTGGGAAATTCCTAAATTCAATCTCTTCAATAGCAAAGAAGACCCCCAACAACATTTACGGTCATTTAAACATGGGTGCTATCTCGATCACTCATGATGGTTCCTTTCTTTGAGAACTTTTCCCATGTCCCTCACTAGACCTCGCATTAGATTGGTATAGTGGGTTACCCAAACACTCTATATTATCATTCAATCAAGTATCCAAAGCCTTCTTGGATCATTTCTCTATCAATATCATCAAGAAAGTTACCATGACCAATCTATATTCCACACGTGAGTATGAGGATGAATCCATCATAGATTTTATCACTCGCTGGCACAACCTGATTAATCAACTTACCTTCCAACTGCCACAAACTGAACTCATCGAGCTCTTCACACGAGCTTGTGCTAGACATATCTCCCCAACCTTGTAGGTCCAAACCTTCCAAACATTTGATGAGACATTCACTATGGCATGAAAATTAGAGATTTGGGCCATCAAGAGAAGAAAATCCAATTACAAAATAATAATTCAGCATTCAAGTCGAATGAAACATCTTATTCTTCCAAACCAAAAACCAATTATTCCAAAACTAAGGGCACCGCTAATGTAGTGGTACTCAAGGCTGGCCCATATCATCCGTCAAATCAAAGCACCATCATCTAATCTATCACCTGTCTAGGATTTTCGATTCAAACAAGAGCAACAAAAATATACCCCAATTAAGGAGCCTTACTCTTCTATCTTAGAAAAGCTTATCAAAGCTAGAACCATCAACCTTCCACCCATAAAACCCCATACTGGTTTTGACCCTACTAGCCCCATGCCCGCATGGTATAAATAACATGATTTCTATAGCTATCACCGAGTAAAGGATCATAGTGACGGAAACTGCATCACTTTTAAGAATATTGTCCAAGAAATGCTCGAGAAAGGTGAGTTAACTATGGATAATCCCAATGTCACCCCCAACCAAAATCTACAAATCTTCAAAAAACCATTTCCCAACCATGCCCCTTCATCCAATCAAACTAGTGAGACATCAACTCACAATACCCATACCCGTGAGGTTCACGCTATCTTTAATGAGGTACCTGTCACCTCTCAATTACCTTACATCCCTTCCATAGAGGAAATCCTGGCCCGAAATCCTCCTTCCACATTGGAACCTACCTCCCCTGTTCCTTCACCAACAGAGGAACACCTTTCATCTCCTTCATCACCTATGGAGGGGTCTTCTGCTAACATTGAGACCATCTCACCCCTAGCTTCTCCACTTAGAGAACCTTTACCTACCGTTCCTCCTCCACCAACAGAGGATCACCCATTACCTCCTCCACCCACAAAGAATCACCTATCGGTTCCTCTACTTATAGAGGAGATCCCATCATCTCCTCCACCCATTATAGACCTAGTTGAGATACGTTTGCCTCTCGACGAGCATTCTCCATCTGCTACCCAAAATCCAATAGACCTACTTTCGGCTCTCTTACCCACTAAGGCCAAGTCGCCAATTCCCCATCTCTAAGATGCATTTATATGGGAATTCCCATTAGGTCCTCACCAACTCCACCCACAAACATTTTGTTCTCATGTTTAGCTAATCACTTAGATTATGTGGATAGGGCTTTACTATGGTGGCGACTATTACTCCTGTCTCAACATAGATGCAGAGATACCTTGCTGATACCTCCACTATCTACCCAAACACATTTTGACCCATCAAACCAAATACAACTACTATTGTCACAACCCCTTCCATGATACCCGTTAGCACTCACACCACACCCTTACCCATAACCCAACCTACATCTAAACCCAAACCCACACCCACAACATTTTCCTCAACTAAACCTATTACCACTTTAGGGGTCACCCCGACCACCAACCTTACTCATCCACCAATTAAACTGGATTTAGCTACATCCTCCAACGTCAAAACCACACCTACTCCAACACCCAAACCAAAGAAAAAAACTCATTGACCTCATACCCATACCACACCAATCACACCCACACTTGTCCCGTCTACCTTAAAACCTCAGCTGTCCAACATGGTCAAGCACCCTTCACCCATACATAAACCAATAACACAACAACCCATTCCTTCCTCACAAACCTCTAACCTACCCAAGCACACAACATGACTTACACTCACACGTACAATCTCTTTACCACCAATACCTCCAATGCCTTTAACTATTGCTTCACTACCCACTACACTTCAGTCAATTGTCCCTCACACCCCAAGTATGACCCATGTCATCTACCTTCACAACACCCCGTTATCCCCATGGGTAACTTTCCCTCTTCCTCCATATACTTTAGCTTCTTGACCTCGTACACCCACATCACCTTTACCAAAGAAGGTGCAATCCAAAAACAAAACCCCACTACCCCACAAAAAGGTAGTCAAAACAACCCCGCACCCTCTTACCTATCCATCTACTATACCCTTACCTAAAAAACATGATGATACCTAAAACCATGCCGGCACCTAAAACCATAACTTGAACCATTCCTACTCTTCCAAAAACAATTCCCCGACAATCAACCACACCTACACCCAAACCCACGTTCACTTCCCATTGTGATCCATTAGTAGGGTCTTATGCCAAAATTTTAACCAACCTCCTTGAGACTTCTATTATCACATTACCACCACTCCAACCTTACAACCCCCTTAAACCCAAGCCAAAAGAGTTTGATGATACTAAAATTTTCTCATACCATCATGTGCCAAGGCATGATGTGGAGAACTGTGAGGCCTTGAAAACCATCCTTATCCAATTGTGTCCACCAAAAACCAACTTTGATGATAATGACCTTCTCGACAAGGATCCTACTTCACTAACACCCATTCCCACACTACCCACTCAACAACCACAACCTCCACCCTCACAGATCCTAGATCCACCCTCTAGATTTGAAATTAGCATGGTTCGCATCAGAGAACTTTCCACGCCACCACCCAAATGTCATTGCACCAAGCTGACCTCGAGGCTTTTTCTCCTATGGTAGGTTTTTATCTGTCGTGCCATTATACCACTCACACTACACCTTCTCCATTTTCCAACTTCCCTCATATCAACATGATACACGTCACTACATGTGTGAAAAAGGGAAAAGAAAAGGCAACCCGACCCACCAACCAATCCTATACCCAACATACCATCTGCACCCATACCTAAAATAACTATCTGTGGCCCTGCATACCCCATTTCTAATGGCATCACACATCACACCATGCTCAAACAACTACACCAATATCCCCTCAAAATGTCCTTATATGACCTCATCCAAACCTCGGAATCCCATTGTCAAGCCCTCATGGAGGTTCTTCAATCTATTGAGGTTTTACCCAATGACCCTACACCCGTAGCCTCCATTATCACACCCCATCATGTAGCCTCTCTCACCAAATTACCACCTTCATCCTCACCTCACCTTGTTCACCAAGTGGCCTCCCTTAGCTTCTTAGAGGAGGAGATCACACCACACCAAAACGATGACCCGCACTCCATCCCCGTTTATCTCTCGCTCACATTGATGACATATGGGTACGCCATGTGATGATTGATGGAGGTATTAGCATTAACATCATTTCATCCCATGCATTTTCTCAAATGTGCATACCTAACAATTACATGCATAAACATCCGGTCATGTTGCATTCATTCAATGACGCTATCACTTCCACACTAGGCACTATCATTCTTCATGTTTGCATGGCCCCCTGCACTATTCTAGAATTGTTTTACATTTTGGAGGGGGAATTCCAATATAACTTGTTGCTTGGTAGACCTTGGAACCATGTCATGGTTTGTGTTCCTTACACTTTGCATCATTGTGTAAACTTTGAACATGAAGGACACACTTATACCATTCCAAACCTGACCCATCACCTTTCAAAACATGCAACATGATATACCAACCCAATGATGTGCGCATACCTGTCAACCCATCTACCCCGTAACTAATAATGCTTCACCTACGCCTCCACCTACCAAAGATAGCTGTTGCTTTCACCACACATACCTCCACGAATGACCCATTAGCTTCCCAATCCGTTAACTCCACCTTTGTATCAACCTCTGACACATCATCCATTCTAGCTACCTACATACTAACCACTAATCCCTTGGAAGGTGTTTTTCAATGCCTCACTTTGGGAAGTACCACCTATATAGTGTCAACACATTCCTTACTCTTCACGAGTATGGAAGCCTTCACCAACACCCTCGCTATAATCACCGTATAGGAGAACACCTCCTTTATGGTCATCCTCATCTTTGTACTAGTCTCACCTATGGGGGACTTGATACTACCACTTACACACCTGAACCACCATCAAAAACCCACCCATTTTCCGCTAACTTCCAATCACTTACCAATCGCCATTTCTCCCACACCTTCCTGCACTACTATGTATGGAAGGGTTTTGGTTTTGGATTTTATGAGCAAGGCTTCCATACCGTTATTCCATGTACCACTCGTAAACATAATGACCATAGTGGTATCGGCTTCCCAAAACCTCCTACCAAACAGCTCACATTGAACTCATCAAGACCCTAGCCCTCCTCCACCTTAATCTTCATCACTACCTTCACCCACTCGCCTTCATCACCACCCTCACCAACAAATTTGATGGATCCCGAATCTATCCCCCTAACTTTTTTTTTTTTTTCATAAACACCATTTCCTTGGGGCCTTTGACTTATCAACGTGAAGGAAAGGCCCCTTCCACTCTCTCATTCCTATAACCTGAGATGATTGATGATGACACACCTATAATTAACACCGTTCAATGTCAAGATGATGAATCCATACTCACCTACCTTGGTGCACAAGACTCATATATTCATCGGTCGTTACCATCTGAGATGCAAACCATGTTGAATGAATCGACTATCGAGATCAACATTCATACTCAGCATGACCCGCACATCCTAAATATGAGATAATCTTTAGATGCTACTCAATAGGAAGCCATCTCTTATTTTCTCTCGCTTGGTCTTACACAGACATCCCTAGTATTGACCCCACCATAGTGGTCCGTAATATCGTAACCCTTTCGATGCCAAACCTATCAAACAAAAGATGAGGAAAATACACCCTCACATTACTCTTCTTATCAAAGAAGAACTTCAGTGCCTTCTTTTAGTTTCCTTCATCTTACCCATTGATTATCTTCATTGGATTTCTAACATTGTCGTTGTTACTAAAGCAACAAGGGGACTCCACATTTACACGTAATTCCATGACCTCAACCTAGCCTCGTCCCAAAAGATGAGTTTCCCTTACTTGCTATTGATTAGCTGGTTGACCTCACTACTAGTCATGAGATGCTCTCACTCATGGATGGCTTCTTGGGTTATAACCAAATTTTTGTTTCTCCAAAAGATCAGCACAAGACTACATTCATCACCCCTTAGGAAACCTTTTGCTATAGAGTCATGCCTTTTGGCCTTAAAAATGCTAGTGCTACATATCAGCATGCTATGACTTACATCTTCCATGATATCATCCATCACATATTGTAAGATTATGTGGATGATCTCTTGGCCGAATCTAAACACCGTGCTAAGCACCTCACCATCCTCAAAACCATCTTTAACGCCTCATTAAATATTGTGTCCACCTTTAGCCTAAAAAGTGTGTCTTTAGCTTCTCTCAGAAATCTCTTGGGATTTATTGTTTCTATCCATGGTATAGAAGTTGACCCTACTAAATTCAAGGCCATTCTGAAAATGCCTCCCGCCCATTAACCTTACACAAATCCCTAGCCTACAAGGTAAATTACACCCATTCACCGTTTCATCTCACAATTATCTCGATCGGTGTCAACCATTTCATCATCTCGCTTAGCAAGTATGTCTCCTTTAAATGGGATGATGACTATCACAAAGATTTTGAGGCCCTAAAGCAATACCTTCTCCAACCACCTTGTACTCATTCCACCTAAAAATGATCAATCTTTTTACCTATACATATCAGCTACCGATCATTCCTTGGGAGCTATGCTCGCTCATCGCAATGAACAACATAGGGAGCAGGTGGTTTATTACATAATCCATACTCTTTTATACTATGAAACCCGATACAACCATCTAGAAAATCTTTTCTTAGCCTTAGTTTTTGTTGCCACCAGACTCCACCATTACCTGCTCAACCACAAAACCTATGTCATGACCAACACCGACCCCTTACACTTCATGTACGCCAAACCTTATCAAAATCAGTGCACTGCGTGATGGCTTATGCTTTTAGCTAATCTTGACCTTGAATTCATTCACCAAAAGTCCATCAAGGGCTAAGTTATAGTTGACAAATTAGCTGACGCACCTATTGCTGGGGACCAACCCTTTAATTTTGACTTTCCCGACGATCGTCCATCAAGTACTCTTTTTAGATGAACCCCCTTACCAAATGACACTGTTCTTCGACTGTTCCAAGTGTTAGTGTCGGGGTGGGGCCAGTGTTATCCTCATTCCTCTTAATGGGGAACCCATGCCTTTATCTTTCAAACTAGACTTTGAATGCACAATTAATATTACCGAGTACGAAGCACTCGTACTAGGTCTCTAGGCCGCCTATGCCCTAGATGTCAAATCAATCCACATCTTTGGTGATTCACAATTGGTTGTGAATCAAGTTAATGGTATGTACCAATTTTGTAGTGAGATACTTCAAAAGTATAAACATCATGTAGACATACTTTTAACCACCTTTGATCGTTACACCCTTCAAACCATCCCACGTTCAACCAACAAATTTGTAGATACCATGGCCTATTTAGCTTCCCAAATACCCACTTCCCCTATCGATTCCAAAATATTTTTCACCATACAACACCTCCATTCACCTTCTTATTTACCTCATGATGTTTACTCAATTGGAAACAACACCCCTGACCCGAGTGACCTTTGGTACAAACAATACTCCAACTACCTTTCTCTCTCCATCTTACCTCCTGATCTCACCTGTAATGGACAATGTGCCTTCCTTAAAAGGTCTCTCATTTCATCATTCTGGGAACTCCTCTATAAGCATGGCTTTGATGATATTCTCTTACGATGCCTCACGAGTTCTGAAATTCCTTATACCATTAAGGAGGTTCATGATGGCATATGTGGAGGTCACTTTAGTGGCCTTGCTGTTGCTAAGCATATTCTTTGCCTAGGCTATTACTAGCCAACCCTTAACCATGATTGTTGTGACTATTTCAAACATTGTGTGAAATTTAAAAACATTCCAACCTTCATCATACACCCAAATATGCCTTATAGGTCACTTGTGACCTTTGGCCTTTCTCTCAATGGGGTTGGGATCTTGTCGGAGAAATCAATCCTCATTCTTCCCAATGCCATTAATGGATCATAACTACTACTGAATACTACACAAAATGGGTGGAAGCCATACCATTTATATCCAAAAAATTCAAGAAGATATGTGAGTTCATTAACCATCACATCATTTGTCACTTTAGTGTTCCTCATCGACTCATCACTGACAATGGAAAACAATTCAAAAACAAAACAGTGCAAAAAATTTGTGACACCTTCAACATTCAACTTAGTTTCTCATCACCTTATTACCCACAAACCAATGGCCAAGCTGAATCCACTAACAAAACCCTCAATAAAATTCTCATGAAATTTGTTGATGATACTGGGAAGGATTGGCATATGAACATTCATTTTTCCCTATGGGCATACCGCACTAGTATTCACACTTCTACTGTGACCACACCCTTTTCACCGGTCTACGGTACCAATGTTGTCTACCTCTCGAAGTCTAGATCCCCTCACTCCACATTTCTCTCCATGACATGCTTACTCGATGATGACTTTCATCGATCACTTAACACAACTAGAGTTATTAGATGAATTTCATCTTAACACTCTAGATCACCTCCAAGTCTACCAACAACGTATCAAACGTGCTTATGAAAAATGTCTTCATAAATAAACCTTCCAAATCAGTGACCTTGTCTTGAAATTAAATCAACACTTAACCAAATAAAAAAGTAAACGGGAAAATTCACTCCTAATTAGATTGGACCATACATCGTAACTCATACCTATGGATCGGGTGCCTATCTTCTATCCTCACTTGATGGTAAACCCGAACCCGAACCCCTTAACGCCTTGTATATTTGAAAATTCTATTTCGACTCATTGTCCTACCTCACCCTTTGTCTCTTTACAGTGCTCGTCCCTTGAGCACTATTGATGTCATACACCTCCCTAATGATTAAACAAGAATCATGTGAGTACCTGTCACTTGTTATCTTCTCTTGAATATGTGTACCACGGCACTATACATAGCATGATTCTCATGGATACTTTTCTTCTACCTTTAGATGAGATCCCATGGTCATTCCACCTTGCCTTTTGAACAAGAGTCCTATCCTTCACCTTGGTCTTTTCCATGACTTCAACAACCTCACATGGGACCAAACTCCTTGAGTCAAACTTCTAATAAAAGATGACTCCCTCAAAAGGAAATCTTCCTCTCGACAAAATTTCTACTATAAATAGACTACTCCCTTGAAGGATAGCTATGTGAAGCTTTTACAATTTTTAAAAAATGAGAGAAACCAAAGCTTCCCGCATCGATCAGCTTCATGAAGACCTCAAGGAGTACCATATTATTTATCCCATATAGACTTCCCACATCAATCAATTTATCAAAACAACAAAAAAATTTTTAGTCATGGACTTGCCCATTGTAACCTCAGACCTCTTGCCCAAAATCCCTATCACTCAAAACATATAAAATTAACTACCTTTCACCCACCTTACCATTCTCACTCTTATTTCATAAATCACCTCAAGGGACATCTTGGAATTTCGACATTTGGTGATCCTGTGACTACTTTCACCGTAGAACAAGTTAATTGTGCAATGCCTTTCGAGTCTTGTGTTCATCACCCCCTCTAAGGTATGATCTACTCGGTATGATCCTACCCAATCAGGTGGCTTTATTGCCCCCTCTTACCTTGTTAACCATCTTTGTTTATGTTTTGATTACCTTATGTAGGACTTGGTACTCAACGCTTAACTTTGGGGTAGTCCTCCCCTTTTCGCCATAATCACCTTCACCTACATCATTTTACCTATAATCTACCCACACATATTAAACCTAAACCCACTACATGCCTATAAACCTACCAACTCATTCTCATATTCTTCCCTAGCTCATGGGAGAACTACATCGGCCTGAGGTCCCTTTTCGCTGGGACTATGTAGGCGTAACTCCAAGGGAATGGGGCCCTTAGAGGTTAGCTTGGCCATTCTATACCCTAAAAAATTCACCAACCATACCTAACTCACCATTTACCCCACATTTCACTTAGTTCCCATTTTCTAAAAAAATTGGAAATTACGCCACATACATAACAAGTTTCTTACCACAACATACATTTATTACGCCTTCCATCTCTTTATCATCACTATGCATAGATTATAGAACATTTCACATATGACCCATAGTATCATTCATTACCAACATAATGAATCATAACTAAACCTACTTTTGACTCGATCCATACCTATAACTCCGACTCGATCCATTCCTATAACCCGACTCAACCATGCCTATAACTCCGACTCAATCCATGCCTATAACCCGACTCAATCCATGCATATAACTTGACTCAACCATGCCTATAACCTGACTCAACCATGCCTATAACCTGACTCGATCCATGCCTATAACTTGACTTGATCCATGCCTATAACCTAACTCGATCCATGCCTAAACCAACCTAACTCCATCATGCCTAACTCACCTAATTTCCATCCATATCAAAGTAACAAATCCCTATCTCATCTAACACAAGCCGGACATCCAATATCTCATAAACATATGAACACATCACAAAATGCCATGAATCTCATCATATAAATCAATAAATGTGTATCTCTCGATATACATGGCTATCTCAAAGATGTCCATCATCTCAAAAATGTCGCATGCAGCCGATATATAATACAAAATGTCATCGGCACGCAGGCGGTCTCATATATACAAAAAGAATGAATGAATCCATACAAAAAATCTTTGGCACGTAGGTTGGTATATGCTCACAATATACAAAAGTCACTCATACACCCTCATTGTCTTTCACACGCAGCCGATGTGATAAAATAAATATAACTATCTTCAAACGTAGGTCGGCATATATATCACAAATAATCACAAGTATACATAAAAAATCGAGGTCACATATCGACATCTTGCCGATGTCCTCCATATCTATGTCACCTACACCATCGGCCTCCCTGTGTCCTTGCTAGCACATTACTTCACTCTAGTCATCGTGTGCCGGTGGCCTCTCACCGATCAAGCCTCAGAGCTCACTACCCACCTATGCTCTCCACACTATGTGTGCAGGATCTCATCCTCTCACCGGACGTTTGCTTTGTGTCCTATCCTATCCATAAGAGATAAAGTCTATCCTAGCTTCCATGAGTTGGTCCTCGATAATATCTTGCCTCACCTAGGGCATCCTCGTAACCTAGATATAGGCATGGTCTCATGTGGTGGTCTCATAGGTCTCACTTCGTATGTAACACCCCCGAATCCGTTGTTACTTCCTCCTAAGCATACAAGTGTTGATATGTGATTTCTTTTGTAAAAAGGATGTGTTCCTTTGGTTGAGAAGTCATGCTTGATATGTACTTGTATCTTCTTTGCAAATTGCGATCTTTGACTAAGTCAGGATATGATTAGACTCTTTTATTTATTTCATTTCACAACTGAGTTTAATCTGATCTCGAACGAATTATGAAGTTATTCATCTATAAGACCTAGCCTTGGATCAGTGGTATTGATCCAAGTGGTGCTTTAAGTTTTTCGTGATGAATTAAAAAAATTATAAACCTTTCACAGGTTACAAGGTCTGAATTCATTGGATAAGTCAATCCCGAGTCTAACTCAGGTTGATCATGTGAAATGGATTGGTTCCCGATATCAAAGTATATCTGGAAGGTCTCGATCGTGGACCAGGTAATAATTCGGTTTCATACAATTTTGTAGCCTAAAGGCAGAACAGGAGGTAACCCTGTTCAAGAATGCATGTTGTAGGTCTTTTTCTGAGTGTACGGAATATAGACCTAACTGGAATTATTAATGTTAGTAATCTAAAACTAAACCTAACCTAGGGGTTAGATTAGTGTTAATCTAACCTAGACCTAGGCTAAGAGCTAATGTCCTAAGTTAGTAACTATGTTCTATGAAGTTAGACTAGGTGTTATCCTAAATTCTAACCTAAGTTACTAACCTAACTATTGAACAAGGATGTAAGGGGACCTATGGAGGGATGCGAACCATGGGCGGAAGTTTCTAGGTTATTTAATGCAAGGGATAAGTATGAAGGACAGGTATTGGCGGAGGTTTTTGAAACGGCTAACCTAAGCCGACGTGGCAGGTCGCCAAAACTGGAAATGGTCTTGAGATTTTATATGTCTATCGCCAACTTTGGCGGTCGGTGGCAGTTGAGTTTGAGCGGGAAACTTGGAGTAAATGCAATTAATGAGCTTGGTAGTCGAGCTCGGAATTCGCGAGAAGGCATGCAATGTGGAAAGTTGTTGTTTTGTTTGGCTTATCGCGAATTTCGCTTTTCTTCTCTTGCTCAATGGTTCTTCGCACTGACCTTCTTTGTGTTGCATGGCAAGTATGAGCTTATCTAACTCTTTTCTCTGGCAAGGAAAATATATATGTCATGGGGAAAGTAAAATTTTGTTGGTCGCTCTAACTTGGAAAAGGAAAAGGAAGTCCGAGCTCTTTCAGTGGTTCTCCGCTTCGAATTTTGAGCAAATATCCAGGCATGTTAGGCCCTAACCTTTAAAAATCTTGCTGTCTTTCAAGTGATTTCATTAGAACAACTCTGTTCAAATGATTTATGGAAATAGATGATTTTCTATGGATGTCATTGTGTGATTTTGGCACTGTATCTTCATGCTGGTTCGATTTTTCATTTATCCCTTGATGGGTGTTTATTAAATTCGAACTGTGGCTTTATTTCTTTGTGTTTTGCATTCGCTTAAATATGCGAAATTTATGAAAGGAATGTATGCTCTCAAATTCACTGCTCGGCGAGAACCCTTAAATTATTCTTGTGATGGGGTACAGGCCACTGTTATGCTTGTCGGTTTTGTCATCGATGCATGTTGTGAATACTTGTTGGAAGGGAAACTGCTGGACATTTGTTTGATTATTCAGTTTTAATGGAACCTTGTAAGCTCTGTCGTGGGTATTGATGGGGTGGTTATTGATACTTGTTTGGTTTCATTTTGTCTTTTAAATTTGTTTGGGAACAGGTAACTATTGTGTTACAGTAGTCATTACGACCCAGTGGAAGTTGTTTTTCCTTGTTATTGTGGTAACGGGATTTAACCCATTGACAGTATACAATATGGATATATGTATTTTATTTGAACGACTCTGTGGAGTCCTCTGAATGAATCGTATATTATGGTCCACTGCTGAGGATATAGATACATCCTTGAGTTTTGTTAATCTGAATTCCGTTGGAATCTTGTAGAAGTAACAGGTCATACGACCTCTGTTATTTGTAATGAAATTTGGTACAGACTCCCTGGGTATACATTTATGTTTCCTTATGTGTAAGCTTGTTCGAGAATTTTGACGAGGTTCAGTTGAATTCCTTGTTATGAAATCAGTATTTGATTTGCTTACACCTGATTTGAATGCTTACTATTGTTGGCATAGATTGGATCATTAACTATTCTTATACTGTTGTTGGGACTCAGTTGAATTCTTGACAGATAAACAGTGTAACTGCTTCAATTATGACTATTGGGTTTACTCTATTATTTGACCCTGTGGATTCCTTGAATATGGGATGATATCTTGTTTCTTTTGGCTTCTGTATAAGCCTGAGATTGAACATGTGATGTTTATTTGGCCTTGTTGGATTTCTGTGAATAGCTTGACATCTTGTATAATGGCTTTATGAAGTAGGTCATGGATACCATACTTTCTACTCTGATTTCATTCAGAAGTAGCTACGATATTCTAAGTTGTGTTTTCTTTAAGGTTACATGCCAGTTGATGTGGCTGTGCGTGATGCGTGGTTTTCAACTCTCTCTGCTTAAGTCGTAGGGAGATGTCATTGCCCAAAGGAGTTTGAGTTTCTTGTTGGCTGTGGCAACAATTGAGTTCCTTTGAATTCGACCTTGGGTATAAAAGCCTTATAGTGTTGAAAAGGATCGAAGGGACTGTAGATTGTTATTGGGATTGTAGGCGTGTTACGCCTTCCTTGCTTTGATATCCATTTTTGAGTATGAATGAATTTAGGAGTTAACTGTACCTAAACAGGTAACGGCAGTAGTTGTCTTCTTGCCTGTCGCTTCTTGCGTGAGGTCGTTCTGAGTCTGCTTGGTAGATAGACACCGTTGTTTGGCATGGGAGCTACTGTACTGTAGTTGCATTGTTGTAAGTTTCAAAACAGTGGTGCTGATGATGGACTCGACTGATTTATTTGCATGTGTATTAAGTGAATGCCTTGCTTTTGGAAAGACGGTACAGTCATGAGCTAGTTCAGAGGGAAATATGTACAATTGTTTATTTCTCTTCTGTTGTAAATTATAAGTTGATATAATTGTTTAACTAACATCTGTAATCATTTTTACATAATGACGGTTTCAGGATTGATATGATATTCCTCTTTTTAAGTTGAATATAATGACTGCCTGATGTTTGTGCATCTTGGGATTTACAAGGAATAATTGCTTAGGACACTTTTGTTCTTCTTGATTTCTAATATGTTGATGAAATATTTGAGAAGTGTTTAGGACTATTCTGTAACGATGATAAAGTTACACATTTGTAGTCATTTTTGTATTACAAAGGCATAGTCTGAATATGTTTACTTGTTTGGTGAATTGATCTCATTTAAACAGGGTGTTTAATGAAAACAATTGATGGATTGCAATTGTTTTAAGAGTTAGTGCTTATCATGCTCAGTTCATCAAATTGATTCATGTTGACTATTTTTGCAGATGGTTGCCGTAAGTGGTAAAAGCATGCAGATCTGATAGGATAATCAGATTGAATAAATTTGATTTATAAGTGAATTACATCTTGATTTTCTAAATAAGGAAAGATGTTCCTTTTTCAGTTGAGTAATGTAGCAAGTATGCGAATGCATACAATGTATTTGATTAGTTACAAGGAATGGAAATTGATATTGTTACTTATGTGTCTATATTCTTATCTTGATAGTTTGACCTTCTTCGGTTCAAATGATCTAAAGAGCATTGTTATTATTATATAATTTGGAGACTTTTGTGATTATCAATGTAAGCTTTGCAAGAATATAAGACTGAATTCTTATGATTATTTAGCAGATCCTCCGTATGTTATATCATAAGCTAAATTGAAATTTAGGTAACTCGTCTTTGGAAGATAGGATTAAAATATACCTAAACAGACGCTAAACAAACCGAATTAAATTATTAATCCCTAGTCCCGATTATGACAGACAACATTTAATTGGATTCTCAATCATTTATATTTGATGCTAATAAGTATGATATAAATTCAGTTAGGAGAACTGATATAAATCTAATGGGGTTCAGATGGCAATCTCATGTGAAGGTTATGAGTTATTGTCCAATTCTGTTGTTTTAGAATCATGTATATTCTAAGAACTCCTCGATGAGACCTTGGCCTTGATAACTCCTCTGAGTATTGGGTTTTATTGAGAAAGGTCATCCTAGGATGAGGAATCCAGGGATTGGGAAAGGCTAACCTTAGGGGAACGTCTTTAATGTAATTTAAACTCAATGTGCGTAACGCATATTAATAAGTAGATCTTTTCGAGGCGGATTTAAAGGTTGACGGCACAAGTCAACTGCAGGGTTGTACCTCCGAGAAGATTAGGATCTTCTCGAAGTTACAACAATGCGGGTGACTTATGACGACACCCCTTGCATTGATCGCTAAGATTTACACTTTGATCTCGTACAAGTTACTTTTGGACCGATTAGGTATGTGGTCACATTATATGGCTGCCTAGGAGACTCGGGGTATCTTGACACACTGGTTTAATTAGGATTGACCCAGTATGTCATTTTATCCCTAGTCTTCGGGAGCATCCATATAACGTGGTTACCTTATTAATCCGTTCCTCGAGTGATTAATCGGATAAAAGGGACCGATGTAAGTCGGTATAAGACATTCTACATAACATGAGAATGGGGTGAAGGATGTATTCTAGATTGACGAGTATGCCGTTAAGGAATACGAGACATAAGCAATATGTTTCAAATCTTTGGCCAAAGTATCGCAAGTTGCTGATTGCGTTGTCCTAATTCACCTAGTCTAAGGGATGAGATGCCGATGAATAATGGTAACAATTATTCAGTTAGGTTCCTTGGACAGAGCATTCTGAATCCCAGAATAGGGAAGAGAACCACAGGAGTGAAGTGTTAAATAATAATGCCAACTCTTATTACTCATGAATAGATCGGTAGATTACCGAGTCATGGAATGAATAGATCGGAGGTACTCCAGAGTCATTACAAATTGTATATGGTTATCTGTTATATGAATGGTTATTTGATTTGTGAGTTCTAAATTATGTATTTAGAACCAGGATGCATTTATCAAAAAAAAAAATTTGACTTGTTCTATTGTCTAAAATGAGGATGTTACATCTTGGTATCAGAGCTGAAGGTTGCAGCTCTTGGACCTATTGTGTCCATAATCTGATAAAAACCTAAATTTTCTTATAACGTAAAAATGGTTAGAACAAGGGGGAACGTTATAATAATGCTCCACCGAAGGAGGAGCGGCAACAACCTTAAACTTGATGAGATCCTTGCTGCCCCTGTGACACAAGAGATTGCTTAGCTTATCTTTGAACAACAGTGATGGGAAATGAGGAGGATGAAGAAGCTGATAATAATAATCAACCACCTCCTAAGGTCAACCCCAATATGGGTGTTGATGTTAATGCTTTGTGAATGCACTGTCCGTCCAACCGAAAATAAAAAGGCCGATTAGCGTGCAGAACTCACTAATGATATAAAAGGATAAGTCCACCTAAGTATGATGGCACCACATTAGGAGATGGAGCTGAGAACGGCTCAGTGAAATGGAGAAGTACTTTGCAATAAGGAACTTCTCGGAGGAAACCAAAGCTATTTGGGAGCCTATCGACCTTTCCCACGAAGCATCTTCGTGGTGGGATAGCCGTAAAGTTGAACTAAACATTGATAAGACCAATATTACTTGGGATCAATTTAAAGGCTATTTTAGGCAACGTTGGCTGCCAAAACTTTTCTATGATCAGAAAATGATGGAATTTCATAACTTAGCTCAGGGGAAGCTAACGGTAACTGAATTCTGGGAGCGGTTTACAAAACTCCTTAAGTATGTACCGCAGTATCAAACTGACGAGAAGTTCAGAATACGGAAATTCATCATGGGATTGAATCCCGTGATAGGGGGAGAGGTCGATGTTCACAGTCCAACCACTATGGAAGGAGTTGTTGAAAAGGCCATAAGGCAAGAACAAAAATTAAAGGCTATTTCTGCTCATAAGGAGGAAGTGCGGAAGAAGACTGCAAACCCTTCTTCAACCTCTCTTGCACCCAGAAAAGGACCATGGAAAAAGTTTGGAAACAAGAGTAAGTTTCCAGGAGATAACAATAAGAAAGCAGCAGTAAATAAGCCTGCTGGAAACGTAAGGGATAATTTTGCTAAAAATTATAACAATGGGCAGAAGCCCTATGGAGGACAACGTGACAATTACAAGGCTGGAGGTAATTCTGAGCCTAAAAAGGGACCTGTAGGAGGCTGCTACAATTGTGGCAAAGACCACTATGCTAATCAATGCCCTTTGAAGGATGATCGTAATCGCAAAGATAAGATACATGCATGCCGCAGCAAACAAGCAAGCTTAAAAAGCAAGTAACACCTATAGAAGTTCCGGGTAAGTTATTTGGCATACCTGTCACTATTCTTTTGATACAGAGCTACCGAATGTTTTATTTCTAATAAACTTGCTTATAAAATTAAAAGAAAAGTCGGGAAAATGGATAAATCTTGACCGTATAAAGATGGTAATAACTCGTTCATACAAAGTGAGTATATGTCTTTTTGGGGTAGTCCTTGATTTACCTAATTTCTCTACGGAAGTTGATCTCTATGTTACACCTTTAGGATCTTATGACATTATCATTGGTGTCAATTGGTTAGCTGACCATAAGGCAAAGGTAGATTGCTATGAAAAGAACATAAAATGTTTAGATGATCAACTGGAAACAGCAGAGATTCAAGGGGTGAAACGGGAAATTTTGATTAGAAAACTGTCAGCTATGCAGCTTAAAAAGGCTAAGAATAAAGGATGTAATCTTTATGCAGTAAAGATATTTGAATCTTCGAGAAGAAGATGGTGATTACATGAAGAAAATTCCTCTCATTACAAAGTTTCGTGGATGTTTTTCTGAAGAATTACCAGGTGGTTACCACCCAAGAGAGAATTTGACTTCACCATTGAAATCAAACCGGAACTCGAACCTATTTCCAAAGCATCTTATTGGATGACTACTACAGAGTTAGTCGAGCTTAAGGCACAGTTGCATGAACTTTTGACAAAAGGTTTGATTAGACCAAGTGTTTCACCTTGGGAGTGCGCCTGTAATATTTGTGAAAAAGGAGGATGGAACACTAAGGTCAGTGTATTGATTATCGGATGTTGAACAAAGCAACAATCAAGAACCGATATCCACTTCCAAGGATCGACGATCTGTTTGATCAGATGCGTGGAGTAGCGGTTTATTCTAAGATAGACCTTTGATCTGGTTATCATCAGTTAAGGATTTTTCTAAAATAGCTGCACCAATAACTTCTTTACAAAAGAAGGATAAGAAATTCATGTGGAATGACAAGTGCGAAGCGGCTTTCAAAAGTCTGAAAGACCAGTTGACTTCTGCACCTATATTAGCTGTACCAGACCCTAATGGGAATTTTACTGTTGTAACGGATGCTTCTGGGGAAGGCCTTGGAGGTGTTTTGCTACAAAATGATCAGGTCATAGCATATGAAAGTAGAAAACTTAAGATACATGAGCTGAATTATGCCCCTCATGATTTGGAACTTGCTGCTATTGTTCATGCACTTCAAGTCTGGAGACACTACTTACTTGGGAAACCTTTTGAGTTGAAAACTGATCACTTGGGACTGAAATATATTTTTACTCAGCCCAATCTGAATGCCAGACAGAGAAGGTGGTTAGAATTTTTATCACAATATGACTTTGATATTAGCTATATCAAAGGGAAGGAGAATAGAGTAGCTGATGCTCTAAGTCGTAGGAGGCACATTTCTACTCTTATAACATTAAGAACTCAGTTTAAAGATGAGGTAAAAAGTGCCTCAGAATCTGATGCATACTTTCAACAAGTAAAAGCAGCGCTCGCTACAGAACCTAAGGATATAAGGTATAAAGGTTTTCATTTTGATAATGAAGGAATCTTGCGTTATGAAAACAGGTATATGTACATATGTCAACAATTTGAGAAAGAAGTTGTTAGTTGAATTTTATAATTCACCTTTCTCTGGACACCCGAGTATCACAAAGATGCTTGCTGATCTGAAACAACAATACTTTTGGAAGGGTATGAAAAAGGATGTCATAAATTTTGTGACCCATTGTTTGGAGTGTCAGTGGGTTAAGGCAGAACATATGCACCCGCTTTGGATCATATATCCTCATAGCATACCGCAAAGATAAAATGGCAAGTAATAACCATGGATTTTGTACAAGGATTACCCATGTCTAGGAATAAACATGATGTTATCCTGGTAGTTGTAGATAAACTGACTAAGGTAGCTCATTTCATCGCTGGAAATCTAAAGGATGATTCACCAGTGCTGGCCAAAAGATTCGTACACAAAATTTTCAGATTGCATGGTGTACCAGAATTGATTATATCTGACAGGGATCCAAGAATGACGTCAAGGTTTTGGCAAACACTTAATACAGCTCTTGGAACAAAACTAAACTTCAGTTCTGCATATCATCCGGAAACGGATGGACAAACTGAAAGGGTAAATCAAGTGTTGGAGGACATGTTGCGGATGTATTGCATGGATCAACAGTATAAATGGGAAGATTATCTTCCATTAGTTGAGTTCGCATACAACATCACTTATCATTCATCTCTCAAAATGGCACCATTTGAAGAAATTTATGGAAGAAAGTGCGAACTCTTGTTAGTTGGGACAAGTGTTGAGGATAGAGTGGTAATTGGACCAGAGATTCTCACGAAATGGAACAATGAAGTTAAGCTGATTCGTGAAAGATTAAAGGAAGCAAATGGATAGGCGTAAGAGCTATGCTGACCTTAAGCGGGTTGATAGAAGGAATGAACTTGGTGAGAAGGTTTTTCTACGTGTTAAACCCGTAAAGAGTTCTATAACTTTTGGAAAGGCTGCCAAGTTGTCACCTCGATTCGTGGGAGCTTTCAAATTGTCGAAATAATCAATCCCGTAGCTTATCGCTTTAGCATTACCACCGCTTTATCTCGCATGCATGATGTTTTCCATATTTCTTTGCTTAAGAAATACGTTTCAAATCATGTCACATGTTTTAAATTGGAATTCCTTGCAGATCCAAGACCAGGGAATAATCGTGGTTAAACCCACATGAGTGCTGGAAACTCGCCAATTACATTTAAGAAATCGTGATATACAAGAATGTAAGGTCCAGTGGGACCAGTTTAACGAAGAAAGTGCAACTTGGGAAAATCTGGAAGAGATGAAAATTGCTTTTCCTTCTCTTTTTCAACAGAATGAAATCTGTTGACAAAACATTCTTTTATGAACTTATTGTTTTTAAGTATTTATGAAAGCCAGATGAAGGCAAACTTTATTCAGGTTGAATAAAATGTGTTGTGACATTGATTTCTGGAACTATTCTAGTTGGAAAATAGTCGCATTGTTTGTGTACTGATAAATTGGTTGACCTGAAGGTTAATTGAATATGTAATCATCGGGACGATGAATCTTTTTAGGAGGGAAGCATGTAACACCCTGAACTGTTGTTACTTCCTCCTAAGCATACAAGTGTTGATATGTGATTTCTTTTGTAAAAAGGATGTGTTCCTTTGGTTGAGAAGTCATGCTTGATATGTACTGTATCTTCTTTGCAGATTGCAGATCTTTGACTGAGTCAGGATATGATTAGACTCTTTTATTTATTTCATTTCACAGCTGAGTTTAATCTGATCTCGGAACGAATTATGAAGTTATTCATCTATAAGACCTAGCCTTGGATCAGTGGTATTGATCCAAGTGGTGCTTTAAGTTTTTCGTGATGAATTAAAAAATTATAAACCTTTCACAGGTTGCAAGGTCTGAATTCATTGGATAAGTCAATCCCGAGTCTAACTCAGGTTGATCATGTGAAATGGATTGGTTCCCGATATCGAAGTATATCTGGAAGGTCTCGATCGTGGACCAGGTAATAATTCGGTTTCATACAATTTTGTAGCCTAAAGGCAGAACAGGAGGTAACCCTGTTCAAGAATGCATGTTGTAGGTCTTTTTCTGAGTGTACGGAATATAGACCTAACTGGAATTATTAATGTTAGTAATCTAAAACTAAACCTAACCTAGGGGTTAGATTAGTGTTAATCTAACCTAGACCTAGGCTAAGAGCTAATGTCCTAAGTTAGTAACTATGTTCTATGAAGTTAGACTAGGTGTTATCCTAAATTCTAACCTAAGTTACTAACCTAACTATTGAACAAGGATGTAAGGGGACCTATGGAGGGATGCGAACCATGGGCAGCAGTTTCTAGGTTATTTAATGCAAGGGATAAGTATGAAGGACAGGTATTGGTGGAGGTTTTTGAAACGGCTAACCTAAGCCGACGTGGCAGGTCGCCAAAACTGGAAATGGTCTTGAGATTTTATATGTCTATCGCCAACTTTGGCGGTCAGTGGCAGTTGAGTTTGAGTGGGAAACTTGGAGTAAATGCAATTAATGAGCTTGGTAGTCGAGCTCGGAATTTGCGAGAAGGCATGCAATGTGGAAAGTTGTTGTTTTGTTTGGCTTATCGCGAATTTCAGTTTTTCTTCTGCCTGTTCACTGGTTCTTCGCACCAGTCTTCTTTGTGTTGCATGGCAAGTATGAGCTTATCTAACTCTTTTCTCTGGCAAGGAAAATATATATGTCATGGGGAAAGCAAAATTTTGTTGGTCGCTCTAACTTGGAAAAGGAAAAGGAAGTCCGAGCTCTTTCAGTGGTCTGCTTCGAATTTTGAGCAAATATCCAGGCATGTTAGGCCCTAACCTTTAAAAATCTTGTTGTCTTTCAAGTGATTTCATTAGAACAACTCTGTTCAAATGATTTATGGAAATAGATGATTTTCTATGGATGTCATTGTGTGATTTTGGCACTATATCTTCATGCTGGTTCGATTTTTCATTTATCCCTTGATGGGTGTTTATTAAATTCGAACTGTGGCTTTATTTCTTTGTGTTTTGCATTCTGGCTTAAATATGCGAAATATATGAAAGGAATGTATGCTCAGCCTGCTCGGCGAGAGCCCATAAATTATTCTTGTGATGGGTACAGCCACCGCTTTGCTTTGCTTGTCGGTTTTGTCGCCGGTGCATGTTGTGAATACTTGTTGGAAGGGAAACTGCTGGACATTTGTTTGATTATTCAGTTTTAATGGAACCTTGTAAGCTCTGTCGTGGGTATTGATGGGGTGGTTATTGATACTTGTTTGGTTTCGTTTTGTCTTTTAAATTTGTTTGGGAACAGGTAACTATTGTGTTACAGTAGTCATTACGACCCAGTGGAAGTTGTTTTTCCTTGTTATTGTGGTAACGGATTTAACCCATTGACAGTATACAATATGGATATATGTATTTTATTTGAATGACTCTGTGGAGTCCTCTGAATGAATCGTATATTATGGTCCACTGCTGAGGATATAGATACATCCTTGAGTTTTGTTAATCTGAATTCCATTGGAATCTTGTAGAAGTAACAGGTCATACGACCTCTATTATTTGTAATGAAATTTGGTATTGACTCCCTGGGTATACATTTATGTTTCCTTATGTGTAAGCTTGTTCAAGAATTTTGACGAGGTTCAGTTGCATTCCTTGTTATGAAATTGATATTTGATTTGCTTATACCTGATTTGAATGCTTACTATTGTTGGCATAGATTGGATCATTAACTATTCTTATACTGTTGTTGGGACTCAGTTGAATTCTTGACAGATAAACAGTGTAACTGCTTCAATTATGACTGTTGGGTTTACTCTATTATTTGACCCTGTGGATTCCTTGAATATGGGATGATATCTTGTTTCTTTTGGCTTCTGTATAAGCCTGAGATTGAACATGTGATGTTTATTTGGCCTTGTTGGATTTCTGTGAATAGCTTGACATCTTGTATAATGGCTTTATGAAGTAGGTCATGGATACCATACTTTCTACTCTGATTTCATTCAGAAGTAGCTACGATATTCTAAGTTGTGTTTTCTTTAAGGTTACATGCCAGTTGATGTGGTTGTGCGTGATGCGTGGTTTTCAACTCTCTTTGCTTAAGTCGTAGGGAGATGTCATTGCCCAAAGGAGTTTGAGTTTCTTGTTGGCTGTGGCAACAATTGAGTTCCTTTGAATTCGACCTTGGGTATAAAAGCCTTATAGTGTTGAAAAGGATTGAAGGGACTGTAGATTGTTATTGGGATTGTAGGCGTGTTACGCCTTCCTTGCTTTGATATCCATTTTTGAGTATGAATGAATTTAGGAGTTAACTGTACCTAAACAGGTAACGGCAGTAGTTGTCTTCTTGCCTGTCGCTTCTTGCGTGAGGTCGTTCTGAGTCTGCTTGGTAGATAGACACCATTGTTTGGCATGGGAGCTACTGTACTGTAGTTGCATTGTTGTAAGTTTCAAAACAGTGGTGCTGATGATGGACTCGACTGATTTATTTGCATGTGTATTAAGTGAATGCCTTGCTTTTGGAAAGACGGTACAGTCATGAGCTAGTTTAGAGGGAAATATGTATAATTGTTTATTTCTCTTCAATGTAAAAATTATAAGTTGATATAATTGTTTAACTAACATCTGTAATCGTTTTTACATAATGACGGTTTCAGGATTGATATGATATTCCTCTTTTTAAGTTGAATATAATGACTTCCTGATGTTTGTGCATCTTTTGATTTACAAGGAATAATTGCTTAGGACACTTTTGTTCTTCTTGATTTCTAATATGTTGATGAAATATTTGAGAAGTGTTTAGGACTATTCTGTAACGATGATAAATTTACACATTTGTAGTCATTTTTGTATTACAAAGGCATAGTCCGAATATGTTTACTTGTTTGGTGAATTGATCTCATTTAAACAGTGTTTAATGAAAACAATTGATGGATTGCAATTGTTTTAAGAGTTAGTGCTTATCATGCTCAGTTCATCGAACTGACTCATGTTGACTATTTTTGCAGATGGTCGCCGTAAGTGGTAAAAGCATGCAGATCTGATAGGATAATCAGATTGAATAAATTTGATTTATAAGTGAATTACATCTTGATTTTCTAAATAAGGAAAGATGTTCCTTTTTCAGTTGAGTAATGTATCAAGTATGCGGAATGCATACAATGTATTTGATTAGTTCTGAAGGAATGGAAATTGATATTGTTACTTATGTGTCTATATTCTTATCTTGATAGTTTGACCTTCTTCGGTTCAAATGATCTAAAGAGCATTGTTATTATTATATAATTTGGAGACTTTTGTGATTATCAATGTAAGCTTTGCAAGAATATAAGACTGAATTCTTATGATTGTTTAGCAGTTCTGGTATGTTCTATCATAAGCTAAATTGAAATTTAGGTAACTGTCTTTGGAAGATAGGATTAAAATATACCTAAACAGAATGCTAAACAAACTGAATTAAATTATTAATCCCTAGTCCTGATTATGACAGGACAACATTTAATTGGATTCTGAATCATTTATATTTGATGCTAATAAGTATGATATAAATTCAGTTAGGAGAACTGGTATAAATCTAATGGGGTTCAGATGGCAATCTCATGTGAAGGTTATGAGTTATTGTCCAATTCTGTTGTTTTAGAATCATGTATATTCTAAGAACTCCTCGATGAGACCTTGGCCTTGATAACTCCTCTGAGTATTGGGTTTTATTGAGAAAGGTCATCCTAGGATGAGGAATCCAGGGATTGGGAAAGGCTAACCTTAGGGGAACGTCTTTAATGTAATTTAAACTCAATGTGCATAACACATATTAATAAGTAGATCTTTTCGAGGTGGATTTAAAGGTTGATGGCACAAGTCAACTACAGGGTTGTACCTCCGAGAAGATTAGGATCTTCTCGAAGTTACAACAATGCGGGTGACTTATGACGACACCCCTTGCATTGATCGCTAAGATTTACACTTTGATCTCGTACAAGTTACTTTTGGACCGATTAGGTATGTGGTCACATTATATGGCTGCCTAGGAGACTCGGGGTATCTTGACACACTGGTTTAATTAGGATTGACCCAGTATGTCATTTTATCCCTAGTCTTCGGGAGCATCCATATAACGTGGTTACCTTACTAATCCATTCCCGAGTGATTAACTGGATAAAAGGGACTGACAGAAGTCGGTATAAGACATTCTACATAACATGAGAATGGGGTGAAGGACGTATTCCAGATTGACGAGTATGCCGTTAAGGAATACGAGACATAAGCAGTATGTTTCAAATCTTTGGCCAAAGTATCGCAAGCTGCTGATTGCGTTGTCCTAATTCACCTAGTCTAAGGGATGAGATGCCGATGAATAATGGTAACAATTATTCAGTTAGGTTCCTTGGAAAGAGCATTCTGAATCCCAGAATAGGGAAGAGAACCACAGGAGTGAAGTTTTAAATAATAACGCCAACTCTTATTACTCATGAATAGATTGGTAGATTACCGAGTCATGGAATGAATAGATCGGAGGTACTCCGAGTCATTACAACTGCATATGGTTATCTATTATATGAATGGTTATTTGATTTGTGAGTTCTAAATTATGTATTTAGAACCAGGATGCATTTATCAAAAAAAATAAAAATTGACTTGTTCTATTGTCTAAAATGAGGATGTTACACTGTACTCGCCTGCACTGTACCTGACCTATAAACCGGGACTAGCTTCATCCACCTATGGTGGTCCCCCCTGTCCTTGTCCCTATGCATGTATCTCGGCAAGTAAGGCCCCAATCTATGTATGGGTTATGGCTAGCTGGCCCTCGTAAACCTACCACCTGAGCAAGTAGGGATGCCACCTAACTATCTCTGTCTCCATCTCCTCCATCACATCCACCCTCTCTCTCCACCATCTGGGCCTATAGATTGGCCACCTATACTCATAGCTCTACCACCTCTACCTCTGACCCCACCAGCTGTGTTTGTAGTATACCCATCTCGCATGATCGGCGCCGCTACCTACCCCTGTAGGGCGTCTATATGCACTATCATAATAGCTAAGTTTGGCTACCTCGATTTAGGTGGTATGGCTTGTAACTAAGCCACCCACCACTACCTATACCTATCTGTGCATCCAATGTCATCAATCCATTGATCCACTAGCTTCTCCTCCTCTCCTGTAGGAATTGAAGGTTGTGGTAGAGGTAAGGGCCTCTCCACATCATCTCTCTGATACTGTGGGAAGGGTGGAGGAATATCCTGTACAAGCCCGAACTGCCGTCAGACCCTGTCTACCGGGATCATCTCATCCTCCCGGCATGGCAACCCCAGATTGACCTCTCTAGCTAGAGCTCGGTTAGCTCCTCATGCATGTACCTATATGAGGGGAATCCCACATGTGGCCTCTAGATAATGTCCACTCGGATAACCCTCCAACAACTACCAAAAATGGACCACATCGTATGTTAGCCTATCCGACCTTCGCTCTCCTGCAACCGGTACCCATCTCATGTATCCCAACCATACACATCTCGGTGGGAATGCATCTACTTAGGGCATCCCTATAGGTCAAAGACACACTATGTTCTCGTAGGCCTAATAGTGTAGTATAAATGTACAACATAGGCTAAACCTACGCAACCGCCCATACGCCCACAACTCTATGTATAGCTGCATCAAGAATGTTGGTGCCCTGGTGAAGCGTGTCTCATGCACCATCATATCTTTGAGCACCCCCATCGGTGATCGGGAAAGCATCCACCCTGTTCATCGGCGGTGTATAGAAGCACTCTACCTCCATTAATAAAACTACTAGCCTCATCTCATCCGAACGGGCTAGGTACATCTCGCCATAGCTCAAACTGGCATTATAAAATCTCATATCTGCTGCCCCCTCACCAAATACTATCTCAATCAACTCCTATGAGGCCTTGGAGGAGACAGAGTACACCTGGGCCTCTAATATGGGTAACCTCATAATCTGGAACACATCCTCCAGGGTAATAGTCATCTCACCTGTCGGAAGGTGGAACATGTTGGTCATGGAGTCCCATCTATCAATGAGTGTGACCATCAAACTAGGCTACCGAAAAGCATGTTGGTAGTACCAAATACCACTCAATCCCACTGCCTCCATGTGCTATAGCTCCAAAGGGCTTGCTAAGCCATGCAATGTCACCAGTAGTAGTAGAACCCTGTCCTCGCATATGTAACTGTGATCTCCCATGCATCCAATCCAAAGCACAACATTAATCTACCTTTACCATGACCATATTCATCACTTATTATTACCCACCACCCTATTTTTTACCCTACCCATCTCAACCACCTAACCTACATCATTTTTTGGACCCTTGTGCCTAAAATCCTAACCGGTGCTAGTTCATCCTAACCGACTCCAGTCACCCTTAAACCGGCATCAGTCACCTATTTGGTGACCAATACCGGTTCAACTATACCGACCATGCTTACCACATAACCAACATCGAGTCACTTGTTAAGTGACCGATCCCGGTTCTACCCGACCGATGCCAGTGAAGCTTGACCGATGCTACCACCGCATCGCGAAAACTCTGCAACTTCCCAAACCCCCCTTTTTATAAAACCCTCCCACCTATCCCTTTTACCCCACCTACAATGACCTACACTACCCCAAAACCCCTACCCACCCCACCTATCCAATTTACTACCCTCCCCCTCTTTTTTGCCTCGTTATTCCCCTCCATACCCAATTTAACTTTTTCCCACCCCCAAAATACAAAAAACCCACCAAACCCTACAAATAACAACTATTACAACCTCTACTCTATCTAATTCACCCTATAGAGTTAGGCACTTACCTCCGCACTACCGCCGCCGTCTCGGTGGCATGTCTCGCCACCGTGTCTTTATAGTCCGCCCGATCCTCTCCACCCTCTCGCCATCCCTAAATATATACCCGCCACCTCAAACATATCAACTATCTCACCTTGATTTCATGGACCCGCTGCTCACCGGCCCACCACCATCAAATCCCACTTTGCCACCACCACCGTCCCGTTTCCTCCAGACACTTTTCTCACTTTTCTCTCTTTTTGTCATTTCTTCACTTCACCAATCACAAATGAATAATAAAACCATGGATTTTTTTGTTTTTATACAAAACCTGACCTAACTAACATTGGTTCCCCTTGACTAACATCGGTCTCATGCCCTACCTAATGTTGTCGGTTTTCCTATACCGACGTCGGTTATCCATGACCACCACCGGTCACCCTTACCTACACATTGACCCTACTTTTCCATTTTACCCCACCCTCTACCTTTCTCTTTACCCCATCCACCCTTTACCCAACCCCTTACCTTACCTTTCCTAACCTCATCATTTACTACCTCCATTTTTCCTCCTTTGGGGACTCATTATTTTACCCCTACCTCGGCCTTACCCGTGCCACGACCTAGATATTTGGACCTAGACCATCGCTAGTGACCTTTGACCTCATGTGTTTTCTATACCTTGCGACATTGTTACCTATGTTGATTGACCTAATGACCTTACCTAGCCTATTACCATGACTGTTTATCCTGACCCTACCTTTGGTGTACCGGAACATACCTAAACGTTCCTGCACCTAACCTACGTTGTGTTTCCTGACCATATCCTATACCTTGGATACCAGATTCACTTCAATCCTTTTTGAATAATCCTATTGACCTTAGACGATGTAGATTTTGCCTACTCTTTAACCCGGTAGTGTGATGTAGTTTATACATGTGCGTGTGTTTGACTATTGCTACTTGTGACCCTGACACATTACCTAGATTTCTTGAGTAAACCTTTAACCCATTTTCCCTGTACCCACTTGCCTTTTCCTCACATTTACCTTTTATCAAACCACTCACCACTTTATCTTGTTGCCTTTTCAGCCTGGTTTGAGGGGGATAACCTTCACCCACGATGGGGCAAACACAACTTATTTTTTTTTTAGCGTCGCTTACTACAATACAAGCTACGCACCAAAAAGGGGAAAATGTAGATACTAAAATTAGGTCACACTCCCTTTTTCCCTCGACATATAAGCACCCTTTATTACATTTATCTATCCATGACCCCCTTCACCCCACTAATATTAATTTAATTAATTTAATTGAATTAATTCATTATCCTAACTATATTTATTATTTAAATATCTTATTTAAATAATATCTACACATACAATTCACTTAGACACCTCATCAAGCCAACTCAACCTAAGACCTATTCTTAGCAAGTTCCCATAACTAACTAAGACTTACCCAAACCCTAAAAATCAATGCCTACATTCCTCTAACCACATTCCCACATGCTCACAAGAAGCTCCCGGTCCTAATCCGCGGATAATGACACGATATCCGAGGAAATCAGGAGGATCTCCCTAGTTTAGTAAACCTAGGAAATCCCACCTTGACTAACATCGGTTACCCCTAACCGTCACCGTTGGTTAAGCCGTGTCATCAATTACCCCTTTTAACCCAAAACAAACTTATTCTCAAGGTTGGAAGTTGGAAGAAAAAGAGGTTGATGTGCAAGAATGCATCTCGAGAGAGATAACACACCTTTAGAGATCCAATTCCGGTGAAAACTCACATCCAAGGAAGGAGATTGAGCATATTCTTCTACACAACCATCCCACCCACAATCCGATCTATCCAAGCAAAGATGAGTGTACATGCAGCCCATGCAAAATCTTTTCTTCAGTTGGTGATCACTTAAAACCTTCAAACTTATCATCAGCACCTCCATTACTCACACACATAATTTTAGGAATGAAATCCACGTAAGTACAATATCAAAATTGTGCGACACCGGAGGGAATGAAGACTTTGGAAAGGAAGCAGCTAGCCATACGCTCCATGCCCTACATGCTAATTATTGGAGACTTATAAAAACTAGGCCGTAATTATTTTTGCACCGGTGCATGTTAGAGCATGAGTGCATTGCAATCATGGAGGAAACACATAGTGGAATTATAGGAGGAAACTATGTAGGGAATGAAATCACACACAAGATTCTTCTAGCATAAGTTTGGTTGGAAATGGTTTAAAAATATTATATCGAGTATTGAAATTCATATGATCATCATGTCAAGCACCTTGGTAAACCAAGGGAAAGAGATGATATTCCATTAAGACCGATATCCAAAGTGTAGAACCATTCAAGAAATGGGTAATTGACTTTGTAGTCCCTATTTCACCAAATTGTATGAAGGATAGGTTCATGATATATCATTACATTCATAGATTACTCTACAAGGTGGGTGGAATAAGTGCCTATAAGGGATTACACAATGACAACAACAACTAGGTTCTTGTGGGAAAATATAATCAATAGATATGGATGCCCGTTGAGCTTAACAAGTGATAGGGGTACCCATTTCTTAAATGAGATAATTAGAATATTATTGGAAGAATTCATGGTAGCCCACCAAAATACTACCCCTTATCACCCACAAGCTAATGGGAGTGCTAAGGAATTTAAAAAATTATGAATCACACGTTAACCAATATTGTGATGTGGGAAGAAAGGATTGGGATGATAAATTTTCTATTGTGTTATGGTCATATCAGACTACTCATAAGAAACTCGAACAAGGCTACAACTTTTTAATTGGTTTTGGCATAGAATTTATGTTACTTATTGAATTCATGTTACCATCATTGTGTATAGCGTGCACAGGAGGGTTAGATGATGAACAAGCACTTGAGGATAGGATTGATAAGTTGATGCAGTTAGATGAGAGATGGGATATTTCTTGTTGGATTCGAGAAAAAAAAATCCAGGGAAGAAGGCATGACATGATAGACACATTAAGAACTGGTAGTTTGAGGTTGGGTAGATGGTTTAATTGTATGATTCCAAGTTACTATGCAATCCTAGGAAATTCAAATTCCATTGGATGGGCCAAGATATTATATCCTATATAATTGATTCGAGGCACTTGTCGAGTTATAAGCATTGGATGGAACATGGTATGTAGTTTCCTTTCTTTGTGTTTACCTTTCTTGTTGCTTTATTTTGTGAGCGTTTGTGCAATGGAAGACACTTATTATTTTTAAAATAATTCTATACGTAGAGGACCTCACATCCATTTTTGTGTGGGGTGGAGTGATGTGAAAAGTTTTGGAAGATATGGTTGTGGATGGCCCAGGTTGAAAAATAAAAAACACATGGATTGGAAGATTGTGCATGGAAAAGGTGAACATAAGGGAAGGATGGTGTCAAAAATAATTGATAAACCACAGACAAGAATGAAAAACTTAGGAACAAAATGAGGTAGCTGATTCCAAGAACCAAAATTAGGACATATAAGAAGAATTCCTTTGCACCGTACGCACACGTGTAAGGATATGTGATCGATGAGGGGTTTTTCCATGCTTGAAGCTTGCCAAAATTTTCCACGTAGGATTGAGTGCAGAGGAAAATCGTTGAAGGTTGGAATTGGAAAACCACATTTATTATGAAATTAACTTGGTAGGTGGCATGGAATTTATTACAAAGAAAATAAAAAGTTATAAATAGAAGATTGGGGGTGCGTTATTTTCTACCTTGCATTTTAAGTTATCAAAGAGCTCTCACGAACTAGGGCATCCTTATGAAGAAGGTTTGAGAAGAGTTGTGAAGATTTACATGCATAGCTAGTTTGATCAGTGAACCAGAGTGGAAAGAAGTACATGGGCGTAAGTAGAGAAGGACATGTGGAAGAATCCTACAGATTGTTACGTTGTCTTGTGGAAAAAGGGTTTTCCAAGTTAGGGTTTCATAGCTAGGGCACGGGGTTTAAAGGAATTTTTGCAAAGGTTGTGATGCTTGTTAAGACAAGTTATTTGAGACCCAAGAAACAACCTATGGTTAGTTAGAAAATTATGGAATAATTTTTTTATTAGAAGTGTCTACAACCAAGTTACAATGCAATAGTTACCACTAACAGTTCTATAACAATTCAATTTCACTAGGACATACTTTCCATTGATTAACAATTAACAAGGTCACATGGTCCAAATTTTAGGGTTAGAAGTTTCAGTTAGGTTCAGGGAGTAATTTACCCCCATACCCACTCTAACATGCTCGAGTTTCATCTTGATTTTTATCTTACTTAACATATTAAAAATTTCCCTAAATCATTTCCATTAGATAGGAAATTTTCTCACCTTTCCAATGATATAAATAATTCTCCTAAATCCTTGTAGAATTCCAGATATGGACTAAGCGGAGCTTAGGGGTCAAATTTTCCCCAAGGGGACACATGGCGAGAGGGGAAGAAAATTCATTTTGGGTTGAGCGGGTCACGGGGAAGTATTTGGAATTTTTCCTTGCGTGGGAGAAAATTCAAAATTGCTTCTATGCCTCCACGGGTCCTCCAGGGACATGTGGCAGCCTCTGAGTCATCACCGGGAACAAGGGAAGCACGGGGTGGCGAATTTTTTTGGAGAAACTTTGCCAAAGGGAAAAAATGGGTAAATGCACGTGCGTGGGTCCGCGCACCACAAAGAGTCTCACCAAAGGTGTGAGGATGGGAGTGTGGGGTCAAAAGGGAAAAATAAAAAAAAATTCCAAACAAAATTTTCATAGGATAAAGTTGCGAGGGTTTTCCCCACCCCGCTTTCACCCCATGCTACCACGTGGCACCTCTCGTTGGTGCAAAGGCGGCTACAGGAGAAAGATAAAAATTTCCAAAATTTTTAAAAGGCCTATGGGAAAAAATCATGCCTTACCTCCATTGTTACCCCCTTGAGGACACGTGGTGCCCTCTAATTGGCTACAGCCGGTGTGAGGAAATTTCAAAAATTTCCCCAAACAAAATTTTAAAATTTTCTAAGGATTAAAATGGTAATTTTTGGGCATGAAGCCCGCTAAGGAAAATTTTCCCAAATTTTCCCACCAAGGCAAAAAAACTTCAAAGTGCCATAAATTGATCTAGAAAGCTCGGTTTTGGAAAACAGGACTTTTTGGAAATATATCGATGCCCTCTTTGCACATGAAACATAAATTTTACATTTTGATGAGGTTTAAAGGTTAAATTTTACAAAAATAATCTACGGGATTTTAAATGGAAAACTAGTAATTTTCAACTTATCAATTTGATCACGTACTTCACTCAACATGCCAAATAGAAATGGAGGATTACTCTAGGGAGGATTTAAAATTTTTTAGGGAAGTTAATTTGCTCAATTTATTCTAATTTGAATTTTGTCCAACAATTGATAGAAAATGGCTAAGGAAGGGATTGTGTTTGATTTTGCAATGGTTAAATTGTTTCCTTAAGTTTTCTTTGTCAATTTGAGTTCCTTGCTAATATATCATGTTAAATTTTAAGGTTACTAAGTTGATTAAAATGTGTAGGCCCAAACTGTACATTTTAAATCAACACATTTTCCAGTTTAAAATTCACAATGCCAGTGATCAAATCTTTGAAGGATCTATTTATCAATTTTATCATTTAGGTGTGGTATTTACTTTCTAAACTAATCCAATACATTCAATTGTTCCTAAAAAAATCATTTCAAAGTTAAATTGTAAAGTCTGATTTCCAATTTAATATATTTCAAAAAGAGACAATGCAATATAATTCCTACACACGTATTTCTTCTTTTTCCATTTTCTAAACAAAGATTCCAATCACAATTTGATATTACCATTTCATCACAACAATGCAAATAAGAGAAGATCTTGCATTCCTTTATTAATTCAAAAGGAGATACATCTTTACATTCTTTCCATGTTTGAATGCAATAACACATTTCTATTTCTTTCTTTCCAATGTACAGAGCAGAATGTAAATGTCTTTCACAATTCAAATATCCACTTTCATAATCAATTACATACATCTTTTCTATACAAATATACATTACAATCTCATCCACATCAAGTGGGAAAGGATTACAAATGAGTATGTTTCACAAGGGACTGTCAAACTGCATTTTCCTTTGCTCTAGAATAGCAACATGCAAGTTTCCTTTTTCTCCAAGTTGATCACAACAAAAGTGGGGGAAAGGCAATGCTCTCCACCCAACCAAGACATCCAATGAAAGGAGAAGCCTTCCTTCATCATTGGCCCCCGAGCCCCAACCAAAATACAATAAGAGGTGTAATTCAACCCATGGCAACAATTGGCTTCCACAACACACAACATTCTTTCAACATGCATAATTCATTTATAAAGACATAAATCAACACAAAACAGCAATGAAAACATTCAAATCAAAACTCAAGCTTGATCATGCAAGCCAAAGGAGCAAGGTCTATGTGGGAAGCTACTTATTCCTCCCAAACTGGAATTAGGCATCCACTAGTAACAAGCCACCAAAATAATTCATCACACACATATCTTTATGCCCCCCACAAATACCTGCTTATGCCCTCCAAAGATTTCCTTATGCCCCTAACAATGTAAGAAATGCAAGCTATTTCTTTTCCATGGTGGATCAAAACCCAAACTCCTCCAAAATTATGATGCCAAAGGCATTCCCTTATGGCCCCCACATGGATTCCCCATAGCCTTCTCCTACACCTTCCCTAAGGTATTCTACCCAACCAACCAACAAATAAATCAAATCATGCACCATTCACACAACACAACAAGAAAATGATAGCATAAAAAGAAGAGTTAAATTCCTACCTCTCCATGGTTACTTTTGCTTCCAACAACAAGCTTCAATGCCAAAAACATGGTCCCAAAATAGTAATCTCCCAAGCATGCAAATCTTTCTCCAAGCTCCTTCCAAAAGCAAGAGCTCCAACACAAGAAAATGTGCCCCCAAGAAGTTGTAAAATGATTCAACAACCCCCAAACAAGTAAAAAGTTTGAATTATATAGAAGAGGGAGAGAAGAGGATGATGTGGATCCATGTAGGATGCCACATCACACATCCTCAAATTCAAACACAAAAGACAATATTTCATTCTCCCAAGCACAATAAATAGGTGGGTGAAAACATGACAAGTTACATGCACACTCCAAAATCCCACGCCTCAAGGGACAACAAATTAAATAAAATGTAAGAGAGTGCAATCAAAACAATGCAACATGATTAATAAAATTCATTATAAAAGTCTAGGAGCTAACTAGGAACCTTTTCCATAACAGATGGGGCTCTTGTGTGGCCTAACACAAAGGAACACCTTCACGCCCACATCAAAACTATGATTGATCCTTTGTTGATCCACATACTTCTTCTATCCGTCCCGCGCCTCCTACAATCTTTGCCTCGATCAGCACTACTTGCTGCTCCATCTCCCGTAGAAGAGCTAGTGAAAGAGACACTCTATCCTCTAACCTATCCTAGCTAAGAGGTGTCATGCATGCTCTACCATACAAATCTTGAAAAGGAGCCATGCCTATAGAACTCTGAAAACTATTATTATAGGAAAACTTCACTAAGTATAGGTACTCCTCCCATTTAAATTGCTGATCCATGACATATATCCTGAGCATGTCCTCTAAAATATGATTCACTCGCTTAGTTTGTCCATCTATCTTTGGGTGATATGTTGTGCTGAAGTTGATTCTCATCTCGAGAACATACTTTGCATGGTAGTCCGAAATGTGAAGTGTACAAAGGATCACAATCCACAAATGATCTTCTCATGGAATCCCGTACAACCCGACAATCTCATCCAAATATACTCATGCCATTGATCTAGTTGTATAAGTGGTCTTCACCAGAGAAAAGTGAGCCAATTTTGTTAATTTATCAACTGTGACCATGATGCCATCATGGTGATATCTCTACATTGGTAGCCCAATAATGAAATCCATGGAAATGGTGTCCCACTTCCATTTTGGTATAGCATGAGGATAGAGAAGGCCATCTGGATGTTGAGGCTCGGTCTTAACTCTCTGGAACTCTAAAAACATGACACAAACTGAGCCACATCTCTACGAAGTCCTCTCCAATGATACAACTATCTCAAGGTGGCATGCATCTTCTTCACCCCAAGATGGGTTGAATAGGGTGCACGATGTGCCTCTACCAAGATGTCCTGCCTCAAGTCTCCATCTCTAAGAACATATATCTAGCCTCTATGCCCGAGAAGGCCATCTACCTCTAAGTAAAAACCATCAAACTGTTAGGAAATAAGGGATAAAATATGTGGAATAATCCTCACATAATTGCAATAAGTAGAAACTAATATGCGAAATTATTACGATCTGAAATAAAATTGCGAATAAAATAACACAACACAAAGAGATAGTATTTAACATGGTTCACCAAATTTGGGCTACATCCACCAACAATCACTTGTTCATATTTTATTACAAGCCACCGCTCTCTCTCAATACAATGCCCAGATCCGTTTGGAGCTATGCTCAACAAACTCTACATAATTCACAGCCGAATTCAAAGCACATCTGCAATGTTCTTCATATTTTCTTGTAAATATATCATATGCATAAGACCATATAAATAGACAACTACTTAAGCAGTTTTACAAAACCGTGGGTATCAAAACCATGGGCAAAACCCATCCCATAAACCTATGGGTCAAAAAACTTGCCCATATGAGAAAAGCACGTTTCCCGATATTTCGGGTGCATTTTTTTTAGGCCAAAAAATTTACATGAAAAGTGTACAGTACTCTTAGTGTACAGACTTCAACACTTTCACACATGAAAACAAAATCCACAACCTAACAATCTCCCACTTGGAGAATAGTTTTCCTCTAAGCAAGCTTCTCAACCCTTCACTAGTTTCGTGAAGACCAACCAAGCCGAACACAACTTTAGTTTTTCCCTTGTGACTAACTTGGTCATCATGTCTACAGGATTCTGACTGGTATGAATCTTCTCCAACTTCAACTTCTATTCCTCTAAAGTTGTCCTGATGAAATGGTACCTTAACTGTATATGCTTTTTCCTAGAGTGGAAAGCAGAGTTCTTAGCTAGGTGTATAGCACTCTGACTATCACTATGCAGCTTACATTCCTCCTACTTATACCCCAACTCCTCAAGCAATTGTTGTAACCAAATCATCTCTTTTCTCGCCTCTGTGGCAGCAACATACTCAGCCTCTATGGTTGATAAAGCCACCACTTCTCGTAGTCATGAAATCCACTCATTGTTGTTCCACCTACAAAGTGTAAATATAACTGTCGTGCTCCTCCGCCGTGTCTACATCTCCAGCCATGTCTCGAATCTACATAACCACGTAAAGTGGTGTCTCGATCCATCAGAGCACAAAAATGTCCCCATGGTCCCTCTCAAATACCAAAGGATCCACTTTATCGCTTGCCAATGCTCTTTACTCGGATCACTCATAAATCTACTCACAGCCTCCCACGCATGGGAAATATCGTGCCTAGTGCACACCATAGCATACATCAAACGCCAACTACCGATGAGTAAGATACCTTGGACATCTGGTTTCTTTCCTACTCACATGCGACACTACTCCTTTGATAACTTGAAATGGCCTTCCAAAGGAGTCCCAACCAGCTTTAGCATCCTACATGTTAAACTCCGTCCAATACCTTATTAATGTACTCTTCCCGAGATAAATTCAACTTCCGTTCCTTCGTATCCCAAGTTATCCTCATACCAAGGATTTGTCTGCTGCCCCCAAATCCTTCATATCAAAGGATTCACTTAGGTGTTTCTTGAGTAATTTTATTTCCCGCATGTTTTTACTCGTAACCAACATGTCATCAACATACAAACACAAGATAATATAACTTCCATCCTCAAATTTATTTGTATACACGCAATGGTTAGAATGATATCTAATATAAGCTTGCTCCATCATGAAGCTATCAAACTTCTTATACCATTGACGTGGAGCTTGTTTCAATCCATACAAGCTATTCTTTAGTTTACACACCATATCCTCTTTACCTTTGACCTCATAGCCCTCTCAGTTTCTGCATATATAGTTCCTCCTCCAAATCACCATGGAGAAATGCAATCTTTACATCTAATTGTTCTAAGTGCAAGTCTTCTACTGCCACTATTCCAAGAACAGTTCTAATAGAATTCATTTTTACTACAAGAGAAAATATCTCATCAAAATCTATACCTTGTTTCTGCAAACCCTTGACCACCAACCGGGCCTTATATATTTTCTTTCCTCCTTCATCTTTAACTCGTACACCCACTTGTTCTCGCAATGCTCTTTTCCTTCCGGTAGCTTCACCAAATCCCAAGTCTAGTTCTCCATGAGAGACTTATGCTCCTCATCCATGGCTTGCTCCCACTTCTTACTGGCATCTACCTACATTGCTTCATCAAAGCTCTATGTCTCCACTATCAATGAGTAATAAATAATAAAGAGAAGGAGAAAAATGTCCAGGTTATTTTCTTACCCTAGAAGACATGATCATTGTAGGAGTTTGGGGTTCCCGTTGAGTCGGTTCTGAACCGATTCATGGGTCACTTTCCCATCCGGAAGATCATCTACCACTGCATATTCTTTCTTGGATTCTTCACTGTTTTCCTGCAACTATTGCTTATACATGACTTTCTCATTAAATACCACATCCCTAGACCGAATGATTTTCTTGTCCTTAATACTCCAACATTTAAATCTAAAGTCATCACCACCATAACCAATGAAAGTACATTTTTCTGATTTATCCTCTAGCTTGGTCCTATCATCCTTGTCTATATGAACAAACACCTCACATCCAAAGACTCTAAGAAATGAATAATTAACTTTCTTACCGTACCAAGCCTCCTCAGGTATGCCTCCATCCAAGGCACTTGAGGGTCCTCTGTTTATCAAGTACACAGTTGTGCTCACCGCTTCTACCCAAAAAGAAAGAGGTAGTCCTGCATGTAACCTCATGCTCTTAGCACGTTCCATTATTGTTTTGTTCATCCTTTCTGATACCCCATTCTCCCATTGTGGAGTTTCTAGAACCGCCTTTTTCCTACGGATTCCATTCTTAGAACAGTAGTCATTAAATTCATGGCTGCAATACTCTCCTCCATTATCTGACCTGAGACATTTTAGCTTAAGACCTATTTCATTCTCTACCAAGGCTTTCCATTTAACAAAAGTTTCAAATACATCATATTTGTTTCTAATACAATAAACCCAAACTTTCCTTGTTGCATCATCAATAAAAGTGACATAATAACTTAAACCCCCAAGAGATGATACCTGAGCCAACCCCCACACATCAGAATGTACCAGCTCTAACTTACTCTCTTTCTTCATAGGTCCAACCTTGAGAAACCTTACTCACTTTTGTTTCCCATATATGCAGTTCTCATAGAAATCCAAACTTGTTTCTGTATATCCAGAAAATTCTTCTTTATGATGTTCATGCCCTTATGGCTCATATGACCGAGCCTATAGTGCCATAATGTTGTATCTGCATCTGAAGCCACAAGATTACAATCATTAGTACTATCAGTGGTTAAATATAAGGTTCCAACCTTCTTACCTCTTTCCACCACAAGAGCACCCTTGGTAACCTTCCAAGAGTTAGTTGTAAATATCATAGTACAACCATCACTTCCCAACTACCCTACCAATATCAAATTTCATCTTAATGTAGGCACATGTCTAACATCCTTCAATAGCCAAGTATTCCCATTCTGCATCTTAACCTGAATAGAACCTTTTCCAACTATGCTGCAAGGCTCATCATCACCAAGAAAAACATGCCCAAAATCTCCTTGAACATAATCAACAAAATAATGCCTATGTGGAGAAGCATGGAAAGAAGCCCCTGAATCTAAAACCCAAGATTCAATAATATTGTGCAAAGAAAGAATCAAAGCATCCTGACATACATTACTTGTTGCCACATTTGCCTCCTTGTTTTCTTCCTGTTGTTTCTTCTTATCCCGAAGCTCCCAACAAATTCTTTGCATGCCCATGCTTTCCACAATTCCAAAGATACAATCTTGTTCTTGGATTTTGACCTTGCCTAATCTTTTGATTTTCCATGGTTTCCTCTATTCTTTTGTCTCCCTCTAGTTTCCACTTTATCAAAGCATTCCACTGAAGTAGAAGATTCCCAAAAGATTTTTCTTTGCATTTCCTCACTTAGAATCACCCTTACAACATCCTCAAAATTCAACTTCGAGTTAGCTAGAACCGAGTTACTTACCACCATTACTAGGCTATTCCAATTCTCGTAAAGAGAACAGAATTAATAAATCCCTAACTTCTTCACAAATTCTATTGTAACCGAAGCTAGCATATTCACAACCATATTGAAATCATTTAAATGATCTTCTACCAACTATTCTCGAGACATCTTCATATTAAACAATGTTTTCATTAAAAATATATTGTTAGAGGCAGAGGGTTTTCATACAACTTCCTAATGCATCCATTAGATCTTTTGTAGTCTTTTCCTTTGAAACATTAAATAATACCGAAGATGCAAGACACAGCCAGGATCATTCCAAGTGCCTTCTGATCCAACAATTCCCATTCTCGCATCTGTCATACTCGAGGGTTTGTTCACCTTCTCGACAAATGTGAGTATAAAGATCCTTCGATAAAGGTAACCTTCCATCTGTATCTTCCAAAGACTGAAATTCTACCCGTTGAATTTATCAACCCTAGATCTTCCATCATCTTCCATAGCTCCCACTCAAGATAAAACTTTCCCTACGATTCAACACTTCAAAAAACCAAACCAGGCTCTAATACCAATTGTTAGGAAATAAGGGATAAAATATGCGAATAATCCCTCACAGAATCGCAATAGTAGAAACTAATATGCAGAAATTATTACAGATCTGAAATAAAATTGTAGAATAAAATAACACAACACAAAGAGACAATATTTAACGTGGTTCACCCAATTTGGGCTACGTCCACCAAGAATCACTTGCTCACATTTTATTTCAAGCCACCACTCTCTCAATACAATACCCAAATCCATTTGGAGCTATTCGTAACAAACTCTCACAGAATTCACAACCAATTCAAAGCACATCCGCAATGTTCTTCATATTTTCTTGTACATCTATCATATGCATAAGACCATATAAATAGACAACTACTTAAGTAGTTTTAAAAAACTGTGGGTATCAAAACCATGGGAAAAACCCGTCCCATAAACCTATGGGTCAAAAACTTTCCCATATGAGAAAAGCACATTTCCGATATTTTGGGTGCATGTTTTTAGGCCAAAAATTTACGCCTTAAAAAAATTTGCGGGCTGCACCCCGAACCCTCGCTACGGGGCTTCTACCCTGCACCCAAGCTCAAGGCCCACCTGACCCCAAACCCCGGTGAGGATACATGAAAAGTGTACGACCCTCTTAGTGTACAAACTTCAACACTTTTACACATGAAAACAAGCTCCACAACCTAACACAAACTTCCCTCAAGGGGTCTCTATGACTCAATCTCTGCTCAAACTTCAATGTAGAAGCTGCCAAGAGGAAGTCATTGAAGAATCTTGATCCACAAATTTTTGGTCACCGAGGTACCCATAGCCACATGTCTCCATCTACCGAGAGTGTCTACTACAACATCCTCCTTCCCTTTTACATTCTCTATCTCCATGTCATACTCATAAAGCAACTCCATCCAATGCCACTCACGATCATTGAGATTGGGATGTGTGAAAAGGTGGTGAAGACTTAGGTGATTTATCCTGAGTGTGAATCTCCTACTAAGAAGAAAGTGCCTCCATCTAACCAAAGCATGCACAACTATCACAAGCTCAAGATCATGCATCGGATAATTAATCTCATGATCTTTGAGTTTGCAAGACTCAAAGGCCACTACTCTACCCTCCTGCATCAACACACCTCCAAGCCCTACTAAAGAAGCATCCATGCAAACAAAGAACTCACCCTATGGATCCGGCACTACAAGAATAGGTGTTGTAGTGAGGCACTCCTTTAGTGTCCTAAAGGCCTACTTGCATCTATCCAACCAAACAAAATTCTTCCCTTTCCTCTAAAGGGAAGTGATAGGGTGCGCAATCTGAGAGAAGTCCTAAATAAATCTCTGGTAGTAACTGTTAATCCCATGAAGTTGTGCACCTTGGTCACTCAGAATGGGAACTGCCAATCCATAATGGCCCTAATCTTGGAAGGATCGATCACGCGATACCTTCCCCATAAATGATATGTCCTAAGTACTTTGCACCTCTATCTCGAAATAATGCACACATCTCCATGTTCCCGTAAAGCTACTGCTCACAAATACACTCAAGAACCCGGTGAAGGTGCCCTCGTGCTCCTCATGCATACGTGAGTATATCAAAATGTCATCTAGGAAGATGAGGTCAAGAGATCTAAAAGGTCCTAAATACCCCATTCATCAAACTCATGAAAACTACGGGGCATTATTTAAACCAAAAGGCACCACCGTGAACTCATGGTGCGTATATCTTGTGCAGTAAGGTGGTCTTATGAATGTCTACCTCTCGAAATCCTTAGGCGATGATAGCCTTGACTTAAGATCAATCTTAGAGAAAACTTTATCTCCCTTCATCTCGATCAAACAAGTCATCAATATAAGGAAGAGGATAACGATTCTTTATCGTTACCTTATTCAACTAATAGTAATCAATACACAACTACAAGGATCCATCCTTCTTCTTCACAAAGATCACCGTGCACCCCAAGGGGATACACTAGGATGGATAAGGCCTTTCTCTAAAAGTCCCTCAAGTTGTAACTTGAGCTCACGAGCTCCTCGGGGTGGTCTCGGATAAGGTTCCCGTAAGATAGGCTCTTCCCTAGGAACTAGATCTATATAAAACTCAATCTCACTTGGGGGTGGTAACCCCGTATCTCCCCTAGAAAGACGCGTCAACATACTCTCTCAATATGGGATGATCATCTAGTAATGGTTCACTAGACCCATCCTCTTATCTATCACTAACCGTAACAAAAACATTTGACAACCTCCACACACACCACTTAAGCTACATAGCTGAGATGGTGTGAATAGAAACAGGTCTCCTGACCCCTAAAATCACCGAATAAACTCCCTAATCATCTACACAAGATATAGTCTTATGATAACAATCCATCCTGGCCCTATGTGTAGATAACCAATCCATACCCAAAATTACTCCATACGAGCCCAAAGGAAGGATACGGAGGTCTGAGGTAGTGGTGAAAGGTCCCAAATCCACTACACACTCCTTAACTAAGGAGTCTACAGAGATCTTGGCTCTAGAAGCCATCTCGACATCCCAAATATGAGCATGCCTAACTACCACCAACCTCCATCGTTCTACTAAATATGGTGCAATGAAATAATCAGAAGAACTAGAATCAAACAATACAGAGGTAGGAATACCACCAATGCTACCTGTGGTATCAATGACTGTGCTCTGATGCTCTACCTAGCGGTTCTCAACCGCTACATAAATCCTGTGGCTACGTCCCATGTCACCAATAGTCAACTCTGAAATATATGCCTTACCCTTGTTGTTAGGGTTGTGTGGGAAATCTCTCCAAAATTTTCCAGTAACTCCATAAAAAAACCATCCCCCTAATCCTCCCTAATGAGTAACACCTCCAGTAGGTTCCCTAGAAGCCTGTGGTGTGGACCTTGATGATCTAGCCGCGGTCTACCGAGGTATCTTTTGGCAAGCTCCTGCTGACTAAGCTCTAGGTCCACCCTGTGTCCTGATGGGACCTCTAAGAGGAGGACCTATACTTTGACCTCTATGTGCATCAACTCCCTATGGAGGTCTATGAGGTGGGCGAGACTACTTTTACTACTACCGCTGCTATCAAGCTGGCCTAAATAATGACCGTGTTGTACACTGGCCACCACGAGGAAGGGGTACTAACCCCCTTGATCTACCATCCTACATCTACTGTATGTGGCTCCAGACTCGGTCTCTAGCCTGCTGGGTCTTTCCCCGAGTCTCCTCTGCAATATAGGCCTTCTCGATGGCCTCAGCTAATGTCTATGGGTAGTGGATCCGCACTGCACCTCCAATATCTAAATTCAGGCCCTAGATGAACCTGTGAATCTGCACCTGCTCATCCTACATATACTCTACATACTGGAGTAGATCCAAAAATCTACTCTCATACTCTGCTACCTGAAGAAAGGGATTCCCGCGAGAGGTCATGGAACTCATCAATCCTCTCTACTGTATGAACCTCCGTGACAAATACCTACTCCTAAATCTCTCCTCAAATAGCTCCTAGGTCACTGTCTCAGAATCTACATGGAGCTTCTGCTCCTCTGTCCTCCACCATACTCCTGCTCCATCCCTCAGTAGATGGATCACAACACGATATTTCATGTTTCTAGAACAAGGACAAAGCTTGAAGCAACCGCTTAAGCTCACTAGCAGTGCCTCTACCCAAATTCACCCCGTCACCTAAGTAATGTGATGGCCAAAGATTCAAGATCTCCCCGACGTGATCCACAAACTGTGGTCTAATGGCCTGTAGGTCTCTCTCGCAAGCTCATCCCTAAGTCTAGGGCTCCGAGACCTCTCTCTATGCTCTGGAACTCACACCCCGTCCCCTAGGTGGTGAATCTACTCGCTAACTCCGCATAGGAGTTCTCTCCTCTATGCTCCTCACCGGGTCAAGGAGACACCCGGCCCTCAATGGAAGGGGCTCTGTCATGACTATGTGCATATCCTCCTCCTAATCCTCCACGTAGAGTGGCATTGACATCCCGAAGGGTCTACAAGATCTCGGGGTAGGATAGGCTGCACCCCCGATTCGGTGGTGTTGGTGGTGGTGAGTCCGAATCTCTATGAAAGTGTCTCTTGCTCCATCTGTACCTCCCGTATAGACCATAGCAAGAGTTAGCTCATTTTTCTAAGTTTTACACAACTTCCTATTTACTAAAATAATCACTTTCTAAACAAAGTTGTTTTCAAGATTCAAAAGTGTGATAGGTTTAAGTTTCATGTCCCAAGTTTACTAGTGTGCCCAATGGTCCAAGATTTTGAACCACTGCTCGGATACCAAGTGTGATGCCCATTAAAAAAACCCACTTGAGACCCAAGAAACAACCTAGGGTTAGTTATAAAATTATGGAATAATTTATTTTTTATTAGAAGTGTCTACAACCAAGTTGTAATTCAACAAACACCAACAGTTCCGAAATAATTCAATTTCACTAGGGCATACCTTCCATTGATTAACAATTAACAAATGTCACATGGTCCAAATTTTAGGGTTACAAGTTTCAGTTAGGTTCAGGGAGTAATTTACCCCATACCCACTTTGTAACAGGATCAAAGTTTTAACTTGAGTTTTCTCATAATTAACATATTCAAAATTTCCCTAAATCATTTTCATTGGATAGGAAATTTTCTCACCTTTCCAACGATATAAATAATTCCTCCTAACTCCTTGTAGAACTCTAGATATGGACTAATGGAGCTTAGGGATAAAATTTTCCCCAAGGGGACACGTGGCGAGAGGGGAAGAGAATTCATTTTTGGGTTTGCGGGTCGCAGGGTGGTATTTAGAATTTTTTCCTTGCACAGGAGAAAATTAAAAATTACTTTTGTGCCTCCACAAGTCCTCCAGGGACATGTGGAGGCCTCTGAGTCATCACCGGGGAACAAGGGAAGGGTGAGGTGGTGGAGTTTTGGAGTAACTTTGCCAAAGGGGAAAAAGGGGTAAATGATGTGCGCCGGTCCACGCACCCACTAAGAGTCTCACCAAGTGTGAGGACGCGAGTGCGGGTCATGGGGAAAAAGAAAAAAATTTCCAAACAAAAATTTCATATCATAAAGTTGCGAGGGTTTTCCCTACCCCACTTTCACCCCCATGCTGCCACGTGGTAGCCTCTAGTTGGTCATGCGGACCGGCGGGAGAAAGATAAAATTTTCCAAATTTTTTAAAAGGACTAGGGGCAAAAATGATGCCACACCTCCACCGTTGCCCCTTAAGGACACATAAGCACCCTCTCGATTGGCTGCGGGTTAGCGGAGAAAATTTCAAAAAAATCCCCAAACCAAATTTTAAAATTTTCTAAGGATTGAAACGGAATTTTTTAAATGGGGCCCGCTGGGTATAATTTTCCCAAATTTTCCTGCCAAGGTAGAAAAACTTCAAAGTGCCATAACTTGAGCTAGAAAACTCAATTTTGGGCAAATGAGGACTTTCTAGAAATCCCTTGATGTGCTCTTTTCACAAGAATCATCACTTTTACATTTTGATGAGGTTTAAGGGTTTAATTTTACAAAAACGATCTACATGATTTTAAATGGCAAACTATTAATTTTCAAATTATCAATTTGATTCAATTTGATCACCTCCTTCACTCAACATGCCAAATAGACATGGAGGATTACTCTAGAGAGGATTTAAAATTTTCGAGGAAGTTAATTTGCTCAATTTATTCCAATTTGAATTGTATCCAACAATTGACGAAAATGGCTAAGGAAGGGATTGAGTTTGTTTTTGCAATGGTTAAATTGTTTCCTTAAGATTTCTTTGTCAATTTGAGTTCCTTGATAATATATCATGTTAAATTTTAATATATCATGTTAAATTGAGAGGTATGGGACAAGTTTTACTTGTCCCACAAGCCTCCAAAAACAGCCCCCAAGGACAAATTTGAATTTCCAAGGAGGTGGAGTATTTCTTACTCCAAAATCTGACTTACACAAGCTCTTACACAACTTACACATCACTTACATATTTAATAAAAATCCAATAACTTCCGTTATTACTTTCCCATATCCCAATCTTATTTATTTAAATTTTAACCATATGATTTCTCACATTAATCTACCACAACAAAATTAAATAGAGAAAGGAACACATCACTAATAAAATACATACAACAATAATAAAAATAACCACACTAATAAAATACACAAACCCATGGTCACATGTAAAGGTAATCCCCCTCATGGGAATCCCTAAGAAAACAACACACAACACAATAAAACACGTTGTCATGGTGACCTTGTCGAATTCACCTAGAATTGCTTTGTGGTTGGTCTCCGATCCCCCAATGTTTGTTGTGATATTTTAAACCTACAAAACATAAATACCTACTTCGGCCTCATGGCCATATCAGAACATCCAACGTGATATAAATGAAATCACAAAACCAAATATATAAATGAATCATAACAACATCAAAGTAACAACTACATCATTTGCATTTTTAATCAACAACTATGTCATCATCATAAAATATCCATTTTCTAGATCTACTCATAATATCCAAAATCACATGTCCAAACAACATCCATAAAACATCCATGTCAAATAGTATATCATCATCCACATGTAAGGTGTCTCTAATAATCATCATGCATCATAATCAAATCAAGATCAACAATAATCCATGATCAAATGTCTAGTCATCATACTAAATAAGAACTATAATAACGTCCATAATGAAATCACGGTATCAAAATAAGCATCAAAAGTATCAAAGGGAAGTGGGCACTATAGGAGTGGAGCCGCAAAGTTGAGGAGAGCCAGGACCAAGAGAGAAAAAGAATTTTTAAGGACCTGAAGAAGGAATGACACCAAGGAAAGTAGCAAATGTTTCACCAAAGAAGGGAAAGAGAAAGGAAAATATTCCGTTTCTACCATTTTTAATAAAGAATGGTACACGGAAATGTAGTACCTAGATGACGTATTACTTGGTAAAGAATGGGTGTCTCACGTTAGGAAGATGTCCATCAGTGATTAAAACCATCGAACGAGCACCACAGAAAATGAAATGACACTAGAACTGGTTTACCCTACAGAGAAGAGGACACCAAATGGAATTCCCATCTATGATGATGAGGTAAAGGTGAAAATGGAGAAGGTTGGGTTGTTGCAACTCTACGAGTTTCCCTATTTTGGCAAGCCTGAGTGACTATACCAATGGTTGATGTTACACGTGCATGAAGACCACTTCTATTTTGTAGGTCGAGGATGTGCATAACCCCCCAGCTAATTTCTAAGTTCATCAACCTTATCTGTGAAGGATATTCATTAGATGATGATTTAGAAGACAAGGAAGCCATTAAGAAGACTGTTGAGGCTTATGACTACAAGAAGGGTTCATGTTACTTTGACATTTCTGCAATTACTGACTCGATGATGAGGATGGTCACGCACTTGGTTACAAATTTGAATGGGCAAGAGAGATGGACACAGATCAACAAGGCTTGGTTGAATGTGTGTCATAAGATCTTGAAGGGGACCATCTATAACCTCTCATATTTTATTGCAGAGGAGATCATAAATGCCACGTAGGACTGGAGAGAAGATCATGTTTTGTAATGTCCTCCTCACCATTGTCTTTTCTAAGATTGGATTGTTTAATGGGTTAGATAAGTTTGTTTAGGAATACCCAGATGAGGAACCCTCACCTACAAAGAGATTTAAATATTATACATGTGACACCATGATGGACTCTCATAAGGCATGTCTGGAAAAGTGGTACAAGCAGATGCGTAACACATTTGGGGCAAGATGGATAATACCTTAATAGTTTCCTTCACTATTGAAAGGAGAGGCCAAGTTTTCCATATACCAACATTTTTGCATTGAAAAATTTACTTTGGTAGATGGCACCAAGAGTCCTTGGTGTAAATTTCCTTTCTCCTTCACAACGACAATACTTCCAGGATGAGGTTAATCATTTCAAAGAGGTGAAGAAACTCATATTTGATCTAAGTGTAGTAGATCAAGACTACTATGAGCTACACAGAAACTAATATACCCTAAGAAGCACACCTATGTGGAGAAGTATGTCTCCCATGACGTGCACATGTTAAAACTAGTAACATTACTGTTACAGGGAGGACAATAACGAGGGTGTATTTATGCATAAGGCCTAAGTATGAAAAGGGAACTTATGTTGAAGATGATGTCTCCATTCCTAAGGACCGCACTATGTAAAAAATACTTGCAAAGGAAAAGAAATAAAGGAGAGGCTCTTGATAAAAATCCATCGAGTGCACATACATTATAGATAGTAGGGGCACAGAGTCAGGCGTAGGTACAAGTACTTACATCCACCGGAAGAGGTCTCCCATGATAAAATAGTAACCATAGAAGGAGGAATGGCCACGAAAGGAAGAGTCTCATGTAAGGAGAGATTCACCCAAGAAAGAAGAAAAAGATAATTCCCTTGAGCTAGAGTCACCAGGTAAGGAATAATAAGAGGGTGAAAAAGGGCCGGACTTAGGTGAAACAAAAACATGGAAGTCAACAAGGGAGATGAAGATGATGAAGAGCACAACGAGGCTCATAATCATCCTGTGTATGATGTACATGATTCAGAGGAAGAAGGAAATGAAGAGAAGGATGAGAATGAGGGAGGAACTCGGGATGACGGGGAGAAATGAATTAAAAATGAAGGATCAAGACCCCGACCCCAACCAAGGAGCAAATGGATAATACCATAGAGAGGGAAGTGGCAGGAATTATCTAACAGTTCGTAGAGCACGAATTCAATCGAAGTGCTTGAGGAATTATCAAGGAAATGAAGGGAAGTGTGAGTGTGGGAAAGGAGTATGCAAGATTGGGTGGAGACCTCGACTTAGTAGTAAACTTCCCAAAGGTAGCACACATAGGTTGAAAATGCATAGTAGCGGCACAGAACAAGAAATGACTTATATTAATGATCCAAACAAGGTACTACGTATGTGATTCTAAAGTACTATACCCACAAACCAACTCCTTGCTTGGTATTCTTTTGATGAAGAAGGTGTGTACCCACGCACAAGGAAAATTCTATCTTGGGATTTCGAGTCCCATGTTGATGAACCCAAGTTCAAGGTAAATCGAGATGAATTGATGAAGATACTAGATGCCAAGGGAGTAAACCCTCTAGTAAATTCCCAACAATTATCTAATGAGAAAGTTTACAATGTGATAAATAAAACATCGGTGAATGTGGAGGCAATATTCTTTAGAAGAAATGATAGAATAAGGGTCTTGGAGGAATATCTTGAGAAAAAGAATGAGGAGATCATTGAGCGGGACAAAGAGATAAAACAAAAGGAATTGATTAGTGCACAGTTAAGGTGTGAGATGAGGGATGAAAAGGAAAAGGTGCATGAATTCCATAAGAAGATAGAGGACATTTCGAGACATGATTATCTTGATGCACCCAAACCTAGCCCCCGCCTAAGTATAAATACAAGTAAACCATGCAATACTTGGAATATTTGACTCATATCCTCACCATGGAAATGTGACCACTCGCATTAGATTTAGCAGAGAGGTGATGGCATGCTAGAAGGAGGAGGAAAATATGAAGATTAGGGAGATAGTGACTTGGTGCTCTAAGCTCCTTGCTACACTAAAAACCACCACACGAGATGGCCAAATCTGAGTATGATAATTATGGCAACATAGATAGGGTAGTAAGCATATTGGTTTCTACACATGAGGCATATCTAAAAGAATTTTAGGAGAAGCATAAAGGCAATAGGGAAGAGCATGACAAGATCCTAGCCAAAGTTGAGAAGAAGTTGGAAGCAATCAAAACTTTTGGGGTTTGATTAAGAATAAGCTAAAGGAACTATACCCCCAAGTCACTCACAAGATGGATGTGCTAGGCAATCTTAACAAGCAACTAGAAAGCATTGTAGATACGTTGAAAGCTAAGAGTGAGGAACTTATTTTTGATGAAGTAATCACATTGGTGGGTGACCTACTTTAGTAGGTGTAGGGAGAAGTAGATGCATGGGAGAATATTGAGGCATCCATGAAGAAGGATTTCCCACTCCTCATGCAGCAATAACATATTCTTCTATTCTTCCATTCTTCCATTCTTCCATTCTTTAATTTTTTCAATACCTCTATTATTTATTATTTGAGGAAGAAGAATTTTTTCGAGGATGGAGAACACACGTAGTGTGGGGTGATGTTGGACCCTAAAATATTGGCTAAGCATCAAGAGGTGCATGTGCACAGATCGGATCGGATAGAAGGGCACTCAGGGAAAAGTGTGTAGGAAAAAGGTGTTTAAGAAGGGTTTAAGTGAAACCAAGGCACGTGCGGGAGGTAAAACAAGGGTTTAAAGAACTTAGCCATATTTGGCATCATAGAGTCACTTTAGGAAAAATGTGAGGACCTAAATAGGTTTGATAAGTGGATAAGGTGCCGCACCGTAACCTTAGAGATCAAAAAAAAGGATATTCAATGTAGGGAATATTCCCAGAGGCATCATTATAGTTAGTGGAAGGTTTGTAAAAAGGATAAGCATTCACTAATGGAGGACCACATCAAAACTTGGCACACAATATTCTCATGAGAGAATTCATGGTGGTGGTCGATGATCCTATTTAAATAAGTGCTTCAGACATAAACATATATAAAGAGTGCAAAAGGGGATCGAGAAAGAGAAGGAGAGTAATGAAGTACTGCAGAAATGCTAAGGGTTTGGAGTTCATAGTGCTAGGGTTTAGAGTACTTAGTATTAGAGGGTTGTAAGGGATACCATTAAGCATATGTATGGGTATTAGGATCTGTAATAAGGGATATAATGGGGAAAATTATAGTTAGGATCTCTGATCAGATAGGTTTGTAGGAGTTGAGTGTCCTGTCATCTAATGTATATGGTCCGAGACGACCCTTTTTGAATGTAATATGGATACCAATTTTTTTTTAAATAAATATACATGGATTTATTCTATATAACTTTCTTATGGGTGTAAACTATTATGTTATTTGGCTTATCACGACTCATATCTTGTTTCGTGTACTTCTTATAATGTTTATTTAGCTTCTGTGATGTATTGATGTGTATACCTATTAGTTATATCTTATGCCTTTTAAGTAGATGAATGTACTTCTATTTCTGAAAATAATACTCTATCAATGGTGAAATGCTCTCAAAATCTCACATAAAAGAGGGGATCGGTGCCTGGCGCACCTCGAGTGAACACTCAATGTATGTTGGGTGATAGGTTAGAGCACTTGGGGTTAGAAATAAGTATTGAGGGTAAAATAATTACTACGTATGTTCTACATGAAAAACATAAAAAGGAAAATTCAAAAGGAGCTCCCACAGATTACTTCCATGCATTTAAAAATAAGAAATATGAATGTAGATGCAAATAAATTGTCAATATTGCTTAAGAAAGGGAGGCTTCACCTGAGTTCAAGATGTTGGAGATAGAGGATGGGAAATTTTTCTATGTTTCTCAAATAAAATCATGGCCACCAAGGAAAGGAGGTATGACACAAGACCCTATGCATTCATTTCAAAATTGGTCTAATAATTCATATATGCATCCCCCACCTTGGGCTAACCCTCAAGGTTGGGCCCCATATCCTAACCAATATCAAAAATAGTGGAAACCTTAATTCCAAGGCCAACCACAACAATAATGGAAAAAAATCCTCAATCATGGCGAAGTCTTGGAGAGGAGGGAAGCAGTGGAACAACCCACCTCCAAATTACCAACAATCTTATTAGTAACCTCCTTATCCGCAATAGCAATATCTGATGCCAAACCCCCAAGTAGGCTCTCAACCAAAATCTACCCAACTACTAGCTCAACCAACACCTAACCCTAATAATAAAGTTACTCAGCCAACCTATTCCACTGAACCAACTCAATACCCTACCTATTTTTTTATGTCAATAATATCCATCTCCACTCAGGAAGATCACTTCCTCCACCAACTGGACCCACCATTACTAAGATTACTTGGAACCACGCATACAGCTGCAAAAGCATGACCTACAAAAAGTAGAAAAACGCTGCGAGACATATCTACAATAACATTATAAGATGTAACATGCTCATCCACAACAACATGAGAAAAATTCCAGCAAGGGTAAAACACGGGGTAATGAGCCACCATTTCCTAAAAGGTTACAAAAAGAACACCGACCTCAAGTCGAAATATGATTATGATTATTTTGACCAGGTGAAAGACATTTGTGTCAAAATTCCATTGATTTTATATATTAAGGATGTTTCCATCTATAAAAATTAGTTAAATATCCATGCATAAAGAAACCAAACATAAAGAGGAAATATCTAACTACTATACGGGTCATTGACAACTAGCTGATATTATGCTTGGGAACTCAATCCCACAAAAATACATAGATCCAGAAGTCCTCTCGGTAAATGTCACAATCAATGACATAGTTATCAATAACACAATAATTGAATTGGGGGTAACAATAAATATAATGGAAATATATATATATATATATATATATATATATATTTATATAAATATAAATATATATATATATATATATATATATATATATATATATTTATATAAATATATATATATATATATATATATATATGACTTGAAGTCGAGGGACTAAGACCAACAACCAAAGTCTTGTAGCTTGCAAATAGATCAACAATTAATCCTAAAGGAGTCTTGGAGGATGTAGTAGTAGTGGTAGACTCTTGGGAGTACCCTATTGATTTTATTGTTCTTCAACCAAAAGAAATCTTGGGAGGATATCCTATCATCTTGGGAAGACCATGGTTGGAAACTGTTGATGCATTCATAGGATGCAAGATCTAGTAATATGATTATCTCTAATGGAAGTGGTACCAAAATCTCATGCTTTACCCCCTGCACAATTGTTTAATGAAGAAGACCAAACTATTTGGGATGAAAATCCAGCGAGAAAACCAAATATCAATTCAGCAACTCATGATGCTAGAGAATTCATGCACAATTTAAGGGCAAGAATAAGATGTTGTTCTTTCTAACATCCTACAAAATAATTATGGGAGGAATGAAGAAGTAGATGAAAAATTACGAGTGTATAAGATGTCTTGAGAATCAAATCCTACTAGCATTAAAGCACTATGAATGTTCCAGGTAATAATTTCATCCTCCACCAATTTCTTCCACATGATTTATATTGAATTATGTAAGAAGTAGTGTATTCTCCATGACTAATCTCTCTAAGAAAGTACAAATTACTCCAAGAAAGCCACTTAATGTGAAAAATACACTAAGCATGCGAAAGAAGAGAAATTGTTAATTGCTCTTCTGCACAAACACAAGACATCATTTACATGGGAATATAGAGACATGCATGGGATACACCTAAGCTCTATATACATAAGATATACATCAAAGATAACTACAAGCCAATAAGACAACCACAAAGAAGAATGAACCCAACAGTGAGGGATATAGTGAAAGAAGAATTAAAAAAATTGGATGTTGGATTCATATAACCAATTTCATATAGTCGTGGGTGTCACCCCTTGTCATTGTACCTAAGAAGAATGAAAAATGGAGGATTTACGTGGACTATAGAGAGATGAATGCAACAACAAAGAAGGATCATTTTATGCTTCCTTTCACCGATCAAGTACGTGACACTCTTTCTAGTGAGAAATATTTTTCTTTTCTGGATGGATATAGTGGCTAAAACCAACTTTAGATTGCACTTTAGGATCAAGAAAATACCACATTCACATGCCCATGGGAAATTTTTTCATATTTTGTTCTTCTTTATAGTTTTTGCAATGCACCTACTACATTTCAACGAGAATTTTTGAGCATTTTCTCATTTCTAACCAATGACTACAAGGAGGTATATATGGATGATTTTACAATATATGGCAATACTTTTGATGAATAAATGAATAATATGGACAAATTTCTCAAGAGATGCAAGGAGCATAACTTATCCTTAAGAAATGAAAAATGCTACATGATGATGTCTAAAGGAATAGTGTTGGGGCATTATCTATCAACTACTAGAATTCAGGTAGATCTAGAAAAATATCTGTGATTATAATAAATCTACCAACACCAAAGAAGCATAAGGATGTGAGGATCTTCTTAGGCCATGATGGGTATTATAAAATATTCATACATGACTTCAGTAAGATTGTAGAAAAACTATTTGTTTCTTAGGAAAATGTAGCCTCTATTACCTTCTCCCTTTAAATCCCAAATGTTTTGTCCGATCACCCATCAATTGGGAGATCACCTGAGGCATTTGTAGGCACTAAGTCCCTCCTTTATGTGATATTTATAAGACTTCTTCACCATTAATGGAGGAATGTTGCATAATATAAAAACAAGCACTTACTCTACTAGATCTAAGCATAAATGCACCATGATATAAATGTAAACATTGTAATAACATAAGAGAACCAAATTTAAACCATGAGCAAAATGAACACTAGGGTTTGAACCCATAAACACATATATACAGAATAACTAGTCATATATATTGAAAATCAATGTTTATAATAGTCATACTACATCAAAAAGGTCATAACAGACCGAATAGATCAAGATAATAACATCCTACATCCAAAATATTATGTTAGCCACTAGAGCCATTACATATTTCTCACCATGAATCCTCCATTACATAGGAATACACACTTGGACTCTACACCCATCCTTTAATCCCCTTAACTCCTTACACACACACACACACTTAACACCTTTGTCTAGATCCAAATGCTTCCTTAAATAGGATAAGATCTTTCATAACCATCATTCTGAAGCAGAACTACATGCCAAATGTCATCATATCTTATATAATCAAGTTTCCAAGCCATGTAGATGCCAGCTAGCCATAAAAACCTCAAATTTCCATCCCATAACCATAAATATTCCCTAGAATATTATTTTCTTGAGCTCCAAGTCTCCATGTAACAACCTTGTCATCATTACACTTATCCACAGGTTCACATGTTTTGCATGTGATACCCTTAACCAAAATACAACTAATTCCTTAAACCTTTACACCCTTTACTATGTGCACTAACCTACCTCTCCTTTTTCACTTTCACTTATGTGATTTTCTCCACATTTATCTTTGTGCGTACACTCATTCTCTTCTTTAGAACTTAGTCATTTTCGGGCTCAACATCACCCCACACTAAACATGTTATCTATCCTTGGAAACAATCTATCCTTCAACAATCAAAGAATAAAGAATGGAAGGAAATAACAACCTCCCTTATCCAAAGAAAAAAATAATATTGAAACCGGTGTATAAGGATTGGGAAGTCTTTGTTCAAGGATGCTTCAATTTTATTCCAGAATCCACCTCACTTTGCACTTGTTGAAATAAATCCCCTATTAGTGCGCTGACTTCATCAAATGATAACTCTTCACCCTTAGCCTTCAGTGTATCAACAATGTTCTCCATTTTATTTCTAAGGTCACTCATCATGTCCATCCTTTGTGTGACTTGGGGATATAATTCATTTAATTTATTTTTAATCGAGACTCTTAGGTCCTCAATCATCTTAGATTTATTCTCAACCTTCATTGTGATCTTGTCCCAATCTTCCCTATTATTGTTGTTCTTCTCCTAGAACTCTTTCAGTGTCTTCTGCGTGTGTGAGCAACCAATATACTTACTACTTTATCCCTATCTCCACAGTTTTCATATAAAACTTTGGCCATATGTGTTGTTGTTCTTACAGATGTAAGGAACACTTAGTACAAAGTAATGGTATCCTCAATATTCAAATTCTCATGTTCCTTTTATCATGAAATAACTTCCGCCGCCGACTCCAATGAAAGAGGTTGTTTCTCCATTGTGATCAAGCATGTCAAATCCTCTAGGTAGAGGAAAGATGACTCATACTTCTACTCAGGAGGGGCCAAATCTAGGCGTGCTAAAATGATGGAGTCTGAGATAGTCTCCACCTTATAAGATTCACACACTTTCACCTCCTTTTCTCTCAACTCAAACTTCAACTGTGCAATTATGGACTCCTTCCCTTTTATCTCCTGTCTCTCTCTATTATCTCCTTATTCTTTTCCTCCAATTCTTCCTCCAAGGCTTTGATTCTATTATTCCTCCCGAATAACCTTGCCTTCACTTCTACTGATACCTTGTTGAGTGCATTACAAGAATGTTCATCAGTTAGCCATTGAGTATCCATGATAGGATTCACCTCATTGGGGTTTTGTGTTTTTATCATTACATCCACACCAACTTTGAATTCAGGCTCATCAACATGGGACTCGAAGGTCCATGACAACATATTTATTTTGTGTGTGTACAAAATATCTTTCTCAAATGATGAACAACAAAAGAGTTGGTCTGTGGGTATTGTTCTCTAGAAGTGCATGCATAGGACCTTGTTAGGGTCATTGACATAAGTCATCGTGTGTCCTTACGTCAATGTCACACCTTTTCCATTGGTGCGTGGTGCCTTTGGGAAGATGATTGCTAGACTCTTCTCTTATTCCACACTCTCCTTTTCCTCTCTCAATATCTCTTCAACGCTATGCTCTATCTCATGCTCCACCAAGTTATGTATGATTCTTGCCACTTCCCTTTCCACGCTTCCTCCAACTACCCTCTAGCCGTGTGTGGGGTATTATACACATTCGTCCCTAATTATGTTTCACTTCCTCCCATATTATGAGAGCCCTCCTCATAATCATTCTTCTCCCCATCATCAAATTCATGTACATTGTACACAAGGGATCTTCACCTTCCTCGTGCTCTTTGTTATCCTCCTCAGACCTGTCACCCTTCATGCTCTCCATCTCCTCAGAGTTTGAACTCTACGCCATCTTCTACTTCTTCTTCACTGATGACTCCTCTATCATAGGGGACATATCCTTCTCGATGATTCTCTTTTAAAGGGGATTTATTCCAAGTATAAGTACACGCAATTGAATCTTGTGCTTTTGTGGTTTAAACTATACGTGTGCTTGGTGCCCTACTTATTGGATTTTATTCCCTTTCTCTCTTATTTAACACTACCTTATTTCTTTGAGTAGGATCTTTTGGGATGGATACATCATCCTCAACATATGTTCCCTTTTTGAACTTGGGCCTTAGGTGTACATAGATCCTTGCTACCGTCTTTCTTGCAATAGGTATTGACACGATTTTACCATATGTACGTCATGAGAGACATACTTCTCCACATAGGTGTGCTTCTTAGGATACACTAAGGTTTAGTGTAGCACGTGGTGATCTTGATCTACCTCACTTAGATCAAATTTGATATTTTTGGCCTCGTTGAATTTGTTTACTATACTTTAAAAGTACTACATTGTGAAGGTAAATGGTAGTTTACACCATGCAATTATTGTACCATCTGTTAAACCTAATCTGCCTATGCGGGAATTGTTGGTATATAACAAACTTGGCCTCACCATCCACCAATGATGGCATTTTTTCAAGTATTCTCCATCCTACCCCAAATGCATCATGCATTCGCTTTGCGCTTTATATGGAGTAGTCATTGTATCACAAGTGTATGATTCAAACCTCTTAGCGGGGGAGGGTTCTCATCAGGGTATTCCCATACGTAACTATTTAGCCCATCGGAAATCCAATCTCAGATCACACAATGGTAAGAAGGATGTTACCATGTATGATATTATCCCCATCACACATGGTATCTATGAAATCCTCCGTAATGAAGACTGAGAGGTTATAGATTGTTCCTTTTGAAATTTTCGTGAAAATATACAACCACCTCTTATATACTTTTGTCCACCTATCTTGTCCATTCAACTTGGTGAGTAGGTGCATGGCCATCTTCATTACTGGGTTAGTGATCTTGGTGATATCAAAGTAGTGTAAACCCTTCTTGTATTCATATTCCATGGCTGTTTCCTTAACGACATCCTTGTCACCCAAGTCATCCTCCAGTGATTCTCTAGTGCAGATAAGCCTAGTGTATTTAGAGATCAACTAAGTAGTTAAGCACATTCTCCTTCCTGCAAAGTAAAAATAGTCCTCATGTATGCGTGACATCAACCACTAGTATAACCTTTCAAGTTTTCTAAAATATGGAAACTCATAGAGTTGTAAAAGTCTAGCCTTCTCCAATGTGGTCTTCACAGAGTCATCATACACAAGTTTATCATCCTATATCCTTTCTCCTATCAGGTGAACTGGATCTAATGCCATCTCCTTCTCCATGGTATTTTCCTATGGTTATAATCATTGATAACCATCTTGCACACGTGAGAAACCCATTCCATCCCCATTAAAATTTCATCTAGGTACTACATCTCTGCGTACCACTCCTTGTTAAAACTTGTCGATCGACGGTTTTCCTTTTCCCTTTCCCTTTCCCTTCTTTGGTGAAACATTCGATCCCTTCCTTGGTGCCATTTTTCTCATCAAGTCCTTGTAAATTCTTCCTTGCATCATGATTTAACATTGCTTTGTCCCTTGACTCCACTCCTATGAAATTTCTTCAAAACCCGTGCCCTAGCTCTATAAACCCTAACCTGGAAAACTCTCCTTCCACAAGACAGCATAAAAATTCATAGGAATCCAACAAACAAACTCATTTATGCACACATGTGTAGTCCATTCTACTCGGTTCACAATTCCACCAACTCCACTTCACATGCAACTCTTCACAAATTCTCTGCAAGGATGCCCTAGTTCACAAGAGCTCTTTAACAAAAACACAACGTAAAAAAATAACTCTCCCCGACCTTCTATTTATAGCTTTTTACTTTTTCCCGCATTAACTCCCATGCCACCTACCACCATACAACCACATTAAATTCATATTTTTCCAAAGTGTTATCCTCATGTGCATTTTTTCTAGTTCTTTTCTTTCACACGTAAACTTGTGTGAAACTTCACAACCCCGTGGCACACAAAACTTCATTGATCGTAGACTTCCTATGCATGCTCATACTACCTAATTAAATCTTAACACTTCTCTTTAGCTAAGTTCTTTATGTAATCTACCTCATTTTATTCTACAATATTATCCTTGTGCGTGGTTTTTATAAAGCTTTTGACACCAATCTTCTCCCATGATTACCTCTGCTACGTGTGCTCCTCTGAACCCACACACTTTTGAATTTCTCATCCGGGCCTTCAATCAATATCACTCCCAGCACTTTCTTCTTACTACACTATTCATTGAAACTCTTCTTTACACTCTCCACCCCACACTAAATGGATGTGTGGTCCTCTATGCATAAAAACCCTTTAGATCAAATTGGCTATCGGTGCACAAATGCACCCACAACAAACAAACAAGGACACAAAGCAAGGAGACGATGCAAAGGAAACACATATAAAGTAAAATGAATTAAGGGAGATCCTAAGATAACTAGAAACACTACCTTATTTATAAATACCAAGAATACTTATTTATAGGAGGGCTTCAACCTATAGGTTATAGAAACTAGGAAACCCCGTGCCATCTAGCGCTTGTAATTGGAAAGTGCCTGAATCAAGTATGTAAGTGATAGTATATGGTCCCAACCAATGCACCTTGAGCTTCCCTAGGTGGCACAAAAACTTAGAATCATACAATAGGACCATCTTGCCCAACCTCAAACTTCTTGTTTTTAATATGATGATCATGTCATGCCTTTTTCGTGCTTTCTCCATCTTCTAACTCCATCTAGAAATGGCTCACATCTCATCCAACTCCATAAGTTTATCAATGCACTCCTCTAATGCTTTTTCATCATCCAATCCTCTTGCATGCACAATACACAGAGATGGAAACATGAATTCCACAGCAGAATTGCCTCTGCGCCAAACACCAATTGAAAGGGCACGGCCTTGTTCAATAACTTATAAGTTTTTTCTATATGGCCATAGCACCGTAGAGACTTTATCATCATAGTCTCTTCTTCTGAAATCACAAATCTTTGTTAACATGTGGCTTAATATTTTGTTAAAGGCCTCAGCAATTCTATTATTCTAAGGGTGATAGGGTGTAGTTTTTTTATGGGCCACCATAAATTCAACTAATAATATTTGAAGATTCTTATTTAAGAAATGCATACCCCTATCACTCATTAAGCTCAACAGAATCCATACCTATTGATTATATTCTCCCATAAGAACCTAGTTATTTTATCCATCATGCAATCCTTTGAAAGCACCTCTTTTTCCCACCTTATAAGATATTTTTGTAAGTGATAATATAATGTGAACCTATCCTGCATGCGGATGGGGAACTAGGGCCCACAAATTCAATTTCCCATTTTTTAAATGGCTCTACACTATAAATAATCCTTAATGGTATTTCATCTCATTGCCTTAGATTACCAAGGTGCTGGAAATGGTCATAAGCCTTGCAATACTCTATACAATCCTTATAAATTGTTTCCCACCAAAGGCTTGCCAATAGGATCTTGTGTGCGGTAGCATTTCCTACATAGTGACCTCCTGCAATGCCACCATGGGCCTCCTCCATAATTACAATACACTCATGTTCAAACACACATCGACACAAAACCTCATCCTTTCCTAGCTTGTATAAGCCTCCACTAATCAACATATAGGGCGCAATGCGTATAGCTAACTATTTTTCTCCAAGGCTTTCATTCCTTCTGGTGCCAAACCCATTCATAAAAAACAAAAATATAATTCAAATTAGAGAGTGTGTGCTACAATCTAAACAACTGTGCATCTGACATTATGTCCTAAATGCTTTGTGTGTCCTCTCTTGACTCAATCTGTGATAGATGGTCAGGTCACAAATTTCTCTTCCCTAGTTTTACCACAAATTGTAAACTAAAAATTCTGAAATATTTAGAGCTAGTAGCATAGGTACCCTTTTAAAATGATTTTTTTCACCAAGTAATTTAATGTCATGTGGTATGTGTAGAAAATAAAAGGTGTTTCTAGCAAATACTACATAAATTTGTGTAACACATAGACCATTGGCAATTCCTTGTGCTCTGTGGTAGTTTAATTTTTCTCTCTAGACTTAGTTTCCTACTAGAAAAGCACAAGGGATGGTATACAATCCCCTCTCTAGTATGTGTTAAGATCACTCCTATTTCCATCCCTGACGCATCTATGTGCACATAAAAGGGCTTATCCAAAGAGAGAAATTGAAAATGGGCACAATAGTGAGCCTGTCCTTCAGTGTGTCAAAAGCCATCTGTTGCGCCTCATCCCAATGAAATTTACCCTTATGTTTTAACAGTTCCTCCAAAGGTACGGAAATATTGGCATAGCCCTTAATGAATTTCCTATAATATCCCGTATGCCCTATAAATCCACACACTATGCTTTGACTAGTAGGCTCCTCTAAACCCAAGATAACAACCACTTTGGCAGGGTCTACCAATAAGCCTTCCTTGCATATGATGTGACTGATTAATGTGCCAAATGGAGTAGCAAAGACACATTTCTTAATGTTAAGAAAGATACTCAAGTGCTTGCATCTCTCAAACATCAATCTCAGATTGTCACAATGGTCTCTTACTAACCTATACACCGTCCAATCATCTAGGTAAACTTATAGAAACTTATGGATGAAGTCTTGAAAGGACTTTAATACAATACAAAAAAAAATCATGGTCATTCTTCAACCCAAAAGGCATGATCATATAAGAAAAATTCCCCATTCAGTGGTGAAAGTAGTCTTCTCCTGGTCTTCCTTCGCAATTCTCACCTGGTGATAACCTGAAAATCCATCTATAAAAGAATAGATCTCCTGCCTTGCTACTCCTTCCAAGATATCCTCAGTAAATGGGGTTGGAAAAGGATCTATGACACACATAGCATTCAAGTCCCTATAGTCAACACAAATCCTTATCCTTCCATCCTTTTTAATACTAATTACCATCGGGCTTACCCACTTAGATTCTTCAATCACCTCAATGATACCAGATTCTATCATCTTGTCAATTTCCTCCTTAACCTTTATGCACAAATTTGGTTTCATCCTGTAAGGCATATTCTGAACCAGGTGTGCACTTTATTTTAACTTAATCCTCATTTCCCATAAATATTGGTGAAATCCTTTAAACTCATGGTACCTATATGGGAACAAATCTTAGAAGTCACACAAAGAGCTCAACTAGTTTTGAAACCTCCGGTCCATCTAGTAATCTCTAATGACAACTTCCTTCATCTCTACCTCTGTACCAATGTTAACCTTATTCATTTTCAAAGGCTCATGATAAGTGTGTTATTTCTCATCCACATTTTCCAATACTTTGCGTGTACCTACAGTATGTTTAATATCTAAATTTTCCACTTCCTCATCGTCTATCAAATAGAATAACTTTCCTTTTTCTTTCTCCGGAAGGCACACTCAAGTTTTACCTCCTTTGTCTATTCTTTTAGTTATTCTTCTACAAATAATTCCCCCACTCAAGTTCTCCTAACTACTCCAAAATTCGGTCCTCATCCATGCCACTATCTCTCATAATAAGGCATTTTACTACCTATAACACCTCATTCACCGTTGGCTTCGAACTTTGATACTCAAAAGATTGAATAATATCTACTTTCAATTCCCGTGATTTTCTCGTCGATGACATAGCTCGAATGAATATACCATACACGCATGTAGCCCTATAGGGTGTAATAGAAATTATTCACCCATATTGAAGGAGGCATGGCTTCCATGCCCATCATCTAAGTTCTCTCAAACTCTTGGACGTGGAGGGACATAGACTTCTTCCCATGATAGTCGTGTATTGCAGAGGGTGCATTTCTCCTCATAAACCTAAAAGAGAGCATAGTTCTCGCTTCATGCCACTCTAGAAGGTTGTTCGATGGGTCGCCCACCATTGCGTTGTCATTCTACGTAATGTATAAGTTAGTATATTACTCCTTTCCATCTCGACGGTCTCCATCTGTGCCTCCATCACATGCGGAAAGACATCAGGGTTACCCTCTCTAGTGTATCTGGGTAACTACTTTCCTCCCAGGTGCCTAACCGAGCGTGCCCTAGTGATGCGAGTCACGGTGCCCTTCAATTGTCTCCCAACTAGCTCATAGGTCCTATGTGCCCAATTTTCACATGCAACACTAGTTGTATCACTCATGGATTGAGCATCTTCCCATTGAATGAATCCTTCTCTTGATGGATGAACAACCTTGGGGTCTCTAATGGTGTGCACATAGATTTTATCCAGGTCCTCTTCTCCTAAGGGTTCTACATAGGGTGCAAACTTCCCATCCATCAATGGAATAATGACACACTCCTCTTTGTTCTCGAAAATTATGTACCCTTTGTTAAAGCAAAATTCAAAATTATTCTTATAGCACTAGGGGCATCCAAGTAGGGCTAGAAATTTATCTTCCTCGGTAAGCGCTAAGACTTCAAAGTCTCCAATAAACTTTTCCCCTTGGATGGTTATGGATGCATCCTTCAATACCCCGATGGGCATAGCCTTCATCCTATTTTCCATATACAACACATTTGAAGATGGTTGTAATGGGGTCTTCCCATCTAATTCCATGCATCTAAAGTGAGAAAATTGACCTCAACACCTATGTCAATCAATAATGTTTCTCAAGATCCATCCATCCACAACTACATTTAATTTGATTTCCTTTTGATAGTGAATAATGTTGATGAGGATAGAATATTCCTATTAAATGTACAATAAATGATCTCATCTTACTCTCCTTTTGATTAAATTTGACTGCATTTTCTCGACTTTTTTTATTTGATATAAGTTAGGATGTAATTTTCCATCTTTTGTTGATTATGATTCTAACATTTAAAAGCTCTGTAATTCCTAACAAAGTGTTTTGGAAACTCATTTTTGTAATAAATTAGGTCGCAATCAAGTGGAAGAATGAAGTATGAAGTGGTCAGCATGTTTTTGAGAGCATATGTTTCACTACAACTTAGTTCCGGAACTTCTAAGCTAGTTTCATAACTTCATTACACAGTCACAGGCTTTATCACCTAGTTTTGGAACTTCCAGAATTAGTTTCGAAACTCTAGTAATTAGTTCTAGAATTATCAGAATTAGTTTTGGAACACCTACAAATAACTTCAAAACTCTCTCTTTAAACTGGAATGATTTCCTTAAGTTCTAGAACTCTTTTAGGTTTCTAAAATCGATAAGAATCTATTTCAAATGGCCGGTAATTTGTCAAATCAATTATCCTATCAATCAGGAGAAGATTCAAAGACTTCCAATTCTCCATACTTGCAGATCCAAGATAATTATCACACAGCTTTATGTCCAGCCATGTTCCAATTCAGTATCTATTATGGCCCGATTTAGTTCCATCGTGTGAGTAGAACATTTATGGCCATAAATGCACCCATGGAAGAAGTAGATACATATAGACTTGTAGATAGATTAAAGATATATAGAGAAGATAGAGGAATATAGATATAGGATGAGATAGATATAGATTGATACACATATCCAACACATTTTTGTAATACAGACATTTTATCAATAAAATAGCCATTCCTATTTTGAGAGAAAATTAAGTTTTTCAATCTTGTTTCAAGGTGGAGAAAGGGCCCACTCCTCCAAGAACCAGGATCCTTGTTTTTATTGGTATTTTTATTTTTAAAACAAATAGTTTAGATCTCATTAATTCTGTCACTTTTAATTTAAAATCTGTTGTAGACTTGTCCCTGCTAGTGTTCTAGATTACGTTCTTATTTCTTTGCAATCATTTTCCAATCATTATCAATTATGTGTTTATTTATGTAATGTTTATTTCCAGCAATTAATTTCTTCAAAGTGTGTTTAGTTCCAAGGAAAATTGTGTTTGTGTCCAACAATTCATTTCTACAAATTGTGTTTACTTCCAAGGAAAAGTATTTTAATTTCCAACAGTTCATTTATGTAAAGTGTGTTTACTTCCAGCATGTTTTCATAGTTTGATCCCAATAATTTTTTTAACCAAGAATTCCTTAAGATGTTAAAAGATCCCCCATAAAATACAAAATACATACAATCAATTACTAGATTGCAAAGATTCCACTTGTTGCATATAGCTTTAGAAACACCCTTGGTTTGAATATGACATCAACAGAGAGTTGATTAAATGACACCCATCATTTTGGTGCCATTGCTAGGGAACCACAAGTTAGAATTTTCTAATTAGGTGTCAACAAGAGCAATAATGATACATTTAGTAATTAAAGAGATCTTCCCTAAGATATCACAAAATTTATGAGTAGACCAAGATACTCCAAGGGTATATTTCTCCCAAAACTATCTCAACAAGAATTACCATCATCCTCTAGTTTAAATAAGGAATTTGATCAAGAGTTTGAGGCACCATTATGCCTGTAAGACAAGAAGAAAAATTGCCACCTTTGGAATTCTAGGATCAATCACCAGAGGGAAGTAGAGCCTTTAGGAAAAATATTATTTCTCAAGATCCATTTAGAGCAATTTTTGATTCACAATTGAGTAGTCAACCTCCTACTCCTGAATTTTCACCATCCCCAAAATAGATCACATACCACATTGATTGGGAGAAAGGACTAGAAAATACTAGAGAGATGGAATGAGAAGTTGAAAGAGAACCTTATAGGACCTTTACCTATCCCATTCAGTTGGAGGATGATGAAACCACTATGAAGAACATTTCACCTACACACTTGCCCACATTTAGAGGAATGTCATCTGAGGATCCTGACCAATTTCTATTTGAATTTAAAATACTATGTCAGACCTATGATTACAAGACATATAATCAAAATCTCAAGTTGTTTTCATATACCTTGAAGGATGAAGCAATGAGGTGGTTTATGGGATTAACATCTAATTCTATTACCAATTGGGGACAAATGGAAACTTCCTTCCTAGACAAATATCAATATTACTATAGAGGAAAAAATAGGAAGGAAGAATTTTTCAAAATCAAATAGGAAAAGGATGAAAATATGGAAGATTATTTGGATAGATTCCTCTTTGTGAGTAAAATATGTGAATTTGTACTTCAAGAAGAGTTAAGAAAAACCATCTTTCTCAAATTTTTGGAAGATGAATCTAGGAAGCTCTTAACTTGATAGGAGGTGGAAACATTGATCAATTAAGGATGAATGAAATTAAAGAAATTTGTAGAAGCTATTCTAGAACAAGGGGTGGACCTAGGAAGGAAAAATTAGTGAAAATTTTGAATCCATATATGAAAAAACTAATGGATGAATTAGAAAATTTTAAAACAGACATTTTAGTTCAATTAACCTCTACTATGGATGGATTGCAAGCTAAAGCAAATGCTAAGACTGAACCATTATCCATGTATTGTCCTAGATGTAGGAAAAAGCATGCATTAAGATATTGTCCTCAGGATAAAATGGAAATGTACCTTGTCTATGAATCTAGGGACCATGAGAGTAATGTTTATTCTCTTCTTTCATTTATAAAGAATCAACTCAAACAAACCAATACATCAGAAGAATTAAATTTTGTCTAGAGATAACCTACCCAAGGATAGTTCATGCCAAGGTCACCTCCTAATCCTTAGATGATGTCATGGCCTACTCAAATAGTACCAAAAATTTGGGGAAAACTACCTTGGAATCCCTAGGATTGGGCAAGTCAATCTTGGCACAAGGACATCAACAACCTTGGACTGGTCAAAATAACTAGTATGCTTGGTCATAACCTAGATGGAGCCCTAGTAATTATACTCAAGGGAAAACATATCCTAATCGAATCAAGAAGCCATAATGGGTGCCCTAGTATAAAATTCACAAACCGAGAATGTAGTCCAAATGTAAATGCCAACACAAAAAGACCAGAAACCCAAGAAACAAACTAACTCCCGTCTACAAAACAAAACCAGAAAAATAAATTGATCTTAACACCATGGATTGTAAGGATATTCACACTGGATCCGAAAAATAGTTGGCATCCACCGTTATCATTGCTGAAATGATAGAAGAAACTAAAACCACCGTCCGGTTTCCCCACAAAAATGAAAAAGAAAGAGATAATGAACCGAAAAAGAAACTCTCTCAAACTCCATTTCTAGAGAGGTTCAAAGAAGCTATAGAAATCAAGGAATCTGAATTGATGTAGGAACTAAGGAGACTGAATAGTGAAATACTACTGCTACAAGCAATTAAGAACATTCCGAATTGAAAAAATTAATCAAAATGTTAGGTTTGAAAAAAATTGGAAGAAAGAAGCAGTACCCCAAGACTATAAAAGTAGATGGGAAACTTGTTGATTTATTAGTAGGAAAGCTCCTACTTCCCAAATATGGAGATCCTGGAAGCCCTGTTATTTTTGTCTTTATAGGGAATAAAGATATACATAATGTTTTGGTTTATTTGGGAACAAATATAAATGTAATGACATTGGACACTCTAAAAACATTGTTGTTAATAGGTATACAACCTACTAACATTATATTGCAGATGGCATATCAGTCTGTAGAAAAACTAGAAGGAGTTATTGAATATGTGGCAGTTATGGTGGAGTCATGGAAGTATCTAATTTAATTCCTTATATTGCGGCCAAAAAGTAAAACATTGGGTTATCCCATTATTTTGGGCGAGACAAAGTGGTTAGCTATAGTTGCTTCCTTAATTAATTACAAGTCGGGTGATATGACTATTTCAAATTGTAAGAGTTCTAAACAAATTTAAGTATATCCTCATGTGCATGACTTTTTAATGATAATCAAGAGCAATTATGGGTTGATTATCCAAATATTAATGAGAAACATTTGTCTTCGTTGGCTATGATCACATTGTATGATCAAGTACGAGAAATAGAAGATACGATTAACCCGCTATTGAATATATACCAATCATCCTTGGAGCAAGAGGAAATAGTTCCGAACCTACGCAATTTGTTCTCGAACCTACGAATCTATTCCAAAACCATCACAATTAGTTCCGAACCACACAAACAATAACTCCCTAAAAATGAAGATAATTTCACTCCAAAGGAATGATATTTATCTTAGGGAGAGGAAGAATCTCTAGCTTCAGCTTCACATATATCAGGATATGATGAAGGATTTCTAGAAAGTAGCAGTGATGAAGAAATTGACCTACAATAAGATAAGTATCATAATTCTTCTTACTGTCCCTTGTCCAACATTTTGTCTCAAGGAACTTTTGGAGATGTTGCTACATATCATATGTTGTTGCCACATGCATGTAAACTAAATACTTTAATGGAACCCTTTCAACAAATCGATTCATCATACACTCAGTAACCAAACATGTTGAAATTCAACTGGTAAAATTTTTAATATTAATAGTTGGTGAAGAACGATGAAGAAGATAAATTGTTTGATGTTCGAAGGTCATACTAAAGATTTTTTGGGATTATAAATATATGAAAGGAATCCACCCAAGTATCTGCACTCATCACATTTATACTTGAAAACATTAAACCCAAAGCAACCTCGAGAGAAGGATTAATGCAACCTTAAGGGATATAGTCAAACAAGAAATTGAAAAACTATTACAAGTATGTTTTATCTACCCTATCTCAAATATCCAAAGGTGAGTGTATCCTCTTGTAATTTTCCTAAAAAGAATGGAAAATGGAGAATTTGTGTTGACTATAGGTGATCCGTAAACTTCTACTTTGTAACTCTACAAATCACACAATTATGTTGTTTTACTTTCAACTTTAGAAAATGATAGATTTGCTTGAAAAATTAGAGCTTCGTGACTGATTATCTAGTGCTATAGAAAGGAAATTACAGAGAGAAGGAAATAATTCAAAACTTCAACACCAACAATTTTATCTTGGAAACCTCCAATGGAGGAAAAATAGTCAGGAAGGGAAACTACTCTTTCTTCCCACTTTTATTGGTCTAATATAGATAATTACAGATTACAATAAGTATGAAAAGAAGCAACAATGTAAACCTTCTCTCCAATTACTTCCTTGCTTTGTTTCTACACCTTGCTCCTACAATTCCATTCCAGCACTGAATATCTTGCTCACTTCTCTCATTAAACTCTGCTTCTCGATCTCTCTAGATCTTTGAATTATCATTAACTTGCTCCCTTCATGCATTTATAGGCCTTCCCATGTCCCATCATGCACTCGAAGACATGAAAGGGCATGGAAGGGGAAGAGACACAGCTGGGAACTTCAAATTCACATCCATTTGCATTCCATTATTCTTTTCTATTTGAAAGCGTGAAGACCGCCGCCTAACTAGACCGGAGGTCTTAGGACTGCTGCCCTAGCTAGGTGGCGATTTCAAGATAGTCACCCTATAGGGCAGCGGTTACTGAAATGACCACTCGCATAGAGAGGAGATTCCTTCTAGAACCTTTGTTTACCTCGGTTTTCTCAATTTTATTTTTTCTCCTTCTTGCCGTGATGGAACTGATGAAGTGGTGTGTTTTTTTGGATCCATATGGATCATACCTCCCCTACTTATGAGGCTTTTGGTCCCACAAAATATTAGTGGGGGAGTGGTAGAGGAATCAACTCCCTCTTGTGCTCATTCGAGTACCATTGGGTCTTTCTTGGTGTCTTCTCTCATCCAACCTGCCAAGACTCCTGTGGATCTCTGGTTTGTTGTTCCAGTGCTACATCCTCCTCTGAGTTACCTCAAGTATAATCCTCTTTGGAAGGTAAATTTTTATCTTTCCTTCTTTGTCATGCATAGATGGCGTTAGTGGATGCGAGCTCTTGTAACTTACTATCGTGTGCATCTGCATGAAGTATGGCTTGAAGGTTTCTTCTCCAACCTACTCAAGTATGGCAAAGGTCCCATACTATAGTGGTTTAGTAATTTCTTATCTTTTTCTCTTGAGATGGATTGGCTGAATCCTCCCTAGGTATGTTGCTGCTATAGTCACCACCATTCCTTGTATCTCCTCTTCTTCTTGTTGCCCCCCATGGTCAGGTCTAGTGAATTCATAGGTAGATACAATGACTGCATAGCAGAAGTTTGTTTTTCTCCTTGAATGAGCAGTTCCTATGGTGGCTTCTTCTATAAAAACTGACAAGTGCTATCCAAATTCTCCATCCTTTGGTCAAAAATATCCATTATCTTATGCCCATTTTTTTCTTCCAATGAAAGAAAACAAAACTACTGATTTTCCCTGAATAAGTCTTGGTGTTTGGTTAGCACTTACCATAACTTTCTTTGATTTTTCCTAATGTTCCCTGATGTTAAAACTAAATCTTTCCTTGATCCATTTGTACCATTTCTCCCTCCTTTTGAACACAACAACATCCTTAGCATAAAAGTAAGGACTTAGAAGATAGCGTCAAATGCATCAAGTGGAATAATATCATCCTCTAATACATTTATGTATTGGGTATTTATCCCAAACCGAAACTTACACTTCCTTGTAACTTATTTCAACATCCATCCTAGTGGGTATGGATGTGGATGCGTAAGTCTCTACACCAAGTTTTCCTATAACCACATCAGAAATAAAATTTGACTGAGAACCAGAATCTACTAAAGTGTTTACCTTAGTCTTCTTGATTTAGATTATGATTTGAAATAGCTTACTCATCTTTTCTTCTTCTACTACCCCATACATGTTAGTGGCCATGCATCCTAGCCTCTCATCTACATCTGAATCATCCTCAATCTCCACCTATCTTTCTATCTTCATAGTGGCCATGGATTTCTTGGAATCCTTGGTTCGGTGCTTTGGGTGCAATTCCGTATGCAACTTCCAACATGTGGCATCAATATGTCCATTTACATCACAATTCTTAGGATATTTACAAGTATGTAAAGTAGTAGGGGCATGCTTACCTTTCCATTTACGTATGCTACTTGTCTTCCCTTGTTCATTGTCCAGCTTGTTCTGTTGATTGGTCTCCCTTTGGCTCTGTTTCTCCTTGCTTCTTCTCATCATCAATGTAGTATGTTTGTACACAAGATTCATTGAGATCCTTCGGCTTTGTGGAGATTTCCCTCCTTCGAAGGTGAGTGTAAATCCCTCCCAAATACTTGGTCATAATGGTGCCATCCTCCAAGTCCATATTAAGCAACATAGTTTGTCTCTTAAATTCTTTAGTGTAGTCCCGCACACTTTGACCGATGCCCTATCTAAAGTACTACCACTTAATCATCATGTCAGTCTTATGGCCAATAGGATAGAATTTAGCTCTAATCAATTCTTTAAAACCTTTCCAAGTACTAACAATAGGACGTTTATTCTTCTCACAAGTGGCTAGATGGGTTTCCCACCAAACCAAAGCATGACCTTCCATTTTGAGACGTGCAAAGGTGACCCTTTGTGCCTCAATGACATTATGCACACTAAGGTAGACTTAAAACTATTTTATCCATTTATCTAGTAATTTTGGATCTACTTGTCCTTCAAAATCTTTATTTCCACTTTTGTTTCAACTTTAAAAGGTATATGTGTAGATTTTACCTTCTCACTTACAATTGGTGTCTTTTCATGTTCTTCCCATTCTTCCTCTTTTTGGCTCTTTCCGATACCAAATTTTTTGGCTAGTTCTCAAACCACCGAGTCCATGGAATCTTGCTTAACCAATGCCGTCTTTTGAAGATCTGAAATCTCTTCTTGTTTTCTATGCTATATATCCATCATGGTCTCTAGCATCTTGACTCTACAGACAAAGTTCTCTTCCTCCATTTGATCTCGAATTCTCTATTTCCACTTCTTCGTAGAAATATCTATCTCATGAGGTAAAACTTCTTCACCTTTGGACCTTTTCACTTTCATAAAAATCACAAGAAAGATTCAAATACCACAGTCCTGGATATATAATCAACTCTGATACCAAAATGATCCGTAAACTTCTACTTTGGAACTCTATGAATCACACAATTATGTTGTTCTACTTTCAAATTTGGAAAATGAAATATTTTCTTGAAAAATTAGAGCTTCATGACTGATTATCTAGTGCTATAGAAAGGAAATTACAGAGAAGGAAATAATTCAAAACTTCAACACCAACAATTTTATCTTGGAAACCTCCAATGGAGGAAAACCAATGGGAAGGGAAAATTCTCTTTCTTCCCACTTTTATTGGTCTAATATAGACAATTACAGATTACAATAAGTATGAAAAGAAGAAAAAATGTAAACCTTCTCTCCAATTACTTGCTTTCTTTGTTTCTACACCTTGCTCCTATAATTCCATTCTAACACTGAAGATCTTGCTCACTTGCTCTCATTAAAATCTGCTTCTCGATCTCTCTAGATCTTTGAATGATCATTATATTTCTCCCTTCATGCATTTATAGGCCTTCCCATGTCCTCCTATGCATTGGGAACATGAAATGACATGGAAGGGGAAGAGACACAGTTGGGTGCTTCAAATTCACGTCCATTTGCATTCCATTCTTCTTTTCTATTTGAAAGTGTCAAGACCACCTCCGTGAGAATATCAGTTGTATCGGACCACCTCCTGGCTAGGTGGTTGTTTCAAGACTTCCACCTGTAGGGTGGCGGTTCAAACTTCCGCTCTTCACAGAGCGGAGGTTCCTTCCAGAACCTTCGTTTACCTCATTTTTTCTCACTTTTCTTGTTTCTTTGTCTTGGTGCTGATAGAACCGATGAAGTGGTGTGTTTTTTGGATCCCTATGGATCAATAGGTAACTAAAAATCCACAATGAGAGTTTATTTTCCCTTACCATTCATAGATCAAGTCTTAGACATTCTTTCGGTAAGTAATAATTTTCCTTCTTGGATGGCTTTAGTAGATATAATCAAATCAAAGTTGTTGAAGATCAGAATAAAACTACATTTATATGTCCATGGGGTACCTTTTCCTACATGGTATTACCATGTTGATTATGCAATGCTCCAACAACCTTCCAAAGAGTTGTGTTAGAAATTTTTGCAGACCTAACAAATGACTATGTAGAGGTATATATGGATGACTTCACTATGCATGGAGATACACTTGATGATGCCTTGAAAAATTTGGACAAAGTATTGATAAGATGTGAGAAACACAAATTTTCTCTTAGCCATGAAAAATTTTTGATGATGGTTGATGAAGGGATTGTAGTAGGGCACCATATTTCAAAAAGAGGAATTCAGGTTGATCAAAACAAAATCAGAATTATTTTAAACTTACCTGTTCCTCAAACCCCCATAGATATCAAGTCATTTTTAGGACATGTTTGGTACTATAGACACTTTATCAAGGATTTTAGTAAAATTGTTGCCCCCATGTTTAATTTTCTTACCAAGGACTATGAATTTCTTTGGGATGAAAAGTGTCAACATGCTTTTGAATAAATTAAAGAGAAATTAATAATTTCCCCAATATTGAGAGGACCTAATTGGGAGAAACATTTTCATATCCAAACAGATGCCTCAAATAATTCCATTGGTGCATTTTGGGACAAAAATATAAAGAAGGGAAAATGTATATGATATGTATTACCTTAGCAAACATCTTACTCCCATTGAAAGAAATTCCACCACCAAAGTGAAAAATAATTTCTTGTTGTGATCTATGTAATTAATAAGTTTAGACATTACATTAGAGGGTAAAAATATTTGTACATATAAATGACTCAACAATTAAATATTTAATGAACAAACTAGTGGTTGGAAGTAGAATTATTAGATGGTTATTTCTTTTATAATAATTTGATTATACCATTGTGGACAATCCAGTAAATCTAATGTGGTAGCTAATTTATTTTCAAGACTAACCACTACAGGGGAGCAAGATCTAGTCAAGGAAAACTTTCCGGATGAACAATTGTTTGTTATTTCAGTGATACACCTTGGTTTACTTGATATGGAAAATTATCTTACAACAGGGAAGTTTCCTCCTTATTTCACCAAGAAACAAATAAAAAGTTAATCAAAACTAGTGTATAATTCAAATGGTTAAATGGAATGTTATTTAAGTGTGGTCTTGATTTTTTTGTACGTATGTGTGTAAGAGAAGATGAAATTTTTGACATCCTTTGGGCATGTCATGATGAACTAAGTGGAGGACACTATTTAGTGAAAATAACATCTCACAAGATACTTGGTATTATTATTATTAGACATCTCTGTACAAATATGTGAAAAGATATATCAGGTGGTGTGATCCTTGTCAAAGGATGGGACAACCAACCTTTACCAATGAAATGCCTCTGTAACCTCAAGTAGTGATTGAACTATTTGAGAGATGGGGGTTGGATTTTTCGGTCCCTTTATTCCTTCTTCACAAGGGAAGGAACATATGCTTGTGTGTATTGATTATGTGATAAAGTGGGAAGAATTGTAGGCTTTAATAAATGCCATTGAAGAAGTAGTTTCGATTTCCTTTGACACGAAATTATGGTAAAGTTTGGAGCACTAAGGAGCATAGTTTCGGACTAGAGACCACAATTTATGTCTAATATGATCTAGGATTTCATAATGTATTATCTTATCAATCATAGGAATTCATCTTCCTATCACCCATAATCAAATGGACAATGTGAAGTAACGAATGAGAGAATTGGAAAACATCCTTACCAAAATAGTTGAAGCAAGAAGAAAAGATTGGGTAAAGAGACTACCTAAAGTTGTTTGGGCTTATAATATAACTTGGAAAACTATGGCAAGGTTTTCACCATATGAGTTAGTCTATGGGAAAAATCCCTTGTTTCTTATTGAGTTTGAACTACGTACATATGAGGACAACAAATATGGTAGGTATTGAGTTAGATGTAACTCAAAAGGAGAGAATCCTTCAACTCAATGAGTTCGATGAATATAGGATGTAATCACTTCAGAAGATAGAGATAATCCAAGATCAAAGGAAGTAATGGCATGATACACATATCAATAAAAGGAAATTCAAGGTAGGGGACTTGGTATTACTATTTTATTCTAAGTACCAACAATTCAAAGGAAGGCTGAGAACTAGATGGTTAGGACCCTATCGATTGAGCAGATATTTGACAATGGTTCTATTCAGCTACTTCCCATTGATGGTAGTAGAAGAACACTCTTGGTTAATGGACATAGGTGAAAGCTTTATAGGAATCCTCCTACTAATGATGAATTCTTGAATAGGATTGAAGTAGATAGAGAATTTGATGATATGGAAGAACCTAGTTCTTCCAAAATGATCAAATAATTGGATGAATAGATCCAGAATAAAGGGAAGAGAATGAAAAATAGTAAATGGCGTTCACTTCCCCAAAAAAACAATAAGGGAAGAGAATGAAAACTAGTAAATGGTGTTCTCTTCCCCAAAAATTTTTTCTCTCAGAGATCAATTGAAAACTAGCAATGGCGGTTGATCTTCCCAAATAAATGGCTAATTCAAAATAATAATAAAATCTTTGGAATTCCATCTATTTTTCTAACTATTTTCCTTTTGTTTCACTTTTTAGGAATGATGAGTCATCATGAAAGATGGATTACATCATCAAGGATGGTAATTATATCTTTAACTTATTAAAGGTTAGATTAAAATTTCACATGTGTGATTAGATTTGATTTAAAATTTGATATGATGAGTCATCTATTGTACATCATGATTAAAAATGAGTAATCATGAGAAAGATATTAATGGAATAAATTGATATCATATTTATAATGAGTATCATTAGTGTGGAAGCAATAAATTGAAAACTAAGCCGCAGAGAAACTTTAAGGAAGAAGCAAAGTGACTTAGGTTTTCATTCATGCTACAACACAAAAGTTCCCCAACTAAGTATAGTAATTTTGTAGCTAAATTCACCAGCCCATAGATAAGTGAAGAGTTCTTTATCTAACCCACATAAGATTAAATAAGAACAAATTTGAATCACCTCTCGTATTATGGGGATTAAGAAGAAGTCAGAACTAGAGGATGATACCCAGCTCATTACAAATGAAGAAGTGGCAGCTATCTTTCATCAGGTAAGATGGCTAGAATTTCTGAGAAAATTTCCCCAATATAATGAATAATTGGTATGATAATTCATTATAAATTTATAGCAATCCAAGAAAAAGTTTAGAAAAATTTGTATTCCTTTTTCTATGAATATAATAAGTAATCTATCCGGAGTTCCAATTGTGCATATCCCAAACCATGTTAGAGGGACATTAAAATACCTGGTTGAAACCTTTTTGAAAAAGGGGGAAGATGAATCCCAATATATTTACAACTCGAAGAAAATCATAAAAGGGGTCGAAGGGCTAGCTTAGCAACCCCTTTGACAGAGTGGCATTTTGGGTAATCAAGTATTTAACTCGTGATGGTCAATTTGGGTTGGTAGGAAGATAAGTTCTGAATATCCTCATCCCTTAGATATGGAGCTACAAAACCAAAATATATAGTAAGCGTTCTAGGTTTTCTTTTTTTGACTCCATCCATACAATGACCCAGAGGTATTACTTGGGTGTGAGAACAATCGACATCAGGTGTTAGTGTATTTAGTGTGCAAAGACCATTTTCTTTCAAAGAAAAATGGAGAGGAAACGTGGGAGAAAATTCTTAGCAAGTTTAAGCAGAGCCTTGATATTCTCAGGAGAGTAATAACAACTCCTTCTACTCCTAAAATTAATTAGGAAATGGATGCCACTGCAAAGGAAAAGAAAGAACTAGGTGGAGAGGAAATACCAAAAATAAGAAGATCTGAAAGGACTAAAACTACAAAAGCAACTATGCCTCTTGAAGAAATTCCTTCCTCCGCATAAGTAGCTACAAGAGAGCCAATATCTGTCTTTAATAAGGATGACAGGTTCACCAAGGAAAGAGAAAGAGGTGAAAGTCGAAGAAGCTCTAGTAGGAGACCCATTTCTGTACATTTTGAGGCTCTTCAAAGAAGGAAAATTCATAAAAATTCTAAAGAAATTCTGAGGAAATGAAAGATCAAGAAGGGATGGAAAAGGAAGTTGTTGATTTTTGGGCAGCATTGCCATGAATCCTCTTGACCAAGCCAAATAGTGATAGAAAAAGAAGATGAAAGATTTGAAGAACAAGTTCTTCAGAAATGGGTGAACCAACAACATTGTCATATGAAGAAGAAGAGTTGGAATCTTGAGAGACGAAAAGGAAATTTCCTTTGGTAGAAGAAGAATTCTCAAATCCCCAAGAAATTTTAGAGAAAGAAGAAAAACAACATGTTAAATAGGCTCTGTTTTTGTCCAAAGAAGAACTCATTATTAGAGAAAAGGATGAGGATTTGAATTTTCTCAAACTTAAATTAGAACAGAGAGAAATGGTTATTGAGGAATTAACAACTCAGCTCACTAACAAGAATGAGGAATAGACAAGAGCTAAATAGCAGATAATGGACAAAGAGGAGGAATGTCAAAATTCTAGAAAACAAACTGCTTTATCAACAATCTTTGCACAAACTAAATTAACTTATTGGCCACTTAGATAGCTATGGGATGATATTTGTAGAGAACTCAAGAAGCTAAGACATCCAATGAGGACTTGAAAAGCAAGATGGAAGAAGAGAAGAAAACAAGGAAAGGATGGGAATAAAAATTTTACAAAGAAGAAAACGATAAATTTAAATATCTTGTGAAAATACAAATGGTTTGCATGATGAGTGAGAAATTGCTTACATGCAGGAGACCTTCTCCTACATATAGTGTGTTTTTGGAGGAACAATTCATTCACTGAAATTGTCAAGGATAGCATGTGGTCTTCCACATGAAATAAAAGATGAATCTGATTTCACAATAGCCTATTCCTTAGCCAATGCAGAGCAGAAAAATATTCTCTATGAATTTTATCTCTGTAATTTCATGTTGGAAAAGAACTCAGGTTTTATGATCAATTTGTATGTAGGGGAGAGCCATCTTAATACATTTTTTTCTGTTCTCCAAAATCAGATTGCATGGAAGGAAAGGGAGTCAGAGCATCTATTAAAAGCTAGTTCATCTGGTCTCTATACGAGAATTCATTGTGGTAAACCATCTACATTTTCTACACATTTTAGATCTTATGCATTTGATAAAAGGTTCAAGGAACCTTATCTTTCCAATTTTCAAAGAAGTATTAATGCCTTCACCTCTTATGAAGTAGTTATTAGTCATGTTTGAAAAGATGGGAATTTCTCATGCTTTGGCATTGAGAAGAAGGGAAGTAATATCTCCCACAAACTCAATGTATTTTACATAGAGGAAAATCCTTATGTACGCTAATTTCTCATATCAATGAAACACACAGACGCATATGGATAGGAATGAGAACAATACCTCCACTCCTTCTCACCCCCATGTCACCATCACGGCAGAGATAACCATAAGATCAAACTGAATTTGATGCATGGAAAAGGAAAGTAGAAGTAGGATCACGGTATATTACATCTGAATTAAAGCATTGGGATATTTAGTATTAGCCATTTGACTTAAGTAATCAAATGGCATGTAGAATATATAACCCCAAATTTGAAGAGTAAATTTTTAAAGGGACTTACAAACAAGTATGGGGTAAATGATGAGGCCAAAATATTCCCATTAAATGTACAATAAATGATATCATCTTACTCTCCTTTTGATTAAGTCTGATTGCATTTTGTGACTTTTGTTTGATCTCGATATAAGTTAGGATGTAATTGTCCATATTTTTTGATTATGATTCTAATGTTTAAAAGCTCTCGTAATTCCTAACAAATTGTTTTAGAAACTCGATTTTGTAATAAAGAAAGTCGTAATCATGTGGAAGAATGAATTATGAAGCGGTCAACATGTTTTTGAGAGCATCTGTTTACCACTCTGACTTAGTTCTAGAACTTCCCGAGATAGTTCTCGGAAGTCCATTACACGATCACAGTATTTATCACCTAGTTTCAAAACTTTCGAATTAGTTCCGAACTCTAGTACTTAGTTCCGAATTATCGAATTAGTTCTAGAGCTCCTATAGATAGCTCAAAACTCTCTCGATCAAACCTAGAATGATTTCCTCTAGTTCCGGAAGTCTTCTAGAGTTCGGAAATTGATAAGAATCTATTATAAACAGCCGGTGATTTGTCAAATAAATGATCCTATCAATCAAGAGCAGATTAGAAGACTTCTAACTTTCCATACTTGCATATCTAGGATAATTATCATGTTCTACGACATCCATGTTCTAATTTAGCATCTATTCTGGCTCGACTCGGTTCCCATCATGTCAATGGAATAGTTACGGCCTTAAATACACCCATGGAAGAAGTATATACATATAGAACTCAGTAGATAGATTAAATATATAGAGAGAAGATAGAGGAATATAGATATAGGAAGAGATAAAAATGGATTGATACACATATCCAACATTTTTTTGTAATTCAAAACATTTTATCAATAAAATAGCCATTCCTGTTTTGAGAGAAAATTAATTGGTTCAATATTGTTTCAAGGTGGAGCAAGGGCCCACTCCTCCAAGAACAAGGATCCTCATTTTTATTGATATTTATATTTTTAAAGAAAATAGTTTAGATGTGTTAATTCTGTATCACTTTCAATTTAAAATCTATTGTAGACTTGTCCCTGTAGGTGTTCTAGATTAAGTTCTTATTTCTTTGCAATAATTTTCCAAGCATTCTCAATTATGTGTTTATTTATGTAATGTTTTTTTCCAACAATTCCTTTCTGAAAAGTGTGTTTACTTCCAAGGCAAAGTGTTTTTATTTCCAAGCAATTCATTTCTGCAAAGTGTGTTTACTTCCGAGGCAAAGTGTGTTTATTTCCAGCAATTCATTTCTTTAAAGTGTGTTTACTTCCAACATGCTTTCATAGTTTGATTCCAATAAGGGTTTTAACCAAGTCCTTAAGACATTGAAATATCCCCCATAAAATACAAAATACCTACAATCAATTACTAGATTGCCAAGATTCCTCTTATTGCATATAGCTTTAGACACACCCCTGGTTTGAATATGACATCAATAGAGAGTTGATTAAATGAAAGGAATAACGAAACCCATCAACTATGAGGGGGAAGATTAGCATGTAAGACCTACCTCTCATGTTCACCTCGACATGTGGTACTTTTATCTTAGCCACTCTCCTAAGAGAGGGATAATATTCTCCTTGCAACATCTTACACACTTCTCTAACCTCATCCATGTCCTTCTGAGGGACCTCAGTGCTCTTCTTCTACTCTAACTTCCGTGATTTCTCCTTCAAACACTAAATCTCCCCTTGCAGGTTTCTAATCACCTCCATGGTCTCTTGGTAAACCTCTTTCTGATGAGTTGGATTAGGATATTTCCCATGTAATACCTCTTCTCTTGTAATGAGAGTTCTTTACTTCGGTTCCTCCTTGGTGTACACAGCTTCCACCCACATGGTTACTAAGATAGGTTCCAACTCAGAGTCATGCGCTACCCTAGGCATCCATAATGGATCAACTCGCTTCACACTAACCATTCCCACGTCCATCTTCTTATTCTCATTATCGATTATGTGCTTATATAACTCAGGGCACTCCTCATACTTATGCTTATTCCCTTCCCGTACAATGAGCATTCTAACAAATCTAAACACTTGCGCTTGTAGTGTTCAATAGATCTAAAATTGTAACAAGTTACACGGGGAAATTCAATCCTTCCTCCTTAACCAACATTGACTCTGAATCCTCTGTGAAAGCCTCTTCATCGACCACCTCCATCTGCACCCCCTTAAAAATGACAACCTTCATTCTCAAAACTACTTCCAATGTTTGTCTCGATGCACACCAATATCAATGGTATCATGCATTTGGTCTATTAATCGACAGTCCTTTATATCATGCTTCGTAGATGAGAAAATATTACAATAAGAAGAAACATCCTTGTGGATCGCGCACTGCAACAATGGGCATCTACTTGGATCATGATCTCTGTGATAGATCTCACAATCCAATGACATGGTGTGCATTGTATTTCATGGGAAATTTTCTTTTTGTGTCCTTCTACCTCAAAATATGTGCACCATAGTCCATTGCAAGTCTCATCATCCGATTTTGAAGATAATTTCTCAATTTACTTCATGATGGCAATAATCTATGCTTCTCAAAATTAGCTTACTCCAAAGTTGTCAATGCTTCGATGGCCTCAGCACACAAAGAATCTTCCAAGGACTCACATGGATCCATGAAAGTATTGTGGGAAAGCACTCATTTGAAAGGTATGATCAACCCCCAAAGAAACCATTGATCATACTTGTGAGGGATGGATATCATAAGACAATTTTGACAAGATTTTAATATGTTCATCATCCTCCTACATACTCTTTACCATACCTTGTTGATTTTCCTTCAATGGGCTGATGCTCTTTCTTTTAAACTTAGGAATTTGGAACTCCTCTAAGAATTCATCACACACCATCTTGTAGGGGTCATACTTTTGGTACCAGATATGCACACACCCTTGAAATTTAGTTGCAAACTAACTTGTCTTTCGATTTAGGGCGTGATACCCTTAATGTGCCATAGAAATTCATACTTGTGTACATGATCCGTGGCATCTTCAACACCCTTGTAATCTGGTAAGTAAAGAGACATCTCATAAAACACATATTGATGGTGTTTTGGTCCTTTTCCACTAGGTCCAGGACCTATATTCTCTCTAATGTTTCCTCCACCACTAGATCTACTAGATCCACTAGCTCCTATACATTTGGATCCATTAGATCATCCTCCCATAGTAGGTAAGGGCCTGACATAGATGCTCTCTATGTAGCCCCGTCGCGCTAAAATGTTCCCCAAAAGTATATGATATTGAACCAATCCCATAAGTGATAACCAAGATTTGTGTACCCACACCTTACCCAAATAATGTGCCGAAAAATACCTCCAAAACCAAAAATGTTTGTCCAACCATAGATGGGTGTAATGTAAAATTATATCTACCCGACGATACTTGCTCACTAACAACAATTGACTAGAAATACTTTTCTCGAGATATTAGAAAACAAAATGCTATGGTTTTATCACCATGTTGGCTAAGATGTGCACCTATGACTCTCCTCTTTTCTTCATACAATGATATCTCACTAGAAAAAGTTTCTCTCCTACACTTGCCAAGATGGGGTAGAGAAGACTACTCAGTCTCATGCCCTTTGCGTGAACCTCAAATCCTTCCTGTAACATCTGCCTCCATAAATCCATCAATATAGCAACTTCACATTGTCTTGCCGACTCCCTTTCTCGTGCTTCATTATACTTGAGCCACCTTTGTTCTCTTTGTACTTCCACCGTAGGTTCCTCCATCTCTCACCACACCATCTTCTCGTGCCCCCCATGCCTAGTGGGAAGTTATCCATCTATAGGAAATTCCTCTATACTTAGAGTGATGATCAGGATCTTAATGGCTAATGACATAACCTGCAAAAATGATCCTCTTGGCTCTCGTATGAACTCAAACTCAGAAATCTCCAAGAAATAATACGTATAAATCATGTATTCCAAGGTATATCTAGTCAACACACCTCTCCACAAATGATCAAAAATACGAGTCCAGGTAAGATCTGCATCATGTAGCCTTTGATACTCTTCTTGGGTCCAAACACGATGTCTATAATAATAGCTCTTCTTTGATTTATATGCTAACAACCATTCATACGAATCTTTTGGGAAACAATAAAATAATATCTCATAGAGGTCATGATACATGTGCTCCTCTACCCATTTACATAAATCAAACTCAAGTCTAGTGTTGAATCATTGAGAAAAAACTTCCGTCGTGTTGTTAAGCCAAGTTTCGACATTGTTTAAGGTTAAGCGTTATGTCATCACTTGCCATTCTTACAACAACTTCAAAAGAGGTCCTGGAAATGGAACCAAAATGTAGCCTCTATTACCTTCTACCTTTAAATTTTAATCATGTCAGCCTATCACCCATCAACTACGTGCTCACCCGAGGTGAGCGGGGTGTTGAACCCCAATTTATGTGAGCTTCATAAGAATGCTTTGCCATTAATGGAGGAATGTTGAAAAACAGAAATACAAGCACTTAGTCCACTAGATCTAAGCATAAATGTACCATGATATAAATGTAAACATTTCAACATTAAGAGAACCAAATATGAACCATGAGCAAAGAGAACACTAGGGTTTGAACCCATAAACACAGATATACAAAATAACTAAACATATATATTGAAAATCAGTGTTTACAGTAGCCATACTATATCAAAAGGGTCATAACAACATCCTACATCCAAAAATATTATGTTACCCCAAATCCATTACATATTTTAAACCACGAATCTTCCATTACATAGGCATACACACTCAGCCTCTACAACCATCCTCTAATCCCCTTAAATCTCTACACACACATACCTTAACCCCTTTATCTAGATCCAAATGCTTCCTTAAATAGGATAAGAACTCACCTAACCATCATCCCAGAAGTAGGCACGCATGTCAAATGTCATCATATCCTATATGCTCGAGTTTCCAAGCCATGCAGATTCCAGATAGCCATAACAACCTCAACTTTATATCCCGTAACCATAAATATTCCCTAGAATATTCTTTTCTTGAGCTCCAAGTCTCTATATAACAACCTTGTCATCATTACTCTTATCTACAACTTCACGTGTTTTACATGTGATACTCTTAACCGAAATGAGGCTAAGTCCTTAAACCCTTAAACCCTTTCCTCCACATGTAAACCTACCTCTCCTTTTACAATTTCACTTACGTTATTTTCTCCAAATTTCCCTCCACACGTGTGCTCATTCTTTGGTTCAGGACTTAGTCATTTTCTAGGCTCAACAAAAAAAATATTTCCTTTGAGTGGACTAAGAAATATGAGGTTGCATTCCAGACATTAAAACAAATGTTGAATTTTGCACCTATGTTAAGAGGACCATATTTGAGTTTTCCATTTTCATATTCATACTAATGCCTCGATCATGCCATTGGAGATGTGTTATGAAAAAATATGGATTTCTAAACTACGCAATCTACTATATTAGTAAGAACCTATAGCACACTAAACTAAACTATACAATCACAGAGAAAGAATTCTTAGCATTTATGTATGTCATTAACAAGTTTAGAAACTACATCACAGGATATTGTTGGTGTGTGGGATCCTATGTGTCCTCCACTCACATATGGAGGGTCATCTCAAATGCGTTAGGTTTAGGGTTTGCTTGTGTGTCATACACTAGGGTTAATTAGCACCCTATATGTAACCTTTCATTTCTTATTTATGAGTATGCCAAGACACTCGATGTCTTTCCTTTATGTGTAAGATTTATTTTTGTTGAACAAGTTCTTCCATTATTGATCAATCCTTGTGATTGCATTGGAACTATCACGATTCCGTTTGAGTGCAACTACTCCATGGTGCATCATTTCTAATTTGATTCTCACAAACTATTTTAGGGTATCATAGATGAGATCAGGTAAATGTGCATTCATCATCTAAGTTGTGATTACTCTTGGTCTCATTTTATTACTCCTCGTGCAAGTTTTTTGATCATTATATTCTAGAAATTTATTGCTAACGTATTTAACAAGTTGTTCTTGGAAAGTTATTTTTTGTTGTGTTCTTCGTGCATGTGCAGGTTTCCTAAAGCTTTCAAGGGTTTTATAGCTACATTTAGCTAACTACAACTAAATCTGGTAGATCAGTTAAAATAGAGGTTATTTTCTGGTTTTTTAATTTTTTTATTAAACTAAAAAATTAGATCTTTTTTTTTGGTCTTTTCTCTATTTCATAGTATTTAGTAGAATACACATTCAAATTTTAGGTTTGAAGTTTGGTGTTTTGGTGCAATTCTCCCAACCGAGCTCTCCACCGAGCTCCTCAACTCACCTCTGAGCTCCTCTTCTCTTCCCTAGGCTCCTCAACTCACCATGACTCCTGTCTCGCAGCTCATGCTCACTTGTCCTCGCAGCTTGTTTCATTTTGTTATACCCGAACTAAGTTCCCTTCGCATGATTTCTCTAGTGAGTCCTATTCCTATTGGTTGGATCGTGGTCTTCCTCAATGGACTCCTACCATACCCCAAGCTCGGGCTCCTCCTTATGCATGATATCCTCTATGGGTGGCCATTTCTCTTGGCCTCGAGTTATTTCCTCACCGATCTCGAGTCATGCTCTACCCCGAAACCTCTCCTCTCCCCGTGAGCTTCTTCCCCGCTTCCATGGCTCTCCTTGCCGAGTCTTCCTTGCCTCTATGCATGACCCTCTTGTATTGTTATTCTCGGCCCTAGATCATCCTTTGCATCCCATCCTCGCTCATTCCCAACTCACATGCTACCAACAACAAACTCTTCCGAGAATCTCCTTTGTGCATGCACCGAGCCCCAAGCCCCTTCTATTGAGCCTACCTCCAATGGCCTCCACTAAACTCGTGGATCCTCCCACGCCCAAATGGTCCTTTGACCTCCCCTAATGTGGGATCCTCCTCTCAACTCGGATCCACCCGATCGGTCTCCACCGCCAACGGCTTCCACCAAGCCACATTTTTTGGTAAGTTGGTAAGTTGGTAAGTTTAGTAAGTTTTTTTAATTTCATTTTTGGTGGGAGACTTTTTTCGGGTGTTTTTTTAGGGGAATTTTTTTCAAAAGGAAATATATCTAAATATTTAATTAGGATTTAATTTTGATTAGATATTAATTAGTGTTTCTTTATTATTAAAAATTAATTAGCTTTAATTATATTAAATCTAGTTTTATTAGTTTTAGTATAATTTGTTTCTCTTTTATGATTAGTAATAATTAAAATCATCCTTTAAAATTAATGTTCATTGTCATTTTTTTTAATTACCAATCGTGTGCTCAAGTGTGTAGTGACACTCTAAGCATATATTTCCATTTCGAGCACTTTTCCAAAGATTTTGAAGATCATCATGACTCATCTTGAGTTCATCTAAAAACTTGTATTTACCCTTATTATTGCTTGTGACTAGTGAGCACATCCACCATAGTTTGCAGCAGGGGGTATCCTTTGCGACGTGAGACGCTCTTTCTCACAACCAGGATTTGATTTTACCTCCTTCCTAGTTTTTGCAAGTTTTTCTTATATATGGTGTCACTTTTCTGTGCTCCACGAAACACGATTATGGTCTCCTCTCTTGTGCATTATTACGCTGATTGCAAGGTGAGTTACCAACTGTTTCAAGATGCACACTCAGACCTGATTGTATTCAATGCACTAAAATATAAAGTTCTGAAAGTAGGGGGTTATTATATTATCTTGGGTGGTTGTGATTCTTTTCTACGATTGTGATTATTTTCTGCATTCCTTCTTTCTCTCTTCACAATGGATGCTTATTCACTTCCTTTTCTTACACCGTTCAAATTTTTCGAGTGGAGATCGAAAATGATTATGAAACTAAGAGGTAAAGGGTTATTCCGCATCACCATGGGAACTGAGACTGAACCAGATGATGACCTTGAAAAATCTAAGTGGTTAAACTGTAGTGATGAAGCTTTAGGTATTCTTTGGATGTCTGTTTCTCCTAACTTGCTCTTCCACATTGAGTCATCTGAAACACCTAATTCTATGTGGACAACGTTGGATAAAATTTTTGGACAACAAGATGACATGAGAGCGCATAGTAAAGAGAGACAATTTTTTTTTCCTATTGATAATGAGATAGAGAAAAGGATCAACCTAAGAAGGAAACCAAGACTAAAACTAAATTTAACATGAATGCTTCAACTTCTCGAGCCTATAGTAAAGAGAGACAATTTTTTTCCTATTGCAAGAAATATGGTCATAAAGAGCATCTATGTATGAGAAAACAAATTCATCACCTTACTCATTTACTTGAGAAAAATCAAACAGGTGTTCTTGAGTCTATCAAACAAAATGCTCCAAAGGCTAAGTATTCTACTACAAGAGAGTCTAAATCTGATAAAAAGAAAGGGAAGGCCCTCGTAGCTCGAGTTGCTCCTTCATTGACGTGGATTATAGATTCCAGTGCCTTACACCACATGGCTTCTTTGCATGTTGATTTCTCCAACATCGAACCTTGTGATATGTCCCAAATCACGTTGGGTGATAACATGAAAGTGTTAGTTTCCAGTAGTGGATTGGTAGAGATAGATGGGGGAACATTTAACCAAGTGTTGAGTGTTCCTGATCTATCTACCAATATCCTATCGGTTTACCAAATTACTCACCTTGCAAAGGAATGTGAGTGGAATTTGGTCCTAACTCGGTGATTATTCGTGAGCTTAATAATGATACTACAGTGGCTAAGGGAAAGGTAGATCACCGTTCATAGTTTTATACATTTTTCCACTTTACTTCTGAGTCTATGTCCACTTCATTTCTTGATATTGAGATAAGCGTTAAGTCCTATTCGAATTCTACTTCTCTACCTACTGAGGTTCTTCAGCTCTTTGATTTAGATTTCGACTCCTCAGATGATGATGTTGTTGAGCATGCTCCTCTTCTTGACCCTCAAAATTTTGAGTCTTCTTATTCTAACAGTAGTGATGATGAGGACTATGTCCCTTCTAACTCAAGTGAAGAATCTTTTGAATCTGAGCTTGATTCTCCTGGTCCTCTTTGGGCTAGGAAAACTTTGCAAAGTGCTAGATATTTAGTTGGAGATACTTCGGATATGAGACGTACTTGCTCAAATTTCATTGGACCCCACTCTTTCTTCACCTCTACTTCTGATTCATTTGTCTCCTCTATTTCTTCATGTGATGATAGTTCCACTGACACAGACTCGTTTGGTTCTACTTATGATGACAAGGATTGTGCACCCGCTTCGAGGTTGAGAGTACTACATAGGACTGCTTCTCCTCCTTCTCTCACTATTCTAGAGAGTGTTGACACATCCCACATCTCATTAAATATTGAATGAGTCTCCTATACAAGATATCATACCATCATCACACTTTCCTCTTTTTCAACTTCATTGAGTGAGGATCCTTTCACTTCTCTACCTTCATTGGATGAATCATACTTATCCGACATCACTCTTCTTTTTCTTGAGCCCCCTCATTGGGATGAGTATCTACCTTGTTGGTACCCAAATCTATTCTCCTTTTCAACCTGAGAAGCATAAAATATATTGCATGAAGCGTGAAGGCGGATAGATCATGATGTATGTCATTTTGTAGCCGTGGATGTGATCTAACCGACACTCAGTTTGTGGAGGGATGGATAGCACTCGAATAGGAATTGATCTTGTCCTAATCTGTTGTAGGTTGTGCCTTTCAACCAAGGTAAGAGAACCTATTTTGTAACCCTAAAATGGTGAAGGAGATGAAGATATCCCTCAATTTGTGCAAATGGTATGAAAATTCCTTGGGAAAATATGATCAAAACTCCAAATATGACTTTCACAAGTTGTCACTTCCAGATTATGGAGATAAATTCAATGCAAGGCGGGGGTTATCAAGACATTGTAGGGATCTTGATTTTCTTTGTGCATTTTTGTAAATGGATTATCTTATTTTGTTGACACACAATGAAATGTAGGGGTAGTATGGGTAGGATTAGTTTGTTTGAATGAATTTTGGTGGGATGTTTACAAGACAAACTTGACTATGTCGATCTTTGACAACCTCTACAATATTTGAACAATTATCAAATAAATGCTTCAAAACAGTCTAGATGTTCCTTCAACCAAGAGATGCACAAATGAAGGCCAAGTTTTACACTCTTCACACAATATTTGAGACCTCAACACAAAATCTTGAGTTAAAGGACTCAATTAAACATCAAAATCTCTAGATCAAATCACGCCTAAGGTACCCCCAAAGGCTTATAAGAAATCTCTGTAATCAAGGAAGGTAAAGTGATTTTAAATTTGTTTATCTCTTTATTAGATGAAAGCTCTTCTAAATGTGAGATTGCAAATGCCACTAAACTATCAACAAGAAATGAGATCTATGTGATTCCTAAATATTTTAATGCAAGATTGCAACAAGAACAAGGAAAACTATTTACAGACATTTAAACATGATAACAGACATCATATTGCCCAAAATAACATAGATTAATTCAAAATCTTGTTAGATTCATCAGCAGGGGAGAGTTATTTAAACAATCTCAGAGCTGTGTGATGGCTATACACTTGTAACCAACTCAACATGAATGAAGATCTAACACAGAAGACATTAACCCGGTTTCTTGGAGGGTTTCTCAAAAGATGAGCTTCTCTAAAAATTTTCTTGTGATTTTCAATTTCCTGACCATTTGCATGACAAATTCATGCAATATATAACTTTTCATTACAATTGATCCTTTTCCTCTCAAATATTCCCTCCAAAAGTGGAATATTCGAGCACCTTTGCTTTGCAATATTTTTGGAAAATGACATCTAACAAACTCGCAAAAATTTGCCAGTTGTTCTTTCAAAAGGTGAATCATTACAAAAATTTCATCATTATCCATTGTGGAGGCATGTTTTTCATCCTCAAAGCATGTAGACCCCTTTCATTTCATTATTTCATCCTTATCCCTCCAAAATTTGACTCTGCAACTTCTTGATTTGATCTTTCACGTTTTTCACAAACCAGAGTAAAAATTCATTTGAAAAATGCCTCAAATCTACAAATTGAATTTTCAAATTGATCCCATTGATCCTTGAAGGCCAAAACGACATGAATTTGCCAAAGATTTGATCAAAATTGATGCAAAATTCACATCTCCAAGCTTCTGAGTAAAAAAAAGGTGGCCAAAACTGAAAATGCACGATATCTGGTTGATTTGCATTTCTCCCTTCAACTGAGCCCTCCACGTGCCAAAATATGATTGGAAATGGGTTTGGGATTAATTTTTGAATTTTTAATATTTTTGGAAAAATGTAAAATTTTGACAATTTTCTCCACCCTCCGCCCTTGAAATTTGGTGCTGACACGTGGCACAATATGATTAGATCCGGGTCGCAACTCAATTTTGCACATTTCCACCTTTTTTGGAAAAAGGAAAATTTTCCAAAAAATCCCCGTGGGTCTGCCCTCCCACAAGACACATGTCCTCATATGATTAGTTGAGGGGAAGCACTCTGACTTCGTACTTTAACTCCTTTTTATCAAAGGAATTTTTCAATATTTCCTCCATGGGCCCGTGCCTCTCGATTCTCGTCTCGACACATGTCCATTGTTGATTCATTGCAGGCCAATGCTTCAATTTTTCACTCTAACTCATTTTTCCAAAAAGGAAAAGTTTCCCTTTTCCTCCAGTGGCCCGCCAACCAGCTCTCTGTGCTCTGATGCTACCATGTTTCCTCTCTCGATCGCCTAAAGGACCCGCGGCCTTTTCACATGCTCTTACTCCCTTTCACCAAAAGGAAAAAAATTTCTAAGTCCTTCGCCAGCCTTCCATCCCACTTTTGATGAGGATATGACACATGTCCTCCTCTGATTTGCTAAAGGCTTGCACTCTAAATCTACGACGTGTTCCATTTTACTTCATTGTGGGCCTACACTCTGAAGCTACCACGTGTCCTTCCCTGATTAGATGTGGGCCTTAGGCATTTCCTTTGTACTTTAACCTTTTATTCCAAAATTCCTTAAGGCACAAAATGACCCGCCTGTCTGCCTTCATTCTGCATGTGACATGTGTACCTTCTCTAGGACCTGCGGAGCTACGGGGGAAATTTTGATTTTTTGCCAAAAACCAAAAACGTTAAGTTTTCTAAGAAACCTGCCGAATCTTTTCCAACCACAAATGGCCATGTATGAGGGGATGCTTGAACTTTAATTTGAAGGAAAAGGACACCCATATGACCGTAAAAAAACATAGAATTTTCCAGGGATGCCCTAAATCAATTTTTTCTTTGTGGGTGAAGAATTTTTCGATCAAAAACAAATGGGAAGTGATTTTATGCAATTTATGACCATGGCAAGGGATTTTTGAGGGCACATATGCATAAAACAAAAAAATTTGAGCTCCAAAGTCAAGGAAAAGTGAAAAAAATGATAGAGGTGTTGATTTGGAAAAATTAGGGCACAAAACAAGGCATGCATGTATTTTTCTTTCAAATTGGGGAAAAATAATAAGTTTGTGAGAATTTCAAGGCATTCAATCTGGATGGGAAAGTTGCATATCACCAATTTGGTAGAAAATGTTTCACAAAGATGTGCAAACCAAAGGAAAATTTATGGCAAAATGGCAAAGGATCAAAATGGGCACCAACATCGGCTCCTGCTCAGGGATGGGCATTCCCAGTGAGTGCCACAAGAACAAAAGTAGACCAAGTGCCAAAATAATCCATTGGGAAAAGGATTCATGAGACAAAGCCACCAAAAACTAGCTAAGAAACTGACAAAAATGGTTTCCACACCAAGGCAAACCACAAACCAACAAAACACCAAAAACAGAGCAAAATCCAAACACTATACACTGTACAAGTTGGTGCATACCTCAAATTTGGGGATTAATCCAAGAAATGCTTCAGATGCCTACCATTAATAGGAAATTCAAGCAATTTCCCATCTAAGTCCTTGAGAAAAAGGTATTTTCACCAATTCTAATATCAATGGAGTAAGGGCCCATCCATAATGCATCAAATTTACCATGTTTTCCCTTATCTTCATTTCTACTATCCCACAACAAAACCAGATCTCCAATAGTGAAGACCACAGGAATGACCTTTTTTCAAACAACCTCTTCAACTTCTCTCTAAATATGACATGTCTCTGGTTTGATGCTCTTCTTTCTTCATCCATCTCAACAATCTGATTAATCCTTGCTTCATATGGACTGACCTCCTGATCTTCAAGTTGTTGAACAAACTGAAATGAAGATAATTATAGATATAAGGGTAGTAGAGCTTGAGTTCCATACACCAAATCAAATGGGATCTTACTAGTAGCTCTTTTGGTAATGATTCTATCAGCCCAAACTACAAATTTCAGTTGTTCACCCCATTTTCTCTTGTTCAACTCCAAGGTCCTCCTAATGATTTTCAAAAAGTTCTTATTTTTGGAGTCAAATGTCAATTTCCTTAAGGGTTATAGTTTGAAGCATAAGTTAGATTAGTTCCATACTCCTTGCACATTACCATCAAGGGTTTATCTCTCAAACACATGGCAATATCAACAACAATTTTTACTTGGCACACCAAATCTGCATATGATGTGATTCACCAAGAAGTCCATAATAAGTTGGTGTGTTTCCTTTTTAGTAGGGATTGCTTCCACCCACTTAGTGAAGTAATCTATGGCTACAAGAATCCATTTATGTCCAAAGACTAGAAGGATCTAAAATTTCACCAATAAAGTTCATTCCCCATTATTTGAAAGGAGCTTCAATTGATACAGGATACAAAGGAAGGGATCCTGAAGCTTTCATTCTTCCAGAGAAACGCTGGCGGCTTTCACATTTTATAACCAGCATGGTTGTATCTTTGAAGAGAGTAGGCCACCAAAACCACCTCTCAAAACTTTGTGTGTTGTAACCCTTCCAAAAATTTTCCTCCACAAAATCCCCCATGGAAATCAGAAACTATCTTAGGAGCTTCATCTTCAGTTATACATTTCAAGAGGACACCTTCGTGGTTCTTCCAATCTATCCCAAATTCGGTGATGATGTATTTTTGAGAAGCCACTTGAGGTCTCTTTTTTATTTTTATTCAAATAATCAGAACAACATACGTGTCCGAGGTAAAATATTACATCATTGTACCACTCAAAACTTATCAACTTCTCAAGAACATCTGCCTTTTCTTCCTCTACTTCATTCACTTCCACACCGCGTTGCTCTCACCATGAGCTTAGCAAGACCCAAACCTCTTACCAACATTGTGGTTTGGATTTTCATGTCATATTCCTACAGTTTTTCACCCATCTACATCTTTTTCTTGATATCTCAATCTCTATTAAGATGTCTTTTACCATGGTGTGGGGAACATAAGCAACAACTTTTGAACTTAAGATACAAGGCCTGAAAACCTTTGTTGTTTTCACCAAGGAAAATACTTGTTTTTCCATGATTGTATATTTCAACTCAGCAGCTTGTAAATCCTTGCTAAAGAAGGCAATAGGCCTCTCAGCCCCATCTTCATCCTTTTGCAGCAAAAAGATGCAATGGTATTTTCGAAGTAAAGGAAAATATTTAGAAAGGCTTCTTGTAAATTGGGGCTGTCAAGACATGTGTATTTTTAATTTCTTCTTTGATTCCTTCAAAAGCCCGAATATCAGCCTCCTCCCACTTGATAACTTGACCTTTCTTTAACATGCATGTAATAGGGAGAGTTAATTCAGCAAAATTAGACACAAACCTTCTAATGAAGTTAATCTGCCTAAAGAAGGATTGGATTCCCTTATTTGTTTTTGGAATTGGAACCTTGCTGATTGCTTCTACCCTCTCAGGGTCAATCATGAAACCAGCCTTTGAAAAAATATGACCAAGCAGCTTGGCCTTTTATACTCCAAAAATACACTTTTTTGGATTGAGAGAAATGCCATATTCTCTACATCTTATCAACATTTTTTCCAAGTGTTGCAAGTGATCTTTTCGATCCTTGAACTACAATGAAGTCATTTATGTAACTAGAAAAATCAATATTCATTGGTCTTTGAAAGGTAGCTCCAACATTCATAAGACTAGAAGGCATTCTTACATAAACATATGTTCCCAAGGAGTGGTAAAGGAAGTTTTAAATCTTTTTGACTTCTTGACAACAACTTGATTGTAGCCAAAGAAACCATCCAAGGTGGACAACAATTCAGATCCAATCACTAATCTGCAGCATGTTTTCCATGTTTGGAAAAGGATAATTGTCCTTCAAGGAATCTTTATTCAGATTTCTCAAGTCTACACAAAGTATGATATCTCCATTTTCTTTTCTCGACCGGCACAAGGTTTGCAACCCAAGATGAATACCTCATGGATTGAATGATCCCTCCCTCCTTAATTTTATTCAACTCATCTTGCATTTTCATGGAGAGCAAAGTGGATTAATTGGCCTCTACTTCTGTATGAATGGTTATGCATTTGTTTCAAGAGGGATCTCATGCTAAAACAAGTCTTCTCTATATGCTTTCAGCTCTCACGAATATGACCAGCAAGACAGGTCTTGATATTGTTTCAACAATTTAAGGTAGGACTATTTTTTTCCTTGTTTAAACCACTCCTTAACCAAATCTTCCTTGGTTTTTCCTTTGTTCCCAAGTCATGCTCTTCCACATCCCTTGAGGAAGACATGTTTCTATTTATGATGCAATTAACCTTGTCAAAATTGGACTCAAGTGCAATAAGACCTCTAGGAATGGTGTTAGTTTTCAATTGGATAATATCCTTTCCAAACAAAGTCTCTCTTCCTTTAGTCACACATACCATTGGTTCCCAATCAATATTCTGATCTACAAACTCACCTTGATTTTGTAAGAATCTTTGTACTTGAGCATCATCATTAAATACTTACAAATGCTTGATGTTGTCAGGGACAGCTGGCATGGTTAACACTTCAACATTGTACTCACAATAAGGTAAAATGGTGAAATCTCCAAATCTTGACCCCAACACTAACAACTTATTCACAATAACATTGAAACTTTTTTCATGATGCACAATGTTGAAGGAATCAAACATCTCAATTAGATCCCAGACTACTTGTTTGTCTTTGCTTTCATCCACTCGATTTTTGTAGCATATAGTTTTCTTATTTGTTTGATAGCTAACTTTGAATCTCCTTTTACAATGACATCCTTAACACCATACTTCCATGTAATTCTCGACCCAACAACAAGGCTTCATATTCAGTAATTTTGTTAGTACATTCAAGATTAAGCTTGAAGGAAAAAACAAACTCTTCCAAGCTAGGAGAAATCAGAATTATACCAACACCATTTCCAAATTTAAAGCAAGATCCATCAAATAGCAAGGTCCAAGGAGAACTTACCTAATTAAGGAACTTTGACTTATCCATCTTGTGTTCCTTGCCATCAACAAATCCAATAAAATTATCAACATCAACATCAGCAAATAATACTTCATAAGAAGCATTGTTTGGATCCTCAATTAGATGCAACATCTTATTTTCTCCATAGATCTTGACAAGGCTGCCTTCAATGGGAATAGTGGAAAAATACATATCCATTTGGACACTCCCTCCAACACTTACAACCCACTTTCTTGACAATAACATACCCCATTTAGCAGGGAAATCAACAATCACAACATCCAATTTTAAATTCCTCCCAAGATAAGATGCAAGTTGCACCACCAAACCCTTCACACAACCAACTACCAACACTTCTCTTGAGTCCATGGTAGTACACTTTCCATAGGATTTTGTCACTTTGATATCCAACTCATTCATGACTTCTAGAGGCATGACATTACATGATGCACCAAAATCAAACATATAGTTGTGAAACATTCTATCTTTTATGATCAAAGTTGTAAAGAATGGATAAACATTAAATTGGGAATCAACCAAGGATGTCCCCAAGTATACCTCAAGTTTTTCTCCAAGATCCTCTACTGCTGGTGGTGTTTCAGTGGTCTGTAATGATTTTAAGAGGAGTTTTAACAACATTTACATTTCTGTTTGGGGTACTCTTCTCCTCTTTCAATCCCAAGTACTCAAATGCTCTCTTCTTATGCTCAGGAATCCTAAGAAACTCAATGATTGGAACACTCACTTTGATTTGGCTCAATACCTAGGCTATGTCATATGGAATACTCTTTGGCAAGGCAGCATTGGAAGGGAGACAAGCAGATTCATTAGATGGCATGGGATTCTTGGTAGCTTGGGCATGAGGAGGACTATAATTTTTACTTGGGACAACAGAACTTTTGGCAGGTATTTCTCTTCTAGGAGCTTCTTTGGGAATACTTATAAGTAAGGGTGTTTTAGCTTTGGCTTGAGGCCCAACTCCTTTGACAACTTTGCTCCTAGTGTTATAGTCTTTCTCTTGAGCTACAACAACATTCATAAACAATTGTTTATCTTCATCCAAAGGGATACCACCATCATAATTCTTAATCATCAAAGATATTAACTATTCAAAGTCATTGTTAGGAATTTCAAAATCTTGCACTACATTAATTTCAAGAGTATGGGGGAAGAAAGACTTGTACCCATTTGATGCAATCCTAAAATCTTACAATAGTCCTTACACTTATCACCTCGGTTGTGTTTCTCCTTCTTGTGAGCCTAAAGAACAACCCACCATGCAGATGTCATCATCGCACCATCATTATTATTAGCTTCACCATCTTGCTAGTCCACTTCACATAGAGAATGGGGTAGAAAACACCTATCACACCATTCAATATCGAAACTTCCTCAACAAAGCAAAGAACCCTAGCGGCTTAAGGGATCGGGTAACATTCTTCCTTCACGTGCTTGAGGATGTCTATTTGTAGACCCCATGGGTCCTTTCCCTCTATCATCTACCCTTTTATCACCCCTAGGATGATTCGTAAATCCTTCATGGTTTTGTACTTTTTGCTGACCTTGTGATGTCTTCCCAATTCCCTTCTCAGCTCTTGCCAACTTGTAGGAAATCTCTTTGACATCCCCTGCCAAAGTTTTCACCACTTCCTCCAAGTCTACACTCTTGCTATCTTGAGGTTTTTCAGGGTTTATCAACTTTACACCATCTCTCTTGAGAGGCTTCCCAATAGCCTTGATATTATTTTCAATCTACAGTGTCATGGTAAAGGCCTACCTTAAATTGGTAGGGTCCTTGTCTCTTAGGTAATAGGCTCCCTTCTTATCATATGCATCTACATATTTGATCAAGCATGATTGATCACATGGCCTTAAATTAAATGGAAGCCTTCTCGAGTTTTGTTAAACCTTGTGTTAAAGTCATGGACTGATTCATTAGGGTTTTCTTAATATTCTCAAATTCGAGACAAGAGAAATCTAGGATCACCTTGTCACCATATTGCAACCTAAATGCATTGTTCATTTCAGTCCAAGAATCAATAGAATTATCAGAAAAGCCTTGTACAAATCTCTTGCATCCTCTTCTAGTGTGTGAATGAACAATTTAATATACACATCTTCATGCTCTATCTCAAAATCCTCCATCATGTTAACAAAAAAATTTAAGTGTTGTTCACTAGTTATTGCATTATTACCTTAGAAATTTGGCAACCTATTTCGACATCTTGTGGGATAGCATTGAGGTAACCATCCCTTCCTCTAAATTTTATAGGACCAAAGGTGTTAATAAAAAAATGGAGGTCTAGGCTGAGTCATTCTATTTTGAGGTGGTGATCTTGGGGTGACACAAGTTGATGAGGAGTGTGAGGTCTTTGGGGCTCAAGAATATGGTTCAAAAATTGGTATTCTCTAAGTGCTGATTTTTTTGGAAAGCTTTACTGGAATTGAAACATAGAGGTACAAATTGGGAAAAGAACTTACTAGGTATAGCAAAAGGACCTTCACTAGTTCAATTAAACAAGTTTATGAGAGGATTGCTTGAACCTGAATCACCAGAAGAAGAGTGACAATCCTCTACCAAAGGCTGATCTCTCTCACCAATGGGTATTCCTTTGCTTGATGGTTGACATTTAACAACCTTCCAAAATCTTCTCCCTTCTAACTCTGAGTTCCTTGAATCTAAAAACAACTTCTTAGTAGAGTCTCTAATGAAGAGAGATCTTATTCCTTCCAATTTTGCAGAGAATAGCAACACAAAATAAATGACAGAAAGATAAGAAACTAGTATTTATCAATATCAAATCAGCGTGGATTCTCCACTAATTATTTTCACCCTAGTTTTGCAAATGCACTAAAATACTCACAAATACCTATCAAGACCGAAAATATTACAAAAATTTATAGATCGACCTTCCTTCTTCTTGAATTTATCAATCACAAATGCAAATGAAGTGCAACTACTACTGGAAATTGATAAAATTGTAGATAGAACTTCAAACCTTTGCATACACCTTGAAAATATGAGTATAGAATGATGCTTTAACAAAATATTTATAGTCAGAACTTGCAAGAGTCATTACCAAGGTTTGACATGCATCCAAATATCTCAAATATTTTCAAAAAGTCCCCAAAAACGGCACCAAAAAGTGTTGTTGATGGGCTAAATAGACATGGACTAGCAATGAATCAGCAAATCAATCTCAGCAATGCAAATTATTTCCCAGGAATTCAAAACAATCCCTAGAAATGGCGCTAAAAAGTGTTGGTACCCAGATTTGTTCTCCTTTTCAACCTGAGTAGCATCAAAGATATTGCATGAAGATTGAAGGCAGATAGATCATGATGTATGTCATTTTGTAGTTGGGGATGTGATCTAACCGCCACTCGTTTGTGGAGATATGGATAGCACTCGAAAAGGACTTTATCTTGTCCTAACTATTTTAGGTTGTGCCTTTCAACCAAGGTAAGAGAACCTATTTTGTAACCCTCAAATGGTGAAGGAGATGAAGATATCCCTCAATTTGTGCAAATGGTATGAAAAGGCCTTGGGAAAATATGATCAACACTCCAAATCTAACTTTCACAAGTTGTCACTTCCAAATTATGGAGATAATTTCAATGCAAGGAAAGGGTTACTGAAGACATTGTAGGATCCTGATTTGCTTTATGCATTTTTGTAAATGGATTGTCTTCTTTTATTGACACACAATGCAATGCAGGGGTAGTATGGGTAGGATTAGTTTGTTTGAATGAATTTTGGTGGGATGTTGACAAGACAAACTTGACTATGCCAGATCTTTGACAACCTCTACAATATTTGAACAATTATCAAATAAAATGCTTCAAAATAGTTAGGATGTTCCTTCAACCAGAAGAGATGCACAAATGGAGGCCCAGGTTTACACTCTTCACACAATATTTGAGACCTCAACATAAAATATTGAGTTAAAGGACTCAATTAAACATCAAAATCTCTTATCAAATCACGCCTAAGGTACCCCCAAAGGCTTACAAGTAATCTCTGTAATTAAGGAAGGTACAATGATTTTAATTTTTTTATCTCTTTATTAAATGAAATATCTTCTAAATGTGAGATTGAAAATGCCAGTAAACTATCAACAAGAAATGAGATCTATGTGATTCCTAAAGATTTTAATGCAAGATTGATACAAGAACAAGGAAGAATATTTGTAGACATTTAAACATGATAAAAGACATCATATTGCCCAAAATAACATAGATTAATTCAAAATATTGTTAGATTCATCAGCAGGGGAGAGTTATTTAAAAAATATCGAGTTGTGTGATGCCTATACACTTGTAATCAACTCAACATGAATGAAGATCCAACACAGAAGACATTAACCAAGTTTCTTGGAGGGTTTCTCAGAAGATGAGCTTCTCTCAAAATTTTCTCATGATTTTCAATTTCTGACCCTTTGCATGACAAATTCATGCAATATATAACTTTTCATTACAATTTATCCTTTGCCTCTCAAATCTTCCCTCCAAAAGTGGAATATTCGAGCACCTTTACTTTGTAATATTTTTGGAAAATGACATCTAACAAACTCGCAAAAATTTGCCAGTTATTCTTTCAAAAGGTGAATCATTACAAAAATTTCATCATTATCCATTATGGAGGCATGTTTTTCATTCCCCACGCATGTAGATCCCTTTCATTTCATTATTTCATCCTTATCCCTCCAAAATTTGACTCTGCAACTTCTTGATTTGATCTTTCACGTTTTTCGCGAACCAGAGTAAAAATTCATTTGAAAAATGCCTCAAATCTGCAAATTGAATTTTCAAATTGATCCCATTGATCCTTGAAGTCCAAAACGACATGAATTTGCCAAATATTTGATCAAAATTGATGCAAAATTCACATCTCCAAGCTTCCTGGAGTAAAAAGGTGGCCAAACTGAAAAATGCACAGTTACTGTTGATTTGCATTTCTCCCTTCAATCTGAGCCCTCCACGTGCCAAAATATGATTGGAAATGGGTTTGGGATTACTTTTTCACCTTTTAATATTTTTGGAAAAATGTAAAATTTTGACAATTTTCTCTACCCTCCACCCTTGAAATTTGGTGCTGACACGTGGCACAATATGATTAGATCTGGGGTCATAGCTCAATTTTGCACATTTCCACCCTTTTTTGGAAAAAAGGAAAATTTTCCAAAAAATCCCAATAGGTCCTCCTTCTTGCAAGACACATGTCCTCATATGATTAGCTAAGGGGAAGTGCTCTGACTTCGTACTTTAACTCCTTTTTACCAAAGGAAATTTTTCAATATTTCCTTTACGGGCCCGCGTTTTTGATTTTGTCCCCGACACATGTCCATCACTGATTCATTATGGGAAAGCGCTTCAATTTTTTTCTCTAACTCATTTTTCAAAAAGGAAAAATTTCCTTTTTCCTCCGTGAGCCCGCCAACCTCGCTTTGTGCTCGATGCCGCCACGTGTCCTCTTCTAATCGACCCAACAAGCCCGCGGCCTTTTTCACAAATTTTTCTCCCTTTCATCAAAAAGGAAAAAAATTCTAAGTCCTCCACTAGCCTTCCATCCCACTTTTGATGAGGATATGACACGTGTCCTCCTCTGATTCACTGAAGGCTTGCGCTCCGAAGCCGCCACATGTTCCATTTTACTTCATTATGGGCCTGCACTCTAAAGCTACCATGTGTCCTTCCTTGATTGGATGCAGGCCTTAGGCATTTCCTTTGTACTTTAAATTTTTATTCCAAAATTCCTTAAGGCACAAAATGACCTACTTGTCTCCTTCATCATTTTGCATGTGTCACGTGTACCTTCTCTCGGGACTGCATGGAGCTACGGGAAATTTTGATTTAATTCCAAAACCAAAAATGTTAAGTTTTCTAAGAAACCTGCCAAATCTTGTCCAACCATAAATGGCCACATATGAGGGGATTCTTGAGCTTTAATTTGACGGGCAAAGGACACCCGTATGACCGTAAAAAACACAAAATTTTCCAGGGATGCCCTAAATCAATTTTTTCTTCGTGGGTGAAGAATTTTTTGATCAAAAAACAAATGGGAAGTGATTTTATGCAATTTACGACCATGGAAAGGGATTTTGAGGGAACATATGCATAAAACAAACAATTTTGAGCTCTAAAGGCTGAGAAAGTGAAAACAAATGACAGAGGTATTGATTTGGAAAAATTAGGGCACAAAACAGGGCATACATGTATTTTCTTTCAAATTGGGGAAAATAATAAGTTTGTGAGAATTTCAAGGCATTCAATCTGGATGGGAAAGTTACAAATCACCAATTTTGGGAGAAAATCTTTGAGCATGCAAACCAAAGGAAAATTTATGGCAAAATGGCGAGAGGATCAAAATGGGCACCAACATACCTAACCTTAGATGTCTTTTCGCAGAGTACACTTGTGATGTACTATTGGTTCTTCATTCATCTACAAGTATTTCAGAGGATTTCATCATCTCCATTTTTAGGAGTGCCCCTTTTGGAAATCTTACCACTTCCACTTTTCTAGAGACTTTCATTGATCCAACCTTGTTTGTGGATCCATTTTCATCATGCGGGATGATTTGTTTCCTTCACATCAATTGGAAATACTTTCTATAGGTTTTCATCCTTCATACTCGATAGTTTTGCACTCATGACATTACCTTCATCTCCTTTACACTCACTTGCTAGACCTATGTCACACTTTTGTTGACCAGATTCAGAGTTCTTCATGCTACTACCTTCGGTTTCCTTCGTGGAGTGGGAAGATTTCAAACACATCTTTTTTGTCCTTCCTAAGGATAGAAACATATTTAAGTCCGATGAATCTTCTTCAGTCTAGAGGTAGAGGATCTCATCATCGACATTCTTCTGGGAGACTTCTTAGAGTTGTAGAGTTCAGATCCATCCATGGCATCTTCCGCATCCATCTCATCTCCCTCTTCTTCTCTCTTTTTCATCTTTCTGAGAGATTTCCCTTTTGTACATGGGTACCTTTACAGGCTAGTCTATGGTTAGGACCCATCTTTGGCATATTTCTTATATTAGAGTATTTTTTCATTTTTGGTGGATGTTTTTCCCACTAGGTTTTCCTTCACTTCTTGGGACTAATTTTTATGCATGGGTACCTCATCAAGCTTTATGTTGGGACCCATTTCTCCTCCTCCTCTTCTTATTCTTCTATAAATATGTTTTTTGTATATGGGCACCTTATCGTGGCCTTTAGTTATTGGGCCCCATTAGCACATATTTCTTAGTTTTTTAGGAGTGTCTTCTTGTTCAGTCTGACTCATCATAGCCAATACCCTAGCTTCGATGAAGGGGGGTGTTGGTGTGTGGAATCCTATGTGTCCTAAACTCACATATGGAGGGTCATCTCACATGGGTTAGGTTTAGGGTTAGGTTTAGGTTAGGTTTAGGGTTTTCTTGTGTGTCATGCACTAGGGTTACTCAATACCCTATATGTACCCTTTCATTTCTAATTTATGAGTATGCCAAGACACTCTGTTGTCTTTCCTCTATGTACAATCTTTATTTATGTTGGGAAAGTTCTTCCATTGTTGACCGGTCCTTGTGATTACGCTAGAGCCATGACAATTCCATTTGAGTGAAACTACTTTTTGGTGCATCGTTTCTTATTTGATTCTCGACAAAATCATTCGGATACATAGTATTCATTCACACTAACCACACTGTAATTAAATACCTGATCAAAAAACTAGTTGTGAGTAGTAAAATAATCATATGGTTGTTACTTTTGTAAGAGTTTGATGTCACCATTGTGGATAATCATGGTAAGGACAATGTTGTAGCTGAATTTATTTAAAGAATGGAGAATAATAATGAAGAACAAGTAGTGGATGAATCTTTCCTAGATGAGCACCTATTTTTCATTTCCACTAGAACACCTTGGTATGTTGATATAGATAATTATTTGGTCTCAGGTAAGACACCTCCATACTATTTATATTCTGAAAAGAAATACATTGTTGAGAAAAGTGTGAATTTTTCTTGGATAGTTGTTTTTCTATTTCACACCAAGTAGGATAATGTTATGAGGAGATGCATATATGATGAGGAAATATATGATGTCCTCAAATCTTGTCATAGTGAACCATGTGGAGGACACTTTTCTACAAAAAGAACAACAAAAAAAGTGTTAAAAACAGGGTATTACTAGCCTACACTACATAAGGATGCAACATTATATACAAGAAGGTGTGATAAATTCCAAAGAATGGGAAAGCCTACCAAGTTAGATGCAATGCCAATGCAACCTTAGTTGGTATTGTAGCCATTTGACAAATGGGTTTCAGACTTCATTGGTCAAATAGATCCTAAATCTTAGTAGAAAGAGTACATTTTAGTGTGTACAGATTACCTCACTAAATGGACAGAAGTGAAATCATTGATAAATAAGAAGAGTGAGAAAGTTGATAAATCCTTATATGACCACATTTTCACACGATATGGAGTACCGAGAGAAATTGTTACAGATCAAGGTACGCACTTCACTGCTAAAGTTATTTATGATCTAGCTAAGGAATATGAAATCAAGACATATGAATTACACACCTTATCACCCCCAATCTAATGGTCAATTTTATGTAACATGAAGGGAAATAGAAGACATCTTGAAAAAATATATTGCACTCCACAAGAGGGATTAGACAGATAGACTTCCGAGAGGAATTTTGGGTGTTCAACACAAATTAGAAGACAAAAATAGGATTCACACCATTCGATATTTTATACGGTAAGACTGTTGTTCTCCCTATTGAATTTGAGCATAAGAAAATAAGGATTGCACTTGAACTAGGCATAGATTTTTTTGAAGCTCAAAGGTAGAGGATTCTCTAACTCAATGAGCTAGATGAAATGAGGAGATAGGTTGTGCATAATACAGAAGTGATACAAAAGAAAAGGATTAAATGGAATGATAGATTCATCAAGAAAATATAATTTCAATAAGGTGATTGGGCTCTCTTATTTGACTCCAAGTACAAGGACCACATGGGAAAACTTAGGACAAGGTGGCTAGGTCCATATGAGATTGATAAAATCTTCCCAATGGAGCTATAAAACTCACCACCATAGATCCTGTGAGATTCAAATTACTGGTGAATGGTCATAGGTTGAGGTTGTACAAAAATCCAACTGATAAGAGCACCTTCATGCAATAGTTCAGAGGAGGTCAAAGTAGGATGGAGATGAGAACATCATAGTTAAGGTCATAATTTAAACATGTTGGTTCATCTTCTAAAGTTTCTAAAAAATGATATTTTCGATGGCCTTGGTATATTCATCTTGTTGAATACTTTAAGGGTGAATAAAAGTAATGTGATCAGCCCTTTTGGTGATCAACACCACTCAACTAATATGTTATGTTTTCTTAGAATTTTTTTGTAGGATTTGGTGTATCTTTGTAAGAAGTGCATGGTATCTGACAGAAAGAGATGGTGCAAAGACTAAATTTCTAATTACATCAACATACAGTAAAGCTCTATTTTGTTGTCTTTTTGGTAGAAATTATGATTTCATGGATTAAATAAGGAACAAACTACATGTGTGATAGTGATGAAGATGACTGGAACAATAAAAACTTAGTCTTTACACTCCAGGAATTAATTGATTTCATTAAGGATCCTTCATCATAACGTTTCATACGCTTGTAGCACTGAAAAAAAAATTTGAACCATCATGACACCTCAACATAAAACATTATGAAAAATTTGCATGTAGCAAAGGCACACATTATAATAAGGCACATGTTGTCATCATCTAGCGCATATCTTGAGATAAGTGCACTCATTTCACTTTAATAAAGTAGCGATAGAATGATTATGTTTAATTAATATTTATGTCATATCATGAATGACTTTAAATAAAAATTATCTTTGTCACCTTTAAACCCTATGAGTTGTCACTCCACATCTCCCTACTTTGTCACACCATGTCACCTCACACATTTGCAACATTCAAATAAATTTAATTAATTTCCTTCTTGATTTGCATGTGATTCGGTCACATAATTCAAAAACACAAGTACTCCAAAAAAATTTCACTCACTAGGATTCTCACAAAGATTGCTATAAACTATGATATTTTCCCCTCAAAGCTAAAGGAGTTTGCAGATTCAAGATGGGAGGATATTTGATTCACCATGAGCCTCCAAACCATTCACAACTCCACAACAAAAATACTTCAATATTTTCATACCTATGGATGGATGGAATATATCAATAAGTTTCAAGGTTTTAACGAATCCATGGTGAAAAATTCTATACTACGTTCAAGGGTAGAGAGGCTACTATCAAAGGTTTAATAGTGAAAGTAGACAAAGAAAATTAGTTATAGTCACAGGGCTTCCTACAAAAGGCGAGCTATTCCCTAAGAATGCAAACCTAGATGCAGCTTGACAAGAGTTTGGTGATGAAGATGGTATCTTCATGACTGATAGAAAAGGTACATTTCACACTTCTCTAAAACCATTTTGGGTTGATGTTTCCAATTACATTATCAAATAATTTACCTATGAGGGTAGATAATCCATATTCAATACTATCCATTTTAAGTTGTTGAATCATTTGAAGAATGGTGTACATGTTAATGTTCCCAATTTCTTAAATGAAAGCCTAAAAATAATGAGTAGAGATTCATAGAGGGGAAGGTAAACTTTGTCTCACCATTTTCTTATCACTTTGATTGTAAAACATACATTGGAAAGAGAACACCCTACATTGAAATGGGAAGATTTATTAAGGGTCAAAAATATTGATGAGTTATTACGAAAAGGAAGAAAATATGAAGGATCACAAGAAGTTATTCCACACCATCATTTGAACCCATGGTTTCTACCTCTAATCCTGTAGAAAATCTTGTTTCGAGAAACCACCATATCTAGAGCAAAACCCTTTGCCCATTTCTCCTAAGAGGATTCTTATTATAGAAACCCTTCTTAGAATATCTATACCTAAATCATCTTCATCCAAGGGCCAAAGAAATTATTCTAGCACAAGCCCTACGATGCCTAGATGATCACATAGGTTACATACCAAAAATCCCAAAACCTCAAATCATATGACACCTATCAACAGCACACTTAACAGTAATGGAGAAGATGTTGAAATTGACATTGAAAAGGGTGGTGTTGAAGTTACATGTGATAAAAAAGACTTGGAGGACATCATGACAGATATGGAGAAGAATAAGGAAGTAGAATGTGGTGAGAAACATGCCCGGAAATCCCTATTGAACAGATTAAAGGTCGGAAGAGGTTGTTCATGTTGGAGAAACCCGTTAGAAGTATGAAGGAGAAGTAATTACCAAGGAAATAGAAGATACAACCCATGTAGAGAAGATAGAAGAAGTCAATGACCATGTAGTGCTTGAAACAAAACTAATGAAATGGAGATTGGGGATGATTTTCCCCATAATGTTGAAGAAATTATAGAAAATATTGTTCATAGCATTGAGACGAACAACCACTTGAGCATGATGAAATATTACAAGGGGATATTCCTATAGTTACAGAGGATACAATTGAGACAATATTAGAGCATGCTTCCCCATTGTTTCCACAAGTTAGCCTACAACCACATGTTATGATTAGAGAAGTTTTCAAAGCACCTCCCAAACCAGATTATAAAACCATAGGCACCCAGACAACCTTGTTAGATAACCAGTGCAAAAATTTGAAAATTATGTTAATAAGATGTAGAGCATATGGGAAAGGAAAAGGAATAATTAATCTTCCAACATCAACAGGACATTGAAGAAAAGAAAAAGGAGCTTAAGGCTAAAGATAAGGAAATTTACAAGCTAAAGAAAAAGTAGGAAGATACAATTCAGGTGACCAATGAAATATTTAAATATAGGCCACCGTCTAACATTTATGCCATTTTCTTGAAATAACAAATTGTACAATTAAATTATACATGTATCAATAATGATATTCCATTTCATATAAGTGGATCCAAAATTTAATTGTAAATGCCTCATAAAATACAATTATTGTTATGTGAGTTTTATATGTACAATTATGCCTTGGAATATGACAGAGACTGGATTCTAGTACTTTACATTGGAGATGTTCCAATTAGGGATCATGCTCTTATTTTAACAATGAATTGTACAGAGAGAAGATGGAAGAGTACAAGAAATTTTCAAAGGAGTAGCCATTAATGATTAGGGGTGAAGCTAAAAATACAAAGGAAACTATTGAACAGTATGGAAAATACATGGAACACAAGGAAATTAGATGCCAAGTGTATCAAATGAGGGATGAATCTCATAAAAATCCAAGGATTATATTAAATTAAATTCTCAAGAGATAGTATAGTCCTACAAGATGTGCTTTGACAAGAAATGTCCCCTAAAATGCAAAGAAAATAAATACATTCTTATAATAATATAATTCCAACTTTTAGGAGGATAAATACATACATTGAAATTTCTAGAGGATGTGGAAAAACTTGGTTTCTTATTGGTTATTATCCACCAATTTTCCAATATCCTATACCAAATTGGTCTAGAAACAACAAACTAGATGAGGACATACATGACATGATCATGGAAAGATATATAAGGAATGCATGGTACTTCTTCGCTAAGCTTGAAGGAACATCTACACCAAATGACTCTAGGCATTTATGCAGCATCATATAGATGGAGAAAAAGAAACCTGAGGAGGATCCATAGAAAAATTAATGAGGACATTCAAGATGTTAAGTATGGGGGTGTGATGAGTCATTTTATTTCCTTTTTAAACACCTCATCTATTGTATTTTGTTTAGCCAATTGTACCCTTGAACTTGTATTTCCCAATGATACTGCTAAACATTTCCATTATAACTTGAAATCATGTCATAGATATTATTTAATATAATTAATACTAAGATTTAATTAATTTTTTGGATTATGAGGATAAATTTATTCTTTTGATTGTAATATGATTATAAATGAATATTTGTATAAATTGCATCCTTTTTTGCAAAGTCATTATATGCAACAACTAACATGCAACAAAGGATCCATACACAACAACCAACATGCATCCAAAGGGACCCATCTACATCAAAGCATCTGCAGCCAAATGAGGTCACACAAATACATAAATTTGTGATTATAGGAGTTTACACAATGAGGAAACTACACCTAAGCTTTCATGTGTTAATAGAAGAAGTAGTTATGTGAAAAGAAGAAGAATCAACACCATCACTTGATTATGCATTACAACTAAAAAAAATAAATAATTGATTTAATTTATAATTTAATAACTGGTTGATCAACTGATCGGTTAGTTAAGTTATGTGATTGTATGAGAACATCTACTAAATAGTTATGTTGCATGCATGTAAGTTTCTAGATTGTTTGGTTAATATATTTTACTTAATCCAACTAAAACTCCTAGTAGGACTCTATCTCTTCACACCTCTGGTGTAATCAAATATATAAAAATAAAATATTAATTCTCTAAACAGATATAGAAAGACAAAGATAGATCCATAGATAGAGATTTTGTTGTATTTTCCACTTGTAATCTTCATGCAGATGAAATAAGAAATTTAGTTCTATTAAATTGTTGTACACATAGGCCTTAGGAGATATTATCACCCAAGGCATGACCCACTTGTGGTTTGCTAACCCTATCATTTTATTTTTTGTTGTAATTCATTGCATTGTTAGAATTGCAACAATTTATTCCTTTCTCTGTATTCTATTTTTCCATTCTTTGTCATTATCCATAGCATTTACTTTCATGCATAATCTAGTTCATTTCTTGTATTGTTATTTCCTAATTATAGTGACAAAAATTTACCTTTACTCCTCTCAAACATCTGTAACTATGCATACAACACTGAAAATATTGAAATTTTACGTCCCTAGGTCTGAAAATTAAATGATTGTAGATTGATGAAAAGCATACTAATTGTTGCAAGTAAATTTTCTCCACCAATAAAGTAAATAGGTATACTCATTCTCATAAATCAAAATAAGAGGGTACATATGGGAGTGTTGTGTAATTCATGTGCCTAAAAATAATTCCCTCCATGAGGGAAAGAGGATTTATGATTCCAAAATGGAATGTAACTCCTATGATGCCACTAACACATATGACAATGACAGATTATATGAAAAAATCTTCCATATGTCATATAACTCCTAAGACCTATGATCTCACTAAGTGAGATGACTCACCATGTGATGTGGACAAGATGTCGATTGATGACGAGATAAGTCAAACCCACTAATAGATCTTAGGGTCACTTTTGATTCTTCGGATCTCAAAATCATGATACCCATCTCTTTGTTCCTTTTCCTCTAGCTTTCTTTCTTTCTTGAAATCCCTAAGAATCTGAAATTATGAGGGGCTTCCATATGACCTGCACTAATTGTGACCTCCCAATCAATGGTCCATGTGGACCAATGACGGGTTTTTTAATTATTATGTCCAAGACCCTTTTGATCCAAATACTTAGTGAAATTTGGGATCCTGAACCCAATCTAAGAATTCAAAGACCACCAAGGTCTTACCACATGTCACACCTTGATTCTTCTTACCTTTGCAAAAATTTTGAAATCCCAACCAAATAGATCAACTCAATGTACCAACTAAGCTATATCACTTAACTAGATGACCAATGTATGAAGTGACCAGTGATAGCCATGTCTCCTCCCATGAATTTATTAAAATTAAAAGATTGATATCCTTTATAAAGATAATTTTCTGGATGTCACCATCCCATTTAAACACCTAAAAAGATTTTTTTCTCAATTCTTGGACATTCGATCTATGGATGTAGAAAAAACTTATACTAAGAGGGGAGTGAATCAATATAATCCTATTTTAATAATTTAAAGTTTAGCATTCATAAAAATAGTAATTATATAATATAATGGTTACACAACACAATATTTATGTGGAAACCCTTTCGGGACAAAAACCATAGTGAAAATATTGCTTGGAGATATTGTCTCGAATCTAACCAAAAAAATTATTTTTTTACAAATATTTGTATACACATACCTACTAAAGACTATAATCCCCAATTCTAAGTACCAACTTAGCAATATTTGTGAGAACCAACTCACTAGAGACACCAATCCCCAAGTCCAAGCACCAACTCAACAATATTTGTGAGCACCAACTCACTAAAGACACTAGTCCCCAAGGTCAAGCACTAGTTTAGTAATCAACAATATCCATCCTCTATAGTTTCTTCTTCAACCTAATGATGGCATATAGATAACTCTTCTCTACCTTACATTGTTCTTGTAAACCACTTATCTTTCCAAAATATTCTTCAACAACTTAAATTTCTTAATTTACTTGAGTTTAATCTTTCTCCTTTTTCTCTAATCCTCTTGATAAGTTTTCATTAATCTCTCCTCTCATGTCTCTCTCTTCCATCTCCTTTTTAAAAGGTATCATCATACTTTGTGATCAAACACATACAAATTCACAATTGAATTCAGTTATATACTATGTTTAATTCATGAATAGATATAATTTTCCATGAGTTAACATTCTTTTAGAATAATCATCATGAGTCAAATTTATCATATTTGAATATTTGGATTGTCAATGACTCAACAGACACCCCTATTTTTATTTCTCTTATGGCATCTCATGATCATCATAGATAATCCTGAACATTCTAGAATAAATCATTTTTGTGTGGTTTTCCTCCCTTATATCTCACCATACATACCGACTTTTATGGAATTTTATTAAGTATGTTTCATATTATACATTTATCATTATTTACTTTCTCATCCTTTCATTATGTGGCACTTCCTAACTTTCGTATCCATTTCTCCAACACTCGCAGATCATTATTAACATTTGGGAACCATTGTCATCACTTTTGGAGCACAACCACTACCCACGAACACTATCACCACCCGTAGAACAATTATCACCTCCTATGGATTGTTATTACCAGTTGTGAGATACTACCAATGTCTGTGGAGATTTATCATAATCCATGAAATAGAACTAAGACTTGTGAAGAACTATCAACACTTGTGTAGCTCTACTACCACCTGGAGAACACTAATAAAATCCATAGAGCACTACAACTTATTTTTCTTCAACACGCGATATATATAATTCAAATTGACTAACAATTTAAAATCAATGAAAATATTTCCAACAATCTCCCCCTTTTTCAGTGATGACAAACCTTAATTTCAATTTCCTTTCATTTGTTCTACATGTTATTGCTAAAATTCTCCCCCTTACATGTAGCTTTCCCTCTAATGAATCAATTCTTCAGTCTGTTAGAACTTATTTTTCTTATAAGTTTCTTCTATCATTCAATATATCCTCCTTTGACATAAATGGAAAAGGAATACACTCTCACTAGATACTCCCCTCGAAAATATGCTTTTATTTGATGACCCACTTTGAAAAATATATTACTCCCAACTTTTGTCTGATATATTCAAAATTTTCTTTTGGAAGGGATTTTGTTAAAATATCAAAAAAATTCTTTTGTGGTACTTTAGTCCAACTTTACACGATGATGTGTAAATTTCTCTCTTAAAAAATATAATTTATGGGAATGTAATTCGTTCTAAAATGCATAACAAGATTCTTTGAAATATTTATTGCACTAGAATTATCACATAGTATAGAAATGTGAGAATTAAATTCTACCTTGACATCCTTTAGTGCCTATTTCATCCAAAGAACTTGTGTAAAACATGAAATCTTGCATTAATGTATTCCATCTTAGCTATAGATAGAGAAACAAAATCCTGTTTTCTTTCTTAGCTAAGATACTAAAATGATGCCCAAAAATAAGTCACCACCACTTGTACTTTTTTAGTAATCTATACAACCAAATCAATCTACATTTGTATATGATTTTAAAGATAATTTTTCACCCTTTTGATACCACAAATCATAATCCACTATACATTTCAGATACTTAAGAATTATTTTGACAACTTGCACATGAAACTTTGGAAACATACTAAAAATGTGTTACCATTCCTATTTCTTATATTACATCTGGTCTTGTAGCAATTACATATAACAAACTTATAATCATGGATATATAGAGAGTTTGATTTTCTTTAGGGGATTCATCATCCTAAACTTACAACTTGTGATTATGCGAGTACTTACAAGATTGCAATATTCCATTCTAAATTTATTCAATATTTATTTAAAATAGTTATTTTTTGAAATGAATATGAATTTTTCAGATTGATAAATTTGTAATCTAAGGAAAATGAAAACTCACTAAGCATGGATATTTCAAATTATTTTTGCATTTCTTCAAAAAATATTTACACATATTATCCTTACTTCATCCAAAATAATGTCATCAACATAAACAACAACAATTAGTTGATGCTCACCTTCAATTTCGATGTATAGATTACTTTAAGAAGTTCCTTTCTTTAACATTTTATATTGAAGATACTTGTCCAATCTTAAGTACCATGATCTAAGGGCTTGTTTCAATTCATAATGATATTTATTCAACTTACATACATATTCCTCGTCATTTGTTAATATGGATCCTTTTGTTTTTTCAATGTAATCTTCTTCTTCTAGATTCCCATTTAGAAAATTAAATTCAACATCCATTTGATAAACATTAAAGTTTCTATAAAAATTAAATGCTAAGAACATCTTAATGGCTTATAAATGTGAAAAAGAACAAAAGTTTCTTTAAATTCAATACCTTCAACTTGTGCATAACCTTTACAAACTAACCTTTCTTTATTTCTTACTAATTTCCCATATTAATTTAGTTTATTTTTGAATAGCCACTTTGTGCTAATAACATTCTTGTCCTTAGGTCTTGGGATAAGCTCCTAGGTTTTATTCTTATCTATCTCATCAAGTTCTTCTTCCATATCTTCAATCCAGTGTTTATCTTCTCTTGCTTCAACAAAAATTTTAGGCTCAATTTTATATAGTAGAGACATATTTACATGTTCTTCCACATTTTCTAGCCTTCTTATGGTTTGTACTCCTAAATTTCTATCACCTATAATATGATTTTCTGAATGATTCTTTTGAACTAATTTCGATGGTTTTTTTCTTCCTTTATTTCAGCTTCTTCTTTTCATCTTCATCTTCATTGTTGGATTCTTCACAATAATCAATTTCTTGTACCATGTTCTTCTTGTACTTGATATCATCAACCTTTACATTTGCAATTTTAACAATTTTAAATTTTTTCAAATTTTAGCATCTATACGCATTTCTTATTTGAGAGTAACCAAGAAAAATACCTTCATCATCTCTAGCTTCAAACTTACCCAAGTCTTCATCATCTTTCTTGATATAACACTTACTTCCAAAAATTTTGAATTTTTTTATTGTTGTTAGTCTTCCTTTCCATATCTCATAAGGAGTTTTACTATTATTAACTTTGATCTTCCCTCTATTCAAAATGTATATTGTGGTAGTTACTACCTCTCTCCATAATCTGTCAGATACTTTAGATTCATCTAGCATATTTCTATCCATCTCTTGCACAATTCTATTCTTCCTTTCAACAACTCCATTCTATTGTGGAGTTATTACAGTAGAGTAATGCCTTTTTATTCCATGAAACTCACAATACTCTATGAATTCATGTGATTTGATTTATCCTCCTCGGATAGATCTTAAACACTTAATTTTTAAGTCTTTTCATTCTCAACTAGATATTTGAATGCCTTAAAATTATCAAATGCTTTAGATTTTTCCCTTAGAAATTTAACCCATGTCATTCTAGTAAAATCATCAATTAATAACATGAAATATATCTCACCTTACATGCTTTGAGTTATTTTAGGCCCACATAGGCTAGTATGCACTAGTTCTAATAACCTTGTGGTTGGGTACTCCTTTGTCTTGAATGATGCTCTTGTCTACTTTCCAAATCGACATTGTTTACAAATAGTATTTGTTGGTTTAGTAATATTTGACATGTCTCTAATAACTTTCTTAGAACTAATTTTTAATAGATTATCAAAATTCATGTGACCCATTTTTCTATTTTATATCCGGATCTCATCAATTTGCCCCATGTAGAACTTTTCATATTTAATCCTACTAAGAATATAAATATTATTTGTTATCATGCATGCATCAATAATAACCTTCTATGTAATTTCCTTTCTGATCTCACATCCTCCAATATATAAGGTTATTTTGTATCCCATATCACTCATTTAACTCACACTCAAAATATTTTTCTTCATTCCTTCAACATCCAAAACATTTTCAGTTTTTGATTTTCCATTGTTTAAACTAATGGTACCCTTTCCGAAATATTTGCAATATCATTGTCTCCAAATTTAACAAAGCCTCCAATTACCTTCTTAAAAGTGAGAAACCAAATTTTTTCCCTATTCATGTGGCTTGAGAAACCACCACCGATGTACAACTGATTTACTTCATTTTGAGCATGAAATGTTGTCTGAATAATCATGGAATTTTCTTTACTTGTTTCTTTTGCCTACTTATCCTTCCATACTTTTTATGACCCAACCTTCTTATTATCCTTGGTTACCTCATTCTTAAGCTTCCTAGTGGAAAACATAAACCCACTTCTACAAAATCTAGCAATATGCCCAAATTTTTGGCACTTATAACATTTAATATCAAAATTCATCAATGAGAAAATGAGTTATAATTCCTATTTATGGAAGACACATATGAATTCACATTTAAATTCATCTTTCTATCAAAACTTCTTACATAAGATCTACAATTTGTTTCCCTGTGACCAAACTAATTACATGAGTAACAATAACCATAAAAATAATTTTGAAACCTATTTTTGTAATGTCACCTTAGAGGAAAACATCTTCTTGTTGAATTCTTATTTCCCACTATAGGATTAACATGAATTTCTTATTTTATGTTGATTTAATTTAAATTCCTGTGGATTGGGGAATATGCATTTTCCTTCTTATTATTCTCAATATTGGTATAACTTTTAAGATCTTCTACATATATTCTTGATTTTTCTTGAATTGTCACTTTTAGATATTGTTTGGGTTCATCTTTTACATAATTCCGATTATATCCTAGACCTATTTTGATAAATGGCGATATATGATTATTGATGATGTTTTCTAAATCTTCAGATCTCTTACCAAACTTGACATAATTTTTCATCTTGGTAGATTATTTCTCAAGTTCCTTTCTTAAACATATAACTTTACATTCAAGTTTCTCATAATTTCCTTCTTTCTGTCTTAGCTATGTATTCACATCTTCATGAATATTCTTCATCTCTTCTAGTTGAATCTTTATATCAATGATGATTTTATTTTAATTTTCAAGATCATGCATCATCTTTGAATTTAAAGCATCATACTCACTTTCTAGCTTCTAAAATTTATGTTTTAGTTTCTAATTTTTCTTTTTGAGGCTCTTGAGTTCTTCTAGGAAGAAATAAGTTCACCTTCAAGATATAATTCAAATTCAAATTTGTTATCTTCATAATATTATTTTTTATTGAGGATAAAGTTTTTTTCCTTTGACCCTACCCGATTCAAAGAGGCCATAGCCCGGATAAAAAAATTTAAAGAAAAAGTGATCAAAACAAGGATGGAATAGGATTCCAATCAGCAACCAACAAAAACATGACAAGGACCCAATAGAAAATAGAGATCCAGTAGCCAAACCAAGATACTTCATGATCTTATGTAAATTATTCTTGATGTTGGCAATCCCCCTTTGATTTCCTTGAGGATTGTTTCTTTCTTATACTTCTCCTTCCATTTATGATCTTCAAGATGAGTGGTAATGAGGGATAAAGAAATAATAGGTCCCTTAAGAATTGAGAGAACATCACAAAGGTTGACCCTAAAATTTTCTAATTCTTGTTTGATCTTGGACACCCTCTTGTTAATTTCCTCTACTATCTTCTTATCAATATTTCCATCCTCATTCTTTGACATGTAAGCTTCAAACTTGTATTTTATTTCTTTAACCTCATTACTGAGACAATTGATCTTTCTATCAAGTTCATCACTGAAGCTTACATATATTATATTATGAGGTTCTCAGTATTTCTTTCCCATGAATATAAGGCCAAAAATAGCCTCACCTTCACCTTGAATAGGAGGGGAAGGGAGAGAAGCCTCAAAAATAACAAGAAAAGGAGCCTTGATCTTAAAATGGTTGTCCACAGAAGTTCTAGAGATCTCTTACATAAAGGAGGGGAAGAAGCAGAGGGGATGGATGAGGGAAAATTAGAGGAATAATGGGTAGAACTAGTGAGGATTTTGGTGGGATGAGAGGAGCCAAAGGGGTAGGGCGAGAATGTTTAGGAGTAGGAAGAGGGGATTCCAAGGGGTAGGGATGGGTGGTTTGGTGGTGGGGATAAAAGAGGTGGATAGGGAAGTAAACAGGGAATCCAAAGAGGGGAGAGCAATAGGTTGAGGGTGAAGGATCAAGATATGAAAGAACCTATAGAGAAATAATATAACACCATGGTGTAAAGGATACACCTGTACTAGAAAGATTTTTCTTTCCAACTTTAATTTATTAAAATGAAATAACAAAAAACAAATGACCTTGAAAGATGGTGGGATCGATCGATACCCATGATAATGAATGTTCATTATTTTTGGATAATTCACTCCTCATTCCACCAAATGAAGATACCCATAGATAAGAGAAATCTAAACAAAATAGATTAGATAAAAGGGATAACAAGCTATTTGTCAAATGCCGATTCCAGAATCTAAAGGGACTTCCTTGAGTATGTCATCTTGTTTTAATATAATTAAGCACATTAACAATAATGATAAGGATATATAAATGATAAATATAATTATATAATAGATAAGAAGATTTATAACTCAAGCTCAAAGGGTAAGTCCTATGCAACTTTAAATATGTCGTAAGTTAGAGTGGATTCAATCTGAATAGAATCAAAGTAGTCATACCAAAAGTCTTCAATTTCTTGTTGGATCTCGTGAAGGAATTAAAACTGATTTTCAATGTCTTTGATGTCGGTGGAAAACTAAATTGCACACAGTAATTTCGTGAAATATTTTGTACCATTCCCAAAATAAGGTTTTATGAACTATTTAGAGGTATTATATGCTTGTAAAAGGATGGGACTGACTAGGTACTACCATCTAAAGTAAATCCATGCTTCAAAGAGACAAGTTAAACGTAAAATATTGATAAAAATGTATACTAGACTTATTAATTTATTGAAAGATACATATTAACAGGGATCGCAAGAGATTTAGAAGAATTACATATGTTTTGGAAGAATCACATGTGATTTAAGAGAATCATGGGAGATTCATGTAATCACTTTGGTAATTATCATCAAAAGAATCAATTTTCCTAAAAATGATAAATTTCTAAATACGGAGCTTTTAAATGATTGTTTTTATTATTTTTGGATGTCTTTATGAAATGGAATTGATGAAACAAAATATAAGAATACCTTGTAATGTGGAAGTAGACCGAAAGAGGTCTCCAAGCTCGGATGAAGATAATTGAACTTGATGACCAGTTGTTGAGATCCTGGAAAATGATTGATGATAATACCATAAAAATGATGTGTTATAAGAGCTTGAGGTTGATATAGGGCCTTGGTGATCTCTAGAGTGATGTAGATTCAAATATTTATCAAAAACATGTGCAACAGTGTGTACTAAAAAATTCTAAAGATTCTCGAGAGAGGATGAAAAATTGGCTTTTGTAATCATTGGAAATTTTATAGAATCATCGACGATCCAAAAATTCAGGAAAACATTTAGGAAATGGTTAAAACAAATTCCTAAAAATAATTTTCAAGTAAATTGGGAGGGAAAATGGTTAGGAGGAGGTTAAGGTCAGGTTGGGGAGGTTAGGGTGTTAGGATAAAATAGTTTTGATGTGGTTTTGAGATAGATAGTTTTAAAGGGGTTAAGGTAATTTAGGATGGGTAGATAGTAATTTATGAGGCGTAAAAATTGATTTTATGAAATGGAGGGAGTTGAATTATGATAATGATATAAGTATATGTTTTAATTAAATAAGGTATGTATAAAAGGAAGTAGGCAGGTGAAAAAAACTTGATATCTACATTTGATCAAATTCTTGAACAAAAAGGTACGAGATAGGTTGTTTTTTTCTCAGATGGGTGATCCCCCTCAAACTAGGGGTTATTTTTATGCAATGTAATGATCACTAGTTTGATTGAAATGATTGGATATTTTTGACATGTGTTTCGTTTGAAACCATTTCCCCAAGATGAGGTATTGAACAAAATGGGTATCACCATGGAATCAAGTTATAGAGAAACCAAAGGGTTCATGTCCTATAGACTTATTAAAAACACGAAGCCAAGTGGTAGGGTTTCTAAAGGGTTCATGGCTTATAGAAGTATGACTTACCATTTCTAAGGTCATTTAATGAATCCACGAATGATTATAGATTGTAAGGATTATTGGGTTCCTCAAGATGAGGCACACTATTGGTAAATGTGTTGTATAAGTGTGATTGATATATGTATCCATATGCATTGGGGTGATGCGTCATTATATATGTATCCATAGGCATTGGGGGTATTATTGGGTTTGATGGAGAGGTGGGATCCTACTACCTGTACTTTTTCATTTCCAATGCGTGAGATGACAATCACCTTAGAATATGTACATAGGATTAGAATATTTCATGTGCATAGAGAGGGCATCTGTTTGATTGACAATATGAGGAGGGATGATGCAAATGGTGTGGGGTTTATAGTTGGTGGATTCTACTACCATACCTTATATGGTCATAAGGAAAAGGGTTGTGCTTTGATGGCCATGATCATAATAAGGATTAAAAAAATCTTTCCCCGACTCTTGTGGTGGTCGATTCCTTGGATGATGACAGGTGTTTTGGATAACATGATGGAGCAGAGGTTTGTGTTTGCATGGGCTGCTGAATTACTAGAAAAAAATTATAGGGATATTTTTTCATGGAGTATTTGGAAGAGGTTCGAGTTCGATATTTATTTTCTTCTACATTGTTTGGATTTTGATAATATTGTTTTTGTTCATCCTAGAGGTTTTTCATCTAGAGATATTGATTTTTAGTGAGATCGGGTTGGGTTTTTGGTGGAATTCTTATATGGGGGGGATGTTGGACTAGTACGGAGTGAGGATTATTATTGGTCGATCTTTGCAGGTTTATAGGTAGGAGATTTGATATAGAGAGCATATATTAGGTTTCCAATGTACGGGGAGAGGAGGAGGATGAGCTTAGGGACACCCAACAACATTTATCGGTGTAGGGTTATTGGGTAGGAGAGTTGAAGTTGGTTTAGTTTATTTGTGTCATGAGATAATTTGGTTTGATTGAGGATGTTCCGGAGGCTACGTATTATATAGACATGAGGACAAGGATGTGGGGACTCTACTACTAGTACTTTCAATGTCTCATTTTATGCTTGAATATGAGGGGATAATGGTGTGGATTATTAAGGAGAACTAGTGGCTATAGATGACTCTAGTGTCATGGAGGATTTTTTTGCATGGTGGAGAGATCAACCTATTCGAGGATATATATGGGTATGGGATCATATGGAAACGACACACCAAGAAGGTGAGGGAAATGGTGGTGAGGGATTTGGTGATGAAGGATGTGGTGATGACGGATTTGGTGATGAGGGGGTTAACAAAACATCTCTTGAGGCTATTATTACATGTTTGGAGGCTGAGAAGGCCATATTATAGGTTGAGAATACTTATGTATGGACCACGAAGAGAGATAGATTGGTTGGAGAGAGGGATGATTTGATAAGTGAAAGGGATGGACTAAGAGGTGACCATGATATCCTAATTCAGTAGCTAGCACATGTTGTAGCTAATTGGGATAGATATAAAAAAGTGAGAGACCCTAAGAATGGATCTTGGGATCATGAGTACATCAATGTCAAGGGTTAAGCTTCAGGAATGAGAGCTCGGGTTATTGGTCTAATGGGACCATCTCGGTATGGTTAACTTGGCTAACTATCATCCCATGTGATATGAGCTAGTTTTTATGAGGATATAGTGATACATAGGCTACCTACTGAGCTTCATTATGTAACATATATAGTATAAAGACTAGCATGACCTAGTGTTAGTGTTGTCGGTGTGGGTCAACCACCTCGAGGTCCTAATAAAGGTAGTCTAAGTAGAGTTCCAAATGGAGATGATGGTGGGGCTGGTGGTGCTTAGGGAGCTACATTCGTAGGATCACTTTATTTCTAGGTGTTCGTATTACCAATTAGATGTGATATATTTTTATATATATGGCTCTTTTTGAAGCCTATTTTTGACATCTATATTTATTTTACATATGGAGATTTTGGGACTCCTAATGATGCATAGAGACATTTTAATATGATAGATGATTATATATATGTTGATGATCCTTGATTCATGATTCATGTGTTGGTTTTGTGATTTTATTATGATCAAATTCAAATTTTGTATAGATTCTTGATAGACATGGATGTTTTGATAGATGTTGGTGTGGATAGATAGATGATGGGTTTTTATGTTTTGGATATTTAACTTTTAATGTGATCTTAAATATCAAAATGTTTTTTAATTATTAGGTAATCATAAAACATGGAATGATAAGTTTATACTGGATTTGATATGTATGTGATGGGAATTAATATGGTGAAGGTGCATGTACTTTGACTCTATAAAAATGTTACCATATGACTAAGAATGGGTAATCACACGTAGGATCTTAGGCATAGATGGAAATGAGAATTTTACCTTCCTATGACATGGGAAGGCTTGACACATGTAGCTTATACAAGAGATTAGGTTCTCCTTTCAAAGGTTTAATAAAGAGATTCCCCAACTATTTTATTTTGACGTAAACATATCGATATGGGAAGTTTACTTTGATGGGAAAGTTGATTGATGCCAAAATATTTCCTAGGATGTTTTTTGATATTTAAATTTTTGAAGTTTGATCAATGTGGGAGGCCTTTTTCATGGATAGCCATCCTTTGAGGGAGTGGTATATAATTTTGACTTTTTCATTTTTTTTTTTTTTTGATATCCATCCTTCAAGGGATCGGTCTATGATTTTGATAGGAAGCATTCCTTTGAGGGATCAATCTACTTTATTTTTGATCGTATGGCTTTGATATTTGATAAATATCCTTTAAGGGATTATTCTATTTTATTTTTGACAAAATGCATCCATAGATATTTTTAACAATATTTTATGTTGAGGGAAATCCCTAATAGACCATTTCAAGGAGGGGAAGAGATGTGTACACAAACTACACATGTGTGTCCCATGACATGTATTCAGTTGATACACAAGGTAGGTGGATGTAATGATTATGGGGTTCCTACCAAGGAGGAACTTTTCCATGTGAAATATGTGATGAACAGATCCGTGGTGTTCATATTTAAGGTATTGAGGATAATGACATAAAACCACATGCTTTCAAATCATTTCGATGATGAGATGGTTGGTTGATGGTCAAATAAGATCTTTGATGTGAATATTGTCATGAAATTTTATTTGTTAACAATAGAAAGGATGCAAGTGTAAGGAATTCAAAGGTTCCTTTTCAGGTGTACCATCAAGGGAGGATAGGTGATAAGCTCCCACCCATACTTGTGAGTGATGACATATGGACTGATCTAGTTACAAGAAAACTTTCCATGCTTACTCCTTTCTAGAGTAGTGAATTTTTTATTTTATTTGACAATGAGATTACTGATGTTAAAGTAATGTTATTTTACATGATTGTTATACACATGTTTTATGCACTCTTGATATACATGATGATGTTCGAGAGATAGGAAGATTTTTTCATCTAGTAATTATAATTGTCCTAAATGGTTTTCTCAATAATCATCATCGTGGATAAAATATATGAGGGATACTTGGAGTGATGGAATTTAAACTTCAATGTGTAAGAAAACCTTGGATCCATTGACTAGAGAAAATGGGGTAGCACCTATAAGAGTACGGATGCTAATTGGATAAGCCTAAAGAGTAAATAGGATTTGGAGATACCGATTCCTCGCTTGCTTTGTCAACATTTTTCATGAGAATTTTGTTAAGAGTTTTGTTAGAAGCTTCAGATTATCCATTTTCTTATGGATAATATGGTGATTAAAATCTTAGTTTGATGTTAAATATGTCACATAGTTTTTTAACTTCTTTATTTTTAGAAGATTTACCTTTATCGTGTGAGTTTGTGAGGGATACTAAAGAGACATATGATATGCCAATAAATGAATTCAATGATTTTTTATCTTTAGTAGATATTAAGGGAATGGATTCTACCCATTTGGTGAAGAATTCAGTTATCTGTAATGATAGATTGATGTCATAGTGATGAATAAGGGTTGATGGTGCCAATGAGGTCTAACCCCCATTATGAAAAAGGCCATAGATCTTGAGAGTTTTGTAACTATTGATTGGGATGTGAGTGACATTTGAATTTTTTTAACATTTGTGCACTTCTTAACCTATGTGAAAAAATCTTGAATGATTGTAGGCCAATAATAGCCCATTCGAAGGACACACTTAGTGAAAATTGTACCATTGAAATGTCTACCACATATACCATCATGAAATTCTTGGATGGATTTAGTAGAATCATGATATTCTAGTAATCTTAGCAAGAAGCCATCAAATTTACATTTATATAGAACAACTCCTACGATGACATATCAAGTAGAGCATTGAAGAAAATATCATTTAGTGTTTCTAGATAGATCAAGAGGGATTTTGGATTTTAAGATATAGTCAAATGTCTAAATATACCGTAGGTCACTGGATTGTTTTCGATAATGTTGATAGAGGGGAGTTCATTGTTTTGGGATGGTTGATCAAGTCTATGGACAACAATAAATATTTTATAGTTATCAGTTGAATCATTAGTTGATAAGGGGATGAGAGATGCTAAAGAAGCCATGGTGTATGTGAATTTGCTATAGGATCACAAAACTATTTGGATGGTGTAACAATTAAAGGATTTTGGGAGGAAATCAATAATGGCTTTATTTTTTTGTATGATTTCATTTTTACTCTAATAAATTACTTTGATTTGGTTGATGACCAGTTGTGAGTCTTTGTAGATGTCAAATATTTGAACACCAAGAAGATGACGGTTTGGAGACCCACGATTAAATCTTCATATTCATCCAATTTATTAGTGCATTTAAAATTAATTTTAAATGATAAAGGGATATGATTCCCAGGTAAGTATGAAAATGATACCGGCACCTCCTCCTTGTTGACACTTAGATCCATCAAAGAAGAGTGTAGTTTTAAGAGGGGTATATTCTTGATCGATAATAGTGTAGATAGATTCATTGGGTAATTGTTCATAAGGTGGTTGATTGTATAAAAGAGGGACCTTGATGGATTTTTTTGGGATAAATTCAAGATCAAACTCATTTATAAACATAATCCACCGAGTGATGTAGTCACTATGATATGGTTTAGAGGGCATGGTTTTAAGTGGGTTAAAGTTGGTAATGACATAAAATTTTTGGTTAAGAAGGTAGTGACTGAGATTGGATGTTGCAAAGTACAAGGCACAACACAAATTTTTGGATTCAGTGTAACATGTTTTATATTCATGAAGGGTGTGGCTTATTTATTAAATGACCTTCTCATTCATCCCAATGAGTGATCATGACACCTAAGGTGTCATTAGTAGTGGATATGTAAAGGTATAATGACTCCTCTCAAGTGGAAGTATGAGCACAAGTGGTAATAGGAGGTATTCTCTCGAGGTTTATGAAGGCCTTTTGGAATTTGTGATCCCAATTAAAGTTTCCATCCCTTCCAAGGAGATGATACAAATGTTGACAATGATCTTAAAGTTGTGAAATAAAGTAGTGGATTGATTTAAGTTTACCATGGAGGTTGAAAATTTATTTTAGGTTTGATTGATGAGGAATATTGATGATATACTTGATTTTAGTGGGGTATACTTAAATGCCTCGGATAGACATGATGAACCCTAAGAGCTTACCGGTGAGGACACCAAACACATATTTAGTAAGATTAAGATGAAGAAAGTATTAAATAGGACATGAGAAGATGTCATCGAGGATGGAGAGCTGATTCTCACATTGTTTATATTTCCATAGAAGGTAATCAACGTATTCATCTATGGTTTTGTGGATAAGATCATGAAATATGTATGTCATAGCATGTTAATAAGTGGTGCCTTAATTTTTAAGTTTGAAGGGCATTACCCAATACTAGAAATTTCACCAAGGAGTAATGAAGGACATTTTATGTTGATCATCATTGGAAATAAGGATTTGGTTATAAAAATAAAATTCATCCATAAGGGAGATAATTTTTTGGTTGGCTATTATGTCGATGAGTTGATCGATATTTGGAAGAGGAAGGCATCTTTAGGACAAGAGATATTAAGATATCAGAAGTTAGTGTAGATGCGTAACTTTCTTGAGGTATTATGTAACACCTAAGATTAATCTTCATCAAAATAAGGGAGAGTTTTTTATAAAAACTCATCAATTACAGCTAATGCCTTCACTAAATTTAACATGCAATAATTAAATTCCATCATACAAGAGTTTAATAAATCCCTTAATTTATCTTACAATGTAATGAGTAACTTCATTTACAACAACCACTAAATTATTTCATCATTAATTAATATTCATAATCCATCTAGATAATCTATGATAACCATGTACAACTGCAAGGGTTTACATATCCTTCTCGATCCCCCTCAAACACTCTCAATAAGCCAATATACCTAGTATATCAATTGGTTAAACCTTATTAAAGGATGAAATAACTTTTGAGTCTACTTAGCATCCTTCGAATTCACTATTGTAACACACATCCAAACATCAATACCACAACAAGAAGACCTAGTGAACAGATAATACATTCAGTTATATGCACTACTATGGCCATAGTTATTTGGTGTTTTGTTAGCAAACTAGTTCCAAGACTACACACAATCCTACAAAACCCTTCTTCCCATCATCACACAAATGTCTCAACATAGTCATCTGGATACATTTTGTAACACCCTTGATGTTTTATTATGTTTCTATGATAATAGTGTTGGATTTTATGCATACTTCTACATTAGGTATACACTTAGTTTTGGTTACTATGCATGGTATAAATGTATTTACATTGATATTGCATGCTTGAGGCAATGGGATTAGTGTACTCAAAGGTTGAACATGTTTTTATATCATTGTTAATGGGATTATGTTCTGCAGCTTTTATGTTACGTTGTTGGATAAGACCAACAAGTTCCTAATTCTAACTCCTACCTATTGAAGTGTCACAAAATTTTTATTCCATATTTTCTAGGAGACTGTGAATAGTTATAGTATCAAGCTTCACATATCAAGGTGTGAAGACCATGATTATGTTTTATTGTTACTTACCTTGAATAGATATGATCACATTTGATAGAAATTAGGATTTTTGTACATTACTAATATGATCCCGATGTGGGAGCTAAATAATAAGGGCATTAGTATAAGGTGCATATAATTAAAAAGTGCATGAGATGGAATGAAGAAATGATTTGATGCAAGTTTAAAAAATGAATAAATTTGGTTTATAATTTGTGATGTTGGGTCGTTTATATTTTGGGCCTAAACTAAGGCTAAGATAATTTGATGTCATTCGAATATTTGATTTCCTAATACTATGTTAAGGTCTAATGTTGATAAAGCTTATAAATACCTAATCTATAATATATATTCATTCGAAGATATAGTAATGGGGACTTGTGTTTGTAAAGGCATAACATGATTTTTAAAGGGGTCTGAAGGATGTTAAGCTAGGTAATGTTAAACAAACCTATCTTACTCTAAAGCTTATCCAAATGTGTATTAGGAACTCCTCTTGACTTAATTTTTAAAAATTTCAAATATTAATGAAGTGGTGCATTTATCAAACACTCGCCACCGGTTTCGTTGTAGAGATAGTTTAGTGGGAGGATCAGTTATCTATGTGACTAAACCAAACTTAGTGATTTGTTTCCAAAGGAAGTAAACACTACTAAAATTGAATTAGAAAATAGATAAGCATGAATAAAGGAGGTAAATTTACTTTTCCTTTCATACATTAAATTCCTAAAGGTTTTCTCCATCACTGCCTCGGGAAACCATGAGGTGGTATTAGGAAAAATTAGAAGATTGGTTGTTTTTTTGTTTTGCATGGATAGAGGGTTGTTTCATCTCTGCATGATTGATATTATCCCTATTCTTGGGGTTCTGTCTAGGTTTATTTGGTATGCATTATTCTAAACTGAAATTGGTGATATTCTTGCAAATCAATGATTTCGATTTAATAAATAATAATGAAGGATCTAGGAGGTCCAGGATTTTCTCGTGGAATCAATTTTTGAAATGTGTTTACGAAGGAAACTTAGGAAGTGAAGGATAAAGGGAGTGTTATTGATTTTAGGCATGATTTTTTCTTTTTCCTTCTTAAGAACTTGTCTCATTTAGTATTTGTTTAATGAAGATCCTTGCAATAGTTCCTTGGTGAAGTTGTTGTTCGGGGTGTTTATGATATTATATCTTGTTAATGATCTTTGTTTGTTATTCAACTATGTGTATGGTTTTGTGCTTGGAATATTGTTGTGAGGACTAAGTTGTTATTATATGCTTACATTATATATTTAATAACATATGTAAATCTCTGTGACTCCCTAAGATTGTATTATTTGGGATACCACTGAAAATCTAGGGTTTTATTAATTTTATCATGAAAGCCTCATGTTTGAACCTGGATGTTCTTTAAGGCTTGATTTTAAATATCTTGGGTTATTATTTGTCTATTTTCTTAGGGACGACTCATTTTGTATTAATGAGTGAAGAGTATGGAATGACTATGTATCTTCTCTTATATTTATATACCTAACCTATTTGAATCCTTATGTGTTTGAAATGGAGAAATATTCTTAAATATGATTTTTGGGATCATTTTCCCCACTATGATGTTAATCCTTTTGTTTATACTCACTAGTTTTTACCTTCGTGGAGAAGTCACGGATTAATGAGGGCCTTTTTTTTATTCTCGTGAATAGTCATTACAATTTCTTTGTTTACAATAATGGGTATACAAGGATGGATCGATTTCCATGGTATTAATGGACACCCGATAATGGGGCTCATGTTTATCATTACTATGAATGTTGTAAATGATGGTGGTTACAAGTTTAGTGGATCTATGATTTGTAAGGTAAATAAGGTTTACCTTATCATATTTTATCTAATATTTGTTTATTAGAGTATGTATACATGTCCTTGTGATTATGGAACCTCACATGGGGAATGGATTTGTATTAATACTCCCACTATTCCATAGAGATCTTAGAGCCTCGTTCATGTTTGTGGTGTCTGCTCCTTTGATTGATATCATGGTATGTAGAAGGAATTTTGGGTCCAATTGACCGAGTTTTGGGTTAGACTATCTTAGGGCCTTATGAAGTATAAGTTAAATCACATTTACCTTAAGGAAGTTGAATGACCATTCATTACTTTTAAAACTAAACATGGTTGGTAATTATTGGGTTATCGGGATAAGAACTATATACATATGCAATCTGGAAGGTTATGTGAAATTATGGAATTAAGATTAGCATGTGTTGACTGTATCCTCTTAATTATGAATATTTGTTGTCGTATGGCTAAAAAATTTGTGGTGAAGGTGATCATAATAATATTTTATTTTTTTCTCTAGGAAGTAGTAGATACTTCGAGGCAACATTAAGAGAAGATGTTTCCACTTAATTATTTATATTGATTATAGGAAGCTCATATAATGTCATTATCATTATTACATTTAGGTTGTTATGTGGAAAATGAAATTATTCTACTGTAATATTGTAAGTGGTTCCTTATGTAAGTTGTCTTGAATACATTAGGATTGGAAACAATAATCAATTCTTATGATGCACAGATTATGGTCTTAATATGATTTCATTGATTTATGTTAAACTTGGATTGTTGTATAAGGTTTTGATATTACAGTAGTTTGATTACACAAATATTAAATGGGACAAATAGTTAAGATGGAAACATGACTTATCATGTCGGTTATTTCAAAATAATAGTTTCTAACATTTTACAAATTGAATACTATAAGTCCGAAAGGTGAATGAAGTTGAAAGAATTTATTTGTTCGATTTAAATGATAAAATTTTTGTTGTATTAAATAGTGAATTTTTAATCAAGTGAAATATCATTGATCTTGTTTAAATGATTAAGAGGAAAAATTAGCCTATTCTGTTTATATATGTTTCTAAAAGGAAATGAATATGATGTATTCATTATTTGAATCGAGTCTTGATTGTATCATAAATTTATATAAAATATTTATTTATCTTAATTGATTACATGATTGGAAACTTATGTTGAATTATAGTGTGTATTATTAAGTGAATAAATATGATGTACTTAAAGAATGATTCATGCATATTTGCATTATTAATGGTTTTAATGGGTTATTAATATATCTTTATGCCTATTAATTTAATATTGTACCTATATGAAAGGGGTAGATGAGTAACTACAATTACATATGAATGAATTAGATTTACTATGTATTACTACTTAATAATTGATATGGATCATATAAAGTACTATTCTAGACCTAGTACTACTAGTACAAATGGATTAAATAAGATCTATGGATTTTAATTCAGTAGGTTGATTTAAATATGCAACTAGTAAGTGAAATAATTATAAAGGAATGAACTAAAAACTTGTAATTGATATTTGTGAAATCCTAGTTTAGATCCTTAGGTATGAATTCTATCGCTATGAGAGTATCTCTGAAATCTAGGAGTTGACATATCATAGCTTAATTAAATTACCTTAACTCAATAAGATGCGATGTTCCAATTAGCGTAACTCAATGAGCCAACTCACTATGGCTGCTGTTACATAATATACATTTAATGATTAGGGTCATTATTTGGCTATATGTAACAACTACAATGTCAAGTTATCCCATCAAGTTCTTTTAATTACAACGGTCGTAAATCTTAATGACTCAAGTACATTATAGATATAGACACAAATTGTACCACATGATGAAGTACCTGATGTCATCTTATGATGACTACTAGAAAGGGAGAGGATCCATAATGATGCAAATCATTGCAGAGACACTCACTTCCTCTTAGTCATTCTAAGTGGACATAGTGACACTTACCCATGCAAGTTGATCCAACTTGATACCTTGTACGCAACTTGTAAATTGTTATAAATCGAATATCTAATCCTAATCTAGATAAAAAAATTAAGTGATATGGTGAAAGGAAAGTTCTAATTAATGAGTGTGTTTTCATGGAACTGAGCATGGCATACATGTCTCTGAAACTTTGGCTAAAGTAGTGTAAGATGCTGATTACACTATCCTAATTTCACCAAGATCTAAGCTATAGGATATCGGATGGGTTTCAGAAATTAATACCCATGTATACACTTAGAAAGTGTCACTTGATTATCAATGCCTAAAAAGGAAACCAATAGTATACCTTGTATACACACTCGCAAAGAGTAATACATGAGGGATCGAAATTAATCTGACTCATACAACTGCACATGGTTAATTGTTATAGGATGGATTGAATTGAATTTAAGTCTTAATAGTGGTTATTACACATTTTCATTGTCTAAGTTAATAATTTTACTATTAATCATCTTAAGTAAACATATAATTAATTATAAGCTCAAACATATAAGATACATTTATATTAACTCGATTTTAGATCATGTAGCTCATGCCAAAAACACCTTGGGATCCCTACAAGAAAAGGTTCGTTCATGTAATGACCTAATTCATTATGCATTTGCTCATCTCCCTGTACCCATCTCAAACTGGTACAAGTATGATTCACATAACACAAAGGTTGGGTCACAATACCTATCTTCGTGTGATTTTCATTATGTCATCTAAATCATGATAAAGGTATCTATTGGTCTCTTTGACTCACGGATAATGTGTGTACCTCTTACAACATTATAATCAATCGTATCGATTTACGATCTAGTGTTAGTTTATCTTACTTAAGATAGATGTGTACATCTATACTACTTCAAGAGTTGTTAATGTACTTTTGTAATTTTTTCCATAACATCGTAACTATTTTCACTCCATGGTATAGAAGAATCATGAATGATCATATGAAAGAATGACTAAACTTTAAAAGTGTATGTTCTTTGCTATAAAATTACAATAGTCAATTTTTTTATTATTTCATGGTTATTCTCTAACATTTATAAACTTCTCTATTTATAAAAAAAAGGTACATCAATTATAATTAATTCATTTAAGTATGATTTCTAATTATGGGTTTGGATCAAGAGGACATAATACACTTCATACTTGATCTAATCCAATACACTTATACACCACTAGGGTATTTTAGGAATAACCTTATGTTAAATATATTTAATCATTTATAACTAAGTTGTTAATATAAAAGATGACGAAACAAGGATTCTCAATTATAATTTATATACCTTTTTTTTGTAAATTGAAGAACCATTGTACTTACATTCATATATTTATTCAATACCTTGTTATTTTATAACAATATTATTTTGTTTAGACATTTATATGCTCAAAAGACATCTTTTTAGTAATATTATTACTTGAATATATAAATAATACTTGGTTTATAATATCAGTACATTACGAATGAATTCATAATCACAATCTTACTGATTCTCTCATTAATTGATAACTTCTAAATAAATACTTATTACATATCCAAAAGAGACTATCAAAAGAGTCAATGTATACTAGGCCCAATGACCTTTTTATAAATCACAAGGAAACCTTTCACTTTTAATCATATAAGACTACATTATTTTAATTCATAAAAATAGGTATAGATAATCAATGTAAGTCAAATCATCCTTTTTTTTTCTCAACTCAAAGTTCCCTTTAAACCTCCAAATAAAGAAATATAACATACATGTATGCGGGTTAGTTCAAAAGAGATGGTTTCCTTTACAAGACAATACATCATGTGTATCATTTGGTTTCCTTTTTCATGTAATGAAAATCAAGTATAATTTTCTAAGTGCATACCTAGAACTCAGTCATTGAATCCCATCCCAACATCGGCATCTTAAATTTTTGGTTAAATCATGATAGTGTAAGGTGGCTTACACTACTTTGGCAAAAGTTTTAGAGACATGTATGCCATGCTCGGTTTTGTGATGACACACTCATCATTAGGAACTTGTCTTTCACCTAATTCTGTTATATATATTCCCTTCCAATCTTAAGTTATTATGTTCATAGTTAACAACTTAAGCATTCATTAATGTCCTTAATTCATTATTAAGTTGATTCATCTTCCTAATATTGATAAGTACATTTGTACTTAACTGAGACAATCATGAAGTAATTTCATACTTCGCTTCATACCATCATGATTTGGTTGTTCAATGATGGTACCTAACCTTGTGATTGTATGTTGTGTCTATTAGGTATTAACAACTTATTCACAATGTTCAAAACACACAACCTACATTATATTACGTCTTTGGTTATCATGAAATGTATGAATTCTTAACGAGGTGAAATGCTACCATAACTAAACTATTTTTCAACTTAACCCTCCGGTTTATATTTTTATCAACCAATTTCAGTTGAATATCTATGATTTATTAAAATGATTCAATTTGTATCCTCCGATTATCTAAGTGATTGGTTATAATCTCTAACTATCATTTTTTCTTCGAATTTTCCATGGCTCTTAAATCATACAATTGATGATACATTTATTTAGCTCAATGGAACTTATTATTATTTGAAATCATAATCCTCATCATTATGACTCACTCTTTCTCTCACTTAGGAGTTGATTACCATATCGTTGGACCATTGTCCTTATGTAATGATATGTATCTCTAGGTCCAACAACCTAAGAAATTTTATGCTTATTTATATCACATGGTATCTATTTAATATAAGTCATCCTTGGGTTGAATCAACCAAATCTTGAGTAATTTACTAATATTCTCCCTTGAATTTATCCTTAATTCCGTTTATACCCAAGGTATGAATTCAAGTACATTTTTAACAATAAGTGTATGATTTATTCTAGTTACCTTGTTGTTAGATGCCTTATGGTCTACTAGACATTTTGCATAATTATTAGACATAAAATAATGACTTATCTATTATTGTAATACAACTCAAACACTTGGTACTTCAGAAAATCGTATAAGAATTCCTTTTTCCCCTTTTTTTCAAGTAGCATTCCTAGGTATCTCCTCAACCTACTTAACTTCCACATTATTTCATATCTTTTACAAGTGTTAAGTAATTTAATTACTTGAGATACCTTTTACATAACAATATATATATATCCCATTGCCTTTGATTAGTATTTGTTAAATGATAAAATAACTAATGACATACATGTCATCCAATAGCTTAGAATTTTCAATAGACAAGTCAATGGTACAATAATGAAAATGTATGAAGTACCCATAATGGATCTAGTAAACTCATTGAATTTCATATTTATATAAAACTGAGTAAGCCTTCGTTACAACAACAAAACATTTCACAATTGAAGTCACATGTGACATATTAGAAAGGGTATCACTTATATTCATCATAATAGGCTTCTTAGCCATCTTTACTTTTGATTCTTCCTGATCTAAACGTAAATGCAAGATATTCCTTTCACATAGATCAATAAGAATACAATATTTTCATTTATGCAATAAGAACAACAATTCAATGCAAGTTTATCATTCCTTCTTTACCGACTTAAATGATCCTCTTAACTCTGTAGGATGGAATTAATATTTAAACATGGTCATCTTAATCAAAACTAGCATGAAATATTAGTCACTTACCTTTGATGTTTATTTCAATATAATGCATAAACATTTAAACCATCAACATTACATAAAAATCAATGAATCCAAAGAACCAAAGATTAAGAAAATGATGTAACAATTAATATTTAAACATGGTCATCTTAATAAAAAATGGCATGAAATGTTATTCACTTACCTTTGATGTTTATTTCAATATAATGCATAAACATTTAAACCAAATCAACATTACATCAAAATCAATGAATATAATAACCAAAGATTAAGAAAATGATGTAACAAATCCTTCTAATACATTTCATTACATATCATATGGAAACTCTTTGTCTAAGAAGGAATCTATTGTTAAACAAAAATACATTAGATCATAAATGAAATACATCTATTATCTTAACAGAGCAAAGAACATACAATTCCACAAAAACATTCAAATTCCTCTTATACCCATAGCTACAACGTAATTATCACTCAATATCAAGAATACAAGAAGAAAGATTCAGTCTTGCATGAAAATTCATAATTTTCATTTTATATTAATAACAATATTTCCCTATTGTCAAGGAGTTATATATTTTCATGATAGAAATACTATTCCATGACAAAGGTAAAGTTGTTGTTTAAAGATATTAAAGTAACTATTGTTTACCTTAATAAAAATGAGATCACCCCAATCACTCATGGAAAATCGATTCATATAGATAACCATTCAACCACCTAACTGCCTTTCCATCCAAGTCCCAAAATACGAACACGGTTTTCACAAGGATAAAGCGGGGTTCCAAAATCAAACCGCTGCTCTAGGTGTAGAATAAAGAGGATTCAGTTTAAGAATAATTTTTGCTGAATGTAACAATTATTAAATATTCTCATAATGCCCGAGCCAAATCGATATTCAAGTAATCGATTCCAATGACTAATTACAATAATTCAACCCTATGCAAGTATTGTAAATGAATCCCATTACGCTTTTCACAAGAACATTTCATACCTAGATTTCAGTAATATATAAACCCAATTCCAACTATAAGATTTGTATTATCATTATCTTAGGCACTTGGGTACATCCAAAATCAAAAAATATTTTTCATAATAAAAATAATAGAAACCCGTAGGATGGTTTACAATAGAATAAAACTATTACAACTATCATGAAACTTTCAAAATACTTGTTTGTCACAAAATGACCTTTTAGCACATTTTTAGGTGTGATTCAAATATATACAAACAACAAGGAATAACTAGATCCCACATGTATTCCACAACCAACACCCATTTCAACCCGAATACCATGCCCTACAAAATAAGACAAAAACACTAAAAACATCGAAATACCCATTATATTAATAGATATAATGATTTATAAACATTATAAAGGAATAAACACCAAGGGTAAGAGAGTAACAGATCATGCACGATAAATAATTAGCTCCTTTTATATTAAAAAATCAAGATCTTTTTCCAACTTCTCTATAATGCTTTCGACACGTCAAATCATAGCTCTTGAACCCTCAAGAAACCCTTACACCAAACTATAAACATTCCCATCAGATCTTCTTGGATGTATTCAACTTAATATTCATTTATTTATCCTCCAAACTAATCTATTAGCAGAGAAATACTAAAATAGATCAAACCGCCTTAAATATTTCCCAAGAAACTCAACCATAACCTCATGCACATCTTGCAAGGGGATATTGACTGTCATAACACAATGAAAACTTAATTGCACTATTTTTAACTTCCATAGGAAGCTACAATATTTTTGAAACTACAGGTTTCATAAATTCTATTTATTTTACCTCTTAAGTTTTACTCTGTCGCCCACCTATTTTCCTCCTAAATACGAAGTTAATTACTGCCTTCACCATTTTGCATGTTCTTTTTACAATGACTAACTCTCCAACTTTAAATTTGGGGGTTGAAATGAGTCAAGCATAAAAACATATTCCTTGGCATTGGTCAGTCAACCATTTATTTTCTTAATATTGTAAGGCTATGTCGGTGGCTACTCGAACTTGCTTTGCCACAAACACTAGTTCGCACTAACCTTAGCGAGTTTAGATAAAACAATGTTAAATATTAATCCTTCACCTTTGCATGGTCATTTGACCAATGATGTTAATTAAATCAACCTTGATATTGCATGGAAGACAAGTTAATAATTCCATCCACTAAACATTTTAAATCCTTTGCATGGTCTTTTGACCAAAACAATTAATTTGACAAAACTTCATAATATATTTATAAATCAATCCTTTAATCATAAACATAGTAAGCTCGATATTACCTTATTTACATTTCTAATCCCTTTCAATATGGTTTAACAACCTTTCTTATCACAAAGTCAATGCATCAAGGATGGGGAACCATAACAATAATTCCAACCCAAACCTATATCTAGGTCATGGTTTTAGACCATAATTTAGTCCTCTATAGAACTTATAATGTTCTTCAATTAAGTACATAACATTATACAAGCTTACCATAAAAAGGTTTTTTTAGTGCCCACTTCCCTTTGACACATTTTGGATACTTATTCGATACATTTGATCACATTATGGACATTATTATGTTTTGATGTTGTTAGACACTTGATCATGGATTATTGTTGATATTGATTTGATTATGATGAATGATGATTATTAGAGACACCTTATATGTGGATGATGATATATTATTTGACATGGATTTTTATGGATGTTGTTCGGTGATGTGATTTGGATATTATGAGTTGATCTAGAAAATAGATATTATTTTGATGATGATATAGTTGTTGATTAAAAATGTAAATGATGTAGTTGTTACTTCGATGTTGTTGTGATTCATTTATATAGTTGGTTTTGTGATTTTATTTGTATCATATTAGATGTTCTAATATGGCCACAAGGCCGAAGGAGGTATTTATATTTTTCAGGTTAAAATATCACAACAAAACATCGGGGGATTGGAGACCAACCATAATGGAATTCTAGGTGAATTCGACAAGGTCACCATGGCAACTCGTTTTATTGTGTTGTGTGTTGTTTTGTTAGGGATTCCCACGGGGATTTCCTTTATATGTGACCATGGGTTTGTGTATTTTTAATGTATTTATTTTATTATTGTTGTATGTATTTTATTAGTAATGTGTTCTTTCTTTTAATTAATTTAAATGTGGTAGAATAATATGAAGAATCATATATTTAAAAATTTAAATAAATTAAATTGGGATATGGGAAAGAAATTATAAGATTTGTTGGTTGTTTGTATTAAATTTGTAAGTGATGTGTAAGTTGTGTAAGAGCTTGTGTAAGTCAATTTTGGAGTATGAAATACTCCACCTCCATGAAAAATTCGAATTTTTCCTTGGGGGCTGTTTTGGAGGCTTGTGGGACAAGTAAAACTTGCCACATGCCTCTAAATTTAATTTACCAACCATAATTATGGATGGAGATGTGATTTTTAACTTTTATAATGAATTTTATTCATCATGTTGCTTGTTTCAGATTGCAATTTCTTACATTTTATTTAATTTTTTTGTCCCTTGAGGTGTGGGATTTTGGAGTGTGCAAGTAACTTGTCATTCTTCGCCCACCTCTTTATTATGCTTGGGAGAATGGATTTTTTTCTTTTGTGTTTGAATTGGAGGATGTGTGATGTGGCATCCTACATGGATCCACATCATCCTCTTCTCTTCCTCTTCTATATAATTCAAACTCTTTGCTTGTTTTGGGGTTGTTGAACCTTTTTGCATTCTTCCTTGGGGGCACATTTTTTTGTTTGGAGCTCTTGTGGATTGTGGAGGAATTTGGAGATAACTTCATACTTGGCATTGCTGTTTTGAACTATGTTTTGGCATTTGAGAGCTTGTTGTTGGAAACAAAAGCTACCATGGAAAGGTAGGCATTTATTCCTTCTTTATTGCTGTCATTTTCTTGTTGTGTTGTGTGAATGGTGCATGCTTTGATTTATTTGTTGGCTGTTTGGGAGTTTGGGTTTGGGATCCACCATGGAAAAGAAATATCTTGCATTTCTTACTTTGTGGGGGCATAAGGAAATATTTTGGGGGCATAAGGAGGGATTTGTGGGGGCATAAGGAAATGTGTGGGATGAATTATCTTGGCGTTTGTTACTTTGGATGCCAAATTCCCAATTGGGAGGCATAAGTAGCTTCCCCCATAGACCTTACTCCTTTGCTTTGCATGATCAAGCCTGAGTTCTATTTTAAAATGTTTTAAAATGTAGTTGTGAACTGTTGTTTTTGTGTTGAATTGTGTTTTAAAAAGGAAATGTGTATGTGAAAGAATGTTGTGTGTTATGGAAGCTAGTTGTTTCCATGGGTTGAATCACACCTTTGATTGTATTTTGGTTGGGGCTCGGGGGCCAATGATGAATGAAGGCTTCTCCTTTCATTAGATGTCTTGGTTGGGTGGAGAGCATTGCCTTTCCCCCTCTTTTGTTGTGATCAACTTGGAGAAAGAGAAAATGTGCATGTTGCTATCCTGGAGCAAAGGAAAAATATAGTTTGACAGTCCCTTGTGAAAAAAATTCAATTGTAATCCTTTCCCACTTGTTGTGGATGAAATTGTATCATGTATTTTGTGAAGAAATATGTATGTAATTTGATTATGAAGTTAGACATTGGAATTGTGAAAGACATGTACATTATGTATTGTTATTGGAAAGAAATAGAAATGTATGAATTGCATCCAAAACATGGAAACATGTAAAGAGGTATTCCCTTTTGGATTAATAATGAATTGGAAGTTCATATCTCTTTTTCATTGTTGTGATGAAGTTGGAAATATCAAATTGTGATTGGAATCTCTGTTTAATTGCAAAGGAAAGGAAATATGCATGAGGGAATTATATTGCTTGTCTATCTTTTGATACATATATGAAATTGGAAATCAGATTTTACAATTTAACTTGGAAATGATTTTTTTAGGAATAACTAAATGCATTGGATTAGTTTAGAAACTATATGCCACACTTACATGATAAAATAGATATATAGAGTTTTCCTTGAAATGAATCTCGATGCAAACTTTAAAACTGGAAAATTTAATCAAATTGTACAGTTCAGACATGCACACATTAATCAACTCATAAACCTTAAAATTTAACTTGATATATTAGGAAGGAACTCAATTGACAACGAATACTTAAGAAAACCATTTTAAACATTGTTAAAAACAAGCCAAATCCCTTCCTTAGCCATTTTCTCATTTGTTGGAAAAAAATTCAAATTTGAATCAATTAAACAAATTTACCTTCGTAAAACACTTTACACCATCCCTAGATCAATTATCCATATTTTTTTGGCATGTTGAGTGAAGGAGGAGATCCAATTTAATCAAATTGAAAAGTTGGAAATTATTAGTTGGCTTTTTAAAAGTCTACAAATCCTTTTTGCAAAGTTGACCCCTTAAACTTTGCCAAAAAGTAAAATTTATGGTTCTTGTGAAACGAGGGCATCAAGATATTTCCAAAAAGTCCTCATTTTCCCAAAACTAAGATTTCTAGCAAAAGTTATGGCACTTTGAAGTTTTTTGGCCTTGGCGGGAAAATTTGGGAAAATTTTCCTTGGCGGACCATGACCAGAAAATTTCCTGTCAAAAAATCCTTAGAAAAATATTTTGAAAAATTTTGGCTCGTGAAAATTTCTAAAATTTCCTCTATTGGTCCATAGCCAATCAGAGGCTGCCACATGTCCTCACGGGGCAGTGGCGTAGGTGCAATATCTTTTACCCTTAGATCTTTTTGAAAATTTTGGAAAAAAATTCCATTTCTACTGCTTTGGCCCACAACCTATCACAGGCTGCCACGTGGCAGCTTTAGGTGATAGTGGGGGAGGACCCCTTTGTTTTTTTAAATTTTTGTCTTTGGAAATTTTTGAAAAATTTCCCCGCACTCCCGCCCTGCCCTTTTTTAATCCTTAGTGGATGTGCAAACCCGTGTGCACATTTACCCCTTTCACCCTCCCCTTGGCAAGATTCGCAAATCAACTCCACTTCTTGCCTCTCCCTCTCTTATCTCCCCATGGTGAATTTTGGAGTGCCATGTGTCCTTGGTGGACCCATGGGCACATGGTTGCTGTTTGGTTTTTCTTCCCTTTGGGTGAAATTCCTCAAATTCTTTCTTCGCTCTTCCCTTCCTTCCCTTGTTTCCGGTGACAACTCAAAGGCTGCCACGTGTCCCTGGAGGACCCGCGGAGGCATGGACACATTTGGGAAATTTATCTTGCACAAGAAAAATTCCAAACACTACCCCATGACCCACCAACCCAAAATTTTCCCTTCACCCTGCTTGACATGTGTCCCCTTGGGGAAAATTTGACCTCCAAGGTCCACTTGCTCATATCTTGAGTTTCTGAAGGAGTTAGGAGGACTTCTTTATATCACCAGAAAGGTGAGAAAATTTCCTATCCAATGGAAATGATTTAGGGAAATTTTGGAAGCATTAAGTATGAGAAAAATCAAGTTGAAACTCTGATCCTGTTAGAGAGTGGGTATGGGGGTAAATTACTCCTTGAACCTAACTAAAACTTCTAACCCTAAAAATTGAACCATGTGAACTTGAAAATTGTTAATGAAGGAAAAATATGTTCTAGTAATTTAGATTTGTTCCAAAACCTAATAGGGTCAACTATTGTCTTGCAACTTGGTTGTGGACACTTCTTATCGAAAAGAAAATTATTCCATAATTTTCTAGCTAACCCTAGGTTGTTTCTTGGGTCTCAAGTGGGTTGTTTTAACTAAGAATCATAGTTTGGTATCAGAGCAATGGTTCAAAACTTGGATCATTGAGTACACTAGAAAAACTTGGGACATGAAACTTAAACCTATCACACTTTTAAACCTAGAAAACAACTTAGCTAGAATTTGTATATTTTAGTAAACATGGAAGTTGTGTAAAACTTAGAAAAATAAACTAACTCTCACTTTGGTCTATGCAGGAGGCTCGAGAAATAGTGAGAGGAACCTTCTCATAGACTCGAATCACCACCACCACCACCACTAGATCAAGGTGTAGCAGCCATCCTACCTCAGATTCTACAGACCCTTTAGGATGTTAATGTCACTCTACACGGAGGATTAGGAAAATGACATGCGATTAGTCATGATAGAACCTCTTCTATCAAGGTTTAGGTATCTCCTCAACCCAAAGTGAGGAGAATAGAGGAGATAACTCCCATGCGAGTAATCCAAAGTAGAGTCACCACTTAAGGGACACGGTGACAAAGTTCCAAAGCATAGAGAGAGGTCTCAGAGCCCTAGGCTTAGGGACGAGCGTGCAAAGAGACCTAGTGACTATCGGACCACGGTAATAGACCACATCAAGGAGATCTTGAAGCTTCATCCCTCACATTACTTAGGTGACATGGGTGGATTTTAGGTAGAGGCCTAGCTACTGAGCTTGAGTAGTTACTTCAAGATTTGTCCTTGTTCTAGCAACACGAAATCTCGAGTTACAATCCATCTACGAGGGATGAAGCAAGAGTATGGTGGAGGACAGAGAGGAGCAGAATCTCCATGTAGACTCGAGACGCAGTGACACAGGGAGCTATTTGAGGAGAGATTCGAGCGGTATTTATCACGGAGGTTCATACAAAGCATAGGATCTATGAGTTCTATGACCTCGGCGAGCATCTCTTTCTCGTAGAAGAGTATGAGAGTATATTTCTAGATCTACTTCAATATGTAGAGTATATGTAGGATGAGTAGGTGTGGATTCACATGTTCATCTAGGGCCTAAATTTAGATATTGGATGTGTAGTGTGGATCCATTTCCCACGACATTAGCAAATACCGTCGAGAAGTCCTATATTACAAAGAAGACTTGGGGAAAGACCCGAGGCTAGAGACTAAGTCTGGACCCGCATATAGTAGATGCGAGAATGGTAGATTGAGGGTTCAATACCCCTTCCTCACAGTGTCTTGGATATAGCACAGTCATCCTTTAGGCCACGGAAGCAACATCGGTAGAAGTAGTCTCACCCACCTCATAGAACTCCATAGAGAGTGATGTGCAAAGAGGTCGAGTATGGGGCCTCCTCCTAGGGGTCCCATCAGGAAACAAGGTGGACCTAGAGCTCGATTAGTAGGAGCATGCCAACGAGACCTTAGCAGACCACAACTAGATCATTGGGGTCCACACCATAGGATTATAGGGAACCTACTGGAGGTGCTACCAATTAGGGAGTATTAGGAGGGTGTTTTGGATGTGGAGTTACTAGACACTTTTGGAGAGATTACCCACAGAACCCTAACAACAAGGGTAAGGAAAATATATTAGAGCTGACTGTTGGTGACATGGCATGTAGCCATAGGATTTATGAAGTGGTTGAGAACTGCCGGGTAGAGCATCGAGCACACGATCATTGAGACCACGGTAGCATTGGTGGTATTCCTATCTCTATATTTTTATTCTGGTTATTTTGATTCTTTCATTACACCATCTTTAGTAGACTGATGTAGGCTGGTGGTAGTTAGGTAGGGTCTTAGTTAGGATGTCGAGATGGATTTTGGAGCCAAGATCTCTATAGAATCCTTAGTTAAGGAGTGTGTAGTAGATTTGGGACCTTTCACCACTACCTCAGAGCTTCGTATCCTTCCTTTGGGCTCGTATGGTGTCATTTTGGGTATGGATTGGTTATCTCGCACATAGGGTAAGGATGGATTGTTATCACAAGACTATAGCTTGTGTAGATGATTTGAGGGTTGATTCGGTGATCTCAAGGGTCAAGAGACCCATTTCTATTCACACCATTTCTGCTATGCAACTTAAGTGGTGTGTGCGATGGGGTTTTTAGATGTATGTTGTTATAGTTATTGATAGATCAGAGAATGGGTCTAGTGGACCATCGCTAGGTGATCATCCCATTTGGAGAGAGTTTTCGATGTCTTTCTAGGGGAGCTACCTAGGTTAGCACCCCCACGTGAGATTGATTTTCATATAGATATAGTTCTTGGAGCAGATCCTATCTCACAAACACCTTATTAGATGACCACCCCAGAGCTCGTGATCTCAAGTTACAGCTTGAGGGCCTCTTAGAGAAGGGACTTATCTGTCCTAGTGTATCCCCTTGGGGTGTACCGTGATCTTTATGAAGAAGAAGGATAGATCCTTTCGATTGTGTATTGATTACTGTGAGTTGAATAAGGTAATGATCAAGAATCATTATCCTCTTCCTCGTATTGATGACTTGTTTGATCGGATGAATGGAGCCACGCTTTTCTCTAAAATTGATCTCAAGTCAGGCTATCATTAGTTGAGGATCTTGGAGCTGGACATTCATAAGACCACCTTCCACACAAGATATGGGCACTATGAGTTCACAGTGGTGCCTTTTGGGTTGACCAATTCCCCCGCAGTGTTCATGAGTTTGATGAATGGGGTATTCAGGACCTTCTTAGATTGTTTCATGCTCATCTTCCTAGATGACATTTTGATATACTCACGTACACATTAGGAGCATGAGGGGCACCTTCGCCAGGTTCTTCAATGTCTTTGTGAGCGAAGCTTTATGGGAACTTCTTGGAGAAGTGTGCATTCTTTCGAAATGAGGTGCAGTATTTGGGTCATATCATTTCGGGAAGGTATCACCATTGATCCTTCCAATATTAGATCCATTATGGATTGGCTAGCACCCACTATAGTGATCGAGGTGCGCAGCTTCATGGGATTAGCGAGTTATTACCGAAATTCATTTAAAACTTCTCTCGGATTGTACACCCTATCACTTCCCTTCAGAGGAAAGGGAAGAAGTTTTTTTCGGTCGACAGATGCGAGCATGCCTTTAGGACAATGAAGGGATGCCTCACCACAGCACCTATCCTTGTAGTGTCGATCCACAAGGTGAGTTCTTTGTTTTCATTGATGCTTCATTGGAAGGCCTTAGAGGTGTATTGATGTAGGAGGGCGAGTAGTGGCTTTTGAGTCTCACAAACTTAAGGATCACGAGATTAATTATCCTTCCCAATATTGAGCTTGTGGTAGTTTTGCATGCTTTGGTTAGATGGAGACACTTTCCTCTTGGCAAGAGATTCACACTCGGGATAGATCATTTGATTCTTCGCCACCTCTTCACGAACTTAATCTTAACGCTCATTAACGGTGTTGGATGGAGTTTTTTTGTGAGTATGAAATGGAGATAGAGCATGTGAATTGGAAAGATAATGTGGTAGCAGATGCTCTTAGCAAATGGAGACATGTGGCTATGGCCACTTCAATGAGAAAAGATTTGTGAAGCAAGATTCTTTAGCAGCTTCCTCTTAACAACTTCTACATTGGAGTATGAGCAAAGATCGAGTCACAGAGACCCCTTAAGGGGAATTTTGATGGTTTTTCCTTAGAGGTAGATGGTCTTATTAGGAACAGAGGCTAGATATATGTTCCCAGAGATGGATGCTTGAGGTAGGAAATCTTGGTAGAGGCACACAGTGCACCCTATTGAGCCCATCCTGGGGTGAAGAAGATGAATACCACCTTGCGACAATTATATCATTAGAGAGGACTTTGTCAAGACATAGCCCAGTTTGTGTCATGGTGTTTAGAGTGTCAAAGCATTAAGGCTAAGCATCAGCATTTAGATGGCCTTCTTTATCCTCATTCTATACCGAAATGGAAGTGGGACACCATTTCCATGGATTTCATTATTGGGCTACCAATGTCGAGATATCACCACAATTCCGTCATGGTCACGATTGATAAATTGACAAAAGTGGATCACTTTTCTCTGGTGAAGACCACTTATACAGCTAGAGTAGTGGAATGAGTATATTTAGATGATATTTTCAAGTTGCACAGGATTCTACGAGAAGATCATTTATGACTGTGATCCCTTGTACACTTCACATTTTTGGACTACCATGTAGTATGTCCTTGGGATGAGAATCAAATTCAGCACAATATATCACCCTGAGATTGATGGATAGACCGAGTGGGTGAATTATATTTTAGAAGACATGCTTAGGATGTATGTGATGGATCAGCAGTCTAAATGGGAGTACTGTACTTAGTGTTACCTACAATAATAGTTTTGAGTTCTATAGGCATGGCTTCTTTTCAGGCTTTGTATGGTAGAGAGTGCAAGAAACCTTAGTCTGGGATAGGTTAGAGGATAGAGTGTCTCTTGGACAAGCTCTTCTATAGGACATATAGCAGTAGGTAGTGTTGATCGGTAGATATTGTAGGAGGCACGGGACAGGTAGAAGAATTATGCGGATCAACATAGGATCGATCACAGTTTCAATGTGGGCATGAAGGTGTTCCTTCGTGTCAAGCCACACAAGATCCCTATCCATTATGGAAAAGGTTCTAAGTTAGTTCCTAGATTCATCAGCCATTTGGCCTACTATCTAGCATTGTCACCCATCTTGTCTCGCGTACATGATGTGTTTCATGTTTCATTGTTATGAGATATATTATAGATCCCTCTCACATGTTAGATTGGACATCATTATAGGTACAAGATTATGGGAAGGTGATGGTGGAGTCCATCCACATCCTAGATCATAGGACCATGGGCCTTTGAGGTAGAGAGGTTGATCGGAGTTCGGGTGCGGTGGGATAGATATGATGATACTGTAGCTAATGGGAGGATGCTACTTCATTACGAGTGTAATTTCCACATTTGTTCCAGTGACTTCCAAGACAAATTCGAGTCTAAGGGGAGGGGGATGTAGTTCCCACTTCCCTTTGACACCTTTTGGATACTTATTTTGATACATTTGATCACATTATGGACATTATTATGTTTTGATTTAGTAGGTTGTTAGACACTTGATCATGGATTATTGTTGATTTTGATTTGATTATGATGCATGATGATTATTAGAGACACCTTATATGTGGATGATGATATATTATTTTACATGGATGTTTTATGGATGTTGTTTAGACATGTGATTTGGATATTATGAGTTGATCTAGAAAATGGATATTATTTTGATGATGATATAGTTGTTGATTAAAAATGTAAATGATGTAGTTGTTACTTCGATGTTGTTGTGATTCATTTATATAGTTGGTTTTGTGATTTTATTTGTATCATATTAGATGTTCTAGTATGGCCACAAGGCCGAAGGAGGTATTTATATTTTTCAGGTTAAAATATCACAACAAAACATCGGGATTGGAGACCAACCATAATGGAATTCTAGGTGAATTTGACAAGGTCACCATGGCAACTCATTTTATTGTGTTGTGTGTTGTTTTGTTAGGGATTCCTATGGGGGGATTTCCTTTATATGTGACCATGGGTTTGTGTATTTTTAAATTTGTTTCTTTTATTATTGTTGTATTTATTTTATTAGTAATGTGTTCCTTCTTTTAAATTAATTTAAATGTGGTAGACTAATGTGAAGAATCATATAGTTAAAAATATATATAAATTAAATTGGGATATGGGAAAGTAATTATAAGAGTTGTTGGCTGTTTGTATTAAATTTATAAGTGATGTGTAAGTTGTGTAAGTCAATTTTGGAGTATTAAATACTCCACCTCCATGAAAAATTCAAATTTGTCCTTGGGAGTTGTTTTGGATGCTTGTGGGAGCTGTTTTTTGAATGGTGCATGCTTTGATTTTTTGGTTCATTGGGTAGACTTCCTTAGGAAGGTGTAGAAGAAGGCTATGGGGAATCCATGTGGAGGGCATAAGGAATGCCATTGGCATCGAGTTTTGTGGAGGTATTTTTGGTTTGGGATCCACCATGGAAAATAACTAGCTTGTATTTCTTACTTTGTGGGGGCATAAGGAAATCTATGGGGGCATAAGGAGGGATTTTTAGGGGGCATAAGGAAATGTGTGGGATGAATTATCTTGGTGGTTTGTTACTGGTGGATGCCCAATTCCTAATTAGGAGGTATAAGTAGTTTTCCCCATAGACCTTGCTCATTTGGCTTGCATGATCAATCCTGAGTTCTGTTTTAAAATGTTTTTAAATGCGATTGTGAACTACTGTCTTTGTATTGAATCGTGTTTCAAAAAGGAAATGTGTATGTAAAAGAAAGTTGTGTGTTGTGGAAGCTAGTTGTTGCCATGGGTTAAATCACACCTTTGATTGTATTTTGGTTGGGGCTCGGGGGCCAATGATGAAGGAAGGCTTCTCCTTTCATTGGATTTCTTTGTTGGGTGGAGAGTGTTGCCTTTCCCCATCTTTTGTTGTGATCAACTTGGAGAAAGAGAAAATGTGTATGTTGTTATCCTAGAGCAAAGGAAAAATATAGTTTGAAAGTCCCTTGTGAAAAAACATATCCAATTGTAATCCTTTCCCACTAGTTGTGGATGAAATTGTAACATGTATTTTGTAAAGAAAGATGTATGTAATTTGATTATGAAGTTAGATATTGGAATTGTGAAAGACATGTACATTTTATATTGTTATTAGAAAGAAATAGAAATGTGTTAATTGCATCGAAAACATGGAAACATGTAAAGAGGTATTCCCTTTTGGATTAATAATGAATTGCAAGTTCATCTCTCTTTTGAATTGTTGTGATGAATTTGGAAATATCAAATTGTGATTGGAATCTTTCTTTAATAGAAAAGGAAAGGAAATACGCATGAGGGAATTATATTGCTTGTCTATCTTTTGATAAATGTATGAAATTGGAAATCAGATTTTACGATTTAACTTGGAAACTATTTGTTTAGGAACAACTAAATGCATTGGATTAGTTTAGAAACTATATACCACACTTAAATGATAAAATGGATATATAGAGTTTTCCTTGAAATGAATCCCTGCTACAAATTTTAAAACTAGAAAATTTAATCAAATTGTACATTCGAGTTGCACACATTAATCAACTCGAAAACTTAAAATTTAACTTGATATATTAGGAAGGGACTCAATTGACAACGAACACTTAAGAAAACAATTTTAAACATTGTTAAACAAGCCAAATCCCTTCCCCACCATTTTATATCATTTGTTGGAAAAAATTCAAATTTGAATCAATTGAACAAATTTACCTTCCTAAAACACTTTAAACCCTCCCTAGATCAATTCTCCATGTCTGTTTGGCATGTTGAGTGAAGGAGGAGATCCAATTTTAAAAAATTGAAAAATTTGAAATTATTAGTTGGCTTTTTAAAAGCCTACGAGATCCTTTTGCAAAATTAACCCCTTAAACTTTTCCAAAAAGTAAAATTTATGGTTCCTATGCAAATAAGGCATGGAGAGCTTTCCAAAAGTCTTTGATTGCCAAAAATTGAGCTTTCTAGAAAAATTTATGGTACTTTAAAGTTTTTGGCCTTGGTGGGAAAATTTGGGAAAATTTTCCCTAGTGGGCCCGCGGCCCAAAATTTCCGTCGAGAAAATCCTTAGAAAAAATTTTTAAAAATTTTTACTTTAGAAAATTCGTGATATTTCCTCTTCTAGCTCTGATCAATCATAGGCTATCACGTGTTCTCATGGGACAACGGCGGAGGTGCAACATCTTTTTCCCTTAGACCTTTTTGAAAATTTTGAAAAAAATTCCATTTCTCCCCGCAGCCCGCGCCTATCACAGGCTGCCATGTGGTAGCTTTGGGTGCTAGCAGGGGGGAAGACCCCTTTTTTTTTAAATTTTTTTCTTTGGAAATTTTTGAAAAATTTCCCTGCACTTCCGCCTCTTCCCTTTTTAATCCTTTCGTGACGCCTTGCAGACCGCACATGCATTTGCCCCTTTCACCCTCCCCTTTGGAAAGATTCGCAGATTAACTCCGCTGCCCACCTCTCCCTCTCTCATCTCTTCACGGTGAATGTGGAGTGCCATGTATCCTTGGCAGACCCATGGGTGCATGGGCGATGTTTGGCTTTTCTTCCCTTCGGGAGAAATGCCCCAAATTCTTCTACCGCTCCGCCCTTCCTTCCCTTATTGCGGTGACGACTCAAAGGTCGTCATGTTTCCCTAGAGGACCCTCGGAGTCATGGGTGCATTTGGGAAATTTCTCCCACACAAGGAAAAATTCCAAACGCCACCTCGTGACCCGCCGACCGAAATTTTCCCTTCACCCCTGCTTGACATGTGTCCCCTTGGGGAAAATTTGACCTCTAAGGTCCGCTTGCTCATATCTTGAGTTTCTGAAGGAGTTAGGAGGAATTCTTTATATCACCGAAAAGGTGAGAAAATTTCCTATCCAATGAGAATGATTTAGGAAATTTTTTGAAGTATAAAGTATGAGAAAATCAATTTGAAACTCTAAGCCTGTTAGAGAGTGGGTATGGGGGTAAATTACTCCCTGAACCTAACTGAAACTTCTAACCCTAAAAATTGAACCATGTGAACTTGAAAATTTTTAATGAAAGAAAAATATGTTCTAGTAATTTAGATTTGTTCTAGAACCTAATAGGGTCAATGTTGTCTTGCAACTTGGTTGTGATACTTATTATCAAAAAAAAAAAAAATTATTCCATAATTTTATAGCTAACCCTAGGTTGTTTCTTGGGTCTTAGGTGGGTTGTTTTAACCGAGCATCACAGTTTTCATTGATGATATTTTGATAGGTCAAATACGTTAATTACAATAACTTAATAATCATGTTAAGTGATGAGTTAATCAAACATCATCCGATATTACTTAATGTAAGAATTGATCAAACTCACTATAACATTCAAGTAAGAAATGAAGCTCAATATACAAGTTAGTACCTTACACATGAACTACAGTCATGGAACCCATCTCGGTGAATAATTACTACCTTAAGAAGCATGAATATGTTGTAAAAGCTAAGCATTTTACAAATGCGTGGCAATGAGTGTTGTTTTGTGGTTGTGCATGCAATCACATGTACATGGGTATATCCTTTTTAATATATACATCTGTGTGGGTAGATGCATGCTTAACTATGCGGTAGGGTTCATTCCCCATCACCTTTGTAAATCATCAACTCTTTACTTAATTATTCTTTCAATTTGTAGTGTGAAATTGAGGGATGTGATAATTCCAACTAGTTAGAAGCATTTTCTTCAAGATCAAAACAACTTTCTAAACACAATCAGTAAAACTAAAGTCTTGTATTTATCTAGTCTATATACTCTTTATTTTAAGATATGTCATCCTTACTAGGTAGTGAGTAATCACCAATTGAGTACGTGCTTACATAAACATATGCTCTTCTTATCAATAACTTTAATCTTTAAATTAAAGGAAAAATTCCTCTTTTAAGAGAAGATCAAATTTAATGGATAGGTTCGGTATAGCCAAACCATTTTATAACCCCAAAGGTGAGTATGAAGGCATCAATAAGATCACCAAAATTAACAAATGAACCCTTCCATTTTCTTAGTTCCATGTTATTTCGTTGTAGGCATCAAAAGATTAATACAAGCATCCTTATAATTTGATTCCCTTATAAAAATTACATGTAATATATATAAGATTCAATATCCTATCTTAATGTATTCGACAATGTGTGAAGATAAAGTGGTAATGCATCCCACGTAATTTTATCTAATCAAACTACATAAATTCATTGGACAATATCAAATGCTCTATGAAATACAGTCCAAAGAAAATACAACCACTCACACATACCATAAGTCTAGGCACGCCTTGAGGTTTATTTACAATTCAACCGGACCAAGATTTATTCCACCGATCCATTTTAGAAGTAGGGAGAAGAATTTAAGTGACTCAAACCCCTTATTTACCCCAATAATAATATAAATAAGTACTCACTCATGAGGTATCCTCTGCTTAAGGATTCTGTGAGCATGAAATCACAAGCTTCTAAGTAAAATTGACTTAGGGCTCAAATATTTCAATAGTTTTGTAACCTCGAAACTATAGAAACTTAGCAAAACCTATGAATTTAGAAGATAAAGAGCACAATCCAAAACCATATTTATTTCTAAAATTCACGTTTGATACATACATGTGTTTAACATTAATAATTTATTTCTAAAAAAATAAGGAAAGACCAAATCAAAATCAAAAAATTTGATTACAAATTATATATAAAAAGTTTGAATTAAAACCAAACACTTAATGAACAAAAATTTCATTCAAAAATACCCATATTAAAATTATGATATATTCATTGAACACCACATAATGAAATATAGAAGTAAAACCAAAGCGTATATCCTCATAATATCATGTATTTCTTAATCAAGCAACAAATGAGGGTAGAAGATCCATGCCTGAAAATTATAGTTTCCCACTAACTCATAATTTCGATTGAAACTTCCACCTCGGGTCGATCCGAGTTCCCAAAAGTAGTTTTCACGCAACCCTCCAAATAACCAGATTTCAAGTATTCTAAAAATTAACCCCAACACACACACAAATATATATATATATATATATATATATAACAAGCCATTAATATATTTTCCCACAAATTTCTAAACAATATGATCCATTTTACCTCATGCATCACAGATTTGAAAATAGAGCTCACGAGAAGAAGAGCTAAACTGAAAATGCAAATAAAATAAATAGAGTAAACTATCATACATGACCTTAGCTTCCATGAGAAGCTTCTTGGTTCTTGAGAGAGCACTAACCATGTTTCAATACATTACACTTCACACAATGCCATGTAATGCTCTTTAAAGTTCACATTGTTTTCCCTCCATATTTGGCAATTGTGGAGCCAAGTTGAGTGGTCTCGATTAGATTTTAAAAATTTAAATCACTAAATATTGCATGGGGTCTATTTCACCGTTTTCTTTACATTTTTCAGTGACAAAACAAATAAGGGTAAGGGATAGGAGGAATACCTATTAAATGGGTTAGTTGATGGTTGTTGCACATGTTCGACTTCTTGATCTAGTGTTGATTGTGAGAGCTTATTTTTGGTTAGGAGGAACTACTTGAAATAGAAAAAAGGACCACAAAATAATAGTTCAATGATATATGACAATGGACCTAGTGTATGCTAGTTAAGGGAAGTGTGATACTTCCTAGATGGTTGTCAATCCACTTTTTAAAAAAAATTAATGTGAGAAATGAGTAAATTCATACTTGTATTCAATATGATTTAGGTATCTCATTCAAGTAAAATAATAAAATCCAATCACAATAGGCTAGGATATAGCTGGATCTAAAGTATGAGGTGTCTATCAAGGTCACCGGACTGGTCAAGATCTGATTAAGGTTGTTTAGGTCAACTGGTAGGAGGTTGTTTAGCTCTGTTCTTAGGTAGGGTATAAAATACAAAGACCAATATCAGTTGGGTATAACTAACGATGAATAAGGAGACCAACAACAGCTTATGGGTAGTCGGCATCGATCAGATAGGGTGTGACAAATTCAATGAAAACCTTATTGTATAGTTTAGGTGAGGTTAAACAGGGCTAAAGAAGGAGATGGTGAGGTCTATGGGAATACTGAGAACACTCAGAGAGGTAGAAGGGCCAGGATAGGTGATCTAACAAATGGGTGGGTGAGATATTTTGATTTTTCAAAAAGAAGGCTATGGAGAAATGGGAATGTTGATAGAATAATGGTAACAAAAATGATAACAACAATATGAACAAACTAGGAATGGAAATGATTAATGATAAAACACTTACCAATATTGCAGGTCTAATGACTGGGTGGTGGTGATGATCAGTTGATGGAATGGAACTTGATATAGTAGTGACACTTCTTAGAATGTTACCATGAGTGCCAATGCTTCTGGATCTATCCTGGTGCTGGCTATGGATGTTTGGGTTTGTGAAAAGGATCTGCTTCTACTTGTATGAAACTCTCTTCTCATTCCTCTTGCTCTCAACATGTGCCAACCCAAAAACAAAGTTACTTAGGTGAATAAATGGTAACCGATGACAGTTCTGGGTTGACCGACATTAGTTTAGGGGTGACCAGCATTGGTCAATGCAAGATTCCCTAGGTTTACTAAAATGGGCAGATCTTTCTAATTTCTTGGGCCTATTTAGTTTGTTCTCTCAAATTAGAACAAAAAATTCCCTTCTAATGGGCAGGAATGTGGTTAGAGAGATTTTAGGGATTGATTTTAGGGTTAGACCAAATCTCATCTCATTAAGGCAAGTAAGACTTAGTTATTGTTAGTTATAGAAACATGCCAAGAATAATAGGTCTAGGGTGAGGTGGTTAGATGAGGTGTCTAGGTGAGGTGGTGGGGTAGAAATTAAGATAATTAGATCCTAAATATTACGAGGATATATACTAATTTAATTAAATTAATAGTGGTGTGGGGTGGAAGGTGCCTTGGTTAGGCGAGTATGTTTGATTTGGTTATTTGACTAGGGACCAAGGGAGTGTGACCTAATTTTGGTGTCTATATTTTCCCCCTTTTTGTTACGTAGCTTTTATTAGTAAGTGATGCTAAAAAAATAAGATGTGGTTGCCCCATGTGTCGCCAAAGGTGATCCCCTCAAACTAGGAACCGACAAGGTAGAAGAAAGAATCGGTGAGTGGTTTGATAAAAAGGTGAATGTGATGAAGAGAAAGGGGAAAACGGGGGTAATGGGTTAAATGTCTAATCAAGTAATCAAGGTAATGGGTCAGGTGGTCAAAGGTAGTGACAATCAAACTCATGCACACATATAAACTACGACACGGTACCAAGTTGAAGAGCATGCAAACTCTACATCATCTAAGGTCAATAGGGTTATGCAAATGAGGTTGAGGTGATTTTAGTATACAAGGTATAGGATATGGTGCGGAAGCACATAATAGGTCAGGTGTAGGATCGTGTAGGTATGTTCTGGTACACAAAGGTTGGGTCGAAATAAATGACATGGAAATAGGCAAGGTAAGGTCATTAGGTCAAACAACACAAGTAACAATGTCACAAGGTATAGTGAGCACATGCATTCATAGGTCATTAACAATGTTTCAGGTCCAGGTAGCTAGGTCACAACATAAGTAGGGCCGAGGTATGGGTAAAATAACAAGTTCCTGAACACAAAGAAGGATAGGTATAGGTAAGGTAGGCATGGAGGTTTGTTGCAATAAGGGTGGGTAAGGTCAAATGGTGGCTGGGTTGGTTAAGTGTTGGTCGGAAATGGGGAAAGGGTATGGACAAGAGTATTATAGACAACCAATGCCTCGTCATACGTAACCGGTGATGGTCTAGGTAAGTCGATCACGGTTTATTAGGCATATGACTGATGTCAGTTTAGGTACAACCGACTACATTTTGCTAGGACACATGACCAATGTCGGTTTAGGTATAACCGACGTCTATCAAGTTGATTTGGGTGTATAAAAATAAAAAATCCATATGATACAAATTCATTTTTACATGTTAGAATTTTAGAAAATGACAGAGCGTTGAACGAGTTTTGCTTTGTCGGGAGAGAAGTACACGGGACCGTACTGAGGTGAGGTGGAGAGATCCGGGTGGGGAGAGGAGTCAGGTGGATGGCCCACGAGATTAGGTGGAGTGAGTGGATTGGTGGAGAGGTTGGAGGTAGAGGTGTTACATGGCGGAGGTAGGAGAGGGGTTGGGTGGACCACCAACACATCTGTTGGAGGTGTCACCGCAGAGGTGATCTTTGAGATGAGGTAAGAGCTAAGCTTGTCTATGTTTTGTTGTTTAAATGTAGAGGGGAATATGGGTCGGGGGTGTGGGTAGGGTAGAGATTTTTAAATTTGGTTGTTAAAATGGGTGAGAGGAGGGGTGGGAAAAGGCATAAGGAGGTTGAATAGGGTTGGGGAGGGATTTGGAGGAAGTTTGGGTAGGTGTTTAGGAGAAATGGGAGATAAATGGGGGGAAGAAAATTAGGGGTTCGGGTTTGGGCGTAATAACGGTGGCCGAAGCCGATCGAGGTATGGCTGGCTTTGATCTCTATATACTTGACATCGGTCAAGATTTGAAGAACCGATGTTAGTTTAGCATGGATTGGTGTCGATCGGGAGTGACCAGGTGTTGGTTAGTGAATTTAGGGTGTAGGTTTGTTAGGGTTGGGGATTTGGGGTTTAGGGTTTAAGTTGGAGGGTTTAGGTTGGAAGGGTTATAGGTTCAGGGTGGGGTTAGGTTGGGGTTGAGGTTTAGGGTTTAGGTTAGAAGGGTTATATATTCGGGGTGGGATTAGGTTGGGGTTGAGGTTTGGGGTGGAGGAAAATGTTGGTTAAAGGAAAGTTGAATAATGTTTTTGTTTTTTTAATCTGCAAGCCGAGAGCATAGAGATGAGAGACCGATTACCACCCCTGTTCATGGAGGTACGAGGGAGTGTGACAACCGATGAGTGGAGGCATGTGATGGATTTTGGTTTGATAGGCATGAGACACTATAGACATATAGTACAAGAGCCTAGTCTTATGGTCACACTCATCGATAGATAGGATACATCGACCAATACATTCCGTTTTTTGACAGGTGAGATGACAGTCACCCTAGATGATGTCTATTGGATCCTACGCCTACCGATAATGGGACAACAAGTGTATTCTATCTCCTTGGAGGATTTTGAGGAGTTGATGCTAACAATTTTTGGTGAGGGTATGGCAGAGATGAGGTTCCATAGTGCCAGTCTGAGCTATGGTGAGATGTATACAACCCATCCAAAGGAGATGAGGCTAGTAGTTTTGATTATGGAGGTAGTGCGCTATTTTACACTGCCAAATGTAGAGGGTGGGATATTACCATAGGTGCTAATGGGGTCCTCCATGACATGATGGAGGAGAGGACCCACTTTGCTTGGGCACCAACATACTTGGTGCAGTTGTATAGGGAGTTGTGGGCATATAGGAGATTACGGTGATTCAACCTATGTTGCACCTTTCTTCTCCATTGTTGGTAATACGAGCACATTGTTTGTGTGAGGCCACTAGGTATGCCCCGGGCTTATTCATTCAAGACATGTTTTGTTTGAGTGGGCTACAGGCGCTGGGTTCTAGTTACTGGAGCACGCAGAGCTGTCAGGGCTACACATGATGTATCCTATTACATGCACTTGCTAGAGGGGTTATCTTGCGTGGAAATTATAAGGAGGCCCTACGTGGGTTTTCCATCATATGGGAAGATTGCCACAGATTTAGACTAGTTATAGTTGGTTCAATGGATAGAGGGTGTTGCGTGGGGGAGCATGAGCTTATACCCGTAGATAGGATCAAATAGAAGTTTGGGCTATTGCAGGATGTACCACCTCCTTCCCATAGTATAAGAGGGATGATGTGGAGAGGCTGATGTCCCCTCCATGACCTACCATGTCAATAGAGAAGGAGGAGGCACTAGTGGACCAACACATTGATGATGTCGGGAGTACTAATATATATAGACCGTGGCGGGCACCTCGGCTATGGGTGGTGCCACCTAGATAAGGACATCCATACGTGCCCACCCTCATAGTCTAGAGGGACATGTTACAAGGGAAAGTGGCTGCCTTATAGGGCCAGGTTATAGGTTTACAGGGACAATTGATGGGGTCATAGGCGAGGTTTCCATGTTACAAGCATGGGTGGTGGCCCTTCGAGTCCAGTCACACAGTATATTATGAGGGTAGTTTCCGCATAGGGTGGGACCAAAGATGGGAGTAGGTGGCCACCCTATAGGCACAAGTGATAGGGTTATAGGGTCAATTGGCCACTGCACATGCATAGATTGTGGCCTTACATGCCCAGATTACTACACAGAATTGGGAAATAGTAGAGGCAACAAGACAGGTTCAAGGACAGGGTCCCATGGTACGGAGTTGATGCACAAGGTCGAGAGACCCTTATTGATAGGGAAGAGTACACAGGTTGCGGTGAGACCCATGACACCTCCTCAGACGGTGCCCATGGTGAGATTTAGGGATGCCCTGGGTGAGGTGAGGTACTATCAAGATCATTTGGTAGTAGCGGGGATAGATGTCCCATCATATGTGGAGTACCGAGCACAACAGCCTTGAGTGAGAGGACCCGATCCCGCACTCACAGTGTGGAGAGCATAGGGGCGAAGAGACCAAAGGAAGGAGTAGGGTGAGGCCACTAGTGTATGGAGGCTAGATCCAAGTGAGGGGCCATCGATTGCTAGATCAAGGCCCACGAGAAGGTGGTGAGGTGGGTATGGGGCACCACGGAGGAACAGAAAAGTCGGAGAGACCGATGCGAGAGATCTTAGGAGCGAGGCAAGGATATCACCTTTTTGGATAGTATATAGATTATTTTTTACATGGACCGGCCTATGTGCCAATGATTTTTATATATATGATATTGGCTGCGTGCGATGATGTTTGTTATATGATACCATCCTACATTTTGATGATGTTTGGTATATGATACCAACTTTTTGGTATATGATACCGGCCTGCGTGTTGATGATCTTGAGACATTTGCATCGAGACATTATATATTAGAGATAGATGATTTATATATATATGGCGATGATGATGTTTATGGCATGATGTATATATGTACTTTCGATGATGATATTGTACATGTGATGGAAACAAGGTAAGTTAGGAATGATAGAGTCAAGTCATAGGCATGGATGGAGTTAGGTCATAGGCATGGATTGAGTTATGTTAGTTTAGGCATGATGGAGTTAGGTCCTAGGCATGGATTGATTCAGGTTGGTTTAGGCATGGATCGGGTTAGGTCGGTTTAGGCATGAATTGAGTCAAGTTAGTTTAGGCATTAATCAAGTCAGCTCCTATGCATGGATCGAGTCAAGTTTGGTGGTTGATTGAATTTATAATTCATTAATGTGTGTAATTTGTGATGGTATGGATCATGTTAAGATGATTTGTAGGAAAATGTATGATTATGGTAAATAAATTGTAGACAAGAGGAAATGAATGTATGAGTTATGATGGTAAAGATGTGTAACAATTGTTTCTTGTTTGGTGTAATTTCTAGTTATTGATATAGAAAGGAAACTAACTAGGGTAGAATGTGAATAGGAAAAGGAAAGGGAAAGGGAGAACTGGTTAGGGTAGAGAGTGTTTGAGCTAACCTTTAAGGGCCCCATGCCCTCAAAGTGCTTCCTAAATAGTCCTAGCAAGAAGGGAACTCAATCGATGTAGTTCTCCCATAAACTAGGGAAGATTATGATGAAGTAGAGGAATGGATTGATAGGTGTTTAGGCATGGGTCAATATAGGTCATAGGCATGATTGAGTGTTTAGGCCGTAGGCATGGTTGAGTTGTTCTTAAAATAAATATAGGTGTTGATGATCTAGCCCTATATAGCATAATTAATAAGTAATGTGGAAGGAAAATGATAAGAGGTGGTAAAAGAGCCTCTTAATTGATAAGAACCCTAATGAGATGACCATACCTAAGATTGGATCATGAAAAAAAGATCCTAAAGGCGCTACATAATGGACCATTGTAAAGGTGAAGAAATTCGCATAATCATGAAATGTCGCATTTCATGGCAAGTCCCTTGAGTAATGAGGAAGTTAGGCTAAAAGGCAAGGAGCTGAGAATGGGTGGTTAGTGTAGCTTAGTGTATGACAGCATGTTTCTTGGAACAAGAAACCTAGAATCTGAAAATAGGCAAGTCCATGACAAAAAATTCATCTTTTTTTTTCTTCATTTGCTTATTTTTAATAGACTAATCGATGCAGGAATTCTATATGGGATGAGTATATTATCTCCTTGAGGTCTTCATGAAGTTAATCGATGTGGGAAGCTTCTAGGTATTTGTATTGAATTTGTGGAATAACTTGATATAGATGTCCTTCAAGGGAGCAGTCTATTTTATAGTGCTGATATATAAAGAAGAGATGTTCCTTTTGAGGGACTCATCCTTTGCTGGAAGTTTGACTCAAGGATTTGTATTCCTTTTTTTAGATGTTTAAGTCATGGAAAAGACTATAGAGGAAGATTTGGTTCTTGTTTAGAATAAAAGACCGTAGCACACACAGAGATTAAACGTGGAAGAGGTGGTTTTGAGTGATGAATGACCATGGGATTCCATCTTGAAGAATACAAAAACTATCCACGAGAATCATGCTATGATTAGATTTGTGGTACTCATATTGAAGATAAGGTTGAAAAGTGAAGGGAATAACATGCTTCTTTTTAAGTCATGTATCCTCCAAAAATAGGTAATATGGAAGGTAAAAAGTGCTCAAGGGATGATCCGTCATGTGACAAAAAGTGATATAGGACTCGATATCAACAATAAAATGGTCGAGATGAAAGGAATTAGGGGGCTCGGGTTCAGAGTTTACCTTTGAGTGAAGACAAATGATAAGCACCTGATTTATAGGCATGGGTAACGATATAGGGTCCAAGCCAATTAGGAGAAAATTTTCCTTGTTTACTTTTTTCTTATTTATTTACATGTTGTTTTCATTTCAAGATGAGGTCACCGACACGAAAGGTTCATTCATCAACATGTTTGTCATATGTAAATTTGATATGTTTTTAGTAGATTTGGAGATGGTCAAGAGAATTGAGACAACGTTCATCCTATAACTCAAGTTGCACCAAATGATCTTGGCAAAAGTCATCGTCATTGAGCATGTCTTGTAGTGAGATGCAAAGAGATGGAATATGGAATTTGAGAGGTAAGACAGCCTCGGTACCGTAGACCAGAGAAAAGGGTGTTACAAATGAGTTAAAGTGTGAATACTAGTATGATAAGCCCACAAGGAGAAAGGGATGTGCGTATGCCAATCTTTCCTAGTATCATTGACTACCTTCATAAGAATTTTGTTCAAGGTTTTATTGGTTGATTCAGCTTGACCATTGGTTTGTGGGTAATAAGGTGATGAGAAATTGAGTTGGATTCCAAAGCATCACATAGTTTGTGTAGGGTTTTTTTAATTGTTTTCCGTTATCAGTGATAATGCGGTGAGGGACACCAAAACGACAAATGATGTGATGGTTGATGAATTCACATATTTTCTTAGCTTTTGTAGAAATGAGGGGAATGAATTCTACCCATTTACAGTATTAGTAATTATCCATTAGTGGCATTGTGAAGAATGGGGTTTTATCTCACAGATAAGATCCAAACCCCATTGAGAGAACAATGGTCTCGTATGACCTGTAATGAATGACTAGGTGTGTGATGGAGATTAGCATGGTGTTATAATTTCACACAATGTTTGACATAATCACAAAAATCATGGTTTAAGGTTATCTAATAATAACAAAGGTGAAGAAAGTATTTTGTGACAACTAAACCACTAAAGTGACCTCCACAAATTCCATCGTGGAATTCCTTAATGGTGTAGGGAATTTAGGAACTTGTAAGGCATCGCAAGAGAATTTCGTCAAAGCATCACTTGTAAATAAGACCACCCATAATGACATAATGGGAAACACTTTTAAGATAGGCTCATTTTCCATTACGAGTGAGATCAGTGGGTAGGATGGAAAGGGAAAGGTAGTTTTCATATTGCTTATACCAAAGGTCACGTGGGTTAGGGGCAACGACTCCAACAGAGTATACCTCATGAGGTATATAAGAGGGTGATTATAGCCTTTATATTGTGACAAATATTTTGGATTCAATGGGCGAAGAAGGTATTTGAGAAGCCAAGCATGCCATGGTATCCGTAAATTTATTGGTAGAACGTGGGGTGGTTTGAAGTGCATAATAGTCAAAGGTGATCAAAAGTATGTCTACGTGATGCTTATACTTTTGAATTATCTCATTATGACATTGGTATATACCATTGACTTGGTTTATGACCAACTGAGAATCACCAAAGATATTGATTGTCTTAACGTCTAAGGCATATTCAGCTTGGAGACCCAATATGAGTGCTTCGTATTCCACAATGTTGTTTGTACAATCAAAATCGAGTTTGAAAGACAAAGGCATAGGTTCAACATCAAGAGGAATGAGTATAACACCAACCCCACCCCCACGCTAACACTTGGAACCATCGAAGAAGAGTTTCATTTGGTAAGTGGGTTCGTCCAAGGAAAGGGTAGCTATAGACTCATCTAGGAAGTCAAAGTTAGAGGGTTGATTACTAGAAATAAGTGCATCGACCAATTGGTCAGTGATAGCCTAGCCTTTGATGGACTTTTGATGAATGAATTTGAGGTCGAGGTTGAACAGAAGCATAGGCCAATGTGTGGCACATTGATGTTGATAGGGTTTGGCATACATATAGTGTAATGGGTCAGTATTCATAATGATGAAGGTTTTGTGGTTGAGTAGGTAATGGCGGAGTTTGGTGGAAATGAAAACTAAAGCTAAGAAGAGTTTTTCGGCATGGGTATATTTGGTTTCATAGTCCGTAAGGGTATTACTTATGTAATAAAATGCTTGCTCTTGGTGTTGGTCATCGTGATGAGCAAGAATGACACCTAAAGAATGGTCCGTAGTGGAAATATATAGGTAAAAGGGTTGGTTGAAGGAGGTATTATTTTAAGGTTTCAAAGGATTTATGACATTTGTCATCCCATTTGAAGGACACGTCTTTCTTGAGTAGATGATGGAATGGTTGACAACGGTCAGAAAGTTGCAAGATAAAATGACGAATGGATTACAACTTTCCTTGTAGGCTTCAAAGTTGACAGAGATTAGTGGGTGGAGGAATTTCCATAATAGCCTTGACTTTAGCAGGATCGAATTCTATGCCACGCAAAGAAACAATGAAACATAGGAGTTTTCTGAAAGTACCGCAAAGACGCACTTTTTTGGTTGAAGCCGCACACAATACTTGATAAGACGGTTGAAGATGACTTTAAGGACAGGTAAGTTCTTGGTTTGATTTTTAGATTTGGATAGAAGATCATCTACATAATCTTCTAGTATGCGATGCATGATTTCATATAATATGTAAGTCATGGCTCGATGTGTAGAATAGGCTTTTTGAGGCCAAAAGGAATGACTTGATAGCAAAAAGTCCCTCAAGGGGTGATGAAGGTAGTCTTGTGTTGATCCTCGGGAGCTAGTAATATTTGATTGTAGACCAAGAAACCATCTATGAGTGATAGCATGTCATGGATAGCAAAGTAAGATCAACCAATTAGTCAATGCCTAGTAGGGGGAAATAATCTTTGGGATAGGCAAGGTTGAGGTCATGAAAATCTATGCAAATGTGGAGTACCCCTGTCACCTTTGTGAAAGGAATGATGTTAGAAATCCATTGGGGAAAATAAATGGGTAGAATGAAGGAAACCGAGAGAAGGAACTGAAGCTCTTCCTTGACTAGAAGAGCAATGTGAGGATGTATTTTCCACATCTTTTATTTGATGGGTTTGGCATCAGGAATGGTTATGATATTGTGAACCACGATTTTTGGGTCAATATTGGGAATATTGGCATAGGACCTAGAAAACACATTGCTATGGTCCAAAAGGAAAGAGGTGAAGGCTTCCTATTCAGTAGCTTCTAAGGATTGGTCGATCTTTAGAATGTGTAGGTCATCATGAGTATTAATGTTGACCTCAATGGTCAATTCATTCAACATGGTTTGCATCTCAGAGGGTAACGACCGATGAATATAAGAGTCTTTTGCACCAAGGTAGGTGAGAATGGACTCATCGTCCCGCATTGAATGGCATTAATTGATGGTGTATCATCATCGATCATGTTAGGATATAGGAATGGGAGAGAAGAGGGAGCCTTGTCATCGCATTGATAGGTCAACGATCCCAGGGAAATGGTGTTAACAAAAAAAAGTTAGGAGGAATAGATTTGGGATCTATGGACTTTGTGGGTGAAGATGGCAATGTGGGTGAATGAGTTGAGGAAGGTTGTCTACCCCGGGTGAGGTCGACGTGAACCTTCTTGGAGGGTGGAGCTTCAAAACCAATGTCACTACAATCATTTTGTTTACGAGAAGTACAAGAAATGACAAAGATGGAAGCCCCGTTCATAAAATCTAAATTCAAATCTTTTCCACATGCATGGGTGGAGGAAAGTATGAGCAAATCGGTGGTTAGTAAGGGATTGTAGTGCGTATGAAAATGGTTGGGTCCTGGGATGGAGGTTCAAGTTTATATGTGGCGATATCAAGTCCCCCATATGTTATATTTGTGTGAAGGTGGGAGGACCATAAGGAAAAAAATGTCACCAATGTAGATGTCATAATCAAAATGCTGATGCGGCTCCCATATTCCTATAGGGTGAGGAAGGTGTGGATGTTATATATGCGGTATTCCCACAAAGTGAGGCATTGAAAAACACCTTCTAATGGATCAAGTAGTCGATAAGTTGGTGTTATCACCGAATCACAACACCCTTCTATGGTTTATACAAGCACATATATTTGAACTCATGGTGTGATTGAATAACATGGGTACTATCTCCAAGTTGTAGGACTTGCTACTTGAGATAGACCTCCGAGAGAAAGTTGGTTCTTTCTCCTAAACTACCCGCCACAATCTACTCTAATGCAGGGGACACTAACTATTCTAATCTAAATTTCCAAGGGACTAGGAGAAAGCACACATAAAATGAAAGCCTACACTAAAGTGGTGATACACCAGAAAAGGAGGGTGTGAGAGTAGTCTCCAAATGCGTGAAATACGAAGCAAAGTGCACACTAGAAGAGGTGATGACAGGTTCTCCATAATCTAGCAAAATGCATTCACAACAATATTCCAAGCATACACAATGATAATAGATTCCTACAATAACATAATAATAGACACAATATTCTTGTAGAAAGATTAAAGGGGCAAGAAGAATGCAAGAAAACATAGCAGGGGAAGATACATCCACAAACTGATATTTTATTGCTTCATGATATGCACAGTTCAATCTATTACAAGATAAGGGCCTGGATCACCATGCAAGGAGTCCACTACAAGGGCCTGCAGCACATTGGCTTCACAAAGAAATTTTGACAGAGCTTTGCTATCTGAAAACTCCCCTTTACAATGAGCCCAACACTCCAATTTATAGAAAAAATGAGAAGAGAGAGAGAAGGGAAGATGGAAATCCCAAAATCTATCCTTCAACCACTTGTAAGAGGCATTAAATGGAGTAAAATTATTATATATTACTTGCAAAAGGATCCCCATACTATCCCAGGTGCTGCAATAGAGAAAGAATGATGACCATGCCTCTTAATTGCACTCCCAACCACCAAAATAAAACACTATTATGAACCCGGCCATGTTTTATGAAAAATATCCATCAATATCTCACCAAATATGGAATTTAATGATTTCTGTGTGTCGGGCTTGGAGCCATGATTCCAATGGTACCAATTTTGTGTGATTTTGTTGAGAAATACAAAATTTATGTCCTTCTGAGCGCAGTAGCTATTTTGGGTCTGGCAGGCGTTTTCTGTCATTTGATGGGAATGAGCATTAAATGACTAGAGCCGAATATGTTTCTCTTAATTAAATATATTTTTGGCATAGAGGATGTTGTGCTCGTTCTAGAAAGTCCAATTTTATGAAAATCGGAGCTCGGAGTCAAAAGTTATGGCCGTTTGAAGTTCACGGGTCAAACGTTGACTTTTCTTCTTTGCCTTCGGCCACTTCAGCTTTTCGTGTCCCACGCTTCCCTCGTGTACTTTTGTCCCAACTGTCCTAGACAAAAATCTCCTACTTCAGCCGATTCGGGCTTCCTTGTTCCTGTTTGTGGTGAAGACACGTGGTGAGATTCCATTCGCTCTCGGCTCTTTCGGCTTTTCACGTCCCACACGTACTTTTGGCCCGGATGTCCCAAACTGTCTCAGACGAAAGTCTCCTATTTCGGCCGAATCATCTGGTTCACATCCTTCACATACTTTTATCCCAGATGTCCTAAAATGTCTAGGAAAATTATCTCCGAACCACCCGAAATGGACTGACTTGCGCCAAACCGGCGCCGATCTGCGTCCGCGCGTACTTTTGGCCTAGCTTTCCCAAACCACGCAAAACAAGACTTAGGAAATTTTTTGCATCTTTCACCCGATTCAGATTTTCACATTCCTCACGTCCCAACATCCCGACTGCTGCGTGGGTCGGCTGGTGGCTTTTCGGCCGATTCGCACCCCGACATCCCAACCGTCCCGCAGCATCCGCTGACTAGACTTAGCCGATTTTCTTCATTTTTCAGCCCCAAACTTGGTTTTTTGCAATTTTTCACCTTTTCTAACTCGTTGGGTTTTCTTCTTGGATGGGAGAGTTAGAAATAAGTGAGGGGGCCCAAAACATGATTTCGGCCTTAAATCAATATGTTTGCTTGGGACTTAAAGAATCGATGCATGTTATCAAAATTACCTTAAGGGGTGAATTTTGGATAACAAATTGGTAGTAGGGATATACGACTCTCTAGATGATGGGGTGACGGGTGAGTCAATCATAGAGGTTGTAGTGATAGTGGGGATAGTAAGGTTAGATGTAGTAAAAGTAGTGGTAGTTTTGGTGGATGGGCTTGTGGGTGAAGGATAAGTGGTGATAGTGGTAGATGCCTTGATTGGTACACACACATCATTGGTCCGATATAGCATGTAACAGGTCTTGAAAGGTGATGAGTAGGTAGGGATGGTGTAGTTATGCCCCTCGTGTTCGATTTGAGGCATCAATTTAAAATCGAAGGGACACAACCCATGGCACATGATCCAAGGTCGGCCGAGCAGCAAGTTATATTAGAACTCTCATTCTAGAACATAGAAAAGTTCTGAGACAGTGTGGGGGCCATGTGGACATGGAGAACAATGATACCTAGGGTAGAGGTCATGGTGTCATTGAAGGAGCACAAAGTATAACTGGGTTACCATGCATTTAATTGGTAGGTGTCCGCATTTATTCGTATGTATGGGAGGAGATGATATTAATTCTAGCACCACCATCGATCATAACATGTTGTATGCATATATTATCAATAAAGATGGAGATGAAAAGAGTGGGGTCAGGGTCATCATACTAGAAGGGAGCAATCTCTTCATCTAAAAAGTTGATGGTAGTGACTTGGCGAGTATGTGGAGGCATAGAGGAAGGTGATGACCTAGTGAGAGGGGTAACATGGTAAGGGGTAATGATGGATGCCTTGGGTGTGGGGTCATTTGGTAATACTTCAATAGATCGAAGGACCTCCTTGAGGGCTTGATGATGTGACTCGAAGATTTGGACAAGATCATATAAGGAAATTTTGAGGGGGATTGATGCAGCTATTTTAGTATTGTGTAATTTGTGACCCGATCGAAATAGGATATGCACGACCTCAAATGGTGACTTTGGGTATGGGTGCAGATGGTATGTTGGGTACGGGGTTGGTGGATGGGCCGCTTCCTTTTCCTTTCCCTTTTCTTTCTAGGCATGGGTGGAAATGTGAACCATGTTAATATAAGGAGATGTGGATGAAGAGGGCATGTCATGGAAAGTATAACGACATGAGGTAAAAACCCTAGTGGTGGGTACGATCCTTGTGAAATGAGTAGGGCATAATGGCATTTTGGTGGTGGTTTGGCCAACTCTCTTATATGAACCATGTTGATCTCAAATATTAGGGGTGGATCAAAGAGTTATGGGGGTGGAAATTTTGATCACTGAGTAGGTAATGGGATAAGATCTGTGGAAATTGGTGAAGGCAAAATGGGGTCCTCATCAAGAAGATCGTCTTCATCAAAAAAAATTTGGAGGACATAATTGGACAAGGGAAGTCTTTAAATCCTTAGAGTTCTCTACATTATGTCCTGGCACACAATGGTAGGCACAAATTTTGGTTTTTTCAAACACTTTTTATTTGGGTTTGAGCGGGTCGTAAGGTCTAAGAGGTGGCAATGTGATAACAAGTTTCGAGGAGATTGGTTAAGATTTTGGCGTAGGACCCTGCTAGTGGATCACAATGGGAGGTGAATGTGGGTTTGGGTACAAGTATGGTTGATTGTGGAGGAAGAGGCTTTACAGGAGGGGGAATGGGTTAGTTCACTAGTTTGGTGTGTGGAGTGGTCTTCGAGTCTTGGTTTCATCTTCTTAGGTATGGGCGTAATAGAAGACCTAGCAACAGAAGGTTTGGTTGGTTTAACTACCTTATTGGAAGGTAGTGGATTTTTAATTTTAGGTTGCACCTTTTTGGGAAAAGGTTTCACGGGTGTATGAGATGTAGAGAAAATGGTGGAAGAGGATGGGTTACCCACGAGGATAACCAAGTTTTGGTGGGGTAGTTGGTATAGATCACGTGGAAGGTGAAAGTGGAAGAGAGGAAAGTACCATGGGTAGTGAAGTTATGTACGATAGTGGTGGTATAGGTGGTAAGAAATTTACAGGTGATAGCGGGAGTTGCATGGGTTGTTTGGGTACATTAGAAGTCCATGATAAGGACGTGGGCTGTTGTGTTCTTGATTCGTCGGTGGAATATGGTCTGTTTGGCCACGGTCGAGGGGTGAGGCCCTATGATGGATGGAAGAGGCAAAGGTGATAACGGTGTGGTAGGTGAGGTTGGTGTATGGGCCCTAGGAGGTTGGGTTTTCTTTTTAGGGGCCGAGTAGGTTTAGTGTTAGTTTTGGAAGATGTGGCTAAATCTATTTTGATGGGAAGGTGAGTAAGGTTTGACGTAGGTATGACTCTTAAAGTGGTGACGGGTTTGAGTAAGGGAGATGATATAGGCATGGGTAGGTGTTTGGGTGTAGACGTATGTTGGGTTGAAGGTAGAGGTACATTTTGGGTTATGGTTGGTAACATGGAAGGTGTTTTTATAGCCATGGTTGTGTCTAGTTTGGTCATCCAAAACACTTTTGGATAGATAATGGAGGTGTCGGTGAGTGATAACTACATTTGGGTTGAACGGAAGTATAAGGAATCCCCAAAGTAGGGATCTATAAACATAGTCCATGTGATTAGCTACATGAAAATTGTACTATTGTGAGTGGGGCTAACGTGGATCAAGTGGTTATCCCCGTAAAATGTGTTTAAGACACAAGGAAATGGCTAATCTCATATTCTCGTGAGTAAGATGCTACCAAATCGAGATCAATGGGATCTTGAAAGTTTGATGAAGAATGGTCATATAAAGGAAATGGTATTTCTATAGGATGCTCCATGGGTAGAGGAGAGGATGGGCTAGATGAGGTGGATTATCCTTGTGATGGTGTCAATTGAGGAGTTGTATCTCCTATGAGTAGGAGAGATGTCACCGAAAATTGCTCGGAAATTTTAGGGGTCGCAGCGACATGCTAACCGGGTGAAGGAGAAAATGAAGGGGGTTCCTCTATGGGTGGAGGAGTAGATGAAATAGGTTCTTGCTTAAGTAGGGGAGTGCAGGCTAAAATGTCATATGAGGTAATTGGGAAGAAACGGTATGTCATTGAAGATAGCGTGGACCTCATGGACATTGTCATCATTGGTCGAGGTATCACCATTTGGTTGGAAGATGGAGCATGGTTAGGAAATGGATTGTTAAAGATATTCAAGTTTTGGTTGGCATGTGCATTCAAGTTATCTAAGACTAGATCCCCATTGTCTAGTATTTCTTGGACAATGTTTTCAAGGTGACACAGCTTATTATTGCTATGACCTTTGACACGATGGTAATTACGAAATTCATGTTTATTATACCACATGGGCATGGGGTGCTCGGGTCAAAACTAGTGTGTGGTTTTTTAGGTGGAAGGGTAATGGCACCATCTTTAATAAGCTTTTCCAATACGAAAGAATAAGGTTCTCCTAATGGAGTGTACCTTCGTTGTTCTCATCCGAACTGAAAATCTTGGATGGGAGAGATTAGAAGGGGTTTGACTTGGTTTGATTGATGATGGGGGCCAACCTTGAGAATTACGGTGTTGTCAGATCCTTTGGGTTTTGAATAGTTGTTTTGAGGTTTCGAAGATGAAGAAGCATCATTTTATTTTAATGCGATGTTCTTGTTACAAATTTTAATCTTCTTTTCTTCAATAGCATGAATTTCTGATTTCGTGCCATGGTGAATGCCTCATCAAAAGTGTGAAAGGTTTACACCTGCAGGGTTGGTGAGATGTGTCTAGCACAAGCCCAAGTAAATATCTCTATAAGCTCAAGTCTAAGGTAGCTGGAATGTGAGATGATTATTAAATTGCACCAACGAGTGACAAAGTCAACGATGGACTCGTCGTCGTATTGTCAAGTGGAATAAAGATCAGTCATGGTAACCTTCTTGACAATATTAATCGAGAAGTGGTCTAAGAAGGCCTGGGCTAGTTGATTGAATGAGTAGATGGAATGTCTTGGTAGCCCACTATACTAGTCTAATGCAGGTCCTGTCAGGGACATTGGGAAAGTCCTTAGAAGTAAAGCATCATCATGGGCAATCAAGTAACACCCATGTTTAAAGGACCGCAAATGTTGTTGTGGATCCTCTTTTCTATTGAAGTGGTTGAATTTTGGAATTTCCCAATGTACGGGGTATGGTCGAATAGGAATGGACGCGTGAATAGGATCGTTAAAAATTTCATCATACGTGAGGGAATTGTGTGATTCGAAACCGATGCTTCTAGTGTTTACATATTTTCCATCATCAACTTGATGAGGTCATTAGTAGATTGTGATTGAAGGATATCTCTTCTCGCATAAGGGGCAAATATTGAACCTAATAGGGAGGTTGAGAATAGGAACCGACATAGAGGTCACATATCCGAATGGGTGAAAGATGAGATAGGGTGTGGTTGATAGAATGTGTATGTATGTGGGAGGGTCGTAGTGACTCTAGTAGTGATTGGGGGTAGTGTTTGTGTGATGGAGAGGATAAGATTTTGGAATGGAGTAGGGGTCACTGTACATACCCAAAATTATAGAGTAAATCTTGCACCACCGTAACAACGTTACACATGCCCCAATGATGATGCAGTCTCCTCGCAAGGTGTTTGGGATCCGAAAAGCTCTCCAAGCATGTGTTAACATCTCGCATGTCCCACTTAGACCTGTGTGCTTTGTTTTTCTCTTCACCCCTCCTTTTCTTTGCATTTTGGTCTTGGTTGTTATGAAACCGCCACCCTACCCGGTGGTGGTCCTTCACGCATTTTCCGAATGTTCTTTTAACGCGACTCTGTAAAAATTTCAACATTTACTAGCTTTTTCACCTCCTTTGCTCGTATTTATGATTATGGTTCCCTCAAATAGTGTTTTTGCATTGTTTATGGTTAAAGAGTTCTAATTGGTTTTCACCTTTGGGTAAATGGGGATTCTATAAATAGTTGGTTGGTTTTCAAGAAAATGGCCCCTCAAATTTACCTCTCGATTTCTCATTTCAATAGCTAAGTCTTCCAGCTTTTCTTAGGAATCAATAGTTTTATTTTTTGCATGCATAGTTAGTGTTGTTTTGTTGTTTAGAAGCCACATAATCTTCTTGTGCTAGTGTTGTTACTGTTTCATGCAATCAATTGGAGTAGGATAGTTTAATTTTTAGTAGGAAGCCATTAAAGTTACTGGTTTTGTTCATCAAATAGGATAGTTCCAGGTTCTAGATGTTTTATGTTGTATGAATCACAATAAATCCCAAAGAGGAATTGCATAATCCAAGCTCTGTCTCTTGCACTATCCCTCTCCTACTCGCATTATATTCAGTCTACATCCTAAGCTGCCACTATCCCAATACCTACTTCTATTGATGCTAGCATTACACGCTTTTCTGGATTCACATGAGCACGAAGGAATGAGGAGATCACACTAAGGGGACAAAGCCACACACAACCGGATTTGCCACTGTTCTATAAAATCCAGGTTCAAGCTATCAAAGTTCTAGTTAAAACATATCAAATAGAATAGTGAATCATTTCATTTCAATTAATCTCACTTTTGATATTGTCGGGAAGCTGTGGGGATTGATAGTTTCTGAGAAACTATGATTCATTCCTCACTTCTGAGGTAGGATCGAGAGTCTTTCAAATAGATTAGATCAGTTATTCGATTATTTAGAATAGATTTACAACTGCACAGGCAAGTAGCTATACTCGGCTGCCTTGTTTGTTTTAAATTTTGTTATTAAATTAGTTGTCAATTTCTGGATATTTTAAATAATTTCTCTTTCAATTTCGTTCAAATAGTTCATCAAAAACACAAAAATAGAGAAGTTATATATGTTGTAGATATACTTTACATAGTTAGTTTTACTTTGCTTCAGTTAGATTTACATTGTTTCTTTTGTATGACAATCACGGGACCTAGGGAGCCCAGAGAATACGTATTCGAGCCAATCATGCCTCAACCCAACTTTGTTGTAGCAATAACTGACATAGACCAAAATATCAGAATTTAGGTCTTCCGAACAATAGCAGACCTACAAGAAATTAGCTCACAGTTAAGAGGATTAAACATAGAAGATGATAGAGCGCAAACGTTTTAGTCAAACCAGCCAAACTACATATTACCATAGATAAATATATGCATGACTAATCGTAGAAGGGCTTGAAAGAGAGCAAATGTTCGGGTGTGATCCTTTAGTCCCATAGCCGGACACAGAGAAATTTTAATTGACATGACACTAGATTAAGAATCCAAGTCACGAGAGTGCCCATAAGATACTCGAGAAGGTTACACAACTATTAGTTCTTAATATAGAGGCCGAAAAGGCATATGACTACTAGATACTAAGGGTTAGGGATTGATTCGCACATGACTATAGGAGGTCCGTAACAACCAAAAATCTACTATTGTTATCCACGGGTCCCACAATCCAATGAGTCCACAGTCAATCATACATAGATGTTGGTTTACACACATTAGTATTTAGATCCACTCCACTTCCACCAATCATAATCATACAACTATCCTCACTAGACACGGCAGCTAATCAAGCCAAGGATTTTGGACTAGACCAAAAATCACCCATAGAATCCACTATATATCCATCATCCACCTTATGACCCTATCTGGAGACATACACGAAATGATCCTAGGTCATTTTCCACGTATTCCACAACCTATAGATCAAATCATGCCAGAGTTAGATATTGACTGGAGCCTTCGAGAGTCATCCTCGCGACCGATCTATCATGCCGATTCGGTGTTAGGAGGGCCTTCATTGCCTTAGATTCATAGATTCCATTAGTGCATGTCAAAGACATAAGATTTCCAAATTAGTTTCTCCATACCCCACATATATTCTATCCCTATTAGCTTTCGCGGCACAACCTCGGGAGGTCGGGTGCAAGGAAGAGTTACTTGTAGATTCCCATGCTCATTTGTCACTTTTCCATCATACAAAATTAGTGAACCCAACATGAATCTTCTAACTTTCTAGTTCGGAGTCATATTTCTTCCATCTACCTTCACTCTTTCCCATTATTCTGCGGGTATTTATATACCCCGAATATGATGGGATTCGATGCATATGACAGACATCTCTCGGTCTTGAAGCATACTACGATCAACTGAATAGATAGCCATCACCCTCGCTCTTAGCATGGGGTGACAACTATTCAACTAACCAATTGTCAACACAAACTCCACCTCTAAGGACTAGATATAGTTCTTCTTTCCAAATAGAGGAGTTGGACCAGCTCACTCAAACGCAACAACCAGAGCCTTCAGGCTCAAACAACATGACATTTACGAGAGAATATGGTTCATCTCCTCAGGTATTGCTTAGACCAGAAATTAGTAGACAATCGATCCATATCTATTTTTAGACAATGAACATTTAGTATGTTGTGCCAGAATGAACAATGCTCTCGGAGTATGTACCCACCTATCGAAGTTTACAAACACGACACGAGGTATCGTTTCAAGAAAACACCTCCATACCGCTACCTATGGGAAATGCCCTCAAAGTGAAACTTGGCAAGGCAACGATTAGTTCATAGCAGGGTACCACATGCCTATACAACCTTAGGATATACAAAAATTCTACTAAGGAAAAATATTGTGACTTCACCAAACGAAGTCATCTCAACTTTAATAGAAAAGTTAGAGGATTAGAACTTGCTCAAGTAAGTCAAAATTCTCAATTTATGCGGTAGGGAATTCAAATCCTCCACATCATCCCGTCCAAGAAGACCTCCTCACGGGAATAGGCATGTTGGGCATGCCTCCTCAGTATTCACAACAAATGCCAACTAGAACCGCATTTTCTAACACCTTCCTGGTGGAAAATATGATACTTCTCGATCTAGTACAAAATAATCCATTCTGGCGGTACTCCTCCATACTTGAACATGTGTTCCAAATCACCGCAAGGAGATATGTTCTCTTCTCCTGGCATGTTCTCTCAACCACAAGGATTTCCCTATGCCCCTGCAAATGCATATGTTACACTGTACCAACAAACCATCCCACCTCCACCGCCTCAGCAGGCACCATCGATGGTCGAAACCTATGTGATAGGGACTTATTCAAAATATTTGGAAGATCCCTTAGAATTCACTATATGAAGCATCATGCTTCCAAGACCTCTTCCCAATTTGCCCAAATACAAAGGGGAAGGAGACCCGAATGCACACATTAAGGCCTATGCCACAGCCATTCGAGAACTCCTCCCTTGGGATGGGGTTGTTGCCAAAATATTCCCCAAAACTTTAGAGGGCATCACCCTCGATTAGTATTACAGAATACAAAAGCTTCCATCCATTCATTTAAATAACTCGTTTCAAATTTCATCAAGGCATTTGACATGAACAAACTATTGAGAATGGGAATCGGGAATTCTTGCACATCAAGAAAGAACACAATGTATCTCATTGCTCATTTCATCCAGAGATGGCATACACTCCTCTATTCTTCAGTAAGCGCTTCAAACATGGACAAGATGGAACTATGCGATTTATTCCTTCATTCTCTCGAAGAGAGATAAAGGAAGAATTCCAAAAGTTCCCGCTAAGGACTTACGATGAAGTACTTGAGAGCGCTCTCCGAATAGATAAAGCGGTAATAGATAGCGGTCACAAGACGTATGGAACAAATGGGAGGTTAATCACCCCCATCCAAAATACTATGACTTATGCTACTACCACAAACATCAACCAAGGACCTAGAATCCTTAACAAAAATCATGGCATAAAAAAGATGGCGTAATTGACCAAACAAAAAAAGTAAATGTTGTAAATACTCCACCACTGGTTAACAATCAACGAAGCAAAAACCTTACCCCGACAATCAATTCAATGGATTTAATCATCCACAACAACAACAACAAAGGAAGACCCAAACATAGGGTCTAAGACAAAACACAATTGGATATCAAAACCATAACCAAAACCAAAAACAAGTGCAAAACTTTAATCCTAATAGTCAACAGTTTAATCATAGTTTTGGACCACAATATGTGCCAAACCAAAGAACCTAGGAATTACAATCCTAACTCGTATTGTGGTTTCCACAAGATTCAAGGCCACGACACTAGGAATTTCCACAATTACAATAAATTCATGCAATGTTTGCGAGGAAAAAAGATAAATTTTCATAGATATGTTCTTGGTAGATCTTGCAACACCTGTGCCAAATACTTTCACGGGAGTAGTCTACCCTCAAAATACACCCCTCAAGATCTTCAACAATCTGCTCCTAAATCAAAATAACAACAAATTAAATCCAAATGGGATGAACAAGAGTGTAACAATAGGAAACAATGATCATGAATCCTCGACTTCGCTAAATCCATCTATCGCACCGCAATTAGGAAATCAGCTACAACCCAAGATAGTCAGTTTGGTTGAGTTGGACACTGAGCTACCCATGGAAGCCATAACAAGGACATGAGAGTATTCCTCTTAGCCAAGTCCAAGTTACCCACTAGAAACAGATAACATTCAACAACCATTAGTAAAACCCATAGGTGCCTATGATTTAATTAATGACCTAACAAAGACCTTCTCTCACATCTCCTTTTTAGACTTATTAAATAACTCCCCTACCCATAGGGCTGCTCTTTTGGAAGCATTAGGTTTAGGTCATTTAATTAACATCACTCCACCTCCCAAAACACAAGTAAACCATATAGACTTCGATATTCACCCTCCAGGGCGGACGGATAGGGATACTAAGTTTATATTTGACATAAACAAAATGTCAATAGACACTTAGATTGCACACGAGGTGATCCATCCTTACATTTGCAAGTGTGGGTTTATAACAATTACGTTAAGTGTGCAATGGTTGACGATGGGGCAGCAAAGCTTAACATAGTCCCTTTCTCTTTCCTTCAAAAGCTAGGGTATGGAGAAACAAATTATTCCACAACTCGAATACACCGAGAGGCTATGATAGCCTTAAAGCCACTTCGATTGGAACCATAACACTACCACCACCTTAGGACCCAAAAAATCCTCACCGAGTTTTATATTATAGATCAGGAAACCAACTATAATATGATCCTCACCGACCGTGGATACACCGTATGAAGGCAATCCCTTCTACGTTATTTCAAGAAGTAAGATTCTTGCACTTAGGAAAGGTATTCATAGCAAAAGGTGATCCAAAACCATTCAATATACACCTAGCAGACCTGAAGAAAAGGGAAGGAATTCACTCTGAGTTTGAACTCCAAATAAACCAACTGACTCAAAACCAGAAGAAAAGTTGGTACCTACAACAGAGTTAGAAGTTACGAACCTATTCAAGAATATCCCAGCCCTCAAGGAAGAGGCTAACGTTATAGAAATAGTATCATTAGGAACTATGGAAAAAATATTCAAATTGCTACAACAGGATCTACCAATTTTCCTACCATTTGATTCTCGTAGGCATGGGATATACCCTAGATTTGGTTCTCTGCTAGCGAAGAACTCGCATGGTAGAAGTAACCAAAGCAGAAGAAGTTGACATAGTAAATGTCCCAACATCCATCTTCCCAACTAAATATTGGACACTCCATTTCGATGGAGCTAGATGTTGTTATGGGGATGGGGCAGGTGTGATCTTTACTTCTCCTGAGGAAAAGATCTTACCATTTCACTTTCAAACTAAATTTTGAATTTACAAACAATGGCGCCGAGTATGAAGCCCTCCTCCTTGGTCTCATCATAGCTAAGAGGCTCAAGTGTTAATGACATCGGGTGTTAGGAGACTCTCAATTAGTAGAAAACCAAGTCTCGAGGTGTATGAGACTAGAACCGAACATTTACAAATCTACGAAATAACAAGACTAGATTTGAGCAAAGGATTTAACTTCATATCAATTGAAGCAATCCCGTGAGAACAAAATCTTCTCACAGATTAGATAGCAACCTCGGTTTCACATTTCATTCCAAGCAGTGAGTTGGAGGACACCCATTTTATGGTATCCCTTCGTACTAAACCATTAATAAAGAAAATGTCAAACCCTCTTTTAAACAGAGATGAGAATACATCTACTATCTTAGATCATGTTGATAGTGATAGAGACACTCTTGAATACTTAAACACCTACACAGAGTTATATCTCACCCATCACGTGGTGGATTTGTCCTTAATCCCACATTTGTCTCCTTACTTTGGGAATCCCATGATAGAACTTCCCCAAAAATAAACTCGACATATACGCGATAGAGAATAGAGAAGATTTGGAATTACCTCCAGCCCCACCCGAGTTTGAAGAAGGTAACGCTTCTTTAATTGAAGAAACAATCAATATTAACATTGGAACGGAGGAAGAACTGAATATCTTGAAACTAGGATCTTCGTTAACTCCATAAGAGATATAAATAGACACTTGAATCCTCGAGAGAACATCAAAAGGCTTTCATGTTTAATTATAAAGAAATGATAGGAATTGCACCACACATCATAGTACACAACCTTGTCACCAAACCAAATGTAAAGCCAATTAAAAAAATCAAGACCAATGAAACCCAAGGTATCTCTCATGGTGAAGGAAGAGGTAATGAAGCTTCTCCAGTAGGGTTCATCAAACCGTTTGATTACTCTCAGTGGGTATCTAATATCGTCCCCGTTCTCAAAAAGAATGGGAAGATATGCATCTGCATAGACTTCCAAGACATTAAGAAGGCGTGTCCTAAGGATGACTTCCTGTTACCATCCATTGACGTCATCATTGATGCAACAGCTGGATTTGAACTTTTGTCTCTCATGGATGGATTCTTGAGATACAACCAAATCAGAATATCTAAACAAGACCAAGCCAAAACCATGTTTATAACTCCTTGGGAACCTATTACTACGTTGTTATGTCATTCAGTCTCAAGAACACTGGCACTACATACCAAGGTGGGCAATGACATATATATTTCATGATCTTATTCATAAAATCATGGAATCTTATATAGATGACTTGTTAGCTAAAGCCGAGAAGCACCGTGATCACCTGAAGTGCTCCGCATCATTCTTTCATGTTTGATAGAATACTAAACCCGAAAAAATGTGTATTTGGTGTAATAGGAGGGAAAATCTTGGGTTACATCATATCATCATGAGGGATCGATGTAGAACCAGCTAAAATACTGTTGTCCTTAAAATGGTCCCACCTTCGATGAATCTGAATCCTGTCATTTCTTGGGAAACTCGATGCAATCAAGATTCATCCTAGATTTAAGCTTTGTCATTCATCCAATCAACAATCTACTCAAGAAAGATTATAGTATCGATTGGACCAAAGACTGCAATGAGGCTTTCGAAGCCGTTAAGAATTTCTTGTTGTCACCACCTACGCTAATGCCTCCTAAGCCAGACCACCCTTTAATCTTATATTCACGAGCTACCAATGTCTCGCTAGCCTACATGTTGGCTCAAGAAGACGATGAAAAATGAGAACACACGATCTATTCCATTAGTCAAATGTTGCTTGATTATGAAACATGTTATATGCAAGTAGAACAAGAATGCCTTGCCATAGTCTTTTCCACCAAATACTTAAGACATTACATGCTCAATCAAGAAACAAGGGTCATTGTAAAAATAGACCATTTACAAACTTTCCTCACGCAAGGGTCCTTGTCTAAAAAGGTTGGACGCTTCATAACCTTAATGGGTGAATTTGAATTAACTTTTGTAAACCAAAAGTCTGTTAAGGGACAAATCATTGTAGATTGGTTAGCTGATAACCCATTAGACGGAGGTGATCTAGTAGATCTGGATTTTCCCGATGAATGCATATATTACATCGAGACCAGACCTCCCATCTCTGAATGTCCTTGGTATGCTGATATTATTAATTATATCATAGGCCATGCATATCCAAAAGGTGCTACACTACAACAAATAAGGTGGTTACACATTATCATAGCTAAATATGTTATTATAGACCAAGTTCTCTATCGTAAGGCTTTCGATGGAATGCTCCTAAGGTGTGTTGACATAGAAGAATCCAAGAAGATTCTCTATGAATCCCATAGTGGAATGTGTGGCGGCCGTTTTGGAGGTCATGCCACTGCCCGCAAAATACATCAGATGGGTTATTTCTGGCCCACTCTCAAACACGACGCAATAGAGTTTTTACACAAGTGCCATAAATGTCAAGAATTTTCCCACGAGATTCACATGCCAGCACAAGCTCTACAACCAATCGCTACTCCATGGCCCTTTTCTACGTGGGGCCTAGATTTGATAGGGAAATTCTCTCCCTTGTCAACAGATGGCCATATTTTCATAATCACAGCCACCATGAGTATTTTACCAAATGGGTAGAGGCTATACCTCTTACAACTATACCAGTGTTCTGTGATCGCCAAGTTCATTTTAAACTAGATCATTTACAGTACAAGTGTTCCACAAATCATTATCTCGTATAATGGTACTTCCTTTAAAAACAATGAAGTCTATGAGCTATGTAGTAAATTTAAAATAAACCATCATACAGCCCCTATATTACCCTCAAGCCAATGGACAGGCTGAAGCAACAAACAAAACATTGAAAGCTATTCTCCTTAAAACGAAAAAAGAAAACAAATGAGATTGGCATTTAAATTTATATCCAGGCTTGTGGGCCCACCGAACCTCAATAAGAACACCAATAAGAGTAAATCCTTTCTCATTGGTATTCGGAGCAGAAGCATTTCTCCCACTTGAGGTTGAAATACCCAATCTTTGCATCTCACTACAAGGGATTCTGGATGAAGAATCTTATAGAGAAGCACGTCTCTCCCAACTAGAAAGCCTAGATGAGGCCAAAGCTAGACGTTGAATAACAAAGCATAGATTCTATGCTAACTGGATGTGCCGGCAGTATAATAAAAAGGTCTATGAATGAGATATATATGAAGGAGATCTAGTTCTAAGACTAGACAACCGGATCGATAAAAAGACCGGTGAAGGAAGGAAATTCCGGCCCAAATGGTTGGGCCCATACTGAGTCACAAAAGACTATGGAAATGGTGCATATCTCTTATGTACATTGGAAGGTGAGGAATTCAACGAAACAGTCAATTCCTTGCATCTTAAATGATTCTATGCATAAGCAACCAACACTACTTGTATAATTATATCTACATTGCATCTTCATGTAGTTAGGTTCATTTTTTCCATTCATTTTGTAAAATTTTGTGATCAAGGAACTTATTCTCAAAGCAATTCATTACAAACTTCTGATGGTATTGGCATAATCCTTCCAATCATACTTCTTCATTTTCATAACATCATCACCTATTTCTGAATCATTTCATCAAATAAAGCTAGATATGACAAAGTCTTAACGATAACCATACCAAGGTCTGTATGTTTGTTCTCACTTTTGGTTTCTTCCTAGGATAGGTGTCTTGCCTATGGTCTGTTCTAGAAGCTTCATAGTGTCACATCTATCCCGTATGTATATCTCTTTGGAAATAAGAACATACTGACATTTTTCTCAAATATATAAATCAAATGTAGATCAAACAGAAAATTTTATTTTACACATTCCCTTGCCCTACCAACCTTCGGTGATGAGATTGTGTCTCTTACTAGTGACGTAGGGTTGGGAAAGGATGGGAATGCCCTTACTCGCCTGTACCTTATCCATGGTGATAAGCCCATGCTTCCTACTAGTAGCATGGGGCAAGGTGTGGGGGGTCCTCTTGACAATAAACGTTGAAGGTCGTAAACAAACAGTTCAGCTAAAGCTTTGAAATCTTAAGTCAAAAACAAATGAATCAGATGTCCAAAATTCCGAGAGAGCTCAAAACCCCGAAAACCAGATTTTGTCTACCATGTGGCCATCTATGGATCTAAGTCTAGATAAACCGCAAAGCAAGTCACATTCTAAACTATGGATTCACTTGAGTAGAGTAGGTTTTTAGCATCCTAATTTGGTTCCACCAAATATCTGTCTATCTCTCATCACTATCATTCAACAAATTTCATATCTTTTTCCCTTTCTAGCTCTCGGTGGTGAGCCCTCGCATCTTACTAGTTGCGTGGAGTTAGGAGTGGGGCAAGTTCATCTACTCATCATACCAATTTATCATCTCATTTTTTCAAAACAAACATGAAGTACCAAAAATTTCTTATAGAAACTAAGGTTCAAGATCACATTATATCTACATTATCATATATTAGCATCATGAAATATAAAAAGAAAGAAAGCATTTGTATCTTTTGTTCTCCATTTGCATACATTCTGAAAAGCATATAAAAACAACATTATAATTTACATGTGGAAATGAATCACAAAATCATAGACACCAAGAGTCTGATCCAAAAATTATATATATATATATATATATAATCAAGTTTCATGTATAATGCCATCATGCGCTAGGCATGGTCAAAATGCTCAATGAGCCCGGAAATACAAAATAAATTGTATAAACAATCTAAGAGAGCCAAGCAGCCTCTCAACCCCTATGAGATCCCTCTGAAGGTGCACGACCACGTCTAGGACTCCAGCTACGCCGATGCTCTAAATACACTGAGGGCTCACGGTCCTGAGGAGTAGTTGTGGCCTTGCTATGGGAGTGACTCCTCATCGACGCTCTTACGCCCTATACCCAGCCAACTCAGTATGGAGGGTAGTCACCATCTTGGCCACATGTCGACATGGGTAAAAACAATGGTATGCCTACCAGCTACTGAGGGCTCCCCTGCATCCATGAATAGCTTAGTGTGAGTCTTCTCTATGGGGATCATCAAGGTATCAGTGCATACACGACAAATCAGTCTCACCACTCATCGCCAGCCTCTACAAGCAAAGGAGGAAACAAGTTAGAAATAGTCAAAAGATAAAAACAAAAATAAGCAAAAGGAGAGATAGCAACTAAGGAAATCCTAACTAGAAACAAACATTAAGAGAAGGGTGAACACTCACTCAGATCTCCAAGCCTCCAAGATGGATCTCTAGGGTCAGCACCTACCACAGATGCCACTACTTACTGAAGTCCTCCTCCTATGTCCATGGAATCATAGGGTCCTACTATGGACTCATCCTCCCCACCTAAGTCTTGAGAAGGTGGCTCCTATGAAACTAGAGTCACCCTCTTCGCACTCTGCTCTGCCCTCTCGGCCTATAAGATCTCCTAAGTAACATACCACTCATGATCATTGTCCTCCTCTCCACCCGATTGGCTGACCTCAGCCTTGGTTTCCTCCTCCATCTCTCCCCATGTGAATTCCTCAGACTCAGAATCTATATCAATGGGGTTGTCACCCGCTGTGGGCGGGATCGGCGTAATCTGAAGTAAGGGTGTCTGAGGGGCACCGGCTCTCCCTTGAGCACATACTACCCACCTAGCTGTAATAGGGACACTAGGAGTAATAACAGTCCAACCCTAGCCTCTAGGACCTCCCCTAGCCTCCCGAACCGATCTAAACACTGGCACCACTAGGGGAGCATATCGATGTAAGGAAGGCCAAACTGCTGAGGCACTCGAGTAAATGGATGTGTCTCTACCTTCCCCGTCCTATCCACAAGCTTCCCTATGGTAGAGCAAGAGATCAAAGTGAGGGCCTCCTTGCCCCATAAACCTACGATGGCCGATAGGGTGGCCTCCATATCATCAGTAGTCAAGGAGGTGACTAGCTGGTGGGGTTCTCTAGAGCACTAACATATCTATCCATTTGGCTTCCCTCACGGCTCCAGGATCTGCCACCTCTACACCTCTCCCATAAGGGATGAAACTCTCATAGACCCAGGCTCATAACTAGGGTCGATGGCTCAATGAATACCACTATAAACGAACAACCCGACAAATCATGATAAGTGGTGCCAAGAATGTTGACTCTGTAAGCATAAATCGCCATGTCCCTCAATCTGTGTAATAATGGGGGACCAACTATATAGTAAAGTGACTCCTCCCTTGTCCTCGATCAATCTCAAGGCAAGGATCCCCATAATGGCCTAATGAATCAAGGGATAGGCAAAGGAATAGATCGACCCTCACCCCCTTCTTCAAACCAAAGTGGAGATAACTACATCTCTCATGTATGAAGCCCACTATGCTATCTCGAGCCCGTGACCTGTTTGTCTCAAGAATAAGTCGTCTCCCAATAATCGGGACTCCCAAGATGCGGTAAACATCCTCCGGGTGATGGTTCACTCACCCTTGACTCCTAGAAGAAATCAAAAAGTGTTCCGATTAGCATCCCAATATGAAAACAAGTCACAAAGCATGTGACTAGAAGGTGCAACATGCAGACCCGTGATATGTGTAATATGCTTTGGCCTCTCGAAGAGTGTCCTTCTCATCCTGAGAAAGTGCATCCAATACTACTGGAAGCCAATCACACTCTCTCTCTCAGCTCCATCGGATATACTCCTCCTTCACCTGCATACACCCAAAAACACGCAAAAAGGAGTTATTATTCAAATCACATTGGAAAAATCATTAAAACATATAAGAATGCTAGAAATACAAAAATGAATTCAAACAAGTATTATTCGGGCATTGCAGCAGAAGGACCACTACCTTGAGCGGGCGGTGGTTCCATAATTTACACCTTAAAGGAAGTGGTCTTGTAACCGCCACCCCGATCGGGGAGGTGGTTGTGTAATCGCCACCCCTGTGGTGGCGGTTTGTGTCCCAAATTTATGCATGGGTCACATGCCCTAAAAACACCTAAAAACATAAAACAAAGACCATTTTCGACCAAAACAAATCCTACCCATTAGGCACCCCCCCTAAATGACCCTATTAAAACTGACATTTTCAAAAATAACCCCGTGACAAAAATTTCACCATTTTTACATTTTAGGGGTAAAAATGTTAAATCAAGAAGAACTAACTTTGTGATCACGCAGGTCGATGTTCCACTCATGGAGGCATGATCACTATCTCATCACGAACATTTTGACTATACTCTCATCAAAAACCGTCACCGTGGGTCCCAGAGCTGAAAATCAATCAAATCAACATACGCGAATGAATAGGAAAATGGGCCCATTTTTATATATATAGCATCTTGACTCATTTTGAATGCCCTATTCGCAGGTTTGGAGTGCCAACGGAGGTAAGTTCGTATCCCCGCACAAATGGTAAGTCCTCATTTCATATTATTTTAGTATTTATTTTTTATTTATTTTATCTATCTACACTTGAGTCCTCTCTTCATTTTGTAAGTAGCGGGAATCTTGGAGGGTGTCATTTCAACACATAGACTTGTCGTGTATAAATTCTAACTTCCCATTTCAGATCAAGTTATACTCGGACCCACCGTTTATGCCTCTTCATGGCTAAAACGCTTCTCCGAGGGGGCAATATTTACGTACCCAAAATTGTAGGGTCTTGCACCGCATCATTAAACAACATTACACATGCCCCAATGATGATACAGTCTCCTCATAAGGTTTTCGGGATCCAAAATATCTCCAAGCATGTGGTAACATCTTGCATGTCCCGCTTAGACCTTGCATGCTTTGTTTTTCTCTTCTCCCCTCCTTTTCTTTGTGTTTTGGTCTTCATTTATGAAACCGCAGCCTTCTACCACCCTGCTTAGGGTGGTGGTCCTTCATGCATTTTCCAAAATGTTCTTTTTAACACAACTCATGTAAAATTTCAACGTTTACCATCTTTTTTCACCGCCTTTGCTCATATTTATGATTCTGGTTCCCTCAAATAGTGTTTTTGCATTGTTTATGGTTAAAGAGTTCAAATTGGTTTTCACCTTTGGGTAAATGGGGATTCTATAAATAGTTGGTTGGTTTTCAAGCAAATGGCCCCTCAAATTTTCCTCTCAATTTCTCATTTCAATAGCTTAGTCTTCCAGTTTTTCTTAGGAATCAATAGTTTTATTTGTTGCATGCATAGTTAGTGTTGTTTTGCTATTTGGAAGCCACATAATCTTCTTGTGCTAGTGTTGTTACTGTTTCATGCAATCAATTAGAGTAGGATAGTTTAATTTTTAGTAGGAAGCCATTAAAGTTGTAGGTTTTGTTCATCAAACAAGATAGTTTCAGGTTCTAGACGTTTTATGTTGTATGACTCACAATAAATCCCGTTAGGAATTACATAAGCCAAGCTCTGTTCTCTTACGCTATCCCTCTCCTACTCGCATTGTATTCAGTCTGCATCCTAAGCTACCACTGTCCCAATACCTACTTTTGTTGATGCTAGCATTACATGCTTTTCTAGATTCACGTGAGCACGAAGGAATGAGGAGATCACACTGAGGGGACAAAGCCACACACAACCGGATTCACCACTATTCTGCTAAATCCAAGTTCAAGCTATCAAAGTTTTAGTTAAAACATATCAAATAGAATAGTGAACCATTTCATTTCAGTTAATCTCACTTTTGTTATTGCCGGGAAGCTTTGGGGATTGATAGTTTCGAGAAACGTGATTCATTCCTCACTTATGAGGTAGGATCGAGAGTCTTTCAAATACATTAGATTAGTTATTCAGTTATTTAGAATAGATTTACAATTACACAAGCAAGTAGCTATACTCGGCTTCCTTTTCTGTTTCAAACTTCGTTATTAAATTAGTTTTCAATTTTTGGATATTTTAATTAATTGCTCTTTCAATTTTTTTCAAATAGTTCGTCAAAAACACAAAAATAGAGAAGTTATATATGTTGTAGATATACTTTACATAGTTAGTTTTACTTTGCTTCAGTTAGATTTACATTGTTTCTTTTGTATGACAATCATGGGACCTAGGGAGCCCAGAGAATACGTATTCGAGCCAATCGTGCCTCAACCCAACTTTTTCCAAAGTAATAACCGACATGGACCAAAATCTCAAAATTCAGTCTTCCGAACAATAGCAGAGACCTATAAGAAATTAGCTCATAGTTAAGAGGATTAAACATAGAAGATGACAGAGTGCATACGTTTTAGTCAAACCAACCAAACTGCATATTACCATAGATAAATATCTACATGACTGTATAAGGGCTTGAAAGAGAGAAAACATTCGGGTGTGATCCTTTAGTCCCACAAAGCACACGAAAGACATTTTAATCGACATAGACACTAGATTAAGAATCCAAGTCGCTAGACCACCCATAAGATACTCTGAGAAGATTGCACAACTGTTAGTTCTCAATATAGAGGCCGAAAAGGTATATGACTACTAGATACTAGGGGTTAGGGATTGATTCCGCACATGACCATAGGAGGTCCGCAACAACCATGAATCTATGGTTGTGATCCACAGGTCCCACAACCCAATGATTCCATAGGTCAATCAGACGTAGATGCTGGTTTATGCACATTAGTATTTAGATCCACTCCACTTCCACCAATCATAATCGCACAACTATCCTCACTAGAAACAAAGAGCTAGTCAAGCCAAGGATTTTTGGACTAGACCAGAAATCACCCATAGAATCCACTATATATCCATAATCCACCTTATGAACCTATCCAGAGACATACACGAAACAATCCCAGGTCATTTTCCATGTATTCCACAACCTATAGATTGAATCACGCCAGAGCTTGATATTGATTGGAGCCTTCGAGCAGTCATCCTCGCCAACCGATCTATCACACCAATTCAGGTTAGGAGGGCCTTCATTGCCTTAGATTCGTAGATTCCATTAGTGCATTTCGAAGAGATAATATTTCCCAATTAGTAATTCCATACCCCGCATATATTCTATCCCTACCGGCCGTCTCGGCACGATCTCGGGAGGTCGGGTGTGAGGAAGAGTTACTTGTAGATTCCCATGCTCACTTGTCACTTTTCCATCATACGATCACCGATAGGACATGCGGTTTGGTTGTAATGGGTATTTGTGAGACAATGGGTGTAGATGGGGTTATGCTTTGTGTGGTCAATGAGAGGACAACAAATACTATAGGTGCAACTGATACTACAGACACAACAGTCCTAGTAGGTATGGGTCCTAGCTATGAAACCACTGGGGGTGAAGTAGGTGAAGGTAATGCCACATTATTAGGGACTAATGTAGAAGTGGGAATAAGGGTAGGAGATATGGATACAAGCATGTCATATATCAACTAACCTGAGGAGTCTTTGGTCGAAGAGTGGGAAAGGTAGAACTACAAGGTGAGAGATTCGATCAAGGAGTCATGCAAATTCTTTATCACCTGCGGAAATGGTGATAGGTTGAGTAGGATCCATGAGTGATAGGATAGAAGCCGGTGAGGAACTAGGTGGGAGTGGTTGAAAAATAGCGTGGAATATGAGTGTGTTAGTCCACCGTGTGAGTTAGCACCATGTGAACAAGTGCTGACCTGGTAAGACTATATTCTATAGATGACATAGAAAGTAGTATGACGAAAAGAATGAATTTGGTCAAGATTTGGATATGGAAAACTAAATACAGACATTGATGACAGTTAGATTAACCGGTGATGGTTACAGAAAACCAATGTCACCATAGAAACCGATGTCGCTTCATGCGGAAAATCCCCAGTTTCAGAAAATGAAACAAGGTTGATAGATAGTACAAGGAGATGTTTTTTGTATGATGGTAATATCAACAGAGAAGAATAAAGTATCAATAAAATATGTTAGTGCCCAAAGGGCCAAAAATGAGAACAGAATGATGAATGAATACTGTCTCAGGCCAAAGTACCCGAAAGTCAAGAGCCGACATCGATTAGGTTTAACCGATGACGGTCAGATGAAAACCAACGATGGTCACTGCACCAACACCGATTACTTATGAAATTGAGACAAAAATGAAGAAAATTAGGTTTTGATTTAAATCAAGTGAAGAATCAAACTCAGGAATTTGAGAATGAGAAGATGGGGCCCTGACACACTCAGATAAAGTTAGAATACTCCAACTATGATGGGGAGTGTGCAAGGAAAAAACAAAATGTGGAATCGTGTCCTCACACCTCAAAACGTAAAGCAAGAAGAATGCTAAGAAAAATATGATCCTAAGAGTGATTTTTATTTATGTGTGTTCATCTTATGCTATTTAGAACTAATTTTTGTATTTAGAGCTGAATTTTTAGGTTAGGAAGGTGTCTTACAAAGAAGGATATCTAAAAGGAGATGTTTTAGGTATGTTATGGTTGTCCTTTGAGATGGTGACTCGACAGAGGCAACGAGCTGGGGAGTACTTGCCAATCTAATTGTGTGATCACGAACAGGTGTTCCTAGGTAAGATTTTGTTTAAGAAAGATATGTATATTTTATTTTTTTGCAAGTTTGGTAAGACACAGAGAGAGAGAGATAGAGAATGTTCTTTCTACAATTCTCTATGTCAACCATCAGTTGGGCATGACTTCCAACATATAGGTTGTCCTCATTTTAATGTGAGCTAAATGTAGCAAATCATAATGTAATGAAACCAATTTTAATCCCAAATTGAAAAGATTACATTAGATGAAACAAATGAGGAATAGAAAAGGGTATGCTCTTTCACTAAATGTAGAAAGCAAGAAAGAAGAATGGTTCCTTTTTAAATGCACCAATAGAAATGTTTCTTTTAGAGCAATTAGAAAGAAGAGAAGATTAGCAGAGAAAATATTAATGTGTAAGCATTTTAAAGGGAAATAGACACGCAAGTTTCACCTAGGAATGAATAAAATGCAATAGAAACCCTAATGGGTCCCACTGGGTGTGCCAAAATGTTTCACCATTTTCTTTACATTTTTGAGTGACGAAACAGATAAGGGTAAGGGCTAGGAGGAATACCTTTAAATGGGATAGCTGATGGTTGTTGCGCGCATTATGACTTCTTGATCTAGTACCGATTGTGAGAGCTTCATTTTGGCTAGGAAGAACTACCAAAAATAAAAAACAAGACCAAAAACAATAGTTAAATGATATATGACAGTGGACTTCCTAGCGTATGCTAGTTCCGAGAAGTGTGATACTTCCTAGATGGCTATTAATCCACTGTTTAAAACAAATTAATGCAATAAATAATTAAATTCCTACTATAGTCAATATGATTTAGGTATCTCATTCAAGTACAATAAGTAAAGCCAATCACAAACGGCTAGGATATAGTTGGATCTAAAGGATGAGGTGTCAGCACAAAGTCTTGGGGACTGGTCAAGACCTAATTGTGGGTTGTTTAGGTCAACTGATAGGAGGTTATTTGGCTCTGTTCTTAGGTAGGGTATAAAATACAAAGACTGATGTCGGTTGGGTATAACCGACGATAGTTAAGGGAGACCGATGACAAGAGGAGACCAACGACAGTTATGGGTAACCGGCGTTGGTACAGTAGGGTAACAGTAATTCAATGAAAACCTTATTATAGAGTTTAGGTGAGGTTAGATGGGGCTAAAGAAGGAGATGGCTTAGAGAGGTGGAAGGGCCAGGATAGGTGATCTGACAAGTGGGTGGGTGAGATTTTGGGTTTGTTAGAAAGAAGGCTATGGAGGAATGGGAATGTTAATAGAAGAATGGTAACATAAATGATAACAACTCTATGAATAGAATAGGAATGGAAATGATTAATGATAAAACACTTACCAATATTTCAGGTCCAATGGTTGGGTGGTGGTGATGATCGTTTGATGGAATGGAACTTGGTACAATAGTGACGCTTCCTGAAATGTTACCATGAGTGCCAATGCTTCTAGATCTGTCCTGGTATTTTTATGGATGTCCAGGTGCGTGAAAAGGCTTTTTTTTCTACTTACATTAAGCTCTCTTCTCATTCCTCTTTCTCTCAGCATGTGCCAACCCAAAAATAAGGTTTCTTAGGTGAATAAATGGTAACCAATGATGGTTTCGGGTTGACAAATGTTGGTTTAGGAGTGATCAGCGTCGGTTAATGTGAAATTCCCTATGTTTACTAAAATGGGTAGATCTTTCTAATTTCTTAGGCCCAGTTAGTTTGTTCTCTCGAATTATAATGAAAACTTTTCTTCTAATGGGCGGGAATGTGGTTAGAGAGATTTTAGGGTTAGACCAAATCTTAGCTCATTAAGGCAAGTAAGACTTAGTTATTGTTAGTTATGGAAACATGCCAAGAATAGGTCTAGGGTGAGGTGGTTGGATGAGGTGTCTAGGTGAGGTGGTGGGGTAGAAATTAAGATAATTAGATAATAAATATTGTGAGGATATATATTAATTTAATTAAATCAATTAAATTAATAGTGGTGTGGGGTGGAAGGGGCCTTGGTTAGGTGAGTATGTTTGAGTTGGTTATTTGACTAGGGACCAAGGGGAGTGTGACCTAATTTTGGTGTCTACAAGGTCAACTGGCCACTTTTCCTTTTTAAGTAATCAATTGAAAATAAATATGATAGAATATCATATTTCTATTAATGCATAAGTTGTATGGGTCGATTGATTCAACTTAATTGATTTATCAATAAATCAAATATCAAGGAGTATGGTTGAAGACCATATCATATTAAAACAAATGATTAACATTCCTTTATAATAATTAACCAAAACCAAAGGTTTAAAACCATACGCTCATAAAAATCCCATTAACCATGTACTTAAGTGTTTTTACTATATTAGCATCATTTCTATATTAATGGATTCCATTACCATTAGAAATCTTGTATTCTACTTCAAGGTCTAAGATAAAACATTCTTAGTTGACCATTTGGCTTGGCATTATGATAGGTCGAAGGCATGAATGAAATGAAACAAATTTAGCATAATGCATGGTGATCTTCCTATCATTATTTAGACATTTTATGCATAATGGTAAATCCATTTATCATTCAAACAATAAATCTAAGATCAATATATTTACAAATAGATTGCTTTGTCGATTAAATCAAACTTAAACTTTTACCTTGACAGTCCCAATTTCTACCCGCTCTTCTTTGAGTACTACCTATATTATACTTTACATCCTTTTACCATCATGACAACAAAAAAAGGTTAGCATTATGCATTCTAACTATGATTCCATACTGAAATGATAATATTGTGACCATGTATAGATCCCTTTCATCATGCAATCATTATTTCCAGCAAGAATAGTAAATTATTAATATCAATGTCAAGTACAACAACAAAACAGGCACCCAATACTGAAATCATCTCATCTAGGAAGGTTAATAACACAACATGACAAGGTGTACAAAATATCCTTTACAAGTATGAAATTTATAACTATGTCTTCCATAATCAAAATAATCATAATCAACATGGTAAGTACATTCAACATCAAAGAAAATAAGAATAAGTTATAAATGTTATGTTTTATGAATGTTGGGCAAAAAGAATTGTTGTGCGGTTCGTATACAACTACATGTACGTGTGTATATCCTTTTCAAGATATACATAAATGCATCCAACTGCATACTCAGCTACGCAACATGGATTATTTCCCCACCTTCGTAATCATTCAACATTTTACTACTTATCCTTTCAATGAATCCAACTAAAATTGTGGGAAGTGACATAATTCCCCTTAATGAATCATCATCCCAATTATTTTTACTCATTAATAAAAATTAGAATGTTCAAACACAAAATTATATCCAATAATTAAGGATAATTGTCAACATTTTTATCCAAAATTTTTAATTTCCCGGATGTGAATTCAAATTTATTGGGTGTAACAACCTTATATTCATTTAAATATTGTCAAATAGACTATAATATGAAAAAATCCTTGTCATTATAGTATCTAAAGTATAAAATAATGTTATATATGTCATAATAAATGACATAAATATGAATGTGTTATTTAAAAACAATGTTTTTAATATTCAATTTAACAAGAAATAACCATTGTTTTTATTTCGTAAGATTGTTCCAACATTCTAACTGGTTTCACAATGATCATTTCTCAATCCAAATTCCTTTGCCTCTTGAATGTTTTTTTCTTTTCCACACCGCCCTATTTTCAACTATATCCTGAATCCACTACCACGAATTGTTTTCCTTCTTCCGAAAGGGACAATCCCTAGCATAGTGGTTACTTTACCACTACACTTGAAGAAATCAATGAAAGGTGTCTTCCTTTCAAACTTATCATTCTTACCTATAACATTTTCTTATTCATTTCTTTTAAAATTTATTGTATTTTTATTTCCGGGGTTCATTTTAAGGGACCTCTTAGAAATAAGAGGTGGAAAATGCCCGAAAATATCCTTGGAACTAGTTTCACGGAAGGCTAATTTTTGGGGGTCTGACAAAAAAATTTTCACCTAATTTTTAAGTGGTGGGACAGAAGGCTGCAGACATGTGATAGATATTTTCGGCGCTTGCGTCAATAAGGTGGTTGACGCGCGTCAACAAACCTCATTGATTCACGTCAATAACCTTGTTGACACGCGTCAACAAATCTCTGTCGCGCATCTGTAGCCTCCGCCATCTAGTCACACAACAAAAAAAATCTCTGTGTCACGCATCAAAAAAATCTCTATCGCGCGTCTACTTCCTCCACACTCCTGTCATACATCAACAAACTCTCCCTATCGCGCGTCAACAAACTCTTTTTCGTGCATCTACAGCCTCCGCCCTCCTGTCGCATGTTTACTGTACTTGATAATACATATGCCCCCAGGTGGTATGAGTGAGCTAATATTATTCTACCCGTGAATAATATAGGATTATCTAGGGATAATTTCAAGGGTAGTGAAGCCGACCCCTAAAAAAAATTAAACTATAATTTTTAGGCAAACAGTCCAAGTCACCACGCGCTTTAGAAAATTCACCTTTTCAATTTGTTTAAAAATGGAATATTCATCATATTACAAATATTCGCCACTAAAATTATCTCTGTTATTTCCACCATTCGATATTTGTTCTCAACCTTCTTTTCCCATGTCTTTCTAAATGATAATGGTGAAGGTGAGCTGCAATTTATCTTCTACTTTTGATCCTTGTGAGTAGTTATGGCTTGGATATTTTGCTCCTTACTTATGGCCTTTTCGAATATTATTTCCATACTAGGAGGATCATGGACATCAACGTCACCCCCTATTCTTGGGTTAAATACCATACTAAATTTGCATATATAAAAATTTTCATCCGTTTGATATTGCGGTACATATTTAATAAGTTTTGTAAACTTTTCCCAATATTCTATTACCGTTAATTTTCCTTGTACCAAGGTCTTAAATTTAGATGTTTTTGATCATATTATAACTTTGATAACTAACGTTGTGTGAAATAAAATTTTAACTGATCCGATTTATATCATTTGTATTAGGTCCCGATTCAACTTTGCGGTTGCCCCACTAAGAGGAATCCTCATTTGAGAGATGATAAGCTCCCCGAATAACCTTTATTTTTTCCGATAAATTCCTTATTTCAAAGTACTTCTCCATTTTGTAAATCCAATTCACGGAGGGTTCATTAGCTAGGTAATATCCTGGCACATGGGTTCATATTGAGGTAATTAAAATTAATAAAATTAAAATCAATATATCGGTAGACATGAGGGGGAGAAACAGATTTAATTTATTAATGTTTTTGAATCAGGTATTGGGGGTAGGTTAGAGAGGTGGGCCAAAAGGAAGGGGAGGTTTAATTTTAATATAAAACTACAACATTTGAACCCTAGTTTTTAAAAGTAAATACCTTAGAATTGTAAAAGGAGTGTGGTTATAAATCAAATTATAATATCTTTTTCATAAAGAAATCAAGATTCTTAACAAAGAAATTATAAGATGGTAGAAAACTAGGATTGAGTATGCTTTTCAACAAAAGTGATATTATTTCACCATCTTAATTATTCAAATAACTATTGACAATTGATTAAATCTTAACATATATAAGATGATTTATAATAGGTCTTCAAAGGATTCAAAATATATTTCGAAAGGAAATGCATATTAAAAAATTTGAGTAAGAAATTTAATATATTTTTGTCTAATATATTAGGGTAGAAATAAAAAGAGGTAAATAAAATTGTAATTGAAAAATGGGTAAGTAAGGTACATGGAAAAAATAGGGGGTATTTTCATTCTAATAATATAACAGAGGGGCTATTATCAATTGAATAATTAGAGGTAGAAATTAGAATTAAGGGTATTCTTTAATACCCTTCAAACACACATGTTATACCATACTTTTACTAATTAGACCCCCATGATCCAATTCTCAACCTCATCACTAAGTGTTGTCCCGTCAAATTTAGGTGAGCTAATATGATTTATGTCCTTAGACATCTCAACTACTAGGTGGGCTCTTACATTCATTAATTGATTTATATTTGCATTGTTATGATCAGTTGTGTTATTTTTCAGCATTAATGTTATTTTTAGCAACATTACAATTATACTACTCAGTTGTTCTTCAAATTTGATCTCATTTCCTTAGCGTTTACCCACTATTCTGGGAGTAGTGATGCGGTTGCGAGTGTGTTACAGGAAAACAAGTATATAATCGAGTTTTTTTGTTGTCATTGCCTCAACACCCACAATCATATTATTCACATTGTTTCCTCTTGTCCTAACCATTTTCATTTGTTCTATTTAGACAATAATTTTAAATTGTGTTAGCATAAGGACATATTGTGTCCAAGAGATGTAACCTTCAGCTCTGATACCAAAATGTAACACCTATATTACACTTCATCAAACTAAGGGAAATTTTTTTTATACCAACTCATTAATTATAGTTAATGCCTTCACTGATTTTAACACGTAGCAATTAAATTCCAACATACAATATTTTACTAAATCCCTTAAGTTCTCTTATGCTGAAATGAGTAACTTCATTTATAACAACCGCTGAATTATTCCAACATTAATTAATGTTCATAATCCATCTAGACAATCTATGATAACCATGTGCAACTGTAAGGGTTTATAGATCCTTCTCGATCCCCCTCAAACACTCTTAATGAGCCAATATACCCAGTATATCATTTGGTTAAGCCTTATTATAGGCTGAGAGAACTTGTGAGTCTTCTTAGCATCCTTTGGAAGTCACTACTATAATACACATCTAAATCTTGACACCACATAAAGAAAACCTGGTGAACATACAATGCATTTAGTTATATGCACTACTATGACCATAGTTATTTGGCATTGTGTTATCGGTCCGGTTATAAGACTAAACACAAGCCTATGAAACCCATCTTCCCTTCACCACATAACCATCTCAACATAGTCATCTAGATTCATTTTCATTGTTTAATTTAATAAATTTACTATTAATCATCCTAAGTAAACATATAATTAATTATATGCTCAAACACTAAACCTACGATTATAATAATTGGGATTTCGGGTCATGTAGCTCATGCTTTAAACCAATTTGGGATCCCTACAGGAAAAGGTACATTCACGTAATGACCTAAGTCATTATGCATCTGCCCCTCTCCCGGTAGCCATCCCAAACTAGTATAAGTATGATTCGAATAACACAAAGGTCGTGTCATGATACCTATCTTTTTGTACTTTTCATTATGTCATCTAGATCATGATAGATGTATCTATTGGTCTCTTTGAGTCGTATAATGTGTGTACCTCTTACAACATGATAATCAACTATATCACTTTATGATCTAGTGTTAGGTTTATCTTATTTAAGACAAATGAGTACATTTATACTACTTCATGATGTTTTTGATGTACTTCGTAGCTTTTTCCATGATGTTGTAACTATTTTCACTCCGTGGTATAGTGGAATCAGAATTATAATATGATGGGACGACTAAACCTAAAAAGTGTATGTCACTACTATAAAATTACAAAAGTTGATTTTCTTATTGTTTCATGGTTATTCTCTAAAATTTATCAACTTGTATATTTATAAACAAAAAGTACGTCAATTACACTTAATTCCTTTAAATTTTCTTTTTATTTCTAATTTTGACTAAAGAGGTCATAATACACTTCATACGTGATCTAAGTTAATGCACTTTGGTACACCACTAGGGTATTGTAGGAGAAATATTACGTTAAATATATTTAACTACTTGTAACTAAGTTGTTGATATACATGATTTAAAAAGGTTTCTCAATTATAATTTATATACTTTGTTTGTCCCAATTGAATAACCATTGTACTTAATTACATTATTATCTTTATTCAATACATTGGTATTTTATAACAATATTGTTTTATTTAAACATTTATATGCTCATAAGGCATCTTATTCAATAATATTATTACTTCAATATATATAGAATACTTGGTTTATAACATCGATCAAAATAAAGTCATAATCACAATATTAATTATTCTGCAATTAATTTATAACTTCTAAATCAATACGTATTACATAGCCAAAAAGAGACTATCACAAGAGTTAAAGTACAATACACCCAATGAAATTTTTATCAATCACAAAGGAAACCTTTCACTTTTAATCAAATAAGAGTACATTTTTTCATTCATAAAAATAGGCACAAATAATCAATGCAAGTCAAATCATCCTTTCTTTTCTCAACTCAAAATTCCCTTTAAACTTGCAAATAAAGAAATATAACATATATGTACATGGTCGATTAAAAGAACTGGAATGGACCACCTACACCAACCATGTTTATTTACTAAGATATAAACAATATTTATAAGGTTAATCATATTTAACTCATAATCAACATCAAACAAGAACAATAATTTATGGAAAGAGCTAGATCCCAATTAGTTAAAAACATTTGCTTCAAAATTAAAACAACTGTCTAAACACAATATGTAAAATTAAATTCCTCTATTTATCCAATATATATACTATTAAGTTTAATATATGCCATCCTTACTAGGTAGTGATTAATTACCAATTGGTACGTGCTTATGTAAACATGTGCTCTTTTTATCAACAACTTTAAGCTTTAACTTAAAAGGAAAAAATCCTCTTTTAAGAGAATATCAACTTTAATGGCTAGGTTTGTGTATGGCAAAACCGTTTTATAACCCCAAAGGTGAGTATGAAGGCATCAATAAGACCACCAAAATTAACAACCGAACCTTTCTAGTTTCTCATTTCCATGAGATTTCCTTATAGGCATTGATAGAATAATACAGTCATCCTAATAATTTGATTCCCTTATAAAAACTTGCATGCAATATATATAAGATTCAATATCCTATCTTAATGTATTTTTTACTATGTGAAGACAAGGGGTAATGCATCCCAACTTGTTTGAGTTATTCCAACCACATAAATTTGTTGGACAAGCTCAAAGGATCTATGCAATATAGTCCAAAGTAAAGGAAATCGGTGATGCATGTCATAAGTCCTGCCACACCTTGAGGTTTATTCACGATTCAATGAGACCAAGATTTATTCCACAGATCCATTTCAGAAGTAGGGAGAAAAAATTAAGTCACCCGAACCCCTTTTCAAGCTAATAATAATATAAATAAGTATTCACTTATGAGAGTATCCTTTGCTTAAGGATTTTACGAGCATGAACTCGCAATATTCCATGGAAAATAAACTTAGGGATTGGTTATTTAAATAGTTTTGTAACCCTCAGGAAACTGTAGAAACTTAACAAATCCTACAAATTCATAAGAAAAGGGGCAGATTCCAAAACTAGATTTCCTTCTTACAGCTCACGGTCAATATATACATGTGTTTAATGTTAAAAATGTATTTCCAAACAAATAAGGGAGGACCAAAAATCACAAAATCTGATCCCAAATTATTTACAAGGGTAAAACAAAACCCAACACCCAATGACCAAAAATTTCATTCCCAAATAACCATATTAAACTTCGATTTATTCATTATACAAATAGAGAATAAAATCTAGAAGTAAAACCAAACGTATATCCTCATATTAAATTCTATATTTCTTAATTGAGCGGTAGATTAAGGTAGGAGATCCATTCCTAGAAAGTATAGTTTCCCACTAACTCCTTATACTTTCTACTTAAACTTACATCGCTTGAATCGATTCGAGTTCCCCTACTACTTTTGGGAACTCGAATCAACTTCAACTTTTACTTGAGCATTCGCTTTGATGGTAGATTAGTAACACGTTACTTGTCTTATCCAAATGGACACCTGAGTTTAACCCATCTAGTCATGTTTCACTTCAAATCCTTATATGGGTGGAGTTACCTCGAGTTGCCTTTACATCTTTGTCCTTTTACGAACGATATTGTCGACCCCTGGATGTGTTATCTGTCATGATTTTGAACATTTTTATGTTCATCCACACAAATAGGTTTGTGTTGAGGTTGAATTATCCTCCGATCTCGTGGACCATGTCGACATTCGGGTTGGGTCCATGCGTTTCTCACGTAAAAAATTATCTACTTCAACCTTCCCAATAGTTTTTTTCGTTGTCAAGCTCCTAACCACCACATTCATGATTGTTCACTTACTCAATGTGCTAAGCTTACTAACGCTCAGCCTAATGCCATAAAAAAGAGGATGCATGTGAGGAATAGACCACTTTGTGAACAAAAAAGGGTGCAGTGGCTAAATCCACTTTTGCAGTCCCACCACCCTCTTCTCACCAACAATGTTGGTTCTTTCAAACACAAAACCCACTCCATCACATCCTACTCAACCATCCCTACCCTTACAGAGCCATCCAAATTCTCCTCCGCAACAACAAGAAGCTGCGATATTTGCTACCAAGGACTTCTCCTAACTCCATTCCCTGAAGTCCTCCTAAGGAGAACTCTTTAGAGGCACATGGGCTAAACAAGGCTAAGCACCACACCATTTCGACGGAGAAACCTAGTTCAAACCAACTTGTCTTTCTTTCCAACAACTTTCATATTTTGAGCTCAGAAGATGAATTTTAGGAGGGTAGAGGGAGCTGATTACGTCTGAACTCCCATGAATTGTCTCTCATGGAATGTTAGAGGTCTCATAGAATCCTCAAAATATTTTGTGAAGCATGCTTGTCATTTAATTGGTAATTTAGATATTATTTGTTTGCAAGAGGTTAAAGTTACTGGTTTTCTTCTTTAGACTTCATTAATGTGCATTGCTCTGAATTATACGCATTTTTACTCTTCTCATTTGGAAGGAAAAGGTGGTGTTTCTATTTCTGTGTCCCCTAGATTTTTTGGCATGATCTCTGCCACGGGTCATGATCCTGATAATCAGGTTATGTGGGTTATTTTGGATATTAATGGATTTTCTCTTGGTGTGCTAAATATTTATGCTCCTAATGATGGCCTAGAAAGGTCAACATTATGGCGTTGGTTAGGGGATAATTTACCTTTTTCCTATTGGTTGATTTATGGTGATTTTAATATGGTTGAACATCCCAAGGAAAAGATGGGGGCCCTTCCTATGTGTTGGTGTATTGGAGAGTGTGAAGTATGGTTCTATTTAAAAAGTCAATGGATTCTTAATGACCCACTTTACAAAAGGTGGTGGGACTTTACTTCTCAAAATTGGTTTACATGGTCCAATTTTTGAGAAAGATCGACGAATGTGCTTAAAAGGTTAGATTGTGTCATGATATCTTAGTAGTAGGTTTTGAGATGGAAACTAACTATTACTCTCTCGATCATTACCTGGATGGACATTCTATTATCAAATCATACCCCTATTTCTTTCAGAGTTATGTGGGGTGGGGTCCAACTCAAGGTGCCAAATAATCAATTCTATATGAATGTTTCTCTGTTGAGTCATAAGGGAGCTCTATCTCTTATTTCCAAAGTTTGGAATATGGTGCCACGTCCACTATTTACTACCAACTAGGTGTTTTTGTGAACGAGGCAATTTAGAGGATCAAGCTCAATTTCTTCGCCATTTTAGCAAACAAGTTGCCAAATTTCGTAAGAGGGCCGACACTTCTCTTAACTAGGAATTTCAAACTACTATGCTTTTGGAATCTCAACCTTTTGATGTGGCAACTCAAGTTTGGGCTGCACACAACTTAGACATCAGTTGAAGATCATAGAACATCATAAGGCCAAGGGTGCTTAGGTCTGTACTTGGATTCACTGGCTTAAAACTGGTGATCAGGCTACCAATTTTTTTAAATCCCTCATATGTAAATATGCTAAGGAGAAAATTAAGGCAATTCAACTTTCCCATGTTCAGGTCACAACCATCCCGATATTACCATAGCATTATTGGATCACTATACTTTGTGGTTTTTCAAGCCCAAAGAACCTTCGATCAAGATTAAAATAGTACTACAACAATGTATTGAGATTGTCCCTTGCAAGATGACTTAGCAAGAAAGAAAACATTGTGATGCCTCTTTTATTGTGGAAGAGCTTCATGGTGCCCTCTTGTGTCTTGTTGACGATAAATATCCTAGATTAGATGGATTTCTATGTGAATTTGATAAAAAAATTTGGCATATTTTTGGTCATGATATGTTGAGGATGTATCAAAAATATTGCAAAACCAATCCCTTGGAGATGTTATTAACAAAGGAAATATTAAGTTTATCCCTAAAGCTAGGAATCTGGAGTTTATCACTAGCTAGAGGCCCATTACTCGTCTCAATGTTTCCTATAATATTTTGGCTAAGGATCTCTCCCTACACATTTATTCTCTTCTCCCTAGGATCATGCAACCTAAGCAATATGGATTTGTTAAAGGCCATTATATTTGGACAGCCTTATAACTTTCTAGGAAGGCGTTGAATAGGCTCAAATTTATCTTCGAGGGAGATTTTTTAAAAGATTGATTTTGAAAATAATAATGATAGAATTTAATGTACATTCATTCTTTCGATGTTTCTTGCTTAGGGTTTTGGCACTTTTATTCTCAATGTTATTCAAACTCTATTTGCGAAACCTCGTCTTGTCTTACTATTAATGGACATCAGTCTCCTTAGTTGGATTATTCGATCTATAAGACAAGGCTTTCCTGTTACTCTAGCTCTCTTTGTCTTATTTGTTGAAGCTTGGTGGTATATGATTACGATAGAGAAGAGCACAGTGTGCATTCATGGTATATTTATCCCTAATCACAAGACTCATCTCATCAATGGAAACTTCACTAATGACTCTTTTCTCACTCTAGTTGAATCTGAGAAAAACATATAGGAGACCTTCTCTTTCGTAGATATTTTTACAAAGCTTTGGGGTCTAATGCTTAACTTACTAAGTCTTTAGGGTTCTGCCAAAGCTCTTGGCCTATGCCAGATTGGTTTTTGGATTACCGTGTGAAATGGATTAAACAAGGAGAAATATCTCGCTTTCTAGGTATCCCCTTTGTCTTTGACAACAATTCTTTGACTCTATGGAAAATTTTCATTGATCGGGTTGAAAAAAATGTGCAAAAGTGGGTCTCTCAACCACTCTCCTAGGTTGGGAAATTCCAATTATGCACTAATATTGTGGATGTTACTCAAGTTTACTATGTAGCTTGTTGGTGTATTTCTCAGATTCCTTTGAAAACTTGGCTAAGTTATTAAGGGACTATGTTTGGTCGAGTTACAGATAATGAGTCTTCCACCGGGTGGCATGGGATATTTACACACTTCCATGGGAATAGGGAGGAATAAGTATTATTGATGTGTATAGATAGAGCATCTCTCTTTGTGCCAAGTGGGTTGTTCGTAACATTCATGGTAACAAAGCTTGATAAATTTTATCACGGAACTTTATCTTTTTAGCTATCGTTATGGTAAGAAATGTTGGAAGAACATTGGTTTTCATACTTTATTAATCACTAGAGTGCCAGTTAAAATACCTGGTACCTTTGTGGTGAAGAGCATCTAGAAATATTTTGAGGTAGTGAAACATCTGATGCGATGGGTTAGAGATGGCTTCCATTCTAGACTTTCCTTCAATGATCATAACATCTAGTGGTCACCGTTTTTTCATCAGACAACTTGCCTCTTGCAGAACTTCCTAATATCAAGGCTTTGAGGCTTGATAGGAAAGGCATTTACACTATCAAAGTTCTGATCTCTCGTAAATATTAGATTCCTTATCTAAAGGTTAAATAGAAATTTCAGTTAGCCAATACGGATCTGCCTTCGCCTCTCAAAATTCGGTCTCATGCAAGATGTGATGTTACACAAAATTGGGATTCAACCACCTACTGCTTGGTGGAAGGATTGGAGATGGAATGTGGATATAAATTTTCTTAATTATAACTTGGGGATCATCCATTATCTAATTTCCCCTATTTCACTTGTTATTGACAAGCTTAATACCAGATGGAACCTGCACTCTTCCTCTACCACCTGGCTTCACCGCCTCCATCATGCTTGGAATCCTTTGTTTGACCCGAAGTTTAATTTATTTCTTTGGTGCCTAATCTACCAAGGCATCCCTTTGGGGAATGGTTAAGCCACATTGGCATCCCCAACCCCAAATGCTTATGTTATGGTTGGCATGAATCCTCTAAGCATGTGTTATGGTTCTTCCCACATGCTCAAAGTTCTTGCCATTGGATACACTCCATTTTCCAACCTTATCATCCTAAGTTTTTTTATTGGAAGACTGCCTTCTTTAGAGATTATGCTAACTAGCCTACTTACATTGCTTCTATTTGTAAATTTTTTCATTTTGTTATTCTCTTTAAACTTTTGAAGGCTAGTAATAATGTTTTATTTCAGAAATGTGATCCAAGTTTGGAGCTTTATCTTAATGAAAAGGTAGTGATTCTTTCTTCTCAGTGTGTATGCAGATCCAGCCCAAGCTTAGAAAGTGGATCTAGAGTTTTCTCTCCTTCATAAGTTGCTCGATCATTGGGGTGGGGAACCATGCACCATGAGCTAGGTCCCTCCGAGATGATGATCCACATCCTCCGCCTCCTACTCCACTACAAGGACATCATAGTCGTATTCGTAGCCACACTTTGAGTGATCAAAGTGTTGAGTTGTGGAGCTCAATTACTTCAGATTTAGTATGCAACGGAAAATTTCTGGAAAATATAGTAACCATTATTTGTTAGGGGGTAACCGACATCGGTCACCCAGATCGGCATCGGTCATGTAAGGAAGGAACTAGCATCGCTTAGGGTTAACCTACATCGATTACCTATGCGAGGATGTTTTAATTAACTCTTGGGAAAAATATCTATTTTTAGCATTAAATTATATCTATTGATTGTAATTGCATGGCTAAGTTAACTAATTCTATAAACAACTATATAAGCATAAAACTAGGGTTTATAAGTAAGATATTAATAAGAATTAGAAAGAACTTGCAAAATTTGGTGAGAGAGAGAATTATTCGTGATGAAAAAAATCTTAAGGAAATAAAGTATCAGTACATCGAGAGGTGTGGAAGATTGTAAATCTTCATTATATATCTTGTCAAATATTTGGATAATAGATTAGCTTGTTTCTTGGTGGATGTAGTCCATACTTGGGTGAACCATGTTAAATCTGGGTGTTGATTTATGTCTCTTGTTTTGTATATTTCTTCCGGTAGAATATCCACTTTTATTTGCATATATGCTTAGATCTAATATATTGTTTATACAATTGGTGTGCTAACCCCAACAACCGGTATCGATCTTTGTTTTAGGGTTTTTATGTTGACATATTTACTCACGAGATGGTTTTTCAATTGAGAGGGAGCTACAACAATGGCAGAAGAAAATAAATACAAGGTAGAGAAATTTGACAGTTGAAATTATCAATTATGGAAGATGAAGATTGAAGATTATTTTTATCAAAGAGATTTGTATTTACCAAAGGGATGAGAATTCTAGACCTATGAAGATGACTGATGAAGAATGGAAGATTCTTCATAGAAAGGCTTTGGGATCTATAATATTAAGCTTGGAAGCATCCGTGGCTTCCAATATTATAGAAGCAACTTCTACGGTAGAGTTAATGAAATCTCTTGCTAATTTATATGAAAAACCTAGTGCTTCAAATAAAGTTTATTTGATGAAGAAACTATTTAGTTCTAAGATGCATGAAGGTGGATCTGCATCTTGTCATTTGAATGATTTATGATCTATTGTAAATCAATTAAAGTTTGTTGTAATACCATTTGATGATGAAGTAAAATAACTTTTACTCTTATGTTCTTTTCCTGATAGTTGGGATAACTTGGTAATGGCTGTTAGTAATACAACATCTGCTAATAATATTTTGAAGTTTGATGATGTGGTTAGTATAATCTTGAATGAAGAAAATTGCGGGAGAAGAGTACAGAGGAAATATCATCTAGAAATGCTTTGAATGTAGAAAGTAAAGGGGGAAGAAGGAGAGATCCAAGAGTAAGAGTAATGAGAAATCAAAGTCAAGGGATAACAAATCTAAATCCGAAGTAAGGGAATTACTTGTTGGAAAAATAGAAAGAAAGGACATGAAAAGAAATATTATTGGTCAAAGGATAAAGAGAACCAACAACCATAGAAGGGTAAAGAAGAAAATGTTGCTACATCGGAGGTAATGCAAGATGCTCTTATTATTTATTTAGATAATAGAATTGAATCATGGGTTTTAGATTCAGAAGATTCTTTCCATGCAACCCCTAATAAGGGTTATTTTAGAAATTATGTCTAGGGAAATTTTGGGCTTGTTTATTTGGGTGATGATGAACCTTACAAGTATTACTCGGTAAAGGGGAAGTTCATCTAAATTTGTAGAATAGATGAGCCTCGGGAGAGGAATCTTATTTTTGTAGGAATAACTAGGTGAATCGGTTGCATGGTTACATTTACAGGAGACTCTTGGAAAGTCACCAAGGGTGATTTTTTTGTGGCAAGAGGTAAGAAGGTAGCAACATTATATTTATCTATCTCGTATTACATCGATTCCTTTTTTGTATTATCTACTTCAAATTCGGATATACATGCATGTGGCATAATCGGTTGGGTCATATGATTAAAAAGGAATGCATATCTTAAAGGCTAAGGGTAAGTTATCATATTTGAAAGATTTAGATCTTGATTTCTATGAGCATTGTATCTTTGGAAAGAAAAAGAGAGTGAGATTTCTCAAAGTTGGGGCAACTAAGAAGGAGCAGAAATTGGAGCTTGTACACTTAGATGTGTGGGGACCAACTTAGGTAGCTTCTCATGGAGGATCCCAGTATTATGTTACTTTCATTGATGATGTTACAAGAAAGGTATGGGTTTATTGCATTAAACGTAAATCTGATGTTTTTAAGACTTTTAAAAGATGGAAAGCCCTTGTTGAGAATGAATCAAATTCTAAATTAAAGTGCCTTAGATCTGATAATGGTGGTGAATACTATAGCAAGGATTTAAATGATTATTGTTTAGTGAATGGAATACGTAGAGAAGGAATGATTCCAAGAAGACAACATGAGAATGGTGTTGCGAAAAAGAATGAATAAGGCAATTATGGAACATGCTAGAAGTATGAGGATACATTTTGGATTTCCTTATAGTTTTAGGTAGATGCAGTTGATACAGGGGTTTATATGATTAACCATGGTCCTTCAAGTTCACTAGATGGAGGAATACCAAAGGAATTTTAGACTGGAAAAGAGGTAGATCTTTATTTTCTTAAAGTTTTTGGTTTAGAAGATTTTGTGCATGTTGATAAGGAAAATAGAAAGAAGTTGGATGCAAAATCCAAGATATGCACTTTCATTGGTTATGGATCTAGTGATTTTGGTTTCTGTTTTTGGGATTTAGAGAATTCTAAAATTATTAGGAGTCGTGATGTTGAATGGAATGAAAAGAGAATGTATAGGGATAAAATTTTGGTACCCAAGGATGAACCAATTGAGAAGTTTGTGAATGAAAATGAACTCTTAGATTTAAAATAATTACCAACAGGGTTACACAGTAACCGGTGTTAGTTAACCCCTGACCGACATTGGTCAGAAGAACCGTATTGGTTATAGAATATCCAAACCGGCCTCGGTTAGTAGAACCGACATTGGTTAGAGGTGACCGCGTCGGTCACTATCGATTTGGATAGAAATGTCTAGGATGCCCGATTGAGCCTCGGGTACCCCAAACTCATGTGAGAAGGTCACAAAGGGTAGGTAAACTTCCGAGATATATCTACACCTTCTTTATTTTATTTATTATTGACTAACAATGGTGAACCAGTAGAGCTTTGAAGAAGTAATGCAGGATAAGACCCACGTCCAGTGGGAGCATGGCATGGATGAGGAGATGAACTCCTTGGAACAAAACCAGACATGGGATTTGGTTAAGTTGCTAGCAGGTAAGAGAACATTACATAACAAGTGGGTTTATATGATCAAGGAACAAGAGGGTGGACAGAAAAGATACAAGGTGAGGCTTGTAGTAAAGGGATTTGCATAGAAATTAGGTATTGAATTTGGTGAAATATTTTCTCCTGTTGTTAAGACGACTTCTATTCATACTATATTGAGTTTAGTTGCAGTAGAGGATTTTCATTTAGAGAAACTAGATGTGAAGATGACTTTCCTTCATGGTGATTTGGATGAAGAGATTTATATGCAACACTCACTTGGGTATGAAGTCAAGGGTAAGGAGATATTAGTGTCCAAGTTGAAAAAGAGCCTTTATGGCCTCAAGCGAGCTCCAAGGTAATGGTACATGAAGTTTGATAGTTTTATGGAAGATCATGGTTACTTGAGATGTGAATCGACCATTGTGTTTATTTCAAGAAGCTTGAAAATGGAAGTTATATTATTTTGTTACTATATGTGGATGATATGACTATTTCAAGATCTAGTATGTAGGACATTGGTGAGCTTAAGGGAAAGATATCTCACACATTTTATATGAAGGATTTAGGAGCTGAAAAAGAATCCTTGGCATGCAAATACATAGAGACATGAAAAATAAGAAATTATATTTGTCTCAAGATGATTATATCTACAAGGTGTTATAAAGGTTCAACATGCAGAATGTAAAACCTGTTAGCACACCTATGGATGGACACTTCAAATTGAGCAAAGATCAATGTCCATCATCACATGAGGATGTCAAATACATGACATGAGTGCCATATGCTTCAACAGTTGGGAGTCTCATGTATGTTATGGTTTGTACAAGACTAGACATTGCATAGGCAGTGGGAGTGGTGAGTAGATATATGGCCAATCTAGGTAAAGAGCATTGGAAAGAATTCCAATGGATACTCAAGTATTTGAAAGGGACATCTAGCATGTAGTTATGCTATGGAGGTTTAGATATTTCATTATGTGGCTATGTTGATTCGGATATGGCTAGAGATCTAGATGGTAGGAGGAGCACTACTGGATATATTTTCACAGTAGGTGGAATGACAGTTAGCTGGATTTTAAGATTGTAGAAGGTTGTGGATTTTTATACTACAGAGGAAGAGTATGTTGCAGCTATAGAGGCTAGCAAGGAGATGATATGGATGATTAGGTTCATGGAAGAGTTGGGAAAGGAGAAAGATGATTGTAAACTGTTCAGTGATAGTCATAGTGCAATTCATTTGGAAAATAACTCAACATTTCATTTGAGAATGATACACATTTAGTCGAGGTATCACTTCATACGATAGGTATTAGAGGATGGAAATTTGAATCTGGAAAAGATTCATACAATCAAGAACCTCAGAGATATGCTAATGAAGCCATTAGCAAAGGAGAAGTTGGATCTACACTCCACTTTTATTTTTCTTTGAGTTTGAGACTTGAAGAGGAAGAAACAAAGCTAAGAAAGGATCCAAGAATGATGTAATATAGGTATGGTACAGTAATTAATCTCCAAGTGGGAGATTGTTGAGTTGTGGAGCTAAATTATTTCATTTTAGCATCCAATGGAAACTTATTGGAAAATAAAGTAACCATCATTGGCTAGGGGTAATAGGAATTAGTCACCCAAAGATCGACATCAATCAGAAAGGAAGGAACTGGCATTGGTTAGGGCTAACCGGCATTGGTTACCCGTGCATTGGTTAGGCTAATTAGATCTTTTTTTATCATTAAAGTATATCTATTGATTGTAATTGCATGGCTAAGTGCCCTAAGTCTATAAACGACTATATAATCATAAAGCTAGGGTTTAGAAGTAAGAGATTAATAAGAATTAGAAATAACTTACAAAATTTGGTGAGAGATATAATTCTTGGTGATGAAGCAAAAGCTTGAGAAAAGAAATTACTGTACATCTGAGAGGTGTGGAAGATTGTAAATATTCATTGTATATCTTGTCAAAGCTTTGGATAATAGATTGGATTGTTTCTTAGTGAATGTAGCCCACACTAGGTGAACCACATTAAATATGGTGTTGATTTATATCTCTTGTTTTGTATATTTCTTCTGGTATAATATCTGATTTTATTTGCATGTATGCTTAGATCTGATATATTGTTTGTACAACCGGTGTGCTAACCCCAACACAAATTTCTCCTCTCAGGGATCTCCCCAACCCCTCCTCTTCCGGGCTTGGCCGGATCCCTCTTGCATAAGGAAATTTTTTTCACCAACTCTTCAAACTAGGGTTCTCCACCTGTGGGAGCGCCTAGGTTTGGTGGTTCACCTCCACCTGGTTGGGGGATTATGGTTCCACTCGGTATTCGATGCCGATTAGGATGGATAATGGGTTGACCCCTACCGACCAGCCTCATGTAGTCGATTCATTCTACCAAGAGATGATCCACCACCACCTCCAAGTGTTGTTGCTCTATGTGCTTAGCATTGCCTTAATGTAGTCTCTTTTTGGCTAGTTTTGTTTCGCCCTCGTGGTCATTCTATGTTGCCCTCATGGTTGTTTTTGGTGCCTTCGTGGATTTTTTTGTTGCTCTTTGGGAATTTTGGACTTTGGGCCATGTTCTCTGTTGAAACCCTTTACTATGTAACACTTTGTATTATTATGTTTATAATATAAAAGTGATTCCAATAGTAAAAATCAAATATCAAGAAGTATGGTCAAAGACCATATCATTTTAAAACAAACGATTAACCTTCCTTTATAATAATTAACCAAAACGAAAGATGTAAAACCATACCCTCATAAAAATGCCATTAGCCATGCACTTAAGTGTTTATTACTATATTAAAATCATTGGTATATTAATGGATTTCATTATTATTGGAAATTTTTTATTCTACTTCAAGTTCTAAGATAAAATATACTTAGTTGACCACTTGGCTTGGATTTACGACAGTGTGAAAGGCATGAATGAAATCAAACAAATTTAGCATAGTACATGGTGGTCTTACAATCATTGTTTACACATTATATGCGTAACAATAAATCCATTTATCACAAACAATAAATCTAAGATCAATATATTTAGAAATAGATTGAATTGTTATATAAGAATTACTTTTTACCTTGTTGATTAAATCAAACTTAAAATTGTAACTCGACGGACCCAATTTTTACCTCGCTCTTGTTGAGGGCTACCTCTATTATGCTTCTGACCTTTGAACATCATGAAACTAAATTAAGGTTAACATTATGCAGTCTAACTATGATTCCATATTGAAATGATATTATTGTAACCATGTATTGATCCCTTTCATCATGCAATATTTTTTTCTAGCAAGAATAGTAAACTATAATTATCAATGTCAAGTACAGGTAACCAAGAAATCACCTAATACTAAAATAATCTCATTAAACAAGGTAAATAAGACAACATAGAAAGGTCATGATAATAGCCTTTATAGGTACAACATTCTTAAGTGTGTCTTCTATAATCAAAATCATCATACTTATCATTGTAAGTACATTCAACATAAAAAAATGGGAATAAATTATAAATGCTAAGTACTTTACGAACATTGGGTGACAAACATTGTTACACGGTTTCATATGTAACTATGCACATGTGTGTATATCATTTTCAATATATACATACACATGTATAATCAGTATACTCAAATACGCAATAGGGATTATTTCCCCACCTTCATAACCATTCAACAATTTATAACTTATCCTTTTGACAAAGAAGACTGAAATTATGGGATGTGACATACTTCCCCCTTAATGAATCATCGTTATGATGATTTTTACTCATCAATAAAAATTAGAACATTCAAACACATAATTATATCCAATAATTAAGGATAACTATCAAAATTTTGTTATTTCCTATATCTAAATTGAAATTCATTGGCTTTAACAACATTTTATTCATTCAACTATTGTCAAACACATTGTAATATGACTAAATACTTGTCATTATAGTATCCAAAGTATAAAATAATGTCATGTATGCCATAATAACCGACAAAAATCTAAATATATTATTAAAAAAATAAAAAATTTAACATTTAATTTAACAAGAACTAACTTGCCTTTTTTATTTCTTTAAGATTTATCCAACATTCCAATTGGTTTCACTATGATAATTTCTAAATCCATATCCCTTTGCTTCTTCAATGGTTTCTTCTTTTCCACCCCGTTGGTTTGCAACTACAACCTCGTATCCTCTACTATGGATTATTTTCCTTGTTCTTCAAGGGACAATCCCACGACACATTGGTCACTACCAACACACTTGAAGAAACCTGTGAAAGGTCTCTTCCTTTCAAACCTATCATTCTTACCAATAGCGTTTTCTTGTTCATTTGTTTTAAAATTTTCAGTAGTGTTATTTCCACCATTACGAGCTTTTTTTTCAACCTTATTTCCCTATGAATTCCCAAGTGACAATAGTGAAGCTGAGTTATGGTTCATCTTTAACTTTACATCCCTATGAGATATATATATTGGAGATTTTTATCCTTCCTAATGATGTTTTTGAACACTTCTTCTAATGTAGGATGACCATAAACATCAGCCTTACCCTCTATTACTGTGTTAAGTCCCATAGTAAATTTGTGTATCCAAATTTTTTCATCCATCTAATACTACGGTACATATTTAAGAAGTTTTGTAAAGTTTTACCAATATTTTTTACCACTAATTTTCCTTTTACCAAGGTCTGAAATGTATACATTTTCTCGATCGTATTAAAACTTCGGTAACTAGAAGTGTGTGAAAGAAAACTTGAACCGAACCAAACCTATATCGGTTGTATTAAGTCCCAATTCAATTTTTCGGCTATCCCAAAAGAGAAAACCTCGATTGAGAGTTTATAAGCTCCCCAAATAGCCTTTGATTCTTCTAAGAAAGTCCTTATTTCAAATTACTTCTCTATTTCATTGAGATAATTCTTAGCCCCATCACCAAGTGTTGTCCCATCAAATTTAGGCGGGTTAATATGCTTTATGTCCTTAGATATCTCAAATTTATGTCAAGTGGGCTCTTACATTCAATGGTTGATTTAGATTTGTAGCATTATGATCAGTCAGATTTGTATTATTGTTTTTAGAATTAATGTTATTATTAACAACATTGTGATTATGTTTCTCATGTTTTTCTTCAACTTCTCTCACTTTCCTCAACGTTTACCCATGGTTCTAAAGTAGTGATGTGGTTACGAGTGTCTTGTAGGACAATAAGTATCTCATCAATATTTTTTGATGTCGATGCCTCAACACTCGCATCCAAATTAATCAAAACATTTCCTCTTGTCCTAACCATTTTCGTTTGTTTTGTTTAGAAAATAATTTAAAACTTTGTTAGCATAGGGACCTATTAAGTCCAAGAGATGCAACCTTCATCTCTGATACCAAAATGTAACACCTAAGATTAATCTTCATCAAACTCAAAGATTTTTTTATACCAACTCATTAATTACAACTAATGCATTCACTTAATTTAACACGCAACAATTAAATTCCACCATACAAGAGTTTAATAAATCCCTATTGTTCTCGTATGTTGTAATGAGTAACTTCAATTATAGTAACCACTAAATTATTCCGAGATTAGTTAATATTTTTAATCCATATAGACAATCTATGAAAACCATGTGCAACTACAAGGTTTACAAATCCTTCTTGATCCCACTCAAACACTCTCAATGAGCCAAATACCTAGTATCACATTTGATTAAACCTTATTATAGGTTAAGAGAACTTGTGAGTCTTCTTAACATCTTATGTAAGTCATTACTATAATAAACATCTGAATCTCAACACCACAACAAGAATACCTGTGAACAAACAATACATTTAGTTATGTGCACTACTATGGCCATAGTTATTTTGAATCGTGTTAGTAAGCTGGTTCTAAGACTGGACACAAGCCTATAAAACACATCTTCCCTTCACCACACAACTATCTCAACATAGTCATCTAGATTAATTTCTATTGCTTAAGTTATTAAGTTTACTATTAATCATCTTAAGTAAACATATAATTAATTATAAGGTCAAACACCATAGTTATAGTTATAATAACTCAGCTTTCAGTCATGCGGCTCATGCGACACCACTTTGAGATCCCTATGAGAAAAGGTTCATTCACTTGATGACCTAATTCATTACGCATCTTCCCCTCTCCCTATAGCCATCTTAAACTCGTACATGTATGATTTTTATAACATGAAGGTCATGTCATGATACATTTCTTTGTGTACTTTTCATTATGTCACCTAAATCATTATAGAGGTATGTATTGGTCTCTTTGAGTCATTGTATAATGTGTATACCTCTTACAAAATGATAATCAACTATATCGGTTTATGATCTAGTGTTAGGTAGTTTAGCTTACTTAAGACAAATGTGTACATTTATACTACTTTATGATATTTCAATGTACTTCGTACTTTGGTTCATAATTTATTAACTTTTTCACGCCATGGTAAGGACAAATCGGGAGTGATCATATGATAGGATGAATAAACCTTAAAAGGTATGCTACTACTATAAAATTATAGTTGTTGATTTTTTTATTGTTTCATGGTTATTCTCGACATTTATCAATTAGTATATTTATAAACAACAAGTACATCAATTATATTTAATTCCTATATGTATGATTTCTTATTTCTAGTTTTGGCTCAAGATATCGTAATACACTTCATACTTGATCTAAGTTAATGCACGTGTACACTAATAGGATATTGTAGGCATAAAATTACGTTAAATATTTTTAATCATTCATATCCAAGTTTTTGATATAAATGATTGTAACAAGGATTCTCAATTATAATTTATATCCTTCATTTTTCACAATTGAAGAACCATTGTACTTAATGTAAATTATTATCTTTATTCAATACATTTTTTATTTTATTACAATATTATTTTGTTTAAACATTTACATGCTCATAAGACATCTTATTCATTAATATTATTACTTCAATATATACATAATACTTGGTTTATAATATCGATGTGAGAATAAAGTCATAATCACAATCTTACTAATTCTCTCCTTAATTAATGACTTATAAATGGATACTTATTACATATCCAAAAAGATACTATCGAAGAGTCAATGTATACTAGGCTTAATGACCTTTTTATCAATCACAAGGGAAACCTTTCAATTTTAATAAAATAAGAGTAAATTATTTTCATTCATAAAAATAGGTACAAATAATCAATGAAAGTCAAATAATCATTTCTTTTCTCAACTTGAAGTTCCCTTTAAACATGTAAATAATGAAATATAACATATATGTATAGGTTCAGTTCAAAATAATTGACATGGACCACCTACACCAACCATGTTTCTTTACTATGAAATACAATATATATATATAAGTTTAATCATCTTTAACTCGTAATAAACATCAAACTAGAACAATATTTCATGGAAAGAGCTAGATCCCAACTAGTTAAAAACATTTACTTCAACATCAAAACATCTTTCTCAACACAAATTGTAAAACTAAAGTCTAGTATTTATCTAAACTATATACATTGGAGTTTAAGATATGTCATCCTTACCAGGTCATGAGTAATCACCAATTGGTATGTGCTTATGTAAACATATGCTCTTCTTATTAACAACTTTAAGTTTTAACTTAAAGGGAAAATTCTTCTTTTAAGAGAAGATCAACTTTAATGGCTAGGTTTAGGTATGTTTGAACCATTTAATAACCCCAAAGGTGAGTATGAAGGCATTAGTAAGACCACCAAAAGTAACAATTGAACCCTTCCATTTTCTCAGTTCCACAAGATTTCTAAGGTTCATTTTAAGACCCCTCCCCTAAAACAATCCTATAGATTCTTTGGCGAATTTGTGAAATCACTTTCAAAATGATGGAGAATCTAAAGAAAATAGGTTTTTAATAGTTTAATAATGGTTTCGGTTGGTAGCATTTTTGAATAACAGTATATTCTATTAGCTAATAGTATATGATGTCGACCAAAAAAATATGTAAAATTTTCAAAACAAATTATTTGACAATAATAGTTAAAATGACCGGCTTGATGCAAAATATGGCACAAAGAAAAAATTCAGAAAAAGTGATGTTTTGTGAAAAAAATGCATATTTCACCAATTTAATATGTGAAGTTGTTTTTTGAAATATTTTGATGTTAGTAGTTAAAATGATTGTCCCAATAAGAAATATGTCCTCCCAACATATGGTCTAAGAAAAAAATTTGCATACTTTTTTTTTAATGACATCATTACCGGCTGATAGTAAGGAAAAATGCTACCAGGTGGTGGCATGGAAGGCATGTTACTCTCATGGATGTTCCTACCTAGTATATTTTTACGTTGCCACATGGTAGCATTGTGGTGTTGGCACATGGTAGCATATTTTTCCTTATAACACAATACATTTTGGTGTTGACACATGGTAGAATGTTTTGCACTAGCATGCGGTAGCATTTTTTGCTCTTTGCATGGTAAAATTTTTGCATTACCACACTTTGTGATACTTTTTTTGTTGATGAAGATCTTGTACTTTTGGAATTTTCACAGCTTACTCACTTTTAACTTCGTCTTTCAACTCTAGATCTCAAACTTAACAAATTTTGGAATTATATTGTATTACTACATTATGGATAATTAATCCTATATATAATAGTATATTATAACATAATGGTGAATATACCAACATTGGTCAGCCCTTAGTGAAACAGACAGGAGAAACTAGGGTCAAATTTATTTATGACCCATAAAATTTTGGCGAACTTGCTACCATATGGTAATGAAAAAATAGCTAATTTCAAATTTCAAAAATCCTAATATTTGCCATTTTATGAATATTAGCCCCTAAAATGAACCTTCGAGATTGCCTTGTAAGCATTGACAGAGTAATACAAATCATCCTAATAATTTGATTCCCTTATAAAAATTACATGCAATATATATAACATTAATATCATATTTCAATGTATTCTCCATTGTGTGAATATAAGGGGCTAATGCATCCCAACTTGTTTGAGCTATTCGAACCATACAAATCTATTAGACAAGCTCAAAGGCTATATTTAATACGTCTAAAGAAAAGACAATCACTCATGCATGTGTTTCACCATTTTCTTTACTTTATTGAGACGAAATAGATAAGGGTAAGGGATGAGGAGGAATACCTATTTATTTTTGGTCAGTTGATGGTTATTACGTGCGTTCTGAATTCTTGATCCAATGCTGATTGTGAGAGATTCCTTTTGGCTAGGAGGAACTACCTGAAATAGAAAACAAGACCACAAAAGAAGAGTTAAATAATATATGACAGTGGACTACCTAGCGTGTGCTAGATCCGGGAAGTGTGATACTCCCTAGATGGCTATCAATCCACTGTTTAAAACAACTTAATGTGAGAAATAAAAAAATTCCTACTGTATTTGATATGATTTAGGTATCTCATTAAAACACAATAAGAAAATCTAATATAACAAGCTAGGCTATAGTCGATCCGGGATTGGTACGTGTCGGGGTGTTGGAATTGGTCGGGAGTCGGTTTCGGTTGTTTGGGTCACTTGGTAAAAGGTAGGTTTTCTCTGTTATTGGAAAATATGTAAAACACGAGACCGGCGTCGGTCTAGTATAACCTGGAAAAATTTAGGAGAGACCGATGACGGTCATGGGTAACTAGCGTCGATGCACTGGGTGGGTGATAGTTCGGTGAAAACCTTATTGCAAAGTCTGGGTGAGGTTATATATGAGCTAAAGGAGGGGATGACAAGGTCTCTGGGAATGTTGAGAACACTCAGAGAGGTGGAAGGGCCAGGATAGATGATCTAATAAAAGGGTAGGTGAGGTTTTGAGTTTGTAAAAATTAGACAATGAAGGAATGGGAATATTAATGGAATAATGATAACAACCCTATGGATGAAATAAGAATGGAAATGATTAGTGATAAAAACATTTACCAATGTTGCGAGTCCAACGGTTGGGTGGTGGTGGTGATTAGTTGGTGAGATGGAGCTTGCTGCAATAGTGATGCTTCTCGAATGTCACCTTCGGTGAAAATGCTTCCGGATATGTCCCGGTATTGGATGTGGATTTCGGGGTGTGTGAAAAGACTCGGCTTTTCCCGCATGTAGCTCTCTTCTCATCTCCTTGATCTCGAATGTGCTAATCCAAAAAAAGGTCGCTAAGGTGAATAAATAGTAACCAATGGAGGTTCTGAGGTTGACCGACGCGTCGGTTTAGGGGTGACCAACATCGGTTAAGGTGGGATTGCCTAGGTTTACTAACAATGGAATATCTCACCTTTTTTGGACCAGTTCATTCCTTTCTCCATTGATTATAATGGACGTTACATCTTTATGAGTGGGACAGTTGTTAGAGGGATAATAGGCATTGATATTTAGGGTTAAACTAAGTCTTAGCTCATTAAGGTAAGTGGGACCAAGTCTTAGTTAGTTATGGAAACATGCCAAGAATAGGTCTAGGGTGAGGTGGCTAGGTGAGGTGTCTAGGTGAGGTGGAGGGGTGAGGTAGAAATTAGCTTAATTAAAATAATTAAGTAATGAATATTGTGAGGATGGGTATTAATTGAATTAAATTAATATTAATGTGGGGTGAAAGTGGCCATGGTTAGGAGAATATGTTTGAGTTGGTTATTCAACTGGGGGCCAAATAAGGGAGTGTGACCAAATTTTTGTGTCTACATTTTCCCCCTTTTGTTATGTAGCTTGTATTCATAAGCGAAGCTGACAAAAATAAGATGTGGTTGCCCCATGTGAGGGTGAAGGTGATCCCCCTCAAACTAGGAACTGATGAGGTGGAAGACAAAATCGGTGAGTAGTTTGATAAAAAGTGGGTGTGATGAAGATGAAGGTGGGTAGATGGGGTAATGAGGTAAAGGTTAAATCATGTAAATAGGGAAATGGGCTAGGGTTAAAAGTAGTGACATTCGAATGCATGCACATGTATAAACAATTGTATGGTACTAGATTGAAGAGCTTGCAAACTCTACATCGTCCAAGGTCAATAGGTCTATCCAAACAGGGTTGAAGTGAGTCTCGGTATCTAAGGTATAGGATATGGTGTGGAAACACAATAGAGGTCAGGTGCATGAATGTTTAGGTATGTTACGGTACACCAAAGGTCAGGTCAAGATAAACAACACAAAGAATAGGAAAGGTAAGGTTAGTAGGCTAAACAAATATGGGTAACCGCATCACAAGGTATAATGAGTACATTGGTTCAAAGGTCACTAACAATGTTCCGGGTCCAGGAATATAGGTCATGGCATAGGAGGTCAGGTGTGGGTAAAAAGGTGTGGCATAGGTAAGGCCATGGGAGGGGTAGAAATATGCCCCAACTGATGGTGAGGTGGGGGTGATAAAGGATGAGGTCAGGAGGATGAGGTGGAGGGTCAGGGTCAGTGTTGGGTTAGGTGAAAAAGGTTACGGGAAAGTAGATAAGGTGTAATGGGTTTCCATGGGGCCAAAACAGTAATCGACACCACCATGCTTAACCGATGCACTGCTTTTTCTTTACTTTTTGAGACAAAACAGATATAAGGTAAGGGCTAAGGAGGAATACCTATTTATGATGGTCATTTGATGGTTATTACGCATGTTCGGACTTCTTGATCTAATGATGATTGTGAGAGATTCCTTTTGGCCGGGAGGAACTACTTGAAATAGAAAACAATACCACAAAGGAAGAGTTAAATAATATATGATAGTGAAATGCCTAGTGTGCTAGATCTGATAAATAACAACTTAATGTTATTTTATAACAATCCACTATTATATTATATTTGTCACTATGGTTGTCAATCCACTATTTAAAACAACTTAATGTGATAAATAAAGAAAGGCCTATTATATTTTATATGATGTGGGTATCTCATTCAAACACAATAAGAAAATCTAATATAACAGGCTAGGCTATAGTCGAGATCCAAAGGGTAGGTAGGTGTCGGGTGTTGGGCCCGGTCGGGTCGGGTTTTGGGTTGTTTGAGTCTCTTGGTAAAAGGTAGGTTAGCTTTGTTAATAAAAAGGTGTAAAACACCGATACCAACGTCAATCTAGTATAACAAGAGATGGTTTAGGAGAGACCGATGAAGTTCATGGGTAATCAAGGCGCTCGGTATAGTCGGGTGACAAGAGTTCAATAAAAACCTTATTATAGAGTATGGGTAAGGTTAGATATGAGATAAAGGAGGGGATGGAAAGGTCTATGAGAATGTTAAGAACACTTAGAGAGGTAGAAGGGCCAGATAGATGATCCGATAAAATGGTAGGTGAGGTTTGAGTTTGTCAAAAATTAGACTATGAAGGAATGAGAATATTAATGGAAGAATGATAATAGAAATGATTACAACCCTATGGATGGAATAAGAATGGAAATTATTAGTGATAAAAACACTTACCAAATTTGCGCTTATAATGTATGGGTAGGGGTGATGATCAGTTGGTGAGATGGAGCTTGGTGCAATAGTGATTCTTCTCGGAATGTCACCATGAGTGTAAATGCTTTTGGATATGTCCTGGTGCTAGCTATGGATTTCTAGGTGAGTATAAAGACTCTAGCTCTACTTTGCATGTATCCCTCTTCTTGTCTCATTGATCTCGAAATGTAATGCCAACCCAAAAAAAAGGTTGATAAGGTGAATACATGGTAATCAATGACAATTCCAAGTTGAGCGGCATCATTTTAGGGGTGACCGACTATGTTAAGGTGAGATTCCCTAGGTTTACTAAAAATGGAAGATATTACATCTTTTGGATTAGGTTCGTTGCTTTCCCCACGGATCCAAATGGATGTTACCTTTTTATGCACGGGAAGGTGGTTAGAGGGATAATAGGCATTGATTTTTAGGGTTAAACTAAGTCTTAGATCATTAAGGTAAGTGGGACCAAGTCTTAGTTAGTTATGGAAACATGCCAAGAATAGGTCTAGGGTGAGGTGGCTAGGTGAGGTGTCTAGGTGAGGTGGAAATTAACTTAATTAAAATAATTAAGTAATGAATAGTATGAGGATGGGTATTAATCTAATTAATTCAATTAAATTAATATTAATGCGGGGTGAAAGGGGCCATGGTTGGGTGAATATGTTTGAGTTGGTTATTCAATGGGGGGCGAAGGGGAGTGTGACCCAATTTTGGTGTCTACATTTTTTACCTTTTTGTTGCGTAGCTTATATTGGTAAGCGACACTAATAAAAATAAGATGTGGTTGCCCCATGTGTAGGTGAAGGTGATGTTTCCCCAAGCATGGTTGGAGGTAACCCCCTCAAACTAGGAACCGATGAGGTGAGAGAAGGAAATGGTGAGTGGTTTGATAAAATGAGGAGGTGGGTGGTTTGATAAAATAGGGTTAGGTGTGAAGAAGGTGATACTCGAGGATATGGTGTTTGTAAGAGGTAGGGTGGTTGATTAGGTAGAGAAGTCAGGCATACGCACACATTGTGAAATGCCATGAGATATTAGGGTTTCTCAACATAGCAAATGTATGTTAGCTAGGGTTGTAAAGGTCATCCAAACAAGGGTTGTTGAGGTCTGGTATCCAGGTAAAGAATACGGTTTGGGAACTCAACGAGATAAGATGTAGGAATGTGTAGGCATGGTTTTGGTACATCCAAAAGGTCAAAAGGTCAAGGTTTGTTTGGATAAGGGTCACAACCATAGGAAAGGTAAGGCTATTAGGATGAGAAAAATAGGTACCATCATCACAAGATGCAATGGGTGAGGACATGGGAATATCCACTTAATCAATGGTTAAGATGGTAGGTGTGGGTAGGGTAGGTGGAGGTAAAAATAGGTAATGGGGTAAAGGTCATATCGGGAAAATAAGAAAATGGGCCACATTCAAACGTATGCAAATGTATAAAATGTGACATGGTACTAGAGTGAAAAAGCTTACGAATCTACATCGTCTAAGGTCGATAGGTCTATCCAAATAGGGTTGAAGTGAGTCCGATATCCAAGGTATAGGATATGGTGCGAAACACAACATAAGTCGGTGCATGAACATTTAGGTATGTTCCAAGACACCAAAGTTCACGACAAGATAAATAGCATGACAATAGGAAATCTAAGGTCGAAGAGGCTAAACAAATACAAGTAACCATGTCATAAGGTAAAATTAGCATGGAGGGTCGAAGGTCCCAAAGAGTGGTGCATGTCCGTATATAGGTCACAAAACGAGAGGCCGGTGTGGGTAAAAATAAGGTGTGCGAAGGTAAGGCCATGGGAGGAGCAAAAATATGCCCTAACTAAGGGTGAGGTGGGGGCAATAAAGGATGAGGTCAAGAGGATGAGGTGGAGGGTCGGGGTCAATGTCGGAGTTAGTTGAAAATGGTTGTGGGTAAGTAGATAAGGTGTAATGGGTTTCTATGGGGCCAAAATAGATAACTCACACCGGTCATGCTTAACGATGACGGTCTAGGGGAAACCGACCATGGTTTGCTATGTCATACGACCGATGTCGATCTAGGTATAACCGTTGTCGGTTAGGTTGGGTGTGGTTAACAAAGGAATTTTTTTTTTTTTACGAGAATCATTTGTACTTTTCCAAATAGGAGAAAAGGATTGAGGAGAGAGGAAAAGGTGGAAAGTGACCGGGTGAGGCAGAGAGTGGAGTTGGTGAGCCTCATAGTGGGTGATCAAGAGGCAATAGGTGGGTCTACTAGATCTATTTTATCAATTCAGTTAGTTGGAGGTGAGGAGGTCATTTGTTGATGGCAGAGGTAGGAGAGGGATCGGGGGGACCACCAATGTAGTGTCTAAACATGCCACCGTGTAGACGGCAGCATGATGAGGTATGATCCAATCCCATTCCTAGTTTGGTAGGTAGATTTGTGTAGAGAAATTGGGTTAGTAATGAGGAAGGTGAATGATAAGAGGTGGCAAAAGAGCCACTTAATTGATAAGAACCCTAATGAGTCGACCATACCTAAGAGGTTCTTATGAACATAAGACCCTAAAGGCGTTGCATAATGGACTATTCTAAGGGTGAAGAAAGACACATAATCATGAAAATGTTGTGGTTGCGTCAAGTCCCTTAAGTACAGAGGAAATTAGGCTAAAAAGGAAAGGAGGTGAGAATGGGTGGTTTAGCATAACTTAGTGTACGACAACATGTTTTTCGAACAAGAAACCCAGGATCAAAATAGGCAAGTCCATGACAAAAATTTCATCTTTTTCTTCATTCGTTTATTTTTAATAGACTGATCGATGTGGGAATTCTATATGGGATGAGTATATTATCTCCTTGAGGTCTTCGTGAAGCTGATTGATGCGATATTTTTATTGGATTTGTGAAATAACTTGATATAGCTGTATTTCTAGGAGAAGTCTATTTATAGCGGTGGAATTAGAGTGAAGAGATGTCCTTTTGAGGGAGTCATCTTTTTCTCGGAAGTTTGACTCAAGGAGTTGCATGCCTTTTTTTTTTTTTAGACGTTTAAGTCATAGAAAAAACTATAGACAAAGATTGTGTTCTTGTTTAGAAGACAAGACCGTAGCACACAGAGATTAACTATGAATGACCTTTGGATTCCATTGATTCCATCTTGATGAATGAATATTGGATTCCATATTGAAGAAGACAAAAATTATCCATGAGAATCATGCTATGAGTAGAGCCATGGTACACATATTGAAGATAAGGCTAAAAGGTGATGGGTAATCACATGATTCTTGTTGAGTTGTGGATCCTCAAAATAGGTAATATGGAGGGTGAACATCACTCAAGGGACGAGGGATCAAATGATAGAAAGTGGTATAGAACTTGATATATACAATAAAATTGTCGAAGATGCAAGGCATTAAGGGGCTCAAGTTCGGGTTTACCTTTGAGTGAAGACAAAAAATAAGTGCTTGATCCATAGGAATGGGTAACGATATAGGGTCTGAGCCAATTAGGAGAAAATTTTCCCCATTTACTTTTCTCCTCTTTGGTTACATGTCAATTTTCCTTTAGGATGAGGTTGCCAACCTAAAATGTTCATTCGTTAACACGTTTGTCATAGGCACGTTTGATACATTTTTGGTAGATTTGGATATGGTCAAGAGCATTGAGACGACGTTCATCTAATAACTCAAGTTGTGCCAAACGATCTTGGTGAAAGTCATCATCATTGAGCATTTCTTGTAGTGAGATGCGAAGAGATGGAATCTAGACTTCGAGAGGTAAGACAACCTTGGTACCGTAGACCAAAGAAAAGGTTGTGGCAGCAGTCGAAGTTTGAATACTAGTACAATAAGCCCACAAGGTGAAAGGAATGTGCATATTCCAATCCTTCCCAAAGTGTCATTGACTACCTTCATAATAATTTTGTTTAAGGTTTTATTGGTTGATTCGGCTTAGCCATTGGTTTGCAGTAATAAGGTGATGAGAAACGTGTTGATGCCAAAAGCGTCACATAGTTTGCGTAGGGTTTTATTTTTGAATTACTTTCCATTATTAGTGATGAGGTGGTGAGGAACAAAAAAAGAGACAAATGATGTGATGGTTGATGAATTCACATATTTTCTTGACATTTGTAGAAATGAGGGAATGGCCTCTACCCGTTTAGTATAATATTTAGTAGAGGTTATGATCCATTAGTGGCGTTGTGAAGAATGGGGATGATCTCACCAATAAAATCCAAACCCAATTGAGAGAAAGGATAAAGGTTTTGTGCGACACTGTAAGGCATGACTATGTGTGTGATGGAGATTAGCATGTTGTTGGCATTTCATGCAACATTTGACTAATCACAATAGTCGTGGTTTAGGGTTGGAAAATAATATCCTAGGTGAAGAATGCATTTTACGACAGCTAAACCACTAAAGTGACCTCCACAAATTCCATCATGGACTTCATTAATGGTGTAGGGAGTTTCAGAACTTGTAAGGCATCGTAAGATAATTCCATCAAAGCCACACTTGTAAATACGACCACCCATGATGACATAAAGGGAGACACTTGTAAGAAAGTCACGTTGTCCATTACGAGTGAGATCGGTGGGTAGAATGGAAAGGGAAAGATAATCTGCATATTTCTTATACCAAAGGTCATGTGGGTCAAGGGAAATGGTTCCGATGGAGTAAAATTCACGAGGTAAATAAGAGGGTGATTGTAGCCTTTATATTGTGACAAAGATTTTAGAGTCAACGGGTGAAGCAGTATCTGAGAAGCCAAGCAAGCCATGGTATCCACAAATTTATTGGTAGAACATGGGCTGGTTTGAAGTGCGTAATGGTCAAAGGTGGTAAAAATTATGTCTACGTGTTGCTTATGCTTTTGAAGGATCTTATTACGACACTAGTATATACCATTGACTTGGTTTATGACCAACTGAGAATCACCAAAGATATTGATTGTATTAACATCTAAGGCATAAGCAGCTTGGAGGCCCAATACGAGTGCTTCATATTCAACAATATTGTTTGTACGATAAAAATCGAGTTTGAAAGACAAAGGTATATGTTCACCCTCAAGAGGAATGAGGATAACACTAGTCCCACCCCCATGCTGACATTTAGAGCCATCAAAGAAGAGTGTCATTTGGTAAGTGGGTTCGTCTAGGGAAATGGTAGCTATAGACTCATCTAGGAAGTTGAAGTGAAATTGTTGATTCCTAGAAATAGGTGTGTTGGCTAGTACGTTAGTGATAGCCTAGCCCTTGATGGAATTTTGATGAATGAATTCAAGGTCAAGCTCAGCAAGAAGTATAAGCTAACATGCGACATGTTGATGTTGATAGTGTTTAGTATACATATAGTGTAATGAGTTAGTATTATTAATGATGAAGGTTTTGTGATTAAGTAGGTAATGGTGGAGTTTGGTGGTGATGAAAACTAATGCTAACAAGAGTTTTTTGGTGTGGGTATATCTAGTTTCATAGTCCATAAGGGTACAAATTATGTAATAAACTGCTTGCTCTCTATGTTGCTCGTCGCAATGAGTGAGCATGGCACCTAAATAATGGTCAGTGGCGGAAATATATAAGTAAAAGGGCTCGTCATCTTTAGGAGGAATGAGTACAGTGGTTGAAGAAGGTATTTTTTTAAGGCCTTACAGGCTTTATGGCATTCATCATCCCATTTGAATGAAACGTATTTCTTGAGAAGATGATGAAATGGTTGAAATCGGTCAGAAAGTTACGAGATAAAACAAAGAATGGATTGCAACTTACCTTGTAGGCTTTGAAGTTGGTGGAGATTAGTGGGTGGAGGAATTTCTATAATAGCCTTTACTTTAGTAGGATTGACTTATATGCCACGTAAAGAGATGATGAAACCCAAGAGTTTTTCGGAAAGTACTACAAAGATGCACTACTTTGGTTGAAGAAACATACAATACCTAATGAGACGGTCAAAGATGACCTTAAGGACATACAAGTGTTTGGTTTTATGTTTAGATTTGGATAAAAGATCATCTATGTAATATTCCAATATGCGATGCATGATGTCATGGAAGATGTAATTCATGGCTCACTGATATGTACCACCGGTGTTTTTAAGGCCAAAACGCATGACTCGATAGCAGAAATTCCCCAGGGGTGATGAAGGTAGTCTTGTGTTGATCTTCTAGAACTGGTAATATTTGATTCTAGCCTGAGAAACCATCCATTAGCGATATCATTTCATGGCCAATGGAAAGATCAACTAGTTGATCAATGCCTGGTAGGGGGAAATCGTCTTTGGGAAAAGCCATGTTGAGGTCATGGAAATCCATGTAAATGCGGATTCCCCCTGTTGCCTTTGTGACAAGAACAATGTTAGAAATCCACTGGGGATAGTCAATGGGTAAGACGAAGGAAACTAAGAGAAGGCGCTGAAGCTCTTCTTTGACCAGAAGAGCAATGAGAGGATGTATTTTCTGTAGCTTTTGTTTGATGGGTTTGGTATCAAGAATGGTTACGATATTATGGACCATGATTTTTGGGTCAATACTGAGCATATCAGCATAGGACTAGGAAAACACATTGCTATGGCCCCAAAGGAAAGAGGTGAAGGTTTCTGTTTAGTAGCTTCAAGGATTGGATGATATTTAGAATGTGCGGGTTGTCTAAGTGTTAATGTTGATTTCAATGGTCGATTTATTCAACATGGTTTACATTTGAGAGGTAACGCGACCAATGAATATAAGAATATTCTACACTAAGGTAAGTGAGGATGGATTCATCATCTAGACATTGAACGACATTAATAGAAGGTGTATCGTCATCGATCATGTTAGGATACAGTAATGGGAGAGAAAAGGGATCCTCTTCATCACATTGATAGGTCAGAGGTCCTAGAGAAATGGTGTTTATGAAAAAATAAGTTAGGAGGAATAGATTTGGGATATATGGACTCCGTGGGTGAGGATGGCAACATCCGTGAATGAGGCGGGGAAGTTTTTTCCATCCTAGATGAGGTCGACATGAACCTTCTGGGAGGTGGTGTGTCAAAACAAATTCCACTACGGTGATTGTGTTTACAAGAGTTATAATAAATGATAGTATTACATCCATGTTCATAAAATCCAAATCCAAATCCTTGCCACGTGCACTTGTGGAGGAAAGTGTGAGAAAAGTAGCGGTTAGTGAAGGAGTGTAGGTCAGATGAAAATGGTTGGGTTTGGGATGGAGGTTCAGGATTAGATGTGGAAATATCAAGTCCCCCATATGTTAGATTTATGTGAAGGTGGGGAGGTCCTTAAGGAAAAATGTCACCGATGCGGATGTCATAACTTGGGTGTTGATGTAGGTTCCCATACTCTTGTGGGGTGAGGAAGGTGTTGATATTGTATAGGTGGTATTCCCCCAGAGTGAGGCATTAAAAAACACCTTCTAAGGGATTAGTAGTTGATATGTGGGTAGTGGGGATATACAACTTGCTAGATGATGGGGAAATAGGTGAGTTAGCGGTAGAGGCTACAACAACAATGTAGGGATAACAAGGTTAGATGCAAAAGAGGTAGTGGTAGTCTTGGTGGATGGGCTTGTATGCGAAGGTGAAGTAGGGATAGTGATAGATGCCTTGACGGGTATAAGCACATCATTGGGCTAGTATATCATGTTACATGTCGTAAAAGGTGATGGATCAGCAGGGATGGTGTAATTATGTCCCTCGTGTTCAAATTTGAGGAAGTAGTGTAAAGTTGAAGGAACATAACCCATGGCGCGGATCCAAGGTTTCCCGAGCAATAAGTTATACTAGATGGAAATAGAGGACATAGAATAGTTCTAGGACAATGTGGGGACATACGTAGACATAGAGGACGATGATACCTGGGGTAGAGGTCATGGCGTCATTGAAAGACCACAACATAATCGGAGTTCTTGTTAGTGCAAAATCACAAAGCACCCACAGACGCACATCAGGCTTCTAGGTTGATGTTCCAGGCATCCAGTGTGATTGCACAACATGGAAACCTCTCTCCAAGCATGGGACTTGTGAAACCGAGAGAGGAATCTCCAGATTAGAGGCTGGTTCCTCAAACTCCTCTGATTTAGATCTATATTTTGCAAAACTACAGAGGTTTAGATCCTAATCCTATTCTAACTTACAAGGAGGGCAGAAGTGCAAAAATTGAAACTAACTAAAGATGGTGATGCACCAAAAGGAGAATGTTGGACATCTATCAAAACTGCCATGGGACAAGGAGAGGTGAGCAATGGGAAGGATGGATAGATGCATCACAGGCCCAAGGATACATTTCACACAGAAAATGTCCCAAAACTCCATGAACACAGCTCCAGACCTGCAATGAACATTCAAACATGCACAAATACCTGCAATGAAGAGAGGCAAGAAGAGAACAAGAAAAAACAAGGAAGGATGGACAGATGCATCACAAAACACATTTTGTTGCTCCAGAAGTTTGCACAGAACATCATTCCATTAGTAAAAGGCAAAAACGCCATTACAGAGCAAGGGAGGAGGTTCGAACTCCATTTTCAACCCTAGAGAAGAAAAGAAGGGAGAGCAGAGCAGAAAGAATGAACAACTTCTTTTTCTTTTTCAAATGAGCCAAATCTGGCTTTTACATTGCATGGGTCGAGCCCAGGGGACAAAAACGTGGGAAAATGTGTAAGCCCATTCCTCATTGAATGCCAATGCATTAAAACGGCATAGGATACCTTACCAACCCATACCCTGCCATCTTTGACCGATTTGGAGGATAATGCGACCCATTCTGCATTAATTTGGCCGCTGAAATGTCACTTCTGGACGTGCACAAGAAGAATGCGACCCATTAGCATTAAAACGGGTTGTTGAAAGGTCGCTTCTGGCCATTACCACACGTCAGAGCCGTTTCTCAATTTTCTCTCTTCAGACTACACCAAAACTCGAGGTTGATCCCAGAATCATGTAGAGCATCTCAACAGCTTTTCCGTTGATATAAAGAACGTGGAAATCGAGCTCTGATAAAAAGATATGGCGATCCGAAGATTTAGGGCACGGAGCAACCAAGACAGATTTCAAATATTTTCCCGCACTTCGCCACCTAGGCGACACGTGGCGAGCTCGATTGGTCGCGCAATTCTCTCTCCTCTACCTTTTGGCGGGCTGCCTTTTGAATTTTCCTTGTGGGCCCTAGCTGGGACACGTGGCGCCATTTCATTGGTTGGTTCGGCGCTCGATAACTCGCCCCTTTGACCTTTTGACTTTTTCTCTCCCGTGAGGACACGTGGCGATTTCGATTGGTCCTCGCGCCCCTTCGGCTCCTTCACGTACTTCGCCTCCATTTGTCCCGATGTCCCATTTGATTTTGGGCCCTTTGTGCTCATTTCGGAAAGTTCGGGCATTTCGTGTCCATTTGTCCGGATGTCCCATTTGATTTTGGACCCTCTGGACTCATTTCGCCGATTCGGCGGTTCGGGCATTTTTGCCCGCTTGTCCCACTTTGCTTCGGATGACTTGACTCTTTTCGGCCGGTTCGGCGGTTCAGCTCAGGCCGGTTGTCCCATTTGATTTTGGGTGTCGGCCCTTTTTCACCCGTTCGGCCGGTTCGCGCCTTTTGGCCCGATTGTCCCATTTGCGTCCCTCTCAGCAGTTAGCCAATTTTCTCGGTCGAACCGGCATTTCGCGCCTGCTGCGTACTTTTGTCCCAGATGTCCCTGTTGCAATTTGGGCCACCTGGAGGCTTTTCGGCCGATCCGCGCCTTGACGTCCCAAATGTCCCAGTTGCTCCCTTGAGCAGGACTTAGCCAATTTTTACACTTTTTCCTGGATCAACTTATTTGCCGTCTGCAACATTTTTTTGCATTTTCTCAGAGCTTGCTCTTTTCCTCTCAGACAGGGGACTTAGAAAATATTTGAGCGGACTCAGAAAATATTTGAAGGAACTTTAGCAACATGATTTTGGCCCCGAATCAATCAATTTTCCTGGGACTTGAATATTCTGATGCATGTTATCAAAATTACCCTGGGGGGGTGAATTTTGGATAACAGTTTTGGCGACTCAGCGGGGTCATCTGCCTGCTAGATGAATGATCAGTAGCCTGAAGCAATCCATTGGGCATGGAGTCATAAGTAATAGCCTGAAAACTGATCTGAACTTTGAAAATCTCCCCTCTGAGCCACTTGGAAACCCACCGGGCATGGAGTTGTTCTCACCAAAAACCATTGAAACGAACTGTGCAAGAGCAAAACCAGCAACACCAAAAACTATGTACAGAACTGAAAATCATACATGTCCCAAATGGAACATGCAGAGTGTGCACAAGCACTTCTTCTACTGAAAGCAAATCTACCTACTCTACTCTAGCTGGAAGCAAAGGCAAGCTAAACAAACCCTGCAACTGGTTGTGAGAAATAGCTTCCTTTCTTCAAAATTGGCAGCCATGCAATTGATTTGGCACTGATCATGGCTGTTTGGATGGATGGAAAATCAACAAGAAGCTGGTCTTCTATCCAAATCATCAAGGTATCAACTGAAAAATCCAATACCTCTTTTAGTTGCTCTGCATTTGGATTGGAGAGGTATGGCAGCTGATCCTTGGTACTTTGTAGCTCATCCTCATGCTCAGAAGCAAGCATGACTGGTTGTGGCTTCTCCTTTGGCTCCAATGAAGCCAAATACCTGATTGGGCAAAGTATGGTCCTTTGAGTATGCCCATTGCTGTGATTTTCAACTCCAAGAATGGAGTCTTCTTGTAGGCCCTCTGAATGGATGATGTGGAAGAAATGGTGGGATTCTTCTGTCCTTTCTCTTCCTCCAATGAAGAACAGGGAAGATTAGAATCTTCTAATTTTGATTCCAAAGAGCTGCTGTAAGATGCAGGCTGCTGCAAATGGAAACTCTCCTTCATGACAGCAGGCTCTGGTGTTTGGAATGTGGATGATGAAAGAGAGAATGGTGAAAACTCAACCGGCTCTTCTCCATCAAAACAGTCCTCCAAATCTGACAGGTAAACTGCCTCATTGTTGTCCCGCTGTTCGTGTTCAACTTCCTCCATGGTGTCCTCTTGATCTGCAACTTGACCACCATGGTTTCCTTCACTCTCCAACATTGAGTTTGAGAGATCAAACTCCTTTTCAGTACCAGAACTTGAGAGAGATGAAGTGGAAAGAAGAACTGAAGGTTCTTCTGTAACCTGCTTTGTGCTCAAAGCCCTTGGATCTGCACTTTTCTCCTTCACAGCTAGATTGTGCTCTTCTTCTTTTGGATTTGGAGCAGCTTCTCCTTCCTCCAATGTTTGAAGGCAATCTTGCTCTTGGTTGAACTCTTCCTCCAGCGTGAAGTTTGTCAAGTCAAACTCTTCATTCTGCTGCTCTAGAGGGCAAGTTGGGGCTGCAAGATTTTCTTCTTCAAAAAAATCAGTCCTAACCACCATTTGTTCAACCTTGGCCTCTTCCGTAGGATTAACCGTCAAGGGAATCTTTGCTATCCCAAATTTGGCAGCCCAAACCTTCAAGCTGTCTGTCATTTCTTTTCTGTTGGGCTCCTCTCCTTGCTGTCCTTTATGACTGATTTTTACAATTTCTTCTTCCCCACATGGAATTGGGAATGCAAAAGGAGGGATAGGTTGAAACTCCACTAATTTGACAATTTTTTGTGGTGGTGGAGGAGGTGAAAACTCTTGTTTCTTTGGAGGAGGGGGTGTTTCTGTTAGCTCTTGTGGAGGGGATAACTGTTTGGAAGGAAAAAGGAAAGAAGAATCGAGGTGTGGTGGAAGACTGAGGGGTGGAGAGATGGATTCAACACTTGGGACAGCAGATGGAGGGTTTAAAATTTGCAGGTCCAGATGAGATGATGCTGCTTGAGTAATGGGAAGAGAGAAACCAGATGATGGTGTAGAACTTACCCATTGACAAGGTTGTTCAACACCGACTGTATAGGCCTCTATTTCTGCTGTCCATTGTGCAAGTTGGGGCAGCATCTTTATCATGAAGTCCAGCTTCTCTTGAGGGCTGAAGTGTCTTGGAAAAGGGCCTCCCCATGGACAAGGAGTCCTGCAACCAATTCTGAAAGCTCTCATTTGAGCTGTTGCTCTGGACTGCAGCATCCCCACCTCCATCTTTTGGATTTTCTCCAACAGACCAGCATCTTGGATCTGATGGTCTTCATTGTATGCACACCCTTGCTCTTGGAAAGCTCCATAGCCAAACTGACTTTGGCACTGCTGTTCATATGAGTATGCATGCTGATCTGGAGGATTTGTAAAACATGTTGGAAGTGGAAAATACTGCTGTTGTTGATGTGAATTCCATGATGGAAATGAAGTCATGATTGCACAACTTCATGGAATGGAAAAGAATGAAGGGGATGGAAAGGAAGATGGATGAAAATGGATGGAAATGAATGGAAAGGAAGGTCTGCAACTTCAGAGATGGGTTGTTGACCAGATGGAGTCGCCAGATGTGTTTGCAAGTGCCTCCAAAGGCTGAAATCTTCACAGGAACACATCAACCTGCAAAAGATGGAGTGAAAGACCTCTAAGGTCCCACCGGTGTGCCAAAACTGTTAGTGCAAAATCACAGCACCCCTGGACGCACATCAGGCTTCTAGGTTGATGTTCAGGCATCCAGTGTGATTGCACAACATGGAAACCTCTCTCCAAGCGTGGGACTTGTGAAACCGAGAGAGGAATCTCCAGATTAGAGGCTGGTTCCTCAAACTCCTCTGATTTAGATCTATATTTTGCAAAACTACAGAGGTTTAGATCCTAATCCTATTCTAACTTGCAAGGAGACAGGGGCAGAAGTGCAAAAATTGAAACTAACTAAAGATGGTGATGCACCAAAAGGAGAATGTTGGACATCTATCAAAACTGCCATGGGACAAAGAGAGGTGAGCAATGGGAAGGATGGATAGATGCATCACAGGCCCAAGGATAGATTTCACACAGAAAATGTCCCAAAACTCCATGAACACAGCTCCAGACCTGCAATGAACATTCAAACATGCACAAATACCTGCAATGAAGAGAGGCAAGAAGAGAACAAGCAAAAATGAGGAAGGATGGACAGATGCATCACAAAACACGTTTTGTTGCTCCAGAAGTTTGCACAGAACATCATTCCATTAGTAAAAGGCAAAAACGCCATTACAGAGCAAGGGAGGAGGTTCGAACTCCATTTTCAACCCTAGAGAAGAAAAGAAGGGAGGGCAGAGCGAAAAGAATGAACAACTTCTTTTTCTTTTTCAAATGAGCCAAATCTGGCTTTTTACATTGCATGGGTCGAGCCCAGGGGACAGAAACGTGGGAAAACGTGTAAGCCCATTCCTCATTGAATGCCAACGCATTAAAACGGCATAGGATACCTTACCAACCCATACCCTGCCATCTTTGACCGATTTGGAGGATAATGCGACCCATTCTGCATTAATTTGGCTGCTGAAATGTCACTTCTGGCCGTGCACAAGAAGAATGCGACCCATTAGCATTAAAACGGGTTGTTGAAAGGTCACTTCTGGCCATTACCACACGTCAGAGCCGTTTCTCGATTTTCTCTCTTTAGACTACACCAAAACTCAAGGTTGATCCCAGAATCATGTAGAGCATCTCAACAGCTTTCCGTTGATATAAAGAACGTGGAAATCCGAGCTCTGGATCAAAAGATATGGCGATCTGAAGATTTAGGGCACGGAACAGACCAAGACAGATTTCAAAATATTTTCCCGCGCTTCGCCACCTAGACGACACGTGGCAGGCTCTGATTGGTCGCGCAATTCTCTCTCCTCTACCTTTTGGTGGGCTGTCTTTTGAATTTTCCTTGTGGGCCCTAGCTGGGACACGTGGCGCCATTTCATTGGTTCGGTTCAGCGCTCGATAACTCGCCCCTTTGACCTTTTGACTTTTTCTCCTGTGAGGACACGTGGCAGTTTCTGATTGGTCCTCGGCCCCTTCGGCTCCTTCGCGTACTTCGCCTCCATTTGTCCCGGATGTCCCATTTGATTTTGGGCCCTTTGTGCTCATTTCGGCCGGTTCGGGCATTTCGCGTCCATTTGTCCCAGATGTCCCATTTGATTTTGGACCCTCTGGACTCATTTCAGCCGATTCGGCCGGTTCGGGCATTTTTGGCCCGCTTGTCCCACTTTGCTTCGGACTGACTTGACTCTTTTCAGCCGGTTCGGCCGGTTCGCGCCTTTTTGGCCCGATTGTCCCATTTGATTTTGGACTGTCTGGCCCTTTTTCGCCCGGTTCGGCCGGTTCGCGCCTTTTTGGCCCGATTGTCCCATTTGCGTCCCTCTCAGCAGTTAGCCAATTTTCTCGGTCGAACCGGCATTTCGCGCCCGCCGCGTACTTTTGTCCCAGATGTCCCTGTTGCAATTTGGGCCGCCTGGAGGCTTTTCGGCCGATCCGCGCCTTGACGTCCCAAATGTCCCAGTTGCTCCCTTGAGCAGGACTTAGCCAATTTTTACACTTTTTCCTGGATCAACTTATTTGCCGTCTGCAACATTTTTTGCATTTTCTCAGAGCTTGCTCTTTTCCTCTCAGACAGGGGACTTAGAAAATATTTGAGGGGACTCAGAAAATATTTGAAGGGACTTTAGCAACATGATTTTGGCCCCAAATCAATCAATTTTCCTGGGACTTGAATATTCTGATGCATGTTATCAAAATTACCCTGGGGGGGTGAATTTTGGATAACTTGATTACCATGCATGCAATTAGTAGGTATTAACATTTGGTCATATACATGGGAGGAGATGATGATAATGCTAGCACCACCATTAGTAATAACATGTTGTATGTGTATATTATCAATAAAGATAGAGATGAAAAGGGAAATGTCAGGGTCGTCGGACTATAAGGGAGTGATCTCTTCATCTAAAAAGATGAGGGCGGCTACTTGGCGAGTAGGTGGGAGCGTAGAGGAAGGAGATGACCTAGTGAGAGAGGATGCATGGTGAGGGGTGATGATGGAGGCCACAGGTGTGGGGTCATTTGGTAAAACCTCAATATATTGAAGGACCTCCATGAGGGCTTGGTGATGTGACTCAGAGGTTTGGATGAGGTCGTATAAGGACATTTTGAGGGGGATTGGTGCAATTGTTTTAGCATTGTGTGATGTGTGACCCCATTGGAAATAGGATATTTAGGACCTCAAATGGTGAATTTGGGTATGGGTGAAGATGGTATGTTGGGTACAAGGTTGGTTGATGGGCCAATTTCCTTTTCCTTGCCTTTGTCTTTTTGGGCGCGGTTGGAAATATTGATCATGTTGATGTCAAATCTCGGGGGTGTATCAAATATTTCAGGGGTGGATATATTGATCGATGAGTAGGTAATGGAAGGAGATATGGGGAAATTGGTGGGGTGAGATGGGGTCCTCATCGAGAAGATCATTGTTGTCGAAATTTTCTTCGGAAGACATAATTGGACAAGGGTAGTTTTAAAGCCTTACGATTCTCTACATCTTGTCCTTGAACATGATGGTAGGTGTAAATTTTAGTTTCTTCAAACCCTTTTGGTTTGGGTTTGAGTGGGTCGTAAGGTATAAGAGGTGGTAATGTGATGACAAATTTTTGAGGAGATTGGTTAAGATTTTGGTGGACCCTACTTTGATCGATCATAATGGGAGGTGAATGTGGGTTTGGGTAAAGGTATGGATGATTATGGAGGAAGAGGATTTATAGGATGGGGAATGGTTTGGTCCACTAGTTTGGTGTGCGAGTGGTCTTTGGTCTTGGTTGTATCTACTTGGGTATGAGTATGGTAGAAGAGTTGGTGATGGAAGGTTTGGTTGGTTTAACTACATTATTTGAGGGTAGTGGATTTTTAGCTTTAGGTTCCCCATTTTTTGGAAAAGGTGACATGGGTATACATGATGTAGAGGGAAAATTAGATGGTGTAAGAGGACGGGTTACCCATAGGGGTAACCGAGGTTGTGGATGTGGGTAGTAGAGGTTGGGTAGAAGGTGTGAGTGAAAGAGAATAAAGTGTTATGGGTAGTGAAGATTTTATGGTTGGTAGTGGTTGTATGGGTGGTAAGAAGGTTACGGGTGATGACGAAGTTGTGTGGGTCGCTTGGGTATATTAGAGGTCCTTGATGAGGAGATGGGATAATACGTTCTTGGTTTCTTGGTGGAAGATGGTTTCTTGGCCAGGGTCAAGGGGTGAGGTCCTAGAATGGACGGAAGAGGTGAAGGTGATAATGGTGTGGTAAACAAGGTTGGTGTATGAGGCTTAGGAGGTTGGGTCTTCCTTTTAGTAGCTAGATTAATTTCAGGTGTTATTTTTGAAAGATATGGCTAAATCTAATTTTATGGGTGGGTGAGTAAGGTTTGATGTCGGTATGACCCCTAAGGTGGTGATGGGTTGGTTTAAGGAGATGATATAGACATGAATAGGTGTTTGGGTGTAGATGTATGTTGGGTTGTGGGTAGAGGTGCATGTTGGGATATGGTTGGTGACATGGAATGTGTTGCAATAGTCGTTATTAGGTCTGGTTTGGTCACTCAAAACAATTTTGGATAGATAGTGGAGGTGTTGGTGAGTGACAATCGCATCACGGTTGAAACACGAAGTAGAAGGCATCCCCAAATTATGGCCCTATCAACATAGTCCAGGTGATCGACCATGCATGAAAATTGTCTTGTTGTAAGTGAGGCCAATGTGGATCGAGTAGCAATCCCCATAAAATGTGTTTGAGATACGAGGATATGGCTAGCCTCATATTCTATGGGTAAGAGAGTCAAAAGCAGATCAATGGGATCTTGAAGGTCGATGGTGAATGGCCATCTAAAGAAAATGGTATTTGTATAGGATCCTCCATGGGTAGAGGAGAGGATGGCCCAGACAAGGTGGAATCTCCTTGTGATGGCGTAGGTTGTGAACATGTATCTCCTATGAGTAGGAGAGGTACCACCGACAATTGCTCACGAAATTTAAGGGGTCAAAAGCAGCGTTGGAATTATAGGCTCTTCCATGGGTGAAGGAGAAAATGAAGGGGGTTCCTCTTTGGGTGGATTAGATGAAATAGTATCTTGTGCGGTAGTGGAGCTCTCGCTAAGATTTTTCTATGGCAAGAAGCTCGTTGTAAATATCTCCCCCCCGGGTAGATATAGACAAGTAGAAGAATATGGAAATCGAAGAAACTCAGAGCCCGATATTTATTGCATCACCAATAGCCAAGGCATAGGTAAAGGGCACATGAAAGAAGGTGTCGAAAAGAAAATGGATGCGCTTATGGCGCGCGTCGAAGGCACACAACATGAGGTGTCGACACGCCAAAAGATGTGCCTATGGCACGTGTCGAGGGCACACAACATGAGATGTTGACACGCCAAAAGTCACACCAAGGCACAGGTAAAGGGCACACATCAGAGGATGTCAACACAAAAATGGATGCACCCATGGTGCAGGTAAGAAGATGTTGACACGTAAAAAGTCGCACCAAGGTGCAGGTAAGAGGTGCACAGCAAAGAGTGTCAACACGAAAATGGATGCGCCCATGGTGCATGATAGAAGGTGTCGACATGAAAATGGATGCACCCATGGTGCAAGTAAAGGCACATGAAAAAGGATGTCGACACAAATATGGATGTGCCTATGGTGCACCTTCAAGAGGCATAACTTTCGAAAGCGGCGAGAGAAGCGAGACCACAGCGCGAGATATTCAGATGGCCATAACTTTTCACAGGGAGCTCGGATTCACGCAAGGTTGGACTTTTCGGAAAGCTTACGAGGTCCTCTATCCAACTATGACTAGATATCTTTAATTGGGTGGGAAAATTTTCTTAAAAATGCAAAATACAGTTCGCCACTTTTGGGTTTGCTAGGGTTCTCACCTACCACCATAATGAGATGAATTAAAATGCAATCTGGAGGTGGTTGGGGTAGATTTGGAATTCCTCTCTCTTTTCTCTCTCATTATTCCTATAAATTTTAAGGAGGGGATTCTTTCTAAATGTTGGACATTCTTGTTTTTCCCCTCCCTTCTTCTCTTTGGCAGGTGAATTTGTGGAGTTCAAACCTCCCATCTAAAACTATAATGCAACTTTGCCTCTTGGAATTTTGTAGTGTATTGTATCAATCTTTGGAGAAAATAATGCATGCCTATGGATGATTCTTAACCCTCTCTGTATTCATTTACATCCTCCTAATCTTTCACTAAAAATTTGGTTATCTGTGAATGATCTTGCATTGCATTTTAATGGTTTCTATTTATTGGCAAGATAGGTGTTCTTCATTCCTTGGTGCATCACCTTTGTAGTTTAGGTTTTATTTTATGCATTTTCTTACCCCATCTCCTTGGCAAGTTAGATTAGGTTTTTGAGTAAAACCTTTGCATTTTTATGTATGCATCTCGAACAAAGGAATAGGAACCAGGCCTTCATCCGGAGAGCTTTTCCGATTTCGCAAGGTCCCACATTGGGAAAAGCTCCATGTTATGCAATCGCACTAAGAGTCTCAACCCATCGAGTTACAGATGTTCAAGGGTGCTGTGATTTTCCATCAACAATTTTGGCATGCCTGATGGGACCAAGAGGTCATTCCACAGGATTTGAAGGAATTTTCAAGAAATTTGGACTAAAAATTACAGTTTTACAATTTCAGATTTTTCACCTTCCGGGCCGAACTTCAAAATCAATTTTCAAGGGCTTAACTTGCTCAAAACAAGTCAAAATTTCACCAGTTGATAGATCGGGGGATAATCTTCAAAATGGTATTCTTATATTTTTTAGATTTTGAATTTCAAAATTTCATGGTTTTTAGTATTTCAGTTTTCCCGTTGCCTTGCATGACACGAGTTTTGCCGTACCTTTTGGGGATTAGTAGTGCACAACAAAACCTAATAACCGAATTGAAGAGCTCTATCTCTCGGGTCCTTAAAAGTTTTAAATTATTTTTAATATTGTCAAGTTTGGTGTGTAACATGGCATAGTATAGCCTTTTGAGGCTCACTTTCTAACACATCGACAACTCGAAGGGATAGAATCCGGTGGTATAGCGACACAAGTTGCCTAGGTATATGAGAATAATTTGAACCAGTCGATACTCGAGAAGAGGGGCTATTTTCCACTTGCAAATATCACCGGGCGAGAGAAGGAGAGGAAGAAGACAACAAATGTCACCATCTCCACCTAACCGGACTTTGTCTACACCTCCACCAGTAGACCTTTTCGCATCAACAAGGGTTCTCGGGCCAATCGAATAAGCAACACCACCGAATCCCTTTATCAATTTCACTGGTAGTAGCCCACTTATCCTCAATGCATAGAATCTAGTTCCAATTGCAGCATTGAAGAGCATTCCATTTTCAACTGGAGAAAATCATACCACTCCGGTGATCATGTCAAAGACATTACTAACGTCTGTGTAATCCATGAGAAAAATTTAATGGATGTTGTTGTCAAATTGCTAGCATCTTCATTCAAAGGGAAGGCATTGCAATGGTTTAGGAGCCTTGGAGTTGGTTCTATCCAAAATTGGAATCGATTATGCATAGTTCTCCATGAGCGAGTTTTGGGAAAAGGGAGACAATTTGTCTCTACTTGAAAAATTGATAACTATCAAGAGAGCTCCCAAGAGCAGGTGGCCCGACTTGAACTTCAGATTTCAAAGGTCTTGGGACAAATTCCGGTGGCGTTAGGCCAGCAAAAAGGTGATTTTCTATACTATCTTCGGGCTTTGAATTCTGATATTTCTATGTTAATTCAATCTATGGGAGGCACAACTTTACCTGCTGCTTATAGTATTGCCATTAGGGCTGAAAACCTGTCTTATTCAAGCTGGTAAGTGGCTCTGAGCCTCCCATGCCCTTGTATCCAAACTTAGAAAATCTAAGCACTAGTCGGGACCCATTTTGGCTCCTATTCGCACTCCTAGAAATCAAAGTTCAAATGAAACTTCTACTTCATCCTCTAGTGCTTCAAATGAACTCCAAGAGGTCATGAAACAATTGCAAAATTTGGGAAATGAGCTGGTTACACTCAAGAGGTAGCAAGCCCAAAGCTTTAGACCTTCTTATCAGCCTCAAGCGCATACCGGCCCAATAGGCCACCCAATCCAGTGCAAATCAAAGCCAAGTAAGGCCTCCCACTAATAGACCATTTCAGCCCTATAACCCCAATGTTGCATCTGTTTCTAAAGCATTAGTGCCGATCCAAAACAATATAGCTCAAGAGTATGCTTGGTGTTTCCCATGCGATGAACCTCACAATCAATCTATGTGTTTTAATGGTGCTTTAAACCAAGCCTTGATGGTGACAACTACTTTGGCGTTAAGGGTGAAGTAAGTCAAGAAGAAAATCAGCAACAAGGGACATCTTAACAAAACACAATTCCAAGTGATACCGCACTTGCGAATGGAAAGATGAGGATTTTGTGGCATGAATCAAACAATTTCTCGAGTGTAGCAGCTAACACAAGATCAAAGAAGAGGAATATTGGTGAAGGGCAGTCATTGGCTCCAAGTGATCTACAACCTTCCATCACTCCACAATGTGTCATGATAAGCAAAATATAGCTCCAAACATGCAAGGACAGCCCAAACCACCTTCTAAACGAACTCAAATGCCATTGTTGCTACCCATGCGCAAAGAAAGGAATGTGCGAGGCTAAAGGACAGCAAAGACATCTTTCACCCCCATTTAGCATCATTCATCAAATGAAGAAGACAAATGTGAATATATCAATGTGGGAATCTTTATCCATCCCGGGCCAAAGAGATCTTCTACAAGCTGCCATGAAGAATTGGTCAACTTCGAACCCGGTAGGTCCATATGTAAGAGAATGTCCTCACAAATGTTGTTCACTTTGAAGGGAATCATGGAGGACAACAAGGTAAATTTTGAAACCCCCTCCATTCTATGTTTCATTAATCATTGGGGATAAACTAGTACACAATTGCATGATTGATTAAGGGCAAGTAGTTCTGTCATGTCCAAGCAAATAGCTGATCGATTAGGTCTCTAATATGAAGTCATATCAAAAGGGGTGGTGCGATTGGATGGGACAATAGTAGCGATGGTGGGATTGATTAAAGGTTTGAATCTTATCTTGCATGCATGCCCTAATGTTACCGTTTTGCAAGATGTGTCGGTGATAGATTTGCCACCACTATTTGCCCTATGATTATCAAGGGATTTCACAAATAGAATTGGAGGCTACTTATCGATGATTGGTCACACATGTTGTTCAAAATAAGATATGGTACTAAGGTCACAATCAGATCTGAACCAATTGCAAAATTTCATATTGAGCCTCATACTCCAAGCCAAATCAATGCCAACTATTTAGCTTTTGACCAAGAAGATTATCCAAGCATAGATGAAGTGACACCAAAGTGGAAGCATCCCATTTAACTCTTGATGAATGGGAAAGCAAGGTACATGATTTTGATCCCTACCAAGAAGTAGAAGAATCTGAGCTAGGAGTCTATTGCATACATGAAGAAAACCATTCTATTCCTAGCATCACCAAACCAGGACCATAAGGATGCCAATGAGGTATGGAAGTTATTTTTCAATGGATCAAGGAGTAGGTAGGTGCGGGAGGAGGAGATATGCTTCTTTCACCTCAAGGCATCAAATATTATTTAGCTTTCCGTTTCTAGTTTTCATGTTCAAACAACACAATGTGAATATGAGGCCTTGATTCATGGACTTCATTGGGCGGGAAAAAGGGCATAAAGAGCTTGCGGTGTTCGGGGATAGTGAGCTGATTGTCAACCATGTCGGGGGACAACATGCTACAAAGAATGACCTCTTGAAGAACTACAAGAATAGGGTATGGGACCTCATTAAGGATTTCGAAGCTTTCAACATCGTTTCCATACCCGGAAGAAAAATGAAGCAGTAGATAGGCTCGCACAGATTGGACCAATGTTTGATGTGGTTGACAACATCAAAAGGGAAAAACACAACCATATATCCATGTGATTGTGAGGCCAGATTCTAGATAATGACACAAGTGGTGGTGTTTGAGAACTATCAACAAATCATCAATTTCTTACAAGAGGCTGAATTCTCAGCTAGGAACTAGAATAGACTAGAGCAACAGTATGGGGATCAAGTAATGCAGCTATGGACAAACAAGCTTCCCAAGGGTTTAGCAACATTAGAGTCTATCTTGACCCCTAACGACCAATTTTGTAAGGAAAAGGCTAACATGCAGTCAAGAGAAGATTCGGAGCCAATTCCGGTTGGGAAGGCGAGAACACTTCAAATTGGTAAAGTGGCCACTTTGGCGGGAGAGAAATCAGATTTCATACAACTTTTCCAAGAATTTCCAGATGTCTTCGCTCGGAGCTATGAAGACTTAAGAGTATTCAATCCGAAGTTGGCACAACATACCATAGAATTGGATCTAGGCACTAAGCCCATCGGGCGAGAAGCAGAGACTAGTCAACCCTCACATTGAGCCTCTAATGAAGAAAGAGCTAAACAAAATAATAGAGGAAAGCATTATATTCCCAATCAAGCACTCAAGTGGGTTGCAAACTTGGTTACAGTCGGGAAAAGAGTGGAGAAATCAGGTTGTGTGTGGACTTCGAGACCTCAATAGGGCATCTCTCAAAGACCACTACTCACTTCCTTGATGGAACAAATATTGCAAGTGGTATCCGGTTCGGAGAGATTCTCTCTCCTAGATGGCTACTCAGGGTATAATCAGGTAATGGTGAAAGAGGATGACCAGATTCAAGATGGCTTTCACCACCAAATGGGGGACCTATGCCTCTGAAGAAGATTCCATTTGGGCTATCAAATCTTTGGAGCCACTTTCCAAAGGGCAATGGATATGGCATTCAGGGGTTGATCAATAAAATAGTTCTAATATATCTTGGCGACATCACTGGTATTCTCCAAAAATGTAGTGGATCACCTTTTCATTTGAGGCGGGTATTTCAGAGGTGTAGAAGATTTGGGGTATCATTGAATCCCAAAAAATGCATATTCTTGGCTCACGAGGGAAAACTTCTAGGCCATATTGTTTCAAAGGAGAGATTGACGATTGACCCAGAAAGAGTTGAAGCAATTCGAGCATTGCCATTGGCAAGTCACAAGAAGGCTCTTCAAAGCTTCTTGGGAAGGATCAATTTTTCCGCGAGTTTGTTCCAAACTTTGACTCTCGTAAAGCCAATAATGTTGATGTTGAAAAAGAGCATGATATTTAAGTGGAAATCGAAGGCAAGGAAAGTTTTGAGGCAATAAAGAGAGCTATATCTCAAGCTCCAACTCTCTTCAATCCAGACTTCTCCAAGGACGTCGTGCTATATGCCTTCGGTGGTGGAGACACAATTTTTGCAATCCTGGTACAACAAAACAAAGAAGGATTAGAACAACCAGTTGCTTTCTTCAGTCAAGGCCTAGAGGAATACGAAACAAGGTACTCTTTCATTGAAAAGCATGTCCTTGCGGTGATCGGGAGTTTAAATAAATTCAAGAACTTGGTCTCAAACAACAAGATCCAATTATTGGTCTCTCATGCGGGAGTCAAAGACTTCCTTCTAAACAAGGATCTGAATGAGAAACGTGCAAGATGGATCACTCATGTCATGGAATATGACATCGAAATTAAGGTCACTAAGATAGTACGTGGAAAAGGACTATGTGAACAACTAGCTTTGAGTCGAAAAGTTGAAGCAAGTGATGAAAAAGAGACTGCATTGGTACTACAGGATGGTCAAGAACAAGAAAATGATGATGTGCCCGCACCTTGTTGGAGGTAGAATATGATACACTTCCTACAGGCAGGCCTATGCCCTCTAGAATTGAGCAAAGAAAAAAGGAGATACTTCAGATTACAAGCCATTCCATATGTGTTGGTTGATGGTGTTTTGTTCAAAAAAGACATCAATGGAGTTCTATTGAGGTGCATTGGGACAGGTCAAATTGAGAGGGTGTTACGAGATTTTCACGATGGAGATTCTGGAGGACATTTTTCCCCACGAGTATGACTCTCAAGATAATGAAGGAAGGGTATTATTGGCCGACGGTGTTCGATGGCGCCATACATGGATAAGAAAGTGCAAGAAATGTGCATTCTTCACGGGTAAAGAAAGACTAGCAGCGCTTCCATTGCACCCAATTTTGGTTAACCAACCATTTATGCAATGGGGATTGGACTTCATCGGGGTCATCAACCCAAACTCAAGCCAAGGCCACAAGTGGATTCTCACGGAAATGGACTATTTCACCAAGTGGACCGAAGCAGTAGCACTCAAAGAAGCAAATGAGTCTAACATACTAGACTTTTATGAAGGAATAGTGACCAGGTTCGGTGTGCCAGCCACTATCATATCAGACAATGCATTAGCATTCATAGGTTCCAAGATTACAGAATGGGCTGTCAAGAATGGAATCTATTTGAGCACCTCTTCAAATTATTACCCACAGGGTAATGGATAGGCAGAGTCCACGAACAAGAATTTGCTAAGAATCATCAGAAGGACTCTGGATGAAAACCAAAGGACATGGCATACTAAGCTAAAATCAGCATTGTGGGCTGACAGAATAACACCAAAGAGGTCTCTGGTAATTCTCCCTACAAATTGGTTTATGAGAAAGAGCGTGTTGTCTATATCATTAGAATTGCCAGCATTAGAGCTCATGAAGCGATTGGAGTTATGCGAGTTCAAACCAATGGAGGCCGTATGCGAGTTGATGGAATTGGAAGAAATAAGAGAACATGTAGTTCGAGATGATTGAAAAGGATCAGGCCTTAGTAAAAATATGGTTTGATAAGAAGGCAAGAGCAAGGACCTTCCAGGAAGGGGACCTAGTTCTAAAATGGGATGCAGATTAGGCAAAACCAGGAAGGCATTCCAAGTTTGATGCCATTTGGAGTGGCCCCTACATGGTCACGAGGATGTAAAAGTAGTAATGCCTTCCAATTGTCTACATTGGATGGAGAAGAACTCCCAATTCCGGTTAATGGAATCCATCTTAAACATTGCTACTAAAAGGAAAAGGTTTACCCTTGTAAATATTAGCCTAGATTTCAATTCCTCTAAGTGCATATGCACATTGTCTTGTTGTAGTTAGGTTTCATTTTCCCTAAGTGCTTTGGCATAGGTTTTGCTGCTCTCAAGTTGTTTTCTACAGTTCAAAGTCTTTGTCGAGAGAGAAGAATTTGTGGTATCGAGCTCGAGATCGATATCGAGTTTGTTTCAAGTTATTACTTATGAATCCATGCCCAATAGATTGCTAAAAGGCCAGCGATATTCTACCTACAAGGTAGGTGATCCCGTTGAGTCGCCAAATTGTTGTAAATATCTCCCCACGGGTAGATATAGACAAGTAGAAGAATATGGAAATCAAAGAAACTCAGAGCCCGATATTTATTGCATCACCAATAGCCAAGGCATAGGTAAAGGGCACACAAAAGAAGGTGTCGACAAGAAAATGGATGCGCTTTATGGCGCAGAGTCGAGGCACACAACATGAGGTGTCGACACGCCAAAAGATGCACCTATGGCATAGGTTAGGGGTGCACAACATGAGATGTCGACACTCCAAAAGTCACACCAAGGCACAGGTAAAGGGCACACATCAGAGGATGTCAACACAAAAATGGATGCACCCATGGTGCGAGTAAGAAAGATGTCAACACGCAGAAAGTCACGCCAAGGCGTAGGTAAGAGGCGCACAACAAAGAGTGTCAACATGAAAATGGATGCGCCCATGGCGCAGGTAAAAGGCACACGACAGAAGGTGTCGACACGAAAATGGATGTGCCCATGGTGTAGGTAAAAGGCACATGAAAAAGGATGTCAACACAAATATGGATGCGCCTATGGCGCACCTTCGAGAGGCACAACTTTACGAGCATTGACAGAAGCACACCTCGGCACGAGATATTAAGATGGCCATAACTTTTCACAGGGAGCTTGGATTCATGCAAGGTTGGACTTTTCGGAAAGCTTACAAGGTCCTCTATCCAACTACGGTTCTTAAAAATGCAAAATATAGTTTGCCACTTTTGGGTTTGCTAGGGTTCTCACTTACCACCATAATGAGATGAATTAAAATGAAATTTGGAGGTGGTTGGGGTAGATTTGGAATTCCTCTCTCTTTTCTCTCTCATTCTTCCTATAAATTGTGAGGGATTCTTTCTAAATGTTGGAAATTCTTGTTTTTCCCCTCCCTTCTTCTCTTTGGCAGGTGAATTTGTGGAGTTCAAACCTCCCATCTAAAACTGTAATGCAACTTTTCCTCTTGGCATTTTGTAGTGTATTGTATCAATCTTTGGAGCAAATAATGCATGCCTATGGATGATTATCAACCCTCTCTGTATTCATTTGCATCCTCTTGATCTTTCACTACAAATTTGGTTATCTGTGCATGATCTTGCATTGCATTTTAATGGCTTGTGTTTATTGGCAAGAAAAGTGTTCTTCATTCCTCGGTGCATCACCTTTGTAGTTTAGGTTTTATTTTATGCATTTTCTTACCCTGTCTCCTTGGAAAGTTAGATTAGGTTTTGAGTAAACCCTCTGCATTTTTATGTGTGCATCTGAACAAAGGAATAGGAACTAGCCTTCATCCGGAGAGCTTTTCCGATTTTTCAAGGTCGCACACTTGGGAAAAGCTCCATGTTATGCAATCACATTGAGAGTCTCAACCCATTGAGTTGCGAGGCGTTCGGGGTGCTATGATTTGTCATCAACAAGAAAATGATGAAAGTGGGAAGTAAATGATATGTCATCTAAAATAGTGTGGACCTCACGAACATTGCTATCATTAGTTGAAGTGTCACCAACTTGGTTCGAAGATAGGGCATGATTAGGGAATGGATTCTTGAAGATATATAGGTTTTGGTTAGTGGGTGCATTCAAGCTATCTAACACTAGATCTCCGTTGTCTAACATTTCTTAGACGATTTTATTGAAGGTCATATAATTATTATTGCTTTGACCTTTGACATGATGATAGTTGCAAAAGTCATGTTCTTTATACCACGTGGGCATGGGGTGCTCAGGGTCAAAAATAGTGTGTGGTTTTATAGGTGGAAGGGTAATGACACCAGCCTTAATAAGATTTTCCAAAACAAAAGCATAAGGTTATCCTATTGAAATGTACTTTCATTGTTCTCATCTAAACTAGAAAGCTTGGATGGGAGAGAGATTAGAAGGAGGTTTGGCTAGGTTTGATTGATGAGGGGACTAGCCTTGAGGACTATGACATTGACAGATCCTTTGGGTTTTGAATAGTTCTTTTGGGGTTTCAAAGATGAAGAAGCATAATTTGATTTGAACGTGATGTTCTTTTTACGAAGCTGAATTTTCTTCCCTTTAATAGCACGAATTTCCAATTTCTGTGCCATAGTGAATGCCTCATCAAAATTGTAAAAGTTCTGCACCTGTAGATTTGGTGAGATGTGTCCAGTGCAGTCCCATGTAGATAACTCTATGAGTTCAGTTTGAGGTAGTTGAAATGTGATCTGGTTAATTAGGTTACACCAGCAAGTGACAAATTCATCGATAGACTCATTGTCATACATGTCGTGTGCAATAAAGATCAATCATGGTGACTTTCTTAACAATGTTGATTGAGAAGTGGTCTAAGAGGGCTTGGGCTACTTGATTAAATGAGTAGATGGAATGTCTAGGTAACCCATTGTACTAGTCCAATGCAGGTCCTATCGAAACATTGGGAAGGTCCGCAAGAGTAAATCATCATCACAAGCGATTAGGTAACACCCATGTTTGAAAGACCACAAATTACATGCGGGTATTCTTTACTATTAAAATGGTTGAATTTTGGAGTTTACCAATGTACAGGGTATGGGCTAATAGGGATTGATGGATGAATGGGATCATTACAGATTTCATCGTAGGTGAGAGAATTACGTGAGCCAAAACGATGCTTCTAGTGTCTGCATTCTTTCCATCATCAATTTGATGAGGTCATTGGTAGGTTGTGATGGAAGGGCACCTCCTATGGCATAAGGGGGATGATATTGAACATGTGATGTGGGAGGAATTCCAGTGTATGGTGATGTCGAATAGAGAGGTTGAGAATAGGGGACCAACATAGAGGGCATATATCCAAAATGGGTGATAGATGAGATAGGAGGTTGTTGATAGTATGTGTATGTAGGTGGGACGGTCATAGTGAATCTAGTAGTGATTGGGGGTAGATATTGCAAGATGGAGAGGACAAGATTTTGGAATGGAGTAGGGGTCACCAACATCGTGGGTTGTTGTGTTATAATTGGTATCTATGAGACAATGGGCACAGAGATGCGGTTATGGTGCAGGTGGTTGATGAGGGAAAACGAGATACTATGGGTGTGATAATCTGCAGATGTAGTGGTCATAGATTGTGTGAGGCATAGCTATGAAACTACTAGGGGTAAAGCGGTGAAGGTAACACCACATTATTAGGGCTGATGCGAAGTGGGAATAAGGGTAGGAGAGATGGATACATGCATGCCATATATCAACCGACTTTGATGATTCTCGGGTGGAAGAGTGGGAAAGGTATAAGCGTAAGGCCATGGGATTCTAATAAAGGATTCATGCAAATTACTTGTCACATGCAGAAATGGTGGTAGGTAGGGTTGGATCCATGGGTGATAGGAAAAATGGTGGTGAAGGACTAGGCGAGTGGTTAACAACTTGCATGGAATATAAGAGTGTAATCTTTATTATGAGTCAACACCATGTGAATGAATGTATATCAGGTGATGTTGTATCCTACATATGACACAGAGAGTAGTGGGAATGAAGAAAACATGTGTTTATAGGTGGATTTTGGTAATGTATTAGCTGAGATTTAGCACACGGTAACCGACAATGGTTAAGGATGACCGATCTTTGGTTCGGGGGTAACGACATCGATTCTTGTGAGATAGGAACAATTTAACCAAATGAGGAAAGACTGGTGATAGTCAGATGAACAAGTTATATGATGACTACTTATCAAAGCATAAAGAGTACAGAGACTCACATGAACTCTGACAACAAAGAAAATGAAATAAATGTTCTTTGGGCAATTTAAACCAAAAGAACAGAAAAACCGATGCGATTAAACAAAACCGGTGCAGGTCGGGGGGACCGATGCTAGTGGATAAACCGATGCCAGTTATTGTGAAAATTTTAAAAATGTAGAAAAATGGATTGTTGTGAATTTTAGTCAGATAAATAATCAACCCAGAGGTCTGGAGATGATGCAATGAAGTCTTCACACACTCGAAAGTTAGAATACTCCAGCTATGATTGTGGGTATGCAAGGAAAAAGAATGGAAAAATGGAGAAACATATCCTCGGACCTCAAAATTAACATCAATCAAATGCTAAAAACACATATCTAACAAGTGATTTTTAATGTGTTGAGCTTATGCTATTTAGAAGATTGACTCATGAATTTAGAGTATATTTTTTTGTGAGGAAGGATTCCTACAAAGAAGGATATCTAAAAGGAGAGGTTTTAGGTTATGTTATGGTGGGGCGGGCCGTCCTCTAAGGTAATGACTTGATAGAAGTACCTACTAATCTTCTGATCATGTGATCGCTGACAGGCATTCCCAGGTAAGATGTTGTTTAAGAAAGATGTGTATATTTTAATTTTGTGTAGTTTGGTAAGACACAAAGAGAGAGGGAATGTGATTTCTACGATTCTTTTTGTCAACCATCAACTGGGAATGACTTCCAGCATATTGGTTGCCCTCATTTTAATGTGAGCTAAATGCAGTAAAGCAGAATGTAATGCAACCAATTTTAAGCCCAAATAAAAAATATTACATTCGATGAAGGAAATGATGAATAGGAGAGGGTATGCTCTTTCACTAAATGAAGAAAGCAAGAAAGAATATTGATTATTTTAAAATGAACCAATAGAAATGTTTCTTTTACAGCAATTAGAAAGAAGAGAGGATTACCAGGGAAGAAGATTAATGTGTAAGCCTTTTAAAGGGAAACAAACACACAAATTTCACCTAGGAATGAAGAAAATGCAATAGAACCCCTGATGGGTCCCACCGGCGTGCCAAAATGTTTCACCATTTTCTTTACTATATTGTGAAAAAAAAGATAAGGGATAAGGAGGAATACATGTTTATGATGGTTGGTTGATGGTTTTTGCATGCGTTCTGACTTCTCAATCCAATGCTGATTGTGAGAGCTTTCTTTTGGCTGGGAGGAACTACCTGAAATAGAAAACAAGACCAAAAAAGAAGAGTTAAATAATATATGACAGTGGACTACCTAGCATGTGCTAGATCCAGGAAGTCGATACTCCTAGATGGCTGTCAATACACTGTTTAAAACAACTTAATGCGAGAAAAAAACAAATTCCTACTGTATTTGATATGATTTAGGTATCTCATTCAAACATAATAAGTAAATCTAATATAACAGGCTAGGCTATAGTTAGATCTGAAGGGTAGGTAGGTGTTAGGGTGTTGGAACTAGTCAAGGTTAGGTTCTAGGTTGTTTAGGTCACTTGGTAAAAGGTAGGTTGGCTCTGTTATTGGAAAAGGTGTAAAACATAGAGATCGATGTCGGTCTAGTATAACCGGAAATGGTTTAGGAGAGACGGCGTCATGGGTAAGCGACGTCGATATAGTCGGGTGAAAATAGTTCAATAAAAACCTTATTGCGAGTGCAGGTAAGTTTAGATATGAGCTAAAGGAGGGGATGGAAAGGTGTGTGGGAATGTTGAGAACACTTAGAGAGTTGGAAGGGCCAAGATAGATGATTTGATAAAAGGGTAGGTAAGGTTTTGAGTTTTTCAAAAGTAGACTATGAAGGAATGGGAATATTAATGGAATAATGATAACAAAAATGATAACAACCCTATGGATGGAATAAGAATGGAAATGATTAGTGATAAAAACACTTTAAAATGTTGCATGTCTAATGGTTGGGTGGTGGTGATGATTGGTTGGTGAGATGGAGCTTGGTGCAATCTTGATGCTTCTTAGAATGTCACCGTGAGTGCAAATGCTTTTGGATCTATCCTAGTGTTGGATGTAGATGTCTTGGTGCATGAAAAGACTTTGGTTTTCATGCATGCAAATCTCATCTCATCTCCTTGATATGAGAATGTGCCAAACCAAAAAATTGTTGCTAAGGTGAATAAATGGTAACCGATGGTGGTTCTGGGTTGACCGACATCATTTTAGGGGTGACCGGTGTCGATTAAGGTAGGATTCCCTAGGTTTACTAAAAATGGTAGATCTCGCATCTTTTTGATCAGGTTTGTTCCTTTCTCTTCAGATTATAATAGAAGTTACATTTTTATGAGAGGGAAGGTGGTTAGAGGGATAGTAGGAATTGATTTTTAGGGTTAAACTAAGTCTTAGCTCATTAAGGTAAGTGGGACCAAGTCTTAGTTAGTTATGGAAACATGCCAAGAATAGGTCTAGGGTGAGGTGGCTAAGTGAGGTGTCTAGGTGAGGTGGAGGGGTGAGGTGGAAATTATATTAATTAAAATAATTAAGTAATGAATATTGTGAGGATGTGTATTAATTTAATTAAGTTAATTAAATTACTATTAATGTGGGGTGAAAGAGGCCATGGTTAGGTGAATATGTTTGAGTTGGTTGTTTGACGGGAAGCCAAGGGCGGTGTGACCCAAATTTTGGTGTCTATAGCATGCCATAAGTATGACCAAATCTTGAGGTTTATTCACAATTCAGCCGAGACAAATATTTATTCCATAGATCCATTTCAGAATTAGGGAGAATAATCTAAGTCACCCAAACACCTTATTCACACCAATAATAATATAAAGAAATATTCACTAATGAGGAAATTATATGCTTAAGGATTTTGTGAGCATGAACTCACAAGATTCTAAGGAAAATTGACTTATGGTTCATCTATTTCAATAGTTATGTAACCCTCGGGTAACTATACAAATTTAGAAAAAACTATGAATTCAAAAGAAAAGGGTCATGGTCGAAAACCATTTTCCTTCTTACAACTCGAGAATCGATATATACATGTGTTTAACATTCAAAACATATTTCCAAACAAAGAAGGAAGGAATAAATTGAAATAAAAAAATATGATCCAAAATTATTTACAACAAGGGTAAAATGAAACCCAACACCCAATGACCCAAAATTTCATTCACATATAACCATATTAAACTTATGATTTATTCATTATATAAACACAAAATGATATATAGAAGTAAAATGAGAGCGTATATCCTCATATTATCATATATTTCTTAATTAAGAAGTATATTAGGGTAGGAGATCCATGCATGCAAAGTATAGTTTCCCAGTAACTACTTATACTTTCCATTAAAACTTCCACAACTAGTCGGGCCAAGTTCCCAAAAGTAGTTTACACACACCCTCCAAATTACTAGTTTTGGGTTTTCTAAAAGTTAACCCCATTCAAGTATATATATATATATATATATATATATATATATATATAAATATATTTTCCACATATTTCTCAACATTCCCCTCCATTTAACCTTATGCATCACAAATCTAAAAATAGAGCTCACGAGAAGAAGAGCTAAACTAAAAATGTAAAAAAAAAAGAATAAACTATCATGCATGCCCTTATCTTCCTTGAGAAGCTTCTTGGTTCTCGAGATAACTTTAAATTAAATTTAATGTGTATTACACTTTGCATTCCATGTAATTTTTTTCAAAATTTACATTGTTTTCCCTCCATATTTGGTAGGGTGGAGCCAAGTTGAGCGGTCACAGATTGGAGTTAAACAATTTAAATCACTAAAAATTACATGGGGTCAACCGACCACTTTTCCTTTAATAAATATTCAATTGTAAATGAATATGGTAGAAGACCATATTTCTATAAATTCATAAGTTGCATGGGTTGATTAATTTGACTTAATAAAGTTATCAAAAATCAAATATCAAGAAGTATGGTCAAAGACCATACCATTTTAAAACAAATGACTAACGTTTGTTTATAATAATTAACCTAAACCAAATGTGTAAAAAAGTGTCTATTATTATCTTAGCATTAATTCTATATTAATGGATTCCATTACTAATAGTAATCTTCTATTCTATTTCAAGGTCTAAGATAAAACTTAGCTTGTCATTACGATAGGTTGAAGGCACGAATGAAATCAATAAAATTTAGAAAACTGCATGGTGATCTTCCAATCATTGTTTACACATTATATGTTGAACATTGAAGCCATTTATTAGTCAAAAATAAATCTAACATCAATAGATTTACAAAAAGATTTCATTTTTATACAAACAATTATTTTTTTGTTGTCAATTAAATCAAAATTAAAATTTTACCTTGATCATCCCAATTTTTACCTACTCTTGTTGAGGATCACCTCTATTAGTTTTTACATCCTTTAACCATCATGAAAAAAAAGAAGGTTAACATTATGCAGTCTAACTATGATTCCATATTGAAATGATTCTATTGCAACCATGTATAGATCTCTTTCATCATGCAATCATTATTTCCAGAAAGAATAGTAAACTATCAATATCAATGTCAAGTACAACCAAGAAAATGACCAAATACTGAAATAATATCATTCAACAAGGTAAATAACAAAACATAGCAAGGTGCATGACAATATCGTTTACAAGTACGACATTATTAACTATGTTTTCCATAATAAAAATCATCATACTTAGCATGGTAAGTACATTCAACATAAAATTAATACAAGAATAAGTTATAAATGTTAAATGCTTTACAAACGTTGAGCAATAACATTTGTTGCGTAGGTTAATATGCAACTACGTGTATGTGTGTATATCCTTTTCAGGATATACATACACACGTGTAAGTAAATACTCAACTATGGAACAAGGCTTATTTTCCTGCCTTCGTAACATTTCCACATTTTACAACTTAGCCTTTTGTTGAAGTATACTAAAATTGTGGGATGTGAAATCTTAATTATGGGTTCAATATTTTATGCCCATTGTGGATAGTCAATGGGTATGATAAAATTAGTGGAGAGAATACATTGTAAATCCTCTTTGATGAGAAGATCTATGCATAAGTTCACTCTACGTATATTTTTTTTGACATGTTTGGCGCTAGGATATGTGATGATATTGTGAATGAAAATGTTGGGATCGAAACCCGACATATAATTATATGACCAAGTAAAATATTGACTATATTTGGATAGGAATGTGGTGAAGTCATTTAATTCTTATGGATCTAAAGATTGATTGAATTTAACTATGTGAGGTTCATGTGAAGTTCCTATGTTAACATTGATAGTGGATTCATTGAGAAGTGTTGAAGTGTCAGGTGGTAGGGATTTTTGAAATAAATGGTCCTCTACTCCCATATGGGAGAGAATAATTTGATCATATTGACATTGAAGGATATTGATGGTGGGTGAATTCTCTTCTATCATTTTAGGCCAGATGAGAGGAAATGTCTTAGTATTGTGATTAGTTTGGTAATTCAATGGTCCTAATGTAATAGTATTGAATAAAAATGTTAGGCATGATGGAAACAGATATCATCATTATCCATGGGATTTTTTTGTATATGAGGAAGATAGTTCAGGTTCTATGATAGATTTGGATGTGGTGCATGTGAAGGCTTTTGAGGTTGGTTTCTCATTACGTAGTCTGTATTTTTCAAGTGGTTTGAGGAAATTTTGATGATCAAATCATGGACACAATTTTCATAATGTCTAAATCCATATCCTTTCTAGGCACAACAATGGAGATACATCTATGTAAAGACTTAGTTATATAAGAATTTGAAATCTGATATGAATGGTTTGGCATGATGTTGATAAGTAGGAAATGTAGAAGGGAGGTCAATCCCTCTATAGAAAATATTTGTTTTGTGGTGTGGTGGAACATGGGAGATGATATCTCTGACGTTGGGTTCATACATGGTCTATTTTTGGGTCTTCCATATGTCTTTGACATAGGAAGTGAATTGAGTGTAATTATGTGATATTTCCACAACAAAAGGAGTTGCATAACATTAACAAAGTGTCATATAGTAGTTTTGATGATGGGATGGATGAATTGGTGGATTCTTCATCAAAGGATCCCGAGCTTGGTTTAAGAAAAACACATAATTCGAACGATACCTCATGCGGAAAGATTTGAAAGGATTTGGATCCACACAAGAAAAATGTGCACCCAAGGAAGTTGCAAAATGATTGAAAAACCCAAAAACAAGGCAAGAGTTTGAATTAAATAGAATAGGGAGAGAAGATGATGATGTGGATCCATGCAGGATACCACATCACACATCCTCCAATTCAAACACAAAAGAAAAACTCCGTTCTCCCAAGCACAATAAAGAGGTGGGCAAAAATATGACAAGTTACTTGCACACTCCAAAAGGCCACACCCTAAAGGACTACAAAATAAATAAAATGTAAGAAAGTGCAATTAAAAACATGTAGCAAGACTTATAAAATTCATTATAAAAGTCACAAATCACATCTCCATCCATAAGTATGGTTGGTAGATTAAATTTAGAGGCATGGGACAAGTTTTACTTGTCCCACAAGCCTCCAAAAATAATCCCCAAGGACAAATTCGATTTTTTCATGGAGGTGGAGTATTTCTTCCTCCAAAATCTGACTTACACAAGCTCTTACACAACTTACACATCACTTACATAATTAATACAAAGATCCAACAACTTCCATTATTATTTTCCCATATCCCAATTTAATTTATTTAAATTTTAATCATAAGATTTTGCACAGTAATTATCCACAACATAATTAAATAAAGAAAGGAACACATCACTAATAAAATACATACAACAATAATAAAAGGAAACACATTAATAAAATACACAAACCCATGGTCACATATAAAGGAAACCCCCATGGGAATCCCTAACAAAACAAAACACAACATAATAAAACAAGTTGCCATGGTGACCGTGTCAAATTCACCTAGAATTCCATTGTGGTTGGTCTCCAATCCCCAACATTTGTTGTGATATGTTAACCTGCAAAATACAAATACCTCCTTTGGCCTTGTGACCATATCAGAACTTCCAAAATGAATATATAATATAATGAAAAAATCATCTATACATATGAATCACAATAATCATCAAGGCCATCAACAAAATCATTTGTAATTTATATCCACAACTATATCATCATCGAATAATTTCCATTTTCTAGGTTTACTCAAAATATCAAATATCACATGTTTGAATAACATCTACAATATAACCATGTCCGATAGCATGTCAACATCTATATAAAATGTCTCCAACAATCGCCATGCATCATATATGAATAAGATTCAACAATAATACAGGATCTAACATCTAACACCATACTAAATCTAAACTATAAGAATGTCCATCATATACTCTATAATATCATGATCAGTAATAAAAGGTGCCAAAGGGAAGTGGGCACTACATCCCCCTCCCCTTAGACTCGACTTCCTCCTGGAAGTCACATGAAAAAGAGATAGGAATAACTGTAACAGAAAAAGGATCACTACCATTATGGAATTTCTTGCTTCAAACAAGTGTGGGTCTACAGAACTCAAGTCTGGTCCAATATAATTTTAACAAGAAGAAGGGAGATTGCAAGGGATGAGTTCTAAACTTTCTACATGCAAGGCTATGAACATTTAAATCTAAGGAGTAACTTTACGCTATCAAACAAGATACAACACATAACAATATAACATGAAGAGTTCCAAAATATTATTAAGAGTAACCACCAAGTAAGAGAATTTCAGGGAGAATTTCCATAACTTGAGATGACCACACAGTTTCCTCATGATACACATACCACATTAATAGAAGTTAAGGTTTCTACACGTCTAAGCCATGATTTCAAGGTTCATTGTTTAGACAAGGCTAGCAAAATCAACTATGACCAAATTTGTACGAGGAACAAGTCTACTCAAGGTCCCACAAATTGAGATCACACAAGATGAGGTTAACCAACAAGGACACCTAAATCAAAAAGCATTTAAAATCAAGGAACTATTCTCGGAAGGCACTTCTATAATCTCGAGAGGGTACAATTAACTTTTCATGGTAATACTAAGCAAATTCATGACCACAAGGTTTCCTATAGTCTAATTTTTACACTTTTTTTTTAAGAATCAAACACACCATACCAACCAAATCTAAAGAAGTCAACCGTTTAGCAAAAGAAAATATATATTTATATTTATATCTCCCCTAGCAACTAACATATCAATACAAGCACCATACATTATATCACAATGAGATTTATTTATTTCATTTCCTACTCAAGCTAGGAAAAACCATAAAGAGAGCACAAGAAACACTAAGGACTACTCAAGTTCATTAGGGAGAAGAACAAGTAACATAGGGTCCAATCAAATCCAAGGGTGAACAACATCATCTAGCACTTTCCATCCTAATGGGAAAAAGGGCTACAATAACAAGGTGACCCAAGAAAATATGAAGAAAAGAAGACTTCTCGAAGTTATTTTATATCCTTAACATATGTTTCCTTAAAATTACAATACTTAGGTCTCCAAGGACAAGATAACACACAAGGAGGTTACTTCTCAAACAATAGATAAGTCTCAATTTGAAAGGACCATAACTCACATCCGTCGAGCTACGAGATGATAAGGGTGTGATGACCCAAAAATCCCACAAGAAAGGCACATACATCTATGGACAAGAAGTAATAAGCAACTAGAACACATTACTATCCACCAGGGTTTCACAATTTCAGGTAGATGACAGAACTACAGGTTCAACTATACATTGCACTCAATACACATAAATCTTACTTATTTTATAAATCAACTTATTTAGTCAAAATTTATAGCTTTTCTTGTTAATAACATTCCTTTCATGTTTCCTTAGTTACAATCTTCCTTCTATTATGACATCACCAGTTTACGTTATAAAGAGCACCACTAAGGTGGGCATGATGTCTCACCATTCTGTATAGGTAGAGAGCATTTAGTCTTACTCGTAAGGAAGGTGGATGGACAAGGTTTCCTTTCTATTCTTCTACATGGTTTTTATTTCTTCTATTAATCTACCAAGGGTACAACAAGGATCACTTCCCTTTTCTATGCTCCAGTTTATTTGTTTAAGCTTCAAGGTCAAATATCCTTAATTATAGTTTTATGATGTTTTAGTTGAGTCATCTCATCAATCAAATTTTAATGAGAAGGAAGGTTCAAACATACCACATAATTACTTCTATGGGAAAGAGATATAAATCAACACACCACATTTTTAATTCTAAAGGAACAAGAGACATTCGTCATAGAAATCACATCATTATTTTTTTGTAAGAACTAGGAAACAATAAACCAACATGAGTCACACCAAGATTTTAAATATTCACCAAATAATTTCAAGCATCATTAAACATTCTTAGTGGGTCTCTGCAAGTCTCACAAGAAATTTTCAAGGAAGGCTCATTAAAGAGGTATAATCTTACTTTTACGAATCTATTAAGGTTTAACAATTTTTGTTGTTTAGGATGGAAACCTTTTTACTCCCCTAATAACCCAAGGAGGTTTTCCAATCAATTCTCATGTCCCCACAAAATACCACCAACCAAGAAACTAGATGACAATGCAAATTTACTCCAAGGACACCACATGCACACTAGAAAGCATCAAACATAATGGGGCAACCAAATAATTTACCAAATCATGGAATTTACAGCCAAGAGTTATAGTTTTTTTAAAAAAAGAGGAAGTACAATATAAGCACCATAAAATTAACTATTAAGATCTACCAAACTAACATTTCTAAGAGAAAGATCCAAAAGACCCAAAGCATCCATAAGTGTTTCCAAGTAACCCAAAGATTATTAGGTCATATCATAGTAAAGGAAATTTAAGGTAAGGGTAAACTTATTCATAAGTCAAGAGAGTAAAAAAAGTACACTTAAATAACACACTACCTAAAAGGGCTTAAATCTATCCATAATTACCAAGATGCATACATTCCACGAGTCAAAACTTTCTATGATGCAACCAGGAACCCATGATACAATTTAACATGCCATTGATGAAACAACACTTTTCCACCAACATTTACAATCAACCAAAAAGGCAATCCAATCCTAAAAATATAAAATCCCATAATTAAACACTTCTACTCCGATGAGGGTCAAGCTCTTACCAGATTGTAAGAGAACCACCACTACCACTATCAAACTACCCTCTAGACCGCACTACACAACAAACTTTCTTTCTAGCAAGGTCAAGCAACGAAAGGGTCACTCTAAGATCTTAGACACACTCAAGGTTCCATGCATCCATAACCAAGGCATAACTTTAAGCACCTAAGAGGACATTCAAAACACCTAGGGTGTACCCCCATACGAAAAAATATTACGAGACAAACAACGTAGAACCAACTCAACAACATGCAAGTGAGAATCACATAACATTTGGCTAAGTAGCCAACAACATAATGAGCTCCGAGTCACTAATCAAAATAAAGTCCAAGAAATATCGACAATCAAGAAAAGTGGCTAAGTAGCCGCATTGCAAAGTTTGAAAATTCTTGAAAATCATAAATAAATAGAAGATTCTCAGAGCTTCTCAATCCAATCATAAAATAAGTTACTAGTCCTTGATAAAATAATCACAAGATTACGAATGTAAAACACCAAAGTTAACACCACATTCACTCCGCAACCTTTCATGGCTACCAATAGGGGTACTCTGCCTCGAGGTTAGTTCCAAGAACACATATACAGGATTGGGTCCTAGATGACACCCAGACTCAGTGTCCACTCTCTCACATGGCTAACAACATGGAAAATTGACAACCAGACCCTCTTCCCTAACCACTTTGAAGGAAGGAAGCCCTAAACAACTTCTAAATAACTCTTCCCAACCCAGAACATAACCACTATCTTCCAACTACAAGGATCACACCATATAACTTATCATTCCAATCAACACCAATAAGGAAGGGTCTCAACAAAGGGCTTAATGCATCATACAATTAAATCAAGTCTTAGGACTTGTAAAACAACACATTTTCAAAAGGGGAACCAAGTTTCCATTATACTAGAAGTTCATCAAAATCAATTTAATCTGACATCCTTAGTTACTCGGGTTTAGACTAAATGCCACTAAGCAAACACAACAACTCAAACAACTTATTATTATTATTATTATTTTTATCATTTTAATTATGGCAGTTCAAATGAACATAGTAATGTAATATTTCTCCATACTTATTTCTTCTTCAATTTTTCAAACAAGGTTGTTTTCTAGATTTACAAGTGTGCTAGGTTTATAGTTCATATCTCAAGTTTTCTAGTGTGCCCAATGGCCCAAGATTTTGAACCAATGCTTTGATACCAAGTGTGATGCCCAGTTAAAAAAACCCACTTGAGACCCATGAACAACCTAGGTTTAGCTAGAAAATTATGGAATAATTTTTTTGATTAGGAGTTAACAACCAAAGTCTCAAAGACAATTAAATTCAATTGATAACTTTTCCCATTATAATAATTACTAATTTCACATTATAAAGCAACAAGTGTAATAAGTCCACACCTAGCTCAAATCTCCCTAGGGATTAATTTAATTACTGATTACACTGAAATTTTAGCTAAATATTCCCGAATAAAATTTTAGGGTTAAGGGACCAAAACAATTAAATACCCAAGGTATTTAATTCCACAAGATCAAGATAAGAGCAGGGTTAAATTACAGTGAGGAAAGGAATACATATTTAAAATCAATAGAGTAAGGTCTCACTTACCCACTCCCAGAACTTGATTGAGAGTGTCTACAACCAGGTTACAAGGCAACAACTACCACTAATAGATTTTGAAACAATTTAAATCCACTAGAACAAACTTTTCCTTTATCTATATTAATCAGGGGTCATAAGGCCCAACTTTTAGGGTTAGAAGTTTCAGTTAAGATTGGGGTAAATTAACTCTTTACCCACTCTCTAACATATTAGAGTTTCAACTTGATTTTTCTCATACTTAACACTTCCAAAATTTCCTAAAATCACTCCCATTGGATAGGAAAATTTCTTACCTTTCAGTGATATAAATAAGTCCTCCTAAGTCCTTGAGAATTCAAGATATGGTCGGGCGAGTTTAGGGTAAAATTTTCCCCAAGGGAACACGTGTCAAGCAAGGGTGAAGGGAAAATTTGAGTTGGCGAGGTCACAGGGGTGGCGATTGGAAAATTTCCTTACACAAGTAAAATTTCCCAATTGTGCCCGCACCTCCATGGGTCCTCTAAGGACACGTGGTGGCCTCTGAGTCCATGCCAGGGAAAAGGGGAAGGGTGGAGCAATGGAAGAATTTGGGGCATTTCACCCAAGGGGAGAGAAAATTCAAAACCATTCCCCTACACCCACGGGTCCATTAAAGACATGTGGTGCTCAAAAGGACACTACGAGAGATGAAGGAGAGGGAGAGGCATGGAGCAATGGGAAGATTTGATGAGTTTCGCCAAAAGGGGAAATGGGGTGAAAGGTGCGCATGTGTCTGCATGCCCGTGAAAGAGAAAATCCCAAGGCAAGGGCGGAGATGCGGGGCCACGGGAAATTTTTAAAAATTTCCAAAGGAAAAACTTCAAAACAAACAAAGGGTCTGCCCCCTCTGCTAACACCCAAAGCTGCCATATGGCAGCCTATGATTGGCTGTGGGTCAGCGGGGCTAAAAGGAAAATTTTCCAAAATTTCAAAAAGGTCTAAGGGGAAAAGAAAACACCGCGCCTCCACTGCTATGCTATGAGGACACATGACACCCTCCGATTGGCTGGGGGCTAGTGGAGGAAAAGATGAAAATTTTCCCGAGCCAAAATTTTAAAAATATTTTCTAAGGGTAATTTCGACGCGAAAATTTCAAGCTGCAGGTCGGCAAGGAAAATTTTCCCAAATTTTCTGCCAAGGCAAAAAAACTTCAAAGTGTCATAACTTGAGCTAGAAATCTTGGTTTTGGGAAAATGAGGACTTTTTGAAATCTCTCAATGCCCTCTTTACACAAAGAATCATAAATTTTACTTTTTGATAAAGTTTAAAGGGTCAATTTTACAAAAATGATCTGTAGGATTTTAAAAAGCCAACTGGTAATTTCTAACTTTCAATTTTGATTAAATTGGGTCTCCTCCTTCACTCAACATGTCAAACAGACATGGAGGATTACTCTAGGAAGGATTTTGAAAGGTTTAGGAAGTTAAATTTGTTCAATTGATTTAAATTTGAATTTTGTCCAACAAATGACAGAAAACGGCTGAGGAAGGGATTGTGTTCAAATTTGCAATGGTTAAATTGTTTCCTTAAGTTTTCTTTGTCAATATGAGTTCCATGCTAATGTATCATGTTAAATTTTAAGGTTTCCAAATTGATTTAAATGTGTAGGTCTGAACTGTGCATTTTTATTAAGTTTGATTGTCAGTTTTGAATATTTACAAGAGATCAATTTCTTTTAAATTTGTATAACAAATTTTATCATTCAAGTTTGGAATTTCATTTCTAAACTAATCTAATGCATTTAGTTGTTTACAACAAACCATTCGAATAAAAAAGCAAATACTAACTTTCATTTTTACACAACTCCAAAAATACAAAATACAACATTGTTTCCACGTGCATTTCTTCCTTCCAAACAGAGATCTAACTATCTCTTTTGCCATACAATGAAACATTGCATTTAATTCAACAATGCATATAAGAGAAGGTATTTCAATTCTTTATTAATTCCAATCATGTACTCTACATATTTCAATGTTGGAAAACAATAACAACATTCAATTTATTTCTTTCCAATGTACAGAGCAGAAAACAAATGTCTTTCTCAATTCAAATATACATTCTCATAATCAATTACAACATCATTTCTCCATAACATAACTATTACAATTTCATCCACATCATGTGGGAAAGGATTACAAATGAATGTGTTTTCACAAGGGACTGTCAAACTACATTTTTCCTTGCTCTAGGACAGCAACATGCACATTTTCTCTTTACTCCAGTTGATCACAACAAAAGAGGGGGAAAGGCAACACTCTCCACCCAACCAAGACATCCAATGAAAGGAGAATCCTTCCTTCATCATTGGCCCTCGAGCCCCAACCAAAATACAATCAAAGGTGTGATTTTACCCATGGCAACAACTGGCTTCCACATCATACAATATTTTTCAGGCATGCACATTTTAAGAAAAACATAGTTAAACACAAAACAACAGTATACAACTACAATAGAAAACATTTCAAATCAAAACTCAGGCTTGATCATGCAAGCCAAAGGAGCAAGGTCTATGGGGAAGATACTTATGCCTTCTAATTAGGAATTGGTCATCCACCAATAACAAACTGCCAAAATAATTCACCTCACACATTTCCTTATGCCCCCACAAATACCTCCGTATGCCTCCCATAGATTTCCTTATGCCCCCACAAAGTAATAAATGCAAGCTATTTATTTTCCATGGTGGATACCAAACCCAAACTCCATCCACAAAATTTTGATTACAATGGCATTAATTATGCCCCCACATGGATTCCCCATAGCCTTCTCCTACACTATCCCTACATTAGATAGTCTACCCAACCAGCCAACAAATAAAACAAAGCATGCACTATCCACACAACACAACAAGAAAATGACAACATATAAAAAGAGAGTTAAATTCCTACCTCTCCATGGTTACTTTTGTCTCCAAACAACAAGCTTCAAATGCCAAAACACAATCCAAAATAAAAAAATCCAAGCATGCAAATATTTCTCCAACTTCCTCCAAAAACAAGAGCTCCACACAAGAAAAATGTGCCCCCAAGGAAGTTGCAAAATGATTCAACAACCCAAAAACAAGGCAAGAGTTTGAATTAAATAGAAGATGGAGAGAAGAGGATGATGTGGATCCATGTAGGATGCCACATCACACATCCTCCAATTCAAACACAAAAGACAAACTCCATTCTCCCAAGCACAATAAAGAGGTGGGTGAAAATATGACAAGTTACTTGCACACTCCAAAAGCCCACACCGCAAAGGACTGCAAAATAAATAAAATGTAAGAAAGTGAAATTAAAAACATGTAACAAGACTTATAAAATTCATTATAAAAATCACAAATCACATCTCCATCCATAAGTATGGTTGGTAGATTAAATTTATAGGCATGGGATAAGATTTACTTGTCCCACAAGCCTCCAAAAACAGCGCCCAAGGACAAATTCCAATTTTTCATGGAGGTGGAGTATTTCTTACTCCAAAATCTGACTTACACAAGCTCTTACACAACTTACACATCACTTACATAATTAATAAAAAAGATCCAAAAATTCCATTATTATTTTCCCATATCCCAATTTAATTTATTTAAATTTTAATCATAAGATTTCTCACAGTAATTCTCCACAACATAATTAAATAAAGAAAGGAACACATCACTAATAAAATACATACAACAATAATAAAAGGGAAACACATTAATAAAATACACAAACCCATGGTCACATATAAAGGAAATCCCCCATGGGAATCCCTAACAAAATAACACACAACACAATAAAACAAGTTGCCATGGTGACCGTGTCGAATTCACCTAGAATTCCATTGTGGTTGGTCTCCAATCCCTCAACGTTTGTTGTGATATTTTAACCTGTAAAATAAAAATACCTCCTTTGGCCTTATGGCCATATCAGAACGTCCAAAACAAATATATAATATAATCAAAAATCATCTATACATATGAATCACAACAATCATCAAGGCCATCAACAAAATCATTTACAATTTATATCCACAACTATATCATCATCGAATAATTTCCATTTTCTAGGTTTACTCAAAATATCAAATATCACATGTCTGAACAACATCTACAATATAACCATGTCCAAAAACATGTCAAAATCTATATAAAATGTCTCCAACAATCACCATGCATCATATATGAATCAGATTCAACAATAATCCAGGATCTGACATCTAACACCATACTAAATCCAAACTATAAGAATGTCCATCATATAGTCTATAGTATCATGATCAATAATAAAAGGTGCCAAAGGGAAGTGGGCACTATAGAAAGAGGCAAGTGGGAGGTAGTGAGTTCAAGGAAATTAAGGCAATTTATTAGGCCTTATCTCTTCCTGTAGCCAAATTTGGCAAAGGCAGTTAAAAATTTATGATGATGAGTTGGCATTTCTCACCAAATTTTTAGGATGCATGTTTTGTTTGAATTAAGTCCACTCCAAATTTGGAGATGGTGGTGGTGGGAAAGAAGGAAAGGACTGACAGTCCTACTCTACATTTAATTTTTGGAACTTGGCGAAACCACCTAGGAAAAAGGTAGAGGGTTGGTTTTGTCGATTCATTTGGTTTTGGAGCTCTGCATGAGGTTTTTTTGTTTTCAAACCTCCAGATTCAATTTTTGCATGCAATGTGTCAATGCATGATTTTTTCTCCCTTGCATGGTGTGGAAGAAGGGGTTGAACTGTGAGACTATAAGGAGGAGATTGTGGAAGTTTTTGTGTGGTTTTTGCATTTCAAAAAGAGGATTGAGGCTCTTCTTGGATACTTCGTGAATCAGTGAAGGAAAAACACTATCAGGCATGATAGGATCTATCCATTAATATTATTACTTTTGTTTAAGTGTTTCATAAGAACAACTCTACTCTTTGGAATAGACTGGTTTTTGTTCTTATATTTCTCTGCTTGAGGTTTTGTGTTAATTATTGGGAAATTCTTTCGATTCTATTTGAATGAGAAAAGTGTGATCTGGGTTTTTGATTTTCTTGGTTTGGTAGCTGGTTTATGCTGTAATCCTTTGAGTAGGCTTGAGAATAAGTTGAAAAATGTGTGACATCTTGTTTGAACTATTTAAATATGTAAGTAGCTTGGTTCTATTTAATCTTCGGATCTTGTTCTTAAATGATTTTGTTTCCTCTCGGTTGGGGAACTACAGTTTTAAATTGTTTTGAATACTTGATTGTTGATTGAATATTCATGATTCTTCAGGGAATATTAAATTTATGTGAATCCTCCTTAAACATATTTCTGTGAGTGCTGAAGGAATGTGAAAAATAGGTGAGCTTGATTATTTTTTATCACTTTCTATAATTGTGAATCTCGGTTTTGTTGTATTATTTTTGGTTGCAGACTTCTGACTCTAGGGATATTTAGGAAAGATAATTGTTGGGAATTTTTCTTGGTAAATGGTATAACATTTCATGTACTTGTTTATGTCATTCAGTTATTTTATTTATAGCCTGTTAATGTATATTCCTACTTTTCTTTGGAATTATTCTGTTGTTTTCTCGAATCCTGATTTTGGAATCCCATAAGGAAAATATTATTTAGTTTTCTACTTTATTGGGTCTTTGAATAACCTTTGAAGGTATGGCATCTGGTGCTAAGAGGGGAAACTCCTTCGAGTATGGTTTACTATATTTTGGTTATGGTTGTCAATTTGAACTTCTTGATAGTTCTATTGACATTGTTTTGATGTATTGTGTTAGCCTGTTTCTTCGATCTTGAGCCATCAAACCCGGTTTCAATTATTCAGATTTTAGGAATTTATTTTTTTGTGAAAATAGAATCAATTACTCCTATTTTGGTTTAATCATATAGTTCACTTATTTTCTTGTATGGGTTTGAGTCGAGAAGATGGTTAAGACTTAACCTTATGTTAATTTCTTCTTTACATATTTGTATCTTTTGGGAGATGGTTTAATTGTTATATTGTGGTAATATAGGCTATTTGTACCATCTCCTTGGATGATGGAAGGTAATGGAATGTGTTTCTCTTCGTTCTTTCTATTCTCCTAGTTTGTTGTTCATTCAACTCGAACCCAGATTAGATCTCTGTTGGGAATTTTGGTTTGATACATTAGATAAAGGACCGTGTCAATATAGGTCATTGGTTTCCTATGGTTTCTATTTTTATCATACAATATTTGTGGGGAAGTGATCTCTCTCTTCCCCTCCTTCATTTAATTTTCATTCAACTTCAGCTTAGTGAAGATGTTGTCTTCCTTTGGTTTGTTTTGTTATGCAACTTCTTGACTGTCTAGTAAGAATGATTGTAGAATGTTGTTAGGGAAGTATAACTAAAGTTGAAATTAATTAGATAAAATGTTATGTTTGGATGGAAGTATTTGGGTGGTTAATGTGTTTGTCTATAGTTTAAAATAAACCAATCTAACCACTTAAGATATTGATAGAAATGGTGTATCTTTTGAGATTAGAATGTAACTCTTTTTCTTGTTGGAAGTAACCTTACATCTTTAAGAGGTATGATTTATTTATTTGTTTTTAACTTGAAGTGGTTCCTAATTCTGAGTTTGAGCATTAAGGAAACTTTAATCTGGAACACTAAAATGTTACGATGATTTGGGTTATCCTAATGTATTTCTTATGATATTTAAGTTCATTTGTTGGCATCTCATATTTTAGGATGAATTTAGGTTAAGGAAATATTGAGATGGAAGTAATGTTGTAATTGATCTACTATTGAACTATGCCTAAAAGATAGTTAGGATAGTTACTTTTTCTGTTAAATAGTTTTAACTAAATGAGTAATCATGAAAAGAAATATAAGAAAGTAGTAGTGAAATTATGATGAAATGTTTCTTATCTGAATTCTATTTTAATTCTTTTGATATAAAGTCAATAACATGGAAGGTTGAAGTTGTTATATCTTATGACCTAAATTTACTTTTGATTTTTGTAAATATCTCTTTCTCTCTCTTTTATTGATTATTGTAACTCCTTTTGGTTATGTCTTTCTGAATTGCTTCAGGACTATTTCATAACAACAAAGTTCTTTTTATGAAACAGTTAGTTAAAAGCACATTCTCATTTTAATGTTTAGTTCTTATCATGCTTAGTTCAATGAACTGACCCGTGCTAAAAATTTTGCAGATGGACTTCGTAAGTGATGAAAGGAGAAATATTTTAGGAAGTTACATTTTTTTATAAAGAGACTAGATCTTTTTATGATGAAAAATGGTTCATTACTGAAATGTACTTGATGGAAAATAAGTTTTATCTGAAATTGATTTAATGTTATTGTTTGATATTAGCAATGTCTGAAGTGTTTGGACTTGTAAATGTATGAATCCTCCTTGCTGAATAAAAGATGTGTGTTATTTGTTTGCACTTGATGTAATTCTTTTTGGTATGAATTGAATGGAAATGTTAAGTAATACTTTGTTTTACATTGTAACTTACCTTATGGTTTGGAATAGAAAAACATAGATCTGGAATAATGTTGTACTATCTTCTCTAAGTGAAGAGGCAACTTGTAAAGTTGACATTCATGCACTAATTTTCAACTAGTTCATTAGGCTATAAATTAAACAAATGATTGTTGAGAATTAGACTTTGGATATAAGTTAAAAAGTGTAAGGGATTATAAATGAAATTTAATCCTCAATAAGGGGAAGGAAAGACAAATCCCTTGAAATGAATCATAGTCTTAATTTAAGACCTTATTGATATGAATCTTGATTGCTATTGGTAGTTAGTGAAGGTGTGCCTTCTCATGTAGACTTCCTTACTAAATTGGAATGTAGGAAAAGATAATTAAAAGGGAATTAGAATTCATTTAAATGAAGTCTACTATGGAAAAAGACCTACTTAGATATTATATAAGCTAGGGCTGAATTAAGTGAGTAATTAAATGACACCTCCACGTGTACTAGGCCTTTTATGTATAACATGAATCCAGATGTTAATAGTTTAAATCATGGCATATGAATTAGATAGAAAGAATATTTATATGCATAAATTCATTTATTGCAATCTTAAATTTGAATCTTAATGATTAAGGGACGTAGTTGTTCAATAAGGTTGCTATAATTAATCTGTAATGAGGAAAGTAATAAGATATAACTTTCTATCTAAGGTATGTTCGTATGCATGAGTAAACCTCAAGTGGATGTTAACACAAGCCAACTGTAGTAAAGTACCTTCGTGATGACTAGGGTCTTCACGAGGATACTATGTTATAATTGACATGTTTCAACACCATTTCTAGTTTATTCAACTAGACTAACATAAATTATGACTTAATCATAGTTCTTCTTTAGGTAGACATAATCCCATGACCTAGTGTTGCAATCAACTCATGTTGAATTAGGATAAATAGACACACCCAATTGACATAAGTCGATTGAGTATGTCTAAGTACCCTTATTCACCATAAGAATTCCTCCACACTAGGCCATGTTGCTAACCTTGGCTAGGGATAAACCTTGAACAAGTGGACTAACAGAAGTTAGTGAAGACCATTCTAGATAATAGATCAAGTAGGGTGAAGGATGTATTCCATTTGACGAGTATGTCATCTAGGAATATAAACATGAACAATATGTTTAAAATCTTTGGCCAAAGTATCGCAAGTTGTTGGTTGCATTGTCCTATGTCACTCAGTTTAAGAAGCGGGATTTCAGATGAATATTGGTAACAGATATTCAAATAGGCCTCTTAAATAGAACACTTGATACCTCTAAAAGGGGTAACAAAACCAAGTATATGTAGTATACACATTATAAAGTTAACATGAGAGATTGGTATGATACCGAGTCATGAAATGAGAGATCGGTGTTTCATTGAGTCATTTACAATTGCATATGGTTTTCTGTTATGAGATTGATTGGCTTTGGAATGTGTGTTCTAAATTATGTTAATTTAGAACAGAGAACATTATGCAAAAAAATTCCTTGTTTCTAAAGTCTTAAAATGGGAATGTTACATCTTGGTATCAGAGCTAAAGGTTGCAACTCTTGGACCTATTGTGTCCATAATCTGATAAAACTTAAATTTTCTTGTTAATAGAAAATGGTTAGAACAAGAGGAAATGTTGCAAACAACCCACCACCAGGTGGAGAAGTAGCTACCACCCAAAAAATTGATGAGATCCTTGTTTCCCTGTTGGACACAAGAGATCATCTGGATGTACATGAATAAAAAGTAATGGGAAATGGGGAGGAGGAAGAAGATGCTGGTAATAACAATCAACCACCTCTCGGGACAATGCCAATATTGGAAATTTGGGTGTTGATAACAATAACACTTGCCAATGCTAATGTAAATGTACCCAATCAGCTTGAGAACAAAAGGGTGAGATTGGAAGTTGAACTCACAAATGATATAAAAAGGATAATTCCACCCAAGTTTGATGGCACTACACTGGGAGATGGAGCCGAGAACTATCTCAGTGAAATGGAGAAGTACATTGGTATAAGGAACTTCTCAAAGGAAACTAAATCAATATGGGGAGCTTATTAGCTTTTCCATGAGGCATATTCTTGGTGGGACAACCGTAAGGATGAGTTAAACATTAATGAAAACAACATCACTTGGGATTAATTTAAAAATTATTTTAGGCAACGATGGCTGCCACAACTTTACTATGATAAGAAAATGACTGAATTTCAGAACTTAGCTCAAGGAAAGTTAATTGTAACAAAGTATTGGGAGAAGTTTACTAAGCTTCTCAAGTACGTGCCTCAATATCAAACTGATGAGAAGTTTAGGATACAAAAATTCATTATGGGATTAAATCCTATTATAGGTGGAGAAGTAGATGTTCACAACCCAACCACCATGGAAGGGGTTGTTGAAAAATCCATAAGGCAGGAGCATAAATTGAAAGCAATCTCTACCCATAAGGAGGAAATCAGAAAGAAAATTCCTAATTCTTCTTCATCCCTTGCACCCAAAAAGGGACCATGGAAAAATTTTGGTGTGAAAAATAAATTTGTTGCTGATAATAACAAGAAAAATGTAGCAAATAAACCTACTGCTAATGTATGAAATAATTTTGTCAAGAACAATAATAACGGACAGAAGTCCTATGGAGGACAAAATGATAACTTTAAGGTTGGAAATAAATTTGAGCCTAAGAAAGGACCTATAAGAGGCTGCTAAAATTGTGGCAAGGATCATTATGCAAATTAGTGTCCTCTAAGGAAGGATGATCGTAATCAACAAAGATATGATACATGCTTTGCGATGGTGACAAAAAGATGAAAATCAAGTTACACCTATTGAAGTACCAGGTAAGTTATTTGGTATACCTGTTACTATAATTTTGATACTAGAGCTATTGAATGCTTTATTTCTACTAAATTAGCTTCAAAATTAAAAAGAAAAGCTAGAAAAATGGATAAATCATGGGTTGTACATTATGGAAATAATGTTGTCCACACAGTTAGTATGTGTCTTTTTGGAGCAGTCCTTGACTTGCCTAGTTTTTCCACTAAATTTGATCTTTATGTTACTCCTTTGGGGTCTTATGATGTAATCATAGGTGTTAACTGGCTTGCTGAACATAAAGAAAAAGTTGATTGTTTTGAAAAACATATTAGTTGTCTAGATGATTTGTAGAAAAACAACAGACATCTAGGGGGTAAAACGTGAGATTTTAGTTAGAAAATTGTCAACTATGTAGCTTAAAAGGCAAAAAACAAAGGTTACACCTTTTATGCAATAAAAATTTCTGAAACAATTGAAGGGGATAGTGATTTCTTGGAAAGATACCCGTTGTTATGAAATTTCAGCGATGTGTTTCTGGAAGAACTACCCTGGTCTTCCACCCAAATGGGAGTTTGATTTCACAATTGAGATCAAGCTAGGAACCAAACCTATTTCCAAGGCACTGTATCGAATGAATACCATTGAATTGGTAGAGCTTAAGGAATAGTTACAAGAACTATTGTCTAAAGGTTTGATAAGACCAAGTGTCTCGCCTTGGGGAGCACCGGTAATTTTTGTGAAAAAGAAAGATGGAACACTTAGATTGTGCATTGATTATAGGATGTTAAACAAATAAAAATAAAAACAAATATCCAATTCCTAGAATTGATGATCTGTTTGATTAGATGCGTGGTGCATCAGTATATTCTAAGATAGATCTTCGATCTGGGTATCATCAATTAAGAATCAATGATGAAGATATTCATAAAATAACTTTTAGGACAAGGTACGGGCATTATGAATTCATAATTTTGCCTTTTAGTTTGAAAAATTCACCTAAAATTTTTATGAATTTAATGAATAATATATTTCAAGAATACTTGGACAAATTTTTGGTTATATTCTTGGATGATATTCTCATATATTCTAAAATCATTAATGAGCATCATGAGCATTTGAAGATAGTTCGGAAATCTTAAGAAAAATAAGATTATATGGTAAGTTATCCAAATGTTTGTTCTATGAGATTGAAGTACACTATCTAGGGCATGTCATAAGTAAAGATGGAATAGCTGTAGATCCATCAAAAATTGTTGCAATAACTAAGTGGCCTGCACCTAAGAATGTACATGAAGTCAAAAGCTTCATGGGTCTCACTTTGGTTATTATAGAAATTTTGTAAAGGAATTTTTAAAGGTCACTACACCAATAAATTCATTGCAAAAGAAAGATAAGAAATTTGTGTGGAGTGAAAAATGTGAATCTACATTTAAGACTCTAAAGAAACAACTAACATCAACACCTATTTTGGTTGTACCTGATCCAAATGGAGACTTTACTATAGTAATAGATGCTTCTAGGAAGGGCTTGGAGGTATTTTATTACAAAATGAGCATGTTATAGCATATGAAAGTAGAAAAATCAAGTTACATGAATTGAATTATGCTCCCCATGACCTAGATCTTGTTGTCATTGTTCATGCACTTCAAGTATGGAGGCATTATCTTTTAGGGAGACCTTTTGAATTAAATATCAGACATCTTGGGCTGAAGTATATTTTCACTCAGCCAAATTTGAATGCAAGACAATGAAGGTGGTTAGAATTTCTATCTCAGTATGATTTTGACATAAGTTATATAAAAGGCAAGGAAAATAGAGTGGCAGATGCACTAAGTCGTAGGAAACATATTTATGCACTTATAACGTTGAGAACTCAATTTAAGGATGAAGTAAAAAGTATTATGGAATCTGATTCTTATTTTTAGCAAGTGAAAACAACACTTGTTGCAGATCCAAATGATATGAGATATAGAGGTTTTCACTTTGATGACAAAGGAATCTTGAGATATGATAATCGAGTATATATACCTTTGGGAAATGGATTAAGGAGAAATTTGTTAACTAAATTTCATAACTCACCTTATTCAGACATCCCAGAATTATGAAAATGTTTGCTGATATAAAACAACAATATTTTTGGAAAGGGATGAAAAATACTTAATTGATTTTGTGGTGCACTTCTTAGAATGCCATGTTGTTGATGTTGAACACATGTATCCAACTAGTTTATCGTACCCTCACCACATACCGTAGTATAAATGGAAAGTAATTAGCATGTATTTTGTTCAAGGGTTACCTATGTCAAGAAATAAACATGATGTTATTCTAGTTGTTGATAAACTAACAAAGGTATCACATTTCATTACTAGTAACCTTAAGGATGATTCACTTGTTTTAGCCATCTCTCTTCCCTCTCTCTTTCTTCCACTTGGTCTTCCACCATCCTTTTTCAAACTTGTCTCCTTCCCCTACGCATGGTGGGGTTTTATCTTGCCATTGGTAAGTTCTCCATTCCAAGTTCAATCATCAAGATATTCGTTGCTAAGGGTAACATGTGTATGTATGATCCCCTAGGCTCATGAAAGAACCATAAATCTTCTTCCTCAGAGCATGAATATGTCAAAATCACATACTATAAGGTATAAATATGTATCATACATTCCTAATAGTGATCTACAACTATCATCCAAGTTTCGTCCAAGTCAGTGAGCACTTGATAGTTTTCCTAATTCCAAAATGTATTTCTTCCAAAATAGACACCTCTGTTTTGTGCATACACTACCAACCACTAATATAATTTTATTGGAAATAAGATGAAAAACTTCTCATTTAGGCTATCATAAAGGTTGTCTTATACCCACTTTCATGCATTAAAATTAGGTCTAGTGTTATAACTATGAGAAAACACATCTCTGCCATCATATATTTAGTTTTCAATATTATCCAAAGACAATAGGAATTTCATTTGCATGCAACATCCTGGTAGAAATATTGAAAAGAGGTCCCGACAAAAAAACCAAAATGTATTCTTAAAGTTATCAACACATGGATATGCATGTTGACACTTCATCCAAACAAGTCTAAAATATCACCTGAAGCAAGTGTAGCCTCCAGGTCCCTCCTTTATTTTCTTTCCAAGATGTTAGCATATATGTTTATAATCATAACCATAATAACATACAACCATGGAGAATTGGAGATATAACATAGTAATTAAGAAACACATATAATAAAGAAATTCAATCAACATAAAGAATGATCAACAAGATTTGAATTCCCATAACTCCATACTCGATATCTGAGAACTTTAGAAATCCACAATTAATTATCCATTATAACCATGATTCATTACATAAAAGATAAGATAATTACAATATTAACTAGTTTACCCATGTGTTGGACCATCCACACTCTCATTAAGACTCCATACTACTTAGAACTCACGTGGACTCTCTATAACATGAACTCTAATAGACCAAAACTCTCCAAAGAACTAGAACTAGAATACACAATAGTACACCACCTATTCATACATGGTGGGAATTTCCCTTCACCATTTACATGTACATTTCCTAATAATAGGCGTGCTCTATAAATATCTTGCATGCTTTTTATCCTTACTTTACAATATATCAAGCTATAAATAGCTTGTTTTACCCATGCGTTAATTATTATCTTTATCCCGCTTTCATGCAGCATCCTTGTCTTTACCTGCACGTGATTTTCCAAAATTAAATCCTTTGCTTGACCACTAATTCATTCTACTTTATTCTATTCTTGGATATTTCTTGAGTAACACTTTATCTTCTTCTTTTGTATTTTTAGCCTGTCTTGGAAAATTGGCTAAGTCCTTAATAATTCATGTATGCATGCACACTTGTGTGTTGATCTATTCCTTCATAGTGCATTCACCTCTACACACTATCTTATTATTTTTCTTCTTACGCACATTACCCTATGCACAACTCCTAACTCCCACATATCACTAGTACTTAGCCATTTCCTATACGAACATATTATATGATGTCATTCAAGAGGTGAACTGTTATGGTAACATTATGTTAAGGTGGACTATTATAGGAAAACCATGACATGTCAAGATGATAGTGGTAAATTTAAAAGTTTCTAAGGGATTTAGAAGACTAATAAGATAAGGAAAATTTTAGGTATGTACTTGAAGAAGGCAAAAATTAAAGTTCATATGATGTATATAATACATATTGATGATGTGGGTGAGGAAAAAGAACCCACATTAGAGGACTAACCTTTTCTTCAAGATTTTAGCAATATATTTCCAGAAGAGTTTACAAGACTTCCTCCACATAGGGAATTTGATTTCTCTATAGACATAATTATAAGGTCTAAACCTAAATGAAAAACACCTTATTTAATCACCATCACAGAGTAGTTAAAATTAAATTAATAATTACAAGAGATGTTATCTAAGGAATTGATCCATCCTAGTGTCTCACCATGGGAAGTGCAGTCATTTTTGTCAAAAATAAGGATGTTACTCTTAGAATTTTCATTGATTATAGGATGTTGACCAAGGAAATGAAAAAGAGTAGGTATTATTTACCACACATTGATGATATTTTTTTATCAAATGTGAGGAGCAAAAATATTTTCAAAAATTGATTTGAGATCTAGGTACCATATGATTTAATTTATTCTAAATTAAATCTAATATTGCATAGTAAAATATGATAATAAATGCTAAAATATAGATTTGACACAAGCAATAAGCTAATAAAATATGAAACCCTAAGTGCAAGAGAAAGAGGAATGGACTTATCTGATTTTTACTTAATCCATGATTGATGCGGATCGGGAAAAATATCAAACAAGAAGTGAAAAGTGCCAAAAATTCTCGGGATAAATTACGGACTATAGGTATATGGCTCGGACATGGGTGCCCATGATAGGAAAGGGGTGTCTGGCACTAACAACCTCTTTTGGGAACCTATGACTATGAAAATGGTTAGAAATTGATATTCACTATGTTACACAAGTGTTGAAAATATTCTCGTGTTTATTTCCTTTGTGTCGTAATATGATCACAGAGGTACTTGTAACATGTAAAACATATATCACCCGCAAAACCCACAATACTACATCAAATAAAAAAAGATGCAATATGGGGAGATAGAATGACCTTTTTGGTCACCCAATAAAGTGATATTGATGTAATATTATATTCCATTTGTTGTATAATTCAAACTCATAACATAATTACAACTCAATGTGAAACTTATGTTTCATATTAGTTATTTTTAACCACCACCTACACTTAAGAGGAACTGTCATTAAGATTTATTTTTTAAAGGATATTCAAATACTCTCAATGGTGAATTTTCATTCTCAGGGGACTCCCACACAATTTTACAAAATCCCATATCTTAATTTGATATGTAGAGCTCTTGAGAACCAAAATACACTATGATTGTTACAGAGCAAATCTACAAGATCCATCAAATTATCTCATCAGTACAACCAAAAATGATAATGGCCTAAAATTTTTTACACACCTTTATGTATATCTCAAGATGGTATGTTACAAATTTTAGCTTATTTGGTGGTGAATTGAAAAAAATATGATGCTTTTTTTGTAATGGGATTTCAATATGACTATTTCCTTGGTCCAAGAGAAATATTTGGTTTGTTTCACCAAAAAACTCATAAAATACAAAAATAAATGAAAACCCACTTTTTAAATAGGTACAAAACCATAAAAACCAAGTTTCAAGTAGTTTTTATGTGTTTATATAAAGTTATAGCTTGTGATACATGATAGAACTCTTGAAACATAGAATTGTCAAATTTCTTGGACCGAGATTTCCTTGTAACACTTCTAAATATTGTCAAATTATAGAATGAATTAAAACCATCATAGGAAACTTTTCAAATAATTTACAATCTAAATTTCAAGTTTCTACCAATCCATATAAAGAAATTATGATCATAATACCCTTAAACCTAGCCTAGGATATTGTAAGAGGTCAGGATCACACAAAAATGCATAAATTTAGTTAGACAAGGTTTTAAATCACCAAATTAATTCTAAAATATATATTTTTATCTTTCTCAACTTTCATTATAAAGAAACAAATCTTGAAAGCACCTGTAAATGATTATACATCTCCTTTTATGGTTGAATGTCACATTTCCTATGCATAGTCCTTATTTTCAAGCAACCACGACTAAGATTCTTCAAATAGACTAACATGCATTGATAAAAAGAGACATAAATATATCAGATGACATGATAAGCACCATTTAAGGAAATTACACAAGCATACAATATAGAAAACAAGTTCTTCCTTCATTGATTTGACAAGGATAACCTTCATACATCTCTATTAGACACCCCAACTTCCTCCATACGTAACCATATCCTTATCACTCTCCATTCGATGATTCTAACTTACTTAAGATTCTAAAAATTCATAAAAATCTCCTAAACATATATCCATTAAACCATACTATTTATTAAGTTATATCTCATCTTAACTAACCCCAAAAAAAGTAGTATTTTAGGAATATTTAACCTTGGGTTAACATACTAAGGGTTAGGTGTCGATTATGCTAAAATGTAAAAATCCTAGCATAATACGATGTTATGTAAAGTAGTAAATAAAAACTAAATAAATAAAGGAAATGACCCAAACAACTAAGTAAATAGAAATGTAAAAACATAATGTGCAAAAGAGGGTTAAGAAGTCCTTAGATGATTTGAAGAAGATGCGATCCTGTGTCGCAGTGTAAACAAGGTAGATAGGAGGAGGAAATGACCACACAAAATCCTAAAAAAGAATAGATCTGAGCTCTTTGACTATATTGGGTTACCTGGAAAGGGATAGGGGCACTCGTGGGCACCCTAGTCCGAGATATAGGCATCTGGTCTAGGAAATGGCCTAAAACCTCCTCTCGAGGTGTTGCTATATATTCACATGTATTTTCTTCCTATGACACTAATTTCAAAGTGTATGATCACCAATGTCACTGTAATACTTGCAATAAGAAATCACCAGTAAAAACCCGTACAAAAGCATCAAAACCCTAAAATATAAAAATGCATATGAAGGGGTCGTATTGTCCTCAACAACCATAATGGTGGACTTACTAACTAAGCATTGCACTACATCTTAGATCCAATGTAGTTCTAGGTGTGTGTGTAAATCGTGCCCTAGGTTTCTCTTGACTCGAGTCATAATTTTTGAAGTAGTGAAAAATAAATAGATGTAGAATGTAATAAATGTGTACATGGAAACAATAGACTCCCTTCCTATGAATTTTGATTCAGATGAACCAACCTTGTGTGCCTTGTGATGGAGCTAGATAAATGAAAATGTAGCTTTATGTGCCTTTTATGGATGCAACTCTAGATGGTGATAGTATATGCTTAGTGCTTGGTACCTCATTATGGTCTTATAAATTTATATTTATATGGTTATCTTGTTCTAATTTCGTAATTAACCCCAATAAGGATGACCACCAAAAGATAGAGAGCTCAAATGACTAGAAAGTTCTTAAAAGGTGAGAGTAAAGTGTAAAGAGGATAAAAGCACCTCAAATGGGACTAGGGCACAGGGCGTCCCAGGTCCTTGGTTGGGTGCCCCGAGCTTAGAAATAGGAAAACAAATAATGACAATACCAACTAGGCAAGTGTAGGTGTAAGATAAAAATATGATGACAACAAGCAATGTAAAAATGGCCAAAGATATGGGTTAATTATTACTCTTTTAATTGAGATCCATAAGAATAGTAGTATGAGACCAAGACTAAATAATGACTCAAAGTATATGATTTTGTGCCTACATTTTCCCCCACTTTATGTTGGTGAGTGGAAATCTCGGTAACATAAAGTAGATAGAGATGTGTAAAAGATAATCCATGTAGAATGATGTAGAAATGTGAAAAAGTACTAGAAAAAGTGTGGAGTGACAAAAAGATGAAGCGTAGAGACTAAAGATGAAAAAGTGTAAAAAGTGATGAGAGTGAACCTACGGAAGAATGGCATGTGTAGATTTTGATGTGTGTATTACACCTGCATGGTTAGTATTTCATGTGTGATGTACTCACCATATATGTGGTGTTATCGACTACTTGCTTCCCATTCAGACGAACCTGCAAAAGAGAAGATGATCAAGTAGTCAAATACGCATGTATATGTATAAAAATTCATGTATATAGTAAAAATATTGTAAATGAAAGTATAAAAATGAAAAAGGAACATGTGCACTTGATCCGTGATGAGAAAAAATGGTGTAGAAAGGATATCCTATATTTTCACTTTGAAGTGCGAGTTGTTTGGGCAATCTCATGCCGGTGTGGTGAAGAAGTGTAGAGAGAAAACTATATTATTCTCTAGCTTGTAATCGATTCCTTGTGAATGGTGAAGAGATCTCTATAACGTCTAGTTTTTTGGGTGATCCGATGCTGCAGATCAAGTAGTGTAGGGAGGAAAGTCCATTGTATACTCCAACTTGTAACTTCTCCCTAGAATTCTTAGGATAATCTGCCCTATAAAATCCATTGTGTATGGGATTCATAGACTAGTGTGAACCCACTCCCAATAAACTAGAGTATAGACTAAAATGTAAAATAAACCGTAGAATAATTTATACTGGTATTATGTGTAAAAACCCAAATGATGCCCCCCTCTTTTGGGGTACATGTGATGTCATGGATATGAGAATATAACCCAAAAAGAATATTGATCACGTAATTATAACTTTTCCCTACAAGGGGAAGGGAATGCACTTGGTAAGGACTAAGGCACACACAAAGAAGTGGCTAGGAAAAAAGTGTTAATACGAGTAAGCATGCATGTAGAAAACAAGTGTAAGCCAAATAAATAATGTGTAAGCTAGAATATGAGAAGACAATGTAAACACCCAAGAAGACAATAATAGACCACAAAAAATGGGTTCCAAACATGGGACACCAATCACGGTGGCATAAGACAATCATGGTGGCATAAGACAATCAAGGTTGTAGTGTCCATAAACAAACAAGTGTGCACACAAGACAAAGGAAAAGCCTGGTAAATAATAACAAGGAATAGTAGATAATGTAACAAAAAAGTATTAAAAAAAAATACCTTAATAACAAAAGCTAGACATGAAGCACATGTTAGCATGTCATAAAAATAACTAGTATGTCAAAGCATGTATAAACCAAAGTAGCGTGCTATGAGAAAAATTGAAACAATAGCACATGTAGTCTACAAATGTGAATGCCCTCATTTGGTAGTGTGTTAAGCATTAGTCCTAGGTGTAGAAGCTCTATATCTGTGATCAAAAATAGACAAGGATGTGAATGCACATGTGTTTATGGTAAATATAATGACATAAAAGATATCTATCTAACATGTGTAGTAAAGTGAACATGTAACAAAAGTGCAAGAAAGAGTAAATACAACCATAAAATGTAGTATGTTATGGATGGATTGAATGAAAAATAGAGTGAATGATAGGAAACATGTGTCCCCTAAGTGTAAAGAGTTGTATAAAGTGAGGTTCATTTAGTATGCCCCCTCAAGAATAAAAAATGAACCACAAATGAGAGTTCGTCATCAGTAAATGGTCAAACTATGTGTTGTGTGTAGCACGTTGTGATTATATGCGACATAAAGATGAGTTGTGCATGAATCTATATCCTAAGAATATATCATGAGAAGATGGATAGAAATGATTGGCGATTTATCCTAAAGTGTATACTACTAAACAATGTAAATGAAAGTGATGATATATTCTATCACAAGATAATGCTAGAAGAAGTGATTCTATAGCCTAAAGTTTATATCACTAATCCTAGGAATGTCACTTGAAAATAAGAAGATTGGATTTTGAAAATGTGCCCTTGATGTTGTCCATTTGTGTTGTATACCATCCACAAGTATAGTATGGAAAGTGAGACTAGAGTGCGTCATCGAGTAGTGAGTAAAGCGCATATGAGTGGATGTATAAAATTCATAGTATGTATAGTAGAATAGGATGTAAATGCAAGATGTTCCAATGCCCTAAGATGCATAGTAAAGTGAATGTAACCTCCAAGATGTAACATGTAATGTGAAGGATGTATAATGTAAGGTGATGTGTATAATGTGATAAAAACACACAACATGTGATAGCCAACATGTATTGGGTGTATAACGTGTATGATGTATGGAGACACAATATATATAGCTTGGAGTGTAGTGTATAATGTGTAGATGATGTGTGGTGATATGCGAGTGCCTAATGTGTAGTGACTACTGTGTAATGTGTGGGGTCCCTATGTATGGAATGCCCTCAATAGTCAAGTTTAAATTGAAGAAAAATAGTGTGTCATCAGGTAATGATGATGTATGTAATGTAAATGACTATGTGAATGCTAGAATGTGGATGTATGTAAATGTGAGTATGACGCGTGTGTTGATGTAATGATGGTGGGGGTATGTAGGAATGCTATGCCCCCAAGTGCATGTTAGTGAATGAAATAACCAATGAATGTTAAGGAATAAGGTCCCTCATCTAATGCAAGTGGTGGTGAAAGTGTATGATCATGTTCTAGTAGTGGTGGAATAATAGATAGTCGTTAGGTGGGTGAGTGAAGTCTATATGCATGCGATGGATGAGTATATGGAAAACGTGTAGGCATGAAAAAATGTGTAGGAGATGGATATATGAATGGAATAAAATGAGGTAGAGGCTTATGCCGAGATGTTATAATTGTGTAGGAGTAGACCTATATCGATGTGTAGGACTAGTAGAGCGGTGCGATCACGTAAATGGCATGCGAATAGGTAAACTAGGATTAGATTGTGCTTTAAGTAACATGGATGGTAATGTACTAGATGAAGTAGGAGCTGAATTGACCGGTGTTCGAGGACATGGTGACCATGTAGTGGATGGAGGTACACCGTCAATATAAACAATTTGATTGTGCTGAATTAATTTGAGTCGCAAATGATTCATAGAGATGATGGAATTAGATCTACAAATCCAGTTGAGACCTAGAATCATGTCACAACCATCGACTACTTGTCCAATAAGGAAAATTACAAATATAGTAAGATGTCTAACCGTAACTCAAAGTTTGACAACACCATATGAATTTTTCATTGGATATGAGATAAGAGAACGTGGATAACCAATATCATCAAGAAGTGGTATAGAACATGCACTGATAGGACATGATGGATCAACCTTAGTATTATTGATGAGGAATGCTCTAATAGATGCGCTAACATGTAAGTTATTAGAAGTAAAATTAGCATGATACTTGTGGTCGAGAAAGAAACAATCGGTGGAGAAACATCAATATGTGCCTCCAAAAAGTCAAGAGTCCCCGATGTAGGCATAAACATTGCATGATAAACATATTTAGTGGAAGATTCAGCTACTTTCATGTCATGTTTAGGTAGAGGGTTGTTAAAGATATTGAGCTTATGATTTTCATTGACATGTGGATAAATTGTAGGTTCGGAAGCACAATTTAACCATTATTGATTAATCCTTGAATGAGACATTGAAGTCGGAAGAAACGGTCGAGAGAGTTTCCTATACATTGATGATAGCCACAATGGGAATTTTCTTCAAAATTATGCTCGGATGGATCTATTTATAATGGAGAAGGCAGTGTAATGAGGTAACTCTCAACAAGTTTTAGTAATAAAATATGCGGAGGCACACTAAAATTTGTGAAGATACGCTAATGTAGTTGTGATTGAAGATCCTTAGTAGTAGAAACTGTGTTGACGTTAACTTTTTTTGTTGGTTTAGTTGTAGATGGTTTAAATGTTAAATTATTTTGGAAATGCATGGAGGATGATACTTTCTCTTGGTATTTAAGCTTGGATATAGATAAGAGCTTAGATTCACGAAGATTAAGAGTATGAAAAATATGATGGAAAGAAGGAGAGATCCCAAAGAGAACAATCTCCTAGAGAGGTGGTAAGAGACTCGAATGAACAAACATTGAAGTTTAGAGTCAAGAAGAGCATTTAATATCTTAGCTAAGATATTTTTGTAACACAATATATAATCCGCAAAGTGTATTAGGTCCTTGTTTAAGTTGTGTAAGCTGGGTATAATAGATCTTAGAGCCGATGTTGATAGATAAGTGAGTGAGAAAATCATTGGCTAGATGCGTGAAAGAGATTACCTTGAATGGACAGGTAGGTCATAAAATCAATGCATCGCGTAATATTGTAAACTAAGAGGAAAAATCTTAGTGATTATGGTATGATAATCTACATATTCTAAGCATGCTACATGAAAATCTCAGAGATGATCCTGTGGGTCACCATGGAATTTAGAGATGGGAAACGTGGGAGAGATGAAATTAGGTGGAAATGGATAGGAAAATATATTAGGTGCAAAATGAGTATGCAGCAGTGAAGTAGAGTCTAAAGATGGTGAGACATGACAAGTGGTGAATTTGAGTTAGCAAATTTTGGTCCGCATGTCTTGATATAAATAGGTTAAATTAGGAGTATTCAAAGAAGATCCAAGTTGCATGTTAGGTGTGCTAAGGTGAATGACAGGAGTGGTAGTAGTAGGAATGGAAGATGAGACATAAATGGGTGGGGTGGAGACCATGGGAGCCAAATAATGATAAAATAATAAAATATAGAGGTGGAAGAAGCATGACAATTCTTAGCAATAATTAAAGCATGTAGGACATATGAAAGATGAGTGGGATTATCACGTAAATCTTGTCAAAAATTAGTAAGTGTATATAATTGATCTTGTTCAACATTGTTATATTCATCATAAGAATTTTCACTACCAGAGGCTTCTAAGAGGAATTTGGAGAGATGAATCCAAGGCATTGTCAGTTGTAGCTAGAGAAGTAGGGATATCAGCCATTGGTTTGGAAACCCTACAGGCGAACGAAGGAAGTTCAAAATATTAAAAAGACCCAAAATGACCACTACGAGTGATGGACATAGGAAGAAAAAACCCAAAGAGAAATTTTATTGAAATATTGAGTTCACCGAAATGATTATACTAAAATGTAAAACTCCTAGCCTAATTTGATGTTATGAAAATCAGTAAATAACAACTAAATAAATAAAGGAAATTACCCAAGAAACTAAGTAAATAGAAATGTAAAACCATAATGTGCAAAAGAGGGTTAAGAATTCCTTAGCTATTGTGATGAAGATATGGGAATGTGTTGCAATCTAAACCAAGTAGAAAGGAGGAGGAAATGATCACACAAAAGCCTAAAAAGTACAAATTTGAGCTCTCTAACTAGACTGGGGCACCTAGAAAGGGATAGGGCGTCTATGGGTGCCGTAGTATGAGATTTTGGTGCCATGGTCTAAAAAAATGGATTGAAAACCTCCTCGAGGTATCACCGGATATTCACTTGTATTTTTTTCATGTCACACTAATGTCATTGTATGATCACCAATGTCACTGTAATACCTGCAATAAGGAATCACCTATAAAATCTTGGACAAAGCATTAAAAACATAAAAAAATAAAGATGCATATGAAGGGGTCAAAATTTCCTCAGTGGCCACAATGGTGGAATTACTAACTAAGCACTACACTACATCTCAGACCCAATGTATTTTTATGTGTGTGTGTGTAAATCATGTCCTAGGTTTCTCTTCTATCAGTCGCACTTTGTGAAATATCAAGTAAATAACTAGATGTATAATGTAATAAATGTGTGCATGGAACAATAGACCCCTCTCCTATGAATTGTGATGTAGATGAACCAACCTTGTTTGCCTTGTGATGGAGCTAGATGGATGCAAATGTAGCTTTAGGTGCCTTTGATGGATGTAACTATAGATGGTGATAGTAGATGCGTAGTGCTTGGTCCCTCATTATGGTATCATAACTTTATATTTATATGGTTCTCTTTTTCTAATTTCATAATGAACCACGAAAAATGCTGAAAACAAAAAATATAGAAAGATCAAATGGATAGATAATACCCAAAAGGTGAGAGTAAAGTGTAAAGAGCATCAGGGTGCCCCAGATGGGACCAAGGTTTCTGAGCACCCCGGTCCTTGGTTGGGCACCCCAATCAGAAATAGTAAAACACAAAATGACAATACAGATAGGGAAAGTGCATGTGTTAGATTGAAAATATGACAACAATCAATGTAAAAATGGCTAAAGACATGGGTTAATTATTACTCTTTTCATTTGAGAGCCATATGAATAGTAGAATGAGACCGAACTAAATAATGACTCAAAGTTCATGATTTTGTGTCTATATTGTCCACTTGTCCTTATTTATTATTATAATATCTTACTTTGGCCTACAAAAGATGACTCTACATTTATCCTATCACCTTGGTACTCTAGAAATCAAAGTAGGCAAGTTACATTTTTGAATTTTTTTAAATTGCCATTTTGGAGGGGAAATGAATAACTCCTCTTTTTAGACTTTTAGATTATTTTTCCTTGTTTTCCATCCTCTCTAGAACCTAATTGACCTATGAGAATTATCAAAATGGTTTTGTGATGATGATCCCGCATCGTAGCTTACAACTGAGTGTTGCACTACATATCGACTCCATATATTTCTTGTGAGTGTGTGTAATAATTGTACCCTAGGATTCATTTGTGCAAGTGCACTTGATAATGGTCTATAGATAGATGTGTGGATGGAATAAATAAACTTTCACTTATTATGTAGCATATGCGAAAAATGCAGTCTCGCATCCCTTGATTGAACACCAAATGGATGCTTTGAAGTGCTTTAGATGCCTTTTGAGTGTACGATTAGGTGATAGTAATAATGATTAGAGCTTGGTCCTTGATTTTGAACACATAACTATATTTTATATGATTCCATTTTTGAATTTTCTAATTGACAAATGGAAGGACAAACCATAAGTGAAAAAGATTCTCAAAAGATAAAATACCCAAAAGAAGTGAGTAAAGTGGAAAATGATCGGGGGTTCCCGAGAGGGGAAAAGGAGCCTTTCCACTCCTATCTTGGTTGGGCCTTGGTGTTTGGAGCCTTAAAAAATAAATAATTAAAATACCGACTAGGATGTGGGGTATGAAAGTCCAAATAGAAAGAAAGAAACAAAGAGAAGAGGTGAAGACAATCATTCATTACTAGTTTTATTGCTTAGGAATCATATGCATACTAGTATGTGTTTAAGACCTAGAAATGTACCCAAGTGCATGATTTTGTGTCTAAATTTTCCCCCACTTTATGTTTTTAGTGAATACTCTATAATATAAACTAGATGGATTATGTGTACTTGATAATCTGTGTAGAGTGTGTGGCGAAGAGCATTCCGAGTGGACAAGTGAAGTATTGAATGATGCAAAAATGAAGCATGGAAACTAGGAAGAGAAAGTGACCCTAGAGGTGAAGCATATGCGTTGTACCATGTTATGATTTTTACTTCTTATTCTTGTAAGGACAAACCTAAAAAAGAAGAGCAAGAATGTAATCAAAGTCTTGTATATGATAAATCAGAGAAAAATGTTCATATGTATGTGAAAGTGTGTACCTAATGTAAGATAGTCTAAAAGGATAGAAAAAATGTCCTAAAAATGATATGTAGAGAATTTGTTTTTGGTAATCTCACACCAAGAGTGAGTTTTTTGGGTGATCTCATGTCAAGTGCAATATTTTTGGGTGATCTCACACCAAGTGCAATTTTTGTGGGAAATCTCATGCCAAAGAGCAAGTATTGGAGAGAGAGGTTTACTGTAACTCTCCTTCCATGACTCTTCATAATATACACCACTGCAAATGGTGTGTTCTTTTTTTGTTCATACTATCCCAGATTAGTTCTGAATGTAATGTTTTCTTTGATTGAAATGGATATAAAATGCATTTTGCTTGCTGGAGGATTGTTCTTTTATAATGAAAACTTCTCTATAAATCGTGCAATATGAGAAACTCGATTATTTTTTCCCCAGGACATTAGTTCCTAAGGGAGGACACAAGATCCTTGATGCTCCTATTTGAGCCAATGCAAAGATGTATGTGTTGTGTTGAGGACCCTAGTCAAATTCTAGGTTAGTGTTGTAACTATAAACTTTGCTAACTATGTGATCTAATGTACTATGTTGTAGCTTTGGGATGTTGTATGGGGTGATTTTTTCACCTAATTTATTCCCCCTCCTTTTGGGTACATGCAATGTCGATAGGAGTGTGTGGCCAAAAGAGAGGCTCGATATTGACCTAGACTATATCACTACAGGGGGAGGGAATGTGCATGGTAGAAACTAAAGGACATATAAACAAATTAGCTAGATACATGTGCTAGTAGAAAAAGTAGAAAAAATGTAATAGAAAAAAACAAGTGTGCATTAGAGATAGACCGCAAAAAGTGGGTCTCAAACATGGGACATCATTCCCAATATCACAAGACAATAAGGGCTGAAGCAACTAGAACAATACAAGTAGTAAGTAAACAAGACATAGGGCATATCCCACAAACAATGGCATACAATAGAAAATAATGATAAATAAGATGTAACAGACAACCATGGTGGCATATAGTCCTGCGAAGGAAAATGTTACACATAAATCACCCCTTAACATGTTAGAAAGATAAAAAATGTGAAAGTGTGTATGTACTAATAGAAAGTAGTCATTAGGAAGTAATAATAGTAAATAATGAAGCAATAACACCTATAATGTGTGAGAAATTAGATACCTACATGAGCCTCAAAGTGGGATCAGGTAAGAGGTATAATGCCAAGCATCATTTAAGCGTGTAAGGATCTATAAGAAGTATACAAATCACAACTAGAAAATAAGTGAACACACATGTACATATAGAAAAGATAATGACATACTAGATATTTGGATAACACAGTAAGTAAAGTGCAATAAGTAACTAATATAAGCAAGCAAGAGTATATGTGATAAAGATATGCAATTTGTAGTGTATGAGTGTAATGGAACGGTATGAAATGTGAATTTGATAGGATAATCATTCTCCTAATGGATCTAAATTAGTATGAGTTGAGGTTCATTTAGAAAATACCCTCATAAATCAAGGATGAACCATTATAAAAAGAGTGTGTCATCGGAAATGGTTTGATACCATGTGCTTACGAAGATAGTTCATGAAGTATAGAGCATGAAAAAGTAAATGATGGCAAGGTTAATTTCAGATTTAGACACTCAACATTAAAGTATGAACCGTGGAACTAGAGTGCATCATATGGTAATTACTATACAAGTGTGTGTATCATGATGTGTAAGAGAGATGAGAAATACTAAAGGCGAAAACCATAGCATAATGTGTATGTGTAGAGACTAGAAAAAAGTGATAATGATTAAAAGAAGGGGGAAGAAAGTAGAATCCCCCAAGTGTTTAGTGTGGAGAAAAATCAAGTAAAATCATATAGAATATCGTCATTGTCGATTGTAACCAACAAGAGTTGGATCAAAACATTGGTAAGAAACAATGTAGGGTTGATCATATAAAGAGCCCTTGCAGATAAATTGTACATGCCCATTACATATTCTTCATTAGTGAAAGGTGGTTGTGGAAAACCATGTGTATACCATCGAGTGAGATTTGGATAATATCCTAATAAAGAGTCATTGCAAATATAGATGCGGAAAAGGGCATAGGAACTGTGATATCAATATGATTTTGATCTAGTGTTCCATCAATGTAACCAATCAAAGGTTTCCCAATTGTGATTGGATAAGAACAATGAGTATGTGTAAGGAAGACTACAAAATGGAAGACACAGAGGCCGTAAGTGATAGTAATGAATACACATCCGTGGTATAAGTGATCGAGTGAGGTGGAGGAAGAAGATTAGTGATCGTGAATAATAGCCGAGCTAAGCCATCATATGTGTAAACAAATCTCAAAACAAGTAGATTTGAATGGAACATGAGGCCAATAATAATTATGAATGAAAAGAGTGCATGTAAAGGGATCCAAGTGTGTAACATAATGAACTTGTGGAGATAAAACAAGTGAAATAATATCTAATATATGTATAACCCCTTAAAAATGAATCATGGAATTAGTAGATGGAGGGAGATTTTTGAACTCGCTATTCACCAAGACCAATATCAATAAAAATATATTGGAAATAGGATTCATCAAATTCAATAGGAGTAAATTCAAGATTGTGCAATGTTTCATCATTAAGATCTATGACGTAATCCTCTTCATCAAAATTATTAATGCTAACATTATCTTGTTGTATAACATTATCAAGAATATTGATAGGAGTGGACTCAAATGTAGAATTTGTAGAAGCCATGATAGGTGGAGAAGTAAAAACCATGGGGGTGTTTATAATGGGTGATATAATACAAGTAGTAAAAGTAGGCATGAATGAAGTGCATGGAGTACTAGCAGAAGAAGAAGAAATAGGAGCGTTAGATTAATCGACATCATATGTACTAACTTGGTGATATGGAATTGGTTGAGATGGATGAATGGGCATAACAATAATAAGATCTATGTGGAAAAACTTGAATGGATCAAGATCCACAAAAAGAGTATGTTCATAACCATCATGTAAGAATTTTATGCACCAATGAAGTGTAGATGGAACAACATGCATATCATGAATATAGGGTTTTTCAAGTAAGAAATTATATTGAAATGTGGCATCATTGAAAAATAATGCAGTATGAACCATTTTATTCTCAACCTTTAAAGGTAGGTTGATGGTGCCCATGCATGTACTAGTGGTTAAATCATAGATACAAATGAATTGAGAATATGTTTTAATTAGATTGTCAATAATGGCCATTTTAGTGAGGAAAGAGAGATAATAGGTTTATAACAAAGCCATTGTAAATGAGTACATGGTTAATACAAATTGTACCAATAGTATCGTGATAAACCAAGGTATAAATAGAGCATAACCAATAGAATGAGGGATTTCCTCATCACTATAAGATATAACATATGTAAATTTTTAATATATTGAATGAGGTGAGAAAATACAACAGGTGAATTATTGTTTTTAATGTGAATAGAGTGAAGAGCAACCTATAATGTTTGACAAAAATTAGGTGCACTGTGTAATAAATCATAAAGATATATTTTTACTGGTATATTATTAAGCCACTCTATGATGTCATAACCCTTATAGGTAGTGGAATGAACTACATAAGTGATAGGAGGTTGGAAAAAGATAGGTGGAGCTGTAGGAGGATGAGTACGATGAGTGGTGATGACATTAATGGTCAAATTAGATATTGGAGTGAAAAATCAAGGAGGATGTTGAGTACAAACTTGGATAAAATAAGTAGTAGTAAGACTTCCAAAACCTTAGTTAGAGTAAAATAAGAATAAGAAGAATGATCCATGAATTCAAAATAAGTGTATAAAATTTGATTCATTCTCAAAAGGAAGGGTTTAAATAAGTAGGTTCACCAACTAATTTAATTTATTCTAAATTAAATATAATATTCCGTAGTCATATATGATCATAAATGCTAAAATACATATTTGACACAAAATATAATCTAAAAAATATGAAACCATAAGTGTAAGAGAGAGGAATGGAATTAGTTGATTTGTACTTGATCCGGGACTGATGCGATGGGAAAACTACTAAGCATGAAGTGAAGAGTGTCATAAATTCTCATGATAAATTACAAACCATACGAATATGACCGGACATGGGAATCGAAGGAAGGACAAGGGCACTTGGACGATGAAAACTTGTATTGCATGCCTATGACTGTAAAATGGTAAGAACTTGATATTCACTATGTCACACAAGTGTGACAATTTTTCTTTGATCACCTATGTGTCACAATATGATTTTTGAGGTATCGTTAACACACAAAATAGATATCACCTACAAAACCTACAATACTACATCGAATCTAAAAATTAAATATGCAATATGAGGAGTCGATTGAACCCAAAGGTCACCCGATAGAGTAATCTTACAATTGAGTGGTGCACTACATCTCATACTCTATATAGTTCTTGTGAGTTACCTAGGATTCCCTTGTGTAAGTGCACTTGATATCGGGATGTAGCTAGATGTAACAATGTAGATAGATGTGTGAATGGAATAAAGAAACTTCCCCTTATTATGCAATGTATGTAGAAAATATAGTCCCTTGTCCCTTGATTGAATGCCAAATGGATGCTTTGAAGTTATTTAGGTGCCTTTTGAGTGTAATATTAGGTGATAGTAATAATATTTAGAGCTTGGTCCTTTATTTTGAACACATAACTATGTATTTATATGATTCCCTTATTTAAATTTCATAATTGACAACTGGAAGGATGAACCATACGTGAAAAAGGTGCCTAAAAGATGAAAGAGACCCCAAAAAGAAAGTAAAGTGGAAAAGGTCGGGGGAACCCGGAGGGGCTAGGGGCACTTAGGAAATCCTATCTTGGTTGGGTGTTGGTTTCTGGAGCCATAAAAGATAAATATTTAAAATACCGACTACGATGTGGGGTATGGAAGATCAAATAGAAAGAAAGAAACAATGAAATGAGGCCAAATATAGTGATCAATTACTAGTTTTCTTGCTTAGGAATCATATGAATGCTACAACATTTTTAGAACCTAGAAATGTACCCAAGTGCATGTTTTTTTCTACAAAATTAATTTAAAATCAAGGAAAGTGATATACCTAAGAAAATTTTTGCCCAAGGTATGACCATTATGCATTCAAATTTCTTCCTTTTGGACTCATGAACACATCACTAACCTTTATGGATTTAATCAATAGTGTGCTAAGATATCATCTAGAAGGGTTTTTGTTAGTTTTTTTGACGATATATTGATTTATTCATGAACAAAAGCTGATAAAATTCATAATTTACAATTATTTTTACAAAGGAGACAACATAAATTATATGCCAAGTTGTCAAAATGTAGTTTTTTTCAAAGAAAAGTGCACTATTTGGGTCACGTTATATCAACGGATAGAATTTCGATTAATCCACCAAGAGAAAGGATATCATGAAATTTTTGACACCAAAAATGTACACAAGGTATGTAGTTTTATGGGGCTTGCAGAATATTATAGGAAATTTGTTGAGGGGTTTTCTAGAATTGGAAGTCATATTACCTCATTGCAAAGAAAAGGGAAGAAATTTTTATAGATAGAAAAATGTGAAAAATCGTTTCAAATCCTATAGGAAATAATGATTACTGCACTAATTCTAAAAGTTATGAATCATAATGTACAGCTTCACCATGGTCATAGATACATAAAGTGAAGGTTTTGGAGGAAGTTTAATTCAAGATAATCAGATAATGGCTTAAAATTCAAGAAAGATTAGACAAGGGGAGTTGAAATATAACCTAAATGATCATGAGCTTGTTATGAAATATTATGGTTGGTGTTCACATATATTATTGGAGTTGTAATAGTTAATGTGATTGTGAATAAAATCACATAGATTGGGTGTTAGAGATATTATTATGATAGTTATTTGAACAAATCTTGTATATATAATTGATTATTTTTGGGAAAAATTATAAGAGATGTTTGAGGGATTGGATTTCCTTATATATAGGATTAGTCTCTCCTTTATATGTATGAATTTTTGTGGAAGAAATAATATGAATGTTTATTATTAGTGTGTGATAAATTTTCAAATCTCATACCAAATCTATAGAGGTTGCAAATATAATACATGCCTTGCATATGTGGAGGCATTATCATTATCTATTTTTACCCCGAGTAAAATAGAAAACTTGGGAGGATAGGTTTGGGCACTAGACATGGCTTCATGAAGAAATCTAGAATTATATAGGTTTTTCTTAAGTTTGGGGAGCATTGCAAGTGGTTTCCTAAGTTTTGGAGCCGATTCATCAGAAGTGGGCTTTTGGGCCTAAAGGAGCATACACCGTGAAAGAGGATCTGAGCTTCAAAGAAATATTCTGAGAGCCAAGTGAGGAATTTTAAGCCCAAAAAAGTTGAAATGAAATTAATTTTCCATGCCATACATGATGGAAAATGTGAGACATCTTGAAACATCATACAATTTTTGAGGGAGCTAATTTTTCTGGCACACAACTAGCCATCCAGAGAAAGTAGGAGCCAATAGGAGGTCTTAAATTCAAAATTGGATTATGATACCATCACCATTAAATTAAATGGGTAGTTTTTAGGTGGAATAATATAAAATTTCACCCCAGAACTCATTCGGGAGCTCAATATATTGCCTTCACAAGTTACCTAGCGAAACATTTCAGTGCCTTGGGGGCTTTTTTTTTGCAAATTGGTCAATTTCAAGCCTTGGGAGATTTTTTGCAAATTGGTCATTTTCGGGCCTTGGGAGATTTTTTGCAAACTTGTCAATTTGGGCCTTGGGGGATTTTTTTCAAACTAGTCAATTTCGGGACTTGGCGGATTTTTTGCAAACTTGTCAATTTTGGGCCTTGAGGGATTTTTCATAAACTTGTCAATTTTGGCAAATGGTGCAGTTTGCAATTTCAGGTCCGAGGGCCCATTTTTGCAACTTGCATTTTCACCATCTCTTATGCAGATTAATGCCAATTTTCAAATGGGCATAAATTTTTATCTAGTGCTCAAATTTGACAAAAATTATATCATTGGAAAGGTCTTGGCATCCTCTAGGCCATGACATCCCGAAATACTAATTTTGATGAGGTTAGGTGGATAAAAAAGGAGAAAATGTACTCGTCTCCAAAAAGTGTAGTTCTAGGCATCCCAACCACCACAATTAATAAAGTATGGGCATATTTTATTTTCCAAAGCAAGCAATGGTACATGAGGGGATGGATTTTTTAGGGTTCTCCATGCTTTTTGTAGGACATTCAATGCCCTTTATTGGTGGTTGAATGCAAATTTTAAGTTCCCTCTCTCTCTCATTTTTCTTCCATATATTGTAAGGGATCTCATTTTAGTAAATGGTTGGACATTTTTGAAGCTTCTCTCTCTCCTTCTCAGCTTCTAGGTGAACTTGGAGCTTTAAGCCTCCATTTTGAGCTTTGTAATGGGGATTCATGCCTTCTTCCTCAACTATGATGTATTGTGCATATCTTTGAAGCAATAAAACCTATGTTTTTGATCATTTCTCAATCCTTGCACTAGTTTCATTGTCTTTTCATGCCTTTCTTCATGCCTGCAGTATTTTGTGCATATTTCATATTCTCACTTCAAGCTTATATAATGTTGTGTTTAAATGAAATGGAGTATTGTGTGTAATCTTGGCATGTGATGCTTGTCCATCCTCTCCATGCTCACCTTTCTCCATTTTCATGCATAGTAAGTTGTTCAACACCGTATTTTTTTGTTGTTATCACTTTTGTAGTGTAGGATTTCCCTTTTTCATGCATTCTCCTTCTCACTATCTCCTTGGAATTGATAGATTAGGAGTAGTTAGTTGCATTTCCTTCCTTAGGAGTAGTTTAGTGCTAGGAATAGGTAGAGGAACTGGTCTTCTCTCGAAGGTCCGTCTACAGCCTACAAGTCTTACAACTTAAGAGATGGTTGAATGTTACCTTAAACACTAGTTACTCATTCACATAGGCATGAAAAATCGAGGGTGCTATTTTTTTGTGATAACAATTCTGACACGCCCGGTGGGACAAGATTAAGGAGCTTTATATATTCATTTAAGCAAGTTTATGAGCTCATGTTTAAATATTATCCTTTCAAGGCACACACTAAGCACATCTAGCAACTCCACTAATCCAAAAAACCCATTTTCTCGAGTTACACTCCTTTCTTTTCAACCATTTTCTACTCATATTTCTTTCCATATCTTTCATTTTTCTTCCATTCATGAAGTTGTGAAATCATGACTTCATTCCCATCATGGAATTCACACTTACAACAGTGCAATCAGCCTCTAATGAACTTCACAACTCCTCTAGATCAGTGTTATGATCAAATTCAAAACCACTATGCTTACCCCTATGAGTAGTATCAGAATTAGTTTGGCTATGGAGCTTATAAAGAAGAGGGGTATGCATGTAGTAACAAAATCTATATGGAAAACATTGGTTTGCAGGAAAAAATCAAAGAATGGAGGCTAATATGGTGCACTCTCGAGCTATATCTCAAATGAAATCATTCAGATTGGCTTCAGGGATCTTTTTTCATGGGTGTTCCCTTTTCCAAGACATTACAACCCTCAAAAAAATCTTGACTTCATGGCTGAAATGCTTCACCAACTTGCAAAATGGACCGAGGAGATTGAATCTTATGAGCTTGATGCAAGACGAATTTTTCAGTGGATAAGTCAATCACAAACTCCTTGTTCTTATTTTTCTTCTCCCCAATACTTATCATTTCAGCAATGTCATGATTCAAGCTCATTGCATGCTTCCCCTAGTCTGAAATCTAATTCTCCATCTTATATTCTTCCATCTCACCTCAATTCTTCTTCCCTTTTCCCTTCCAAGAAATCATCCCCTAAAAAGAAAATAAATTTTTTATCCCTCCCACCACCAAAAACAATCACAAAATTGGTTGAATCCCAACCCACCCCTCCTCTTGCATTTCTAAGTTCATCATGGAAAGATGAAGGTCAGAAAACTAGCCAAGGTAAACAAAAAGAAGAGCATAATAGAGAAGAGATGATAAAAAAATTGAGAAATTGGGCTCTAAGATTTGGAATTGAATTTTTTTTAATTCCTCTAACATGGTTGATATCTATGATAACTTATGTACTTGAAGTTGCAAATGTTGATATGTGATTCTTGTTTAAAGATGGTGTACTCTTGTGAACTAAGTAATCATGTTTTCCTAGATAATATGTTATCTTTTGAAAATAGATACAATTCTTCCATGTCTTTTCTGAATTCAAAATGAAGTATTTCATTTCTTCTTATGTTGAATGTTCACTACATGTGGATAGAGGAAATTGATTTAGCTTAAACTCATTCATAAGTATTTATTGTATTTGAACTTGTGCTTCACTTTATGATTTCTGATGTAGGATAGCTATACCTTGGATCAATTTTAGTGATCCAAGGCATGCTTTCAATTTCATGACGTCAAGGTCATCTTGATTGAGATGGGAAGAATGTTAGATTTTTGAACCCAGGTTTCCATGAGATCACTGGTAACCTTTTTGCTCATGTCCTTCTTAAGTGATACGAGAAAATCATTTTTATTCTTCATTTGGTAATGTTTAATTGGTAATTTTAGTGATTTTTAGAAGGAACCTAATTAAATCTAAGTTCCTAAGTTGTAAGCTTATCCTAAGTTTAATCAATGAATGCTATTATTATTTTTAGGGAAACATTAGACTAAACTAATAAACTAACCTAAGGACCTAAGTTAGTTTCTAATGTAATGTTATGAACCTAACTATACGATGGAAAAGTGACAAGCAAGCATGGTAATCTAAAATAAATCTTCCTCGTACCCGACCTCCCGAGTCGTGCTTAGAGACCGCCAGGGGGATGGGAAAATACAAGGGTACAGGAAAACTAGTCAAGCAATCTTATGTCTTCGATGCGCACCAGTGGAATCTGAATCTAAGGCAAATAAGGCCCTCCTAACCTAAACTGGTGTGATAGATTGGTCAGCAAGGATGACTGCTCGAAGGATCCAATCAATATCAATCTCTGGCGTGATTCACTCTATAGGTTGTGGGATACGTGGAAAATGACCTAGGATGGTTTCGTGTATGTCTCCAGACAGGGTTATATGATGGATGATAGATATATAGTGGATTCTATGGTCGATTCACTGGTCTAGTCCAGAAATATTTAGCTTTGTTAGCTGCTATGTCTAACAAGGATAATTGTGTGATGATGATACGTGGAAGTGGAGTAGATCTAAATACTAATGTGCGTAAGCCAAAGATCTATGTCCGATTGACTTTGTGGAGTCGTTGGGTTGTGAGATTTGTGGGTCACAACCATAGATTCATGGTTGTTGTGGATCTTCTATGGTCATGTGCGGGATCAGTCCCTAATCCCTAGTATCCAATAGTTGTATGCCTTTTTGGCCTCTATGTTTAGAATTAACAGTTGTGTAATCTTCTCAGAGTATCTCACAGGTGCTCTTGTAACCTGAATTCTTAAGCTAGTATCTATGTCTGTGAGAGTGTCTCCTACATCTAGTTGTGGGACCAAAGGGTCACAACCAAACATTTTCTCTCTTTCAAGCCCTTCTACATTCATGCAGGTATTTATCTAGGGAAATCAGTAGTTTGTCCGATTTGACTAAAATGTGTGCACTTGGTCATCTTCTATATTTAACCCGCTTAATTGTGAGTTGATTTGTTGTAAGTCTGTTGTTATTCAGAAGACTTGGATTCTAAGGCTCGATATATATCAATTATTACCGTAATAATATTGGGTTGAGGCACGATTGGCTCAAATACGTATTCTCTGGGCTCTCTAGGTCCCGTGATTAACATACAAAAGAAAACGATATAAAGCTAACTAGTGACGTAATAAATTAACTATGCAAGATATATCTACGTATATTCCTAAGTTTGATATTTTATTGATAAACTACGAACAAATTTTAAAGAGTGATTATCTAATACATATAAAATTAACAACTAAACTAATAATACATTTAAAACAAACACAGAAACCGAGTATAGCTACTTTTCATGCAATTTGTAGATCTATTCTAAATAACTTGATAACTAATCTACTCTATTTGAAAGACTCTCGATCCTACCTCGTAAGTGAGGAGTGAATCATAGTTTCTAAACAATAAATCCCCACCACTTCCCTAGCAACATCGAAAGTAAAATTAACTGAAATTAAATGATTGGTCACTCTATTTGATATACTTTTAACTAGAACTTTGAAAGCTAGAACACGGATTCTCGAGAATGTGGCGAATCGGATCTTTGTGTGACCTTGTCCCCTCGGTGTGATCTCTTCATTCCTTCGTGCTCATGTGGATCCATAAAAGCATGTAATGCTAGCATCAACAAAATTATATATTGGAACAAAGGCAGCTTAGGATGTAGACTCGAATATAATTGCAGTAGGAGAGGGATAGCGCAAGAGTAAAGAGCTTGGCTTATGCAATTCCTAAAGCGGGATTTATTGCGATTCGTACAACATAAAACATACGTAACCTGAAACTATCCTATTTGATGAACAAAACTTGTAACTTTAATGGCTTCCTCTTGAAATGAAATTATCCTACTTCAATTGATTTTGATGAAATGACAACAACACTTTGCACAAGGAGAATATGTGGCTTTCTGATAAAAGTAATGCTAACTATGCATCTAACAAATGAAACCATGAATCCTAAATAAAATTGGAAGGCTAAGCTATTGAAATGATAAATTCAGAGGCAAGTTTGAGGGGCCATTTGCTTGAGCACAATCTAGTTATTTATAGAATCCCATTTACCCAAAGGTGAAAACCAAATTGATCTCTTAAACCATAAACAATGCCAAAACACTATTCTAGGGAACCGAATCATAAATAAAAGAAAAGGTGGTGAAAAAGTTGGTAAACATTGAATTTTATGTGAGTCGCATTTAAAAAGAACATTTTGGAAAATGTGTGAAGGACCACCACCCCGAGCAAGGTGGAAGTTACATGACCACCGCTTTACTCGGCGGCATCACGAGACCGCCGCCCAGATAGGGTAGTAGTTTCAGAATCAAGAACAAAACACAAAGAAAAGAGGGGAAAAGAGAACAACAAAGCATGCAGGGGCTAAGAGAGACATGTAAGATGTTAACGCATACTTGGAGAGCTTTTCCGGATCCCGAACACCTTACGAGGAGACCTGTATCATCATTGGGGAACGTGTTATGTTGTTCTAGTGGTGCAATACCCTAAAATTTTTGGTACATACATATTGCCCCCTCATAGAATCGTTTTAACCATGAAGAGGCATAAAATGGTGGATCCGAGTATGGCGGTCCCAAAATGGGAAGTTAGAAGTTATACCTGACACGTCCGTGTGTCGAAATGATGCCATCCAGAATTCCCGCCACCTGCAAAATGAAAAGAGGACTCAAGTGCAGATAGACAAAAGAGATCAAATAATAAATACTAAAACATTATGAAATGAGGATGTACCATTTGTGCAGGGATGTGAACTTACCTCCGTCGGCACTCCAAACCTGCGAAAAGGGAATTTAAAACAAGTCAGGGTGCTATATATGTAAAAGTGGGCCCATTTTCCTATTCATTTGTGCACATTGATTTGGTTGATTTTGAGCTCTGGGACCCACGGTGATGGTTTCTCATGAGAGTATAGTCAAAACATTTGGGATGAGATCGTGATCATGCCTCCACAAGTGGAACGTTGACTGCGAGATCACAAGTTAGTTTTTCTTGATTTACCATTTTTATCTCCAAAATGTTAAAATGGTGAAAAAAATTGTCATGGGGGGATAATTTTTGAAAATGTTAGTTTTAATAGGTCTATCTAGGGGGTGCCTACTGGGTAGGATTTGTTTTAGTCAAAATAGCATTTATTTAGCGTTTTTAGGTATTTTTAGGTCATGTGACCCGTACGGAAATTCGGGACATGACCGCCACCACCTGGGCAGGCAACAGCTTACACAACTTCCATCTTGTTCGGGGCAGCGGTTACAAGACCACCGCCTTTAAGGCAGCGATTACGGAACCGCCACCCTGCTCAGGGCGGCGGTCCTTCACAGAATGCACAAACAACACCCTTTTGAAGTTAATTTTGCATTTTTAGCATTCTTATGTGTCTTCATGATTTTTCTAACGTCATTTGGATACTAACTTAATCTGTTTTGTGTGTTTTTGGGTGTATATAAGCGAAGGAGGAGTACATCAGATGGAGCTAAGAGAGAGAGAGTGTGATTGGATTCTAGTAGTATTGGATGCCCTTTCTTAGGATGAGTAGAACACTCTTCAGAGGGCCACTATACTACGCATATCACGGGTCCCGCATGTTGCACCGTACGGTCACATACTTTGTAACTTATTTTCATATTGGGATGCTTGATCGAACACTTTCCGATTACTAGGGGTCCGAGGTGAGTGGACCATTACTTTAGAGGATTTTTACCATATCCTGGGGTCCCAATCATCGGGAGACGGCTCACTCTTGAGACAACAGGTTCACGGGCTTAGATAGCATAGTGGGCATCATACATGGGAGATGTAGTTATCTCCACTGGTTCAAAGAAGGGGGTGAGGGTTTGATTTATTCCTAGCCTACATATCCCATTGATTCGTCAGACCATTATGGGGATCCTTGCCTCAAGATTGATCGGGGATAAGGGAGGAGACACTCTACTCTATTGCTGGTCCCCCATTATTACATAGATTGAGGGACATGGCCGGATTTATGCCTGGGGAGCCGACATTCTTGGGACCACTTATCATGATTTGTACTGGGTGGTCCGTTTATAGGGGTAGTCATTGAGCCATCCGACCCTAGTTATGAGCTAGGTCTATGAGCGTTTCATCCCTTATGGGAGAGGTGTAGAGGTGGCAGATCCTGGAGCCGTGAGGGCAGCTAGATGGATAGATATGTCGGTGCTCAGAGCACCTCACTAGCCAATTACTTCCCTGACCACTGATGACATGGAGGCCACACCTTATCAGGCCATGGCAGGGTTATGGGGTGAGGAGGCTCTTACTTTGATTTCTTTCTCCACCATAGGGCAGCTTGTAGATAGGGTGGGGAGGGTGGAGACACATTCCTTTGGTCGAGTGCCTTAATAGTTTGGCCTAGCTTATGTGGGTATGCTTCCCCAGGTGGTGCCGGTGTACGAGATCGGTTTGAGAGGCTAGAGGAGGTCCTAGAGGCCGGGGTTGGACAATTGTTACTCATGGTGTTCCTATTGTGGCTAGGCGGGTAATATGTGCTCGAGTGAGAGCCGGTGCTCCTCGTGCACCCTTACTTCATATTTTTCCAGTCCCACCCACAACAGATGATCCCATTGACATAGACTCTGAGTCTGAAGAGTTCACAGGGGGAGAGACAGAGGAGGAGACCAAGGTTGAGGCTAGTGAGTCAGGTGGAGAGGAGGATAACGATCCTGAGTGGCATGACACTTAGGATATTTTATAGGTAGAGAGGGCAGAGTAGAGTGCGAGAGGGTGACCCTAGCTTCAGAGGAGCCACTCTCTCAGGGCCTTGGTGGAGAGGATGAGTCCGTAGTGGGACGCTATGTTGCTCCAGCCACGGGAGGAGTACCTCAGTCAGTGGCGGCATCTGTGGTAGGTGCTGACCCTAGGGATCCCTCTTGGAGGCCTGGAGATCTCGAGTGAGTTATCATCCTTCCTTTTAATGTTTTTTTAGTTAGGATTGTCTTAGTTGCTATCTCTCCTTTTGTTTACATTTTATTTTATCTTTTGAATATTTCTAATTTGTTTTCTCCTTTAGTTGTAGAGCTGAGCCGATGAGTGGCAAGACCTAATTCGTCGGTATGCACCGATACCCTGATGATCCCTATGGAGAAGACCCGTGCGGAGCTATCAGTCATTACAGGGGACACTTTAGTGGATGGTAGGCATACCGATTTTTTTCCCCCTATCTGGCATGTGGCTAGGATGGTTTCTACCCTCCATACCGAGATGACAGGGTATAGGACAACAAAGCACTTGATGAGGAGTCATTATCATGGCCATACCATAGCTTCTCCTCAAGATCATGAGCCCTTTGTGCACTCAGAGTGCCGACGTAGCCGGAGTCCTAGACATGGGCATGCACCCTTAGAGGGATCTCATAGGGGTTGAGAAGCCACTTGGCTCTCTTGGATTGTTTTTATGATGTATTTTATATTTCTCGGGCTCTTTGAGAATTTTGACCATGCTTAGCGCATGATGGCATTGTACAGGAAACTTGATCGTTCATATATATATATATTCCTTTTGGATTAGACTCTTGGCATTATGAATTTGTTTCCGTTTCCACATGTAAACTATGGTGTTTAAGTTTATATTCTTTTTAGAATGTATGCAATGGAGAACAAATGATACAAATGTTTACTTTCTTTTTGTATTTTGTGATACTGATATATGATAATGTGATTTTGAACTCGAGCTTCTTATAAGCAATTTTGTTGGTACTTCATATTTTTTGTGACAAAATGAGATGATAGACTGGTATGATGAGTAGATGAACTTTCCCGCTCCTAACTCCACGCAACTAGTAAGATGCGAGGCTCACCACCGTGAGCTAGAAAGGGCACAAGATATGAAATTCGTCAAATGGTAGTGATGAGAGATAGACAAAGCTTTGGTGGAACCAAATTAGGATGCTACAAGCCTACTCTACTCGAGTGACTCCATAGTTTGGGATGCAACTTGCTTTGCGGTTTATCTAGACTTAGATCCATAGATGGCCACATGGTAGACAAAATCTGGGTTTCAAGGTTTTGAACTCTCTTGGAATTTTAGACATCTGATTCATTTGTTTTTGACTCAAGATTTCAAAAGTTCATTTGAATTGTTTTCTTATGATTTTCAACGTTTATTTGTCAAGAGGACCCCCTACACCTTTCCCCATGCTACTAGTAAGAAGCGTGGGTTTATCACCATGGACAAGGTACAAGCGAGTAAGGGCATTCCCATCCTTTCCCAACCCTACGTCACTAGTAAGAGATGTAAGCTCATCACCGAAGGTTGGTAGGGCAAGGAAATGTGTAAAAATAAAATTTTCTGTTTGATCTATGTTTGACTTGCTTTTTTGAGTAAAATGTCAGTGTGTTCTTATTTCCAAAGAGATATACATAGGGGATAGATGTGACATGATGAAGCTTCTAGAACAGACCATAGGCAAGACACCTATCCTAAGAAGAAACCAAAGGTGAGAACAAGCATGCAGACCTTGGTATGGTTACCGTTAAGACTTTGTCATATCTAGCTTTATCTGATGAAATGATTATGAAATGGTTGATGATGCCACGGAAGTGAAAAAGTATGATTAGAGTGTTCATGCCAATAACATCAGAAGTTGTAATGAATTGCTTTGAGAATGAGTTCCTTGATCACAAAATTGTACGAAACAAGTGGACAAAATGAACCTAACTACATGAAGATGTAATGTAGATATAGTTATACAAATAGTGTTGGTTGCTTATGCATAGAATCGTTTAAGGTGCAAGGAATTGACACTTTCACCAAATTCCTCGCCTTCTAGTGTGCATAAGAGATATGCTCCATTTCCATAGTCCTTCGTGACTAGGTATGGGCCCAACCATTTAGGCTGGAATTTCCTTCCTTCGCCGGTCATTTTATCAATCTGGATGTCTAGTCTTAGTACTAGATCTCCTTCATATATATTTCATTCATAGAAATTTTTGTTATCTTGTCAAGACATCCGGTCAAAGATAAACTCTATGTCGTTGTTCAAAGATCTAACCTAGTCTCATCTAGGCTTTCTAATTGGGAGAGACGTGCTTCTCTATAAGCTTCTTCATCCAGAATCCCTTGTAATGAAATATGGAGACTAGGTATTTCAACCTCAAGTGGGAGAACTACTTCCGCTCCGAATACCAGCGAGAAAGGAGTTGCTCCTGTTGGTGTTCTTATTGAGGTTCGGTGGGCCCACAAGGCTGGGTATAACTTTAAATGCCAATCTCTTTTGTTTTCTTTCACCGTCTTGAGAAGAATGGATTTTAATGTTTTGTTTGTTGCTTCAGCCTGCCCGTTGGCTTGAGGGTAATACAGGGAGGCCGTATGATGATTTATTTTAAATTTGCTACATAGTTCGTGGACCTTATCATTCTTAAAGGAAGTACCATTATCTGAGATAATGATTTGCGGGACACCGTACATACAAATGATCTGGCTCAAAATGAACTTGGTGATCATAGAACCTGGTATAGTGGTAAGAGGCATAGGTTCTACCTACTTGGTAAAATATTCGGTGGCCATGATTATGAAGTTATGGCCATCTGTTGACGAGGGAGAGAACTTCCCTATCAAATCTAGGCCCCACATAGAAAAGGGCCATGGAGTAGTGATTAGTTGTAGAGCTTGTGCCAGCATGTGAATCTCGTGGGAGAATTCTTGGCATTTATGACACCTGTGCACAAAATCTACTGTGTCGTGTTCTAGAGTGGGCCAGAAATATCCCATCCAGTGTATTTTGTGAGTGGTGGCATGGCCACCAAAGTGGCCCCCGCATATGCCGCTGTGGGATTTGTATATAATTTGTTTGGATTCTTCTGTGTCAACACACCTTAGGAGCATTCCATCGAAAGCCATACAATAGAGCACCTGTTCTATAATAAAATATTTAGCTACGATAATGCGCAACTAGCCTCCTTTGTTACAGTGTAGCATCTTCTGGATAAGTATGATCTATGATATAATTAATAATATCAGCATACCAAGGACATTCTGAGATTGGAGATCTAGTTTTGACATAGTATATGCATTCATCAGGAAATTCTAGATTTAGTAGATCACCTCTATCTAATGGGTTATCAGCTAACCAATCTGCAATGATTTGTCCCTTAATGGATTTCTGGTTAACGAAAGTTAATTCAAACTTGCCCATTAAGGTTATGAAGCATCCATCCTTTTTAGACAAGGACCCTTGTGTGAGGAAAGTTCGTAAATGGTCTATTTTTATATTGAATTTTGTTTCTTGATTTAACATGTAATGTCTTAAGTGTTTGGTTGCAAAGACTATGGCAAGGCATTCTCGTTATGCTTGCATATAATGTATTTCATAGTTGAGAAACATTCGGCTAATGAAATAGATCACACGTTCTCATTTGTCATCATCTTCTTGGGCTAGCATACAGGATAGAAAGACATTGGTAGCTTGTGAGTATAAGATCAAAGGGTGATCCGCTTAGGTGGTGTTAGCGTGGGTGGTGACAATAGGAAACACTTAACTACTTTGAAAGATTTGTTGCATTCTTCACCCAATCAAGACTATAATCTTTCTTGAGTAGATTGTTGATTAGATGAATGGAAAAGCTTAAATCGGGGATGAATCTTTGGATTACACCGAGTTTTCCAAGAAATTTCTTGATTCTAGATTCATCTCAAGGTGGGATCATTTTGAGAACAACCTAGATTTTGGTGGATCTACATCGATCCTCGTGACGATATAATGTAACCTAGGAGCTTCCCTTCACACACCAAAGATGTATTTTTCTGGATTTAGTGTGACTCCATATTCTATTAGACATGAAAGGATGACGTGGAGCACTTCTAGGTGGTCACAATGCTTCCTGGCCTTGGCCAACAAGTCATCTACGTAGGATTCCACAATTTTGTGAATAAGATCATGAAATATGTATGTCGTTTCCCGTGGGTATGTATCACCAGCGTTCTTGAGACCGAATGACATAACAACGTAGCAATAGGTTCCCCAAGGAGTTATAAATGTGGTTTTGGCTTAGTCTTGTTTAGATATTCTAATTTGATTGTATCCTGAGAACCCATCCATGAGGGACAAAAGCTCAAATCTAGTTGTTGCGTCAACAATGATGTCAATGGATGGTAATGGGAAGTCATCCTTGGGGCATGCCTTATTAATGTCTCGGAAGTCTATGCAGATGTGTATCTTCCCATTCTTTTTGAGAACGGGAATGATATTAGATACCCACTGAGAGTAATCGACTGGTTTGATGAATCCTACTTGGAGGAGTTTCATTACTTCTTCTTTTACCATGAGAGCTACCTTAGGTTTCATTGGTCTCAATTTTTGTTTAATCAGCTTTGCATCTGACTTGGTGATGAGGTTATGTACCGTGATGTGTGGTGCAACTCATGTCATTTATTTATAATTAAAGGCGAAGGCCTTTTTATGTTATTTGACAATTCACGTGTGTATTTATATTTCTTTTTGGGTTAACGAAGATCCTAATTTCAAGATCATTGGATCATCCTCCATTCGATGTTAATATCACTTGTTTCTTTGATTAAAGAAGCATTACCTTCTTTAAACTCGGGCGGAGCTGGAGGTAGTTCCGGATCATCTCCATTCTCTACCATGTATATGCTTTGAGCTCCTTTTGTGGGGGAATCTCCATCATGGGATTTCTGACGAGTAAGAAGACGAATGTGGGATTAAAGACAAATCTGCCATGTGATGGGTGAGATGTAACTCTGCATAGGTGTTTAGGTAATCAAGAGTGGCTCTATGACTATCAACATGATCTAAGATAGTAGATTTATTCTCAGCTATGTTTGTTAAAAGAGGGTTTGAAATTTTCTTTACTAACGGTTCAGTGCAAAGAGATACCATGAAACGGGTGTCTTCTAACTCACTACTTGGAGTGAAATGTGAAGCTGAGCTTCTTATCAAATCTGCGAGAAGATTTTGTTCTCGCGGGATTGCTTCAATTGATATGAAGTTAAATCCTTTGCTCAAATCTAGCACTGCTATTTTGTAGAGTCAAATGTTCATCTCTAGTATCATACACCTCGATACTTGATTTTCTACTAATTGAGAGTCTCCTAATACCCCGACGTTATCAATTCCAAGCCTTTTAGCTAAGATGAGGCCAAGGAGGAGGGATTCTTACTCAAAGCACCGTTTTTGTACACTCAAAATTTAGTTTAAAGGTGAATGGTAAGATCTTTCCCTTGGGAGAAGTAAAGATCACACACGCCCCAACCCTATAATGACATCTAGCAACATCAAAATGGAGAGTCCAATATTTAGTTGGGAAGATGGATGTTGGGACATTTGCTATGTCATTTCCTTCTACTTTGGTTACTTCTACCATGTAGAGATCCTCTGCTGGAAGAGAACCAACTCCTAAGGTATATCCCATGCCTACAGAATCAAATGGTAGGAAGATTGGTAGATCCTGTTCTAACAACTCGACAATATTTGCAGTAGTTCCTAATGATACGGTTTCGACAATGTTAGCCTCATCCTTGAGGGTTGGAATAGTCTTGATTGGGTTCGTAACTTCTATTTCTGTTGTGGGTACCAACTTTTCTTCTGGTCTTGCGTCGGTTGGTTTATTAAGTTGGTTTGTCGAGAGTTCGAACTCAAAATGAGTGCCTAGCCTTTTCTTTGGGTCTACTAGGTGTATATTGAATGGTTTTGGATCACCTTTTTCTACGAATACCTTTCCTAAGTGTAAAAACCTTACTTCTTGAAATAACGTAGAAGGGATTGCCTTCATACGGTGTATCCATGGTCGGCCGAGGTTCATATTATAGTTATTTTCCGATCTATAATATAAATCTCAGTCAAGATTGTTTTGGTCCTAAGGTGACCGGTAGTATTATAGTTCCGATTAAAGTAGTTTTAAGGCTATCATAGCCTCTTAGCATGTTCCGAGTTGTGGAACAATTTGTTTCTCCATACCCTAGCTTTTGAAGGAAAGAGAAGGGGACTATGTTAACTGCTGCCCCATCATCAATCATTGCGCGTTTAATGTAATTGTTATAAACCCGAGACTTGCAAATATAAGGTTAGATCACCTCTTCGTGGAATCTCGGCGTCTGTTGGCATTTTTTTATTTTGAATATAAACTCAAGTATCTCTATCCGGCTGTCCCGGAGGGTGAATATCAAAGTCTATGTGGTTTACCTATGTTTTGGGAGGTGCAGTGATTTTAATTAAATGACCTAAACCTAATGCTTCTAAAAGAGAAGCCCTGTGGGTAGGAGAGTTCTTTAATAAATCCAAAAAGGATATATGAGAGAAAGTCTTTGTTAGGTCATTAATCAAATCATAGGCACCTATGGGTTTCACTAATATTTGTTGGATGTTGTCTGTCTCTAGTGGGTAACTTGGACTCAGCTAAGAAGAATACTCTCGTGTCCTTGTTACAACTTCTATGGGTAGTTCGGTGTCTAACTCCACTAAACCGACTATCTTAGGTCATGGCTGACTTCCTAATTGTGGTGCAACTGGTGGATTTAGTCAAGTCGAGGCTTCATGATCATTGTTTCTTGTCATTACACCTTTGTTCACCCCATTCATATTTAGCCTGTTGTTATTGTGATTTGGAAGTGGATCATTTAATATTTTGAGGGGTGTATTTTGAGGGGAGAGTGCCCTTGTAAAATTATTTGGCCCTGGTGATGTAGGATCTGCTAAGAACATGTCTATGAATATTTGTCTTTGTTCTTCTGGCAGCCATTGCATGAACTTATTGTAGTCATGACACGTTCTAGTGTCATGGCCTCAAATCTTGTGGAAACCACAATATGAATTGGGATTATAATTCCTAGGTTGTTGGTTTGGTGCATATTGTGGTCCAAAACTTTGATTAAACCATTGCCTATTGGGATTAAGATTTTGTATTTGTTGTTTTTGGTTTTGGTATCCAGTTGAGTTTTGATTTGAACCCTGTGTTTTCCGTTACTATTGTTGTTGTTGTTGTTGATGGTTAAAATCCACCGTTGTATTGATTTTTGGAGTAACATTGTTGTTTCGTTGATTATTAATCAGTGGTGGAGTATTTACAACATTTGGCCTTTTAGCTTGGTCAGTTACTCCATCTGTGGTTGTGCCGTGATTTTTGTTAAGGATTTTAGGTCCTTGATTAACATTTGTGGTAGTTGGATAAGTCATAGTACTCTGGGTGGGGGTGATTAACCTCCCATTTGTTCCATATGTCTTGCATGACCGCTATCTATTGCAGCTTGATCTATTTGGAGGGTGCTCTCAAGTACTTCATCGTAATTCCTTCTTCTAAAATTCTTCCTTTATCTCTCTCCTGAGAGAATGAAGGAATAAATTACATAGTTCCATCTGATCCATGTTTGGAGAACTTGCAAAGAATAAAGGAATGTACGCCATCTTTGGATGAAATGAGCAACACATTCATTGTGTTCTTACTTAATATGCAAGAATTCCCTGATTCCTGTTCTCAATAGTTTGTTCATGTCGAACACCTTGATGAAATCTGAAATGCGTTGTTTAAATGAATGGATGGAAGCTTCAGTATTCTCAATACCAATCGAGGGTAATGCCCTCTAACATTTTGGGAAATATTTTGGCAACAACCCTATCCCAAGGAGCAGTTCTCGAATGGCTATGGCATAGGCCTTGATATGTGCGTTTAGATCTCCCTCTGCTTTGTATTTGGGAAAATCGGGAAGAGTTCTTGGAAGCATAACGCTTCGTATGGTGAAGTCCAAGGGCTCTTTCAAATATTTTGAATAAGTCCCTATCGCATAGGTTTCGACCATTAATGGTGCCTACTGAGGGGGTGGAGGTAGAATGGGTTGTTGATATGGCGTAGCATACGTGTTTTCTGGGACATAAGGAAATCCTTGTGGTTGAGCAAGCATGTCGGGAGAGGAGAATATATCTCCTTGTGGTGACTTGGAGTACATGTTTAAGTATGAAGGGGTATTGTCTAGGAATGGATTATTTTGTACTAGACTGGGAGGTACTGGAATGGTGTTAGAAGTGATGGTTCTAGTTGGCGCCTGTTGTGAATACTGAGGAGGCATGCCCAACGTGCCTATTCCTGTGAGGAGGTCTACTTGGCTAGGATGGTCCAGAGAGGATTGGAACTTCCTGTCTGCATGAATTGAGAATTTTGACTTGCTTGAGCAAGTTCTAATCCTCTAACCTTTTCTATTAGAGTTGAAATGACTTCATTTGGTAAAGTTACATTAGTTTTCCTTAGTGGAATTTGTTGTACATTCCGAGGTTGTATAGGAATTTGATACCCCGCTATGAATTGATCATTACCCTACCAAGTTTCACTAAGGGCATTTCCTATAGCTAGTGGCGTGGAGGTATTTCCTTGAAAAGAGACCTCGGGTTGTGTTTAAAAACTTCCTACAGTGGGTACGTACTTTGAGAGTGTTTTTCATTCCTGTCATAACGTACTAAATGTTCATCTTCTAAAAATAGATATGGAGATGAACCAGATGGATCTAATTGTCTACTAATTTGTGGTCTAAGTAATACCTGAGGGGACAAACCAGATTCTCCTATAAATGTAATGGCGTTCGAGCCTGAAGGCTCTGGGTATTGCGTTCGAGCGAGCTGATCCAACTCCTCTATTTGGAAAGAAGAACTATACCTAGTCCTTTGAGGTGGAGTTTGCGTTGAAAACTATTTAGTTGAGTAGTTGTCACCCATACTGAGAGTGAGGGTGATGAATGTCTATTCAGTTGAGCGTAGTATGCCTTAAGACCTAGGAGAGGTTTGCCATATGCATCGAATCATGACATATTCAAGGGGTATATAAATACCCGCAGAATAATGGGAAAGAGTGAAGGTGTATGAAAGAGGTAATAGTGAAAGCACTGTTTTGTTCACATCGGGTTCACCAATTTTGTTGGTGAAGCTGATGTGAAGGCAAATGAGGTATAAAATATGAAACAGTTGTTTGTTTCACATCAATTTCACCAATTTTGTATGATGGAAAAGTGACAAGAAAGCATGGGAATCTACAAATAACTCTTCTTCCTTGTGCCCGACCTCCCGAGGTCGTGCCGAGATAGCCGGTGGGGATGGAACATACGCGGGGTATAGGAAAACTAGTCAAGCAATCTTATGTCTTCGACGCGCACCAGTGGAATCTACGAATCTAAGGCAAAGAAGGCCCTCCTAACCTGAACTAGCATGATAGATCGGTTGGCAAGGATGACTGCTCGAAGGCTCCAATCAATATTGAGCTCTGGCGTGATCCAATCTATAGGTTGTGGGATACGTGGAAAATGACTTGGGATGGTTTTGTGTATGTCTCCAGATAGGGTCATATGATGGATGATGGATATATAGTGGATTCTATGGTCGATTCTCTGGTCTAGTCTAGAAATCTTTAGCTTTGTTAGCTACTATGTCTAACAAGGATAATTATGTGATGATGATAGGTGAAGTGGAGTAGATCTGAATACTAATGTGCGTAAGCCAACATCTATGTCTGATTGACCTGTGGACTCGTTGGGTTGTGAGATTTGTGGGTCACAATCGTAGATTCGTGGTTATTGTGGATCTTCTATGGTCATGTGCGGGATCAGTCCCTAATCCCTAGTATCCAATAGTTGTATGCCTTTTTGGCCTCTATGTTTAGAATTAACAGTTGTGCAATCTTCTCAGAGTATCTCATAGGTGCTCTTGTAACCTGAATTCTTAAGCTAGTATATATGTCTGTGAGAGTGTCTCCTGCGTCTGGCTGTGGGACCAAAGGGTCACAACCAAACATTTTCTCTCTTTCAAGCCCTTCTATAGTCATGCGGGTATTTATCTAGGGTAATCTGTAGTTTGGCTGATTTGACCAAAATGTGTGTGCTTGGTCGTCTTCTATATTTAACCCACTTAATTGTGAGCTAATATATTGTAAGTCTCTGTTGTTTGGAAGACTTGGATTCTAAGGTTCTGATCTATATCAGTTATTGCCGTAATAAGATTGGGTTGAGGCACGATTGGCTCAAATACGTATTCTCTGGGCTCTCTAGGTCCCGTGATTGTCATACAAAAGAAAATGATATAAAGCTAACTAGTGACAGAATAAATTAACTATGCAAGATATATCTACGTATATTCCTAAGTTTGATATTTATTGATAAACTACTGAACAGATTTTAAAGAGCGATTATCTAATACATCTAAAATTGACAACTGAACTAATAATGCATTTAAAACAAACACAAAGCAACCGAGTATAGCTACTTGTTTGTGCAATTTGTAGATCTATTCTAAATAACCTGATAACTAATCTACTCTATTTGAAAGACTCTCGATCCTACCTTAGAAGTGAGGAGTGAATCATAGTTTCTCAAAACTATCAATCCCCAAAACTTTACTAGCAATATCGAAAGTAAAATTAATCAAAATGAAATGATTAGCCACTCTATTTGATATAATTTTAACTAGAACTTTGAAAGCTAGAACACGGATTCTACTGAGAACATTGGCGAATCGGATGGTGTGTGACCTTGTCCCCTTAGTGTGATATCCTCGTTCCTTTGTGCTCACATGGATCCAAAAAAGTGTGTAATTCTAGCATCAAAAAAGTAGATATTGGAACAAAGGTAGCTTAGGATGCAGACTGAATATAATGCGAGTAGGAGAGGGATAGCGCAAGAGTACAGAGCTTGGCTTATACAATTCCTAGTGGGATTTATTGCGAGTCATGCAACATAAAACGTCCAGACCCTGAAACTATCCTATTTGATGAACAAAACCTGCAACTTTAATGGCTTCCTATTGAAAAGAAACTATCCTACTCCAATTGATTTGGATGAAATGACAACAACACTTTGCACAAGGAGAATATGTGGCTTTCTCGACGACAAGCAATGCTAACTATGCATCTAACAAATGAAACTATGAATCCTAAACAAAATTGGAAGGATAAGCTATTGAAATGAGAAATTCAGAGGCAAATTTGAGGGCCATTTTCTTGAGCACAAGCTAGCTATTTATAGAATCCCATTTACCCAAAGTTAAAAACCAAATTGATCTCTTAAACCATAAACAATGCCAAAACACTATTCTAGGGAGCCGGAATCATAAATACAAGAAAAGGCGGTGAAAAAAGCTGGTAAACGTTGAATTTTAAGTGAGTCACATTTAAAAAGAACATTCGGAAAATGCTTGAAGGACCACCGCCCGAGCAGGTGGAGGTTATAGGACCGCCACCCTACCTAGGTGGCGGTCACGAGACCGCTTCTAAGCAGGGCAGCGGTTTCATAATCAAGAACAAAATGCAAAGAAAAGAGGGGAAAATAGAACAAAAAAGCACACAGTGTTAAGCGGGACATGCAAGATGTTAACACATACTTGGAGAGCTTTTCCAGATCCCGAACACCTTGCGAGGAGACCTGTATCATCATTGGGGCACCTATTACGTTGTTCCGGCGGTGTAGTACCCTACAATTTTGGGTATGTACACTAACCTAAGAATTGGACTCGCCTAAAGGGATGGAATGGATGACATACTATGAGGTGTCGGTGGCACTAATCTCTAAGTATTTAAGAGGATTAAATGGGGCTTTAAACACCCTATTACCACCAATTTTGGCGAGTGCATGAAGGTTTAGTGGAGGTTGAGTTGTCACCTCTGCTAAAGTATAAGTTGCATGGAATTTAAACTTGGTAATAACCAAACATGAGTTGGCAGAGGTGGGAAATAAGGAAGGACTCTGTCAATCCTATTTGCATTAATTGATCTCGCCATTGCAAAAAAATTTCCTAGGAAATAGGGGAAGTTGGAAGAAAATATGGTTTTTAGTTTTTCATTGTTCATTTGGTTTTTGTGAGCTTTGTAGCTCTGCATGTGGTTTTTCATTTTCAAACCTCTAGTTCAAATTTTTGCATGCATATTTTTACCTTGCATGGTGGTGATGATAACGGAAATCAAGCTAGGAAGTTATAAGAGGAAGAAATGAATGGTTTCATATATGGTTTTTAGCATTTTCATGGAAGATTTTCTATTAAGGTTCTGCTTGAATATTTTCAACAAGGAATAGAAGATAGGATATCTATCAGACATGATAGGCCATATCTCTTTAAATCTTCTACTTTTATTTAAATGTCTTCATTAAAATAACTCTACTCTTGATTGGAAACTCTCTGGTTCTTGTTTTTATGTTTCTTATCCTTGCAATAATGGTTTTTTTGACTAAGTTATTATGGATGCATTATGATATTGTGTTTATTGAGTTGTATATGGGATCTGGGTTATATGAATTGATTTACGGATATATTTATCTTGTTGCATATGAAATTCCTTGGATTTTGTTCAAATATGGGTAAGTTTCATTGTTGGATTGTACCCTGTTAAGGTAACTTGGAAATGTGGAAAGGACGTCAAGTTTTGATGGAATCATCTGGCTTAGCTTAAATTATTTCTCCTTGTTGATAGTTGTGAAGACCAACCCTATTTGGTTTAATCATTTCCGACTTTATTTTTGGTTACTAGTAGGGAATACCCACTTGTAGAGAATTTGGTTATTCTTATTTTGTTTACCCTTAATTGAAACTGAAACGAATCATTTGTTTTATTGGTTAAACCGTGTATAGGAGATTATATCTTACATGGATGATGAACAAGAAGGTAAACCTGTTGAATTTTTGGGTTTCTATTCTTTTTGACTGATTTGTTTATGATTACCCATTATGGCATACATTATTGCTTTGGGTAAGATTTTGTTGATCTTATTTGGAATTTGAATCCCATCTAGCATTGGAAATGCAATTGTATTTAGGGAAAATTGTTTCGATTCACTGTTGTCTTTGTTGGTCATAATTACACTCCTTCTCAGATGGACTAGTTGTTGTAAGGACTTGTTTGTGCTTCCTTTTCATAGTTGAATAATTGGAATGAAAACCCATCTGGGTTAGCTTGTGAAAATAGGTAATGTTTAGTTGGATTTTTCTAAGATGTGATATAATGTCTATTGGTTTTGTATAGGATGAAAGTTTGGTTTAACTCTTTTTCTTCTTTATTTATAATCACTCTTCGAGTTGGTTCTAGTTCATGAGTTTGTGGAACTTGGATTACTTGGAAAATTGGTGTTGATCTTTTCTAGGTTGCAGATCTTATTGCACTTGAATTTTTGTGTTTGGTCATGGTGTTTCCTTGACCTTGATTAGTCTAAGTGTAAGATTGTTCCATGGGAATGATTTGGGACTCGAGCTGGTTCTAAACTTGTAGTTTCATATTCCTTTCCTTGAATTGGTGTTGATTGGTTTGAACTTGTGTGTTTCTCTTAATGATTGCTTGTTCTTCTTGTAGCTTGCAAAAACTATAATCAGTGCAATTTTTTTATCTTTCGGATAAGAATGGGATCTTGTGTAAGGGTTGGAATCACCTTCTTTTTCTTTAGTAATAGATTTTGGGAATAATAGTTATGTTCATGTTTTTATTTAAGCGGACTGCAAAGGCATTATCTATGACTGTTGTATTGAGTTCTGAACTTGGATTTGATTGCAAGCCTTCGGGGACTTATACTGTGAGTTATGTTGGTCTTGTTTCTAATCTTGGTTGGTTGAACTTTCTTACCTGTAATGTTGAGACTTTTCCTTGATCAATCTAATCCTGAGTTAGGTAAGATTTGTTTGATGGAATGATAATCGATTCTTGTTTGATCATTCAGTTATAATACAGGTTGTTAACTTTTGAATACTAAAATAGTATACTTATTATAGAAAGGTAGTGGTTTATATCTTTGTACTTTTTCTCGAAAAGACAGAATAAGTTGAGTTGAGGAACTTAAGTTGGAAAATTAACTGAGAAGTTAAGATTAGGATTTGAAATATGAATTTCTTCCTTCTTAAATACTGCTATTTAGATGACTAGTAGGTTGTAATGAGTTCATATTTTTGTTTGAGATAGAATTAATTATATTGATTTAATTAGTTCTTACTTAAAAATTACTTATTGTAGATTCTATGATCTTTCTCTCTCCTTCTTGTTTTGTAATCTTTTGGGAAATCCTTCTGTTAATTTTTAATTTGTGATTTTGAAACTGTTTCATTAACAAAAGGGTTCCTTTTATGAAATAGTTAGATAAAAGCACATTGTTTTAACATTATAACATTTATCATGCTTAGTTCATATGAACTGACCCATGCTAACAATTTTGTAGATGGATTTCATAAAAGATGAAAGGAGAAAGACATATAGAAAGTTACATCTGTTTTACTAAATAAATTGTTTCTTTATTATGATGACTATGTAGCGACATTACTTGAAATGTAATTTTTTTAGGAAAATAAGATGTAATAAAAATAGTTTTATATTGATGCAATGACATTTTGTAATCCTTGAAATATTCCTAAGATCAGTGAGTGGATCACTCCTTTTTGATAAATGAATTGCTTTGATGATTGTTGATTACTTGATTTACTTGTGATACTTTCATTGGAATAAGTTGTGATATATTACTATGTAATATCATTCATGATGGGGGAAATTTGGATATGCATGTGATATGGGATTACGAAACTTAATAGATCTTATAATATATAAGACTCTTGGATTAAGGATCTGCAATAATAGTTGATTTATTTCCAAGTGAAAGAGAACAACTAAGTTGATACTATTTGGTAGATCTTTAAATAGTAAAAAGGGGATATGATTTGATTATATAAATGTGTATGAATTCTTTGTTATACTAAGGCATATGTGATCTATTTTCATAGTTAGGACATTAGTCCTTGATAAGGAAAAATAATACTTTCCTTGTAATTAAACTAAGATCTTAATTTGAGATCTTGTTAGGTGTTATGATTAAAAATATGAGGATGGTTGGTTGTGTTTTCCTTAAGCATATTTCTACAATTGAAATAGGAATTCTTAATAAGGATAATAAAGGATTTAGACTTCATCTTTATGAAGTCTAAAGTAAAATTTTCAATAAGCTTGTTACAAGCTAAAACTGAAGTAAAAAGATCTATTGATCACACTTTCATAACATTAAGTTCAAACATGACGACATATGAAATAAACAGATAAGATTAAGATGAACCTAAGCATGAATTCAATGTGTTTAGGAAGTATGATTTTATCTACATACCTTCCTTTCATATAAAATACATCTCATAACCTTGTTAGGTTAAATGATGCTTAGTTGACCCTTAAATCATTGTTATAGTTAATCTTTAAGATAATAATTAATTGGGGTAATAAAATTATAATCTTAAGTATGTTAGTATAGTTGAGGAAAATCATTTGGATGTTGGAACATAGAAACTACGACATAGAAACTTCATAATGACAAGGGTCATTATGAGGATAATATGATACAGCCTTCTATGTCTTAGCACCCCACTTAGTTTGATTAAATTGATTGACATAAGTGGATATTTGGCTCATGGTTCCACCCTAAACAAAGATATAAAAATGATCTAGTGTTGCATTCGACTCATGTTGACTTAGGGTGACTAGACACACCCAATCAACATAAGTTGATTGAGTATTTCTATGTATCCTTAGTCACCACGAGTAGTCTTCCACACTAGTGCATATTGCTTCCCTTGTCTAGTGTGAAACCTTGAATCAGATTGGGTTGACAGAAGTCAAGAAAGACCATTCTAGATAACAAAACAAGTGTGGTGAAGGACATATTCCTTTTGATGAGTATGTCATCTTGGAATGTAAACATGGTAAACATGTTTAAAAACTTTGGCCAAATTATTGCAAGCTGATCTGTTGTGTTGTTCTATGTCACCTAGTCTAAGATGTAGGATTTCAGATGAATATCGGTAATAAATATTCAGATAGGCTTCTTAGAAAAAACACTTGGGTACCCATAAAAGGGTAAAGGAACTAAGTATACATAGTATAAACATTATTAAGTTAACATGAGAGATCGATTTAATACCAAGTCATGGAATGAGAGATCGGTGTCTCACCGAGTCATTTACAATTGCATATGGTTTTCTGTTATGAGATGGATTGAAAATGGAATGTGTGTTCTAAATTATATTAATTTAGAATAGAGAAAATTATGTACAAAAAAAAATTCTCCCTTATTTCTAAAGTATTAAAAAGTGGATGTTACAAAATTCCCTTTATGGTAAAGCCTATAGAGGAGGTCAAAGTTGAAGAACAAGTGATGGTTAAGGCTGATTTTGTAGCAATAGTAGAACAATAAGATTAGTAGTCCATATGATTTGAGTGTTGTGTCCATGATGGCACTTTAATTGAAAATATTGGTGATCATATTCCAACTAGAAAATCAATCATGGAGGAGGAAAAGAAATGAGCTCCAAGTCTATACAAAGAGAAGCCACATGGAGGTGAACAAGAAAAATTCAAAGGTCTTGAATCATGAGAAGTTTGCTTAAAAAATTCAGATTTATCTCCCACGCTATCTCTCCAAAATTCTGAATTTTTGGAAGAATTTGAGCTCACAAGCTTCATGTTTGATGATGAAGCTATACATGGTGAACAAATTGTTGATTTAGAGGTCATCATGTAGGACAAAGAATCTTTGAAAGAGTAGGATAGTGAAGAGCTTAATTTCTTATCTACTATGGAGGAGTGTTTTTTGGAGAGGAACCCATATAAATCATAGCCTTTTCTTCCCCATCATTCATCCTTCAACAACGATGAGTCCATTTGTCATGAAAGAGAGCATTCAAGAGCAACTTGCATTTCACAACAGTCTCTTGAATTAAAATTGGAGGAGTTTAATCTTCCAAGTATCACACCAGATGAAGAGGAAGGAAAATAGCATGAAAATGTCACCTCTTTCATACCATTCACTCAAAGGGGACATCAATTGTTTGTAGATGAGAAAAGAGAAGATAAATATCTCATAGACATTCACCTTTCTAGGAAGGCTTGTAAGAAGAATTCCTTATTGAAGTTGGAATTCGAGAAGAAAGTAAATACAACGGATCAAACCTTACCCAAGCAGGTACTTGGCTTCATTGGAGTCAAGAGAGGTGCCACAACAAGTCATGATTTATTATAAGCATGATAAAGAGTCTCAATGTACTAAGGATCTACAATAACACTTCTTGGAATGAAATGATCAGTATTTAGAAGAGGTATTTATTTTGTTCTTAGTTGATACCTTGATGTGTAAGGGAGTGGAAAATCATAATGCAGTCAGTTTTGTACTCCTAACCATAGCTGGATCTAATACCAAATCATCCACATGGATGTAAATCGTGAGAAAGGGTAGTTATAGATGGATCTAATACCAAATCATTCGCATGGATGAAAATTGTGAGAAAGGGTAGTTATTTTTCATAACTAGTGGCAAGATTTATTTGAAGCTTCTCATTTCTCTCATTAGTGTAGGGTAGGAGTAGGTTTTTTTAGCAGAAGAAGTGCTTATGCACACTCTACATGCTCCACTTGGGGTATGTATGATCTTACCTTTGTGTGTGTAGTTTTTGTGGTGTTTTGTTTCTCTTGCACAATCCATTTTAGTCAAGGCATGTTCATGGGGAAATAAGTTATTTTCAGGAAGTTCTAAGTGCACTCCATAATTAGCATATACTTTAGACTTATGTAATTCTTCATCTTGTACCATGATTCAATTCAGTTTTCTTCAAAACTTGAAAAAATCAGATTTGGGATAGTTTCATTACTTGATTTTCATCCCATTAGATCATATTGCAAAGGAAAGAGAATTCTAGATTCAAAACAATTTCCCATTGGACGTTCTCTTGAAGATTTTATTACAAAAGATTGGAAAATCAAAGAAAAGGGCGAGTTCTAGGTTCGATTAACAATGTTTCAATGACTATGGGACAAAATTCGAGTTCATGACTTGTTTACATGTGTATCCAAATGTCTCCATGCCTAATGGGCGCTTCAAGGTCACTGGTCACACATCTAGTAGGAAGATGCCCCGAGAGGTCACCAAATTGTTATCTATTTTTACCCCCGGGTAAAATAGAAAACTTGGGAGGATAGGTTTGAGAACTGGATAGGGCTTCATGAAGCAATCTGGAATGATATAGGTGATTTTTCAAGTTTGGGGAGCATTGCAAGTGGTTTCGGGATGTTTCAGAGGTTTTGGAGAATATACCCTAAAAGAGGACTTGAGCTTAAAAGAAATATTATGAGATCCATGTGAGGAATTTTAAGCCCAAAAAGTTCCTATGGAAGTCCTTTTCCATTCCCTACATGATGGAAAAGATGAGACATCTTGAAACATCATACAATTCCGAGGCAGCTAATTCTTTTGGTGCACAACTAGCCATCTTGAGAAAGAAGGAGAAATTTGGAGGTTTTAAATTAAAAATTAGATCTTTATACCATTTCCATTGGATTTAGTGGGTCTTTTTAAGGTGGAATCATATAAAATTTCACCCCAAAATTCATCCGGAGCTCAAGATATTTCCTTCACAAGTTACTTTGCAAAACATTTCGGCCTTTTGGGATTTTTTGCAAACTAGTCAATTTCGGGCCTTGGCATATTTTTTACAAACTGGTCAATTTTGGATGTTGGGGTTTTTTTTGAAAACTTGTCAATTTTTGCAAATGGTGTAGTTTGCAACTTCAGGTCCGAGGGGCCATTTTTACAATTTGCATTTTTGTCATCTCTTGTGCAAATTAATGCCAATTTTCAAATGGGCATAACTTTTTATCTGGTGCTCAAAATTTGACAAAATTTATATCATTGGAAAGGTCTCAACTTATTGTATGCCATGAAATTATGAATTATTAATTTTTATGAGGTTATATGGAAGAAAAATGAGAAAACGTACTCGGCTCCAAAAAGTACTCCTCTCCATGCTCACCTTTCCCCATTTTCATACATCGTAAGTTGTTCAACATCCTCTTTTCTTGGTGCTATCACCTTTGTATTATAAGATTTACCTTCTTTCATGCATTATAATTCTCTTTGTCTCCTTATATTTGATATATTAGGAGTAGTTAGTTTCATTTCCTTCCTTAGGAGTAGTTTAGTGCTAGGAATAGGTAGAGGAACCAACCTTCTTTGGAGGTCCATCTCAAGTCTGCAAGTCCCACAACTTGAGATATGGTCCAATGTTACCAAAAATACTAGTTTCTCATTCACATAGGCATGGTAAATTAGAGGGTACTATTTTTTAGGTGATAATAATTACCCTTTGGGTAAGCCTTTTGTGCTCAAGATATATCATCAAGGCTTGAAGTATATCATCACTCAACCTAAATTGAATGCATGAAAATGATGTTAGTTATAATTTTTGAGTGAGTATGATTTTTATAAAAAGCTATATTAATGGTAAGGAAAAACAAGTTGCAAATTTAATTTATAGAAGATGCCACATAACATCGATGCCTCAACGAGGAATAATTTTATACAACATATTTTGAGTAAGCTATCTATATATACTTTTTATTGGAAGGTCAAATCTAGGTTAGATAATCGATAGTAGGAATTATAGATACAAAGGTTACACATTATATAGATATGGACTTCTTAGATTACATAACAAAATATATGTACCGACCTTGATGGATTGAGGACCCTAGTATTATATAGGAGAAATAAAAACTCCTTATTTAGTTCACCTTGGAGTGACGAAGATGATGGATAAACTCAAATACGTGTATTTTTGGATAGCGATTAAAAATGACCTTGCAATTTTTTTCCAGATGCTTGGAGTGTCGGTGAGTGAAATATGAACAAGTGTATCTAATGGGGTTGTTAGTTACACATGAACCTCCCGAATGGAAATGAAAAGTCATAAGTATGGATTTTGTTCAAGGAATTCCAATGTCCAAGAACAAACATGATGTGATATTGGTGGTTGTGGATAAACTCACCAAAGTAGCCCATTTCATTCTAGGGAATTTGAAATATGATTTGCTATTTTTGGCAAAGAGGTTTGTTGAGGATATTTTCAGTTACATGGAGTACCGTAGAAGGTTATATCTTATATATATATCCATATGATGCCAAGGTTTTGATAAAATTTATACTCTACCCTAGGAACCAAATTGAATTTCAGTACTACTTATCACCCAGAGACAAATGGTCAAATAGAAAGGGTGAACCAGGTTCTAGAAGAAATTCTTAGTGTTTATTATATGGATCAACAATACTAGTGGGAAGATTACTTACCATTGGTTGATTTTGTTAACAAATAATCACACCATTAGACATTGGGTATGAAACCTTTTTAGGATTTATATGGAAGACAAGTTTGAACACATATTAGTTCAAAATAATTTAAGATATGGTTATTATAAGACCTAACATACTTAGGGACATGGAAGAGTAAGAAAAGATGATTAGGAAATGATTTTTTGAGGCTACATAAATGCATAAGATTTATCTGGATAGGAAACAAATTCCTAGAGAATTTGTAGTGGGTTATAAAGTTTTTTTAGAGTTAGACTAAAGAAGAGTTTTATCAATTTTAGAGGCCAAACTAACAGTTCATTATGTTATACCACTTGATGTTCTCGAAGTGGTTAACCTAGTGGCATATAGACTTGCATTACCTCCAACTCTATCTTATTTCTATAATGTTTTTCACATGTCTTTATTGAAAAGATATCATTATGATGTGTCTCAAGTTATTGATTAGAAATATCTATAGGGATAGGATCCAAAAATTCTTCTAATCGAGACCCTATGGGTGCTTAAGGTCCAAAAGCTTCACTTACAAAACATTTAAATATCTCGAGTGTAAGTTATAGTTTGATCAATATTCATAGGATATCTCTACATGAGAGGACTATGATGAATTCCATAGAGCATACTAATATTTATTTCATTATGTTTTTCTTTGATAGTAGTAATAATTATTAGGATGACACTTCCTCTTAGAGGGGAATGATATCACAACCAAAAATTGTGCATTTGTTGTTTTGGAACATTTTGAGAATTGATTGGAAATGTCCACCATAGATACAACATATTATTTTTGATTATGTAGTTCCCTACCCTCATCACAATTGGTCAAGAACAAATTAAGGGGGAGGTCACCTATTTTTTTCACGGTAATATTTTTACATTTTATGTATTGTTTTGGATGATCAAACCATTAATGAGATTTCTTGTTAAACCTAATTATTCATTATCAAGGTTCTACCATTATAAGTTATATTGAACTAAGATTGTAATAATAATAATAATATATAGTAAATGATCAAGATAATATGGAGTCAAAAACAAACAGAATGAGATAAATAGTAAATAAATGTATGAATATCAAACAAATGAAAACGAGACTTTTAAAAATAAATGGGAATTGAGAAAATGAAATAAAATAAAATAAAAGTAACTTAGTATGGGTTTTAGGGATTTTTTTAATTTCTTATCTTTTTCTTGAGTATGGAAACGCCACTATGGAATATCTTGGGAGAAATTTTTTTATGATGATATAACTATGATTTACCCTTGTAGAGACAAGGCACATGTTTTTTTCGAGAATTCCTACAAGAGATGCAGCCTTGAGGACATCAATGTTTCTATATGTGTATAGAATGGGAGTGTTTAAAAGTCCCTTATAACCCTCCAAGAAAATGTGTTGGTAAGTGTAAGTCAAATTTCATGGTCATGTCAACATTTTCCTAACTGCGTGGACATGTGAGATTTGGAACCACATATGGACATCCATCAAAGCATAAAGGATAAGGTAAGTTTTTCAGATGTTATATTTATGACTATTCTTGTAAACATGTATAGAAAATGCATGAGATGTTTGAAAAAGTATTTCAAAAATAAATGTGGTCTCACAAACGGAAATGGTTGCGGGATATGTACAAAATGTATTTGTATAAAATACCTTGAAATATTCAATAAGATTGTTTGACAGACATGCAAACCAAATTCCACAACCACTATCTTCATCCTCTATGCATGTGTAAAAATGGAAGCTTTGAAACATAGTGTGGCCATCCAAAATACATTTTAGAAATGTCTTAAGGAAGACAAAGAAAACATGTGTGTAAGAGAATATTGAAACTTATAAGAACTAAGTGGACTATTCACAAAATACCTCAAAGGTATGAATCCAGTTTGGGTTGTGATATTTATAAAAGATACACACCAAAAAAATTTCATTTTATTGAAATAAATTAGATTCCAAATAAGTTCCTTTCCTTGAGCTTTAATGTTGTGGGACGTGCCCTTTTTGAATGGGTTAATAAGGTTTTGTAACTTTGTATTATTATTCATCTTCCCATCTCATGCAAAAATTAGGGATCTGTAGCAGTTATGGACCTTCTTTATTCTAAGGGCTTGAAACTATATTATATTCCTTCCTCCATATAGGTTGTTTTTAATTGGGGAAAACTATTTGAAATAAGTAGAACTTGTAAAATGTGTCAAAGAAATGAGGTCTCATGAAATGCAAAGATTACATAATATACACAAAATAGGCTTGTTGAGAGGGATTTGGAAACTTTTATGTAAGTATAAGGGATATGTGAGAAGTTAGATTCTACTAAATTCCTCAAAGAATGATGGTTTCAAGAGATGCACAAAATGGGTGTGACGAAAAGGCTTTGGAACTCCACAAGCAAATGCAATTGGGTTGTGTGTTGTTAAAATCCTCAACTCCTACTCGCCAAGAAATTTTAGGTATGGATTCACTTCTGATTTCCCTAATTTAATTTGATTTCTCTTCATTTATAAATTTTTAAATGTAAATATAGAATTTATCTTATTTTATATTTTTCGGTTATCTAACCTCATTACACCATATAAGGTAATTTTATGTATCATTTAAAACTAATGTTGTGAACACTTTCCTTAGATGGTGTGCCAAATATTTGGACCAAAACAAACTTATATTATATACACCATTAGCATATGCCACGTAATAGTTAAACTAGTTTGAAAAATGTGCTCTATAACGCAAACTAGTAGTTTAAAACTAGCCTAAAAAGTGCCTTTAAACCTCATTTCATTAGTGAACTATCATAACTTAGAAAAAAATATAACACTTGACGAACATGTTTTGGAAGTGGGTTTCTATTTTCTTAAAAAAATGGTTTTATGAGGGCAATTTTTTCCTATAGACATAAGATCACACACTTGGGTACATTTCTAGGTTGTAAAAACATGCTAGCATTTACATGGTTCCTAAGATAGAAAATAGTAATTGATAACTCCCCTTATCCTATTTATTTTTCCTTTTAACTTTTATTGGCTTCATATATTTGTTAATCTTGCCGACATTTGACTGCTTTACCTTTCAATGGCTTGACACTAGCACCTAGTTCATAAAGTAGTGCCGGTGATCCTATTCTCCTAGGTGCTCCTATCCCTCTTTATATTTTTCCTACCCCTTTTGGACCCCTTTCACTTCTTAATTGAATTTTACTACCTTGGGCAGCCTTTTAGTTTTCAATTACATTTTTTTTTCAATTATCAAGGATTTCATCATGGAATCTATAAGCATTTGTCAAACCTTCAAAAATATCTGAATCAAGCACACATACTGAGAAGGAAATAAGGTTGCTAATGAATTGGCCAATTATGGCATAAATAATAATTTAATTATTTGGGATAATGTTAATCACATCCCTGAGAAGGTACAAAGCAACATTCAAGCAGAAATTTATGGGCACTCAAGTATGGAGTAAGGATAATGATTACTTGGAGTGGGATTTAGAGGAGCTAAAAGATCACCCATGCGGGAAATATCAAATAACCTACAGCCACATTTACTCTCATCACTCCCAACATGTGTGCAGGATTCTTAATATTCGGGACAGGCAGAAAGACAACTGCATTTCATATAGCAGTTTAAACAAGGGTTTTGAGGGCAAGAAGTGCAAGCATTTCAGAGAGGAAAAAATGGGAGGAGCCTTGTGCTAGGTTGAACCTAGCAGTGATCTAGAATGGAAGGGAAATAAGGAGTTATGGAACCTCCTCAAGCAGGGTGGAATTACAAATTTCATTGATCGTATTCAAGGGCATGATCAGAGCATTTCAATCCAATTCACTATGGATTGGAAGGATCGCAAAGTGGAGTATGGAGGGCATAAAATACCCATTAATGAAGAACTAATTGCTAAAGCTACTGGCCTGGAGATGGAAGGCCTCTATTTCTTCAGCAAGAGGGTTGACAAAAAGGCTGAGGAGAAGAAGTTTGTTGCTGATAATGAGGAGTTGGTTTTTCTACTGCAGGTTTGCGGGTAAGTTCTATCCCACCGCCCTTTGATGAAATCACCCGTATGATGGTCCGGTACATATCTTTGGAAGGGAGATATGTCACAGTCCCTACTAAACATCTAGTTTTCCTTAACCATTTCCACAGGAAAATCACTATCTAGCTTCCCGCATTATCTTTTGAATTCCCTTGAATGCTCCATCTGGGAGTTCTAGAAGCATACCCGTGCTACCCCCGCATCAAGGACTTATTTTCTTGTTGCACAAGCTCTGTGTCACCAAATACCCTAGTCTCCCATCCTCCCAGCCTGATCCTCTCCTTCCCACCACCACTACCCCCACCCCATTCCTTCCACCATGACCCCCACCCCCATCCCTTCCACCATGTCCAAGCCTAAAACTAGAAACCAGAAGAAGCTCAATTGGACACCCCTGTTTCGGGTAGAGTCCTTCGTAGTAGTAAGGAAATGGAAGTTGTCCAAAACCTACTACACATCAGTAGTGCAGGCCATGAAGAGGCCTTTCAAAAAGAAGGAAACAACACTCCCCAAAGGCTGGATGACTTGGAGAATGAAATGATGAAACTGAATGAAGAAGTGCAACATTTGGCCAAGAAAAAGGCAAAAGGAAGATGGAAGAGGATACTGAGATGGACAATAAGCAAGTGGAGGACATCTATAAAAATATTAACTCCTTGGACAATCGGATGGGAAGAGAAAGGATCGCCATGAACACAACATGGAAATTTTTAATGCTATCAGTGATTTTCTTGAACAACATGTTCGCAACATCTCTGTGCTTAGTGGGATACCGGACACTCTATGGGGAATGGACAAGGAGAGCAGCCAAACCATTGCTAAGCTAGATGCTAAGGACCCCACACATATGACAACGGTGGCTCTCTTTACCTCACTACAAACCATTAAAGCTAGAATTACCAGAGCTGCTAAGAAGTAAAGGAGGTTTTCGTTGCAGACGCTGATCTTCATCATTCATTTTGTTGTTCTTTTGCTTTTTTTGGCTGCATGGTTGCAGCGCTAGCACTATTTTGCCTTTTTGTTGTAAATTTTTGGTTACGGTTGGCTTTAACGCCTATTCTGGATGCTGATCCTTTTTTTGTGGAACCTATTAATGTTGTATCTGGCTTTTAGGCCCTCTATGTAAATAGGGTATAGTCCCTTCAAAACTATTTACCATTAATAAAAAAACAACTTTGAATACACAACATAGGAAGTGGAAGTTCATTTTATTGCATCCACACATTCTACTACATTGCTACATTATAGCTATAACTTGCTATCAAGTGCAACTTGCACAAGGAAATTGTAAGAACAATTTCTATACACACTCACAAGAACTACATGGAGTTTGAGATGTAGTGTAGTGTTTGGTCATTAGTTCACTTTTAGGGTGACCACCAGGGTCGGTTGACTCCTATTCTACATTTTCCTTTTTAGGTTTGATGCAGTTTTGGGCTTGTGTAGGTGAACATATATTTTTGATTTTATAAGTACCCTCAAAAATCAAGGAGTGACTATCAGAAATCAACAGGAACAACTATGACACCCTTGGAATATTAAAAACTAGATCTCAAGCTTTTTCATACTCACAGTGCCCAGTGATACAAGCATCAACACCCAAGAACCCTTATCATGTTACATGTGCCCCTATTCATCCTTGTTCATGAACTTAAAATTTTACTGAGATCATCTATGATGTTTTTTTACATATTTTTACTCACTTCTCCCTACCCAGATTAGTTCCGTATTGTGTGGATATCATCTAAGTACTATATCTCTCCTCCTTGCATAGGGTTTTATACTTTACATATTATTTTATGTGTGTAGTTTATGTATTTTGTTATTTATACATCGTTACTTTTCAATAATTATATTTAATTAATCCAAATTAAATTAAATCATTTAGCTATAGTCAAACCCTTTACAAACCACCTCATATTTTGTGCCTATGGTACCAAAAAGGAAAGTTTGATCCTGGAAACCTCATTGTTGTTATTAGCTCGATTTTTTTCCATGTAACCTTTAAAAACAAATTTTGTGTACTCATTTAGGAGGCCATTGGGCTTAGTTTTTCAGAGAGAAAACAACCAATTTCACCAATTAGATCTGAAAAATTTGTTGTAGTTTTGTCTTCAAAGTGATCTATTTTTGATTTTGTTAGTTTCTTGTGATTATTTTTATATAAAATAATAAGGTAGATATTTTATACATCCCATTTGGGGGTCCATGCCATTTTTTCAGGCCTATTCCATGGCTACTCAGAATAATTTACACAAAGAATGCAATAAAGGCCCGCAGACCATGATGACTTCCCCGAGATTTGTATAACGTTTAAAACGATGTTCTGTTTGGAAGTATGTATGTTAAGTGGAAATACAAATTTTTTTACTTAAACATGATTGAAAACGTAAATTTGGAATCATGAAATCTAGCACTTTTATCTAGTTCATTATAATAACAATAGAAAATGAAAACTTTCTAGAGGTCGTAAAACTTATTGTTACTTGATAATATTTTGAAACTTGAATGAGTTAGATTAAATTTTTTTGTATCATCTCTCACCCTCTTTAATTTTTGAAATAGTTTGGTTTATTTTTTTATTATTGATAAATGGTTTTAAAGGGTACCTTACCCCATGGAACAAAAGGCTTAAAATATAGAAATAACAGAGAGAGTGTAGTGGTTTTTGATAAGTGGGGTCACACCCCAATAACAAGAGCCTAAGAGAGCTAGAAAGAACATTGAAAATAATGACAAGGGTAGATTTCCAACAAGGAGCCCAACAACAACCAAAAAACATCTTGACAACAACTGTATAACCGAAAAAACTCACAGAGAGACAAAAGACAAGAAATAACTATTTAAGAAACTTGTAAAAGACCTTCTAAGCTTCTACCAAGGCCTTGAAAAGGTTGAATAACGCTTGTTTTTTTAGGTGCTTTTTTCCTTTGCTAAGGCCTTCTTCTTGGCATTACCCTCTTTCCAAATCTCCTCCGAAATGCCCTAACTTCACAAATATGTTTAACATGAATTCAAGGAAAGATTTATGCATGGTTAATTGGTTGATTTATTTGTTGATTATTTGCTACATTGTCTTCTCCATGTATTGTTGCATCTTAGAAAGGCTATAAATCTTTTCCTTTAGTTTGGAATTGACCATGGAGCTCAAGTCATTCATGTTGACATATTTGAGAAGAATGTCCACATTATCTTCAATTCTTTAAATGGCATCAACCTAGTGTTGGAGTTGGGTTTGCATGTCAATGCTAAGATTGGGTTCGGGAAAAGTGGCTCATGTTCGGAGGCTTTCAACCTGTAATATTCTTTCCCTTTTCCATACTACGTATCACTCTATTAGTAGGGGAGGGAAGTGGGATGGGAAATTGGGATTTTTGGCTGAAATCATTTGGTTTATTAATATAAATGAAAATGTTTATTTCTCTCTCTAAGAACTCTCTATATTTAGAAAATTGTCTTGATTTATATATGAAAAACATGTATATTTTTATCTCTCTCTAAATTTTAATTGACATGGGAGTTTTTTTAGTAGGAAGATGGGAAAGGTGTGTTTATGCCAATGTTTGTTGCTAACCCATGAATATATGGTTTTATAGGTTGTAGGTAATGGGGTGTCATTGAATAATTGGTAAAATTTGTGTTAAAATGTATGCATATATTTGGATCACCTACAAGATGTATAAGTTGATATAGAAATCTCCAAAGAAACACTTTTAAATAATATGGGATTATGTTTCTATTGATAAGAGAAGAGAAATCATGGGTTCTTTTAGTGAATAAATTGGTTCAAATCTTCCTAATTTGAATCTATAACCTACGCAAAAACACACTTGGAAAAAGTTTAGTTATTTTTGGTGGTTAGGGAACATGCCTCAGTCAGATCCCTAACCATTTACAGAGATAAAAGACATTTTATTGAGTAAAAATGAAAACATAATGTATGAAAATAGAAAATATACCTCACTCAATCGCATACTAGTTGCGAGTGTGATTCAATGAAAATCACATGGAGATCATAAGCCAATCATAGTTGTGGATGACACTGTGTTGAAATTTTGATAAAATATTGATGCAAAAAGTTTCATTTATCCTTTGTGATCTTCGTTCACCTCTGAAAAAATTACAATACCAAAATATGCAAGCAAAGAAGAAAAAACTAAAATATGAGTTTAAGTGCACAAAGAGCTAGGGGTTGGAATAATGGGGGTGAGTCATGTTTTATAGTTTTGAGCGTAAAATCATGTGACACATATGGGTACAATGTGCATAGATGGGTGAGATGATAATGGTCCATAGTGCATTGGGTATGTAAATGGGTAGGTGGAATGGATAAAATTAAATGTGAGTGGGTGAGGGTTAGTAAATGAGTGATGAGGTGTATTTAGGGTTTTATTATTTTTGGTTGTTTTTATGGGATTTTTTTTTTTTTTTTGTATTATTATGTTTTATAATGTTTTTGGTATTTTTGAATAGGAGACCTTATGTGCAAGGTACAAAATGAAGATGATATGGGGTTGTATAACCCTATGACAATGGTTGCTTATAGTTGTGGGATTAGATGGTTGAATGGATAGATAGGAACTTGGAAATGCAATCAATGGGCCACTTCACCATATTTTGTGAAGAGATTAATAGGTTAATTTAACAAGGTAGATACTATTGAGTCAATTGACTAAGGTTTTTTTATTATTGTGTGTCATAAGATTGGATGATATGATATCCCCCTCAAGTGATAGTTTTTGAAGCAAGTAGGTTTCCCTAACATAACATGAAAGAAAAATTTGTAATTGATAATGAGAGAAAATGAACCTTGAAAAATGCATGATAAGTGGAAACTAAGACATTGTTTCTCTAGCCATGTATAGGTTAAAATGTGACAATAAATATGTACAAAAATGGATGTAAGTTAGAAAGCATGAGAGAAATATTTCCCTAGTCTAAAGTGATGAGAAATGATTATAAGGTAAATGACATGAAAAGTAGTGACTATGAAAATTGTGAAAAAGGAAACAGATGCCCATAATTGTTCATTATAAATGAGGAGGAATGGAAGTATGAAAGTGACATGGTTTCAATAATGGAGTGCAAGAGGTGTGTTAACATTATTTGAAACAAGAGTATTACTGAGCACATGATGAGTGAGAATGCATGAGTAACAAGATAAAAAGTGAGCTAAAATTAGAGCTTGAATAAGTTCTAAACATCACAAGGTGATATACTATCCATATGTCTCATTCAAATCCTACGTGCATGTGTAAAAGTTAATTATTGATTGAAGTGAAGACCTATAAGACAATGAGTGAAAACAAAATCTAATGTGTATGTGTGAGTGAAACAATTTATTGGTGAGAGATAGGATGGAAGGAAATTGTAACATGTGCATTTCTCCACTTCCATCCAAATGTCCACATCCCTTATGGAGATACATTTTATTCTAGTTTTAGTATTACTCTACTACCACCAAACGTCCATAACCCCGATAGAGATATCTTGTAAATACCTATGAGAGAGAGTTTTTGATATTGTTCTTTTTTAAAAAAATTATACGTTTGATTGTGATTTTTTTGACATGATATTCATCTCTCTCATTTTTCCAAGGGGTTTAGAACCACTAGTGGCTTGATGGAGGGAGTGGAAGTGATTATGGATATGACATTGGAAAGTGTCAACAAATAATGCCATAGGACCTTCAAGATTTTTTTTAAAGTGTGTAAGAGTCTATCGATCTCTAATGTGATAGTTGTTCTTAATTCACCAAGTAAGGAGAGAAAATTTCAATCAACTGTAGTAGAGACTATTAGATCAAAAATGTGACAACACAATAAACAAGAGTGCACCAAAAGTTGTGAAACAAACCAAGACGTGGAATGTGAATGAATTTCAAGTGAATTATTAGTGATTGATAATTGGAAATAAATATGAATTAATGGAGAAAATGTGGAAGAACATACATGAGAAAGCACTTTTATTTCATTTTTTGGGATATATAGTTTTTATATTGAAATATGTTTAGATATGTTTGAGGTGTGTGTTTGTGTTTGTGTCAATGATGATAGTGTACGATGTGTGGAGAATGAAGATATTTTTTTAATCCAGGTTGAAGGAAGAGAGGAAAAATGTATGGAACACACAAAATATAGTAGTTAAGAAAATGAGAGTCCCCTCATCTGATCACGAGGAATTAGATGAGTGAGAGACATGATGTATAGAAGAATATGATAGATGAGGTAGATAATGGGATTGGATTGGAGCATGTGGATAATAAGTGAAGAAATGATGCCAAATAGAATCCATAGAAAGGTGGGGTGTGGAGGATGTGAGTTTGGGGATGAATAAAATGAGAAAGTTGTAGAGTGTGGTGAATGAGCGATAATGTCCGGAGGACAAGGACATGAAAATAGATTAATGGTAGAAGATAAAGTGATATGAAACTTGGGGTTAGATTTGATGTTAGGTGGGTGAGGAGTGGATAACATATTGATGTTTGAAGGAAGCATGAGAGAAAAGGGTGTGGTCTTGTGATGAGGGGTGTTATGAGAGGATAAAAATGTGGAATAGGAAGGGGTATGTAAGAGTGGATGTTAAACAAATGAGAATGTGGGAGAAAATAAAAATTATGTGAAAGCATAATTAGATGCGGAGGAGGCTTGTGAGGTAAATGTGTAAGAAAAATGGTTGTGTGGTCATGATAGCTGATGTAAATGAAGGGGGATAATCTGGTAAGAATAATAGTGCTTGAATGAGTGGCGAGGGAGGAAAGAAGGTGGAGGTGGAAGAATGATCCAAAAGAGGTGAAACAATGAGTTTAAGTGTAGGTGACTTGTGAGTAAGAGATGAGAGAATATGTAGATATGAATGATGAGGAATAGATGCAAATGGATTGTGAATGGGCATAATATATGGTATAGGACATAATAGAGGAGTTATAAGAAATAATGGTTCCTAAATGAGTGCTTTGATAAAAGTAATGTAGGTGTGAAAATTGGGTGGTATATGACCAAAGTGATTGATGAATTAAAGGACATGGTGGTCAAGATAGAATCACATAATTATATAAATGGTGGAAATGTAGATAGATGTGGTAGCAATGTTGAGGACTCCAGAAAGGATGAGGATGAGATCACATCCATAGTGGTAGAACATGATGATGGATATTCGAAAGGGGAATATGTAGATGATGAGACACTAGGGGAGCATGATGGTGTTGAGTCCAAGGTGGAAACATGTGATGATGTGGATTGTGAAGTGGATGAAATAGATGAGGAGACACTAGGTACACATGATGATTGGTAGGTATTGGGAAATAATGAGTTAGATGATGGGGACTGTTGGAGATGAAATACGCACCTTACTAAAACCGGGTTCAAACATTTCAAAGTGTAATAATGTTACAACATAAGTCTATGGGTTACTCATGATATTTCTTTAGATGAAAGGGTTGGTTCCCTTCATACCAATTTTTTTCAACATATCCTATACCAGATATCTCATCTAAACTATCTAACCCAAGTTAAAAATTCAAAGGAGATAAAGTTATAAGGAGGAGAGACTAAAAAAGGGAAGGTGATGCACCAATCTGAAATAGGGTTTGAACCTAACATGTAGAGAAACAAATTTAAGTACATGCAAGAATCAAATAGAAATAAAACGTCTTACAAGAGAGAAGTGTTTAAAAGAAATCAAGAGGGAAATAGATTCACATTAAATGGATTACATTTAAAGGAATGAACCACAATTGCATATAACTTAAAGCATTTCCACTTGCATTTACAAAACATAGGTTTAAAGAACTTGTAAAAACACATTAACAAAGGTATGAAGGTATGAAAATTGTAAAAATATAAGGTAGAGATCCAAATCCAGTAGAGAAGAACCATTTTATATGTATAAGCACTAACATATATAGAGAATGAGAGAGAGAAAAAGGATTGCCACTAAATAGCCATAAATGGCCCATTTCCACCTACCAAGGACAAAATTCCATCATTTTCTGTAGTTTTAAGCATGGGCATCCTTCTCTTCCTCATGTACATGCCATTAGAGCTATTGAACAACGTATGAACACCATTAAAAAATAAATTTTGGTGGCCGAGGTGGTTGTATTCCTGTAGATGAAATAAATTATTTTCTTCACCTCCATATCCCATGTTTTCAGCCCAAGTAGAGTTTGAGCATCGAGAAAAAATGGGAGAACAGGTTCCACGTAGGACTTAAAAGGCCACTTTAATGATTCTTCCCTTAGATCGGTGAATTGAGGTTTTAAAGGAATAATAGAATTGGAGAACAGTTCCGTTGGTGCTTGGTGGTGAATGTGGAGTTTTAAATAATTGGAATAACCTTAGCGAAGTTCCCTATGGGCCCTTTAGGCCCGATATTGCTGATGTGCACAATGAAAAACATGTAAGGGTTTCAAGGGAATCAAAGGAACACAATAACTATTCTAAGTGTTCCATGTGGACCTGAATTTTCTGATTTGCATTGCTTCGCAGGAATTTTCTTTGTTTGACAGAATTTATATTTGACATGGCTCCATGGATTTAGAAATATGTGTTACATTAGCTTCTAATCTTCTACAAAAATCTTCTTGTAATTTTTATCTGCATTAAAATCCACAAAACCTTTTACTTATATTTTCCTCCTCCATTCCATGGACTTAGGAACCCAAACAACACCACACTAAAAAAACTGTTGAACACTAATAAGTATTCATGGGTTTTTGGACTTAGCTGATTTATTAACTTATTCTATTTCCTTATCATTTTAACTTGTTTCCCATGAAGTGTTATTACTTTCTTATGCCATATAAATCTACCTTGTATTGTGTGTCTTCACATTTATTCTTCCTAAGAAAATTCTCATTTTCTAGCTCCGCAGATTCGGAAAAATACGTGAAGCAATATAAATTCATCTCATGTTGTGTAACACAACCTAACTTCACTCCTTCCCTAAATAATTAGTACTTATCTGAATTTCACTTTGATCGGATGTGAACAACTCCCGGGATCTATATATCACTTCAAACCCGTGGGAGATCAACTTTGACATCCACGGAAGCTCCAAAACGTAACTCCATTGTTCCACGATTGGGGAATCCACCGATTGTAATTATTCCACTGATTGTAATTATTTCCACATGTCATATTCATGGATTTTATACTTAACTAATTTTTGGCCCTCGAAGTCATTCGTTTTCTCTACCACTCTATGGATTTTTAAGAGAAAAACCCACGTTTTTCTTCACGAATAGACCAACCTACGTAAAGATCCAAATTTACCAAGTCTACATAACATTGTAATTCCTAGTTGTGAAGCACCAAATTCATCAAAATATACCTAAGTTTTGATTTCATCTCCTCTGCTTCATGGGTTAGGAGAACCAAATGGAATAAAAATTTCCTTGATTCACTAGACTTTTATAAAATTTTGTTCTATGTCTTTTGAACAAAAAAATGGCTTGAGTCCCAAAATGAATCATGAATTATCAAAATAGCCTGAGGGTTCTTTTAGACAATAAACACACAACACATGGAGAAGAAGTGATAATAGGAGTAGTGTGTGAAATTATTGGAATGCTATTAGTAGGTGAAGTAAGAGAAGATAGAGGCTTAACAACAATGTCCCCCTTGTTGAGAAGGTCCTGAATGCTTTTTTGGAGTTGAGGAAATAAATAAGTGGAATGACCATCAATATGATGATAGAAACAAATTTCATGATAGGAACGCCATAATGCTAGGAGTGGTATGGGGGATATTGATTAAATGGGCATCACCCATCCCGTGGATAATAGAAGAAAGTGACTCAATCAACAAAGTGAATTTTGAGGGGGTTGGATAAAGCAATAAATCTTAGTATATCATGATGAATGTGAAGATGTGGGTGTAGAAGCTGATGAGATGTGAGGTGGATCTAGTGGGTGTTATTGTGAACATGTAAGTGTGATGGTGTAATAGGTGGGGGAGAAATGGAAATGTGTGGTAAGGAATTAGAATGAGTGAGATGGATATTCTATGAGAATTATGGCATATTCACGACCTTGTAAATATGCATGGTAGATGAATTTTTAAGTGGTGAAAGATGTGAGAGACATAAATTTTTGGAAAGAGGTCCATGAGATCGAATTACAGTGTAAAAACGAGAGGCGGTGAATAGGTGCATGATAAAATTCTAGAAATCCAACAATAGATTCCTTATGGGATTTCCAAAGAATGTGAAGGTCAATTAGTATTGCTTTGGGTGCAATATTGATGAAGAAGTGGGAAAATAATATGTGAGTAAGTTGTGTGAATATGTAAAATTGATGTTGTGTAAGGCATGAGTACGAGTCAAGTGCTTAGATGCAGGTGAGTGAAAGTGGAAAGGTATGGAGGAGGAGGGTGTCATCATGTTTAATGAGATGGAATGCATAGTAGAAGAGATACAAGTGGTGGTTAGGGTCATTGGTTCCATTGAATTTTTCAAATGCAGGAATTTTAAAATGTGGTACATAGGAGTGACATGGTACAATGGGGTGAATGGGATCATTGAAAATTGTGTGATAAGTTTGTGTGGGTGAAAATTCCCCTAAGTGTTGGGACTCAAGCTTCAAAATTAATTTAAGGAGGTGTTGATAGAGAAATTTGAGATGAAAATGATCATGGGAGTGAAAATATGCCATGTGCAATGACTAGGTAGAAGGGGTGAGTGGAGAATGCATAGGGTGAGAGTAGATTGTGCAAGGGAATTTTAAAATGTGGTACCATGGGGTGAATGGGCTCATTGAAAATTGTGTGATAAGTTTGTCTTTGGCGGAAGTACCCCAAAGTGTTGGGACTCAAGCTTAGAAATTTGTTTAAGGAGGTGTTGATAGATAAATTTGAGGTGAGAATGAGCATGGGAGTGAAAATACACCACGTGTAATGAATAAGTAGAAGGGGCGGGGGGCTGGAGAATGTATAGGGTGAGAGTAAGTATGCAAGGGGAAACAACATGCAAGGAGTGGATTGGAGTTCAAAAGGGGGTGGAGTGTGCATAGAGTTGACCATAGTACGTAAAGGGGTGCAGTATGAAGATAATGGAATGAAGCATGACAGGGGTGGAACACCCAAAGAGTGGGCCATAGTATGTAAGGGGGTAGAGTGCACACAAACACAACGCAAAGAGTCTTTGTAGTCATTATTTTACCCTCAATAGTTCTTTTTAACCCCAAGCGCATGCGACTATCACCCAAAGATACACCGAACATTCACTGAGGCATGCATGGGCACCGAGCCCCTCCTTTATGTGAGATTTGCAAGAGAGTTCCACCATTAATGGAGGATTATTTACAAAAATAGAATTACATGCATCTACTCAAAAAGGTAGAAGATATAACTAATAGATCTACACATCAATGCATCACAAAAGATAAATAAACATTGTATGAAGCACAAGAAACCATATTTGAGTCATGACAAGCCAAATAACATGAGGGTTTACACCCATAAACAATATGTACAGAATAGATCCATGTATATTGATTTAAAAAGAGTCTCTGGTAGCCATACTACATTCAAAAGGGTCATCTCAGACCATATACATCAAATGAAAAAGATCTAACCCCTGTAAACTAATTTGATCAGAGATCCTAACTATGTTTTCCCCATTTTATCCCTTTTTATAGACCCTAGTACCCATATTTATGATTAATTTTATCCATTACAACCTTCTAGCACTAAGAACTCTAAATGTTAGCACCATGAGCTCTAAACCCTTAGCATTTCCTAACATTTCTGCAGCACCTTGTTACCTTCCTTCTCTCTATTTCCCTTCTCATTTTTTTCTCTATATCAGTTCATGTCCCAAGCACATATTTAAATAGGATCAACATCCACTACCATGACTTATCTCTTGAGTAGATCATGTGCCAAGTTTCAATATGGTCCTCCATTGGCGAATGCTTATCCTCTTTGCAAAACCTTCCACTAACTGTAATTATGCCTTTGGGAATATTAGTTGCATGAATATCCTTTTCTTGGCCTCCAAGGTCCAGGATGGAACCTTATCCACTCATCACGCCTACAAGGGGTCCTCATGTTTTTCCTCAAGTTACTCTATGTTGCCAAATATGGCTAAGTACTTTAAACCCTTGTTTTGCCTCTTGCACGCACCTTGGTTTCACTTAAACCTTTCCAAAGCCTTTTCATGTGTGATTTTCCATAAGCGCCCTTCTATTTACTGATCCTATGTGCACACACACCTCTTAGTACTCAACCAATATTTAGGGTCCAACATCACCTCACACTATGTGTGTTCTCCAACCTTGGGAACATTCTTCTTCCTCTAATAATAAAGAATAATTCAATTGGAATAAACAACAAATGGAAGAATATGTTATTTGTTGCATGAGGAGTGGGAACTCCTTCTTTATGGATGCCTCAATCTTCTCCCAGGCATCCACTTCTCCCTATGCCTACTAGGTCACCCACCAATGCACTTACTTCATCAAAACTTAGTTCATCACTCTTATCTTTTAGCATATCTACAATTCTTTCTAGCTACTTGCTAAGATCTCCTAGTGCATCCATCCTACGAGTGACTTGGGGGTATAGTTCCTTTATCCTATTCTTAATCGAACCCCACAAGGTTTCGATTGCTTCCAAATTCTTCTCAACTTTGGCCAGGATCTTATCATGCTCCACCCTATTTCCTTTGTTATTTTCTTGAAATTATTTCAGATCTACCTCATGTGTAGCAACCAATATGCTTGTTATCATGTCCCTATTGACACGCTTGTCATACATTGCTTTGGCCATATGCATGATGGTATTTATTGCGGAAAGTAGCTCGAGTATCAAGTCACTTTGTCTCCCCAATCTTCATCTTTTCCTCCTCCTTTTAGAGTGCCATCATCTCTTCTTCTGACTCTAATGAGAGTGGTCACTTTTCCATAGTGAGGATGTGGGTCAAGTCTTCCAAGTACTTGCATGGTTGACTCATATTTTTGCTTAGGCGGGGCCAGGTCTGGGTGTTTCAAGATAATGGAATATGAAATGGTCTCTATCTTCTTATGGATTTCATGCACCTTCACCTTTTCATCCCTCAACTCATGCCTCAACTACACACTAATCAATTACTATTGTTTTATCTCATTGTCCTTATCAATGATCTCCTCATTCGTTTTCTCAAGATCTTCCAAGACCCTTATTTTGTCATTTCTGCCAAAAAGTCTTTCTTCCACCTCTATCAGTACCTTGTTGAGCACATTACAAACTTGCTCATTTGACATTTTTGTGAATTTACAAGAGGTTTTACCCCCTTGGCATCTGGTATCTTCATCAATGCATCTCGGTTTACCTCAAAATTGGGTTCATCAAAGTGGGACTCAAAATTATAGGATAAAATTTTCCTCATGCATGGGTACGCATCCTATTCATCAAAAGAAGACCAATTGAGGAGTTAGTTTGTGGGAATGGTAATTTGGAAGCACACGCAAGTAGTACCTTGATTAGATCATTAATATAAGTCATGTCATGTTCCTGCACCACTGATGTACCCTTTCCACTTATACCTGCTACCGTAGGGAAGCTTACTACTAGGCTAGGGTTTCCGCCCATGCTCCCACACTCCTTTTCTATACTTGCACTCTCTTAAACTTCCTTCAACACTTATTTGGCATTTCTTTCTACTTCGTGCTCCACCAATTGTTGGATAATACATGTCACCTCCCTCTCTATAGTGTTATCCATTTTCTCCTTGGTCGGGGTTGGGGTCTTCTAATCTTTCATGTTTACTTCCTCACTCCCCCTTTTCATGAGCACCTTCCTCGTTCTCATCCCTCTCTTCATTTCCTTCTTCCTCTAACTCATGTACATCATACATAGGATTATTCTTAGCATCATTGCACTCTTCATTGTCTTCATCACCCTTGTCGGCCTCCATGCTTTCTATTTCTCTTGAGTTCGACCCTTTTGTCACCCTCTGCTTCTTCCTTATTGGTGACTCCAACTCAAGGGAATTATCTTTCTTATTTCTCTAGCGACTCTTCCTTTATCGGTGAATCTTACTTCTATGGCAAATATTTTCTAACAGGAGACCTCTTTTGGTGGACGTAAGTACTTGTTCCCACGCCCACCACCTCGTGCCCTAACCGTGTGCATTGTCTGCGCACTCAATTATTTTTTCTCTTGTCCTTGGCACAAAATTTTTCCTCACACTGAGGTCTTCAAGAATGGAGACATCATCTTCATTATAAGTGCCTTTTTCATAAATATTCCTGAAGTGAAAACATACCCTTGTTGTTTTCCTCCCTACAACAGGAAAGGTTATTAGTCTCAATATGTGCATGTCATAGGAGACATAATTCTCCACATAGGCATGCTTCTTGGGGTATATTAACTTCCTGTGTACCTCATGGTAATCTTGATCTACTACACTTAGATCAAACCTAAGTTTCTTCACCTATTTGAATTGATTGACCCGACATGGAAGTACTGCACCATGAAGGACAAACGAAACTTACACCAAGGAATCTTAGTGCCATCTACCAAAGTTAATCATCTGATGCAAAATGCTGGTATATGAAGAACTTAGTCTCTCTTTGCACTAGCGAAGGTAGCTACTTAGGTATTATCCATTCAACCTTGAATGCATCGTGCATCTACTTATACCACTTTTCCAGGTGTGCCTTATGAGTGGCCATCATGGTGTCACAAGTATACTATTCAAACCTCTTAGTAGGGGAGGGGTTCTCATCTGGGTATTACCAAAAAAACTTATCCGGCCCATCGGTACTCCAATCTCTGAAAAGACAATGGTGAGGAGGAAATTACCAAACATGATCTTGTCTCTATCGCATGCGATGTTTATGATCTCCTCTGTAATAAAATCCAAGAGGTTAAAGATGATCCCCTCCAAGATCTTACAGAATACATTCAACCAGGCCTTATTGATCTTTTTCCATCTCTCTTGCCTATTCATCTTTGTTACCAACTGCGTGGCCTTCCTCATCATTGGGTTAGTAATTGTAGAAATGTCGAAGTATTGTTAACCCTTATGTAGTCATAAGCCTTAATGGTCTTCTTAATGGATTCCTCGTCTCCTAAATCATCGTCTAGTGATTCTCCTTTACAGATATGGCTAGTGAACTTAGAAATTAGATGGGGGGTATGTTCATCCTCTAACCTATGAAAAAGAAGTGGTCTTCATGCATGTGCAACATCAACCATTGGTATAGTCACCTAGGCTTTCCAAAATAGGGAAAATCGTAGAGTTGTAACAACACATACTTCTCCATTTTTACCTTCGCATAGTCATCGTAGATAGGAATTCCATCTAGTGTCCTCTTCTCTATAGGACAAACCATTTCTAGGTTCATCTCATTATTTGTGGTTCTCATTCAATGTTTATAATCACTTACGGCAAAATTTCTGACATGAGACACCCATTCCTTACTAAGTAATATGTCATCCGGCATGCGCATTTTTGCGTACCATTATTCATCGAACTTTTGGTAGAAAAGAATTTTTTTCCTTTGCCCTTTCCATTCTTTGGTGAAACATTTCCTACTTTTTTTGTGTCATTCCTTCATTAGGTCCTTAATTATTCTTCCTCTCTCCTTGTCTTGGCTCTTCTCAATTTTGAATCTCCACTCATTCATGAAAATTCCTTCAAACCTCATTCCCTAGCTATGTAACCCTAACCTAGAAAACCCTTTTTCCACAAGATGGTGTAACACCCACAAGATTCTTCCACACAACCTTCTCTTCTTACGCCCATGTACTCCTTTCCACTCTAGTTTGCTAATCAAACTAGATATGCATGCAAATCTTATTAAACCTTCTTCACAAGGATGCCCTAGTTCATGAGAGATATTTGATAACTTAAAATGCAAGGTAAGAAATAATGCACCCCCGATCTTCTATTTATAACTTTTACTTTTCTCCGTAATAAATTTCATGCCACCTACTAATGTACTTTCACAATAAAGGTGGATTTTTCCAATGCCAAACTTCAACGCTTTTCCTCTGCGCTCAATCCTATGTGATTTTTTTTGGAAACCTTCAGCACAAAAAAAACCCTTACGACCACGAGATCCTTACGTAAGTGCGTATAATGCCAAGGAATTATTCCTCCGTGTCCTAATATTGGTTCTTGAACTTTCCTACCTCATGTTGTTCCTGTGCTTTTCATTCTTGTACGTGGTTTCTATAAATCCTTTTGACACCATCCTTCCCTTATGTTCACCTCTTCTATGTGTGATCTTCTAATCCACATGTTTTTGATTTTTCAACCCGGGCCATCAACAACCATAGCTTCCAGAACTTGTCATATCACTCCACCCCACACAAAATTAAATGCATGGTCCTCTACACATAGACAATTTTTAAAGTAATAAGTGGCTACCAGTTCAAAAATGTGCAAGAAAATAAGAAACCAAAAAGGGAAACAAAAAGAAAGGAAATTACATTAAAGAAAATCCTACACTAATTGGAAATACTACATTATTTATAGTAGGGATTCAACTTACTCCCATTGAAATGGCTTGGTAACCATGTTCCATCCAGCACTTGTAACTAGAAAGTTCCTGAATCAATTATATAGGATACAATGTATGGGCCCAACCAATGGACTTTGAATTTCCCAAGATGGCGCAAAAACTTGGAATCATACAAGAGAACCATTTTCCCAACCTCAAACTACTTGTTCTTGATGTGTCTATCATGCCATGCCTTCTACCTATATTTTTATGTTTTTTGAATCCAACGAGCAATGGCTCACCTCTCATCTATTTGCATTAACTTATCAATCCTCTCCTCAAGTTCTTGTTCATAATCTAACCCTTCGCACGTGCTATATGCGGTGAGGGTAGCATGAATTCAACAGGTAACACAACTTCCACACCAAACACCAATTAAAAAGGTATGTCCTTGTTTAATCTATTATTAGTGGTCCAATATGACCATAACACAACATAAAAATTTTCATCCCAATCCTTTCTTCCTACATCAAAAATATTAGTTAATGTGTGATTCAAAATTTTGTTAAATGCCTAAGTAGTCCCATTAGCTTGTGGGTGATAAGGGGTAGTCTTGTGATGGGCCACCATGAATTCTACTAATAAGATTCTAACTATCTCATTTAAGAAATGAGTACCCCTATCACTTGTTAATCTCAATGGACATCCATATCTACTGATTATATTTTCCCATAAGAACCTAGTTGTTGTTGCGGTTGTACAATCCTTTATAGACATCGCTTCATCCACCTTGTAATGTAATTTGTGCATGTAATAATATCAAACAAACCTGTCCTTCATGTGGAAAGAGAAATAGGGTCTACGAATTTGATTGCCCACTTCTTGAATGGTTCTGCACTGATAATTGGTCTTAATGGCATTTCATCTCTTTTCCCTTGTTTACCAAGATGTTGGTAGTGGTCAAAGGCCTTACAATACTTAATAAAATATTGGTAAATGCTTTCCCAACAAAGACTTTATAGTAAAATATTCTATGCAGTGGGATTTCTAGCATAGTGTCCTCCTATAAATCCATCATGTGCTTCCTCCATGATTACAGTGTGCTCATGCTCAAGCATGCACCGACAAAAAACCTCATAACGACCTAACTTGTATAAGTCTCCACCAATTAATATGTAGGGAATGATGTGTATGGATAGCTACTTTCTTTCCAAATTCTTCATTCCCCCAACGCAACACCCATTTTGAGAAACGTTCTAATATCTTCCAAGTAAGAGGGCGCCCACTGCTGCAATCGAATAGTTGTGCATCTTGAATTGTATCCTCAATATTGTGCACATCCTCTCCCGATTCTCTCCTTGATAAATGGTAGGCCCCAAATTACTCTTACCCAATTTTACAACAACCATGAACTCAAAATCTTGAAATAATAGGACCCACTTGCATATGTGCCCTTGTAAAATGAGCTTGTTTACGAAGTACTTCAATGTTATGTGCTCTGTGTAGATTATAAAGGGTGTTTCCAATGGAAATTGCATAAATTTTTGTAGTGCATAGATCATCGATAATGCCTCATGCTTGATAGTAGTATAGTTCTACTTTGCTGGTGTCAACTTCCTACTTGCAAAATAAAGAGGGTGATCAACAATCCCCTCACCAGTTATACCAACACTTCTCCAATTTCCATCCTTGAGGAATCAACATGTACATGGAATGGCTTATCCCAATAAGGAAAGCGTAATATGGGTGCAATGATAAGCCTATTCTTCAATGTATCAAATTCCATATGTTGTGCTTCTCCCTAATGAAATGTACTTTTGTGCTTCAACAATCCCTCTAATGGCGTGGTGATCTTGGCATATCCCTTAATAAATTTTTGGTAGTACCCCGTATGCCCAAGGAATCTGTGTATCACACTCTAGTTGGTAGGTTCCCCCAATCCCACAATAATGGAAACTTTGGCAAGATCTAACAATAAGCCTTCCTTATATATGATATGCCCTAATAGGGTTCCAAAAGGAGTAGCGAAAAACACATTTATTAATGTTAAGAGATATACTCAATTGTCAACATCTCTCAAACATCAACCACAGATTATCGCAATGGTATTTTAGTAGTCCATAAACCATCCAATCATTAAGGTAGACTTGAAGAAACTTATGGATGAAGTCCTGAAATGCCTTAACTACAATACGCAAAAACACATCAGGTGCATTCTTTAGTCCAAAAGGAATGACTGTATAGGAAACAATTATCCATTCACTAGTGAAATTTGTCTTTTCTTAGTCCTCCTTTGCAATTTTAACCTGATGATATCCTGAGAATCCATATTTGAAAGAATAGATCTCGCACCTGTCTACTCCTTCCATGAACTCCTCAGTGAAGGGGTTTGGAAAAGGGTCAATGAAACATACCACGATCAAATATTTGTAATCACTTTGTAAATCATTATTCTTCCATCCTTCTTAATGTTGATAACCATTAGAATTATCCATTATAATTCTTCAACAACCTCAATGATGCTTAATGCGATCATCTTGCAAATCTCCTCCTTGAATTTGATGCATAGATTCAAATTCATTCGATAAGGTCTCTTCTAAATTGGGAGTGCACCTTACTTTAACTTTATCTTCATTTATCCCAAGGAGTGGTGAAATCATTTAAGCTCATAGTACCTACATAGAAACAAATCCTAAAATTCTTGCAATAGATTGATGATATTTGAAACATCCTTTTCTATCTAGTAATTTCTAATAATAGCCTCTTTAGGTTCAGCCTTTGAACCAATCTTAATCTTCTTGGTTTTCAGGGGTTCATGGTAGGTGCGCACTTGTTCATCAGCACTATCCATAACCTCATGCATTCCCATAGTATAGTTAACATCCAAGTTTTCCATCTCTTCACCATCTATCGTAGACCAATTTTCCTTTCTCTTTTTCCATGGATACACATTCAAGTTATACTTCCTCTGATTCTTCCTCATTAAAATATACTTCTAAGCTAGGTTTACCCAACAACTCTTGTACTTTTTCCTCTGTCATGACACTATCTCCCATAGTTAGGCACTTAATAACCTATAATTCCTCATTCACCAATGGTTTAGTAATTCGATATTCGAAATATTGAAGGAGATCGACATCAACTCCTGCATGTTTCCTATCTAAAGGTGCAAATATGAGTGAATATACCATACGCGTGTGCAACCTTGTAAGGTGGAGTAAAACTTATGCACCCATAAATATGGAGGAAATTCTTCCACTCCTTTCATCCTAGCCTTCTCACATGCCTTGATATGAAATGAGGTGGGTTCCTTCCTATGATAGTATTGTATAACAAAGAGGTGCATTGCTTCAGAGAAACCTAACAGAGAATGTGATTCTTAACTCGCACCACTCTATAAGGTTATTACGATGGGTCACCCACCAACGTTATGTGGTCCCAAGTAAGGTATAACTAAGAATACTTCTTCTTTAAACCTCACATCTCCACTTAGTCTCCATTTCTCGTAGGAAAACATCTGAGTTAGCTCCCCCAATGTAACTCAACAATCGCTTTCCTCCTGTGGCACTGACTTGAGTGTGCCTTTATTACTCTCATCACAAAGCCTCTTAATTTCCTTCCGACTAACTTATATGTCCTATGTGCCCAATTGTCACATACCACACTAGTTGTATCAATTATATATTGAGTGTCTTCCCACTAAATAACACCTTCGTTTATTGGTTGCATAACCTTAGGGTCCCTGATAGTGTGCAAATAGATTTTATCTTGGTCTTCTTCTCCCAAGGGCTCAATATAGGGTGTTGACTTCCCATCCATAAAAGGAATGATAACACATTCCTCCTTGTTCTCAAAATTATATACCCCTATTGAAATGTAATTCAATATGTTCTTATAGCACCGGGGGCACCCAAGTAACATTGGAAAGTTGTCTACCTCACTAAGCACTAATACTTAGAAGCCTCTAGTGAATTTCATCCCTTGGATAGTGATAACAATATCATTTAAAACACTAATGCGAATTGTATTTTTCTTATTAGCCATATACAACATATTTGAAGATGGCTATAATGGTGGCCTTCCCATTTGATTCCATGTATCCAGGGGTGAGAAGATTAACTGCTCTGTGTCAATTAGAATATTACTTAGGATCCATCCATTAACAACTGCATTCAAGGTAATCTCCTTATCATAGTAAAGGTTGTGGGGAGGTAGATTAGAATACAAAACCTACATCTTGTGCTCTCCCCCAAACACTTGGTACAATATCTCTTAATCATTTTCCTAACATAGGAATGATATTTTCTTTGCGCAACATCGTACACACTTCTCTAATATCACCTATATCTAACCAAGGGACCTCAACACTCTTCTTCTTCTCTAACTTCTTAGATTACTCTTTTAGACGCTGAATGTCCCCCTGAATACTTCTGATTACATCCATGGTCTCTTGATAGAATTCCTTCTTATGTGTAGGGTCTAGATACTTCCCATGTACCACTTCTTCTCTTGTAATTAGTGGCCTCTACTTTGGTATCTCCCTAGCACGCGCAACCTCAACTCACATTGTCACCAGTACAGGTTCTAACTATGACTCACACACCATTCTTGGCATCCACTATTGATCAACATGCTTTATACTCACCATCCTAGTGCCCTTATCCTTCTCGCTACTTTTGGCTCATGTATTCAAACAATTTTGGGAATTCCCCATACTTTTTTTTTCCACACCAAGATCACCGTAGAAAGCGGATCAAGGAACTCACACTTATAGTTTTCCATAGATCCACAATTTTAATAATTCCCACTAGAGAACTCACTTATTCTACCTCTGTGGTTGCCACGGTCTTTAAATACTCTATGACAGCCTCTTCCATGACTCCCTCCCTCCACCTACCCTTCGTAATGATGGCCCTCATCCTTAGAACTACTTGCAATACTAGTCTGACACACACCAATATCAATGGCATCATGTATTTTTTTAATCAATCTACATTCCTTGGTGTCATGAGTAGTAGACAAACAAATTTTGCAATAGCAAGACACATTCTTAAGGATATTTTGCTATAGTAGTAGACACCTACTTACATCATGATCTCTATGGAAAATATCATAGTCTACCATCATCGCACGTACCGATCTCCAAGGACAATTGTCCTTCATATTCCCTTCTACCTCTTAATCCATACACCATAACCCACTGCGAGTCTCATGAGTTGAATTCAAAGAAAAATCTCTAGATTCTTTTTCATTAAAGAAATTTGAGCTTCTATGAATGTACTAACTCCTATATCAATGCTTCATACTGCCTCCACATGGAAGGAAGCCTCCAAGGACTCACATGGATCTATGGAATTATTATGTGAAAGTTCCCTCCTGAATGGTGTGATCAGTCCTCTGGCAAACCACTGATCATGTTGTGAAGGGTGGATGTCATAAGATAACTTGGATAGGAGAGTCTTGAAACATGCATCATACTCCCGTAAAATATCTGTCATTAATTTTTGAATCTCCTTCAACAAATTGATGCTTTTCTATTTAAACTCAGGTATGTGGAACTCTGCCAAAAAGGCATTACACATCACAATGTAATTCACCAATATCTGGTGTGATTTATACTTCCTGTACTAGTTATGCATGCATCCTTGTAATTTGGTTAAAAAATGAATTTCTTTCATCTCCAGAGAAGTGATTCTCTTTGCGCGCCATAGTAAATCACACTTGTGTACATGTTCTGTGGCATCCTTAATGACCTTGTAATCAAGTAAATGGAGTGACATCTCATAAAAAACCTATTGATGGTGTTGTGGACCTTATCCTCCGAGATCCAGAACTTGATTCCCTCTAATGTTACCTCTACCACCGAACCACTAGATCCACTAATTCCAACTCCTCCAGATCAACCAAATCCTTATTATATCATAGGTAAGGGGTCTAATGTAGTTTTCCCCTACGAACCCACTATCGTGCTAAACTACCCATCGGAAGTCTATGATACCGAACCACTTCGAGATGTGTTTCCCATGCCGCTCCCAGACGCGATACAAAAACCTTGTGATACCACAAATTTCCCAAATGTTGTGGCAGAAAATATACCCCCAAATAAAGTAAATGGTTTTGTGGCCATAGATGTAACAAATAAAAAATTATACCTCTTAAGTGTCGCTCAACTACAAATACCGATACCAACTAGATTATCAAAACTTATCTTAGGAACTAGAAAACTAAGTGTAAGGGTCTGGTCACCATGTGGGTTAAGATGCATGCCTACAACTCTTCTCGTTTATTCATATGACGAGATCACTCTAGAAGCTAAGGGAATTTCTCTTCTATGCTTTCCAAGATGGGGTAGCTCAGATTGCTCAGGTTTCATGTCCTCCACGTGAACCTCAAATCCTTCCTGTAAAGTCTTCTTCCATAAATCCATCATTCTTGCAGCCTTCATGTTATCTTACCAACTCCCTTTCCCATGGTTCATTATACTTGATCCACCTCTCATCTCTCTCCATTTCTACCGCAAGGTCTATCATCCTTATATCATACCAACTTCCATGCCCTATGCCTAACAAGAGTTTAGCTAGCCATGGGAACGGCTTCTAAACTCAAAGTAATGACCACGATCTTGATAGCCAGTGGAATAACATGCAAGAATGATCCTATAGGATACCTCAAGAATTCAAACTCAACAATCTCTGGGAAAGAATACATAGAAATAGTGTATTCTAGGGTATAACTAGTCAACACTCTACTCCACTAGTGATCAACAACATGGGTCCAGGTTAGATTGACATCATGCAACCACTGATATTCCTCCTAGCTCTAAACATGAGGTCGATAATACCAACAAGAATGTCTCATAAAGTTCATGATACACATTTTCCTCCACCCATTTTTGTACATCAAACTCAAATCCAGAGATCTTGAAGCTCTAAGAAAACTCATCCTTCATACTTTTAAGCTAGGTATCGATGTTGTCTAAGGTCAAATGCTCCATCATTACACATTTCTCTCACATATCTTAAAAAGAGGTCCTAGCAAACGAAACAAAGTAGTCATTATTTTACGCTGAATATTTCTTTTTAACCCCAAGCATGTTGACCTCTCACCCAAAGATACGTTGAGTGCTCACTGAGGAATACACAGGTGTTAAACCCCTCCTTTATGTGAGATTTGCAAGAGAGTTATGCCATTAATGGAGGATTATTTACAAAATAGAAGTACATGCATCTACTAAAAAAGGTAGAAGATATAACTAACAAATCTACACATCAATGCATCACAAAAGCTAAATAAACATTGTATGAAGCATAAGAAACTAGATATGAGTCATGACAAGCCAAATAATATGAGGGTTTACACCCATAAACAAGATGTACAGAATAAATCCATGTATATTTATTTAAAAAGAGTCTCTAGTAGCCATACTACATTTAAAAGGGTCATCTTAGACCATATACATCAAATGAAAAAGATCTAACCCCTGTAAACTAATATGATTAGAGATCCTAACTATGATTTCCCCATTATAACCCTTGTTATAGACCCCAATACCCATACTTATGCTTAATGTTATCCCTTACAACCCTCTAGCACTAAGAACTCTAAACCCTAACACCATAAGATCCAAACCCTTAGCATTTCCTAACATATTTATAGCACCTTATTACCTTTCTTCTCTCCATTTCCCTTATGCCATCTTTCTCTATATTTTTCATGTCCCAAGCACTTCTTTAAATAGGATCAACATCCACCGCCATGACTTCTCTCTTGATTATATTGTGTGCCAAGTTTCAATGTGGTCCTCCATTGGTGAATGCTTATCCTCTTTGCAAAACCTTCCACTAACTATAATGATGCCTTTGGGAATATTCCCTGTGTGGAATATATTTTTCTTGGCCTCCAAGGTTCTAGGATAGCACCTTATCCACTCATCATGCCTAGTTGGGTCCTCACATTTTTCCTCAAGTGACTCCATGATTCCAAATATGGCTAAGTCCTTTAAACCCTTATTCTTCCTCTTACGTGCACCCTGGTTTCACTTAAACCCTTCCAAAACCCTTTTTTTTGTGCACTTTTCCATGAGTGCCCTTCTATTTACTGATCTTGCACGCACGCACCTCTTGGTACTTATCCAATATTTAGGTACAAAAATTGTGTAATGATAAGGTTGGTGTGAGAACATGGAAAATGAATGAGAAAATGAAACCATGAATTTTCTTGGGGTTTTTTAATATTTTATTTTTAGTGATTTTCATTAGTTTTGTTGGTTTATTGGCATTTTATGACATGTATTGAGGAGGAGTGAAATATTTATGGTCGCAGTGCCACCGGTTAGGTGGGATATATTTTTAGTCATGAACAAGGGTGTGGACAGAGAGATGAGAGGTTTAGGACGTAGTTGCGGGTGTAACTTGATCACACATGTGATCGGGTAAGGGGTGTGCTATAAAAAGTTGATGCAAGTATGGTAGCAGGGATGGGTTGAGGGTGGAGATGAGAGGATATGTGTAGAGGAATCAAGAATAAGTGTTGCATGTTGAATTTAGCAATGACTAGAGGGGGAGGATTTTTACAGAGTTACATCATGGGTAAAGGGTTGGCCTAGTTGTGGGAACAATTAGGCGGGTGACTTGGGAATGAGGTAGAGGGTAGGGATCGTGATTCTATCACGATCGTGATTGGGTGGGGGAGGGATGAGGAACTTGGTGTGGGAGAGAGGTAAGTGAGGATAGAGGCAAGCCATTAGAAGTGATGACCTAGGGAAAAAGGTAGGATGGGAGGATATATGTCAATCACCGCAGTGCGAAGGGGAAGACATGATGTAGGCCTCGGAGGGGGTTGTAGAGAAGAGATGGGAGATGGAAGTGACATTATAAGGGTAGTGGTGAATTCTAGTCATAGGTACAATCCGGAAGAATTTGGTAGATGGAGTGGGAGTAATGTGAGGGTGGAGGTAGATGGCCCAATTATGGGTGTGACTTGCATAAGGGTGAGTTGGGGTGTGTGTAGTCGGTGGTTAGACTTGGGGTGGTGAGATGGGAAAGGTGTTGAGAAGAGGTTGTGGGGTAGTTTTTAGGTGGTTGTGTGTAGTTACAGGGTGGTTATAGGATGGTCGCACCTACGACTAGGGAAAATTGGGGAGATGAGGAAGGGATGAAGTGGAGTAGGAAAGGGACTAGAGCATACAAGGGGATTTATGAAACATGCAAGAGACCTAAGAAACCAGAGCATGGAATGGACTTTAGCATTCAAGGGGGTGACTATATTACATAAGATGATGACCATAACATGCAAGTGGATGAACAAAGCATGTAAGGGGAAGACCAAACTACACAAGGAATTGGATCGCGTAAGGGATCGAGAACATAAGGGAATGTGTAGAGCATGTAAAGAACCAAAGTACACAACATGTAGTAAAGATGTGGGGTAGCAGAACATGTTACTAAGAATGTGAAATATGAATGAACCGAATGAGTAAGATGACCATAATGGAAGAAAATGATTTGAAAAAACTCATAGGGTAGTCACACTTGCAATTGTAAATGGGAATATTTTTTAAAATGAAATAATGCAAGAAATATGTTGTGAACCAAATCGAGTAATTTTAGACTAAAAATTTGAATGATGTAAAATCACATAACGAGATGTACTTACAATCCTAAACAGGAAAAATTGGACTTATAATGACAAGTTAGAAACAAATATGAAAGTGTGAGAGAATATTGTTAAGAACATAAAAATTGTAGGTTTGTATCGATATATTGGAGATTGGGATGAGGTGTTTTGATTAGGATAATGTTGTCTTATTTTTTTAGGTTAAAATGGGACCATTTAGTGTAGAAACTAAATCATGCACTTGGGTACATTTCTAGGTCCTAATATTCATATGATTCATAAGCAAGAAAACTAGTAATTGAAATCTATATTTGGCCTCTTTTCTTTCTTTTTGGTTTTCTATTTGGTCTTACACACATCAAAACCCGCTTTGATCTTCATTTCTTTATATTTATTGATTTTGAACACCAAAGACCTAGCTAGGATGCCAACACCCAAGTTACTTTGTCCCCTCTCGCCCCGACATCTTTGTATCTTGCTCACAATTTTTGGGCCTCTTTTATATTTTGAGAATTTTGTTTTTATCGGATGACCTTTTAGTTATCAATTACGAAATTAAACCAAGGGAATCAGATAAATACAAAGATATGTGACTATAATAAAGTACCAAGCTCTAAACATATACTATCACCACCTAAGGTTGCATCCAAAGGAATTATAAGAGCATCAAAGCATCCATATAGCTATCATTCAAGGGACAAGGGAATGCATTTTTCTAGATACACTTTATAAGAGGCAGTTTCATTTTGACATCCAAACATCTATCTACATTGCTACATATATTTATTTATTGTTACCAAGTGCATCTTACACAAGAGCTTACTAGGGAACGATTCTAGACACATGCACATAAAACTACATGAAATATGAGATGTAGTGTAGTGCTCGGTTATAATTTCACTTTCTTGAGTGACCGTCGAGGTCATTCGAGTCCATATTTACATCTTTTTATTTTTAGGAATTGATGTGTTTTGGGGTTTTGCAGAGATAATTTATTTTGTAGGTAACAAGTGAATTTTGTAGACATAGTGTGACACACAGACGATCAACAAGAAGGTTAACAACATTAGTACGACATAAGAAGAATTATATTCTAACCATTTTCATAGTCACATGTACATAGGAGAAGAATTTGACATCTACGCACCCATGACATAACCAAGGAGCCCTAGTCCACCTTATTTTGATAGTTACACAATTTTGTGTGTGATTATGATAGTTTCCTCCTCATGTTCATTAGTTATCAAGTCCAACATAATTTTGGAGAAATTACGAAATCAACTTATTCTTCTCCTCTCTCTCTTGAACCTAGGGTTTCATATTTCTTTAGCTTATTGCTTAGGTCATATCCATAATTTATTGATTTTTTATCACACGTGACTTTGTAATTAGGGTTTTACAAATTCCATATTTGTTAAATAATTTGGTGAACCTGCCTTATTCAAACACTCTTGGGTCCTCATTTCATTGCTTACTTCATTTTCCTACAATCCTCTCATCATGGATATCTCTATTCACGATTTTTTGCTAGCTAATCCTGATTGTCATGCTAAAATTATAACTCTCTTGGCTAATACTCGCATTCCTTCTACAAATCATCTAAACATAGTGTTGTTCTAGACTCTAAGCACCCCTAGATGTAGACCAGGCTTCTAGGTTGATCACTCTAGCATCCAGTGTGATTGCACAACATGGAAACATCTCTCCAAGTGTGGGGACTTATGAAACGAGAGAGGAATCTCCAGATTAGAGGTGGTACCTCAAACTCCTTTGATTCAGATCTATATTTTTCAAAACTACAGAGGTTCAGATCCTAATCCTACTCTAAACTACAAGGAGACAGGGATAGAAATGCAAGAAATATGAAACTAACTAAAGGTCGTGATGCACCAAAAGGAGTGGTGAAACATTTCTATCAAGCAAATAGACACAGACCAAATTTTACAACATAAAACATACACAGACTGATAAGATATAATTTAGGATTTGAAATGAAGCAAATAATACAAACAAGGGACTGAAACCATTCACAAAGCTTGCATTATCATTTCTAGTGTCAAAATCACTGCATTACAACCTCAGAGAGGTAAAAACTGTTACAATCCTTTGGAGAGGTCTGATTCTTGTATCAATCACTTGCTGGAGGTGAAAAAAGAACTCTGTTATGCCCAAAAAATGTTCCCCCTTAGAAATGAGCCAAAACTAGCTTTTACATGTATGGATGGAGCCCAGAGATGTAAATGTACCAAAAACATGAGAGCCCATCCCTCCTCAACTGCAGATGCATTAAAACGGCATGGGGGACCTTACAAACCCATACTCTATCATTTTGACCGGATTACAGGAGAATGCGACCCATTCTGCATTAAATCTGGTCGTTGGAATGTCACTTCTGGCCATGAACACGTGTCAGAGCCGTTTCTCAATTTTCTCTCTCTAGACTACCCCAAAACTCAAGATTAACCCCGAAATCATGTAGAGAATTTCACAAGATTTCTGTTGATATAAAGTACGTGCAAATCTGAGCTCTGGATCGAAAGATATGCCGATCTGAAGATTTAGGGCACAAAACAGGTGAAACTATGTTTTGAAATTTTCCCGCGCTCTGCCACCTGGATGACACGTGTCAAGCGCTGATTGGATGCGTAATTCTCTCTCCTTCCCCGTCCCATGGGTTTTCCTGCTTTATTGGACACGTGTCCTCTTTTTATTGGCTTGGGTCAGTGCTTGAAACCTCGCCCTTTGACTTTTGGACCTTTTTTCCCCTGTGACACGTGTCGTGATTTGATTGGTCCGCGGGTCTGCCGGCTTTTCATGCCCTTCGCGTCTTTTTGTCCCGAGATGTCCCAGTGCTGTTTGGGACAGAATCCTCCAATCCACCCAAAATGGGCTTCCTTGTCCCTTATCTAGCCGATGACACGTGGCGTTGCTTGATTGGCTTTCGGCTCCTTCGGCTATCCGCGTCCCACGCGTCCCTTTGTCCCAACTGTCCCAGTATGAAATTTCTCTGTTTCGGGTGAACTGGCCAGTTCGAGTCCTTTGCGCACTCGTGGCCCAGATGTCCCAAAGGTGAAAGTTCCCCATTTCGTGAACCGAAACCGACCGGTTTGTGTCCTTCGCATACCTTTGTCCCACTTGCTCCCGGACTGTCTGGGACAAATTCTTCCGAACCGCCCGGTTCGGCCGGTTCGCGTCCGCCGCGTACCCTTGTCCCGCTTGCTCCCGGTTAAAGACTTAGACAAATTTTCTTTCTTTCACTGACTCGGGCATTTCAAGGTCCTACTGCGCACCTATGGCCCAGTCGTCCCAATTACCGCGCGGACTGCCTGGCGGCTTTTCAGCCGGTTCACGCCCCAACGTCCCAAATGTCCCGACTGTTGCGAGGACTAGGACTTAGCCAATTTTCACAATTCTTTCTGGCCCAAGCTTTTTTACATCTTTTTCACCTTTTCTCAGAACTTGCTCTTTTCAACCTGGACAGGAGAGTTAGGAAAAAATCTGAGGGGACCCTGGAAACATGATTTTTTTCCCTGAATCGATCCGTTTGCCTGGGACTTGAGAATTCTGATGCATGTTATCGAATTAACCCTGGGGGGTGAATTTGGATAACAATTTGGTGACTCAGCGGGGATACCTGCCTGCTAGGTAGAAGATACCAGTTGCCTGAAGCAGTCCATTGGGCATGGAGTCATCAAATATTCTGTTTAGGACCCTAACTGACTCAGAATGTGCAAGGAGGAAGATGGAATGTTACCTGATGAAAGCAAGGATTGCTAAACATCTCCATGGATAGCAAGTTATGCCAAAGCACTTAGGGAAAACAAAACTAACCTACAACAAAACAATGTGCACAAGCACTTGGAGGAAAGAAAATCTAATCTAATATTTATAGAGGTAGTGAACTTCCCTCTAGAAGCAACACTTGAGATAGATTCCATTGACTGGAATCTGCAGTTCTTCACCATCCAATGAGGCCAATTGGAAAGCATTGTTGTTCTTGCACTTTGTGACCATGTATGGGCCACTCCAAATGGCATCAAATTTTGAATGCCTTCCCGGTTTTTCTCTATCCACATCCCATTTCAACACTAGATCTCCAACTTGAAAAGATCTATCTTTGGCCTTCCTATCAAAGGTCTTCTTGATCAAAGCTTGATCCTTTTCCATTGCTTGGGATGCCTGATTTCTGATCTCTTGCAGCTCCATCAGCTCTGCATACCTCACTTCCATGGGCTCAAACTCTAGCAACTCCAGCTGTTTCATGAGTTCCAACATTGGCAACTCAAGTGACATGGGCAAGGTTGCCTCTCTTCCATAGACAAGCCTGAATGGAGAGTTACCTGTGGATCTTTTGGGAGTTATCCTATCAGCCCATAAGGCTGATTTCAGTTTGGTATGCCAAGACCTCTAATTCTCATCAAGATTCCTCCTAATGATCCTCAACAAGTTCTTGTTTGTAGACTCGGCCTGGCCATTACCCTGAGGGTAATAGTTCGATGAAGTGCTTAGGTAAATACCGTTCTTGACAGCCCACTCAATCACCCTAGATCCAATGAATGCCAATGCATTATCAGAGATTATTGTAGTAGGTACACCAAATCTGGTTGTTATCCCCTCATAAAAGTCTAAGATGCTAGACTCATTCACCTCTTTGAGTGCTACTGCTTCATCCATTTGAATGTCGACTCTTCTTCAACATCATTGTTAGAGGCTTCACAAGAGTTGCAAAATTAGGCACAAATCTGCGGAAAAATTTTATCCTTCCTAAGAAGCTTTGAAGAGATTTCTTATGGTGTGGAAATGGGAGCATTTGGATGGCTTCAACCCTTTCAGGATCAATTGTTAGCCCTTCCCTAGAGACAATGTGGCCCAACAATTTTCCCTCGTGTGCCAAGAATATACACTTCTTTGGATTCAACGACACTCCGAACCTTCTACACCTCTGAAACACTTGTCTGAGGTGAAAGAGATGGTCTGCTGCATTCTTTGAGAAGACAGTGATATCATCCAGGTATACCAGCACTATATTTTTGATTAAGCCTTTGAATGCCATATCCATAGCTCACTGAAATGTTGCTCCGGCATTTGATAGGCCAAATGACATCTTCTTGTAGGCATAGGTGTTGCATTTGGTGGTGAAAGCCGTCTTTAATTGATCTTCATCCTTCACCATTATCTGATTATAGCCTGAGTATCCATCAAGTAGTGAGAACCTTTCTGAACCAGCTACAACTTGCAATATTTGCTCCATGGAAGGGAGTGGGTAATGGTCCTTGAGGGAGGCTCTGTTCAAGTCTCTAAAGTCAACACACAGTTTGATTTCTCCATTTCTTTTTCTCACTGGCACCAAGTTTGCAACCCAACTTGAGTGTTTGATGGGGAAGATGATACTGGCCTCAATAAGCTTGCTTAACTCTTTTCTCATGAGAGGTTCAATATGGGGATTCACTGGCCTTTGCTTTTGCCTAACGAGGCTTGGATTCCGGATCCAGCTCAATAGTATGTTGTGCCAGCTTTGGGTTGAAACCTCTTAGATCTTTGTAAGTCCAAGCAAAGATATCTGGGAACTCTTGACAAAGCTGAACAAAATCAGATTTCTCTTGTGAGGTACTTACTTTGCCAATCTGCAATGTTTTGCCTTCTTCCACTAAAATAGGCTCTGAATCTTCACCCTTCACTTGAATGTTTGCTTTCTCCTTCCGGAACTGATCATTCGGGTTGAAGATTGACTCCAAGGTTATGAGGCCTTTTGGTAATTTGTTAGTTCTCAGCTGTACTACCTGATCACCATATTGCTGCTCCAGCTTGTCTTGATTTCAGAACTCAGCTTCTTCTTGTAGGAAATTAACAATTTGTTGATCATTCTCGAAGACTTGCCAACTTGTGTTGTTATCTAGAATAGCTGGTCTCACAACCAATTTGATATGAGGCTGAGATTTCTCACTTTTGATACTCTCTAGCAACATCAAACGCAGCCCCAATTGCTGCAAGTCTGTCAGTGGCTTCATTCTTTTTTCTTGGGATGGAATTGATGCTAAAAGCTTCAAAATCTTCAATAAGATCCCATACCTGATTTTTGTAGCACTTAAGCAGATCATTTTTGGCAGCATTTTTTCCTTTGACTTGGTTTACGACCAACTCACTATCACCAAATACTTGTAAATTCTTGATGCCTTTCTTCATTTCCCAGTGCAGTCCATGAATTAAGGCTTCATACTCAGCTGTGTTGTTTGAACAAGAAAACTGGAAACGGAAGGCTGAGTAATACCTTATATCTTGTGGTGAAATGAGCATAGCTCCTCCTCCTACACCTTGTCTACTCCTTGACCCATCAAAGAACAATTGCCATACTTCATTCTTTTCCTTATGATCTGGCTTGGTGATGTTGGGGAGAGGTTGATCCTCTTCATGCAAACAATAAACCCCTAGCTCAGATTCTTCTACTTCTTGATAAGGATCAAAAGCATGCACCTTGCTTGCCCATTCATCAAGAGTCAAATCTAGGATACTTCCAACCTTGGTGTCAGCCTCGTCAGTGCTAGGGTGATCTTCTTGATCAAATGTTGAGCAATTGGCATTAATCTGACTTGGAGTGTAAGGCTCAATATGGAAGTTTGCAATAGGTTTGGATCTGATTGTGGCCTTAGTTCCATATCTTGTTCTGAATAGCATGTGTGACCAATCAGCAGACAAATACCCCCCAATCTTGGCTGTGAAGTCCCTTGACAAGCAAAGGGCAAAGAGTGGTGGAAGGTCTATGATTGATACATCTTGTAAAACAACAACATTTGGACATGCATGCAAGGTAAGACTCAAGTTTCTAATCACTCCAACTGTTGCTATTGCTGTTCCATCTAACTGCACTACCCCTTTGGATGTTATTTCATACTGGAGCCCTAGCTGATCAGCTATTTGTTTGGGCATGACAGAACTACTTGCCCGGAATCAATCATGCAATTGTGTACTAGCTGATTTCCAATGATCAACGAAACATAGAAAGGAGGGGGCTTCAACGTCTTACCTTGCTGTCCTCCATGATTTCCCCCAGGCTGGGCAGCGTTTGTAAGCACTTTGTCTTGCATCTGAACCCGCTGATTTGAAATTGGCCAGTCCTTCATGGCAGCTTGCAATAGATCTCTTTGTCCTGGGATGGATAGGGATTCCCACATTGATATATTGACGTTAGTCTTCTTCATCTGTTCAATGATACTGAACGGGGATGAAGTATCCTTTTGTTGTCCCTTGGTTTGCACATTCACCCCTTGCACGTGGGCAGCAACAGCTAGCATTTGAGTTGGCCTAGGGGCTATTCTTGGCTGCCCTTGTGCATTTGAAATTGGATTTTGCTTGCCAACCACTTGTGGAACCATGGGAGGTTGTGGATTGGCTGGGGCTAATGGCTGTTCTTCACCCAAATTTCTCCTCTTTGACCTTGTGTTGGCTGCAACACTTTGAGAAACTGCTTGATTCATGCCACAGAAATCTTTTGCTTGCCAGTTCACCAATGTGGTGTCATTTGGGGCTGATTGTTGTTGGTTGTTTCCTTGACTGCCCTCACTCTCCACACCAGTAGTTGTCACCATCAATGCTTGATTGAGAGCACCATTGAAACACATGGATTGGTTATGAGGCTCGTTGCATGGAAAACACTAATCATATTCTGAGAAATGTTGTTCTGTGTTGGCACTAATGCCTTAGAGGCAGATATGGCATTGGGGTTATAGGGCTGAAATGGTCTATTAGCGGGAGGCCTTACTTGGCTTTGATTTTGATTTGCAGCCTAATTTGGTGACCTATTTTGTTGGTATGGGGGCCTAGCCTGGTATTGCGCTTGAGGCTGATATGGTCTAGCACTTTGAGCTTGTTGTCTTTTGATAGTAACCAGCTCATTTCCCAAATTTTGCAACTGTTTCATGACCTCTTGGAGTTCATTTGAAGCACTAGAGGATGAAGTAGAAGTTTCACTTGAACTTTGATTTCTAGGGGTGGGAACAGGAGCCAAAGTGGGTGCTTGACTAGTGCTTGGATTTTCTAAGTTTGGATACAAGGGCATGGGAGGCCTAGGAGCCAGTTTACCAGCTTGAATAAGACAGTTTTCGGCTCTAATGGCAATGCTATAAGTAGCAGGTAAGGTTGTGCCTCCCATAGATTGAATTAACATAGAAATATCAGAATTCAAAGCTTTAAGGTAATATAGAAAAGCACCTTCTGCTGTTGGCCTGACTGCCACTGGAATCCTATCCCAAGACCTTTGAAATCTGAAGTTGAAGTCAGTCAGCTACTCATTGGGGCTCTCTTGATAGTTGTCAGCTACTCCAAAAGAGACAAGTTGTCTCCCTTCTCCCCAAATTGCTCGTGAAGTGCAATACACAGCTGATTCCAATTTGTGATAGAACCAGCTCCAAGGCTCCTAAACCATTGCAATGCTTTACCCTTGAATGAAGATGCCAGTAACTTGACAGCCACTTGCATTTCATTGATTTCATGGATTGCACAAAGGTTAGCAATATCTTTAACATGATCACCTAGAGTAGTCTGATTTTCTCTAGTGAAGTAGGGAATGTTCTTCAAGGCTGCAATAGGAACTGGATGTTGTGCATTGAGAGCAAGTGGGCTGCTACCTGTGAAGTTGACGTAGGGGTTGTTCTGAGCCATTCTGATTGGTCTTAAAACCCTTGTTGACTGAATGAAAGGTCTACCAGGTGGAGGAGTTGAGAGAGTTCTGTTTGGTGGAGATGGAGACCTTTGAATCCTTCTTCCTCTTTGCCTTCTTCTCGGAGATAATTGTAGGTATTCAAACAACACTTCTTCTTCTCCAACTCTTGACCTTGTGGTGATTCTTCTCATGAGTTTTCAAGCTTGAGCTTGGAACCAGTTGATTCTTCCCCTTGGAGTCGCCAGATATGCAAATAATAGCTCTTTTTAAGCAAGAAAATGCAGCAGATGCACATCAACCCTGCTATAATAAAAATGAGACCTCTAGGTCCCACTGGGCATGCCAAAACTATTGTTGCAGACTCACAGCACCCCTGGATGTAGATCAGGCTTCTAGGTTGATCACTCTAGCATCCAGTGTGATTGCACAACATGGAAACCTCTCTCCAAGTGTGGGGACTTGTGAAACTGAGAGAGGAATCTCCAGATTAGAGGCTGGTTCCTCAAACTCCTCTGATTCAGATCTATATTTTGTAAAACTATAGAGGTTCAGATCCTAATCCTACTCTAAACTGCAAGGAGACAGGGATAGAAATGTAAAAAATATGAAACTAACTAAAGGTGGTGATGCACCAAAAGGAGTGGTGAAACATTTCTATCAAGAAAATAGACACAGACCAAAGTTTACAACATAAAACATACACAGACTGATAAGATATAATTTAGGATTTGAAATGAAGAAAATAATACAAACAAGGGACTGAAACCATTCACAAAGCTTGCATTATCATTTCCAGTGTCAAAATCACTGCATTACAACCTCAGAGAGGTAAAAACTGTTACAATCCTTTAGAGAGGTCTGATTCTTGTATCAATCACTTGCTGGAGGTGAAAAGAAGAACTCTGCTATGCCCAAAAAATGTTCCCCCTTAGAAATGAGCCAAAATCTGGCTTTTACATGCATGGGTCGAGCCCAGGAGACAGAAACGTACAAAAACATGAGAGCCCATCCCTCCTCATTGCGCAGATGCATTAAAATGGCATGGGGGACCTTACAAACCCATACTATATCATTTTGACCAGATTACAGGAGAATGCGACCAATTCTACATTAAATCTGACACTTTGTCACTCACTCGCCATGAACATGCGTCGAGCTGTTTCTCAAATTTCTCTCTCTAGACTACACCAAAACTCAAGATTAACCCCGAAATCATGTAGATAATTTAACAAGATTTCCGTTGATATAAAGAACGTGCAAATCTGAGCTCTAGATCGAAAGATATGCCGATCTGAAGATTTAGGGCACAAAACAGGGAAAACTGCGTTTTGAAATTTTCCCGCGCTCTGCCACCTAGATGACACGTGTCAAGCGCTGATTGGATGCATAATTCTCTCTCCTTCCCTATCCCATGGGTTTTCCTACTTCATTGGACACGTGTCCTCTTTTTATTGGCTCGGGTCAGTGCTTGAAACCTCGCCCTTTGACTTTTGGACCTTTTTCCCCTGTGACACGTGTCGTGATTTGATTGGTCCACGGGTCTGCCGGCTTTTCGCGCCCTTCGTGTCTTTTTGTCCTAGATGTCCCATGTGCTATTTGGGACAGAATCCTCCGATCCACCCGAAATGGGCTTCCTTGTCCCTTATCCAGCCGATGACACGTGGCGTTGCTTGATTGGCTTTCGGCTCCTTTGGCTATCCGCGTCCCATGCGTCCCTTTGTCCCAACTGTCCCAAAGATCTGAAATTTCTATGTTTCAGCGAACCGGCTGGTTCGCATCCTTTAACGCACTCACGACCCAGATGTCCCAGTGTGAAAGTTCCCATTTCAAATTTGAACCGACCAGTTTGTGTCCTTCGTACCTTTGTCCCACTTGCTCCCGACTGTCAGGAAAAATTCTTCCGAACCGCCCGGTTCGGCCGGTTCGCGTCCACCACGTACCCTTGTCCCACTTGCTCCCGGTTAAAGACTTAGACAAATTTTCTTTCTTTCGGCCGATTCGGGCATTTCGCGTCCTGCGCGTACCTATGGCCCAGTCATCCCAATTGCCGCGCGGACTACCTGGCGGCTTTTCGGCCGGTTCGCGCCCCAACGTCCCAAATGTCCCGACTGTTGCGAGGACTAGGACTTAGCCAATTTTCATAATTCTTTCTGGCCCAAGCTTTTTGCAGCTTTTTCACCTTTTCTCAGAACTTGCTCTTTTCAACCTGGACAGGAGAGTTAGGAAAAATCTGAGGGGACCCTGGAAACATGATTTTTACCCTGAATCGATCCGTTTTCCTGGGACATGAGAATTCTGATGCATGTTATCGAATTAACCCTGGGGGGTGAATTTGGATAACACATAGTATATCAAACATTTGTAGAAGTAAACTTACTTTTCCATCTGATATAACTTTCAATATTTTATTTATGACAATGATCATCCCCTATATATACTGATATACATCAATAACATGGGTTTAAAGTGAACTCTTTTCGGTAATGGATATGAGCTCAATATTTGTACTTTATCATTCATTCAGAATATTGGCATTTCCTCAGTTTATCTTAGCCCAACATCCATTTCTCTCTGAGCATATGATTCCTCTACACATTCATGAATAGGCACTATTAATTTTCCTATCATCATTAGGCTAAAAATGGTTCTTACAATAATGTTTTTCATATTACTGCTACTTATGGTATCTACATTTTCCATCGACCGGTATTTATTACACACACTTCTCTGATTACACTTGGAACTCTTAGCTTGACTACATTGGGGAAATTTATATCCTAATAATGTTGATTTATTATTCCTCATGCCTTTTGGTCATGTTTTTATTTCCAATGATTCATTTCTTGGTTATTCAAAAATCTTACTCGTTGGTATGCACATAATCTTACTTGTTGGTATGCACATGGTTGTCCATTAATACCTTTCACTGATGAAAAATACACAATGGGTATGTACAATTTACGCCGCAATGGATCTCTATGTGATCAACCTCATATTATTTATTATCAATTATCTTAGGGTTATCCATTTTATTTTGACCATGACAATGATAATCTTTTATATGATGTTACTCAATTCTTCTTCACATCATACAATTGGGGGCATCATGTTTATTCTCTCCCCTTCTAGCACTATCGGGTTTCTCACATTTCCACTATTTTACGTCATGATTAACATCTTTCCTTTATCATTCATCATAAACACATTGATACACATAGCTTTTATCATCATTACCCTATGATGCACTCTTGTGCCACGTTTGACACTTGATTGTTGAGGGCATAATGCATAAATGAACCTCACACAGACACATTTCTACACTCAATGCATTCACTAAACATATTTCTAGCATCACATTCTCACACAATGGACTACCATATGATGTAATCACGTGATAAGAAGGTCTAACTATAAAATAAACCTCACCAAATTCACACTATTCATGTTATATGATCCATTTATCTATATTTTTAGCACACATGTTCAAACCATTTCTTGATGACACACTACTATTCTATGGTTCATTCTTAACTATCAAGGGGTCTTTTATAAATGAACCTCATCTCATATACATTTATACACATCCACTTGGGGGAACACCACTCCTATCACATTCAAATTGAATACCATTCCATCTCACTTATTCACAACATGCTACATATCTTGGTTGCACATTGTTCTTTCTTACCTATACTCACATGTATATTTTGTTTCATATGCTAGGAGGATACTTTGTATGTCATTATATTTTATATACACACATACACGTTTACTTGTTATCTAGTTGTGAATGCATAATTCCTATAGATCCTTTACACACAACATGGATGTTTTGCACTATACCTATTACTAGTCCCATTGAGGATCTTGGGGGTATATACTTTCGTACACACACTACAGGTGATATTGTTTCATTTTATACCACTTCCTATTCTTACTAGCACACTATTATATTGATATATACATATTTTGACATAATTTTTATCTTTCTAACATCCTAACGAACACTTCATGTGTAGAATTTGCTTTTTAGGAACCATTTTCCACCATGGTTATCTATTACACTTTGCTTCCTCTCATCTTATATTATATGTCATTATCTGCAGGATTTTTTCTATGTCCCGCTTGTTCATTTCTTTTATAGTTTTGGCTACTTTGGTCCTGATTATCTTGTGACATTATGAGTGATGTCCCATGTTTGCAACCCAATTTTTGTGGGATACATTGTGTTCTTATTTACCAGCAGTTACACATTATCTTCTTGCTTTCTATATTACACATTATCTTATATATACATATTTTCTTGTTTTCACTAACACATGTTTCTAGCCACTTTGTTTGCATGTTTCTTGGTTTATACCATGTACATTCCCTCCCCCGTAGGGTATTGATTTCAGATTAATGTCTGGTCATCTCCTTTGGGATACATTCTCCTAGCAATGTCGCATGCACCCCAAATTAGAAGGTATACATTGGATGAATCAATCACCCCATTTAAGTTGAAGACAAATTCATAGTTCGGACATACAATTAACTTGAACAGAGAAATTTTTAGTTACGAGAAATGGCCCAGAATTTGACTTAGGTATTTAGCACAACAAAAATGTTAGCACCCAGATATAGACATGAGCTCTTGGGTGCTCCCGACCTTTCCTGGGTGCCTATGACCAGGGGAAGTTACTTTATTTTATTAGACCGGTGCCGTCCTCATCATTTTATAGAGAAGTTTACACAACATAGGCACAGTCCTCACAAATTAGAATGTATTCTATCACCCTTTTCTATCTTCCTTTTATTGAACTTTATTAAACTATATCAAACTAGAACAAAGCAAGATCACACCATCTCAGTGGTGTATAAATTTTGGGAAGCGATGTAAGGGTGAAGAATAAGACTATACCTTTCTCCTTAACACTTCTTCTTTTGTGGCATGATATCACCCTAAAAAATCATTCTTGGCGTGAGATCACCCAAAAAACTCACACTTTGTGTGAGATTTACCAAAACTCATTCTTTACAGCATTTCGAGACACTTTCTTTTCTTTTTACTCATCATGGATCAGGTGCACATGTTCCATTTACTACATTTTTACATTTTTACATATTTGAATACTGTTTTTCTCTTCTTTTTATAGGCCCATTCTTATGAGAAGCAATATTCACATCAGTGAACACATAAAGCACAAGTGACAATGACAACATGTATATTGTGACGTAATACATGTGCTTTACCCTTAGGGTCACTTCCTCTTCCTTATCTTCCATGATTAATTTTATCAGTCCACACTTTTACTTGTCTCCTCATCACAATTTCACCATCGATATACATGGTTATTAGGTACACATCTCTTATCTACTTTATATTATTGAGTATTCACTCAAAAACATAAAGTGGGGGAAAATGTAGACAATAAATCATGCACTTGGGTACATTCCTAGGTTCTAATCACATACTATTATTCATATGATTCCTAAGTGAGAAAACTAGTAATTCCCACATATATTTGGCCTCTTAATGTCTTTCTAGTTTCCTCTTTGGTCTTACACACCCCACATCCTAGTCTAATCTTCATTACTTTATCTTTATTCAATCTAGACACCAATTCCTAGCTAGGATGTCAACACCCAGGAACCCTCATCCCCTCTGGGTTCCCCACCATCTTTATATCTTGATCACCCCTTTTATGCCTCTTTTATCTTTGGGAATTTTGTTTTCTTATGGGTTGGAGTATTATTTTTCAATTACAAAATTCAACCAAGGGAATCATATAAATACAAAGCTATGTGACCATAATAAAGGACCAAACTCTAAGCATCTACTATCACCACTTAAGGTTACATCTAAAGGCATTATAAGAGCACAAAATCATCCATCTAGCTATCATTCAAGGAACAAGGGACTACATTTTTCCGCATACACTTTATAGGAAGGGAGTCCATTTTGACATCCACACATCTATCTAGATTTCTACTTCTAGTTATTTCTTGCTATCAAGTACATATTACATAAGAGCTTCCTAGGGCATGATTCTACACACACACACAAATACATGGAGTCCGAGATGTAGTGCATCGATTGGTTGTAAGTTCAATTTGTTGGGTGACCGTCAGGTTAGTCCGACTCCCCATTTACATATTTTTCTTTTTTAGGATTTGATTTTTTTGGGGTTTTGCAAGAGAGAACTTGTTTTGTAAGCTATAGGAAAATTCTACAGACATAGTGCAACACATAGGCGATTAAAAATGAAGGATAATGATGTTGGTGTGAAACAAGAAGAATCATATTCAACATTTTTCAAAGTCACAAGCACCCAAGAGTGTACTTTGGTACCTAGGCACCCCCGACCTAACTCGGACGCCTTGGTCCACCTTATTGTGACAGTTCCACAATTGTTTGTGTGTGGTTATTATAGTTTCATCCTCCTATTCATTAGTCTTCCAGTCTAACATACTTTGGGATGAATTACGAAATAAGATAAGTCTTCTACTCTCTTTTTTGCACCTAGGGTTTCATATTTCTTTAGCTTATTTCTTAGGTCAAATATGTACTTTATTAATTTTTTAATCACACATGACTCTACAATTAGGGTTTTACAAATTCCATATTTTATAAATCATGTTAGTTTGGATTCATATTTAAAAATATCTCTAGCTACTAATGTTATCTCGAAAGAGTATCGTTCACCAAAAATTTTCTAGTTGCATACTTTACCGCTTGATCAATCAATATGGGGACACTATCACATACAACATTGGATCTACCTTATAGGTAGAACTAGTTAATCAGGTTAGGCCATTGAACCTTTTTTTCAAGTAGTCCTCTCAATGTGCCAAATACTTTGGGGGTCATGTGGTACTCATCGTAATGAGTTTTAAATCCTATTTCTAAAAACTTCTCACAATTATGTAGATGAGTATTTACCCATATCCAAACCTATATTTAATGTGTATTCATTCCCAATTGTTTCCCTTAAGAAGAAAAAAGTATTTTTAAAGTTTTTGACAATATTAAATTTTAGAATAGTCATGTCTGCAACCACCCTATAACCAGATTGTTAGATGTTTTGGTAGATAAATCACAACACAAATCTGCTTGTGAATGGCTTGAGACCGTAATTTTTAAAATTTGTTTTGTGTGTATTTTTAAAGGATATGAAAAACCAAGTCTTATATCTATAACACAAATGTTAGGGAAAAATAAAAGTAAAAAACAAGGACTATAAATGGTAAAAAGCTGAAAATAAAGTGATTTACCCACAACCAAATAAAGCCCCACTATCTTCGCAAATGCATGCCTATATTTGGATCACCTAAAAATGTACTAGTTAATATAGAAATTTCCAAATCAATACTAATAAATAATATGGGCTTACATTGCCATTGAGTAGAGAAGGAAAATCATGAGTTATTTCAATGAATAATGTAGCTAAAATATTCCTTATTTGAATCTATAACTTGCACACAAACACACTTAGAAAAATGTTATTTGGTTGTTGTGGTTAGGGGACATGCATTTTCAAATCCCTAACCATTTAAGTAGATAAAAAAAAAATTTATTGAGTAAAAATGATAAAATAATGCATGTTAATGGAAAATATAATCGACTCGATTCAGAAACTGACTCGTGGGTGTGATTTTATGAAAATCACATGGAGATCGTAAGCTTGATCATAGTTACGTTTGACACTTGTGTTGAAATTTCACTAAAATAGTGATGCATCAAGCTACACTTATCCTTTGTGATCCACCTTCACCTCTCCAAATCCTGTAATACTAAAATATACAAGCAAAATATCAAGTATGGGCTCAAGTGCACAAAGAGCCGGGGTTGGAATGATGGGGTGAGTAGTGTTTTATAGTTTTTGAGTGCATAGAATAATTTGAAACATAAGGATGAAATGTGCATAGATGGGTGATATGATAAGGCTCCATAGTGCATTAGACATGTAAATGGGTAGGTAGGATGAATATAATTAAATATGATTGGTGAGGGTTAGTAAATGAGTGATGATGTGTCTTTTATCACCATTTTGTGGGGTTTTATAATTTTTAGTTACTTTTGTGGGATTATTTGATTTTTGGGATTATTGTGTTTTATGATGTTTTTGGTATTTTTGAATAGGAGGTCTATGCAAGGTGTGTTTTCTAGTGTCTACATAAAGATGTATAGGGTTTTATAGCATGTTTTGTCCTACTAAAATGGAAACAAAGTTGTTTATTTCATATTGGGTTGTATTCCTATACATTTTATAATGAATGTAGCATTATATTATGGGATACTATGCTGGTTTAAGGAATAAGGACCTAGTTGCATTCATTGTTGTTCTTGTAGAAGAATTTATATCTTGAAATGTAAGGTAGTTGTTATGGAAAATTTTGGGAACCTAATCTAAGAAATAAATAATGGAAATATCTTTAAGACATTCGTTCCAATGAATATTTCTTCTCTTGTTATGAGTAAATGAAGATGATATGGTATTGAAAAATAGATTGTTGGTATTTTGTATGTCCATATTATGTCTTTCAAATGAACCATAGATAGCCATAGAAAGGAAAAAGTGCTAGCATGGTCAAATTAGAGTATCATGATAACATTGAATAATGGGAAAATGTTAACATTGCTACTTATGTGAAAAATTAACCCTTTGATTTAATAGCATGTGTGAATGTGTGTAAAGTTGAAAATGTTACATAGGAAAAAGGAAAATTTAAGCTTGAAGTTAAACCTTTCTATAACCATTGTTAGGTCCTTTGAATAATATGTAACGTAAACGGGGTATGTAATGTATAGAGTGCGAGATAAACCTCCTTTCAATTAAATTAAAAAACCCGTGTATCTTATATGACTATAGTGACTTAAAAAATTTCGAGAATGAGTTTTTCACCACCTTAGGGAGTAGCTTGTACCTCTCATAAGAAGAATGATGTTTATAAAGACGTGAAAAAGGATCTTCCACGTGAAATAGAAACAAGGAGAAGTTTGGTTAACCAAGGAAGACCAAATTAATGGGTCACACGATCATTGAAAACTTTGTTAAAAGTTGTAACTAACTATTATAATAAATATTCCAAACATTCTCTCCTCGTGGATCTTTATAACTAGAAAGTGAATATTGAGTACTTTAAGTAAATTTAGTATGATAGATAGTATTAACATGTGTATTTAAAGTTGAATATAAAGTAACGAAAAGATGGAACTAAGTGTTCAACATAGGAATATATATAAAAATGTATTATGTGCTACTATTGATAATATTTTTGGTATCAAATAAACTAAGGTGAGACCCTTACGCTTTGGTTTGTAAATGGTTATTCATTATAATATAAGTATAACCCCGAGTGCATGATGTGGAGTAAAATTGATAAGTTGTGAAATATTATTGAACATAAATTAATGGAAGACTTTCAATTATTTTTTATGTCATTCATTATTAGAAGGAATCAAACATGATAAATATTATAATGTAGCAAGCTTATCATGAATCAATGTCGCTATAAGAAACAATTATGAGAACTTTCGTAGTAACTTAGAAGATTAGTCTCTCCCGATAGTATCTCGTGGTTATAATTTCCCTAGAATTATCTTGAGATTAATGTTTTCACACTCGGTGATCTAATGAAATCCTTTTTTTAATGTTAATTTATGAGCATAATTCTCTAGATTTGTCCTTGAACAACTTAAAGAAATGTGCAAAGTGAAACTTGAAAAAAATATGGTTTATACTATAAAAATATGTCCTTAGGACTCCTTGTGGTCTTATAAGTGATCTTATTAACAACCCATGTATGTATGACAAGATTAAATGATGGTCTTATACACTTTGGTTAGCATGGGTTCTTTTGATAGTTATAATTTTGAGACACCATCCGAGTCCCGGTGGTTTTGGGTCATCATAATTTGGAAAATGTTAAGCCATTCCATGGTCACACCCTTGTGCTAACCCGCACATCTACATTTAACCAAATTAAAGGAAGGATAAATTATTTTTGGGCCTACTTAATGTACTTATAAAACACCATGGTAAGAAGTGCATGGGTACTTGTGATTTGTGTCAAAGTTATACTCTTCTCATTTTACTTCATGGGACTATAAGTGTTTTTGAATCCATAGAAGAATGGTGGCCAAAAAAAACCTTCTATGGGTTAAGTAAATTAGTTGCGCACACCCCACTTTTTGAGTGGTGTCTAGTGTTTGCTTCGGGTCTCACCAAAGATGCACACTCGTGAACCCTACCTTTTATGTTAAGAATTGAAGTGGAGTTGTAAATTTTGAAGGTGGTAGTGGGATCAAATAGGGAATACTAACTCTGGATTAAACCCTAGAATGATGTGGAATGTGATTGCATTTTGGAATTATGTGACCGAAAGATATGATATGTGCTTCCACAAATGAAATAGCTCATTGTTATAAATCAAAATGCATTAAAAAGTAAACAAACCTTGAGTTCAATAGAATGATACAAAAGTAAGTGTTAGTGATTATCTAGGCCATTTTTTATGTGTCATGTGACAAGTGTAAATATTTTAAGTGTTGTGTCATATAACAACAACAAAAAATTGTGAGTTTTTTTGTTACATTACGGGTAGTAAAATTTATGGAAATTACAAATTATATTTTCTTGATTAACATTATGATTTGTTTTGGATTAAAACATTTATTATTAGTAATTAAATAGACATAATATGGATATTGGATATGGAATTAGAGTTATTGATTACTCTAAATGTTAATATGTTGTTTATGATCTATTTAAAGTCAATTAATTATATTGGACATATAATGCATCAAATATTATTCGTTGTACATGTACAAGTGTTCTAATAATGTGATAAAGGGTATTATTGGGGAGGAAGATAAGATGCGGTAATGGGTATTGCAAGAGAGAATTGATATGTATAAGACAATGCTCTAAAACTTGTTAAATTGCAAGACTTGTCTTAAAAACCCCTTTGTGTGATTTAGTCTAGTTTCTTTGAATGTGTCACTTTTTAAGATAGGGGTTGGGTAGTTGTGTTGTGGAAATTAACCATGATGTTAACTCTCATAATTAATAAGTGTAACATTTCTTGTGCATTATGATGATCGAACTATTGTCTATATGTGAGAATAATATGCTTATGATTTTGAGATAATTGTTCGTATTGCCTATATGATTTAAAACTCAAATTAACGAGTACATTATTAGGTGAAACATAAGGTAGGTAGTTAATGAGTAAATATAAAATGGGGGATATAAAATTTTGTATTAGCTACATGTAGGAGAGAAAAGAAAAGAGAATTTATGATTTTAAAAAATAGGTCAATAACTAAACTCCACTCCTCATTCCATGGCTACGTGGCATAAAAGATAAAGAGTTTTAAATAAAAGAAAAGAACATATAATTATGAAAATCATGGGACACAAGTTTTGGAGAATTTATGTGGCTGATCGATTAAGTTAACATAAATTAATTATTAATAATGTTAAATTTAGAGTTAAAACTCCAAAATCTACACATGGAGAATAAAACTCATGAACAAGAATAACGTATTCACGAAATAAAAATAACCACTTAACTAGGAGTTTGGGGGTGTTAAAAATAGAAAAGAGAATTTATTGGGGTAGAAGGGTTAGGGAGGAATCAAATATGGGAAACACATGGAGTAGAAGAGAAAAAGTTAATAATTAAATATAACATATTCAAACAAACTATATAGGGATAGAGGAGAGAAATTTTACTAAGTAATGTGTGTGAGTAAATAATAGAAGGGTAAGAAAATATGAAGGAATAAAAGTTCAACAAGGAAAATTAAGCAAGAACACAACAAAGTGAGTAGGAAGGGATAACTAAAACAAAAGGAAACAAAAAACCAAGAATCTTGCAATAATTTCCGAGTTCATTCTTTTCCCATTTAAATAAAAATATGATGTTGGTTTATTTTTATGATAATTGTTGTAAGCGTTAAATCATTAATCATAAGACACGAATGTTTGAGTTTGAATTAGGATCTGATAATACTATTTTAAACCACACTGTATACTTAAATATGGATTTCATATAAAAATAAATTAAAATTATTTTGAGTTATGGAGCCAAATGTTAGTCTTATAACACCAAGGTTGTGGATTTGGAACCCATGAACCATTATTTATCCACCCACGAGATAAAACATGTAAGTAATATAATAGAAAGGGGTAAAAATATTTAAATATAAAACATAGGATTACACAACTTTATAAGAATATATAATAAAGCTGGTATAAAATGTAGAGTTTTGGTCTAGTAACTTATGTAGAAAATAAGTACTAATTGGACCCACCCTAAAAATATTATTATGGTGTATAAAATATCATTAGCATGTATATATATATATATATATATGTATATGTATATGTATATATATATACATATACATATATATATTGTTAGATCCAAAATTGACTAAGTCCCGAGGTAGAAGAAGAGTGCACGCACAAGAAAATTAAGGTAGAAAAGTGCTCAAGGAAAGGCGTGTGGGAGAAAAGGTTAACGTGTAGAAGCAGGAAAGGGTTTGGGGACTTAGCCGCATTTCTAAGGTGGCATCGCAGGAAAAACATGTGAAGGCTCGGTAGGTAGGTGTGATGAGTGGATAAGGTGCCAGCCTAGAGTCTTGGAGCTCAAGGAAAGAATATTCCATGAAGGGAATATTCCAAAGGAGGATCATTACAGTTAGTGGAAGATTTTGCAAGATAGCATAGCACTTGATCATGAAGGACCACATTTCCATCTAGCATACAATCTGCTTATGGGTGAAACTATGGCGGTGAAGGAAGGATCCAGATTCTATTTAAGGGAGTGCTTGGGTCCAAAATAAGGGGGTGTGGAAGGATAACGAAGTGTTGAAAGAATGTTGTGGGATAAAGAGGGTTTTAGAGGAAAAAAAGTACTTCAAGAATGTATGGGTTTTGATGTTGGGAGCTGTCATTGTTGTTGTAGGTTGTTTTTGTTGTTAGTACTAGAGAGAGGCTAGGAAATGATGATGATATGCATGGATGTAAGCACTCGGGTCTAAAACTAGAGTTGAAATGTAAGAAAATAGATAGAGTTCTTTGTGTAGAGTAATTTTTAGGGTTGGGATGTTATTCCTCAATGTATATGGTCTGATATGACCCTTTTGATGTAATATGGCTACTATAAATGGTTATAGTCAATATATGAAGCTTTGTTCCAAATATCTATGTTTATAGACCAAACCCTAATGTGTTTTCATGTTATTCTTGATTCAGATCTAATTCTATTATGCCATTGTGATGTTTATGTTTATCTCATGATGCATTTGTGCTTAGAATTAGTTCCACTACCTCTATATTAGATTACATGCATGTTTCTATTCTGCAAACCATTCCTCCATTAATGGCAAAGCATTCTCACAAGGCTCACATAAAGGAGGGGCTCAAAGCCCGTGTATGCCTTGGGTGAGTGCCCAACACTTGGGTGATAGGCCAGCATGCTTGGGGTTAAAAGAGAGATTAGAGGGTAGAGGTAAATGAGACTACATTTTGGTTTTGTTTTCGGGACCTCTTTTGAAGCTGTTGTGAGAATGATGTGTGATGATGGAGTGTTTGACCTTGGAAAACATTGATACCTATCTTAAAAGCATGGAGGATGAGTTTTCTCGATGATTTAACATTGGATCTAAGTTTTATGCACATAAATGGGTGGAGGAGAACTTATATCATGAGCTCTATGAGAAATTATTCTATTGTTTCCCAATAGATTTGTATGAATGGCTCTCAACATATGCATCAAGGACGAGTTGGTATTATATAGACCTCATGTTTGGACCCAAGAGGAATATTAGTAGTTTTAGGATGCTTGATATGACCTGGAATTGTGTTTTTGATCACTAGTGGAAAGGTGTGTTGACCAGCTATACATTAGAATACATGATCTCTATGTATTATTTCCCAAATATTGCTGAGTTTGAGTTCTTAAGGGATCCAAGAGGATTATTCTTATGTTCTATACTATTAGCCATCAAGATCTTGATTATCATGTTGAGTTTGGAAGCATTTCCTATGGCTAGATAAAATCTCACTAGGTGTGGGGTGTGGAAGCTGGTGTGGTTCGTAAGGAGAACCTTGTGGCGAAGTAGAAAGAGGAGAGGTGGCTCAAGTATAATGAAGCATAAGAAAGGGATTTGGTGAGACAACATGAAGTTTCTGGTGTGATGGAATTATGGAGGCAAACATTGCGGGAAGGATTTGAGGTTCGTGCGGAGGGCGTGGAACACGAGAAGTCTATGATACCCCATATTGGCAAGTGTGGGAGAGGAAACCCCCTCGGATTCTGGAGAGATCTTGTCATGTGAAGGAAGAAGAAGAGTCAAAGGCATGTATCTTGACCCACATAGTGACCAAAACCTTACACTTAGTTTTCTAGTTCCTGAGGCAAGTTTTGTGTAGACACCGAAAATTGGTTACCTAATTTGGTGTCCCTCACATTCGTTTATCTTCTCGGGTAACCTGGGGCATGTTCATATCACCATGGCCCCCTTGGGGTGTTATTCAATTTGTGATTTAAACACTTATCCTAGGTTTAATTCACCCCATTATGTTTTACCCATGAGTAATTAAATATTAACTACTCAATTACACCTTTTTACATGTATTATAACCACTTATCTACCCCATATCTATTCTATCCATATATCCCCCCTATTTCTCCTCCTCCCAAACTGAGAAGCGGGATATTTCCCATATTTGAGGTGACAGGATCACTCTCATCATTCTAGAAATCACTCCTTTTGGCCATTTCAGGAGTCTGTTCCCTGATCGGCGCCGACCGGTACTCGGTCGATGCTGATTTTTGGAACGACATTGATTTAATCTCGATCGGTGCCAATTACAAATAGAGGCCCAGAACTCAATTCTGGTTAGACAGTCAGACGGTGAGATAGATAGTGAATTAGACAAGGAGAATGAGAGATTTTTGAGCATCTAGTATGAGCATCATCTATCAAGTGAGAGCGAATCCTATCCAAACCAATCCCTAAGAGGAGTACCGTTACTCTACTCCTGCCACATCAACATCGTGAGTCTTCATCGACCTCTTGGTGACTCTGTCCTTTTATCTAGCATAGGCGGAGCCTTGACAGTATCCTTTTGACACTTGCAGATCCAGCGAAGATCGACGATCTAGTCTCTACTGTCTGTTTGTCAATCTTCCTGTAAATTTTCCCAAGTTGACGCTGATTCATATCAGTCGACACCAACCTTCATAAGTTGACACCGATTTGAACCAGTCGACACCGATTTTCCTAATTGACGCCGATCATCCTACAGACAAGTAAAAGAACTCAGGTAACAAGAAATCCAAAGCATCACTTTTTTTAGTATTTCTGTTTCCTGCTACTTTGTCTGTTTGTTTAGATTCTGTTTATTACCTTTGATCAGAAAATCTAGTTCTTTATGTACATCTTTTATCATGTATGCATCTTTCCATAATTGAAAATGTGGACTGACATCCACCGAGGAGCTTATTGCTTCTATACCGCTTTTCAGGCAGTCCCACCCAAATATCTTTTAACGTGATATTTTTATGTCTAGCATCTATATCTTATAGGTTTCTAGATCTACTTCGTAGGATTGCTTGTGTGTGCACTCATCTTGTCTGCATTGGCTTTCTTCTCCATCTACATTTCGGATCTTTTCTATCGGTATTGATTTTATTTGAGTTTTCGGGGATTTTGTGTTTAGTTTTGTACATTAACTTGGACAGGTAACAAGTGTGAGATTCTTGATCTACATTCTAGCACACCCGGTGGGACCCAACCAAAGTCCCTTATTGGTAAGTTCATCTCTTTTCTAGTTTTGAGCTTTGTTCTTTTTCTTCACTGATTTTTATCAGTTGTTCTTAAGCATTTCCTTCCATTGTTTTAGTCTTGTTGCTTTCATTTCTAAATTTGCAAGTTAGATCCTTTCTTTTCTTGCAAATCTCAAATCCAATTTCTATTTCTAAAAATTAGTAAATATTTCATTTGATTTCAAGATTGCACATATGATCTATCTCTTTATGCAAAATTGTTATTTCCTTGAAGTTTTTCTAGTTCCCTAAATAGAAATTTTCATTTTCCTATTATCTGGATATATCTTTCTGGATTGGTTTGTATGTTTGCTTAACCTTTCTTATGGAGCACTTTGCTTGTTCATGGGATTGTTCGAGGGAAGGGCTCAACAACGCACTTTTTGAATTCCACACACCTTGTAGATCTAAATCTACAGGTATTTCTCTTTACAGTGTTTTCTCCTTCTTAGGAACTAAACAAAAAAAAGAAGACTTTGTTTTTTTGCTTTTTATCACATTTAAACATTTCGATTTTGGTGCTTAAAAAGAATTTAATCGCATTTGGGAAAGAAATTTTTTGACTTGTCTTCATTAAAATCAAACACTTCATTTTTAGTGCTTAAAAGGAACTATTTCTTCATCATTTCTGTTGTGTGTTTTCATCTAGTTTTAATTAGGTTGGAAAATTTATCAAAATCGGTAGTGACACTATTTGATTTTCATTTTTCACCCTTGCACACAAAGCCAAAATCACTAGGTATAAATCATTTAAACAAGAATTTCTCCCCTAGCCTCACCTACTTGGAAGTGATATCCAAGAGGAAGAGCCTGCAGATACTGGACCGTGCTATAAATTCACGGAAGTTCTAGTATATATTGGCAAAGCACCCGACTCCCTTATCGCAGCGGTGTGTGAAGTGTGGGGGTAGGCCCCTATATCAAGCCACGTACCATTCTTTTACTGAAGTGCCTTCGGGACTCCTCACCAAACATTCCCCAAACCATCCTTAGTTTGGCTATTTGAGTAGTTCCTATTCTAAAAAGCCTTCCCTAACATTTTATTTCTTAAAAGCATAAAAATTTAAAAGAGATAATCACCTACGCTGCTTGAATTGTCTGTGCATTAGTTAGGTCAATCTTCTTTTTCTTCTTGCTATATTTTGGTTTGTTTATGATGGTCATCACTCGATTACAATCTAGAAGAATGGCTCAACTGGCCCCTTCTTCCTCCGAGATCACCACTAGTGTGGATGTTTCGGCACCCCCCGGGTCTTCCTCGGGACCACTGTTAGTTGGTTCCCCATCCTGGTCATATAATCCTTTTTATCAGGCCAAAGCAACCCCATCACGTCCAGCTACCCCTAGTCCTTCAGAAATATCATCCACTTCTGATATGGAGTATGTTCCTCGCGGGGATCCTGAATTTCAGGTGCTCCTTGATCACAATCCGGTAGCCCTTATGGACTACCTAGTACACAAGTCTATTTGAATATCTGATCAGGGACCACCAATCCAACAAGTTTACGATTACCCTCGTGAACCATCCCAGGATTTTGTAGAATAGTTAGCATCCTTTTTTTCACCTCGAACCATGGAGGAGGGTGGCGCACATGTGCCTCCTTTTTCTCTTCCACTAACCATGTCGACTAGTTCTCAAATAGTCTTTCCCATTACTAATGTCATAGTTACCTTGACTATTCCACAACCTACTTCTGAGAAGTCCTCTTCTCTGGCTATAATGGGTGTGTCTACACATCCACAGATTGCTATTAATTCGTCTATGCCATCCATTGCGTCCTAGGGTTAGTACCTCTTTATGAGTCAACCTCCTTCGATGAGTTAGTTGGTTCCTGTTTCTCGTCCTCCAGTTGGTTTTTCTTCCAATGTTCCAGCAACAGTGACCTTCACCCATCCTCTAGCGTCAGCACCCTTAATAACTAATCCGCAATAAAAAGCCTCTTTCAGACCTTATTCCCCACCATGTCCAATCAAATCGACACCCATGTTCCTCAATCCATTCTGATTCAGTCAACAAGCATAGGAGTCCACCAATCACAGGCTCCATCTATCATCCAACCTTCTTTTTCTCAACCACTCGTCATCTCACAGCCTGTCTATACACAGGCTCCTTCACAACAAATACCGCACCAGGTGTCACCCAGAACACCTGGTTACTCCTCTTATCATCCTATCAATCAATAGATGAATCCCCCATTGACGCCTCAACAACATCCACCATTTGCTTCTTATATAGGACATGCCACCATGCCTCCTCCTCAATCTGACGTGGTCCAAATTCTTTTCAAGAAAATTGCAGACTTAGAAGCCTCCACCAAAGGAGCTCATCCCTCATACTCTTTTGAAGAAGTATGCAATGAAACGATTCATCCATCAGTGGCTTTTAAGCCTTATCCTCCCATATGGGAACTTCCTAAATTTTCAAAATTTCATAGTTAGGAGGACCCTCAATAGCATTTGCGAGCATTCAAACACGCTTGCTACCTTATAGTCCAGGATCAGGAGCTTATGCTCTGTACTTTCCCTATGTCTCTCGTAGGACCTGCTTTAGACTGGTATAATAACATTCCCCAACATTCCTTGTTTTCTTTCTCTCAATTGGCTCAGATGTTTGTTGAAAAATTTTCGATAAATATCACACATAAGATCTCGATTATAGATATTTATAACATTCGTCAATTCAATGATGAGTCTATTGCAGACTTTGTCGCTCGTTGGAGAGGGATAATAAACCAATTGTCTTTCTCCCTTCCTCAATCTCAACAGATCGAGTTATTTACTCGATCCTGTGCTAATCATATTTCCTCTACCTTAAGGATCCATACCTTTCACACATTCAAAGAAGCCTTTACGATGGCACGCAAACTTGAATCTCGCACCATTGAACAAGGGAAGTTAAAACTTCGTTCTAAAACTAAACCAGATTTTTCTCGGTTTACAAAATCAAACCCTTCCACTTCTAAAGACAAGAATCAGGGATCCACCAATGCTATCATATTAAAAACACCATGAGCCGATAACATTTCTAATCAAACACCATGGAAAGACTCTTCATCTTCTCGAAAAGGACCCTTGTCATCTCGATCTTTTACTTTGTTGGGAGAATCATATGCCTCTATCTTGGAAAAAATGTTGGAAGTTCACATGATCGAACTTCCCCTATTATAAATTTTGATGAAAGCCAAGAACGTCCATTCTGGTATAGGGAAAATGACTTCTGTCATTATCATAGAACCAAAGGTCATGACATTGAACGATGTCAGACCTTCAAGAATCTTGTCCAGAAATTCATTGATAAAGGCAAGCTCATTTTGGATAACCCAAATGCTCCCCCAAATCAAGCACTTGATGTTTTTAAACAGCCTTTTCCCAATCATTCCCGAACCATGATGCTTCAGAATCTCAAAAACCAAGCACTCATACTATCAGCTTCATCTCTACTGAAGAATCTTCTTCTAAACCTAAGCCATCTGCGAACACATCAACCGAATCAGAACCTTCTTCCACTTCGCTAATCACTGGGATTCCACCATCTTCAGATAGCTCGTCTTCGAATATTCCTACATTGTTAGATACAGATTCACCTCTCTCTGCTTCTTTGTCTGATCTTCCGTCCATACCCAAGATAGTATCATCCTCATCTGTCTCATCGTCAGACATTCTTTCAATGCTCGAGGCAATTACATCCCTTCGAGTTTCCACCGCGGATACATCTACTTCTGTTTCTCCCATTTTTGCTGTGACTATGCCATTGGTGAACGTACCTATAGTTGTACCAACTTCGATGGAAGCATCTTCAATTTTGACTCTTCCCGTTTCCTTTCCTACAGTAGTCTCACCCATAATTACTATACCAGAAGTAGTTCCCTTGCAAGGAACTGCTTCTTCATCACTCACTTCTTCCATCACCAATGCTACTTTGCCTATTAAGGGAAAATCTAAAGAAGTAGCACCGACACCTATACACTCGTTCTGAACTTAAATCGAGACAACTAAGATCTAATGATACATCATCCGTATCTCCCCATTTTCTTCCCCCAAAAAGGTTACAGTCACCTTATGCGGTTGAAGTTGTCACTATCCCTGAAAAAGGAAAACCCATATTTTGAACCATCAAGACTCTTGGTGCTTTCCCTCAAAAATCCCTCTCTACACCTCATAAAAGATTGGAGTTATCTAATGAGAAGGCATCTTATTCTACAACACCATCAAAATCATCATCTTCTTCTCCAACACCTTCTTCACTAGCACCTCGTAAAGTGGATTTACCTATTAGAAAGGTGTCAGCTCTTTTATCAGGATTATCGTCTTCATCCCCAAAAGACAAGGCACCTGTTGTTCCTCCGATCAGACATACTTTGGGAGCTTCTCCCTCATCTAAGTTAGCATTATCTAAATCATCATCTATTTCAATCAAGTAGCCTTCTTTATTGAAAACCACAACACTTGTTACATCTTCATCATCTTCCAAATCTATCCTAGGAGCTCCTCCACCACCAAAATCAATCCAGTATCACTCACTTCCATCTCAAGTGCCCAAGGCTGCTCCTCCCGATGTCTAGAAAAGTAAGACGATCCCTAAAAAGACTGTTAAACTAGACATGTAGGTTCTTTTACCTCGGCAATCTGTTGAGGTAAAAGAGGCACCTTCGTCATCTCTATCCTCATCTTTGTCTACCGGATTCTATACTGAAATTCTTCATCAACTTATCCAAGCTTCATCCATATCTCTTCCCCCAATCAAACCCTATAATCCTAAAGGATCAAAACCTTCCTGGTTCAACTCTGATTTGATTTGTGCTTACCATCGCACTCCGGGTCATGACACCGAGGGATGTAAAGCTCTCCAATCTATCATTAACAACCTCTTGGAAGAAAGTGATCTTCTTTTGGAAGAGGAGGAGGAAAAAGTATCTGCTATTGTCCCAACTTCATCTGATCCTCCATAGTCTATTCAGACCTCTAGTTCAGTTAATTACACTATGGATGATCTTCCGCATTCTCAAATCGACACAATTCATATCGCCACTACAACCCAACAATATGACAATCCATCATCATCCACAACATCTTGGCCACAAGTTGTCATTTCTGTAGCCCCCGAAGGAGCTCTTCCTTCCTCATCAACCTTGAGACCTCGGGTCTCTATTTATGCTTCACCTCGGGCTCAAATTCCCATGTCAGTTGAGGAGAGTGTTATGAAACAACTCACCCATGCTCCAGTCAAAATGTCTCTTTTTGACCTCATTGAATCTTCTCCGTAACATTGCTAGGATCTAATTGATAATCTGCGTCACATCACTGTGAATTCAGATGAACCCCAGCCTTTCGATATGGTTGTTGGATTGAATAGACCATCAACCACCATTTCTTTTGAAGATTCAGAAATTCCTTCCCTTTCTTTTGAGGATTTGGAGGCTCCTCTCTTTATCATAGTCTAAATCAACAACACTACGCTAAAATGCACTATGATTGACAGTGGTGCTGCACTCAACATCATCTCTCATACACATTTGAGAAACTTAAGTTATCGAAGAACATAGTGTCACCCCCACCTTTCTCTCTTCGATCATTTAATGATCAGCTAGCGGTTACTTTAGGAACGGTGGTCCTACCCATTCGAGTAGGTAAGAAGCTACTCCACAAACTTTTTTACATTGTTGAAGGGAAATTCCACTACAATATGATCCTCGAACGCTCTTGGATTCATGCAATGCATTGTGTCCCATCAACCCTCCATTGATGCTTAAAATATCAATATGAGGGAAAAATCTATACTCATCCAGGAGATCCTTTTCCTTCTGCACAATGCGACATGACCACAGGGTCTGCCCCTCTAAAGGAGAATGCTTGTTCTCCTGACAAGGCCTCATCCTCTTCCATACCTGTAACTAAACTACCGTTTACAAAATCTAGAAGAGACATTGCAGCATTTCTCACTAGGAGAGCTTCCTCTCCTTTCTTTTGATGCCCATCTCAAGCCTAATGAGTATGACAGACCAGACAAACAACTAGAATATCAGCCAGTCTTGGTCGCATCGTCACCATTGAGTCTGCCTTGATCAACAGAATAAATTCATTTACGGTGGTCTTGATACACCTCACTATCACCTAGATTCTCCCCCTAGGGCCAAACCCTATTCAACAGGGTTTGATTGTCTACAGAATCCCACGTTTGTAAAAACTTATTTATATCGATGCGCATGGAAGGGATTTGGCCTGGGAAAATATGAACAAGGTGTGCATGACCTCGCATCCATTCCAACACTTAAACCACATCAAAAATTTGGTTTAGGATTTAAACCCCTCTCAAAGGCCACCATCACCATTCTTGATGAGCCTCTTTTCATTGAGGAACCATCTTCTCCCGTCAGGTCAAAAACATCATTTGATGAGGATGACGCCATTTCCATTTCATCTAAATTTTTTTTTAGTCAATACCATTTCCTTAGGACCAGCGACCTACAAAAATAATGAAAAATCCACTTCCATCCTGTTAATCTTCCCTGAAATAGTTAGAGATGATTCTCCCACTATCAACACTATCCACTGTGCGGATGATGACTCGGTCCTCACCTATCTAGGGAGCAGAGGATTCCTATCTTCCTAAAACCATCCCTTCTGATACATCTACGCTTCTCAACAAAGCCACTATTGATCTTAATATAGGGGCTTCTAAAGACCCTCGCATCATTAAGGTCGGCCAATCTCTTAATCCACAGGAGTTAGGAGACTTCACCACTTTTATTTCCAACCATCGTCAAGCCTTTGCTTGGTCATATGAGGATATTCCAGGACTCGATCCCGATATTGTGGTTCACAATATCGTTACTCTTCCGATATCAAACCGGTTAAACAAAAATTACGTAAAATGCACCCTCAAGTAGCCCTTCTTGTTAAAGAAGAATTGCGCTTCTTGCTTTGGCTAACTTCATCCAACCCATCGATTATCCACAATGGGTTTCAAACGTAGTAGTACCATAGCCAAATCTTCTCGGGAAAATTTTAATTTGTACCAACTTTCGAGATCTTAATCTTGCTTATCCAAAAGATGATTTTCCTCTACCTAATATCGACCAACTAGTGGATTTAACTACGGATCACGAGATTCTTTCTCTTATGGATGGTTTCTCTGGGTATAATAAAATTCTCATCACACCAGAGGACCAACATAAGACTTCCTTCATAACACCTTGGGGAATTTTTGTTATCGTGTAATGCCTTTCGGTCTTAAGAATGTAGGAGGAACCTATCGGCGAGAAATGACCTACATCTTCCATGATCTCTTACACAAAACTATGGAAGATTACGTCGACGATATCCTCGGTAAATCCAAACACCGTCAGGATCATCTTTTCATTATTACACCTCTCTTTGAGAGGCTTATTCACTTTTGTCTTCACCTAAATCCATCTAAGTGTGTGTTTGGGGTTCTCACTGGTAAACTCTTAGGCTTTATCATTTCTATTAGGGGTATTGAAGTAGACCCCGCAAAAACAAAAGTTGTCCTTGAGATGCCTCCCCCTTCTAACTTAAAGCAACTCCGTAGTCTTCAAGAATGCCTTCAATTAGTGCATCATTTTATCTCGCAACTGTCAGACCATTTTCAACCTTTTCATCACCTCCTTCATAAGAATGTTCATTTTGAATGGGATGAGCATTGCCAAAAAGCCTTTGATGATCTCAAAGTTTATCTTCTTTCTCCACCTGTGCTTACACCTCCACGCGAGGGGGAGCCATTCTATCTTTATATCTCTGTGACTGACCATGCTCTGGGAGCCATGATCTCGCATCGGGACGCTTGTGGTAAAGAACAAGCCATCTATTACATTAGTCGTACTCTCCATGAGTATGAAACACGCTATTCTGAAGCTGAAAAGTTGTGTTGTGCTCTCTTCTTTACAACTTCTAAGCTTCGTCACTACCTCCTCAATCATAAAACTTACATTGTCACAAGTGTCAATCCACTCAAGACAATGCATGCGAAGCCTTATCACAATGATCGTATCACTCGTTGGCTCATGCTTATGACAGAATTTGATCTCGAATTTATCTCGCAAAAATCTATCAAGGGTCAGGTCATTGCAGATCAATTAGCCGATGCTACTCTTCACGGACACTCATGTCCCCTTGCTCGATTCACTGATGAATATATCCAAAAATTGATTTTGGTTTGTCTCCGTTTAAAGTAAAACTCTTCTTTGATGGATCCAAATGCCAAAGCAAGGGGAAGGTGCAAGTTTCGTGATGATTCGTCTCTGGGTACACCTATCCCAGGTTGCACACAAATTAAACTTTGAGTGCACCAATAATATGGCTGAATATGAAGCTGAATATTGACATCTTTGGTGACTCTGAACTCATCATTAATCAAGTCACGAGTGTCTATTAATGCAAGAATGATATCCTTCAAAAATATCGTGATATCGTTCTCTTTCAACTCCAATCTTTCGATAAATTCACTATCCAAGCTATTCCCCATCCGTGAATCGATTCACGATACGATGGCTTCGTTAGCCTCACTTATTCCACCCTTTACCGAGGACTCGTGACTTTATGTGGCTGTGCAATGATTAGATCAACCATCTCATCTTAGGAAAATGACTTCAATCAATGCCGTTACAACCAATACGCAAGACGAGTGGTATCAAAAAATTGTTGATTATCTATCCCATTCAGTGCTTCCTCTAGATCTTACTTCCAATGGTAGAATATCTTTTATCCTACACACTAATCGCTATACTATTCTAAGTGGAATCCTCTACAAACGTGGTTTTGATGGCATTTTTCTTCGGTACCTTAAAACCCCTAAATCATCTAAGGCTATCCAGGAGGTCCATGACAGTATCTGTGGTGGACATTTTAGTGGTTTGGCCATAGCTAAATGCATCTTATGCTTAGGCTATTATTGGCCTTCTCTTAATCAAGATTGTTGCGAATACACTAAGAAATGTGTCAAATGCCAACAACATTCCAATCTTACGCATATCCCTAGTCAAGATTTGCAACCTGCGACAGATTTGTGGCCTTTTTCGCAATGGGGTCTTGATCTCATCGGTCTTATCAATCCCCACTCTTCACAGTGTCATCATTCTATCATTACTGCCACATAATACTTTACTAAGTGGGTGGAAGCTATTCCCCTTTCCTCAACAAAAGCTAAACTGATTGTTGATTTTGTTTATCAACACATCATTTGTCGCTTTGGTATTCCACACAAACTCATCACAGACAACGGTAAATCTTTCAAAAATGTTGATTTACAGAATCTTTGTGATGCTTTCAATATCAAACTCAGCTTTTCTTCTCCATACTATCCCCAAGCTAATAGCCAGGCCGAGGCTTCCAATAAAACTTTACGTAACATCCTTGCAAAGGTAACTAGTCGAGTTGGTAGGGATTGGCATTTACATATCCCTTTTACTCTCTGGGCTTATCGGACTAGCATTCATACCCCTACTGGTGCTACTCCCTTTTCTCTCGTCTATGGGTCTGAGGTTGTTCTTCCTTTGGAAGTCTAGATCCCATCTCTTCATGTTTCTCTTAGAGAATTTGTCTCTGATGAGGATTATCGTCAAGAGCATCTAGCACAGCTTGAGTCGTTAGATGAGTGGCGTCTCAATGCTCTTGAACATCATCAAGTCTATCTTGAGCATGTTAAACATGCTTATAACAAACACTTATAGCACCGTGACTTCAAAGTTGGTGATCTTGTTCTTAAATAAAACCAAAATGTCACTACACTAGAATGGAGTCAGCGTGGCAAGTTTTCTCCTAACTGGATGGGTCCATACGTGGTTACTCATAAATATGGATCTGGGGCTTACCGTCTATCTTCCATGGATGGAGTACCTGAAATGGAACCTATTAATTCCTTGCATCTAAGGCCCTTCTACTATTAAAATCTATCTTACATGTTCTTAGACGCAAATCAAATCTGTCATCCATCTATAACCAGTCATACCTTCTTGTAGTGATTTAGAACTATGTGGTTCTTTGCGTTATGTCTTTTTCTACCTTAAAATATGAGTACCATGGCTCTACTCATGGAATTTTTCTTATGGATATGTTCCTCCTCATGGTAGGAACACCTTAATCACTTCTTCATCTATCCCGAGTGTTTAACTTAATCAAATCTACTTAGGGCATGAGTACGTGTTTGTATATGTTTTCTTTCCCTCTATCTGATCTATCTGGTCTAAACTCAGCTTCCTCCCAACAACGACAAAAGAAAAAAAAAGAGAGAGAAGAAGATGCTTTCCAAAATTCCTAAAAGATATACTGATCCCTTGAAGGACATCTATCCATGCATTATTAAGAAAATCAAAAGATATAGACCATACCCTTGAAGGACATCTATCCATGCATTATTAAGCAAATCAAAAGATATAGACCATACCCTTGAAGGATGGCTATCATTAAATTCAAGTTACAGACCGTTCCCTTGAAGGATGGTTGTTTCTCTCATGGAATTCCCAAGGCTTCTCGCATTGATCAGCCTTTTTAGTAACAGCCTTTATCTTCAGCCAGTTTGTTCACTTTTTAGCATCACTGAAAGACTTCCCGTATCGATCAGTCTTTCCACATCTAGCAAACTTCCTGCCTTGATTAGTTTGTTTTTTTGTCAAAACAAACGTCATAACACTAAGATATAAGACCTTTTGATGATCATATGGAGAACCCTATTTTCCCAATATGAGCGTGTATTTTGTCTTTTGTACATTCCAACAAGATACATACTTACTTCCCCTTCCATTTACCTTCTAGATCTGGTTTGCGACTAGCTAGTGTCAGGTTTATTTTAACCTCATATATGGCCTTGTATGCATGGTCTTTTAGTTTCCTATCAAAAGTCTCTATTTATGGTCGGTTAGGGGCTTAGCTTATCATTCTTTTTCTTTTCTAGGTGTGTTTTCTTTATTTCCCTTTATCATTTCTTATTCATCCAGTTAAATTGACATTTAACATGTTAATTTAGTCAAAATCTATCATCTATCTAATTTCATCTTATCTAATTTTTCCAAAAGAAAACATATCGTAGCATGTATTATCAACACATGTGAGTCTATCTATCTATTTTTCATCAAAATTCAATTAAAACATCTTAAATATATCAAAATCTATCAATCACATCTATCCATCTATCATCTAAAAACATGTCCATCCAAGTTACACTTCATCTGTCTATATCTATTTCTCATCAAAATTAAATCCACATCAACATCACATCTATCTATTCTATGAATATCAGATCACATCTATTTATCATCTATCAGCATATGTCTATATCCATCACAATTATGTTACATCTATCCATGTCTATCAAAATTAAAAGCATGAATACAATCATTTGACAAAGAAAATGATGAATCTCTATATATATACATGAGTATCTGTACAACAAAGAATGGGTGGCTTTCAATCAAGCCATCTATATCATACATCAAAAATGCCTTCGAATCAAGGCTACATCAATACATCGATACAAAAATATATCTCAATCTCTAAATCGTAAAGTCCGATAGGTGGAAGACACTATCTCCTCCACCCTCCTCTGGACCAGGCTGTCTCTCCTGGCTGCCACCTATCGAACTCGAAGCACCTACTGCTGGGGGCCTACCTCCACCTCGCCCTCTCCCGGTGCTCCCTCCCTCTGACGCACCACTAGTTGTGGCTATCACAGATCTCCTCCTCACACCGTAACGAGGCACCTCAGGGGCATGTTGTGCTAGAGCATCCTCATAGTATCTCACCTCAGCGAGGAGAGACTGATATGTACTCAGGCTCACTGTACTAGGTGCTCGTAGTGTCACTGCTAGTGCTACTTGGTGGCAGCCCTCCTATGGTCGTACCCTATGTCCCAGACTCTGATGTGGTACCTGTATCACCATATTTGGCCCTGAGGGCCTCCCTATGTCGATGATAGCGATCCCTCTCTGGATCATTGTATCTCGCTCCTGGCGAGCTGTATCCCTCTCCAATATCAGGGCATCCCTCTCCTCTGTCAGAGCTCTGATCTCCTCTAGGGCAACCTGATGTGTCTGCGTCAGTGTATAATGCTCTCCCTCCAGCCTCTCCAGTGCTGTGGCTATATCCTCCTCATCGCATCTATGGACGCTGGCAAGTGTCATGGAAGCTCTGTCAAATACCATGCCACGTAGCCATCATCCACTCCGGCATCATCATCACTTTGTCTGCAGAAGGTGGGGCCTCCCTCAATGGATCTGTCGGGATCAAAATCGGCAAATCTGTCTCTCTGTTGTCTCGTCTATATGGACTATAAGTGGTCGGCACTGTCTGCACTAGGCCGAACTGTCTCAATACCCGTATAAATGGGACTCGCTCCCACATATCAAGCCTATGGCCCCTAACCACCCCCGCTCTGTCTCAACCCTACTAGATGAGCACCCTAAGCGCCCATGTCGAAATACCAGATATGGTCTCCAGATGACCTACTCTGGTGTCAGCGTCCTAAAGCGCTCGGTATACCAATCTATGGATCTCCCTGTATCTCCCGGGGCCATATCAGCCCACCATTGCTAAAATCCATAATCAATAGCCCCCATTGCTGCTGGCATCCATGGAAGCCCGATGGCCTGATCACCGCTATGTGCTCATATGCCCAATCAATGGAGCACAAAACTAACATCAATCCTTGTCCTCCTGCCAGTGGTATACATCCATAGCTCATAATAAATATGAGCTATCAGGGCATCAATAAAGGTGAACACCTGTCTAAACTGCAAGATGTCACAAACACAATCTAGCAATAATAATGGGAATCTCCCACCTCCTGAATCTGGTAAAGCAAAGTAGGAGATCACCATCTGAATCAATACTATATTTCTACTCCTTACATCATTCTTTTGTCTTTGTGAGGCTATCCTCACTACCTCAGAAATTATCTCTGACTCATCCACCTTGTCCCCATATAACCGTCCTAGGGCCCTTTGTTGCTACTCTTGTGGAGTGATCTCAATAGGGTCCCCGGTAATCGGTAGCCTCAGGATCCTATATATATCCTTGTGGGTGATAGTCATCTCACCCGTCCTAAACCAAAACATGCACGTCTGGCTATCCCATCACCATACTAGTGCTTGCATCAGCTCTACGTCTCACGGTACTCGCGATATCTGAAATCCCCCGATCCTGGAAAACTCTAGGTGGCACCAATCTGCATCAGTCACATCAGGGAGAATGGTCTCTAGAAGCTCGGGGATAGCATCCCACATGTGTAACACCTCTCGTGCCTACATCCATGACATTAAGAACAATATTAGCTTCCCATTTATCCAAATCGAATATCACAAACATATATTCTATCATCTTATCAGCAAAATGGTAAAATCGGCGTCGATTTAACTAAATCGTCGTCGATCAAACCTAGTTGACATCGATTTAATTTAATCGGTGATGATCCGATATAATCGGCATCAATTTATTAAATCGACGTCGACTGGGAGGACGTGTGTCAAAAACACTTACTCCCCATTTATGCCTTTTTTTCTCTAAAATTGAGAACCTAGTATGCTATTTTACGATAAAATTATACAAGAAAGTTCGGCTAGGTTCACTTACCCCTGGTCGTGTCCTCTTCCATTTCTGACTACTCCCAGAAGCTTCCATGGTGCTCAAATCCAATTTTTGACTCTCTCTGAATCAATCGTCACGGTCTAAATAAATCGTTCACGTTTTCCATTCACATATTTATATGCGCTTGGTATGGTCGGCGCCGATTTGTTTGGTTGACGCCGATTTTTATGGTTGGCACCGATTAGTCTGGATCACCACCGATTTGCACCTATTGTTGCCAATCGGTTGCACTGTAGATTTTTGCCATCTCCTAAAATCTTCTTGCCATAGTGTTGATGCTTGGCTTATTTATCTGGTCATTATTATGCGCTGAATGTTTCCTTTTTGGCACATACTTTCGATATTATCATCCATTTTGAGCTTTTCCCCTATACATGGGGTACTCACATTTTTGGCAGCTTAGAGTTCACAGTGTCCGTAGGAACTCACATCGTCGCTTTGCACCGCCGTCGATTGTCCCTACCAATGTATCTCTCTTTAGGTGCTAACTATTTTTCAGCCCTCCTTACACTCATGGGTCTGTAGGTACTAACGTCATCTCCTACGAGACCATCTAGATTTCCCTACCAATGTGAGTTCCTTAGGTTGCTGCCTTAATGATTATTCTTGTGCATCATTAATGATCAGATCTACTCCAGACATCTAGCTGGGGCATCCTGTGTTTTCATCTACCTTTTTCAAACTTGGGATCGTTTGTTCTATCACCCATCCCATCCCTAGTTTGAGGGGGATCACATCATCACTTTTTCCTCCTTTCTTCTACTCTCCTTGTTTTTGTCTTGCAACTTTTCTTATCGCAAGTTACTCGACAAAAAGGGGCAAAATGTAGACACCGAAAATTGGTTACCCAATTTGGTGTCCCTCACATTCGTTTATCTTCTCGGGAAACCTGGGGCACGTTCATATCACCATGGCCCCCTTGGGGTATTATTCAATTTGTGATTTAAACACTTATCCTAGGTTTAATTCACCCCATTATGTTTTACCCATGAGTAATTAAATATTAACTACTCAATTACACCTTTTTACATGTATTATAACCACTTATCTACCCCATATCTATTCTATCCATATATCCCCCCTATTTCTCCTCCTCCCAAACCGAGCAATGGGATATTTCCCATATTTGAGGTGACAGGATCACTCTCATCATTCCAGAAATCACTCCTTTTGGCCATTTCGGGAGTCTGTTCCCTGATCGGTGCCGCCGACCGGTACTCGGTCGATGCTAATTTTTCGAACGGCGCTGATTTAATCTCGATCGGCACCAATTACAAATAGAGGCCCAGAACTCAGTTCTGGTTAGACAGTCAGATGGTGAGATAGACAGTGAATTAGACAAGGAGAATGAGATATTTTTGAGCATCTAGTCTGAGCATCATCTATCAAGTGAGAGTGAATCCTATCCAAACCAATCCCTGAGAGGAGTACCATTACTCTGCTCCTACCACATCAACATCGTGAGTCTTCATCGACCTCTTGGTGACTCTGTTCTTGCATCCAGCACAGGTGGAGCCTTGGCAGTATCCTTACGACACTTACAGATCCAGCGAAGATCGACGATCTAGTCTCCACTGTCTGTTTCTCAATCTTCCTGTAAATTTTCCCAAGTCGACACCGATTTATATCAGTCAACGCTGACCTTCATAAGTCGACACCGATTTGAACTAGTCGACGCCAATTTTCCTAATCGACACCGATCATCCTGCAGACAGGTAAAAGAACTCAGGTAACAGTAATCCAGCATCATTTTTTTTAGTATTTCCTATTTCCTGCTACTTTCTGTCTATTGTTTAGATTCTGTTTATTACCTTTGATAAGAAAATCTAGTTCTTTACGTACATATTTTATCATGTATGCGTCTTTCCTTAATTGAAAATGTGGACTGACATCTGCCAAGGGAGCTTATCGCTTCCCGGACCCACTTTTTGGGTAGTCCACCCAAATATCTTTTAACGTGATCTTTTTCTATCTAGCATCTATGTCTCGTAGGTTTCTTGGATCTACTTCGTAGGATTGCTTGTGTGTGCCCGTCTTGTCTGCATCGGATTTCTTCTCCATCTACATTTTTGGATCTTGTCTATCAGGTATCGATTTTATTTGAGTTTTTCAAAGCTTTTGTGTTTAGTTTGGTACATTAACTTGGACAGGTAACAAGCGCAAGATTCTTGATCTAAATTTTGTTCCAGTTGGCATTGGTCTTGGTAGTCAGATGACACCTAGGAGGTATAATTTTTCATTTAGTACATCTATGGCCACACAAACTTTTCTTGTGTTTGGAGGCATATTGTCTGGCACATCATTTGGCAAAGTGGGGGTACACAAAGTTTGGGCATCACGTCTAGAAGTGGTTCGACATCACATACTATTGGCACATAGTTTAGCATGATAATAGGGACTCATGGCTCAACTTCTTCAAGACCCTTACCTACTATGGGAGGAGGATCAAGTGGATCTGGGGGTATAGGAGCTAGTGGATCTAGTGGATCTGGTGGTGGAGGCAACACAGGAGGGAATCAAGGTCCTAGATCTAGCGGAAAAGGGCCTCAGCCACCTCAGCAGGTGTTTTATGAGATATCGCTCCATTTACCTAATTACAAGGGTATTGAGGATGCTACAGAGCATGTCCATAAATGTGAGTTACTATGGCACACTAAGGGGATCACTACCCCAAAGCGAAAGAAAGTCAGTTTGTAACTACATTGCAAGGGTGCATGCATAGATGGTACTAGAAGTATGACCCCCATCAGATGGTGGTGGATTATACCACATTGTGTGATGACTTCTTGGTAGAGTTCCACATTCTTGAGTTCAAAACGAAGAGCATCAACACATTAAAGGAAATCTAGTAAGTAATGGCGAGAAAGCATGCGAGAGTATGATGTGTGTTTTAATACTCTCATATTGAATTTATCTTATGATATCCATTCATCCTAGCACCCAAAATGGTTCTTTGGGGGCTTGATCATTCCCTTCATGATATTCCTTTCACACAAAAATTCATGAATCTACGTGAGGCCTTGTAGGCTAATCTATGCGCCGAGGCCATGGGGAGCATTGACACTGGCATGAGTCCATTTTTGGAAGCTCAAATTTCTTCCATGGTTAAACAACTTGAGAATTTGTATGCAAATTTGGATCATGAAACATGTGGTGGAATTTGGTGCATAGATTGTGAAGTGGAGGGGCATGGAAAGGATAGTTTCCCTCAAAGATCAAGGTATGTACCATATCATTGGATTGTGAGATATATCAAGAAGATCATGATCCTAGTAGATGTCCTTTTTTCACTACGCACTGTGGAAAAATGTGTCCTCCTATTGTAAAATTTTCACATCCACTACTCATGATACGAAGGACTACCAATTGATAAACCAAATCCATGACACCATTGATCTCGGTGTGCACCAGACCAGCATTGGGAGCAGCTTATAAGGCCGAGGATTAACTGTATGAAGGGCACATGGATGGAGGAGGTCGAGGAAGAGGTTTTCATAGAGGTTAAAGAGGTTGTATTAGTCACAAAGGAAGAGGTACATTTCCCCATGGGACCTGTTAAAATTATGTATCGACTAAAAATTACAAGCGCGAGTGCCCTGATTTATTACAAGTGCTCATGGTGCGGGAAGAAGCACAAGTATGAAGAATTCCTAGAGTTATATGACTACATGAATAATAACCAAAAGAAGGAAATAGGTGTGAGGATGGTGAGTGTAAAGAGGACTGACCCATAATGGATGTTGAGGGTATCTCTTAACTTTGAGCAAGATCCTATTTTGGTCACTACACATGTTGAGGCTATATCTGCCCAAGAGATACCAAAGCATAGGCCTCTTATCACAAGAGAAGAATTGTTACATGGGAAATATCTTGATCCTACCCACCAAAAGGAGGTGTATCAAGAAACCATGGAGGTGATTAGGAGTTTACAAGGAGAAATATAGTGTCTAAAGGAGCAATCATGCAAGTTGGAGCAAAAGAAGAGCATTGAGGTTCCTTAGCAGGATATGGATGAGGTTAGGGAAGTGTGTTAGATGCTGCATCATGAGAACATTATTCCTCTGTTGGTATAAGGGCTAAGAGAAAAGGTACCATGCACTTAGAGGAGAGTGTGAGAGACAATTCCTACATGCTAACCTACCTCCTCACAACATTGATTATGATAAGGATATCACACTGAATGTAGTTATTGACGAGTGGCTCCTGAGATATATATTGATTGACACAGTACGAGGTCAATGTCCTTACTATAGATGCATGGAATAAAATGGGGAGGCTCCCATTGCAGCTATCTTCAAATGTGTTGTACATGGATAACAGAAAAACACCAATCCTCTTGAAGTGTTGAAGGGTGCATCTCAGTAATGATTCAAGGGGAAAAGTTTACTAGAGATTTTTAACTTATAGATCTTGTTGAGGCTAAAAGTTTCCTAGCATTTCTTGGGTGCCCCTAGTGTTATACGAATAACACCGACTTGTGCTTCAATAAGGGGTACATCATATTTGAAAACAAGAAGGAGCACACAATTATCCCATTAACTGATGGAAGTTCTACACCTTATGTGGAACCCTTAGGAGAAGAGGACTTGGATAGAATCTATGTATGCATCATTAGGGACCTCGATGTCATTCATCCATCAAAGGAAGGAGCCATTAAGTGGGAAGACACTCAGTCTATAAGTGACAAAACTAGTATTACGTGTGATAATTGGGTACATGGGACATATTATTTGATTAGAAGACACCGAAGGATAATGAGACTTGATCTATCAAAGCACATTTATTGAAATGCTTTGGAGGAAGGGAATTGCCATGGTACACTTGGGAGGGAAACCCTAATTTATTTTTACACAAAATGGAGATCCAATGTAAGTGTCAAGTGGAGAGACAAAATATTCTTACATATTCCTTACATAAAACAAAGTTGACACGTTGGTTAAAGAACCCATCAAAATAATATGTTAGAATGGCACGAGCTAAGAATCACCCTCTCTCGTAAGGTTTTCTCTCGAAGATATGAACCATCTCAAATTTGTGACTATGATGGGGAGGGATCCTCCTCATGTCATGTCCAGGAGTGTGAGAATACTTGGATGGGAGGTGCAGAAGCTTTACCTCCTTCCCTATGGGTGTAAAATTTTTATTTCACCTTATAGAGTTACATGCGTGCCTGGTACATCCATTCAGAGTTACATCGATAAAAGAGGAATTGGTAGGTGATTACAAGTGGATATCATCCAAACTTTTGAGTACCAATCCCTTAAGAAATTGGTGAATGAGGTGTTACAGGTAGTCAAACACCTTACCTTGGGAGATTGTGCCATGGCCGAGGACCGAATTTTTGATTTGGTAGGAGAACTTGAGTTAGAGGCTCACTTCATTGAAGAAGTGGAAGAAGTATGGCTTGAGCACGCTTACATGGAGAGGAAAAGGTTAAGTTGGTGCACCTGGTGGATGGTGAGGAGATGGAAAATTTATATGTTGACCATACTATAGGTACACGCAAAGTATTGGACAAAGCAAATGAGCAAGCATGCACCTATCATGAACCCTTGAGAACAAAGAAGGTTAACATCAGTACCAAATTAGAGCCCAAGGAAGCTATTATTGAAGACTACTAGAAAGACCAGTAGGTTTTGAAAGTGGTTTAACTAGTGCAAAAATTCCAAGACTTATTCCCACATGGGTACCATAAGTTAATAGGGGTTCAATATTCGTTGGGAGAAATGTGGATCAAGTTCAAAGAAGGTGCACACCCCATCTGGAAAAGGCCATACAAAATGAACCCAAATTTACATGTGAAAGTTAAGTAGGAAATTGATAAGATGATAGCATCTGGGATGATTAATGCCATTAAGGAATCTAAATGGGTGAGCCCAATGGTCATCAGTATAAAAAAGGATGGAAGAATAAGGATATGTGTAGACTATAGGGATCTCAATACTACATGTGTCATAGACCCTTCCCCAACCCCATTTAATGAAGAGATTCTAAAAGGTGTAGCTGGGAAAGAGATCTATTCTTTTATAGATGAATTCTCAGGATATCATCAGGTGAGAATTGGGAAGGAAGACCAGGAGAAAAAAAAATTCACCATTGAATGGGGAGGTTTTTCTTATACTACCATGCCTTTTGGATTGAAGAACAGGCCTGTTGTGTTTTTGTGCATTTTGTGTAGAATTTTCAATACTTCATCCATAAATATTTGCAAGTTTACCTGGATGACTAGACAGTTGTATGGGTTAGTCAAATATCATTGTGATAATCTATGGTTGATGTTTGAGAGATGCAGGTAGTTGAGCATCTCCCTGAATATTAATAAATGTGTTTTTTCCACTCCTTTTTGCATGTTGTTGGGATTAATTATTTGTAAAGTAGACTTACTTGGTGGACCCCACAAATTTTGTTTTTATAGTGGGATTAGAGGATCGTACCACCAAAGTGTAGTGTGCGGGTTCCTCGGGTATATAGGGTACTACAAGAAATTCATCAAGGGTTATGCCCAGATTTCCACACCCCTGGAAGAGTTATTGAAACATAAAAGTAAGTTCTATTGGGGAGAGGCGCAGCAGGTGGATTTTGACACCTTAAAGGAGAAACTTACTACTACGCCCATTTTGCACTTTCCCTCTTGGGATAGGCCTTTCCATGTGCATGTTGATGCATCAGGTATGGCGATAGGATCAGTGTTGGCACAACCTAGAGAGGGGATTGTTGATCATCCCTTGTGTTTTGCAAGTAGGAAATTAACACAAGATGAGAAAAATTACACCACGATGGAGCGCAAGGTGCTATCTATGATCTATGCACTGCATAAGTTTAGGAAATAATTTTTGGCCACTCCATTTATCTTTTACATGGATCATATGGCACTCAAGTACTTGGTGAAAAAATGTGTCTTACAAGGGCGCATCTGATGGTGTATTTTTCTATTTCAGGAGTTCAACTTTGTAACACCTTGAACAAACTGTTATATTTCTCTTTACATTACAAGCATTGGCATGTGATTTTCTTGAATGAGGTGTGTTTCCTTGATTGTTGAAAATCATGCTTGTTATGGATAAATCATTTCTACTCTTGGATTCATTGGACTGAAATGTTATGACTTGCAAGAATCCACTTTCACTTCTTATTGATAAGCTGCAATCTAGTTTTGAGAGTTGCAAACTTATCTCTTGTACTGACTCATCCTTGGATCAATTTCAGTGATCCAAGGAATGTTTTAAATCTTCTTAACGGACTGAATGGTAAATTGACATTCATTGGTTGAGAGACATAGCAGACTGAAATTTGTATGTTACAAGTTCTTTGGACTTGAGTGATCGTGTCTTCATTCGGTTGTAAGTTTGTGCTTGGGTCTCTGGGATTGATCTCTGCAGAAATTATTGGCATAAACAAAATATAGTCGTCTTATGACTATGAAGGGGATCAGGATCCTAAAAACTTAAGGATAATCCTAACGGTATCCTAAGCTAGGTAAGAACACCTACTTCCTATCTACGTCTATTCAATTGGGTTGTAATCTAACCTAAGCTTCTTATTCTATTGTGTTGGGGGTGATCGAACCTAATCTCTTGTGCTAAATGAATAAGGGAAGGGGAGATTACTATGGTGATACTATACTATGTTAACCTAATGCCTAATACTAATGGTTGTGAATTTGATATAACCTAAGGTGGTATTACCTATGGCAATGTTTATAAACCTAAGGAAATTATTTAGGAAATGATTTTTGACTAACCTAAGTTTTGGGAAATCTAGCCTAAATTATTTGAAAGGGGCCTAAGGTCGCATGGCACTACGGTGACGGTTCCAATGGATTTTATTTGATTTGATTAGATTTAAATGAAGGGAAGTACCGCCAATTTGGCAAGGGCTAGTTAAAATTTAGTGGGGCTTACATGGAGGCTTCGCTAAGTATGGAATTACATGTTGATTTGGAATTGGTACTCACCAATTTTGGGAGGTGGTGGCAAGGAGAGATAAGTAGGAGAATTAGGAGTTATGGCATTAATGAATCTTGGTTTTTGTGTGCAAACCATCTTGGAAACATGAGAGGCGGGTTTGTGAGAGGTTGTTTGGTTTTACATGCCTCACGAATTTTTCTTTACATGAAGCTATCTAGTTCTTTGAACCAACAGTTCAACTTCTTCTTCTTCTTGGCTATTTTTGTTTCTCTGGTCTATTTTTGATCAAGGGAATGTATAAGAGGCATTGGAATAAGAATTTTTGGTTGTTGATCTATCATGGAGAAGAAAAAGGGTTGGAAACCTAGTTGAAGTCTCCTTCAAATTGGCAGAGGCACTATCAGGCATGATAGGCTCTACCCATTAAGATTTCTTGCTTTCTTCTAAATGATTCATTAAAACAATTCTAGCTCACTTGAGATATATTTTTGCATGATGTGTCTGGTTATTTACTTGCATGTTTTCATGAAATCTCTGTGGTTTTTGGAATGTAAATCCATTGTTGGTAATGGTAGTTTTTGGGAAACTTTCTTTGTGCTAGTTTAATGGTGATATTCATGTGAACTTGTTTTTGGAAGCTCTGTAACTTGTATTTGAGGCTAGTGTTGACTAAACTGGCATTTGTTACCGTATGTTTCATTCTAAACTATCATTTAGAGCTGTGTTTGTTGAATTTGTAGTAGAGCTTCTTGGTTGTTCTGAACTAGCATTTGTTGATCGTATGGTTTTGAATCTTTGTTTTAGTCTTGTGTTTCATTGAGCTTACAGTGGAGCTTTGTGGTTGTTCTAAGCTTGTGTTGAAGCTTCGTGATTCATTATAAGATTTTAATGGAACTTTGTGTTTGTTCTGAGATGTGTTGGAACTTGGTGTAGTTCTGAAATTTTGGTTGAATCTTCGTATTCGACACTATACTCATATTTAGTTCTTGCGAATGCTGAACTTGTAGTCGAGTTGTTGAGTTTTGTTCTGTACATATACTCTGAGCTGAAGTTTTATTCTTATTTAAGGAATTGAAAATACTTGACTCGTATTAGAGCATTGGTGTTTTGTTCTGAGCTTGTATTTAGGGCTTCATGTTTCGTTATAGGCTTGTATTTGATCTTGTGTTTGTCTGAGCCAGTGTTAGAGCCTTGTGGAGTTCTGAACTTATGTTCGAAGCTCGTATTCAACACTATACAGTATTCCATTATTGTGTGTTTTGAACTTGTGTTGGAATCGACGTGTTTGATTCTTTACTTGTATTGCAAGTTGGGTTTTTTTGGTATTTTGGTTTTGAAAATCTTTAACCTCATTTATGACTGTCTGCTTGAAGGGGTCTTGAGAGTTTTGTTTTGGTTGAAGTAGACCGGGTAACCTATTTTTGAGATCTCCTCTGTTTAGCTTCTTGAGAGGGAATGGTTGTATTACATCTGTCTTTTAGACTGTATTGTGTTCTTGAACTTGACAGGCGTGTGAATTTGAAGTGTATCCTATTCTTCTCTTCCTTGAGCAAACCCGTGTCTTGTGGAAAGCTTGACTATTTTGTTCTTAGTAATAAATGGACTGGAACAATGTCCTATTGTGGGTTTGGTTGATCTTTAGTTCATTTGGAATGAGTCGTTAAAAGTTTAGAGGTTATGGAAATGTATTATTTACTTTCCTTCTTGTTTTAGATGTTGAAACAATTACCTTCCCTGTCATAATATTTTAAACTAGAATTCAAAAGTCTTGTGGTGATTCTATTTTAGTCGAGTAGGAAGTAAGATTGGAACATCTCTGGACTTAAACATCATTGGGGGTTTCTTACTCTCTTCAGATCCTTTTAATTGGTTTCTTGGGTTTTATTGGAAGTTGAATTTAAAACCTAGTATACTGAATCTTGTATGAAAGGATATATATTATCTCTGTTTGGATAATTTTGTATTATTGTTCTTGTCTGGGACATGAACTATGTACTTATTTGTATTGAACTGTTGAAGCCATGTAATGGGACTTCAATTCTTGAGTTCATGATTACTTCTGCACTTGTAATCTTTTATTGTTTGAGGATTTCTACTCCTTTATGGATTCATTGAATGAATCTCCAAGTTTTATAGAGAAAGGAATATGTTCTCTTGGGGACAATTTACTGTTTAGAGTCTGTACTATGAATTTCATTCTGAGATTTGAATTGAACTTGAACTTGGTGAATGGAAATGGGTAAACCAGTTTGATAGAATTGTAATGGAAAATTAGAAGTGTTCTTTCTTTAACTGTACGTTCAGTTTTGTGTTCTCTTTTGGGAACTAGATAAAGAGTTTCTAAGTTGGAAGTAGAAAGGGAATTCATTTCATAGTATAAATGAAATGAATTATAGATTGGGTCCTTTTATATTTGAGATCCTTTTTCTGTTGTTTGGATAAGTTCATTTGATTGAACTTATCTATTTTCAATCTTCTTCTGAGATGGAAAATTTATTGTGGAACGTTTTGTTTCAGGTCTTTGAATTGAGGCAGATTTGTGTGTTCTAAACCTGTAATTGCCTTACTAATGATGAGTGTTTGGAAAATAGCATGTAGTGATTCTTCTTCCTTTGTTATATGGAATGATGAAGTATTCTGATATGAGCTATGTTGTAACTAACTTCTTTTGCTGCTTAGAAAAGATAAATGTGTATTTCTATTCTTATGGAATCATGAAACAATTGGATGACAAGACTTGTTGATTGCTTTTAAAGTAATTGATAGGATCAATTAAACCATATGATATAAATGTAGGTGTTGCAGATTATATTATGCTCTTTTCTTAATAGTGAATTTAGACTCTTTAATTGTGCTTCTTTCCTGGGTGTTATTACTTATGATTGTTTGTATGATATATATTAATTGTTTCATTAAAGCAGAGTTGTTTAATGGAACAATTAGTGGAATGCACTTCACTTTAATGCTTAGTGCTTATCATACTCAGTTCATTGAATCGACCTGTCTAGAAATTTTTACGATGGACATCGTAAGTGATAAAAGAATACAAGAACTTTTATGATGCGAGTGTCTTATTTACTTTGGGATCTTATGTAAAGAGTTTCAAAGCATTCTCGAGTTGTGTTGGAAAAGGAAAGTGATGTTATTTCAAGATCTTAATTATGATTGACATGCAGAATGTCTGAAATGCATAGTCTTGTAAATGTATATTTAAAATCATGTATTGAAAGGTTTTGTGTTGGAATCCAATTTGAGATGTGAATTATTTTGTACTTGTATGTCGAAATAATAGTGATATCTTGGTAGAATTCCTTATATCTGTTTGTATACTATTGTTGTTATCAGATATTGAGTTGGATTAAGGAGATAGTATAATCTCCCTTATTATAATGAACTTGTTAAATTGCAAAATATGTCATTCTCTAACTACACAACTATAGTTTAATAATGAAATATTCATGGGACATACAATTAAACTATATAAGTAATGAACGATAAAAGGGTTATGTTTAACCTAACATTTAACCATGCAGAGGAAGACTCTTTCTCTAACAAGGAACGAAAGATAAAATGAATAGTGGTTATGAACCTTAATATTTTTAACTTTGTCTATAAAGTAAACACTAGTTGAATCTAGGTGGATGTCTCACTTGATTTGGACAACTAAGTTACATTAAGAGTTAAACGTTGATTTTTATGTCCTATTTTTGGGATAACTGCTTGTTATGCCATGTTAATAAACAACAATGCAAAATTGAATTAATGAAGTTCTCCATATCTAATTAGGATAAGTATGGGTAAAGAACTTAATAAATGTTGGAATTAGGGTTAGGCATGGTTGTTGTAATATGAATCTTAATCCAATTTAATTATGATTAATAACCACTAAGGGGGTATGTACATCTTGATGAATCAGTTCTAATGGATGTTGGCACACGCCAATTACAGGACTGTACCCTTGAGAAGTCCTAGGACTTCTTGATGATATAGTGTTGCAGTTGACATGTGGCAACACCCTTCCATATTTTTTCATCTAGATTTACGCACATCTGGACTTGAACTTAGTTTCTCTCTAGGTCAAGTTAGTAGCATGTTTAGGATGGGTAGTAGCTTTCAATGACTTCAGGGTACCTCAGCACATCCAGTTGACTTAGGTCAACTAAGTATGCCCATATACCCTAAGTCATCGTGAGCATCTTCTTATAATAAATTATGTTGCTAACCCGGGCTAGGGTCAAACCTTGGGCAAGGGGACTGATGGTAGTCAATAAAGACCATTCAAGATAATGGAAGAGTGAGGTGAAGGACGTATTCCGAATGATGAGTATGTCATCTAGGAATAGTAACATGAACAATATGTTGAAAATATTTGGCCAAAGTATTGCAAGTTCTGGTGGTTGCATTGTCCTATGTCACCTAGTTTAAAGCAATGTGATGTCAGATGAATATTGGTAACAAATATTTAGATAGGTTCTTTAAAATAGATCACTTAGTACCTAGAATAGGGTAGGAGAACCAAGTATACGTAGTATACATAAATTAATCTATACTTTAAGTTAACATGAGAGATCGGTTGATAACCGGGTCATGGAATGAGATATCAAGACTATACTTTGAGTCATTACAACTAGATATGGTTATCTGTATGAGATTGATTCACATGGAATGTGTGTTCTAAATGATGTTTTATTTAGAATAGTGAACATTATGTTAAAAAAATAAAGTAAAATTTTCTCTTGTTTCTAAATTCTTAAATGGGAATGTTACAAAAATTTTAGTCATAGTAAAACTAGGTAAAAGAAATTTGGGACCTAACCATTTATCATGAATTGACTCAGGAGAGGACGCACAGAGCATTGAGTTCACAATTCTAGATGCACAACTATTTAGATTTCAGTGTGCACCCTCTAACTTAGAGGATATCTCTATTTTCTTGTGAACAAGTGTGACACTAGAAGGAATGAAGGCATTGGAGAAAAAGTAATTGGCTATATGCACCACACCCTATATGTTGATTGGCGGAGACTTGTACAAACTAGGCCGAGATGAGGTTTTGTTCCAGTGTACATTGGAACATTAGTGTACCGCAATCATGGAAGAAGCTCATGGTGGCATTACAGGAGGTCACTATGTTGGGAATGCGACCGCTCATAAGATCCTATTAGCAGGCCTTTGGTGGGAAATAATTTATAAGGATTGTATAGAGTATTGCAAGGTCTGTGTGATCATTTCCAACACCTTGGTAAACCAGTAGAGAGACGACATGCCATTAATACCTATTACTAGTGCATAGCCATTTGAAAAGTGGGAAATTGGCTTCGTGGGTGCTATTTTCCAAGGCACACAAAGGATAGGTTTGTGCTACATTATCACTTGCACATACTATCTCACAAGATGGGAGGAAGTGATGCCTATAAAGGATTACATGGTAGCTACAATAACTAGGTTCTTATGGGAGAACATAATCAATAAGTATGGATGTCCATTGATCTTAACAAGTGATAGGGGCATGCATTTATTAAATGAGACTATTTGAATCTTATTGTCGAGTTCATGGTGGCCCATCACAAAACTACGCCCTATCACCCTTAGGCTAATGGAACTGTTGAGGATTTTAAAAAGATATTAAGCCACATATTAACAAATATTTGTGATGTTGGAAGAAGATATTGGGATGATAAAGTCTCTGTAGTGTTATGGGCATATAAAACAACTTATAAGTGATTGAACAAGGCCACACCCTTTCAATTAGTGTTTGGCATGGAGGAAGTTCTTCTTGTGGAATTCATGTTTTCATCTATGTGTATTACACACACAGGAGGATTGGCTAATGAAAAGAATTAGAGGAGCACATTGATAAAATTATGGAGTTGGATGAGAGGCATGCCATTTCCAGATGGAGTCAGAAGATGGAGAAAGCACAACAGAAGGCATGGCATGATCATCATATTAAAAACAAGAAGTTTGAGGTTGGGAAGATGGTCCTGTTATATGATTCTAAGTTTCTACGCCACCCAGGGAAGCTCAAGGTGCATTGGTTGGGACCATATACTATCACTTACATACTTGATTTAGGTGCTTTCCAGTTACAAGCGTTGGATGGAACAATGTTTCCTGGTCATTTTAACGGGAGTAGGTTGAAGCCCTACTATAAATAATTCTTCAATGTGTTTGTAAATAAGGTAAGTATTTGCCATGTAGCTTAGGATTTCCCTTAATGAATTTTCCTTTCTATGTGTTTCCCTTCTTTGTCACTTTACCTTGTCTTTTTGTTTTTTTGTGTGCGCATTTTTGCACCTTTGGTAGCTAGTTACTTTTTGAAAGGGTTTTTATGTGCAGAGGACTATGCATCTATTTAGTGTGGGGTGGAAGGTGTCAAAGGAGAGTCTCTGTGAATATTTTGGTAAGAAGCAAGTGTTGAAAATGATGTGGATTGGTGACCCAAGTGGAAAAATCAAAAGTGCATAAGGTCAGAAGAGCGCACGTAGCAAAAGTGTATATGGGTGGAGTTTTGTGTCAAAAAGCTTGATAAAAACCACGTACATGGATAAAAGTGAAGAGTAATATGAGGTAGGTGGTGATAAGGACTAGGTTTGATTGATGTAGTATTACGTGCCAAAAGGTTGTGGGGTTTTGCATAGGATTGAGCATAGAGAAAACCACTGGAAAAAACATGTGGAAGGATGGCGTTGGAAAAAGTTTACTTTAATGTGGTTGTACATTGGTAGGTGGCATGGGAGTTTGTGCAGGAAAAAAAAATTCTATAAATAGAAGGTCGGGGTAAGTTATTTCTTTTTACCTTGCGTTTGTTGTTGAAGAGCTCTCACGAACTAGGGCATCCTTGTGAAAATAAATTTGTGGAGATTTTCATGTGTAGCAGAAGATTTAGTAGAGTTGTGAACCAAAGTGGAAAGGGAGTACACGGGTGTGTGAGTGGAGGAATTATTTTGGTGGATTCCCATGAGTTTTACACTATCTTGTGGAAGGAAAGTTGTCCAAGTTAGAGTTTGTAGAACCTAGGGCATGGGTTTTAGAGGAATTTCACAGAGGATTGAAGCCAAGGGATTGAGTAGAGTTAAATCAAGAAGAAAGGAATAACTAATAAGGATATGATGAGGAAAATGGCACTAAGGAAGGGATCAAACACTTCACCTAAGAAGGAAAAGGAAAGGGAAAACCAAATTTGCATCAACTAGTTTCAATGAAGAGTGGTACGTGGAGATGCAGTACCCTGATGATGTTCTATTAGGGATGGAGTGGGTGTATCAGATGTAGAAGATGGCTATTAGTGATTACAATCATAGGATGAGCACCATAGAGAAGGAAATGGCATTAGAGTTAGTTCTCTTGATAGGAGAGAGGACATAAGATGATAAGCATGTTTATGACGACTTGGTAAAAACCACATTGGAGAAGGTTGGACTCTTACAACTCTATGAGTTTCCATATTTTGGTAAACCTAATAGGTTGTACCAATGGTTGATTCTGCACATACATGAGGATTATTTTTACTTCGTAGGAAGGAGAATGCACTTGACTGCCCAGTTTATTTCTAAGTACACTAGACTTATATGCACGAGAGAGTCGCTAGATGATGATTTGGGAGACAAGGATGTAGTCAAGGAAATGACCACAAAGTATGAGTATAAGAAAGTTTAAACTAATTTTATATTAGCAAGATCACCAACCCAATTATGAGGATGCTCATGTACTTACTAAGGTGAATGGATAAGAGGTGGTTGAATATTTGTAAGAATATTTCAAAGGGAACAATCTACAACCTCTCGACCTTCATTGCAGAAGAGATCATAGATGCAGTGCGTGATGGGGACAAGATCATGTATGGTAATTTCCTTCTTACCATTTTGTTTTCAGATATTAGAGTGCCCAATGGGCCAAATAGCTATGTTTGGGAGTACCCTGATGAGGACCCTTCCCCTAAAAAAGGTTTAAAGCATACACTTGTGACACAATGACTATTGCACATAAGGCACACTTGGAGAAGTGGTACAAGAGAATGCATGATGCATTTAGGGAAGAGTGGAGAATCCCTGAGAAGCTACCAGCCCTAGTGCATGGTGAGGTTGAGTTCGTTGTATACCAACACTTCTACATAGGTATATTTACTTTGACAAATGGCTCAAAAAGCCCATGGTGTAAATTACAATTTTCCTTCACAGCACAATATTTTTAGAGCACCATAAAAATATTTAAGGATGCTAAGAAGCTTAGATTTGATCTATGTGAGGTAGACCAACAATATCACGTGTTGCGTATAATGTTGGTATACCCAAATAAATGCACGTATGTCTCCAATGACATACACATGGTGAAGCCCATGTCAATACCTATTGCAGAAAGATGATGGCAAGGGTGTATATACACCTAAGGCCCAATTTTGAGAAGGGAACGTACATCGAGGATGATGTATCAATCCTCGAGGACCCTACCATGAAGAAAGGAATGAAGAGAGAAAGGGAAGAGACTACAACAAGCAGGGATGTCGAGCATGCATATAGTTCGATTTACGACAACAACACATGAGTCAAGCATTGGTCCAAGTACCTACATAAGGAGGAATAAATATCATGTTAAGGAGAAGTCACTTGAAAAGGAAGTGTCCCCGGTAAGGAGAAGTTACTAGAAAAATAAGATTCTCCTGTGTTAGAGGAGCCACTAGTAAATAAAAAGTATAAGGTCATGCATATTTCAAACCTTGAGAAGATAGAAATCATAAAGGATGAAAAATTTGGGGAAGAAAATAAAGAGTGTGAGGAAGGTAAGAGTCCCCCTGTACATGATATACATGACTCTGATGAGGAGCATAATGATTATGAGGAATGCACTCATAATGTGGGAGGAAGTGAAGAAGAAGTGGGGACAAATGCACAAAAGACCCCACCCTTGGTTGGAGGACAATTGGAGGATACAATGGAAAGGGAAGTGGAAGGCATCATTTAGAACTTGGTGGAGAAATAAGTGGAGCACAACATTGAGGAGGTATTGAAGGAAATAAAGGAAGCAGGAAAGGATTATGGGAGCATGGGCGGAGATCCCAACTTAGTAGTAAGCTTCCCGACGGCTATGCGCACCAAAGGGAAAGGGTGTGATAGCGAACAAGGACAAATGAATTATGTCAATGATCCTAAAAGGTCCTTTATGTGCATTTCCAAAGCATAATACCCATTAATAAAATATTTTTTGGTCATCATTTGATAGTGGTAGCTCACACATGCACACCAGGAAGATACTATCATGGACTTTTGAGTCTCATGTTGATGAGCCCAAGTTTGAAGTTGGTGCAAATGTAATAATAGAAATAGAGAACCCCAGTGAGGTGAATCTTGTTGTGGATACTCAATGGTTAACTGATGAACATGTCTGTAATATGCTCAATAAGTTTTCAAGAGAAGTATAGGCTCAATTATTTAGGAGAAATAATAGAATCAAATCCCTGAGGATGAATTGGAGGAAAAGAATAAGGAGATAATAGAGACAGACAATGGTAAATAAAAGGGAAGTAGTATTTAATTACGTAGATAAAGGCCAAGTTGAGAGAAGAGAAGGAGAAGGTGTGTGAATATTATAAAAAGTGGAGATTATCTTAGAATCCATTATTTTAGCATGCCTATATTTGCACCCCCCTTCACATAAGTATGAGTCAACTTTTGTCTTCCTTGAGAACTTGAAACAAGAGGTCACAATGGAGAAGCAACCACTTGTGCTGGAGTCAAAAGAGGAATTTTTTCCATGAAAAAGGTCCGAGGAGAAAACAAATATTGAGGAAACCATAACTCGGTACTCTGAGCTCCTTGCCTCAGTAAAAACCATGGTGCACATGGCCAAAGTTTTTTATGACAACTATGGGGATAGGGACAGGGTGGTAGGTATATTGGTTACTACCCATGAGGTGGACCTAAAGGAGTTTCAGGAGAAGAATAAGGGTAACAGGGTAGAATGGGAAAAAATAATTATGAAGGTTGAGAATAAGTTTGAGGCAATCGAGGGCTTAAGGGTCTTGATTAAAAATAAAGTGAAAGAATTGTATCCCTAGGTCACTCACATGATGGATGCGTTAAGCGACCTTAGCAAGCAGATGGAGAGAATTTTTGATACACTAAAGGCTAAGGGAGACAAGTTTTAATTTGATGAAGTTGACACATTAATAGGGGACCTTTTTAGTAATTACATAATGAGGTGGACTCCTAGAGTAAGATTAAAGAAGGCTTAAATAAAGACTTCCCAATTCTTCTTCAGTAGTGATGGAATTCTTTCATTATTTGGCACAAGCTGGAAGTAGATTATTCTTTCCTCTTATTCTTTATTATTTATAGAAGAACATGTTGTTTCGAGGATAGACAAGAAGTTTAGTTTCAGATGATGTTAGACTATGAAATTTACTAAGTCCCGAGGAAGAGGAAGAGCACGTACATGCAACACAAGTAAGGTAGAAAAGTGCTCAAGGAAAGGTGCGTGGGAGAAAAGGTTAGCGTGTGGAAGTAGCAAAGGGTTTGGGAACTTAGCTACATTTCTAAGGTGGCATCACAGGAAAAATGTGTGAAATCTCAAGTAGGTGTGATGAGTAGATAAGGTGCCATCCTAAAGTCTTGAGCTCAAGGAAATAATATTCCACAAAGGGAATATTCCAAAGGAGGATCATTATAGTTAGTGGAGGCTTTTGCAAGCTGGCATAACACTCAATCATGGAGGACCACATTTCCACCTAGCATGTGATCTTCTCATGGGTGAAACTATGACAGTGAAGGAAGGATCTAGATTATATTTAAGGGAGTGCTTGGGTCCAAAATAGGGGTTTGGAAGGATAAGAAAGTGTTAAAAGAATGTTGTGGGAGAAAGAGTGTTTTAGAGGCAACAAAGTGTTGTAAGAATGCTATGGGTTGTAATGTTGGGAGATGTCATTATTGTTGTAGGTTGTTACTACTACTAGTTCTAGAGAGAGGATAGGAAACGAAGATGCTATGCATGGATGTAGGCACTCAGGTCTGAAACCATAGCTAAAATGGAAGAACATAGCTAGGGTTCTCTGTGCAGAGTAATTTTGTAGGGTTGGGATGTTATTCCTCAATTTATATGCTTTGATATGACCCTTTTGATGTAATATGGCTACTGTAAATGGTTATAGTAGATAAATGAATCTTTTTCCAAATATCTATGTTTCTAGACCAAACCCTAATGTGTTTTCATGTTATTCTTGATTTAGATCTGATTTTATTATTTCATTATGATGTTTGTGTTTATCTCATGGTGCATTTGTTCTTAGAGTTAGTTCTACTACCTATGTATTAGATTACATACATGTTTTTGTTCTACAGACCATTCCTCCATTAATGGTGAAGCATTTTCACAAGGCTCACATAAAGGAGTGGCTCGACACGTGTGCTTGCCTTGGGTGAGTGCCCAACACTTGGGTGATAGGCTGAGATGCTTGGGGTTAAACGAGAGATTATAGGGTAGAGGTAAATGAGACTACATATATATAGATATATATATACATACATATATATATATATACATACATATATATATATACATACATACATATATATATATATACATATATATATATATATACATACATATATATATATATATACATACATATATATATATATATATATATATATATATATATACATATATACATACATACATACATACATACATAATATAAAGAACATTTACTATACATAGACTTTGTATAGGTGATCGGAAATAAATTGTAGACAAAATTAATGTTTCTATCATGATAAAGGTTTTCATGATGTAGAGAAATTGTGGACACTAATAATATCATAAAACAGATGGGAGTAGGCTTTGAATTCCTACATGAGGATTTGGAAACCATGGTTTTTACTTTGAAGGTGGTTCTATCTGGATTATCTAACTAGATATTTCTTTTGGCTTTCTTTTTGTTGTTATTGTGTTGCAAAAAGGTTGTTCTTTTGTCATTTTGTTCTACTAGTCAGTAATTCTTTATCATTGGTATTATGTTCTGTTTATGGCTTTATTTGGGCGTTGTGGTCCCTTCATTTTTATGATAGTAGAATATACATATATACCCATGAAACTAAGATTGGGAAAGATGATAATATAATGTATAAGCATGAAACCAAGATTGGGAATGGTGATATTAGAACATATTATGGATGAAACCTAAGGATATTAGAAGATATTGAGAACATAATGTGTTTCACTAGATTCTTAACAAATTAATGAAACAGATAAGGGTTCAAGGCCAAGGAGGAATACATATTTGTGATGTCGGTTAAAGGTTATGTGCGTGTCCAAATTTCTTGATCCAAGTTGATTATGATACCTCTCTTTTGGGTTGAAGTAACTACCTATAAATGTAAACAAATACCACTAGATAGAGTTAAACAAGATAATAAGTGGACTGCCTAGCGGGAGACAGATCTAGAAAGCGTGATTCCTCCTAAATAGGTTGTCAATCCACTTTTATATAACGATATTAATGTTATTCAAATAATACATGAAGTAAAGATCCTATTGAAATGGAAATGATGTAGGTATCTCACACCAAAAAATAAGAAAGATCAGATAAATGGTGATTAAGGTCAAAATGGGTCGGTGATTTGCTAGTGTTGCGTTGCAAGTATTGTACAGATTTGGGTAAGGTCTGTAAAGATTAGAAAGGGTTCTAGGCTATTAGGAAGTGGGTATTAGCTTGCTGGTCTGAAATATATTACTAGACATAGTAACCGATGTCGGTTGTGTGACCGATGTCGGTTAGGAAGAATGACCAACGTCGGTTGGCTAACCAATGGTCGGTAGGGGCAATTAGTAAAAATCACTTAAAACTTGTTTTTCAAACTCTCTGTGATTACATAGAGGTTGGAAATGGTGAGGGTAAGGTTGTAAAATGGCCTTAAAGGCTTAGAGATGATTAAAAGAGGATAAAACTAGGTGAAAGGGTCGGGTATGGTAGGGTGATAGGTTGGTAGGAGGAGGGGAGTGTACAGATGTGGAGAAAGATAAATTACTGAGATGAATAATAAATCTTACTGGAATAAAACAAAAATAAATGAAGAGATGTTAGGTACTTACTGAAGAGTAGGTTTGGAGAATGCAGGTGATGAGGACAGTGATGGCAGAGATCCAGAGAGAAGAGACATTGTGTTAGTGCCACAGTATTTCAAACCTTTGTGCTTCTCTATGTGAATCTATGATCATGAAGAAGATGATGAATGCCAATGGTTGTTTATAGTGCTCACTTATATTTCCCTCTACTTGAGTGCTTCAGAAATTTTGAGTGCTCCAAGTATCTATTCGTATGAGATCCTAAATCAAATGACCAACCTAGGAAAAGGCTTTTGGAAATGTATTTAACCTAACTAGCGATGGTTAGGTGACCTATGTCGATTGAGATATAACCAACATCGGTAAAGGAGAGAATATCTCGGTTGGCCAATAATATTCTGATTGTTATTATTTATGTGTGGTCTCCAATATTTTTTTGAGTCTTGAGTGATAGTTCACATAATGATGAGTAAGAGTCCTTTGAGGTTTGTTAATAGGATTTAAGTCTAGGTTTATACTAAGTCCTAGTTGGTTAGGATAAGATTAGACTTGGTCTTAGTTCATTAATGAGGTTTGAGTGGGTCATTTGAGTGAGGTAGCTAGGTGAGTTGGTTGGGTGAGGTGGTTAAGTGAGGATATTAATTAATTTAATTAAGATGATTAATTCAATTAACATGTGCACTAGGGGATATGAATGGGTAGGATATGGTTAATTTAATTAACAAGGTTTTAATGGAAGTATGACCCAATTTTTGTGTCTACATTTGCCCCTTTTTATCACGTAGCTTGTATTAATGAGCAATGATGACAAAAACAAGAAGTGGTTATCCCAAATATAAGAGGTTTCCCCAAGTATGGGTGGAGATGATCCCGAAACAAAGAACTCGACGAGGTGTGAGATGGATTTGGTGAGTGGTTTGATAAATGTGTAAGTGATGAAGGTGAAGGTAGGTGAGTTGTAGGTAAGGGTATGGGAACTTTGGGTAATGGGTAAGGGTCAAATTGGGTAATGGGTAATGGGTAATGACAATCAAATACATGTACACTTATGGATTACTTAAACGGTACCAGTTAAAGAACATGCAAACTCTACATAGTCTAAGGTTGATAGGTTTATCCAAAGATTGTTGAAGTGATTCAGGTATCAAGGGTATAGGATATGGTCCATAAACATGATGTAGGTTAGGTGTAGGAAAGTTTAGGTATGATCCGCTACACCAAAATTTTGGTCAGGATAAACGACACGTCAATTGACAAGGTAAGATCATTCGACAAAAATAACACAGTAACAACATCACAAGGTATAATGAGTACACAAGTTCAAAGGTCACAAAAAGTGGTTCAGGTCAAGATATATAGGTCATGACATGGGTAAGACCAAGGTATAGGTAAAATAACAGTCGCTAATGCAATTAAAGAAATATATGGGTAATTTAGGCTTATGGGTAGGGTGTAATAAGTGTTGGTATGGCCAAAAGGTATGTGGCAGTAATGATTTTAGGTCAAAGTGGGTAAAATGTAGATGAAATAGTATTGAAGGTGACCGATGTCAGTTATAAGGTTACCAATGTCGGTTTGGTATGACTGACATTAGTCATGTTGAGTTAGGGTTATAAAGTTGAAATTCCGTGTTTGAAAGAATAATTATTGTATTTTAACTTTGAGAAAATGACATAGCTGAGTGACTTGTGCATTTTTCGGGAGGAAAAGACAAGGCATTGTACCTAGCTGAGGTGGAGGTTACTAAGTGGTGAGAGGAGCCAGGTAGACGGGTCCATGAGAGTGGTTGGAGACGTGTGATTGGTGGAGGGATTCGAGGTATATTTTGGCATGGAAAAGGCAGGAGAAGGTTTGGGTGGACCACCGCATAAGAGCTGATGTTCCACCACATAGGTGACATCATGATGAGGTAAGGGAATTTTCTAACTTGTTATTTGCTAAAAATTTGGTGAAAAATGAAGAAATTGGGGTGGGGGGTTTTCATTTTGAAATGCGGGTTAAAAGTGGGTAAAAATGAAGGGAATGAGGAGTGGGAAGGTCAAAAATAGGTGAAATAGGTTTGGGAATTAAGTTGGGATAGGGTGGGATGGGTAGATTAGGGTTTTAGGTAAGTTTTTGTTAATTTTTAAAAATGGGGGATATGTTTTCAATTTTTATGTCACGACAGAGACCAACATCAATCAAGGTTATGACAACGTCGCTGGCACTTTCCGGCATTAGTCAAGGCTTAGTTGACTGGCACTAGTAAAGAATGACCAATGATGGTCAAGTAGACTGACATCAAACATCTTGAGGAGAATATAGGTAAAAGAAAGGGATATATAGGGGGGAAAAATAGGCACGAAGGTGTAAATGAAGGTTGAAGTAGAGGAAGTAGGGTAACATGTTATGTCAGCAATGTGGGGTGGGGAAGTAGGTGAACTGAACTAGAATAGGAGAGGATGGTAAGGAGAAACAGGTGTAAAATTGGGTTGGGTAAAAGGGGGTAGTCGGTAGGGTTGTTGTGTGGGTATGGTGTAATAGGTAATAGGTGTGTTGGGTAATAGGTATGGTGTATAATAGGTAAGTCGGGTAATGGGTGTGTTGATATGGGCAAGTCTTGACAATGTCTTGTTTGGATGATGCAGGTGAGAGACCAGCTCCGGATGCATGACAAAGTACCACCTTTATTGGTAGTGATGCGGTCAAGTGTGACTACGAAGGAGTGGGAGCATATGACAGATGTTGGAATGATTGTGATCTAACGCTATAGGTATATAGCTCGAGATCCTAGCTTGATGGTTACACTCATCGACAGATGGGATTCAACGACCAACACATTTCATTTACCAATGGGTGAGATGATTGTCACCCTAGAGGACATGTATAGGATCCTGCAGCTACTCAATTATTAGGGAGCCAATGTATTCTATTTCTTTAGAGGCATCAGTGGAGCCGATAGTGGTTGTATTTGGGGAGGCGATGGGCAAGCTGAGGTACCGTAATGCAAGCAAAATCTATGGAGACATGTATGCGGCCCATCCTTAGGAGACAAGGTTGGTTTTTTTGATGATGGAGGTGGTATGTTGTTTCTCCTTACCAGATGTTGAGGGTGGGAGATTCCCACGAGCACTGATGGGAGTGCTCCAGGATATGATGGAGGAGAGGATCTATTTTTCTAGGCACCAAAATTCCTAGTGTAGCTATATAGGAAGATGTGGACTTATGGGAGATTGTGGTCGTTCATCTTGTGTTGTACCTTTCTACTACACTACTAGGCATACAAGCACATCATATGTGTATGTCCAATTGGTTTTCTCTGACATGATTGGTTTGGGGGTTTCCCGAGTCGAGTTGCATATATGATGGTGGGTAGTAGTTGGTGGGAAACACAAAGTGGCTAGGGCCATATGTGATGTTTTGTATTATAGACAGGTTGTTGAGGGGCTTAGGGTCAATATTGTGTGGAGACCCTATATTGGCTATCCTTCCTATAGAGGCATGGTAGAGGAGCTAGAGGAGCTACAGTTGGAGAGGTGGATACAAGGGTGGCATGTCGGTGAGCACAAGTTGATACCCATAGAAAAGTTTAGATGACAGCTTTGGTCTACCATAGGATATACCCCACCCTTTCCCATAGTATAGGTGGTATGATGTCGAGAGACCTATGTCTTCACCATGACCGATTTTGCCTATACTGTGGTAGGAGGATAAGCACGTGGATATGTGGATTGATGATGTTATGGTCACTGATAGATATAGGTAGTGGTGGACGTCATAGCTTTGGGAGGCACCACCAAGGCTAGGGAAAACAGACTTAGCCACCATCACACAAGCACAAGGATACCTTACAGGTCGTGTGGCTGCCCTTCGTGCCTAGATTATAGCTTTATAGGAGTATCTTACTAGGTTAGAGGCACGAGTTTCCATTTTATAGATCAGGTGGTGGCCTTACAGTGCACAAGTAAAGACAGGGGACCGCACCCGCACAGGGTGGATATGGAGATGGGGGAATAGTAGCCACCTTACATGTGTAGGTAGCTAGTTTTTAGGGCTAGTTGGCCACTATATAGGCTTATGTTATGGCCTAATAGGCCTAAGTTGTAGCAGAACCTCTATAACTTAGGGACATGGTCCCACCCTACGTAAAGCTGCGGTATGATAGGGTCCCATGGTATAGAGAGGAGGACAAGGCTCATAGGTACATGGTCTGAGGCCAACGTTAGCAGGTTAGAGCTCACAGGTTGTTGTGATACCTATGGCACCACCTTAGATGATGTTGATGGAGAGGTTTAGGGATGCCCTAAATGAGGCATGGTATTACTAGGATCATCTGACGACTACCAAGATAGATGTCCCCTCCTATGTTGAGTACATGGCACAACAGGAAGTGAGTGAGAGTACTATATCCCGCACTCATAGTTCGGAGAGAACATGGGGCCTGTGAGCCCATAGGCATGGTCAAGGTGAGGCTATGAGTTCATTGAGGCTAGTCCCATGTGAGGGGCATGCAGATATTAGACCGAGACCCATACTAGGTGGATAGATGCTAGAAGTTTTCCATGCTAGAGGATAGGAGGAGGAGACAGATGAGACAAGTGTGAATACTAGGTGGGGTGATGATTAGTCACATAATATGATTGGTGTATTTATTTTTGGTATATACTAGCCTACGTGCCGATGATAGTGAGTATTTATATGAGGGTTTTGAGATTTTGATTTATACCGACCTATGTGCCGAAGATAGTGAGGATGTATATGAGAGTTTTGAGATACGAGTATTTATTTTTATTAGTGTACATTTTTATTGATACACAAATGTTCTTATTGTTATAGATGATGATATTTATGGTATGGATGATGTACCTATGTTTTTAATTTTCATTGTTATTGTGTATTGATGGAAACTAGGGTAATTTGACATGATTGAGTTGAAGTCATGTTGGCATGATCAAGTTTAGGTTACTTAGGCATGGTTGAGTTGAGGTCATATAGGCATGATTGAGTTTAGATCACTTTGGCATGATTGAGTTTAGGTCATTTAGGCATGGTGGAGTCTAGGTGGGTTAGGCATGGTGGGGTCTAGGTGGGTCAGGCATGGTGCGGTCTAGGTGAGTTAGGCATGGTTAAGTCCGGGGTCAGGTCTTAGGCATGGTGGAGTCTAGGTCATTTAGGCATGGTTGAGTCTAGGTTAGTTAGGCATGGTGGAGTCTAGGTCATTTAGGAATGGTTTGGTATGTTTGTGGGTTTGATTTAATTTCCATGTTATTGGTAGTATGGAAAATAAACAATGATGTTTATTTATGTTATGGTTTAAACTTACAAATATTTGATATCATGGAATGGTGACCTGATTGATGTATGATGTGATGAAATAGTAGGTATGTATTTTTGTATTAATTTCCAAGTGTTGTAAAAAAATGGAAACTAACTAAGGTAGAATATGAACATAAAAATGGGGGAAAATGGGTTAGGGTAAAGAGTTTTCTAGTTAACCTCCAAGGGCCCCATGCCCTTTGAGTGTTGCCTACATAGCCCTGACGAAAAGGGGCCTCAGGCCGATGTATTTCTCCCATAAGTTAGGGAAGAATATGATAAGGTAGAGGGATGGGTTGGTAGGTTTTAGGCATGGTTGAGTCTAGGTCAATTTAGGTATGGTTGAGTTTAGGTCACTTAGGCATGATTGAGTCTAGGTCATGAAGGCAGGGGTGAATTGAGGTCATTTAGGTATGGTTAAATTGAGGTGTCGAAGGTTGGGTCCTGTATAGGATAATCAATGAGTAATGAAGAAGGTGAAGGGTAAGAGGTGACCAAAATATTTGCCTAATTGGTAAGAACCATAACATGTCTACCATACCGAAGATGGGATTATGAACATAAGACCCTAAAGGCATTGCATGATTAAATATTATAAGGGTGAAGAAAGTCACATGATCATGAAATGTCACATTTTGTGGCACGTCCCTTAAGTAGGTAGGAAATTAAGGTGAAAAAGGTGATGATTTGAAAGAAGGGTAGTTTTAGTGTAACCTAGTATGAGGCAACATGCCGGCTTGGAAAGAGACCCAAGATAACAATAAGAAAATCCATGACAAAAAAATTAATGTTTTTCATTTTTCTTTTTGCTTTTGTTTTTGTTTTGATAGGCTGATCAATGCAGAAGTCTACGTGGGATGATTAAATTTCCTCTTTGAGTTATTCATGAATCTGATTGATGTGGGAAGCTTCAGAAAATTATTGTTTTAATGTTTACAAGAATATTATTCTTTTAATGATAGACTAAGTACAATATGGCTAGATTTATATAGCTTTCATTCAAGGGATAAATCTATTTATAGGAGAGAGATAGAAAGCGTAGATGTCTTTTTTGAGGGAGTCATCTTTTTCTATAAGTTTGAATTAAGGATTTGAATCCCATTTTAATTTTGAAATTATTGTGCTTTTGGACTTTTAAGTCATGGACAAGACTATAGAGAAAAATAGGCTCTTGTTTTTGAAGACAAAACTATAGCACAGAGAGGTTAAGTATGATAGATATGTTTTAATTGATTAATGACCATATGATTTCATCTTGAAAAAGATGAAAAGTATCCATGAGAATCATGCCATGAGTAGATACGTGTTACTCATATTGAGGATAAGGTTGTAAAAGTAATAGGTAATCACATGATTCTTGTTTAATCATTGATCCTTAAAATAGGTAAAATGGAAGGTGAACGGTGCTCAAGGGATGGGTGTTGAATAGACAAGAGGTGATATATGAATTAATTCAATAGTAGAATGGTCGAATATAAAAGGCATTGAGGGGCTCGGTTTGAGTTTAACTTTGAGTTAAGATAAATGATAAGCACTTGATTCATAAGTATGAGTAATGATATAAGGTCCAAGCCAATTATGAGAAAATTTGCCCCTTTTACTTTTTTCCTCTTTTGTTACATATATTCCTCTTTTGCATTCAAGTGTTGACATGTGATTTCTAGATAAAGATGTGTTCTTTTGACTATTGAAGATCATGCTTGATAAGGATAAATATTTTTGTTCTTAAAAATCATTAGACTAAAATTATATGGTTATCAAGAATTCATTTTCACTTTGGAAAGATGAGCTGCAATCTGGCTTTAAGAGTTGCAGACTTATTTCTTCTTCTGACTCATCCTTGGATCAATTTCAGTGATCCAAGGAATGTTTCAAATCTTCTTCATAGACTGAATGGTAAATTGACATTCAGTAGTTTAAGGGACATAGAAGACTGAACTTTGTATGATACTAATTTTTTGGTCTTATTTGAATATGTTTTCATTCAGTTGTATGTTTGTGCTCGGGTCTTTGGTGATTGATCTTGGCAGGACATATAAGGACTTAAGAAAAATTCAATTCTCTAGAGGATGAGTTTGAGTCCTAAAACCTAAGGATTATCCTAACAGTATCCTAAGCTAGGTAAGAACACCTATGTTCTAGCTACGTTTACTTATTTGGAATTTTGTTCTAACCTAAGCCTCTTATTCTAATTTGTTGGGTTGGCATCCTAACCTAAGCATTGTGCTAAATGAATAAGGGAAGGGGATTACTAAAGTAATACTAGGCTATTTTAACTAATACCTAATACTAAAGGGTTATGAATTGAACCTAACCTAAGGTGGGAATTCTAATGGAAAATGTTTTAAGACCTATGTTGGTAATTGTTAAACTAACCTAAGTTCTATTTGAATCCATCCTAAACTATTAAAGGGAACCTAAGGGGTCACATGTCACAAGGGTGATGGTTCCAATGGCATTTAAATGAGTTGAAAGGGTTTAAATGATGGAAGTACTACCAGATTTGGCAGGGGCTAGTAGACTTGGTGGAGGCTTACGTGGAAGCTCCACTAAAAGATGGAATTGTATTTTTGTGTGGAATTGGCATTCACCAGATTTAGGAGGTGGTGGCAAGGAAAGATAAGTGGGAATTTTGGATTGAATGGAATTTATGGCATTTATGAGCCTCTCTTTTGTGTGCAAACCATCTTGGAAACTTAGAAGGTGGGTTTGTAGGAGGTCATTTGGTTTTGCATGCATGGCAGGATTTTTCTACATGGAGCTAACTGGTTCTTCAAACCAGCAGTTTTGACCTTCACTTCAAAGCTATTTTTGGTTTCTTCAGCCTATTTTTGATCAAGGAAAGTATATGAGGCATAGGAGGAAAATAAGTTTGATTGTTGATCTTTCGTGGAGGAGAAAAAGAGTTGGAAGCTCGGCTGGAAGTCTCCTTCGATTTGGTGGAAGCACTATCAGGCATGATAGGCTCTAACTATTAAAATTCTTTGCTTTCTTCTAAATGATTCATTAGAACAACTCTGCTCTCATGAGATTCATGTTTTCATGTCTGTCTAGTTATTTTTTTGCTTGGGTTTTATGAATCCTTGTGTTGTTTGATTTGAATCCATGGCTAAAAAAATAGTGTTGTTTTGGAAACTGTCTTTCTATGCAAGTTTTATGACCAGCATGCAAGTGAAAATGGTATGTAAAACTTGTTTTATCTCTTTTTTTGCACTCTAGATCTTGTATTTGAAAGTTATGTGCTTTGAACTGACTTTCATGAAAATATATGGATCTGAGCTTAGGGAAACTTGAGTTCTATTTTTATTTTTTTGGGTTGCATTTTTGGATGTAGACTTGTGTTGGTACTTTGTGTTTTGATTAAACTTGTGTTGGAGCTTCATTTTGATTGAACCAATGTTTGGAAAACTTATGCATTGCTGAACTATTGCTTGGAGTTCATATTTTGGCACTTGTACTCACATTATTTTACTTGTGAAGTTTAAACATTTGTGTGTGAAGCTCGGGTTCATCACTGTACTCTTATTTAACACTTGAGTGTTATGAGCTTATATTTGGGTCGATGTATTTGATTATGTTATGGTATTTTTGTATTGGGTTATTCTTTTATTAAAATATTAAGCTTATAACTCTTTATTTGAGTGAACTACTCACCAGGGAATGGGTGGTGAAAGCTTGTTTGAGTCATTTAAAATCTCTTTGAGATTTGGAACTAGAAAACATCTTTTAAAGGAATGTGAACTTCAGTTTTATGATATATGACTCCTTGAGATGGTATTGGTGTGAGAATAGAATGGGAGTGTTCTTTCCCCTCTGTTTTGAGGAAACCCACATTCTTGGGTTGACTGTATTGTTTTGTACTAAGTCACCACTATCACAATTTCATGGTTGTGAAGTTTTGTTTTGATATTTCATTCTTGTTGCTTTGGAATTAAGATTGAGACATCTTTTGTATTAGGCATTTTGGGTTCTTTCTCTCCCTCTCTTCTATCTCTTTAAAATAAATTTGGGTCTTAGTGGAAGATTTGGGTTATTACCTTGGACACTAAATTTATCAGGAAGGATACCTTCTCCATTTAGTTGTATTGAGTTTGATTCTTTTGAATTATGAACTACTTACTTTTTATATTAGTGGTGAAGCCTTTGTAAGTCTCCAGTCTTGGGTTCGTAGGTAATTATGAACTTTATAATTTACTATTTTGGGATGTTATTCTCGATGATACAATGATTGAGTCTTTGGTTTCTTTTGAGAAAGAAAATATATATATATATATATATTTTTTTGATATATATTATATATATTGTTTTGGGTCTGCAATATGCTTTCATCCTGAATTGGTTTGAAACTGGAACTTCTTGTTCAGTTGAATGAAATGATTTATCATTGGTTCTTTCCTTATTTGAGTTACCATTCCTCTATCTTTGGATAAGCTCATTGTTTGAACTTCTTTGTACTTGATTCTCTTTCGAGATGGTGATTTCTTATGACCTGTTGGTCTACCTTGTTCAAATCATTGTTGAAATAATGTAGAGAACTAGTAGCCAAGAGGGTTCTATTGATAAGTAAATTTATACTTATGGGTTTGACTTTGTTGTTGACTAGTCTTTCCTAGTTTATATGGATAGGAGTAGGTTTGTCTCTTGTACTCTTTATCTTTTGTGAAGAACTTGAGTAGAGATTAACTCCTCTTTGGGGCTACTTTGTTTGTGAACATTGATTTTTGATCTTTGATTGATAACTTCTAACATGAAGAGTTGGAATTGGAATTGCAGTTGGACTATTCTATTTTCTATACCTTCTTGTATTGTTATGGAATTTATTTTGATGTATATTCTAATGTTGAATGTGCAAGATTGTTATCCCGAAAAGGAACAGGTAATTCATGTTATGAATCTGGTCTATTTTTTCAGATGTTATAGGTTTGGGCATGGTACATAATGGTTCTTCTTATTCTTTCTTAGATTATAGATGAATAATCCTAGAATGAACCATGTTGTATACATTTATTTTGTCTCTTAGAAAATAAATGTGGTATTCTATTAGGATAGAATTATGAGATAATGGGATGGCAAGATCTATTGTTTGTTTACAAGCCATTGATAGGATCAATAGAACTTTAAGTTCTTAGGTAGATATTGTTTATTATATTCTGCTCTTCTCTTTTAAAAGTTGATCTAGATTTATTAATGTACTTCCTTTTATTTTTTGTATCACTTATGTTTATTGTATGATGTTTTAATTATCTCATTAAAGCAGTGTTGCTTTAATGAAACAATTAGTGGAATGCACTTCATTTTAATGCTTAGTGCTTATCATGCTCTAGTTCATTGAACTGACCCATGCTAGCTATTTTTTTGCAGATGGATGACTGTAAGTGATAAAAGAAGGAAAAAAATTATATGATGCATTGGCTGATATATGTCTAATTCTTAGTAAAGAATTCTGATTCATTCTTTTGTTGTATTGTAAAAGAAAAGTTGTATACTTTATAGAATGAAGGTTGTTGTTATGCAGTTTGCCTAAAGTGCATAGTCTTGTAAATTTTATAAGTTGTAATGATGAATTATGAGTTGTGATTTATTTGCATTGGTTGTGTAAATTATCTCGTACTTTTATAAAGAAGATGAAAGTTCCATCTTGTTGATATTCTTTATATTATGTTATGCTTATCTTGTTATCTTTGATAAGATGGATAATGGGAATTAGTTCAATTTCCCTTATAATGAAGCAACTTGTTGAGTTGCATAATATGATGTGTTTTATCTAAACAATTTAACATAGTAATGTGTTGCAATAAACATGAAGTAAGAACTATGGATATTGGGAATGATATACCCTAATACTTAATCATTTAGAGGAAGACTCTTTCTCTCTCTCAATTGAATATAAACCTAAAAGGTTTGGAGATATGATTACTAATTATTAGACTTCATTTTGTATGAAGTCTACTTTAATTGGATATATGTGGTTGTTAAACCTTCCTAAAAGTTAAAGTACATTTTAATGAAACTTATGATATCATTGTCTTGTTTTGGTTAACTGCTGGTTAACCATGAAAAAAAACATTAAAAGCAACCATAAGTTTAACGAAGTTCTTTAATACTAAATGAAACAAATATTAGGAAAGAACTTATGGAGTGTTGGATTAGGGTTTAGCAGGGTTGTTATAATCAAGACATAATCCAAATTAACAATGTATTAATGATCTCCTTGGGGTATGTACATCTCGATGAGGTAGTTTTTGTAGGATGTTGGCACATGCCAACTATAGGGTTGTACTTTCAAGAAGACTTGGGTCTTCTCGAGAATACAACATTGTAGTTGACATGTGGCATCACCCTTCCACATTGATCATCCAGATCTACACACAAGAACTTGACTTGAACTTAGTTTCTCTCTAGGTCAAGTTAGTGGCATATTTAGGATAGGAAGTAGCTTCCAATGGCTCAGGGTACCTTGGCACATCCGGTTGACTTAGGTCAACCGAGTATGCCCATTTACCCTAAGCCATTGTGAGCATCTTCCTATAATAAGTTATGTTTCTAACTAGGGCTAGGGTTAAACCTAGGGACAAGTGGACTGATGTAGTCAGTAAAGACCAATCATGATAATAGAGGAGTGAGGTGAAGGACGTATTCCAAAATGATGAGTATGTCATCTAGGAATAGTGACATACATAGTATGTTGTAAAACTTTTGGCCAAAGTATCACAAGTTGTTGGTTGCATTGTCCTATGTCACCAAGTTTAAAACAACGTGATATCAGATGAATATTGGTAACAAATATTCAGATATGTTCTTTAAATAGATCACTCAGTACCCAGTGTAGGGTAGGAAAACCAAGTATACAAGTATATACAATATGTATTCAATACTTAAGATAACATAAATAGATCGGTAGATTACTGAGTTATGAAATGAATAGATCGGTGGATCACCGAGTCATTATATACAATATATATGGTTATCTATTTGAATTTGATTGGCATGGAATGTTTGTTCTAAATAATGCTTTATTTAGAATAGAGAACATTATATTATAAAAAAAAAATTCCCTTGTTTCTAAAGTCTTAAAATGGGAATGTTACATCTTGGTATCAGAGCTGAAGGTTGTAGCTCTTGGACCTATTGTGTCCATAATCTGATGAAACTTAAATTTTCTTGTAATAAAAATGGTTAGAACAAGAGGAAATGTTGCAAATAACCCTCCACTTGAGGAAGGAAGGAGCAAAACTTCCCAAAAACTTCGATGAGATCCTTGCTTCCCTATTGGACACAAGAGATCATTTGGTTGTACTTGAACAACAAGTAATGGGTAATGAGGAGGAAGAAGAAGCTGATAACAATAATCAGCCACCTCCAGGGGACAACACCAATGTGGGTGTTGATAATAACAATGTTAACATACATGTTCATCCTGAGAACAAAAAGGCTAGGCTAGTATAGTGAACTCACTAATGATATAAAAAGGATAAGTCCACCTAAGTTTGATGGCACCACATTAGGAGATGGAGCTGAGAATTGGCTCAGTGAAATGGAGAAATACTTTGCAATAAGGAATTTCTCAGAAGAAACAAAGGTGATATGGGGAGCATATCAGCTTTCTCATGAAAGCATCTTCATGGTGGGACAACCGTAAGGCTGAGTTGAATATTGATGAAGCTAATATCACATGGGATCAATTTAAAGGTTACTTTAGGCAAATGGCTGCCACAACTTTACTATGATCAAAAAATGACTGAATTCTAGAACTTAGCTCAAGGAAAGCTAATTATAACTGAGTACTGGGAATGATTTACAAAACTCCTTAAGTATGTACCTCAGTACCAAACTGATGAGAAGTTCAGGATATGAAAATTCATCATGGGATTGAATCCCATTATAGGGGAGAGGTGGATGTTCACAGCCCAACCATGATGGAAGGGGTTGTTGAAAAATCCATAAGGCAGGAACAAAAATTAAAGGCAATTTCTACTCACAAGGAGGAAGTAAGGAAGAAAAATCCCAACTCCTCTTCATCATCTCTTGCACCTAAGAAAGGACCATGGAAGAAATTCAGAATGAAAAGTAAGTTTTCATCTGATACTAATAAGAAAGCAAGCAACAAACAAGTTTGTTGGTAATGCATGAACAACTTTGCTAAGAACAATAATAATAGACAGAAGTCCTATGGGGGTCAAAATGATAACTCTAAGGCTGAAATAAACCCGAGCCTAGGAAGGGACCTATAGGAGGCTGTTATAACTGTGGAAAAGATCATTACATGAATCAATGTCCTTTGAAGAAGGATGATCATAATCAACAACACAAGATACATGCTGCAGTAGCTGACAAGTAGGCTAAGAAACAGGCCACGCCCATAGAAGTTCGGGTAAGTTATTTGGCTTACCTATAACTATTATTTTTGATACCGAGCTACTTGAATGTTTTATTTCTAGTAAATTAGCATCAAAACTAAAAAGAAAAGCTGAAACATGGATAAAACATGGACTGTATAGTATGGGAACAATGTTGTTCATACGGTTAGTATGTGTCTTTTTGGAGTCCTTGATTTACCTAACTTTTCCACTGAGGTTGATCTTTATGTTGCACCTTTGGGGTCTTATGATGTAATCATAGGTGTTAATTGGTTAGCAGAACATAAGGCTAAAGTGGACTATTTTGAAAAACACATTAGTTGTTTAGATGACCTGTAAAAAACAAGAGAGATTCAGGGTGTGAAACGTGAGATTTCTGTTAGAAAATTATCAGCTATGCAACTTAAAAAGGCCAAAAATAAAGGTTGTACCTTATATGCAGTAAAAATTACTGAATCAACAGAAGAGAAAGCGATATTTATGGAATGATATCCATTATGAGACTTCAGTGACGTATTTCTGGAAGAATTTCTAGGTCTTCCACCCAAAAGGGAGTTTGATTTCATGATTGAGATCAAGCCTGGAACTGAACCTATTTCTAAAGCACCATATCGAATGACTACTACTAGAATTAGTAGAGCTTAAGGCTCAGTTGCATGAAATTTTTCTAAAGGTTTGATTAGACCAAGTGTTTCACCTTGGGAGCACCTGTAATTTTTGTGAAAAAGAAGGATGGAACCCTTAGATTGTGCATTGATTACAAAATGTTAAACAAAGCAACAATCAAGAATAGATACCCACTCCCTAGGATTGATGATTTATTTGATCAGATGCATGGAGCATCGGTATATTCTAAGATAGATCTTTGATCTGGATATCATCAATTGTGAATTAAGGATGAGGATATTCATAAAACAACTTTCAGAACAAGGTATGGACATTATGAGTTCACGGTTTTACCTTTTGGATTAACTAATGCACCTGCAACATTTATGAATTTAATGAATAATATCTTTCAAGAATACTTGGAAAAATTTGTGCTCGTATTCTTGGATGACATTCTCATATATTCAAAAAGTATTGAGGAACATCATGAGCATTTGAAGATAGTTTTGGGAATATTAAGAAAGAGACATGATTATTTGGTAAGTTGTCTAAATGTTCTTTCTATGACACATAAAGTACACTATTTGGGACATGTAATAAGTAAGAATGGAATTGTTGTAGATCCTTCAAAAATTGTAGCTATAATAGAGTGGCCTACACCTAAGAATGTACATGAAGTTAGAAGCTTCATGGGACTTGCTGGCTACTATAGGAAATTTGTAAAATATTTTTCTAAGATAGTTGCACCAATAACTTCCTTACAAAAGAAAGATAAAAAGTTTGTTTGGAGTGAGAAATGTGAAATTGCATTCAAAACCTTGAAGGAACAGTTAACTTCAGCACCTATTCTTGTAGTACTAGATCCTAATGGAGATTTTATGGTGGTAACTGATGCATCAGGTGAAGGTCTAGGAGGTATTTTGTTACAAAATGGACATGTCATAGCTTATGAAAGTAGAAAACTAAAGTTACATGAGTTGAATTATGCTCCACATGATTTAGAGCTTGCTGCCATTGTTCATGCACTACAAGTTTGGAGACATTACCTACTTGGTAAACCTTTTGAATTGAAAATTGATCACCTTGGACTGAAGTATATCTTCACTCAACCAAATCTTAATGCAAGACAATGAAGGTGGTTAGAGTTTTTGTCTCAATATGATTTTGACATCAGTTATATAAAGGGTAAAGAAAATAGAGTGGTGATGCTCTAAGTCATAGGAAGCACATTTATGCTCTTATAACGTTAAGAACTCAGTTTAAGGATGAAGTAAAAAGTGTTATGGAATCTGACTCTTACTTTTAGCAAGTAAAAGCAACACTTGCTGCAGATTCAATGATTTGAGGTATAAAGGTTTTCACTTTGATAATGAAGGAATCTTACGATTTGAAAACAAAGTCTATGTACCTTCACTAAATGATTTGAGAAAGAAATTGTTAGCAGAATTTCACAATTCACCTTTTTCTGACACCCTGGCATTACAAAAATGCTTGCTGATATAAAACAACAATATTTCTAGAAAGGATGAAAAAGGATGTTATAGACTTTGTGACACATTGCCTTGAATGTCAACGTGTTAAAGGTGGAACATATGCACCCAACCGGTTTTTTGTATCCTCATAGCATACCGCATAGTACAAGTGGCAAGTAATAAGCATGGATTTTGTACAAGGGTTACCTATGTCAAGAAATAAACATGATGTTATTTTAGTAGTTGTGGATAAACTAACAAAGGTAGCACATTTTATTGTTGGAATCTGAAGGATGATTCTCCTATTTTGGCTAAAATATTTGTACATGAAATTTTTAGATTACATGGAGTACCTAAATTAATCATTTCGGATAGAGATCCTAGAATGACATCAAGATTTTGGAAAATGCTTAATGCAACTCTAGGAACTAAGCTGAATTTCAGTTCTCGTATCATCCGAAATGGATGGATGGACAGACTGAAAGAGTAAATCAAGTTTTAGAAGATATGTTACGGATGTATTGCATGGATCAATAGTATAAGTGGGAAGAGTATCTTCCATTAGTTGAATTTGCATACAATAATACATATCATGCTTCTCTTAAGATGGCACCTTTCGAGGCATTATACGGAAGAAAATGTAGAACCCCTGTTAGTTGGGACAACATGGAGGATAGAGAGGTAATTGGACCTAAAATTCTTACTAAAATGGAACAACAAGTTAAATTGATTCGTGAATGCTTGAAAGAAGCAACATAGATAGGCAAAAGAGTTATGCTGACTTAAAGAGGGTTGATAGGAAATTTGAACTTGGTGAGAAAGTCTTTCTTCAGGTTAAACCAAAAAAGAGTTCTATAACTTTTGGCAAGGCTGCCAAGTTATCACCTCGTTATGTGGGACCTTTTGAGATAGTTGAAGTAATCAACCCTATAGCTTATCGTTTAGCATTACCTCCTTGCTTTGTCACGAATGCATGATGTTTTCCATATTTCTTTGCTTAAGAAATATTTTTAGATTTATCACATGTGTTAAATTGGAATTCCTTGTAGGTCCAGACCCAGGAATAATCATGGTTAAACCCATACGAGTGCTTGAAACTCACCAGTTGCATTTGAGAAATCATGAGATAAGTCAATGCAAGGTCCAATGGGACCAGTTTAATGAAGAAAGTGCAACTTGGGAAAACCTTGAGGATATGAAAACTACTTTTCCATATCTATTTGAATAGATTGATTCTGTTGACTGATAAAAAAATTGTGATTTTATCTTTATAATACAATAAGTATGTAGTTTTGGGAAGATATTTATTTATTTTGAATAAACAACTATATAATGCTGATTTCTGGAACTTAATAATGCTGATATGTTTTTGACATATGGTAAGAAAAGTGAATAAGATGATTTTCCTTGATGCAATCTGTTAAAAATGAGATAATCATCGGGATGATGATTCTTTTTAGGAGGGAAGCATGTAACACCCTCGACAACTGATATATTCCTCTTTTTGCATTCAAGTGTTGACATGTGATTTTCTAGATAAAGATGTGTTCTTTTGACTATTGAAGATCATGCTTGATAAGGATAAATCTTTTCTATTCTTAAAAATCATTAGACTAAAATTATATGGTTATCAAGAATTCATTTTCACTTTGGAAAGATGAGCTGCAATCTGGCTTTAAGAGTTGCAGACTTATTTCTTCTTCTGACTCATCCTTGGATCAATTTCAGTGATCCAAGGAATGTTTCAAATCTTCTTCATAGACTGAATGATAAATTGACATTCAGTAGTTTAAGGGACATAAAAGACTGAACTTTGTATGATACTAATTCTTGGTCTTATTTGAACATGTTTTCGTTCAATTGTATGTTGTGTCGGGTCTTTGGTGATTGATCTTGGCAGGACATAAAGGACTTAAGAAAAATTCAATTCTTAGAGGATGAGTTTGAGTCCTAAAACCTAAGGATTATCCTAATAGTAGCCTAAGCTAGGTAAGAACACCTATGTTCTAGCTATGTTTACTTATTTGAATTTTGTTCTAACCTAAGCCTCTTATTCTATTTGTTGGGTTGGCATCCTAACCTAAGCATTGTGCTAAATGAATAAGGGAAGGGTTACTAAAGTAATACTAGGCTATTTTAACTAATACCTAATACTAAAGGGTTATGAATTGAACCTAACCTAAGGTGGGAATTCTAATGGAAAATGTTTTAAGACCTATGTTGGTAATTGTTAAACTAACCTAAGTTCTATTTGAATCTATCCTAAACTATTAAAGGGAACCTAAGGGGTCACATGTCACAAGGGTGATGGTTCCAATGGCATTTAAATGAGTTGAAAGGGTTTAAATGATGGAAGTACTACCAGATTTGGTAGGGGCTAGTAGACTTGGTGGAGGCTTACGTGGAAGCTCCACTAAAAGATGGAATTGTATTTTTGTGTGGAATTGGCATTCACCAGATTTAGGAGGTGGTGGCAAGGAAAGATAAGTGGGAATTTTGGATTGAATGGAATTTATGGCATTTATGAGCCTCGGTCTTTGTGTGTAAACCATCTTGGAAACTTAGAAGGTGGGTTTGTAGGAGGTCATTTGGTTTTGCATGCATGGCAGATTTTTCTCTGCATGGAGCTAACTGGTTCTTTGAACCAGCAGTTTGACCTTCACTTCAAAGCTATTTTTGGTTTCTTCGGCCTATTTTTGATCGAAGGAAAGTATATGAGGCATAGGAGGAAAATATGTTTGATTGTTGATCTTTCATGGAGGAGAAAAAGAGTTGGAAGCTCAGCTGGAAGTCTCCTTCGATTTGGTGGAAGCACTATCAGGCATGATAGGCTCTAACTATTAAAATTCTTTGCTTCTTCTAAATGATTCATTAGAACAACTCTACTCTCATGAGATTCATGTTTTCATGTCTGTCTAGTTATTTTTTTTGTTGGGTTTTACGAATCCTTGTGTGTTTGATTTGAAACCATGGCTAAAATAGTGTTTTTTTGAAACTGTCTTCATGCAAGTTTTATGACAACATGCAAGTGAAAATGGTATGTGAAACTTGTTTTGTATCTCTATTTTTGCACTCTAGATCTTGTATTCAAAGTTATGTGCTTTGAACTGACTTTCGTCATGAAAATATATGGATCTGAGCTTAGGGAAACTTGAGTTCTATTTTATTTTTCTTTTGGGTTGTGAATTTTGGATGTAGACTTGTGTTGGTACTGTGTTTTGATTAAATTTGTGTTGGAGCTTCATTTTGATTGGAACCAGTGTTTGGAAAACTTATGCATTGCTGAACTATTGCTTGGAGTTCATATTTGGCACTGTACTTACATTATTTTTCTTGTGAAGTTCTGAATGTTTGTGTGTGAAGCTCGGGTTCACTGTACTCTTATTTAACACTTGAGTGTTATGAGCTTGTATTTTGGTCGATATATTTGATTCTGTTTAGGTATTTTTGTATTGGGTTATTCTTTTATTAAATGATTAAGCTTATAACTCTTTATTTGAGCAACTACTCACCAGGGAACTAGGTGAAAGCTTGTTTGAGTCATTTAAAATCTCTTTGAGATTTGGAACTAGAAACATCTTGCTTAAAGGAATGTAGAACTTTTTTTATGACTGTATCGACTTCTTGAGATGGTATTGGTGTGAGAATAGAAGGAAGTGTTCTTTCCCTCTTTTGAGGAGGAACCCCATTTCTGGGTTGATTGTATTTTTTTTTACCAAGTCACCTCTATCGCAATTTTGTGGTTGTGAAGTTTTGTTTTGATATTTCATTCTTTTTGCTTTGGATTTAAGATTGAGACATCTTCTATATTAGGCATTTTTGGGTTCTTTCTCTCTCTCTCTTCTGTCTCTTTTAAATAAATTTGGGTCTTAGTGGAAGATTTGGGTTATTACCTTGGACACTGAAATAATTAGGAAGGATACCTTCTCCATTCAATTGTTTTGAGTTTGATTCTTTTGAATTACAAACTACTTACCTTTTTGTATTTAGTGGTGAGGCAATTGTAAGTCTCTAGTCTTGGGTTCATAGGTAATTCTAAACTTTATAATTTACTATTTTGGGATGTTATTCTCGACTGATACAATGATTGAGTCTTTGGCTTCTTTTTGAGAAAAATATATATATATATATATTATATTATATATATATTCTTTTGAGATCAGTATATTGTTTGGGTCTGCAATATATGCTTTCATCCTGAATTGGTTTGAAACTGGAACTTCTTTTTTCAGTTGAATGAAATGATTTATCATTGGTTCTTTCCTTATTTGAGTTACCATTCCTCTCTCTCTTTGGATAAGCTCATTGTTTGAACTTCTTTGTACTCGATTCTCTTTTGAGATGGTGATTTCTTATGACCTGTTGGTCTACCTTGTTTGAATCATTGTTGAAATAATGTAGAGAGCTAGTAGCCAAGAGGGTTCTTGTTGATAAGTAAATTTATACTTATGGGTTCGACTTTGTTGTTGACTAGTCTTGCCTAGTTTATATGGATAGGAGTAGGTTTGTCTCTTGTACTCTTTATCTTTTGTGAAGAACTTGAGTAGAGATTAACTCCTCTTTGGGGCTACTTTGTTTGTGAACATTGATTTCTGATCTTTGATTGATAACTTCTAACATGAAGAGTTGGAATTGGAATTGTAGTTGGACTATTCTGATTTTCTATACCTTCTTGTATTGTTATGGAATTTTTTTTGATGTATATTCTAATGTTGAATGTGCAGATTGTTATCCAAAAGGAACAGGTAATTCATGTTATGAACCTAGTCTATTTTTTAGATGTTATAGGTTTGGGCATGGTACGCATAATGGTTCTTTTTATTCTTACTTATGATTTAGATGAATCATCCTAGAATGAACCATGTTGTTTACACTTATTTTGTCTCATAGAAAAGATAAATGTGGTATTCTATTAGGATAGAATTATGAGATAATGGGATGGAAAGATCTATTGTTTGTTTACAAGCCATTGATAGGATCAATAGAACTTTAAGTTCTTAGGTAGATATTGTTTATTATATTCTTCTCTTCTCTTAAAAGTTGATCTAGATTTATTAATGTACTTCCTTTCTGTTTGATATCACTTATGCTTATTGTATGATGTTTTAATTATCTCATTAAAGCAGTGTTTCTTTAATGAAACAATTAGTGGAATGCACTTCATTTTAATGCTTAGTGCTTATCATGCTCAGTTCATTGAATTGACCCGTGCTAGCTATTTTTTGCAGATGGACGACGTAAGTGATAAAAGAAGGCAAAAAAACTTATATGATGCATTGGCTGATATATGTCTAATTCTTAGTAAAGAATTCTGATTCATTCTTTTGTTGTATTGTAAAAGAAAAAGTTGTATACTTTATAGAATGAAGGTTGTTGTTATGCAGTTTGCCTAAAGTGCATAGTCTTGTAAATTTTATAAGTTGTAATGATGAATTGCGAGTTGTGATTTATTTGCATTGGTTGTGTAAATTATCTCATACTTTTATAAAGAAGATGAAAGTTCTATCTTGTTGATATTCTTTATATTATGTTATGCTTATCTTGTTATCTTTGATAAGATGGATAATGGGAATTAGTTCAATTTCCCTTATAATGAAGCAACTTGTTGAGTTGCATAATATGATGTGTTTTATCTAAACAATTTAACATAGTAATGTGTTGCGTAATAAACATGAAGTAAGAACTATGGATATTGGGAATGATATACCCTAACACTTAATCATTTAGTAGAGGAAGACTCTTTCTCTCTCTCAATTGAATATAAACCTAAAAGGTTTGGAGATATGATTACTAATTATTAGACTTCATTTTGTATGAAGTCTACTTTAATTGGATATATGCGGTTGTTAAACCTTCCTAAAAGTTAAAGTACATTTTAATGAAACTTATGATATCGTTGTCCTATTTTGGTTAACTGTTGGTTACACCATGAAAATGAACATTAAAAGCAATCATAAGTTTAAGAAAGTTCTTTAATGGACTAAATGAAACAAATTTAGGAAAGAACTTATGGAGTGTTGGATTAGGGTTTAGCAGGGTTGTTGTAATCAAGACATAATCCAAATTAACAATGTATTAATGATCTCCTTGGGGTATGTACATCTCGATGAGGTAGTTTTTGTAGGATGTTGGCACACACAACTATAGGGGCTGTACTTTTGAGAAGACTTGGGTCTTCTCGAGAATACAACATTGTAGTTGACATGTGGCATCACCCTTCCGCATTGATCATCCAGATCTACACACAATAAGAACTTGAACTTAGTTTCTCTCTAGGTCAGTTAGTGGCATATTTAGGATAGAAGTAGCTTCCAATGGCTCAGGGTACCTTGGCACACCCGGTTGACTTAAGGTCAACCGAGTATGCCCATTTACCCTAAGTCATTGTGAGCATCTTCCTATAATAATTTATGTTTCTAACTAGGGCTAGGGTTAAACTTGGGACAAGTGGACTGATGGTAGTCAGTAAAGACCAATCATGATAATAGAGGAGTGAGGTGAAGGACGTATTCCAAAATGATGAGTATGTCATCTAGGAATAGTGACATACACAATATGTTGTAAAACTTTGGCCAAAGTATCACAAGTTGTTGGTTGTGTTGTCCTATGTCACCAAGTTTAAAACAACGTGATATCAGATGAATATTGGTAACAAATATTTAGATATGTTCTTTAAATAGATCACTCAAGTACCCAATGTAGGGTAGGAAGTATACAATATGTATTCAATACTTAAGATAACATAAATATGAGAGTCACCAAAGATATTAATTTATTTAACTTATAAGGTGATGGTGGTTTGAAGGCCTAATATGAGTGCTTCATATTCAACGATATTGTTAGTACATTTAAAATCTAGTTTGAAAGATAATGGCATAGGCTCACCATTGAGAGGAATGAGAATAAATCCAACACCACCCCCATGCTAACATTTGGAACCATCAAATAATAAGTTCATTTGGTAAATGGTATCATCCAATGAGAGGGTAGCAATGGATTCATCTGGGAAATCAAAGTTAGAGGGATGATCTCCAGAGAGAGGTACATGTACAAGTTGGTCAATGATAGTTTTGACTTTGATAGATTTATGATGAGTGAATTCAAGGTCTAGGTCTGCTAATGTTGGTAAGGCTTAGTGTACATGTAATGTAAGGGGTTTGTATTGGTGAGAACAAAGGTTTTGTGGTTAAGTAGGTAATGGTGAAGTTTAGTAGTGAAAAAAACTAAGGATAAGAAGATTTTTTTGGTGTGGGTGTATCGGGTTTCATAATCCAAAAGCGTATGGCTTATATAATAAATTGTTTACTACTTGTGTTTCTTGTCATGATGAGTGAGCATGGCTCCAAAGGAAATATCTCGTGGCAAAATGTAAAGGTAAAATGGTTGGTCATATTTAAGAGGAATGAGTGCAGAATGAGTACAAGTGGTTGGAGGAGGTAATTTTTTAAGGCCTTAAAGGCTTAGTGGCATTCATCATCCCATTTAAAGCATACATCCATTTTGAGAAGATGATGAAAGGGGTGGCAGCGGGTCGAAAAATGTGAAATAAAATTACTAATAGATTGCAACTTGTCTTGCAAACTACGAAATTGGTGAAGGTTAGTAGGTGGAGGAATTTCAAGAATAGCCTTGATTTTAACGGGATCGACTTCTATGTCATGCAAAGAAATGATAAAACCAAGGATTTTTCCTAAGAGGACAATGAAGACACACTTCTTAGGTTAAGGAAAACACAATACTTGATGAGACGGTCAAAAATGACCTTAAGGAATATAAGGTGTTTGACTCGATGTTTGGATTTGGCAAGAAGGTTATCTACATAATCTTCCAATATGCAATGCATGATGTCATGAAATATATAATTCATAGCCCGCTAATATGTAGCACTAGCATTTTTAAGGCCAAAGGGCATGACTCGATAGCAGAAGGTCCCCAAGGAGTGATGAAGGTGGTTTTGTGTTGATATTTTGGGGTGAGTAATATTTGGTTATAACCCGAGAATCTGTCTATGAGTGATAAAATCTCATGGCCAATGGTGAGATCAACTAGTTGGTTTATACTAGGTAGAGGAAAGTCATCTTTAGGGAAGGATAAATTAAGGTCATAGAAATCCGTGCATATGTAGAGTCCTCCTGTCACTTTTGTGATAGGAACAATGTTAGAGATCCATTAGGGATAATCAATGGGTAGGATGAAGGAAACTAAGAGAAGGTGTTGAAGTTCTTCTTTGAAAAGAAGGGCAATGCGAGGACGAATTTTTCGCAGCTTATATTTTACGGGTTTGTCTTCAGGAATATTACGATAATGTGGACCCAAATGTTTGGGTCAATACCGGTATCAGCGTAGGACCAAGAAAAAGAATTGCTATGATCTTAAAGAAATGAGGTAAAATATTCATGTTCAATAGTGTCTAAAGATTGGCCTATCTTTAGAATGTGGGGTTCATCTTGAGTGTTAATATTGATTTTGATGGTCGATTCATTTAACATGGTTTGTATCTTAGAAGGAAATAACCGATGAATATAAGAATCCTCCACACCAAGATAGGTGAGAATAAAATCATTACCCTGACATTGAGCGACGTTAATAGAAGGTATATCATCATCAATCATGTTAGGATACAGAAGGGAAGAGAAGAGGGAGCCTCGCCATCATGTTGATAAGTCAGAGGTCCCAAGGAAATGGTGTTTATGAAAAAAAAAAGTTAGGAGGAATGGATTCTAGATCCATAGACTCCATGGGTGAAGGCAGTGAAGGTGGTAAATGGGGTGAAGAAGGTTTGTCATCCTCAATGAGTTCAACGTGGGATTTCTTGGAAGATGGTTTGGTGAATCCAATACCACTGCATTCATTGTGTTTACATGTGGTACACGAGATGACAATATGGCAGCCTTGTTCATAGAAGCCAAAGCCAAATCCCTTCCATGCACAGTGATGGAGGAAAGTGTGTTAGAAATAATGTTTTGTGAGAGATTGAAGGTTAGAGGAAAATGGTCATGTTTGGGAAGGTGGCTCGAGCAAGTAGGTAGAAGTATCAAGTCCCCCATAGGTTAAGTTTGTATGAAGGTGAGGAGGACCATAAGGGAAAACCTCACCTACGCAGTGATCATAGCGAGGATGTTGGCGAAGGTTACCATACTCTTGAGGAGTAAGGAATGTGTCAATGTTGTACATGCGGTACTCCCCCAAAGTGAGACATTGAAAAACACCTTCTAAGGGATCGATAGTTGGTATATGGGTAGTGAGAATAGATGAATCACTAGGAAATTGGGAAGAATAAGCATTGGTTGGTTGAGAAGTAGATGGGTTAGTGGATGGGTCAGCTGTAGAGGCTATGGCGGTAGTGGGAATAGAGGAGGTAGGTGTGGAAAAGGTAGCAGTAGCATCGGTGGATGGGGTTGTGGGTGAAGGAGAAGTGGTGGCAGTGGTAGATGCCTTAACTAGTACAAGGAAATCATTAGGTTGGTACAACATGTTACAGGTTTTGAATGGCGAAGGGTCGGAGGGATGGTATAGTTATGTCCTTCATGTTCAAATTTTACACAATGATGTAAGGTTGAAGGAACACAACCCATGATGTGGATCCAAGTTCGGAAAAGAAAAATTTGTATTGGAACTCCCTTTCTAAGACATAGAACAGCTTCCTGAATAATACAAGGGCCCACACGAACATGGAGGATGATGGTGCCGAGAGTGGAAGTGATGGCATCATTGAATGAATGCAACATAACTAGGTTATTATGCATGTAATTTGAAGGGATGCACATTTGATTATACGTGTGGGAGGATATGATGTTGATGTTGGCACCGCCATCGATCATAATGTGTTGAACGTGTATATTATCAATATAAACGGAGATGAAAAGGGTGGGATTAGGATCATCTAATTGGAGAGGTATAATCTCATCATTAGAGAATATGAGGGTGGATACTGTGTGAGTAGTGGCAGGTGTATAGGAAGGGGATGAATTGTTGAGAGAAGCTACATAGAGAGGGGTGATAATGGAGGCCACAGTGTTAGGTCATTAGGTAAAACCTTGATGGATTGGAGAATGCCCATGAGGGCCTATTAATGGGATTTATAAGTTTGGATGAGGTTGTATAAAGATATTTTTAGACAAGATAGGTGCAATTGTTTTATCATTATACGATGGGAAAGCTCATCGAAAATAGGATATGTGGGTCCCCGAATGGTGATTTTTGGTGTGGGTGTAGATGGTATGTTGGGCATAAGATTGGCAGATGGGATAGTTATTTTCTCCTTTCCTTTTTCTTTCTGGGTTGAGTGGAAACTTGGATCATGTTAATTTGAGGAAGAGAGGTGGATGGAGAAGGTTTTTCAAGAAAAGTATAATAGCATGATGGACAAAAACCTAGTGTGTGGAATGAACCTTCTGAAATGAGTAGGGCACACTAGTATTTTGGTGGGGTTTTAGCTAACTATCATATATGGACCATATTGATCTCAAATTTTGGAGGTGGATAAAAAGGCTATGGAGGTGGTGATGCAGGTCTCTGAATAGCTAATGGGTGAGGATGTGTAGTGATAGGTGGAGGTGGAACTAGGTCCTCGTCTAGAATATCATCATCATTAAAGTTTTTTTCAGAAGACAAAGTTGGAGAAGAATGATTTTTAGAGCCTTACAATTTTCTACATCATGTCTTGGCACACAATGGTAGGTTAAAATTTTAGTATCATTAAACCCTTTTGGTTTGGGCTTGAGTGGGTCGTAAATTCTAAGGGGTGGTAATGTGATGGCTAAGGTCTTGAAAAGGTTAGCTAGAATGTTTGTGTAAGACCTTGCTAATGGATCGCAATGTGAGGTGACTGTGGGTCTAGATTGAAGTGTAGGTGATTTTGATGTGTGAGGTACTACATGAGGTGGAATTGGAGATGGGATAGGTTTTACCATCAGTTTGGTAGGTGGTACTATTTTAGGATTAGGTGTACCTTCTTGAGTAGAGGCATAATAGATGAACTAGCGATAGAAGGTGTTGTAGGATTAACTACCTCTTTGGAGGGTAGTGGGTTTTTCAATTTAGGTTGCACCTTCCTAGGAAAAGGTGAAGGAGGTGTACGTGATGTAGAGGGGAAAATGGATGGTGGTAGAGGACGAGTTAGCTAAGGTGATAAAGAAGGCATGGTGAAGGTTACTTTGGTAGAGACAAGGTAGAATTTATGCGTCAAAGAGAAGGAAATCTCATAGGTACTGATGTTGTTACTATAAGTGGTGGGGGTATAGGTGGTAAGAAAGATGTAGGTAATGGAGAAGGTGTACACTTTGTGCTAATAGGTTAGGTGTAATAAAGGATTGTGATGAAGAGGCAGGTTGTGACACTTTTCATTTTCATGTAATAGGCGATTGCTTGGCCAAGCTAAACGAGTGAGGCCCTAGGCTGATGCAGAAGGGTGAAGGTGAAAAAGGTGTGGTGGGTGAAACTGGTGTGTGTGGCCTAAAAGGTTGGGTCTTCCTTTTAGGTGGAGGATTGGTTTTTGCGCAGCTTGGGAAGATGTGGCTAAATATAACTTTGACGGGTGGGTGGACTAGGCTTGATGTCGGCATGACACCCAAGGTAGTGATGGGTTTGGATGTAGGGGAAGGTGTGGATATAGGTAGGTTCTTAGGCATAGGAACATGTTTAGTTGTTGGTAAAGGTTTGGATATAGGAAAGGGTGATTAAGAAGAGTCTGTTTCAATAGGCACGGTCATAGTTGATTGGGTTCCATGAAATAATTTTAGATAGATCGTGGTAGTATCCACAGACAACATTTGCATTTGGGTTGAAAATGAGATATGATGGTGTCCCTAAAGCATGGAATTATCAACATAATCCAAGCAATCGGCGGTTGTGAAAATGATGTTGTTGTAAGTGAAGATGACGTTAACTTAGTAGAAATCCTTGTAAAATATTTCGTGAGATAGGGAATTGGTTGGCTTGACTCTATGGGTAGGAAATCTGATACCATATCAATGAGATCCTAGAATGCTAATGGGTAATTTTCCCCAACAAGAAATGGTGCATATAAAGGATCCCCTATGGGTAAGGGAGATGACAGTTGGGATGAGATAGTTTTCTCTATTTGTGGAGAGGAAGGTGAACATGACTCTCGATGGGTAGGAGAGTTAACACCATAGGTTATTCATTAGGTTGCAAGGTGGGTGGTAAAATGGTATTGGCATGAATTGTGGACTCCTTCGTGGGTGAAGGGGGAGATGAAGGAGAATCCTCTGTGGGTTAATGAGTAGAAGAATTAGGCTCCTCCATGGGTAGAGGAGCTTGTGCTAGAATATCCTCGATAGAGGGGATAGGAGGAAATTATGGAAGGGCTTGTATGGTTTCAATTATAGCATGGACCTCATGGACATTACTATCATTAGTTTAAGGTTCATCTATTTGGTTTGATGACATGGTATGGTTAGGGAATGACTTCTTAAAGATATGCCAATTTGTATTGACGGGTTTGTTTGGATTGTCCAGACCACAAGGGGGTTCATTAGTTAGGCAATATCCTAGCATGTGGGTTCATATTGAGGTAATTAAAATTAATAAAATTAAAGTCAATATACCGGTAGACATGAGGGGGTGAAAGGGTTTAATTTATTAATGTTTTGAATCAGGTATTGGGGGTAGGTTAGAGAGGTGGGCTAAAGGAGAGGGATGTTTAATTTTAATATAAAACTTAAACATTTGAACCCTAGTTTTTAAAAGTAAGTAGCTTAAAATTATAACAGGAGTGTGGTATTAAATTAAATTATAATCTCTTTTTTAATAAAAAAATCTAGATTCTTAACCAAGAAAAATAAGATTATCAACCAAGAAGTAATAAGATGTTAGAAAACTAGGATTGAGTATGATTTTCACCATCTTAATTATTGATAAATGATTAAAGCTTAACATATATAAGGTGATTTTTAATAGGTATTCAATGGCTTCAAACTATCTTTCGAGAGGAAATGTATATTAAAAAAATTGAGTGAGAAATATAATATATTTTTGTCTAATTTATTAGGGTACAAATAAAAGGGGTAAATATTTTTTAATTAAAAAATGGGTAAGTAAGGTACATGGAAAAAATAGGGGTATTTTCATTCTAATAATATAACAAATAGGGGTATTATCAATTGAATAATTAGAGGTAGAAAATAGAAATAAGGGATTTCTTTAATACCCTTCAAATGCACATGAGCTATACCATACTATTACTAAGTGAACCCCCCATGTCTAGGATGAGATATCCATTATCTAACATTTCCTAGACAATGTTCTTAAAGGTTATAGAATTACTATCGCTATGGCCTTATACATGATGATAGTTACAATAGTCATGTTCCTTGTACCATGCAAGCATAGGATTTAGTGGGGTCAAAACCAAGAAATGGTTTTATGGGTGGAAGAGTGATGAATCGGCCTTAAGAAGTTTTTCTAATACTGAATAATAAGGCTCCCGATTGGAGTGTATTTTCGTTGCTCTGTATGAACCGAAAAGTTTGAACATGAGAAATATTGGATGTAGGTTTTGATTTATTAGAGGGGTAAGATGGACCAGCTTTGAGAACTACCACATTGGCAGATCCTGTGGCTTTTGAATAATTATTTTTGGGATTTGAAGAGGAAGAGGTATCATTTGATTTAAATGCAACATTTTTGTTACGCAATTAAATTCTCTTCTCTTAAATGGCACGAATTTCTAGTTTTTACACCATGGTAAATGCTTCATCAAAGGTATGAAAGGTTTGTACTTTCATATTTGGTGAGATGTTCCTGACACAAGCTCTAGTGAAAAAATCTTTAAGCTCGGTTTGAGGAAATATGGAATGTTAGGTGGTTGATGAGGCTCCGCCAGTGAGCGAAAAAATCGATGATAGACTCGTCATCATATTTTTGAGTTGAATACAAGTCAGTCATAGTGACCTTCTTGACGATATTGATTGAAAAGTGGTCCAGGAAGGCTTGAGCCACTTGATTAAATGAGTAAATAGAATGTCAAGGAAAAATACTATACCAGTCTAACCCGGGTCCTGTTAAGGACATGAGGAATGTTTGTAGGAGTAAAGCATCGTCATGGGTAATTAGATAACACCCATGTTTGAAAGACTGCAAGTGTTTCTGTGGGTCTTCTTTACTATTGAACCGGTTAATTTTGGGCATTTCCCAATGCATAGGATATGGTCAAATTGGAATAGACGGACGGATGGGCTCATTTTAGATTTCATTGTAGGTTAAGGAGTTATAAGATCCAGAAACTGATGCTTCCAATGTTTGCATCTTTACCATCATCATTTTAATAAGGTCTTTGGTGGGTTGTGATGATTGGGCACCCCCTACAATATAAGGAGGTCGATGATGAATGTATGATGTGGATGGCATCCCAGTATATGGTGGTTACGAGTATAAGAACAATGAAGGGGAATTGATGTAGGTGGATAGTATCCTGAATAGGTGATATATGAGATTGGGGTTGTTGGTGATATGTATAAGTAGGTGGGGTATTCATAACAAATCTTGTGGTAGTCGTCGGGTAGGGACTGTGGGATGGAAATGATGAGGTTTTGGAATGGGGTATGGGTTGTCGACACCATGGGTGGTTACGATGCAACTGGTACATATGAGGTAAAGGGTGTAGATGGGGCTATGCTCAAGGAGGTGATGGAAGATTAGTTGACACCACTAGTGTGACGAGATGTCATATGTGCATCGATTATAAAGGATGTGGGGTCCAGTTGAGACACCACAAGTGGTAAGGTGGATGAAGGTAATGTCGAGCTAGTGGTAGCTGACATGGAAGTGGGGGCGAGAAGGAGGGATAGACATGGGAATGTCATATACCAATTTTCTTGATGAGTCCCGTGTAGATGAGTGGGTGAGATAGTATTGTAGGGAAACTAGGTTCTGGTTCAAGGAGTTTTACAAAATCCTCATCACTGGTACTAATAGTAATGGGATGAGTTGGATCCATAGGAGATAGAATGGAAGGTGGCAATGGGATAGGAAGAAATAACTAAAGGATAGCATGAAACAAAATGGTGTTGGCTTGGCTACGAGTCAAAACCATGTGAGTTAGCATAAACCTAGTAATCTATTCTCTATAAATGACATAGAAAACAACATAAATGGAAAAAAATAGATTCCGAGAGATGAAAATGGTCGCTTATTTTAATTAAAAATTAAAACACATGAACTAATGGTGGTTAGGGTAATGATGATGGTGACAGGGTGATCGATGATGGTTAGGGTGATCGATACCAATTATTGTGGGAAATCAACAGTTTTACAAATGAGGCAAAAAATTATGAAAATGAAGTAAAGAAGTTGTATTTGACTGTGATTTTAAAATTCTATGGGTATGATGATGTCTTGAGAACTTCAAAAATAATAGAAGATGTGATGAGTGTTGTTTTTGGTAAAATGAATAAAAATCTAGAAACTAACAACTGTTAGGTAAATCGATGATGATTAGATGTAAAATGACGACATTCACTATGGAATTTTTAATAAATGAAGAAAAATTGATTTTTTGAATTAAGTCAAATGGAATATCAACCCAGAAACTTGAGTATGATAGTAATGGACACTGACACACTCAGAAACAATTGGAATACACAAAATATGATGACGGAGTATGAAATGAAGAAGAAACTAAAGAACATGACCTTAAAAGTCAAAACACAACTCAAGGAAAAGATAAGAAAAACATGAAATCCTATAAGTGAATTTTATGTTTTAGCTTATGCTATTCAAGACTGACTTGTGAACAAAACAAATGATTTTTTTGGTTGGAAAGGTGTTCTATGAAGAGGAAAGATCTAAGGGTGGTTTCGGTTATTTTTGGTGGGGCGGTCCTATCTCGAGTTAATGACTAGACAGATAAACTAGTTGGGTTATCACAATCAATCCTCCGATCGTGTGATTGTTGAAAACTTCTACCAAGTAAGGGGTTGTTTAATAAGATGCGTACATTTATATTTGTGTAGTTTTTCAAAGAGAGAGAAGAGAAAGTGCTTTAGGATTCAATTATGTCAACCATCACTAGGCATGACTTCCAGTGTATAGGTTTCCCTCAGTTTTAATGTGAGCTAAAAATACAAGCATACAAGTATGAAATGGAAGTATTTTAGAACCCAAATCAAAATGTGATATTCGATGTAAATAAAGAGTGAATAGGAAATCGAATGAATTTCACTAATACAAATGCAAGAATAAAAAGAATGATTCCTTTTAGTCTCAAGTATAAATGTCATTGAGAAAAATAGAAGAAAGAGAAGATTTTCGGGAGAGAATTTAATGTTAACTTCCTTTTGAAAAGAAACAAACATACAATAGTTCCCTAAGAATGAATAAATTGAAGGAACCTCAGATGGGTCTCACCGGTGTGCCAAAATGTTTCACCGGAGTTTTAACAAATTAATGAAACAAATAAGGGTTGAAGGCAAAGGAGGAATACCTATTTTTGATGCTAGTTGAAGGTTGTGCACACGTTCTGATTTATTGATCCAAGTTTATTGCATCAACTCCCTTTTGGCTATGAGGAACTACCTGTAAATGTAAAACAATACCACTAGATAGAGTTAAATAAGATAATGAGTGGAATTCCTAGCGGGAGCTAGATCCAGGAAGCATGATGCTTCCTAAATAGGTTGTCAATCTACTTTTATATAACAATATTAATGTTATTAAAATCATACATGAAGTAAAGATCCTATTTAAATTGAAACGATACATTCCTTGGCTCCCATTCACGAATATGAAATTTTTACATTTTTTGATACATCATTTTTCTCCTTTCTCCCTTTAGGATATCTCACACCAAACAATAATAAATATTAGGTAAAAGGTGATTGCAGTCAAAATGGGTCGGGAGTGATTCGTTGGTGTTGCATTGCAGGTCTAGTATAGGCTTTGAGTAAGGTCTGGTAAAGATTAGAAAGGGTACTGGGCTATTAGGAAGTGGGTATTAGCTCACTAGTATGAAATATATTAGGATACATAGTAACTGCTATCAGTTGTGTGACCAATGATAGTTAGGTAGAATGACCGACATCGGTTGGTTAACTGACATCGGTAGGGGTAATTAGGAAAAAGTACTTAGAACTTGTTTTTCAGACTATCTGTGATTACACAAAGGTTGGAAATGGTGAGGGTAAGGTCATAAAATGGCCTTGGAGGCTCAGAGATGATTAAAAGAGGATAAAACTAGGTGAAAGGGTTGGGTATGGTAAGGTGATAGGTTGGTAGGAGGAGGGGAGTATACGGATGTGGAGAAAGATAAATTACTGAGATGAATAATAAATCTTACTGGAATAAAATAGAAATAAATGAAGAGATGTTAGGTACTTACTGAAGAGTAGGTTTGGAGAATGCAGGTGATGAGGATGGTGATGGAAGATATTAGGAGAGAAGAGATGTTGTGTTAGTTTTGTGGAAGTTCAAACCTTTTTGCTTCTCTGTGTGAATCTGTGATCGTGAAGAAGATGATGAATGCCAATGGTTGTTGGTAGTGCTCCCGTATATTTTCCTTTGCCTGAGTGCTTGAAATTTCAAGTGCTCCAAGTCTCTATTCATATGAGATCTTGAATCAAATGACCAACCTAGGAAAAGGATTTTGGAAATGTATTTAACCTAACTGGTGACAGTTAGGTGATCGATGTTAGTTGAGATATAATCGGCATCGGTCAAGGTGGGAATATCTAGGTTGGCCAAAAATAACCTGATTGTTGTTATTTTTAGTGTGGTCTCCAATCTTCATCCGAGTATTGAGTGATAGATCACAGAAGGATGAGTAAGATTCCTTTTAGGTTTGTTAATAGGAGTTAAGTCTAGGTTTAGACTAAGTCCTAGTTGGTTAGGATAAGCTTAGACTTGGTCTTAGGTCATTAATGAGGTTTGAGTGGGTCATTTGAGTGAGGTGGCTAGGTGAGTTGGCTGGGTGAGGTGGTTAAGTGAGGATATTAATTAATTTAATCAAGATAATTAATTTAATTAACATGCACACTAGGGGATATGAATGGGTAGGATGTGGTTTATTTAAAGAATGGGTTTTTAATGGAAGTATGACCCAATTTTGGTGTCTATATAATGATTGAATTTTTGCATTATAATTAAGTGTAATATCAAAGGTATTATTTTTAGATATCATTTGTTAGAAATAAATATAACTATGGGATGATGTGAATAAGCCATTTATGGACACCTATAGTCCCATGCTTATTATAGTGAACCAGGTTCAAGACCTTGTACTAATGATCTCCTTAGGTGGTATGTGACACCTAAGAAGGTTTTGATTGATGATTTCCATATCAGGGATATTCTATTTTATTATTAGGAATAAATAGACTAGAATAAAACCCTTATATCACTAACTTTGGATGAGTGGTATGGGACATTTGGAAGGGTTAGTGTTGTTAGTGTCTGGAATCTTATTTTCTCAAAAACATACCTTAGAATAAATATTTTTCTTTAAATTTCTAGATGGGAAAAAGGGTATAATTTGATAGATGTGTAATTTATAGGGTGATCTATACATATATGGATAGATAACCTAGTAAATTGGATCACACATGACATATTCCATGAGGGGAAACATTGTAGACTATGGATTAACACATAGACTACCCTCTTAATTATTCATTTATTATATTATTTCATGCTTTAACATCTTCTCAAATTTTAAGGATTAGGTGGGCACCTACTATTATCTAGTTACTTTTGGCCAAAAGAAAAATTGTTGTCATGGAGGAATGTACCCTTTGGGGAGTGGTGTGGTGTCTCCACTTCTAAAAAATAAAATATAAAAACTCATAGTTTGTGTAGGATGTGTATATTGGATTGTGTCTCCAGAGAGGGTTATTCCCCTAGTGTAACACCTAAGACTAGCTTCTATTCCTAAAAATACTCTACTATACTGAACCAACAATGAAAAGAGAGAAAGAATTAAGGAAAAACTAAAAATATGGTGATACACCAGAAATTTTGAGAATCTTATACTCATTTGAACCAAAAAAATGGACCATAGGAACCACACACACCATAGACAACTCAAAATGGATATGTTAATGCAAAAGTGTTTCAGAGAAGGTTTGAAGCTGTGACAAAATAAAGAAGGGAAACAAATGACTTCATAAGGGTAATTTGATGAAATCCATAATTGAATCCTGTAAGAAACTTGGTTAAACACAATCTATGACCTAAAAATTAACATATATATGCATGAAGGCATGGAAATTAAGTTGCAAATCAAGGATAAAATAGTATCATGAGATAAAATAAGCATAAAAACACTATATTGCACGATAAATAGGTTGTAAGAAGGTAAAAAATAGCTCCTTTATTGATCCAAAAGGTGAAACCAATACAACAGATCACTTAAGACTCTAAATTACTCCAGGATGATGTATAAAAGGTATATATATGTATTTTTATAATGAATTCCATGGATTTTTATAGAGAATGAGGGATAAAAGAAGAGGAAAATAGACCATACATGCAAGTATGAAGCTTAGAAATAGGAAAGTATGAGAGTGTTGCATGTCCATTATGTCCTTTTACTCTAGAAATAGTTGATCTTACTTGAAAGCAAAGAGATCGTGTAAGGAATGAGCATTTTGTGCCTAAACTAGGAAATCCCATGCTCAAAAAGTGATTATGGATGCCCATAAATAGAAATTGGTGTTCCTTACATGATCCATGCTGATTTTAGACTTATGTGAATGATCAAAACTCTCTTCTTGCATGAACCCCTACTAATATTATCATCTAAGTGATAAAAATGGAGTATTACTGCATGATCTTTCCAATTTTAGCCTCTCAGATGATCCAAATTTACATTATGTATGAAAAATAGTTAAAAATAGCTTGTCGGACATTTATAGGATGTTTACACTTATTTGTCGGGCCTTTCAAAAAATAAGGAGCACTCATGGATTAGAGGAACAATTCCTCATTGGCTTTAAAAATCGATTTAACCTTTGATCCACCATTCCTTCAATCATTTGAGTAACTGATCCTCACACTTTTTCTCCTTTTGTTGGTATTTTAGAGCACAAAGGGAATGATAACACCTTATTATGAAGGTTTATCTTGGGCCCAAATTCATTGATCTCAAATGCTTGGCGTGGTTTGCGGATATTCGGGAACACAAGGAATGACGACATTGTTCCATTGGTGCCATGGTAACCCAACATTACCGATTATAGTACATTGTCTTCCATGTCTTTAATTAATCGGTCAATCGGAGAAATCAAATAAATCAGGAACATTTTTCTTATTCTATTTAATGTAGACTTATCCACTTTGTTCCAAGCATACCTTAGTTAGATGACATAGGGTGGTGGGGAAGTAATGGTATTTTGGCACTATTCCTTATGTGCTTAGTGGAACTAACTTGTCTTACCTTTGTGTAGAGATAAAAAAGTTATGGGGCATAATAGGAACGTGGGAAAAATTCCCACTATTCCCTACATACCTAAATTTGCCAATTTAATTCCCATGTCCGAGAGAGATGATATGGTTTTGGGGAAGCAAAGGAACCTTAAAATGTTCCATGAGTGAAAACAAATGGCAACATCACCGCAACACTCTATTTTTGCGAAGCGCCTAGTTAAAGGTGGGATTTTGGGAATAATAAGAACTCAAGAGCTGATCCAAGTTTTCCAATATAACTTGATATGTCAGATTTTTTTGGTTGGTGGTGAATGCAAAGGTTCGGGAACTTAGAGAACTATTCCCCTAATGCCAATGTAACCCGACATGTAATTCTATAGTGTATTTTGGATAGAGCAAGAATTTGGGGAACGGGAGAAACTCAAGAAAAATTCCTCTTGTTCCTCCATAGGATGATTTGTCTTATTCATCCCACATTTAACCAATTCAATCCAAATTTTGAATAACTCATAGATTGAAGAGGCCTAGCAAGATGGATGAAAATGCCTAAAAACTCAAATATTCTCATAACATGTAAAGTTTTGAATTTCACTAATCCATGATAACATCATGACATATAAAAACACCAAAAATGGATCGGGGATGGAATAAGATAACAATTTGGAGACCTCAAGGGGACATCTACCTGCTAGTTTCGAGTTCTAGTTGCCTTGAAGTATCCCTTAGGAACATATTCATATAAAACATCTCAGTAACTTCTTAAAATCAAGATGCCTTTCACCCCTGAACAAACAAAATGAACCAAACTTGTGAATATAATGCACTTATTCAAATGATCACCATAAGGATTAGGTATGGGCACTCAATCTATAATAATTTACACAAAAAAATGAGGGAACCTCCAACTACAACAATAAAGGAAGGAAACATCACAAAAATCGACGAATTTTACTTGATCTAATCTAGAAGCATGTAGAGTGTGCACAAACACTTATTAGAAAATAAACACATAAACAAACTGCACAAGGCACATAGATAAATGAAATGAATGAAAAAAATGTGCATGAAGAACTTGGAGGAAAATTAAAGTAACTACCTACTATGTACAAGGGTAAAAAAGACCTCAATAACAAAGTCCGAGGTATATATCCCATTAACTGGGATGGGTAGCTCATCACCATTCATCTTGGAGAGATGAAAAAAATCTGTTTGAAACCTATAATTAGATATGGACTAATCTAGGAGTCAAACTTAGTGTGTCTTCTAGGCTTGGTTGTTTCTTCATCCCACTTGAGGAAAAATGTCTCCTTCACTTTGAATGTTCTTGCAACTAATTTCTTGTAAAATTATCTCTTCACTTGAGCTTGATGAAACTCCATGGTATCCATTGAATTGTTTCTAACTTATTCTTATTCCATTAACTCTAAAAATATTATTTTCATCTGAATCCTCCTTCATCATCTTTATATATTTTATGAGATCTAGAGCTGGTAATTCATAAGAAATAGGAAAACTTTTCTCTCTACCATAGAAAAACATGAAAGGAGAGTTTCCAATTGACCTCTTAGGAGTAATCCTATTAGCCCATAAGGTTGATTTCAGTTTTGTGTGCCATGATATCTAATTCTCCTCCATAGTTCTTTTGATAATCATGAGAATATTTTTATTAGTTGATTCAACTAAGCCATTCCCTTGAGGATAATAATTGGAAGATGTTGATAGATGAATTACAAGCTTGACTACCCATGTACTAATTCTTATGCCAAGGAAAGATAATGTATTATCTAAGATAATTGTAGCATGAACACCAAACCTTGTGACAAGAATTTCATAAAATTCCAATATTGAAGTTTCATTTACTTCCTTAAAATATATTTCTTATGTACACTTGTGTGGAATAATCTGTAGCTATGAGAATACATGTTTGAATTGCAGTAGAAGGTGGGTCAAACATGCCAATAAAATCTAAACCTCGTTACATGAAATTATGATCTACCTAAATGGGTTAAAGAGGAAAAGCCACACAATTATATTTTCCTATAAAAATAACACACTTTGAACACTTTCTTACTCATACATGAGCATATTTGAATATATGGAAAATAATAAGCCACTCTCATGATCTTCAAGTTTGTAGTTTTGGTTCAAAATGACCATCACATTATCCTCCATGGAACTATTCTAAAACATGCTCAATCTGATTTGAATCAACACATCTCAAAAGAACACCATTTACATATTTTCTAAACAAAATATTATCAACAAGAATGTAAGGAATGGAATGTAATCTGAAATACCTCCTTTTTGTATTATCCAAACCTTATGGGAATTTTCTAGAATGAAGAAAATGGATCATGTCATGAGTCCAACTTGGAGGAAATGGAGGAGGAAGTGTATTTTGACCATTTTGGAGCATTAAAACTTGGTTTTTGTCATCATGCAAATTTGAAGCTAGTTGTTTAGACAATTATTTTCTTCTTACAAGTTTAGTAACCCTAATGTCAATATCATACTCGATAACATTTGTGATCCAAACTACCCTTTCGCATTTATATCCTTGCTCAAAATAAATAGTTTAACACTCTTATGAGAGACCATTAAATGAAATTTGTTATTAGAAACCAAATTTCTAAATTTTATGAGAATTTTAAAGACTGAAAGGACCTATTTTTTAATAAATGAGTACCTTACCTCATAATATTCTATTCCTTGACTGAAAAAGTAATTGTTTTCTCTAGCTTTTCATCACTTTATTGTACCAACATAGTTAAGACCAAGTCAATTGCTCCAAAAGCATATAAAATGAAATATTTTCTAAAATCAAGATTAGTAAGTGTTGGAGCTTGTGAAATAACATGTTTGATTACTTCTATTTTCCAACTTAAAACCATGTTTTTCTTAGCATTGAAGTTATTGGCTTCACTAAATTTGCAAAATATGGAATGAATCTTTTGAAAAATTAATTCTACCCAGAAAACTATGTAATGCCTTCTTATGATTTGTAAAAGATAATGAAAAAATTTCACTTACCCTTTTGGATCAATGACAAGACCTTTCTTAGAAATAACATGACCCAATAATTTACCTTCATGGACTAAAAAACACTTTTTAGATTCATAGATATGTCACACTTCATGCACCTTACAAAAACGTGTATAATATGAACTAGATGATATGCAACATATTTAGAAAATATAATTATATCATTGAGATAGAAAAGAACACAATTATTAATAAATACCTGAAATGCCACGTCCATTGCACACTAAAACGTGGTTCTTACATTTGACAGATCCAAATGGAATTTTCTTATATGTATACATGCCCTATTTTTTGGTGATGCATTCTTGAATTGGTTTGATTCTTGCAACATTATTTTATTATACCCAAAATAAAAATCCAAGAGAAAAAACATTATGAACCTATCACCATTTTAAATATTTTATCCATTAATGTTAGAAAATAATGATATTTTAAATATGTGTTATTCAAATATTTGAAATCCACACATAAACATATTTATCCATTCTTATCTCTCATGGGAACCACATTAGCAACCCATGATGAATGCTTTATAGGTAAAATGATGTTAGATTTGATCAATTTATCCAACTCTTGTTTCATTAGAGGATCAACCTTAGGTTTGATGGGTCTTTACTTTTGTCTGACTAATTTTTCATTTAAATATAGCTCTATTATGTTCTAAGCTAAATCTAGATTGAAAAACTTTAAATAACCATAGTTTCATATAAAAACATCATCAAATTCCCGAGAGAGATGGAAAAAGACGTGTTTTCATATTGATTCCATACCTTTCCCAACTCGAGTGTTTTGTGATTGGCAATACTAATTTACTCATAATTTTGTTGCTTGATCAACATGTTAGGTTTCTCACCTATGACCTGATCATTTGTATTGAATATAGACCCAAAAGTGAATAATCTTTGAGGTATCTAGTTAGATATTAATGAATGAATTGTTTCTCATATTTCTCCGTAGTTTATCCTAATTTTTAGTTGAGAACTCAACTTCCTCTTGTAAAAATTAACTATATGCTGATTTGATTCAAATAAGTTTTAGTTAAAATTGTTATTAGGGATAAAAAGGCCTTAAAAATATCATGATATGCTACTGATTTTTTTCCTTGCCGACCTGATTTGGAATGTCAACCCGAGTATGAATTATAGCAAACCTATCTCGCATATTTATTTTTCCTCTAAGGATAGATTATACGTGAAAGCATCTGTTGTCTATTTTCACACCCCTTAGAAAATAGAGAAACTTGGTTTTCCATGGACTTGGATTAATTGGATACAATAGTGTTTAGGTGTGCCACGTATTGAAAGGAAATTCCATGACTAAGGAGTGAATTCTATAGTGTGAGGGAATAAACTTGAGGAACCACGAAGGACTAAAACTGCGGCACAAAACAAATACAAAATCAGCGGGGTAAATAAATCCATCCACAAAAGTCAACATGAGGCCGCACCATACTAATTCCATAGAGTAAATCAGAAAATTTGGTAATTATGCGGAATATAAGGAGGAACCACGACAACCAAAAGTCACGAAATACTTGAAAGAAGAAAGTTACATAGCGAAGGAAACAATAGTTTGCTGAGGATTACTAAATTAACATGAATATGATTTGATCTTCACATAGCTAAAATTATTTGAAGGATACTTATCCTTCTCCATGCAAAGAGAATCAAGTTTTATGGATTCAATTTTGGTAGGTGGCTAAAGTGAAGAAAGACGTATCTGACATGTAAAGGGGGTGTTCTAGATGACTCAACCACTAGAATTAAATGTAGTATGGGTGATGTTCCTTTCTCAACAAGGAAAGTGGTGTGGGTGTGTTGTTTTTATAGAGATAACAAGATATTCTTAGAGAATTTAATGTAGGTGGTTGTTTGGTGTAAAGGGAAATTTGAGTTTCCCTCTCTTCTTTCCTTATTTCTCTTCTTCAAATTTTTATATATTGTAATGTCATGCCTAGTTTTAATGTTGGATGTTTTGGGAACACATGGGCATCATTTCATGCTTTGTGTAAGTATTCTAAGGGTCACATGCCTTAGGGTAAAGTTTTGTAAATGTTTTTCATCCTCTTGTATCGCGATGATTTGTGCATGATATTTAAGAAATAATATTTGGTTTTTATGCTTATTTTGAACTTAGCTATTATTCTATTGCACTCTCTTGTCTCTCATTTAATTATAGGTTTTTTGCATGCATTGTTTCAAAGTGTTTGTTCATTGTGCATCATGGAACTAAAACCTTTGAGACATTTTTTGATCTGTGTCTTAGTTTGGACCTCTTCATTATTGTTTTCTTCCATCTTCCCTCTTGCTGAAGTATTCATCCCCTTATTTTTGTGTTATTTCCTTCTTTAGTTTAGGTTTATGTTTTATGCATCTCCTTCTCACCTTGGTCCCTTGGAAAGTTAGAGTAGAGCTAGATAGTTGCATTTCAATTCCTAGGAGTAGTTTAGAATTAGGAGTAAGTAGAGGAAGTTGGCCTTCTCTAGAGGTCTGTCTCAGTTTGAGTCCCACAACTTGGAGATAGTCCCATGTTGTCTCAAATCCCAAATTATCTATGATTCGGGCACGAGTGCACATTTGAGCTCCAACATTTTTGGCACGCCCAGTGGGATGTTTAAAATTAATAATTCCAATTTTCTTAGGTTTTGATGTGTATCTTAGTGAAGCTCTTGCCTTTGGAGACTCTGCAACAACACATCTTATGACACTATTAAAAATATAAATTGGTTTCAATAGTACTGGTAACATAAGTATCCATAATTCATGAGAAGGATCCAAACACAGTCTAGAAAAAAAAGAAATCATATTTGAATTCCTTGATTATACCTAGGTAGTGGTATAAGGGGAATATAGATTCAAATATCTCTATCTCCCGCAAATGGACCTCTTTCTACACCTCCACCTGGTAGGCCCTTCTTACAATCAACAAGAATTCTCATACCCATCAAAATGGCTCATAAACAATAGTTTCCACAAAAAAATCCATTTTTGAATTTCATAAGAAACAATCCCCTTTCCTTGAATGCCCAAAATCCTATTTTGGTGGTAGCTTTGAAAAATATCCCTTATTTTATTGGAAAGAATCACCACAACTCTAGTAGACCACATTTAGGACATTGCAAATGTCTATGTTATCCATGAAATTCCTAAGATGGATGTGGAAATAAAAAAATTCTTCATCACTTAAGGGGAAATCTCTACAATGCTTTAGAAGCCTAGTGGTAGGAATAATTCAAACTGGGATCAATTGTGCACAACCATTTCTCACCAATTTGGAGAAAGAGATGACAACCTTTCCATTTTGGAGCAGTTAAATTTAATTAAGAGAGCACCTAATGAGAAAATGGTTGATTTTAAGTTTAGATTCCATAAGACTTAGGACATAATTCTAGCTCCTGTGAGACCTATAACAGAAGGTGCATTTCTTTACTTTTTAAAAGCTCTTAACTCTGATATATATGTTATGATAGAATCTATGCGATGAAAAACTCTACTAGATACCTATGCAATTGTAATCGAGCTGAAAATAGTCTAATTCAAGCTAGGAAATTGTCCCCTAGACTACCCATGCCATTATATCCAGAATTTCCTAAAATTTATCAACCTTCTATTCATCCTATCCCTGAGTCAAATCTGCAATATATTGCTTCCACCTCATGCAAAATCCTGCTAAGAAGAAAGAGGATGAAGAAATGAAGGATTTGATTAGAAATTTAAGAAACAAAGTTATATCCCTAAAGAAATAACAAGCTCAATCCTATAAGAACTATCGAATCAAGGAAATATTGTAATCATGGGTATCAACCATGGAAAACTCAACAACCTAATCAAAGATATGTACATAACCAACAAAATAACAGATCGAAAAGTCAAATTTCTCCTTTTCCATCAACAACAATTCCTCCTCCAAAAAATCTTCCTTTCCCAAGTTCAAGTCGGATTTAGTTTCTTTGTAAAATAATATTGCACAAGAGATAGAGTGGTGTTTCCCATGTCATCTACCACATAACCAACTTGGTTTTGAAAGAGTGATGCATCTTCAAGCATAAATGGTCCAAGGATCTTCTATTCAACAAGATCTAATGCTAGAGGCATAAAATTCATCCGTGGAAACAAAAAGAGATAAAAAACAACGCCAACCTCATTTTTTTGAGTTGAGGATCATTACGTAGTTAAGCAAGTAGTAGGAAATTCTAACAGGACCATTAATCAATGTGGATGATAATATGTGATACAAGAAAATTAGGTTGGAGCTACAGGTCTCCACCTTCCATGGATCATGTCAATGCCACAGGAAGGGAAAAATAAGTTGTGGTGAATAAGAGTAAGCCATCTCATCTACCTCGGTAAAGCTGTGGATAAAGAATGCACTATTCAAATAAAGCCACTGAATGAAATTCCATAAAAGTAGAATAAATAAGGTACCATGTTGCAGATGCAAAATTCATGGGTCTCCCATTCAACATTGTTGAGAAAATGAAGAAAACCAATTTCAACATCTCAATGTGGGTGGGATGTACTTGTTATTCCATCATAGCAAGATCTCCGGTGTGAAGTCCTCAAGCAACTTCCTTCTACGGATCCAAAGAGTACAAAAGGCTAATGCAGTGGTTCACATCTTTCAAAAAAGGAGTGATCAAGTAATTAAAACTATTAAAATCCCACCCTTTTACATGTCAATAATTGTGGGTAAATACCTAGTTCATAACTATATGATTTATTTAGGGGCTAGTACCTCTGTAATGCCCAAGAAAATTGTTGATATCCTAGGTCTCAAATACAGTCTTGTGTCTAGGGGGTTTTACAACTTGATGATTCATTGTCGATGTCCCGGGCATGATTAAAAACCTTGAGCTAACACTTCATGTCTTCCAAATCCTTACCATAACCCATGATATTTCTCATTGACTTACCTCTCATGTTTTCCATTTGTTTTTCTAGAGACTTCACTACGAAAGTAAGAAGATATTTATCCTTAGATTGGACTCACATGCTTATAAAAACTATATATAGTACTTGTTTGACAATATAAGCTAATCCCATATTTTCTTACCATATTGAGCCATTTGACCCCACTCCTATCCAATCAAATTGCCTAATACAAGAAGAGAATGAGTAGGATTCAATCCCGAGATGAACACATAATCCCTCCTTCCATGACTGATTTATTGTTAGATGAGTGGGCTAAGAGAGATCAAAAATTTAATCCTTATTGCATTCTCTAAGAGGAATCTGTGATACCCTCGGTGTTCAAAAAAGAAAAGGAAAATGTTTTTGGACTATGGTGGATGTTATTTGATGGTTCTAGAAGCAGAAATGGAGTTGAGGTGGGTGTTATTCTCATTTCTCCAAAAAAATTAAAAATTCTTCTTTTCTCATAGGCTACAATTTGCATGTTCAAATAATGTGGTAGAGTATGAAGCATTAGTGCATGGTCTATTGATCACGAAAAAGAAGAAAATCAAGGAGTTGCAGGTCTTTGGGAAACTAAATTAGTCATTCACCAAGTCCATGGTAGATGTGTGACAAAGAAACAAGTTGTTGAAAGCTTACAAACATAGAGTTTGGGATTTGTTAGAAAGATTTGATGTCATTAACCTACAGGTTGTGCCTAGAAATTTGAACAAAGACGCAGACCAAATGGCGGCCCTTGGCTCTCAATTCTCACCTACTAAGGATTTGATCAAAGGAAATGCCCAACATATCAAAATGGTGGTTAGGCCATCTATCCTAGAAAATCACACCTACTAGCAAGTATTTGACAAAGAATGAAATTTTTTTGCAGCTTCATCCAAAATGAGGTGGATTTCTCTTTGAAAATGCAAGTTGATTTGTAGGAAGTATATGGGGATCAGATTATTCAACTAAAATCAAACAAGTTGTTGAAGGGATTAGTCACTATAGAATAGATCTCTAGTCTTGATGAAGAGTTCAAGGAATGGAAAAAAACATGGTGGAAAAGAAGGGATATTTTTAGCCAATTTCAATCACTCCAGAAAAGAAGTTTTACTCGAAAAGTTATGCAATGAAAATGGAAAGAAATATTTTGTCTTCTTATGCCGAGAAATTTAGTGATGTGTTTTCATAGGACTATGAGTATTTAAAATAATTCAATCCAAATATAGTTCAACATTCAATTGATCTTGATCCCAATATTAAGCCAATTAGATAGAATCAAAGGCCATCAACCCCAAAGTTAAACCCCTCATGAGAAGGGAACTCTACAAACTCATTGAAGCAAAAATAATTTTTCCTATCAAATATTCTACTTAGGTGGAAAATTTAGTTCCGGTTAGGATGGTGAATGGTGAAATATGGCTCTGAGTGGATTTCAAGGATTTGAACAAATATTTCTTCAAGGACCACTATCCCTTGCCTTCCAAGGAAAATTTTTACATATTGTAGAGGATCGAGAGATGTTTTCCATGCTCAATGGCTATTATGTTTTTAACCAGATCAAAGTAAAAGAAGAGTAGCAATAGAAGACCACATTCACCACCAAATGGGGAATGTTTTCCTATAAAAAAATTCCTACTAATTTATCAAATGCAGTGCTAATTTCAAAAGAGAAATGAATATTACTTTCAAAGGGTTTATAAATTAGTTCAATTTGGTTTACCTTTATGACATTATTGTGTTCTCTAAGCCAAGTGCAAATCACATAAAGCACCTAGAGAAAGTGTTTAAAATATGCAGAGATTTTGGTGTATCTCTTAACCATAAGAAATGTAATTTTTAGTTCCTAGAGAAAAGATCTTGGGGTATATTATTTCAAAAGAAGGAATTTTTGTTGATCCGTAAAGAATTACAAACTATCACGGCTCTTTTCTTGCCATCTCACAAGAAGACATTGAAATATTTTCTTGGAAAGATTATATTTGTTAGGAACTTTCTTCCTAACTTTGCGGGTTTGGTAAGACCTATTACTCACATGCTCAAGAAATATGCAGTTTTCAAGTGGACTACGAAGGAAAAGCTAACTTTGAAAAGATAAAATAATAGATTGCATAGGCCCCAACATTGATTAACCTAGATTACACCAAATATTTCATTCTTTATGCTCATGGGGTGAGATCCAACATAGCCACGGTTGAATGAATGGAACAAACTATAGAATTTTTAGCCAAACACTGAAGTATTATGAGCTTAAGTACAATCACATTAAGAAACATCTGTTTTCCATCATGAGAGCCTTGAATAAATTTAAAAGCATGATTTATGCTAGCTACATAAAGGTTTTAGTATCACATCTCGAAGTTGTTAGAGACTTTATTATGGTTGAAGATATCATCAAGAAATGAGTTGGGTGGGTAACTAAGTGTTAGGAAATAAGGGATAAAATATGTAGAATAATCCCTCATAGAATCGCAATGAGAGACTAATATGTATAAAATATTAAAGATCTCAAATAAAAGTGTAGAATAAAATAACACAACACAAAGAGACAGTATTTAATTTGGTTCATCCAATTTGGGCTACGTCCACCAAGAATCACTTGCTTGGATTTTATTACAAGCCACCACTCTCTCAATACAATACCTAGGTCTGTTTGGAGCTATGCTCAACAAACTCTTCAGAATTCACACCTGAATTCAAAGCACATCTGCAATGTTTTTCATTATATCTCTATCATATGCATAAAACCATATAAATAGACAACTGCTTAAGAAGTTTTACAAAATTGTGGGTATCAAAACCATGGGAAAAAACTATCCCATAAACCTATGGGTCAAAATCCCACCCATATGAGAAAATCATGTTTCTCGATATATCGGGCACGTTTTAAGGCCCAAAAAAATGCGGGTTGCGCCCCAAACCCTCGCTCAAGGCTCACCGGCCGTGAACCCCGGTGAGGATACATGAAAAGTATATAGTACTCTTAGTGTACATTCCTAAACACTTTCACACATGAAAATAAGATCCACGACCTAACACTAAAATCATGGAGTATGATGTGACCATTAAGGCTACAAAATAAGTAAGAGGAAGAGCACTTTGCATGCAGTTGTCTCTCAACATTATAGAACCTTATGAGACCATCCTCATAAATGAAGTGCCTCCAAATGATGAGCTTCTACATAATGTTGAATGTCAACAAGATGAAAGGAATGCATTCAATGATCACAACTAGATTTTTGATGTGTCAAAGTTTTTGTCTCTTCGGTACATCTTGTTTCACCGGATTCTTAGTAGATTAATGAAACAAATAAAGGTAAAATAGGCTAAGGAGGAATACTTTTTGTTCATTGGTTGAAGGTTGTGTGTGTGAATCTGATTTCCTGATCCAAGTTGATTGTGTGAGATTCCTTTTGGCTAGGAGGAACTACTTGAAATGCAAAGCAAGACCAAAAAACATAGTTAATAGAAAAGGTTAGTGGATTTCCTAGCGTGAGCTAGATCCAAGAAGTGTGATACTTCCTCAATGGTTTTCAATCCACTGATATGTATAATTCAATATAAAGTAAATGAACATGAAACTAAAATAATCTAATGCTAGTGTTCTGATTTAGGTATCTTAGATTACTATCAATGTTAATCCAATTAGATGCTTTAATAATTAAACTAGTAAAGGTCCCAAGTCAGGTTGTAGGCTAGGTAAGTGGTCTGGAGGTCATAGGAAGGGTCTGGGTAAGACTTAGTGAAGTTTGGGATTGATTTGGGGAATTAGGAGGCTTGCTGGTCTAAGGAAGTCTACCAGATACAAATACGACACCGGCTTAGTGTATAACCAATGACAATTTAGGTATGACCAATACCAATTTAAGATGACCAATATCGGTTCCTGTGGGAGTGGCTAAATGTTAGAAACAGTATCCAGGCTCTCTTTGTGTTTGCAAAAAGAGTTGGGAAGGTCTATGGTGAGGTTATAGGTGGGGTACTAGGTTTTGCAAGGTTCTGTGAGGTTTTTGGGGTGTTAAGGTCAATTTAGTGAAATTTTGACAGGAGATACAATAACTCATGTCGATCGGATACCAATTTTGGTGAAGGTGTGTAGTCATTTTTACCCCTATAAAAAAATAAAGGAACCCCATGAATGTCGGTCTATCACCCCATGAAAGTTGGGTGCTCACCTGAGGCATGCACGGTACACCGATTCTCTCTTTTATGTCAGTTTAGTGGGAAACATCATCTATGATTTGTGTAAGAGATTTCAGAAGGGAAGTTAGGACATACAAGAACCATAGGGCTCAGAACAGCCTCTAGATCCTTGCAGTCATTTCGATGAGTACTTAATAGAATCCATAACGTGTATCATGACAGAAAGAAACATACAAGCATCCTTACTTAGCATGAAAGGAAAGAGAACTCATGAGAGAGAAGTATGCATCAAAATCATTGATATTCATGTATATATATAACAGGTAACCTCATTACATCCATTGAGCCATTACAGAGTGTCACAGAGAAGCAGACCACAGTCATGCATTGCACTGGACTTATGTAACTAAGCTACCAAAAAGAAAATTACAATCCCCAAGCCTAATGCATCCTCTCCCAAATACAACTATCCACTAACAGAGTCCTTGCAGTATTTCTGCAGAGCTCCACCCACTCTCTATGTATATATTTCTGTCTTTGTAGGTGCTTGTATTTATAGCTTTCTTGACTACCAACTCACCCTCTAGCACCCTTAGATCTGGTGCTAAGTGTCCGAATGTGGTCCTCTATGCAAGCATGCTTCTCCAGGCCTGAAGATTTCCACTTTATCCCATGATGTTCTTCTAGAAGCTTCTAGCATGCTCCTTCCTGGGCCAACCTGTCACCAGGATGACACCTTATCCATGTGTAATCGGGTCATGCTTTTCACGTGTTCTAGCTCTAGACATCCAAATTGACTAAGTCCTGAACCCTTGGCTTTGTCCTCGCACGTCATGCGTGCTACGAGATTCCTTAAACCCTTCTCTTAAACCTTCCTTTGCACACTTTTTCCTTACGTGCCATTCCATAACTGGGACCTTGCACACCTATGCACCTTCATACTTGGTCAATATTCTAGGGGTCCAACATCACCCCACACTACACCTGTTCTCCATCTATAGAAACACTTCTCTTAGTGAGAGAAAGAATACAAATCAGATTATGCCTAGGAAAGAAATAATAAGGGGATGAAATAATGGGAAAAGAAGAAAGAATGGGGGAATGAAAGAATCACTATAATAGACTGGGAAAATCCTTTTACAAGCTAGCCTCCAATTTATTCTAGGCATTGACTTTGTCCTGTACCCTCTAACAGAGGTCACCAACCAGAGCGCTCACTTCATCAAAATTTAATCCATCTCCTTCTGCACTCATGGTGTCAGTGATCTTTTCCAACTCCTTGCATATATCCTCCAATGTGTCCATTCTTCATGTAATACATGGATATAGCTCCTTCAACCAGTTCTTGATTGAAACTCTTAAGGTTTCAATGGCCTCTGATTTCTTCTCAACCTCGACAAGGATTTTGTCTCTTTCCACCCTATTCCCCTTATTTTTCTCCTAGAACTCCTTGAGTTCTACCTCATGAGTGGCGACCGGTGCTTACCATTCTGTCTCTATCTACACAATTGTCGTACATAGCTTTAATAGTCCGGGTAGCATCCCTTACATCAACAAGCACTTTTCTATATTCTATGATGAGCACCATAATCTTCAATTTGTCTTCCTTCTCTAGGTGCACGGCCACTTCCTCTGCAGACTCCAAGGCTAGCGGATGTCTTTCCATGGTGAGGACTCTTGTTAAATCCTCTAGGCATCCCAAGGTAGATCCATACTTCTGTGTGGGTGATTCCAAGTCTGGATGCTTTAAAATTATGGCCCCATTGATAGATTCTACTTTCTTGTACACAACGCTCACCTTGGCCTTTTCATCCTTCAATTCCCACTGCCACTGGGCACTGATTAATTTTTCTTGGCTCAACTCCTTGGTTATTGCGTATAACTCTTCCTCTTTCTCCTTCAGCTCCCCTTCCAAATCCTTGATTCTATCATTTCATCCAAAGAGCCTAGCCTCTAACTCAACGGAGACTTTGTTCAACATGTTGCATAGCTGTTCATTTGAGAGCTGTTGGGTATCCACCACCGCATTATCTTCTCTTGGTCCTGGAAATGTTACCATTGCCCCTTGGCTTACTTCAAAATCTAGTTCATCAAGGTGGGACTCAATTACCCAAGAGATCATCTTCCTTGTCCGCGGGTAGGTAGTCTCATTATCAAAGATGACATGTATACCATCTCCTCCATCGGAATGGTACTCCTGAATGCGCACAAAAAAATTTGTTGGGGTCATCAACATAATCCATCTCGACCTCCCCCTTACGCATGCCTTCCTCTTGTGTGCATACCCTTGGGTATACTTACGATTGAAACGGAGCCTTTATTTCTACCGCATTCCTCTTCTACACTCTTCTCCTATTCCTTGTTTAATGTTGGTTCGCCCGTGCTCCACCTTGTCCTTTCCCAAGGTCTCAATGTTCCTTGTGTCTCCTTCTAACATCTTGGCTATCTGATCATGCATGGAGCTTGGAACTTCTTGTTTTTATGTGCTATCCTCCTCATCTTCTCCTACGTTCTGGGTGCCCCCTCCTACTTGGTTGTCCTTGCGCCACACAAAAAGGAACCCCTGATCTTCTTCTCCTTCTTCCTCCTCCAAATCATGTATATCAAAAATAGGTGGCCCTTGATCTTTCCTGGGGTCTTGTTCCCCACTTACTTCTTCTTCACTATCATCCTTCTCTCCTTTTCTCAAACTCCCAGCTTCTCCCGAGGTGGTCTCCTCTTCTACCCTCTACTTCTTCCTAACCAGAGACTCCAGTATAGGTGACTCTGTTTCTTCCTCAGATGACTCCTTGTCCGATGGTTCTGCTGGTTCTGGAGTCTTCTCCTTCACTAAGGGCCTCTTCTTGCGCATGTATGTGTTGGTCCTAGTGCTCGTCTCGGGGAACCTATGGTCTGTGTCTCCACCACACTTGGAATATTCTTTTCTGGTCCCTTTTCCTCCCATTTGGGTATGGGTTTCTTTCTACAAGTTGGGTCCTAAGGTAAGGACACCTCATTTTCTAGGTACATAAAATTTTCTAATTTGGTTCATATGTGAATGTAGATATGTTTAATGGATCCTTTTGTAATGGGCAGAGTCACCGGCCTTGTCATTTGCACTTCCTATGATACATACCATTCTATGTATGCACACTTGCTAGGGTAGACTAACCCTTTGCACATTTCCCTGTGGTCTTTGTCCAGACTACCAAGATCCAACTTAAACTTCTTGGACTCCTTGAACCTGTTTACTCCCGCTTGGAAGTATTGAGTTGTGAAAGCAAAGGGGAGCTTGCACCATGGGCTCCATGTTTCATCCATCAGTTTGAATCTACCTAGGAAGAAATGTTAATACACAAGCAAATTTTGCTTCTCCCACGTGATTGCTAGTAGTTGTTCGTAAATTCTCCATTTTTCCCTCGAACACGTCCCTCAAGCACATATACCACTTCTCCAAGTGCACCTTGTGCACTATTGTCATAGTGTCACAAGCATATTTCTCAAACCTTTTGGTGGGTGAGGGGTCTTCAACAGGGTACTCCCATATGAATTTATTTGATGCGTTTGGTACCCCGATTTCTGAAAACACAATGGTTAGCAACACATTTCCAAAAAGGATCATGTCTCCCTCCTTCATGTAGTTGATAATTTCATCCGCGATGAAAGTAGATAAATTGTAGATGGTGCCCTCTGAGATCTTCCTACATACATTCAACCAGGGCTTACTGACTTGGGTCCATCTCTCCTAGCCATTTAGCTTTGACACTAGGTGCACGGCCATCTTCATTACTAGGATCCTTGATGTCTACGACATCATAGTACCTTGACCCCTTTTTGCAAGCAAATGTGGCAATAGTTTCCTTGATCGCTTCCTTGTCTGTTAAATCATCCTCCAGACTGTCTCCTTCATAGATGAGGCCTATGAAATGTGAAATGAGCTAAGGGGTTATGCGCATCTTGCACCCCATAAAGTGGAAATAGTCCTCATGCACATGCGCCATTAGCCACTGATCTGATCCACTCGTGTTCCCGAGTAGGGAAACTCAAAAATTTGTAGTAACCCTACCTTCTCCAATTTGACCTTTACGTCATCATTATATATGGGTAAACCTTTTGGCCTCCTCTTGTTTGTTGGGCACACTAACTCCAGCACCAACTCCTTTGAAATTGTGCTCGTCGATGATTATAGTCATTTACCGTCATATCCCTAGCATGGGACTCCCACTCTTTCCCCAAAAACACTCCATCCGGGGTACTACATTTCGCATACCACTCCTCATTTATGGGTGCTTCAACTTCCCGTTGTTTGCCCTTACCCTTTCCTTTTCCCTTCTTGGGTGTACTAGCTGGTTTCTTGGGTGCCATTGTTTAGGTCTTCTTCCCACTTCAATCACTTCTGTTATTTTTTTCTTCCATTCTCTCCAACCCTAGATCTCGAACTTGTGAAGAAAATTGTTTAAACCCATGCCCTAGTTCTTCAAACCCTAACTAGGATACTCCCTTCACAATATGACGTCTTCTCACACTTCTTCCCACGCCTATGAAATCCCTTCCTTGAGGTTTGCAAATCCCAACTAGTTACTCACACTTCAATCCTTTCAAATTCTCCTTCACACAGATCAGTTTCTTGGAAGCCCTAGTTTGCAAAGGTGTAAAAAGTTCTTCATTCTCCTTATACAAAAAGTGAAAAATGAAGTGTCCCGATCCCCTTATTTATAGATTTTTCCTTTTGAGCATTAAATGCTACTTCACCTACCACCATACTTTTTTCATTTAATGCATATTTTTTAAACAAATCCCGACTTTAGCACTTTCACTCATGCGCCCCACCTGCGCAGACATCCCCCAACCTTCTAGCATGTAACCAATCCAACATGACAGGAGACTCTTGCACGTGTGTAACCAGCTCCGAAGGAACTTCTTCTATCCTAATTTTTTCTCTTTCCTACCTCGTGTTGCTTAATGCGCTTTCTTCTCCTTGTATGTGGGATTTGTAAGTAGCTTTATCCTGGCACCAACCATCCTTCTTCCATCTTTTCTCTCCATACACCTCTTTCAACCAAGCCATTTAACTGGGATTTTTGACACAACTTCCTTGGTACTTTAACCATGCGCTCCTCCACATTACTCTACCCCACACTTAAAATGATGTGCGGTCCTCTGCGCATTCACAGATTCTCAACAAGTAGCAATAAGGTTACCGGCACCAAAGGCACATAACAAAACAACAACACAAAAGGGAAACACAAGAAAAGAAATGCATAAATGAAAATTCTAAACTAACTGGCATAACTGCCTTATTTACAAACACCGAGAAGACTTATTTATAGTAGGGCTTCAACCTACTCCCATTGAAGTGTCCAGCAACTTCGTCCCATCCAGCGCTTGTAACTGGCATGCACCTGAATCAAGGATGTATGAGATTGTGTAAGGACCCAACCAATGGACTTTTAACTTCCTAGGGTGGCATAGAAACTTGGAATCATACAGTAAAACCATCTGCCCAACCTCAAACTTCTTGTTTCTAATGTGGCGATCATGCCAAGCCTTCTACTTTGCTTTTTCTGTTGTTTGGCTCCACCTAGCGAGTGATCATCTCTCATCCAACTTCATTAACTCATCAATCCTTTCTTCTAGTGCTTGTTCATCATCTAATCCTCATGTGCACACTATTCACAGAGAAGGAAACATAAATTCAACCAGAAAAATAGATTTTGTGCCAAACACCAACTAAAATGGTGTGGCTTTTTTCAACATTTTATACATTGTCCTATAAGCCCAAAACACTTCGATACTTTATCATCCCAATCTGTCTTCGACATCACAAATTTTTGTCAGGCTATGATCGAATATTTTATTGAACGCCTCCGTAGTTCCATTCGCTTGTGGGTGATATGGTGTAGTTTTATGATAAGCCACCATGAACTCTGCTAACAGGATCCTCATGGTCTCATTCAAGAAATGCGTACCCCTATTGCTGGTTAAACTCAAAGGACACCCATACCTCATGATAATGTTCTCCCACAAGAATCTTTCTACCGTGGTTCTTTGTGTAATATTTACTCGAGGCTGCCTCTACTAACTTTGTCAAATAATCCATGTAAGTGATGACATAACGTGACCCATTCCTATGGGTAGCTAGTGCAATAGGCCCTACAAAGTCTATTGCCCACTTTTCAAAAGGCTCCGTGCTAGGTATAGGGTGTAAAGGAATTTCATCTCTCCTTCCTAGTTTGCTAATGCACTGACAATGGTCACACGCTTTACAATAGTATTTACAATCCTTGTACAGGGTTTCCCACCACAAGCCTGCCATTAATATCTTACGTGCTTTGTGGCATCACCTACATAATGTACACCTATAATTCCTCCATGTTCTTCCTCGCCGATGGTGAGGTGCTCATGCTCTAACACACATCCGTGTAAAATTCATCACGTTCAAATTTGTATAAGTCTCCACCGATCAACATGTAGGGTGTGACACATATGGCTAGTTGTTTCTTCTTTAATGCCTTAATTCCTTCCTCGCACCACACCTTCCTTTAAAAATACTGCTATCTCTTCCAAATCCATGGCTGCACGCCACAACCTAAATAGTTGCATGTATTGCATTGTTTCCACAATACTCAAGACATCCTCCCCGAATCAATTCTTAACAAATGATCGGCCCATAATTACTTTTCCTAGGCTTCACTTGCTATGCTTTGAACTCAAAGTCTTAAAACAACAACACCCACCGACATATGTGCCCTTCGAGAACGGGCTTATTCACCAAATAATTTAATGTCATGTGGTCGATGTAAAACACAAAGGGAGTTGTAAGTAAATACTGTCTAAATTTGAAAAGCACATAGATCATTGACAATGCCTCACACTCGGTTATGGTGTAATTCTTTCTGCTAGTGTTAACTTCATGCTTTGGAAAAACACAGAGGATGATAAAAATTCATTCACTGATTGTGCAAACAATGCTCCAATAGTGGTCTTTGAGGCATCTATATATACATGAAAGGGCTTGTCCCAAGAGGGAAAACATAATATGGGCACGGTGACAAGCCTCTCTTTTAATGTATCAAATACCCTCTGTTGGGCCTCTCCCCAATGAAAGGCACTCTTATGTCTAAGCAGCTCCTCTAAAGGCACGGCGATCTTGGCATATCATTTAATGAATTTCTTGTAATAGCCCATATGCCCAAGGAATCCAGATCGTGCTCTGGTTGCAGGCTCCCTAACCCCATAATAATTGCAACTTTATCGGGATCTACCAGCAAGCCCTCCTTACATATGATATTCCCTAATAAATTCCCAAAGGGTGTAACAAACACACACTTTCTAATGTTGAGGGATATCCTCAACTTCCTACACCTCTCAAACATTAACCTTAAATTTTCACAATGATCTTTAACCAAACCATACACTATCCAATAATCTAAATAGACTCAAGAAACTTATGGATGAAGTCCTGAATGATTGCACCACTATGCGTAAAAAATAGAAGGAACATTCTTCAACCCAAAGGGCATGACCGTATATGTAAAGCTTCCCCACTGAGTGGTGAAAGTTGTCTTCTCCTGGTCCTCCTTCGCAATCCGAACTTGGTGGTACCCTAAAAATCCATCCATAAAGGAATAGATTTTACACCTAGCTACTCCTAAAATTTCTTCAATGAAGGGGGTTGGAAAAGGATCGATGACAAAAACTACGTTCAATTCCCTATAATCCATACAAATCCTAATCCACCCATCCTTTTTGATGTTGATTACCATCGGACTTATCCATTCTGACTCTTCCACTCGACTTAATGATCCCAGAAGCTATCATATTTTCTATCTCCTCCTTAACCTTCACGCGCAAGTTGGGATTCATCTGGTAGGTCCTCTTCCTAACCGAGCATGCACTATCCTTCTGTTTTATCTTCATCTCACCCAAGGAATGGTGAATGCCTTTGAGCTCATGGTACCCATGCGGGAATAAATCCTCAAATTCACACAGCAGATCAATGATCTTAGATACTTCCCTCTCCAACCAGTAATCTCCAATAATAGCTTCCTTAGGTTCTCCTAAACTGATGTTAACCTTATTTGTTTTTAAGGGCTCATGGTAGGTGCACGCATGAGTATCAAAGACTATCCACTACTTTTTTCATCCCTATAAAATGACTAATATCTAAGCTTTTGATTCCTCTCCATCGATCAAATACACCAACTTTCCCTTATCCTTTTCTAAACATGCACACTCAAGCTGTAACTCTTTTGTTTCCTTTACTTGTTCAAAGTGCACCTCCAATCCTGGTTCACCTAGTACTTCTAATAGCCTATCTTCCATCATGAAACTATTCCCCATGGTAAGGTGCTTGATACCCTACAAGGCCTTATCAACTAATGGTTTGGTACTTCGATACTCAAAGGTTTGAATAAGGTCATCCACGAGCTCTTGCCAATTCCTTGTCTAGTGGCATGTCTTCGAATGAATGTACCATGCACGCGCACAACCCTGTAGTGTAGAATACAATTTTTGCACCCAAAGGGATGGTGGAAAAGCTTCCACGCCTTCTCTCCAAATCCTCTCACACTCCTGGATATGGAAAGAGGTGGGCTCCTTCCCATGGTAGTCCTTGATGGTGGTGGGCATGTTGCTCCTAGAGAATATGACAGAGAGAGAAATTCTTACCTCGCACCATTCTAAAAGGCTCTCCTAATGTGTAGCCCACCATCATGTTGTTGTGTTGAGCAGGACATAACTTAACATCCCCCTTCGTTCCTTCTCATTCTTCCATTGAGCTTCCACTTCATGCAGAAATATCTCAGGTAAGGATCCTCCTGAATACTTGGGTAGTTCTTTTCCTCCAAGGTACCAAACCATGTGCACCTTTGTTACCTTGGTCACCGACCCTCTCAACTATCATCCCATCAATTCATAAGTTCCATGCACCCAATTTTCACATGCTAGACTGGTGGTATCACTCACTGACTGAGCATCTTCAAACTAGATAACCCCATTAGTAGGGTGTATCATCTCTGGGTCTCTGATTGAGCACACATATATCCTATCCAGAACTTCTTCCCCCAATGGTTCAATATAGGGTGTCGAATTCCCATCAGCCAAGGGTATAATGACCCATTCCTCCTTTTTCTTGAAGCTGATGTACCCTTTGTTGAACTGAAGGTCTACATTGTTCTTGTAACACCAAGGGAACACAAGTAGTGCTAGAAAATTCTCTACCTCAGCGAGTGCCAAGAATTTGAAGTTCCCAAGAAACATAGCTCCTGAATAGTGATATCTACATATTTTAAGACACCGATGGGAATTACCTTAGTCTTGTTTTCTATATACAACACATTTGAAGATGACTATAATGCAGGGTCTTCTCGTCGATTCCATGCATCCAAAGTTAGAACATTAACCTTCATGCTTGTGTCAATGAGAATATTATTTAAGATCCACCCATATACAAATACATTCAATCTAATCTCCTTTTCATAGTCAAGGCTATAAGGGGGAAGGTTTACATGTAAGACCTACCTCTCGCGCTCTCCTCCAAAGCATGGTACCTTCTCTCTCTCAACCATGATCCTAGCAAGGGAATGATATTCTCTTTCCTTAACATTTTACACACCTCCTTAAACTCATCCAGGTCATCCTTTGGTGCCTCAACTCTCCTTCCTTGTTCCTCCCTCTTGAACTACTCCTTTAGGCACTATATTTCCCCTTAGTAAGCTCCGAATGACATCCATGGTGTCCTGATATACCTTCTTTTGATGTGTGCGGTATGGATACTTTTCATGAACGACCTCCTCCCTTGAAACCAGGTTCTTTTATCTTGGTATATTTCTTGTGCATGCGTCTTTTGCCATTGTTGTTACCAAGACATGCTCCAAACATGCATCCCATGTTACCCGAGGCATCCACTGTATGTCTAAATTCTTGATGCTGACCATTGCAGCACCCTTTTCCTTCTAGTGCTACTAATTCATGTGCTCAAACAATTCTAGGCACTCCTCATACTTATGCTTCTTTCCGCACCACGAGCACTGCAATAGGTCCGAGCATTCATGTTTGTAATGCTCTGTAGATCCAAAATTGAAACAGTTCCACACAAGAACTCACTCCTTCCTCCCGTGGTTACCACAACCACGAATCATCCTCAAAACCTCTTCTATGCACACCTCCATCTACGTGCTCCTCATAACGGTGATCATAACCCTTAGAACTACTAGCAATATTGGTTTGGCATACCCCATGATCAATGGCCTCATGGATCTGATCAATGAGCCTACATTCCTTAGTATCATGGGTTGTAGAGGTGAAAATATTGTAATAACAAGATACATTCTTCCAGATTGCATCTCAGCAAGGGGCATCTACTTGCATCATGGTCCCCATGATAAATTTCACAATCTACCACCACAACACGTCTGTGTCCTCTGGGGGAAATTATCCTTAACGTGCCCCTCTATTTCACAATCTATGCACCAAAACCATTGCGAGTCTCATGGGATGAGTTCACAGATAATTTTTCCAACTGCTTGGCCATAGCAGCAATTTGAGCCTCCAAGAATGTGCTAACACTAGTATCAACACTACTAATAGCCTCGGCATGTAGGACAGCTTCTAATTCCTCCCGTAGGTCCAGTAAAATTTTATGAGATTATGCCCTTCTAAAAGGGGTGATCAACCCTCCAACAAACCACTGAGCATGTTGTGAAGGGTGAATATCATATGATAATTTAGAAAAGATAGTTTTAAAGTGTGCATCATACTCCCGCACACTCTCTACCATTCCTTATTGAATCTCCTTCAAAGCACTGATGCTCTTCTGCTCAAACTCAAGAATGTGGAATTCTGCTAAGAATGCATTATTTAAAGCAAGATAATCCACCAATTTTTGATGAGGGTCATGTTTCCTATACCAGCTATGTGCGCACCCTTGCAATGTGGTTACAAACTAAATAGCCTTCCGTTCTGGGGTTGTGACACCCTTTGTGTGCCATAGCAGTTCACATTTGTGAACATGTTCCGCAACATCCTCAATACCTCTATAATCGGAAAATGTAGAGACATTTCAAAGAAAACTTGTGGGGGTGGTTGGGGCCCAAATCCTCCTGCACTAGATCCTTAGTTTCCACCTGTGTTTCCTCCATTGCACGATCCACCAGTCCACTGTGTCCCGAACCACCGAGATCCACCGTGCCCACTAGGTCATGAACCACCAGATCCACTAGACTCCACTAGCTCCTACTCCTCCTAAACCACTAGATCCACCAGACCCACCAGGTCCTAAAGTGGTCATGCCAAGGGTCCCCATAGTTCTGCTTAAGCTACGCGCTTATAATCTGTGATAATTCTCCACTACCAATAGTATACCCTAGTACCAATCCCAAACACAAGAAATTTTTTTGTGTGTTCGTACCTTTCCCGAAAAGTCCTAACACTGGGCTGGTGTTTGCAGCCATAGAAGTCCCAAATGAGAAATTATACCTCCTAGGTGTAGACCGATCACCTCCAATGTAACCAACTAGACTAGTAATATTATCCCCCTGATCTGGAAAACCAAGCGCCAAGGTCCTGGTCACTAGGTGGGCTTAGATGCATGCCAACGATTCTTCTTTCTCTACGTAACGAACTCTCATAAGAAGCCAAATGGGTTTCTCTCAAACACTTTTCCAAATGGGGTTGGACAGAATGCTCAAGTTCCACATCCTCGCCAGTAAACCTCAAATCCTTCTAGCAATGTCTACCGCCATACATCCATCACACCTACAACCTTATGTCATCTAGCAATGTCCCTTTCACACGCTTCACCATACTTGAGTCATCTCTCCTCCCTTTCTTTTTCCACCACATTATCTACCATCTTCCTCCACCATAGCTTCCTCGCCCAATGCTTATAATGGTTTAGCTGACCATTAGGAATGCCTCTAAACTCATGATAATCATCAATATTTTCATATCCGTATGGACAACACGTAGAAATGATCCTGTGGGCTCCCACAAAATCTCAAAATCAACAACCTTTGGACAAGAATATGTGGAAATGGATTACTCTAGAGTGTAGCTAGCCAATACTACTTTCCACCAATGATCCACAACATGTGTCCATATCGAGATCTACATCATGCACCTTTGGTATTCTTCTTGGGTCCACACATGCGATCCGAACAAAAACCTAATCTAGATACATAGGTGAGAGCCATTGATACGCCCCACAGGGAATCGAAGAGAAAAAAATTTCATATATATTATGGTAGAGATTCTCTTCTACCAATCCACGTGCATCAAACTCAGGTCTAGTGCTGAATCTCTATGCAAATTCATCCTCTGTGCTCTTGAACCATGATTCAACACTTTCCAACATTAACTACTCTATCATCACTCATTACATAGATCATGATGTATGTTATTTCCTACTACAACTTCAAAAATAGGTCCAAGAAATGGAACCAATATGTAGTCATTTTTACCCCTATCACAAAAGAAAGGAACCCCATGTATGTCGACCTATCACCCTGCGAAATTTGGGCACTCACCCAAGTCATGCACGGTACCAAGTCTCTCTTTTATGTGAGTTTAGTGGGAAACATCATCTATGATTTTTGTAAGAGATTTCAGAAGGGAAGTTAGGACATACAAGAACCATAGGGCTCAGAATGGCCTCTAGATCCTTGCAGTCATTTCAAACAAAGTACTTAATAGAATCCATAACATATATCATGACAGAAAGAAACATACAAGCATCCTTACTTAGCATAAAAGGAAAGAGAACTCATGAGAGATAAGTATGCATAATAATAATTGATATTCATGTATATATAACAAGTAACCTCATTACATCCATTGAGCCATTATAGAGTGTCACAGAGAAGCAGATCGATCATGCATTGCATTGGAATTTTTACCTAAGATATGAAAAAGAAAATTACAATCCCTAAGCCTAATACATTCTCTCCTGAATACAACTATCCACTAACAGAGTCCTTGTAGTATTTCTACAGATCTCCGTCCACTCTCTATGTATATATCTATCTCTCTATAGGAGATTGTATTTATAGCTTTCCTAGACTGCCAACTCACCCTCCAATGCCCTCAGATCTAGTGCCAAGTGTCCAAATGTGGTCCTCCATGTGAGCATGCTTCTCCAGGCCTAAGCTTTCCACTTTATCCCATGATGTGCTTCTAGAAGCTTCTAGCATGCTCCTTCCTAGGCCAACCTATCACTAGGCTGACACCTTATCCACGCGTAACCAGGTCATGATTTTCACGTGTTCTACTCCGGATGTCCAAATTGACTAAGTCTTTAACCCTTGGCTCTATCCTCATGCGTCACGCATGCTACAAGATTCCTTAAACCCTTCTCTTAAACCTTCCTTTGTGTGCTTTTGCCTTGCATGCCATTCCATAACTAGGACCTTGCGCGCCTATGCACCTTCATACTTGGTCAATATTCTAGGGGTCTAACAAGGTGAAACCAAAAATGGTGAAGGTAACTGGTATCGGTAGGGGAAATTTGGTGAAAGTTGATAAAAGGTAATTTTGGGATTCTCTGTGATTGCACAAAGAGTGAAGGAGGGATGATTAGGTTTGTAATAATATGAGGAAGACTCAAGAAGGTATAAAGGATAGGTAGGGAGAGACAGAAGGATAGGGGTGGCTGGATAGGTAGATGGGTAGGAAGGTGGGGATGGAGGAATATAGGGAAGAACAAGATCTAATAACAAAAAGATAAATAACCTATTAAATTAATACAAAAATGATGCAAAATCAAATGTACTTACTTTTATTTACAATCTGGTTGGGTGAAGGATGGTGATGGTCAATCAATGAAGAACTTGATGGTCAGTTTCATGGTAGTACATCCTAGAGTGCTACCATGAATTCCAATACCTTCAGATCAGTCTCAAGTACTTGCTTGGGCCTCTGGCTGAATGTATTATGTCATCTTGATGTTGAGAAAACTCTAGTTTGTGCTTGAATGTAGATATCTCTCTCCAAAACTTGAAGTGACCAACCTGGGAAAAAGGTTGTAAAACTATATATATGGTAATCAATGACAGTCAAGGTGACCGCGTCGATTGCGGGGTTACCTAGTGTCGGTTAGGGTGGGAAATCCTAGGTTTACCCAAAATAGCAGATCTTGGCTATTTTTGTGTTTTTTGTCAATATGGGTCTCAAGTGATGGTTAACACTTAGATAAGTGGGAGTGTTGTTAGAGAAGGGATAGACATTTAATGTTAGGGTTAGAATAAGTCCTAGTTTTTTAAGATAAGTAGAGACTAAGTCTTAGTTAATTAATAGGCTAAGAATAATTCCATGGTGTTGTGTCTAGGTGATGTGGCTAGGTGAGGTGTAAAGGGGTCATGGTTAGGTGAACATGTTATGTTAATTGATTAAAAGGGGACTAAGGGGAGTTTGACCCAAATTTGGTATCTAAATTTTCCCCATTTTTGTATAGCTTGTATTTGGTAAGCAACACCGACAAAAAAGGAAGTGGTTACCCCAAATATAGGTGAGAGTGAGGTTTCCCAAGTAGGGCTTAAGGTGAGGTTTCCCCAAGTGTGATATGAAGGTGAGGTTGCCCCAAGTGTGGGTGAAGGTGATCCCCTCAAACCAGGAGTTGACAAGGTTTTAGATCTGTCGACACTAAAATTTTCCTCCATAATTTCTATTTCATTAGTGTATGTATTAGGAATAGGATGTTGTTAAGTATAATTAGTAGTAGTGTTTGATAGAAGATAACGGCACCGTCAGTACGGTGTCGCCAATAATGTGGAGTACGGTAATAGTCAAAGTACAATAGGAATGTTGTAAAAAGTAAATATTTGTCATAAGTGGTCCAAGAATGTTAAAATGTCAAAGTTTGGGTAAGTAGAGAAGTAGGGTCTACATGATTAGGAATTAGAAATATTATATTGGTAATAAGGACAAGGAATGAGGTCATAAATATTTTGTGTATTTTATTTGTAAAAAGTCTAAAAATGTGGAACCCATGTAAAATGATAAGGTTTATCTTATCTTAAGAGATAAGCTTACATGTACGATAAGAGTTAAGGTATGGAATATGATTCGTCAAAGTGGATTTCTTATCCTATCTTAGAGATAGGATGGATAAGCCCTGAAGTTCTATAAATAGAGAGGCCACCCCCTCATTTAGCATAGAAAGAAGTAGTGAGAAATATTATAGGAAGTGTACAAAGGAAGCCATCGCTTAAAGGTGTGTTGAAGAAGCCATTGAGAGGTGTAATTGTAAAGTTTCTCCCATAGTCTTGTTGAAGTAACTCATGGGTGAGATTGTAACAATTTCATGTTAATATTATAATTTACTTTGATATTTCAGATTTGTCATCATTTCGTCTTATCATAGTCGATGGTATTCTTGTGTTCGGTTGTTGTTGTTTGTTTCCAGATTACGTCCCACCAAACTAAAGGTCATGTGCATTAGTAAATAATCATAGCATGAGGAGTTCCCGTGAAGAATTATCATAGTGCCGGATTGGTGATGACATTTTGGTTCCGTTGCGGACCATTCCTCGTTAGTGGATTTTCGGAGAGATATTCCCACTTAGTCAAAAATTAATCGGAGGGTAACCTTGTTTTTACTCAGTGCGTATAGTGTTACCATGGTAAAGTCATTTTTACCGTGAATAGTAGTTACCATGATAAAGTCTTTTTGCGGTGAATAGTATTTATCACAAGAAAGTCACTTTTACCATGAATAGTATTTACCGCAAAGAATTTCACTTTTACCGTGAATGTTGTTTACCACAAAAAATCAATTTTTACCGTAGTAAGTCAAGTTTTACCATAGTTTACCGTAGTCATTTCTAGAGTAATTCTAATTATTTGTGCACATAAGTCTTGTTGATTGTACTTGTGGGTTGGTATTTCACGGTGGTTACTTTTGAAAATGGGAAAGATTCCTATTTTTTCAGCTCAATCTAATGAAGATGCTTCTTCTTTCATTCAAGAGTTTAAGAGATCTTGTATTTGTAATGGCCTTATAAGAAGGGAACAATGGACTGAATTTTTTCCTACCTTTTTGGATGGTTCAACACTTAGGTGGTTTGAAACACTAGGTGATAATGTGAAAAATTCATGGGATTTATTAACTGAAAGTTTTCTTGAAGAATTTGGTGAACAACATAAATATGCAGATCTCATGATCGAGATCACAAAGCTATCCCAAGGAGAGAAGGAGAAGATAAGGGATTATCATGCTTGTGTTCTAGAGCTAAGGAGGAAGCTCGATGCCCAGATCCGGAAGGAAGGACTAGCGGATGGGTTGATGAATGGCGTGGATAATCTCCTCTGTAAGCACTTAATTCTTGGGATGAAGCCGGAGATCGACAATGAGTGAAGTATGACCACCCAAACTACCATTGAACAAGCAAAGGAGATTGCAAGAAGGCAAGAAGAAAGCATGTAAGAGGAGCCCAAATAAATTGTTGTTAAAGTAGAGCCTACACCAAAGCACCTTTGGTCCGAATCCACAACCACTCCCGGTGAGCACAAATATTTCTCCTAGTACATCTACTGAGTATGAAGATATGCTTAGAAAGATGGGCCAGTTAACTATTAATTTTCTTCAAGGAAAGGAATTTAGTTCTCAGGGAGGAGATAAAGGTCCAAAAAGAAATATTTCTGAAGTTGTTTGTTATGGTTGTTATAAAAAGGGTCATTATAAGTATAATTGTCTAGATAGAGCTTCTACATCTGGTACAAGAGATAATGATAAAGGAAAAGTACCAGTGAATTCTCTTGATGTAGTAGATAAGAGTAGAAATAATGAAGTAGATGTGTTTGTAACAAAAATAAAGAAAGAAAAAGATAATCAAGATGGAACTGATCCTAAGAAGATGAAAGGAGAAACTAGTAAGAAACATAGGAGAAGAAAGTTGGGTGTGCAGGATTTTTTGATTTCACAGGGGTAAGGACCATACTCCATCTTGGAAGATCTATCCAAAAGGCCTGGCAAATATTACATATGGTCAACTCTTGGCTATGTCTTCGAGAAGAGGCGGGAGTTGCGAGGTGGACTCAATGCTCGAAGAAGGAAGGAGGTTGAGGTCCCTATTTTGGAGGCAGAGGTAGATCCCTATGCTCCATAAGCGAGGTATTATGTAATGGTATTTTAATTCATGATGTCTTAGTTGATGGAGGTGCTGCAGTTAATGTAATGACCGAGTCTGTAATGAATATGTTGGGTTTAAAAATTGATCGCCCTTCAACACTTATGTTAAGGTCATTAAATAAAGGAAAAACTAAACCAGAAGGTGTAGTTTCAAATGTGGCAATATCTCGTTATGGGTGTGGTATGTGTGGTAGACTTTCGGTGATGAAAAATGGTACTGCTGTGTACCCAATGTCTTGGGGAAGACCATGGCTAAGGAGAGTTCATGCAAGAAACTACTGGAATGAAGGTTTCATGACACTTAGACATGGTAGAGAGAGGGTGAAGATAAACGTGATCCCTCGACATCATAAAGCGTAACTCGTGGATTCAAGTGATGAAACCGATGATTGGACATCCTCTCGATTACTCTAGTTCCAACGAAGTGGACACTGAAGATGAAGAAAGTGAGGTGGATGTTTCAGTCATGGATATTCTTCCAGTCACACCAACCCAGGACCCCATAAAATTATCTGAAGAAGAAGTTGATGATCGTCTCCAACAAATAAAGATTGGTGATGCTGTGATGGAGAGTGAGAAGGAATCCTACCTCCAGCTCTTTCGAAGGTACATACACCTATTCACTTTTGATTACAAGGAACTCCGTCAAGTAAGTTGGGTAGAACATTGTATTGAGTTGGAAGATGGTGCTAAGCCCATAAAGCAAATTCCATATAGAATGAATCCTAATTTTTCCAAGACTGTAAAAGAAGAAATAGATAAGTTGCTTGATGCAGGATTCATATTTGCTGTGGAGAATTCAGAATGGGTTTCTCCCATTGTGATCTCAATAAAAAAGAATGGGAAGCTACGCATTTGTGTTGATTACAGGAAGCTTAATAAGGCAACAAAGAAGGATCATTACCCTCTTCCATTTTCAGATCAGATCTTGGACGAAGTAGCTGGCCAGGAGTGCTATAGTTTTGCTGATGGATATAGCGGCTACAACCAAGTTCGTATAGCAGAGAAAGATCAGCTGAAGACCACGTTCACCACTCCTTGGGGAACATTTGCTTATAGAGTTATGCCTTTTGGGTTGTGTAATGCTCCGGCAAAATTCCAACGTTTGATTAATAGTGTGTTCGAACCCTACATTAGGACCTTCATCAGAGTATTTCTGGATGATTTTTGCATCTATGGGAGCAAGTTGGACCACCTGCACTAGATGGAGATAGCATTTCAAAGGTTAGATGAAGCACAAGCCTCACTAAACCCTACAAAGTGTGTCTTTGGATGTTCTAAAGGTGTTTTGTTAGGGCATGTTGTATCCAGAGATGGTATTGGTACTGATCCTGATAAAGTTTCAAAAATCAAAGATTTACCATTTCCTATGAATAGAAGTAAGTTGAGATCATTTTTAGGCCATGTGGGTTACTATAGAAGGTTCATCAAGAATTTCTCAAAGATTGCACAGCCACTAACCCAGTTCTTGAAGAAGGATGTTACTTATGAACCAGGAAATAAGGCGCATGAAGCTTTTGGACAACTGAAGGAAGCCCTGGTGTCTTCACCTGTTTTAAAGAATCCAGATTGGAGCAAGCCATTCATTGTGTACACTGATGCCTCAGATGCAGCACTAGGAAGTACTTTGAGCCAAAAGGATGAAAATGGGAATGAACATCCAATTTACTTTGGGAGCAGACAAATGAGCAATGCTGAGCATTGTTCTCCCTTGACACAATCCCTAGTGAATACATAGATATTTGGAATTATCCTGAATGAATTCAAGTTTCTGGATGGTGCCAATGCAAAGACTAAGAGAAAGATTACTCAAGCCAGTCATCCATATTCTATTCTCGCATGGAGCATTATTTCGAATAGGACCTGATGGACAGTACAAGAGGGTAGTTGGACGTGATCAAGGAAAGGAGTTGCTTTAGAAGAATTCCACAATGGTACATGTGGAGGGCACTTCTCTGGACAACTTACAGCAAGAAGGATCTTGGATGCAGTTATCACCGCCCACTCTTTTTAAAGATTGTTATAATTATTGTAAGACATGTGATATTTGTCAAACACATGGTAACCGTAAGACTTCATCAGCTCCATTATGTCCTATTCTTCCACTTGGTCCCTTTGAAAAGTGGGGAATAGAAATTGTAGGTCCACTTCCAACTACATCATGCCAAAATAAGTATATTGTAGTTGCCACAGATTATTTAACCAAGTGGGTTGAAGCTAGGCCATTGAAAACAGCTTCCATGGATGAAGTGGCAAGGTTCATATATGAACGCATTGTCACCAGATTTGGTTGTCCATTAGAAATTGTAACAGATCAAGGAAGCCACTTCATTAATGAGGTGGTAGAAGCCCTAGTCAATAAGTTTTCTATTAAGCACAGGAAGGCAACAACATACAAGCCAAGCACAAATGGACAGGTGGAACGAACAAATTTTGTGTTGTGTCAAATTCTAGCAAAAGATGCAGCCTTGCAGGTACATAAATGGGATAAAAGGATTCATGCAGCATTGTGGGCATATAGGGCAACATCAAAGTCAGCAACAGGATACTCCCCATTTCAGTTGGCCTATGGCATTGATCCAGTTCTTCCTATTGAGTTTGATATTCCCACTGTGAGAGTTATGAAAAATGAAAGGATGGATGAAAGTGATTCAGTAAAAGAAAGGTTGGTACATCTTCATTTTCTGGAGGAAATGAGAGAAATAGCAAAGGATACAAGCCATAAGAATAAAATAAAGTAGAATGAATACTTTGATCAAAAGATCCAAAGTGGTCTCCATTTCATGTGAACGACTTGGTTCTAGTATATGATTCCAGATATAAAAGAAGAAGACAAATTTTTTTCCAAAATGGATGGGGCCCTACAAAATAAAGAGTCAGTGTGCATGAAAATGGTACGTGACTGACTTTGGAGGAATTGGATGGCACTCCCATTACGAAATGGGTCAACCACGACAAGTTGAAGATTTTCCAAGCACCCGAGAATAGCCTACTCAGAGGACGGAGTAGAAGCTAGAAGGGGAAGATGTCGACACTAAAATTTTCCTCCATAATTTATATTTCATTAATGTATGTATTAGGAATAGGATGTTGTTAAGTATAATTAGTAGTAGCATCTGATAGAAGATAACGGCGCCGTCAGTATGGTGTCGCCAATAATGTGGAGTACGGTAATAAATCAAAGTACAATAGGAATGTTGTAAAAGTAAATATTTGTCATAAGTGGTCCGGTAATGTTAAAATGTCAAAGTTTGGGTAAGTAGAGAAGTAGGGTCTACATGATTAGGAATTAGAAATATTATATTGGTAATAAGGACAAGGAGTGAGGTCATAATTATTTTGTGTATTTTATTTGTAAAAAGTCTAAAAATGTGGAACCCATGTAAAATGATAAGGTTTATCTTATCTTAAGAGATAAGCTTACATGTACAGATAAGAGTTAAGGTATGGAATATGATTCGTCAGAGTGGATTTCTTATCCTATCTTAGAGATAGGATGGATAAGCTTGGAAGTTCTATAAATAGAGAGGCCACCCCCCTCATTTAGCATAGAAAGAAGTAGTGAGAAATATTGTAGGAAGTGTACAAAGGAAGCCATCAGTTAAAGGTGTGTTGAAGAAGCCATCGAGAGGTGTAATTGTAAAGTTTCTCCCATAGTCTTGTTGAAGTGCCTCATGGGTGAGATTGTAACAATTTCATGTTAATATTATAATTTACTTTGATATTTCAGATTTGTCATCATTTCATCTTATCATAGTCGATGGTATTCTTGTGTTTGGTTGTTGTTTTGTTTCAGTTATGTCCAACAAACTAAAGGTCATGTGCATTAGTAAATTATCATAGTGCCGGATTGGTGATGACAAGACGGAGTCATGAGTGGTTTGATAAATGGGTAAGTGATGAAAGTGAGGGTAGGTGGGTTGTAGGGAATGGTATGGGAACTTTGGGTAATGGGTAAGGGTCATATCGGGTAATGGGTAATGGAAATCGAATGCACGCACACGTATAGATTGCGACATGATACCAGTGGAAGAGCTTGCAAACTCTACATCGTCCAAGGTTGATAGGTTATCCAAATGAGGTTAAATTGATTCAAGTATCTAGGGTACATGATATGGTCCAGAAACACAACTTAGGTTAGGTGCAAGAATGTTTAGGTATGATCTAGTACACCAAAGGTTTGGTTGGGATAAACAACATGACAATAGGAAAGGTAAGGTCATTAGGCTAAACAACATGGGTAACAACATCACAAGGTATAATAAATACAAAAATTCATATTGACACTAAGGTGATGTATTTTAGGTTAGGGTATGTGGGGTTGGGCATGGGTAAGGATGAGGTTTAAATAAAGAAAAATTACCTAAAAACAATTAAGGAAATGAACATGTACTTGTAGGCTTGTGGGTAGGGTGTAATAGGTGTTGGTAAAGGTAAAAGGTATTTGGTTAGTAATTTTTAGGCCAAAATGGACATAAGGGGACTCAAAAGGTAATAGTAGGTGACTGATGCCGGTTATGGTGTAACCAACGTCAGTTGGCTAGGTAAGTACGACATGAATGATGTCAGTCATGTCGATTTGGGGATAAAAAGAAAAATATGTGTTTTATGGATTCATTTTGAATTTTCCATTTGTAGAAAATGATAGAGGAGCAAGTGAGGAGTGAAAAAGTGATAGTATGAGGCATTGAGCTGAGTTGGTGAGCCACATAGTGGGTGATTGGTGTTCGATTGGTGGGTCTCGGAGATCAATTCAGTGATCTCATTGGTTTGGAGTTGAGCCATTGATTTGGTCATGAAAGAGGTGGGAGAAGTCACGAGAGGTATACTAGTATAGAGACCAAAGGTGCCACCACGTAGATTCCATTGAGATGAGGTAGGAGGCATTCCTGTACTCATTATGTGATTAAAGTTTGGTTTAAAATGAAGAAATTTGGGTGGGGGGTTTTGATTTTGAAATGCGGGTGAAAAGTGGGTGAAATTGATATGGGGAAGGGAAAATGTAGGTGAAATAGGGTAGCAAATGAATCTGAGGTAAATTGGGGTGGGTTGGTAAGTTGCAGGCATGATTAAGTCTAGGTTAGTTAGGTGTGTTGAGGTCATCTAGGCATGATGGATTCAGGTATAGGAATGGTTTGGTCCTATTTTTGGGTTTGATTTAATTGCCAAGTTTCATAGTATGGAACATAAATGATGATGTATATGTATATTATGGTGTAAATTTCCAAAATACTTGATATCATGGATATGTGAAATGATTGATTGGATGTTGTGATGATATGATATTTTTTTATTATTGGTAAGTAGTTAAGTTGTGTATTTATTTTATTTTATTTTTTTGATGATATGATAGGTCCGTATGTTTTTATGATTTGTTTAATTTCCAACTATTTGTGAAAAATGGAAACTACGTAAGGTAGAATGTTAATAGAAAAATGAGGGGAAATTGGTTAGGGTAAAGGGTGGTCGAGCTAACCTCCAAGGGCCCCATGTGCTTGGAGTGTTACCTACATAGTCCCAGTGAAAAGGGGCCTCAGGATGATGTAGTTCTTCCATAAGCTAGGGAGTAATATGATGAGGTAGAAAGATGGGTTGGTAGGTTGTAGGCATGATTGAGTCTAGGTTAGTTAGGCATGGTGGATTTTAGGTCATTTAGGAATGGTTTAGTTTAGGTCGATTAGGTATGGTTGAGTTTAGGTCATTTAGGCATGGTTAAATTGAGGTAATTTAGGTATGGTTGAATTTAGGTCAGTTAGGCATGGTTGAGTTTAGGTCATTTAGGCATGGTTGAGTTTATGTCAGTTGGGCATGGTTGAATTGAGTTCATTTAGGTATGGTTTAATTTAGGTGTCGAAGGCCTTGTCATGCATAGGATAATTAACAAGTAATGAATAAGGTGATTAGTAATAGGTGAAAAAAATCCACCTAATTGACAAGAACCATAAAAAGTCCATCATACCAAAGATGGGCTTATGAACATAATACCCTAAAGGCATTACATCATTCACTATTCTAAGGGTGAAGAAATTCACATGATCACGGAATGTTTCATTTGCGACACATCCCTTGAGAAGGTAGAAGATTAGGGTGAAAAAGGCAATGAGGTGAAAGAGGATGGTTTATCGTAACCTACTATGAGACAACATGACTATTTGGTAAGAGACTCAAGATCAAAATAGGAAATTCCATGATGAAAAAATTTATCTTTTTCTTTTTTTCTTTTGTTTTTATAGACTGATCGATGCGGGAAGTCTATATGGGATGAGTAGATTATCTCCTTGAGGTCTTCGTGAAGATGATCGATGTAGGAATTTATAATAATTTATTTTATTTTTTGCAAGAATAGTCTTCATCCGATGATAGAATATGTACAGTATGGCAAGCTTTGTATATTTGTCCTTCTAGGAGCAGCGATCTATTTATAAAAGTGAGATAGAAAAAGTAGATGTCATTTTTGAGGGAGTCATTTTTTTTTGCTGGAATTTTAACTCGAAGAGTTGAACCCAATTTTACTTTTGAAATTGTTCTTCTTTTGGAATTTTAGGTCATTGTAGATACCTAAAATATTCTTACACCTAGCATTTCCTCTAATTCAACCAATTAAAGACACTTCATTAATTCCCCATTATTTTCTCCACTGTCATATACCCATTCATGACACCTTCTCTCGTTGTATTCCTCCTATAATAAGATTATTTGGCTAATATCTCTCTTATTAGCTAAAATTTCCTCCTCTATCGACCATTCGAACCTCCTTGGTTCTCTCTAGACCACTTTTATTGTCTTCACAAAGCTATCTATCAGTCCACAATTGGTTATCCATACCCCTCCCAACTCTCAATGAGTCTCTAATCACTTAATAAAATTCAACTAGTGTAAACCCTATTTAACTAGCCTAAACCAAGCTTAACTAACTGAAACATGTTTATCCTAATCTAATCTAAAAGTGATTTTTGAGATTTAGTAGTCCCACATGCACCCAAATTCTAAACTCTTCAATATGGAAAACTATAAATATAAGGTTCACCCTCCCTCTCAACACATACCTTGTTTACATAACAAAATATCTCTCACATTTGGAGATATTGACATTAGACCTCATTTACATTAGCCAAGCTAATAGGCATTTGATCTTGGCTATCCTCCATTATTGAAGCTCCTCCATATTACATCCATAACTTCATAGTAGGTTAGTAGGAGGGTATCTAACTTGGCCTTGTAGCCATTTTAGAGAGACATCTTCACCTCCATTGAAGAAAACAACAAATCTAATTTGATTTCTCATAGGTTTAACTAGGTTTAATTTATGTTTTAAGTAATCATAGAGTAGTTAGAGATAAAATGATAGTGTTTTAGTTTAATTCATTATTGTAGAAGTTATCTTGTTTAGCACTCATCTTGATGTTTATGATAGGTTTAGTTAGATCATGGAACTACTTAGCTAGTTTTTGTTTATTGACATAACTAATCTTCTCATGAATACATTTGGCATGCCAGGTCGGAAACTTATGTCCATCCTCCATTAATGGAGGTCTTTTGAGTTCTTCAAAGTTCATTTTCAAGTTTTTAGATCAAATCACTTGTTATTTCCTCATTTTTGTTTCTAACACTAGATAAATGACCTTCATTTGCATGTATTTTGTGGGTTTGATATAGAAATAGGGCACTTTGACTAACAACTAACTTGTTTTCTCTTGAAAATTATTAAATTTGTGGGTTTTTCAGTGTTTTTCACAGGGCACACATAGGTGTCATAAAGAGGTACACCCACCTTGAAACCCCAATGTCCCCATCGTAATAGGAGTACACCTAATTGTATGTACTTATCATTAACAAGTTTTATTTGTGTAGGGATGTGCACACATCTCCGTCGGTGGTTTGGCATCTTCGTCTCTCTGACACATCTGTGTAAATAAACCCACTATATAAATAATTGAAACTTTTTTTTATGTTTAGACGTGTCTCTGTTGAACCCTAAGCATCCACGTCGCTTTCTAAGTGTTCCCGTCTCTCGGAAGTTTTGGTGTATATTAGATGACAGTGTAAAAAATCTGTCATTTTTTCCCTGGTCCACATCTCCATTGAACCATCAACTTCCCCATTGAAATTTCGACATCTGTATTAAACCGTCGCATTAGATATACTATTTTCTCGACAATTTTTGTTTTGCAGGCACATCCGTTGAGTTAGGCACATCCGCATTGAAACCCTAGCATACCTATCAGAAAATACTGCGTAGGTGTTATCTCCCCTTTGCATTTTTACCTTGCACATGTATACATTGGTTAGGGCACATATCCACTGGTTGGGGTGCGCATGTGTCATTTTCGGACACACAGGTGTCTTTGTCTAGTGTAGATTCATTCATTTTATTTTTAGTGCTCCTTGTTTTGATCATATCTTTTGACTCGTTAACCCATTTTTTGATTTTGAATAAGAATCAGAAAGAGAATGAAGCATAATTTTGAAGGGAAGCTCCAAAAATAATATAAATTTGGTATACTATTTATATCACAAAAACTCCTAAAGTTCCCTGGAGACCTCCAAAAATGCAAAATACTAAAACTGTTAAAAAACTGCTAAAAATAGATTTCTAGAATTTTACGATTTTCTTGGTTTTCTAACTTTTGCAGGGTTCTAACAGTGGTTTACAAGTTTCCTCTTCATTAAGTTATTTTGTACTAACTTGTTTAAAAATGTTTGCATCTTCATTTGTGAAAGTTTGAAATGTGTATGCTCTTCTCTCGCGCCTTTCTAGGTGATCTTGGGAATCAAAACGTTTCACCACTTTCTTCATACTTGCAAAATGGTTTAATTAGATTTCAAAGTTGGTTAAAAGGAACTCCTTTTTGCATTGTACTTAGGAATTTTCCATTTATTATAAATTTGAGTGAGATACCTTGTTGCGTATGCTCTTTCCTTGCGTCTTAGGATGATATGGGAAATTAAAAAAACATCTTATCTCCTTTGTATGACATTTTGGAAAATTACTAACCTTGGTATGTAGGACCAAAATATATTTTCAAATAAAGACGTCAAAACCAAACAAGACAAACCTTCTAATACATGTGTTTACATGTAGGTCGCTAAATGGTGTGCTTCTTAAAATCACATTAAGTTAAGAAAGATAAAAACACACAACTCTTCATCACACTATATTGTAGGTTTTGAAAAAGGGTACGTCCCTATCCACTCAATTGGAACATAACCCCTTTGGCATAATTCCTTAAGCTATAATAATGGGGGTGGTTCCAGGAACCCTAAAGTAGTCCACCGCTGTGTAACCTCGTGGATGAAACAAGAAGCACTTTGCTTACCCACTTGACTAGTTTTCCTTGTGAGTTAGAGTCACAAGTTGTCTGTATCGCAACCCTAGTAAAAGTACATGATGGATGCATTTATTTCCCACCATAATTTAAGGGAGAAAATTCAAGATACTCCAAAGATAGTCAGGGTGACTATTTTGGTGAATCGCGCTCACTCTTAGACAACTTGTGACACCTAGTTGAGAGATCTTATTAAGGAGGCCATTCTATCAAAGAGCCCACTTTACTAGTCCATTATCATGTCTTGGCCATCACAAAGTGATAACTTGTTTGGATTCAAAACCTTGTTTTTTGAACATGGTAACAAATCCATTTAAGTTATATCTAAGTGTATCTCATCATGGAGTTTACAACGTGTTACTTATCTTGGTTTCTTTCTCACCTTCGGATGAGGTGAAACTCTTCCCAAGTAACACTTAGTTTATTTCCATATTTTGATCTACACCTTTACATTCTTGTTTCCCATTTGGGACAAGGGAAGACATCTTTTAGGAGTGTTGTCATAGATAGTGTTCACCACTTTTTGTCCATTTATGCTCATCCATGTTTATGGCTGAGTTGTTAAACATCTAAAGTGTGTGGATGCATCCTCATATCTTTGATGGCCACTTGATCTTGATTTCAAGATCATCATCATAGTTAGGATTGATTCATCATTTGATCTCCCTTTGACATGTTACCTTGTTTGCATTGTCTCAACACAATTAAGATACTTATGTCATGTTTTTCATAAACATGATCTAAGTATCCACATTGTGGCGTTATGTTGCATGCATTTTAACACATCCTCAAGATAGCTTGACTTTGTTTTACTTCAAACATTTTCTAGAATCTTGAAGAGTGTCGCTTACTTTGTTTGTGTCATTTTGATACCACTTTGACACTAATATCTCACTTCTTCATGAATCTTGATTAATGTGTCCAATTTGTGTGGTTACGTGGCTTACATTTGTAAACCTCACCCTTTAACATTTTGGCCTTATTAGTTGTTGAACGTGTCATTGCATCCTTTGATTGGGATTCACGTCTACCCATTGTTAATATTTACACCTTGTTCATTTTGAGCTTGATGTAAATATTGACATTGTGTTGATCATTTTTGAATCAAACTATCACTTTGCACACACATTTGTATAGTGTGTATTTCCTTGTTGATTGGCTTTGTGTTTCACACTTGCATAATTGTTCCTTATGATTATTCATCTAGAAAACTTATTTTCTAGGACAATCCCTTTTGATCTCATCAATATTACGTCATCATGATGTCTATTTTCCTTAGACCTTCTTCATAAAATCATGCATGTATCTCCATAATTACAAAATCTCTAGTTAGATGTCATTATGCTTCCCTGAATCAATATGGAGCCTTATTCCCTTTGAAGGAGTTCCATCACAGTATCTAGGTCTAGAAATTTGTTCTTAAAAGATGCCAACAATGACTGACTATCACACAGTTTCTCACACTTACTATAATACAAAACCTAGGTTTAGCAATTCAAATAAAAATATTCCCATTACAACTAAACCTCGTTTGGTTCTTCATGCTAGAGGGCCCATACGGGTACCCTGTTCCCCACCTTTAGCTCATAGTCGGTGGTATGGTTTGGATGCTTCTGATCCAAATTATTATTTAGGTTCCCCCCACTCTTCTTCTTCTGATTTAGATCCAAACTACCATTCAGACTCCCACTCTTCTTCTGAAGACTCGGATCCCAACTATTGTTTGATACCCCTAGATCAAATCCTGAATCATAGTCCTCCCTTCCTTTGCAATACCTTTACTCCAAATAACCTCAACAATGTCTTCCTCCTTTAAAGACTCATGTGACTCAATGTTCCGTTGATCGAATATCTAATTTGGTTCTTGATTCATGGTCCGTAGTGCCCACTTTCCTTTGAAACCCGCTGATACTTATTCTCGATACAGTTGATCACATTATGGACATTACTATGTTTTGATTTAGTATGTTGTTAGACATTTTATCATGGATTATTTCTGATCTTGATTTGGATATGATACATGATGATTATTAGAGACACTTATATGTGGATGATTATATACTATTTGATGTGGATGTTTTATGGATGTTGTTCGACATGTGATTTTGGATATTATGAGTAGATCTAGAAAATGGATATTACATGATGATGATGTAGTTGTTACTTTGATGTTGTTGTGACTCATTTATATAGTTAGTTTTGTGATTATATTTATATTCATTTTGGATGTTCTGATATGGCCACGAGGCCAAAGGAGGTATTTGTGTTTTACAGGTTAAATATCACAACAAACATTGGGGGATTGAATACCAATCACAATGGAATTCTAGGTAAATTCGACAAGGTCACCATGTCAACTTATTTTATTGTGTTGTGTGTTGTATTCTTAAGGATTCCCATTGGGGGATTACCTTTATATGTGACCACGGGTATTGTGTATTTTATTAATGTGTTTCTTTTGTTTATTGTTGTATTTATTTTATTGGTAATGTGTCCCTTTATTTTATTTAATTAAGATGTGGTAGATTAATGTGAGAAAACATATGATTAAAATTTAAATAAATCAAATTGGGATATGGGAAAATAATAATGGAAGTTGTTGGCTCTTTATATTAATTGTGTAAGTCAAATTTTGGAGTATGAAACACTCCACCTCCTTGGAATTTCGAATTTGTCCTTGGAGGCTCTTTTTGAGGATTGTGGGACAAGTAAAACTTGTCCCATACCTCTCAATTTAATTCACCAACCATACATATGGTTGGAAGGGTGATTTTAGAATTTTATAATGCAGTTTATAAATCATGTTGCTAGTTTTGATTACACTCTCTTACATTTTGTTTATTTTGCAGTCCTTTGGGGTGTAAGATTTTTGGAGTGTGCAAGTAACTTATCATATTTTCACCCACATTTTTATTGTGCTTGGGAGAATGAAATTTTGTCTTTTGTGTTTGAATTTGAGGATGTGTGATGTGGCATCCTACATGGATCCACATCATCCTCTTCTCTTCCCTCTTCTATAAAATTCAAACTTTTTTCTTGTTTTGGGTTGTTGAATCATTTTTGTAACTTCCTTGGGGCGCATTTTCTTGTGTTAGAGCTCTTGATTTTGGAAGGAGCTTGGAGAAAGCTTTGCATGCTTGGGAGATTGCTATTTTGGGACTATATTTTGGGCATTGAAGCTTGTTATTTGGAAACAAAAGTTACTATGGAGAGGTAGGAGTTTAATCCTTCTTTTATGTTGTTATTTTCTTGTTGTGTTGTGTGAATGGTGCATGTTTTGATTTATTTGTTGGCTAGTTGGGTAGATTGCCATAGGAATGGTGTAGGAGAAGGATATGGGGAATCCATGTGGGGGCATAAGGGAATACCATTGGCATAAAAATTTTGTGGAGGGATTTTGGGTTTGGGATCCACCATGGAAAAGAAATAGCTTTCATTTCTTAATTTGTGGGGGCATAAGGAGGGATTTGTGGGGGCATAAGGATATGTGTGATGAATTAATTTGGTAGTTTGTTACAGGTGGATTCCTAATTCCTAATTGGGATGCATAAGTAGCTTCCCGATAGACCTTTCTCCTTTGGCTTGCATGATCAATCCTGAGATTTATTTTGATTGTTTTCAAATGCAGTTGTAAACTGTTGTTTTTGTGTGGGGTGTGTTTTATAATGAATTATGCATGTTGAAAGAATGTTGTGTGTTGTGGAAGCCATTGTTACCATGGGTTGAATCACACATCTTACTGTATTTTGGTTGGGGCTTGGGGGCCAATGATGAAGGATGGATTCTCCTTTCATTGGATGTCTTGGTTGGGTGGAGAGCATTGCCTTTCCCCCACTTTTGTTGTGATCAAAATTGGATGAATGAGAAGAATGCATGTTGCTGTCTTGGAGCTGAGAAAAGAAGACAGTTTGACTGTTCCTTGTGAAATAAAATCCTTTGTAACTTTTCCCACTTTGAAGTGGATGAAATTGTAATGTATTTTGTGAAGAGAAGATGTTTGTAATTGGTTATGAAAGTTGCATATTTGAAATGTGAAAGATATTTATATTTTGTTCTGTACATTTGAAGGAAAGAAAGTGAAATTTATTAATTACATTCAAGGAATGGAAAAATGTAAAGATGTATTTCTTTTAGAATTAATAAAGGATTGTAATACCTTTCCTCATTTGCATTGTTGTATTGGAATCTGATTTTTTTAAATGTAATGGAATCTCTGTTTGAAAGGAAGAAATGTATGTGGAAGTAATACAATATTTTGTATGTTTTAGAAATGTGTAAAAAAATTGAATTCAGTATTGCTTCTTGATCTTGAATGGTTTTATTAAAAACAACTAAGGTATTAGACTAGATGAGATATGAAAGTTCATATATGGAAGATGAAATTGTTAGATAGATCCTCTTGAAATTGATCTCTGTCATAAGTTTTAAAACTGGCAAACAATTTAATTAAAATGCACAGTTCAGGCCTACACACAATAATCAACATGGAAGCATTAAAATTTAACATGATACAATATCAATGAACTCATTTGGACTAAAAACACTTAAGGAAAACATTGAAACATTGCAAAATCAGACCCAAACCTTTCACAGTCAATTTGTAGTCTTTTTAGTCATTTGTTGGAAAAATTCAAATTGGAAATCAATTGAGCAAAATTTACCTTCCTAAAACATCTTAAATCCTTCCTAGAACAATCCTCCATGTCTATTTGGCATGTTGAGTGAAGGAGGAGATAAAATTGAACAAAATGGATAAGTTAAAATTTACCAGTTGGCTTTTTAAAATCCAAGTAGAACATTTTCTTAAAAGCTACCCCTTAACCTTTATCAAAATGAAAATTTATGTTTATGATGCAAAGAGGGCATCAAAATATTTCTAGAAAGTCCTTGTTTTCCAAAAAACTCGAGCTTTCTCGCTCAATTTATGACCCTTTGAATTTTTCCTTCCTTGGCGGGAAAATTTGGGAAAATTTTCCCTAACGGGCCCACTGCTGAAAATTTCCCTTTGAAAACTTAGAAAAATGTTGGAAATTTTTTTGGGAAAATTTATAGCATTTTCCCCACCCTCACCTACCCATAGCCAATTAGAAGCTACCACGTGGCCTCACGAGGAAACAGCAGAGGTGCAGCACCTTTTCTTCCTTTGCACTTTTTGAAAATTTTGGAAAATTTTCTTAACTTTCCTCGCCAGCCCGCACCCAATCACAGTCGCCACATGGCACAATGGAGGGGCGAACCTTTGGAAAATTTATCTTTCAAAATTAGTTTTTGGAAAAATTTCCTAAAATTTCCCACGACCCCACACTCCTACCCCTTCCCTTTTGAAATCCTTCCGTAGATGTGCGGATCCACATGCCTAACTTTTCCCTTATCTCCTCCCTTTGGTGAAATTTGACAAATCTCCCCGCCGCTCTTCCCCGTCTCCCTCTCCCTTATCTCCAAAGAGAATTTTGGAGCACCATGTGTCCTCTGGCAGACCCACGGCGTGTGGATGCCAATTGGTGTTTTCTTCCCCTTTGGCAAAATTTCCATTTAACCTCCGCCGCCCCGCCCTTCCCTCGTTTCTCCCGATGATGGCTCGGAGCTCGACACGTGTCCCTGGCTGCACAATAGAGGTGTGGGCACAAAGTGACATTTTCTCTCATGTAAGGAAAAATTTCAAACACCACCCCACGACCCACCAACCCAAAAATTTCTTTTCTCCCTTGCTTGACACGTGTCCCCTTGGAGGAAAATTTGACCCCTAAAGTCCGCCTATCCATATCTGGAGTTTTACAAGGATTTAGGAGGACTTCTTTATATCGTTGGAAAGGTGAGAAAATTTCCTATCCAATGGATATAATTTAGGAAAAATTTGGATGTGTTAAGTATGGGAAAAATCAAGTTGAAACTCTAAGCCTGTTAGAGAGTGGGTATGGTGATATTTTACCCCCTGAACCTAACTGAAATTTCTAACCCTAAAATTTGGATCTTGTGACCTCCGATAACCGTTAATAAATGAAAAGTATTTTATAGTAATTTTAGACTTGTTCCAGAACTTTATGGTGTCAACTATTGTCTTGCAAATTGGTTATAGACACTTCTAAATAAAAAGAAATTATTTCATAATTTTCGTAACTAACCCTAGGTTGTTTCTTGGGTCTCAAGTGGGTTATTTTAATGGGCATCACACAGTCCTCCCTATCTTTGTAGGCCCTCCTTCATCAGTCATCTTAATTACCTCTTCCTCCATCAAGAGTTCCACAACTCAGATTCCATCTAGTAAATCATGTACCTCGACTCCTACATCATAACTTAGCGAATGGATATGTGATCCTATTTTCTCTCCTACATTACATCATCTTCTAGAAAAGAAATCTAGGTCTAGATCAAAATCATCCATTCATGAGATGCCTACCACCAATCATACTTCCTCTCTTGAGTCATTTTCTTTTGTCCATCAATCTTCCCCACTTATTGGACATGTTTATTTTATTCAACCTTCTATGGCCAAATAATAACAACCTCTACTAATTGATTTATCTCATAATGAAGAAACAATTAGACTACATGATGATATCCCTTTAGAGGATTATAAACAATGATTCTTTCTAGAACTCGATATGCTTGCGTATGGGGAGGAAGATGTTGATTCCTTTTATCAAAATGTAGAGGAAGTCCTTAAGGTCATGGAACTTGATTCTTCTTCTATTCCATCTTCACCTTCCTCTGAGCATGATGAGATGCTAGGGTATAGCATTAAGCCATGGCCTATCTTCTCATTACCAAATCATTCATTATCTATCATCATTCCTCAATAAAAATTTGTCCTTGGGTCACCGTTGAGTATCCCATCAACTTCTTCTATCCTAGGGTGACATCCTAAGTAGCCATCCATTTTCTACTTATGGCTCACCTCTTGATAATCCATTACCTTCTATTCTTGGGCCACATCCTAGTAGCCCTTCATCATTTTATATCTATGGGACACCTCTCGGTAGTCCTTCCACATCTATACTTGGGGCACATCCTAACAGTACCTTTGACATATTCTTTTATTCTTGGTTCATGTCCTTATAGCCCAATTTCTTCCATCTTAGGGCCATATCCTGGTAGCCCTTCATCATCTTCTATTAGTGGCTCACCTCCTCGTAGCCCATCCTCTTCAATTCTTGAACCGTATCCTCTCCATCCGTCTACCAAGGATTGGGGAAATCTCACCATCATTTCTCTCATTCCTATCATCAATCATAAATGTTCACTCTCTTCTCCCACTTCTCGAGGTCAAAAAAGTCACACGTCAACTGATAAGAAACCTAAACACGTTCATTATCAAGCTCATTTCAAAACTTCTAAGAGCTCTAAATCCCTAACAACTCAAACAATCTCAAAATTGTAAATCAAGCGCTATTATAAAATGCACATCAATGTAACCATCAAGTTTGGCACAAAGTGCATAAAATTATGGATAGGTAACTCGATATCCCACATACGAAATCCATGTTTTAAGATAAATAATAGTCATTTGTTGAGTATGAGCTCACCTCTATCATCAATATCGTAGAAAATATTACTCTTGATAAAAAAACATGCATAGTATCCCTTATCAAGGAAGTCGCAAACATCATTGTTAGATCTTACCACACATATTGAATTTGTTGGTCCCCTTCTAAAAACTATCAAAAATCTAAAAAAAAAAAAATTCAAAAATAAAAAAATGAGAAAACACAAGAAAAATCAAAGGTACAAAGATAAGACATTGTAATTAGGTATTACGTACACATGGATGTTTCTTTCTTCCCTTCCTTGTTATTCTTATAAAAGTATTCCTTCCATTTTCATCCCTTCAATGATATTGTGGTTAGCCTATTCACATGCATTTTATGATAGTTATCTCTAATGTATCATTTTGACCACGATCTTTCATCACTTTAGTAAATTAAAGAACAAATCACCTCATGGAGATCCTATCACATTCAACATCTAATAAAATTGTTGTAGATAAATGTTGGACTTATTTGTTGACACTAACCAATTTCTTCATCACAATCACTTCCACTTCCTTCCATCAAGCCATCAATGGCTCTTAACCCCTTGTCCAATAAGAGAGCTGAAATAAGTTTTCGAAAGTAAAATAAACAAGATAAATCAATAAAAATCTAAAAACTATAGGAAAATGCAAATTGAAGTATAACTCTCTCTTGGGGTATTTCCAATAATATCTATCAGTGGATATGGACACCTAACTAGAAGTAGAGAAATTTTGTGATTATAATCAAATACATCTCCGTCGGGTATATGGACGCCTAGCTAGCAGCGAAGTAATTTACGACTATCCTTCCACCCTTCATTCACAAATCACCTATCATCTATCAAAATAAATAATTCCTACACATTGGCTAGGGTTTCTTCACTTATTATCTATTAAATATTCACTTCAAGAGGTAATTAAATTCCACGTGCACTCATTGGATCTCTATGAGTAGGTAGGATTAGTATGTTACCAAGTGTCTTTTTGGACCTTATCCCGACTCTTACTCTATTCTCGTATCTTGTCTCATGATTTTTTCCTTTGTCTAATCACTTCTTCATCATGAGGCTTCTAAGATACATTCATATCATTCACATCATTCTTCTACTTTGTTCGAACATCCATGTGTATAAGATTACTTTTTTCCATGTTTTTGGAAACCCTTTTCCCTTTTCACAAAAAAAAAATCTTCTCCTTCCTTTCTATCATGTGATTTTAGGAAAACTTACATTGGGGGCATCCTTGCTTCTTCCTATCACTTCATTAGTTTACATTCATCATCACAAAGGTGAACCTATCCATAATGCCTTTGGGTCCCGCTTCTACACGTGAAGATTTTTCCTTTTAATACTCCCACCGAATCGATGGGACATTTTTGCATCTTCACCTTTCTCATACACATGTGTCATTTTTCCGTTATACATCCTACCTATTGCTAGGGGAAACCATGCTTCTTTGTCTTCCTGTACATAGTTTTAGAAAAATTTCAAAATCATTAAAAACATTCAAATATGTTAGAAAAATGAAAAACATTCAAATATGTTTCAAGAAACCACAAAAAAATATAAATCATCCTACAAAATGTCACTCTTTGGTTCTCACCTTTTCATGTGTGTGACTCGTGGATCATCTTGATCTACCTCCATCAACAAAATCTAGGTCTACTTACTTTGTCTATACTTTGGGGCACAACAAGTTTCCCGATACTATTTTGTAGTGAACATTCCTTTTCATCGGACCCAAGTGTCCTCCTTCATTCCCCGTGCATGTATCCTTGATTTTGGCACCATCGTCAACCCTTGTCATTAATTTTCATAGGTCGAATCAAGCTCGATAACAAAAATATTACGTTATGTTTCTCTATTAGGTTAACTTGTTTACTTTCTTGTATTGTATTGCATTATGTATGTTGCATGGAGTTAGGCATATTTTACTTTCTTGTATTGCATTTCATTTTGTATTTAGCATGGAGTTGGTTTTTTTAGCAATGGAAATTTGTTCGTATATGGCTTTTCATGTCATATTAAACTTTTGTTCATTCTTTTTAATAAGGACCGATGATGAAGATCTCTAGCAATATGATGAAAATAAAGTTGTTTAAAAGGCACTAGATGGTTGTTATCTCATTCCCCTTCCTCATATTCCTTTTCTCTTCTATATCCCCTTTCTTCTTCATATCACTTGTTTATGCTTGTCTACTTTCTTTCAAGTGATGTTGCTTATGTCACCCCAAAGAGGGAAAATGTATATACCTAAAATATGCTTACACCTAGCATTTCCTCCAAGTCAACCGATTAATGACACTTCACCGATTCCCCATTCTTCGCTCCACTCTTAGATGCCCACTCACAACACCTTATCTTCCGTATTCCTCCTATAATCAGATTATTTGGCTAATATCTCTCTTATTAGCTAAACTTTCCTCCTTTCAACCATTCAAAACCTCCCTAGTTATCTCTAGACCACTTCTATTGGCTTTGCAAGCCATCTATCAGTCATAATTGGTTATCCAGACCCCTCCCAACTCTCAATGAGTCTCTAATCACTTTCTAATCAAATTTAAATTGCCTAAACCCTAGTTAACTAGCCTCAACCAAGATTAACTAAGCCTAAAACATGTTTATCCTAATCTAATCTAAAAGTGATTTTTGAGCTTTAGTCCCACATGCACCCAAATTCCAAACTCTTCCATTTGGAAAACTATAAATAGAAGGGTCACCCCTCCCTCTCAACACACACCTTGTTTACATAACAAAATATCTCTCACATTTGGAGATATTGGCATTAGACCTCATTTGCATTAGCCAAGCTAATAGGCATTTGATCTTGGCTATCCTCCATTGTTGAAGCTCCTCCATCTTACATCCATAACTTCATAGTAGGTTAGTAGGAGGGTATCTAACTTGGCCTTGTAGCCATTTTAGAGAGACCTCTTCACCTCCATTGAAGCAAACAACAAATCTAATTTGATTGCTCATAGGTTTAACTAGGTTCAATTTATGTTTTAAGTAATCATAGAGTAGTTAGAGATAAAATGATAGTGTTTTAGTTTAATTCATTATTGTAGAAGTTATCTTGTTTATCAATCATCTTGATGTTTATGATAGGTTTAGTTAGATCAAGGAAATACATATCTATTTTCTTGTTTATTAACATAACTAATCTTCTTATGCATACAGATCATGGACAAGACTATAGATAATGATATGCGCTCTTGAGTTGAAGACAAAAATTATCCATAAGAATTATTCCATGAGTAGATCTCATTGTATTGATATTGAAGATAAGGCTGAAAAATTACAAGTAATCACATGATTCTTGTTTAGTCATTGATCCTTAAAATAGGTAAAATGGAAGGTGAATGGTGCTCAAGGGACAAGTGTTTTAACTAGATAGAATGTGATATAGGACTTGATTCAACAATATAATGGTCAAAGATGTAAGGCATTGAGGGGCTCAGGTTTAGGTTTACCTTCGAGTGAAGACAAATGATAAGCACCTGATCCATAAGTATGAGTAACGATATATGGTTCAAGCTAATTAGGAGAAAATTTTCCCCATTTAATTTTTTTCCTCTTTTGTTACATGCTGATTTTCCTTCAGGACAAGGTCACCAACCTAGAAGGTTCATTCATGGACATGTTTATCGTAGGCATGTTTGATATGTTTTTGGTAGATTTGGAGGTGATCAAGAGAATTGAGATGACGTTCGTCTAATAACTTGATTTGTGCCTAAAGGTCTTGGTGAAAGTCATCATCATTGACCACCTCTTTGAGTGAGATACGAAGAAATGGAGTCTAGACTTCAAGAGGTAGAACAACCTTTATACAAAGAGACTAGAGAGAAAGGCGTGGAAGAAATTAAGGCATGAATAATATTGTGATAATCCCATAAGGAAAATGAATGTGTGTATGCCAATCCTTTCCAGTATCATCAACTACTTTCATAAGAATTTTGTTTAAGGTTTTGTTGATTGATTCTTCTTGGCCATTTTTTTAAGGGTAATAAGGTGAATAAAAACTAAGTTGAATGTTGAAGGCATCAAATATTTTCCATAGGGTTTTGTTTTTGAACTATTTTTCGTTATCAGTGATGAGACGGTGAGGAACACCAAAGTGAAAAATGATGTGATGGTTGATGAATTCACATATTTTCTCAGCTTTTGTAGAAATAAGAGGTATGGATTCAACCCATTTAGTGTATTATTTGGTAGTGGTAATAATCCATTGATGACATTGTGAAGAATGAGGATTGATATCTATGAAAAAATCCAAACCCCGTTGAGAGAAAGGCCAAAGGTTTTGTGTCACCTATAAGGCATGATTAAGAGTGTCATGAAGATCATCATGTTGCTTTGGAACTTCACACAACATTTGAGATAATAAAAATAATCAAGTTTTAATATGGGCCACTAATAGCCTAGGCAGAGAATGCATTTAGTGATAATTAAACCACTGAAGTGACCTCCAAAAAATTCTTTATGAACTTCCTTTATGGTATAGGGAATTTCAGAACTTGTAAGGCATTGTTGGAGGATACCATCAAAGTTGTGTTTGTAAAGAAGACCACCCATGATGACATAACGAGAGATAATTTTGAGAAAGGCTCATTGTCCATTGCATGTAAGATCTAGAGGTAGAATGGAAAGGGAAAGGTAGTCAACAAACTGCTAATACCAATGGTAGCGTGGGTCGGTTTGATGGTTCGACAAGGTTGATGTCTAAAAATAAATAAGAAGGTGATTTCAACCTTTTTATTATGACAAAAAGTTTCAAATCGAGGGTGAATCGGGTAATCGAGAAACAAGGCAAGCCATGATATTCACAAATTTATTAGTGGAACATAGGGTGGTTTGAAGTTCATAATGGTCAAAGGTAGTCAAAAGTATATCAACATGATTCTTATACTTCTGAAGTATCTCGTTATGACATTGGTATATACCATTAACTTGGTTTACAACTAGTTGAGAATTGCCAAAGATATTAATTGACTTAATGTCTAAGGTAATGGTGGTTTTAAGTCCTAATACGAGTGCTTCATATTCGGTAATGTTGTTAATATGATAAATTTCTAGTTTGAAAGATAATTACATAGGCTTACTATCAAGAGAAATGAGTATAAATCTTGCACCACCCCACGTTGACATTTGGAACCATCAAAGGATAAGGTCATCTGGTAAATGGTATTTTCCAAAGTGAGGGTAGTGATGGATTCATTTAGGAAATTGAATTTATAAGATTGATTACCAGAGAGAGGTTCATTTTTAAGTTGCTTAAAAATGGTTTGTCCTTTGAAAAAAAAATTGATGGATGAATTCAAGTTCTAGGTCTGCAAGAAGCATGAGCCAATGTGAAACACATTGATATTTATAGGGCTTGGCTTACATGTAATGTAAGGGGTTAGTATTGGTGAAAATTAAGGTGTTGTGGTTAAGTAGGTAATGGAAAAGTTTTCTGGCGAGAAAAACTAAGGATAAGAAGATTTTTTTAGTGTGAGTGTATCTAGTTTTGTATTCTAAAAGTGTATGAATTATATAATAAACCACTTGTTCCCTATATTACTCATCGTGATGAGCGAGCATGGAACCCAAGGAATGATCAGTATTAGAAATGTAAAGGTAAAATGGTTGGTAATCCTTAGGGAATGATCACCGATGGTTGGAGGAGGTATTTTTTTAAGGCCTCAAAGGATTTGTGGCATTCATCATCCCATTTCAAGGAGGTATTATTTTTTAGGAGATGATGAAATGGGTGGCATCGGTCAAAAAAATGTGAAATAAAATGATGAATAGGATACAAATTTCCTTCAAATCTATGCGAATTGATGAAGGTTAGTAGGTGGAGGAATTTTAGAATAGCCTTGATTTCAGTAGGGTCAAATTCTATACCATGCAAAGAAATGATAAAACTAAGGAGCTTTCGGAAAGGACAACAAAGACACGCTTCTTGGGTTGAAGGAAGACACAAAGATTTGATGAGATTTTCAAATATGACCTTAAGTATTGTCGGTGTTCAGCTGATGTTTGGATTTGGTAAGAATATATTCAACGTAATCTTCCAATATGCAATACATAATGTCATGAAAGATATAAGTCATAACCCACCGATACATGGCACCAACGTTCTTAATGCCAAAACACATAACACGATAGCAAAATTTACCCCAAGGAGTGATGAAGGTAGTTTTTGTTGATCTTCCAGGGAAAGTAATATTTGGTTATAACTTGAGAAACCATCCATGAGTGATAAAATCTCATTACTGGCAATGAGATCAACTAGTTGGTCAATACTAGGTAGAGAAAGTCATCTTTAGGGTAAGGTAAGTTAAGGTCATAGAAATATATGTAAATGTGGAGTCCTCTATCACTTTTGTGATAGGAACGATGTTATAGATCCATTGGGGATAATAAATGGGTAGGATGAAGGAAACCAAAAGAAGGCACTACAGTTCTTCTGTGACAAGAAGGGAAATGTGAGGATGCATTTTCCACAACTTCTGTTCTACAAGTTTGGCTTCAAGAATAACTACAATATTGTGGACCACAATGTTTGGGTCAATACCGGGCATATCAGTGTAGGACCAAGAAAAATCATTTCTATGATCTCATAGGAATGAGGTAAAATCTTCTTGCTTAGTAGCATCTAAATATTGGCCTATCTTTAAAATGTGTGGGTTGTCCTGAGTGTGGATATTGATTTTGATGGTCGATTCGTTTAACATGGTTTGTGTCTCATAAGGTAACAACTGGTGAATATAAGAATATTCTGCACCAAGGTAGGTGAGAATAGACTCATTATCCTAACATTGAATGACATTAATAGAAGGTGTATCATCATCGATCATGTCAAGATATAGGAAGGGAAGAGAAGAGGGAGCCTTGTCATCTCATTGATAAGTTAGAGGTCCTAGGGAAATGGTGTTCATGAAAAAAAATTAGGAGGAATGGATTATGCATTCATAGAATCCGTAGGTGAAGGAAGTTTGTCATCCTCAATGAGTTCAACTATGGATTTCTTGGAAGATGTTTCAGAAAATCCAATACCACTTTGTTCTTTATGTTTACATGTGGTGTACGAGATGACAATATGATGGCCTTGTTTATAAAAACCAAAGCCAAAACCCTTCCATGCACAATGATGGAGGAAGGTGTGGGAGAAGCGGTGATTGGTGAGGGATTGAAGGTCAGATGAAAATTGTCACATTTAGGTAGGTGAATCGGGCGAGTAGGTATAAGTATCAAGTCCCCCATATGATGATTTGGTACAAAGGTGGGGAGGACAATAAGGGAAAACCTCACCTATGTGGTGATCATATCGGGATGTTGGTGAAGGTTATCATACTCTTAAGGAGTAAGGAATTTGTGAATGTTGTATAGGCGGTACTCCCCTAGAGTGAGATGTTCAAAACATCTTCTAAGGGATCGTGAGCTTGATGTATGTGGGTAGCGAGAAATGGATAAATTACTTGGAAGTGAAGAAGAAGAATCATTGGTTGGTTTATAAGTAGATTGGTTAGGCTGCAGAGGCGGGGACTACAAAGTGGGAAAAGAAGAGCTAGGTGTGGGTAAGGTAGTGGAAATGTTGGTGGAAGGGATTGTGGGTGAAGGAGAGGTGGTGGCGATGGAAGAAACCTTAATTGGTATAAGGAAGTCATTAGGTCTATACAACATGTTACAAGTTTTGAATGGTGAAGGGTTAGCTGGAATGGTATAGTTATGTCCTTCATGTTCAAATTTTACACAATGATGTAAGGTTGAAGGAACATAACCCATGACGTAGATCCAAGGTCATCCAAGCAACAGGTTGTACTAGAATTCCCCCTCTAAGACATAAAATAATTTTGGAATGGTAAGGGGCACCATGTGAATGTGGAGAATGATGGTACCAAGGGTTGAAGTTATGGCATCATTGAATGAATGCATCATGACTTGGTTATTATGAATGTAATTGCTGGGGATGCACATTTTCTTGTATGCATGAGAAGAGATTATATTGATTCTCGGCACCACCATCGATCATAATGTGTTAAACATGTATATTATCAATGTAGATGGATATGAATAGGGAGGGATCAGGATCATCGATTAGAGAGGTACAATCTCGTCATCAGAGAAACTAAGAGCGACTACTTGATGAGTGGTAGTGGGTACAGAGGAAGGTGATGAATTGTTCAAAGAGGCCACATGGTGAGGGGTGATAATGGAAGCCACAAGCATAAGGTTATTAGGTAAAACCTCTTTGGATTGTAGAACCTTTTTGAGGGTCCATCGATGAGACTTATAGGTTTGAAAAAGCTCATATAATGACATTTTAAGAGGAGATTGGTGCAACGATTTGATCATTATAAGATGGGTGACCCATTAGAAATAGGGTATGTGGGTCCTCGAATGGTAATTCTTGGTGCGGGTGTAGATGGTATATTGGGCACAAGATTGGTAGATGGGCTAGTTGCTTTCTCCTTTCCTTTGTCTTTCTAGGTGTGAGTGGCAATGCTAACCATATTAATATGGGGTGAGGGAGCAACTGAGTCATGATAAGTGTAGCAACAATACGGGAAATAGAATGATGAGGGCATATACTGGTGTTGTGTAAAGAAAGCAATGCATTGGCATTTAGGTAGAGGTTTGGCTAACTCTCTTATGTAGACCATGTTGATCTCAAATTTTGGAGGATAAAAGGGTTGTGGAGGTGGAGATGAAGGTCACTAGATAGGTAAGGGATGAGGGTGTGTGGTGATAGGTGAAGGGGGAATAAGGTCCTCATCTAAAATATCATCATCATCAAAGTTTTCTTCAGGAGGACATAATTGGAGTAGAACGGTCTTTAGAGCCTTACAGTTTTCTACATCATGCCCTAACACATGATGATAGGTGAAATTTTTGTATCATCAAACCCTTCGTTTAGGTTTGAGTGGGTCATAAGGTCTAAGTGGTGGCAATGTGATGACAATGGTCTCTAAAAGGTTTGCTAAGATGTTGGTATAAGATCTTGCCAATGGATCAAAATGTGAAGTAAGTGTGGGTTGAGATGGAGGTGTGAGTGATTTTGGTGGGAGAGGCACCATGGGAGGTGGAATCGGAAGTGGAATAGGTTTGATCACTAGTTTGGTAGGTTGTATTATTTTAGGCTTGGGTTGTACCATCTTGGGTAAAGGTGTAGCAGATGAACTAGCGATAGAAGGTGTTGTAGGTTTGACTACCTCTTTGGAGGGTAGTTGGTTTTTCAACTTTGGTTGCACCTTCCTGGGTAAAGGTGAAGATGACATGCATGATGTTGAAGGGAAGGTAGATGGTAGAAGGGGATGGGTTAGCCAAGGTGATAATGAAGGTGCAGTGAAGGTTTTTGGAAGAGGCAAGGTGGAGGGTATTTGTTGAAGAGTGGGGAATATCATAGGTAGAGATGAGGCTACTAGAAGTGGTGCGGGTATAGGTGGTAAATAGGTTGTAGGTGACAGAAAAGGTGTATGTTGTGCAGGTAAGTTAGGTGTAACAAAGGTTCATGATGAGGAGATGGGCTGTTGTGTTTTTATTTTACCTTGGGTAGGATGTTTCTTGGCCAAGGTGGATGGGTGAGGTCTTAGGATAGATGGAAGTGGTGAAGGTGAAAAAGGGGTAGTAGGTGAAACCGGTGTATGTGGCCTAGAAGGTTGGGTCTTCCTTTTAGGTGGAGGTATGGTTTTTGCGTGGGCTTGTGAGGATGTGGCTAAATCCAATTTGACAAGAGGATGGAATAGGCTTGATGTTGGCATGACTCCCAATGTGGTGATGGTTCGGATGTGGGGAAGGTGTAGGTGCAGGTAGGTTCCTAGGCATAGGAACATGTTTGATTATTGGTAAGGGTTTAGGTGTAGGTGAGGGTGATGAAGAAGATGTCATTATAATAGGCTTGGGCATGGTTGGTTTGGTTGTCTAAAATACCTTTGGATAAATCATAGAGGTATCAATAGATGACATTTTCATTTGGGTTGAAAAAGGTAGCTGAAGGCATCCCCAAAGCATGGAATTATCAACATAATCTAAGAGGTCATCCAGGCATGAAAATGACACTATTTTATGAGGAGATGTTGATTTAGTAGTAATACCTGTAAAAATGTCTATGAGACAGGGAATTGGTTGGCTTTGGACTCTTTGGGTAAGAGAGATGAGAGAAAATCAATAGGATCTTGGAAGGCTAATGGGGAATGGTCACCAATAGGTAGTGGCAATTCTAAAGGATCCCCTATGGGTAGGGAGATGATGGGTAGGATGAGGTAGGTTCCTCTTTCGGTGGAGAGGAAGGTGAGAATGACTCTCCCATGGGTAGGAGAGTTAACATCGCAGGTTGTTTGTTAGGTTACGAGGTGATTGGTGAAACAACATCAATAAATATTGAGGAATCCTCCATGGGTGAAGGGGGATATGAAGGGAATCCTTTATGGTTAAAGGATTAGATGAAATAGGTTCCTCCATGGGTAAAGGTTCTCATGCAAGAATCTCCTTGATAGAGGGGATAGGAGGAAATTGAAGAAGTGCTTTATGCAATTCGAAAAAACATGAACTTCATGGACATTATTTTCATTATTCGAAGGTTCACTAGTTTGGTTAGATGATGGGGTGTGATTAGGAAATGGCTTCTTGAAGATATGCAAGTTCTGATTATCTGGTGTGTTCAGGTTGTCCAAGACAAGATCTTTGTTGTCTAACATTTCCTAGATAATGTTTTTGAAGGTTATACAATTACCATCGCTATGACCTTTAACATGATGATAGTTGTAGTAATCATGTTCCTTGTACCATGTAGGCATAGGATGAGCGGGGTTAAAAATATTATGTGGCTTGATGGGTGGAAGATAAATTACTCTGGATTTTAGAAGTTTTTCTAAAATGCAATAATAGGAATCTCCTATGGGAGTGTACTTTCATTTTCTTGCACAACTGGAAAGTTTGAATGGGAGAAAGCCTAGACGTAGATTTTGATTGATTTGATGGGTGAGATGGGCCATTTTTAATACTACCATGTTGGCATATCCTTTAGATTTGGAATAATTTTTTTGATTTTTGGAAGAGGAAGAGACATCATTTCACTTTAATGTAGCATTTTTGTTACGCGATTAAATTTTCTTCTCTTCTATGGCACGGATTTCAATTTTTATAGCCATGGTGAACACTTCATCAAATGTACGGAAGGTTTGGACTTGAAGAGTTGGTGAGATGTGTCTGGCACAAGCCCTAGTAAATAAATCTATAAGCTTGGTTTGAGGTAGTTGGAATGTAAGCTAGTTGATGAGGATTTACCAATGAGTGACAAAATCTACAATAGATTCGTCTTCGTATTATCATGTTGAGTACAAGTTGGTCATGGTGACCTTCTTGATGATATTGATCTAAAAATGGTTCAAGAAGGATTGACCTATTTGATTAAATGAGTAAATGGAATATCGAGGTAAACCACTATACTAATCAAATGTAGGTTCTGTTAGGGACATTAGGAATGCTTGTAAGAGTAGAGAGTCATCATGTGTAATTAAATAACACCCATGTTTGAAAGACCGCAAGTGTTGTGGCAGGTCCTCTTTGTTGTTGAACCAGTTGAATTTGGGCATTTCCCAATGCATAGGGTATGGAAAAATGGGAATAGATGGATGAATGGGCTCATTGAATATTTCTTCGTATGTCAAAGAGTTGCAAGATCCAGAAACCAATGCTTCTAATGTTTGCATATTTTCTCCTTGTAGTATAACGGGATAAATGGTGAATGTATGATGAAGAAGGAATCCCATTATATGGTGGTGTAGAGTATGAGAACTATGAGGGGGAATAGGTGCAAGTGGAAAATATCTTGAATAGGCGATAGACAAGATAGGTGGTTTTTGGTGATATGTGTAAGTAGTTGGGGTACATGTAGTGATTGTTCTAGTGATGGGGTAAAGAGTAGATGGAGAGGAAGATGTTTTGGAATAGAGTATGGGTTTTTGACACCATGGGTGGTTACGATGTGATAGGTATATATAAGGTGGAAGGTGCAGATGAGGCTATGCTTAGGGTGGTTGATGAAGGAATGGTTGACACCATGGGATCAACTAACGTCAAAAGTGTGAAATATGTGATAGGTACAATAGATATTGATGATGTGGGGTCAAGTTGGGATACCACGGGTGGTAAGGTGGAAGAAGGTAAGGCCGAGTTAGTACTAGCTAATGTGGAAGTGGGGGTGAGGGTAAGGGGGATAGACACATGCATGACATATACCAATTATCTTGAGTAGATGAATGGGTGAGATAATGTTGTAAAGCATTGGGGTTTTGTGTAAGGAGTCTTGCGAACTCCTCATCATCGTTACTGATGATAATGGACTGAGTAGGATCCATAGGTGACAAGATGTAAGGTGTCGATGGGATAGGTAGGAGTAGATGAAGGATTGTGTGGAATACAAGGGCGTTGGTTTGACTACAATTCAAAACCATGTGAGTTGGTGTAGGCTTGGAATTTTATCTCTATAAATGACACATAAAAATAGAAGAAATGGAGAAAAATAGTTCCGGAAGGTGAAAACTGATGTTGTTTTAATTAAAAATTTAAAACATAGGAACCGATGATGGTTTTGTTAACCAATGACAAAGGATAGAGGGTGACTAATGATGGTTAGGATGACCGATACCAGTTACTTATGGAAAATCAAAAGTTTTGCAAATGAGGCAATAATTGATGAAAATGAAGTAAAACCTGGATTTGATAGTGATTTTAAAGATCCATAGGTATGATGATGTATCTGGAAAACCCCGAAAGAATAGAAATGTGATGAGTGTTGTTTTGGTGAAATAATCTAAAAAATAGGAAATGACAATGGTTAGGTAAACCGATGATGGTCAGATGTAAACCGGTGATGGTTGTTGGACCGATGCCAGTCACTGTGAAATTTGAAAAGATGAGGAAAATGGGATTTAGTGACTTAGATTAGATAAAATACCAACCCAAAAACCTGAGTATGGTAATGATGAACCTTGACACACTCAGAAATAGTCGAATACACCAACTATGATTGTGGAGTGTGAAAGGAAGAAAAGAAATGGAGAAAATGACCTCTCAACTCAAAACAAAAATCAAGCAAAAACTAAGAAACACGAAATCCTATTGGTGAATTTTATGTTTTAGCTTATGCTATTTAGGATTGACTTGTGAATAGAAAAGATTTTTGGTTTGATAGAAGGTACCCTATGAAAAGCCAAGAACTAAGGATGGTTTCAGGTAAAGTTTTTGTGGGGGTGGTCCTTTCTCTAAGATAATGACTAGATAGAGAAACTAGTTGGGCACCCACTATCAATCCTTTGATTGTGTGATCATTGACAACTTCTTCCAGGTAGGATGATGTTTAAGAAGATGTGTAAATTATTTAAGTGGTTTGGTATAGAGAGTGTGCAAAGTGAACTACGATTGAATTAGTCAACCATCACTTGGCATGACTTCTAGTGTATAGGTTTCCCTCAATTAATGTGAGCTACAATGCAACAAACCAGAATGAAATGTAAATGTTTTAAGCCCAAATCCACAATTACGTTTGATGTAGAAAATGGAGAACATGAAGAGGAATGCTCTTTCACTAATGTAATGCAGTAGAAAGAAATATGTGTTCTTTTTAAATCACCAAAAGAATAATTTATTTTAGACAATATAAAGAAGGAGAATATTCTAGAGAAGAAAATTAATGTGAATAATTTTCAAAGGGAAATAAACACACAATTTTTACCTAGGAATGAAAAATGCAACAGAACCCCTGATGGGTCCCATCGGCATGCCAAAATGTTTCACCGGATTCTTAGTAGATTAATGAAATAGATAAGGGTAAAATAGGCCAAGGAGGAATACATGTTGTTCATTGGTTAAAGGTTGTGCATGCGAATTTGATTTCTGATCCAAGTTGATTGTGTGAGCTTCCTTTTGGCTAGGAGGAACTACCTGAAATACAAAGCAAGACCACAAAACATAGTTAATAGCAAAAGGTTAGTGGATTGCCTAGCGTGAGCTAGATCTAGGAAGTGTGATACTTCCTCGATGGTTGTCAATCCATTGATATATATAATTCAATATAAAGTAAATGAACATGCAACTAAAAGAATCTAATGTTAGTGTTCTGATTTAGGTATCTCAGATTACTATCAATGTTAATCCAATTAGATGTTTTAATAATTAAACTAGTAAAGGTCCCAGGGTTAGTTTGTAGACTAGGTAAGTGGTATAAAGGACACGGTAGAGTCCTGGGTAATAATTAGTGAAGTTTGGGATTGATTTGGGGAATTAGGAGGCTTGCTGGTCTAAGGCAGTCTACCAGATACAAAGACCAATGCCATTTAGTGTATGACAAATGAAGTTTTACATTTGACCGATACCAACTTAATATGACTCATATCGAGTTCTGTAAGAGTGGCCAAATGTTATAAATAGGTATCTAGGTTCTCTTTTTATCTACATGGAGAGTTGGGAAGGTCTATGGTGAGGTTATAGGTGGGGTACCAGGTTTTAACAAGGATTTTTGGGTGTTAAGGTCATTTTAGTGAAATTTTGACACAAGACACAATAAGTGACGTTGGTCGAGTGATCGATATTGGTTAAGGGGAAAGTGACAATGATCAAGGTAACCGGTTTCGAGTAGGGGCAATTTGGTGAAAGTTGATAAAAGGTAATTTTGGGCTTCTCTGATTACATAGAGAGTGAAGGAGGGATTATTAGGTTCATAATAATATGAGGAAGACTCGGGAAGGTATAAAGGATAGGTAGGGAAAGCCAGAAGGCTGGGATTAGCTTGATAGGTAGATGGGAAGGAAGGTGGGGATGGAGGAATACAAGGAAGAACAAGATCTAATAACAAAAAGATAAAGAACCTATTAGATAAGTACAAAAATGATGCAAAATCAAATGTACTTACTTGTATTTGCAAGCCTAGTTGGGTGAAGGATGGTGATGGTCGATCTGTGAAGAACTTGGTGGTCAGTGCTGCTGATAGTGCTTCCTGGAGTGCTACCATGAATGCCAATGCCTTTGGATCAGTCTCAAGTACTTTCTTGGGCCTCTGGCTGAATGTATTTTGTCATCTTGATGCTAAGAAAACTCTGGTTTATGCTTGAATGTAGATATCTCTCTCCAAAACTCAAAGTGACCAACCTGGGAAAAAGGTTACAAAATTGTATATATGGTAACCAATGATGGTCAAGGTGACCGACATCGGTTGTGGGTTAGCCGACATCGGTTAGGGTGGGAAATCCTAGGTTTACCAAAAATAGTAGATCTCTATTTTTTTCTACTTGTCAGTCTGGGTCTCGAGTGATGGTTATCACTTAGATAAGTAGGAGTGTTATTAGAGAAGGGATAGAAATTAAATTTTAGGATTATACTAAGTCCCAATTGGTTAGGATAAGTAGAGACTAAGTCTTAGTTAATTAATAGGCTAAGAATAAGTCCATGGTGAGGTGTCTAGGTGATGTGTATAGGTGATGTGTAAATTAACCTAATTAAAGTAATTAAATTAATAAATAATGTGAGGATGGGCATTAATTAAATTAATATGATTGTGGGGTAAAGGGGTCATGGTTAGATGAAAACATTATGTTAACTCGATTGAAAGGGGACCGAGGGGAGTCTCGATCTAAATTTTGTGTCTACACATACCTTCATTTTTAATAAAGAAAAGAGGAGACATCTGAGGCTGCAATATATTCCTTATGCATTGATTAATGACATGGTGTTCAATAGGAATATTGATGGGGTGCTGCTCGATGCATGAAAGGTGATTAATGTGGCAAGGTTTTGATTGAGTTCCATGATGGTTTTTTAGGAGGACATTTCTATGCTAAAGCTACAGCCATGAAGATCATAAAAGAAATAAACTTATGGCCTACATTATTCAAGGATGCTCACAAGTGGGTTAGGAAGTGCAGGGAATGCACACCATTCACCAGAAAGAAAAGATTAGCATCCCTACCACCTCATCTAATTCAAGAGGATCAGTCATTTGCATAATGGGGCCTTGATTTCATTGGTATGATCAATCAACCATCTAGTGCGAGTCATAAATGGGTACTTATAACCACATATTATTTTAGTAGGTGGAATGAATCCATGTCCATGAAGGAATCCATTGAATCAGTCATCTTGGAATTTCTTGAAGAAATTGTTACAAGGTTTGGTGTCCCTCAGACCATCATTTTTGATAATGAAAAATATTTTCTAGGATCTAAAATTTCTAATTGGGCTTTGGGACTTGGGATTTATCTAAAAATTCCTCCAATTATTACCCCAAGGTAATGGATTGGTAGAGTCAACTAACAAGAACCTAATCAGAATCATGAAAAGGACAATGGACATCAATCAAAGATAGTGGCACACAAAGGTAAAAATTCTCTTTGGGTGGACATGATAACAACGAAGAAGGCAATTAGAACTTCTCCCTACAAACTGGTATATGGTAAAGAAGCAAGATTTCCATTGTCACTTGAGTTGCCTTCATTTGAATTAGCTCAATAGCTGGAATTTGAAGGCATGAATCAAAGGGAAATCAGGATGGTATAATTGGTGTAGCTAGAAGAAAGAAAAAATGTCTCCATGGTTAGGATGGAACAACATCAGGCATTAACCAAACAATGGTTTGACAAAAAATCTAGAAATCAAACATTCAAGGTTCAAGAGTTATTTTTAAAGTGGGATGTGGATTAAGCTACACTAGGGAGACACTCCAAATTTGATGTTATTTGGAGTGGACCATATATCATCACCACCTGTAAGTTAGATAACTCATTTGAGTTGTTTGATCTTGATGGGAATGTGTTTGAGTCTCATTCAATGGGATTCATCTCAAGCCTTCTCTTTAAATATATTTTCATGCATCTTGTATATAGTAGAGTAGAATTTCAATTCCTTCAAGTGATTTCATCACATTTATTTATTGGTAGGGTAGGTTTATTTCCTCGGTGCTCTGCCTTGTCTTGTTGCTCGAAGATGTTCTTGTGCATTGTTTCATCATATTCTTAGGATGTAAGGGAAGGAGGTTCAAAATATCAAGGATTAATTGTAGTCACCTTAGAAAATAAAATGTAGAGAAACTAAATTATGTTGAAGACCATATCCAGTTGATATTAAAATTACGAGTTTTCAAGTTGATTGCATGCCCAATGGATGCAAAGGCTACTAATTATATCATAGAGAAAATTGGTTTTCCATGGACTTAGATTAATTGGTTGTGGTAGTGTTTAGGCATGCCAATGATTGAAATATAATTCCATGAATAAGGAGTGAATTCCATGGAGTGAGGGAAAAACTTGAGGAACCACGAAGGTCTAAACTATGAAATAAAATAAATACAAAATATGTGGTGTAAAGAAATCCATCCATGGAATTCAACATGAGGACACACTATACTAATGCTGCAGAGTAAAGAAGAAAAGTTGGTGATTCTACAGAACATAAGGAGGAACCGTGGAAGCCAAAATCCACGCAAGACTTAAAGAAGAAAGTCACGTAGTGAAGGAAAATAGTAGTTTTCCATGGATTACTAAATGAACATGAATCTGATTTGATCTTTACAAATCTAATATTATTTGAAGGAATCTTATCCTTCTCCATGTGAAGGGAATCAAATTTCATGGATTAAATATTGGTAGGTGGCTGAAGTGAAGAAATACGTCTCCAACACGCAAAGGGGTTGTTCTAGATGACTTAACCACCAAAATTAAATGTAGTATGGGCATCATTTCTTTCTCAACAAGGAAAGTGGAGTGGGTATGTGGTTTTACAGAGATAATATGATATTCTTCGAGAATTGAATGGAGGTAGTCGGTTGGTGTAAAGGGGAATTCATGTTTCCTTCACTTCTTTCCTTCTTTCCCTTCTTCAAATTTCTATATATTGTAATGTGATGCCCAATTTTAATGTTGGATATTTCAGGAATACAAGGGCATAATTTCATGTTGTGTAAGTATTCTAAGGGTTGCATGCCTTGGGCTCAATTTTTTAAAATGTTTTTAATCCTACTCGTATCTTGATGATCTATGCATGATCTTTAAGTAATAACATTTGGTTTTGTGGATTATTTTGGCTTTAGATATTGTTCTATTGCACTCTTTTTCCTCTCATTTACTTATAGGTTTTTTGCATGCATTGTTTCAAAGTTTGTGTTCATTGTGTGTTGTCATGCAAATTTGCAACAAGGAAATTGACAGTTTCCGAGTATGACAACTATACCCTTGTGTTAAATTTTTCAATTTTTACCCTTCCAAGGCTCCCGCATTTACCAAATCATTCCAAGTGACCTCCGATTGATGTTATCTCATCTCCTAGGTGATTTAGGAAATTCCATTCATTCCGCCTAGGTGATAGTAGGAGTTCATTGAAAATTACAAGCTTCAGGAAGGCAGTGGGAAGGGCTATCACTGACCTTCCTAGGACATGAGAAACCCCATGGAGTGGAAAATAAAAGCCAAACCAGAAAATGGAATTTATTTACAAAGATTTAGGAAGGACTTAGAGAAGTTGGGGCAGTTTGACCAAAATTAGGGTTCATAGGCCTAGGTAGTGCATAGGCCAAAAATGTTGTTGAGCTTTGGAAGGTGATTCCAGGAGCTCCAGATAGAGTTAGAAGAAAAAAATGAGATCTTAAGAAAGGTAATTCCAAGACCTAAAATATTGTGGAATTAGTATTTTCACAAGACTTTGGCTCATCATGTCTGCAATAAGTTTTTCTAAAGCCTAGGTAGTGCACAGGGCCGAAAAAGCAACTAAAATTTGGGAAGTGATTCGGGAGTTATCAATGGATTTAAGAAAAAAATTCATTGGAAAGGGAATTAAAATATCTAAAAGATGGTGAAATTATTTTTTCACAACACTTTGTAGCAATAGGTCTACAATCAGTTTTTAAAGGCTCTGCTTTATGAAACTAGAACAAACATCCACCTTTTCATGGAATAGATGGAACAATTAAGATTTGATACACCAACCATTTGATTTCAAAGACAAATTATAGTAAAATTCATATAACATTTCACCAAAAACTTCAATCGAAGCTCAAGTTATCATTGTTTCAAGTTCACTCTCAAGACCTCATACTTAGTCAAATTTTGAATAGGACACATGTCAGCACCAGGAGCCTGGCACATTTTTTTGTTCCTTACGTCCCTCAAGCTCAAGGACATGAGGGTCAAGAAATTTTCTCAACCCGTAAAATCCCTCTAGACCCACATATGACCTCCATGATCACCGGTTCTGTCCCCATGTGTTTTTAGAGCTCAAAGCCTTCAATGTTGGATCACTTGCACATCTCATCATCTAGCGTGCTATGAAAATTTATGTCCCTCATATCCCTTTGAGGTGGGGACATCAAGGAATATAAATTTCACCCACCTCTTAAGGATACTCCTGATCACCCATGTGACCTCTTCAAGAGTGAATTTCTAGCCCCGTGTGTTTTTCACACCTTCATTCTCAATCGTCAAATCAAGTACCACGTGTCATCACTTGGCACACAATGAAAACTGATTTCCCTCATGTCCCTTTGAGGTTAGGGATATAAAGGTCTGAAAATTTTTCCTAGCCCCTCCATGGAAGCCTCATGGTTCCTCATGTGACCGACTTCCATGCCCTCGGTGCTTTTAAGTTGTTTTTGCTCAAATTCCCTATTGTCGATCTCTCGCCAAATGTCAAGTGAAAGTACACCATGAAAATTGATGTCCCTCATGTCCATTTGAGGTGATGAATGTTATGAACATGAAAATACACCTCATCCCTTCTTAGCTTTATTTCAAATTTTATAAATCCCTCCCGCTTGTAACATCTATCATCTAACATTCCGTGCACAGATTGCTTTGTGAAACTCCTCTGCGCAACTTCCTACCACCACTCCGCCATTTCCAAAGCTCAAACCAGATTCATCATAGTTATAAAATCATCTACCCCATGGTGATATGAAGTTCTTGGAATAATATTTCATCAAATTGAGGAGAACAAATGAAGAACATAGAAGAAGAACAAGGAAAATCGCCATTGTCGTAAAATGGAATTTTGAAGAGATCTTGCAAATAGATGCACAGATTGATGAACTATATTTTTATATTCATTCCTCTATCAAAAAACATTAGAAAAAAACCTTCACACCCTCCTATCATGGCATTAACCATTCACAGTGAAGAAATCCTCTTTCTATCCCAATAGACAAAAATCTTGATTTCCGTCAAGTGGGTCGGATCGAAACAAGATTTCACTGGAAGCACATGAACTGAAAACCCATATAAAAAATGTGATTTCAGTCACAAATAGAGGAGAAAACTAGGCCTATAATTTTTGAGGTCCATTAATGGTTGTCGTGTCTAGAAGTGCCGCCGGAGTCGAACTATAAAAGTTTTAAATCTCCCAAACTTTTGATCGAGTAAGAAAAAAATTTCAAAGGGTCCATATTGGGAAAAAAAACATATCAGATTACTTTGTTCCACATCAATCCAACCTTCAAGCCCAATTTCTAAAAATAGTAGGTCTTCTGCATAGAGGACTATTATTTTGGGAAAGTCATCAATAGAAGAACCTGCGAAGGAGATCTTTGAAGACAGAGGATGCACTGCAGTTGGAAGTTCATCAAAACAAGCATCTTGTTCCAAATTTGAAACTTAATAAAAATAGTAAGTGATCTCATAGACCCCTGATATAACTAGTAAATCAACTAGAAGGCAAGGGGAACACATGGAAAAATAGTAATTCGAGATACCAAAATCATCGAGGTTTGGAAAAGCTAATTTGTGCACTTGCCAAAAATAGTAAGTTGTCATGTGGGCACTTACTAAAAATAGCTTGATTACTCCAAAGGCTATATTTCACAAATAGAGAATGTTGGGAGTTGAATATTAAAGCTGACATCACTATTTGGAGCCCGAGAGGAAAAATTATCCACACTTACTAAAAATAATTTCATTTTCCAAATATATTAGATTGATGTTCGATTCACGGGGGTAATAACTGTGCAAGTGAGGTCACTTTCATTGATCTCAACAGTGTCTTTCAACACTCATATGTGAGGTGGAACTCAAAATTGACACTTTGTCAAACTATTCATAATGTGTTTCATCAGGATCATGTTCAAATCAGTGTGGCAACATTGCAAGGAGTCAAGACAAGATTTTTCCTAAAGCTTCAACATCTTTAGAAGGGATCTCCAGGAGAAACACCCACCATCACCAGAGGTTACATTCAGTAGTGTTTCTAAACACTCAATTTAAGGTGTCCATAGGTCATCAAAAGGTAGTTTCTTGTCCATAGCATGAGTAAATGATTTAAAATGAGGAATTCAAGGGAGTGGGGATCTTCTCATCAACATGACATGGAGAATGATTCGGCATTGAGTAAAAACATCCAAGATTTTTCAGGAGGCAAAGGATTTAGAGATTCAAAATTTCATCTCCTTAGAAGAATCAATGGACTTCATCAGGGGAAACATCCTTTCTTTTCCTCTCTCTCTTCTTTCACCCCAAATTTCTCTCTCCTCGATATTCTAATCTTCCATTGGGGTTTCACTTTTTCTCTTAATGCTTCTAATGCAACAAGTCACCTTTATGTTAGAAAAAGGGACTTAATGTTTTCCTAGGAAGGTAAAGAGTCTTAAGTCATGTCAAGACATACAAAGAGTCATTAGGGAGTATTTGAAGATTCATTTCTCTTCCTTTAAATTGTAAATCAATTCCCATTTCAAAGGTTTGTTGATTGATTTTGTAAACTCAAGAGTGCATTGAGAGAAAAAATGAGAGCCAAATTCTTACATTCCCCTCATTCTCAAATTTCTTCCATTTCCCCACTATGTACAAATTTGGTTTGAGAAATCAATACAAGAAGAAGGGCTTTCTAGCTTTCTTTGACTAAGGGATTTCTTGAGTGCTCATCAAATTCTATTTGGTCTTATTGCTACTTGCGAGTTGCTTCCTCTTAATGTAGTGCATGTGATGAAACTTATAACTAGTGTGTGTAGGAATCTGATTTTCTATCTCTGACATTAGTTCTCATACCTCTTTTCTCACTCCCCTATCCTTCTCTTCAGAAAAAGTATTCTCTAGAAAGAAATTTCTAACTTTTTTGTAGGGTTAGTTGAGTGCTCCTGTTGGATCCCTAGTTGAAATTCCACCATAGAAATCTGCCTTTACTCGCTCATGCATATATGGAATTTTCACCGGTTAAGTAGAGGCAATTAGATTCACAAAGCGTTGGAAATAAATCCATAAGTTTTTCCCCAATAAATTTTCTTACCAACAGTTTTTGGCACCAACCGTGGGACAGATTTATCAACATTTACACCCAAAATATGATTACGAGGTCCAAAAATTAAAAAAATCAATATTGAAAAAAATTTCATGGAAATCCATTGGAAAATATACATTGTCAATTCTTGTATGTGACCATTCATATTCCCAATATAATAATTTCTAAAATTTGGCTGAAGGAAGATACACTAGGTTAGGAAGGTCAAGAGGTGTGGTTGATTGCAATTTTGAGGCTTTCCAAAATCAATAAGAATGAATTAGAGATAATCCATACTTCTCTCAAGCATGGTCTCCATCGGCTCTTCAAAAATTCACCTAGAAATCTTATCCAATCTCCTTTTGATACCCCCTTCAAATTATCCCATTTTGAAACCACCATTGAGCATTGAGTTCGGAGAAGAAGAATAATTTAAAGAAGAAATTTTAGAAGCAAGAGTTGATGCGAGAGTAAAAGAGACAATGGAAGATGAAGAATAAATACCTAAACCCATTGTCTCGTGGGGAATAAATATAGGATCGTTTACTCTTGAACCCCATCTTCACAATCTATCAATAAGTTCCCACAAGAACTTTCCAAACTTCAAAGGCGATGGCACATGGATTCCTGAAGAACACATCACTACTTTCACAATGTCATGTGAAATCCTTGGTGTTGAACATGAAGATTTTGTCGTGAGACTTTTTGGAGTCCCTCTAAGAAAAGCGGTGGAATGGTTCTACCTCCTACCTTCCCTAGCCATCACTTGTATAAATGAAATCAAAAACTAGTTTGAAGGAAGATTTAAATTTACTAAGGACTGTCAGGACCTCTTGGTGCAGTTGGCTGAAATGAAGAAAGAATAAAGTTAAACTATGAGAACTTCATAGCTTGTTTTGAATGGTTGGTTCATAGGATACTTGAAAGAAGATTCACCTTCAAAAACAATGTCAAGAGATTCTTCATCAATTCTCAATCACTAGAGGTGGGATTTTTCCTACGAAGAGTTCAACCGAGGGATATTGTAGAAGCAAAAAGATTAGCCATTGAACTTGATGATGATCTCATCCTATCTGGAAAGATCAAGAATCCCTTAAAGGGTAAATCTCAACATCCTGGAGATGAAAGAACTGATCCTTTTTGTATAAAATGGAAAATGAAATGGCATCATTGAGGAGGGAAATATTTGAACGAGTTTCTTCTCAAAGAAGCAACAAAAATCAGATTGTAGGAGCACCCCGAAGGCTTTCCTTAGAAGCACCACCTATCAATACAAGTTGTAGGATTCAAGATAATGAAGAAGAACCTAAAAAAAAAATGAAGGTGATAGTTTCCTAAAAGTCAAAGCACTTGAGAATGACACACAAATAAAATTCTCTCGAGTATTCGGAGGTAATTAAGATAACAAATAAGATGCAAATAGTTTCTCATGTGCAGTATTCACTCATTCTTAGTCTAAGAAAGGAGCACCTCCCTTCACTACAATAAAGAAAAAGAAGGTTGATGATCCTCCTATGGTAACTCCATAAAACAAAATAATCAGTCAAGGATCTCCACTTCCACCTTACATGGAGTACATATTTGAAAAACTTGATCCTGTATCAAGTAAAAAGGCTCACGTATTTCCAAGTAAGTCTTCTAATGCCTCTTCTAATTCTAAGTTTTAATCTGCTCCTATAAAATCTAGTACTTTGAAAGTTCCTAGTGTACCTTTCAAAATACCCTCCATTCCCCAAACATCAAACCTTTCCTCCAAACATGTCTCGACTCCAAAATAGGTCCCTTCATTCCACTTTCCCAAATCTACTCCCTTTGAATTCATAGAACATGTAAACAAATTTAAGGCACAGATTACAAAAACCAAATATCTCGTGAACTTATCCCAAACAATTTGAGAGATTTGTTCAATACATCAAGAGTGGTAGTTTAACAACCAATGTTATATCTCCTAGTTCTAAAGGAATAATACCAAACCCACTTACACCTCCATCACAGAACATGCTTTCATTGAGTGCATCCAAGACTGATAAGGTTGAACCTTTCTATGTCTCTCTTCTTGTTGGAGATTATGTATTGAACAACTGCATAATAGATTCTGGTGCCTCGACAATGTAATGCCTATAAAGGTCACCAAGGCTCTCAAAATCACTATGACTCCACCGGTGGCTCTTGTTACTCCTAGACTCAAAAATGGTCCCACTTGTATGGAAGGTCAAAAATGCACATGTGGTTCTCGCCAAATTTCCGGAAAAAGGTTTCATGATGATTACGTAGGCTACATTCCGAATTCATTTGGAATGTTGCTAAGTAGGGGTTTTGTCAGTAGTTGGGGGTAAGATCCAAATGAAATGGTCTTCTACAACAATTCTAGTTAAGGGAGACATGGAAAAATTGCTTCCAGAGAAGAAGATGAGGTACACAATGTGAAAGTCCGGAAGTCCAGGAACCAACATCTTGTACCAAGATACCAGGTGGATGAATCACTTTATGACAACCAAGGAGGAAGAGGATATTCCCATATTGATAGGGCTATACCTACCTTCCCAGAGAAGTGTGGACCTTGAAGAAGAATTAAGTAAATTAAAGTTACAAGAGTGTAGCCCCAAATTAGCAGATAATGAAAACCATGAAGAAGAGGAAATGATTCTTGATGAATCTCAAATGGAGAAACCATCTTATACTCTTACCAACAAAGAGGAAATGTTCTCATTCCCATTTAGAGCTGAAGATGAGCTCAACCATGTCATCCATGGAGGGATAAGACTAACTTGTAATGATCTAGTGAAAGGTTTGAAAGAACTATCTATACAAGAACCACTAAGAGCCGTGGAAGAAACAGAAGACCTCAAGCTCAGTCTTGAACTCTTGACGCAAGCCATGAATCTACAAGATAAGTGTGAATTTGACTTGGAAGCCTCAACCAATGTGAATATGGGCTATGTTGAAATAAAGCAAGAGGAGAAATATGTTGCACCTCTTGAGCCAATGGTTGATAGATACAACAATGAAATGGAGGTATTTTCTTTCCCATTTGAAGAGGAAGACTCTTTCCATGATGAATAATTTGAAGAAAGGAGTTTTGAGACCTTAGAAGATGAAGCTCCTCTAGAAAAGGAGTGATAGAATGTAGTGATTCACAATATGATGAAGTAATCCCTCCAAATAGTTTCCTTGAGTGTAAAATAGATATTCTTTAAAGGAATACAAAGATGAGCTACACGAAGTAACAAATGAGATCTCTATGTAAGAAATATTGAATGTAGTAGAAGTTGTGGAAGACCCCGAGCTGATTCTTGATATCTTAACTCATGCCATGGCCATACAAGAAAATCATGAGGTTTCTTCGGTCCTCTCATCAATTCTCAAAACCTCAAAGTGGAGTAGAGAAAAAGGATAAGTGTAAGGTTTCTCATGGAAAACAGGTCAATGATCATAGTGTAGACACCAAATTTAGGTCATACTCCCCATTTACCCCACATGTATATTAATTTAAATAACCTCAATTAAATTAAGGCTCATGCTCACAATATTCATTATTTAATTACCTTAATTAAACTAATTTCCACCTCACCTAGACACCTCATCATAAACCTATTCTTAGCATGTTTCCCTTTTACTAGGACTCAATATTCACTCACCATAACTAACTAAGACTTATTCCTACCTACCTTAATTAACTAAGAATTAATTCAAACCTAAAATTGCATGCCTATTATTCCTCTAACCACATTCACCTTGTATAAGCACAACATTCGGTTTTGATCTGTGAGAATAGACAGAGCTAGCCAAAAAGATTGCCAAGATCTATCATTTTTAGTAAACCTAGGATTTCCCACCTTAACTAACACCGGTCAACCCTAAACTGATGCCGGTCACCCTAAACCATTTTCATTATTACCATATATTCACTTTGGTAACCTTTTTTGAGGGGTTAGAAGAATTATTCAAGTCTTGGAGAAGAGATACCTGCATGCGAAGCATGCACTAGAGGACTCCCGCACACCCGGACACCCTGTGTAGTCATTTTTACACCCCACCAAGAACAAGGGAACCTCATGCACGCCAGCCTATCACCCAACGGGTGCTGGGTGCTCACCCGAGGTGCATGAGAGGGATGCGAGTCTCTCTTTTATGTGAGTCTAGTGGAAGGCATAGTTCATGATTCTGACTTAGTGATTTAACAGACATGAAGAATCTATAGAGCTTAGGATGGATTCTACACCCCTTCAGTCATAATAGAAAAAAAGCATGCAATAGAAATAATAGAACCAAGAATTTGTAAATCCACAAATATACTTAATCATTCAAGTAAGGTCCATGATTATACAAGATCAAAAGTAGAGTAAAAACATGTAGATCATTCAGAAGGAGATCTTTAACGTAAACATGATGGTAACCTTATCATATCCATTCATAGTCTTGCTTCTGAAAGTATCACAGAGAGGCCGACCATAGTCATGTGCCATGTCTAGATTCATACATGTATTCTCACAAAACAAAAATTTCATTCCCCATTTCCCCATTACATCCTTACTGGAATCCTTTACCCATTTTCATCCCATAGTTCTCGTAGTAATTCTGCAGAGCTCCGCTACCTCACTTTTGTCTCTCTTCTTTGCCAAGGGCACACATATAAATAGGCCTCTGAGCTCTAACAAACTCCTCTATAGCCTCAGATCTGGCCCCAAGTGTCAAGGTGTGGGTCGCCCCAGGCGCATGCCTCTCCATGTCATGATTAACTTTTTGGATCTTTCTATCACAAGGTATATTCCTTCCAAGACACCCTGTCACTAGGTTGGAACCTTATCCAAATGGAACACATTCTTCATGTGTTCTACCCAAAAGGCCAAAAGTGGCTAAGTCTTGAATTGTTCTTTGCATGACGTGCGCGCCCTGGGTTCTCCAAGAAGCCTTTTGAATACTGCCTTGCACACCTTCACTTGCGCTTCCTCCGGCCATGCGCACCTACGCGCCCTTAAGATTTGGAAGCTATAATAGGGGCCCAACATTACCCCACACTTCACCTGTTCTCCACCCTCGGGAACCTTCTCAAAGAATGTAGTACAAAAAGAATGCAAGGCCTTGCCTTGGAAAATAATGGGGGAAAGAATAAAGAAATGGGGAGAGAAAGAATAGGGAAAATTTCCTAAAGAAGAAGAAGGGGAAAATTTTGTTGTAGGTTGGCCTCCAGTGTACTCCAAGCACTGACTTCCTCCTGCGCTTTAGTGTAGATGTCACCAACCAAGGTGCTCACCTCATCAAAGGTTAACCCTTCCCCTTGTGTGGTAATGGTTTCCACCACAGTCTCCAATTCCTTAGCGTGATCTTCCAGGGCATCCATCTTCCTTGTGATGACCTTGTAGAGCTCTTTTAGCCGGGTTTTGATTGAGACTCACTGGTTCTCAATGGCTTCGATTTATTTTCCACTTCAGCTATGATCCTTTCTCGCTCGGCTCTATTGCCCTTATTATTTTCTCTAAATTCCTTTAGCTTGGCCTTGTCACTGGCAAGCAGTATGCTTGTCACTTTGTCTTGATCCACCACGGTGGTTGTAGGTGACCCTTGCGGTCTATGTAACTATTCTTACATCAGCAAGCACCTTGTTGTATTCATCCATGAGCATGATGACCTTCAACTTGTCTTCCTTCTCCAAGTACATAGCTACCTCCTCTGCCGAATCCAAGGCCAAAGGCTTCCTTTCCATGGTGAGGATCCGAGTCAAGTCCTCTAGGCATTCCAGGGAGGATCTATACTTTTACACAGGAGGGCTAAGGTCTGGGTGCTTCGTGATAATTTCTTGGGAGATGAGTTCCACCTTCTTGGAAACTTTGCACACTTTAGCCTTCTCTTCTTGAAGCTCCCTCTGTAGTTGAGCACTGATTAATTTCTCAAGGCTGAGATCCTTCATCAGCTTCACTACTTCCTCCTTCCTCTTCTCCAACAGGTCCTCCAAGACTCTAACCCTGTCATTCCTGCCAAAGAGCCTAGCCTTGATTTCCATGGAGACTTTGTTGAGTGCATTACACACTTTCTCATCTGATAGTTGTTGCGTGTTTATAATGGGGTTGTCCCCCTTTCCTTCGGACAACGTTAATACCGCTCCTTGGTTAATCTTGAACTCAGGCTCATCGAGGTGGGAGTCGAATGCCCATGATAACATCTTCCTCATTCATGGGTATCCACCCTTAGGGTCAAAGGATTCCATGACGGTGAGCTCCTTAGTGGGAACGGTACTTTGGAAATGCATGCACAAAACTTTGTTTGGGGTCATCAATGTAACCCATCATTGTTCTTCCCCCTTCCATGCATTTACTTCCCGTGTGCACGCCCTTGGGAACAGTTACCAAAAGAGTTGGGCCTTTTGTGCTACCCACACTCTTCTCCCTCTGCTCTTCTTTGAATTCTCCAAGCACTAGCTCTGCGCTGTGCTCCAACTCCTCTTCGACTAGGGTATTGATTATCTTCTCTGCCTCCCTTATTGCCTTCTCATTCACCTCCTCTGAGTGAGCTTGGGCATATCTGGCTCCTTGGTACTAGCCCCTTCACTCCTCTCTTCGCTTTGCACGCCTTCCTCCCTTTGGGTGCCCTTCCTCCTTACAAAGATGAACACATCATTTGTATCCTCTACTTCCTCTCCCTCTGAATCATGGACATTAATCAGCTCTTAATCTATCTTCATCTCTTCCCCTCCATCATCATCCCTTTTGCCTATATAGGTGTTCGGGTTATCTGTATCTTTAGACCCTTATTCCTCCATCCCTTGTTCTTCTTCCTTTATAGAAAACTCCAGAGTAGGGGATGTTGTCTTTTCTTCATCTGAAGGTTCTTTAGGGGATGGTGGCTTTGCAAGGCTTCAAGGTCTTCTCCTTGACCATTGTTCTCCTCTTCTTCCAAACATAGGTACTCGGCCTGCAGGTATCTATGTTACTCCTCTCTCCACCGCTCTTTGTTGTTGTTATTCTTCTTCTTTATCCTTACGCTTTGGCACTGGTTTCTTCCTTCCCATGGGGTCGTCCGGGATGGATATTTCATTCTCTACGTATGTTCCCTTCTCAAACTTTGGCCTTATGCATAGGTAGATTCTAGCAGCAGCGCTCTTAGCAATTGGTAAGGTCAATAGCCTTACGATGTGCACATCCTATGACACATACCTTTCAACATACGTGCACTTCCCCAGGTAGACCAGCTTCTTTCTCATCTCTTTGTGTTCACTATCAAGGGTGGATAGGTCAAGTTTTAATTTCTTCGACTCCTTATACTGTTCACTCCCGCTTTGGAAAAATTGGGTAGTAAATGAGAAGGGGAGTTTGCACTAGGGACTCCAACTATCGTCCACCAAGATGAATCTGCTAATGCAGAAGTGTTGGTATACCGCAAACTCAGCTTCTCCTTCAATCGATGTGGGGAGTTGTTCAGGAATTTTCCATTCAGCCCCGAATGTGTTCCTAAGGCACGTATACCATTTATCCAAGTGCACCTTGTGTACCCCTATCATTGACTCACAAGTATACTTCTAGAACCTATCCGTGGGTGAAGGGTCTTCATCAGGGTACTCCCATATGAACTTATCAGATGCATCCAGCACCCTAATCTCTGAGAACACAATGGTTAATAGAATGTTCCCAAATAATATCTTTCCTCCATTCTCTACGCTACTTATGATCTCGTCTACTATGTACTGGGAGATATTGTATACGGTGCCCTCCGTGACCTTCTTACAGACATTCAACTAGGGCTTGCTCACCTGGGTCCACCTCTCTTGTCCATTCAGCTTGGAAATGAGGTGTGCGGCCATTTTCATCACCTAGATCATTGATATCCGTGATGTCGTAGTATCTTGATCCCTTCTTATAATCCTGGGATGCAATGGTTTCTTTAATTACCTCCTCATCCTGGAGGTCATCTATGATCGTGTCCCCTTTACAACTTAGGCCTATAAAGTGTGAGATTAACTGGGGAGTTATGTGCATTTTTTGCCCTACGAAGTAGAAGAAATCTTCATGCACATGTGTCATCAGCCATTGGTACAAGTGCTTAGGCTTCCCGAAATATGGCAGCTCATAAAGCTGGAGAAGCCCTGCCTTCTCCATTTTCACCTTGACTACGTTGTTGTAGATTGGCATCCCATCAGGTGTTCATTTGTTTGTGGGGTGCACCAGCTCCAACACCATTTCCTTCGCGATTATACTCGACCGGTGATTGTAATCGATCATGGTCATCTATCTTATGTGGGACTCCCACTCTTGCCCTAGCAAAACCCCATCTGGGTATTGCATCTCTGAGTACCATTCCTCATTGGTATCCAAGGGGATTTCTTCTTCTTTCTTCTTTCCTTTTCCCTTACCCTTTCCCTTCTTGGATTGTACTGTAGGTTTATCAACTGGTTTTGTGGCCATCATTTTACCCTTTTCTTTCATTCCCTGGTTACTTTTGAGTTGTCTGAGAGTTTTCTTCGCGTGCCCCATGCCCTAGAGCACAAACCCTAATTTCTGATTTTCCTCCTTCGATCACGGTGCTCTTTCACAATGTTCCCCACACCCATGAATCACTTCTACTCTAGTTTGTAGATCTAACAGACTGATTGCACATGAGTTTTTGAGATTTTCCTTCGCACGAGTCAGCTCTTGAAACCCTAGCTCTTGAAAGAAAATCATTCTCCTTGTTTTTGCAAAGTAAAATAATGAACTACCCATCCTTGTATTTATAGCTTTTCCCACTTTTATGCATTAAAGGCTAGGCTACCTACCACCGTATGATAATATTTAATGCGGAATTTTTCAAACAAACCCGACTTCAAGAGTTTTCCTTACGCGCCCAATCCTTATGCGAAAAGTTTTTCACCCGCACCCAATCCTTGCACAAAATTTTTCCAACCTTCTAGCACACAGGACAATCCATCTTGATAGAAGACTCTTGCATGCATGTTACCAGCACCAAAGGCACCTCTTCCATCCTCATGATTCTTTCTTTCACCTACCTCATGTTTTTGTGCTTTCTCCTTTGTACGTGGATTTCCAATGTAACCTTATTTTGCCACCCATCTACCTTCCTAATGCATCTTTTCAATAGGGCCAGTTTAAATGGTCTACCAACCCAATCCTCCTAGTAGAATAACTCCATGCCTCTCTTTATCACCTTACCCCACACTAAAACGATGCACGGTCCTCTACGCATTCATAAGTAAAAAAGTAATAAGGTTACCAGTGCCCAAGGTGCAAAACAAAATAACAACGAAAGGGAAAAACAAGAAAGGAAAAGCATAAAAGGAAATTCTAAACTAACTGGTAGAACTACCTTATTTACAAACACCAAGAAGCATTATTTATAGTAGGGCTTCAGCCTACTCCCATTGAAGTGTCTAGGTAATTTTGTTCCATCTAGCACTTGTAACTAGCACGTACTTGAATCAAGGATGTATGAAATTACATAAGGACCCAAGTAATGCACGTTCAACTTTCCAGGATGGCGTAGAAATTTAGAATCATATAGAAATACCGTCTAGCCAACCTCAAACTATTTGTTCTTAATGTGGTGGTCATGCCATGCCTTTTGCTTATCTTTTTCAGTTGTTTGGCTCCATCTTGCTAGTGAGTGCCTTTCATCCAACTTTATCAATTCATCAATTATTTCTTCCAGCACTTTTTCATCATCCAACCCTCTAGCCCGTCTTATACGCAAATGAAGGTAGCATGAATTCAACCGGCATAACAACCTCTTTGTTGAACACCAGTTGAAATGGTGTGGCCTTGTTTAACCTTTTATATGTTGTTTTGTATGCCCAAAGGACTGCTAACACCTTGTCATCCCAATCCTACCTACCCACATCACATATCTTAGTTGATGTGTGACTAATGATTTTGTTAAATGCCTCCATAGTTCCATTTTCTTAAGGGTGATAAGGGGTAGTCTTGTGATGGGCTACCATGAATTCTAGCCAATAGAATCCTGATTGTTTCATTTAAGAAGTGAGTGCCCCTATCACTTGTTAAACTTAATGGGCACCCATACCTACTGATAATGTTCTCCCATAAAAATCTAGCAGCCATGGCTACGGTGCAATCCTTAGTGGGCATGGCCTCTGCCCACCTTGTCAAATAATCAGTACAAGTAATGATATACCGTGAGTTAGTCCTTTGCGTAGCTGGTGAGATTGGTCCGACAAAATCTATTGCCCATTTTTCAAAAGGTTCCATGTTGGTGATGGGGCGCAAGGGCATCTCATCCCTTTTTCTAGGTTTTCCAAGGCACTAGCAGTGGTCACAGGCCTTGTAAAACTCAATACAATCCTAGTGAATCGTCTCCCACCATAGTCCAGCGACTAGGATCTTGTGCACGGTTGCATTCCCTACATAGTGTCCTCCAAAAATCCCACCATGGGCTTCTTCTATTATAGCTACGCGTTCATGTTCTAATACACACCGATGCAAAACCTCATTGTGACCCATCTTATACAAATCCCCATTGATCAACATGAAGGGCGTGGCGTGTATGGCTAACCTTTTCCTTTCCAGAGCATTCATCCCTTTGGGTGCCACACCTTCCTTGAGAAAAACAACAATGTCTTCTAGTTCTGAGGGTGCATGCCGCAACCTAAATAGTTGTGCATCCGGCATGGTTTCCTCAATACTTTATGTGTCCTCTCCTAAATCAATCCTTGATAAATGATCTGGCCCATAATTGTTCTTCCCAGTTTTACCACCACTTTGAATTCAAATTCCTGAAATAAAAGTACCTAATGACATATGCGTCCTTGCCTGCAACACTACTTTATTTACTAGATACTTCAAGGCCATATGATTTTTGTAGAATATGAAGGGAGTTTCAGTAGATATTCTCTGAATTTTTGGAGTTCATAGATCATTGACAAGGCGTCATGCTCGGTTTTGTATAATTTTGTTCTGCTAATGTCAACTTCCTACTTGCATAAAAAAGGGATGATCAACAATCCCCTCTCCTAGTTGAGCAAGGAAGGCTCTCATTTCTGTACTAGAGGCATCCACATGGACATGGAAAGGTTTATTCTAAGATGGGAATCGTAGAATAGGTGCGGTGATAAGCCTTTCTTTTAGATTGTCAAATGCCCTCTATTGCGCCTCTCCCCACTGAAAGGCACTCTTATGTTTGAGAAATATTTCCAAAGGCACGGAAATCTTGGCATATCCCTTAATGAACTTTCTATAGTACCTAGTGTGTCCAAGAAATCCACACATGGTGCTTTGGCTGGTAGGCTCCCCTAACCCCACAATAACTGTAACTTTTGTAGGATCCACCAGTAAGCCCTCTTTGCATATGATATGCCCCAACAACATTCCAAAAGGAGTTGCAAAGATACATTTCTTGATGTTGAGGGAGATCCTCAACTACCAAAATATTTCAAACATCAACCTCAAGTTATCACAATGGTCCCTTACCAATCCATACACTGTCCAATCATCCAAATATACCTGAAGGAACTTGTGGATGAAGTCCTTAAATGCTTGTACCACTATGCACAAAAATACAACAGGCACATTCTTTAGCCCAAAGGGCATGACCATGTATGCAAAGCTTCCCCACTCGGTGGTGAAATTTGTCTTTTCTTGGTCTTCCTTAGCAATACGAATAGACCTCGTGCCTAACAACTCCTTCTAGAATTTCTTTAGTGAAGGGGGTGGGAAAAGGATCTATGATACAAACAACGTTCAATTCCCCTGTAATCCACGCATATCCTAATCTGCCCATCCTCCTTTATGTTGATCACCATTGGACTTATTCATTCTAATTCCTCCACACCTTAATGATCTTGGATGCTATCATCTTGTCTAGTTCTTCTTTAACCCTTACGAGCATGTTGGGATTCATCCTGTAAGGCCTCTTCTGATCGGGTGCACACCATCTTTTAACTTTATCCTCATTTCCCTAATGAATGGTGGACACCTTTCAACTCATGATATTCATGCGGGAATAAATACTCAAATTTGAGCAATAGGTTGATGATCTTTGATACTTCCTTGTCTGACCAATAGTCCCCAATGATAGCTTCCTTGGGCTCCTTCTCCGAGCCAATGTTAACTTTCTTAGTTTTGAGTGTTTCATGATATGCGCATGCACATGCATTTGTATTGTCAACTAATTTATGTGTCCCAATCAAATGTTCGACATTTAGGTTCTCCATATCCTCTCCATAAACAATGTATACCATCTTCCATTTCTCCTTCTCGGCACACACATGCTTGAATTGTATGTCTTCTGGTTCCTCCTCTTCAAACCGTGCTTCCAAGCTAGGTCCACCAAGTAAGTTTACTAACCTATCTTTTGCCATGGCGCAATCCCCCAGAGTGAGGTGCTTGATATTCTGCAATGCCTCATCAACTAGTTGCTTGGTACTTCAGTACTCAAATGTGCGAACCAGGTCAGCTACTAACTCTTGCCAACTTCTGTTTGGTGGCGTGTTTCGAATGGATATACCAAGCACATGAACAACCTTGTAGTGTTAAATATAGCTTTTGCACCCAAAGGGATGGTGGTAAAGCTTCTGCACCTTCTCCCTAGACCCTCTCACATGATTGGATGTGGGAAGAGGTGGGTCCATTACCATTGTAATCCTTGATAGCGGTGGGTATGTTGCTTTTCAAGAATTAGATAGTGAGCGTAATTCTAACTTCGTGCCTCTCTAAAAATTTCTCACTATGCGTGGCCCACCATCTTGCTATTGTGCCTATCAAAACATAACCTAGCATACTTCGTCACTCATCCTCCCTCCATTGAGCTTCCATTTCTTTTAAAAAGACCTCAGGGTATGCATCCCCAGAATACTTGGTTATTGCTTTTCCTCCCAGGCACCGAACTGTATGTGTCGTGGTTACCTTGGTTACTGATCCTTTCAGATGTCACCCAATCAATTCATAAGTCCCATACACCTAATTATCACATGCTATACTAGTAGTATCACTAACGAGACTAAGCATCAGCCGATGCCAGACTAAGCATCATCAAATTAGATGAACCCATCTCGTAGGGTCGATGGTCTCTGGATCTCTTATGGAGCACACATATATTTTGTCCAGGATCTCCTCTCTAAGGGGTTTAGTATAGGGGGTGGACTTCCCATTAACCAGAGTATAAGTACCCTCTCTTCCTTGTTTTCAAATCTTATGTACCCCTTTTTAAACGAAGATCTGCATTATTCTTATAGCACCACCGACACCCAAGTAATGTTGGGAAATTATCTACCTCAAAGCAAGCATCAAGACTTCAAAATCCCTAGTGAACCTATTCCCCTACATGGTAATGGTCACATCTTTCTAGACACCTATGGGCATTGCCTTTGTCTTATTTGCCATATACAACACATTTGAAGATGGTCAGTAATGCGTGTCTTCCCATTTGATGCCGGGCATCATGAGTGAGAACCTTAACCTCCACGCCTATGTCAATGAGTATGTTACTAAGTAACCATCCATCCAATACTACGTTCAAGGTGATCTCTTTGTCATAATCAAGACTGTGAGGTGGGAGGTTTGCATGCACGATCTTCCTTTCATGTTCTCCCCTGGCACGCGGCACCATTTCCTTCAACCATGCCCCTAGCAGGGGAATAATATTCTCCTACCTCAGTAGTTTACACACCTCCTTAACCTCATCCAAGTCATCCCTTGGTGTTTATACTAGTCTCCTTTGCTCATCTTTTCTAGTCTGCTCTTTTAAGCATTGGATCTCCCCTTGTAAACTTTAAATTACGTCCATGGTTTCTGGTAGACTTCTTTCTGGTGAGCTAGGTTTGGATACTTCCCATGTACTAATTCTTCTCTCAAAACCAAAGGTCTCTACCTAGGTGCCTCCTTTGCACGTGTGGACTCCGCCCTTGTTGTTACCATAACAGGCTCTAGTTTTGATTCACGTATTACTCACAAAAGCCATTACACGTCAACCTTCTTAATACTCACCATGGCAACACCCTTATCCTTCTAGTACTACTAACTCATATGTTCATATAACTCTGGGCATTCTTCATACTTATGTTTTTTTCCACACCAGGAGCATTGTAGAAGATCTGGACATTCATGCTTATAATGGTCTGTGGCTCCACAATTAAAACATGTCCCATGTGAGAACTCACTTCTTCCTCCGTGGTTACCACAACCGGAAATCCCCCACGAAACCATCTTCCATGGACACATCCATCCATCTGCACTCTCCATACCCATGGTAATCTCCTTTAGAACTGCTAGCAATGCCATTCTAGTGGACACCAAGATCAATTGCCTCATGAATCGGTCAATCAATCTACAATCCTTTGTGTCATGTGTGGTTGAGTTACATATCTTGCACTAACAGGGGACACATTTTTACATATCACGCGCTATAAAAGGGGGCACCTACTTGTATCATGGTCCTTGTGACATATTTTTCAATTTACTGCTACGGCGTGCACCGCCTTCCGAGTACATACCCCTCCATTGTCCTTTGTGTGCCCTTCTACATTACAATCCATGCACCACATCCCACCGTGAGTCTTTAGAACTATGTTGGCAGATAAATTTTCCAACTGCTTAGCCATGGCAGTGATCTGAGCCTCCAAAATGGGCTAACACTAGTGTCAACACTTCCAACTTCCTCAGCATGTAAAGTAGCTTCCAACACTTTGTGTGGGTCCGTGAATGTTTTATGAGACAAAGCCCTTCTAAAGGGTGTGATCAACCCTCCGACAAACCACTGAGCATGTTGTGAAGGGTGGATATCATAAGACAATTTAGACAATAGATTTTTAAAATGCGCATCATATTCCCGCACGCTCTCTACCATGCCCTGCTGGATTTCTTTGAGAGAGCTAATGCTCTTTTGTTCAAACTCAGGTATGTGGAATTCCACCAAGAATGCATTTCTCAGTGCGGTATAATCCACAACAGTTTGATGAGGGTCATACTTTCTATACCAACTATGCGCACGTCCTTGCAAGGTCATCACAAATTGACTGGCCTTTCGATCCTGGGTCATGATTCCCTTCACGCACCATAGTAGCTCACACTTATGCACATGCTCTGTGGCATCTTCTATCCCACTATAATCTGGTAAGTGTAGAGACATCTTGAAAAAGACTTGAGGAGGTGGCTGAGGCCCTTGCCCTCCTAATCCAGTCCCTTGGTTTCCTCCGGTGTTCCCTCCTCCACCGGATCCACTAGATCCGAGCCACCAACTCCACCACTTCCACCTCCAAATCCTCCTATGTTAGGTATAGGGCTGCGGTTGTCATGTCGAATGCTCTGTCATCCCACTAAATTACGCGCTGAAAGTTTGGGAACTAGTACCACTCCCGAGTCATATGTCCTCCACCACTTCCTAACACACTTCCAAAATGAGTTGTATACGTGCCTTTTCCAAACATTCCACCAAATACCATAATAGTGTGTGAATCCATAGAAGTCCCAAATGAGAATTTGTATCTTCTAGGCACTTGATCGGTTGGTTCCACTGATATCAAATGGATCAACTGTACTTTTCCATTGTTCAAACAAACCAAACACCAAGGTTTGGTTGCTAGGTGGGGTCAAATGTGTGCTAATGACTCTTTTTCTCTCGCAATGAACTCTCATCAGAAGCCAGTAAGGTTTTCTCTCCCATGCTTACTAAGATGGGGTACCACAAACTGTTTGGGTTCCACATCCTCCACATGAACCTTAACTCCTTTCCACCATGTCTGGCTCCATAACCCACTTGTAATCCCACGTTATCTATCGATCTCCTTTTCACGTGCTTCATTATACTTGAGTCGTCTCTCCTCCCTTTCCTGTTTAGTCATTAGATCAGCCATCCTTCCCCAACTGGCTTCCTCACCTAGCACTCAGGGTGGTTTAGCCGGCCATAGGAAATGCCTCTAAACCCATGGTTACCATCAAGATTTTGATCGCAAGGGAATAGAACACAGAAACGATCCCCTAGGCTCTTGTAAGAACTCAAACTCAACAACTTCTAGATAGGAATACATGGAAATGGCATATTCCAAAGTGTATCTAGTCAATACTCCCTTCCACCAATGATCTATAGCACGGGTCCATGTTAGATCAACATCTTGCAAGTTCTGATATGTTTCTTGGGTCCAAGGGTGTGATTTATAACACCACCTCAATCTAGATGTATAAGCCGAGAGCCATTTGAATAACTCTACTGGGAAACAACAGAAGAAGGTTTCGTACAACTCATGATAAAGAGTGTCTTCCACCCATCTTCGCGTATCAAACCCAAATCCGGTACTAAATCTCTGAGTGAATTCGTCCTCCGTGCTTTTAAACCAATCTTCAACACCTTCAAGTGTTAAGCGCTCTGCCATCACTTTTTGCATAGATCATGATGTATGCCATGTTCCACTACAACTTTGAAAAGAGGTCCTGGAAATAGAACCAAGATGTAGTCATTTTTGCACCCCACCAAGAACAAGGGAACCTCATGTACACCAGCCTATCACCTAGCGGGCACTGGGCACTCACCCGAGGTGTGCAAGAGGGAGCCGAGTCTCTCTTTTATGTGAGTCTAGTGGAAGGCATAGTTCATGATTTTGACTTAGTGATTTAACAGACATGAAGAAGCTATAGAGCTCAGACGACTTCTACACCCCTTCAGTCATAATAGAAACAAAGTGTGCAACAAAAATAATAGAACCAAGAGTTTGTAAATCCACAAATATACTTAATCATTCAAGTAAGGTCCATGATTATACAAGATCAAAAGCAGAGTAAAAACATGCAGATAATTCAGAAGGATATCTTTAATGTAAACATGATGGTAACCTTATCATATTCATTCATAGTCTTGCTACAAAGTATCACAGAGAGGTAGACCATAGTCATGCACCATGTTTGGATTCATACATGTATTCTCACAAAACAAAAATTTCATTCCCCATTTCCCCATTACACCCTTACTGGAATCCTTCACCCATTTTCATCCCTTAGCTCTCACAAGAATTCTACTGAGCTTCACTACCTCATTTTTGTCTCTCTTCTTTGCCAAGGGCACCCATATAAAAAGGCCTTTGAGCTCTAACAAACTCTTCTGCAGCCTTAGATCTGGCCCCAAGTGTCAAGGTGTGGGTCACCCTAGGCGCATGCCTCTCCATGTCGTGATTAACTTTTTGGATCTTTCTATCTCAAGGTATATTCTTTCCAAGACACGCTATCGCCAGGCTGGAACCTTATCCAAATGAAATATGTTCTTCATGTGTTCTACCCAAAAGGCCAAAAGCAGCTAAGTCCCGAATTATTCTTCACGGGCGTGCACACTGCAGGTTCTCCAAGTATCCTTTTGAATACTTCCTTGCGTGCCTTCAATTACGTGCTTCCTCCACCATGCGCACCTACGTGCCCTTAAGATTTGGAAGCTATAATAGGGCCCAACACCCGAACCAATAACCAAGCATAAATATGAAAAGAAAGCATTCAAGGTAACATTAAAGGAAGTAAATCCATGGTACTAACCACCGGTTTGACGGATCATCCATCACCTTCATCTAACCACCATGTCTGCAAACACCAGTAAATACATTTGGATATGCACCTTCCCATATTTATTTAGATTAGCTTCTTCATCTCTATTTGGGAGTTCTAATCTCCTTTGCATCCCATCACCTCTCACCTCCCTATAAATCCCTTTACCCAACCATTAACAACCTCCCATCATCCCATAGATGACTCTAGATACCTTTGACTACCCCAACATTTTCATCTACCTCCCATTATCCTGTCTATTCCCCGGGAGATCCGAGAGAATCACCAAAACCCACCCTCACTAAGTTTCTACCAGCCCGACCCTACCGAAGCTGGTCACCCTAAACTCATCAGTTTCCTCTCCACTAGCATCAGTCATACCATACTAATGTCGGTATCCGTGTTTGGAAAACCTTCCTATAACATCAACCTCATCATCATCCAAACAACCCAAATCACCTAAAGCTTGACATTGACCTATCCCAACCACTTTATTTACATGTCTGACTTTCAGATCTAATCCTAACCTATCATGTTAGATTATATTTTTTTATTTTACTTGAATGAGATACCTAAATCATATCAACTATAGTAGGACATTATTGGTTCATATTATTTCTTGCATTAAGTTGTTTTAAACAATGGATTGACAACCATCTAGGAAGTATCACACTTCCCAGATCTAGCATACGCTAGGTAGTCCACTGACATATATTGTTTAATATTCCTTTTGTGGTCTTGTTTGTATTCATAGGTAGTTCCTCCTAGAAAAAGGAAGTTCTTGCAATCAACATTGGATCGGGAAATTAGAATGTACGCACTACACCTTCCACCTTCACTCACAGGTATTCCTCTTCACCCTTACCTTATCTATTTTTCTCGTATGTACGCACACTATTTGGTGAAACACACAGTCTAGGAAATAAAAAAATTGGGAATATTCAAGCAATTTGAATGAAAATAAGCCCTAGGGCAGCGGTAGGATGCTCACTGAGGAATCAACTATGTGGATAAATGCGGAATGCAACTGGCACTATGAAACCGATTTCAAATAGGATGAAGGTAGTGGAATTTCCAAGAGAATACCTGAGCATCAAGAAGCTCATGTGGAATCACTCCTACAAAAACATAGACAGTCATGAAAGCACCCAACTTTCATTAACAATTAAGGAGAGGAGGCTACTTTTTGGAACCAAAAAATGACTTCACAGAATAACATCACTCAGTGTTACCCACTCATGGGTAACTTTTGAGGAATGAAAAGTACTTCAGTGAAAATGGGTTATCTCCCACCTTGTACCATTAGTGATTATTAGGTGTGTTTCCCTTTCTGTTGTGTGGTTCCTTCCGTCATTTTTGGTGTGTGTGTGTGTGTTTCCTTCTTTGCTCTCTCTCTCTCTCTCTTTTCCTAAGTTGTACATGACTACGTAGGTACCAATAGATAAGGCACTTTGGTAAATATGTTGCAAAGTAAGATTTTGGAGTTCCCCATGTCATGTATTTTCTGCACTCAATCAATGTCATGTCCCCAAGCTAGAGCCAATTGTTGTCATGTAAATGTGCAACAAGAAAATTGACAATTTCCGAGCATGACAACTATACCCTTGTGTTAAATTTTTCAAGTTTTACCATTCCAAGGCACCCCGGTCTACCCAATCAGTCCAAGTGACCTCCCAATTAATGTTATCTCATCCCCTTAGGTGATTTTAGGAGTTCATTGAAAATTGCAAGCTTTAAGTAGCTGTGGGAAGGGCTATCACTGGCCTTCCTAGGACTAGAGCAACCCCATGGAGTGGAAAGAAAATACAAAATAGGACACAAAATTGATTCAAAGTCCTTAGGACATCATGGAATTTATTTAGGAAGATTCTGGAAGGACTCGAGAGAAGTTGGGGTAGTTTCACCAAAATTAGGGTTCACGAGCCTAGGCAGTGCATAGGTGAAGAATGTTGTTGAGCTTTGGAAGGTGATTCTAGGAGCTCTAGATGGAGTTAGAAGCAAAAAAAGACATCTTTGGAAAGGTAATTACAAGACCTAAAATAATGTGAAATTATGTTTTTCACAAAACTTAGAATATATATGTATGAAATCAGTTTTCTCAAACCTGGCAGAGTGCACAGGGCCAAAAAAGAAACTGAACTTCAAGAAGTGATTTGAGGAGTTCTTAATGGAGTTAAGAACTAAAAAAATATCATTGGAAACATAATTAAAATACATAAAATATGGTGAAACTAATTGTTTCACAACACTTTAGCGCAATAGGTCTACAATCAGGTTTTCAAGGCTAAGCTATGTAACTAGAACAAAAGTCATATTTTTTAGGGAATATATGGAAGAATAAAGAGATTATACACCAACCATTGGATTCAAAAGACCCATTACAATCAAATTCATATATACTTTTACCAAAAAATTCCATCAAGAGCTCAAGTTATCGTCATTTCAAGTTCACTCTCAAGACCTCATACTTAGTCAAATTTTGAACAGGACACGTGTCAGCACCAGGAGCCTGGCACATTTTTGTGTCCCTTACATCCCTCAAGCTCAGGGACATGAGGGTAAATAAATTTTCCTAGCCCCTAAAATCCCTCTGGACCCACATATGACCTCCAGGATCGCCAGTTCAGCCACCACCAGTTTGTGGGAGCTCAAAGCCTTCAATGTTGGATCGCTTACACATGTCAACATCTCGCACCATGCAAAGTGATTTCCCTCATGTCCCTTTGAGTTGGGGGAAATCAAGGTCTAAAAATTTCTCCCAGCCCCTAAGGATACTCCTGGTCACCCATGTAACCTCTTCAAGAGTGAATTTCTAGCCCCTAGGTGCTTGTCAAGCCTTCATTCTCAACCGTCAGATCGAGTGCCACGTGTCATCACCTAAGCGCGCCATGAAAATGTATGTCAATAAATTCCCTTTGAGGTGGGGGACATAAAGGTCTAACAAATGTTCCTAGCCCCTCCATGGAATCCTCATGGTTCCTCATGTGACCATCTTCCATCCCCTCAGTGTTTTAAAGCTACTTTTGCTCAAATCCCCTATCGTCGGATCTATGCCACATGTCAAGCTGAGGCGCATAGTGAAAATTGATGTCCCTCACATACCTTTAAGGTGAGGAACATCATGGAAATCAAAATTCTCCTTATCCCTTCTCATCTTTATTTCAAATTTTAAAAATCCTTCCCGCTTCTAACATCTAACATCTAACATTCTCATGCACAATTTTTGTGCAAACTCCTTTCAGTAACTTCATACCACCACAATGCCATTACCAAAGCTGAAACCAGATTCACCGTAGTTATAAAATCCTCTACCCCATGGTGATACGTAGGTCTTTGAAGAGATCTTGATGAAATATTATTCTAAGACCTATGTATCACCATTTATAAATATGGATTGACGAACCATATTTTTCTATTTGTTCCTCTATCAAAACCATTAGAAAAAACCTTCGAACCTCCTCTCATGGGATAAATAATTCATAGTGAAGAAATCCTATTTCTGGCCCAACGGAGAAAAAAGCTTGATTTCCCATCAAACCAAAAGAGTCGGATCGAAACAAGATTTCACCGGAAGCACGAAAAGTGAAAACCCATATCAAAAACATGATTTCCATAAAAAGGATGAGAAAAACATACCTACAATTTTTGAGGTCCATTAATGGCTATAATGTCCAAAAGTGCCACCAGTGTCGAGAAATTTACACGTTTAAAATCTCCCAAATGTTTGATTGGTTAAGGAAAAAATCTCAAAGGGGTAATATTGGAAAACAATCCTATTAGAAAACTTTGTTCTATGTCAATCCAACCACCGGAAGCCCACTTTCTAAAAATAACATGTCATCTAGATAAAGGACTACTATTTTGGGAAATTCGTCAACAGAAGAACCTACAAAGGAGATGCTTTGAACACAAAGAATGCACTCTAGTTGAAATTTCATCGAAACAAGCATCTTGGTCCAAATTTGAAACTTACTAAAAATAGTAAGTGATCTCATGGACCCCTACTAAAAATAGTAAATCAATCCAAAAGGTGAGGAGAATGCAAGGAGAAAGGGTAATTCGAGCTACCATAATCATCTAAGGTATGGAAAAGCTAATTTGTGCACTTACCAAAAATAGTAAGTTGTCCTATGGGCACTTACTAAAAATAACATGATTACTCCAAAGGCTGGATTTTATAGAAAGAGCATGTTGGGAGTTGAATATTAAAGTTAACATCACTAGTTGGAGCCCAGAGAGGGAAAATTCTCAAAACTTGCTAAAAATAATTGCCTTTTCCAAATATAGTAGATTGAATTTCAGATTTGCAAGGGAAAGAACTGTATAAGTGAGGTCACTTTCATGGATCTCAACAATGTCTTTCAAAACTCATGTGTGAGGTGGAACTCATAGTTGACATCGTCAAAATGTTCATAATGTGTTTCATCAGGATCATGTTCAAATCAGTGTGGCAGCGTTGCAAGGAGTCAGGAAAATATTTTTCCCAAAGCTTCAACATCTTCAGAAGGGATCTCCAGGAGCAACACCCACCATTGCCAGAGGTTACATTCAATAGTGTTTCTAAACACTCAATTCGAGGTGTCTGTAGGTCATCAAAAGGTAGTTTCTTTTCCACACCATGAGTAAATGATTTACAACAAGGAATAAAGGGAGTGGGAATCTTCTCATCAACATGACATGGAGAACTATTCAACGTGTCAAGTATAAGCATCAAGGAGTTTTTTAGGAGGAAAAGGATTCAGAGATTCAAAATTTCATCTCCTTAGAAGAATCGATGGACTTCATCAGGGGAAACATCATTTTTTTCTTCTCTCTCTTCTTTCCCCCCAACTTTATCTCTCCTTGATATTATAATCTTGCGTTGGGGTTGTAATTTTTCACGTGTCTTAATGCTTCTAATGTAATAAGTCATCTTTATGTTATAAAGAGGGACTTAATGTTTTCCTAGTAAGGTGAAGAGTCTTAAGTCATGTTGAGACATACAAACAGTCATTGGGGAGTATGTGAAGAGTCATTTCTCTTCCTTTAAATTGTAAAGACATTCCCATTTCAAAGGGTTGGTGATTGATTTTGTAAACTCAAGAGTGCATTGACAAAATAAAGGAGATACCAAATTCTTTCATTCACCTCATTATCAAATTTCATCAATTTTCCCACTATGTACAAATTTGTTTTGAGAAATCAATACAATAAGGAGTTTCTAGATTTCTTTGACTAAGGGATTTCTTGATACTTTGTGCTCATCAAATTCTATTTGGTCTTATTGCTACTTGCAAAGTTGTTTCCTCTTAATTTAGTGCATGTGATGAAACTTATAACTAGTGTGTGTAGGAATCTGATTTTCTACCTACAACATTAGTTCTCCTACCTCTTTTCTCACCCCCTTTCCTGCTCTTCGAAAAAGTATTCTCTAGTAAGAAATTACTAGATTTACCACAGCGTTAGTGAAGTGTCCCTATTGGATCCCCAATCAAAAATCTACCACAGAAATCTACATTTACTCATGCATGCCTATATAGTAGTTGTACTAAATAATTAGAGGGACTTAGATTCCTAGAGTGTTGGTAAGAAATCCACAAGATTTTCCCCCAAAAATTTCTCCCCAACATTGTGCATTGAGGAATTGGAACCTTTGAGATATTTTTTATCTATGGCTTAGTTAGGCCCTCTTCATTGTTTTTTTCTTCCATATTCCCTCATACTTGAAGTATTCATTCCCTTATTTTTGGTTCTATCACCTTCTCTAGTTTAGGTTTATGTTTTATGCATCTCCTTCTCACCCTGGTCCCTTAGAAAGTTAGAGTAGAGCTAGATAGTTGAATTTCAATTCCTAGGAGTAGTTTAGCATTAGGAGTAAGTAGAGGAAGCTGACCTTCTCTAGAGGTTTGTCTCAGTTTGAGTCCCACAACTTGGAGATAATCCCATGTTTTCTCAAATCCTGAATTGTCTATGATTTGGGCATGGGTTCACATTTGAGCTCTAATAGCATCAAATGCTATATCGAGATCCCACACTCTATTATTGTAAGATCTCAATTTTTTTCTTGGTCACATCTTGTCTTATGATTTGATTGATAACTCACTCAGTCTCACCAAGAACCTATAATTATCTCATGCCTCTTTTGTTTTCCCACTATATATCATGCACAAGATATTATTACTCAAATGTATTATTAGTGCAACTAAAATGAAACCTTAAAGTTGAAAAATAATTATCTTTTGTTGGATAAATCAACATGATTCACCCACTTGCTCCATTCAAAATTCTTGATCCTTCAAAGTATAATTGACATAAACCTTCATCTTGTTTGATCTGATCTAACAAGGTTAGGAATAATTAAATTTTCTTCGTGTAGAATATATGTTCCTAGGACTTCCTCTTCAATATGAATATATTGATACACAACATGTATTTGAGTATACCATTCATTAAGTAATAATTATGGAATCCCTTAATAAGTGTGTTTAGTTCTTGGTGAACTAGTTGGTCTTCTTCATATATGATCATACAATTGGAATTGATGGCACTAGGAATATAAGTTTCTATATGACTTGTCAAGATGTCCTCGAGACCTTATTGTAACTTTGGTGACATAATTTGTCCTAAAAACATATGAGACCATTATGATGATAATTATCCTCTGATTTTAGTAGTTAAATCTCTCAAAAGACACAAGGAAAAATAGGGAAGAAGATCAATAATGAAAACATCTTGAGGAATGCGAAATTGGGGCATGCATGCAATCTTAGGCTAAATCCTATAATAAATTGAAGGGTCTCTATAGGTGTTCCATCTAGCTAAACTAATCCTTTAGAAAGAGGATTTTATTTTAGTCAATGTTTACTAATAATCTGTTTAGGCATAACTCGAATCGAAACTCTGGATCAATCAAGTAATAATGGACTAGATTTTGGAATATGATCAAGGAAAGATAGAAAGAAGGTTGATTTACAATATTTCTTGATTGGGATTATTTCAAATCATATGTATTAGTAAGAACAACTTTAGATGGTTCTTTGGATGGTTGGTTAGAGAGGATAAGATTAGACAAAGCTTCTTGTAAGAGATATTTTTGTCTAGGAAGAGGAAAATAATCCCACATTGTCATATTGATCTTAGTTTGATTTATACGATCAATAATATTGAAATATGAAGTACTATTTTTTTGTCTTTTAAGGGAAAGTATCTCATTCCCAAAATATTTTAATTCACTTGATTGGCTTAGAGATTCATTAGTTTGAATTAAAGGAGTAGTAATAGGCACTTTGGTGTTGGAATAGTTGCTATTTCGTGTATTTGAAGTGGCATAGAGGACTCAGTACTTCCAAGAATATAAAAATAGGGGTATTTTTACAATCTTTCCAAATTTTATTAGAATATTGTTAGTTCCAATGTATATGTCATAAGCATTAGGAAATGTCCTTCCACCCATTTATTTTATCATCAATGAAATATCGAATCCAAAACCCTTAGATAATACAAGAAATCATATTCGTGATTAGGCCTTACCAACTATAGAATTTTATCCCAAGTCCTTTGAAATCTATAGTTGAATTCAAAAATGATATCTTTTGGTAATATCTTGATGGTATTCAATTGTTTTACTAGTGAAAGGTGATCAAATTTGTCTTCAAATTGCTTACAAAAACATATCCCAACCGATCCCATGTCTAATGAATTTAGTGTCAATCCCTATACCACCGTAATTATTTTCCTTTGAAAGAGGTTACTAATAACTTGACTGCAACATTTTCTTGAGTAACATGATAAATAAAGCATATATTGGCCACACATTTAATGTGTTATATGGCTGTAACTTTATTTTATTGAGTGAAAATGGAATGATCTTAACGGAAGACACATGGATGTCATCATACAGAGAAAATTGTAGCGGGTTCCCATCATTAAAAGGAACAAAAACTAGATTTATTGGGATGGCCATATTGATATTCAAATTGGGTATGGGGAAATTAAAAAGTAAACTCTAATTTTATGGGATGGATGGAGATTTAGTATGTGGTCTAGAACTCAAAAAATATTTCTCTTTTCTTAATTCAAAGCTAACTTTACAAAATAAAATGGAATATCTTTTAAAGATGATGTAGTTGTAAATATTGGCATCAAAATGCATTATTGTTATACTAGGGTGTAATTTGAACTTATGGAGCCACTAAATTCTAGATGAATGTGTCTAAAATAATGAAACTTAATAAGAACAACATCAAATATTTAGCACGTTTGGTGATTCCTCCATAGCATCCAACCACTCATCATCATCTCCATTCTTCATTCACAAGCGTCCAGGCCTAGATTCCAAGTAAGTAGAACCTCTGCTCATCTCATTCACTTCATTAGTTCCAGTATTTTCATCTTTCTCTATTGTTATTTTCTCCCACAACCACTTACCTATCTCCTTTGGTAGCATTCCCTCCATACCCCTGTCAAACCCTCGCAAAACCCCATCTAAACAACCTGATTCCTCATTCTGATCAACCAAGCCCCTTTGTGTAACCACAAAGAGGACCCAAAAACTTATTCTGTGATATTCCTAGTATCCCATAGTAACCAACATCGTTCTTCCTAACCGGCATCGGTTAGCCCACAATACATTGGCCTCATGCCACCATTTTCCAACCCAACCCATAGCTCATCCTAGCTCCATCCAAACCCCATTAGATCTACCCACTAGCCTGATATCCCACCTAGACCTCATAAATATCCCACTCAACTCCCTATCAACTTGAAAAACCTCCTCCAGAACTCTATTCTTGACCCTCTGTCATTTTTTCAGTGACCGGCGTTGGTCACCCTTAACCGTCATCGGTCACCCCTAGACTAACATCGGTCTCTGTATCTACCATACTACTCAGAACAACAACCTACCTACTTGTTCCTGAGTTACCCATAATTTCCTATGACCTTTCCTGCACTTCGTAGACTCGTAGAAGCCCAAAACATTTACCTGGCCCTTGGATCTTGTTTTAACTTAGCTTTGTTGAATTAGATCTTTCTTATTGTGTTTTATATGAGATGCCTAAATCGTATAGATTATAGTAAGACGACATTTACTTTATTTCTCGCATTAAATTGTTTAAAATAGTGGATTGATAGCCTTCCAAGAAGTACCAAACTTCCGGATCTAGCATACACTAGGCAGTCCACTACATATACTATTTAACTCTTTTCTGGTGGTCTTGCTTTCTATTTTAGGTAGTTCCTCCCAGCCAAAAGGAATCTCTCATGGTCAGTTGTGGATCGAGGAGTCAACACGCACGTAACAACCTATAACTAGCATCTTCAACAGGTATTCCTCATATGCTCGTTACCCTATCTGTTTCACCAAAATTCGAAGAAACGATCTAGAATCAAGTGAAACAATAAGGACTAGGTGAAAATCAAGCATTCAAGTACCCCTTGACTCTCCCACGTGGACATTGTCTATTAAATGAATTCAATGTGAAGAAGGGTTTGGAAGAAAGCAGTCAATAATTCACATTACCCATCATAGACATCTAAATCTTAGTATTTCTAAGATAAAAGATGAAATTGTGAAAAAGTTCGACATTAATGGCCCTTTCATGGTTTTCACATCTATTTTTAAACATTACCTTTATACTCTAGAGACATTGGCCTAATTTATGGTTGTGTTGAACATGCAATTCAATATGAATCTAAGAAAAATTAATGCAAAATGGGATTAATGTTCCACATCCTAGATCTAAGAAGAAATTCCCAAACAAAGAAAAAATATATGTGGTGTTAAGAAATTCAATGGTGGAAATAAAAATGTAAAATATATATTTTTATAGGTGATATAGTGACTTTATAATAGTCATTGTGAATTTTGTAATCAATCGGGTTATTTCGTTTAGTTGATTTTTTCATTTTTTCTTTAGTTTAATTATGAAATCAAATTATTATTTTTACTTCAATTTTGCAATCAATCTTGAGTTGTTTCATTTTATTTTAAATTTAGTTCATTTGTTTCCTTTAATTTAAATATGAAATCAAATTATTTATTTTACTTCAATGTCATAATCAATCAAGTTGTTTCATTTAGTTAAATTTGTTTTCATTTATTTCCTTTAGTTTTTAAGTATGAAATTAAACTATTTTATTTACTTCAATTTTGTAATTTCAATTAAGTAGTTATTAAATTATTTTATTTACTTCAATTAAGTAATTTCAATTTAATTCAAATATGAAATCAAATTATTATTTTTACTTTGATTTTTCAAAATTAAATCATTAAATCAAACTGATGCAATTTGGTATACATAATGGGTCAAAAATGTATAAAAGGGAGGAAGGTTGATCGATATAGAGACCCTAAAAGGAGAAGCAATACGATGAAAAAAGAAACAAAGAAAACAAGATAAAAAGGGGGAAATTTTCTCTTAAAGCTCATGAAGTTATTCAAACTCAACAAGCACTTTAAGAACAAGAATATTTTTAAGCTCAAGATATAATAGATGAATAAGTCAAAGGAAATAATGAACAAATAGAAATAGATGAATATGTAGGTTGTGCTTAAGGAGATGAAAAATATTCTTTTTTAAATGGAGGGTTTTGAATAGTATTAAGGATATGAATGAAGATGATTTATTTTCTATTGTTGAAGAGAGTAAGTTACATTCTATAAACACAATAAAGGCCCATTCAGTGAAGATATACAAATATTATTTTCAAAACAAATCTCTGATTAGTAGAGCTCAATTGGTAGCAAGAATTTTTCGATGTAAAGATATGGTCCCTATTTTTGAGTTGTTAGGATTTGATTCAAAAGCTATGAATAACATGAAATATATCATGACACATAACTTACATAATGCACTTGAAATTATTGGTAGCTTCTCTCATAGAAAATACCTTTCTACAACACGTAGATCTACCATAACAACTTTAGTGGGTCCATAAATAATAAAAATCGACAGTCGTAATAATTGTTAATGGTCTTGGAATATGTAGAAAAGAACTATCTCAAGGTATGTGAAATGAAACTTTAAATTGGATGAAATCATGGAAGGGAATTGGACATTGCTATGTGGGGAATCTTGATGAAACAAAATTTATAATGGTGTAAAATGTATTAGTATTGAGTATTGAGAAAACCATAATTGTGTCTCTTTTAATGCTAAGGATGTTTTACAGATTAGGGTTGGTCCTAGTTTGAGGAAAGAACACCCAAAGCATTTTCTTGAAAAACCCAAAGTGAGTTGTATAATTTATTTAAAGATGACAATCTTAAAATCAAAATTACACAACGTGCATTTGATAATTTAAATATGATGTATGTAATGATAAATACAATTTATGAGACATATTGTTTTCATACCCATATAAATTTTGATCTACATCTAACAACATTTAGAAAATTTAGGGAGTAGATGGAAATAAATGATGTCCCCCTCCACGTTGAAGTCAATTTATCAATAATATTATTTTTAAGAAAGTAGAAGGTGCACTTGAATTTAAGGTTGATTCTATCAAAGGGGTATGTATAGAATGTGGAAATTTAGTGAAGCTACTAGAAGACATTCATGAATCATCAACAAACCAAAAATTTATTTGGAAAAGGTTCGAGTATGAAATAGATATTAAAAATTTAAGGGAGGAATCAAAGAAGATTTTCCCTATAGAATTTTTTTTTCATGTTTGTGATTTCATGGCCAAGTTCGGAAAATAATTATCCATACATAAAGCATAACTACAGTTCAAGGTGGAAATCTTTGGAGTTTTATAAATCTAAGAATTATTTTCCTGTTGGTTGCATTATGTCTGTGGTTGAATTTTTTGAGAACTATACTTTTTATCCACAAAAAGAGATTCAAAGTTAGTATTATCATTTAGAATAGGAAGCCATCATTGTGCATGTGTGTTATAGACATGCACAACATGGTGCATGTGTGTTATAGACATGCACAACATGATGTCCCTAATAGTATTCATAATACAAATGAAAATCCAGTGATAATGAAAAGGGTTCATTTTTGTATCACTGATGACATTAAACATGGTAGATTTTCTTCTTCTCATTTTTTGAAATGATTTTCAAAAATATTAAATAGTTTGATATTAACTTTAATGAACATTAGTTGTGTAGGCCAATTCAAGTCTTCAAAAAAATTCAATTGGCTATGTCATATTTATCATAAGGATTCCATAGGACCATTGTGGATTTTTGTTAAAGTGGGCATGAAAAAGAGGAACATGAAGGTACATGTTCTTGTATCAAACATGTAATTTAAAGGAAATGACTCCAATTTTATGGGGCTCCACTTTATGATGCCTCTAAAGTTGTTAATTAGTACAAGTCACAATTTGGTGGTGTTGAGATAGGAGTAACCATAAATTCTCCCACACTATTGTTTTGGGAAGTGAAAGGTAAATTACATTCTACCATGAGTTTTTTTACATAAATTTTTACTATTATATGACTTTATGGCTAATGTTTTTTGAATAAATATTGATTGGTCATGAGAATACAACTATATATGTATTGTTGGCATCGATAATTTTAATCAAGTTATGACAACCCAAAACCCTATATATATATATATATATATATATATATCTATGAAAGAGAGGGACTATTCTTGTGTTTTGGTTGCTTCATAAACAAGGATGTACATAGGAGTGTATATGAAAGCATCACTAACAAACATGTGCATGTTTTTCTAATGATTTTCTTTATTTGTAATTGCTTGATTAACTGAAATGAACAATTTTGCTACTCTATTTGACATGTATTTGAAATGAATAACTTAGAATTGATAACTTGAAAAATGAAGCAAACAAACAAATAATTCTAACCTAGATAAGCAAGAGCTTTGACAAATGTGGATGTATTTGTTTTTATCCCCTCAGTTTATCCTTTCTTTCTCTATGTGTCCATACGAGTCCAATGAATTGTGAATGCAAAGGCAAAGTAGCAGGAGAAGGTGTTTGAGTAATGGCAACTTGAAGGCGATCTGTTGTAATGCAGGTTGAAGAAAGATAACACAAGTGAATAGAGCTTGGCTATGCAATTTCCAACAAGATTGTGGCAGAAATACTATGCAAGATACACAAAAATTCTCAAGCCATTTGCTTGAATACAAGCATTGATTATATAGGAATTGGATGGGATGTTCCTTCATGCATAAGGTAGTCTTGGAGTGCCAAATCATTGGGTGAAGAGGTAGTTCAAACTAATTAAATATTTTTAAAATTAAAAGAGGGAAGGAATACCATGAAATCATGACTATTTTTAGGCAATTTGGTTCACAAACGCACCTTAGAAGTCAAGTTAAGTGAAATCACGCATGTTAAAATCATACATGAAGAGTTCTTGAAAAAGTTCACAGGACCACTTTGCACTATGTAGGGCGGTGGTCACGGATCGCTACCCTACCTACGGGTGGTGGTTTCGAAACCGCCACCCATGCAGGACATGTGGTCCCGACACTAAAGGCCAAAACATGCACATAAATGAACAAGAAGTTGGAAAAAAGCATGGAAAAGTTAAGTAAAGATGTCTAGGCTACAAATATGTACTTTGAATGGGTTTAGGAACTCGAAAACCTTCTGAAAGGACATAAATCATCACTGGGAACTTTTGTAACATTTTCGACAATGTAGCACATGTAATTTTTGGTACATATATATTGCTCCTCGGAGAAGCATAATAGCCATGAAAATGTGTAAAACATAGAGTCTGATTATGGTATTCTCAAAATGGGGAGTTAGAAGCTATACCTAACATGCCCGTGTGTTGGAATTTCACCATCCAAACTCCCGCTACCTGTAAAATGAAAAAGAAGACTCAAGTGCAGATAGATGAAATATCAAAAATAAATACTAAATTAAAATGACAAGAGGACTTACCATTTGTGTGGGGATATAGAAATATACCTGCGCCAACACTCCAAAATTACGAATAAATGTACTCAAAATGAAGTTATAACAACATATATATATATATATATATATATATATATATATATATATATATATATATCAAAACAAACTCATTTTCTAATTCATTTGTGCGTATTGATTTGGTGATTTTTGAGCTCTGGGCCCACGTTGACCATTTTCATCAAAATAATAATCAATTTTTTTTTTTGCGAGATCGTGATCATGTCTCCTTGAGTGGGAGATCGACCAAGATGATCTTATGTTATTTTTCCTCACTTGTGTGTTTTTAAACCTAAATTGTAAAATGTCAAAATATTTTCCTAGGGGGGATCATTTTTCAAATTTCTTCTTTTAAATGAGTCTCTAGGGGGTGTCTATAGGGTAGTATTTTATTTCATTCAAAATGGTCATTTTTACATTTTTGAGAATTTTTAGGGTAATAAAGTCATACGGCGAATTGGTTTAGGATTGCCACCCTAAGCAAGGCGGTGGTTATGCAATCACCACCATTCTAGGGTGGCGGTTTTAAACAAAATGACCAAAAATTCATGATAACTTATTTTTTTTTGGATTTTTAATGTTTTTATTATTTTTTATGAGCTTGTTTCTTGAAATATGTCACTAACTTTCTCTTTTTTTGTGTTTTGGTGGATGTAGAAGAAGGAAGAGTATATCCATTGGAGTTATGAGAGGGAGTGTGACTGGCTCCTAGCGATATTGGATCAATTGACTTAGGATGAGACCGATACTCTTCAAAGAGAAGGCATATGGAGGATTGCACGGGTGACCCATGTTACTCATGTCAGTCACATACTATGAGGGTAGTATTTTATTTCATTCAAAATGGTCATTTTTTACATTTTTGAGAATTTTTAGGGTAACAATCAGACGGAAAATTGATTGGATCGCCACCCATTCCAGGGTGGTGGTCATGGAATCACCGCCATTCCAGTGGTGGTGGTTCTGAATAGAATGACCAAAAATTCATGATAACTTTTTTTTTTGGATTTTTAATGTTTTGTTATGTTTTTGATGAGCTTGTTTCTTGAAATATGTCACTAACTTGCTCTTTTTCTATGTTTTGGTGGATGTAGAAGAAGGAAGAGTATATTCGTTGGATTTATGAGAGGGAGTGTGAATGGCTCCCAGTGATATTGGATTATTTGACTCAGGATGAGATCGATACTCTTCAGAGAGTAGGCATATGGAGGATTGCATGGGTGCCCCATGTTACTCATGTTAGTCACATACTATGTGACCTGTTCTCTTATTGGGATGCAGACCAAAATACCTTCCGGTTTTGGGTGCTAGGGGTGAGTGGAAAATCACCCTAGAGGATGTGTACCATATTCTTGGGGTTTTGATACTAGGTAGACAATTGAATTTGGAGACAATAGGATCTAGAGCCATGATGAATCTATGGGCCACTTATATGGGGGATGTCACAATTTCCTTTAGTTCAAAGAAGGGGATTAAGGTCTGATCCATTCCTACTACTCCCATCCCTATTATCTGCAAGGCCATCATGGGTATATTGGCCTCACAATTGATCGGGGACAAGAGAGGTGATACAATACTTTATTACTTGGTCTACCATCATTACGTAGATTGAGGCACATGGTCATATCTATTCCCGGGAGTAGATATACTTGGCATACTTATCATGATCTCGTATCAGATTTTTAGATTTCAAGGGCGATTTTGAGCCACCCCACATTGGTTATGAGTTGGGTGTACAAGCGGATCATTCCCTATGGTAGTGGAGTGCTAGCATAAGACCTAGGGGCCATCGGGGTTGCCAGATGGATGGTGATGATTGTCCTCGAGTGTCACATCGGTGAGTGACTTCTTTGACCACAAAAGATATGGTAGGATTGTGGGGATATGATATGACCATAATGGTGGCTTGTCACGACTACTCTTTGGTAAGTGATTTGATAGGATGGGGAAGCTTGAGACTCACCTATTTGGCTGAGTTTCTCACTATTTTTCCTTCCTTACATTGATATGCTTCCCAAGTGGTAATCGTGTATATCATTGTGAAAGAGGTGTTGATGCGTAATCACAACACCCCTAAATTTCTATAACTCAATGGGTTGAAACTATCAGTATGATTGCATAACATTGAGCTTTTCCTAAAGTGTGGTACCCTACGATTGGGAAAAATCTCCTGATGAAGGCCGGTTCCTATTCCTCTATTCATTGCATGCATTCATATTTCAGAGGATCTACTGTGAAACCTACTCTAGCTTACCAAGGAGATAGGGTTAAGAAGATGCATAAAAATAAATCCTAAAACTAACAAGGTGATGCACCAAAGGAATGTTGAACACCTACTTTTCCATTAAACACAAACCATAAAACATGTAATACAACCACTAACATAGATAACCAAAATGCAATGAGAGATCAGATGGAGACGATGAATACAGAGAGGGTTGAAAATCATCCACAGACATGCATTATTTGCTCCAAAAGTTGATACAGTACACTACAATGGCCAAGAGGAAAAACTTGCATTACAGTTTGAATGGGGAGTTTTGAACTCCAAAAATTCACCTACCAAAGATAAGAAGTGAGGGGAAAATCCAAAAATGTCCAACCTTTAGAAAAATTCCCCTCACAATTTATGGAAGAATGAGAGAAGGAGATGAGAAGAATTCAAAATCCTACTCCAACCACCCTAGGATGCATTGAATTCACCTACAAAATGATGGGGTCTACTGCCAAAACCCATGCCTTCATGTACCATTCCTTGTTGGGAAAGAAAGGAAGCCCATACCTCATTATGGTAGTAGGTGAGAAACTTGGGAGACCCTAAAAATGGTAGACTGTATTTCTTCATTTTGAGTAACTTAGTCTCACTTATTTAAAGATAGTTGGGTAGAGGACCCTGTGAACTTTATGAAAAGTCTTCTCTTGTGTAAATTTGAGTTCCCAGTCAAAATTTATGGCCATTTGAAGGTCTGGGTGTATTATATGAAAAATGGCCTAAGAGTTCTAAAATTCAAGCCCGCAACCTCCAAAAACCCAAAGTTCAGACTTTTAGAGATTTTCATTTCGGAGATAAAACACTTTTTCATTACCTCGAAAGTTTGAAAATTTGGACTTTCAGAGTTTTAGGTTTCGAACTTTTGCTCCATTTATCCATTTTGCTCACCAAATCTCTAAATTTACGAATTCCAAAACCCAAAAGTCTCAAGTTCAAAATTTGAAATATCGGGAATTCAATTTTCATAACTTTCCTTTCTCACCTTCCAAGTTTCGTGCCTGAGAATTCCAAAAGTCTAAAACCCAAAAATATGAAAATTTAGACTTTCAGAGTTTCAGACTTCAGACATTTTGATTGATTTTCCAACTTTGTGCTCGATTTTTTCTAAACCCAAAAACCAAAAATTCAAAATTTAGAATTTCAAAGTTTTGGGTTTCATAAATTTTGCTAATTTTTTCCCTTTTTTTCTCAAAATGCCAAAAAATGCAAAGGTATGAAAACCTCGAGCATATCCATTTTTCCCACGTGTAAGGTACGTTGATCAATTTTTCCCGAGGGGGAAAAAATTGGACAACATGAGGCCCAAAAGGGGACTTGCGTTGATCTAGGAGTGCTTAACGCAATCATGTGAGTTATTGGATAATGGTGGATCTAGGAGTGTTTAACGCAATCATGTGAGTTGTTCATTCTCGATGTAGTTGGTACCCCTCCTGTACCCTTACTCCAGATTGAGGCCACACCTTCTCACAAAGGAGAGGAAAACGAGCACATAGATGTGAACTCTGAATCTAAGGAGTATACAGGGATGAAACCAAAGAGGATTAGGTCGGAGACGAGACTCGCAAAGAGGATATTGGTAGAGAGGAGATAGGTAACGAGGGGTTATGTGGTGATGATGGCACGTAAGCTCACATGGAGGGGGAGATTGATCTTGAGTGGCATGATACTCAGGATGTTTTGAGAGCAGAGCGGGAGGAGGTAGTCATAGAGGAGGAGACACTTGTCTTTGAGGGACCACTTCCTCACAACGGAGAGGGGCATGATGAGTCCGTGATGGGACAAAATCTTGATTCGGCTTTGTGGAGGCTACACACGACCATCAACAAAGAGAAAAATTAACCACCGATCCTACATATTCCTGGAGATTCGAGTATGTTGATCCTCTTCTCTTGACCTTGTCAATCGGAAATGTTAGTTGGTATTTATTTTTTTTTTATTTTTGTAACTTTCTAACTCATCATTTTTTTTTTTTTTTTCTTGCAACGACTACTTAGTAGTGGCAAGAGCTTATTCAAAGGGTGTGCATGGACACCTTGCTAATCCCCTTAGGGAAGACTGAGCTGACTGACAAAGGATATAGGACAACCAATTTCAGGTTGACAAATACACTAATGTGTTTACACCCATCTAGAGGGAAGTGGAGGTCATGAATTCTATTTGTACTAAGGTGATAGCATATGAGACAGATGAGTGATTGATGAGGTAGATTTTCTCTTGTAGTGAGACCACAACTAGTGGCCGCCACCATGAGCACTCCCACCATTCAGTACATTCTCATCATTGTAGCTGCATAATAGGAGTCCTAGACGCAGCCATGCACCATCTCAAGGATCCCACAAGGATTGATAGGTCATGGGCCTTTTATTTCTTAGTTTCCATTTTATCAGAATTTATGATTTTTTTGTATATTTTGGGCTCATTGCAAGTGTTTTGACCATGCCTAGCACATGATGGAATTGTACACAAACTCAATTTATTATGATATATACAGACTCTTCTTTTTGGTTTGGTAATTCATTGTATCTGAGTTGAATTCCTCTTGGATCACTTCACATGTGTACTCTAGATGTTTAGAACTTCTATTTTTATATGCTTTTCAAAATGTATGTAGTGGATATGAATGCTAATAGAATGATCTCTTTTTTGTGTTTTGTAATGTTGATATATGATAATGCAATCACATTGTAATGTTGAAATTTAGTTTCTCTAAGTAAATTTTGGTAATTAGTATTGTTTTAGAAAATTTTGGTAAAAAATGATATGATAAGTGAATGAAATTTCCTCGCTTCTAACTCCACACAACCACTAAGATGCGAGGGCTCAACACCAAGAGATAGAAGGGACACAAGTTATAGAAATTTGTTGAATGGTAATAATGAGAGAAAGAAAAGGATTTGACAAAACCAAATTGAGACCCTATAACATCATTCTATTAAATTTTTCTTGATAGTTTAAATTGTGAATTTCTTTCCATTTTATCTAGACATAGATCCATAGATGGCCACTTGGTTCAAAAATCTGCTTTTGAGGTTTTAAACTCTTTTTGGAATTTTGGACATCTAAGTAACTTTGTTTAAATTTATGATTTCAGATCATTTGAATGAAATATTTATAACTTTAAAATTTGTCAAAGAAAACCCCTACACCTTGCCCCATGCTACCAATAGGAAGTATGGGCTCATCACCATGGATAAGGCATAAGCAAGTAAGGGAACTTCTCTCCTTTCCCAAACCTACATCACTAGTAAGAGACACGGGTCTCAACACCGAAGGTTGGTAGGGAAAAGGAATGTGTAAAACAATTTTTTTCTATGGATTTGCATTTGATTTATTTATCTAGGAAAAATGTCTAGAATGTTCTTATTTCCAAAGAGATGTATATGGGATAGATGCGACACCATGAAGCTTCTAGAATAGACTATAGGAAAGACACCTAATCTACAAGAAACTATAAGTGGAACCAAGTATGCAGGAATTGGTATGGTTACTTGCCAAATATTTGTCTTATCTTTCTTGGATTGATGAAATTATTTGAAAACAATTGATGATACCATGAAGATTTGAAGATACATGATTTAAATTTTTTTCCAATGTTTTCAGAATTTTTTAGGAATTGCTATAAGAATAAGTCCCTTGATCACAAATTTTATGAAATGAACTGGAGATGAAAATTCAATACGGATAGATGCAGTAATATACATATGGAAATGCTAATAGATCATGCGTAATATCTCTTCAGGTGAAGAGAGTTTACATATTCGCTAAACTCCTCACCCTCTAGTGTACATAGGTGAAATGCCCCATTTTTATAGTCTTATATTACTTGATATGGACCCAACCACCTGGGCTTGAATTTCCTTCCTTCACCAGTCTTTTTGTTTATTCAGATGTCAAGTCTTAAAACCAAATATCCCTCATATATTTCATGCTCGTAGACTTTCTTGTTGTATTGCCGAGCCATTCGGTCAATGTAAACACTATGCTGATGTTTAGCATTGAGCCTAGCTTCATCAAGGATTTCTAATTGAGAGAGTTGTGCCTCTCGATAGCCTTCTTAATTCCTTGCAGTGAGATACAAAGACTAGGTATTTTGACCTCAAGTGGTAAAACCACTTCTGCACCAAATACCAAAGAAAATGAGGTTGCCCCCATCGAGTTCTTATCGATGTTCGATAGGCCCATAAGGCCGAAAGATATTTAAGTGCCAATCTCATTTATTCTCCTTGAAATTCTTAAGGATAATGGATTTTAACGTCTTGTTTATAGCCTCAGCCTATCCATTGGCCTGAGGGTAATAGAGAGAAGTCGTATGGTGATTTATTTTAAACTTTTCACACAATTCATGTACTTCCTCATTTTTTAAAGATGTGTCATTATCATATATAATGAATTATGGGACCTCGTACCTACAAATGATTTGGTTCATAATGAACTTAGCAATTACACATCTAGGCATGGTGGTAAGAGGTATGGCTTCTACCCATTTAGTAAAGTATTATGTGGTCGTGATTATGAAGTTATGACCATTTGTTAATGAGGGAGAGAACTTCCCTATAAAATCAAAGCCCCATGTGGAAAAGGGCCATGGTGTTGCAATTGGTTATAGATCATGTGTCAATATGTGGATATCATGGGATAACTCTTGAAATTTATGGCATTTATGCACAAAATCTACCATGCTATTCTCTAACGTGGGCCGAAGTAGCCCATACAATATATCTTTCGAGAAGTGGCATGGCCTCCAAAGTGACCTCCACATACTCCACTATGTGATTCATAAAGAATATTCTCATATTCTTCTTCATCAACACATAGTAACAACATTATATCAAGGGCTCAATGATAGAGTTCCCATTCCAAGATAATGTACTTAGTGGTTATAACACGTAACCATCTTATTTTTTGCGATGTCACCCCTTTTGGAATTTATGGTCCACTATGAAATTAATAATGTCAGTTTACCATGGGCACGTAGAAATGAGAGGCTTGGTTTCAAAAAAATACCCACATTAATCAAGGAAGTACAGATTTATTAGATCACCTCCATCTAATGGGTTATCACCAACCAGTCCAAAATGATTTGTCCTTTGATGGATTTCGAATAACAAACGTTTACTCAAACCAGCTCATCGAGATATGAAGTGTCCGGATTTCTTAGATAAGGACCCTGTGTGAAAAATGTCTACGAGAAGATCCGACTTAACAATGACCCTTGTTTCTTGATTTAGCATGTAATGTCTCAAGTGATTTGTTGTGAAGACTATGGAAAGGCATTCCTTTTCTACCTATGTGTAACAAGTCTCATAGTCAAGCAATGTTTGACTAATAAAATAGACTACACGTTCTCATTTATCGTCATCCTCTTGAGCTAACATGTAGGCTAATGAGACATCTATAGCTCGTGAATACAAAATTAAGGGGTGATCTGAATTAGGCGACATGAGTGTGGGAGGAGACAATAAGAACCATTTGACCAACTCAAATGCCTCATTGCACTCTTCCATCCAATCAATGCAGCAATCCTTTTTTAATAAATTGTTAATTGGGTGAATAGAAAAGGTTAGATCAGGGATAAACCTTCGATTGCACCGAGTTTTCCAAGAAAAGATCTAATGCTAGACTCATTTGATGGTGGAATCATTTCCATTATGGTTCATATTTTGTCTTGGTCTACATCAATCCCTCATGAAGATATGATGTATCCCAAAAACTTGCCTCCCGTTACACCGAATACACATTTTTCTAGATTTAACATGACATCGTATTTGATTAAGTGAGAAAGGATGATACGAAGCACCTCAGGGTGATCACAACATTTTTGTCCTTAGCTAGAAGATCATCCATGTAGGATTCCACAATCTTATGGATAAGATCATGGAATATATAAGTCATCACCCGTTGGTATGTGGCACCGTATTCTTAAGTCTGAATGACATGACAACATAATAATATGTTCCCCAAGGAGTGATGAATGTAGTTTTTATCCGATTCTCAAAGACTCGATTTGGTTATATCTAAAAACCCATCCATGAGAGATAATAACTCATAACAAGTTATTGCGTTGACAATAATATCGATGGATGGTAATAGGAAATCGTCCTTGGGAAATCCTTGTTGATATCTAAAAGTCTATGTAAATGCAATTTTTTCCATTCTTTTTAAGAATGGGGACAATATTAAATACCCATTGTGAATAGTTCAATGGCTTGATGAAACCCACCTATAGGAGTTTCATCACTTCTTCCAAATTAAGGGCCACCTTTCACTTCATGGGTCTTGATTTTTGTTTAATTGGATTTGTTGGTGTAGGATATTTACCATGCATATATTTTAAGCACATGGGATTCCTCCACATAGGTGATTCACCATGCTTAGGTGTCCTATGGTGTCATTATGGCCTTACACGTGTCATAGAGTTTCATAGGAGTTACATTTGACTGGTTATTCCGAGAATGTGACTCCAACCTCTCGACAGCTTATATTTGTGGGGAGTTACACACCCCACTACTATATGTACACCCTTTCATCTTGAGAAATACAATGGAATGGAATTGATTATGGGATTTGAGACATTTTTCCCTTAATGCATGTACATTTCACTCATGGGTGATTTCCTTCTTTGATCTTGAAGCTACATCATTTTTGGTTGAGTGCAACGTTTGATGCTCACGATTCCCTCCAAATCTTCATCATTCCTCTAACATGGTATCATAGCTAGGTAGTTAAGTGCACTTTGACCTAGAATAGTACTTGGGATGGGTGACCTCCCGATAAGTTCCAAGATCGTTACCTCATAATGTTTTTAGACCTAATTGGGTGTATACATGGTGGGCCCAGAGATCACATGGTTTCATCTAGCTCCATTGAGTGGGGCTATTTTGGCGTAACATCTGGTTAACATGGTGAGATCCCTCTCCACCACCAGTTAAAGCTTTTTGGTGTGATGGAAAATCATACAGGCTTAGCATCTAGCTTAATGACGAGGTTGTGAACCGTAACATGTGGCACAATTCCTGTCATTTTCTTGTAACTAAATGAAAAATATTTTTCATACTCCTTGAGGATTTGGGTGTGTATTTCTATCTCCTCTGGAGTTAGAGAGGATCCTAGATTCAATTTTTTTGTTCCACCTATGTCCCGATGTTTATATAAATTGTTCTTTCAATTAAGGAGGCATTACTCTTTAAATTTAGGTGGGGCCGAGGTAGCTCTAATTATCCCTCATCTTCTAGTTCATAGACCTCAAGACCTTTTGTAGAGGAAGGGTCTATCATGGAATCTCCAAAGTAAGAGGAAGAGTGTGGGATGAGATAAAATCCAATATTATGATTAGCGGGATGCAAGTTTGTGTAGGAATTCAAATACCCTAGGATTGCTTCATCATTTTTAGCATAATAAAAGGTGATAAACTCATTCTCAGCTTCTACATAAGCCAAAATTGGGATTTTTGTTATCTTTTAACCAAAGGTTTGGCACGAACCGAAACCATAAAACTAGTCTCTTCTAACTTGTTGCTTGGGGTAAAATGAGAAGCAGAAGTTTCTATAGAGTCAACAAAGAGGTTTTTATCTCTGGGTATATATTTGATTGAAATGAAATCAAAACCTTTACTTAACTTGAGGATGGCAGTCTTGTAGAGCTACAAATGTTCAACCCTAGTCTTTTATACTTCAGATACTTGATTTGTAACTAGTTGTGAATCACCTAGCACCCTAATATTAAGAGCACCCATCCTTTTGGCTATAATGAGACCAAGAAGGAGAGCCTCATATTCTACTTCGTTGTTAGTGCATTCAAAATTAAATTTAAAGGTGAAGGAATGAACCTTCCCTGAGGGTTGGTAACTATCAAAATTGTCCCAACACAAAAGTAGCACTTTGCTCCATCATAATTTTAAGGTACAATAGTCATCTAGGAAGATTGAAGTTGGATTATTTGTTATATTATCTCCCCTTTCTTCCGATACCTATAACATGCATATGTCATCAACCGGAATAGGGATGAGTCCCAAGGCATGTACTATACCCATGGAATCAAATAAAAGAAGAAGGGGTAGGTCATTCTCCAACAACTCAACTATATTTGTTGTCATTCCTGTTGACATTGTCTCAACAATTACAACTTTTCCTTTACAACAGAACTCCTTTAATCAAACCCGTAGTTTCTAGTTCCATTGTAGGAACCAAATTCTCTTTTGGCATTGAGCTTGTAGGTTTTTTTAATTGGTTTGCAGGAAGCTCAAACTTAGAATGAACCCTTGCCCTATTCTTTAGATTAGCTAGATGTATGTCAAATGGTTTTGGGTCACCATGTACCATGAAGACCTTCCCTAAATGTAAGAATTTTACTTCTTGAAACAAAGTGGAGGGAATTTCCTTCATTCAATGAATCCAATGACGACCGAGGATTATATTATATTTGGTTTCCCAATCTATAATATAAAACTTGGTTAGAATCTTCTTAGGTCCAAGGGTGATTGATAAGACTATACTTCCAATTGGCGTTGCTTTGAGGTTTTCATAGCCTCTCAGTGTGTTTCATGTTGAAGATAAATTGGTCTCTCTGTAACCTAAATTTTGAAGGAAAGAGAAGGGGACTATGTTGACCACTACCCCATCATCAATCATTACATGTTTTACATAGTTATTGTAAATCCAAACTTGTAAAAACAAGGTTAGATCACCTCTATGAGCTATTTCAACGATCTGTGGGCATCTTGCTGATGTCAAATATGAATCCAACATCTCTTTTAGGCTACCCTAGAGGATAAACATCAAAGTATATATGGTTTATCTGCACTTTTGGAGGAGTGGTGACATTAATAAAATTCCCAAGACCTAGTGCTTCTAATAAAGCAACTCTATGAGCAAGGTAATTCTTTAATATATCCATGAAGGAAATATATCCTCTTGGATTGCCTAGTGTTTCAATAATGTCATCTGATATAGTCGGGTATATCAGGATAGGTTGCATGAATAATAATATTTGGTTCTAGTGGCAATGTTAATTTGAGGTTCGGTGTCCAACTCTACCAATCCCACAATTTTTTTTTGTTAGCGACCATCAAAAGAAGGTCTACTGTGAGTTTGATGAAGTTGAGGCTTAGTGATCATTAGTTCCTATTGAAATTCCTTTGTTTGAACCATTGGGATCTATTCTACCATCTTTTGTGAGCATAGGGAGAGGATCACTAAAGATCCTAAGTGGTGTGTTCTGTGGGAATATAGTCCGTGTAAGTGTTTTGAGTTGGCGTTGTTCGGTTTGCAAAAAACATGTCAACAAATAATTTTCTTTGATCGTCTGGAAAATGTTATATAAATTTGTTTTAATTACGTCGTATTCTTGCATCATGCCTGTGAAACCTATGGAAACCACAATATAAATTGGGATCATAATCTTGAGGCCTTTGGTTTGCACTTTTTAGTAGTATGAAATTACGATTGTTGTTCAATTATTGATTTTCATAATTAAAATTTAGGAATCCCTGCCCATGGTTTTGGAATTGGTTTGGAAACCCGCCTGGGTACTAATTAGGGCCTTGGGTATACACTTGTCTTGGTTATTGAGGTTGTTGTTATTTTTGTTGCTATTGAGGATGATTAAAATCCACAACGCTGATTGAAAGAGAGAAGTTATTATTCATTTGATTATTTTCGTTATTGTTGTTGTTTTTGGTAGTGTTTGTATTGGGAGAGCTAACAACATTGGGTTTCTTGGGCTGATCGATAACACCGTCAATTGTAACCCCATGATTCTTATTAAGGACCTTTGGTCCCTGATTATTGTTTGCATTGTTGGAGTAACTAGAGGTACCTTGGCTAGGGGTGACTAACCTCCCATTTATTTCTTAATTATTATGACCACTTGTCTATGGATGCTTGGTCAATTTGGAGAGCACCCTCTAATGCACCTCTTTGTAGCTCCTTAGCGGGAAATTTTTGAATTCTTCCTTTGTCTCTCTATTAAGGGAGTGGAGGAATAAATCACAAAGCTCCATCTGATCCATGTTTGGAGTGCTTGCAGAGGAATAGAGAACTTTTCACCACCTTTGAATGAAGTGGGTAGTGGACTCATTGTGCTCTTGTTTGATATGAAGGAATTATCTTATTCATGTCCTTAAAATTTTATTCATATCAAAATACTTTATAAACTCTGACACAAGTTACTTGAAGAAGTGTATCAAAGCCTCCAATATCCTATAGTACCAATCGAGAGAAATACCTTCTAGCATCTTAGGGAAAATCTTCATAACAACTACATCCACAGGAGCATTTCTTGAATGGAGGTTGTGTAAGATTTGGTGTGAGAATTAGGATCCCCATCCCCTTTTAAATTTGGAAAATTGGGAAAGGGTCTTGGGAGCATAACAGTTTGTATGGAGAATTCTAAAGGATCCTTAAGATATTTAGAATAGGTCCCCATTATGTATGTTTTAACCATTGAAGATCCTTGTTGGGGAGGTGGAGGTTGCATCGATTGTTGAAATGGTACAGCATATACATTTTTGGGGCATATGGCATCCCCTGTGGCTGACCATATGGACTTGGGTAAGTGTACATATCCCCCTGTGGTGATTTAGAGTACATGTGTATGTAAGGGGGTTGATTGTTTTGATATGGAGTTGAACGCGCAAAGTCGGGAATATTGAATTTCCAACCTGGTATGGTGTTAGAGAATGCACTTACGATTGATGCATGTTGTGGATATACATATGTTGCATGGGGGGAATACCCAAGGTTCCTATCCTAGTTATCAAATCTACGGGCTTGGGGTGCCCGTATAAACCAGAGGAGTCTGTGTAGTAGGTATTTTTCCATAACTTTGTGGATAGTGAGAAACTCTTACTTTCCCTGCATATGAATTTTGAGTGTTTTGGGAAATCTCTAACTCTTTGACTTTGTCTAATAATGTTGAGATGATGTCACCCATTGATGGGGTGGTGTTTTTTTTTGTGCTTGTTGTTGAAATTTTGGAGGTTATTGAGGAGTGTGGTATCCTACTATGAATTGTTTGTTGTTCTTCCACCCCTTGTTGGCAATGTTTTCCATTGTTGGAGGGGTAGTGTTATTTTTTTGGAGAAAGACATCAACATGTCTTTACAACCTGTCTAAATCTCATTCTATATTATGACAGCATTGTTCTCTTCTGGTGTATCATGCTAAGTAATCCTCATCTAGAGGTGGGAGTTGGTTCGACTACATGATAATGGGTTACTTGAACAAAACTCGAGGAGATGAACTTTCCTCCCCAGTGAAAGTCATGTAGTTAGAAATTGAATACTTAGGAGGATGCGTCTGTGTGATTTTCTCAAGATCCTCAATATGTACAGAGGAACCAACATTAGTTCCCTAAAGAAGAGGATTTTGAGCCTGAGCAGTTGAATAATTAACTTCCTATGTAGAGAGTGAAGGTGATTATTGTTGTCTACTTGTTTGATATTTCTACACATTAAAACCTAAGAGGGGTCTACCGTATTCTTTGTATCCGACATATCCAGGGGTATAAGAATGCCTATAGAATAATGCGAGGAGAAAAGATGGACAAAATGGAAACATTTAGAGAATAGCTCTTTGCATCGGGTTCACCAATTTGTACAAAAGAAAATACACACGTGACCTTCTTCACACCCGACTTCCTGAGGTCGTGCCAAGATAGCTTGAGTGTATAATGAAAATGGGTGTATGTGTGGTAGTGATGAATGAGCTAACAAGGAAACCTTATGTCTTCAAAACGTAATATCGGGATCTGCGAGTCCAAGGAAAAGAAAGTTGTCCTAATCTAAAGTGATGTAATGGAATGGTCGGATAGAATAGCTACTCAAGGCTCCAGTTGATATCAAGCTCTACCGAGATTCTTTCTATTGGTTCTTGAACACGTGGAGAGTGACATGCAAATGTATCATATAGATTTCTAAACAAGGTCATCGAAGTGAGTACAAGAGGCATAATGGAACCATAGGGTCTATGGGAGGTTTTTCGGTCTAGTCCAAAAGCTTTAGCCTGATCGGCTATTATGTTCAACACTTAAATTTATGAAACAATGTCAGATGGAAGTGATGATGATATAAATACCAATGCATGTAAAACTAGTATCAATGTTTAATTGGTCAGCAGGCTCATTGGGTTGTGGGACCTGGGGATCACAACCGTGAACTCATGGAGGTTATGGTCTTTGTATGGTCATATGCATAATCAATCCCTATTGTCAGGAGCAGTCCAATAATCGTAGGCTTGATCAGCTGCAATGTTTAATGTGTTTAATTGTTCTATCTTCTTAGAATACCTAGCAGGTGTGTGTAAAACTAACAAGTGTAAACCCATATCAATGTCGGTCAACAACTCAGGCTCATTGGGTTGTGGGACCAATAAATCACAACTGAACATTTTCTCTTATTGTGGACCTTTGATGGTCATGTAGAATGAATTGAATTGATTTTGATAAAAACTATCAAAGGAAATTTAATATATGTTTTTAGTATTTTCACAAAGATATCTAAACCCAAAAATGGAAGCAAACTAATATAGCAAAAGTAAATATTTTTTATCTTTTCTGGGATTTTAAACAATGCTTCTAATCTAAAAATGAAATTAAATACAAGTAATTGGCCGCTTTTATTTAATTACTTGTGTAAGTATGTGAATCTAGATCTAAAACAACTAAACTAATTTAATCAAAACCTTGTAAACCCTACCTCAAAGGTAGAGAACAAATGATAACCCTAGAAGAGCTATGGTTAAAAACTACTTCCCCGGTAATGTCAAAGAGAAATATTTCTAATGATTTACTCTATTTTTAATTACTTGATTAACTGAAATGAACAATTTTAATACTCTATTTGATATGTATTTGAAATGAATAACTCAGAATTGATAACTTGACAAATGAAGCAAACAAAAAATAATTCCAACCTGGATAAGTAAGAGCTTTAGAAAATCTGATTGTATCTATTCTTGTCCCCTCGCTTTATGCGTTCTTTCTTTTTCCGTCCATATGAGTCTAAGTAATTGGGAAGGAAAATTCAGCAACAAGAGAAGGCTTTTGAGAAATGACAACTTGAAGGCATTCTCGTTGTAATGCAAGTGGAAGAGAAATATCACAAATGAATAGAGCTTGGCTATATCGATTTCCAACGAGGATTTTGGATAAAACTATGAAAGATACACAAAAATTCTCAAGCCATTTTCTTAAATGCAAGCATAGATTATATAAGAATTGGCGGGATGTTCCTTCATACACAAGGTATCCTTGGAGTTCTAAATAATTGTCGATGACACAATTCAAAATAATTAAATCTATTTTAAATTAGAAGAGGAAGGAATAACATGCAATCAATAATATTTCTAGGCAATTTGGTTCACAAACGCACCATAGAAGTCAAGTTAAGTGAAATCGCATGTGTTAAAATCATGCATGAAGAGTTCTAGAAAAAGAGTGTAGGATCGCCGCCACATAGTAGGCGAATGTCACGGACCACCGCCCTACCACGGGTGGCGCTTTCAGAACCGCCTCCTAGGTGGGAGGCGATCTTAACATTAAAGGCCAAAACATGCACATAAATGAATGAGAAGTCAAGAAAGCATGGAAAAGTTATGTAAGGATTTCTAGGTTACAAATATGTACTTCGAATGAGTTTAGGAACTCGAACACCTTCTGAAAGGACATGAATCATCGTTGGGGAATTTTGTAACCATTTTCTGATAATGTAGCACATGCAATTTTGGGTGCGTATAGTGAATGACACACAAATAATAAAATTCTCAAGGGTAACCTTCTCAAGGGTTGTTAGATTAGGGTAATTTGTATAACTTTTAAAATAACCTCCTAATAGTGGTTAGACCATAACCATTCATATATAAGGTGGCTTCTTTTCTTTGAAGTTGCTAAAGTATTTTTGTAAACCACATAATAATAAATTATAATAATTACTTTCACATATGAATAAATTATAAAATGATCATTTCATTTCAAGTCAAAAAGTACATTTACACCATTAGCAAGATATATAGCTATAATCAAAATCACTCCAAGAATAGAATGCCCATTTTCCCCAAGATACCAATATGCTACAATTTCTTACTCATCACAAAATAATCAATAAATAACATTCTTGTTTATAACAATAGTGTTGATTTATCCATTTAATATTACATGTAAAAAAATAATCCTCGTTATTACAAAAGCATAAGTAAGACTACAATTTTGTCATCATCCCTTGTACCTCTATCCAAAGATATGGTCAACACAACTATTTGCATGACATATATCTTAAATATAGAATTGTTTATGATTTCATAGTTTTTAATCTTAATGAAAAATTAATCGACACACTTTTATGGAGAGTAAGAAATATAAATGCTATTTCATTTCATTTTAAAGATAAAGATAGAGATAGAGAGAGGAGAGAGAAAAAAACCATTTCTTTTCACATTCAATATTTTAAAAAAATTGTTAAGAAGGTTTCCTAAAGTCATGTCTTAGTGTTTAGATGGTTTCTCGATCGATATTTTTCTTGGATAAGGTCATACGATAATTTTCTCCATTTAGTTACAAGTTTCCAAAAAGTGTCAAATTTAGACAAGTATCTCAACAATTAACATTCAAAAACCCTCTTCAAGACTCAAATAAACAAGTAAAACAATTCCTACCTACTTCCCTATATACATGGAAACACTTAGAGATGATAGAACCCTAAACCAATGAACCTAGGTGCAACTTGTGCGTATTTTCGAAGCTATCATAAACACACCCGAATCACCTCGTCACCTAATGATTGGAGGCCTATAAAACCCACATGGAAAACTAAATTGTAAGGTTATTTTATCATAACTAAGGTTTTTAGTGATTTTTATGAATAAATATTAAAGGTAAGTGGAAGCCATAATCCATTTCTACACCTAGGGTCAAAATTACAAGTCAAAACCAAACTGCAGCTTTTAACTTTTAGCAGCTTCTCTAAATTTGTAAATTAGTTCGTTGGATTCTTAAATGCATGAAAAAGGGTCAAAAAAACCTTTTAGGGGTAACCTAGGTTTCAATGAAACACCCCATGTGATAAGGATCACAATCAAATTTTGATTTACAAATTTCGTGATTTATAGAGATATCTTGAGTCTCCTTAAAAATAGGTTTTACTACGATTTCAAAAAGTCATCAAGAGGTAGTTTTGAAATAACATTCAAGTTTAAACGTGCTAATCATGTGGTTTTCATAGCTAGATCTGATATCCTAGTTTTTTCAACCATTCACAAGGTAATTGAGAGTAATGTTTACATTCATGGTTACTTATCTTGTTGCGTATAAAACAAAGGTGGAATTTTCTATTAGATAACATATTTCATTTAATTCACCTAAAATTTATTCTTCTTTAGTTTGATTTATAACTATATTAGAGTTAGGAAAACCAAAAACAGTAAAAACCATGCAATAAATAGTAAGATGACCATGATGGAAGTACTCGAATCGGGTACACTTTGGCTCTATGGTACACAACCATGATCCACAAGACCATGGTTTGCTAAGGCATTTTGTCAAGAAAAATATCATCCTTTCACTCTTGTTCTACATTCTTAACAATAAAAACATATTATTATAAACATTCTTTGAAACATTTGAACCTCACCTCACCTTCCCACTTTTTGATGGACCTCCACACCCGGTTCCAAATATCCTATTTTGAAACACAATGTGAGAACATTGAAAAGGTTGTAGAATTTAGATTCAAACTCATCGATTGCAATTGTTTTAAAAATCAAAATATTTTTAATAAGACCCTTTTGTGTATATCTCATAATCACGACACTCCATGCCATTATGTTTTGATGTAGTATTTAAAAAAAATTCTCATGCATTGAGCATGCCTCCATATTTTGTAACCATGTTAGCCAACGAACTTGTAATAATAAGAATTGGAAAGGATCTATTTCCATGGTATTTTCAATAATTTCATTTTATGTTCTTCCAAAATCAATGTTGTCTATGAACCAAAATTCTTTAAGGAATTTTATCAAATAGTTTGTATGCCTTGCACAAAGGACATGGTAATCTTCTCTGTGGCATCTAAATTTTCTAAATAGTCCATGAAACTACAATCTTTGGCATATTTTATCAAATAGTTAACATGCCTTATACATGGGTCATGCTAGTCCTCATTGCATCGTTCTAATATTTCAAATCACCCTTGTGCCCTACGTAGTCTTCCTAGATGTCAATTTACATTTGATTGAAAGTTCCCAAGTATTTTAAACAACAAATTTTTGTGCAACACCCCGTAATCATCATAGTCCATGTGACAACATTGTTTAAATGGAATTTTAATAAACAATGTGTTGCATTGAGAATGTCTCCACATTTTGCAAACATGACTATCAAGGCAACAAACAACACATTTAACACAAATTATCTTTCCAAGAAGATTTAATGGATTTCCATGCAATGTTCAAAATTCCCATTTTGGCATAGGATAGGATGATAGAAGCAAAGGTTGTGGTGTTTTTCTTTAGACCAGCTTAGAATTACATTTGGTGAAACAATAGTCTTCCTACCACATTGACACAAGATGAGTATGTGGCTATAAGGGTATATGAGTTTGGATAGAAAAATAAACCAATATTTCAATGCTAAAAATGATAAAAACCCCTTTCCAAATCCTTTAAAAACTCCCAGATCCTATTCCTAAGTTCTCATAATGGTGCATACATGGAGGATACTAGAAAATGGTGAGGAATCTAGCTTACACCTATCAAATGAAAATACTTGAACTTTTTGAATCCTTTTAATCAGATATATTATTAGAAATACCAATAACTAATACTTGCCCTCCCCATGAAGCTCCATTTCAAATCCAAAAATTTGTAAAAATGACATCCTTTGACCAAAATCCTTCTGCAATCATCCACATAAGGACCGAAAGAAATTCCAAAATCCTCTCATGCATGAACCTCACATCAAACCAAATTTCCATTATTTATTTTTCTTCGAATGGGTTTAGAAAAACATCCAATAATTTGGTAGAATTTAGGGATGTTAATCATAGTAAAGATTTAATTATTTTGATTTTACTTTTGTTGTTTACAATCTACTATCAAAAGACTATATTATTTTTTTATTTTAAAATTTCTTTATTCTAAACCACAATAGATCCCCTAAAGGAATTTACCTTAGCATGTAATTATATTCACTTGAAAATTATGAGGACTACCTCGTATTGTTATCTCAATATGATATAGTTATATATATATATATATATATATATGACTTCAATATTAAAAAATTATTTTTAGTTGAATGAGTCACAAGAATAATGGCATCACCACAAAATTGAAGACATGAAGATACAAAATTGGGTTTTGAAAGGTAAGTCCACGAAAGGAAAACTTCAATGTCACCCCGATTATTTTATTGTCACAATAGTTTAATTTATTTTATTGTTATCTCGTAATATGATTTAGTTAGATAAATGTTATATATATATATATATATATATATATATATATATATTGACTTTAATATTAAAAAAATCTATCGAGTTGAATGAGTCACAAGAATAATGACATCACCACAAAAATTGAAGACACGAAGACACAACATGGGTTTTGAAAGGTTATTCCACGAAAGGAAAACTTCAATGTTACCCTCATTATTGTATTATCACAATAGTTTAATTTAATTTATTTATATTTATATTTTATGACCACTTCGTAGGTAGAAAAAATGACAACCTGACATGATCCAAAATTTAATGAACATAATGAGGTCCATGGGTAAGGACTTTAAAAACCTATAAATGACAACTAGTTAAGAGTTATCCAAAATCCACGACACACGAGGGACTTGCAAGTAACACAAATGTTTTTTCAAAAATACACACAAACCATTATGGATGAAGAAAGAAAAATTATCTACGAGCCGTAGGGGGACTACATAGTTTTGCTATCAGGAAGAGGAAAACCATATATGTGAGGAGAAATTAAGAAAGAGGGTGTCTAAAAATCGAAGGATGTTTCCGCTCATGGTTAGAAAATGAGTGAATTGTGAGACTCAAGGAATGATTTGACGATCTCCATATCTTGACTTAACCATTATTCTCAAACCTTCTTCAAGTAAGAAACCAGGATGAGCTAGTCCATGATACTAAGGAATCCAAGACCATCATGCTTGAAGGATCAATAAATCATCTATTCCCTTGATAAACATGTGATCGGGAGGTGTATGGGATGATTCCATTCAAGGATTATTATAGATCTAGGAAAGGTAATAAGATGATAATCTTCATTTGTAGAATCATATTTATAAGAATGGGCAATCATATCCATCTCATTATTTGTCATCCACTTAGTAATGTTTTTAAAAATTAAGCTAAAACTTGTGGTGTTATCATGCCTCAAGAATAAAGGACATTTACATCACCTCATTTTATTCTAGTGGCTGACCACATGAAAATAATTTCATTCAAGGGTAATCCTTTCACCCACATGATGAAGGCCTATTTCAATAAGAGAATATTACACATAAAAATTTTAACATCATGGAGTTATATTTTGTGATCATCGGGGTCAATTATGAAAGTCTAAGAAGAAATAAATTAAGCCTCACTCTCAACTTGAGATCAAGAGAGAACCATCATGAGTGGTGCCAATATTTACCCTAGGTTTAAATTGCCATGTCTTGCAATAGTGTTTCTAAACACTCTTTTGCAACTCTGGAGTATTCTTGCATCTTGTAGAAGGAGGAAGCATATGCAATCACAATGTTTCAATAGTTCAGTAAGTGGTCGAGGTAAAGTTTATCATTTATGAAGAATTTCCTTGGAGGTCCATTAGAATGTTTCATCTTCATCAGATTGGTCAACCCTTCTCTCTATATCTATCTATCTTTATCTATATCTTCTTTTTCTCCCTCCATATTCTATTTCTTCACTAAGAATGAAAATATCCCTATTTTTTCCTATTCACTTAAGAGAGACTCAATTCAAAATTGTAAGAGTAAGTTTTCATCAATAATAGACTCATATTCCATTCCTATGAAGGTAGAAGGTCACGTGTGATGAAGGAGGTGAAAATTCATGTGAGGGAAATGAAAGGATAGTTTGTAATGCCATACATAGGAATGGATTTTCCATTCCAAAGGGTTGGAAAGTTTTGATTTATTAAATGTTGTTGATATTTACCACTACTACATCAAGAAACAAAATCTACATTTTTCTATTTTCTCTACTTATCTTCCTTTATTATTTCTCTCTAATTTCCAACTTTGTAAACATGGTAATATTGTAAAACCAAGAAAGGTGTTTGTTCCTTTGATGAAAGAATCAATAGAATTTTATGTCTATGATTTGGTGGTATTATCATTGTTAGAATTTTTGTATTATTCTAGTTGAATGTGTACCTACTTCGGTTGATGTATATGGATTTCGTAAGTCTACTCATAAAATTAACCCTCCCCCTACAAATTCCTTCCTTTTACTCTATACAAGCACTTTCTCATAGGTACAAAGGTGTATTTTTGTGTGATCTCTAGATTAATGGCTACCCCTCATATTTAGGTAGTTACATTCAATAATGGGATCCTCAACATATAGAAGGAGAGGCTTATCCCTATGACTATTTTTAGAAACCAATAATTTGCACTGCGAGAAATTATTTCACCAATAATTTTTAGTGACTCCACTGGATACGGTTTTCCCTTTGTGCACCCATAGAAGATATATGAAAATAAAAAAACTAAGTCATTTTAAAATCAATAAAAATTAAATTTGTTGCCCTTATCTCCACCATTTCATGAACTTCCAAAAGGATCAAGAATTTTTTTTCCCAAATTTCACGGATATGGAAAGAAACAACTTGATCACCATATTACATATTTTTTGGCATACAAATGTGTTGCATAAAAATTTTGAACTTTCAAGCATGAACATTGATCCAAATTTTATAATTTTGCTCACTAGTCTTCCCAAACCCCTCCTCGGTAATTTTTTCTACTATATTGTGATCATTTTTCCCTTATAGTTCCTTCTCATGTGTTTAAAAATATTTCCCTAATGTTTTAAATTAATTATCAAGGTAATTCATCTCATATAGTGAAGTGCTTCTAAACACTAGTTCTCTTATAGACATATAAAGGCATATTTTGGTTGTGTCAAGGTAGGTATGCACCCCTTTGGGAGGGTTTCAAGATTTCATAATCATCTGGAGGTGGTATTGAAGATTAAATAACGTGTTGGAAGTGATTTAGGAAATTTTATGGAATATTTGGAGGTTTAGGGACAATCTTTGTAACAACGAGTTTCTAAGGTACAAATAGTGTATAGCTAAATTTGGAACCTAGACTTTAGTGGATGATTTTGGGAGCTTCATAAGGAATTAGGAGCCAATAAAATATGAAATGGAGATTTGGTTTAACCCTATACATGATGTAAGTTTCACATGTTTTGCAAGACTCAAGTATATCTCACGACAATTCATTCTTTCCAGATAAACCTTATTATCTCAAGAAAAATAGATCTATTTTATGGAGTTTCAATAATAATTGAGTGTTGATACCCATCCAATTGTTCTTATAATTATATTTGGAGTAAAAATCATATAATAATTCATCAAAATATACTATTGAGAGCTCTAGAAATCACGTCTTCAAGTTCTCTCTCTCTCTCTCTCTCTCTCTCTCATGAGGTATGTTTCTCATACTTAGTTAATTTTGGGTGAAGACACTTGTCACCTCTAGGCGAGGGAAAATTTTTTATTCCCTCTTGTACCCATTCCTAAGGGGGTAAATGGGAGAAAAATTCCCCTCCTCATCACATAGAACATAAACATGCTCTCATATCTAATTCACGTTTATATCATCTGCAGATCCATTTTCAAGAACTCTGACCCCCTTGATTTCATGAGACCACCGATATGATGGATAGATACCAATACAAAACTTATAAATTTACATTGATGCAAAAATATTCCCAAAATAGAGTTAATACACTTCAAGATACTTCAAATCATGTAAACATCGATAGATCGTATGCATACCTTGAACCAACTCAAAAAGGGGAAACAAGATTCAAACATTTTCATTGTGGCCTACTCCGGGTTTCTCAAGTCATCAAACCTCATCATATACCTTCATAACATCAATAACCTTAAAACTTACCATACCGTGCATCATACTAACCATACTCATATCCGAATAACTCTTATCATGTTGTCTTGCTCTTAAAACCTACTAATAAAGACCTAGAACCTTTTCTTACCTTAAGCTACATTCGAGTCCTCGTCATGCTATATATGTAGCCTTAAACATCCTTGTGAATCTCAAACAACAAAGGAAAAGTACTTACCTTATCATGAATGAAATAAGATAAATTTTAGGGGTGAATATTTGTGAATAGGTGAATATTAGGAATTTTGAATTTTGAATTTGGTAAATTTTGTACTACCATATGGTAGCGTGTTCACCAAAATTTTATGGGTCCTAAAAATTTGAATATAATTTCACCTTCATGTTTTCACTAAGGGTTGACCAATGTTAGTATATTCTCCTTCAGAGTTATAACAATCTACTATATATAGGATTAATTCGGCATAATATAGTCATACTCTTCACATTAGAAGCATGTGAAAAAGATGAAAGTATAAGTCAAAAAGTTAAAGGATTCAAGAATAAGAAAAAGAATCAAGAGGTAAATGAAAAAGATAAATATTAGTGTATACTTGTCAAGTTTTTTTGTTGGTGGATGGTAACATTTATTTGTGTTATCATCTGACAATAAAAATATGTGATTTTAGGTGACAAGGTAAATGCGTAATTTTGAACAACAACAACAATATGCTATCGACAAGTAATATTTATAGGTGTTACCAAATGGTTACTTTTCTGATAACATTATTTTTTGTTTCCGCCCGATCACTTTCTTTACCATTAAACTATTCATTTGTGTTGTTATTCATGTAAGCACACAACCAGATTATACAATGAATACACAGTTATAGAACTTCAATATATTATTTCACAGAATAATATTCTTCACTCCATTATTCATACAAGAACTCTTACAAATATATAGGAATAAGTCATTCCTATAAAATAGGAATCTGATATAACAACACTCCTTAATTCTCTCACCAAACTCCTATTCACGTGAGTTGTTTCTAACACACTAACCAAATATAATTGTTATTGTTGTTTTATATAACAACTAATAACAATTTACTAACACATACTTACAACATAATAATTACTTCACGTAATTATTGTTTACTAATGGAGCACTAATTAAATATTTCCTAACATTCCCCCCCTTAGTGCGAACATGGGAAAACTGCTTTGTACTGCAACGTGCTGCTACGTAGCATGCTCATGATCTGGATGGTTTCAAGGACAATACCAACAACCTCTGGATGGTTTTCCAAGTGGTTAACCAACAACCACACAATAGATGGTTTTGAGGACAATACCAACAACCTCTGGATAGTTTTTCTGGATAACTAACAACCATGATATCATGATGATGCAGTAGTATCAACAACTCTCATCACTATCTCACTGCAGGGAATAACATAGGAAATTCTACTGAAATTTGTTGCTCATACATACATAGAAAAAGCTGACATAATGGAAATGGAACATTGGATCATGTTCCCCCCCTCAATGTGAAATTTCCACTTATTGAAAATAGGATCACTGCAAACTGAGGCACACCACACTGGAAGCACTAAAATCAAACTGCACACACACCTGTCACCAAAGCTGATATGCGGCCCTGTCATTGAAATCGACGAGAGGTCGTTGAATGACCTCCAACCTCCAATGCCTCGTGCCTCCGGTCATGACATGACACTCTAAAAACTAGAAAGAGCTAGCTCAAAGTGAAATGTGAACATGAAGCTCAAATTTATATACTACAATCAGACGTCGGATTCCACCGAAAATGCGTCCATGAGGCAATTTTTTTATTTTTGGACTTTTACAATGACACGACTTTTGACTAAAATAAAAAATGTCAAAAAATAAATATCCTAAAATCACCTATTTATTTTACGGACTTTTATATGACATAAGACATACAAAATAACTCTTGACTCGGTATTGATTTTGACACTGATACAAAAATGACAAAAAGACCCTAAAAAAACTACATTAAAACATGGCCAAATATATTGAATAAAAACTTATACAATTTAAGACTCTAATACAAGATACTAATTACATGATGAAACAATAACTACTAAAAACAAAAACAAAAGACTAAATGACCAATTAAAATCTAAAAACTAAACTATAACGACTCAATTTTCTTTGACTCTTTGACAACAAATTTACAGACACAACTTTGATTCAAAAATTAAGCTAGACCGAAACACATGAAAAGACATACATTTTAGAGGAATGACTCTTACTATGACAAGTCTTAATAATCACCTAATGACAATTTATAATAGATAAAACAAACCCATGTGCAAAGGAAGTCGGATTTGGTGCATATTTGAGTAGAAGATCCCGTCAATGTCTGTAATTCAAGAAACCACGATTACAATAACCACTTGTGCATGCACTTGATCACATGTAAGATGCGTGTCACTGTTATATTACGCCCACAAATACAGATCTATCTTATAAATTTCCAATAGAATGCCAAAATTTGTTTGAAAACAGCTCGCTAAGAGTAATTATAGACTAAATATCATTTTCCAATTGAATGAGGCAACGATGCAGCATGGCATTCGTGTTGACCGAGAGAAATTGAGAAAATTGTAAAGACCTTGAACGAATCAACTGTTCCTCATCGTAGATGACTGGAATTTATTTATACAAATGACTCTTCGCACCTAGCTTGTGGTGACACCTTTTCACGCTATACGTTCACAACTAGAATTTGTAACAGAAGCCAGTGAAACTTGATATCAATCAAATACGCATGCAAATCACAATGGCTGAAAGAGGCAAATGCCACGTATTCTCTTAAAACATAAATACCGCTGACAGATAGTAGATCTAATCAGCTGTAGAAATATATAGTTGACTGTAATATGTTTCAAACCTTCCAACAAAAACTAATAACAAATAATCAATCCTACACTCCGAAGGAATATATCAGGCTTTCATGCATTGGGGCAGTAAGAAAACAGGCGGTGCCCCTATTTCTCTCTAATTCTCCATCAGAGGTATGATAGAGGTCGCTCTGATACCAGATGTAAGCACACAACCAGATTATACAATGAATACACAGTTATAGAACTTCAATATATTATTTCACAGAATAATATTCTTCACTCTATTATTCATACGAGAACTCTTACAAATATATAGGAATAAGTCATTCCTATAAAATAGGAATCTGATATAACAACACTCCTTAATTCTCTCACCAAACTCCTATTCACGTGAGTTGTTTCTAACACACTAACCAAATATAATTGTTATTGTTGTTTTATATAACAACTAATAACAATTTACTAACACATACTTACAACATAATAATTACTTCACGTAATTATTGTTTACTAATGGAGCACTAATTAAATATTTCCTAACAATTCGTTAGTGTTAATTTGTGTTTTTCGTATGGTTGGATAAATTTGTATCGGTCTCAATATTTGAAACTTCTATATTTTTTTCCGCATGTACGAGACTTCAAAATTTCCCATTCAATGGCTCCTATTCAAAATGTGAATAGAACTCAAGAAAAAATAAAACGCGATATAGACATTTCAAAATATTTCACCAACTAACAAGAACTCCTGATGGAAAAAGGTAATTTTGACTATGATAATATTAGTTTATTTTTATTTACTTAGGGATGTCAGAAGAAAACCAGCTTTCTTTCAAATGCAGAGAACCATAGCAATGACCTTACCCCTGCATGAAATTCCCAATCAAGAGAGTAATATGATTCAAATTGATAGTATCGATAATCCCATTTCCCATCCAACTCAAACTTCGATAAACATTCCAAAAACACATATCGAAAATGTAAGGGTGGGAAGTGGACTATATGAAGGACTTATCAATTTGAATGGTCAATCAAATATCCATTCATTGAACTGTTAAATTGGAAAACAATACTAATACCCCTATAGAGTGTAAATGTACAACATGTAGTTGGAAATTAGGTAGAGACCAAAAATACAATTGAAGTTGGACACAATAAGAGAAGCATTGTGGGAAGGTATATGAGTCTAAAAGAAAGATGATGGAACAATAATAAAAACAACTAGATGGAAAAATGAGGAATATTGTTTACATATAAGATATGTTGCAGAATATGACAATCATCATAAACATCTTTAGGACCTAGATGAGAAAGGTGGAATAATAAAGGATAAATTTGTAAAAGCTACTAGCGTAAGTCTTCAGGAAAAACCCATTCAATTCAAAACAATATTTCACATTTTAAAGAAGGGCAGACCAATTTCAGATCTCATTGATTATAAGATATTTTTTTAATCTAATGTATTTCCATATATTCCAATAATGCACTGATTAGATACCAGTGCATGGGAAACGGAAAAAGTGTATGGGGAAATTGAGATCACTGATTTGAGAGAGAAGGTAAAAAATGAAAATTGTATCGCATTGTCGATTGATGAGGTTACAGAAGTAGAAAATACATATTGGGTATGCATTCATGTCTACACTTTCAGTTTCATTAATCATTTCAAGTAAAATCATCTACCACTATGAACAAAATAATGGAGAACTGTAATATGGAGAACTCTTGCAAACTTCTTATTAAAATTTTGAAGGAAATAGCTGGTATGGATGATCATTCAATGTCTAAAAAGTTGAATTTTGTAGAATTTGATGGTGCATCTATCATGTAAGGTCACAAAACTAGACTTTGTATTCATTTTCAAACAACTATATTCCTTACATGATAGATATTCATTGTATGTCTCACCGAATGAATCGCTTACAAGATTGTAAGTATTTTTGAAAATGCTTTGCTAAAGTGGAGAAGTTGATATGGGACTTACATTCATATATGTCAAGAAGTCCTATAATATTTTTGGATATTTAGAGATTTTATGTTGGAATAACAAATGGTACAAATATTCTAAAAGATGTTGACAAAATATGGATATCATTGTATGAACCAGTTTATAGGAGTTTTGAGGAATACAGGTCCTTAGTAGGGTATATGTTCAAACATCGAAGAGAAGTGGACAAGGCTAAAGATCTGCTATATCACTTGACAGATTTAGAGACATTATTAACTTTATGTGGTATTTTTCCAATGCTAAAAGAAATAAACATCTTGGTGAAACATGCTAAGGAAAGATCCATATACATTATTTATTTTATAAAATTAAGGAGACAAGTATGTATGATTTTGGATACCTTATATTACACCTAAGACTAGATTCAGAAGCCAATTTTTAGCAGCTTCATGGTTTTGATAGATACAAAAGATCCTAAAATCTGTTTGAAGTTCAATATCAGTGGTCATCTTTGTATTTATGTTTATGGGAAAAATATTTCAATGCACACTTTGTACAAAGATCCTTATGTAATAGGTTTTGAACTTGAGAAAGTACTAGTCACAAGCACTCTTTTTGATGTTGTATTTTCTAGTACACATAAAAAATTGATGAAGATATCTGAAACATTATCATTTGAGATCATAGAGCGTTTTAAAAATAGTGATCCGTTTGAAGCCATGGGAGTTGTAAATCTCATTTTATTGAATATAATGATTGATGAAGAACAAAGAGTGAAAAACTTTAGGAAATCCATGATTGCACTTATGGATCAATCTTGAAAATATTCACATGTTGATGGAGGAGAATTTAATGGTATATTAGATATAAAATTATTCATATCACAATCAAAAAAATTTGCATATATGATGTCCGATCAATATAAGTATATTCTTGACCCAACAGAAATGAGATCTATCACACTATTGTGGAGAAAGATGTATTAGAGTAGCGAGTTTCAGAGAAAATATAAGTGAATAATTCAAACTATATAAACTCATTCAGCAATTATTCTTGGGTCTCATGTTGAAGATGAAAGGGTATTTAGTGCACTTACATTTGTGAAATCAAAACTTTGCAACAAATTAGACAAGAATTTAGAATTTTTTTAATCTATGTTTTACGATATGAGGTGGACACATTTCCATATGAAAGATGTAAAATCCTAAATTTTGGGACTCCATAGTAAAAATGAAACCTTTTTGGTTGTTTCTTCTTGGTTGCAGTTTCATGTTTCATTAGTCACACTTTTATAGTGATCAAGTGTGTTTATGGTAGCTTTCAAAGTGTGATATTGTTTAAGGTTAGATGTTAACCTAGCTAGCCTAATATATAGGTTAAGTGATCTAACCTAAGCCTAACTTACGATGGTAAGTTAGTAACCTAACCGAGTGTCAAAAGATCATCTAGATGTATTTGTATTGGCCTTAATAAATACGTGGCATTTGATTAGTATAAGGTATTTGATTTGTTAACATGGTTTTGCATTAGTTTTGGTCATTTTTGACTTGGTCATATGAATAATAAAATTTGGTGGAATTTGGCTTGTGATTTATCTTGGCATTAAATTATGTTTTAACCATTCCTTATGGAATGTGGCACATAAGTTTTATTTTAAAAAAATAAAAAATAAAATAAAACTTAGACTAAAGCTAAGTGGTGGAATTTTGGAGTTTTAATGTTATTTAAATGGATTTTGAAATCCATGGCATAAAGGAGATTTAGGTTTTTGTTTTATCCATTTAGAATGACGTGAAGAGAGGAGTTAGATGGGAAAATCACAAAAAAAAAATTATGGGAGGATTTTCTAGAAGTTGTTATGACCATCTAGGTTGATTTTGGGCCTATATTATGGGATCTCATTTTTTTGTTGTAGCCATGTTGTGGAGAATTTTTCTGGAAAAATAAATAAGGTTTTGGGGTTTCATTTCATGTGGTGTGGAGCTAAGAAGTTGGAGAAACTAGTAGAGAAGAAAGAGGAAAATTACAAAAAAATTTGGGTCTTATTCATCTCAAATCTCTCAGAAAGGTTTTCTTGTTTTTATATATGGAGTATTTTATAAATAAATGCATATTCAGTTTTATCCCTTTTTTGGGTAATGAGAAATTTGGTTTATCTATTTTGGGTATTAATATTTTTGATCAATCCTTTATGGGTATTTGGAAAATATGTTTTTTTCCATTAAGGGCATCATAGATTTATGATCTCTCAAGTATGAGAGCATGAATTTTCTTTTTACCTCCTTATTTGATAACTGAAATTAATGAGGTTATTCAATTGGGTATTTAGAGATGGTTTTTTGACATATTTACCTCCAAATTTAGGTTGATTTCCAATCTACATTTTACCAGTAGATCATTTTTTTGTTAATTCCATCTATCACTTTAGTTGTTTGTTTCTCCATTTTTATTGCATCATTGGCTTATAGAGCACCATTTTTTTAGCTGATTTGTTGCTGCATTTTTACCGCACAATTGATCATTAGAGCATCGAGTTTTTGGTTGATTTTTTGCTCCAATATTGGCTATTAAAGCATCAGTTTTTAGTTGATTTTTTGCTTCATTTTTTTCTGCAACATTGTTTGTTAGAGGATCGAGTTTTTGGTTGATTTTTTATAGGGTTTTTTTTACAAAATTGGATATCGAGCATTAATTGTTTGGTTGATTTGTTGTGTTTTTTGCTGTAGCACTGGCTGTTAGAATGTTGAGTTTTTGGTTTATTTTTTTCCGCATGTTAGTTGTTATTTGTTGTGTTATTTTGCTACATCATTAGCTATCATATCACTATGTTTTGTGTTTTTTTCGACGTTGCATTTATGTTGTTAGTTATATCTTTTCTTTGTTGTAGTTTTGTTGTTAGTTCGTTGCATTTTGTCATCAATTTGTATGCAATCATTTGGTTGACATAATTAAAATAATTAAGTGTTGTGACATTATGTCAAAAACTTAGCGTGTAGTCTTTCGATTGGCATATTTAAAATATTACGTGTTGTGACATTTTGTCAAACATTTCATATGCAATCATTTGATTGTCATATTAAAAATATTTTGTGTTGTGACATTTTGTCAAACATTTTGTATGCAATATTTTGATTGGAATATTTAAAATATTATGTGTTATGACATTATGTCAAACAATTAGTGTGCAATATTTTGATTGACATATTTAAAAGATTGTGTTGTGACATTTTGTCAAACATTTCGTATGCAATCATTTGATTGGCATATTTAAAATATTATGTGTTGTGAAATTATGTCAAATAGTTAGTGTGCAATATTTTGATTGGCATATTTAAAAGATTATGTGTTGTGACATTATGTCAAATAGTTAGTGTGCAATCTTTTGATTGACATATTTAAAATATGATGTGTTGTGACATTATGTCAAATAGTTAGTGTGCAATATTTTGATTGACATATTTAAAATATTATGTGTTAAGACATTTTGACAAATAGTTAGCATGCAATCTTTTGTTTGGAATATTTATATGAAGATGTGTGGTAAAATTTTGTCAAATAGATTGTGTGCAATCTCTTGATTGGCAAATTTAAAAAGATTAAGTGTTGAGACATTTTGACAAATAGTTGGTATGCAATCTTTTAATTGACATAAATACGTGAGTATGGATTGTGGCATTTTTTCAAACAGTTTACGTGAATCTTTTTGTTGGGAAAATGTGTAAAATATGTTATTATGGAATTTTTCATGTCGTTAGCATGCATTCTTTGGAATTTGTGTGAAGTTATTTTTATGGCATTTTGTCATGCTTTTGTCATTCATTCTTTGGAATTTATGGGAAGTTCATTTTATGGCATTTTTTCATGATGTTGGCATGAATTCTTTGGACTTTATGGAAATTTATTTCAATGACATTTTGTCATGTTCTTGGCATGCATTCTTTGGATTATATTAGAAGTTTATATTAGGAAATATTTTCATATGGTTGGCATGCATTCTTTGGGTATAAAGTATTTGTTGGGACTTTTGAAAAAAATATGTTATGTTGCTGATCTAACTTGGCATGTTGTTCATTTTTAGCTTTTGAAGTGAAGTTCACTATATGAAATTTTGTCATACAATTGGAATAAATTCTTTGGACTATATGCAAAGTTCATTATATGAAATTTTTTCATACTATTGGCATGCATTCTTTGGATTATTTTTGAAGTTCATAATATGACATTTTGTCATACAGTTAGTATGCATTCTTTGGGTATAAAAGTTATGTTGGTCTTTTTGACAAACATGTTATGTTGCTGATTTTTTTGACATGTTATGCATCTTTGAGCTTATAAAGTGATATGCATGTTGGAATTGTGTCAATTTGTTATGTATGCATTTATAATTTTTGCATATAAGGTTACTACATGATGTTGCCATAAATTGGCCATAAATTACCATTATTTTATCCTTCCAAGTTACCTTTGAAAGTGGATTTAAATGTAATCTAGGAAATTATAGTTTAATTAAGATATAATATATGATATATATCTTGTTCATTCTTTAGAAATATTTTGTTATCTATTTTTTTGACTAATTTTATTGATTATTTAGGAAAAGATGCAAAGTCTTGTGTATGCAGGCCATAAAGGAAAGATAATGCTAGTATTGGGAAAAGTGGAATTGATCATGAACAATACATTTAAAATCAGATCTGATTTCATATTCATATTCCTCTCAAAAAATTATGTAATTTAAAAAAAAAGAATCATCTCAATCTGATGTCGCATGTAAAAGTTATAGTTGTTTTAAGTTAGCTGCGGAACTTGTAGAGTTAGTTTCGGAACTCACAGAGTTAGTTCTAGAACTTATAGGTTTAGTTCTAGAACTCACAGATTTAGTTCCAGAACTTGTATCAATTGAATGAAAGTTAGTTCTAGAACTTTCAATTCGTGGAAAAATCATATTTAGTTTCGGAACTTGCATAAAAGGAATGACAACTTTAGTTCGGAACTTGCATCAACAAAATGACAGTTTTTGAGGGATTGTGAAAACTCAGAGATTCCAATGGAAAATATGAGAGAGGTTTTTGTTCATAGAAATGTGTTTAACAAAAACCTCATTCATATTTTCTACAGGTTTTACCAATGAAGAGATATCTAACTTTTAGTGAGTGCAGTCCAAGGAAAAATATATTAGATGAGCACTAAAAGTTCCATAAATAGAAATAGAAAAGTCAAAAGGAAAAATTGTGAGAGATTTTTGCTAATAGTAATGTTTTTAAAAAAATCATTCAAATTTGTTACAGGTTTTACCAATGAAGAGATATCTAACTTTTAGTAAGCTACAGTCTGAGAAAACGTGTATCAGACGAGCACTAAAAGTTCCATAAAAAGAAATAGAAAAGTCAAATGGAAAATATGAGAGAGGTTTTGTTCATAGAAATGTGTTTAACAAAAATATCATTCATATTTTCTACAAGTTTTACCAATCAAGAGAAATATAACTTTTAGTGAACTGCAGTCCGAGGAAAAAGCATATTTGACAAGCGTCAAAAGTTCCACAATAAAAAACAACAAAGTCAAATGGAAAATCTGAGAAAGGTATTTAGTCAAAATAATATTTTGAGGAAAATCATCCTTCCAATAATGTAGAGGAATAAAATCATTATGATTCTTGTTACCGAAAATCAAGGAGAATATTTGGGAGCAAATCTTCCTAAAATAAGTGAGATAAGATTTGACTTCAATAATATATCTCTCTCCATATTTTGTGGAGATGGAGATCTTAGTTATTAGGATTGGAATAAAGATAAGATCATATTGTATTTCCTAAAATAAGGAGTTGGTTGGATGCATGAATTATAAATGCAACCTTCCACACTTAGATATGTAATGTTTTTCTCCAAAGAAATAAAGATCTATTCTTTCCTCTCAAATATTATGTAGTTTTAAGATCTCAGAAGTATGATTTAAATCCTCTTCCAAGGAATGAACTGGCCACTCATTCCAAGGAAGATGGATCTATTTATTTATGTTTATGTTTATTCATTTGTCTTTAATTCATTCTATTGTATTGTTTTTATCTTTGTATTGTGAAAATTCAATGTTGTAAACTTGGCAGTGTTTCATTCAATTGTGTTTATTTTTAATTCAGCAATTTCATTTATGCAAGTGTGCCTTTTAATTCATGCAAGTGTGTTTATTTCATGTAAATTTCATTTATGCAAGTGTTCCTTTTAATTCATGCAAGTGTGTTTCTTTCATGCAAACTTTATTTCTGCAAGTGTGCCTTTCAATTTATGCATTTCGTCAAGTAGTTGGCATGTTGTTCCATTTGGGCATGTTAAGATGATGCACATGTTGAAATTTTGTCATAATATTAGTATTCTTTCTCATGATGGTTTATGAGATTATTTTTTAAGATATTTTGTGATACATTTTGTATGCTTTCTTATGACGGTTTATGATATTATTGTTGAAGGCATTTTGTCATACAGGTTTGTATGCTTTCTCATGATGGTTTATGATATTTTTATTGAAGGAATTTTGTCATATAGTTTGTATGATTTCTCATAATGGTTTATGAGATTATTGTTGAAGGAATTTTTTCATATAGTTTGTATGCTTTCTCATGATGGTTTATGATATTATTATTGAAGGCATTTTTTCATACTCTTTGTATGCTTTCTCATGATAGTTTATTTGATTTATTTTTATTGAAGGAATTTTTTCATATTGTTTGTATGCTTTCTCATTATGGTTATGAGATTATTGGTTATGGAATTTTTCCAAGAAATTAGTATGCTTTATCTTATGGGCATATAAGATGTTAATGTTGGAATCTTGGCAAAAGTTGTTTGTTGTTCCATTTTGGCATAAGGATTCATATGCCAGCATTATGTCAAAATAGTTTGAATGTTGACTCATTTTGGAATACAAAACTATTGTGATGGAATTTGGATAAAAAGTTGGTATGTTTGATGGTTTTTATGCATACGGTTATTAAGATATGCATTATGTAATCAACCTTACTTGTTGTAAGTTTTATGCATTTTTTGTATGTCAATTAAAGGCTTCTTCCTTGAATGATAATATGAACTTGATTAGTTCATGCATGAATACATGTTTATCTACATCATTATTATAATAATGGATGATTTTGTATGTGGATACATGACTGAATATTGTTGTTATGATTATTATGAAATACATCATGTAATCAACCTTGCATGAGGTAAGTTTTATGTATTTTCATGTATGATGGTTGAAGGAACCACTTAAGAATGATATTTTGAACTTGGTTAGTTCATGCATGTATACATGCTTATTGACATCATTATTATAATAATGGATGAATTTGTATGTTAATGCATGACTGTGTATTATGGATATGTTTTTATTTGTAGAATACTACATGTATGAAAATGGAAACTCTTGCGCCTGATTCGATTGAACCGATGCTTTTAGAAAATACAACCCCTTCTCGAGATAAAGGAAAGGAAAGAATCTGAAAGGGGTTTGAGCTGAATTCATATCTTTTTAGTTGTTTTTATTTCGTTCTTGTAATAAAATTTTACTTGATGTACTACTAGAATAACCAGTTATATTGTATAATCTTATTAAGATCTTTGACATTACATGTAAACTTATAAGTTGTACTGAGGTATTGGAAATAAATGAAACGTCTTTTGGATAAAATATCATTTATACCATTGTAACATGTATGTATGATTTTAGGGTTTAGTTGTATGATTTGATTATGTTTGAAATCAACATATTACTTCAATAATGGGAGTTGTGAAAAAAATTGGACCTCAATTTTCGAGGTCATTACACTTGGTATCACAATGAGGTTATAAATACTTAGGACTCGGGAATGTTATCTAGAATTCTTTTTGTACTTACCAGGAAAAATGGTAAGAGTTTAGAGTAGTGGAGGTATGGATAATACAAACCAAGTTCATGGTTTCCAAAGGGAAGAGGTACCCTAAGGGAATAGAGAAATATATCCCTTCCTCAAGGAATTGAAGAAAGTTCCTATTCCTAAATTTAAAGGGTTCTCCACCGACTTTGGTGAAAAATTCGAGGCTTGGTTGTTTAATTTACAATGATATTTTGTATTGTATGATTGCAACTCCAACATTTAAGGCCCGTATTGAAGTTTATCACCTTGAAGAACATGTTATTTTGTGGTGGGATCATTTGAAGTAAGTTAAGGGTTATGTGAATTCTACCCTTGGGAAAAGTTTGAGAATAAATTTTGAACTAGATATGTCTCGGATAATCACCAAGAAATGAAGAAAACTAAGTTTCATAGTCAAACAAAATAACATGATTGAAGTTGACTATGAAGATCTTTTTTTTTAGATCTGATCCGTCATGTGAATTATATGTAGGACAAAGATTCCAAGGTAACCAAGTTCAAACTTAGTTTGAGGGAGGTTATCCAAAAATATGTAAATATGTTCAACCCTAAGATTCTTGCACAAGTGGTTAATGTAGCCTATAGGGTGAAGAAAAATTATAGTCTAGGCTAAGATACCTCTAAGAGATGAAAGAGAAGGAATTAAGCAGAAAGTAGTATGTTCTTTCCTCTTCGGAACTTACTGCAAACTCAATTTTAAAAGGATTGCTTTTAATGGTAAGCAGAATAATTGCAAGTGGAATTTGGCACTGGTTAAGAAAGTGCATATTTTTGAGAACTTGGATCAAATATAATTTTATCTAGGAATGTATAAAACTAGATTAAATCTACATGTTGTGCCATTTGTATCTTATGATCTGGTTATTAGTTGTTCCTTTTGGATCTTATGATATGATTATTGGCATGGATTAAATGTCATAAGGTAAGAATTAAAGGCTGTTAGTGATAGAAAAAAGAGCTATGTTGGTTGGAAAATGACCTGAAAAATAATTTCAGTGGGTGAAAAAGTGTTTTTGAGGGTCAAACCTCATAAAAGTTCAATTAAGTTTGGTAAGACATCTAAACTTACACCCATATTTGTTGGTCCATTTGAAATTTTGGAGAAAATTAGTGTTGTATCCTACAAGTTAGCATTTCCTCCTTCACTTTCTAAGATTCATGATGTATTTCATGTCTCACTTTTGAGAAAATATGTGCATGATCCTTCACATGTACTAACTTGGTAGAACTTGCAAGTAGATGATAAGCTGAATTTTCAGCTTGAGTCGGTAAGGATATTATCACATCAAAGCATTAAGTTGTGAAATAGAGATATTCATCAAGTTTTGGTCTAATGGGATAGCCTGAGTGAATGAATTTCTTGTTAGGAATATTCTGAGTATGTTAGAAAGAAATTTCCATTTCTTTTCATGTCTCGGTAATCAGGAAATTACCCTTGTTAAGGAGGGAAGATGTAACATCCCAACTTTTGGGACTCCTTATTAAAAATGAAACCTTGTTTGGTTGTTTCTTATTAGTTTTAGTTTCATGTTTCGTTAGTCACACTTTGATAGTGATTGGTAGTGTTTGTGGAAGATTTCGGTGTGATATTGTTTAAGATTAGTTGCTAACCTAACTAACCTAAGATCTAGGTTAAGTGATTTAACATAAGCTTACCTTATTATGGTAAGTTTATAGCCTAAACAAGTGTAAAAAGAACATCTAGATGTATTTGAATCATCCTTAATAAATGCATGACATTTTATTAGTATAAGGTATTTGACTTGTTAATGTGGTTTGGCATTTTTTATCATGTTTTGACTTGTTCATATGAATAATAATAATTTTTGGTGGAATTTGGCTTGTGACTTATATTGGCATTAAATTATGTCTTAACCATTTCTTATGGATTGTGGCACATAACTTTTATTTTTAAAAATAAAAATAAAAATAAAACTTAGACTAAAGCTAAGTGAAGATATTTTGGATTTTTAATGTTCTTTAAATGGATTTTGAAATCCATGACATAAAGGAGATTTAGGTTTTTGTTTTATCCATTTAGCATGGCATGAAGAGAGGGGGAAACTCTGTCAAAAAAAAAATGGGAGGATTTTATGGAATTTTTAGGACCATCTGGACTGATTTTGGGCGTCTATTATGGGATCTCATTTTTTTATCATAGTCATGTTGTGGATACTTTTTCTAGAAAAATAAATAAGGATTTGGGGTTTCATTTCATGTGGTGTGGAGATAAGAAGCTAGAGAAACCAATAAAGAAGGAAAAGGAAAAGTACAAAAATTTTTTGTCTTCTTCATCTTGAATCTCTTAGGAAAGGGTTTCTTGTTTTTATATATGCAGTATTTTATAAATAAATGCATATTTAGTTTTATCCTTTTTCTAGGTATTAATATTTTTTATCAATCCTTTATGGGTATTTGGAAAATATGGTTTTTTTAATTATGGGTATTATAGATTTCTAATCTCTCAAGTATGAGAGCATGAGATTTCATTTTACCTCCTTATTTGATAACTAGAATTAATGAGGTTATTCACTTGGGTATTTAGAGATGGTTTTTGACATATTTACCTCCAGATTTTGGTTGATTTGCAAGTTTCATTTTACTTGTAAATAATTGTTTTTGTTGATTCCATGCTTCACTTTAGTTGTTTTTCACCGTGTTTTTACTACAATATTGGCTATTAGAGCACCGAGTTTTTGGTTTTTTTTTTTATAAGTTTTTTGCTGCAACATTGACTATTATAGCATCGGGATTTTGATTGATTTTTTGTTGTTGCATTGGTTTTTAGAGCATCAATTTTTTTATTTGATTTGTTGCTTCATTTTTTTTTCAACATTGGTTGTTAGAGCATCAAGTTTTGGTTGATTTGTTGCTACATTTTTTACCGTAGTGTTGGATATTACATCATTGCATTTTTGGTTGATTTGTTGCTACATTTTTAAGTAGCACTAGTTGTTAAAGTGTTGAGTTTTTGGTTAGTTATTTGATGTGTGTTAGTTATTATTTTTGTGTTATTTTACCGTAGCATTAGTTTGTTAGAAGATCATTGTGTTTTGGGTTAATTTCTACACTACGCTTATGCTATTATTTAGTTGTGTTCTTCACTCGCAGTTTTGTTGTTAGTTCGCTACATTTTTCATCAATTCATATGGAATCATTTGGTTGACACAATTAAAATAATTAAGTGTTGTGGCATTATGTCAAATAGTTAGCGTGCAATCCTTTGATTGGCATATTTAAAATATTATGTGTTGTGACATTTTGTCAAACATTTTGTATGAAATCATTTGATTGGTATATTTAAAAGATTATGTGTTGTGAAATTTTGTCAAACATTTCATATGAAATCGTTTGATCAACATATTTAAAATATTGTGTTGTGATATTATGTCAAACAATTAGTGTGTAATATTTTGATTGTCACGTTTAAAAGATTATATGTTGTGACATTTTGCCAAACTGTTAGTGTGTAATATTTTGATTGGCATATTTAAAGGATTATGTGTTGTGATATTATGTCAAAAATTAGTGTGAAATCTTTTGATTGGAATATTAAAAGATGGTGTGTTGTGACATTATGTCAAACAATTTGTTTGTAATCTTTTGATTGGCATATTTAAAATATTATGTATTAATACATTTTGACAAATAGTTGGCATGTAATCTTTTGTTTAGAATATTTATATCAAGATGTGTGGTGAGATTTGGTCAAAGAGATTGTGTATAATCTCTTGATTAGTAAATTTTAAAATATTAAGTGTTGAGACATTTAGACAAATAGCTGGCATATAATATTTTAATTGACATAGATACATGAGTATGGATTATGGCATTTTTTCAAATAGTTGATGTGAATACTTTTATTGGGAAAATGTATGAAATGTGTTATTATGGCATTTTTTCATGCCATTGGAATACATTCTTTGGACTTTGTGTGAAGTTATTTTTATGAAATTTTGTCATGCTTTTTTCATGCATTCTTTGAACTTCATGGGAAGTTATTTCTATGGCATTTTTCATGTTTTTGAGATGAATTTTTAGACTTTAGAGAAAGTTGTTTCTATGGTATTTTTCATGTTGTTGGCATGCATTCTTTGGATTGTATTAGAAGTTATTTCTATGGGATTTTTTCATATGGTTGGCATGCATTATTTAGGTATAAAGGATTTGTTGTCCCTTTTGAAAAAAATATGTTATGTTTTTGATCCGATATGACATTCTCAGTATATATTTAGCTTGTGAACTAAATTTCATTATATGAAATTTTATCATACAATTGGAATACATTCTTTGGACTATATGTGAAGTTCATTATATTACATTTTGTCATACTATTGACATGCATTCTTTGGATTATATTTGAAGTTCATAATATGACATTTTTCATATGGCTGACATGCACGCTTTGGGTAAAAATGTTATGTTGGGCCTTTTGACAAACATGTTATGTTGCTGATTTGTTTTGTCATGTTGTGCATCTTTTAGCTTGTAAAGTGATATACATGTTGGCATTGTGTCAATTTGTTATGTATGCATTTACACTTTTGCATATAAGGTTACTATGTTGGCATTTTTCAAGTAGTTCACATGTTGTTCCATTTTGGGCATGTTAAGATGATGCACATGTTGGCATTTTTTCATACAGTTTGTATGCTTTCTCATGATGGTTTATGAGATTATTGTTGAAGGAATTTTTTCATACATTTTGTATGCTTTCTCATGATGGTTTATGAGATTATTGTTGAAGGAATTTTTTCATATAGTTTGTATACTTTCTCATGATGGTTTATGAGATTATTGTTGAAGGAATTTTGTCATACAATTTTTATGCTTTCTCATGATGGTTTATGAGATTATTGTAGAAGGAATTTTTTTCATGTAGTTTGTATGGTTTCTCATGATGTTTTATGAGATTATTGTTGAAAGATTTTGTCATATAGTTTGTATGCTTTCTCATGATGGCTTATAATATTATTATTGAAGGAATTTGTTCATACTCTTTGTATGCTTTCTCCTAACGGTTTATGAAATTTTTCTTATTGAAGAAATTTTGAAATACTCTATGTGTGATTTCTCATTATGGTAATGAGATTACTGGTTATGGAATTTTTCCATGAAATTAGTATGCTTTATCTTATGGGAATGAAAGATGTTAATGTTGGAATCTTGGCAAAAGTTATTTTCTATTCCGCTTTTGGCATATGGATTCATATCACAACATTATGTCAAAATAGTTTGAAGGTTGACTCGTTTTTTAATACAAAACTATTATGATGGAATTTGGTTAAATAGTTGGTATGTTGTTGGTTTTGATACATACGGTTGTAATCAGCCTTACTTGTAATTTTTATGCATTTTTCTCGTAATTCAATTAACAGCTTTTTCCTGAATGATAATCAACTTGATTAGTTCATGCATGAATATATGATTATCTACATCATTATTATAATAATGGATAATTTTGTATGTGGATACATGATTGAATATTATTGTTATGATTATTATGAAATACATCATGTAATCAGCCTTTCGTGAGGAAATTTTTATGTATTTTCATGTATGATGGTTGAAGACACCACTCAAGAATGATATTTTGAACTTTGTTAGTTCATGCATGTATACATGTTTATTGACATAAATATTATAAAAATGGATGAATTTTTATGTTGATGCATGACTGTGTACTATGGATATGTTTTTCATTTGTATAATAATACATGCATGAACATGGAAACTATTTCCAATTGAGTTGAACTGTCCCTTTGTGGAAAATACATTTCACTCTAGAGACAAAGGAAAGAAAAGAATCTGAAAGGGATTTGAGCTGAATTCAGATCTTGTTTAGTTGTTTTTATTTCAGTTCTTGGAATAAAATTATACTTTATGTACTACTAGAATAACTAGTTATATTGTATAAGATTATGAGGCTCTTTGACATTGCATGTAAACTTATAAGTTGTACTTAGGCATTGGAAACATATGAACTTATTTTGGATCAAATATGATTTGTACCATTGTAACATGCATGTATGATTTGAATTTTTAGTTGTATGATTTGATTATGTTTGAAATCAACATATCACTCTAACAATGGGATTTGTTAAAAAAATGGACCTCGAGCTTTTGAGATCATTAAAAAAGAGAAATAACTATATAGACATCTCTAACAAAGCATAGAGCTATTAATCAGATAGCAAACAATGGATTATCTAATAATGGTGAAATTGACTTGGACTTTGGTGGACAAGAAACTGTAATAGTTATAAGAATTGATGAAGGACCGTTTAGGACAGGTTTTTTCAGCTATCGACAATTACGTGCATGTATTCATTTTATTAAATATATTTGTGACTCTATTATTATTTTTATTTACATATATTGTGCATATAATGTTTGGAAATTATTTAAATCCCTTCTATATTTTTAATAATGTTTGCAAATAACATATGGTATATAGTTCATATGTTTGCAGATGCAAACTAGATGATGTAATAAAATTAAAGTTTATTACTTAATAAAGTATGTTCAATCTTTGATTTCTCACTACCATTTCCATAGGAACATTTTTTTTACAAATATATTATTATCCATATATCCTATCGTGATTATTAAGATTACTAATAAACATAGTAGTCTATGTCCCATCATGATTATTGGAGATAATATTTACATAATGAATTAGCCATCAAGATCGATGTAAGACATGCACATCAAAGTTTTAATTATTGATTTAATAGATGTTTGAAACTAAATCAAATAATGTAAATCTACATTCCAAAATCCATGTATACTATTCATCAATTGTACAAGCTTGAAAAAACATAAAAGACTAAAGTTTTCATTCGAAAAATAGACATGAGATAAATAAACATATCAACAATTTCACATAAAGATAATGGCTTCAAAAATTTTTTGTCAAATAAAACTAATTACATCATTCATCAACATTTATAATTCAAGTTCATTCAGACCCTTGTCCTTCAACATATTCCATAACATCGACAACATTTGAACTGTCTTTTATCACACCAAAATCTACTAATTATTTTGCAGTTGCATTAATATTGTCTAAATTTTCTCTATCTTTGTGAGCTACATCTCCTACTAAAAGGAGAAAAGGATCCTCATCATTTTTTTACTTAAAAGAATATATTGATCCATTTCATTCTCCTTTATAATCCTTTGTAAACAATTATTCTTCTTGTGAAACAGAAAAAGTTTTTCTTTAAAATTCATTTCCCCACTGACACTCTCTCTCGCTTTTTTCAGGTGCTCATCTAACACCTAGACCTTTGTATTTAAAGTCTTGTATTTTTACTACAATTAAAATCTAATAATTAGTATTTAGAAGAAGATAAATGAAAACTATATATATAATAATCTAAAAAAATCAGAACTTACCACAACCAAGTGTTTCTTTGCATTAGCAATAGTGACAAGTTTCTTATCTCTATTCCATTTTTGTAGTAAGACTGCGCCTCAACATTAAAATTATCCAATATATTAAGAATTATAGTCAAAACTTCATCCCTATTGTAAATATTATTGGTGACTACATTACCAGATTGTGCTTGAGAAAGTAAAGCATCAATCATCACCGGTTCATTTTTAATAATTGAAAAATTCTTTCTCTGTGTTCAAAATTATGATATCTATCATTAATTTCTTTTATCAGAGATTTCTCTCTAATATCCCAAATATTCAGCTCCTTAATGTCTAGTATGAATTTTTTCCATGACAAGGGTTGTAACATTATTTGACACAAGGATGTCTAATGAATTTTTTTCATTGCATCATCATTTGAATTTTCCCATAGTTGGGGAAGGAGGATCTGAAGAGGATGGCGGATGCACCTCCTTAGAAGCATATTGAGGGAGATATTTGGAATTCTTCCTTGCTACTTCCATGTCATAAAGGATATCAAATCTGAGATACTCATCATCCATATCAATATAAAATAGAAGTTCCTCGGCACTTTGCACACCGCCAATTAAAAATTGGACAACTCGATGTTGTGAAATTATGTGTCTCCTTGTTCCATTCTATGGAACCCAATCCTATTCCCCTACCATAAGACGAAGGTGAAAGGGTAGGTCAGATTGATGTACTCCTTAGCGATGATATGGATTAGTGGTGGTGGCCTTGGCCATGGGTTGAACTTAAGATTACATTTGTAAAATGTCTACGAGTATCAATACTTTGACAACATCAAGATTCGTGGATGTTTATTCTTGAAATAACTAATACAAACAAGTGAATAGTAAGAACTTAAAATTAACAAGAATGAAATAAATATAGATTTCTTACGTTGTGAATTTATTTTTCCATAATAAACATATTTTGGCATTGGGTGGAAGGCGGTGGCACTAAAAAACCTGAATTTTGTAAAAACCAATTAAAAAGAATGATAAATTCCTAAAAGAAAGACTAATATAAATAAAATTTAATTAACTATTTATTAGTTAGTACCGAACTTGAAGGGTCCGGGTGAAGAAATGGTGTAGACTTAATCTATTCTTTCTTAGATATATATGCGCTTTCTACACCAGCAGATGAGTAGTGACATCAATAGTATTGAGTCATTGATGTGTTAGAAAAGGTTGCACATTAGGATAATGAAATATATCATTGTCAAGAATCGTAGAGATTTAGATTATAATTAGTCCAGTAAAATAAGTTAATAAAACTAAAATGATTATGCATTATGTATATTATATATTAAAACCTATATTTTCCATACTAAAGCAACGTATGTTCCGTCTTTCGACGTGTGGACTGGACAAATCCATGTAAACGACATATTAGTTTGGCTAGTGTTATCCTTCTATGTTGTTAGCTTCTAGTGAAATCCAAAGAGTCATCATTTGTGGTACCATCAATTAGATTGTTGTCACTAGATCCCTCAAGCCCAATAGGGTTATGTGTGTGAATAGCCGCATTACAACGCTCCATTGTTTTGCTTTCTTTGACCTGTTCAAAAAAAAGTTACAAAATTAAAGATTATATATTATTAAGAATTGATTTTAAAATGAAATTTTCTTTGAAAATAATCAAGAATAAGATTATATGCTATTAAATCAAAATACTCACCATTTATTGGGACTAAGGAATTCACTAGAAGTTCAAAAAAATCCTTGATGAAATATATTTGCACCAATCAAATCAAACATCGAAAATGATTTAGAGAAGGTAGTATAGTGCCCACTGAGGAATGTTATTGTATCTTTCATGTAACATGATGTGAGATTGGAAAATTCCTACCATTGCAAAGAAAAAGGGGTTCTTGATAGATTGTTTGTGAATCCCTCTTTTGGAGGGATTATTAACCTTTTCTCATGCAAATGTGCAACAGGTAAACTGACAATTTCCAAGCATGAAAATGATACCCCTATACCAATTTTTTCATTTTTTATCATTTCGAGGCACCCCGAGTCTGTCTAGTCAACCTAGTAACCTGAAAATTTTTGTTAATTCATTCCCTAAGTTATTTAGGAAAGTCAAACCAACCCCCCTAAGTGATTTTAGGAATTGTTCAAAAATGCTATCTCTGGGTAGTTGTGGGAAGGGCTATCACTAGCCTTCCTATGACTGAAGAAACCCCCTGGAGTGGAATGGAGGAGACAAATCCAACATGGAGGTGAATTGAATGCCTATAAACATCATGGAAATAATTTTGGAAGAGTCGGAGAAGATTTGGGAATTTGGAGTAGTTTGATCAAAATCAACGTTCATAGGCCTAGGTAGTGCACATGCCAAAATAGCTACTAATCTTCCAAAGGTGATTCTAAGAGCTCTGGATGGAGTTCGGAGAAAAAAACATCTTTTGAAATGGAATTAAAATATATAAAATATGGTCAAAAATTTCACAACACTTTGGTGAAATAGTTTTGTAAGCAATTTTCTCTTGCACAAGTGGAGTACCGGATCAAAATCTAGTTTTACAAGGATCGTATGGATGAATCAAGACCTAAAAGACACACTATTCAATTCAAAAGGCCATTTATAGTCAATATCATATACAATTTCATCAAAAAAGTCCATTGGGAGCTCAAGATATTGCCATCGCAAGTTGTCCTCAAGGTTCGGAGTTAGTCAAATTTTCAGCTCCAGGAGCATGGCGGGATTTTGTGTCCCTAATGTCCCTCAAGGTCAGGGACATCAAGGTTGGGAAAATGTTCCCAGCCCTAATGAATCCCTTTGACCTACATATGACCTCTAGGATTGCCAAAGACAACCCCTAGGTGCTTGCAGGAGCTCAAAGCCTCAGTCATTCGATCACTGCCACCTGTCATCACTAGGAGCGTCGTGGAATTTGATGTCCCTCATGTCCCTCACATGTCAGGGACATAAAACCTTGAAAAATGTTCCCATCCCCTAAGGAGGACTTCTGGTCACCCATATGACCAGCTTCGGCCCTTCAGTGCTTTAAAGTTGATTTTTTAGCTTTCATTCCCTATCGTTGGATCTACGCACGTGTCGTCGCCTTGCTCATTATGGAATTTGATGTCCCTCACATCCCTCATAGGTCAGGGACATCAAACCTTGAAAAATTCACCCATCTCCCTTCTCATCTAAATTTTAAAATTTTAAATACTCACCTACTTCTTGCTTCTAACATCTAACTCCTCCATGCACATGCTTTGTAACTCCCTCTGCAACTTCTCACCACCACTTCGTCATTGCACGGAGATCAAACCAGATTCACCGCAAAATAAAATACTCTACTACATGATAATATTCAGGTCTCAGAATAAATATTGACTAAACCAAGAAGGAAAATGAAGAACGGAGAAGAAGAATAGTGGAAATCCCCATTGCCGTGAAATCAAATTTTGAAGAAATATTGCAAACAGATGCACGGATTGACGAACCATATTTTTCTATTTGTTCCTCTATAAAAAACCATCAAAAACATGCCTTCAAACCCTCCTCTTGTGCCATTTTTGGTGTGTGTGACATGCCTAGTCATCATTTACATCACTTGGTAAGTCATCTCACCTTACAAGAGTCATAGGTCTTAGGAAGTCAAATGACAAGTTTCAGATTCTATCATAGAATCTATCATTTTCATTACATCAGTGCGTCATAGGAGTTACATTCCTTATTTGGAATTATAACTCCTCCTTTAGTGGCGTCATATGTTTCAGTCATGTCATATGCGTTAGTGGCGTCATTAATATTCTTTCCTTGTTTAGGCATGGGGGTTACACAACACCCCTATTTGTACTTCCTTTTTTCAATCTATGAGAATGAGCAGGCATGTTTTCTTACTTGCATTTTATTTCCATTTATTTGAATCTTGCTTATTGCATTGGAGATTGACATTACCTTCGGAGTGAAACTTCATTGTGGTGCATTGTTTTCGACATCGGTTCTCGTGAATCCCTCTTTCATGGTATCGAGCTACATGACTTGTCGGTGCACCAAAAACTCAAACCGATGTTGGAGAGGGATCTCATTGTGTTAAATACTTTCTACGCCAACAACCTCCTGCACGTTGGAGTTGGGTATACACCTAATCAGGCCCAATAGTATTAGGAGGCAATGACATTGATAATTTCCGGAGGTCACCCATCCCAACAAAAATCTTATACTAGCTAGTTAAGTGCGCTTAGCCCCAGTAGTAGTCTTTGGGATGGGTGACCTCCCGAGAAATTTCGATGTCATTGCCTCCTAATGTTATTGGCTCTTGATGGGTGTATACTGCTCCATCGTGCAGAGGGTGTTGGCATAGAAATTATTTAACACGATGAGATCCTCTCCACTATCAATTTTGGATTTTGGTGTGATGGCGAGTTATGCTTTACTCGATACCATGAAAGAGGTATTTGTGAGAACCGATGTCGAAAATAATGCACCACAACGAAGTTGCACTCTGAAGCTAACGTTAAGCTCCAACGCAAATAATTAAGATTTGAATCAATGGAAAGAAAATGCAAGTAAAAAAATAGGTCTGCTCATTCTCATAGATTGAATCTTTCTTATTGCGTTGGAGCTTGACGTTACCTTCGGAGTGTAACTTCTTTGTGGTGCATTTTTTTCAACATCGGTTCTTATGAATCCCTCTTTCATGGTATCGGAGCTGCACAACTTGTTGTCACACCAAAATCCCAAAATGATGGTGGAGAGGGATCTCATCATGTTAAACAGTTGCTACGCGAACACCCTCTTACACGATGGAGCCGGGTATACACCCAATTAGGCCTAACAACATTAGGAGGTAGTGACACCGGGAGTTTCTTGGGAGGTCACTCATCCCAACACTACTCTGGGCTGGTGCACTTAACTGGCTAGTATAAGAGTTACATGACTTACCCTCACACCAAATGCTCGAACCGATGGTGGAGAGAGATCTTATCATGTTAAACAACTGCTATGCCAACACCATTAAATAGTCACAACAAAGAAATCATCTTACCAGCCCGACGAAGAACGAAGTTGGATTTCAAGTCAAACCAACGATCGAATTGAAATGAAATTTTACCAAAAGCACAAGAAGAAAAAACCCATATCAAAAATGTAAATTTCATTGTGAATAGAGGAGAAAACCAAACCTGTAATTTTGAGGTCCATTAATGGTTGTTGTGTCTATAAGCATTGTTAGGTAAAAATTAAAAATTAAAAATTTCCCAAACTATTGAGCGAGATAAGTCCAATATTTTACAGAGCGCTATTGGGAAAAAACACATATCACAAAACTTCATTTCATAGTGATCCAAAAACTAGAGGTTCACTTTCCAAAAATAGCAAGTCTTCTACATAGAGGAGTACCATTTTGGGAAAGTCAATTAAAGAAATTGTGAAAGAGGCATTAAACACAAAATATGTATTGCAAGGAGAGATCACCGAAATGGTCATCTTGGTAAAAATTAACACTTACTAAAAATAGTAAGTGGTCCCATGAGAACCTTTCAAAAATAGAAAATTGATCCAGAAGGTGAGAGGAACACAGGGAGATAGAAATATGAGTTGCAACATCTAGTTGAGGTTCAAGGCAGCTAATTTTTCATACTTACTAAAAATAGTAAGTTGTTTTTTCTAAAGAAATCATGAAGCATAAATGGACAGAGGAAAAAATCAGGCAAACCTTTCACTTCCGAGTAAGAGATAGAAAAGTGTAGTCTCTATCATCATACTATGTAGAGTAGGTGACAAGTGAGGATGTCAACAGTGTCTTTTGACACTCATTTCATGCTTCAATTGGTATGCGGGAGGTGGAATTCATAATCGACACCATTTAGATCATTCATAAGATGCTTCATCAGGATCATGTCCGAATTAACTGAGCAAAGTGTAACAACATTAAAGGGACTTAAGATGGGATTTGTTCAAAGTGGATCTCCATGAGTGATGCCCATGGTCACCGAATGAGTCATGTGATAGTGTATTTAAACATGGTGTTCACACATCATCCAAAGGAAGTTCTTCAATGCACGCAAGAGTTCAAAGATTTAAATTTCATCACATTAGAGCATTTCATCGAGTCATCTAGAAGGATCAATGGGGATTTATCAGAGGCATAATATATCATCATTGACATCATCCTTCCTTCTTCTTCTTTTTTTCTCTCTCTCTCTCTCTCTCTCTCTCCCCAACTTCCTCTCTCCTTAATGTTCTAATTTTATGTTGGGGGTTACACTTTTTCAATGTAATAAGTCACCCTTAAGTTATAAAAGGGGACTTAATGTTCTCCTAAGAATGTGAAAAGTCTCATGACATATGAAGGGTCAATGGGGGTAGGCGAAGAGAATTCCAAAACACTATAAATTGTAATGAGATCCTCATTCCAAAGGGTTCTAATTTTGAAATTATTCTAGTTGGTTGTATTCTTGTAAGTTCATGAGAGAGATTTTTCTCACTTGTGAGTGAAAAGAGTTATCCACTTTTCTCCTATTCTCAATATCTTCCATTCTCATACTATGTACAATTTTTTCTTGAGCATCAATACAAGAAGAAGTAGTTTTGAGACTTTTTGAGTAAGTGGTTTACAAATACTTTGTGTTCATTAAATCCTATTTGGTCTTATTACTATTTACGTATTGTTTCTTCCTAATTTTAGTGCATGTGATAAAATTTATAACTAGTGTGTGCAGGAATATGATTTTCTACCTGCAACATTAGTTCTCCTACCTCTTTTCTCACTCTCATTTTCCAATCTTTAGATAAATTATTCCCTAGTAAAAGATTGTTATCTTTTCCACATGGTCAGTGGAGTGTTCCCATATTGGATCCCCACCACAAGGAAATCAAGAAAATCCACCCTTAATTGTGCATGTATATACGAAAACTACATCATTTAAGTATAGGGAATTAGATTCCCAAAGCATTGGCATTGGCAGATAACTACCAATTTGTCTTTGAAATTTTTCTTGACAACATTTTTTGCGCCACCGTGGGATTTTAGCAACATCTGCACCCAAAATATGATTGCAAGGTCCTAAAACTCAAAAAAATCAAATATTGAAAAAGAAAAAAAATTGAAATCCATTGCTTTGAAAGATGCACTTTTCAATTCATGCACGTGACCTTTCATATTCCATAGTTTCTTTTTTATGTTCCCATTGAAAGATTTTCCAAAAGTTGGTCAAGGAAGATATGCCAGTTAAGAAGGTCGAGAGGTGTTGTTGATACAAATTTTGAGGCTTTTCAAAATCAACAAGAGTGAATTAGAGATAATCCATACTTCTTCTCTCAAGCCTCCTCCCCATCCGAGTCTTCAAGCAGTTCACCTAGCAATCCAATCCAAACTCATATTGATAATCCCCTTCAAATTCTACCATTTTTCAACCACCTTTGGGAATTGATTCCCCAAGAAGAATAATTTAAAAAATAAAGAGATGAAGTAGAAGTAGAAATGAGAAGTGAAGATGAAGCAGAAAGACCTTAACCCATTGTTCCATGGGGAAGAAATACAAGCCTTCTTGCTCTTGAATCCCCTCTTCATGATCTTCCAATAGGTTCCTGCAAGAACTTTCCAAAGTTCAAAGGAAATGAAACACATCATCCTGAAGAAACATGTCACTTATTTCATGACATCATGCGGAATTATTGGTTTCCAAAATGAAGATGTCGTTGTAAGACTATTCGTGGAATCTCTCCAAGAAAAAGCAACAAAATGGTTCTATCTCCTACCTTCCCGATCCATCACTTGTTGGAATGACATCAAGACTTCCTTCAAGGAAATATTTAAATCAACTAAAGACTTTCAAGACCTCTTGGTGTAGTTGGCTCAAACAAATAAAGGAGATAGCTAAACTATGAAAGACTTCATGGCCCATTTCCACTGGTTTCTTCATAGGATAGTGAAAAAGATTCACCATCTAAAAATAATGTCATAGATTCTTTATTAGTTCTCAATCACCGAGGTGGAATTTTCCTACAAAGATTTGAATTGAGGGATATTACAAAATCACAAAGATTGCTCGTTGAACTTGATGATGATCTCATCCTATCTTGAAAGATCAAGAATCCCTCAAAGGGAAAATCTCAACGTCCTAGAGTTGAAATAATCGATCCTTTTTTACAGAAAAGGGAAAATGAAATGGTATCATTGAGGAGGAAAATATTTGATCAATTTTATTGTCAAAGAAGTAATGGAAATCAGATTACAGGAGAACTAAGAAGGCTTACCTTGGAGGCCCCACCTATCAATGCAAGTTGTAGGAGTAAGTAAGATTAAGAAGATATTGAACAAGAAAGTGAAGGTGGTGATTTCCTAGAAAGTGATGAGTTTGAGAACGATACACAAATAACATTTTATGAATATTCTAGAGGTGATGAATATGACAAAGAGTATGCACCTATTTTCTCATGTGTGATATTCACTCATTCTTAGTCTGAGAAAGGAAAACCTCCCTCCAATGATTCAAAGAAAAAGAAGGCTAATGATTATCTTGTGGAGACTCCAGAAAACAAAATAATCAGTTGAGGATATTTGTTCCCACCCTCCATGGAGTCTATATTGTTGAATCTTGATCCTGTAGCAAGTAAGAAGGATCCCACAATTCCTATTGAGTCTTCCGATGCCTTTTCCAATTCTAAATCTAAATCTTGCTCCTGTAAAATATGGTACTTTTAAAGATCCTAATGTACCTTTCAAAATACCCTCCATTCCCCAAAAATATACTCCTGCTTCCAAACCTATCCTAAATCCAAAAGTAGTCCCTTCATCACCCTCGCCCACATCTTCTCCTTTTGAATTCATAGAATATATGAACAAAGCCAAAGTGTAGATTACTGAAACCGAATATTTGTGGACTCACCCCGAAAATTTTTAGAGATTGGTCTAATATATATGGAATGGAATTTTGACACCCAATATTGTAAAACCCAATTCTAAAGGAGTACTACCAAACCCACATATGCCTCCCTCACGAACATCCTTTCCTTGAGCACATCCAAGACTGACAAGGTCGATCCTTTCTACATCTCCCTTCTTGTTGGAGAATATGTATTGAATAATTGCATAATAGATTCTAGTGTCTTAGACAATGTGATGCCTTTAAATGTTGCCAAGGATCTCAAACTCACCATGAATCCACCTTGTGGCTCTTGTTACTCTTTGGATTCAAAATATGTCCCACTTGTAGGGAAGGTAAAATATGCATAGGTGGCTCTTGCTAGATTTCTAGACAAGAAAGTTTCAATGATGATTTTGGTAGTAGACATTTTGGCTTCATTTGGAATGTTGCTAAGAAGGGGTTTTGTCAAGAGACTTGGGGGATAAAATTTCGATGAATTTGTCTCTGCAAACCATACAAGTGAAGTGGGACATGGAGAAAGTGATTCCAGAGAAGAAGATGAGGTACATGGTGTGAAAGTATGGAAGCCCAGAAACCAACATATTGTATCAAGATAGTAGGAAGATGAATTACTTTGTGAAAACTAAGGAGGAAGAGGATATTCCCATATTGATAGGGCCATACATGCCTTCCTAGAGAGGTATGGACCTTGAAGAAGCATTGAGGATATTTGAGTTACAAGAGGTAAACTCCAAATTCCCGGATAATGCAAACCATGAAGAAGAGGAAATGGTTATTGGTGATTTTCAAACAGAATAATAATCTTATGTGCTTATCCATGATGAAAAGATATTATCATTCCAATTTTAAGATGAGGATCTGCCTTAATCATGTCACCCAGAAGAGACCAAGACAATCTGTAATGAGCCCTTAAACAAAGGGGAAAGAACCATCTCATATAAGAACTGCTTTAGATCCGGGAAGAAACAGATGACCCGATCTTAGTCTAGAACTCCTTATGTAAGCCATGAATTTGCAAGAAAAGTGTGAATCTAATTTGAAATCCTTAACCAATGTGTGAATATCGCCATGTTGAAATAAAGCAACAGAAAAATATGATGCCCCTCTGTGATCCAATGGTTGATGATGAAATCAATATTTCCCCATAAAGAAATTTTCCAAGAAAAATTGAGTTTTGAGGCCTTTGAAGATGAAAATCCTATGGAAAAAGAAGTGATAGAATGCAGTGATTCCCAAGATGATGAAGTAATCCCTTTGGATAGTTTCCTTGAGCTAAAAAATAAATATCCTTCAAAGGCATACAAAGATGAGATGTAGGAAGTGACAAAGAGATCTCTCGTAAGAACTATTAGATGCAATGAAAGTTTTAGAATACCCTGAGATGATTCTTGATCTCTTAACTTGTGCCATGGCCATAGAAGACAAGTATGAGGTTACTTTCATCCCTCCCATCGTACTAAAACACCTCACAAAGTGGAGTAGAGATAAAGGATGAATCTAAGGTTTCTCATGGAGAAGATATCAATGAGTATAGATCCATGAAAATAAATTTACTCATAATATTCAAGAAATTTGAATGAAAATCAGCTTTGGGGTAGTGATGAGATGCTCAATGAAGAATAAACTATGTTGATAAACACGGAAGGAAACTGCACAGATGAAACCAATTTCAAAGAACATGAAGGTGGTGGAGTTTCCAAGAAAATACCTGAGCATCAAGAAGATCATGTGGACTCACTCCTACAAAAAAAAAAACGGTCATAAAATTGTATAACTTTCATAAAAATTAAGGAGAGGATACTACTTTCTGAAACCAAACAATGGCTTCAGTAGAAAAAATCACTCAGTGTTTCCCACTCAGGGGTAACTTTTGAGGAATGAAAAATTCTTTAGTTAAAGAGGGTTTTCCCCCACCTTGTACCATAGGTGATTACTAGATGTGTTTCCATTTTTTTGTTTATCATTTCCTTTCCATGTGTGTTGTGTGTTTCCTTTGTTCTTCTTGGTGTGTTGTGTGTTTCCTTCTTCGTTCTCTATCTCTCTTGTTATAAGTTGTACTTGACTTTGTAGGGACCAATGGATAAGGCACTGGTCAATGGATCATATGGTCTAAAGTTGAGATTCTATATTCTCCATGTCATGTCTTCGCTACATTCAGTCCATGTCACATCCCCAAGCTAGATCTAATTGTTTTCATGCAAATGTGTAACAGGAAAATTGAAAATTTCCAAGCATGAAAATGATACCCCTGTAGAAACATTTTCGTGTTTGATCATTCTGAAGAAACCCAAGTCTCCCTTAGGTGATTTAGGAAAGTCAAACCAACCCCCTAAGGTGATTTTAGGAGTTATTAAAAAATTCTATCTCTGGGTAGTTGTGGGAAGGGCTATCACCGCCTTCATAGACCAGGAGAAACCCCTTGAGAGGAACGAGGAGAAAAATCCAACATGGAGGTGAATTGAATGCATAAAAACATCATGGAAGTAATTTTGGAAGATTTAGGAATATTTGGGGAGTTTGGAGCAGTTTGATCAAAATCAAGGTTCATAGGCCTAGGTAGTGCACATGCCAAAAACAACTGTTGAGCTTCCAAAGGTGATTCTGGGAGCTCTGGATGGAGTTAGGAGAAAATAAAACATCTTCGAAAGGGAATTAAAATATCTACAAGATGGTGAAATTATTTTTTTCACAATACTTTGGAGAAATGGTTTTGTAAGCACATTTTATCATGCACAAGTGGAGTACTAGATCTAAAATACACTTTTACAGGGATCTAATGGATGAATCAAGACCTAATAACCACACCATTCGATTTATAATTCCATTTATAGTCAAAATCATATAAATGTTCATACAAAAATTCCATTTGGAGCTCAATATATTGTCGTCTGCAATTTGTCCTCAAGGTTTGGGAGTTTTCAACTATAGGAGCATCTCGGGATTTTTGTCCCCGACGTCCCTCAAGGTCATGGACATCAAGGTTTGGAAAATGCACCAAGCACCCATGGATCCCTTTGGACCCACATATGACATCCAAGATTGCCGCCAGCCCCCATATATTTGTGAGAGCTCAAAGCCTCGGTTGTTCATCACTAAAGCTCTATGGAATTTGACATCCTTCACATTGCTCACATGTCGGGACATAAAACCTTTTAAAATGCACCCATCCCTTAAGGAGGAATTTTGGCCACCCATATGACCAGCTTCCAACCCTTCAGTGCTTTAAAGCTGATTTTTAGCTTTCATTACCTATCCTCGAATCTCCACCACGTGTTATCACCTTGCTCACCATGGAATTTGATGTCCCTCACATCCATCAAATGTTAGGGACATAAAACCTTGAAAAATTTGCCCATATCCCTTCTCAGCTAAATTTTTAAATTTTAAATACTCACCTGCTTCTCACTTCTAACATCTAACTCCTCTATGCACATGCTCTGTAACTCCCTCTACAACTTCTCACCACCACTCTACCATTGCCAAAGCTCAAACCAGATTCACTACAAAAATAAACTTCTCTACTCCATGATAATATGCAGATCTCAGAAGAAATATTGATTAAACCAGAATAAAAAAATGAAGAACGGAGAAGAAGAACAATGGAAATCCCCATTACCGTGAAATCAAATTTTGAAGAAATCTTGCAAACAAATGCACAAATTGATGAACCATATTTTTATATTCATTCCTCTATATAAAACTATAAAAAAAATTCCTTCATACCCTCCTCTTACACCATTAAAGAATCACAATGAAGAAATCTTCTTTCTGGCCCAACAGAGAAAGAAGCTGGATTTCCCGTCAAACCGACATTCGGATTGAAATGAAATTTCACCGAAGCACAAGAAGAAAAAACCCATATAAAAATGTAAATTTCATCATGAATGGAGGAGAAAAATAAACCTATAATTTTTTGTCCAATAATGGCTTTCGTTTGAAGCAATCACTTTAGTCAAAAAAATTAAAACTGTGAAATCTCCCAAACTATTGAGCGTACATGTCCAATATTTTAGAGTTGCGATATAGGGAAAAATCCCATATCAAAAAACTTAATTTTATAGTGCTCCGATCACCAGAGGTTCACTTTAAAAAAAATAGCAGGTCTTCTACATGGAGGACTGCCATTTTAGGAAAGTCATCAATTAAAGAAACTGTGAAAGAGGCATTAAACACGAAGATGTATTGTAAGGAGAGATCACCAAAATGGTCGTCTTGGTCCAAAATTTACACTTACTAAAAATAGTAAGAGTTCCCAATGAAACTACCAAAAATAGAAATGTAATCCAAAAGGTGAGAGGAACACAAGGAGATAGGGAAATTTGAGTTGCAACATCCACTTGAGGTTCAAGGCAACTGATTTTTCATACTTACTAAAAATAGTAATTTGTTTTTTATGAAGAAATCATGAAGCATAAATGGATAGGGAAGAATCTAGTGTAACCTTTCGCTTCCGAGTAAGATATAGAAAAAGTGTAGTCTCTATCATCATATTATGTAGAGTAGGTGACAATGAGGATGTCAATAGTGTCTTTCAGACACTCATTTCATGCTTCAATTGTTATGCAGGAGGTGGAATTCACAATAAAAATCATCATATCATTCATAAGATGTTTCACCAAGATCATGTTTGAATCAACCGAGAAGTGTGGTAAAGCATTGAAGGGACTTTGGACAATATTTTTTCAAAGTGGATCTCCATGAGTGATGCCCATGGTCATTGAATGAGTCATGTGATAGTGTATTTAAACATGGTGTTCACACATCATCCAAACGAAATTCTTCAAAGATGTGCAATATTTCGAGAGATTCGAGTTCATCACATTGGAGTGTTTTGTTGAGTCATCTGGAAGGATCAATGGGATTTATCAGAGGTAGAATCTATCATCATTGACATCATCCTTCCTTCTTATTCTTTTTCTCTCTCTCCCTCTCTCTATTCTCTCCCCTAACTTCCTCTCTCCTCAATTTTCTAATTTGATGTCAGGGTGCACTTTTCAATGTAATAAGTGACCCTTAAGTTATAAAAGGGGAATTAATGTTCTCCTAAGAATGTGAAAATTCTCATGACATATGAAGGGTCAATGGGCGGTAGGCGAAGAGAATTCCAAAACACTATAAATTTTAATGAACTCCTCATTCCAAAGGGTTCTAATTCTGAAATTATTCTAGCTTGTTGTATTCTTGTAATTTCATGAGAGATATTTTGCTCACTTGTGATTAAAAAGAGTTAGCCACTTTACCCCTATTCTCAATGTCTTCCATTCTCATACTATGTACAATTTCTTCTTGAGCATCAATATAAGAAGGAGTGTCGATCCTTTTTTGAGTAAGGGGTTTACTTATACTTTGTGTTCATTAAATTCTAATTGGTCATTTTACTATTTGTAGTGTTATTTCTTCCTAATTTTAGTCCATGTGATGAAATTTCTCACTAGTGTGTGCAGGAAGATGATTTTTTACCTGCAACATTAGTTCTCCTACCTCTTTTCTCACTCCCCTTTCCCACTCTTTAGAAAAATTATTCCCTAGCAAAAGATTACTAGATTTTCCACAGGATTAGTGGAGCACCCCCTGTTGATCCCCACCATGAGGCCATAAGGAAAATCCACCTTTACTCTTGCATGCACATATGACAGTTTCAATGGTTAAGTAGAGGTACTTAGATTCCCAGAGTGTTGACAAGATAACCACCAATTTGTCCCTAACAAATTTTCTTGCCAACATAACCTCAACCTCAAAAGATAGATCATAATGAGACTCTAAAAATTTATTTTTCTCATGAGGTATAATAGATTTTGTGGTTATAGGAAATTTGTTTTGATGGGATAGGCCTGTTAGACGATGAATATCATTAGGTGTTTTTCCTTTTAAAAAATTGGTGGGATGGTAATGTAAGAATGGGAGTTTCATCATAACTATAATAGGATTAAATTAAATTATTTTATAGTTATTGTTCTATTTGATCTTCTGGGCATACAAATGAGTGTGTGGGCTATGAGCTACCAATCCAATCTGATTAAATGATTATTTGAGGGTCATCTAGTAGTTGTAGTAACTTCGGTGTATAAAATGTTTCAATAAACATACGAAGTTTTTTCAATGGTATTTTTTTTAGATGTCATTATTCTTGAATCTTGAATCCTTGACATTTGATTCTTTGAAAAAGAGGTTTTGGAACATGGAAGATTCCTATATAATATAATCGTAGATCAAATCTATAAGTTGACAAGAAGGATAGAGGCTAAAATGCTAGAATTGGATGATAAGTCCGAAGGCTTAAGGTGGAACTTTGAAAAAATATCTCGAAGAAACCTACAAGTGAAAATGGGACAAAATGAGTGGGTATGGGTATATATATAGGAAAGGAAAGAGAAATGCGGCATGGCCCACAAAATGAGGCTAAAGACACGTGGCCCAAGGAAATACAGATGAAAATAGAACAAAAATTCTAGGAATATAAGTGCAATGTCAAACATCAACATAAATATTTTGTTATCGGTCGGTAACACATGTATGAGTGTTTTGTTACTGGTTAGAAATATATCTATGAAAGCATTTTGTTATCTTGTCTAGTAACATGTAGGGATTTTTCTATTTTTGGATAGTAGCATCTATGCCAGTTTTGTTACTAGGATGGAAACACATGTTGTTTTACCAAAGCAACGAACACTTTCTATGGTATCGAAGGGAAACCCATGTTGTGTTACCAACCGGTAACATGTTTTCCTTATTACTTAGCCAATAACATTTTTTTCTTGTTACCAGCCGGTAACACATGTTTAATTATTGACCAGCAAGACATATCCAGTTGAGTTTTGTTATCTCATTATAAGGCATACGAAATGAATTTTTTTATTGGTCGGTAATGTATTTTTCTATACATGTCATCCGATAACATTCCATACTTGTCGGCCAAGAATGTGACTCAAAACAAAAAAGAAACCCGACACCAGTGACTTTTAAAACACTTGTATTTACTGCCATCTCAAAACCCTAATTTCCTACATTCTTCAACCATGTAAATTACCTTTTTGTTAGATTCTCCACCCATTCTATAATAAATTTTTAAAGGGAGTCTTAAAATGAACCCTAAAATAAACCTAGTTGAAGCTTATTTACTCTCATGTAGCTTCACACTACCTTATTGATGTAACACATAGCTCATTCATGCTCCTAATTACCTTGAAACTCATCTCACTAACAATATTGTCCTCTTGACATAGTCAATCCTTTTTATATCATATTTTTACATTTAAAATAGACTATAAACACATGATACTTTGTTCTCCTAATATCACTATAACCCTTCCTTGAACATACCCTCAAATAGATTCATTAGGTTTACACTGTTTTCTAACATTTATTGGATCTACATGTTTCCTTTTATTGTAATAAAAGTCTCAAAACTACTAAAATATCTACCATACCTAGTGGTCATCTTCATAATTACTTCAAGCATGTGAAATAGTAATCCTTTATAATGAAACCACATAGTTTTCTTGATACTTGATCACTAATGATACATTTTCATGAAGATATGATTCTTGACCCAAATATTCATGTTATTAATGTATAAAGCACTATCCTTGTGAATATACCTTCTCATTTACACAAGACTATGATTTCTTCACACAACACACTCACATATTTAATCCTTACACAAAAATGCAGTCCTAAAGAAGACTCTTCATACACGATTTTAAATAGAAACCTTCAAAATCAGATTTCTCTTCCACTAATTACTTGGTTATGACTTTAATAGTACAATAATGAATCTAAATAAGGTCTTCAAATTATTTTATGCATATAATTGTTATGTTATACCATGTTTGAATATTTTCAACTACTTGAGACTAACACAGATCTAAATAAGGTCTTAGGACACAAAAGAAGACATCAAACAGACTTACCTCATTCTGCAAGTAGTCAAGTTCCCTATAACTTAACAATCTCATCTCATAAACTCCTTGATGACCATATACTTCCATAGACCTACTCTCATAGATTTCATTGATCTACATTAATTTTCTTGATGACACTTAAACATTAAGATTGTACCTTAACCCAAGATCTTGTCTTACACATAACACGAGATATGGTAGGCCTCAACACATAATTACCTTTCTTTAGTAATATTTAATCTAAAATTATTTGACAAAATATTTAAAGTAAGCTTCAAATGATCAAGCTAACACCATACCTTGTTAGAAGGTCCCTTCACAAGTCAATAGCTCACATATAATATAAAATATTCCATACCTTCTTGCACCCTTAGATCAAGGTATCTCACTTTCATATATTGTTCCTTGTCAGGGATCTCATACAATTTATAGCACAACATACCTCTTTGACTCACACACACCTCACCTTCGTTGATGTTCTTCTCAATGCATACTAACACTTGGCCTTATGCAATAATATAGACCTTAATGTATATTTTTCCATATAAGAACAACCCAGTCAACATGTTCTATACTTTCAACCAATGTATCCATCTCATATCATCCTAACATACATGCTTTCAAGCTCAAAATCTATATACTCCAACATTAATTTTTCCTTACATGGGTGCACAACATTTCACGAGATCTTCTTGATGTATGTCTAACTATCCTTCAAGACTTCAAAACTGTAACATAAAATCGTGAGTGATATTTGGGAAAATCAAGACACAATATACCTTAACCACCTTCTTTTACTTCTCATGAATGAATAATTTCTGCATGAATCCTAATGAAGACACCTAATATCACTTTAGGGCCTAGATCCCCATGAAATCGGGATATTCGCATATCTCTATCACTTCTTTGCAATCTTTGGGTTGATAGTTAGTCTTTAGGATCCTCCTCGACTTAATTGATAACTATGACTTGATGAAGGCCTCATTCTTATCCTCCTTTTACTATATTTCCATAAAAACACATGATTCTCTTCAACACATGGATTTTTCACTATCATGGAAAACATTCCTTCTTGCAGATCGTAACTAGGCTTAACTATATTTGACTCATTCTCCTTAACTTATTTTGCATGATCAATTTTATTGAATGTACATGATACTTCTTTTACTTTCTTTATCACACATACCTCCTTAAATTTGGGAGTAACAAAATTATTATATTGTCAAGATGGATCAAGATGAAAAATCCTAGTAATGTGACCTTCTTGGTGACAATTATATAAAACAACAATGTACATAACTCTTGAATAATGATTCCTTCCATTTTCCCATTGATACACACTTTTGAAAGACCTTATACAGTCCCTTGATTTATGATCAAACACACTACATGAGTAGGAATAACTGTTAAATGAACTAGCATACCTCATGACATTAGGTTGTCTCACTGATATTGTCTTATCTATATTGACCTTTCTTACACTTGCATCCTTCTTTTGATATCCATTTACACTAGGAAAATCATATTATTGTCTTGATTCATCATCCTTTAGGTCTCATTTGAATCCTAGGCCTATTTTATCTCCATATAACCTTTGAATACTCAAAATTACATCTAGATCCTTATATCTCTTCTCCAACTTATCAAGAATCTTGATCCTACTAGATACTAGCTCCAGCTCTTCCTTCAAATATCTCATCATTACTTCATACTTGATACAATATTCCCCTTTAGCTTTTAGGTATTCTACTTCATACTTGAGCATGTTACATTCACCTTCCTTTTTTGAGAGTAACTGATGAAGAATAAATTTAGATCTCATGTTATTTGATAATATATTTATGTCCCTTGATTTCTAACCCCAATTTATGGTTATTCATTCTTTGACGCCTACCGATCTATCTTGAAAATCAACTTTAATGTCTTAATTTCTAGTATCATCATAAGCATTGATATAAATACTCTCTAAGGAACACAACTTGGTATTCAACTGGTCACACTCATATTCTTTTGATCTCAAACTTGTAAATGCATCCTCTAACTAACTTATGATATCTTAATGATTTCTCCATCCTTCTTGGTAGATGATCTTAACTATTATTTATATTTCCTTAACTACTTAGCCATCTTGTGCTTCAAATGATCACCTTGAATTTGATAATATTTCTACAGAGGTCCTACTTTGATACCAATTGTTGGAAGAAAAAAACTAAGATGGGGTTGAATTAGTGTGCAGAAAATTTCATCCACTTATAAAATTAAAACTATTAAGCATTCAATTATTCATTAAGTTTGCATCCACAAGAACATAAACCTACAAGAGTAAATAAAATTGAAACAACACAAGAACACCATATCTTAGTGGGAAAACCTAAAGGGGAAGAAAACCATTGAAAAAAACTTTATTATATATATGATCAAATTTAGTAGAGAACTAACTCAAGAAGGAGTACTAACCCCTACGTTTAGTGAGGCACCAACCCCACAAAGAGCACTTTCCCTAATTTTAGTAGAGCACCAACCCTACAAGGATGAACAAACCCATAGATGACCCAACAAAAACAAAATCCACCTGAAATTTTTATCGAGATCTTGTAGATTGAGCAACATGGGCGGAAGCCTGATAATATTTATTAAACTCAATCAACCAATTTACAATAGTAGGACTGCAATACTTATAGGTATTGTACAGTCATGTGCAGACAAAAGAAAGGTTACACAGGTACAACCAAAATTACAATAGCTTCCATAATACATCCGGGAAGCACAAAAATACAATCAAACAATTATATTGTTAAAACAATATAACAACATCCGTGATGTTTTGAATAAAACAAATAATATGGTTAATAAAACCAAATAACAACATTATTTAATTAATAACATTAATTAAATAATAAATTATATAATGCATAATTAATTAGGATAATAATAATATTTTATCCTAACATTCCCCCCCTTAATTTTGCATTGCCTCAAGGGATGAGGAGAGGAACTCCCTGAACAACTTGAACTTGTCATGTGCAAGTGACTTTGTGAAGATATTTGCTTGTTGTTCAACTATTGGACAAAATTGAAGCTGGATGTTGTGCTTCAACACATGTTCATGTATGAAATGAACCTGTACCTCAATTTTATTTATTCTCTCATGAAAAATTGGATTGTGAAAAAGTTTGAGAACACCTTCATTGTCAACATACATGGTGGTCAATTTTTCCTATGGTATTCCAAGTCCTTCTAGTATGCAACGTAGCCAAATCACTTCACGATGATGCCTTCTCCGTAGAACGATACTTGAATTATAGGTAAGAGAGAGAAACGAAGTGTTGTTTCTTGCTTCCCCATGATATTGGTTTGGATCCCATAAAGAATACAAATCTAGAAGTGGATTTTCTATCATCAATGTTACCGGCATGATTTGAATCCAAATATCTGGTCAAGAATAAGTTGTCTTTCTTCTTGTATTCTAGACCAAGATCCACTGATCCTTTGAGATATCTCAAAATGCACCTTACTACTTTCCAATGACAAACTTTGGGTTCCTGTATGAACCTAGATAGATAGCTCACTACAAAGCTAATATCTAGTCCAGTATAGGTTAGGTAAATAAGACTCCCAATCAAATGCCGATAGAAGTGGCACTTACCTCAAGAGATGGATCTCGAATAGGATAATTGTAATTTGTTCTCTATGGGTGTAACAATTGGTGTGTAATTCATCATCCTAAATTTCTCAAGTGTAGTCTTGGTATATTTCATCTAAGAAAAAAAAATATGATTCTCTTCCCGCCACACTTCCAATCCAATACAACAATGCATCATCCTAAGATCACCATGTCAAACAATAGATTAAGATCTTTCTTTGTTACATCGATCATCCTCACTGAACTTTCAGTGATGACTAGATAGTCAACATAGACAACAACAATCACCATCTCTCCCCCTTGCTTTTTGAGGTAGAGATTGGGATCGTATGGATTTCTAACAAATCCATGTTGTACGAGATGCTCATCAATCTTGATGTACCATGCCCGAGGTGCTTGTTTGAGGCCATACAAAGATTTCCCGAGTCTGCATACCTTTTCTTCTTGACCAGGTACTACATATCCCTTAGGTTGATTCATGTAGACTTCTTCTTGTAAATATCCATTTAGGAAGGAACTTTTTACGTCCATTTGGTGGAATTTCCATCCAAACTAAGCAGCTAGAGAAAAGATCATCCTAATCATTTTGATCTTAGTTATGGGAGAAAATGTCTCCTCATAGTCAATGTCTTATTTTTATACATACCCCTTTGCTACAAGTCTTGCTTTATACTTCTCCACTGTCCCATCTTCTTTGTACTTTATTTTAAATATCCATCTGCATCCAATGGGTTTCTTCCCTAGTGGAAGATCGACAAGTTACCATCTGATTATGGCATCTTTCCAAGCTTTTGACTATAGGGATTCATGGACTGTTGAGGGCTCATCTGATTCAATAACTCTACTCATCAAAGAAAAGTTAACTTCCTCTCTTGCTTTACTATGAGTCTGTGGTCCAGGGGTGGATGTATCTGGTGGAACATCCATTCTTACATCTCATAATGTGCTAGTACACCACTTGGGCATATGTTGAACTATTCCCATGGGTTGTGGTTCTATCTGATCAACACCATCATCCCCATCATTACTTTCATCTTCTGAGGGAACATCAACTTCAATTTTTACAACTAGAGAAAAATATACATCTGGTGAGTCTGGAGGAGGAGTCTCTACTTCCTTCTTCTCAAAAATCTCAACATCTTTGTTGGTGTAGAATTTTCCGATCTTAGGATCCATTAATTTATACCCAAGATTCTCTTCACTATACCCAATGAAGAAAAGTTTTTGTGACTTCATGTCTAATTTCTTTCTATTTTTCTTAGGTATGTGCATACTTACATTACAACCAAATACTCTGAGGTGTGTAATAGATGGTTTGCATTTTGACCATGCTTCTTGTGGTGTTACTCCCTCAAGAGCAACTGTGGGCACTCTATTCAACAAATACATAGATGTCTTTGTTGCTTCTTCCTAAAATGTCTTTGCAAGACCAAAATCATTGATCATGCATTGCACCATTTCCATGATAGTACAATTTCTTCTCTTAATAACACCATTTTGTTGTGGTGTGTGTGGAGGAGGAATTTGTCGATGAATCCCATGAGTTTGTAGGTAGTCTTTGAATTCATTACTGGTGAATTACCCCCTTGATATGAGTGGAGAGTTTTGATGTGATGACCAGTTTCATTCTCAACTACTACTTTGAAATTTTCAAGGTTTCAAATGCTTCACTTTTCTTGTGAAGAAAAAAATCCACATTTTTCTTGAGTAGTCGTCAACACAAAGCATGAAGTATTGGAACCTAGAATGACTTGGTTGCATCGGACCATAAAGATTGGTATGAACCAGGTCAAGTTTTCCATGAGCTCAAAATGTACTCTTTTGGAACAAAGATCTATGTTGTTTGCCTACTAGGCAGTGAGGACACTTGTCTGTTTCCTTCTAAAGATGTGGTAGCCCATGTACCATATTACACCGGTGAAGTGTCTTAAGATACTTGAAACTTACATGACCAAGTCTCTGATGACACAACTATGTTGAGGTGGAGTTTTTAGCCACAAGTTCTTGATCATCTTTGTGAACAAAATTAAGTTGGAACATGCGTCCCACATTAGATGCTTTCACAACTATTTTTGAGCCTCGTGATTTATCTCAAATTAAACATGTTTCCTTTCCTAATGACTATCAAAGTTAATTTTTTAGGTTTTGATCAAGGAGTTGATCGACTGAAAGAAGATTATTTGTCAACCAGGGACATATAATAAATTCGAAAGCCTACACTTGCATGAACCAATGGGTAGAGAAATGTTCCCAATCCTCAATTGTATGTGAAGAATCATCTCCCAAAAAATATGATTTTTTGATGGCATGTCCCTCATTGAAATAAACTAGTCTCTGTGGGTGGTCATGTGTTGAGTGGCCCCCAAATAAACATACCAAACATCACTAGATGACGTGGATGGTTCACTTGATCGAAAGCGAAGTGAACAAGCGGTCTTCATTATCTGATGTTTCTTATTACTCATCAATATTTCCTTGCTGATGGAGTCTTATTTTCTAGTTCCCCTTTTTTTGCCCTTGATTGTAGTTGGAATATCCCTTGTTATATTGTTGTGGAGGACTAGAGTTTCTTGATGAACCTTTCTTGTAAGTATTATACCAACAATCTTATAGGTTATGTCCTCTTTTACAGATTGGATATTGCTTCTTCTATTGTCTATCCCCTTGATACTAATTTTGATTTTGGGAATTTTGATAGGAATTAGGTCTTCCTTTACCTTTTCCTTTCCATTTTTGATGTGAAGAAAGTGCTTGCTCTTCTTCATCATCCTTATTGTGCATTTCTTCTTCTTATTGCAGTAGGTTTACATATTTGTCAAAACTAATTTTCGTATCTAAAAATTTTAGCGTTGTTACAAAATATGATATGAAGAAGGGAGTGATCTCAGAAAAATGGGAACGAGATCATCATCTTTGACCACTTCTCCTAGGGATAGAAGTGAAGCCCTCAATTCTGAAACTCTTCTTAGGAAAGCTTCTATTTTTTCATTCTACTTGAACTTCAATGTGTGTAACTGGCTTTGTAAATTCAGTATAACATTCTTGTTCTTGGCCTTGTATACTATGCTAAACTTATCCCACACTTATTTGGTTGTTTTGGCATCTCGAATGTGGGGTTGCACATCATCAGACACTCCAAATAAGATGATGAGTTTTTCCTTCTGATCTGCTTTATCAAACTTCTGCTATTGTGTTGTATCGTAGTTGATCTTGTAACACCTTGGACTGTAGTTACTTCCTCCTGAGTATACAAGTGTTGATATGTGATTTCTTTTGAAAGGATGTGTTCCCTTGATTGAAAATTCATGCTTGATATGTATTGTATCTTCTTTGCAAATTGCAGATCTTTGACTGAGTCGGAATATGATTGGACTCTTTTATTTCTTTCATTTTACACCTGAGTTTAATCTGATCTTGGAATGAATTATGGAGTTATCCATCTATAAGACCAAGCCTTGGATCAGTGGTATTGATCCAAGTGGTGCTTTAAGCTTATTCGTGATGAATTAAAATTATAGACCTTAAGCAGGTTGCAAGGTCTGGATGCATTGAATAAGCTAGTCCGGAGTATAACTCAGGTTGATCATGTTAAATGAACTGGTGCCCGATATCGTGATATATCTGGAAGGTCTTGATCGTGGACCAGGTAATAATTCAGTTACATAAAATTCTATAGCCTATTGGCAGTAGGAGTGAACCCTATTCGTGAATGTATGTTGAAGGTTCTTTTTCTGAGCATTTGAAATATTAGACCTAACTGGATTTGTTAAGGTTAGTAACCTAAAACTAAACCTAACCTAGGGGTTAGATTAGTGTTAATCTAACCTAGACCTAGGCTAAGAGCTAATGTTCTAAGTTAGTATCTATGCGCTAAGAGGTTAGACTAGGTGTTATCCTAAATCCTAACCTAAGTTACTAACCTAACTATTGAACAAGGAAGAAGGGGACCTATGGAAGGGTGCGAACCATGGGCGGTAGTTTCTATGTCATTAAATGCATGGATAAGCATGAGGGACAGGTAATTTGGTGGAGGTTTTTAAAATGGCTAACTTGAGCCGACGTGGCAGGTCGCCAAAGTTGGAAATGGTCTTTGATGTGCATCTGTCCATCGCCAACTATGGCGGTCGGTGGCAATGGAAATTTAGTGGGAAATTTGGAGTAAATGTCATTTATGAACTCGGTCTTCGAGCTCGGGTTTCACGGGAAGGCATGCAAAATGGAAAGTTAATGGTTTGTTTGGTTTTTCAAGCGCTCCGGTTTTCCCTCTGTTTGATCACTGGTTCTTCGCACCAGTCTTCTTGGAGTTGCATGGCAAGTATGAGCGTAACTAGCTCTTTTCTCTGGCAAGGAAAATTTATAAGTCATGGTAATAGCAAAATTTTGTTGGTGGATCTAACTTGGAAAAGGAGGAGAAGGTTCGAGCTCTTTCAGTGGTCTGCTTCGAAATTTTAAGCAAATAACCAGGCATGTTAGGCCCTAACCTTTAAAAATCTTGCTCTCTTTCAAATGATTTCATTAGAACAACTCTGTTCAGATGATTTTTGGAATTAGATGGTTTTTATGGTAGCTTGGGGTGATTTTGTTACTGTATCTTCTTGCTGGTTCGATTTTTCAATTAAAACCTTGATGGGTGTATTTTATTTTTCGAACTGTTGCAATATTTCATGGTGTTTTGCATTCCGGCTTTAATTTGTGAAATATATGCAAGAATGTATGCTGGGCCTGCTCTGTGAGAGCCCATGAATTGTTCTCTTGATGGGTACAGGCTACTGTTGATACTTGTTGTTAATGCTTACTGTTGATGCTTGTTGTTGATACTCGTTGGAAAGGATACTGATGGACTTTTTGTTCAGTTTGATTGGACTTCTTTGTAAGTTCTGTCGAGGTTATTAAGGTAGTGGTTATTGAATCTTGTTGGGTTTCGCTATGTTATTTAGGTTTTGTTGAATGGATAACTGGCTGTGTTTCAGTAGTTATTGCGACCCTTTAGAAGTTGTTTCTCCCTCCCTTGCGTTGCAAATTACGGGATTGAACTCGGTGATAGTTTGCATTATAATTATTTATTGTATTCAAAACGACTCTATGGAGTACATTGGATGATTCGTATATTATGGACCTCTGTTGAAGCTATATATCCTTGAATGTTGGTAATTTGATTTTGTCAGAGTCTTAAAGGAGTAACAGGTAATATGACCTCTGTTAATTTGTAATGAATTTTTGGTACAGACTCTTTGGGTGTACTTTTACATTTCCCATCTGTGAAAGCTTGAGCAAAAAAATATTGAAGAGGCTCAGTTGGATTCCTTGTTACGAAATCAGTATTTAGCTTTTGTGTAAGCCTGATTTTGAATGGTTACCATTGTTGGCACCATTGGAATCATTAACTATTATTTATCTTGTATACTGTTGTTCGGATTCAGTTGAATCCTTGATAGGTAGCTATAGTATCTGCCTCTATTTAAGCCTGATTGGTACACTTGTTGTTTTTGGCACTGTTGGGTTCCTTGAGTATAGATAGATATCATGTATCTTGGCTCTGTGAAAGTGGGTCGTGAATACCATACTTCAAATTCTGAATGCGTCCAGATGTGAATACGGTATATTATGTTTCCTTTCTGATTATTCCAGTTAGATGAGGCTGTGCATGTTGCGGGAATGTTGTAAGATTATCTCTGCATAGTCTTAGGGAAACATCAATTGCTTAATGTCAAGAAGTCCATTGTTGACTGCGATAAAATAGAAGTTCTTTGATTTCGACCTTGGGTCGAAAAGCCTTACAGTGTTTAGTAAGGACTAGAATGGGCTGTAGGTTGATGTAAGGGATTGTTGGCGTGTTACGTCTTCTGTCGCATGGATATCAATTCTTGAGTTTAATTGAACTTAGGAGTTGTCGACTGCACCTCAACAGGCAATGGCTGTGATTATCTTCTTGTTTGTCGCTTCGTGTGAGAGGTCATGCAGAGTCTGTTTGGTAGATAGTCATCACTGTTGGTGTGATAGCTACTGTACAGTAGTTTGTTATATTTTAAACCTTAACAAAATAGTGGTGCTTTGGTGGTCTCGTCTGATTTATTTGTATGTGTTTAAGGTGAATGCTTTGCTCTTGGAAAGACGGTACAGTCATGAGCTAGTTATGAGGGAAATATGTATGTTTCGTTTATTTCTCTTCTGTTATAAAGTATAGGTTGATATAATTGTTGATCTAACTTTTGGAATTGTTCTATCATGCTGATGGAATCATGAAAGGTTATTCATTTATTATGTTGAATATACTAGTCCGTCGGATGTTGTTGTCCTTGGGATTCAGATGGATAGTTGGTTAGATGTATTTGTCTTCTTGGTCTCTAACGTTTTGATGAATATTTGAAAGGTATCTGTGACTATTTAGTGACTATAATATGAGCTACGCGTTTATAGTCATGTTGTTTTACAAATGCATAGTCTGAAATGTGTTTACTTGTTTGGTGTTTTGATCTCATTTAAACAGGGTGTTTAATGAAAACAATTGATGGATTGCAATTGTTTTAAGAGTTAGTGCTTATCATGCTCAGTTCATTGAACTGACCCATGTTGACAATTTTTGCAGATGGATGCCGTAAGTGGTAAAAGCACGCAGATCTGATAGGATGATCAGATTGTTTAATTTGATTTTATGTTGAAATACAACTTGATTTTCTAAATGTACTATATGAGGAAAGATGTTCTTTTTCCGTAGAGTATTGTATCAAGTATGCTGAATGCATAAAATGTATTTGATTAGTTCTGGAAAGGAATGGAAATTGATATTTGTTACTTATGTGTTTGTATTCTTATCTTGATAGTTTGACCTTCTTCGGTTCAAATATCTTGAGAGCATTGTTATTATTGTATAATTTGGAGACTTTTGTGATTATCAATGTAAGCTTGCAAGAATATGTGACTGAATACTTATGATTGTTTAGCAATTCTAGTATGTTCTATCTAAAGCTAAATTGAAATATAGATCACTGTCTTACTGGAAACTAGGGTTAAAATAAACCTAAGCAGAACGCTAAACAAGCTGAATTAAATTATTAATCCCTAGTCTTGATTAAGCCAGGACAACATTTAATTGGATTCTTAATCATTATATCTTGATACTTATAAGTACGATATAAATTCAGTAATGAGAACTGAAATAAACCAAAAAGGGGTTCTGTTGGCAATCACATGTGAAGATTATGGGTTATTGTCCAATTTCGTTGATTTAGAATTATGTATATTCTATGAACTCCTTGATGGAACCTTAGTCTTAATAACTTCTCTGTGTAAAGGGTTTTATTAAGAAAGGTCATTCTAAGGTGAGGAACCCAGGGATTGGGAAAGGCTAACCTTAGGGGAACGTCTTTTAATATAATTTAACTCAGCGTATGTAACACTTTTTAATAAGTAGATCTTTTCGAGGTGGATTTAAAGGTTGACGGCACAAGTCAACTGCAGGGTTGTACCTCCGAGAAGGTTAGGATCTTCTCGAAGATACAACAATGCAGGTGTCTTGTGACGACACCCTTTGCATTGATCGATAAGATTTACACCTTGAACTCGAACAAGTTACTCTGGGACCGATTAGGAATGTGGTCACGTTATAAGGCTGCCTAGGAGATTCGGGGTATCTTGACACACTGGTTTAACTAGGGTTGAACCAGTATGTCATCGTATCCCTAGTCCTCGTGGGCATCCATATAACATTATCACCTTACTAATCCGTTTCCGAGTGAATAATTTGGGATAGGAGGGACTGACAGAAGTCAGTATAAGATGTTCTATATAACTTAGGAATGGGGTGTAGGATGTATTCCAGATTGACGAGTATGCCATTAAGGAATACGAGACATAAGCAGTATGTTTCAAATCTTTGGCCAAAGTATCGCAAGCTGCTGATTGCGTTGTCCTAATTCACCTAGTCTAAGGGATGAGATGCCGATGAATAATGGTAACAATTATTCAGATAGGTTCCTTGGACAGAGCATTCTGAATCCCAGAATAGGGAAGAGAACCGCAAGAGTGGAGTGTTAAATAAAAATGCCAACTCTTATTACTCATGAATAGATCGGTAGATTACCGAGTCATGGAATGAATAGATCGGAGGTACTCCGAGTCATTACAGCTGGCATATGGTTTTCTGTTATAAGAATGGTTATTTGATTTGTGAGTTCTAAATTATGTATTTAGAACCAGTAAGCATTTATCAAAAAAAAAAATTTCACTTGTTCTAATGTATAAAATGAGGATGTTACATCTTGGTATCAGAGCTGAAGGTTGCAGCTCTTGGGCCTATTGTGTCCATAATCTGATAAAACCTGAATTTTCTTGTAACAGAAAATGGTTAGAACAAGGGGGAACGTTGCGAATAATGCTCCACCTGAAGGAGGAGCGGCAACAACCCAAAAACTTGATGAGATCCTTGCTGCCCTGTTGGACACAAGAGATCGTTTAGCTGTACTTGAACAGCAGGTGATGGGAAATGAGGAGGATGAAGAAGCTGATAATAACAATCAGCAACCTCCTGAGGACAACCCCAATATGGGTGTTGATGTTAATGCTGGAAATGCACCTGTCCAACCAGAAAATAAAAAGGCCAGGTTGGCAGCAGAACTCACTAATGATATAAAAAGGATAAGCCCACCTAAGTACGATGGCACCACATTAGGAGATGGAGCTGAGAACTAGCTCAGCGAAATGGAGAAGTACTTTGCAATAAGGAACTTCTCAGAGGAAACCAAAGCTATTTGGGGAGCCTATCAGCTTTCCCACGAAGCATCTTCGTGGTGGGATAGCCGTAAAGCTGAACTAAACATTGATGAGACCAACGTTACTTGGGATCAATTTAAAGGCTATTTTAGGCAACGTTGGCTGCCACAACTTTTCTATGATCAGAAAATGACAGAATTTTAGAACTTAGCTCAAGGGAAGCTAACGGTAATTGAATACTGGGAGCGGTTTACAAAACTCCTCAAGTATGTACCACAGTATCAAACTGACGAGAAGTTCAGAATACGGAAATTCATCATGGGATTGAATCCCGTGATAGGGGGAGAGGTCGATGTTCACAGTCCAACCACTATGGAAGGAGTTGTTGAAAAGGCCATAAGGCAAGAACAAAAATTAAAGGCTATTTCTGCTCATAAAGAGGAAGTGCGGAAGAAGACTGCAAACCCTTCTTCAACCTCTCTTGCACCCAAAAAGGGACCATGGAAAAAGTTTGGAAACAAAAGTAAGTTTCCAGGGGATAATAGTAAGAAAGCAGTGGCAACTAAGCCTACTGGAAATGTAAGGGATAATTTTGCTAAAAATTATAACAATGGGCAGAAGCCCTATGGAGGACAACGTGACAATTACAAGACTGGAGGCAATTTTGAGCCTAAAAAGGGACCTGTAGGAGGCTGCTACAATTGTGGCAAAGATCACTACACAAATCAGTGCCCTTTGAAGAAGGATGATGGTAATCAGCAGCATAAGATACATGCTGCAGTAGCAGACAAGCAAGCTGAAAAGCAAGTGACACCTATAGAAGTTCCGGGTAAGTTATTTGGCATACCTGTCACTATTCTTTTTGATACAGGGGCTACTGAATGTTTTATTTCTAATAAACTTGCTTCTAAACTTAAAAGAAAAGCTGGAAAAATGGATAAATCTTGGGTACCTGCATATAAAGATGGTAATAACTCTGTTCATACAGTGAGTATGTGTCTTTTTGGGGCAGTCCTTGACTTACCTAATTTCTCCACGGAAGTTGACCTCTATGTTACACCTTTGGGATCGTATGACATTGTCATCGGTGTCAATTGGTTAGCTAATCATAAAGCAAAGGTAGATTGCTATGAAAAGAACATAAAATGTTTAGATGATCAGCTGGAAACAACAGAGATTCAAGGTGTGAAACAGGAAATTTCAGTTAGAAAATTGTCAGCTATGTAGCTTAAAAAGGCTAAAAATAAAGGATGCACCCTTTATGCAGTAAAGATATCTGAATTTTCAGAAGAAGATGATGATTTCATGAAACAATTTCCTCTATTACAAAGTTTCAGGGATGTTTTTCCTGAGGAATTACCAGGGTTACCACCCAAGAGAGAATTTGACTTCACCATCGAAATCAAACCAGGAACAGAACCTATTTCCAAAGCACCTTATCGGATGACTACTACAGAGTTAGTTGAGCTTAAGGCACAGTTGCAAGAGCTTTTGTCTAAAGGTTTGATTAGGCCAAGTGTTTCACCTTGGGGAGCGCCCGTAATATTTGTAAAAAAGAAGGATGGAACACTAAGGCTGTGTATTGATTATCGGATGTTGAACAAAGCAACAATCAAGAACAGATATCCACTTCCAAGGATCGACGATCTATTTGATCAGATGCATGGAGCAGCGGTTTATTCAAAGATAGATCTTCGATCTGGGTATCATCAGTTAAGGATTAGAGAAGAAGATATTCATAAAACAGCTTTCCGAACAAGGTACGGACATTATGAATTCACGGTTCTACCCTTTGGATTAACTAATGCACCCACAACCTTTATGAACTTAATGAACAATATTTTTCAAGAATATCTGGACACGTTTGTACTTGTATTCTTGGACAATATTCTCATTCATTCTAAAAGTGTTGAGGAGCACTATGAACATTTGAAGATAGTTTTGGGAATTTTGAGAAAAAGAAAGTTGTATGGTAAGTTATCCAAATGTTCTTTCTTTGATTCAGAAGTTCACTATTTGGGTCATGTCATAAGTAAGGAAGGAATTGTTGTAGATCCTTCAAAAATAATGGCCATAATCGAGTGGCTCTGCTCAAAGAATGTGCACGAAGTAAGAAGCTTCATGGGTCTTGCTGGTTACTATAGAAAATTTGTTAAGGATTTTTCTAAAGTAGCTACACCAATAACTTCATTGCAAAAGAAGGATAAGAAATTCATATGGAATGATAAGTGCGAAGCGGCTTTCAAAAGTCTGAAAGACCAGTTGACTTCTGCACCTATATTAGCTGTACCAGACCCTAATGGGAGTTTTACTGTTGTAACGGATGCTTCTGGGGAAGGCCTTGGAGGTGTTTTGCTTCAAAATGATCAAGTCATAGCATATGAAAGTAGAAAACTTAAATTACATGAGCTGAATTATGCCCCTCATGATTTGGAACTTGCTGCCATTGTTCATGCACTTCAAGTCTGGAGACACTATTTACTTGGGAAACCTTTTGAGTTGAAAACTGATCACTTAGGGCTGAAATATATTTTTACTCAACCTAATCTTAATGCCAGACAGAGAAGATGGTTAGAATTTTTATCACAATATGATTTTGATATTAGCTATATCAAAGGGAAGGAGAATAGAGTAGCTGATGCTCTAAGTCATAGGAGGCACATTTCTGCTCTTATAACATTAAGAACTCAGTTTAAAGATGAGGTAAAAGTGCCTTAGAATCGATGCATACTTTCAAAGAAGTAAAGCAAAGGCGCTTGCTGCAGAACCAAAGGATATAAGGTATAAAGGTTTTCATTTGGATAATGAAGGAATCTTGCGTTATTAAAACAGGGTATACGTACCTATGCCGAATGATTTGAGGAAGAAGTTGTTAGTTGAATTTCATAATTCACCTTTCTCTGGACACCCGGGAATCACAAAAATGCTTACTTATTTGAAAACAGCAATACTTTTGGAAAGGTATGAAAAAGGATGTCATTGATTTTGTGACTCATTGTCTTGAATGTCAATGGGTTAAGGCAGAGAACATATGCACCCTGGACTGTTATATCCTCATAGCATACCACAAAGACAAATGGCAACTAATAACCATGGACTTTGTACAAGGGTTACCCATGTCCAGAACAAACATGATGTTATCCCGGTAGTTGTAGATAAACTAACTAAGGTAGCTCATTTCATCACTTTGAAATCTAAAGGATGATTCACCGTCTGGCCAAAAGATTCGTATAGAAATTTTCAGATTACATGGTGTACCGAAATTGATTATATCGACAGGATCCAAGAATGACGTCAAGATTTTGGCAAATGCTTAACGCAGCTCTTGGAACGAAACTAAACTTCAGTTCTGCATATCATCCGGAAACGGATGGACAAACTGAGAGGGTAAATCAAGTGTTGGAGGACATGTTGCGAATGTATTGCATGGATCAACAGTATAAATGGGAAGAGTATCTTCCATTAGTTGAGTTCACATACAACAACACTTATCACTCATCTCTTAAAATGGCACCATTTGAAGCACTTTATGGAAGAAAGTGCAGAACTCCTGTTAGTTGGGATAGTGTTGAGGATAGAGTGGTAATTGGACCAGAGATTCTCACAGAAATGGAACAACAAGTTAAGCTGATTCGTGAACGATTAAAGGAAGCAGTGGATAGACAGAAGAGCTATGCTGACCTTAAGCGGGTTGATCAAAGGTTTGAGCTTGGTGAGAAGGTTTTTCTTCGTGTTAAACCCAGAAAGAGTTCTATAACTTTTGGCAAGGCTGCCAAGTTGTCACCTTGATTCGTGGGACCTTTCGAAATTGTTGAAATAATCAATCCTGTAGCTTATCGTTTAGCATTACCACCTGCTTTATCTCGCATGCATGATGTTTTCCATATTTCGTTGCTTAAGAAATACTTTTCAGAACTGTCACATGTTTTAAATTGGAATTCCTTGCAGGTCCAAGACCCAGGAATAATCGTGGTTAAACCCACACGAGTGCTGGAAACTCACCAATTACATTTGAGAAATCGTGAAATACAACAATGTAAGGTCCAGTGGGACCAGTTTAATGAAGAAAGTGTAACTTGGGAAAATTTGGAAGAGATGAAGATTGCTTTTCCTTCTCTTTTTCAACAGAATGAAATCTGTTGACAAAACATTTCTTTTATGAACTTTTTTTTTTTTAAGTTTATATGAAAGCCAGATGGAGGCAAACATTATTCAGGCTGAATAAAATGTGTTGTGACATTGATTTCTGGAACTATTCAAGTTGGAAAATAGTCGCATTGTTTTGTGAACTAATAAATTGGTTGACCTGAAGGTTAATCAAATATGTAATCATCGGGACGATGAATCTTTTAGGAGGGAAGCATGTAACACCTTGGACTGTAGTTACTTCCTCCTGAGCATACAAGTGTTGATATGTGATTTCTTTTGAAAGGATGTGTTCCCTTGATTGAGAAGTCATGCTTGATATGTACTGTATCTTCTTTGCAAATTGCAGATCTTTGACTGAGTCGGAATATGATTGGACTCTTTTATTTCTTTCATTTTACACCTGAGTTTAATCTGATCTTGGAATGAATTATGGAGTTATCCATCTATAAGACCAAGCCTTGGATCAGTGGTATTGATCCAAGTGGTGCTTTAAGCTTATTCGTGATGAATTAAAATTATAGACCTTAAGCAGGTTGCAAGGTCTGGATGCATTGAATAAGCTAGTCCGGAGTATAACTCAGGTTGATCATGTTAAATGAACTGGTGCCCGATATCGTGATATATCTGGAAGGTCTTGATCGTGGACTAGGTAATAATTCAGTTACATAAAATTCTATATCCTATTGGCAGTGCAGGAGTGAACCCCGTTCAAGAATGTATGTTGAAGGTTCTTTTTCTGAGCATTTGAAATATTAGACCTAACTAGATTTGTTAAGGTTAGTAACCTAAAACTAAACCTAACCTAGGGGTTAGATTAGTGTTAATCTAACCTAGACCTAGGCTAAGAGCTAATGTTCTAAGTTAGTATCTATGCGCTAAGAGGTTAGACTAGGTGTTATCCTAAATCCTAACCTAAGTTACTAACCTAACTATTGAACAAGGAAGAAGGGGACCTATGGAAGGGTGTGAACCATGGGCGGCAGTTTCTATGTCATTAAATGCATGGATAAGCATGAGGGACAGGTAATTTGGTGGAGGTTTTTAAAACGACTAACTTGAGCCGACGTGGCAGGTCGCCAAAGTTGGAAATGGTCTTTGATGTGCATCTGTCCATCGCCAACTATGGCGGTCGGTGGCAATGGAAATTTAGTGGGAAATTTGGAGTAAATGTCATTTATGAACTCGGTCTTCGAGCTCGGGTTTCACGGGAAGGCATGCAAAATGGAAAGTTAATGGTTTGTTTGGTTTTTCAAGCACTCCATTTTTCCCTCTTTTGATCACCGGTTCTTCGCACCGATCTTCTTGGAGTCAGCATGGCAAGTATGAGCGTAACTAGCTCTTTTCTCCTGCAAGGAAAATTTATAAGTCATGGTAATAGCAAAATTTTGTTGGTGGATCTAACTTGGAAAAGGAGGAGAAGGTTCGAAGCTCTTTCAAAGGGTCTCTGCTTGAAATTTTAAGCAAATAACCGGCATGTTAGGCCCTAACCTTTAAAAATCTTGCTCTCTTTCAAATGATTTCATTAGAACAACTCTGTTCAGATGATTTTGGAATTAGATGGTTTTTATGGTAGCTTGGGGTGATTTTGTTATTGTATCTTCTTGCTGGTTCGATTTTTCAATTAAAACCTTGATGGGTGTATTTTATTTTTTGAACTGTTGCAATATTTCATGGTGTTTTGCATTCCGGCTTTAATTTGTGAAATATATGCAAGAATGTATGTTGGGCCTGCTCTGTGAGAGCCCATGAATTGTTCTCTTGATGGGTACATGACTATTGTTGATACTTGTTGTTATTGCTTACTGTTGATCCATGTTGTTGATACTCGTTGGAAAGGATACTGATGGACTTTTTGTTCAGTTTGATTGGACTTCTTTGTAAGTTTTGTCGAGGTTATTAAGGTAGTGGTTACTGAATCTTGTTGGGTTTCGCTATGTTATTTAGGTTTTGTTGAATGGATAACTGGCTGTGTTTCAGTATTTATTGCCCTATAGAAGTTGTTTCTCCCTCCCTTGCATTGCAAATTACGGGATTGAACTCGATGATAGTTTGCATTATAATTATTTATTGTATTCAAAATGACTCTATGGAGTACATTGGATGATTCGTATATTATGGACCTCTGTTGAAGCTATATATCCTTGAATGTTGGTAATTTGATTTTGTCAGAGTCTTAAAGGAGTAACAGGTAATACTGACCTTTGTTAATTTGTAATGAATTTCTGGTACAGACTCTTTGGGTGTACTTTTACGTTTCCCATCTGTGAAAGCTTGAGTGAAAAATATTGAAGAGGCTCAGTTTGGATTCCTTGTTACGAAATCAGTATTTAGCTTTTGTGTAAGCCTGATTTTGAATGGTTACCATTGTTGGCACCGTTGGAATCATTAACTATTATTTATCTTGTATACTGTTGTTTGGATTCAGTTGAATCCTTGATAGGTAGCTATAGTATCTGCCTCTATTTAAGCTGATTGGTACAGTTGTTGTTTTTGGCACTGTTGGGTTCCTTGAGTATAGATAGATATCATGTATCTTGGCTCTGTGAAAGTGGGTCGTGAATACCATACTTCAAATTCTGAATGCGTCCAGATGTGAATACGGTATATTATGTTTCCTTTCTGATTATTCCAGTTAGATGAGGCTGTGCATGTTGCGGGAATGTTGTAAGATTATCTCTGCATAGTCTTAGGGAAACATCAATTGCTTAATGTCAAGAAGTCTATTGTTGACTGCGATAAAATAGAAGTTCTCGATTTCGACCTTGGGTCTAAAAGCCTTACAGTGATTAGAAAGGACTAGAATGGGCTGTAGGTTGATGTAAGGGATTGTTGGCGTGTTACGTCTTCTGTCGCATGGATATCAATTCTTGAGTTTAATTGAACTTAGGAGTTGTCGACTGCACCTTAACAGGCAATGGCTGTGATTATCTTCTTGTTTGTCACTTCGTGTGAGAGGTCATGCAGAGTCTGTTTGGTAGATAGTCATCACTGTTGGTGTGATAGCTACTGTATAGTAGTTTGTTATATTTTAAACCTTAACAAAACAGTGGTGCTTTGGTGGTCTCGTCTGATTTATTTGTATGTGTTTAAGGTGAATGCTTTGCTCTTGGAAAGACGGTACAGTCATGAGCTAGTTATGAGGGAAATATGTATGTTTCGTTTATTTCTCTTCTGTTATAAAGTATAGGTTGATATAATTGTTGATCTAACTTTTGGAATTGTTCTATCATGCTTTGATGGAATCATGAAAGGTTATTCATTTATTATGTTGAATATACTAGTCCGTCGATGTTCTTTGTCCTTGGGATTCGAGATGGATAGTTGGTTAGATGTATTTGTCTTCTTGGTCTCTAACGTTTTGATGAATATTTGAAAGGTATCTGTGACTATTTAGTGACTATAATATGAGCTACGTGTTTATAGTCATGTTGTTTTACAAATGCATAGTCTGAAATGTGTTTACTTGTTTGGTGTTTTGATCTCATTTAAACAGGGTGTTTAATGAAAACAATTGATGGATTGCAATTGTTTTAAGAGTTAGTGCTTATCATGCTCAGTTCATCGAACTGACCCATGTTGACAATTTTTGCAGATGGATGCCGTAAGTGGTAAAAGCACGCAGATCTGATAGGATGATCAGATTGTTTAATTTGATTTTAAGTTGAAATACAGCTTGATTTTCTAAATGTACTATATGAGGAAAGATGTTCTTTTTCCGTAGAGTATTGTATCAAGTATGTTGAATGCATAAAATGTATTTGATTAGTTCTGAAAGGAATGGAAATTGATATTTGTTACTTATGTGTTTGTATTCTTATCTTGATAGTTTGACCTTCTTCGGTTCAAATATCTGGAGAGCATTTTTTATCATTGTATAATTTGGAGACTTTTGTGATTATCAATGTAAGCTTGCAAGAATATGTGACTGAATACTTATGATTGTTTAGCAATTCTAGTATGTTCTATCTAAAGCTAAATTGAAATATAGATCACTGTCTTACTGGAAACTAGGGTTAAAATAAACCTAAGCAGAACGCTAAACAAGCTGAATTAAATTATTAATCCCTAGTCTTGATTAAGCCAGGACAACATTTAATTGGATTCTTAATCATTATATCTTGATACTTATAAGTACGATATAAATTCAGTAATGAGAACTGAAATAAACCAAAAAGGGGTTCTGTTGGCAATCACATGTGAAGATTATGGGTTATTGTCCAATTTCGTTGATTTAGAATTATGTATATTCTATGAACTCCTTGATGGAACCTTAGTCTTAATAACGTCTCTGTGTAAAGGGTTTTATTAAGAAAGGTCATTCTAAGGTGAGGAACCCAGGGATTGGGAAAGGCTAACCTTAGGGGAACATCTTTTAATATAATTTAACTCAGCGTATGTAACACTTTTTAATAAGTAGATATTTTCGAGGCGGATTTAAAGGTTGATGGCACAAGTCAACTGCAGGGTTGTACCTCCGAGAAGGTTAGGATCTTCTCGAAGATACAACAATGCAGGTGTCTTGTGACGACACCCTTTGCATTGATCGATAAGATTTACACCTTGAACTCGAACAAGTTACTCTGGGACCGATTAGGAATGTGGTCACGTTATAAGGCTGCCTAGGAGATTCGGGGTATCTTGACACACTGGTTTAACTAGGGTTGAACCAGTATGTCATCATATCCCTAGTCCTCGTGGGCATCCATATAACGTTATCACCTTACTAATCCATTTCCGAGTGAATAATTTGGGATAGGAGGGACTGACAGAAGTCAGTATAAGACGTTCTATATAACTTAGGAATGGGGTGTAGGACGTATTCTAGATTGACGAGTATGTCGTTAAGGAATACGAGACATAAGCAGTATGTTTCAAATCTTTGGCCAAAGTATCGCAAGCTGCTGATTGCGTTGTCCTAATTCACCTAGTCTAAGGGATGAGATGCCGATGAATAATGGTAACAATTATTCAGATAGGTTCCTTGGACAGAGCATTCTGAATCCCAGAATAGGGAAGAGAACCATAAGAGTAGAGTGTTAAATAAAAACGCCAACTCTTATTACTCATGAATAGATCGGTAGATCACCGAGTCATGGAATGAATAGATCGGAGGTACTCCGAGTCATTACAGCTAGCATATGGTTTTCTGTTATAAGAATGGTTATTTGATTTGTGAGTTCTAAATTATGTATTTAGAACCAGTAAGCATTTATCAAAAAAAAAAATCACTTGTTCTAATGTATAAAATGAGGATGTTACGGATCTGGTTAGAGTACCATTCACAGTAGGCCAGATCTCTTCAAACTCAAGTTGTGTCTTAATTTTTGTCTTCCATGTTGTATAGTTTTTCCTTGGAGTAGTTTTGAATCCGGAAGAAAACATTTTGGGGCATTGGTGCCCATTTTACGAGATCAATGACATGGTTTCTTATCACTCCGGTATAAGGTCTCCCAATCTATATACTGTCAATCTGATATACCAAACCTTTCTATATACGCACCATTTTGATATACCCAGTGGTACATGGAAGAAGCTTTCCCTTTCTATATACTCGATGATACGTGAAAGAGGCGTTAATGTATGTGAAAGAATTCAATACGTGGTACCAAGATAGTACTGAAAGGGGTCTGTGTGATTATTGACACCGGATCAAATAAATATCCTCATATGTACACATAACTTCACTATATACTTGGATAAGTTCTCATTCTGGATTTATGTCGTGCAATCGTTCACGGATGGATGTGATGGCTCATAGTGTGTGCATTGTGACCTTATTACTCCCCGTCGATTTATAGGAATGATGACCAGATGATGTTGTTACAACTATATTAGGTGTTAAGTGCAATAGTAGTCATGACAAATTTACCCGTATTCACTTCCCAGAGGCACTGTATATACTGAATGCTGCGAATGAGATCTAGGATCTCGTGAGTGTTACAAAACTACTTTTTTTTATTTTTTTTATTACAATTCTACCAGTTTATGATCAGTTACAAAGTTTATAGTTGATTTATGGTAACCTAAAAATTAGTACGATATATTACAACATGCAATTACAATCAAAAATTTATAAAAATTGAATGGCGAGGCCAAAAAAATTGTTTTGCGGGCCACAGGTGACTGTGGAGCCTAATACGGCTTCATTTGAGCAACAAAACCATAAAAATTAGCTCAAAATGGAGTTTTTAGGTATTCCTCCATTGGAAAAATGTGCTCGAGAATGAAAAGATATGCAAAGTGGAGAAACTTTTTTTTCCCCCTAAACTAGGCTTTTTCTCGCTAAATTTAAATAGTTATAACTAAATTTGAATTTTCTACTAAATTTAGCAGCTTCCACCGAATTTTCCACCAAATTCAAACAACAAGTTGGGGTGGGATTTGTACCTCACACATCCCAATTCTAAGTGTTTCCCTCTATCTAACTAGGCTCTTTATGAGTGCTTGATATAGAAATGAAGGAATAAAGATTTATACTTTGCTAAAAACACTAACCTTTGAAAAATGCAACTTAGAAGATGAGATGGTGGTCTACGTGGCATGCATGCATGGAGGATGAGTTTATGGATTTCGGAGGCGACACCGATATGGATTTTATCCTCCTTTTTGCATTGTTTGCAAATGATTTGATTTAACCACTTTATAATTGTATTCTCAACCTATTTTTTTTATTGTTCTTCACCACGGCTTTGACTTCCTTGTGCAGGTTCTGTGCTTTTTTGTTTTGTTTTTTTATGCTTTGTTTGCTTTTTATTTGATATTTCTTCACCATTTTTGGTTGTGGTTGTAGGTGCATTTGTGTAGGGAGAATCCTCAGCGCTTTCTTTAAAAGTTTCCACCATTTGTTTCTTTGTATGCAGGTACGGTGTGGAGAAGTACGTGAGCTTGGAGATGTGTCGGGCTTGGCCGAATAAGCAAGTGGCTCAGCTTGTAATGGCTCAACACGATCAACACAAGCTCAAACCATTAGTGTCATTTCACCTTTAATAAATTCAACTTTCCAATCAATAACCTAACTGGTCTTGTTGATGCAAAATCACAACACCCCTGGACGCACATCAGGCTGCTAGGTTGATGTTCAGGCATCCAGTGTGATTGCACAACATGGAAACCTCTCTCCAAGCGTGGGACTTGTAAAACCAAGAGAGGAATCTCCAGAGAAGGCTGGTTCCTGCTCCTAAACTACCTGCCACAAGCTATTCCAGTGCAGGCAAGCTAATCTAATCCTAATCTAACCATGCCAAGGAGACAGAGAGAGAGAGAGAAAGGAAAAAAACAACAAAAGCCTACACTAAAACGGTGATACACCAGAGAAGAATGTTGGACATCTATCAAAACTGCCATGGGACAAAGAGAGGTGAGCAATGGGAAGGATGGATAGATGCATCACAGGCCCAAGGATAGATTTCACACAGAAAATGTCCCAAAACTCCATGAACACAGCTCCAAACCTGCAATGAACATTCAAACATGCACAAATACCTGCAATGAAGAGAGGCAAGAAGAGGACAAGCAAAAACGAGGAAGGATGGATAGATGCATCACAAAACACGTTTTGTTGCTCCAAAGTTTACATGAGAACATCATTCCATTAGTAAAAAGGCAAAAACGCCATTACAGAGTAAGGGGAAGAGGTTCGAACTCCATTTTCAACCCTAGAGAAGAAAAGAAGGAGGGCAGAGCCGAAAGAATGAACCACCTCTTCAAAATGAGCCAAAACGGCTTTTACATTGCATGGGTCGAACCCGGGGACAAACGTAGGAAAACGTGCAAGCCCATTCCTCATTGATCATTTGCGCAGATGCATAAAAACGCGGCATGGGATACCTTTCCAACCCATACCTTGCCATCTTTGACCGATTTGGAGGAGAATGCGACCCATTTGTATTAATTTGGCTGCTAAAATGTCACTTCTGGCCGTGCAGAAGAAGAATGCGACCCATTAGCATTAAAACGGGTTGTTGAAAGGTCGCTTCTGGCCATTACCACACGTCAGAGCCGTTTCTCGATTTTCTCTCTTCAGACTGCACCAAAACTCGAGATTGATCCCAGAATCATGTAGAGCATCTCAACAGCTTTCCGTTGATATAAAGAACGTGGAAATCCGAGCTCTGGATCAAAAGATATGGCGATCTGAAGATTTAGGGCACGGAGCAGACCAAAACGGATTTTGGAATTTTTCCCGCGCTCTGCCACTTGGATGACACGTGGCATTATCTGATTGGTTCGGATCGGTGGTCGAAAACTCGCCCATTGACTTTTTGAATTTTCTCTTGTGAGGACACGTGGCAGCTTCTGATTGGTCCTCGGCTGATTCGGCTCCTTCGCGTACTTCGCCTCCATTTGTCCCGGATGTCCCATTTGATTTTGGGCCCTTTGTGCTCATTTCGGCCGGTTCGGGCATTTCGCGTCCATTTGTCCCAGACGTCCCATTTGATTTTGGACCCTCTGGACTCATTTCGGCCGGTTCGGCCGGTTCGCGCCTTTTTGGCCCGATTGTCCCACAGGCGTCTCTCTCAGCAGTTAGCCAATTTTTTCCTCTCGGTCGAACCGGCATTTCGCGTCCACCGCGTACTTTTGTCCCAGATGTCCCTGTTGCTTTGCAGGCTGTTTGTGCTTACTTCGGCCGAGCCGGCCGGTTCGGGCCTTTTTGTCCCAAATGTCCCGACTGCCCCTAGGGCTAGGACTTAGTCATTTTTATGATTTTTTCCTGGATCAACCTACTTGCCTTCTGCAACCCTTCTACATTTTCTCAGAGCTTGCTCTTTTCCTCTCAGACAGGGGACTTAGAAAATATTTGAGGGGACTCTAGCAACATGATTTTTGGCCCCGAATCAATCAATCTGCCTGGGACTTGAATACTCTGATGCATGTTATCGAAATTTACCCTGGGGAAATTTTGACAACAGTTTTGACGACTCAGCGGGGGCATCTGCCTGCTAGATGAAAAGACCAGTAGCCTGAAGCAATCCATTGGGCATGGAGTCATGAGTTGTAACCCGCAACTGATCTGAACTTTGAAAACCTCCCTCTGAGCCACTTGAAACCCACCGGACATGGAGTTGTTCTCACCAAAAACCACTGAAAAGAACTGTGCAAGAGCAAAACCAGCAACACCAAAACTATGTACAGAACTGAAAATCATACATGCCCCAAATGGAACATGCAGAGTGTGCACAAGCACTTCTTCTGCTGAAAGCAAACCTAGCTACTCTACTCTAACTGGAAGCAAAGGCAAGCTAAACAAACCCTGCAACTGGTTGTGAGAAATAGCTTCCTTTCTTCAAAATTGGCAGCCATGCAATTGATTTGGCACTGATCATGGCTGTTTGGATGGATGGAAAATCAACAAGAAGCTGGTCTTCTATCCAAATCATCAAGGTATCAACTGAAAAATCCAATACCTCTTTTAGTTGCTCTGCATTTGGATTGGAGAGGTATGGCAGCTGATCCTTGGTACTTTGTAGCTCATCCTCATGCTCAGAAGCAAGCATGACTGGTTGTGGCTTCTCCTTTGGCTCCAATGAAGCCAAATACCTGATTGGGCAAGGTCTGATCCGTTTGACATGCCCATAGCTCTGATTTTCAACTCCAAGAATGGAGTCTTCTTGTAGACCCACCTGAATGGATGACGTGGAAGAAATGGTAGGACCCTTCTGCCCTTTCTCTTCCTCCGATGAAGAACATGGAAGATTTAAATCTTCCAATTTTGGTTCCAAAGGGCTGCTATAAGATGCAGGCTGCTGCAAATGAATGCTCTCCTTCATGACAGCAGACTCTTGTGTTTGGAATGTGGATGATGAAAGAGAGAATGGTGAAAACTCAACCGGCTCTTCTCCATCAAAACAGTCCTCCAAATCTGACAGGTAAACTGCCTCATTGCTGTCCTGCTGCTCGTGTTCAACTTCCTCCATGGTGTCCTCTTGATCTGCAACTTGACCACCATGGTTTCCTTCACTCTCCAATATTGAGTTTGAGAGATCAAACTCCTTTTCAGTGCTAGAACTTGAGAGAGATGAAGTGGAAAGAAGAACTGAAGGTTCTTCTGTAACCTGCTTTGTGCTCAAAGCCCTTGGATCTGCGTTTTTCTCCTCCATAGCTAGATTGTGCTCCTCTTCTTTTGGATTTGGAGCAGCTTCTCCTTCCTCCAATGTTTGAAGGCAATCTTGCTCTTGATTGAACTCCTTCTCCAGCATGAAGTTTGTCAAGTCAAACTCTTCAATCTGCTGCTCTAGAGGATAAGTTGGGACTGCAAGATCTTCTTCTTCTGCTGCAACCAAATCAGTCCTAACCACCATTTGTTCAACCTCAGCCTCTTCTGTGGGCTTCACCAGCAAAGGGATCTGTGTCATCCCAAATTTGGCAGCCCAAACCTTCAAGCTGTCTGTCATTTCTTTTCTGGGCTCTTCCTCTTGTTGTCCTTGATGACTGATTTTTACAATTTCTTCTTTCCCACATGGAATTGGGAATGCAAAAGGAGGAATGGGTTGAAACTCGATTGATTTTACATTTTTTTGTGGTGGTGGAGGAGGTAGAAACTCTTGTTTCTTTGGAGGAGGGGGTATTTCTGTTAGCTCTTGTGGAGGGAATGACTGTTTGGAAGGGAAAATGAAAGAAGAATCGAGATGAAATGGAAGACTGAGAGGTGGAGACATGGATTCCACATTTGGGACAGCAGATGGAGAGTTTGAAACTTGACACTGCTGAACTGAAACAGATTGGGAAAGAGGAAAAGAAAAGGCATGAGATGGTGTGCTTACCTGTTGACAAGGTTGCTGAATACTTCTCTCATACACCTCTATTTCTTCAATCCACTTTGCAAGCAAAGGCAGCGTTGCAATCATGAAGTCAAGCTTCTCCTGAGGGCTGTAATGACTTGGAAAAGGTCCCACCCATGGACAGGGTGCTCCACAACCGATTCCAAATGCTCTCATCTGTGCCTGAGCCCTGGACTGCACTATGTTTACCTCCATCTTTTGGATTTTCTCCAACAGACCAGCATCTTGGATCTGATGGTCTTCATTGTATGCACACCCTTGCTCTTGGAAAGCTCCATAGCCAAACTGACTTTGGCACTGCTGCTCATATGGGTATGCATACTGATCTTGAATCTGCTCAAAATGCTGATTTGGAGGATTTGTAAAACATGTTGGAGGTGGAATATACTGCTGTTGTTGATGTGAATTCCATGATGGAAATGAAGTCATGATTGCACAACTTCATGGAATGGAAAAGAATGAAGGGGATGGAAAGAAAGATGGATGAAAATGGATGGAAATGAATGGAAAGGAAGGTCTGCAACTTGAGAGATGGGTTGTTGACCAGATGGAGTCGCCAGATGTGTTTGCAAGTGCCTCCAAAGGCTGAAATCTTCACAGGAACACATCAACCTGCAAAAGATGAAGTGAAAGACCTCTAAGTCCCACCGGCATGCAAAAAACTGTTGATGCAAAATCACAGCACCCCTGGACGCACATCAGGCTTCTAGGTTGATGTTCAGGCATCCAGTGTGATTGCACAACATGGAAACCTCTCTCCAAGCGTGGGACTTGTAAAACCGAGAGAGGAATCTCCAGAGAAGGCTGGTTCCTACTCCTAAACTACCTGCCACAAGCTATTCCAGTGCAGGCAAGCTAATCTAATCCTAATCTAACCATGCCAAGGAGACAGAGAGAGAGAGAGAAAGGAAAAAAACAAAAAAGCCTACACTAAAACGGTGATACACCAGAGAAGGAGAATGTTGGACATCTATCAAAACTGCCATGGGACAAAGAGAGGTGAGCAATGGGAAGGATGGACAGATGCATCACAGGCCCAAGGATAGATTTCACACAGAAAATGTCCCAAAACTCCATGAACACAGCTCCAAACCTGCAATGAACATTCAAACATGCACAAATACCTGCAATGAAGAGAGGCAAGAAGAGGACAAGCAAAAACGAGGAAGGATGGACAGATGCATCACAAAACACGTTTTGTTGCTCCAGAAGTTTGCACAGAACATCATTCCATTAGTAAAAGGCAAAACGCCATTACAGAGCAAGGGAAGAGGTTCGAACTCCATTTTCAACCCTAGAGAAGAAAAGAAGGGAGGGCAGAGCAGAAAGAATGAACCACCTCTTCAAAATGAGCCAAAACTAGCTTTTACATTGCATGGGTCGAACCCAGGGGACAAAAACGTAGGAAAACGTGCAAGCCCATTCCTCATTGACTGCAGATGCATAAAAACGGCATGGGATACCTTTCCAACCCATACCCTGCCATCTTTGACCGATTTTGGAGGAGAATGCGACCCATTTGTATTAATTTGGCCGCTAAAATGTCACTTCTGGCCGTGCAGAAGAAGAATGCGACCCATTAGCATTAAAATGGGTTGTTGAAAGGTCGCTTCTGGCCATTACCACACGTCAGAGCTGTTTCTCGATTTTCTCTCTTCAGACTGCACCAAAACTCGATATTGATCCCAGAATCATGTAGAGCATCTCAACAGCTTTCCGTTGATATAAAGAACGTGGAAATCCGAGCTCTGGATCAAAAGATATGGCGATCCGAAGATTTAGGGCACGGAGCAGACCAAAACGGATTTTGGAATTTTTCCCGCACTCTGCCACTTGGATGACACGTGGCATTATCTGATTGGTTCGGATCGGTGGTTGAAAACTCACCCATTGACTTTTTGAATTTTCTCTTATGAGGACATGTGGCAGCTTCCGATTGGTCCTCGGCCGATTCGGCTCCTTCTTCGTACTTCGCCTCCATTTGTCCCGGATGTCCCATTTGATTTTGGGCCCTTTGTGCTCATTTCGGCCGGTTCGGGCATTTCGCGTCCATTTGTCCCAGACGTCCCATTTGATTTTGGACCCTCTGGACTCATTTCGCCGGTTCGGCCGGTTCGCGCCTTTTTGGCCCGATTGTCCCACAGCGTCTCTCTCAGCAGTTAGCCAATTTTTTCCTCTCGGTCGAACCGGCATTTCGCGTCCACCGCGTACTTTTGTCCCAGATGTCCCTGTTGCTTTGCAGGCTGTTTGTGCTTACTTCGGCCGAGCCGGCCGGTTCGGGCCTTTTTGTCCCAAATGTCCCGACTGCCCCTAGGGCTAGGACTTAGTCATTTTTATGATTTTTTCCTGGATCAACCTACTTGCCTTCTGCAACCCTTCTACATTTTCTCAGAGCTTGCTCTTTTCCTCTCAGACAGGGGACTTAGAAAATATTTGAGGGGACTCTAGCAACATGATTTTTGGCCCCGAATCAATCAATCTGCCTGGGACTTGAATACTCTGATGCATGTTATCGAAATTTACCCTGGGGGAAATTTTGACAACAACAGTCTTTGACTTGATTTCGAGCTCGTGGAGAGCTTGGTTAGAGCAAAGATTTAAGCAACCTGGTGAGAAGCTCCACGTACACAGAGGTCTTCCAAAATAATTTTTAAAAAATAATCTCCAATTTTTAGCATAGTTTGATGTAAAACCCCTATTTGGGTAAAAATATATATATTAAAAAAAACATCCAGGAAGAAAAATTTTCTTGGTGCAGGAGGCACCAAGGCAAAAAAATTGCTTTGCTGCGTTTACCTAGAAATTACATAGGTGGTTGTGAGTCTACGGGAAGGTATGGGAAGGCTGCAGAGAGCAACACTGGCTCTCCGGTGAAGCAGATTTCTTCTCCATGAATTATCCTTCCTCTTTAACCTTCTCCAACCTTTCCAGGAGATTCAATTCACTTTGGTACCAAATGTAGATTGAGAAATAGAAGTGGAAGCCTGATAATATTTATTAAAATCAATCAACCAATTTACAATAGCTGGACCGCAATATTTATAGGTATTATACAGTCATGTGTAGACAAAAGAAAGGTTGCATAGGTATAACCAAAATTACAATAGCTTCCATAATACATCTAGGAAGCACAAAAATACAAAGAAACAATTATATTGTTAAAAACAATATAACAACATCTGTGATGTTTTGAATAAAACAAATAATATGGTTAATAAAACCAAATAACAACATTATTTAATTAATAACATTAATGAAATAATTAATTATATAATGCATAATTAATTAGGATAATAATAATATTTTATCGTAACAACTTTGATTTTTGCAACAAAAACTAATGATGACACAAATTTAGTTCACTTCCCTTCTATCTCCTTGATAGCACCCTCTAGGACAACTCACTCAAGAAATTTATTCACAAATATGATTAGGTTCAATTACCTATCTCTCCAAAACCTTCAAAACATACATAACATATCAAAACACTATTTTCAATCTCTTTTAGGTCACAAATACCTCTTACACCTTCACAAGTTACCCTCTAGGTCACACTTTCTTTCAATCTCTCAACTAGCTCAATTGAGATTTCTAATTTTCTTCTATACATGTTTCTTCATTATAACTCATCTAGGTCTAAAATCATAGAGTAAAATCATTACCTAAATCATAATAAAATGATGAAAATATCATTCATAGCACCATATAGTTTTCCACCATCTCCTACAACCATCTATACCCCCATTAGGACTCAAAAACTCAAACACCAAAATAAACAACTCGCCACAAAAGGAATTTTCTAGAGGAAAAAAATTCACAAAAATTGGAACACACTTAGACATGTTTTTAAGCCTTTGAAAACCTCTATAAAACATGAAACACTCTATAACAATATCTCTTTCCATGAAACCCACTCAAGTCCATGCACAACCAAGTACCCTCAATACTATTCCTCAAAAACAAGTCATAACTTCATAAAATCTCATAAAAAAATCAAGTGTGATATACCAATGGAAATATCACGACTTGAAGTTCATCAAAATACTCAATGCATGCTATAAATATGATTGTAGAACCTTAAAAACATATCCACAAGGAGACTTCCTCAAACTACCAAAAACTTTCCCAAAACCAATCATGCAAGATAGGGCACAACAAACCTCGTATAAGATCAAACATGATAAAAAATAATCATGTATATGACAAATAATTACCATAATTCCTTAAATGATAATTTATTCATTAGGTCCAATGGAAACTTTTTGATATAACTTAAAATATTCATAAATGTTTCTTTTTTAGTGGGGCCCACACACAACCAAGACCTCTAACTTACACTGGACAAATATCGAGGAGTCCTTTATAATATATTATCATAAAATTTTCACAACAAATAAATTATGGGTCACTTTGAACAAGATATATCAAGTCGCTACATAGTAAGGGTTTTGAGAAGGTTTAAAACTAGTTTACATTCTTAACAATTGTTCATAAATCCCTGATTATCAAATAACCGCATCCCGCTTGGAAAATATTCATAACAAAACTATTAAACTATCCCTATGATCTTGGTTCCCCATGAAAAGTACAAACTCTCCAACAAGCATCATAAATTCAACTTTGAAGGTAAAATTCTCACCTTTATGAACTTAGTTTTTGTAAAAATGTCATAACCTACAAATTCTTCAACATAATGACCTAAAACTTGGACCAAACATTCATATCAACATGCCAACACATCTCCAATTCTATTGTTTTCCAAAATATTATCATACATGCAGACTCCAACACTCTAGGGAATGCTTTCTTAAGGGTTACATTTAGAACATACCTAAAATCAATGTGTAACACCTAAACCAACACTACAAGACAAACATTGTGAGTGTCTATACACATCATACTCATTCTCCCCATTCTCTCACCTCGCATATCAGGTTGTTATCAGTAGTCAATTTTACTCCCACTATAAAAGGAAGGAATCCCATGTGTGCCGGCCTATCACTTACCAAAAGATGAGCACTTACCCGAGGCACACGTGGGTGCTTAGAGTCTCTCTTTATGTGAGTTTTAGAGGGAAGCATTTATCTATTATTAGTGTAAGAGTATTCAGGAAATAATTTTAGACATATAAGAATCATAGGGCTCAGAACGGCCTCCAGATCCTTATAGCTTCTTCAGACTAGATGTTTTAATAGACTCCATAACATATATTATAACAGAAAGAAAGATACAATCATTCATTCATAGCATGCAAGGAAAGAGAACTCCTATGAATGAAATATACATTAAAGCTATTGATATCCATGTCTATTTGCAACAGTAACCTCATTATATTCATTGTTTCATTACAAAGATCCATAGAGGGTAGACCACAGTCATGCACATCACTAGGCTTATATAACTATGCCAAAAGAAAAAGAAATTACAATACTAAGCCTAGTACATTCCTTTTTGTATCAAAGTTCCACTCGTAGCAATCCTACAGAGCTTCACCCATGTTATCTCTCTCTCTCTCTCTATATATATATATATATATATATATATATATATATATATTCTTCTCTATCTCTATATCCCCATCTGTATGTTATCTCGGTCTCTCTCCTTTTGGTCTCTCTTTTCCCGTTGCAAGAACTTGTATTTATCACCTTCCCGCACTGCCAACTCACCTTGTTGCGCCCTCAGATCTGTTACCAAGTGTCGAATGTGGTCCTCCAAGTGAGCATGTTCCTTCAGGCCTGATCTCTCCACTCCATCTCATGATGATCTTCTAGAAGATCCCATCATTGGCATGCTCTTTCCTAGGCCACTTGTTGCCAAACTGGCATCTTATCCGTGCGTAACTAATCACACTTTTCACATGTTCTACCTTTATTGCATAAATTGGCTAAGTCCTAAACCTTCTTTCATGCACCGTGTGAACCATGTGCCTTCTAAACTCTTCCTCCTATTCACTTCTACCTTGCGTGCACTTCTATAATCGGGGGTCTTGTGCACCCACGCACCTTCATACTTAGTCAATTTTCTAGGGGCCCAACATCAACCCACACTACACCTGTTCTCCACCCTTGGAAACATTCTACTTGACCAAGGTGTAAGTTGGTTCAATGGAACCAAGATGTAGACATATTTTACAAAATGAATAAGGGATAAAGAATAGGGGAAAGAATGAAGAATTGGGGGGACATTAATTGGAAAGGTGGGAAAGTCCCACACGAGATATGCCTCCAGCTTGTTCCACACTTCAACCTCACCCTTCACCTTCTGGCATAGGTCACCTACCAGGGTGCTTACTTCATCAAAGCTTAGGCCAGCTCCCTAGGTGCCCAAAGTGTCCACAATTTATTCCATTTCCTTACCCAGATCCATGAGCTTGTCCATTCTTCTGGTGATCTGGGGGTATAGTTCCTTTATTCGGGCCTTAATTGAGCTTCTTAAAGCCTCAATCACCTCTGATTTCTTTTCTACCTCAGCTAGAACCTTTTCCCTCTCTACCTTGTTCCCCTTGTTCTTTTCCTGGAACTCTTTCAGCTCTGCTTCAAGCGTGGCAACCAAGGAGCTTTCCACCTTATCTTGATCTGTGCATGTGTCGTATGCAGCTTCTGCAGACTAGGCAATGACCTTGATCTCTATGAGTACTTGGCTATACTCGGCAACAAGTGCTATCACCTTTAACCAGTCCTCCTCCTTCAGGCATGCGGCCACTTCCTCCATAGATTCCAATGCCAAGGGTCATCTCTCCATGGTGAGGATGCGCGTTAAGTCTTCTAGGCATTCCAGCATCGATGCATACCTCTGGGGGATTGGTGTTAGATCTGGGTGTTTTAAAATGATGGCACTTTTTATTGATTATACCTTTTTGTAGACCTCTTGCACCTTTGCCTTTTCCTCCTTGAGCTCACGCTTCAGCTACACGCTAATTAATTCCTCTTGTTTCAAGTTTCTGGCCACCTTAGCCAACTCCTCTTCCTTCTTGGCCAATTTTCCCTCTAGGGCCCTTATATTGTCATTCCACATGAATAGCCTTGCCTCTATTTCCACCGTGACCTTGTTTAGAGCATTGCACACTTGCTCGTCTAAGAGCTCCTAAGCATTTACTAAGGGGTTGTCTCCCTTAGATTTTGGCAACATGATAAGTGCCTTTTGGTAGACCTCAAAGTTTGGCTCATCAACGTGGGACTCAAATTCCCAAGAAAGCATCTTCTTGGTCCTGGGTACGTGCCCTCCTTCTCGAATGATCCCATGGCTATAAGTCTTTCAAAGGGTACCATGCTATGGAACCTTATGCATAACACCTTCCTTGTATCATATACATAGCCCATTATATTCATGTGTTCTGCATCTAGATTTCTTCTACCTGAGCACACGCCTTTAGGAAATCTAACTATCGAGTGGGGCCTCCTAGGATTTTATGTCCCCTTTCAATTCTCTCCTCGTTCCCTTCCTTAAGAACTATGTCGTGTTACACTCTAACTCTTGGTCTACAAGGACCTCAAGCATATTCTTCACTTCTTGCTCTGCCACTTCAGTTATCTACTCCATGGTAAAACTTATGTCTCACTGCTTCTCCATGTCATCCTTCTCATCCATATTTATATCTTCAGTGCGCTCATCACCTTGTGCAACTCTTCATCACACAAATATGAACTATTGCTTCTCATCCCCAATCTATTCCTCTGAGTCATAGACACTAAATACATGAGGTTCAAAAGGTTCCTTGTCTTTCTTTGGCTCTTCCTCCTCATCGCCACCTCCTTCAATCTCATCCTCTCCTTCTCCCAGATATATCTGCAAGATGTCGATCACCTCTCGAGTCACTTCTTCATCCACCATCTACTTCTTCCTGAGAGGTTTCTTCTAGTCAAGAGATTCTACATTCTCTTCTTCCTCTTGTGACTCCTCCATGGTGATGGGTTGTTTGGGTTCCTCTACTTCTGGTGTCTTCTCCTTTACTAGAGACTTCTTTCTCCGAACATAGGTGTTTGGCTTAGCACTTGTAGAAGGCATGCTCACTATCTGAGTAGTCGGCACACTTGGTGCTCCTTCCTCTCCTCTACCTCTCTTCTTAGATGTTGGCTTCTTATTTCCCAAGGGGTCCTCAAGTATTGATATCTCATCCACCAAGTACACACCATTCTCAAACTTTGGCCTTATGCGCATGTACACATGCGTTGCGGATCTGCCAGTGATAGGAAGTGTTATAGGCCTATTCATATGGATTTCATGTGACATGTACTTCTCCACATATGCACGCTTACCTTCGGGGTACATCCTTATATCGTGTGCTCTCTGGTCCAACTTTCCTAGCTCTAGCCTTAGCTTCTTTGATTCTTTAAATCAATTTACCCCCACTTGAAAGTATTGGGCGTTGAACGTGAAATGGAGCTTAACCTACTCAAGTAAGGATGTGTTCCTTTTGATATTGATTGTATCTTCTTTGCTCTTGAAGATCTTTGAAAGTATTGGGCGAGTCAGTGATATGCTTGGACTCTTTTATTTCTTTCATTTTTAGCACCTCAGTTCAATCTGATTTCGGGATGAATTGTGGATTTACCCATCTTTATGACTCACTTTTCTTGGATCAAAGTGGCATTGATCCAAGAGATGTTTTAAGTTTATTCTGATGAACAAAAATTATAGACCTTACGAAGGGTGCAAGGTCCTTCTGTGTTGAATAAGCAATTCTCTTTTAGTCTAACTCAGAGTTCAATCGATTTGTTAAATGAATTGGTTCCCGATATCGTAATATCGTGAAGGCCTAGACCTTGAGCCGTAGGTAATAAATTCGGTATATACTCGCTAGCTTATTATCAATGCTGGATAGAATCCATTTCGGGAATGTATATCTGTTGGTTCTTATACTGAACGATTCTATTTGTTAGACCTAGACTAGATTTATTAAGGTTAATAACCTAAACCTAAACTATAACCTATGGGTTGGATTAGTGCTAATCTAACCTAGCCCTAAACTATAAGCTAAATGTTCCTAAGGTTAGCGACCTAGCACTAAGGAAGTTAGACTAAAGTATCACCTTAAGATCTAACCTATGTTTCTAACCTAACTAATGATAGTGGATGAAGGGGGACCTATGAAGGGGTGCGAGCCATGGGCGGTAGTTTCTATGGAATTTATGAGATGGATAAGTATGAAGGACTTGGGATTTGGCGGAGGTTGTAAATATCTGTTGGGACCGACGTGGCAGAGTCACCAAATCTGGAAATGGTCTTTTGTTTGCATTTGTCAATCGCCAACTATGGCGGTTGGTGGCAATGGAGTTTGGGCGGGAATTTTGGAGTTAATGTCATTAATGAACTCGGTTCCCGAGCACGGATTGCTTGGGAAGGCATGCAAAATGGAAAACTAGTTGGTTGTTTGGTTTTCCATGCGCTCGGTTTTCTCTCTATTTGATCACTAGTTCTTCGAACCAGTCTACTTGGTGTTGCATGGCAACTATGAGAATAACTAGCTCTTTTCTCTGTCGAGGAAAGTTTATAAGGCATGAGGGTAACAAATTATTGTTGCTGAATCTAACGTGGAAGAAGAGGAGAAGGCTCGAGCTCATTCAGAGGTCTTCTTCAGATTTTTAAAGTGACATTACCAGGCATGATAGGCCCTGACTTTTAAAAATCTTGCTTTACTCTAAATGCTTTCATTAAAACAACTCTGTTCAGGTGATTTCAGTTCAGTTGGTTTGAAGCAATGTATTGGTTCTTCTTTTCCTGTGGAATTAGGAATCTCGGGGTTTTAGAAGACCTTGTTGGAATGGTTACTGTATTATTCTTCTTTTTGGTTTCATTTCGATTACAGACCGGCTGTGCTTTTATTGTTGATGTGGAACCCTGTTGAATCTTGCTAGAATACTTTAAGTTCCTTCTGGTTGGAATGCTTGCTGAGATTATTCTACTTGATTGTGACTATTGTTGAAGTCCTTACTGAGTTTGTGATTTTGGGTTAGAATCATTAAAAGTAGCAAGGATTAAATACAAAAATGACTCAGTGAGAGTCTTTGTAATGTTTCGTATGTCTCAACTTCTATTGAAGTTTTGTAGAGGATACTTTTAGCATGATATGGTTGGAACTCTTGAAATTGATAGTATGTTACGACTTCTGTAGAAGTTTAGTTGAGAATGCTATTTGGTTTCGACTCCTTTTGAATCCTTGAAACGTAACTTATGTTTTTAACTTCTGTAGTAGTTTCCTTGTGCATATTGTTGGAATCCTTGAAATGGGTGGTATGTTATTGACTTCTGCGGAAGCTTGTTGTGGATACTCATTGGTTTTGAGTCTATTGAAGTCCTTGAAATGTAACTAGTGTTTCTACTTCTGTGTAAGCTCAGTTGTGAATACGGTTGGTATTGACTCAGTGAGAGTCCTTGAAATGTATCTTGTATTTCAAACTTCTATCTAAGCTTGGTTATGAATGCTTGTTGTTTTGTTAAGAATACTAAATGTTATTGACTTCGATGGAGTCCTTGAAATGTAATTTATGTTTTAACTTCTGTAGAAGTTTTGTTGTGAGTACTTTTAGGATTCTTGAATTGTTGTCGTATGAATTCAACTTCAATCGAAACCTTGGTTATAAGTACTGGTTGGATTTGACACTGTTGGAGTCCATGATATGCTGCGTGTTGGCTCATTTCTCGATTTGAGTCCTCACTGAGCATGCATATCATTTTGACTCTTTCTTAATATTGTTGTGTTATGTTCAGTTCGATTCTGAGGAATTAAGGGATGGGGTTTCTTTATCAACTCGACTTTGTTTGAGACCCTGTTATATTTCGTAGTAGCTCGACTTCAGATGAAACTTTGAGGAAATTTATTGATATGGAATTCAGCTTCTGTGAAGACCTTGTTGTGATTATTCTTCTTGAAATCGCTTCTAATTTACATCCTTGCTGTATAATCGTAGGGATTTGATTAGTTGAATGAAGTTGTGCATGTTGTGTTTCGACTCAGTGTGAATGTCACTGTATTTGCATATGGAAACGTTATTTGTTTTAATGTTATCTTGTCTCAAGTTTGACTGAAACAAAGAGCTCTTAGCTGTACCATGTCAGGCGATGGCGTTGGGTATTTTCATGTTGATAAATGATAGGGAAAAGATTTGTTGAGTCTTTCATGGTTGGATTATTTTCTGTTGCTTGGCGCGAAAGCTCTTGAATCGCTTAGTAGCTACAGGTGACTTTTATATTTGGATTTAGATGGAACTGTAGTTCTTCTTGTAATCACGACTATTTAGTCACATGCGTAAATATATATGTATTAATCTAAAGGAGTCGGTACAGTCCAGAATGTTATTGATTTAGGATTCTGATGGACTCTGTTCTTTCTTCTAGACTGTAATTTATATGTTGATGTATATAATAAGTGGAATAGGAAAATTCTCTCTCTCCTAGACAGGAAAACTTGTGTGCTTTCTTCTTGCATCCTTTTGCGATCTCTACGGTATGGGCATAACAAGAATAAACTGTGGTATTGTATGGAGAGACTGGTATAAAATGTGTGTTGCTGTATAAATGGGTATACTTGTCAATACCATTGAAATGTGTTATGATGATAAAAGAATTAAGACAGTGAGCTTGTTGAATGTTTTAACTGCCTTTGAGAAATTGTTAGAAACAATCTTGTAGGAGTTTTGTTGTCTTTAGAATGGTTGTATTCATATGTTCTTAGTCTCTAACATATAGGATGATTAGCCTGATTTAAGTTTGGAATGTGAAGAAATGATTTCATATAAACAAGTTGTTTAATGAGAACAATTGGTGGATTGCAATTGTTTTAAGAATTAGTGCTTATCATGCTCAGTTCACCGAACTGACCCGTGTTGACAATTTTTGCAGATGGTTGCCGTAAGTGGTAAAGACACGCAGATCTGATGTGATGTTCAGATTGTTTAATTTGGTTTTATGATGAATTCCAATTTGATTCTCTAAATGTACTACTTGAAGAAAGATGTTCTTTTGCTATTGAGTATTGTATCAAATATGCTGAATGCATAAAATGTATTTGATTAGCTTAGAAATGAATGAAATGAGGTATTTGTTACGTATGTGTTTGCATTCATATCTTGATGGATTGAACTTCTTCGGTTCGAATGATTTTAAGAGCATTGTTATTATTGTATACCTTGGAGACATTTGGGATTCTCTAAGTAAGCTTTGCAAAGATTATGTGACTGAATACTTGTGTATGTTTAGTAGTTCTGTTATGTTCTATCTAAAGCTAAATTGGAATTTAGATCACTGTCTTTCGAGAAGCTAAGGTTAAAATAAACCTCAACAGGAAGCTAAACGGGCTGAATAAATTATTACTCCTTAGTCTTGATCTAAGTCAAGACAACGTTTAATTGGATTTTTAATCACTATATCTCAATACTAATAAGTAAGATATATTTCAGCTATGAGAACTGATATAAACCAAAAAGGGTATGGTTAGCAACCTTATGTGAAGATTAAGGGCTATTGCCCAGTTTCATTGATTTAGATTTCTATTTTTCAATGAACTCCTTGATGGGACCTCAAGTCTTAATAACTTCTCTTTGTGAAATGGGTTTTATTAAGAAAGGTAATTCTAAGGTGAGGAACCTAGGGGTTGGGAAAAGACTACCCTAAAAGGAGCGTCTTAAAGTATAACTTTAACTCAACGTATGTAACACCTTAAAATAAGTAGATCTTTTCGAGGCGGATTTGAAGGTTGATGGCACAAGTCAACTGCAGGGTTGTACCTTCGAGAAGATTAGGATCTTCTCGAAGATACAACAATGCAGGTGACTTATGGCGACACCCTTTGCATTGATCGTTAAGATTTACACCTTAAACTCGAACAAGTTTTACTCTGGGACTGATTAGGAACGTGGTCATGTTATAAGGCTGCCCCAGGAGACTCGGGGTATCTTGACACACTGGGTTAACTAGGGTTGACCCAGTATGTCAACGTATCCCTAGTCCTCGGGAGCATCCCTATAACGTTGTCATATTACTAATCCATTCCTGAGTGAATAACTTGGGGCAGGAGAGACTGACAGAAGTCAGTATAAGACATTCTACATAACATAGGAATGGGGTGAAGGACGTATTCCAGATTGACGAGTATGCCATCAAGGGATACGAGACATAAGTAGTATGTTTCAAATCTTTGGCCAAAGTATCGCAAGCTGCTGATTGCGTTGTCCTATGTCACCTAGTCTAAGGGACGAGATGCCGATGAATAATGGTAACAATTATTCAGATAGGTTCCTTGGACAGAGCATTCTGAATCCTAGATTAGGGAAGAGAACCGCAAGAGTGATGTGTTAAAATAAAAACCAACTCTTTGATACTCATGAATAGATCGGTAGATTACCGAGTCATGGAATGAATAGATCGGAGGTACTCCGAGTCATTACAACTGCATATGGTTATCTGTTATAAGAATGGTTGTTTTGATTTGTGAGTTCTAAATTATGTATTTAGAACTAGGAAGCATTTATCAAAAAAAAAAAAATTTACTTGTTCTAATGTTCTAAAATGGGGATGTTACATCTTGGTATCGTAGTCAAGGTCAGCAGCTCTTGACCTATCAGTGTCCATAATCTGATAAAAACCTGAATTTTCTTGTAAAAAAATGGTTAGAACAAGGGGGAACGTTGTGAATAATGCTCCACCTGAAGGAGGGGCAGCAACAACCCAAAAGCTTGATGAGATCCTTGCTGCCCTATTGGACACAAGAGATCATTTAGCTGTACTTGAACAACAAGTAATGGGAAATGAGGAGGAAGATGAAGCTGGTAATAACAATCAGCAACCTCCTGAGGACAACCCCGATATGGGTGTTGATATTAATGCTGGAAATGCACCTGTCCAACCAGAAAACAAAAAGGCCAGGTTGGTAGCAGAACTCACTAATGATATAAAAAGGATAAGCCCACCTAAATATGATGGCACCACATTAGGAGATGGAGCTGAGAACTGGCTCAACGAAATGGAGAAGTACTTTGCAATAAGAAACTTCTCAGAGGAAACCAAAGCTATTTGGGGAGCCTATCAACTTTCCCACGAAGCATCTTCGTGGTGGGATAGCCGTAAAGCTGAGCTAAATATTGATGAGACCAATATTACTTGGGATCAATTTAAGGGCTATTTTAGGCAACGTTGGCTGCCACAACTTTTCTATGATCAGAAAATGACTGAATTCCAGAATTTAGCTCAAGGGAAGCTAACGGTAACTGAATACTGGGAGCGGTTTACAAAACTCCTCAAGTATGTACCGCAGTATCAAACTGACGAGAAGTTCAGAATACGGAAATTCATCATGGGACTGAATCCCGTGATAGGGGAGAGGTCGATGTTCACAGTCCAACCACTATGGAAGGAGTTGTTGAAAAGGCCATAAGACAAGAACAAAAATTAAAGGCTATTTCTACTCATAAAGAGGAAGTGCGGAAGAAGATTGCAAACCCTTCTTCAACTTCACTTGCACCCAAAAAGGGACCATGGAAAAAGTTTGGAAACAGAAGTAAGTTTCCAGGGGATAATAGTAAGAAAGCAGTAGCAAATAAGCCTGCTGGAAATGTAAGGGATAATTTTGCCAAAAATTATAACAATGGGCAGAAGCCCTATGGAGGACAACGTGATAATTACAAGGTTGGAGGTAATTTTGAGCCTAAAAAGGGACCTGTAGGAGGCTGCTACAATTGTGGCAAAGACCACTACGTGAATCAATGCCCTTTGAAGAAGGATGATCGTAATCAGCAGCATAAGATACATGCTGCAGTAGCAGACAAGCAAGCTGAAAAGTAGGTGACACCTATAGAAGTTCCGTAAGTTATTTGGCATACCTGTCACTATTCTTTTTGATACAGGAGCTACTGAATGTTTTATTTCTAGTAAACTTGCTTCTAAACTTAAAAGAAAGGCTGGAAAAATGGATAAATCTTGGACTGTACAGTATGGTAATAATTCTGTTCATACAGTGAGTATGTGTCTTTTTGGGGCAGTCCTTGACTTACCTAACTTTTCCACTGAAGTTGACCTCTATGTTACACCTTTGGGATCGTATGACATTGTCATCGGTGTCAATTGGTTAGCTGACCATAAAGCAAAAGTAGATTGCTATGAAAAGAATATAAAATGTTTAGATGATCGGTGAAAGCAACAGATTCAAGGTGTGAAACGGGAGATTTCAGTTAGAAAACTGTCAACTATGCAGCTTAAAAAGGCTAAAAACAAAGGATGTACCCTTTATGCAGTAAAGATATCTGAATTTTCAGAAGAAGATGGTGATTCCATGAAATGATTTCCACTGTTGCAAAGTTTCAAGGATGTTTTTCCAGAGGAATTACTAGGTTTACCACCCAAGAGGGAATTTGACTTCACCATCGAAATCAAACCAGGAACAGAACCTATTTCCAAAGCACCTTATCGATGACTACTACAGAGTTAGTCGAGCTTAAGGCACAATTGCAAGAACTTTTGTCTAAAGGTTTGATTAGACCAAGTGTTTCACCTTGGGAGCGCCAAAGTAATATTTGTGAAAAAGAAGGATGGAACACTTAGGTCATGTATTGATTATCGATGTTGAACAAAGCAACAATCAAGAATAGATACCCACTTCCAAGGATCGACGATCTATTTGATCAGATGCGTGGGGCAGCGGTTTATTCTAAGATAGATCTTCGATCTGGTTATCATCAGTTAAGGATTAGAGAGGAAGATATTCATAAAACAACTTTCCGAACAAGGTACGGACATTATGAATTCACGGTTCTACCCTTTGGATTAACTAATGCACCCACAAATTTTATGAACTTAATGAATAATATCTTTCAAGAATATTTGGACAAGTTTGTACTTGTATTCTTGGATGATATTCTCATTTATTCTAAAAGTGTTGAGGAGCACAATGAGCATTTGAAGATAGTTTTGGGAATTTTGAGAAAAAGAAAGTTGTATGGTAAGTTATCCAAATGTTCTTTCTTTGATTCAAGTTCACTATTTGGGTCATGTCATTAGTAAAGAAGGAATTGTTGTAGATCCTTCAAAAATAGTGGCAATAACTGAGTGGCCTGCACCAAAGAATGTGCACGAAGTAAGAAGCTTCATGGGTCTTGCTGGTTATTATAGAAAATTTGTTAAGGATTTTTCTAAAGTGGCTACACCGATAACTTCATTGCAGAAGAAGGATAAGAAATTTATTTGGAATGATAAGTGTGAAACTGCTTTCAAAAGTCTGAAAAGTCAGTTGACTTCCGCACCTATTTTAGCTATACCAGACCCTAATGGGAGCTTTACTGTTGTAACGGATGCTTCTGGGAAGGCCTTGGAGGTGTTTTGTTACAAAATGATCAAGTCATAGCATATGAAAGTAGAAAACTTAAGTTACATGAGCTGAATTATGCTCCTCATGATTTGGAGCTTGCTGCCATTGTTCATGCGCTTCAAGTCTGGAGACACTATTTACTTGGGAAACCTTTTGAGTTGAAAACTGATCACTTAGGACTGAAATATATTTTCACTCAGCCTAATCTAAATGCTAGACAGAGAAGGTGGTTAGAATTTTTATCTCAATATGATTTTGATATTAGCTACATCAAAGGGAAAGAGAATAGGGTAGCAGATGCTCTAAGTCGTAGGAAGCACATTTCTACTCTTATAACATTAAGAACTCAGTTTAAGGATGAGGTAAAAAGTGCCTCAGAATCTGATATATACTTTCAAAGAAGTAAAAGCAATGCTTGCTTGCACAACCTAATGATGAAAGGTATAAGGGTTTTCATTTTGATAATGAAGGAATCTTACGTTATGAAAACAGGGTATACGTACCTATGCTGAACGATTTGAGAAGGAAGTTGTTAGTTGAATTTCATAATTCGCCCTTCTCTGGACACCCGGTATCACAAAAATGCTTGCTGATCTAAAACAACAATACTTTTGGAAAGGTATGAAAAAGGATGTTATTGATTTTGTGACTCATTGTCTGGAATGTCAGCGGGTTAAGGCAGAACACATGCACCCTACTGGACTATTATATCCCCATAGCATACCGCAGTACAAATGGCAAGTAATAAGCATGGACTTTGTACAAGGGTTACCTATGTCCAGGAATAAACATGATGTTATCCTGGTAGTTGTAGATAAACTAACTAAGGTAGCTCATTTCATCACTGGAAATCTAAAGGATGATTCACCAGTGTTGGCCAAAAGATTCATGCATGAAATTTTCAGGTTACATGGTGTACCAGAATTGATTATATCTGACAGGGATCCTAGAATGACGTCAAGATTTTGGCAAACGCTTAATACAACTCTTGGAACGAAACTAAACTTCAGTTCTGCATATCATCCGAAACGGATGGACAAACAGAGAGAGTAAATCAAGTGTTGGAAGATATGTTGCGAATGTATTGCATGGATCAACAGTATAAATGGGAAGAGTATCTTCCACTAGTTGAATTCGCATACAACAACACTTATCACTCATCTCTTAAAATGGCACCTTTTGAAGCACTTTATGGAAGGAAGTGCAGAACCCCTGTTAGTTGGGATAGTGTTGAGGATAGAGTGGTAATTGGACCAGATATCCTCACTGAAATGGAACAGCAAGTAAAGTTGATTCGTGAACGATTAAAGGAAGCAGCAGATAGGTAGAAGAGCTATGCTGACCTTAAGCGGGTTGATCGAAGGTTTGAGCTTGGTGAGAAGGTTTTTCTTCGTGTTAAACCCAGAAAGAGTTCTATAACTTTTGGCAAGGCTGCCAAGTTGTCACCTCGTTATGTGGGACCTTTCAAATTGTTGAAATAATCAATCCTGTAGCTTACCGATTAGCATTACCACCTGCTTTGTCTCGCATGCATGATGTTTTCCATATTTCTTTGCTTAAGAAATACATTTCAGATTTGTCACATGTCTTAAATTGGAATTCCTTGCAGGTCCAAGACCCAGGAATAATCGTGGTTAAACCCACACGAGTGCTGGAAACTCACCAATTGCATTTGAGAAATCGTGAAATACAACAATGTAAGGTCCAGTGGGACCAGTTTAACGAAGAAAGTGCAACTTGGGAAAATCTGGAAGAGATGAAAATTGCTTTTCCTTTTCTTTTTCAACAGAATGAAATCTGTTGACAAAACAATTTTTTTATGAACTTATCTTTTTCATGTCTACATGAAAGCCAGATTGAGGCAAACATTATTCAGGCTGAATAAAATGTATCGTGACATTGATTTCTGGAACTATTCAAGTTGGAAATAGTCACATTGTATTGTGAACTAATAAATTGGTTGACCTAAAGGTAAATCAAATATGTAATCATCGGGACGATGAATCTTTTAGGAGGGAAGCATGTAACACTCTGAACTATTGTTACTTCCTCCTGAGCATTCAAGTGTTGATATATGATTTCTTCTATATAAGGATGTGTTCCTTTGATTGTGAAGTCATGCTTGATATTGATTGTATCTTCTTTTCTCTTGAAGATCTTTGACTGAGTCAGGATATGCTTGGACTCTTTTATTTCTTTCATTTTTAGCACCTGAGTTCAATCTGATTTCGGGATGAATTGTGGATTTACCCATCTTTATGACTCAGCCTTGGATCAGTGGCATTGATCCAAGAGATGTTTTAAGTTTATTCTGGATGAACAAAAATTATAGACCTTACGAAGGGTGCAAGGTCTGAATGTGTTAATAAGCAATTCTGGAGTCTAACTCAGGTTGATCGTGTTAAATGAATTGGTTCCCGATATCGTAATATCAGGAAGGCCTAGACCTTGAGCCAGGTAATAAATTCTGGTATATACTGCTAGCTTATTATCAATGCTGGATAGAATCCATTTCGGGAATGTATATCTGTTGGTTCTTATACTGAACGATTCTATTTGTTAGACCTAGACTGGATTTATTAAGGTTAATAACCTAAACCTAAACTATAACCTATGGGTTGGATTAGTGCTAATCTAACCTAGCCCTAAACTATAAGCTAAATGTTCCTAAGGTTAGCGACCTAGCACTAAGGAAGTTAGACTAAAGTATCACCTTAAGATCTAACCTATGTTTCTAACCTAACTAATGATAGTGGATGAAGGGGGACCTATGAAGGGGTGCGAGCCATGGGTGGTAGTTTCTATGGCATTTATGAGATGGATAAGTATGAAGGACTTGGGATTTGGCGGAGGTTGTAAATATCTGTTGGGACCGACGTGGCAGAGTCACCAAATCTGGAAATGGTCTTTTGTTTGCATTTGTCAATCGCCAACTATGGCGGTCGGTGGCAATGGAGTTTGGGTGGGAATTTTGGAGTTAATGTCATTAATGAACTCGGTTCCCGAGCACGGATTGCTCGGAAGGCATGCAAAATGGAAAACTAGTTGGTTGTTTGGTTTTCCATGCGCTCCGGTTTTCTCTCTGTTTGATCACTGGTTCTTCGAACCAGTCTACTTGGTGTTGCATGGCAACTATGAGAATAACTAGCTCTTTTCTCTATCGAGGAAAGTTTATAAGGCATGAGGGTAACAAATTATTGTTGCTGAATCTAACGTGGAAGAAGAGGAGAAGGCTCGAGCTCATTCAGAGGTCTTCTTCGGATTTTTAAAGTGACATTACCAGGCATGATAGGCCCTGACTTTTAAAAATCTTGCTTTACTCTAAATGCTTTCATTAAAACAACTCTATTCAGGTGATTTCAGTTCAGTTGGTTTGAAGCAATGTATTGGTTCTTCTTTTCCTGTGGAATTATGAATCTCGGGTTTTACGAAGACCTTGTTGGAATGGTTACTGTATTATTCTTCTTTTTGGTTTCATTTCGAGTACAGACCGGCTGTGCTTTTATTGTTGATGTGGAACCCTGTTGAATCTTGCTAGAATACTTTAAGTTCTTCTATTGGAATGCTTGCTGAGATTATTCTACTTGATTGTGACTATTGTCGAGGTCCTTACTGAGTTTGTGATTTTGGGTTAGAATCTGTTGAAAGTAGCAAGGATTAAATACGAAAATGACTCAGTGAGAGTCTTTGTAATGTTTCGTATGTCTCGACTTCTGTTGAAGTTTTGTAGAGGATACTTTTAGCATGATATGGTTGGAACTCTTGAAATTGATAGTATGTTACGACTTCTGTAGAAGTTTAGTTGAGAATGCTATTTGGTTTCGACTCCTTTTGAATCCTTGAAACGTAACTTATGTTTTTAACTTCTGTAGTAGTTTCCTTGTGCATACTGTTGGAATCCTTGAAATGGGTGGTATGTTATTGACTTCTGCGGAAGCTTGTTGTGGATACTCATTGGTTTTGAGTCTGTTGAAGTCCTTGAAATGTAACTAGTGTTTCTACTTCTGTGTAAGCTCAGTTGTGAATACGGTTGGTATTGACTCAGTGAGAGTCCTTGAAATGTATCTTGTATTTCAAACTTCTGTCTAAGCTTGGTTATGAATGCTATTGTTTTGTTAAGAATACTAAATGTTATTGACTTTGATGGAGTCCTTGAAAGGTAATTTATGTTTTAACTTCTGTAGAAGTTTTGCTGTGAGTACTTTTAGGATTCTTGAATTGTTGTCATATGAATTCAACTTCAATTGAAACCTTGGTTATAAGTATTGGTTGGATTTGACACTATTGGAGTCCATGATATGCTGCGTGTTGGCTCGTTTCTCGATTTGAGTCCTCGCTGAGCATGCATATCATTTTGACTCTTTCTTAATATTGTTGTGTTATGTTCAGTTCGATTCTGAGGAATTAAGGGATGGGGTTTCTTTATCAACTCGACTTTGTTTGATACCCTGTTATATTTTGTAGTAGCTCGACTTCAGATGAAACTTTGAGGAAATTTATTGATATGGAATTCGGCTTCTGTGAAGACCTTGTTGTGATTATTCTTCTTGAAAACGGCTTCTAATTTACATCCTTGTTGTATAATCGTAGGGATTTGATTAGTTGAATGAAGCTGTGCATGTTGTGTTTCGACTCAGTGTGAATGTCACTGTATTTGCATATGGAAACGTTATTTGTTTTAATGTTATCTTGTCTCAAGTTTGACTGAAACAAAGAGCTCTTAGCTGTACCATGTCAGGCGATGGCGTTGGGTATTTTCATGTTGATAAATGATAGGGAAAAGATTTGTTGAGTCTTTCATGGTTGGATTATTTTCTTTTGCTTGTCGCGAGAGCTCTTGTATTGCTTAATAGCTACAGGTGATTTTTATAATTGGATTTAGATGGAACTGTAGTTCTTCTTGTAATCTCGACTATTTAGTCGCATGCGTAAATATATTTGCATTAATCTAAAGGAGTCGGTACAGTCCAGAATGTTATTGATTTAGGATTCTGATGGACTCTGTTTCTTTCTTCTAGACTGTAATTTATATGTTGATGTATAAATAAGTTGAATAGGAAAATTCTCTCTCTCTCCTAGATAGGAAACCTTGTGTGCTTTCTTCTTGCATCTTTTTGCGATCTCTACGGTAAGGGCATAACAAGAATAAACTGTGGTATTGTATGGAGAGACTGGTATAAAATGTGTGTTGCTGTATAAATGGGTATACTTGTCAATACCATTGAAATGTGTTATGATGATAAAAGAATTAAGACAATGAGCTTGTTGAATGTTTTAATTGCTTTGAGAAATTGTTAGAAACAATCTTGTAGGAGTTTTGTTGTCTTTAGAATGGTTGTATTCATATGTTCTTAGTCTCTAACATATAGGATGATTAGCCTGATTTAAGTTTGGAATGTGAAGAAATGATTTCATATAAACAGGTTGTTTAATGAGAACAATTGGTGGATTGCAATTGTTTTAAGAATTAGTGCTTATCATGCTCAGTTCACCGAACTGACCCGTGTTGACAATTTTTGTAGATGGTTTCCGTAAGTGGTAAAGACACGCAGATCTGATGTGATGTTCAGATTGTTTAATTTGGTTTTATGATGAATTCCAATTTGATTCTCTAAATGTACTACTTGAAGAAAGATGTTCTTTTGCTATTGAGTATTGTATCAAATATGTTGAATGCATAAAATGTATTTGATTAGCTTAGAAATGAATGAAATGAGGTATTTGTTACGTATGTGTTTGCATTCATATCTTGATGGATTGAACTTCTTCGGTTCGAATGATTTTAAGAGCATTGTTATTATTGTATACCTTGGAGACATTTGGGATTCTCTAAGTAAGCTTTGCAAAGATTATGTGACTGAATACTTGTGTATGTTTAGTAGTTCTGTTATGTTCTATCTAAAGCTAAATTGGAATTTAGATCACTATCTTTCGAGAAGCTAAGGTTAAAATAAACCTCAACAGGAAGCTAAACGGGCTGAATAAATTATTACTCCTTAGTCTTGATCTAAGTCAAGACAACGTTTAATTGGATTTTTAATCACTATATCTCAATACTAATAAGTAAGATATATTTCAGTTATGAGAACTGATATAAACCAAAAAGGGTATGGTTAGCAACCTTATGTGAAGATTAAGGGCTATTGCCCAGTTTTGTTGATTTAGATTTCTATTTTTCAATGAACTCCTTGATGGGACCTCAAGTCTTAATAACTTCTCTTTGTGAAATGGGTTTTATTAAGAAAGGTAATTCTAAGGTGAGGAACCCAGGGGTTGGGAAAAGACTACCCTAAAAGGAGCATCTTAAAGTATAACTTTAACTCAACGTATGTAACACCTTAAAATAAGTAGATCTTTTCGAGGCGGATTTGAAGGTTGATGGCACAAGTCAATCAGTAGGTTGTACCTTTGAGAAGATTAGGATCTTCTCAAAGATACAACAATGCAGGTGACTTATGGCGACACCCTTTGCATTGATCATTAAGATTTACACCTTAAACTCAAATAAGTTTTACTCGGGACTATTAGGAACGTGGTCATGTTATAAGGCTGCCCCAGAGACTCGGGGTATCTTGACACACCGGGTTAACTAGGGTTGACCCAAGATGTGCCGTATCCCTAGTCCTCGAGAGCATCCCTATAACGTTGTCATATTACTAATCCGTTCTCGAGTGAATAACTTGGGCAAAGGTGAGAGACTCGATGAGAGTCAAGATAAGACATTCTACATAACATAGGAATGGGGTGAAGGACGTATTCCGTTGATTGACGAGAGTATGTCATCAAGGGATACGAGACATAAGCAAAGATGTTTCAAATATTTGGCCAAAGTATCGCAAGTTATTGATTACGTTGTCCTATGTCACCTAGTCTAAGGGACGAGATGCTAATGAATAATGGTAACAATTATTCGATAGGTTCCTTGACAAAGCATTCTCAATCCCAGATTAGGGAAGAGAACCGCAAGAGTGATGTGTTAAAATAAAAACACCAACTCTTGATACTCATGAATAGATCGGTAGATTACCGAGTCATGGAATGAATAGATTGGAGGTACTCCGAGTCATTACAAAGACAACATATGGTTATCTGTTATAAGAATGGTTTTTTTGATTTGTGACTTCTAAATTATGTATTTAGAACTAGGAAGAATTTATCAAAAAAAAAAAATTTACTTGTTCTAATTTTCTAAAATGGGGATGTTACACTCTTTTTAGGGAGCTGTCGTTGTATCACATGCATATTTTTTTGAACATATTCGTGGGCGAAGGGTCTTCGGCTGGGTAATCCCACACAAACTTATCTGGTGAATTTTTCACACCAATCTCTACAAACACTGTGGTGAGCAGGACATTTCCATGGAGGATCCCACCCCTTGTTTCACGTACTTTACAATTTCCTTAGCAATGTATGCGGATAAGTTATATATATTCCCCTCTACAATCTTCCTGTAGACATGTAGCCATGGCTTGTTGACTTGCGTCCATCTTTCTTGGCCATTTAGATTCGTTACTAGGTGTGTGGCCATCTTCATAATGGGGTCCTTGATGTCTAAGATGTCATAGTACCGCGACCCTTTCTTGCAGGCATACTCTATGATGGTCTCTTGAATAGCCTCCTTGTGACCAAGGTCATCTTCCAGGCTATTTCCCTCGCATATGAGGCTTGTAAATTGTGAAAATGATTGGGGAGTCATGCACATATTATGCCCAAGATAAAGTGGAAGTATTCCTCGTGCACCCAAGACATCAACCACTGGTACAAGTGATCTGGCTTCCCAAAATAAGGAAACTCATAGAGTTACAATAACCTTGCCTTTTCCACTTCACCTTCAAGTGTTCGCTTGTTGGTTGGGCATACCAATTCTAATGCCATTTCTTTCTCTATAGTGTTGGTGCGGTGATTATAGTCACTGACCGGTATGCTTCTCAAATGGGATTCCCATTCCTTCCCCATCATCACTCCATTTGGGTACTACATTTCTGCATACCATTCTTTATTTGTATCTACCTCGGGTTCTAGTTGTTTAGCCTTAGCTTTTCCCTTTCCTTTCTTGGGTGCCATGGTCAAGGTAATTTTATCACTCCAATCCTCTCCTTGTTACTCTACTTTCCTTCTCCCAACCTTCGATCTCAGATCTGCGATACAATTCTTCTAAACTCGTGCCCTAGTTTGCTAAACCCTAACTTTGATAAATTCTTCACAAGACAATGTCTTTTTACTTCTTTCCATGCCCATGTAATTCCTTCCTTCTAGTTCGTAATATCAAACTAGATCTTTATGTTTTTAATCACACAGATCTTCCACTTGATCAAATCTAAAAAACCCTAGCTGATAACACTCACTTATAACTCCAACTCTTCATTTTCACAAAGTAAAATGAGATTTTCGCGACCCTCTATTTATAGTTTTTCCTTTTTTTGGTCATTAAATGTTACTTTACCTACCCCATACTTTGTTCATTTAATGCAGATTTTTTTAAAAAATCCCATCTTTAATCCCTTCACTCATGCACCCTTCCTATGCGAAAACTCCTCCAACCTTCGATGTGCAACTAAACCAACATGACAGGAGACTCTTACGCGCACTCAACACACCTCGAAGGAACTTCTTCTATCTGGATTCTTGCTTTCACCTATCTCATGTTTCTTTAACTGTTCTTCCCTTTCCTTTTTACGTGGGATTGACAAGTAGCTTTACCCTAAAGCACAAACCATTCTATCTTTTCTCTTCATCTCTCTTTGAACTGGGATACTCAATAAGGATCTTTCAACACAACTTCCTTGGTACTTTTAATCACGCACTTCTTCATTTTTCTCCTTCACTTTTCTCCACCCAAAACTTAAATGATGTGTGGTCCTCTACGCACTCATAAATTCTCCAAAAATAGCAATAAGGTTACCGGCACCCAAGGCACAAAAAAGCAACAACGTGAAAGGGAAACACAAGGAAAGGAAAATTTCTAAACTAACTAGAAAAATTGCCTTATTTACAAACACCAAGAAGACTTATTTATATTAGGGCATCAACCTACTACCATTGAAGCATCTAGGAAACTTTGTTCCATCAAGTGCTTGTAATCGCATGCACCAAACAAGGATGTACGAGATTGTGTAGGGACCTAACCAACGGACTTTCAACTTTCCAGGATGGCGCAAAAATTTAGAATCATACAGTAACACCATCTTCCCAACCTCAAACTTCTTTTTTCTAATATGGTGATCATGCCAAGACTTTTTATTTTCCTTTTCCGTTGTTTGGCTCCAATGGGCAAGTGATTGTCTCTCATCCATTTTTATAAGTTCATCAATTCTTTCTTGCGCAAAGACTTGCTCATTGGCTAAGCCTCTCCATGCATGCATTATTCGCAGTGAAGGTAACATAAATTCAACTGGAAAAATAGCTTCCGTTCCAAACACCAATTGAAAAGGTGTGGCTTTACTTATTATTTTATACCTAATCCTCGTAAGCCCATAAAACTACGATACCTTGTCATCCCAATCCTGTCTTCCAACATCACAAATTTTGGTCAAGGTATGACTCAGTATTTTGTTGAATGCTTTCGTGGTTCCATTTGCTTGTGGGTGATAGGGCATAGTCTTATGATGAGCCACCATGAACTTAGATAGCAGGATCCTCACGGTCTCATTCAAAAAATGCCTACCCCTATCACCGGTCAAACTCAAAGGGCATCCATACCTCATGATAATGTTCTCCTATAGGAACCTTATTATTATTACTGCTATGTAATATTTAGTTGGGGATTCTTCCACCCACCTTGTGAGATAATCCATGCAAGTGATGACATAACGTGACCCCGTCCTATGCGCTGCTAGTGTAATAGGTCCTACAAAGTCTATCACCCATTTTTCAAAAGGCTTCGTGCTAGGAATAGGATGCAAAGGCATTTCATCCCTCCTTCCTGGTTTGCCAATGCACTGATAGTGGTCACATGCTTTACAATAATCCCTACAATCTCTGTACAAGGTTTCCCACCATAAACCTACCATTAATATTTTGCACACGGTGGCGTCACCTACGTAATGCCCACCCGCACTTCCTCTGTGTGCTTCCTCCATGATGGCCAAGTACTCATGCTCTAACACACATCTACACAAAACTTCATCATGTCCCAATTTGTATAAGTCTCCACTAATCAACATGTAGGGTGCAATGCGTATGGCCAACTACTTCTTTTCTAATGCCTTCATCCCATCCAGTGCCACACCTTCTTTTAAAAATACAACAATCTCTTCCAAATCTAAGGGTGCGCGCCACAATCTAAACATCATCGGCATTACTTCTTCAATACTTTGCACGTCCCCTCCCGAGTCAATTCTTGATAGATGATCGTGTCCACAATTTCTTTTTCTCGGCTTCACTTCAACAAAGTGAACTCAAACTATTGAAATAACAACACCCATTGACATATGCACCCTTGAAGAATGAGCTTGTTTACTAAATAATTTAATGTCATATGGTCGGTGTAGAATACAAAGGGTGTCACCAGAAGATACTGTCTAAATTTGAAAAGTGCATAGATCATTGACAATGCCTCGTGCTCGGTTGTGGTATAATTCTGCTCTGCTGGTGTTAACTTCCTACTCGCAAAATAGAGAGGATGATCAATAATCCCCTCACTTGGTTGTGCAAGTATTGCTCCAATGGCAGTTCTTGAGGCATCTACATGGACATGGAAGGGCTTGTCCCAAGAGGGAAATCATAAAATAGGCATGGTAATAATCCTATCTTTTAATGTATCAAATACCCTCTGTTGCACCTTTCCCCAATGGAAGGTACTTTTGTGTCTAAGCAACTCTTCTAAGGGCATGACGATCTTGGCATATCCCTTAATGAATTTCCTATAATAGCCCATATGCCTAAGGAATTTTCCCACTACGCTCTGGCTAGTAGGTTCCCTTAACCCCACAATAACTGCAACCTTAGTGAGATCTACCAGCAAGCCCTCCTTATATATGATATACCCCAATAAAGTCCCGGAGGGTGTAGCAAACACACACTTCTTAATGTTGAGGGATATCCTCAACTGCCTACACCTTTCAAACATTAATCTTAAGTGTCACAATGGTCCTTTACTTGACCATATATTGTCAAATCATCCAAGTAAACCTAGAGAAACTTATGAATGAAGTCTTGGAATGTTTGCACCACTATGCATGAAAAGACAGTAGGCACATTCTTCAACCCAAAGGACATGACCTGTATATGTAAAAATTCCCCACTCGGTGGTGAAATTTGTCTTCTCCTAGTCCTCCTTTGTAATCTGGACTTGGTGGTATCCTGAAAAATCCATTTGTAAAGGAATAGATTTCACGCCCAACGACTCCTTCCAAAATTTCTTCAGTGAAGGGGGTCGAAATGGATCAATGACACAAACTGCATTCAATTCCCTATAATCCACACAAATTCTAATCCACCCATCCTTCTTGATGCTAATTACCATCGGACTTATCCATTCTAATTCTTCTACTACCTCAATGATCCCAGAAGCTATCATCTTGTCTATTTCCTCCTTAACCTTCACGTGTAAATTAGGATTCATCCGGTAGGGCCTTTTTCTAACCAGCATGCACCTTCCTTCAGTTTTATCCTCATCTCCCCCAAGGAATGGTGAATGCCTTTTAGCTCATGGTACCCATGTGGGAATAAATCCTCAAATTCACACAATAGATCAATGATCTTTGATACTTCCTTCTCCATCCAATAATCTCTAATAATAGCTTCCTTAGGTTCTTCTCCTGAACTGATGTTAACTTTCTTTGTCTTTAACGGCTCATGGTAAGCACGCGCATGGGCATCTGCACTATCCACAAATTTACGCATCCCTGCCGGAATGGCTAACATCTAAACTTTTCGATTCCTCTCCATCGATCACATATACCAACTTTCCCTTCTCTTTTTCCAAACACGCATGCTCAAGTTGTAACTCTTCTGTTTCCTCAACTTCTTCAAAGCACGCCCCCAATCCTGGTTCACCTAGTAGTTCCAACAACCTATCTTCCATTCTGGCACTATCCCCCATTGTAAGGTGCTTGATACCTTACAAGGCCTTATCAATCGATGGCTTGGTACTCCGATACTCAAAGGTTTGAATAAGGTCAGCCACAAGCTCTTGTCAATTCCTTGTCTAGCGGCATGTCTCCGAATGAATGTACCATGCGTGTGCAGCAACCTTGCAGTGTAGAATAAAACTTTTACACCCAAAGGGATGGTGGCAAGGCTTTCGTACCTTCTCTCCAGACCCGTTCACACTCCTGGATATGGAAAGAGGTGGGCTCCTTCCCATGGTACTCCTTGATGATGGTGGGTATATTACTTCTAGAAAATCTGACAGAGAGAAAATTATTACCTTGCACCACTCTAAAAGGCTCTCCTGATGCATGGCCCACCAACGAGCTGCTGTGTTGAGCAAGATGTAACTCAACATCTCCCTCTGTTCCTTCTCGTTCTTCCACTGAGCTTCTATCTCCTATAGAAAGATCTCAGGGAAGGCTCCTCCTGAGTACTTGGGTAGTTCTTTTCCTCCAAAGTGCTAAACTATGTGCACCTTTGTTACCTTGGTCACCAATCCTCTCAACTACTATCCCATTAATTCATAATTCCCATGCACCCAATTGTCACATGCCAGACTAGTGGTATCACTCACTGACTGAGCATCTTCAAACTAGATAACCCTGTTAGTAGGGTGTAGCATCTCAAGGTCTCTGATTGAGTGCACATAAATATTTTCAAGAACTTCTTCTCCCAATGGTTCAATATAGGGCGTTGACTTCCCATCAACCAGGGAATAATCATCTGCTCCTCTTTGTTCTCAAAATTGATGTACCCTTTGTTGAACTGAAGGTCCGCATTGTTTTTGTAACACCAAGGGTGCCCAAGTAGTGTTGGGAAATTGTCCACCTCGGCGAGTGCCAAGACTTCAAACTCCCTAATAAACTTGGCTCCCTGAATAGTAATAGCCACATCCTTCAAGAAATCGATGGGCATTTCCTTAGTCTTGTTTTCCATATACAACAAATTTGAATATGGCTGTAATTCAGTCTCCACATCGATGCCATGCATCCAAAGTCAAAAAATTAACCTTCGTGCTAGTTTCAATGAGTATATTTCTCGAGGATCCATCCATCTACAACTACATTCAATATAATCTCCTTGTCATAGTCAAGGCTATGAGGGGGAAGGTTTGCATGCAAGACATGTCTCTTACACTCTTCTCCGGCATGTGGTACCTTCTCTCTCAACTAGGATCCTAGCAAAGGAATGATGTTCTCCTACCTTAGCATTTTACACACCTCCTTGAACTCATCCAGGTCATCTTTCTATAGCTTGATTCTCCTTCCTTGTTCCTCCCTCCTGGATTGCTCCTTTAGACACTGGATCTCCCTTTTCAAGCTTTGAATAACATCCATAGTGTCCTGATATATCTCCTTCTAATGCACAGGGTCTGGATACTTCCCATGAATGACCTCCTCCCTTGTAACGAGGGTCTTTTGTCTTGGTACCTCTCTTACACATGCAGATTCTACCCTTGTTGTTACCAAGATAGAATCCAAACCTCCATCTCATGTTACCCAAGGAATCCACTGTATGTTTTCCTTCTTGATGCTGACCATCGTAGTGCCTTTTTCCTTCTGGTGCTACTGATTCATATGCTCATATAACTCTGGGCACTCCTCATACTTATGTTTCTTTCCACACCAAGATCACTACAACAAGTCTAGGCACACATGCTTGTAATGTTCTGTAGATCCATAGTTGAAACATGTTCCTCATGGGAACTCACTCCTTCCTCTATGGTTACCTTGTCCACGAAATCCTCCTTGAAAACCTCTTCCACGCGCGCCTCCATCTTTATGCTCTTCATAGCGGTGATCATAATTTTTAGAACCACTGGAAATGTTGGTTTAGCACACCCCATGATCAATGGCCTCATGTATTTGATTAATGAGCCTACAGTATTTAGTATCATGGGTCGTGGAGGTCTTAAAGCATGCATCATAATCCCATACACTCTCTCTGCCATTCCTTGTTGTATCTCCTTGAAAGCACTAATTTTCTTTTTCTCAAACATAGGAATGTGGAACTCTACTAGGAATACATTCTTTAAGGAAGTGTAATCCACCACCATTTTATTAAGGTCATACTTTTTATACCATCTATGTGCGTGCCCTTGCAATGTGGTTAAAAGTTGACTAGCCTTTCATTCTAGGGTTGTGATACCTTTCATGTGCCACAACAGTTCACACTTGTGAACATGTTCTACAACATCTTCAATGCCCCTATAATCTGGTAAATATAGAGACATCTCAAAGAAAACCTGAGGTGGTGGCTAGGGTCCTTGTCCTAAACTAGAGCCTTGGTTCCCTCCAATGTTTCCTCCACCACATGATCCACCAGGTCCACTGGGTCCTGTACCTATAGATCCACTAGATCCACCATAACCACTAGCTCCAATAGGGCCTGTAGGAGCTATTCCAAGCACCCCCACGGTCCCATTGAACTATGTGTCAATGGTCTGTGATAGCGCCCCACTACCGCTACTTTTTCCCATGCCACTCCCTAATGTGAGACCAAAAGATTGTACACTTTGGTCCCTTGTCCAAAAATCCTCCAAATACTAGAATATGTGCAGCCATAGAAGAAAGGAATGTAAAATTATATCTCCTAGGCATGGATTTGTCTCTTCCACTAGTTTCAACTGGGTCAATACTTCCTCCTGGATCAAAAAAAGCAAGTGCCAGGGTTTAATCACTGGGTGGGTTCACATATGTGCTAATGACTCTCCTTTCTTCATGTGATGAACTCTCACCAGAAGCCAAAGGGGTCTCCCTCACCTACTTGCCAAGATAGGGTAGAATAGACTATTCAAGTTCCATGTCTTCTGCGTGAACCTCAACTCCTTCCAACAACTTCTATCTCTATAGATCCATCACATTAGTAGCCTCGCTTTGCCTAGTAATCTCCCTTTCATGTGCTTCACCATACTTGAGCCATCTTTCTTCCCTTTCCCTTTACTGTAATATCATCTTCCATCTTCCTCCACTCAAGATTCCTTACCTAGCACTCGAACTCATGGTAACCGTCAATATCTTCATAGCTAAAGGAATAACACGTAGAAATGTTCCTCTAGGTTCTTGTAGAAACACAAACTCAATAATCTCTGGGAAAGGATGTGTGGAAATGGCATATTCCAGTGTGTAGCTAGCTAGTACTCCTCCCCACCAATGATCTACAACACGGGTCCATGTTATATTTGCATCCTGCAACCTCTGGTAGTCTTCTTTGGTACATATCCGTAATCCATAACACCAAATTGATCTAGATGCATAGGCTGAAAGCCATCCAAATAACTCTATTGGGAAGCAATAGAAAAAATTCTCATACAAATCATGGTAGAGATTCTCTTCTACCCATCTACATGTATTAAACACATGTCTGGTGTTGAATCTCTCGGGAAGATTCATCCTCTCGTGCTCTTAAACCATGACTCAACATCTTCCAATGTTAACTGATCCGTCATTGCTCTTTACACAGATCATGGTGCATGTTATGTCCCACTACAACTTCGAAAAGAGGTCCCGGCAATAGAACCAAGATGTAGTCAATTTTAATCCCACTATAAAAGGAAGGCCATGTGCGTCAACCTATCACTCAAATAGAATCGAGCACTCACCCCGAGGCATGTGTGGGTGCTTGAGTCTCTCTTTTATGTGAGTTTTAGTGGGAAGCATTTATCTATGATTAGTGTAAGAGTATTCAGGAAAGAAGTTTAGACATACAAGAATCATAGGGCTTAGAACGGCCTCTAGATCCTTGTAGCTTCTTCAGACTAGATGTTTTAATAGACTCCATAACATATATTATAACAAAAAGAAAGATACAATCATTCATTCATAGCATGCAAGGAAAGAGAACTCCTATGAATGAAATATATATTAAAGCTACTGATATCCATGTCTATTTGCAATAGGTAACCTCATTGTATTCATTGTTTCATTACAAAGAGCCATAGAGGGCAGACCACAGTCATGCACATCACTAGGCTTATATAACTATGCCAAAAGAAAAAGAAATTACAATACTAAGCCTAGTACATTCCTTTCTGTATCAAAGTTCCACTCGCAGCAATCCTACAGAGCTTCACCCATGATATCTCTCTATGTGTGTATATCTCTTCCTCTATATCTATATCCCCATCTGTATGTTATCTCGGTCTCTCTCCTTTCGGTCTCTCTTTTCTGCTATAGGCACTTGTATTTATCACCTCCCCACGCTGCCAACTCACCTTGCCATGCCCTTAGATCCATCGCCAAGTGTTGAATGTGGTCCTCCAAGTGATCATGTTCCTTAGGGCCTGAGCTCTCCACTCCATCTCATGATGATCTTATAGAAGATCCCATTGTTGGCATGCTCTTTCCTGGGCCACCTATTGCTAGGTTGGCATCTTATCCACGCAACCGATCATGCTTTTCATGTGTTCTACCTTTGTTGCATAAATTGGCTAAGTCCCAAACCTCCTTTCGCACACCACGCAAACCATGTGCCTTCTTAACTCTTCCTCCTATGCGCTTTTACCTTGTGTGCCCTTCTATAATTGGGATCCTGCGTACCCATGTGCCTTCATACTTAGTCAATTTTCCAGGGGCCCAATAGTTACCTACTTCACTCCATCACGACTTACCTCAATCTTCTCTCTAGGCCTCAAGAATAAGCACCTAAAACATGTTTTACTCACCAAATATGATATTGTTATCACTTTTCCATCCTTTAACATGTATAATGACTTCATCACACTCCATGGAATCACAAAATATCACAAAATTACTTCATCACCTCTACAAGCCACCATATTAACTCAAGTCACCATGAACAACCATGTAAGACCAAGAAGACTCACCTTGGCTTGACACTACCAATCAACCTTCATGTTTGACATTCCTCTTGACATCAATGTAATCAATGAAAAATCCTACAACATCATACTTAGACATCAATGAAAGTGTAATGCTAACAAAAATGGATACGAGAGAGGAAGATTCGTGTTGTATGACAATTAATCTAGTGCTTTTCAAGACTCCATCAACCATGAAGATGTATAAGAATTCAATCCTCCCTCCCAAACTCAAGATGATGAATTCGAGGTAATCATGGATAATATCCTTTCCTATTTTGACTCTTTAATTAACGAACAATCATTAAATGATAAAATGGAGATAATTGAAGATTTGAATTCCCTTCTCAATACAATCATGAATGAGAAAATGGAAGATTTTGATTTATTTTTTAAAACCATGGTAGATAGTAAACTTTAACATGATCTCTCCGAGGAGATAATTTCCCTTAAAGAGTGTAATTTTGATCACCGTAGTGAGTATGGAGTCTTTTCTTTTCCTTGTGAATAAGAATATTCTATAAGGGATGATCGGGATAGATTTGAATATTTTTATCGTGTTTCTTCCCAACATGATTTTTATCATTCCTTTCATGAAGATTATCTAATGGATCTCAAGATAAAAGGTTTTCCCTTCCTATGTAGCATGGATCTATTCTCCTTCTTTAAGAATTATAAAAACTAAGTGTTCTCATTATTACAATAAGTTAAGATCTGGATGACAAGTAACATAGAGTAAAAGAATGAGTATGTTTCAAATGAATTCTGGGTTATGTGTATATGGAAGATTTGGAAGAGAAATTAATGTAAGACATCCTAAGGACTTTAGAAGAAACTAAGTACCCTTAACTCAGTCTTGAGATCATGACTAGGTCTATGGATGTGCAAGATAGATACGAGTTAGGTTGTGTTTCTCCTTTCCATGCATTGATTTTTGATAATGAAATGGAGAAAATGGATGATCTCAATGTTATTTTCAAATCCTTTTAAGATGAGCATGAGTGTGAGGGTAATATTTTACCTTTCTAATTTTGTGAACAAGAGTGCATCCATGTTAATAAAAAGAAGGATGTAAGTCTATAATATCCTATAGATATTTTTACTCATGAAGAAAAAACCTCTATGTAGGAAAATGTTGAACTCGGTATGTACAAACAAAATTTATTTTGAAAAAAATGAGAATGTGCAAGAGTATTGAGAATGATTTCAGAATTAGATTTCTCTAATAGTTTCTAAATCTCCTTCTAATTTTGAACATGATTCCATGCCGCAAAATTCACTTAGGTATGATGAATACATTTGTACCATTGATGTAGCTTCCATTTTTTAAAGAGATTATTTGGAGAAGAAAAGTGAGAGGTTTTAAGAAGTTCTTAAATAGGAAGAGAATCATCCTTTTCTCACTTCCTCTAAGTATTATGTTTATTCAGGAATTGATTTAATGTTGCAATCCTCATTCAAGGATGGTGAATTCCTTCATGAAAAAATCACGGAATTCATTTTTAAGAACAAGGAGTGGCTATATATGTTCACAAAGCATTGGGATGAAGCTATAAGAAGTAAGGATTCCAAACAAGTAATAAAGTGTTCATTGAATTTAAGAGTGTTTTTAGTGCAATATATGTATGAAGACAAACTCTTGGTCTCTTTCCTTCTTCTCAAATTGTGCAAATACAAAGACAAGATAATCACATGATCAAATAATGATCTTCAAGCTTCGAGGTCTAAATTGAGTCTCATTATTATATGATGGTATGTAATTTTCTCAACTAGTTTTTGGGTGTGAACATTCTTCCCCACATTTGGAAACTTCCTCCCATCTAATATATTTTCCTTTTCTTTTGTATGTTGTTTTCCTCTTTTGGTTTTTTCCTTTCATCTCTGTGTTTTTTTAGAAGAAAGGAATCCATAAGTCCAATGGAAAAGGTAGTGGTCCAAGAAGTGTATTGATATTTTTGGGTTCCTACTTGTCCTATGTTCAATGTGTTAAATCTAGAAAAACTCACCAAGCTAGATCTAGCTATTTTAATGCAAATGTGTAGCATTAAAAATTCAATATTTTAAGAATGACAAATAGGAAAATTTTAAAAAAATTCTCCCAAGTCTTCCCGAATGCCTCTTCTGGTCAGTTTTCCTACTATATTATGATCAAACTTCCATTATAGTTACTCTTCGTGTGTTGGAAAATATTTCCCTAATGTTTGAAATGAGGTAACAAGTCCATTCATCTCACACAACAAAGTGTTTTTAAAGGCTAGTTCTCTGATAGAACTACAAAGGAATATTTCGATTATGTCAAGGTAGGTATGCACCCCTCTTGAATTTTTCAAGAGATAATAATAATAATATAAAGGTGGTATTGAAGAGTAATGAACATTTTGGAAGTGATTTAGGAAATTTTAGGGAAGATTTGGAGGTTTAGGGACAATATGTGTAACATCGGGTTTCTAAGGTGCAAGAGTGTATAGCTGAATTTAGAACTTGTACTTCAACAGATGATTTTAGGAGCTCCGTAAGGAGTTAGGAGTAAATAAAATAGGAATTGGAAATATGATTGAACCCTCTACATGATGGAATATTTTCATGTTTTACAAGACTCAAGAAATTTTAAGACAGCTTCATTCTTTGGAGGCACACCCTACTATCCCAATGAAAAAGGACCCATTTCAGGAGTTTCTAAAATATTTTTAAGGTCAATACCCAACCCTATTTTCATTATAATTCCCTTGGGATTAAAAATCATATATGACTTAATAAAAATACCAATCATAGATTCGATAGTCACGTCTTCAAGTTCTCTCTCTCACAAGGTACATTTCTCATACTTAGTCATTTTTTGGTGAGGAAACTTGTCACCTCATAATGAGGGTGAATTTTTGTATCCCTCTTATCCCCATTCCCAAGGGGACATAAAAAAATTCACCTCCTCATCCCTTCGTCCATGTTCTCCACATGACCAAGTTAAGTACTCTAGAGGGCTTATATGTCCTATCTCACTCCTCCCATCTCGCAATCTAAAGGTGAGACTAGGAAACAAAAGGTGAGCGATAATTTTATTTTCCCTATTGTACTATTTCCCAAGAGTAAATATGGGAAAAAATTTATACCCTTTCTATCAATCCCTCTAGTTTTATATGTGACCAAGTCCCAACAGCTCAGTGTTAAAACTAGTCTTTCCCCATCTCCTCCTCATCACATCACATGTCGCCACTTTTCCTCATCCTGGTGAGGGTGAATTTTTAGGTCCCTATTTTCCATTATTTTTCCACTCTAGCACCTCCTCAGTTTTCCATGTGTACCATACCTAGCTTCCAGTGCTAAATGGTTTTTTAATCTATTTCCCCATCTTGAAATCTGAAATTGACAAGTGGAAATACCATGTGAGGGTGAATTTTATTGCATATATTTTCCCCATGACCAATGGGACACAATAAAATCCCCTATCCAAACATGAAAACAATAAATTAAAACTAAGTCCTGCTACTCCATCTGTTAACCAACAATAAAGTGCGAGAAGCTTAAAAATCACAATAACTAGTGTTGACCTCATTTATTCACCCGTTCAAATTATACATCAATTTTTAATGATTAAAAACCTTTAAATACCTGAAAATTCACGAGAAATGTTATCAAAATATTTCCAAGGAATTCATGAATGTAAAAATGAAAAATTCATAACTCTCAAACCTTAAAGTGGATTCTATTGAAATTTTCTCAAACTCCTTATTGCATGCACCTTTAAGAAGATTGTAATTACAAGATGAATGATGCTATATATTTTTAAATAAATAAATCATAATTTTTTTCCATAGAATATTATTTTTCAATTTCTAAGAGTTATAGAAGACGAATCACTGTGAAATTTAGAGCACGAGATCCTAGAGAGCGAGTTGAATCTAATTAGGAAATTTTCGTTACAAAACAAACATGGATAATTTCTAATTATAAAAATAGTATCTGATGCTCATACTTACTAAAAATAACAACCTTTAAAAAAACAACAAGTTATATTAGATCAAAGCATCAGAAAAATAATGAAGATGACAAACCAAGAAAAATAGGTAATTTGAGCAAGAAAGTAATCTTGTCCCGAAAAAGAACTTTTTTCCAAAATAGAAAATTCCTAAAAGGGTAAAACATCATCAACAAAGGTTAATTGAGTGTGCTAGGAGATTTATAAGATCAAATTTTAGCTAAACATGAAAAATATCCAAAAATAGCAGGTTTTGGTCCTACCTACTAAAAATAGAAAGTCTAAGTTTTAGATGTAGAAAGTTCTTTGTTGGACTTTATTTCACTCATCTTGATACTTTTATATATATTAATAGGGTGGTAAGTTGATTTAATTACTTATACAAGGAATTTCACCCTCCATGAGGATTATCAAGTACCATCTTAAGTACAATTATGTCTAGAATCAAGGAAAAACATCTTGAGGTGCATCAGTGAAAACTAGAGACATTGTACATAGATTGGAAAAATTCAAAAAGGTCATTATATTTATTTAATTTCAATCTAAGGGATCATCTTAACTCATTAGTCAAATTGGAGCCATCATAATCTCTCTAAGGTGAGCTTGTTGAGGTGAGCCAAAGTAAGTTGGTTGAAATGAGCTAAGTGAGTTGGGTGAACTAATTGATCTAACTAAGTCAAGGGAGTTATTCAAGTCATTTAAGTGCTCCATTTCAGCCTCTATCTCTTCAAGGGAATCCAAGTATGTCTTCACCAATGGAGAAGCTTTTCTATAATCAAATAGAAGTGATCTTGCACTAAGTTCTTGAAAGATCTTTAGAGGAACCATGAAAAACACAAAAAGCTATGATTATTGAACTCAAATCAATCTCACGAACCTTGAAATCCAAGAAAAGGAAGAATTCCTTGAAAAATTCCCACTTCTATAGTGGTACCTCATGTAACTAATATGTATAAGTTTTTAGGCCTAAAAATGTAAAGTGTATCTAAGAGATGAGTCCATCGGACTACAAGTTGATCCTCATATCATTGGGTCACGATTCACATGAGGGTTATTTTCAGCTGTTAAATTAATCCTCTTCCCACCTCCTTTCTCAAAATGAAGAGTACAAGTGAACAATTGAGAAATTGGAGAACATGGAACAACTCGGTGCTCACATTTATCCTTTCTTAGGGACCAATTCAACACCTTCACTCCCCATGGAATACATTCCTCCAATCACTAGCTTTGACCTTGAGGTGATCAAGAAAGCACAAGGTTATATGATGTTCGGGAAGGCTAATGAGAGGTGGATTGAGAATATCATCGAGAAAGGAAATACATTGTTTCCATAGGTCATCTCTCTAATCAAGTACATTCTTGTCACTTTTTAAAAAGAAAATAAAGATAAAGAGGAGATTGTAAAAGAGAACTTGGGTACATTTCTAGTTGTTAATCAAATACTATTGTTCATATAATTCCTAAGTGAGAAAACTAGTAATTAACGTCTATATTTGGCATATTTTTTCTTTCTTATTCTCTATTTGGTCTTGCACACTCCATAACCCAAGATGATATTCATTTCTTCATATTTATTAAATATGAACACCAACACCTAGATTAGACACTAACACCTAGGAACCATCTTCCCCTATGGGTTCCTACAACCTCTTTGTATCTTTCTCGCCTCTTTTTGGGCATCTTGTTTTCTTGTGAGTTGGCATTTTAGTTTCCAATTATGAAATTAAAACAAGGGAATCATATAAATACAAATCTATGCGACAAAAATAAATTACCAAGATCTAAACATATATTATCATCACCTAAGGTTGCATCCAAAGTAATTATAAGAGCATCAAGGAATCCATCTAACACTCACTCAAGGGACAAGGGACTACATTTTCTTCATACATGCATAGGACTACATTTTTGCATACGCATAGGAGGGTAAGTTCATTTTTCCATTCACACATATATCTACATTTCTATATCTAGATATCACTAATCATCAAGGGAATCTTGCACAAGACATTTCTAGGGAACGATTTCTACATACACGCACAAGAACTACATTGAGTCCGAGATGTAGTGCGGTTATTAGTCATAATATCACTTAGCCGGGTAGATCAAGTGGTGGTCAAGTACAAATCCCCATTTTCATCTTTTATTTTTAGGATTTGTTTTGTTTTATGGTTTTGCTGGTTATGTTTCTCTTTGCAAGTTATAGGAGAATTCTACGGACATAGTGTGACATAAATGTGAGTCACAAAGAAGGTTAGTGACCACCTTGTGACACCATAAAAACTAGTTTCGAGATGTGTAGTCACACGCACCAATTAGAGTTCTTAAGTGTCTATGCACCCTGCCCTAGTACCGGCTCATTAAAATGTTCTAGGATTTTTGTGTTTAATTGTGATAGTCTTCTCCTCCTGTTTAACAAATTTCTAGTCTAACATACTTCAAGATATTAAGAAAATATTAGCTAAGTATTTTATCCTCTCTCTTGCACCTAGGGTTTCATTTTTATTTATCTTATTTCTTGTGTCGATCTATGTTTTATCATTTATGTATCATACGTGACTCTTTAATATCAAGGGTTTAGCATATTTTTCTTTTTGTTAAATAATATTGGTGAACTCATCATTTTACTCCAGCTTTATTTCTAGGGTTTTTCGTCTTATGTTCATCGTCTGTAGTGATCATTTTAGGTGTTTTAAGCATACATATCTCCTCAATATACCCATAGGGTTTCTAACTCAATGGTTGAATATGATAACCCATTTGTTAACTCTCAAAATTTGCCTCTTGAAAACATTGAAACATTTAACAATTAACAATCATATGATCAAGACACTAACATTGATCAAGAGAAATTAGATTGGCTAACAAACTTTTAAAAATATTTATGTGATAATCCTACAAATATTCCACATATTCTCCATGATTTGATGGATTCTAAACACTCTTGAGATGTTTCTTCTATATCCCTTGTTGGTTCTTATTTGGTTGACATGGCCTCCACTCAACCTCTTCATATTCCTACTTCCATTCCCACAACTACCACTACCATTATTTAACATAATGCTTCTACTACAGATCTTGGATCATATTAAAACACTCCTTATTTAAATTATTTATATCAAGATTTGGAGACTCAAATTCTTCAACTTCAAATTGTTACTTCTCATGAATCTCCATCTCTTGATTCCTCTTTACTCATTCACACTCCTTTTGCACCCGTCATTTCAACATATCCATTTCCTCCAAATTTCATCATCCCTAATCTGCCCACCTTAAAAGGCCATGGTGATCCTCAAGATCATCTCCTAGCTTTCATGTGGCATGTATAGATTATGTGGATGATCATACTTTACTAGAAAAGATCTTTCCTAGAATCCTCCAAGATTATGTTATGTGTTGGTTCTATGATCTACCTATCCATTCAATAACATAATTTACACATTTAGCCAATGTTTTTCTCACTCATTTTTTTATCAATATCAGTTCTAAAATATCATATACTCAACTTGAACAAATAAAAAAGTATCTAACAAGAATCTAGTGGATTATGTTTTATGGTATAAAAAAACCTAGATAGGATGACCAATGTGCTCACTAACTCGGGACTTCAAGATATATTTATCTCAAGTCTCTTACCACATGTAAAAGAGAGTGTCATGTTTGAGACATATCCTTAATTTTATAAATTATGTCATACTCTTAAATTACATGAAGGAAAACATATCTCTATGGTAAAAATGAAATATCATTATCAAACTTCATCATCTTCTAATAAATTTCAAATAAAATCAACTTTCAAGCCATATACTAAACCTATTGAAGCAAAAATCTATTTTCAAAAATATATACTCCTGAAAATATTCAATAGAAACCTCCAAAGCATAAATTCAAAAACTTCCTTATGCTCATATTCTATTTCTCGCAACTTATTGAGAAAAACATTATTACGCTTCCCCCTTTTTTAATGTGGATATATCTCACCCTAAAGGCCACAATTATAATGAGAATTTTATATGTGACTATCATAAATCCTTTGGTCATTATACTTGATCGATGTTTCAAATTTAGGCATCTCGTTTAAGATCTTATAGAAAACAATGCAATTTAGCTCCCTGAGCCTTCAAAGATCTACACCAATCACTGAAAACAAAAATCTTAAAATATTTACTAATCCTTTCCCTAAGCATGATAAGCAAGTTGATGAATATTATGCCAATTGTATGTATTGTGAAGTGTCTCTTCCTTCACCAGGGGGCTCTTGACTTCCTGGTTACTCATGTTAATGCATCTCTACCATTCATTGCATTCTCTCGATCATGATTATCATGCTACATTCTCTCTTCTCGGTACATTACATATTAATGTTTTTATCGGGTCTCATACTATCAATAATATAATGATTTATCCATAAATTCATATGGGTGTGATCTCTAGTGCACTCCTTGTTGTTATCAATTTTTTACTCTCTCATATTTTGTATCCAATTCCTAAATATTATGGATATTTCAACCTTACCGTTAAAGTTGGGCCTCTTACCATGCTTGTTTAGTTTATTGTGGCACGTTAAATAAAAGGGTGTGACATGCTCATATGTATTACTTGGATCCATTCCAATCAATATATCATTTCCATAAATCACTTTTGTTTAAATTTCATAACAATAAATTTATGACCATGAAGGATGTTCTGCCATGCACACCATGTCCACAACCTCCTCTTGAGGTTTCAATTGCACTCGTTAGAGCATAAAGGTCCCCTAGACCTCTTAAATCTAAGGAAAATTCTACACCTATCTCTCTAATTTGTACACAACCTATTTGTACTATGTCAGTCTACTAGTCCATCTTCTCATCTTAAGTCCCTACTTGGGATCTATTTTTACATAGGATCTCACCATCTCCTTCACCTTATTAGTATCCTTTATTAGGTTCTCATCACCTTCTCATTCTACTTCATATGGGTTATCATCACCTTCTTGGTATCCTTCATATAGGTTCTCATCATCATCTCATTCTGTTTCACATAGGTGTTCCTCACCTCCTCAATTTCCTTCACATAGCTCATCACCTCCTAGGATTTCATCATGTGTACTTCATCGATCTCATACATCATCAATCTCATAGAATTGTCACATGCCTTTATCTTTGCAAGCATCGAGTGGAGGACCCTTTCCATTCACTTATTTTGGATAGATTACTCATCATCATACACTTGGGGAATCATGCTTACTTACCTCCTCTTAACATTATCAGGTGTCTCTTATTTCTACTATTATGCTCCATGATTCATACTTCCTATTTCTAAGCATAAATCTTACACATCTTTATATGCAAAACTTGTATTGTCATTACCCTATGATGCAATCTAGGTCCATGGTTCATACTCGACTTATGAGGGTATGAATATGAAATGAACCTCACCAAACTCACACTCTTTATTCTCTATACTTCATTGATCTATCTTTCTAGCACACCCAATTCGAACCATTTCTCGATGATGCACTCTTGTTCTATGGTTCATTCTTGACTTTCGAGGGTTTTTTATAAATGAACCTCATCTCATCTTCATACAATTTCTCTTAGAGGGAACACTACTCCTATCACATTCATATTGCATACCATTTCATTTCACTCATTCACAACATGTTGCATATCTTGGTTATAATTATTCTTGCTTGCTTATACTTTTTATATGTTACACTTTGCTTACTATGTTAGATAAATATCGAGTATGTAATTACCTTTTTTATATACACATGCATGTTCACTTGGTCATTATTTGTGAATATAGAATTTATATAGATATTTACATGCATCATTGATGTTTGGCATTGTACCTCTTACCAGTCCCCAAGAAAGCTCCCGAAGGCATATACTTTTTTACACAATACAAGTGCTATTGTTTTGTTTTATACTACAACTTATTCCTAGCACACTATTCTATTGATACATACACATTTTGACATACTTTTTATGTTTATAATACGCTAATGGCTGCTTCATGTGAAAAAATTCTTTACAGGAAATATTGTCCACCATGTTTGTCTCGATACTTTTCTTGATACTATTTTCCATTGGTCACCAATATATGCCAATGTTTGTGGGCTTTGCCCTATGCATTGCTTATTCATTTTTGTATGTTTTTGACCTCTTTGGCCCTGATTGTATTTCAACATTGTGAGTGATGTCCCATGTTTGAAACCTGATTTTAGCAGTCTAATTTTTTTACATTATTTCTTGTTACATTATTTTCTATTGCATGTTTGCTACTTTTCTTCTAATAACACATGTTACTAGCCACTTTTTGTGCATGTTCCTTGGTTTCTACCATGAAACTTCCCTCCCCTACAAGGTATTAGTTTCAGATCAAATTTTGGTCCTCTCCTTTGGGCCACATCCTCCCGGTGACAAAACATACACCCAAAATTAGGGGGTCATATATTAGGTGAATTATTCACCACATACAACATATCGAGCTTCAAGATAGGCCTACACAATATAGAATAGAGTTATAGTAATATAATGACCTAGATTCTAACTTGGGTCCTTTGTTTAGCACAAAAACCAATACCTAGATACATACACTAGTGCATGGATGCTCCCGAAATTTCCCGGGAACCTATGATTAGGGCGATTATAGCCACTTTGTCAAATCAACACAATTTTTAGTAGTTCACGGAGTAGTTTACATAGTACATGCACAATCCTTTAACAATCAGAATGAATTATATATCCTTTTACTAAATCCTTCAATCAAATTGGAACAAACGTGGAACAAAGAATAATCACATCATCTACATTGTATATAAATTCAGAAGTAGTCATGGATGGAGAATAAAACTATACCTTTCTCCCAAACAATTTTCTAGCATGGCTTGAGATAGACCAAAATATTCATACTTGGGATGAGATTTCCCAATAAACTTTTCCTTGGTGTGAGATCACCCAAAAAAATTATCTTGGCAAGAAATCACCTAAAAACCTCACTCTTCAATAATAGTTCAAGACATTTTCTATCCCTTTTCACTTGTCATGGATCGTGTGTACAGCTTATTTTTACTAGTTTTTCACATTTACATACCTTTACCTACTTTTTACAAAGTTTGCTTAATACTTGACTTTGAATACTCTTTTTCTCTTATTTTTTAGGTATGTCCTTAATACACAATAATAATTAGCCCCACATTAGTAAATCAAAATAAAAACAATAGGTAAAACACATACGCTTCACTTTTAGGGACACTTCCTCTTCCTTAGCTTCCATGCTTTAATTTTTATCAATCCACACTTTCACTTGTCTCCTCGACACACTTTTTCATCACACTACATGGTTATAAAACTCTTTCTGGGTTTAACATGAAGAAAAACCTTCTCACCAAGCTCAAACCTTCGATCAACCCGCTTAAGGTCAGCATAGCTCTTCTGCCTATCCGCTGCTTCCTTTAATCGTTCACGAATCAACTTAACTTGTTGTTCCATTTCTGTGAGAATCTCTGGTCCAATTACCACTCTATCCTCAACACTATCCCAACTAACAGAATTCTGCACTTTCTTCCATAAAGTGCTTCAAATGGTGCCATTTTGAGAGATGAATGATAAGTGTTGTTATATGCGAATTCAACTAATGGAAGATACTCTTCCCATTTATACTATTGATCCATGCAATACATTCGCAACATGTCCTCCAACACTTGATTTACCCTCTCAGTTTGTCCATCCATTTCCGGATGATATGCAGAACTGAAGTTTAGTTTCGTTCCAAGAGCTGTGTTAAGCATTTGCCAAAATCTTGACATCATTCTAGGATCCCATCCAGATATAATCAATTCTGGTACACCATGTAATCTGAAAATTTTATGTACGAATCTTTTGGCCAGCACTAGTGAATCATCCTTTAGATTTCCTGCGATGAAATGAGCTACCTTAGTTAGTTAATCTACAACTACCGTGATAACATCATGTTTATTCCTCGGACATGGGTAACCCTTGTACAAAGTCCATGGTTATTACTTGCCATTTGTATCATGCGGTATGCTATGAGGATATAACATGATCCAAAGCCAGGGTGCATATGTTCTACCTTAACCCGTTAACACTCCAAACAATGAGTCATGAAATTAATGACATCCTTTTTCATACCTTTCCAAAAGTATTGTTGTTTTAGATCAGCAAGCATTTTTGTGATACCTGGGTGTCCAAAGAAAGGTGAATTATGAAATTCAACTAACAACTTCTTTCTCAAATCATTCAGCATAGGTACATATACTCTGTTTTCATAACGCAAGATTCCTTCATCATCAAAATGAAAACCTTTATACCTTTCATCATTAGGTTCTGCAGCAAGCGTTGCTTTTACTTGCTGAAAGTAAATATCAGATTCTGAGGCACTTTTTACCTCATCCTTAAACTAAGTTCTTAATGTTATAAGAGTAGAAATGTGCCTCCTATGACTTAGAGCATCAGCTACTCTATTCTCCTTCCCTTTGATGTAGCTAATATCAAAATCATATTGTGATAAAAATTCTAACCACCTTCTCTGTCTAGCATTAAGATTAGGCTGAGTGAAAATATATTTCAGTCCTAAGTGATCAGTTTTCAACTCAAAAGGTTTCCCAAGTAAATAGTGTCTCCAGACTTGAAGTGCATGAACAATGGCAGCAAGCTCCAAATCATAAGGACCATAATTCAGCTCATGTAATTTAAGTTTTCTACTTTCATATGCTATGACTTGATCATTTTGTAGCAAAACACCTCCAAGGCCTTCCCCAGAAGCATCCGTTACAATAGTAAAACTCCCATTAGGGTCTGGTACAGCTAATATAGGTGCAGAAGTCAACTGGCCTTTCAGAATTTTGAAAGCCACTTCACACTTATCATTCCATATGAATTTCTTATCCTTCTTCTGCAATGAAGTTATTGGTGCAAATTACTTTAGAAAAATCCTTAACAAATTTTCTATAGTAACCAGCAAGACCCATGAAGCTTCTTACTTCGTGCACATTCTTTGGTGTAGGCCACTAAGATATTACCACTATTTTTGAAGGATCTATAACAATTCCTTCTTTACTTATGACATGACCCAAATAGTGAACTTATGAATCAAAGAAAGAACATTTGGATAACTTACCATATAACTTTCTTTTTCTCAAAATTCCCAAAACTATCTATAAATGCTCATTGTGCTCCTCAACGATTTTAGAATAAATGAGAATATCGTCCAAGAATACAAGTACAAACTTGTCCAGATATTCTTGAAAAATATTGTTCATTAAGTTCATAAAGGGTGTGGGTGCATTAGTTAATCCAAAGGGTAGAACCGTCAATTCATAATGTCCGTACCTTGTTCGGAAAGCTGTTTTATGAATATCTTCTTCTCTAATCCTTAACCGATGATAACCAGATTGAAGATATATCTTAGAATAAACCGCTGCCCCACGCATCTCGAATAAATAGATCGTCGATCCTTAGAAGTGGATATCTGTTCTTGATTGTTGCTTTGTTCAACATCCGATAATCGATACACACTGACCTAAGTGTTCCATCCTTCTTTTCACAAATATTACGGGTGCTCCCAAGGTGAAACACTTGGTGTAATCAAACCTTTAGAAAAAGTTCTTACAATCAGTGTGCCTTAAGCTCGACTAACTCGTAGTAGTCATCCGATAAGGTGCTTTGGAAATAGGTTCTGTCTGGTTTGATTTTGATGGTGAAGTCAAATTCCCTCTTAGGTGGTAACCCTGGTAATTCCTCAGAAAAACATCCTCGAAACTTTGTAATGAGAGGAAATCATTTCATGTAATCACCATTTTCTTCTGAAAATTCAGATATCTTTACCGCATAAAGGGTACATCCTTTGTTTCTAGCATTTTTAAGCCGCATAGGTTTGACGTTTTCTAACTGAAATTTCTGTTTCACACCTTGAATCTCTGTTGTTTCCAACTGATCATCTAAACATTTTATGTTCTTTTCATAGTAGTCTACTTTTGCTTTATGGTCAGCTAACCAATTGACACCAATGACGATGTCATACGATCCCAAAGGTGTAACATAGAGGTCAACTTCCGTGGAGAAATTAGGTAAGTCAAGGACTGCCCCAAAAAGACACATACTCACTATATGAACAGAGTTATTACCATACTGTACAGTCCAAGATTTATCCATTTTTCCATCTTTTCTCTTAAGTTTAGAGGCAAGTTTATTAGAAATGAAACATTTAGTAGCTCCTGTATCAAAAAGAATAGTGACAGGTATGCCAAATAACTTACCCGGAACTTCTATAGGTGTCACTTGCTTTTCAAATTGCTTGCGCTCTGCTCACAGCATGTATCTTCTTATGTTGTTAATTACGATCATCCTTCTTCAAAGGGCACCGATTTACATAGTGGTATTTGCCACAATTGTAGAGCCTCCTACAAGTCCTTTTTAGGCTCAAAATTGCCTCCACCTTGTAATTGTCACGTTGTCCTCCATAGGCTTCGCCCATTGTTATAATTTTTGGCAAAATTATCCCTTACATTTCAAAGCAGGCTTAGTTGCCACACTTTTTACTATTATCCCCTGAAACTTACTTTTGTTTCCATACTTTTTCCATGGTCCCTTTTTGGGTACAAGAGAGGTTGAAGAAGGGTTTGCAGTCTTCTTCCACACTTCCTCCTTATGAGTAGAAATAGCCTTTAATTTCTGTTCTTGTCTTATGGCCTTTTAACAACTCCTTCCATAGTGGTTGGATTTTGAACATCGACCTCTCCCCCTATCATGGGATTCAATCCCATGATGAATTTCTATATTCTGAACTTCTCATCAGTTTGATACTACGGTACATACTTGAGGAGTTTTGTAAACCACTCCCAGTATTTAGTTACCGTTAGCTTCCCTTGAGCTAAGTTCTAGAATTCTGTCATTTTCTGATCACAGAAAAGTTGTGGTAGCCAACATTGCCTAAAATAGCCTTTAAATTGATCCCAAGTAATATTGGTCTCATCAATATTTAGCTCTGCTTTACGGCTATCCCACCACAAAGATGCTTTGTGGGAAAGTTGATAGGCTCCCCAAATAGCTTTGGTTTCCTCGGAGAGTTTCTTATTGCAAAGTACTTCTCCATTTCACCGAGCCGCTCGCTCCATCTCCTAATGTGGTGCCATCATACTTAGGTGGACTTATCCTTTTATATCATTAGTGAGTTCTACCGCCAACCCGGCCTTTTTGTTTTCGGTTGGATAGGTGCATTCCCATCATTAACATCAACACCCATATATCGGGGTTGTCCTCGGGAGGTTGGTGATTGTTATTACCAGCTTCTTCATCCTCTTCATTTCCCATCACTTGTTGTTCAAGTACGCTTAAACGATCTCTTATGTCCAATAGGGCAGCAAGGATCTCATCAAGTTTTTGGGTTATTGCGCCCCTCCTTCAGGTGGAGCATTATTCGCAACATTCCCTCTTGTTCTAACCATTTTCTCATTCACAAGAAAATTCAGGTTTTCATCGATTATGGACACAATAGGTCTAAGAGATGCAGCCTTCACTACGATACCAAGATGTAACATCCTCATTTTTATATATTAGAACAAGTAAATTTTTTTTTTTTGATAAATGCTTCCTGGTTCTAAATACATAATTTAGATCTCACAAATCAAAACAACCATTCTTATAACAGATAACCATATGCAGCTGTAATGACTCGGAGTACCTCCGATCTATTCATTCCATGACTCGGTAATCTACCGATCTATTCATGAGTATTAAGAGTTGGCGTTTTCACTTTAACACAATACTCTTGCGGTTCTCTTCCCTAATCTGGGATTTAGAATGCTCTGTCCAAGGAACCTATCTGAATAATTGTTACCATTATTCATCGGCATCTCATCCCTTAGACTAGGTGACTTAGGACAACACAATCAGCAGCTTGCGATACTTTGGCCAAAGATTTGAAACATACTGCTTATGTCTCGTATTCCTTAACGGCATACTCATCAATCTGGAATACGTCCTTCACCCCATTCCTATGTTATGTAGAATGTCTTATACTGACTTCTGTCAGTCCCTCCTATCCCAAGTTATTCACTCGAAATGGATTAGTAAGGTGACAATGTTATATGGATGCTCCCGAGGACTAGGGATACGATGACATACTGGGTCAACCCTAGTTAAACCAGTGTGTCAAGATACCCCGAGTCTCCTAGGCAGCCTTATAACATGACCACATTCCTAATCGGTCCCAGAGTAACTTGTTTGAGTTTAAGGTGTAAATCTTAACGATCAATGCAAAGGGTGTCGTCATAAGTCACCTGCATTGTTGTATCTTCGAGAAGATCCTAATCTTCTCGAGGTACAACCCTGCAGTTGACTTGTGCCATCAACCTTTAAATCCACCTCGAAAAGATCTACTTATTAAAAAGTGTTACATACGTTGAGTTAAATTATACCATAAGACGCTCCCTTTAAGGGTAGTCTTTCCCAATCCCTGGGTTCCTCACCTTAGAATGACCTTTCTTAATAAAACCCAATACACAAGAGAAGTTATTAAGACTAGAGGTCCCATCAAGGAGTTCATAGAATATACATAATTCTAAATCAACGAAATTGGACAATAACCCATAATCTTCACATGTGATTGCCAACCGAACCCTTTTTAGGTTTATTTCAGTTCTCATAACTGAATTTATATCTTACTTATTAGTATCGAGATATAGTGATTAAGAATCCAATTAAACGTTGTCCTGGCTTAATCAAGACTAGGAATTAATAATTTAATTCAGCTTGTTTAGCGTCCTGCTTAGGTTTATTTTAACCCTAGCTTCCGAAAGACAATGATCTAAATTTCAATTTAGCTTTAGATAGAACATACTAGAACTACTAAACAATCATAAGTATTCAGTCACATATTCTTGCAAGCTTACATTGATAATCACAAAAGTCTCCAAATTATACAATAATAACAATGCTCTTAAGATCATTTGAACCGAAGAAGGTCAAACTATCAAGATACGAATACAAACATATAAGTATCAAATATCTATTTCCATTCCTTTCAGAACTAATCAAATACATTTTATGCATTCAGCATACTTGATACAATACTCAACGGAAAAAGAACATCTTTCCTCATATAGTACATTTAGAGAATCAAGCTGTAATTCATCATAAAACCAAATTAAACAATCTGAACATCCTATCAGATCTGCGTGCTTTTACCACTTACGGAAACCATCTGCAAAAATTGTCAACATGGGTCAGTTCGATGAACTGAGCATGATAAGCACTAACTCTTAAAACAATTGCAATCCACCAACTATTTTCATTAAACAACCTGTTTAAATGAGATCATTTCACCAAACAAGTAAACATATTTCAGACTATGCTCTTGTAATACAAACATGACTATAAACGCGTAACTCATATTATAGTCACTAAATAGTCCTAGATACCTTTCAAATATTTCATCAAAACGTTAGTGACCAAGAAGACAAATGCATCTAAACAACTATCCATCTGAATCCCAAGGACAACAACATCAGACGGACTAATATATTCAACATAATAAATGAATATCATAACCTTTCATGATTCCATCAGCATGTTAGAACAATTCCAAAAGTTAGATAAAAATTATATCAACCTATACTTTACAATGAAGAGAGAAATAAAATGAATCATATATATTTCCCTCGAACTAGCTCATGACTGTACCGTCTCTCCAAGAGCAAAGCATTCACCTTAAACACATGCGAATAAATCAGACGAGACCACCAGAAGCATCACAGTTTGGTTAAAATTTAAATTAAACAATATCCTGTAGCTTACTAGCAGTACAACAGCTCTCGCGCCAAGGCAGTGATGAGTATTCTATCCTAAATAGACTCCACATAACCTTCCATATTATTATAGGAATGAGAAAATAGCTAGCGCAATCACTTGTCAAGGCACAACTGTTAACTCTTTATCTCAGTCAAGCACAAGACAAGAAAACCTCAACAACAAAGACGTAATCACGCACAAACATGACAACAATCCCTCTCAGCAACATACAGCTCATTCTAATCCCTACTAACACTGTAAGGCTTTAGATCCAAGGTCGAAATCAAAAGAACTTCTCTTTTATCGCAGTCAACAAGAGACTCATTAACATTAAAGCAATTGATGTTTCCCTATGACTATGTAGAGATATTCATACGAAATCCACGCAACATGCACAACCTCGTTTAACTGGAATTATTCAGAAAGGAAACATAACATACCGTATTCACATCTGAACTCATTCAGAGGTTGATAAGTATGGTATTCACGACCCACTTCTACAGAGGCCAAGATACATGATATCTATCTATACATTAAGGAATCCAACAGAGCCAAAAACAATAAGTGTTCATAATCAGGCTTATACAGAAGCAGAAACACTGGTTACCTATCAAGGATTTCAACTGAATCCAAACAACAGTATTCACGATAAAGCTTCTACAGAAGCCAATATACAAGATAAATATAAGTTAAGGATTCCAACCGTGCCAATAATGGTAAATATTCACAATCAGGCTTATACAGAAGCTAAATACTGATTTCGTAACAAGGAATCCAACTGAGCCTCTACAACAATATTCGCTCAAGCTTACACAGATAGGAAACGTAAAAAGTACACCAACTGAGTCTGTACCAAAATTCATTGCTAAATGAAGGTATTCATTACAAGATAATAGAAGTCGTAATACCAGTTACCCCTCCAGGACTCCGACAGAATCAAGCTACCAGTATTCACATACATGGCTTCTACAGTAGTCCATAATATACGAACCATTCCATGGACTCCACAGAGTTATTTTGTATATAAATAAATATATTGCAAACTATCAACGGGTTGAATCCCATAATCGCAACACAAGGGGGGAAAAACAACTTCTACTAGGTCGCATTGAAATACTGTAAACACAACAAGTTATCCGTTCACAAATAACTTTAAGTATCATAGCGAAACCCAACAAGATTCAGTAACCACCACCTATAATAACCACGACAGAACTTACAAAGAAGTCGAATTATACTGAACATTCAAACAAAAGTCCAACAGTATCCTTTCCGACAAGTATCAACAACAAGTATCAACTGTAGCCTGAACCCAACAAGGAAACAATTCATGGGCTCCCAAAGAGCAGGTTTAGTATACTTTCTTGCATGCATTTCACAAACTTTATCCGGAATGCAAAACACAACGAGATAGTGCAACAGTTTGAAACACAATACACACCCATCAAGGGTTAAATTGAAAAATCGAACCAGCAAGAAGATACAGTAATAAAATCACACAAAGCTACCATAAAAACCATCTGAACCCAAAAATCATCTGAACAGAGTTGTTCTAATGAAATCATTTGAAAGAAAGCAAGATTTTTAAAGGTTAGGGCCTAACATGCCTAGTTATTTGCTTAAAAATCCGAAGAAGACCACTGAAAGAGCTCGAGCCTTCTCCTCTTTTTCCAAGTTAGATTCACCAACAAAAATTTGTTATTTCCATGACTTATAAATTTTCCTTGCCAGAGAAAAGAGCGAGTTACACTCATATTTGCCATGCAACTCCAAGTAGACTGGTGCGAAGAACCAGTGATCAGACAGAGGGAAAACCGGAGCGCATGAAAAACCAAACAAACTACTAGTTTTCCATTTTGCATGCCTTCCCGTGAAACCCGAGCTCGAAGACCGAGCTCATTAATTGCATTTACTCCAAATTTCCCGCTCAATCTCCATTGCCACCGACCGCCATAGTTGGCGATGGATAAAAACAGTTCAAAGACCATTTCTAACTTTGGCGACTTGCCACGTCGGCTCTTGCTAGCCGTTAAAACTTCTACCAAATCATCTGTCCTTCATGCTTATCTACCTATTTAATGCCATAGAAACTACCACCCATGGCTCGCACCCTTCCATAGGTCCCCTTTCTTCCTTGTTCATTAGTTAGGTTAGTAACATAGGTTAGGATTTAAGATGCGACTTAGTCTAACCTCCATAGCACAAAGTTACTAACTTAGAACATTTAGCTTATAGCTTAGGCCTAGGTTAGATTAACACTAATCTAACCCATAGATCATAGTTTAGTTTTAGGTTACTAACCTTAATAAATCTAGTTTAGGTCTAACATTTCAAATGCTCAGAAAAAGAACCTACAACATACATTCACGAACAGGATTCACTCCTGCACTGCCAATAGGCTAGTGAAATAAATGTATCTGAATTATTACCTGGTCCACGATCAAGACCTTCCTGATATTACGATATCGGGAACCAATTCATTTAACATGATCAGCCTGATTTAGACTTCAAACAGTTTATTCAACGCATTCAGACCTTGCAACCTGCGAAAGGTCTATAATTTTAGTTCATCCCAAATAAACTTAAAGCATTACTTGGATCAATGCCACTGATCCAAGGCTGGGTCTTATAGATGGATAACTCCATAATTCATTCCGAGATCAGATTAAACTCAGGTGTAAAATGAAAGAATTAAAAGAGTCCAATTATATTCCGACTCGACCAAACATCTCAATTTCAAAGAAGATATAGTCCATATCAAGCATGACTTCACAATCAAAGGAACACATCCTTTTACAAAAGAAATCACATATCAACACTTGAATGCTCAGGAGGAAGTAACAATAGTTCAGGGTGTTACATGCTTCCCTCCTAAAAGATTCATCGTCCCGATGATTACATATTCGATTAACCTTCAGGTCAACCAATTTATTAGTTCACAAAACAATGCGACTATTTTCCAACTTAAATAGTTCCAGAAATCAATGTCACAACACATTTTATTCAGCCTGAATAATGTTTGCCTCCATCTGGCTTTCATATAAACTTAAAAAAAAAGTTCATAAAAGAAATGTTTTGTCAACAGATTTCATTCTGTTGAAAAAGAGAAGGAAAAGCAATTTTCATCTCTTCCAGATTTTCCCAAGTTGCACTTTCTTCGTTAAACTGGTCCCACTGGACCTTACATTGCTTGTATTTCACGATTTCTCAAATGCAATTGGTGAGTTTCCAGCACTCGTGTGGGTTTAACCACGATTATTCCTGGGTCTTGGACCTATAAGGAATTCCAATTTAAAACATGTGACAGATCTGAAACGTATTTCTTAAGCAAAGAAATATGGAAAACATCATGCATGCGAGATAAAGCAGGTGGTAATGCTAAACGATAAGCTACAGGATTGATTATTTCAACAATTTCGAAAGGTCCCACGAATCGAGGTGACAACTTGGCAGCCTTGCCAAAATTTATAGAACTCTTTCTGGTTTAACATGAAGAAAAACCTTCTCACCAAGCTCAAACCTTTGAAGTCAACCCGCTTAAGGTCAGCATAGCTCTTCTGCCTATCCGCTGCTTCCTTTAATCATTCACGAATCAACTTAACTTGTTGTTCCATTTCTATGAGAATCTCTGGTCCAATTACCACTCTATCCTCAACACTATCCCAGCTAACAGGAGTTCTGCACTTTCTTCCATAAAGTGCTTCAAATGGTGCCATTTTGAGAGATGAATGATAAGTGTTGTTGTATGCGAATTCAACTAATGGAAGATACTCTTCCCATTTATACTATTGATCCATGCAATACATTCGCAACATGTCCTCCAACACTTGATTTACCCTCTCAGTTTGTCCATCCGTTTCCGGATGATATGCAGAACTGAAGTTTAGTTTTGTTCCAAGAGCTGTGTTAAGCGTTTGCCAAAATCTTGACGTCATTCTAGGATCCCTGTCAGATATAATCAATTCTGGTACACCATGTAATCTGAAAATTTCATGTACGAATCTTTTGGCCAGCACTGGTGAATCATCCTTTAGATTTCCAGTGATGAAATGAGCTACCTTAGTTAGTTTATCTACAACTACCAGGATAACATCATGTTTATTCCTGGACATGGGTAACCCTTGTACAAAGTCCATGGTTATTACTTGCCATTTGTACTGCGGTATGCTATGAGGATATAATAGTCCAGGGTGCATATGTTCTGCCTTAACCCGCTGACACTCCAAACAATGAGTCACAAAATTAATGACATCCTTTTTCATACCTTTCCAAAAGTATTGTTGTTTCAGATCAGCAAGCATTTTTGTGATACCCGGGTGTCCAGAGAAAGGTGAATTATGAAATTCAACTAACAACTTCTTTCTCAAATCATTCAGCATAGGTACATATACTCTGTTTTCATAACGCAAGATTCCTTCATCATCAAAATGAAAACCTTTATACCTTTCATCATTAGGTTCTGCAGCAAGCGCTACTTTTACTTGTTGAAAGTAAATATCAGATTCTGAGGCACTTTTTACCTCATCCTTAAACTGAGTTCTTAATGTTATAAGAGTAGAAATGTGCCTCCTACGACTTAGAGCATCAGCTACTCTATTCTCCTTCCCTTTGATGTAGCTAATATCAAAATCATATTGTGATAAAAATTCTAACCACCTTCTCTGTCTAGCATTAAGATTAGGCTGAGTGAAAATATATTTCAGTCCTAAGTGATCAGTTTTCAACTCAAAAGGTTTCCCAAGTAAATAGTGTCTCCAGACTTGAAGTGCATGAACAATGGCAGCAAGCTCCAAATCATGAGGAGCATAATTCAGCTCATGTAATTTAAGTTTTCTACTTTCATATGCTATGACTTGATCATTTTGTAGCAAAACACCTCCAAGGCCTTCCCCAGAAGCATCCGTTACAACAGTAAAACTCCCATTAGGGTCTGGTACAACTAATATAGGTGCAGAAGTCAACTGGCCTTTCAGACTTTTGAAAGCCGCTTCGCACTTATCATTCCATATGAATTTCTTATCCTTCTTCTGCAATGAAGTTATTGGTGCAATGCACTACTTTAGAAAAATCCTTAACAAATTTTCTATAGTAACCAGCAAGACCCATGAAGCTTCTTACTTCATGCACATTCTTTGGTGCAGGCCACTCAGTTATTGCCACTATTTTTGAAGGATCTACAAAAATTCCTTCTTTACTTATGACATGACCCAAATAGTGAACTTTTGAATCAAAGAAAGAACATTTGGATAACTTACCATACAACTTTCTTTTTCTCAAAATTCCCAAAACTATCTTCAAATGCTCATTGTGCTCCTCAACGATTTTAGAATAAATGAGAATATCGTCCAAGAATACAAGTACAAACTTGTCCAGATATTCTTGAAAAATATTGTTCATTAAGTTCATAAAGGCTGCGGGTGCATTAGTTAATCCAAAGGGTAGAACCGTGAATTCATAATGTCCGTACCTTGTTCGGAAAGTTGTTTTATGAATATCTTCTTCTCTAATCCTTAACTGATGATAACCAGATCGAAGATCTATCTTAGAATAAACCACTGCCCCACGCATCTGATCAAATAGATCGTCGATCCTTGGAAGTGGATATCTGTTCTTGATTGTTGCTTTGTTCAACATCCGATAATCGATACACAGCCTAAGTGTTCCATCCTTCTTTTTCACAAATATTACGGGCGCTCCCCAAGGTGAAACACTTGGTCTAATCAAACCTTTAGACAAAATTTCTTGCAACTGTGCCTTAAGCTCGACTAACTCTATAGTAGTCATCCGATAAGGTGCTTTGGAAATAGGTTCTGTTCCTGGTTTGATTTCGATGGTGAAGTCAAATTCCCTCTTAGGTGGTAACCCTGGTAATTCCTCAGGAAAAACATCCCTGAAACTTTGTAACAGAGGAAATCATTTCATGTAATCACCATCTTCTTCTGAAAATTCAGATATCTTTACTGCATAAAGGGTACATCCTTTGTTTTTAGCCTTTTTAAGCTGCATAGCTGACAGTTTTCTAACTGAAATTTCCCGTTTCACACCTTGAATCTCTGTTGTTTCCAGCTGATCATCTAAACATTTTATGTTCTTTTCATAGTAGTCTACCTTTGCTTTATGGTCAGCTAACCAATTGACACCGATGACAATGTCATACGATCCCAAAGGTGTAACATAGAGGTCAACTTCCATGGAGAAATTAGGTAAGTCAAGGACTGCCCCAAAAAGACACATACTCACTGTATGAACAGAGTTATTACCATATTGTACAGTCCAAGATTTATCCATTTTTCCATCTTTTCTCTTAAGTTTAGAGGCAAGTTTATTAGAAATGAAACATTCAGTAGCTCCTGTATCAAAAAGAATAGTGACAGGTATGCCAAATAACTTACCCGAAACTTCTATAGGTGTCACTTGCTTTTCAGCTTGCTTGTCTGCTACTACAACATGTATCTTATGCTGCTGATTACGATCATCCTTCTTCAAAGGGCACTGATTTGTGTAGTGGTCTTTGCCACAATTGTAGCAGCCTCCTACAGGTCCCTTTTTAGGCTCAAAATTGCCTCCAGCCTTGTAATTGTCACGTTGTCCTCCATAGGGCTTCTGCCCATTGTTATAATTTTTGGCAAAATTATCCCTTACATTTCCAATGGCTTAGTTGCCACTGCTTTCTTACTATTATCCCCTGGAAACTTACTTTTGTTTCCAAACTTTTTCCATGGTCCCTTTTTGGGTGCAAGAGAGGTTGAAGAAGGGTTTGCAGTCTTCTTCCGCACTTCCTCCTTATGAGCAGAAATAGCCTTTAATTTCTGTTCTTGTCTTATGGCCTTTTCAACAACTCCTTCCATAGTGGTTGGACTGTGAACATCGACCTCTCCCCCTATCACGGGATTCAATCCCATGATGAATTTCTGTATTCTGAACTTCTCGTCAGTTTGATACTACGGTACATACTTGAGGAGTTTTGTAAACCACTCCCAGTATTCAGTTACTGTTAGCTTCCCTTGAGCTAAGTTCTGGAATTATGTCATTTTCTGATCATAGAAAAGTTGTGGCAGCCAACGTTGCCTAAAATAGCCTTTAAATTGATCCCAAGTAATATTGGTCTCATCAATATTTAGCTCAGCTTTACGGCTATCCCACCACGAAGATGCTTCGTGGGAAAGCTGATAGGCTCCCCAAATAGCTTTGGTTTCCTCTGAGAAGTTTCTTATTGCAAAGTACTTCTCCATTTCACTGAGCCAGTTCTCAGCTCCATCTCCTAATGTGGTGCCATCATACTTAGGTGGACTTATCCTTTTTATATCATTAGTGAGTTCTGCTGCCAACCTGGCCTTTTTGTTTTCTGGTTGGACAGGTGCATTCCCAACATTAACATCAACACCCATATCGGGGTTGTCCTCAGGAGGTTGCTGATTGTTATTACCAGCTTCTTCATCCTCCTCATTTCCCATCACCTGCTGTTCAAGTACAGCTAAACGATCTCTTGTGTCCAACAGGGCAGCAAGGATCTCATCAAGTTTTTGGGTTGTTGCCGCCCCTCCTTCAGGTGGAGCATTATTCGCAACGTTCCCTCTTGTTCTAACCATTTTCTGTTACAAGAAAATTCAGGTTTTCATCAGATTATGGACACAATAGGTCCAAGAGCTGCAACCTTCAGCTCTGATACCAAGATGTAACATCCTCATTTTTATATATTAGAACAAGTAAATTTTTTTTTTATTTTTTGATAAATGCTTCCTGGTTCTAAATACATAATTTAGATCTCACAAATCAAAACAACCATTCTTATAATAGATAACCATATGCAGCTGTAATGACTCGGAGTACCTCCGATCTATTCATTCCATGACTCGGTAATCTACCGATCTATTCATGAGTATTAAGAGTTGGCATTTTCACTTTAACACAATACTCTTGCGGTTCTCTTCCCTAATCTGGGATTTAGAATGCTCTGTCCAAGGAACCTATCTAAATAATTGTTACCATTATTCATCGGCATCTCATCCCTTAGACTAGGTGACTTAGGACAACGCAATCAACAACTTGCGATACTTTGGCCAAAGATTTGAAACATACTGCTTATGTCTCGTATTCCTTAACGGCATACTCATCAATCTAGAATACGTCCTTCACCCCATTCCTATGTTATGTAGAATGTCTTATACTGACTTCTGTCAGTCCCTCCTATCCCAAGTTATTCACTCGGAAATGGATTAGTAAGGTGACAACGTTATATGGATGCTCCCGAGGACTAGGGATACGATGACATACTGGGTCAACCCTAGTTAAACCAGTGTGTCAAGATACCCCGAGTCTCCTAGGCAGCCTTATAACGTGACCACATTCCTAATCGGTCCCAGAGTAACTTGTTCGAGTTTAAGGTGTAAATCTTAACGATCAATGCAAAGGGTGTCGTCATAAGTCACCTGCATTGTTGTATCTTTGAGAAGATCCTAATCTTCTCGAGGTACAACCCTGCAGTTGACTTGTGCCGTCAACCTTTAAATCCACCTCGAAAAGATCTACTTATTAAAAAGTGTTACATACGTTGAGTTAAATTATACCATAAGACGCTCCCTTTAAGGGTAGTCTTTCCCAATCCCCGGTTCCTCACCTTAGAATGACCTTTCTTAATAAAACCCAATACACAAGAGAAGTTATTAAGACTAGAGGTCCCATCAAGGAGTTCATAGAATATACATAATTCTAAATCAACGAAATTGGACAATAACCCATAATCTTCACATGTGATTGCCAACCGAACCCTTTTTAGGTTTATTTCAGTTCTCATAACTGAATTTATATCTTACTTATTAGTATCGAGATATAGTGATTAAGAATCCAATTAAACGTTGTCCTGGCTTAATCAAGACTAGGAATTAATAATTTAATTCAGCTTGTTTAGCGTCCTGCTTAGGTTTATTTTAACCCTAGCTTCCAGAAGACAGTGATCTAAATTTCAATTTAGCTTTAGATAGAACATACTAGAACTGCTAAACAATCATAAGTATTCAGTCACATATTCTTGCAAGCTTACATTGATAATCACAAAAGTCTCCAAATTATACAATAATAACAATGCTCTTAAGATCATTTGAACCGAAGAAGGTCAAACTATCAAGATACGAATACAAACATATAAGTATCAAATATCTATTTCCATTCCTTTCAGAACTAATCAAATACATTTTATGCATTCAACGCATACTTGATACAATACTCAACGGAAAAAGAACATCTTTCCTCATATAGTACATTTAGAGAATCAAGTTGTAATTCATCATAAAACCAAATTAAACAATCTGAACATCCTATCAGATCTGCGTGCTTTTACCACTTACGGCAACCATCTGCAAAAATTGTCAACATGGGTCAGTTCGATGAACTGAGCATGATAAGCACTAACTCTTAAAACAATTGCAATCCACCAACTGTTTTCATTAAACAACTTGTTTAAATGAGATCATTTCACCAAACAAGTAAACATATTTCAGACTATGCTCTTGTAATACAAACATGACTATAAACGCGTAACTCATATTATAGTCACTAAATAGTCCTAGATACCTTTCAAATATTTCATCAAAATGTTAGTGACCAAGAAGACAAATGCATCTAAACAACTATCCATCTGAATCCCAAGGACAGCAACATCAGACGGACTAATATATTCAACATAATAAATGAATATCATAACCTTTCATGATTCCATCAGCATGTTAGAACAATTCCAAAAGTTAGATAAAAATTATATCAACCTATACTTTACAACAGAAGAGAAATAAAATGAATCATACATATTTCCCTCAGAACTAGCTCATGACTGTACCGTCTCTCCAAGAGCAAAGCATTCACCTTAAACACATGCGAATAAATCAGACGAGACCACCAGAAGCATCACAGTTTGGTTAAAATTTAAATTAAACAATATCCTGTAGCTTACTAGCAGTACAGCAGCTCTCGCGCCAAGGCAGTGATGAGTATTCTATCCTAAATAGACTCCACATAACCTTCCATATTATTATAGGAATGAGAAAATAGCTAGCGCAATCGCTTGTCAAGGCACAACTGTTAACTCTTTATCTCAGTCAAGCACAAGACAAGAAAACCTCAACAACAAAGACGTAATCATGCACAAACACGACAACAATCCCTCTCAGCAACATACAGCTCATTCTAATCCCTACTAACACTGTAAGGCTTTAGATCCAAGGTCAAAATCAAAAGAACTTCTCTTTTATCGCAGTCAACAAGAGACTCATTAACATTAAAGCAATTGATGTTTCCCTATGACTATGTAGAGATATTCATACAAAATCCACGCAACATGCACAACCTCATTTAACTGGAATTATTCAGAAAGGAAACATAACATACTGTATTCACATCTGAACTCATTCAGAGGTTGATAAGTATGGTATTCACGACCCACTTCTACAGAGGCCAAGATACATGATATCTATCTATACATTAAGGAATCCAACAGAGCCAAAAACAATAAGTGTTCATAATCAGGCTTATACAGAAGTAGAAACACTGGTTACCTATCAAGGATTTCAACTGAATCCGAACAACAGTATTCACGATAAAGCTTCTACAGAAGCCGATATACAAGATAAATATAAGTTAAGGATTCCAACCGTGCCAACAATGGTAAATATTCACAATCAGGCTTATACAGAAGCTAAATACTGATTTCGTAACAAGGAATCCAACTGAGCCTCTACAACAATATTCACTCAAGCTTACACAGATAGGAAACGTAAAAAGTACACCAACTGAGTCTGTACCAAAATTCATTGCTAAACGAAGGTATTCATTACAAGATAACAGAAGTCGTAATACCAGTTACCCCTCCAGGACTCCGACAGAATCAAGCTACCAGTATTCACATACATGGCTTCTACAGTAGTCCATAATATACGAACCATTCCATGGACTCCACAGAGTTATTTTGTATATAAATAAATATATTGCAAACTATCAACGGGTTGAATCCCATAATCGCAACACAAGGGGGAAACAACTTCTACTAGGTCGCATTGAAATACTGTAAACACAGCAAGTTATCCATTCACAAATAACTTTAAGTATCATAGCGAAACCCAACAAGATTCAGTAACCACCACCTATAATAACCACGATAGAACTTACAAAGAAGTCAATTATACTGAACATTCAAACAAAAGTCCAATAGTATCCTTTCCGACAAGTATCAACAACAAGTATCAACTGTAGCCTGAACCCAACAAGGAAACAATTCATGGGCTCTCAAAGAGCAGGTTTAGTATACTTTCTTGCATGCATTTCACAAACTTTATCCGGAATGCAAAACACAATGAGATAGTGCAACAGTTCGAAACACAATACACACCCATCAAGGGTTAAATTGAAAAATCGAACCAGCAAGAAGATACAGTAATAAAATCACACAAAGCTACCATAAAAACCATCTGAACCCAAAAATCATCTGAACAGAGTTGTTCTAATGAAATCATTTGAAAGAAAGCAAGATTTTTAAAGGTTAGGGCCTAACATGCCTGGTTATTTGCTTAAAAATCCGAAGAAGACCACTGAAAGAGCTCGAGCCTTCTCCTCTTTTTCCAAGTTAGATTCACCAACAAAAATTTGTTATTTCCATGACTTATAAATTTTCCTTGCCAGAGAAAAGAGCGAGTTACACTCATATTTTCCATGCAACTCCAAGTAGACTGGTGTGAAGAACCAGTGATCAGACAGAGGGAAAACCGGAGTGCATGAAAAACCAAACAAACTACTAGTTTTCCATTTTGCATGCCTTCCCATGAAACCCGAGCTCGAAGATCGAGCTCATTAATTGCATTTACTCCTAATTTCCTGCTCAATCTCCATTGCCACCGATTTCCATAGTTGGCGATGGATAAAAATAGTTCAAAGACCATTTCTAACTTTGGCGACTTACCACGTCGGCTCTTGCTAGCCGTTAAAACTTATACCAAATCATCTGTCCTTCATGCTTATCTATCTATTTAATGCCATAGAAACTGCCGCCCATGGCTCGCACCCTTCCATAGGTCCCCTTTCTTCCTTGTTCATTAGTTAGGTTAGTAACATAGGTTAGGATTTAAGATGCGACTTAGTCTAACCTCCATAGCACAAAGTTATTAACTTAGAACATTTAGCTTATAGCTTAGGCCTAGGTTAGATTAACACTAATCTAACCCATAGATCATAGTTTAGTTTTAGGTTACTAACCTTAATAAATCCAGTTTAGGTCTAACATTTCAAATGCTCAGAAAAAGAACCTACAACATACATTCACGAACAGGATTCACTCCTGCACTGCCAATAGGCTAGTGAAATAAATGTATCTGAATTATTACCTGGTCCACGATCAAGACCTTCCTGATATTACGATATCGGGAACCAATTCATTTAACACGATCAGCCTGATTTAGACTCCGGAACAGTTTATTCAATGCATTCAGACCTTGCAACCTGTGAAAGGTCTATAATTTTAGTTCATCCCAAATAAACTTAAAGCATTACTTGGATCAATGCCACTGATCCAAGGCTGGGTCTTATAGATGGATAACTCCATAATTCATTCCGAGATCAGATTAAACTCAGGTGTAAAATGAAAGAATTAAAAGAGTCCAATTATATTCTCGACTCAGTCAAAGATCTGCAATTTCAAAGAAGATACAGTCCATATCAAGCATGACTTCACAATCAAAGGAACACATCCTTTTACAAAAGAAATCACATATCAACACTTGAATGCTCAGGAGGAAGTAACTGGGGGTATATGAATAAACAATCCGCAATGCTATAAATTTGGATGTCTACTCCATTATAAAGCATGCTAGATTTTGAAAGTTTTCTTTCTATAGAAATTGTGGATTATGGATTGGATGTTGACATTTTTATCACCAATACAATAAATAAAATCTATGTTTCATCTATTTCACTTTCTCACGTGTTCCTCTATTCTCTCTCTTTTACTGCACTTTACAAGCATAGTAATCTTGAATAACCAAGAAGGAACTTGGTGTCCTTGATTAATGAATCTAAAGAATTTTGTGTCTCGAGTTTGTTAGTCCCACTAATTACTTACATTGTTTATTTCCTCTAATTAGATGTTGAACTAATCTAGTTATTTTGTTTAAACTTTGTTAGTTCCCACTCACAACAATAACCCTCTCTCTCCTAATTTCTCTACTTCATCCCTCATCAATGTAAATTCCTCCTTGAACTAGGTGTAAGCAATTTTCCACAGTTTCAAAGAAGTGTTTTTTTACCCTAGCCTATTTTCCCACCCCATAACATTTATATATAATTTGGATAGTTTAAATTCAATAATAGGATTCTCCCCATACACAATAATGAGGGGCGTAACCCCATGAGTGGTAGTGCAAACACATAAATTATAACACAAAAATTATTTAACCAAAAACCTTTAATGATAGCCATGGAATTCATGGAGAACAACATGAAAATGTTGTAGTGTGTTTATTCATAGAAACATTACAAGATTTAATTTTGATTGGTTTTAATACTTTCCATAAAACTCAATTAATAATTGGGATGGTATGCAAAGAAAGTTCAAACAAGATTCAATATCACCAAATATTTGTAAGAGTGAAGGATGAAGACCTGGAAGGAATACACTTGCATCGAATAGTTGCACTTCACCAAGAAGGAGTTCCAAGATAAAGCAAGAAAACTTTTAAGAAGCAATGTGCATGCATGAGATCTCAAGATTCGACAAATGGAGTGGAATGACTTGGATTGGCTTAGCTTAGGCTTGTCATAGATCAAAGGAGGTGAGTAAAAATAGGGGAGTGAATGTGTAACTCCCATTTAAGAGAATATTCCTCCATAATGGAGAAGAGGAGTTACTTTCCCAAATGGCAATGTAACTCCTATGATACACTTACACATATGATAGATTCTATAAGAGAATCATGTCATAACTAGGATGACACCTAGATCCATGTCCACCTAAGCGAGATGACTCCCCGGTGAGGTGTAATAACACTAAATAAGTGAAGAAAAATACCACCTACACTAACACCCCCTTCATCAGAATTCAAGGATGAAGTGGAAAGTCGAAAAGAGAAATGGGTCCTGGCAAAAAGCTTGATGAGGTACCCACGTACAAGAAACTCTCAAAAAGTGGAGTAAAATGAGAAAAATCTGTGGGAAAAACTCCCCCAAAAGAGAGACAAGTCCACTCTCTAATCTAATAAAGATGCCAAGGATGAGTCCCAGCCATAGATGAGCCTGTAAAGGTACCCATGTATAAAGAGGAAATCTCTGAAAGAAGAAGAAGAGAGAAGAAGAGGGAGATGAGAGGAATGCAAAAGATGCCATGGACGGATCTAAACTCTGCAGCTCGAGGAGGTCTCCCAAAAGAATCTTGATGATGATATCCTCTACCTCTGGACTAAAGAAGAGCCATCCACACCAAACTATGTGCCTACCCTTAGGAAGTATAGAAATGACGTGTTGGAAGTCTACCCACTCCACAAAGGAAACCGAAGGCAGTAGTATGAAGAACTCTGAGTCTGGTCCATGAAAGTGTTACATAGGTCTAGCAAGTGTGTGCGAAGGAACCGAAGGTAATTCCAAATACGTAGAAATGTCGAGTGTGAAGGTTGAACACCTGTAGAAAGGATTTCCAACTGATGTGAAGGCAACAAAACATCCCCCACAATAGAAAATGGATCTATAAGAAAGGGTGGATCAATGAAGGTCTTTGGAAAATTTGAAGTGGTAAGAGTACCGTAAGGGCACTCCCAAAACCGAGATGATGAACTCCTCTCGAAATACTCGTAGATGGATGAGGAACCTGTAGTACATCACAAGTGTACTCTACAAAAAGGCAACTAAGGTCAGGTAGATACTTGTCCCAATGAGGGTGCTTAACAAACAGAAGAGTGATGTCTGATAGGTATGAGTCATCCAATGAAGGTAAAGGAGTGGAAGGGGCCTCACACACTAAATGTGGAAAATAATCGGGTGTGATGACTATATGAGACTGAATAGGAGACTACTTGATATCTAATGAGATGTGGGATGTGTCAACACTCTTTGAAATAGTGAGAGGAGGAGAAGAGTCCTCTGTAGTACTCTCGATATCAGAACTAGGTGCACAATCCTCATCATCAAAAGTAGAACCACATGATTCTGTGTTAGTGGAACTACCATCACATGAAGAAGCGAAGACAACAGGATCAGCAACAACAACAATGGCGGTAGTATGTGAAGGGTCTCCATAGAGGGATTAAATAATGCTCTAGACACGGTGGGGAGGATTTGAGTCTACCACGTGAAACCAGAGAGATCTAGATAAATGCATCATCATGTGACTAAAAACATGGTCATAAGTGTCAAATAAGTTCTCCAAATGATGATGATCAGTGGGTCCAGGAACTTGCCCAAGTAAGAAGGGTGAAAGACCCTCATGAGAGAAGTAATGTTCCATGGAAGCACGCCAAGCTGAATAGTTCTCTCTCCTAGTACGAAGTGGCGTAACTCGTATGTAACATTCCCATTTTAAGACTTTAGAAACAAGGATTTTTTTTTTTTTTGCATGATTAATGTTCTCTATTCTAAATACATAATTTAGAACACACATTTCATAACAATCATTCTTATAATAGATAACCATATGCAGTTGTAATGACTTGGTGAGCAACCGATCTATTCATTCCATGACTTGGTGAACTACCGATCCATTCATATGTAACATTGATTTTTGAGTATTCTACTGAATACTTCATATTATTGGTTCTCTTACCCTATTCTAGGGTTCTAGGTGATCTATCCAAGGAACCTAACTGAATATTTGTTACCAATATTCATCGGCATAACGATACTTAGACTACATGACATGTAACAACGCAATCAGCAGCTTGCAATACTTTGGCCAAAGATTTCTAACATACTATTCGTATTACTTATTCCTTGATGGCATACTTGTCAATCTAGAATACATCCTTCACCCCACTCCATTTTTATCTAGAATGTCTTACACTGACTTTTGTCAGTCCCCTCACCCAAGGTTTAACTCTAGTCCAGGTTAACAACATAGGTCATGATATGATGTGGCTCATAAAGACTTAGGGTAAATTGGCATACTGGGTCAACCTAGGTTAACCCCGTGTGCCAAGGTACCCTGAGTCCTAGAGGGCTACTTCATATCCTGACTATGATACTAACCAGCCTGGAGGGAAATCTTGATCAAGTTCAAAGGTGTGTAGATCTTGATGATCAATGCAGAAGGGTGTTGCCACATGTTAACTGCACTATTGTATCCTCAAGAAGATCCTAATCTTCTCAAAGGTACAACCTTGTAGTTGACATGTGTCAACATCCTATGGAACAACCTCGTAAAGATGTACATACCTCCAAGAGTTTACATACGTTAAGTTAAATTTGGGTTATTAGATGACATATTTTGGCAGCCCATCAAACCTCGAGTCCAACACTCTTTAAGTTCTTTTTACATTTCAGATTCATATAATCTTAAGAACTTTAATTAACTTAAGATTGCTTCCAGATTTTTTAGTTTTTACCTAACAACCCATTATCCAAAAACAAAACAACAACTTATGTTCCTTTATTCTAAATAACTTAACCAATTAAGGAAGTGTAACAGCCTACAAGGCTGAAACATATCAAACTTATTATAATTAAGTCTTAATGATTAACAATCATATCTTCCTCTTTTATTTAGTTCATTACTAGAGAGGAAGGGTCTTCCTCTTCATAGTTACATTCTAGGGCTTAACATGCCCTATAATGTCCTTTATAATTACAATAATTTTTATTATAGTTTTATTTCACATCACATGATATAATGAAATACTTAGGTAAGAATGTTGTATTCGCCACTTATTTAATCTAGCAGTTACTTAGGAAATTTATCTAAATTTCTTTTTATAATACCCATCAAGAATACACATCCAATCATATAGACAATAAGAAGAGTATCCTCCAAACAAGATAATTTACTCAATCTATGCAAGTAAATTCTCATCTTTCAATTCATTTTCAAACTTATACATTTACAACTTATGTATTTTAGGCATACTGTAAGACAACAACCTTCATTCAAAGGAGAAAACTTTTCTTTTACAATAAAACTTTGAGAACAAATCAAAATTCTTCACAAGAATCAACTTAGATCAGCCAATGCATCATATAAGTTTTTGCCTTCTTTTATCACTTACAAAGTCCATCTACAAAAATTGCTAGCACGGGTCAGTTCAATGAACTGAGCATGATAAGCACTAAGCCTTAAAATGAAGTGCATTCCACTAATTGTTCCAATAAAAACAACCCTACTTTAATGAACAACAAGTAATTCATACTCCCAAGCATAAGTAATACCAATAAAAAGAAGAGCAATACTAAACATATTTTAACACAAAGAGGAACAGATATAATCTATAATACCTGTCCTATAAATTAAAGTATAATTGATTTCATCAAATATCTTTACCAAACAACAAAAACATAATATATCATTGTTTCCAATTTTACCAAATAAAGTACAACACATATCTTTACTATAAGATACGAAGTGTTTACAACATATTCCCTTTTGGATATTTCCACTAACTTTCAAGTAAAGAAGAAAAGAAAGTATTCCATTGCCAAAGTACATAATCATCAGCAAGGCTGAAACTAGTGTATACCATGATTTAAACTATCCCTTTAAAGTAACACTACTTTAAAATTTAATAGTATATTGTATTCATCAAATAGATCCATATGAAATAATTACAAGGAGAAGTGGTGGTTTAACAGTCATCTAAAGGCTACAATTTCATTTGCCAACCTAACCCCAATTTCATTCCACTTCATTTCCATCAAGGACAAGTATACAAAACTAATAATCACTGATTTCCTTTTTCAATAAGAACAAAAATCAGGAGGTTCCAATCAATGAACTTAACCCAACTGCATTTTAGAAGGAGTCTTACTAGAATATGATCCCAAACTATAATCATTTCTTTCACATAATAAAATAGTTTTACCTTCTCACATTCATACAGTTTAAAATTCATTCAAGAGTTCCAAGAAAGGAGGACAATGATCATTTCAAGGAAAGAGAGTACTAAAACTATCTTCCTTTCTAAACCATCCCATTACAATGCATGAATTTCTACTTTCCATTAGAAATAATATAACAATAAAGCTCATACAAAGTCCATGAACAATAAGCTTCATAGAGTATTTCTCTAAAGGTCTAACATTCTCCCATTGGACCAGAATAGTCACGAGATAAGAAGAAATCATGTTAACAATTTCCCAATCATAGAACCCTATACAATCAACAGTGCAGTTCAAACACATTCAAAATCAAGTTTAGATCATAAACAATCTTCCAAGACATAACATACATTTATTAGACCCAACAAGAAGTAAGAATTTGAGTAGTCGCTAACACTCAAACTTCCCTATAGTTCAAGCCAAGTAGAACCATCTTTATGGTATGCCAATGCATCACTACCAGAACTATGATTTGGGTTTCCAACAGATGGAAAGGTCAATCAATCAAGAAAATAACACGTACATTCCATGACTTATTTACAATTCTCGAGCACAATGCCAAACATAAACGCCTCAAGGATCAAGACCTTTCAAATACATGTAACCAAGTTAGAGTAGCTACATGTTTCCTTAAAGGTGAAATAAATAATCAAAAGACCATAATACCTTAAGGTTTCTATTTCACTTAAGAACACCAAGTATTAAATAGTTTGTATAGTGATGCATCTCAATACCACAACACAATTACTGAGAATGTGTCAAAGATCCTAGAACTAGACCAAGAGTAGTGAAACTATTTACATACAATTTGAAGTAAGAAGAAATGCTTCCATTATTCTTTAACATCCTTTCAACCCTATTTCTGAACCTATACGGATGTAAAAGAATTTTTGATTGAGCTCAGACTCAAACGACTTAAATGTCAAGTTCATAAAGAATCTTCAAAATCAATGATGTGGACTTAAGAACAAGATTCCACAAGCACCATGCCAAATACCTTTCAAGCTACAATCTAGTTACCCAAAATAACAAACACAAGTTCCAAAATCAAAAAAGTTTTCACAGAAGGGAATACAAACTAAACCAAGTATGGTTTTCCTGTGCATGCAAGTTTCAGTAACAGTCCAAGATTTTGCAAGGAGATATACAAAAACTAAACTATATATGGGTTTTTCCATGCATGCGAACTTTGCTATAGTCAAAGTTTCCACAAGACAAAACACAAAAACAACTAGATATATAAAGTTTTATCCATAGAGTATGTGAAATTTGATAGTAGTCAACGATTTTCGCAAGAAGGATACAACCCCAACCCATATACGGGTTTATCCCTAGTCCATTTAACTAGGATAAAAATTCTCACTTAACAAACCCTGAGAATCTCTCTTACAGTTCACTTTGCTAAACAAGATTCCCATCTGAAGCTCAATATTGCATACTAAAATAATAAGACTGGAGTTCTTACCAGTTTGAATTCACAAGACACAACCAGTTCACCCAACAATAATTTCCACAACACAGGCATAACTCAAGAGTTCCTTTTTAAAACTCAGCTAGTAATTCACTATCAACAAAAGTGGTTGACCCGGTCAAACATTTTCAATAACCAAGAATTACCAACATTATTCGAGCATGCATAGATCTTTTATGCAACATAGTTTTCAACAAAGATCATGTATAATCACATATTCAAAACAACATGCAAGTATACAAAGCCCTTCAATCTATTTACCAAAAAAATGCATGAATGTATAGATCTCATCGTATAAAAGTTGTTTTAATGAAAACACTTAGAAGAAAGCAAGAGATTTTAACAGTTAGGGCCTATCATGCCTGATAGTGTTGCCGAAAAATTGAAGAAGACCAAAATAACAAAATACTTCTTCCATAATGCCTCATATACTCTCCATGAAGCAAAGATAGATTTGAAACCTCCGAAATAGCCATGTATTGCAGTTTAAACTGCTGGTTTGAAAAACTAGAGTGCAAGTAGAAAATTGAAATGCATGCAAAATGAAATAGCCCACAAAAATTCACCGCATGCCTACCAAAGCGGTTCAAGCTCGTCAAAAAAGACAATTAATTGCATTAATTTCCAAAATCTCCCGCCAAATATTCCTTACGACCGCCGCCAAATCAAGGCGTGTTCCAAATCAAATAAAACATGTGTTTCCATTTCTAGTGATACTGCCACCTAGGCCTTCACCAACAAAACTAGCCCCTGCCAAAGTTGGCGGTCCATAGGAATTAATAAACCTTATCACCTTCATAAATTCTTAGAAACCATCGCCAATGTACATGTGACCCCTTTTAGTTCCCAATTCGCATCCTTTAGTTTAGGATAGGTTAGATTGCTTAGGTTAGATCTTAGGTAGGATTTACATTAGTACCTTAGGATGTAACACTAACCACTAACCTCTAACATAGATCTTTAGAAATTAGGTTAGATAACTCCACATAGGTAAATAATCAAAATACAATAGTTTATAGAAACTAGGTTAGATCACCAAATAACCTTGTAGTGTTAGGTTATAGTTTTAATACTTAGCAACCCTTCTAACCTTTAGTATCAAGTTTAGGTTAGCAACAAAATTATATCAAGTAACATATCTTAGGTAGGAATACTTTCACCTAGCTTAGGATTCTAGAAGTCAATCCTCAATAGGATCCCGGATATCTTTCTCTTGTGTTGTGAATAGCTGCATTCCCATCATTATCAGCAATGACCTGTCATGGTCGATCTTCAAGGACCCAAGCCATATAACCTACTGAATGGAAGTGTATTCACACAGAATTCAAATAAATTACAACAACAAAGTTCAGTCCAGTGTGTAGCTTAACTCATGGAATTTTGATTTTACCATTCACTTCAATAGAACAATTTCAAAACATTCCTTGGATCACTGAAATTGATCCAAGGATGAGTCGGATATAAGACAAGTTTACAACTCTTAAACCAAATTGCAAACAACCTTCTAGAAGTGAAAAATGAATTCAAAGAAGTCATACCAATTCGATCAAAGGAGCTTAAGAGTAGAAAAGACTTATCCATATCAAGCATGATTTCCAAAATCAGAAGAACATATCCTTATAAGGAAAATCACATATCAACACTTGAATGCAAAGGAGGAAAATAACAACAGTCAAGGGTGTTACATGCTTCCCTCCTAAAAATAATCATCATCCCGATGATTACCTCTTTTAACAATTTACATCAAGGACAGTCAATTCATTCACTTCTCTTATCCTAAGTCAAGTATTTCCAAACCTTATAGTTCCAGAAATCAGTAATAAATAACCTTTTATTCAATTCAAGTAAATATCTACCCAAAACTAGCTTACTTAACGTCATTAAAGAATAAATTCATATAATTTTTCAGTCAATAGATTCAATTCTATTCAAATAGATATGGAAAAGTAGTTTTCATATCCTCTATATTTTCCCAAGTTGCACTCTCCTTGTTAAATTGGTCCCACTAGACCTTACATTGACTTATTTCTCTATTTCTTAGATGCAACTGGTGAGTTTCCAGCACTCGAATGGGCTTAACCACGATTATTCCTGGGTCTTGGACCTACAAGGAATTCCAATTTAACACATGTGATAAATCTGAAATGTATTTCTTAAGTAAAGAAATATGGAAAACATCATGCATTTATGACAAAGCAGGTGGTAGTGCTAAACAATAAGCTATAGGGTTTATTATTTCAACTATTTCAAAAGGTCCCATGTATCGAGGTGATAACTTGACAGACCTTTCCAAAAGTTATGGAACTCTTTTTCGGTTTAACCCGAAGAAAAACTTTTTCTCCAAGTTCAAATTTCCTGTCAACCCACTTTAAGTCAACATAACTCTTTTTCCTATTTGTTGCTTCTTTCAAGCATTCACAAATCATTTTAACTTGTTGTTCCATTTTCGTAAGGATTTCAGGTCCAATTACCTCTCTATCCTCAATGCTATCCCAACTAATAGGGGTTCTACATTTCCTTCCGTAAAGCACCTCAAAAGGTGCCATCTTAAGAGAAGCATGATATGTATTATTGTATGTAAATTCAACTAAGGGAAGGTACTCTTCCCATTTGTACTGCTGATCCATACAGTACATCCGTAACATATCCTCCAAAACCTAATTCACCCTTTCAGTTTGTCCATCCATTTCTCGGATGATACATAGAACTGAAATTCAATTTAGTGCCAAGAGCTATATTAAGTGTTTGGAAAAACGTTGACGTCATTCTAGGGTCTTTATTAGATATGATTAATTCAAGTACTCCATGTAATCTAAGATTTTTGTGTACAAATATTTTAGCCAAAATAGGAGAATCATCCTTTAGATTTCCAGCAATAAAGTGGGCTACTTTCGTTAGTTTGTCAACTACTACCAAAATAACATCATGTTTATTTCTCTACATGGGCAATCCTTGTACAAAGTCCATGCTTATTACATGCCACTTGTATTGCAGATGCTATGAGGATATAGCAGAGAATTTGTATGCATATGTTCCACTTTTACTCATTGACATTCCATACAATGAGTCACAAAATCTATAACATCCTTTTTCATTCCCTTCCATAAGTATTACTATTTTATATCAGCAAGCATTTTCGTAAAGCCAGGGTGTCCAGAAAAATGTGAATTGTGAAACTCTGTCAACAATTTCTTTCTCAAATCATTAAGGGTATGTATACTCTATTTTCATATCGTAAGATTCCTTCATTATCAAAGTGAAAACCTTTATACCTTTCATCTCTTGGATCTACAGCAAGTGTTGTTTTTACTTGTTGAAAGTAAGAGTCAGATTCCATAGCACTTTTTACTTCATCCTTAAACTGAGTTCTTAGTGTTATAAGAGTAAAAATGTGCTTCCTACTACTTAGAGCATCAACCACTATATTATCTTTTCCTTTAATGTAACTTATGTCAAATTCATATTGAGACAAAAATCTAGCCACCTTCGTTGTCTTGCATTCATATTTGGCCGAGTAAAAATGTACTTCGATCCTAAGATGATCTGGCCAACTCAAATGGTTTACCAAGCAGATAATGCCTCAAAACTTGAAGTGCATGAACTATGGAAGCAAGCTCTAAATCATGTGGAGCATAGTTCATCTCATGTAACTTAAGTTTTCTACTTTTATAAGCTATGACATGATCATTTTGTAACAAAATACCTCCAAGACCCTCCCCATATGCATCTGTTACAACCGTGAAGTCTCCATTAGGATCAGGTACAACTAAAATAGGTGCTGAAGTCAACTGACTTTTCAAATTTTTAAAAGCAGATTCACATTTATCATCCTAGAAAAATTTCTTATCCTTCTTCTGTAATGAAGTTATTGGTGCAACCACCTTAGAAAAATTCTTTTAAAAATTCTATAATAGCTCGCAAGGCCCATGAAGCTTCTAACTTCATGTACATTCTTATGTGCAGGCCACTAAACTATAGCCACAATTTTGGAAGGATCCACAACAATCCCATATTTACTTATAACATGACCCAAATAGTGAACTTCAGTGTCATAGAAAGAACATTTGGACAACTTACCATATAACCATCTTTTTCTCAAAATTTCCAAAACTATTTTCAAGTGTTCATGATGCTCCTCCACATTTTTAGAATATATGAGAATGTCATCCAAGAATACAAGCACAAACTTGTCCAAGTATTCTTGAAATATATTATTCATTAAGTTCATAAAAGCTGCAGGTGCATTCATTAATCCAAAGGGTAAAACCGTGAATTCATAATGTCCATACCTTGTCCTAAAATCCATTTTATGAATGTCCTCTTCCTTAATTCATAGTTGGTGATATCCAGATCAAGGTCTATCTTAGAATATACCGATGCTCCATGCATCTGATCAAATAGATCATCAATTCTAGGCAAGTGGGTACCTATTCTTGATTGTTGCTTTGTTTAACATCCTGTAATCAATGCACAATTTGAGTGTTCCATCCTTCTTTTTCACAAAGATCACTAGTGCTCCCCAAGGTGAAACACTTGGTCTAATCAAACCCTTAGACAAAAGTTCTTGTAACTGAGCCTTTAGCTCTACTAACTCTGTGGTAGTCATCTGATAAGGTGCTTTAGAAATAGGTTCAGTACCTAGTTTGATTTCAATCATGAAGTCAAACTCCCTTTTGGGTGGTAGTCCTGGTAATTCTTCCAGAAATACGTCACCGTAGTTTTGTAACAATAGATAATGTTCCATAAAATCATTGTTTTCTTCCACAGATTCAGAAATCTTTACTGCATATAAGGTACAACCCTTATTTTTGGCCTTTTTAAGTTGCATAGCTGATAATTTCCTAACTAAAATTTCTCGTTTTACACCTTGAATCTCTATTGTTTTCTGCAGATCATCTAAACAACTAATATGTTTTTCAAAATAGTCTACCTTTGCTTTATGCTCTGCTAACCAATTTACACCTATGACTATATCATAAGATCCCAAAGGTGCTACATAGAGATCAACTTCTATGGAAAATCTAGGTAAGTCAAGGACTGCTCCAAAAGACACATACTAACTGTATGAACAGAATTATTACCATAATGTACAATCCATGATTTATCCATTTTTTAGCTTTTCTTTTAAGTTTTGAAGCAATTTTACTAGAAATAAAATGTTCAATTGCTCCAAGATCAAAAATAATAGTTACGGCATGCCAAATAACTTACCAGAACTTCTATAGGTGTAACTTGCTTTTCACTTGCTTGTCACCATCAGTAGCATGTATCTTGTCTTTCATTGACACGATCATCCTTCTTCAAAGGACATTGATTCACGTAATGATCTTTGCCACAGTTATAATAGCCTCCTACCGGTCCCTTTTTGGGCTCAGAATTATTTCTAGCCTTAAAGTTATCATTCTGACCTCCATAGGGTTTTTGCCCATTATTATTATTTCTGGCAAAATTGTTCTGTATTACCAACAGTCTTATTCATTGTTGTTTTCTTATTATTATTAGTTGGAAACTTACTTTTGTTACCAAAATTTTTCCATGGTCCTTTCTTAGGTGCAAGAGAAGCTGAAGAAGAGTTTGGAACTTTCTTCCGTACTTCTTCTTTATGAGCAGAAATAGCCTTTAACTTCTGTTCCTACCTTATGGTTTTTCAACAACCCCTTCCATAGTGGTTGGGATGTGAACATCAACCTCTCCCCCAATGATGGGATTCAACCCCATGATGAATTTCCATATCCTGAACTTCTCATCGCTTGATACTTGAGGTACATACTTGAGTAGTTTCAGAACCGCTCCCAATACTCGCCATGCTTAACTTCCCTTGAGCCGAGTTTTGAAATTCAGTCATTTTCTTCTCGATCATAATAAAGTTGTGGCAGCCATCGCTTCCTGAAATAACCTTTAAATTGAGCACAAGTGATGTTAGTTTCATCAATGTTTAGCTCAGCCTTCCGGTTGTCCCACCATGAATATGCTTCATAGGAAAGTTGATATGCTCCCAAATAGCTTTGGTCCTGCATTGCAGAGAAGTTCCTTATTACAAAGTACTTCTCCATCTCACTGAGCTAGTTCTCAGCTCCATCACCTAATTTGGTGCCATCAAAATTAGGTGGACTTATCCTTTTTATATCATTAGTGAGTTCAATAGCAAACCTAGCCTTTTTGTTTTCTGGCTGGTCAGGTACATTAACATTGTTATTATCAACACCCATATTGGGGTTGTCCTCAAGAGGTGGCTAATTGTTATTACCAAATTCTTATTCCTCCTCATTACCCATCACTTATTGCTTGAGCACACTCAAATGATCTCTTGTGTCCAACAGGAAAGCAAGGATCTCATCAAGTTTTTGGGTTCTTGATGCTCCTTTCTTAGGTGGAACATTATTCGCAACATTTTCTCTTGTCCTCACCATTTTCTGTTACAAGAAAATTAATTTTTTTATCATATTGTGGACACAATAGGTCCAAGAGCTATAACCTTCATCTCTGATACCAAGATGTAACATTCCCATTTTAATACTTTAGAAATAAGGAATTTTATTTTTTTGCATGATTAATGTTCTCTGTTCTAAATACATAATTTAGAACACACATTTCATAACAATCATTCTTATAACAGATAACCATATGCAGCTGTAATGACTTGGTGAGCAACCAATCTATTCATTCCATGACTCGGTGAACTACCGATCCATTCATATGTAACATTGATTTTTGAGTATTCTACTAAATACTTCATATTCTTGGTTCTCTTACCCTATTTTGGGTTCTGAGTGATCTGTCCAAGGAACCTAACTAAATATTTGTTACCAATATTCATCGGCATCATGATCCTTAGACTAGGTGACATAGGACAATGCAATCAATAGCTTGCGATACTTTGGCCAAAGATTTCTAACATATTGTTCGTATTACTTATTCCTTGATGACATACTCGTCAATTTGGAATACGTCCTTCACCCCACTCCATTGTTATCTAGAATGTCTTACACTAACTTTTGTTAGTCCCCTCACCCAAGGTTTAACTCTAGTCCAGGTTAACAACATAGGTCATGATATGATGTGGCTCACAAAGACTTAGGGTAAATTGGCATACTGGGTCAACCTAGGTTAACCCCGTGTGCCAAGGTACCCTGAGTCCTAGAGGGCTACTTCATATCCTAACTATGATACTAACCAGTCCTGGAGGGAAATCTTGATCAAGTTCAAAGGTGTGTAGATCTTGACGATCAATGTAGAAGGGTGTTGCCACATGTTAACTACACTGTTGTATCCTCGAGAAGATCCTAATCTTCTTAAAGGTATAACCTTGCAGTTGACGTGTCAACATCCTACAAAACAACCTCATAAAGATGTACATACCTCCAAGAGTTTACATACGTTAAGTTAAATTTGGGTTATTAGATGACATATTTTGGCAGCCCATCAAACCCCAGTCCAACACTCTTTAAGTTCTTTTTACATTTCAGATTCATATAATCTTAAGAACTTTAATTAACTTAAGATTGCTTCTAGATTTTTTAGTTTTGACCTAACAACCCATTATCCAAAAACAGAACAGCAACAACTTATGTTCCTTTATTCTAAATAACTTAACCAATTAAGGAAGTGTAACAGCCTACAAGGCTGAAACATATCAGACTTATTATAATTAAGTCTTAATGATTAACAATCATATCTTCCTCTTTTATTTAGTTCATTACTAGAGAGGAAGGGTCTTCCTCTTCATAGTTACATTCTAGGGCTTAACACACCCTATAATGTCCTTTATAATTACAATAATTTTTATTATAGTTTTATTTCACATCACATGATATAATGAAATACTTAGGTAAGAATGTTGTATTCTGCCACTTATTTAATTTGCAGCTTACTTAGGAAATTTATCTAAATTCCTTTTTATAATACCCATCAAGAACACACATCCAATCATATAGATAATAAGAAGAGTATCCTCCAAACAAGATAATTTACTCAATCTATGCAAGTAAATTCTCATTTTTCAATTCATTTTCAAACTTATACATTTACAACTTATGTATTTTAGGCATACTTGTAAGACAAAAACCTTCATTCAAAGGAGAAAATTTTTATTTTTACAATACAACTTTGAGAACAAATCAGAATTCTTCCCAAGAATCAACTTAGATCAGCCAATGCATCATATAAGTTTTTTCCTTCTTTTATCACTTACGAAGTCCATCTACAAAAATTGCTAGCATGGGTTAGTTCAATGAACTGAGCATGATAAGCACTAAGCCTTAAAATGATGTGCATTCCACTTATTGTGTAACACTCTAAACTGTCATTTACTTGCATTAAAGTGTTGATATGTGATTTCTTTTGTAAAAGGATGTGTTCCTTTGATTGTGAAGTCATGCTTGATATGGACTATATCTTCTTTGTAATTGAAGATCTTTGAATGAGTCGGAATATGATTGGACTCTTTTATTTCTTTCATTTTGCACCTGAGTTTAATCTGACCTCGGAATGAATTGTGGATTTATCCATCTATAAGACCCAGCCTTGGATCAGTGGCATTGATCCAAGTGATGCTTTAAGTTTATTCGGGATGAACTAAAATTATAGACCTTACGCAGGTTGCAAGGTCTGAATGCGTTGAATAAGCTATTCCGGAGTCTAACTCAGGCTGATCATGTTAAATGAATTGGTTCCCGATATCGTAATATCAGGAAGGTCTTGATCGTGGGCCAGGTAATAAATTCAGATACATTTATTCAACTAGCCTATTGGCAGTGCTGGAGTGAATCCTTTTTGTGAATGTATGTCTGTAGGTTCTTATTCTGAACATTTTAAATGTTAGACCTAAACTAGATTTATTAAGGTTAGTAACCTAAAACTAAACTATAACCTATGGATTAGATTAATGTTAATCTAACCTAGGCCTAAGTTATAAGCTAAATGTTCTAAGTTAGTAACCTAGCGCTAAGGAGGTTAGACTAAGTAACATCTTAAATCCTAACCTATGCTTCTAACCTAACTAATGAACAAGGAAGAAAGGGGACCTATGAAGGGGTGCGAGCCATGGGCGGTAGTTTCTATGGCATTAAATGGGATGGATAAGTATGAAGGACAGGGATTTAGTGGAAGTTTCAAATGGCTAGTAAAGCTGACGTGGCAGAGTCACCAAAGTTAGAAATGGTCTTTGAATTGTTTTTATCCATCACTAACTATGGTGGTGGGTGGCAATGGAGATTGAGCGGGAATTTTGAAGTTAAGGTGATTAATGAACTCGGTCTTTGAGCTCGGGTTTCTCGGGAAGACATGCAAAATGGAAAACTGGTAGTTTGTTTGGTTTTTCATGCGCTCCGGTTTTCTCTCTGTTTGATCACTGGTTCTTTGCACCAGTCTACTTGGAGTTGCATGGCAAAAATGAGTGTAACTCACTCTTTTCTCTGTCAAGGAAAGTTTATAAGGCATGGAAATAACAAATTATTGTTGCTGAATCTAACATGGAAAAAGAGGAGAAGGCTCGAGCTCTTTTAGTGGTCTTCTTCAGATTTTTAAGCAACATTACCAGGCATGTTAGGCCCTAACCTTTAAAAATATTGCTTTCTTTCAAATGATTTCATTAGAACAACTCTGTTTAGATGATTTTTGGGTTCAGTTGGTTTTTATGGTAGCTTGTGTGATTTAGTTACTGTATCTTCTTCTTGATGGATTTTTGTCTATAGAACCCTTGATGGGTGTGCATTTTGTTCGAACGGTTGTACTATCTCGCTGTTTTTGTTTTTCGGATAAAGTTTGTAGAAATGATTGCAAGAAAGTATATGAAATCGGCTCTGTGGGAGTCCATGAATTTTTTCCTTGTTGGATTCGGACTACGGTCGATACTTCTTTGACACTTGTCGAAAAGGATACCGTTGGATTTTGTTTGAATGTTCGGTATATTTTGAATTCTTATAAGTTTTTCGTGGATAATATAAGTTTTGGTTCTTGAATCTTGTAGGGTCTCGCTATAATACTTAAGTTACTTTTGAGCGGATAACTTGGTGTGTTTATGGTATTCGAATGTGACTTGTAGAAGTCCTCCTGTGTTGCGAATTATGGGATTTAATTCGTTGAAAGTTGCAAGATAAATATACATATGAAATGACCACTGTGGAGTCCTTGGATGGTTTCGTATATTTTGGATTTCAGTATAACCCTAGTTTTGAATACTTTTGTTCTTGGCTCATTGGAATCCTTAATATATATATATATATATATCATGTATTTTGGCTTCTATAGTAGAAGTGAGTCATGAATGCCATACGTTTCTACCTCGAAGGAGTTCGGATGTGAATACGGTATGTTATTATTTTAGTTAGAATTCTTAAATTTGATATGTATCTTGTATCCTTCTACTTCTGTAGAAGTTTATTTGAAGAATACCACATGGTAAGACTCCTTTTTAATCCTTGAGGCGTATATTATGTTATCCTTTCTGAATAATCTCAGTTTTGAATACTGTTATGATTCTTGAGTTGTGGTCGCATGAAATCAACTTCAATCTAAACCCTATTTTGAGCATTAGTGGTATGGATATTGTTGGAGTTTTGAAATGTTGCAAATTGGCTTGATTTTCGATTTAAACCCTCATTGTGCATGCATAATGTTCGACTCCTATTTAATATTCTAGAGTCCCTTTACATGTCTTTCATGGAAAGTAAGGAAGGGCTTTCTTTTCAAACTATACTTGGTTTGAGACCTTGTTGAGATTGTTTTCTAAAAATGACTTCTAATATAAGTCATGGTTGTATTATTATAAGAATTTGTTCCAGTTTAAATGAGGTCATGTGTGTGTTGTGTTAGATTCAAGTATGAATATCACTACATAAGCATAAGGAAACATCCTTTATTTTAATGTTACTAAGCCTCTTGTTTGACTTTGATAAAAAGGTTGTTCTTTTTTGATTTCGGCCTTGGGATCTAAGTCCTTGCGGTGTTTTAGTAGGGACTAGATTTAGGCGTAGGTTCTTTGAGAGGACCTTGTCATCGTGTTTGTGCATGATTATGTCTTTGTTATTAAGGTTATCTAGTCTTATGCTTGACTGAGATAAAGAGTTAACAGCTTGTGCCTTGAAAAGCCTTTGCCTTGGTTATTTTCTCATTTCTTTTGAATAATATGGAAGATTATGTGGAGTCTCATGTATGATGGATTATTTATCACTTTGCCTTGTCACGATAGCTCTTTGTATTATTCAAGTAAGTTACTGAGGAAATTTTATATTTGTATCTTGAAGAATGGTAATTCTTCCCGTGATCTCGATCGACTTAGTCGCGGCGTATAAGGTGAATGCTTTACTCTTGAGGAGACGGTACAGTCATGAGCTTGATTTGGAGGGAAATATGAATGACTCGTTTTCTTCCTCTTACATTGTAAAGTATTTGTTGATATATTTTTATCTAACTTTTGGAATTGTTTTAACATGCTTGATGGAATCATGTATTGTTATGATATTCATTTTACTATGTTGAATGTAATGGTCATCGATGTCTGTTGTCCTTGGGATTCAGATGGATAGTTGTTTTAGATGCATTTGTTCTTCTTGGTCACTAACGTTTATGATGAAATATCTAGAAATTATCCAGGACTATTTAGTAACTAAAATATGAGTTACGCTTGTATAGTCTTATTGTATTACAAAAGCATAATCTGAAATATGTTTGCATGTTTGGTGAAATGATTTCATTTAAACAGGTTGTTTAATGAAAACAATTGGTGGATTGCAATTGTTTTAAGAGTTAGTGCTTATCATGCTCAGTTCATCGAACTGACCCGTGTTGACAATTTTTGTAGATGGTTGCCATAAGTGGTAAAAGCACGCAGATCTGATAGGATGATCAGATTGTTTAATTTGGTTTTATGATGAATTACAACTTGATTCTCTAAATGTACTACTTGAAGAAAGATGTTCTTTTACATTGAGTATTGTATCAAGTATGTTGAATGCATAAAATGTATTTGATTAGTTAAAAAGGAATGGAAAGAGGTATTTGTTACTTATGTGTTGGAATTCGTATCTTGTTGGGTTGATCTTCTTCGGTTTGAATGATCTTGAGAGCATTATTATTATTGTATAATTTGGAGACTTTTGTGATCATCAATGTAAGCTTGCAAGAATATGTGACTGAATACTTATGATTGTTTAGTAGTTCTAGTATGTTCTATCTAAAGCTAAATTGGAATTTAGATCACTTTGTCTTTCTTGGAAGCTAGGGTTAAAATAAACACCGAGCGGGAAGCTAAACAAGATGAATAAATTATTACTTCCTAGTCTTGATCTAAGTCAAGACAACGTTTAATGGATTCTTAATCACTATATCTCGATATTAATAAGTAAGATATAAATTCAGTTATGAGAACTAATATAAACCTAAAAAGGGTTTGGTTGGCAATCTCATGTGAAGATTATGGGTTATTTTCCAATTTCGTTGATTTAGAATTATGTATATTCTATGAACTCCTTGATGGGACCTCTAGTCTTAATAACTTCTCTTGTGTAAAGGGTTTTACTAAGAAAGGTAATTCTAAGGTGAGGAACCTAGGGATTGGAAAGACTAACCTTTAGGGAGCGTCTTTTAGTATAATTTTAACTCAACGTGTGTAACACTTATCAATAAATAGATCCTTTCGAGGTGGATTTAAAGGATGACGGCACAAGTCAACTGTAGGGTTGTACCTTCGAGAAGATTAGGATCTTCTCGAAGATACAACAATGCAGGTGACTTATGATGACACCCTTTGCATTGATCGATAGGATTTACACCTTTAACTCGAACAAGTTACTCTGGGACTGATTAGGAATGTGGTCACGTTATAAGGCTGCCCTAGGAGACTCGGGGTATCTTGACACACTGGATTAACTAGGGTTGACCCAGTATGTCAGCGTATCCCTAGTCCTCGGGGCATCCCTATAACGTTTTCATCTCACTAATCTATTCATGAGTGAATAACTTGGTGCAGGAGAGTCTGACAGAAGTCAGTATAAGACATTCTACATAACATAGGAATGGGGTGAAGGACGTATTCCAGATTGACGAGTATGTCGTCAAGGAATACAAGACATAAGCAATATGTTTCAAATCTTTGGCCAAAGTATCGTAAGCTACTGATTGTGTTGTCCTAAGTCACCTAGTCTAAGGGATGAGATGCCGATGAATAATGGTAACAATTATTCAGATAGGTTCCTTGGACAGAGCATTCTAAATCCCAGATTAGGGAAGAGAACCACAAGAGTATTGTGTTAAAATAAAAATGCCAACTCTTTGATACTCATGAATAGATCGGTAGATTACCGAGTCATGGAATGAATAGATCGGAAGTACTCCGAGTCATTACAGCTGCATATGGTTATCTGTTATAAGAATGGTTGTTTTGATTTGTGAGTTCTAAATTATGTATTTAGAACCAGGAAGCATTTATCAAAAAAAAAAAAAATTACTTGTTCTAATGTATAATAATGAGGATGTTACATCTTGGTATCAGAGCTGAAGGTTGCAGCTCTTGGACCTATTGTGTCCATAATCTGATGAAAACCTGAATTTTCTTGTAACAGAAAATGGTTAGAACAAGGGGGAATGTTGTGAATAATGCTCCACCTGAAGGAGGGGCGGAAACAACCCAGAAACTTGATGAGATCCTTGCTGCCCTGTTGGACACAAGAGATCGTTTAGCTGTACTTGAACAACAGGTGATGGGAAATGAGGAGGATGAAGAAGCTAGTAATAAAATTAGGAACCTCCTAGGACAACCCCGATTTGGGTGTTGATATTAATGCTTTGGAAATGCACCTATCCAACCGAAAAACAAAAAGGCCGGGTTGGCGTGAGAACTCACTAATGATATAAAAGGATAAGCCCACCTAAGTATGATGGGACCACATTAGGTGATGGAGCCGAGAACTTGCTCAAAGGTGAAATGGAGAAGTATTTTGCAATAAGAAACTTCTCAGAGAGAAACCAAAGCTATTTGGGAGCCTATCGGCTTTCCCACGAAGCATCTTCGTGGTGGGATAGCCGTAAAGAAAAGCTAAATATTGATGAGACCAATATTACTTGGGATCAATTCAAAGGCTATTTTAGGCAATGTTGGCTGCCACAACTTTTCTATGATCAGAAAATGATAGAATTCCAGAACTTAGCTCAAGGGAAGCTAATGGTAAATGAATACTAGGAGCGGTTTACAAAACTCAAGTATGTACCACGATATCAAACCGACGAGAAGTTCGGGATATGGAAATTCATCATGGGATTGAATCCCATCATAGGGGAGAGGTCGATGTTCACGGTCCAACCACTATGGAAGGAGTTGTTGAAAAGGCCATAAGACAAGAACATAATTAAAGGCTATTTCTGCTCATAAGGAGGAAGTGTGGAAGAAGATTGAAAACCCTTCTTCAACCTCTCTTGCACCCAAAGGGACCATGGAAAAAGTTTGGAAACAAAAGTAAGTTTCCGGTGATAATAATAAGAAAGTAGTAGCAAATAAGCTCGCTTTGAAATGTAAGGGATAATTTTGCCAAAAATTATAACAATGAGCAGAAGCCCTATGGAGGACAACGTGATAATTACAAGATTGGAGGCAATTTTGAGCCTAAAAAGGGACCTGTAGGAGGCTACTACAATTATGGCAAAGACCACTATGCAAATCAGTGCCCTTTGAAGAAGGATGATCGTAATCAGCAACATAAGATACATGCTTTGCATGAGCGATGCAAGTAAGCTAAAAAGCAAGTGACACCTATAGAAGTTCCGGGTAAGTTATTTGGCATACCTGTCACTATTCTTTTTGATACAGGAGCCACTGAATGTTTTATTTCTAATAAACTTGCTTCTAAACTTAAAAGAAAAGCTGGAAAAATGGATAAATCTTGGGTATGCATGGTAATAACTCTGTTCATACAGTGAGTATGTGTCTTTTTGGGGCAGTCCTTGACTTACCTAATTTCTCCACGGAAGTTGACCTCTATGTTACACCTTTAGGATCGTATGACATTATCATCGGTGTCAATTGGTTAGCTGACCATAAAGCAAAAGTAGATCACTATGAAAATAACATAAAATGTTTAGATGATCACCTGAAACAACAGAGATTCAAGGTGTGAAACGGGAAATTTTAGTTAGAAAACTGTCAGCTATGCAGCTTAAAAAGGCTAAAAACAAAGGATGTACCCTTTATGCAGTAAAGATATCTAAATTTTCAGAAGAAGATGGTGATTACATGAAATGATTTCCTCTGCTACAAAGTTTTACGGATGTTTTTCCTGAAGAATTACTAGGGTTACCACCCAAGAGGGAATTTGACTTCACCATCGAAATCAAACTAGGAACTGAACCTATTTCCAAAGCACCTTATCGGATGACTACTACAGAGTTAGTCGAGCTTAAGGCACAATTGCAAGAACTTTTGTCTAAAGGTTTGATTAGACCAAGTGTTTCACCTTGGGGAGTGCCTGTAATATTTGTGAAAAAAGGATGGAACACTTAGGCTGTGTATTGATTATCGGATGTTGAATAAAGCAAAAATCAAGAACAAATACCCACTTCCAAGGATCGACGATCTATTTGATCAGATGTGTGGGGCAGCGGTCTATTCTAAGATAGATCTTCGATCTGGTTATCATCAGTTAAGGATTAAAGAAGAGGATATTCATAAAACAGCTTTCCGAACAAGGTACGGACATTATGAATTCATGGTTCTACCCTTTGGATTAACTAATGCACCCGCAACTTTTATGAACTTAATGAACAATATATTTCAAGAATATTTGGACAAGTTTGTACTTGTATTCTTGGATGATATTCTCATTTATTCTAAAAGCGTTGAGGAGCACAATGAGCATTTGAAGATAGTTTTGGGAATTTTGAGAAAAAGAAAGTTGTATGGTAAGTTATCCAAATGTTCTTTCTTTGATTTAGAAGTTCACTATTTGGGTCATGTCATTAGCAAGGAAGGAATTGTTGTAGATCCTTCAAAAATAGTGGCAATAACTGAGTGGCTGCACACCAAAGAATGTGCATGAAGTAAGAAGCTTCATGGGTCTTGTTGGTTACTATAGAAAATTTGTTAAGGATTTTCTAAAGTGGTCTGCACCAATAACTTCATTGCAAAAGAAGGATAAGAAATTTATTTGGAATGATAAGTGCGAAGTGGCTTTCAAAATTCTAAAAATCCAGTTGACTTCCGCACCTATATTAGCTGTACCAGACCCTAATGGGAGCTTTACTGTTGTAACGGATGCTTCTGGGGAAGGCCTTGGAGGTGTTTTGTTACAAAATGATCAAGTCATAGCATATGAAAGTAGAAAACTTAAGTTGCATGAGCTGAATTATGCTCCTCATGATTTGGAGCTTGCTGCCATTGTTCATGCACTTCAAGTCTGGAGACACTATTTACTTGGGAAACCTTTTGAGTTGAAAACTGATCACTTAGGACTGAAATATATTTTCACTCAGCCTAATCTAAATGCCAGACAGAGAAGGTGGTTAGAATTTTTATCACAATATGATTTTGATATTAGCTACATCAAAGGGAAGGAGAATAGAGTAGCAGATGCTCTAAGTCATAGGAGGCACATTTTTGCTCTTATAACATTAAGAACTCAGTTTAAGGATGAGGTAAAAAGTGCCTCAGAATCTGATATTTACTTTCAGCAAGTAAAAGCAGCGCTTGCTGCAGAACCTAATGATGAAAGGTATAAAGGTTTTCATTTTGATAATGAAGGAATCTTGCGTTATGAAAACAGGGTATACATACCTGTGCTGAATGATTTGAGAAAGAAGTTGTTAGTTGAATTTCATAATTCACCTTTCTCTGGACACCCGGGTATCACAAAAATGCTTGCTGATCTGAAACAACAATACTTTTGGAAAGGTATGAAAAAGGATGTCATTGATTTTGTGACTCATTGTTTGGAATGTCAGCGGGTTAAGGTAGAACATATGCACCCTTGGACTGTTATATCCTCATAGCATACCGCAAAGATACAAATGGCAAGTAATAACCATGGACTTTGTACAAGGGTTACCCATGTCCAGAATAAACATGATGTTATCACGGTAGTTGTAGATAAACTAACTAAGGTAGCTCATTTCATCACTGGAAATCTAAAGGATGATTCACCAGTGTTGGCCAAAAGATTCGTACATGAAATTTTCAGATTACATGGTGTACCAGAATTGATTATATCTGACAGGGATCCAAGAATGACGTCAAGGTTTTGGCAAACGCTTAATACAGCTCTTGGAACGAAACTAAACTTCAGTTCTGCATATCATCCGGAAACGGATGGACAAACTGAGAGGGTAAATCAAGTGTTGGAGGACATGTTGCGAATGTATTGTATGGATCAACAGTATAAATGGGAAGAGTATCTTCCATTAGTTGAATTCACATACAACAACACTTATCACTCATCTCTTAAAATGGCACCATTTGAAGCACTTTATGGAAGGAAGTGCAGAACCCCTGTTAGCTGGATAGTGTCGAGGATAGAGTGGTAATTGGACCGAGAGATCCTCACTAAATGGAACAATGCAAGTTAAGCTGATTCGTGAATGATTAAAGGAAGCGGCGGATAGGCGAAGAGCTATGCTTTGACCTTAAGCGGGTTGATCAAGGTTTGAGCTTGGTGAGAAGGTTTTCTTCGTGTTAAACCCAGAAAGAGTTCTATAAATTTTGGAAAGGCTGCCAAGTTGTCACCTCGTTACATGGTACCTTTCGAAATTTTCAAAATAATCAATCCTGTAGCTTATCGATTAGCATTACCACCTGCTTTATCTCGCATGCATGATGTTTTCCATATTTCTTTGCTTAAGAAATACATTTTAGATCTGTCACATGTTTTAAATTGGAATTCCTTGCAGGTCCAAGACCTAGGAATAATCGTGGTTAAACCCACACGAGTGCTGGAAACTCATGCAATTGCATTTGAGAAATCGTGAAATACAATGTAAGGTCTAGTGGGACCAGTTTAATGAAGAAAGTGCAACTTGGGAAAATCTGGAAGAGATGAAAATTGCTTTTCCTTTTCTTTTTTAACGAGAATGAAATCATTGACAAAACATTTCTTTTATGAACTTATCTTTTTCAAGTTTATATGAAAGCCAGATGGAGGCAAACATTATTCAGGCTGAATAAAATGTGTTGTGACATTGATTTCTGGAACTATTTAAGTTGGAAATAGTCGCATTGTTTTGTGAACTAATAAATTGGTTGACCTGAAGGTTAATCAAATATGTAATCATCGGGACGATGAATCTTTTAGGAGGGAAGCATGTAACACTCTGAACTATTGTTACTTCCTCTTGAGCATTCAAGTGTTGATATGTGATTTCTTTTGTAAAAGGATGTGTTCCTTTGATTGTGAAGTCATGCTTGATATGGACTGTATCTTCTTTGTAATTGAAGATCTTTGGTAGTCGAATATGATTGGACTCTTTTATTTCTTTCATTTTTCACCTGAGTTTAATCTGACCTCGGAATGAATTGTGGATTTATCCATCTATAAGACCCAGCCTTGGATCAGTGGCATTGATCCAAGTGATGCTTTAAGTTTATTTGGGATGAACTAAAATTATAGACCTTATGCAGGTTGCGAAGGTCTAATGTGTTGAATAAGCTATTCCGAGTCTAACTCAGCGATCGTGTTAAATGAATTGGTTCCCGATATCGTAATATCGGGAAGGTCTTGATCATGGGCCAGGTAATAAATTCAGATACATTTATTCAACTAGCCTATTGGCAGTGCTGGAGTGAATCCTTTTCGTGAATGTATGTCTGTAGGTTCTTATTCTTAAACATTTTAAATGTTAGACCTAAACTGGATTTATTAAGGTTAGTAACCTAAAACTAAACTATAACCTATGGGTTAGATTAATGTTAATCTAACCTAGGCCTAAGCTATAAGCTAAATGTTCTAAGTTAGTAACCTAGCGCTAAGGAGGTTAGACTAAGTAACATCTTAAATCCTAACCTATGCTTCTAACCTAACTAATGAACAAGGAAGAAAGGGGACCTATGAAGGGGTGCGAGCCATGGGCGGTAGTTTCTATGGCATTAAATGGGATGGATAAGTATGAAGGACAGGGATTTAGTGGAAGTTTCAAACGGCTAGTAAGGCCGACGTGGCAGAGTCGCCAAAGTTAGAAATGGTCTTTGAATTGTTTTTATCCATCGCCAACTATGGCGGTCGGTGGCAATGGAGATTGAGCGGGAATTTTGGAGTTAAGGTGATTAATGAACTCGGTCTTCGAGCTCGGGTTTCTCGGGAAGACATGTAAAATGGAAAACTGGTAGTTTGTTTGGTTTTTCATGCGCTCCGGTTTTCTCTCTGTTTGATCACTGGTTCTTCGCACCAATCTACTTGGAGTTGCATGGAAAAATGAGTGTAACTCACTCTTTTCTCTATCAAGGAAAGTTTATAAGGCATGGAAATAACAAATTATTGTTGCTGAATCTAACGTGGAAAAAGAGGAGAAGGCTCGAGCTCTTTTAGTGGTCTTCTTCGGATTTTTAAGCAACATTACCAAGCATGTTAGGCCCTAACCTTTAAAAATCTTGCTTTCTTTCAAATGATTTCATTAGAACAACTCTGTTCAGATGATTTTTGGGTTCAATTGGTTTTTATGGTAGCTTGTGTGATTTAGTTGCTGTATCTTCTTCTTGGCTTTGGATTTTTGTCTATAGAACCCTTGATGGGTGTGCATTTTGTTCCGAACGGTTGTACTATCTCACTGTGTTTTGCTTTTCGGATAAAGTTTGTAGAAATGCTTGCAAGAAAGTATATGAAATCGGCTCTGTGGGAGTCCATGAATTGTTTCCTTGTTGGATTCAGACTACAGTCGATACTTGCTTTGTTGACACTTGTCGAAAAGGATACTGTTGGATTTTTGTTTGAATGTTCAGTATATTTCAACTTCTTATAAGTTTTGTCATGGATAATATAAGTTTTGGTTACTGAATCTTGTAGGGTCTCGCTATAATACTTAAGTTACTTTTGAGCGGATAACTTGGTGTGTTTATGGTATTCGAATGTGACTTGTAGAAGTCCTCCCTGTGTTGCAATTATGGGATTTAATTCGTTGAAAGTTGCAAGATAAATATACATATGAAATGACCCTGTGGAGTCCTTGGATGGTTTCGTATATTTTGGATTTCAGTATAACCCTGGTTGTGAATACTTTTGTTCTTGGCTCTATTGGAATCCTTAATATATATATATATATATATATATATATATATATATATCATGTATTTTGGCTTCTGTAGAAGTGAGTGAATGCCATACGTTTCTACCTCTGAAGGAGTTTAGATGTGAATACGGTATGTTATTATTTTGGTTAGAATTCTTAAATTTGATATGTATCTTGTATCCTTCTACTTCTGTAGAAGTTTATTTGAAGAATACCACATGGGTAAGACTCCTTTTTAATCCTGGAGGCATATATTATGTTTTCCTTTCTGAATAATCTCAGTTGTGAATACTGTTGTGATTCTTGAGTTGTGGTCGCATGAAATCAACTTCAATCTAAACCTGTTTTGAGCATTAGTGGTATGGATACTGTTGGAGTTTTGAAATGTTGCGAATTGGCTTGATTTTCGATTTAAACCCTCGCTGTGCATGCATAATGTTCAGACTCCTATTTAATATTCTAGAGTCCCTTTCTGTCCACTTCCGTGGAAAGTAAGGAAGGGCTTTCTTTTCAAACTATACTTGGTTTGAGACCTTGTTGAGATTGTTTTCTAGAAAATGACTTCTAATATAAGTCATGGCTGTATTATTATAAGAATTTGTTCCAATTAAATGAGGTGTGTGTTGTGTTAGATTCAGTATGAATATCACTACATAAGCATAAGGAAACATCATTTGTTTTAATGTTATTGAGCCTCTTGTTTGACTGTGATAAAAAGGTTGTTCTTTTGATTTCGGCCTTGGGATCTAAGTCCTTGCAGTGTTTTAGTAGGGACTAGATTTAGCTGTAAGTTGCTGAGAGGGATTGTTGTCGTGTTTGTGCATGATTACGTCTTTGTTATTGAGGTTATCTAGTCTTGTGCTTGACTGAGATAAAGAGTTAACAGTTGTGCCTTGACAAGCGTTTGCGCTGGTTATTTTCTCATTTCTTTTGAATAATATGGAAGATTATGTGGAGTCTGTATGATGGATTATTTATCACTGCCTTGTCACGATAGCTACTGTATTGTTCAAGTAAGTTACAGGAAATTTTATATTTGTATCTTGAAGAATGGTAATTCTTCCCGTGATCTCGACTGACTTAGTCGCAGGCGTATAAGGTGAATGCTTTACTCTTGAGGAGACGGTACAGTCATGAGCTTGATTTGAAGGGAAATATGAATGACTCGTTTTCTTCCTCTTTCATTGTAAAAGTATTTGTTGATATATTTTTATCTAACTTTTGGAATTGTTTTAACATCTTGATGGAATCATGTATTGTTATGATATTCATTTTACTATGTTGAATGTAATGGTCATCGATGTTTGGTGTCCTTGGGATTCGGATGGATAGTTGTTTTAGATGCATTTGTTCTTCTTGGTCACTAACGTTTATGATGAAATATCTGAAATTATCCAGGACTATTTAGTAACTAAAATATGAGTTACGCTTGTATAGTCTTATTGTATTACAAAAGCATAATTTGAAATATGTTTGCATGTTTGGTGAAATGATTTCATTTAAACAGTTGTTGTTTAATGAAAAAATTGGTGGATTGCAATTGTTTTAAGAGTTAGTGCTTATCATGCTCAGTTCATCGAACTGACCCGTGTTGACAATTTTTGCAGATGGTTGCCGTAAGTGGTAAAAGCACGCAGATCTGATAGGATGATCAGATTGTTTAATTTGGTTTTATGATGAATTACAGCTTGATTCTCTAAATGTACTACTTGAAGAAAGATGTTCTTTTTCTGTTGAGTATTGTATCAAGTATGTTGAATGCATAAAATGTATTTGATTAGTTTTGAAAGGAATGGAAAGAGGTATTTGTTACTTATGTGTTGGCATTCGTATCTTGTTGGGTTGATCTTCTTCGGTTCGAATGATCTTGAGAGCATTATTATTATTGTATAATTTGGAGACTTTTGTGATCATCAATGTAAGCTTGCAAGAATATGTGACTGAATACTTATGATTGTTTAGTAGTTCTAGTATGTTCTATCTAAAGCTAAATTGGAATTTAGATCACTATCTTTACGGAAGCTAGGGTTAAAATAAACTGACGAGAAGGAAGCTAAACAAGATGAATAAATTATTACTTCCTAGTCTTGATCTAAGTCAAGACAACGTTTAATTGGATTCTTAATCACTATATCTCGATATTAATAAGTAAGATATAAATTCAGTTATGAGAACTGATATAAACCTAAAAAGGGTTTGGTTGGCAATCTCATGTGAAGATTATGGGTTATTGTCCAATTTCGTTGATTTAGAATTATGTATATTCTATGAACTCCTTGATGGGACCTCTAGTCTTAATAACTTCTCTTGTGTAAAGGGTTTTACTAAGAAAGGTAATTCTAAGGTGAGGAACCCAGGGATTGGGAAAGACTAACCTTTAGGGAGCGTCTTTTAGTATAATTTTAACTCAACGTGTGTAACACTTATCAATAAGTAGATCCTTTCGAGGTGGATTTAAAGGATGACGGCACAAGTCAACTGCAGGGTTGTACCTTCGAGAAGATTAGGATCTTCTCGAAGATACAACAATGCAGGTGACTTATGATGACACCCTTTGCATTGATCGATAGGATTTACACCTTTAACTTTCGAACAAGTTACTCTGGGACTGATTAGGAATGTGGTCACATTATAAGGCTGCCCTAGGAGACTCGGGGTATCTTGACACACTGGATTAACTAGGGTTGACCCAGTATGTCAGCGTATCCCTAGTCCTCGGGAGCATCCCTATAATGTTGTCATCTTACTAATCCGTTCTTGAGTGAATAACTTGGGGCAGGAGAGTCTGACAGAAGTCAGTATAAGACATTCTACATAACATAGGAATGGGGTGAAGGACGTATTCTAGATTGATGAGTATGTCGTCAAGGAATACGAGACATAAGCAGTATGTTTCAAATCTTTGGCCAAAGTATCGCAAGCTGCTGATTGCGTTGTCCTAAGTCACCTAGTCTAAGGGATGAGATGCTGATGAATAATGGTAACAATTATTCAGATAGGTTCCTTGGACAGAGCATTCTAAATCCCAGATTAGGGAAGAGAACCGCAAGAGTATTGTGTTAAAATAAAAACACCAACTCTTTGATACTCATGAATAGATCGGTAGATTACCGAGTCATGGAATGAATAGATCGGAAGTACTCCGAGTCATTACAGCTGCATATGGTTATCTGTTATAAGAATGGTTGTTTTGATTTGTGAGTTCTAAATTATGTATTTAGAACCAGGAAGCATTTATCAAAAAAAAATTTACTTGTTCTAATGTATAAAAATGAGGATGTTACCAAAAACAGCTACCAAGACAAGACAAAACAACAAAATTACTGCAAACAAGTAGTAAAGGGACCGCACAAAAATAGCAAAAGAACATACAAAAACAGCAAAAGCATCAACAACTACTTCTTTGCAGTTTTTTCTATGTTGGTTTTGATATTCTTCCAGGACTTGAACATACCCAAAGTAGTCATGTGGGTAGCGTCATTATAATCCAGCTGCTCAATGGCCTTCTTGCTTTCCTTATCATTACCCCAAAGTGTTTCCGAACTCCACTGAGGTTGGAGACACTTTTGACATGTTGCTCGATGAACTCCTCAATCGCCCTGAATATGGCCATGTTGTAATCATGTCGAGTTTTGGCCTTCCCTAAACGGGAGTCTAAGGAGTGCAGTTTCTTGTATATATCATCAATTTGGCTACTGTCAATTTCCTCTTCCTCCTCCTTCCTCTTACCTTTCTATTTTGCCAAGTTCTTAACTTCATCCTTCAACAGTTTCATATCAGCCTCTAAGGCTTCCAATATTTTTGAGGAGCTTTCCAAATGGACATCCTGGGGACTGGCACTGCTGATATTTACGAGGTCATGTGCAATTTCAAATTCATGAGAACCCTTCTCCACAGCAAGAGCCTCAAGGTTAAGTTTTCTGGAAGCCCTGGTAACCGGTCTGCGCAAGGAAGAGGCTAAGTGGGGGGTGGGATCAATAGAAGGGGGAATGAGAGAAGAAGCCTGGATGGCCGGCAGGGGATGACAGTGAGTGGCGCGGGGGGCAGAGAAAGGAGAAACAGGGCTGGCAGCAGTAGAACCCAATAGAGGGGGAATCGAACTAGGGGAGGAAGGAGACCAGGGAAATTTGAGAAGGCAGCATTTGTGCAACAAAAAAATGAGCCCTTGGTGCAAAGGAACCGCTGGGAGTGCTTTTGAAACTCTAGAATGGAGCACTCAAGAGAGTTCAACAAGTAATGGGGAAACAAACCAAGCGATCCCTACGGAAGTGGTTAAGAAAAACAAGGTGTTTAGCAGGAACAGTGACAAACCTTCCTTCCAATGATATGAACCGTATCATTATGTGGGTAACTTCATCATATGGCGGAGGGATCGAGCTAACAAGTAGGCCCTTGATATTATAGGTCACCTCTTAGCTCCTTCCACAAATCTTCTCTCTTGAACCTCTCTATCGACCCTTTTGTTGAAGAAATGGAAGCCCTTCAAACTAAGGCTGGTCACTTTAGCAATAAGATCTTCATTGACTAAGATCTTCTACCCCCATATTCCACTGTCATCTCCTTTCAATCCTTTGCAAAATGAACGAGATGCTCGATCGTGTCCCTGGACCTTTTCCATGAAGTTTGTTATGCCACCCTTGCTAAGAATGCTCCACATCTCAAATATTATCTTTCCATGCAGGTCCACACTAGGCTCAATTTGACAAGGAGGACCCCCCATCTTCTCTGCTCTGAATCTGTTTGTAACAAATTCCTAAGCCCGATCGCTAAAGCCATCCACTTTTTTGCTATAGTAATCCACACAATATTGGAAATAAGAGTTGTTGCTTTTCCCATGATTGGTGCGTGTCTCACTGATTTCAGCTGTGGGAAAATCACATGTGGGAATAGCTTGCTCCCTATCATCAATCACTTTACTGCCACCTTTGATTTCCGTGGAGCTTTGAATCTGTCTTTTAACGATCCACAATGCACTGCATGCGTGGTTTTCAAAATCATGTAACTCCACTTGGAAATCCCCATATGATTCACTCTATCATGATTATTAGACATGATTTTCATAAACCAAAACTTTAAGTCAGCATGTGTGGGAGTATTTTTGATGTTGATCCACACCCAAAAATCATAACTCATTTCTAGATATTGTTTGCATATGGAGATCCACAGAATGCTATTTTGAAGGCTGTTCGGGGATGCTATTATTATCCCAAATTGTAAGGTTAACATTAGTTCCAAAATTAGCCAAATGCATCCACCAATTTATTACCCTCCTGTAAGTATGCATGATCCTCGATGTTCTTGAAAGTATGACTAATACTTATGGACTCTGCAACAAAATCCTTAATGCTCCAACTAGGAGATGAGCACTGCTTAAGAAGATTAATGATATTCGGGAGTCCCCTTCATGATGAGGTTCTCGAATAATTTGTGTGCAGGAAATTATCGGGCCCCATAGAAGCGATTAATGCTTCGCAAAAGTGATTGGTTTGAAATCCCATTTTACTAGCATACACAAAGCAATCGATTGCCTTTATGATCCCGTATCGCTCCTCCCCATGCCGCAATCCTAGGGTTTCCCTTAGAAGCCCCATCAAAGTTCAACTTATACCAATTTAGTTCAGGAGGATGCCATTTAATCAAGGATCTATCAATGCTATTCCTGGGATTGCTCCAACTATTAACAGATCCAATCTGCCAATTGGATAGAATGTATTCTTCATTCTCTGGATATCTCTTGTTCTTGGGGGGTTTAAATCCAGCAATATTCTCTTTGATTCCATTAGAAATTTTACCAATACTAAGTTTGTAGTTTTGTTTCTTATTTCTGAATATAATATCATTTCTATCCTTCCATATTCTCTAGATCAAATGAGGGATAACCAGCTTCTAGATCCTTTTAACAATACAATGCCTAAAGGGTGGGTTCCATTGAGTCCATAGCTGATTGAGATCCTTCGGCAACACCCAGAGAGCTTCAAATTTAGAAAGGGAAAAACTCCATATTCTAGTGGCATACTCACATTGTATGAGCAATTGGTGATATCCTCGAATCTTTCTTATAAAGATGGCACCTATTAGGGATAATAAATCCTCTTCTCATCAGATTGTCAGTGGTGAGAATCCTACCTCTGATGGCTAGCCAAAGGAAAAAATTTATTTTGGGAGTTAATTCAGACATCCAAATCCTGTTCCAATTGAACTCTGTTTGATTACTATGGAAGAAGTTATTATATCCAGTTTTGACAGAGTAATTCCCATCATTGGAGTTATTCCATACCAGCTCATCCTTGGAATCCAGCTGGCTTAATGGAATAAGATCTAATTGATCTTAAAGGGAGGAAGTAATTTTCTTCAGATCATTTCTCTCCACAGTAAGTTTTTTCCACTTCTTTCTGGTACCATTTTCCTCAATATAGTCCTTGATTTTAATGCCATACTTGTTTATAATATTTTCCTTTGCCTTCCCAAAACTCTCCATGAGATTTCCATCAAACCAATTATCCTCCCAGAAGTTTATGTCCCTACCATCCCCCACTTTCCATTTACTGCCCTGCTTGATGAAATTTCTGCTTTTGACCAGATTATTCCAAAAAATGGAACCATAGGGGAGCTGTTCATCTTGCAGAAAGGAGTACACAGTTTATGATTTAAATATTTTGCTTTAATTAAATCTATCCAAGGTTGTTTCTCAGTCAGCATTCTCCAGCCCATTTTAGCATTGAGGGCCTCATTCATTTTCTCAATATCTTTTATACCCAGACCTCCCATAAACTTCGGGGTGCAAACCTTATCCCAAGCCACTAAGTGAAATTTGAATACAACACAACACATATCTTTACTATAAGATACAGAAGTGTTTACAACATATTCCCTTTTGGATATTTCCACTAACTTTCAAGTAAAGAAGAAAAGAAATTATTCCATTGCCAAAGTACATAATCATCAACAAGGTTGAAACCGGTGTATACCATGATTTAAATTGTCCCTTTAAAGTAACACTACTTTAAAATTTAACAGTATATTGTATTCATCAAACAAATCCATATGAAATAATTACAAGGAGAAGTGGTGGTTTAACAGTCATCTAAAGGCTACAATTTCATTTGCCAACCTAACCCCAATTTCATTCCACTTCATATCCATCAAGGAAAAGTATAAAAAACTAATAATCATTGATTTCCTTTTTCAATACGAACAAAAATTAGGAGGTTCCAATCAATGAACTTAACCCAACTACATTTTAGAAGGAGTCTTACTAGAATATGATCCCAAACTATAATCATTTCTTTCACATAATAAAATAGTTTTACCTTCTCACATTCATACAGTTAAAATTCATTCAAGAGTTCCAAGAAAGGAGGACAATGATCATTTCAAGGAAAGAGAGTACTAAAACTATCTTCCTTTCTAAACCATCCCATTACAATGCATGAATTTCTACTTTCCGTTAGAAACAATATAACAGTAAAGCTCATACACAGTCCATGAACAGTAAGCTTCATAGAGTATTTCTCTAAAGGTCTAACATTCTCCCATTGGACCAGAATAGTCACGGATAAGAATAAATCATGTTAACAATTACCCAATCATAGAACCCTATACAATCAACAAGTGTAGTTCAAACACATTTGCAATCAATTTTAGATCGCAAACAATCTTCCAAGACATAACATACATTTATTAGACCCAACAAGAAGTAAGAATTTGAGTAGTCGCTAACACTCAGACTTCCCTATAGTTCAATCCAAGTAGAACCATCTTTATGGTATGCCAACGCATCACTACCTGAACTATGATTTGGGTTTCCAACAGAAGGCAAGTTCAATCAATCAAGAAAATAACATGTACAGTCCAGGACTTATTTACGATTAAGCGCAATGCCAAGCATAAATGCCTTGAAGGATCAAGACCTTTCAAATACATGTAACCAAGTTAGAGTAGCTACATGTTCCCTCAATGGTGAAATAAATAATCAAAAGACCATAATACCTGAACCAACATGGTGTTCAGGTTTCTATTTCAATTAAGAACACCAAGTATTAAACGGTTTGTATAGTGATGCATCTCAATACCACAACACAATTACAGAATGTGCCAGCATCCTAGAACTAGACCAAGAGCAGTGAAACTATTTACATACAGTTTGAAGTAAGAAGAAATGCTTCCATTCTTCATTAACATCCTTTCAACCCTATTTCCAAACCTAAACAAGATGTAAAAGAAGTTTTGACAGAGCTCAGACCGAATGAATTAAATGTCGAGTTCATAAAGAATCTTCAAAAATCAATGATGTGGACTTAAGAACAAGATTCCACAAGCACCATGCCAAAGAGCTTTCAAGTTACAGTCTAGTTACCCAAAATAACAAACACAAGTTCCAATTCAATATTGTTCCAAAATCAAACAAGTTTTCATAGAAGGAAATACAAACTAAACCAAATACAGTTTTCCGTGCATGCAAGTTTCAGTAACAGTCCATGATTTTGCAAGGAGATATACAGAAACTAAACTATATATGGGTTTTTCCAGTGCATGTGAACTTTTCTACAGTCAAAGTTTCCATAAGATAAAACACAAAAACAACTAGATATATACAGGTTTATCCATAGAGTATGCAAAATTTGATAACAGTCAACGATTTTCACAAGAAGGATACAACCCCAAACCATATATGGGTTTATTCCCAGTCCATTTAACTAAGGATAAAAATTCTCACTTAACAAACCCTGAGAATCTCTGTTATAGTTCACTTTACTAAACAAGTTTCCCATCTGAAGCTCAAGCTTGCATACTAAAATAATAAGACTGGAGTTCTTACTAGTTCGAATTCACAAGACGCAACCAGTTCACCCAACAATAATTTCACAACACAGTAGCACTCTAGAGTTCCTTTTTAAAACTCAGCTAGTAATTCACTATCAACAAAAGTGGTTGACCCAGTCAACCATTTTCAATAACCAAGAAGCTAACAGTGTTACCAACATTATTTGAGCATGCATAGATCTTTTATGCAACACAGTTTTTAACAACATCATGTATAACACATATTCAAAACAAAATGCAAGTATACAAATCCCTTCAATCTATTTACCAAAAAAATGCATGAATGCATAGAGCTCATCAGAGAAAAGTTGTTTTAATGAAAACACTTAGAGGAAAGCAAAGGATTTTAATAGTTAGGGCCTATCATGCCTGATAGTGTCGCCAAAAAAATCGAAGAAGACTTCTAGCTGAGCTCGCTTCTTCCCTTCTTCTCCATGAAGACCAAAATAACAAAATACTTCTTCCACAATGCCTCATATACTCTCCATGAAACAAAGATAGATTTGAAACCTCCAAAAATAGCCATGCAATGCAGTTTAACTACTGGTTTGAAAAACTAGAGTGCAAGTAGAAAATTGAAATGCATGTAAAATGAAATAGCCGAAATGCATGCAAAATGAAATATCCCACAAAAATTTGCTTGCATGCCTACCAAAGTAGTTCAGGCTCATCAAACAAGAAAATTAATTACATTAATTTCCCAATCTCCCGCCCAATCTTCCTTGCCACCACCTGCCAAACTGGTGAGTTCCAAATCAAATAAAACATGAGTTTCCATTTCTAGTGATACTGCCACCTAGGCCTCCGCCAACCAAACTAGCCCCTACCAAATTTGGCAGTCCGTAGGAATTAATAAACCTTATCACCTTCATAAATGCTTAGAAATCATCGCCAATGTACATGCGACCCCTTTTAGTTCCCAATTCGCATCCATTAGTTTAGGATAGGTTAGATTGCTTAGGTTAGATCTTAGGTAGGATTTACATTAGTACCTTAGGATGTAACACTAACCACTAACCTCCAACATAGGTCTTTAGCAATTAGGTTAGATAACTCCACATAGGTAAGTAATCAAAATACAATAGCTTTTAGAAACTAGGTTAGATAACCAAATAACCTTGTAGTGTTAGGTTCTAGTTTTAATACTTAGCAACCCTTCTAACCTTTAGTATCAAGTTTAGGTTAGCAAAAAAATTATATCAAGTAACATAGCTTAGGTAGGAATACTTTCACCTAGCTTAGGATTCCGGAAGTCAATCCTCAATAGGATCCCGGATATCTTTCTCCTGTGTTGTGAACAGCTACATTCCCATCGTTATCAGCAATGACCTGTCATGGTCGATCTTCAAGGACCCAAGCCATACAACCTACTGAATGGAAGTGCGTTCACACAAAAGTCAAAGAACTTGCAACAACAAAGTTCAGTCCAGCATGTAGCTTAACTCATGGAATGTCAATTTTACCATTCACTTCAATAGAACATTTTTAAAACATTCCTTGGATCACTGAAATTGATCCAAGGATGATTCGATATAAGACAAGTTTACAACTCTTAAACTAGATTGCAAACAACCTTTCAGAAGTGAAAAATGAATTCAAAGAAGATACTTATCCATATCAAGCATGATTTCCAAAAATCAGAAGAACATATCCTTATAAGGAAAATCACATATCAACACTTGAATGCAAAGGAGGAAAATAACAAAAGTCAAGGGTCTTACACTATAAAGCGATCCTATGATGATCAAGTCTAGAAAGAACACCCTCCATGATGTGGAATAAAAAGTGCAAGGTGCACAAAAGTAAGATGTCGGACTTAGCTGATAATGCGTCTACGTGTGGTACAAGGCCCAAGAGTACTAGTGAACCCCCTAGAATGTGGCACTTTATAAAGTAGTGCATTTACAAAAACTAACAATTTAATCATGTAATGTGTGATAAATCATGCAACTTTGACTAAAGAAGCACTCAAAAGGGAGCAGTGAGTCAAAATTTATAGCAAAAATACAATTCCTACAACTGATGGAAAATGCTAATGAACTTTGCAAAGTAATTAAAAAAGTGCCCGAAATGGGTGCAAAGGGTGTCGTGTGAGTACTCGTTGGAAATGTCATCAAATTTTAAGAACGGTTTTTTTTTTTTGTGAGGGAGATTAGCCACCGACAACCCCGGAACTTGCCCTCTGTCTTCAACATACAAATGAAGGACATAATACAAGAAAAATAAAGCCTTAAAATTATTACAATGCCATAATAAGAATGTTTTTGCCTTAAAACATTAAAAAAAGGTTGTTTTAACCACCAAAAAAGTTCAAAAAGGAGACCCAAGCTTATTTAAAGCCAAAATGAATGTTGTTTTTTACCTTAAAACAAAAGGACTATGCTAAGTTGGCCATCACCCAACTCAACGTGTGAGGAGGAGTGTGTCACAGCTAACACATCAAGATCCACGTGTAAACGCCTAGTCAAACAGGTTACGCTGAGCAATGAATAACCATGTAGTTTGAAGGATACCACTAGAGATTTGGAGGTGTGAACCATTGAGTAGAGCTAAGCCGATAGGGGTCTAATGCCACATGTTGACTGTGATAAATGTCACAGTAACTGTCATTTAAATATTCCTTGAAGCATTGTAATGGCCAAGTTTACTCATGAGCTATGAACAGAGAGAAGAAGGCCACACGAGTCAGAGCCACGTGTCGTGGAACATAAGAAACCACGAAGTTAGACACAAAGGTCATCGAGGTGGATGATAATGGTGAGTAGTATCTGAAATGGTTTGAGCCAAGGGTGGATAGCCTGAAGCATGCCACGAGTTGTCAATTAGAGGTCAAGCTCACCTAGTGCTTCATAGATAATGGTGAGCAGGATGATAGGTAGGATGGCTATGCAACAATGCTAGGGCTAATCTGGTTTATGAGGGTTGCAGAAGAGATTTCCATGAGTGGTGGAAAAACAAGCACACAGGTCGCTGAGAGCATGGACACAAAGTGAGCTACTAAACGAGCTACCAACGGATTGTATGGTGAGATGTTAGAGTGGATCTTCACCCTTTCAACACTTTTAACACAATAAACTTGTAGTCCTCCTTTTAAAACCACAATCTTCCTTTCCCCGATCACACGTAAAACCAACAAGAAACACACAAAACAAACCACTGAAAAAAATAATCTCGAAATATGCAAGTAAAGCACGTTTAAAAGAGAGCTTGCACAAACAACTACATGGTGGAGCAACAATGGTGAACAACATGATTCTAGTCCCTGAGCTCTGATACCATGTAAGATTGAAGGACGAAGACCTGGAAGGAATACACATGCATCAAATAGTTACACTTCACCAAGAAGGAGTTGCAAGATAAAGCAAGCAAACTTTTAAGAAGCAATGTGCATGCATGAGAGCTCAAGATTCAAAAATGGAGTGGAATGCATTTGATTGGCTTAGCTTAAGCTTGTCATAGATCAAAGGAGGTGAGTACAAATAGGGGAGTGAATGTGTAACTCCCATGTAAGAGAATATTCCTCCATAATGGAGAAGAGGAGTTACTTTCCCAAATGGGAATGTAACTCCTATGACACACTTACACATATGACAAATTTTGTAAGAGAATCTATCATAACTAAGATGACACCTAGATCCATGTCCACCTAAGTGAGATGAATCACCTAGTGAGGTGGAATAACACTAAATAAGTGAAGAAAAATACCACCTACACCAACAATATTCTCATGCCCTCCTTTCTCAAATGACTTGTATAAATAAATAATCACTAGAGTCCATGAGATATATTGTGGCCAAATTTAATAAGTTGATGAACATGATTCCTACCACTTCTCATCCTATGACAAATAATAATAAAATCTTTGTGAATGCCCAAATGCCTAAAATTAGTTTCATACTATGGAGAGATCAACCAAGTAATTTAGACAATGCTCGATAAATTTCCATTAGATTGGAATATTATCTCATCATGTCAGAAATATCAAGAATTATTCAATGGAAGATAAGGCCCAAAATTCTAAACATGAAATATTTGATCCATTGTTGTAAATTCTATCCAATGACTTGACAATGTTGAAGAAGGAAATATCTCAACATGCATCATAGAAAAAATGAATATAAATCATAATATAGGAGCACCACTGAAGGCTTTACTTGGAATCTCCACCAATCAATAGAAAATATGGGACCATTGAAGATGAAAGATTAAAAAAATGGATGAATCAGAAGTTGAAGAATAAGAAGAGGATATATGTTCTAGGATTGAGTATTTTGAATACTCACCAGATAAGAAATGTTAAGAATCCATAGATACCCACACCTTTGAAGTTTTCCCACGATAAAAAATAGAGAAAGAAACCTCCTTTAATTCTTCCCAAGCTAATAATTTAGATCCTCAAATGGTGACTCTATGAAAAAAATTACAAAAGGGATGATCCTCACAATCTATTTCCATAGGGACAACCAAGAATAATCCACGATCTTGCCTTCATCAAAACTCCTTATGCCTCTTTGGGTAAGTCTCTTTCACCTCCTCTTAAAAACTAAGTTTTTATTTCTATTGATCCTAAGTACACAAATCCTACCTATGTCAAGAATTTCATAATCCCCAATGTAGTTACCACTTCTACACCTTTTGACATCATTAACCATTACAAGAAAACAAAAATTATTTTTTTAAGTCTGGTATTTGAGAACTCATCCAAAACAATTTAATAGGCTAGTATAGTTTATTAAAGGAAGTAGTTCAAGTTCATGTTCCAAAAATTCCACTTCCAAAGAACTACCTCCCACTCCTCATACCACTCCTCATAATATTATTTCTTCTCGCACCCTCCACCTTTGGGAAAGTAAAATGTTTCTATCTAACCTTGTTAGTTAGTGTATATAAACTAGATAATTACATTTTTAACTCCGGTGTCTCTGAAAATGACATGCCTACAAATTTTTCTAAAACTATCATCCTCTCTCTCACTCGTGCTAATTTCCTTTACTATTCCATAGAAATAAAATAAGTACCTCTCGTTGTCTAGGTAATATATGCTCAAGTAGTATTTACATATTTTCCTAAAAAGAAGGTCACGATGAAGATACTCATAGAAAGCATGCCAACCTCATATGGTATTTTGTTGAGATGAAGGTTATGTTTGTTAGTGTAGGTTATTATTTATCCTTTTATTTATTTATTAGGATAATTCTTACACTTGTTGGGTTAGCTTGCTTAGGTGTACTAGTTGTGTGGAGTTAGCTTACTAGTCTTTTGGAGTTAACTTAACTACCAATATCAGTTAGTGGGAGTTCTTCACCACTGATTTAGGTAGTAGTTGCACTTCCCTCCTCCTATATGTACATCTTTCTTATTAAATAATTCAATTCATTCTATTGTAATGTATTGAGCATTATGGATTATGATGGATTTCCATATATGGTATTTTAACTCTTTTGTCTTGTAAATCTAATGTGGTGTGCTATTATCATCTGAGATCGTGGCTTGGAACAATATTATTATTGTTCCTTTCATGGTATTAGATAGATAGATGATGTAGACGTCCACTAAGTTTTTTTTGCAAGCAAGGGTTTATTTTTTCATGTATATGGAATTTTTAGCAATTTTTTGCAGCATGCATTTTTATGCAAAATGGAGTGCGGAATTGGATTTGGAAGGTTCCAAAACCCTAGAATTGATTGTAAACTTGACCATGTTTTGAGACAGTCAAATCTAGGTGCATTCTTTTATCCATTGGATATAAGCATGTACCTTCTGGACACATTCTTTTACCCTCTGGGTATTTCAGTTTTGGATGCAGTCTTTTATCCACTGGATGTAGATCTATACACTATAGGTGCATTATTTTATCCATTGGATATAAGCGTGTACCTTTCGGATGCATTCTTTTACCCTCTGGATATTTTAGTTTTGATGCAGTATTTTATCCACTGGACGTAGATTTGTACCCTATGGGTGCATTCTTTTATCCATTAGATATAAGTGTGTACCTTCCGGATGCATTCTTTTACCCTCTGGGTATTTCAGTTTTGGATGTAGTCTTTTATCCACTGGACACAGATCTGTACCCTATGGGTGCATTCTTTTATCCATTGGATATAAGTGTGTACCTTCTGGATGCATTATTTTACCCTCTAGGTATTTTGGTTTTGGATGCAGTCTTTTATCCACTTTGGACATAGATCTATACCCTCAGGTGCATTCTTTTATCCATTGGATATAAGCGTGTACCCTCTAGACGCAATGATTTACCCTCTGGATATTTTAGGTTTTGGGCACAGGCTTTTATCCTTTGGTCATAAGCATGTATCATGTGGATGCACTCTTTTACCCTTTGGACATTTGGGTGTCACGTGTACCTTTTAAAAATATCAGCATTAAAATATTATTTTAATAGCAAAACCTTGTAGAGCTCATAACTTTTGATCCGTAGCTCGGATTAAGGTGATATTTGTTTTGAAATTGTGTATTTTTTTCAAGATATACGCATTGGTGACATTTTTATACACATATTTAAAATGTAAAAGGTATTATTACTCATTGTAATATTTACATGCACTCAATTATAAAGTGCCAAATTCGGGAGGGTGTTGTGATCACTTGTGGATGCATTTTTGGTTGAGCCCGACGTCCTAAAATTTTGGGTATTGCATTCTTGTATCTATGGGTGTATACATTTATATCTCTCTTATTTGTTGAGATATTTTGGATCTGTATTTTTGACACTTTTTTTGGCATGTTGACAGTCTCTCTTGTGGGGGAGCTATTCTGGTGGAGCCCAGTGTTATTTTGTCATTGTTCGAGTAGTTGATTTTGAAAACTCATACAGATCTGTGGTGTCACTCTACCCATTCTGCAGTATGGGAGGGTGTGGTGTTGATACTACTTCTTCGGGTTTCGTGCCCTTGCCTTGTTACCTTGGCTTTTTCTTGGATTGTGACACTCCTATTTATTTGGATCTCATGTCCTTACCTTGTTGCCTTGGTTTTTCTTGGATCGTGGCACACCTATTTGTAGCAGTTGATCAAATTATGTTTGGTATTTGTTTTTCACTTTTCGACATCACTCCATTGACAATCTCTTTGCATGGAGCTATTTTGGTGAAGCCCAATGTCAATTTTTTTGAGTTATATGATCAAGTAGTGGATTCAGACCATAGTGTGCACCACACTTCTTCAACATTGTACGAGTTTTTGGAGCTAAGCTTCTGAGGATATCTTGCAACAGGATTTTTCTCTCTAATTTTTTATTACTAGTTTTGGGTACCTTACGGTGTCCATTTTTTCCAATTGTTGTACGTGGGTACCTCATCAGGCCTTATTGTTAGGACCCACCTTCTTTTCCACCCACCTAAGCTATGTTTACGGGAGGGTGTTAGTGTAGGTTATTATTTATCCTTTTATTTATTTATTAGGATAATTCTTACACTTGTGTTAGCCCTACACTTGTTGGGTTAGCTTGCTTAGGTGTAATAGTTGTGTGGAGTTAGCTTACTAGTTGTGTTGAGTTAGCTTCTCATTTATGTGAAGTTAGCTTACTAGTATTTTGTAGTTAACTTAACTACCAATATCAATTAGTGAGATTTCTTCACCACTAATTTAGGTAGTAGTTGCACTTCCCTCCTCTTATATGTACATCTTTCTTATTGAATAATTCAAGTCATTCTATTGTAATGTATTGAGCATTATGGATTATGATGGATTTCCATATATGATATTTTAACTCTTTTGTCTTGTAAATCTAATGTGGTGTGCTATTATCATCTCGATATCGCGGATTGGAACAATCTTCTTCTTATCGTACTAATTTCCATTACTATTCCATAGAAATAAAATAAGTACCTCTCGTTGGCTAGGTAATATATGCTCAAGTAGTATTTGCATATTTTCCTAAAAAGAAGATCACGATGAAGATACTCATAGAAAACATGCCAACCTCATATGGTATTTTGTTGAGCTGAAGCTTATGTCGAGATTTTGGTGGAGATATAAAAATGGATTGGTCACATGCCACCATTCTGGTCAATGGTAAAATGAAGAAACTTCTTCCCATCAGGAAAATGAAATACATAGTCCAAAATATGGATGACCCAAGAGTAGATATCATATTTCAAGATTCAAGGTATTATAAATTTTCCATAGCTCCGAAAGAATATGTTGAGATTCCCATGTTGATAGAAGATTATCCAAGTGTCACGGATCTAGTCAAAGAGTATCATGGTGACTTGATGGAATAAAAATTTGAAATCATGTACTTCCCATTGGATGTAATCATGAATACAATATCTCTATTGAGTGACAATGATGGTCATGAAGGTCTTGAATTTTAACCAAGAAATCTTAAGGTGATGATTGTTGTGGGTCATGATTGAAAAATGATATAAAATAAATTATTTCTAGGTAGGTCTCATGTGTCCAATCACGTTCTTAAGAATTTCCATGAAAATTTGTTCAATGAGGATGATTGTGAATATAAATATTTATCTTTCTCATTGGGATAGGGTGACTCTTTCAAGAAGGAATGCATGAGTAAAAATATTTTCATTCCTCTTGAAGTTAAACCTACTCAAGAAGAGGTTTGATTCATTATGAAAATGGACTCCCTAGCGCTTGGTGGTCGAGCTTAGGAAAATCACAATCTAGATATTTCTACCCCAACCTTGTACTCATTATCCTTTCATAAAGATGGATACCTTCTCAATGAATATTTGATAGATGGAATGGATGTGATCCCAAATATAATTATGTTTAGAGTGAAATCCTTCTCAATAAGGATGTATGAAAAATAATAGGCTTGCATCTTGCAATATTCACTCCCTTTAAGGAAAGGATGATTTCATCATGAAGTTGAAATTTGAATTTAAAAATAGAAAAGATGGAGAAGATGATGATTTCCATGTTACATTCCCAACCTTGTGATAATTCTCATTCTAAGATACTAAAGTAATATACACATCACAATTTAAAGAGAAATAAGTAAAGAAATATCTCGATGTGCTTAAAAGAAGATATCTTGGATAAATTTAGAAACATAGGACACGAAGAGGCTTTTGATAGTGTTGAAGCTTCCAAAACATTTTCTGAGAATAAAATTATGAAAACAATGGTCATGAAGAAAATGAAAATAGAGATCAAATTCCTATCAAATTACATAGACATCGGTATGAAAAAATAATCGAGTATGATCAAGACTCATCTTCACAATAATGAAGGAGAATAGGAAATTGGAATGAACTTGAGAATCAATGAAAATATAGAAATAATGTTTAAAAGAAACAAAGGAAATGAATTAACTAAGTGATTCATCAATTTCAAGAATAATCATGCCATATTTCTCAATAAATTAAGAAAGGGATCATATTTTAGTGAGCCCGATAATGGATTCTGAAGAAGATAGGAATTCAAAATACATGTATATAGGTAAGAATTAAATTTTAATTGATGCTACAGTGAAATTGGGTTGTCCCCTACATGTAACATAAGTGATTTAGGTTGTTTCATCTTGTATCCTTTTTTTAATTTTTCCCCTTCCCATTTTGCATTTCCTTTCCTATTGTGTGTTGGTCGTTTTATTCTCTTGGTTGTGTTTGAAATTTTATTATTGTTTCTCACATAATGAATCTATAACTCAATGAATAGAGCACTAGTCTACTAATCCATGGGATTTTACGGGTTCTGTATTTCCCTTTATATTCCAATTTCCCAAAGCTTATAGCCATCTCTTTTCATGCAAAATGTATTACATGAAAAACAACCCACACATCAAATATTTTTTTCCCGGTCGGTGTGCATCCTTCCTAAGTCCCACTCTCACCTTAGCTAAAAGTAATGTCCTAATTTATTTTAAGTTTGTTTCAATGTGCATGGATGATTAAAAATATTATTGATGATTTCACTATGACTTGATGGAAGATAACTTCCGTTAGAGGCCTAAAAGGCCATTTTGTCCATTATGTAGAGAAAATCCCTTAGGAAAGTTTAGAAAATATATTAATAATCTATATGTGATGTTATGGATCCTTGAAATTTTTGGAATTATTTTTGAAATATTTAGGAAACAATTTCTCATTCGGGGATAATGTAATCAATAATGGATTTTCTAGGTGTAGGAACAAACACTCTAATGGTGAAACTTGACTTCTCTGGATGATCTCAATATCTCCATAAAGAGTTGGGAGGAAATAAAATAGGAATTGAAAATATATAATATTTATCTATAAGGTGGTTGTATGCGTACCCAAAATTGTAAGGTATTGTCTTTGCGAGGAGCGGTGTAATAAATGCCCCAATGATGATACAGGTCTCCTCGAAAGGTGTTCGGGATCCAGAAAGAGCTCTTCAAATATGCGTTAACATCCCGCATGCCCCGCTTAGCCCCGTGTCCTTTGTTTTCCCCTTTTTCCCTCTTTCCTCGGCCTCTCAACCTTGATGCGAAACCGCCGCCGCCAGGCAGGCGGCGGGTGTCAACAGGCGGCGCTGTCTGGCCGCCACTGCCCGAGCAGGGGCGGCGGTCTTGTGCGCGCGTTTTCCAAAACTCTCTTTTGGCACGACCCGCGTGAAATATCACGTTTCACCAGCTTTTCTTGCCGACTTGAGCATGCATTAATGTTTTTGGTCCCCTGGAATAGTGTTTTTCCTTTGTTTATTGTTTAGGAGTTCAGTTTGGATTTGATCTTTGGGTGTTTGAATTCCTATAAATGGATTGCTTGCACTCAAGCAAAGGGCTCTGAGTTTTGCTCCAAAGTTTGCTTTTGAATTTCTTGTTACAGCAGATTTAGTTTTCATTTGCTTAGAATTCTTAGTTTTCTCATTGAGTGCTTTGGTTAGTATTGTGTTGCAGCTGGTAAGCCACATATCCAACTTGTGCAAGTGCAAACATTATTTGGGCCCCTCATTCTTGTTTCAAACTCACCATTTTCAGTAGTTCAGTCTTCTAGTTTGCTTAAGTTGATAGTTTAAATCCTTTACATGCTTGGTTGCATTACTCAGCCGTTGGTAAGCCACAGATCCAACTTGTGCAAACAGTATCATTGTTTTTGGAGTAGAATAGTTTAGGCAGCCATTAAAATTGCAGGTTTTTCTCTTCATACAGACTAGTTTCAGGTTCTGGATGCATTTTGTTGCATGATTCGCAGTAGACCTGCTAGGAATTGCATAGGCCAAGCTTTGTACTCTTGCGCTATCCCTCTCCTATCCATATTCTATTCTGTCTCGCATTCTCAAGGCCGTCCATTGATCCAAGTATCTATTCCCGTTGATGCAAGCATTACACACTTTTCTAGATTCACGTGAGCACAAAGAACGAGGAGATCATACCGAGGGGACAAGAACACACACACCGTCCGGATTCGCCACGCTTCTGCGAAATCCAGTGTTTCATCTTTCAAAGTTTTAGTTAGAATTTATCAAATAAAGTAGTTAATCACTTTATTACGGTTATTTCCATTCTCGATATTGCGGGAAGTTTTGGGGATTGATAGTTTCGAGAAAACTATGATTCATTCCTCACTTCTAAGGTAGGATCAAGAATCTCGCAAATAGATTAGTTATTTCGTTGTTTAGAATAGATATACAAAATTGCACGCACAAATAGCTACACTCGGCTATTTTGTTTGTTTTACGTTATTAGTTTAGTTGTCAAATCTAAATATTTTAGATAGTCTTGCTTTCTTATAAATTGCCGAAAAATACAAAAAAGGAATTATATATGCTAGAAGTGTACTTAGATTTTACTTTATTATTTGTTTCATTATCGCTTTTGCATGACAATTACGGGACCTAGGAGCCCAGGAATACATTTTCGAGCCAATTGTGCCCCAACCCAATATCATAGTGGCAGTAACTGACATTGACCAAAACCTTAGGATACAAGTCTTCCAAACAACAACAGACTTCCAACAGATCAGGTCACAGTTGAGAGGGTTAAACGTAGAAGACGACCAAGCACACACATTTTGGTCAAATCAACCAAACTACAGGTTATCCTAGAAAACATCCGCATGACTGTAGAAGGATTTGAAAGAGAACAAATATTCGGGTGCGATCCTTTAGTTCCACAACCAGATGCTGGAGACACCCTCGTAGATATAGATACCAGCTTTAAGAATTCAAGTTGCTAGAACACCTGTGAGGTATTATGAGAAAATCACACAATTACTGATTCTAAACGTAGAGGCTGAGAAAGCTTACGACTACTGGATACTAGGGATTAGAACTTGATCTCACGTATGACCATAACAGGACCGCAACAACCAAGAGTCTACGGTTGTGATCCACAAATCCCACAGCCTAACGAATCCACAAGTCAGTTAGATATAGACACTGGCCTACGTACATTAGTATTTCAGTCTACTCCGATTCCACCTATCATCATTCAACAGTTGTCCCTACTAGACACCACAGCTAACAAAGCTAGAGAATTTTGACTAGGCCAGAGAATCGTCCATAGAGTTGACTATATTCGCCATATGACCCTATCAGGAGAAATACACGAAACCATCCCGGGTCATTTTCCACGCATCCCACAACCCATAGATCGAATCACGCCGAGCTCGATATTGATTGGATCCTTCGAGCGCTCATCCTCGCCGATCGATCTATCACACCACCCAAGTTAGAAGGGCCTTGTTTGCCTTAGATTCACAAATACCATTAGTGCGTGTCGAAGACATTAGACTCCCCAACTAGTTTGTCTGCATATTCTACCCCCACCGGCTGTCTCGGCACGACCTCGGGAGGTCGGGTACGTGGAAGAGTCACTTGTTGATTCTCACGCTCGCCTGTTGCTTTTCCGACGTACAAAATTGGTGAACCCGACGTGAACCAAACAATTATTTCACCTTCTCTTTGAGAAGTTTCATCTTCTCTCTTTCACCTTCGCTCTTTCCCATTATTCTGCGGGTATTCATATACCCCCCGAATATGTCGGGATTTGATGCTTATGGCAGACCCCTCCTGGGTCTTGAGGCATACTACGCCCAACAGAATAGGGAATCATCACCCTCGCTCTCAGTATGGGGTGACAACTATTCAACTAATCAGTTGTCAACACAAACCCCAAGAATCAGATATAGTTCATCTTTTCAAACTGAGGAGTTAGATCAACTCGCTCAAACACAAACAAAGCCTTCAGGCTCAAACAATATGACATTGACTGGAGAATCTGCTTCATCTCCTCAGGTGCTACTTAGACCACATATTAGCAGACAATCAGATCCATACTCAGTTCTAGATGATGAGTACTCAATACGTTATCTTAGGAATGAACAACGCTCTCAAGGCATGTACCCCGTAGGAATTTTACAAATACAAATTTTGAGTTCTCTCCTCAAGAAAATACCTCTATGCCATCACATATAGAAAATACTCTCAGAGATGCTTGGCAGGATAGTGATCAGTTCATAGCAGGATATCACATACCTCCGCAAAGCCATGTTATACAACAAACGCCACCAAGGCACGATATCGTGACTTCACCAAACGAAGTCATTTCAACTCTAATAGAAAAGGTTAGAGGATTAGAACTTGCCCAAGCAAGTCAAAATTTGAAATTCATACAAACAGGGAGTTCCAATCCTCCGCACCATCCTAGCCAAGTAGATCTCCTCACAGGAGTAGGCACGTTAGGTATGACTCCTCAGTATTCACAACAAGTACCAACTAGACCCACTATCGCTAGCACAGTTCCTCCTGGTCCGGTACAGAGCAATCCATTCCTGGATAGTACCCCTTCGTACTTAAACATGTACTCCAAATCGCCACAAGGGGATATGTACTCATCCCCCTAAGCATGTTTGCTCCAACGCAGGGACCTCCTTATGCCCCTGCCAACGCGTACGTTATGCCATATCAACAACCCGTTCCGCCACCACCTCCTCAAAGGCACCATCAATGGTTGAGACATATGCAATAGGGACTTATTCGTAATACTTAAAGGAGCCCTTAGATTTTGCCATAAGAAGCGTTATGCTTCCAAGGCCTCTTCCCGATTTGCCCAAATTCAAGGGTGAAGGAGATCCAAACGCACATCAAAAGCTTACGCTACGACCATACGAGAATTACTCCCTTGGGACGGGGTTGTTGCTAAAATATTTCCCCAAACCTTGGAAGGCATCGCTCTCGATTGGTATTATAGAATACCTGAAGCTTCCATACATTCATTCAAACAACTCGTGTCTCGAGTTCATCAAAGCCTTCGACATAAACAAACTATTAAGAACAGAATCGGGAATTCTTGCATATCAAACAAGAACACAACGAATCATCACCCATTTCATCCGAGAGGTGGCATACGGTTCTTTATTCATCGCCAGTGCTCCAAACATGGATCGATGGAACTATGTGATTTATTCCTTCATTCTCTCGGTAGAAGTGAAGGAAGAAGTCCAAGTTCCCACTAAGGACTTATGATGAGGTACTTGAGAGTGCTCTACGAATTGATCAAGCAAAGAATAGATAGTGGCCATAAGATGTATGGAGCAAAATGGGAGGTTAATCACCTCCACTCAAAATACTACAACTACCACAAATGTCAATCAAGGACCCAAAATCCTTAACAAAAATCGTGGGGTAACAACATGGGGTAATCGACCAGCCCAAAAGGGTAAATGTCGTTAATACTCCGTCACAAATAAACAACCAAAGAAACAACAACTTTACCCCGATGATCAATACGGTGGATTTTAATAATCCACAACAACAACGGCGAAATCGCATGCAAGGGCTAAGCCAAAACTCATTTGGTTACCAAAACCAAAGTCAAAACCAAAAACAACAATTTCAAAACTTTGGTCCTAATAGGCAACAATTTGATCGAATTTTAGGCCACAATACACACCAAACCAACAAAACGGGAATTATAATCCCAATTCTTATTGTGGTTTCCATAAAATTCATGGTCACGACACTAGAACGTGCCGTGACTACAATAAATTTATGCAACGTTTGCCAGAAGAACAAAGACAGTTCTTCACAGACTTGTTTTGGCCAGATCCCGTCTCATCATCACCAAATACTCTCACAAAGGCGCGCCCCTCGAAATGCTCCCCTCGGGATCTTTAGCGATCCGCTCCCAAATCATGATAGCAATAGGCAATCCAACTGGAACAAACAAAGGCGCAATAACAGGAAACAACGATCACGAGGCCTCAACTTCGCTAAATCCGTTAGTCGCGCCACAACTAGGAAGTCAACCACGACCTAAGGTAGTTGGATTAGTGGAGTTAGACTCCGAATTACCCGTTGAAGCAATTACGAGGACACGAGAGTATTTCTCTCAACCAAGTCCAAGCCATCTACCGGAAACAGATAACATCCAGCAAACCGTAGCAAAACCTATCGGTGCTTACGATCTAATTAATGATCTAACAAAAACCTTCTCACATATTTCATTCCTTGATTTACTAAAGAATTCCCCTGCTCACAGGGCTGCTCTTTTAGAGGCGTTAGGTTTGGGTCATTTAATTAGTATCACTCCACCACCAGAAGCACAAGTAAATCATATAGACTTTGATGTTTATCCTCCTAGGACAAAGCGGATAGGGATGTCGAATTCATATTCGAAATAAGTAAAATGCCTACGAGATGCTTTGAGATCGCACGCCGAGGTGATCCAAATTTACACTGCAAGTACAGGTTTATAATAATTATGTAAAATAGGCAATGGTTGATGATGGAGCTGCGGTTAACATAGTTCCTTTCTCTTTTCTCCAAAAATTGGGATATGGTGAAACAAACTGCTCCACTACTCAAAATACCTTGAGAGGCTACGATAGCCTTAAAGCCACGTCGATAGGAACCATAATACTACCGGTCACTTTGGGACCTAAAACAATCCTGACTGAGTTTTATATTATAGATCGGGAAACTAACTATAATATGATCCTCGGCCAACCGTGGATACATCGAATGAAGGTAATCCCTTCCACGCTATTTCAAGAAATAAGATTCTTACATCTGGGAAAGGTATTTGTAGCCAAAGGTGATCCAAAGCCATTTGACGTACACCTAGCTGATTTAAAGAAAAGACCAGGGGTGCACTCAGAATTCGAACTGCCAACGAATCAACTTAATAAACCCTCTGACCCAAAGCCAGAGGAAAAGTTGATACCTACGACGGATCTTGAAACCATCAGCGTAGCCAAAACAACCCCAATTCCTGGCGGTAAAACTAAAGAAACTGTATCATTAGGGACTACTGCGAAAATCGTTGAATTAATAGAACAAGATTTACCAATGTTCTTACCATTTGATTCGACAGGCATGGGATTTTCCCTAGGTGTTGGTTCCTTGCCAGCAGAAGATCTCTGTATGGTAGAAGTAGAGTGTGCAAACACAGTAGATACACCTACATCCATACTCCCGGCTAAGTATTGGACTCTCCATTTCGATGGAGCTAAATGCCGCTATGGAGCAGGGGCAGGTATAATTCTTACCTCGCCCGAGGAGAAGGTCCTCCCATTCTCTTTTAAGTTTAACTTTGAATGCACAAACAACGGCGCTGAGTACGAAGCTCTCCTCCTTGGCCTTACCTTAGCCAAAAGAATCGGTATTGATAACATCGAGTCCCTGAGACTCGCAGCTAGTAACAAATCAAGTTTCAAAAATGTATGAAACTAAAGCTGAACATTTACAACTCTACAAAAACGCTGTATTAGATTTAAGCAAGGAGTTTAATTTCATATCCATTGAAGCAATCCCGCGAGAGAAAAATCTTCTCGCCGATTCAATAGCAACTTCGGCATCACGCTTCACTCCAAGCAATGAGCTAGAAGATACTCACTTCACAGTATCCATTCGTAACGAACCATTGATAAAAACAATGACAAATCCTCTTTCAAGCGGAAATGAATCTACCGTTCTAGACCATGTTGGAAATGATGCGGCTACTTTGGATTACTTAAATGCCTATGCAGCATTACATCGCTCCTGTCACACACTAGATTTATCTCTGATCCCGCATTCATCTTCCTACTTCGGAAATCCCGTAACGGATCTTCCCTCGCAAAGGGAATCTAGCATATACGCAATAGAAAATGGGGATGATATAGATCTACCTCCAGCACCACCTGAGTTCGAAGAGGGTAACGCCTCTTTAATCGAAGAAACAATCGATGTCAACATTGGGACAGAGAATGAACCAAGGATATTGAAACTAGGTTCTTCATTAACCCCAGAAGAAGTAGAAATACATACTCAGGTTCTCAAAGAACATCAAGGCATTTGCATTTAATTACAAAGAGATGACAGGAGTCGCACCCCACATTGCGGTGCACAACCTCGTCACTAGATCGATGCTGGCCAATTAAGCAAAAATCGAGACCTATGAAGCCCAAGGTAGCTCTTATGGTAAAAGAGGAGGTAATAAAACTCCTTCAGGTAGGATTCATCAAGCCAGTTGACTACTCCCAATGGGTATCAAATATCGTTCCCATTCTCAAGAAGAATGGAAAGATACGCATCTGCATAGACTTAGGGACATTAACAAAGCATGTCCTAAGGATGACTTCCCATTACCATCTATCGATGTCATTGTTGATGCAACAGCTGGGTTTGAGCTCTTGTCTCTCATGGATGGATTCTCGGGATACAATCAAATCAGAATATCCGAGCAAGATCAAGCTAAAACCACCTTTATAACTCCTTGGGGAACCTATTGCTACGCTGTTATGCCATTCGGTCTCAAGAACGCCGGTGCCACGTACCAGCGGGCTATGACTTATATATTTCACGATTTAATTCATAAAATCGTGGAATCCTACGTAGATGACTTGTTGGCTAAAGCCAAGAAGCGTTGTGACCATCCCGAAGTACTCCGTGTCATTCTTTCACGTTTAATAGAATACGGAGTTACGCTAAATCCGAAAAATGCGTCTTTGGTGTAACAGGAGGAAAGCTCCTAGGTTACATCATATCGTCACGAGGGATCGACGTTGATCCAACCAAAATTCGGGCTGTCCTCAAAATGGTCCCACCTTCGAGTGAATCTGGAATCAGATCATTTCTCGGGAAGCTGGGTGCAATCCGGAGATTCATCCCGGACTTAAGCTTCGCTATTCATCCAATCAATAATTTACTCAAGAAAGACTATAGCATTGATTGGACTGAAGACTGCAACGAAGCTTTCAACGCAGTTAAACACTTCTTACTGTCACCACCTACGCTAATGCCACCTAAGCTAGATCGCCCATTAATTCTATACTCACGGGCTACCGATGTTTCGTTAGCTTGCATGCTAGCCCAAGAAGACGATGACAAAAGAGAACGCGCAATTTATTTCATTAGCCGAACATTGCTCGACTATGAAACACGTTATACACAAGTAGAGCAAGAATGTTTTGCCATAGTTTTCGCAACCAAACGCCTAAGACACTACATGCTAAATCAAGAGACAAGGGTCATGGTAAAAACTGACCACTTACGAACCTTCCTTACACAAGGGTCCCTATCTAAAAAGGTAGGACGCTTTATAACCTTAATGGGAGAGTTCGAATTAACTTTTGTAAACCAAAAGTTAGTTAAAGGGCAAATCATCGCAGATTGGTTAGCTTATAACCCGCTAGACAGAGGTGACTTAGTAGACTTAGACTTTCAGACGAATGCGTGTATTACGTCGAAACCCGACTCTCGCTATATCTCGAGTGCCCTAGGTACGCTGATATCATTAGTTATATCATGGACCATAGATACCCAGAAGGAGCTACACCTCAACAAAGAAGGCGGTTACGCATTATCGTAGCTAAATACGTCATTATAGAGCAAGTGCTCTATCGGAAAGCATTCGATGGAATGCTCTTAAGGTGTGTTGACACAGAAGAGTCCAAGAAGATTCTCCATGAATCTCACAGCGGTATATGTGGAGGCCACTTCGGCGGCCATGCCACTGCTCGGAAAATACATCGAATGGGCTATTTCTGGCCCACTCTGGAACATGACGCGATAGAGTTTGCACGTAGGTGTCATAAGTGCCAAGAATTCTCTCACAAGATCCACATGCCAGCACAGGCTCTGCAACCAATCACTACTCCATGGCCCTTTTCTACATGGGGCCTGGACTTGATAGGGAAGTTCTCTCCCTCCTCCACAGACGGCCACAATTTTATAATCACGGCCACTGAATATTTCACTAAATGGGTAGAGGCCATGCCTCTTACAACTGTACTCTGTTCTCATAATCGCTAAGTTCATTTTGAACCAAATCATTTGCAGGTACGGTATCCCACAAATTATTATCTTAGATAATGGAACTTCTTTCAAGAATGAAGAAGTACGTGAGCTATGCAACAAATTTAAAATCAGCCATCATACGGCTTCCTTGTACTATCCCTAAGCCAATGGGCAGGCTGAAGCAACGAACAAAACACTGAAAGCCATTCTCCTTAAAACAGTGAAAGAAAACAAGCGGGATTGGCATTTGAAATTATATCCGGCCTTGTGGGCCCATCGAACCTCAATAAGAACTCCGACAGGAGCAACTCCTTTCTCCCTGGTATTTGGGTCAGAAGCAGTTCTCCCACTCGAAGTTGAAATCCCCAGTCTCCGCATTTCGCTACAAGGGATTCTGGATGAGGATGCTTACCGAGAAGCACGTCTTTCTCAATTAGAAATCCTGGATGAAGCTAGGTTAGATGCTGAACAATGACATAGAGTCTATGCCGACCGAATGTGCCGGCAGTATAACAAGAAAGTCTATGAACGTGACATATACGAAGGTGACCTAGTTCTGAGGTTAGACAGCCGGATCGATAAGAAGACCGGCGAAGGAAGGAAATTCCGGCCCAAATGGTTGGGCCCATACCAAGTCATGAAAGACTACGGGAATGGCGCTTATCTCTTATGCATGCTAGAAGGTGAGGAGTTTGGCGAAACAGTCAATTCCCTCCACCTCAAACGTTTCTACGCATAAGCAGCAAGCGCTGCCTATATAACTATCTACATCGCATTTTCATATAAATTAGGATCATTTTGTCCACTTGTTCTTACACAAATTGTGATCAAGGAATCTATTCTCAAAGCAATTTATTACAAACTCGTGATGTTTCTGGCATAAAGTTCTTTAATCATACCTCTCCATCTTCGATATCATCAATCAATTCAGAATCTTTTATCTAATAAAATCAGACATGACGAAGTCCTAACGGTAACCATACCAAGCTCTGCAAGTTTGTTCTCGCTTTGGTTTCTTCTTAGGATAGGTGTCTTGCCTATGGTCTATTCTAGAAGCTTCATGGTGTCACATCTATCCCATATGCACATCTCTTTGGAAATAAGAATATACTGACATCTTACTCAAACAAACAAGTCAAGAAGTGATTAAACAGAAAATTTTATTTTACACATTTCCTTGCCCCACCAACCTTCGGTGATGAGCTTGCGTCTCTTACTAGTGACGTAGGGTTGGGAAAGGATGGAAATGCCCTTACTTGCCTATGCCTTGCCCACGGTGATAAACCCATGCTTCTTACAGGTAGCATGGGGCAAAGTGTAGGGGGTCCTCTAGACAAAGTAAATGTTAAAAGGTCATAAACAAACAATTCAAACTTTGAGTCAAAAATGAATGAATCAGATATTCAAAATTCCAAAAAGAGTTAAAAATCCTAAAAAAACCCAGATTTTGTCTACTATGTGGCCATCTATGGGTCTAAGTCTGGATAAACCGCAAGGTAAGTTACATCCAAAACTTTGAAGTCATTCAGGTAGAGTAAGCTTGTAGTTTTCAATTTGGTTCCACCAAAGCTTCGTCTGTCTTTCATCACTATCACTTCACCATATTTCATAACTTGCGCCCTTCTTGGCTCTTGGTGATGAGCTCTCGCATCTTCTAGTTGCATGGAGTTAAGGGTGGGGCAAGTCAATCTGTTCATCATACTGGTTGTTCTCATCACTTTGCCAAAACAAATCATGAGGTATCCAAATTGCTAAACAAAAGTTAAGATTCAAGATCACAATATATATCTACAATATCATGTATCAAAGATCATGAAATACAAAAAGAAAGCAAACATTTGCATCATCTGCTTTTCCATTGCATAAATTTTAGAAAGCATATAAAACATACATCGTAGTATACACGAATAAGCTAGAAACAGAAAGGGAAAACACAAGTGACAAAGTTTTGATCCAAAATCGACGCATATATATAAATAATCAATATTTGTATACAATGCCATCATGCACTAGGCATGGTCAAAACGCTCAAAGATCCCGTGATACACAAAAGAATCTATAATACAAAAATACATGAGAGCCAAGTGGCCTCTCAACCCCTGCGCGATCCCACCGAAGGTGCGCGCCTCGCTAGGACTCGCTACGCCGGCGCTCTGAATGGATGGAGGGCTCAGGGTCCCGAGGAGCAGCCGTGGTCTCGCCATGAGAGTGGCTCCTCATAAGACGCTCGGCTGTCCTATAGCCTGCCAACTCTGTACGGAGAGTCGACACCATCTTGGCCACATGCCAAATGGGAGCGAAGACGTCGGTGTGCCTGCCGGCTGCTGAGGGCTCCCCGGCATCTACAGATAACTCTGCATGGGTCTTATCCATAGGGATCATCAGAGAATCAGTACATACCCTATGGATTAGATCCCGCCACTCGTCAACAGTCTCTGCAAAACAAAGAAGAAAGACAAATTAGAAACTAGGCGAGAGGCTAAAATATACAAGATACAAATATAAGGAGAGATAGCAGTTAAAACAAGTCCTAAATCAAACTAACACTAAAAGAGGAGAGGATAACTTACTCGGGTCACCGGGCCTCCAAGATGGGTCACTAGGGCCAGCACCCGCTGCAGATGCCGCCGCCGACTGAGGAGCTGCTCCTGTAGTTGGGGCAACATGACGCCCCGCAACGGACTCATCATCTCCACCATGGCCCCGGGAGAGTGGCTCCTCGGAAACCAGAGTCTCTCTCTCTGCGCTCTGCTCCGCCCTCTCCGCCTGCATGATATCCTGAGTATCATGCCACTCAGGATCACTCTCATCCATCTGCTCCTCCGACCCTCCCTCTGTGGACTCCTCAGAATCGGAGTCAATATCTATAGGGTCATCGCTACTATGAGCAGGACCCGCGGTAATCCGAAGTAAAGGTGCCCGAGGCGCACCAGCTCTCCCTCTGGCCCGAACTATCCCCACGGCTGCAATAGGAATGCCAGGGGTAACCACTGTCCAACCACGGCCTCTAGGCCCCCCTCTAGCCTCCCGAACTGATCTGTAAACTGGTGCTACTGGAGGAAGCATGCCCACATATGGGAGGCCGAACTGCTGAGGAACCCTGCTGAAAGGATGTACCTCCACCCGTCCCACACGGTCAATAAGCTGCCCTGTAATGGAGCAGGAAACCAATGTCATGGCCTCCTCTCCCCATACGCCGGCCATAAGCTGGTACGGTGTGGCCTCCATATCTGCTATGGTAAGGGAAGCTACCGGCTGGTGAGGTGCTCTAAGCACCGACATATCTGACCACTTGGCTGCCCTCACAGCCCCAGGATCTGCCACCTCCATGCCTCTGCCATAGGGAATGAAGCGCTCATACACCCAACTCATAACTAGAGTAGGGTGACTCAAAGACTGTCCCTGTAAACGGACCACCCTATATAAGTCGTGATAGGTGGTCCCCAAAATGTCTGCCCCCCAGGCGTATATCCGGCCATGCCCCTCTATCTGTGCAATGATGGGGGCCCAACAGTATAACAAAGTGTCCCCTCCCTTGTCCCCGATCAGTCTCGAGGCAAGGATCCCCATGATGGCCTGTCGAAATACGGGGATGGGCAAAGAAGGAATGGATCTAACTCTCACTCCCTTCTTCGGCCCCGTGGAAATAGCTGCATCCCCCATATAACCTGCCCACTGTGCAATCTGTGCTCTGGACCCAGCTGTCTCCAGTGTGAGTCTCCTCCCGATGATCGGGACCCCAAGATACGGTAAACGTCCTCTAGAGTAATAGTCCACTCACCGCGGACCCCTGGCATTCGGAAAGTGTTCTGATTCGCATCCCAATAAGAAAATAAGTCACAAAGGATGTGACTCGATGGCGTAACATGGGGCACACACGATATACGCAATATCCTGGCCCTTTGTAATGTGTCCTCCTCGTCTGGCGAAAGGGCATCCAATACCCCGGGCAACCAATCACACTCTCTCCCTCCTTCTAATGTACTCCTCCCTCGCTTTGCATACACCCAAAAACACACCAAACAGAGCAAGTTAGTATCTAATCAATACAGGAGAGTCATAAAAATGTACGAAACGCAAAAATATAAGTATAAGTCTCCAAAACAAGTTTCTTTGCATTCTGTTCAAAACCACCGCTCTGAGCAGGGGGGCGGTTTTGTAACCGCCGCCTTAAAGGCGGTGTCTAGTAACCGCCGCCCGATCGGGCGGTGGTCTCTGCCCGCCACCACAGGCCGGCGGCGGTCGCGGTCCGAAAACCCGCGCGGGTTTTTAACCCTAAAAAGTCCAAAAAATGCAAAGATAGACCATTTTAGCTAAAAAAAGAACCTACCCAGTAGGCGCCCCCCCTAGATGGACCTTTTGAACCGAACATTTTCAAAAATAACCCCCCCATTACAAATAATTTGCCATTTCAAATTTGAAAGGGGAAAAATGCAAAATTGAAGAAAACCAACCTGTGATCTCGTGGGGTGGCGTTCCACACGTGGAGGCATGATCACAATCTCGCTCCGGATGTTTCGACTCTATTCGCGCAAGAAACCGTCACCGTGGGTCCCAGAGCTCAAAATTTATCAAATCAACTCGCGCAAATGAATAGGAAAATGGGCCCACTTTCATATATATATTGTTCTATTTCGTCTTAAAATGACTTTTTCGCAGGTTTGGAGCGCTGATGGAGGTAAGTTTCTATCCCCGCATGAATGGTACGTTCTCCTTCCCTATTATTTTAGCGTTTATCTTCCAAGTTATTGCATCTATCTGCACTTGAGTTCTCTTTTCATTTTGCAGGTGGCGGGAATTCTGGATGGCGTCATTTCGACACACGGACGTGTAAGGTATAACTTCTAACTTCCCATTTCGGGACTGCCATACTCAGACCCACCGTTTTATGCCTCTTCATGGCTAAAACGCTTCTCTGAGGGGGCAATATGTACGTACCCAAAATTGTAAGGTACTGTACTACGGAGCGGTGTAATAAATGCCCCAATGATGATACAGGTCTCCTCGAAAGGTGTTCGGGATCCAGAAAGAGCTCTTCGGATATGCGTTAACATCCCGCATGCCCCGCTTAGCCCCCGTGTCCTTTGTTTTCCCCTTTTTCCCTCTTTCCTCGGCCTCTTCAATCTTGATATGAAACCGCCGCCCGCAGGGCGGTCCTGCTCAGAACCCCGCCCGAGCGGGCGGCGGTCTTGTGCGCGTTTTCCAGAACACTCTTTTGGCGCGACCCGCGTGAAATATCATGTTTCACCAGCTTTTCTTGCCGACTTGAGCATGCATTAATGTTTTTGGTCCCCTGGAATAGTGTTTTTCCTTTGTTTATTGTTTAGGAGTTCAGTTTGGATTTGATCTTTGGGTGTTTGAATTCCTATAAATGGATTGCTTGCACTCAAGCAAAGGGCTCGAGTTTTGCTCCAAAGTTTGCTTTTGAATTTCTTATTACAGAGATTTAGTTTTCATTTGCTTAGAATTCTTAGTTTTCTCATTGAGTGCTTTGGTTAGTATTGTGTTGCAATTTGGTAAGCCACATATCCAACTTGTGCAAGTGCAAACATTATTTGGGCCCCTCATTCTTGTTTCAAACTCACCATTTTCAGTAGTTCGGTCTTCTAGTTTGCTTAAGTTGATAGTTTAAATCCTTTACATGCTTGGTTGCATTACTCAAATTAGTTGGTAAGCCACGATCCAACTTGTGCAAACAAAGATCATTGTTTTTGGAGTAGAATAGTTTAGGCACCATTAAAATTGCAGGTTTTTCTCTTCATACGATTTGAGTTTCAGAGTTGGATGCATTTTTTTGCATGATTCACAGAGACCCCGCTAGGAATTGCATAGGCCAAGCTCAGCTCTTGCGCTATCCCTCTCCTATCCACATTCTATTCTGCGTCGCATTCTCAAGGTTGTCCATTGATCCAAGTATCTATTCCTGCTGATGCAAGCATTACACGCTTTTCGGATTCACGTGAGCACAAAGAACGAGGAGATCATACTCTAGGGGGACAAGAACACACACACCGTCATTCGCCACTGTTCTGCGAAATCTAGGTTTCATCTTTCAAAGTTTTAGTTAGAATTTATCAAATAAAGTAGTTAATCGCTTTATTACGGTTATTTCCATTCTCGATATTGTCAGGGAAGTTGTGGGGATTGATAGTTTCTGAGAAACTATGATTCATTCCTCACTTCTAAGGTAGGATCGAGAATCTCGCAAATAGATTAGTTATTTCGTTGTTTAGAATAGATATACAAAATTACACAGACAAATAGCTACACTCGGCTATTTTGTTTGTTTTACGTTATTAGTTTAGTTGTCAATTCTAAATATTTTAGATAGCTGCTTTCTTATAAATTGCCAGAAAATACAAAAAAGGAATTATATATGCTAGAAGTGTACTTAGATTTTACTTTATTATAGTTTGTTTCATTACTGCTTTTGCATGACAATTACGGGACCTAGGGAGCCCAGGGAATACATTTTCGAGCCAATTGTGCCCCAACCCAATATCATAGTGGCGGTAACTGACATTGACCAAAACCTTAGGATACAAGTCTTCCAAACAACAACAGACTTCCAACAGATCAGGTCACAGTTGAGAGGGTTAAACGTAGAAGACGACCAAGCACACACATTTTGGTCAAATCAACCAAACTACAGGTTATCCTAGAAAACATCCGCATGACTGTAGAAGGATTTGAAAGAGAACAAATATTCGGGTGCGATCCTTTAGTTCCACAGCCAGACGCTGGAGACACCCTCGTAGATATAGATACCAGTTTAAGAATTCAAGTTGCTAGAACACTGTGAGGTATTCTGAGAAAATCGCACAATTACGATTCTAAACGTAGAGGCTGAGAAAGCTTACGACTACTGGATACTAGGGATTAGAACTTGATCTCACGTATGACCATAACAGGACCGCAACAACCAAGAGTCTACGGTTGTGATCCACAAATCCCACAGCCTAACGAATCCACAAGTCAGTTAGATATAGACACTGGCCTACGTACATTAGTATTTCAGTCTACTCCGATTCCACCTATCATCATTCAACAGTTGTCCCTACTAGACACAACAGCTAACAAAGCTAGAGAATTTTGGACTAGGCCAGAGAATCGTCCATAGAGTTGACTATATTCGCCATATGACCCTATCAGGAGAAATACACGAAACCATCCCGGGTCATTTTCCACGCATCCCACAACCCATAGATCGAATCATGCCAGAGCTCGATATTGATTGGAGCCTTCGAGCAGTCATCCTCGCTGATCGATCTATCACACCAGTCCAAGTTAGAAGGGCCTTCTTTGCCTTAGATTCGCAAATACCATTAGTGCGTGTCGAAGACATTAGACTCCCCAACTAGTTTGTCTGCATATTCTACCCTCACCGGCTATCTCGGCACGACCTCGGGAGGTCGGGTACGTGGAAGAGTCACTTGTTGATTCTCACGCTCGCCTATTGCTTTTCCGACGCGTACGGTGGTTATATCAATTTTTATCTAAGGTGTGAAGGTTTCTTGAAGCATTCCAAACAGGATAATTGCCTCTCTTTATTGTGGACAAAAATGGGCCTAAATTTTTAATTTCATGTCATATAATTTTTTTAAATTTATTAAATTGATATTATAATGTGTTTTGGATTCAAAATAATATAATATTTAACCCCAAAACATTAATCTAAGCTTATGTCATGAGAAAATCAATTTTATTAGATATTTCTTGACATCTAAAGCCAAAACTACCTTCCACTCTTGGCCCAGGCACACCTTTCACCTCCTTGTGTCCCAATTGTATCCTAGGGGACAAGGGGGGAATGAGTGATAGAAATTTTTACCCTCATCCTCATCCCCAAGGTGCACTTTGGAGCCATGTGTTTCCAAGGATTGGAATTTTGTTGATTGATTATATGTTGTTGAGATTTACCATTACTACATCAAGAAATAAAATGTAATTTTACTCTATTTTTATTTTTATCTTCCTCTACCCTCTCTAATTTAATTTTTTTTTTAAATTATGTTATTTTAAAACCAAGAAAGGTTTTTGTGCCTTTGATAAATGAATAAATAGAATTGTGTGTCTACAATTTGATAGTCTTATCATTGTTAGCATTGTTGTGTTATTCTAATTGAATGTGGACCTACTCTAGTTGATGTGTTTTAATTGTATAATCCTAATCACAAAACTAATCCTCTCTCATTATTTATGTGACTCCCTTTACCTCTCCTCACAATTAATTCCTTCATTATACCCCACATTAGAAATTTTCCATAGGTCTAGTTGAGTATTCTGTGTGATCCCCTACCTAACAGCCACCCCTTAGATTTAGGTAGTTACATTAAATAATGGGATCCTCCCCATACACTATAAGTATGGGTTTATGCCAATTATCATGGGTGGAAAGTAATAATTTACATTCTAAAAATTATTTCTCCAACAAGTTTCTTACTATAATTATAGATGGTGATGAGAATTCATATCCCACTGGATCATTTATAATTGAGGGTTCTTACTTAAAGAAAGTAGATGAAGAGAGATATAGAACAATAAATTTTATTGATTACATACCACATATGGATCTTCTCATTTACAACCACCTTGTCATTTCTACATGTCTTTATTTGACATCAATTCCATCTTGTGGTAAGAGAGATAAGTGGAAGTTCCATCTAGAAGACCATGAAAGGAAGTTATATATTTTTAAAGATAGACAAGAACCCAATTCCATTCATTAGATTTTTATATTATTTTTGGATATATCATTTGTATAATTTTGATTCATAATATGAAGATGCATACATTACATATGAATACTTGAACTATGTTTTAAGAATTAAAATGTATTACATATATGATCTATGGGGTGTTAGAAGCACAATGGAATGAGAGGAGGAAGGTAGAATAAGTCATTCAAAAACTTTTAACCAATTTTATTTAACTTGTATAAATCATTAACCATTCGACCATGCATTAATTGTGAGGTTATCAATATGAAACAACCATTCATAAGAGCATAAACCAAGAGAGTACACTAGAATTTTTTTATGTAAAGTGGAAAAACCTCAAGGGAATAAAGCCCACGAAACTTTTGAATTACTCAATCTAAAATACTTTCATGAATATGACACATCACACAAGATTTGTTTACTAAGGTACCAACCCCACAAAGAACACCCACCCCTATTTATCAAGGAACCCTCCCACCAAGGAGGATACAACCCCCTCAAATGATTGACCACAAACTTAACCACCTAAAGATGAATACCACTGATGTATTGTTTATCCTACATCATATAGTGATCATAATTTCATCTCATACACTTAAAAACCCTATTCAAACACACTATATCCTACTTCTCTCAATATTTATTTTTCATAGGATGAATAGGTAGATTGAACTATATTATTATCTATTATATATTTACCAACCATTCATACCATCTTTCACATTTCTCCTAAATCCCTCATACCTATTTCAAACTCTCTCTTAGCTCGCTCATTCTTCACTCTCATAACTAGCCAAAATGAGAAAATATAACACTCATATATACATGGCTCAACTCCTATACACCTATAGGTCAGCCATGACCATTAACATAGGTCATAACAAAAAAATATACACCTACATACTCATATAAAATCATAACATGAGACAATATAGGTTGGCATAGGACCAAGAAAGTCAAACATGCACAATTAGGCCTAAAAGACTTAATCCATCTCCACTAAGAACTTCATGGACCATAATGGCAGAATCCAGAACCATTATGCCTACAAAAATATTATAACATGTCATATACATCCTTTTAAAATTTACCACAAGCTCAATAACCTATGGACCATCCATTTTCTTCAAGTCACCATTAAGTAGGATTGTTTCCTACTCATTTTGAGCACCTCCAAAAGACCAATATTCAAATATGAAGACCTATCTTCTAAAAAAACCTAAAATATGGAATGTAGAAAATAATTGGAAATTAAATAACACAAGTAAAATCTCAAACTAATTTAGGCATCATGAATCGACCCATAGAGCCATCAAAACATCTTTAACGTTCAGGATACAAATGTTTCCTAGAATACAATATTGGAAACTTGACCTTCTCACATCTGTAAAAACACTTTAATGACTTATAAATTCAAGTATTATTATAAATTTTAACTCCTCATAACTATACAAAGGATAGGCATCATGAACCAATCCAAGATATTTTACTTCCATACCAATTTCATTAAAGAACCTATACTTCCCTGAAACCCTTTCAAGTAGGTCCACGGATGACCTCAACCTTGTCAAAAAATATGACTTATATAATTAAAAACAATAATTCATAATGTAATATTTGATGTTTAAAACACATCCATTGTCATTAGAATCATCAATTTAGGCCACACATTCCCAAGAAGTTTCTTCCTCCATGATCGCCAAAATTGTCTGTTAAGCTTAAAAACTAGTCTCAAAATTTGGACTGTAAAGACCTCCAAATGAACTCACCAAGATTTAAATTCACTTCAAACATCTATAATATCTCACCATATAATAATAAAATAAATGTAGACATTTTTTCTAATGGAAAACCTGAGAGAAAAATGAAATTTCCAAAAAAAAAGAAAATATGAGTGGGCTCCACCTATATTCAAGATCTCAAATCACCACCATCTGAAATTTGGGAGATCCCTTTCATCCTCAAATCATAAAATTTTATTATTCAATGCATTTTGAGCTCACACCATCAATTTTTCCTCCATCTCTCATGAACTAGGGTTTAGGTAGGGTTGTTATCCTCTTTGGCGTCTTAAAATTGTTCATAAAGATTCAACCCTTATTCAACTTCATTCCAACTATGAGATCTTATTATATCCATGTGTCAACATCCCTTCCTAAAAGGACCAGGTACCCACACATACTTTTCACCTTCTAAAAACCATGATTTATCTCATATTGAGCTAAGAAATATGACTTCTTGATCACAAGATAGAGCTAAAAATTCATATCTTGTAAAATTATAATCATACCAACTTGAAAAATTTTCCACATCTCGAATAAATCCTCTCTTAACTTCCCAAATTATCACCTAAATATTCTTGTCATTGCATCTTCTCAACCACCATGACTTCCCTAACTAGGTCATGAAATTAGGTCTAGTTTATACCTAAATAGAGTAGGAAAACACGATACATTTGCTTCAAATATCTTCAAAAGACCGTAAATTTTTAAGAAAATGTGTCTAACACCTCTCCATTCCCTGATGGGCCTACATACCTCTGAAAATGACATTCATGCTCCATTAGGCCTCTAATCACCTAGACTAGGTCTAGATGAACACATGCAACCCATTATCAAACTCATTTTTCACCTATTGATACCTATATGAGTGTCTCAAGACACTCTCATCATGTTATCCATGCCTCCACCATGCTTCTCAAGCCTCCATGCATCTCTATCCTTCATATGCCATCACCTATGCTGACTAGACCTCTTGAATAGGTCTACTTGGCTAAGAAATTATCACCTTCTTCACTCTTGCACTCATGTCACTCTTTGTATGCTTATGAAATCATAACTACAAACTTACTCTTGCACTCATGACATCATTCTTTTTCGTTAATGTACATTTCACATCAATGACAACACTAGCACACATATGCAAATAATCTCTCCCTTTTACATTAATGGAAAACAACCTAGTATTTCTCTACCTTTTTACATTAATAACAAAGCACATACTCGTTAGCACATATAAATCACATTCGATACATATTAGGAGCATATCTTGGTTGGAATCATCAAACAACAAAAATACCCGTTACTCATTTTCTTGACTCTGCTTTTGGCTTTATGAGAGCATTGTAACTCCCTAGGAAAGGTTATAACATAGCAGCACACACATATACATACATATTCTTGAGAAACACATCATTCTTGATTTCTCCTTATAACTATCTCAATTTGAATACACCCATATATATACTTTATTTTTCCATATACAAATTGTTAACAACCTTTAGGAATAAGATCCCTAATACAAACCTTCGAGACCAATATAAACAAATTTAGCCTTTCTACAATAACACACTAAGCACATAAAACACATCCTTATTATTCCACTTGACAACATATTATCATCCTCTAATTATCTCTGAAAACAAAAATGAACATACCTTGATCATATGCCATGGAAATAGGTCACAAACATCATCACAATCTTGAAACACTTTTTTAGTATTTTCAATCTTCTTTTCATGTCTTCACAACTTTTTGAATCATATGGCTAACTCCCCTATAACTATTATTTTAAAACAACCAACATCTCTACCATATTATCCATTCTTGACACCTAATAAACCCTTTGAAGATCAAAATCAACTCAAACTATTTTATGAAGTATTCAAATACCCAGTAGCTTATCATTATAGCACACAACATATTGTCCCATGTCATGATGCAACATTCACTCATACAAGTCATGTAACACTCCTAGATTCACATCTCAGGGATAATAATCACTTATACTCCCCCTCAACTCATGAAACCATATACAATACCTTGAAAATTCATATTCAAGAAGAGATGAGATACGCTTTTCTTTAGTGCTACCTCTTCGAGAGATAAAAATCAAAGACATACCTTGGCTTTGATTCACTTGCATATTTTCCACAAACTTTTGATTTTCATAGACTTGACCTGATTTACTCTTCTTTATAGTACTTTTGAGTAGATTTTTCATTTTCCTTACCCCCTCAATGTCTTGGCCTTTTAGTGACTTGCAGGCCGAGAATCACACCCAAATTTAGCCTTAGAAACTCAAAATATTCTTTTAGCATTGGTTTTTTCAAGATATCTGCAACCTCTTCATTGGTGGACACATGTTCCAAATTGATCCTTTTCTCACTTACTAGATCCATCAAGAAATGATATTTGATTGGAATGTTCTTGGTTTTAGAATGTAATAAAAAAATTTAGACACACTTTGATAGAAATTGTACTATCACATTACATAGGAGTAGGTCTATGCCACTCCGCCTTATATTATTCCAAGGTCTTCCTCATCCATAGAAATTTTACACAACATAATAAATCAGCTATGTATTCAGCTTCACATGTTGAAAGAGCTACTAAATATTGATTTTTTCTCAACCAATAAACAAGACACTAACAAAAAGAACTCATCCATTAGTAATTATTTTGTCATCAATTTTTCCTGCCCAATCAACATCACATAAATATATCAATTCAAACTTATCACTCCTTGGGTACTGTATTCCATATTATGTAGTCCCCTTAAGATATCTAAAAATAATTTTTACTACTTGCAAGTGTTTCACCTTTGGATTTTATTAAACCTTCATACTAGACATACAATTTCCAAAATGTCAAGTCTTAAAGAAGTAACATACAATATTATACCAATCATATATTTTTACTTTTTTATTCACTTTGAGAGACTTTTCATCCTCACTTAATTTTGATCCTGTAATCATATGATTTTTAACAGGATTACAATTCTCCATTTGAAAACTCTCAACATTTCCTTTATTTTTTTGTTTGTGAAATGAATATACCATCCTTTGGTTGATTGACTTGTAGTCCTAAAAATAAAAATATTTCACTAAGCATTGAAATCCTAAATTCATTTTTCATGACATCAATAAATACATGAGTCATATGTTCATTATTTCCTCAAAATATGATATCAAACACATACACTAATTATATTAATATATGTCCTCCTTCATTCTTAAATGTATAAATTACTATCATCTACTCCTTTCCTAAAACCTTGTTCAATCAAATACTTATCTAGTCTTCCACACCGAGCCATAGGGTCTTGCTTTAGTCCATAAAGTTCCCTTTTTAGTTTACAAAAATAATATTTATCATCTATCAAATAAAACCCATCACACTGCTCAATGCACATTTCTTCTTCTAGATTGTCATTTAATAGGGAACATTTGACATCTATTTGGTACTTTAATACCTTTATACCACTGAATATGCTAGAAAAATCCTAATGGATTCTATTCTAGCTACTTGGTGAAAAATCAACCTAAGCATATCCTTTACAAATCAACCTAGCTATGTTTCTTGTAACTTTTCCATATTCATTAAGTTTTCTCCTTAGCACGCATTTACTTCCAATGACATTTTTATCTTTAGGTTTAGGAAATAATTGCCAAGTACTTTTCTTCACAATCTAATGAAGCTCTTAATTCATAGCATTGATCCAAAATTCATATTTTCTTACTTCTTAAACATTTTTAGGCTAAAAATTAGATAAAAGAGAAATATTTTATTAGGTTTTAAGACTTACTAGTTTTCTTCTTGTTTTTATCCCTACATCCTTCTTTCCTAGATTATGAGTTTTACGATGATCTCTCCTGATTTTCCATGAATGAGTATTCATATCATACCTATCTTCTTCATAAATTTCATCTTCTTCTATTGTCTGAAAATCTATTTCATCTTCCTTATATTCCATATCTTGATATGTATATCTTGACTTAGAATTGGATCTCATGGGGTATGATTCATCAAACCTTACACTTGCACTCTCAACCATAGTTTGTAGTATTTTGTTATAACACCTATAAGTTTTACTTCTTGAGGAGTATCCTAAAAATATACCCTCATCTGATCTTGAATAAAATTTCCCTAGATCTTCTTTAGTCCTCTTAATGAAACATATACTTCTAAAATTGTGCAATGTTCCACATTTGCAGGTCTTCCTTTCCACAGTTCATAAGGAGTCTTGTTATTGTTTATTATTATTTGACATATTTTGAGAATATATAAAATTATGTTGAATACCTCTTTCAAATATCCATCATACAATTTTCATTCATTTAGAATTGTCCTAGACATTTCCATAACAATTTTGTTCTTTTTTCCACTAACCCATTTTTCAAGAAGTCCTAAAGAATCGAGAACTACATCCTAATTCCATGAGTTTCAAAAAATCATCAAACATATAAGAGGAAAATTATCTTCCTCTATCTGACCTGAGACATTTGATCCTTCCATTTTCTTGATTCTCAACAAGTTCTTTGAATGCCTTGAATTTTTCAAGTTCCTCTTATTTTTCCCTTAAGAAGGAAACCCAAGTAAATATAGTATAGTCATCAATTAATAGCATAAAATAATACTCACCAATAAATATTTCAGTCGTTATAGGTCCAAAGAGATCAGTTTGAATAATTTATAAAGGTCTTGAGGAGGAATTATGCTCTTTTTACTTGAACTTTATCCTTGTTTTCTTTCCATGTAAACAAGATTTGCATAGAGAATCTTCTAGATTTCTTATCTTTGGCATGTTCCTCACACATCCTTTGGAGATTATTTTGACTAAATTATCAAAATTAAGATGTCTTATCCTTCTATGCCACAACCAACTATCATCTAACTTGATTATAAGACACTTCTCCTTGTTGATTCCTTTCAAGGTATATACATATTCTTTTCATTCCTTTTAGATTTTCCTATAAGCTTACACCGATTCATTTTTTCATGATTTTACATTATTTGTGATCAAAACTAAGAGTGTATCCTTTATTTCACATTTGAATCATGTTGATAAGGTTGTGTTTCAATCCCTTAACATTCATGACATTATTAATGAGAATATTCCCATTATCTAAGCTGGATATGCCTCTTCCTGTAATATTTATAGTTGTGTTGTCCCAAAACCTAACTAATCCTAATGCATTTTTCTTAAATAAATATATTTTATTTTTCACCAGTGATGTGACCAGAACACCCACTCTCAATATACCATATAATATTTATATCTTGAGTATGAAAATAAGTTTGAGCAATATGACACTCTTCATCTTTTTCCTTGGTTCTACAAGACCTAAAACTATAACATGCTCCTCCTTTTATTCTTGTCAAATTTATTTTTTTAAAATATTATGTAGATAGAGATGGAGTACATACATCAAGGATGGAATCCCATATGTCAAAACCTAAGGGTTTTAAGCATGCTCTCATTCTAACAAGAGGAAATTCTTCAACTTGAACTAGACCTCCTATTATACCCGTGCTTCAAAAGATATCCTTCAAGTGATTAGACTTCTTAAAAATGACATGCTCGATACCAATTTTTAGAATAACATGTACTTGAGAGGGGGTGCATAATTATTTCAAAAATTTCAACCAATTATATGTAACTTGTATAAAGCATTAACGATTCAACCATGCATTAATTGTGATATTAACAACATGAAACAACCATTCATAAGAGCATAAACCAAGAGGGTACAAAAAACTCTAGATTTAAAGTGGGAAACACTCAAGGGGAAGAAATCCCACTAAAAATCTTTAATATATTACTCAATAAAAATACTTACATGAATATGACACATCACACAAGAGTTTTTAATGAGGCACCAACCACACAAGGAGCACTAACCCCTATTTAGCAAGGAAAAAAACCTGCAAGGATGATACAACCCCCTAAGGTGATCAAGAAACAACTTAAACACCTAGAGATGAAGACCACTGATGTATTTTTTCTCCTACAATAGATAGTGATCACAATTTCAGATCACACACTTCAAAACAATCATCAAACGCATTGTCTCCTACTTTTCTAAATCTTTCTTATTCATAGGATGATTAGGTCTATTGACTTATCTTCTATGCTATTATATATTTCTCAACCATTCATACAATATTTCATCTCTTTCCTTAATCTCGCATAACTCTTTCAAACTCTCTCTTAGCTCACACATTCCTTGATGATTTGGATCATAATAAAATAATATATTCGTCTTCTGCAATTAACATACACAATACATGGCTAATAAATAGCCAAACAAATAGTAAAAACAACCTCCTATAATTTAGGAGTGGTTGCAAACAACAAGCTAAATACGTGAAGTTGTTTCACCAACTTCACATATAATACCAAGTAATTATGAGTTGTTTCTCAATAACTCATAATACAATGTTTACACTATTAATTATTCCTAACATTCACCCCCTTAGTGTGAACATGGGGTAAAGTGTAGTTGAAACCAGAATCATATGCCTACGCATATTTTTAGGTCTGCATACTGCTCCTCTCCTCTGGACACCAGCTGCCCTCCTATACAACTATTTCACTGACTGACACCTTCCACGCCACATCACAACACTTCAAGAGAACATATAGGAATACTACATGTACCAAGAAAACATACACAAATTGTTGCTCTTTATTCTACACACCAGATAAAATAAACACAATTGGAAATAAATATGTCACCACCACAAAATGTGACCTCGTCGTTGGTGACTGACGAGAGGTGCTGAGTAGCCTCCATCCTCCATTTCCTCCTACCTCCAGTTTGGTTATTTTCAGAAGAGATAATCTTCATCGCTAGGGCAAGAAAGTTCTTCATCAGTTGCATAATCTTCCCAGTCAGTTTCTTCTTCAACAATATAAGCCTTTTGATCAATCTTATCATCCAGTAGATCTTGTGCCCACTTTTTACAATTTAAAATGACATGCCCCACTTCTTTACAATAGTAGCATTTGATTTTTCCCTTTGTAGGAATGTTCTTTGAATTGTACTTACCCTTCTTTGATGATGTACTAGCTTTATTGTGTACATATAAGACCTCTTCTTCTGGTTCTGAAGGTTCATTCTGATCAAGAAGAGTAGAAACTACTCCTTCTAAACCAATTTTAATCTTGCTCAAAGTAAAAACCATATGAGACATTTTTTTAGGCAAACTATTCAAAAGAATTTCTTTGGCATCATCATCTTTTACCTTCTCATTAATACCTGCAAGCTGATTGAGAAGAGAGCGGAACTTGCTGATGTGTTCTGCCATTTTTATACTTTCATCCATTTTTAACCCATATAATTTTTGCTTCAGTGTTGTCTTTGCACTTTCTACTTCAGATCCAAACAGTTTATTTAATGTCTCCCAGATTTCCTTTGCATACTTTGTGAAGTCTACGTGGTGCAGGTACGCTTTAGACAAACCGAGACCAATAGTTCCCAAGGCCTTTTGATCCTTGATATTCCACTTCGCGAGATCTGTTGGATTTGTTGGTGTTGTCACATTTGGTTTGACCACATCCCACAAATCTTTTTCAATCAAAGTCAACTGCATCTGGATTCTCCATGTATGAAAATCACGTCCTTCGAACTTCTCAACAAGACTCAATTTCTCCATTTCCACAACTATTGTATTACAATTGATAAATCACTATTTAAAAAGTAATAAAGGGAAATTACTTTTTAAATACTCTAATTGTTTTTTTAAAAACTGAAAAACTGCATAAACTCACGTATATAGTTTATTATATATAAACTATATATCAATTTTAAAAAAAAAAAACTGCAACCCCACGTGGCAAGTAAAACTAAAAAATTGATGTGGATGCGTGGAAAATAATACTCAGAAAATGTTGTGGCTGCGTGGCAAAAACCTGCGGCATTTTTCTCCCCCGCATGGCAAATAAAACTCAAGAATTGTTGTGGCTACGTGGCAAGTGGAAAGTTGTAACTGCTTCTGCATTTTGCTTTCCAGGACTGCATTTTTCTAAGTGTTTTGCTTTGGATAATGAATTTGATCTTGCACACTTTATACATCCACCAATCCGCGTGTGGACACTACAAACCACACTACACAGCCACCGTGTCCTCAGAAAAACGTGACTGCTCAGAAAAAACGTGGCACTCATGCTCCAGCGACTGCTCATGCTACTAAAATTGCTGAAACATTCCAGACTGCGACTTCTCCACCGTATTCTCTCCAAGATCAACGCTGCTCTGTTACCAAATGACAGATTTGGATCATAATAAAATAATATATTCATCTTCTGCAATTAACATACACAATACATGGCTAATAAATAGCCAAACAAATAGTAAAAACAACCTCCTATAATTTAGGAGTGGTTGCAAACAACAAGCTAAATACGTGAAGTTGTTTCACCAACTTCACATATAATACCAAGTAATTATGAGTTGTTTCTCAACAACTCATAATACAATGTTTACACTATTAATTATTCCTAACATTCCTCACTCTCACAACTAGTCATAATGAGAAAATGAAACACTCTTATATACATGACTCAACTCCTAAACACCTCTAGGTCATCCATGACCATTAAGGTTGATAATATAAAAAAAATACAAATAATACTTATATAAAATCATAAAATAATACCATATAGGTTGGCATAGGACAAAAACACTCAAACATGCACAACTAGTCCTAGAAGACTAAATCTATCTCCATGGAACACTTCATGGACTCCAAATGCAAAATCGATCTCCATCATTCCTCCACAATATTTAAACATGTCAAAAACTCCTCTAAACAAATCTCATAGTCTTGGAAACCTATACACCATCCATTTTCTCCAATTTACCATCAAGGAGGACTAATTCCTACTCATTTTGACACCTCTAATAGACCGGTCTTTAAATATGAAGAGATAAATTCAAAATACCACCTCAACTATGACATCAAAATACTCATTGAAAATAAAATTATACAATGAAAACCTAAAACTACGTTAGAAATCATGATTCCCCATATAGAGCCATCAAAACATATTTTACCTTTACGAGAAAAATGATTCCCGAAAACGAGTCTTGGAAACATGACCTTCTCACACTTATGATGGCACTTTCGAGAATTTTAAATGCAAGGAATAGGATAAATTTTTATGCCTCATTACTCTCAAAAGGATAGGTATTATGAACCAAGCCAAGATATTGGTCTTCCCCGACCAATCTCATCAATGAACCTATACTTTCCTAAAACCATGTCAAGTAGGTCAACTTGTGAAATAAACCTTTCCAATGAATCCAAATTGTAGACTTAAGAAAATAATGTATTATGTCATATTATATTTTTAAAACACATTCATAGTTATTAGACTCATCAAATTGGGCCGGACATGCCTAAAAACCTTCTTCCTCCATAACTTCCAAACACTATTTGTTAGGCTTAAAACCAATCTTCACGTTTGGACTGTCAATGCGAGACCTCCAAATGAATTCACTAAGCTCTAAAATCACTTAAAATATAGAATAGATACCATCTAATCATAACATCAATTTATACATTATTTCTAATTGAAAACCTAAGAGAAAATCATTCTTTCTTGAAAATAAGAAAATATGAGTGGGCTCCACTTATATTCATGATCTCAAATCACCACCATTTGAAATTTGGGAGATTCCTTTCCATCATCCAATCACTACCTTTTATGATTAAATTCATTTTTAGCTCACACCATCAATATTACCTCCATCACTTATGAACTAGGAGTTGGGTAGGTTTTTGACCTCCTTGGCTTCTTAAAATCATTCATAAAGATTAGACCCTTAAGTAACTTCATTACAACTATGATATATTCATAGATACATCCCATAACATCCTAAAAGTCTTAGGTCACCATAAAAACATTTCATGTTTCATCCAACATTCTTTATCTCATATCGAGCTAAAAAACATGCCTTTTTAGCTTGATAGATCTAAAAACTTCATATCTTGTAAAATTCTCATCATACCAACCTAAAATTTTGTCAAAAACTCTCTAAACTTATGAAATGCTCCTTGATATTTCTTGTCACCGCATCTTCTCAAACACCATAACTTTCCTAACTAGGTCATGAAATTAGGTCTGGTTTAGACCTAAATAAAGTAGGAAAATGTAGTCATTTTATGTACCCTTAATACCACTTTTAACCCCAAGTGCGCCACCTATCACCTAGCGGTATTGCACAATCACCTAAGGTATGTATGGGCACTTTGAGCCCTCCTTTATGTGAGCATTATGAGAAGTTTTTTCCATTAGTGGAGAATGATTTGCAGAATGATAAGTACAATCATTTAGTTAATAAGGTAGAAGGAACATCTAACATATCCATACATTAATGCATTACATTCAATAATAACAAGTAACAAACACAATAAACTAGATCTGAGTCATGAAAACCATATAACATGAGGGTTTACACCCTTAAGCATGATATAAAGAATGATTCCATGTATATTTATTCATTTTGGATAGTTCTGGTAGCCACATTACAATCAAAAGAGACCATCTCGGGCCATACATGTTAAATTACAAGGACTTAACTCCTCTGATTTTCCCTAATAAAGGTCCTAGCTATACCCTCCCATTTGAATCCTTGTTACAGACCCTAATGCCATACAGAGGCTTATTACATCCTTCATATCCCTCAGCACTAAGTGCTCTAAACCCTAGCATTACTGCAACATTCTATTACTCAACATTTTACTCTCTATGCATTCTCTTCTCTATTTTTGTGCATCTTCCTTACTTTCGAGCATCTCTTTTTATAGGATCAACACCCACCGCCATGCCTTCCCTCCTAAGAAGATCACATGCCAAGTGTCAATGTGGTCCTCCAATGGTGAATGCTTATCCCTTTGCAAACCCTCCACTCTCTGTAATGATGTCTTCTGGGAATATTCCCTGCATGGAATATCATTTTCTTGACCTCCAAGGTTCCACATTGGCACCTTATCCACTCAGATGCCTAGTCGGGTCATGTTTTTCCTCAAGTGCCTCTAGAATATTGAATATGGCTAAGTCCTTTTAACTTGTGTTCTACCTTCTACGTGCACCCTAGTTTCTCCTAAACTCTTCTTAAACCTCTTTATCTTACACGCTTTTCCTGCACGCCCTTCTTCTCATTGGTACTACACGCGCACGCCTTTTGGTACTTAGCCAATATTTCAAGGCCCAACATCACCCCATACTAAAACTATTCTCCATCCTCGAAATAGGCCGCTCCTTTAAATAACAAAGAATAGTAGGACCCAAACAAATTGAATGAAGATTGAAAGAATTTAAGAATGAAGAATGGAAGAATAAGTTATTACTTCAAGATGAGTGGGAAATCCTTCCTTACTATTTCCTCAATCTCTTCCCTAGCATTCACTTCACCCTGCGCGCCTCTTGAATTAGGTCACCCACTAGAGCACTCACCTCCTCAAAACTCAATTCATCACCCTTAGCATTCAGCGTATATACAATTCCTTATAACTTCTCGATAAGGTCATCCATCACGTCCATTCTATAAGTGACTGGGGTACACTACTTAAGGTGATTCTTAATCAAACCCCACAAGGATTCGATTGCTTCCAACTTATTTTCAACTTTGGCTAGGATTTTATCCCGCTCCACCCTATTTCATGTATAATAATTAGAATTCTTGTTATCTTGTCTCTATCAGCGTAATTTTCATACACATCCTCATCTTTTTGTGCGGTGATATTTATATGGCAAGGAGATCGAGAATATAAAGAAACTATTTCTCCGATCTTTAGTTTCTCTTCCTCCTTCTAGCATGCCAATGCCTCTTCTCGCTGACTTCAACACAAGTGGTTTCCTTTCCGTGGTGAGAATGTGGGTTGAGTCTTCCAAGCATTGCAAGGTTTACTCATATTTTTCTCAATAGGGACCAAGTCTGGGTGCTTCAAGATTATGACGTCTGTAATCATATCTATCTTCTTATACACCTCACTCACCTTTTCCTTCTCCTCCCTCAATGTATGCCTTAATTGTGCATGAATCAGATCCTCCTACTTTAAATCCTTTCTTTTCTCAATGATTTCTTCATTCTTCTTCTCTAGTTCCTCTTCCAGGACCCTTACTTTTCATTCCTCCCGAAGAGTCTTGCCTCAACCACTAACGATACCTTATTGAGTTCATTACACACTTTCTCATCTGATATTTGTTGAGCATTCACCAGAGGGTTCGCTCCCTTAGTTTCTAGTATCTTCATCACTACCTCTTAGTTGACTTAGAAATCTAGCTCATCAACATGGGACTCAAAATTTCAAGATAACATCTTTCTTGTACGATGGTATGCACCCTCTTCTTAGAATGAAGACCATACAAGGAGTTGGTTGGAAGGCATGATACTTTGGAAGCACACATGTAGTACCTTATTCATGTCATTAATATAACTCATTCCTTACTCCTACGTTGCTACCACACTCTTCCTTGTCATGTGTGCTAACTTAGGAAATATTACCACTAGGCTAGGATCTCCTCCCATGATCCCATATTCTTTCTATACACTCTCCTCCTCCATCTCCTTGAGTAATTCATCGGTGCTATGCTCCACCTCTTATTCCACCGAGTCTTTTATTATGCCCACTACCTCCCTTTCTGTGACATCTTCTATCTAGTACTTGGTCATGCTTGGGGTCCTTTGATCCTTAGTGTTCACTTCCTCACTTTCACCCTTTCCATGAGTGTCTTCTTCATCCTCATCCTTCTCTTCATTCCCTTCTTATGAGTCATGTACATTGTACACCAAATGTTCCTAAGCCTCTCCATGCTCGTTGTCATCCCTGTCACCCTTGTAAGCCTCTAGGCTCTCTATTTCTTTTTAGTCCTCCTTTTACTTTACCTTCTGCTTCTTCCTAACTGGTGATTCCACTATAGGAGACTCTTCCTTCTCTTCTTCAGCAGATGAATCCTTCCTTTCTGGTGATTCTTCTTTTTCAGGGGGCTTTTCTTTCTCTGGCACTTATTCCTCAAGTGTCTTCTCTTTTTCTTCTACAAGGGACTTCTTTCTCCATGCATAGGTGTTTGGATTTGCACTCAAATCTTGCGCACTTATAGATTGTGATGTCTACATACTTGGTGCCTTTTTCTCATGATCCTCCTCCCTCTCCCTCTTCCTCAACATGACCTTCTTTCTTAAGGTGGGGTCTTCTGGGATTGAGACATCATTTTCCACATAGGCTCCCTTCTCATATTTTGGTCTTATGTGTAGGTATACCCTTGTTGCAGTTCTTCCAACAAAAGGCAAGGTCATTGGCTTCATCATGTGCACGTTGTGGGAGACATACTTTTCAACATAGGTGTACTTCTTTGGGTATATCGGGGTTCTGCGCAGATTGCAGTAATCCTAGTCTACCATGTTGAGGTTGAATCTTAACTTCTTTCCCTCCTTAAACCTATTGATGCCAGCCTGGAAGTATTGTGTTGTGAAGGAGAATAAAAACTTGCACCAGGGACCCTTGGCACCATCTACTAGAGTAAACTGGTCAATGTAGAAATGTTTGTACATGGTGAATTCAGCCTCGGCTTGCGGTAAAATGGGTAACTTCTCAGGTATCCTCCACTTTGTGTTGAATGCAACACGCATCCGCTTATAATATTTTTCTAGGCACGCCTTATGGGTGGCCATCATTTTTTTGCAAGTTTAATTCTCAAATATCTTGGTAGGGGAGGGGTTCTCGTCTGGGTACTCCCATACAATTTTTTCTAGCCCATCGGCACTCTAATATATGAAAATACGATGGTAAGGAGGACGTTACAAAAAATTATCTTTTCTCTTGCTGCATGTGACACCAATGATTTATTCTATTATGAATGTTTAGATGTTATAGATGGTCCCCTATGATATATTTCAGCAAACATTCAACCAGTACTTGTTGATCTGTGTCCACCTCTCTTATCCTCATTACGGGTCGAAATCATAGAGATTTTGAAGTACCATGGCCCCTTCTTTTAGTCATAGGCCTCCACATTCATCTTGATAGCCTCTTTGTTATCTAAGTCATCATCAAATGAATCTCCTCGTAGGTAAGACTAGTAAATTTGGAAAATAGGTGGGAGTTATCCTCATCCTTTGTCCTACAAAGTAAACATGGTCTTTATGCACACGTGACATCATCCAATTGTACAACCGCTTAGGTTTTCCAAAATAGGGAAAGTCATAGAGTTGCAATAACCCAACCTTTCCCATCTTCTTTTTTACTTCATTGTCGTAGATTGGCATTCCATCTGGTGTCCTTTTGTCTATAGGTTTAACCATTTCCAATGCCATCTCTTTCTTTGTGGTGCTCATTTGATGGTTGCGATCACTTACATCCATCTTCCTCATGTGAGGCACCCATTATTTTCTTAAAAATAAACCATCTGGGTATTGCATCTCCACATACCATTCTTCATTGAAGATGGTGGAGATAGCTTGTTTCCCTTTACCCTTTCCCTTCTTTGGTGAAATGGTGGTTACTTTCCTTCGTGCCATTTTCTCTTGTCGGGTTATTTAAAAATTGTTTTCTTCCTTATGACCATGGCTCTGTTTAACTCTATGGCTCTACTCTTACGTAAAAATATCTTCAATCCTGTGCCCTAACTGTGGAACCCTAACCTATTAAAACCCTCCCTTCCACAAGATAGTGTATTCACTTACGGGTTTTTGAAACTCCTACAACCTTCTCCCTCACACCCGTGTACTATTTTTCCACTTTGGTTTGCTGATCAACCTAGCTATGCACTCAGATATTTACAACCCTCTTTTCACGTAACTTCTCTCCAAGGATTCCCTAGTTCACAAGAGCTCTTTGATATCACAAATGTAATGTAACAATAATGTATCCCGACCTCTTACTTATAGTTTTTACTTCTTTTTCACAATAAATGCAATGTCACCTACCATCGTACCTTTACAATAAAGGTGTATTTTTCTTCATAAGCCAAAATTTAGTTCTTTTACCCCCCCACCTAATCCCACGCGAAAACTTATGGAACCTTCCGAGGCACAAAAATATTTAATGACCAAAGATCCTTTCATGTGTGCTCTCAAACTAAAGGCACTTATTCTATCCTTACCCTAATTTTCTAATTTTCCTACCTCATGTTGTTCTTGTGCTTCTCATACTTGTACATGGTCTTCCAAACTCTTTACACCAAACTCCTTATGTCCACCTTTTCTACATGCACTCTTCCAAACTACGCACTTCTGATTCTTCAATCTCGGCCATTGAAACATAGCTTCCACTACCAACTTTTATTATTTATAGCATTACTCCACCCCACACAAAAATAGATGTGAGGTTCTCTACGCATAGAATTTTTTTGAAGATAATAAGTGGCTACAAGTGCACAATGCGTACAAAACAACAAAAATAAAGCGAACAAGAAACAAGAAGGGGAAACGTAAAGAAAGGAAAGGAATCAAAGAAAATCCTAGGTTAAATGGTAATACTTCCTTATTTATGATTACATAGAATCCTTATTTATAGTAGGGCTCCAAACTAGTCCCATTGAAATGGCTCGGTAACCTCGTCCCATCTAGTGATTGTAACTGGCGTGCGCCTAAATCAAGGATGTACGAGATGATATATGGTCCTACAATGGAATTTTTGTTTCCCAGGATGGTGTAGAAATTTGAAGTCATAAAGCAAGACCATCTGCCCAACCTCGAATTATTTTTTTAATATGGTGATCATGCCATGATTTTTGTCACATCTTTTCAATCTTCTGACTCCACCTAGCAAGTGATCACCTTTCGTCCAGATGCATTAACTTCTCTGTGCACTCTTGTGGTGCTTTCTAATTAGCTAACCATTTTGCACACGTAATATGAAAGGATGGTAGCATGAATTCTATTGGTAAAAATGATTCCATGTAAAACACCAATTGGAATGGTGTATCCTTGTTTAATTTCTTGTAGGTATTCCTATATGCCCATAGTACAGTTTGAAACTCTATCATCCCAATCCTTTCTTCCCAAATCAAAAGTTTTATCGGTGCATGACTCAAAATTATGTCAAACACCTCAGCGGCTCCATTAGCTTGTGGGTGATATGGGGTAGTCTTATGGTGGGCTATCATGAATTCTTCCAACAAGATTATGACTATCTCATTCAAGAAATGGGTACCCCTATCACTTGTTAAGCTCAGTGGAAATCCATATCATCTGATTATATTTTCCCAAAAAAATATAATTATTTTTGTTGTTGTTCAGTTCTTTATAGACACTACCTCTGTCATTCTTGTTAAGTAGTCGGTCAAGTGATGATATAGCGTGAACCAGTCCTTCACGTAGCAGGTGAAATTGGTCCTAAAAAACCAATGGCCCACTTTTCAAATGGTTCTGCGATAGCTATCAACCTCAAGGTCATATCATCCCTTCTTATTATTTTTCCAAGGCATTGGAAATAGTCACATGCCTTCCAAAACTCAATGCAATCTGGTAGATGCTTTACCACCAAAGCCCCGCCAAAGAGAATTTTTCACGTGGTGGCATCAATGCTCTACATGTCCTCCCCGAGTTAATCCTTGACAAATGGTCGGTGCTTGAGTTACTCTTTTACTCGTTTCACAACAATCGTAAACTCAAACTCTTGAAACAACAAGACCCAATGACATATGCACCCTTAATAAACGGGCTTATTCACCAAGTACTTCAATGCCATGTGGTCCATGTAGAATATGAAGGGTGTTTCCAGTAGATATTGCCTTAATTTATGCTGCGTGTAGATCATTGATAGTACTTCACGCTCGGTAGTAGTGTAGTTTTGTTCTCGCTAGTGTTAACTTGCTACTAGTAAAATGCAAGGGGTGGTCAATAATTCCTTCTTGAGGTTGTGTTAGGACTACCCCAATCGTCATCCCCGAAGCATCAACATGTACATGGAATGTCTTTTCCCAAGAGGTAAAATGTAATATGGGTGCAATGATAAGCATATTAATCCATGTATCTAACATTTTTTGTTGTGCCTCTCTGAAGTGAAATGCACTTTTTGTTTTAGTAGATTCTCCAATGGTTCATTAATCTTGACATACCCCTTAATAAATTTCTAATAGTACCTCGTATGCCCAAGGAATCTGCACACTACGCTCTGGTTGGTAGGTTCCCCCAATCCCACAATAATGATAACTTTGGCATGATCTACCAACAAAAATTCCATACATATGATGTTCCCCAACATGGTTCCAAATGGAGTACCAAAGAAACATTTCTTGATGTTGAGAGATATGTGTAACTATCAGAATCTTTCGAACATCAACCATAAATTTTCACAATGGTCTCTCACTATTCCATACTTTGTCTAGTTATCAAGGTAGACCTGAAGGAACTTATGGATAGAATCCTAAAATGCTTGGACCACTATACGCGAAAACATAGCAGTACGTTCTTGAGTCCAAAATACATGATCGTTTAGGCAAAAATTCCCCATTCAATGGTGAAAGTTGTCTTTTCTTGGTCCTCCTTTATGATTATAACTTTATGGTATCCACGAGAATCCATTTGTGAAAGAATAAATATCATGCTCGGCTACTCCTTTCAAGATTTCCTTAGTGAAGGGGGTTGGAAAAGGATCAATCACACATACCACATTTAATTCCTTATAATCAACACAGATCCTTAGCCTTCCATCCTTCTTAATGTTGATAACCATGGGGCTTATCCATTCTGATTCCTCCACAACTTCAATAATGTCTGATGCGATCATCTTGTCTATTTCCTCCTTGACCAAGACTCAAAATTTTAGATTCATTTGGTAAGGTCTCTTCCGAATTGGGCATGCACCCTCCTTTAACTTGATTTTAATTTCCCCAAGGAGTGGTGGATACCTTTAAGCTCATGGTATCCATGTGGAAATAAGTCCTAAAACTCACACAATAGATCAATAATCTTTAAAACCTCCTTTTCTTACCAATAGTCTCCAACAAAAGAGCCTCCTTAGGTTCTATTTCGAGCCGATGTTAACCTTCTTTGTTTTTAGGGGCTCATGGTAGGTGTGCACTTTCTCATCAAAACTATCCATAACTTCATGCGTACCTTCAATATGGTTAACATCTAAATTTTCCATCTCTTCGTCATCTATCACATAGACCATCTTTCCCTTCTCCTTCTCCATGCATGCGCGCTCAAGTTGTGTCTCTTTTGATTATTTCTCATAAAAGTGATCTTCCAAACTAGGTTCACCCAATAACTCTAGTATTCTATCCTCTTCCATGACACTATCTCCCATTGTTAGGTGCTTAACAACTTGCAACACCTTATCCACTGATGGCTTGGTGCTCTAATATTTAAAATCTTGAAGGAGGTTAGTTGTTAACTCCTACCAATTTCATGTCTAATGGTGAATATCTAAGTGAATTTACCATGCATGCACACATCCTTGTAAGGTGGATTACATCTTATGAATTCATAAAGAAGGTGGAAAGGCTTCCGCACCTTCCATATAGGATTTCTCATATGCTTGGATGTGAAACAAGGCGGGTTCCTTCCCATGATAGTCTTGTATGATATTGGGTGCATTACTTTGGGAAAACCTAACAAAGAACGTGATTTTCACTTCGCACTACTCTAGAAGGTTATCATGATGTGTTTCACATGAACACGTTGCAGTCTAAGAAATTTATACCTGATCATCCTTCTTCTTTCAATATCACTTTTCCACTAGGTCTCCATCTCTCGTAAGAAAACATCAGGGTTGGCCCCTCCAGAGTAACTTGGTAACTTCTTTCCTCCCAGGCACTTGACTGAACATGAATTTTTTACTCTTGTAACAGATCCACTTAATTTATTCCTAATTAACTCATAAGTCTTGTGTGCATAATTATTTCATGTTGCACTAGCGGTATCACTCATAGATTAAGTATCTTCAAACTGAACAAATCCTTCTATAGGATTAATCACCTCAAGGTCCTTGATAGAGTGCACATAGATCCTATCAAGAACTTCTTCTCCCAAGGGATTAGTATAGGGTATTGAATTCCCATTGGTCAAGGGGATGATTACCCATTCTTCCTTGTTGAACCGTAGGTCAAAGATTGTTCTTATAACACCAGGGGTACCCAAATAATGCTAGAAAGTTTTCCACCTCAACTAACACCAATACTTTGAAATCCCCAATGAATGTCACCCATTAGATAGTGATAACAACATCCTTCAAGACAACAATTTGCATTTCCTTTGTCTTATTGGGCATATACAACACATTTGAAGATGGCTATAATGGGGGCCTTCCCATTTGGTTCCATGTGTCCAGGGTGAGAACATTGACTTCCACACCTGTGTCAATAAAAAAAAAAAATTCTTAGGAGCCATCCATCCATAACCGCATTCAAACTAATCTCCTTATCATAGTTGAATTTTTGGGGAGGAAGGTTAGCATGTAGAACCTTCATCTCGCACTCTACTCCAACGTGTGGTACTTTTTCCCGTAACCATTCCCCTAGCAAAGGAATTATATTCTCCTACCTCAGCATTTTGCATACTTCCCTAACCTCATCTAGATCCTTTTACGGAGCCTCATTGCTCTTCCTTTGTTCTAACTTCCTTGATTTCTCCTTTAGGCACTGGATTTCTCTTTGTAGGCTTCGAATTACATCCATGATATCTTGATACACCTCTTTCTGATGAGTAGGGTCTAGATAATTTCCGTGTACCACCTCTTCTCTAGTAACCAAAGTGGCTTTCACCTAGGTATCTCCCTAGCACGCATAGATTCATCTCACGTCGTCACCAAGACAGTTTTTTAGTTCGACTCACATTCCACCCTTGGCATTCATTGTGAGTCAGCCTTCTTTATGCTTACCATTATGACACCTTTTTCCTTCCATTGTTTTTGTCTCATATGTTCAAATAGCTCGGGAACTCCTCATATTTTTTCTTCTTTCCAAAACAAGAGAATTGTAATAGATGAGGGAATTCATGCTTAAAGTTCTTTGTAGATCCACACTTGTAACAAGTTCTAAGTAGGAACTCACTTATTTGTCCTCTCGTGGTTAGCATGACCACAAAATCCTTATTTAAAACCTCTTCCATGCACCCCTCCATCTGCGTGCCCTTCATAGTGATGACCATCATCCTTGGAATTATTTGCGAGGCTAGTTTGTGCACACTAATATCAATGACATCATGTATCTAGTTAATCAATCTATAATCCTTAGTGTCACGAGTATTAGAGGTACAAATATTACAATAGCAAGACACATTATTACGGATCGCGTTATATAGTAGTGGACATCTACTTGCATTATGATCTCTATGGAAAATCTCATAGTACACTTTGTTATGGCATGTACCGATCTCTAGGGACAACTATCCTTTGTATGCCCCTCTACCTTACAATATGTGCACCATAGGACACTTTGAGTCGCATGTATCGATTTCATAGATAGCTTCTCCAACTTCTTTGCTATTGTAAAAATTTTATCTTTGAGAAAAGGATAACACCAAAGATACATGCTTCCAATGACCTCTATGTGCAAGGTAGCCTCCAAGGCCTCGCACGGTTCTATGAAATTCTTGTGCAAAATCTCTCTCTTAAAAGGTGTTATCAAACCTTAAACAAACTATTTAGTATGTTGAGAAGGTTGAATATCATAAGACTGCTTTTGATAAAAGAGTCTTAAAACACACATCATATTCCCATACACTATCTCGCCATACCTTGTTTAAATCTCCTTCAAGATGCTAAAGTTGTTTTGTTCAAAATTAGGGATATGAAATTCAGCTAAGAAGGCATTCTACAACATGGTGTAGTCTAATATTGTCTAATGGGGATCATATTTCTTGTACCAACTATGTGCGAGTCCTTACAAAGTCATTAAAAACTGACTTGCCTTCCGTTACGGGGTAGTAATAACCTTCACGTGCCATAGAAGTTCACATTTTTATACATGATATGCAACATCCTCAAAACCTTTGTAGTATGTAATATGTAAATACATTTCAAAAATACTTGTTGAGGTAGTTGAGGCCCATGTCCGCCTAATCTAAAACGTTGATTTCCTTTGGTGTTTCCTCCACCACCAGATCCACTAGATCCATTAGTGGCTTCTCCTCCTAATCCACTAGATTCTCTAGATCCACCAATTCCACTAGATCCACCCCCATAGTTGGTAAAGTCCCCAAGTGGTTACGCCTAGTGTTCCCACGGTTGCACTAAATAATGCACCAACAATCTGTGATATTGCACCGCTACCAGATGTGTGTCCTATGTCACTTCTAGATGTAATACCCAAGCTTTGTGTACTTGTAATTTGTCTAAACATCATTCCGTATAATATATCTCCAAACAAGAAGAAATGATTGTGTAACCATAGATGTGTCAAATGAAACGTTATACCTCTTAGGTGCATATCAGTCACTCATACCGATACCAACTAGGTTATCAATACTTATCTATTGATTTGGAAAATAAGTTCCATGGGTTTGTCACCGGAAGATTCGGATGTATGTCAATGGTTCTCCTTTCTCCAAGTGATGAAATCTCATAAGAAGCTAAAGGGGTCTCTCTCCCATGCTTGTCAAGATGGGGTATCACAGTTGCTCAAGCTCTATATCCTCCGCGTGAACCTCAATTCCTTCCCACAATGTATAGCTCCATAAATCCATTGCTCCTACAACTTCACATTGTCTAAATAACTCGTTTCACGAGATTCATTATACTTGATTCATCTCTCTTCCCTTTCCTTTTTAGCCGTAAGGTCCACCATCTTTCTCCACCCTAGCTTCCTCACCCAACACTTAGAAGCTTAGCCGGCCATAGGAAATGCTAACAAAATTAGTGTGATGATCATGATATTTATAGCTAAGGGGATATCATATAAAAATTATCCTCTAGGATCCCTTAAGAACTCAAACTTAGCAACCTTTAGACAAGAATATGTAGAAATAGCATATTCCAGGGTATAACTGGTCAACACTCTTCTCCACCAATGATTAACAACACGTGTCCAAGTCAGATCAACATCTTGTAGCCTCTGATATCCATCTTAGGTCCACATGTGATATCTATAGTACCAACGTGATCTAGATGCATACGCCGAAATCCATTCATAAAAATCCATTGGAAAGCAGTAAAAGAAAGTCTCATATAGCTCATGATACACATGTTCTTCTACCCATTTATGTGCATCAAACTCAAGTCTAGTACTAAATATATGAGTAAACTCATCCTATGTGCTCTTAAACCATTCTTTTACATTGTCCAATTTCAAGCATTTTTCCATCACGCATCATTCTCACAACACCTTCAAAAAGAGGTCCCGACAACGGAACCAAGATGTATTAATTTTATGTACCCATAATACCACTTTTAACCCTAGGCATGCTGACCTCTCACCTAGCAGGTGCCGTGCTCACCCAAGGAATGCACGGGCACCGAGCCCCTCCTTTATCTCGCATTGTGAGAATGTTTTTCCATTAGTGGATAATGATTTTTAGAATGATAAATACAATCATTTAGTTAATAAGGTAGAAGAAGCATCTAACAGATCCATACATTAATGCATTACATTTAATAATAACAAGTAACAAGCACAATAAACCATATTTGGGTCATGCCAATCATATAACACAAGGGTTTATACCCTTAAGAATGATATATAGAATGAGTCCATATATATATATTCAATTCGAATAGTTCTAGTAGCCACATTACAATAAAAAGAGACCATCTTAGACCATACATGTTGAATGACAAGTACTTAATTCCTATAGATTTTCCTTAATAAAGGTCCTAGTTATACCCTCGCATTTGAATCCTTGTTATAGACCCTAATTCCATACAGAGGATTATTACATCCTTCATATCCCTCAACACTAAGTTCTCTAAACCCTAGCATTACTACAACATTTTGTTACTCAACATTTTACTCTCTATGCATTCTCTTCTCTATTTTCATGCATCTTCCTTTCTTCCAAGAATCTCTTTTATAGGATCAACACCCACTATCATGCCTTCCCTCCTGAGTAGATTGCATGCCAAGTGTCAATGTCGTCCTCCAATGGTGAATGCTTTTTGTAAACCCTCCACTCTATATAATGATGTCTTCTAGGAATTACCCTGGATAGAATATCCTTTTCTTGACCTCCAAGGTTCCACGTTGGTACCTTATCCACTCACCATACCTAGTCGGGTCATGTTTTTCCTCAAGTGCCTCTAGAATACTGAATATGGCTAACTCATTTGAACTTGTTTTTTTCCTTCTGCAAGTGCCCTAGTTTCTCCTAAACCCTTCTTAAACCTATTTTTCATGTGTGCTTCTCCCTGTGTGCCCTTCTTCTCACTGGTCCTGTGTGCACGTTCCTTTGGTACTTAGCCAATATTTCAAGGCCCAACAGAAAACACCATACATTTTCTTAAAATCTCTTCAAAAGACCCTAAAATTATTGAGAAAACATGTCTCACACATCTGTATATGCTCTTGGGCCCACATACCTCTAAAAATTACCTTCATGCTCTATTAGGCCCCTAATCATATACAATATGTATAGATGAACACCTTCAAACCATGCTAAAACCCTACATTTACCTCCCGATATTTATATGAGTGTCTCAACTTACTCTAATATTTCTCTCCATACCTCTACCATGCTTCCCAAGCCTCCATGCATCTCTATCCTTCATATTTCATCATCTATACTAGCTATACCTCCTGAATAGGCCTACTTCATCGATAAATTCTCCCCTTCTTCACTCTTGCACTCATTTCACTCCTTGTCTTCTCATGACATCATCACTACAAACTTACTCTTACACTCCTTGCATCATCCTTTGTCATTAGTGCACCTTTTACATCAATGAAAACACTAGCATGCACATGCAAATATGGGTTTGGATAATGTATGTCTTGAATAATGTTCTCAAATTTAGTAATAAGTTGAACTTATTAATTTTTTCATCAATTAAAATAAACCTAATCAAATTTATATGAATAATACCACAAATGAAAAAATATTATATGGATAAGTTTTCTCATTTCTTTACCTTTTCAAAGTGGATGTTGTGTTGGAAGGTTTTCTTCCTCCACTTGAAATATTCATACAAGATTAAGGAGATAATGTGGATGTACTTGATAGAGTGGTTTTGTGCCATCTATATAGACAAATCAAACCCATCCTAGAATTTTATCTATGTAAAATTAGAAAAGCAACATTTTGTTTAACACATTTTTAATAGAGTGTTTACTTAGTTTACTCTTGTCAATTTAAGTACAACTATTTATTATAATCTTTCATCATATAAATATTAGATGATTATAAACCCTTCAATTTTAAAACCACTCTTTCTATAACCAACTAGATATGAAATTTTATTTTAATTCTATAAAAACTAAGTATTATATACTTATAAAAAAATAGAATATTTATTTTTAATTGTAAACATTTAATTATTATATATTTTTAACACACTTTTCACTTTAAACCATTATTTAGTTTTGATTAATTTTTAAAAATATGGCTAAAAATTTAAAGTATATAATTATCTACGATTGAGGATAAATATAAATTAAAAACTAAAGAGGATGATACATAATGGAATTACATATATGGATTTATCTTCCTATCTCTCACCGATAATATAGGTCGACCCATTCAACAAATTCTCTAGAACCATATATTATGTATGAATTTTATAGAAAATCCATTAAATGTACAAGTATGTATTTCCATGGATTTATACTTGACCATCACCATTAACTTATCTATGAGTCATAGGGTGTCGAAATCTTAACATAGAGTCAACACATAAACAAAGGACCACTAAAGGTAGCATAGCTTTGTGTGTGGGGTAGTGAATCCACCAAACTCACATCAACTTCTCTTAAAAACTTCATCATTGGTTATGCATTTGACACAAAAATATTCATGTGGGGTAGATCCTTTTACTTACATAATATCAAATTTCCAATTCATGATTTTTGTTTATATCTACAATTGTATGTAGGAAAACATAAAAAGTTTTTTATGACATGAATTTCCCCAGATAGATTGTTGTAGGATAGGTTTTTGTAAAATAATTAGAGCCACTTACATTATCTTCTATTATTAGTGCAAGAGAAATAAATTTCTAGGATTTTTACAAAAAATGATAAATTGGGAATTGAAATTATACACTTAAATAATTATAGCGATATGATTACTTACCCTAACAAATTTTAAGTATTAAATATTCATGATCTATATACACACATCAAATAAGTACAAACATTATTTATAAGATGAAATAACTAGGAAAACTATTTAATCTTCATCATCAAATGACATAAAATGAAAGAGTGGGAAATATAACAATCATCTTGAATGACAAAAAAATTAAAAATGATTAAAAAAAGTTCTAAAATAACTATAAAAGATTATTGAACTCTCCATTAAAGTCAAAATTATATGAATACAAAAATAGACATATCAATTTCTAGTAGTGGAACATTTGCTACTATCTATAGAATGACCACTAAATCCTATAGGGCTCGACCAAATGATAGTATGTCAATGACAATAGAACCTTGTTCATCATGGGGTCGATGCAACCTGTAAAACATAGAAGATCATATATTAGTGATATATTTTTATATAAAAATATCATTACCTAAAATATTACAATCACATTTAACATACCATAATTATTTACTTACCAAATCTACCTTTTGGGTCTATGGTTTAGCTCACTAATTTTTATCAAGCTTTATGCATCAACACTTTACATATTCCACTTATTATTAATGCTTTGCTTACTTCCAAACACTCACAATATTTTTATTATATGCCTCTTGTAGGTTCTTCATGGGTTTTTATGGCCTCCACCCAACCGCTTCACATTCCTACTTCCATTGTTACTACTACCACTCGCCTTCTTCATCCTAATGCTTCTAAAAACAACTTGGTTTCTCTTCTCGGAACTCGGGACCTAGCTTCTCTATACCAGATATACAAATTCAAATATGTCAGCTATAACAAGATACTTCATACTCCTCTCCATCTTGGTATCCCTCATTACTTCTTCATACCCCTTTTTGCACCCGTCATTTATTCTTATCAATTCCCTCCTAAATTGTTCACCCCTAAGCTACCCACTTTCAATGGCCATGGTTACCCTCAAGAGAACATCTTATCTTTTCATGTAGCATGTCTCGAATATGTGGATGATCATACATTACTAGCTAATATATTTCTTATAAGTCTTCAATATTACGCTATCTATTGGTTTTATGATCTACTTGTTCATTCGATAACTTATATTATGTATTTATCCAATGTTTTTATTTCTCACTTTTCCATCAATATCGTCACCAAGATATTTTATGCACAACTTACTCAAATTAAACAAAGATATAAGGAGAATCTACCTGACTATGTTTTACATTACAATAAAAATATAGATAAGATGAAAAATGTACTTTCTAATTCCTAATTGCAAGATCCTTTTATTAAAATCCTCTTACCACCACTTTAGGAGAGTGTCATCTTTGATATCTCTCCTTCATTTGATCAATTATGTCATATGCTTAGAATTCAAGAAGTAAAACTACTCTCTATGGGAAAATTAAAGTATCATGATTCTTCTTAAACATCTTCTAATAGGTTTCAAGATAAATTAGAATTCAAACCATATCCTAAGCCCACCAAAGAAAAGGAAATTATTAATGCCATCTCTCCACCTGAAAAGCTTCAATGGTAACATCTAAAGTGTACTTTCACCAAATTACCCTATGCACTATGGTTTCTATTTTCTCAACTCATTGAAAGTAACCTTATCACTCTACCACCACCTCTCAATCTCGATCCCTCTAACTCTAGTAGCCACAATTATGATGAAAATGCTAAATGTGACTATCACCAATGCATTGGGCATTCTATTGATCATTGCTTCAAACTCAGGCATCTCATTCAAGATATTATTGAAAATGATTCACTTGAGCTCCATAATCCATCTAATTATAATATGGTCAATGATATAATAAAGATAATAATCTTTAATGACCCTTTACCCAAGAATTACACACAAGCTCACAATTATTCTTCTAATCATGCATAAAGAGCTATGCCCCCTCCTTCATTGGGGCCTCTTCGCTTCCTTTTCACTTTTACCGATGCATCACCACAATTTGTTTTATTTTAAAATCATGATTATCATGCTACATTATCTTATGATTCACTACATGTCAATGTGTTTATTGGTTTGTTTACCTTAAATAACACCATAATCTATTCGAAGATCCTATCAATGTGTGCTCCATTATACCTCTCATGTATATCAAATTTTCACTATGTAATAGTAGATATCCATATCCTAATTCTTTTGGATGCATTAGGCTTCATGTAATAGTTAGGCCTATTACCATGTTGGTTTCATTCGTTGTGGCATCATCAATCAAAGGTTATGACATGTTTTTAGGTTTTCCTTGGCTCTACACTTTGCCCAAGCCATTCCCTCCATGAATCATTTGTGTATCAAGTTCATTCACAATAAGAAAGTTGTCACTCTTAAAGGCATTCCACCATGCACACCATTTCCTAAACCTAGTCTTGATGATATATTTACACTAATTACAACATCTAGGCCTCCTAGGCCTCTAAAATCTAAGGCACACTCTACACCTAGTTCTCTTATTCACACACGACCTACTTCACAATTTTTTTCCACATCACCACTATCCCATATCCTTTTCATAACTCCCCTACTTAGGAATCCACTTCACATAGGTTTTCACCACCTCCTTCATCACATAAGTCTCCTTCACATATATGATGTTACTCTCATACTTAACCAATCTTAGAGCATCATCACATGATTTAATCTCTTCGATTATATATGGTGGAGGGCCCTTTCCCTTCACTATCGTTATATAGCTTTCTATCCCTCTCACACCTTTTGGGGATCATGCTTACTTACCCCCTCTTATCATCATTTGTTATCTATATTATCTACTATCATGCTATGTTATTCACAATTAATATTTCTCATCACTCTTATGCACTTTGATACACACCTTGTATCATCATTACCTTATGACATACTCTAGTTCCACAATTCATACTCGATGTTGAGGGTCTAAATCATAAATGAACCTCACCGCATTCATTTTTCACACTCTATGATTTATGACACATATTTTTAGCATCTATTCACATAAAAACATATTCTCAACCCATTTCCCGATGACGCACTCTTGTTCTATGGTTCATTCTTGATTTTGAGGGTATTTTTATAAATTAACCTCATCTCATACACATCCCTTGGGGGAATGTTGCTCTATCACATTCACATGTTACATACCATTCCATCATTCTCATACACTACATTATCATACCTTGGTTGCACTTATTCTTATTTTCTTATACTACTTACATGATGCACTTTTCTTACTATGTTATCTAAATACTCTATTTCATTATCTTTATTATATACACATGTGTGTTTAGTTAGCCTCTTATTGTGAATGCATATTTTTTAAAGGTTCTTACATATTGTAATGATGTTTGAAAATATTTACCACTTCCATCGAGGCTCCTAGGGGCATCTACCTTTACTAATTTCACACATTACAAGTGATTTTATTTCATCATTTACTACTACTTTCAAGAACATTACTTTCCATTGATACACACATATCTTGACATACTATTTATCTATATAACATGCTAATGAGTCCTTCATCTGTAGCATTTACTTTTTAGGACTATAAGCCACCATGGTTATCTGATACACTTTGTTTACCATTTTTTGCCATTATATGCCATTGTTTGCGGGCTATGCCCTATGTCTTGTGTGATCATTATATACTTTTATCCACTTCAGACCTGATTGTCTTATGACATTTTTAACGATGTCCCATGTTTGTAACCCACTTTTTTTGGTCCAATTTGTTTGCACACTTTCTTATTACATTGTCTTCTATTACATTCTTGCTATTTTTATACTAACACATGTTTCTAGCCACTCTTTTGAATTTTTCTTGGTTTATATCATGCACATACCCTACCCCCTATAGTTCAACATAGCATTAGGTCCTCTCCTTTGGGACACATTCTCCTATAGTCATCAAATGCACCAAAATTAAGGGGACATACATTAGGTGAACAAATCATCCCTATAGGATATCAAGCTATAGAACAAATCTACACAATACATAAATAAAAGAGAACTACTATCACATAACGACCTAAAATTTTACTTGGGTTCTCAACACAACACAAACACCTACACCTAAAATTAGATAGTATCACCTGGGAACCTATGTATTTCCCTAGGAGATAATTTCCTATGGGCACATATAGTCAACTTATTAGATTAGAAAAGTTCACGAAAGTCTTCAAATAAATTCTATAACTATAGGAATAGTCCTCTAGTCACATAATGCATTTTATCTCCTTCAATAGGGACAATTCAGACTAATATGAAATAATAGGGACAAAAGGCAAAACAAGAACTAAATTTAGACACACCATCTGCAATGGTTCTTATTGGGCGAGTCATAGAAAGAGATTAAAACTACACTTGTATCCCCAACACTTGCTCTTTGCCATGAGATCGCCCAAATAACTCACTCTTGGTGTGAGATCACCCAAAAATCTTGCAATTGGAGTGAGATCACCCAAAAGAATCATTATTTTCATGAGATCACCCAAAACCCTCACTCTTCATAGCATTTTAGGACAATTTTCTATCCATTACACTCTCTTACATTATGTGCACACTTTTCTTTACTACTACTTTTACACACTTTTGCATACTTTTCTCAAATTTTTCATATATAGGAATCAATACTCTTTTTCTCTTATTATTTAGGTACATCCTTAATACGCAATAAGAAGAAGCCTAAAACAGAAAATAGAGACACAACAACAAGTACAAAAATTCATGCACTTCACCCCTAGGGTCACTTTCCTTTCCTAGTCTCCACACTTCACTTTGCATCACTTCACGCTTCACTGTCCACTCAAAGACACTATTTTCCCCACGTTCTCTACAAGGTCATAAGGTACACATATTCTATCTACTTTATGTTATCGATTATTCACTCAAAAACATAAATTAGGGGAAATATAGACATAAAATCACACACTTGGGTACATTTCTAAGTCCTAAAAGTGTACTAGCATTTATATGATTCTTAAGAAAGAAAAATAGTGGGTGAAAACTATCGTTGGTCTCTTTATTTTTGTTTGGTATCGCACATCCTAGTGCCTAGTCATAACTTTAATTATTTATCTTCCATAGCTTCAAACTAGCGTGTATCTAGGTCAGTTGTGTTTAGGTGCTTTTGTCCCTCCTGTGCGCCCCTGAACCTTTCTTACCTTACTCATTATTTTTGGGTCTATTTTATTTCTTGGGCATATTTTTCACTTATGGGTTGGCCTTCAAGTTGTCAATTACGAAATTCAAATAAGGGAATCATATAAATACATAGTTATGTGTTTAAAATGAAGGACCAATCACTAAACATTACTATCATCACATAAGCTTGCATTCAAAAGGAACCTAAAGCACTCCAAAACATTCATATAGCATCCATTAAAGGGAAAAAATATGCATAAAATCTACATACAAAACATAGGAAGGGGAAGTTAATTTTATCCATCCACACATTCTACTACATTGCTACATTCTAGCTACATCCCATTATCAAGTGAAAATTACACAATGGAATCATAGGGCATAATTTCTACACATACTCACAAGAAATCCATAGAGCATGAGATGTAGCATCATGCTCGGTCATAATTTCACTCTCGGGGTGTCCGTTGGGGTCATTCTAACTCCCCATTCAACATTTTTGTTTTTAGTTTTGATGTAATTTATGGGCTTGTGTGGGTGTACTTTGCTTTTTCAAGTTACAAGTATTATTTATGATCATAGTGTCAACATCAAGCGATCAACATGGAATAATTATAACACACTTGCAACACAATAGAAACCAGATATAAATATTTTTCATAGTTACAAGTGCCCATATCTAGTAATTAGTGCCTAGGTTCTCTTGTCCTAGTGTGGGAGCCCCTATCCGCCTTTGTTCATGATTTTTAGAATTTATATAGATCAATTACGACGTTTTTAATATCCTTTTCAGCACTTCTCTATGCTCGATCACTTATAGATTACATGTATGTCATCTAAGCCTCCATATATCATCTTCTTTCTTAAGGTTTCAAATATTATATCTTAGTTTTCTTGTGTCATTATTGTATTTGCAGCACTTGTACATCATTTATTGAAATAGCAACTCTGTAATAAGATTTAATTCAAATTAAATTAAATAAAAAAATTCATGTGAAAATAGTCAAAAGAATATTTTAATATTTAAAGGATGCTTTGGACTAGGGTTTGTGATATTCAAGAGGTGAATTTTTCACTCTATAAGCATATATAAGTGTAGATTGGGCAGAAGTGTTGATGATATAAAAATCACAAGTGGAGGAGAATTATTTCTTAGAAACATATTAGTATATTGGCTAAGAAAAAAATAGGTTTTTGTTTCTTATCCACAATAGAAGCATAATACATTACAATAGTGTCAAGTTACACATAAGTTATTTTGATGAAGCAGACATAAAAAAACATCAAGGTAGAATATGATATTCTAATTTCTATATTTTGTGATAACATTAGTGCAATAAATATTTGAAAGAATCTTGTTATGCACTCTAGAACAAATAATATTCCTATTAAGTAGCATTTATTAAGAGAACAAGTGGAAGACAAACATGTTATGTTGGAACACATTGCAACAAAAGAATAGATTGTGGATATTTTCCCAAATCCCCTTCTAAAATAAATTTTAAATATCCGAGACACCAATTGGGAGAGATATTTTTCTCATCTAGACACTAAAATAAAGCATCAATTCAAGGGGAGATAATCACTACATATATTTTTAGCTCCACAGAGAAGATAACTTAGAGAAATATCGATGATTAATACTCATTTTGATGATTATGATTTTCCATTTTCTATTGATGTTGAAGGGGGAGTTACGAAAGGTGTAGAATTATAGTAAGGAGGAGCATTACGTTATTTCCATGTTCACAAGTTTCCTCTATGCAAGGTTGACATTAACGAAAAAGGGGGAGATTGATAGAAATATTATCATTGATGTCAAAGGAATTATGATTTCAAAGTGTTGGAAATATTTTCATTGATGTTAAGGGAATGATGTCAAAAAGAAAAGTTAGTGTATTTTGAACTCTGCAAACCACACAACAAAGTAAGTCACTTTGTATTTTGGAAATATTTTCATTGATGTCAAAGGAATGATGATGTTGAATTTTTATAAATATTTTCATTAATGTTGAAGGAATGATTTCAAATGAGAAAATTTAGTGCAGTTTGAACTCTAAAACCGCACAACAAAGGATATCACTTAACAAGATGAAAGAAAAAATGAAGCCGCGGAAGGAAAAAATGTAGAGAACAAGGTCAAGAAAAAATGAATCCATGGAGGTATAATAAAATAATAGGATAAGGTACAAGAAAAACAATTTTTATAGAGATGGAGGTTGAGCCCGAAGATGACCTTTTGAAGCTATTTAGGAGGGAAAGTGATGGAAGGGAAATCCCGCCTAGACCAGAGGAATAAGATGCAATTTGTGAGGAAGGAGAAATAGATGGATCTGCTCTCAGTGAAAAGGAATGTATCAACAAAATCCAAAGATACATGGTCAAATGTAGTAAAAATGATGGATCGACCTTGAAAAACCAAAAGTTTTTTCTTCAAGTGATCAAGGAAGTTTCTGGTTACGTCCTTGAAATCCCTAACCAACTTCTTCATTCTACAACTGAAAATTTAAATAAGTCATTGGTAGGGAAGCTGATGGGCGGGAGACCTAATATTGATGTAGTTAGAAGATGGGCTAAACTGAAGTGGTCCCCAAAAGGGAATTTAGAGGTAAGTGCTCTTTCGAATGGCTTTTTCCTTTTCAGATTTAATCTCCAAGAAGATATGCAGAAGGCTCTGGAAGAAGGCCCCTGGTTTTGGGGAAAATTAGGATGGTATCTCCGGAAATGGGAACCTACTTTCAACCCGAAAAAGGAAAATCTGAATCAATTCCCGGTATGGATTCACCTTCCAAACCTCCCTCTGGAATTTTGGCATGAGGATATTGTAAAAGGTATTGTGAATTCGCTAGGATCTCTTGTAATAATTGATAATGCAACTAGACAAATGACTCACCTTATCTATGCCCACTTCTGCATATACACAATAGCGGATAGAGAAATCCCCAACAATATAAAACTTAAATCTAGACTTGGGATCTGGGAGAAAAATATTGAAATGGAAAGTTCCCCTGTGAAATGCTCTAAGTGCAATGGGTGGGGCCACTCCTCTCAGAGCTATAAGTTTAAAGTTTCTAAAGTGTTTATCCCTGTCACAGTTAAGGAGGGTAATGGGGAAAAAGGGAAAGGCATTATGCAAAGTGCAGAGGATCACAAAAAGATTTTTCCAAAGTCATGCTAGAAGTTTTCTCTCCACTTCGCATAAAGGAAAATATTGATTCTGAAAACCCCACTTTAAAAGATGCAATGGAAAAGGATGAGGAAGGTTTCACAATGGTGATCAATAGAAGGAAATCTAAATACCTGTCTAAGTCAGAAACAAAGGTAAAGGAAAAAGAGGAGGAATACTTGAAGGATCATATGAAAGGAAGGAAGATGGAGTTTTTTAAATATAATGTGAAAGAAGGGATTCGTAATGAATCAGTCAGGAGTGATCAAACCTCAACTGAAGAAAGGGAGATGGAGGTCAAGACTGTGGAGGAATTGGTAAAGGACCAAATGGAGATAGAGGATACTCAGGGCCAGAATTTGGATCTGGAGCTCACCAAAGGGGTAGAGATTTTCCCCTCTATTGAGGACCTTCGAGTGCCCAAAGAACCCCAATCAAGGAGACTGAAGATAAGAAAGAAGGCCTAAGTCCTGGAATCAAAAACCCTTCAGGGGGAAAAATTACTTCGGAAAAAAGAAAATAGATCCAAAAGGAAAAAAGGGGACTCTTCAAGCTCTTTCCCTTCCCAAGAGAATGAGAATCCTATAAATGTGGAAGCTACAAATAGAAAACAAGGTAGACCGAATAAATTTGAATCAAGGAAAAAACTACCCAAAAGGAGATAGATTCAGGGAAACAGATGTGCTTGGACCAGAAGGTCTTCAGGAAAAATAAACCCAACCTAAGGAAATGAATTGCATATCATGGAATGGGAGAGGGCTGAATAGCCCCGTGAAGTGGAGGATCCTAAAAGATATGATTGAAAGATAGAAAATTGATGTGCTTGTAGTGCAGGAAACTAAAATGAAAGAAGAATCCTTCCTATCCTCTTGTAAATTATGTTGGAAAAACTCTAAAGCCTTTGTTGTTAGTTCAAAAGGAGATTTAGGAGGATTAGTTGTGGTTTGGAGCCCAAACAAGTTCAAGGGAACTTTTTGGTTAAGAGAGATAACCATGTGGCGGTGATGATGAGAGATCTTGAAAATAGGAGTATATGGGTTCTTTCAAATATCTATGCTCCCACCCATCACAAAGAAAGGAAACAAATTTGGCACCATCTTCTATCCTTTAATCACTCTATTAAAGGTTCTGGCTGGATTGTTATGGGGGATTTCAACACCCCAAGGGATCCGAGGGAAAAAAAGGAGGTTCAAAGGAGTTCTCAGTTGGCATGGAGGATTTTAATCATTTCATAACATCTTCCCAACTCCACGATATCGATCTAAAAGGTAGTAGTTTCACATGGTCTAATAGAAGGACTGGCACTCAACATATTCAAGTTAGATTAGATAGGGCTCTAGTTTCAGAGGAATGGTTAATCCAGGACATCTCTCTCTTTTCTCTTCCTCGGATTGGATCTGACCACAATCCCATTCTTCTTCAAATTAATAACCCTTCTCGAAGAAGAACTCCCTTCCGTTTTGAGAAGATGTGGCTCCACAATGAGGATCTAAATGATCTCATAAAAGAATGGTGGAAACTAAAGGTTAAAGGTACAATGATGTTTAGACTCTCCAAAAACTTCGAATGTGAAAGCCCACCTCAAAGTGTGGAATAAAAAAAGTTTTGGAAATATCTTCCAGAAGAAGTCAGAAATCAAAGATGAATTACAGATTGTCCAAAGAATAACTAAAAGACAGGGTATCGAGAATGATCCTGCTGATCTAGTTAAGGAAAGATCTCTCCTGATGGACTACCACAATATCCTGGGAAAAGAGGAAATATTTTGGAGACAAAAATCTAGAATCACTTGGTTAAAGGAAGGGGACAAAAATACTAGATTCTTTCATTTATCCACCTTAAAGCGTAGAATATTTAATAGAATTAACAAAATCAGTAAAGAAGGGGGTGTTTTGGTGGAGGAACAAGATGAAATTGACAAAGAGACCATATCTTTCTTCCAAAATTTTCTCTCTAATAGCAATGAACAAAACCTCATGAAAGAACAGGACTTCTTAAATTGCATTCCTAAGTTAGTCTCAGTTGAAGACAATGTGATGCTCTCAGTGATTCCTTCCATGGAGGAAGTGGAATTTGTTGTCAAACAACTCAGCCGGACAAGGCGCCAGGGCCTGATGGATTTCCTGCTTTCTTCTTCCAAAATTTTTGGGATATAATTAAAAAAAGGTTTATGAAGCAGTGAGAGAATTTTTCAAGAAGAAGGTTATGTTAAAGGACATGAACTGTACCTTTCTGACTCTGGTTCTAAAATGTAGTAATGTAATGGAACTAAAAGACTTTAGACCTATAAGTCTTTGTAACACTTCCTATAAAGTTTACACGAAAATTCTGGCCCTCAGGATTTAGATGCTCCTACCCAATATCATTTCTGAACAACAAGGGGCTTTTTCATAGGAAGAAAAATACAAGATGGGATAATTACTATCAAAGAGACTATTCATTCGGAAAAAATTAGTAAGAAGGCTGTTTTTTTCTTAAAACTAGATATGGAAAAAGCTTATGACAGGGTATCGTGGAGCTTTCTTGACAAAATCCTTGACAGGTTTGGCTTTGATATAGCATTGAGACATCTGGTTAAGGCATGCATCTCAAATGCATGGTTTTCTATCCTCATGAATGGAAGTCCAATTGGGTTCTTTCCTAGCACACAAGGATTGTGGCAAGGGGATCCCCTCTCCCCATTCCTCTTCATTATAATGGCAAAAGCTCTCAGTAGAAGACTTAATGTTGAAATGGAAAAAGGCTTCATCAAAGGGATTTCTCTCGGCACTTGATATGGAAAAAGTTACACACCAACACTTTGTTGATGACACTTTCGTGGTGGGGGAAGCTACTATACCTGAAGCAAGAAAACTAAAACCATTCTTGATGACTATATGGGTGTCTCAGGCATGTGATAACCTTCAAAAAATTCTCTTTTCTTTATAAATACTATGGAAAGCCACTGTAAGAAGATTGCAAAATTTTTGGAATGTACCTATAAACCCTTCCCTACCTTATATTTAGGAATTCCTCTTGGGGATAGGAGACCCTCCTGTTCTGAATGGAACTTTCTAATTGAAAGGTTTGAAAGGAAATTGGCTAGATGGAAAGCTATATTATTATGCCAAGCGTAAAAATCACTCTTCTGATTAACTCTCTTGAGTCTTCCTCTGTATGTCATGTCCCTATACCAACTTCCTGTAGCAATTGGGGAAATGTTGGAAAATATCTAGAAAATGTTTTTATGTAGTGGCACTGAAAGTAAAGATATAATCCCTTTAGTGGCATGGATCAGAGTGTGTAGACCCAAAAATCTAGGAGGAATTGGTCTCAGAGACTGGTCCAAGATGAATAAATATCTACTTGCTAAGATTGGATGGAGACTAACAAAGGAAAATGGATTTTGGGCTAGAATTCTTAAGAAAAAATATTGGCTGGATGATAATGATAAAAGATGGATGTTTAAACAGGTGAATTTCAATGGCTCATGCATATGGAAAGCCATTAACTGGGCCAAAGAAATTGTGAATAAGGGAAGTAGATGGAAAATAGGAAGAGGCAATGAGATAGGTTTTTGGAAAGACAAATGGGCTGGAGACTTCACCCTTCAAGATAAATTTCCACAAATCTCTAGATTACTAGAAGATAAGTATGGAGAAAAAGTAAACAACTACATGGCTAATGAAGAGAGCTTTCAAACATGGAAAATTCTGGAATTGGATAGACAGAACTAAATGATCACTTGAGAGGGCTCAATGAGTTTTTAAAAAATTATGTATCATCTAATAGCAAGGATCAAGATAGAATCATTTGGGATAAGGAACCATGTGGAAATTTTTCTATCAAATCAGCCTATGCCCTTTTTTAGGGACAAATTGGAGAAGAAGATTTAATGGCTAGAAAGATTTGGAACAAGAATATAACACCAAAGGTTAATGTGTTCAGCTGGCTCACTTTTATAAATAAAATCCTCATGGTAGATAATCTTGTAAAAAGAGGATTCCATTGGGTTAATAGATGTGTGCTATGCGAAAGGAAAATGGAATCAGTAAACCATATGTTTCTGGAATGTCAGTATGCACATCAAATGTTATCCTCCATTCTAGATTGTTTCTCGGTTAACTGGGTCATCCCCAAAGATATAAAGGAAGCTTGGAACCAATGGAAGAGCCCCTTTCATAGTCAAGGGTTAAAAAATCTATGGGCCATGAGCTTAAGCCATATTTGGTGGGAAATATGGAAGGAAAGAAATAGAAGGATATTCAAAAACAAGAAACTTCCTATCAAATTGTCTATAAACAACCTCTTTCAGGTAGTTAGAAACAATTTCTCTATCCTCAGGAATAAAGAATTGGAAATCCTGGATAATGAACAACACTTCTTAATGAATTGGAATGTTTCTGGGACCCCTCAAACAAATATTTCTAATCCTAGTTTGGGGATTAAGTGGAATCCTCCTTGTGAAGGTTCTCTAAAACTCAACTTTGACGGAGCGGCTAAAGGGAATCCTGGGAAAGCTAGGGGAGGAGGAGTCATACGGGACTCTCTTGGTCATTTTTTCTCACTTATTTCTTTGACCTTGGACATCAATCAAATAATGTGGTGGAGGCAGCAACTCTGTACTGGGGGGTGAAGATTGCAAAAGAAAAAGGTTTCAACCTTCTGGAAGTGGAAGGTGATTCATTGTATATCATTTCTTGTATGAAGGGTTCATCCCAACCTGCCATGTCTATAGAAGACTTCATCAGTAAAACTAAGTTTTTTTTACCTTCTTTTGTGAATATTTCTTTCAAACATGTGTATAGGGAAGGTAATGTTGGGGCTGACTTTGTAGCTAATTTGGGGGTTACCGCTAGCGGTCTCCAAGTTGTTGAGCACCTCATTGGTATGAATGCCAAATTCATTGAAATCATGAAAAGGGAGGGATCCTCTTTCACTCTTCCATCCAATGATAATATATTAAACTCTCCCACTCGTGCCAGTAACCTTTCATGATTCCTACTTTCGTGCATGAGTTGGCTCCCTTTCATCTCACGGGTAGATTGGACATTTTGGAATTGGGGAAGTGGAAAGACAAAGCTGAATTTTTTTCTAGTATCTGAGAAAAAAGAAAATTGGGGGTAGAAGGATGGGGGGACCTAGTTCACACTGAACCTTCTAAGTGCCTAGAGATCTCCAGGGAAGCTGAAGCTCTTTTGGATGCTTTGCGGGGTTGTTTTTTTTCTCCACACTTTTGAGGGCCATGATGAGAGTCTGAGTGAAGCGGTCACTAAAACATGGAATGAGGGAAAGGTACAGGTTGGTAACTACTCTCTCACAATAATGCCTAAGCTCATAGCTAAAGTGATAGGCCTCTCTTTGGAAGGTAGATGTATTTTCAAGCCGAAATCAGACTACAGTCTGGAGATAGAATGTTTCTTGCAAGGAAAAGGGGATCCCATCTCTCTTCACAATGGATACGCTCGGAGTAAGTTACCTTACCCTTTTGATGAAATAGCTAAATTGATAATGTCTTTCATAACATTGGAAGGAAGATATAAAGTTATTTATGGTTACCATTTCCCCATGTTAAACCATATCCGCAACTCCAAACCCTATAACTTTCCTTTCTACCTATTTTCTTCTTTGGCAAAATCAATTGCAATGGTGAAGAAAGGCACTTTCATTCTCCCTTTACACTAGGGTCTGATCAAATCTATCATTCGGCTGAGCACTCCCCTGTTGGGAAAAAATGATAAATTTGGGGCTTCGGCTTCAAACAAATCTCTAGGAAAAAGGGCAGGAGTTTGGACCCTAAGGAAGGAAGCTTTGATGATTTTGTGCCTGGGAATCTGGTGGCCAAACGTACCAGGTCAAGCATGGGAAAAGTGGGGGATAAGTTTCAGAACAAGAAAGAGTAGGTTCCCTGTTAGGCTAAGGAGGAAAACATTACCATTGTTTCGGTGAAAGCCCTAGAGGCACCCCAACCCAGATGGACTCCTTTCATGACAAATTCAAGAAGGGAAGGAGCAAGCAGTGAGGATGTGGCTAGCATGAAAGAATAGGAGTCTTCCGAGGGTAAGCATTCCAAGAACACTGAGGAGGCTATCCATAGTCTACATAATCTTAAGATGGCTCAGAGGGATCTATTCTCGGCCTAGGAATCGGTTGTTAAAACCCATGCTTTTATGAGAGAGTTTGAAAACTACAGACTGAATACTGATATCAATAGGCACAAAATTAGCTTGATCTCCATGGACCTTAAGGAGCTATCTGACAAAGTGGATAAAATGTCTTCACTTATCCTAAGTGAAAACCTCAAAAATGCCAATGCTAGAAGCATGGAAATGGAAAGCGAGTTGTTGAAAATGAAAGGTATTATTATGCAAATCAGGGATGTACATATCCTAAATGTGAAAAGTACTATTCACCATCTTAAACTACTAGCTGAAATGATCCATTCCATGGAGTTGGCAAAAGAAAAGGAAAAGGAAGGTATTGGGCTGAAGGTGGTGATTCAAGAACCAAATTACCAAGATTGAAGGAGACAATAGCTACACTAGTCAATGAATGGAACAATTGTATGGAGACGGTGGGAGAACTGGTCAAAGAATAATGTTGTTCAAAGGTTTTTAATTTGCTGTTAGTTTATCCCTATGTTGTTAGTATAAACCTTTGGACTGTTATATATTGTAATTCCTATCTTATGGATATCTTTAATCTGTAGTCTTTGTTTTTTGAACTTTTGGAACATGAATGGCCTTTAAAGGTAAATCCATTGGCCAATATGTAAGGTTGCTGCAACTCTTTGTAATGGGGTAGGGTCCCCTCAACCCTAATTTTACCACTAATCAAAAAATAATAATAGGATAAGGAAGAAGATAAAATGGGGTTACAGAGGTCTAGGAAAGTTACATAACAAGGTGAAAATAGAATAAGTCTCTGGAAGTCAAGGAAAAACTTAGAAATTCAATTATCATTCTAGAAAGGTCGAATCATGTCTTACATCGAAAAGGATGTTATTGGTTCGAATCTTGGGAAGAAATCACACTATTTCAGGAGATGAAAATGATATAAAGGACATATAGTTGGAAATATTTTGAGAGTGTGAGTGTGTGTAGAGAAATATCAATTTTCTAAAGAAGAAGGGAAGAGATAAAGGTATTTTTCTACAAGTAAAGGAATGAGAGATCATTGAGATAATATTATTGAGTATAATTGGAATGAAATAGAAATCATTAAAGAACATTAAGAGGGTGGAAAGTGTCTCCAACCTCAGTGGAGTTCCGGCAACACTTTGGGGTAATGATAAGGAAAGCAAGAAGGCCATTGAGCAGCTGGATTATAATGACGCTGCCCACATGACTACTTTGGGTATGTTCAAGTCCTGGAAGAATATCAAAACCAACATAGACAAAGCTGCAAAGAAGTAGTTGTTGATGCTTTTGCTGTTTTTGTATGTTCTTTTGCTATTTTTTTGCGGTCCCTTTACTGCTTGTTTGCAGTAATTTTGTTGTTTTGTCTTGTCTAGGTAGTTGTTTTTTGGCTACTTTGAACTTCATTGTCACATTTGGATTCTGATCCTTTTCTCTCTGGTTCTCATTCTTATCCTGGCTTCTAGGCCATCTTTTGTAATCAAGGGTATAGTCCCTTTCAAAAAACTATTTGCCAATAATAAAAAAAAAAGAGAGAGTGGAATGATCTTAGAATCATTCAAGTAGGTTTCTTGATTGTGTTCATCATTTTCAAAGTAAATTTATGAATTAAGTATAGAATGAATTAAAGTTTAGATCTCTAAGATTGAAAATCATTTAGATGGTTAATTTTTGAAGGTGGAATACATAGAATTTTTCATTCATTAAAGAATATTATTTAGAGGTAAGTGCTTCCTAAGAAATAGATTGCTCTCTTACTAAGTTGGTGCTTAGCTATGGGTATTTTTTTCCCTAGTAGGTTGGTGCCTACAAAGTTCTAGTTATGCAGATTTGTGTCTCTAGTAGGTTGATGCCTACAAATTTTGTAAGAAATATTTTTATGACTGGATTTAGATAATAGATCCAAGTAGTATTTTCTATGTGGCTTTTCTCTTGAAAGGGTTTACACAAAATTATTTTATTTCATAATTTTTGGATCTTATGTGATTTTTGTTATTGTTGATGTTAGTTTTTGAATAAATAAAATATTTTATTATATTGATGCACCCTCTTAGTATAAATGTGTGTTCATTCGTGAAACTAATATATAAGATCTCTCATGACCCCTACTCTTCCATTGAGAACACTAAATTACTCCAAGATAATGAATAGAAAGACAAATTATTATTTTTCAAAGAATTCTATGGATTTTTATGGAGAACGAGGAAGAAAAGAAAGGATAAAATTGTATAAATGCAAGTTTGGTTAGTTAAAATATAAAAACATGAGTGTGATGCATGCTCATTCTGCCCTTTTCTCCGAAATTGTTGATCTTTATTAAAATGAGAAGAATGGTGTCTCTTACATACTCATGTTATGTTTAATGGTTTTTGCTTGATCTAAGATATTTTCTTGCATGAAAATATGTTAATATTATCCTTTGCATGACAAAAATAGATCCTTTCTTCCATTATCCTACCAATTTTTACTTTAACATGATCAAAATTGTAAGCTTTTGAGAAAAGCTAAAAATAATAGGTTTTTATGAAAGAAAATATTTCAAATCATGTGTAGACCATTAAAAATAATAGGAACATGCAAGAGACACCATTTTTATCATTTCAAGAAATATCAGCTATTTATGGAGCGAATGGATAGAATGGGTGTACATCACTCTCATGTTATTCTTTATTTAGTGACCAAAATTACATGTCTACACTTTTCACCCTTCTTTCTTCCTCATTATCTATAAAACTCAATGAAATTCATTGAAAATTAAATATATTAACATTTTATTCATTATCCTAGAGTAATTTATTGATTTGAGTAGAAGACAAGGGGTCGTGAGTGTCTTTTGTACTTGTTTCACCACTTGGATGAATAAAGGAAATATTTATACCTTCTTATAGGATTTTTATTGTGAAATATCATGTTTTAGGTTGATTTATCTCGTGGTAATTTTTATCCATAATTTTCAGTTTAATTTCCATGCCTTTATGTATCTATACATTAATTTATAAGTCGTAGATTATTTTTAACATGTGTGTGTAGGATCTTGTTGTGGATCTTACAAAATTTCCCTCTTAGACCCATTTGTTTCCCTCCTTTATTTTGTCACAACTTCAAACCTTTCTTTGAAACACTTTCCTTGACATATCCATTTGTAAGTTATGCATGGTTTGTATGGTTCTTAAGGTCTATATGTGTGGTTAAAACAAGACTTAAGATCCTCAAACTTTTTGGTGTATCTCCCCTTTTTTATTTTTAGTCTTTCCTTCTCCCTTTTCCTATTTCATGTAGTAGAATAAAGGTTAGTTTTAGGTGTCAAAATAGGGGAACTATCCATCTCTAGAGATTCACTCTAATCTATAGGTCACCCACAACCTAGGAGTGTTTCTATTTTTTCAGTCATAAGGGGAGACATCACACCACTCCCCAAAGGGTGCATTCCTCAATGAAAACAATTTCTGGCATGCTTGGTGGGATAAAACAAATAATTTTCTAAAGATTTGATGTTGTTCTTAAAAATTATCATTGTTTCGATACATTCATTTAATATATGGTGGCTCCATAAGTTCAAAGCACATCTTGGTAGTAGGTTAGTGTAAATTTGATGCCAAAATTTACAACTAGGCATCTTCAAAAGGTATTCCATTTTATTTAATTGAATTATCTTTGAATTCGGAAAAGAGAAATAGATTTTTGAGTTCCAAACCCTATACTAAATCTCCCTCCATAAAAAAAAATCAGATATTACCACTAAAGTTCCATATATAAAGTCTAAATATTAGTATGGCCATCCCTAGAAACCTATTTTTTGTTCCTTCAATGGTGGCAAAACATGATTGCTTACACAACATGTTGAAATCCAAATTTTCTCCCTTAATATTATTCCATATTTCATTGTATAAAATCAAGTTGCACCCATAGAACACATTAAATATTTGGACAATATATGCTTTCTTTATCATATCAATCAAGAGAATGTTGCACTCGGTTTATTAAAATCTTCTTTCAAAGCGAAAAAATTACAATGGTACATGGGATTGGTAGTAAATTCCATCAATACATGGGACCAGATGGGAAATTGTTTTGGCAAGTAAGTTAAAGATAAATCAGATCATCTTCCAATATTAGAACAATTAAATATGATCGAGAGAGTACCACAAGGGTTCATGTTTGACTTCAACTATAGATCTCAAAGAGCATGGGATATAATTCCACAACTAGTAAGGCCTACTCATGAGTATGATTTTTGCATTATTAAATGGATTTGAGTTTTGATATTTCATTGATGACATAATCAATAGGTGGAAGGACACTTCCTAATGCTTATGACATAACAATTGGGGCTGAAAATAATAGTCTTATACAAGCACAAAAAATAACACCGAGGCCTGATATTCAAATTTTCCCGGATATTCATCCTTTCATTTCTTTTCACATATTACCTTTAATAGGTCTAGTACCAATGCATTTTACTCATCCTTTGAGTTAAATTAATGCAGATCCAATCCAATCAAATGACTTACAAGAGTTGAGGAGCATGTTAAAATATTTTGGGAATGAGATAGTTTCCCTTTAAGATTGAAAAAACATAGTTACATACCCTATTATCCACCCAATCAGTAGAATAGGCATCCATTAAAACCAAATTGTGTAAATCTAAAATTAGTTTTATAATGCTACATCATTCAATCCCAAAACTACTAGTTCACACAAAGTAATTTTACATGTCCAAAATAATTCGATACAAGAATATGAATGGTGTTATCCTTTTAATTTAGGCCATAATTAGAAATGTTTCCCCAATGTTGTTTTAAATCAAGCACTTATGGTGAAAAATTATTCTACATCTCAAAGTTCATTACTTTAGAACCCACCACAATATAATATTTCTCAATATTTGGTGTAAAATCATGCTACACTTCTAAATTGGAAAGAGGATGATTTTTGTGGAGTACATCATATGGAAAATTAATAAATTTAGTCATATAATTCTGTGGACTAAAACAAATGATAAACTAAAAGAGTAATAGAAGTGTATCAATCAATTGGTAATACTAATTATGAGTCTTCTCCAACATTTCAAGGTGATTTTCATTTTGTAATTAACACGGAAGTCAGCAAAAAATTAGTCTACAAGAGTTCAAAATTAGTAAGAGATTCCAATTTTGATGACACTGATGCAATAGGGTACTAATTTTACTAAAGTATAGTAGATGTTTATTACTTCATCATTCAATACAAGATAAATTCAATATGACAATATGTGATTCTTTGTATCTTCTAGTCAAAAACATATTTTGTAAGAATATTTGTTTAATATCATTCTCTCTATCTAACCATCTAACATTATGCTTACTACTAAACCCTGATCTAAAAGAAGAGAAATAAATAAAAAAATTAAACTCACCTCCTTGATCATAGGACAAAATCTAGTCCATAAATTCATGATTGATTTAGAAGCTTCCAATTTAGTTATGCTTTGAAACAAATTGTTGATAAACTTCGTCTAAAGTTTGATCCTCTTTCTAAAGGATTATTTCATCTAGATGGAACACTTATAGAAACCCTTTCATTCATTAGAGTAGTGAGGATAACCTTACATGCATTCCTTTATTTCTCCATCCCTTAAGATGTCTTCATTATTGATCTTCCTCCTTATTTTACCTTATATCTTTCTATAGATTTCATTGCTAAAATTAGAGGTTACTTATCATCATACTAGTATCACATGTTGTTGTAATAAGGTATGAAATCAAAGTTACAATAATTTTTGAGCTCATCTCAACAATTCATATAGAGCATTATATTTCTAGTACTATCAATTGTAATTATATGATTATAGATGAAGAATACCAAATACTACAACAGAACCGAACATAATTCTTAAGGGGATTCTAGAATTCTTATTTGATGAATGGGATACTTAAGGTCATGATTTTTATCCATATAGTCATATTCAAGAGGAAAGTCTTGGAACATATTGTCTACATGAAGAAAATTCTATTATTCCCAACCTTGTTAGATCATACCAATGGATGAAGAATTATGGTAATTATATTGTTACATATCAAGAAGAAGAAATGGAGAAGGTGGGGTGATCATGTTTATTTGTAAAAAAAGTATTTTTAAGCTTTAAGGTTTTGGTTTATCTACACCAATAATATAACTGGGTATGAATCTCTTGAATAGTATTCGGTGGGAAAGGAAAAAGAGGTAATAAAATGATAGGTGTATGGTGACAATTATTTATTCTTAAATCAATCAGAGGAATAAGTGTAACCAAGAAAATTTTACTAATATCTAATAAAAATAGAGTATGGGATTTGATAGAGGATTTTGATGCTTTCAAGTACAATATATCCATAGAGAAAATAATAAATATATAGATATACTAGTTGTAATTAGAGATCATGTTGACATTCCAAATCGGATCAATAAGGACCAAAAATCAACATCATATCAATGTATTTTTAATGCCTTCTATCCTTGATAACAATTTTAACTAGAAATTATTTAAATCATATCAACACATAGTTAATTATTTGTAAGAGGAAGCTAAGTTTTCAATGAAAAAAAGGAAAAATTACAGCAAGAGTATGAAAATCAGATTATTCAGGTTGATATCTAACAAAATGTCTCATGGATTAGTCATTATTGAATCTATATTTAATAAAAATGATCACTTCAGAAGTGAGAAATCAAACATGGTGATCAAGAAATAAAATTATGATCAAATCAACATTAGAAATGACAAAACACTCAAGTTTGGATATGTATGTAATCAATAGAAAAACATTCATTTTTTTAACTCTCTTAGAATTTGATTTTTTTTTTTTTCATGGAGTTAAGTTAATGTAAAGGTTTTCAATCTAGATTTATCTCAACACATGATAGAGTTGGATTTAATTGAAAACCAAATCGAAAAAGTATAGACCCATCAATCCTAAGGTTGAACCACTCATGAAATAAAAATTGGATAAATTGATCAAAGCTAACATAATTTTACCTGTGAATAATTCATCATGGGTTATCAATTTGGTACCCATGAGAAATAAAAATGGAGAAGTATGCCTGTGTGTGGATTTCAGAGAATTGAACAAGGCATCTTTAAAATATCATTATCCGTTACCACAAATGGAGAAAAAAGCGTAAATGGTAAGTGGCTCGATTGTTTTTAAAACTTAGATGGTTATTTTGGGTATAATCAAATTATGGTGCAAGAATCATACCAATTCAAAACTGAATTTACCACAAAAGGGTCACAATCCATACAATAATATTCCATTTGTACTATCAAACAAATGATCCATGTTTCAACGTGCAATGGACTTGGAATTTTAGGGATTGATTAATAATTGTGTTATTGTCTATTTGGATGACATAACTATATTTTCCAAGCATGTTCCAGATCTAGTTCACCTCAAAACCATTTTTGTAATGTGCAATAAGTATGATGTATATATGAATATAAAAATATGCATTTTTAGTCCATGAAGATAAATTTATATTTCAAGTTGTTTCTAAGAAATTTCTTGTCATTGATTTACAAAGGGTAAGTGTAATTTTTTCATTATATTTTCCAAATCATAAGAAGGCATTACAAATTTTTCTAGCTAGAATTAATTTTTTCAAAGATGTATTCCAAATTTTGTAAACTATTAAATCCACTAACTTTAATGATAAGGAAAAACAATATTTTTAGCTGGAAAATAAAGGGAAGAATGTTTTTGAAGCAATAAAACATGTTAATTCACAACTTACAACAATTACCAATCCCTATTTTAGTAAATATTTTGTTTTATATGATTTTCCAACAATTAACACATTCTCAATCACATTGGTATAGAATGATTATATAAAGTTAGAGTAGTCTATTGATTTTTCAATCAAGGATTAGAGGATTATGAGGTAAGGTATTATTTTGTTAAAAAAATAGGTCCTTTCAATTATTATAAGTCTCAAAAACTATACATTCGGTTTCTAATAACAAGGTTCATAAAATGGTTTCTCCTCCAAGTGTTAAAGTGTTTCTTTTGAGAAAATATTCAAATGATAAAATGGCAGGTTGGATTAAAAAATTTATGGATTATGATGTTAACATTAAGGTTACTAAACTAGTAAGAGGAAGAGGGTTGTGTGAACAACTAGCTTCAGATTTGCATGATGATAAAAATCAGGTTTTAGTGCTCCAAAATGTTCAAGGAACAACTGCTCCTTCATTACCATAGAGTTAGAATCATGACATGATCCATTTCCTTCATACTAAACATTGCCCATAAGATTTGGATAAGAAAAAGGAGGTATTTCAGATTACAGTCCATTCATTATGTTCTTTTTTATAACATTTTTTTAGAAAGGATGTAAATGTTTTTTTAATGTGTTGATTTCGATCAGATTAAGCATTTTTGAAGAGTTACATGGAGGTTTATCTAGAGTTCATTTTTCACCAAGAGCTATAACCTTAAATATCATGAGGGAAGGTTATTATAAAAGGAACGATAACCAAATCATGCCAAGCCAAGAACACAGATGCTAATCAAACATCACGATCAATAAGATGAAAGTAATTTGCTAGAATAAGTTTACATAAACCTTTGCAAACAAATGAGCAACAATATCATATATTATTATGGAACTCAATGAAATATAATGAGAATGGGCCTTACTTAAATAGGCAAGGAATAAAAATCTAAGAACTAGTCAAGGTCATATATCAAGCCATAAATCATGGAAAGAACTATTCAAGTCCATAGATTTATGAAAGAACTAGACATCAAGGATCTAGTCAATACCATAGATCTAGGAAAGAACTATACCTAACAACTAGATAATATCTCCTAATATCTAAATAAATAAAAATAAATATCCACACACATAAGTGGGTGAACATAAATATAATAAAGGTAAATAATGTACTTAGGTGAACATGAGCTAAGGTAAATACCTACTCTAACACCCGCCTCAAGTGAAGCTAGGGGCCAAAATAGAATTGAGATGTCCATAATATGAGTCTCGAAAACTAGTCCTAATGAGGTACTCATGTACAATATATCCATGAAGAAATCTTAAACCAAAAGAAGGAAATAATCCTGCTATAAGGAAAGAGGAAGAAGAAGAAGAAGGAAAATGTTCTCACGAACACCCCCCAAGAACAACTTCTGAAACCCCAAGCATTCCACGTAACTCAAGGTAGTCACTGATGCAAAAGGCTTCCTAAAGATGTCTACAACCTGCTCTTGAGTCGGAAGGTACTCTAAGCAAAGAAATAAATCTGGATGTACTAATGAATGAAGTGGATGTGTATCTCAATATGCTTGGTCCGCTGATGCTCAACTAGGTTGCGAGAAATGTGAATTGCACTTTGGTTGTCACACCAAAGTACATTCAATGAATCCTATGGGAATCCAAACTCTGTCAATAACTATTAAATCCAAAGAATCTATTGACTCACTATAACTGCTACCTTGTACTCTTCCTCTGAAGATGAAAGTGCAATAACTTGTTACTTTTTACACACCCAAGCAACTGGAGAAGAACCAAGACAAAAAGATAGCCAGAAGTGGAACACCTGTCATCAATAGAACCTTCCCAATCTAAATCTGTATACCCAACCAACTGAGTAGAGCCCCTAGTGTAGTGTAGGCCAAAGTGGGAAGTGCCATGCAAATAGTGCAAAATCCTTTTAGCAGCTTGCCAATGACTACTATGAGGAGAATGTGAAAACTGAGATACAAGCCCTACTACAAATGAAATATCAGGGTGAGTATGGGTCAAGTACATGAGACTCCCAACCAACTGCCTATACAATGTAGGATCACAAAGTGGTGTGGTACATGTGGATGTAAGAGTAACTCTAGACTGAAAAGGAGATGGACTTGGCTTGCAATCAGCCATATCAAAGCACCTAAGAAGATCATGGGTGTACTTTTACAAACCAAGGAAATAATGCAATAGCCCAAGATATGTCATGTCAAACTATGTAGAAAGAGCCCTCTGAATACTCTAAATGTGGGAAGAAGAGCTACCAGTAAGTAATAGATCATCAACATACAAGACAATTATCACATTATCGTTACCGACATCGGAGATACACTGTATGATTAGAGTGGAAATGAACAAAACTAGTAGATAAAAGAAAAGAATCCATCTTCTTATACCAAGCCCGAGGGGCTTGTTTGATACCGTAGAGAGACCTTCGAGCCAAAAAACAAGAGAAGAATCCTGAACAAATCCAGTCGGCTACTCCATGTATATTTCCTCTTGTCGATCTCCATGTAAGAAGGCACTCTTCACGTCCATCTAGTATACAGGCCCCCCCTGTGATGCAGCAAGAGAAAGTACAAGGCGTACAAAATCCATCTTGGCAACGGGTGCAAAAGTCTCATAGTAATTAATACCTTCAAATTGTGAAAAGCCATTTGCAACAAGACGAGCCTTATAATTTTCAATGGACCCATCTCTTTGTGTATTTGGTCCAAGATACCCACTTACACCTAACCATATTTCTTCCTTTAGGAAGAGATGTCAAATCCCAAGTATGATTCTTCATCAAAGAAGAATAATCATTGCTATCACATCATCCCACTCTTGTATCCCATGAGCCTTTAAAAAGGATTGTGGATCCTCGAAACTTCCCGACACAAAATTCAGAACCAAGTAGAATGTGCATGATGATGCCTAGTGGGTGGAAGATCCTCTATGAAAGGTGTTGCCTTAGAAAATGTAGTACAAGACCACTTAGGCACAATGACAACATCAGTGGGAATAGGATCCTCAATGGTATCTATAACCTCCTTAAACAAAATTATCCTCAAGATGAGATGAAGAAGAAGAAGGAATGGAAGAAGATGAAGAATCATGAGGAGATCTAAAATATGATAAGCTCTCATGTCCTCACAATACCCTACAAATATCAATGGTTTACTCTTCTTATCTAAAGCTTTCCTTTTCTTCTTTAGCACAAAGGCCCAAGCATGGCTCCTAAAGACTTGAAAAAATGAAACATCTGGCTTAGTGTTGGACCAAGCTTCCTCTGGAGTCAAATGCTCAAGTTCTCTATGTGGTGTATGATTCTGAATATAGTTAGGAAAATTAACTGCTTCTTCCCAATAGATAGGAGGTATATCTCTATAATTCATCATACAGTTAGCAATTTCCTTCAAATTTCTATTCTTCCTTTATACTAATCCATTCTGTTGTGGAGTATGAGGAACAGAATACTGGTGAATAATGCCTTGAGTTGCCAAAAATTCAGAAAAATCATTGCTGAAGTACTCACTCCCATTATCATTGTGAAGGTTCTTTACACTACTAGAAGATTGTATCTCAACCAAAACCTTGAAGACTTTGAAGTGTGAAAAAGAATCACTTTTGTACTTGAGAAAATAAACCCAAGTACACCTCAAGAAATTATCAATAAATGTAAGTGCATACTTAGCTCCATTGAAAGATGGGGTAGGAAAAACAATCAAGTCACTATGCACAAGCTCAAGTGGTGAAGAAGATTTCTTAGACAAATTCTTAGGAAAATAATCATGGTGTTGTTTCCCTAATACACAACCATGAAAAACTCCCTCAAGACAAGAAACTCTAGGAAGACCATCTACCATACCATGAGTGCTCAACTCCTTCAAATATATGTAATTGAGATGTCCAAATCTTTCATGCCAAAGCTTACTCTCTGAATCTGAATGAGAAACCAATCTTGTCCCTATAGAAGAAGTGTCATCAAAACCCTCAAAGTGATATAGTCTTGAACTATGATCAACAATACCCTGAGCAACAAGTGAATAAGGCTCCAAAAAATTTCTTACTTCTGCCCCATGTGGTGTAAAAGTCATTGTTTTCCCTTGACTAGAATGACAAATTTGATATACATAAAGAAAATTTGTAGTGATGTTAGGAACATATAGTGCATCTTGGATATTTCCACCATCAAGTTGTATATCACCTTTTCCCTCAACAAAAAGAAAGGAATAATCTCCAACCTCAATTTTGGAAGTAGAACTAAAACCTAGAGAAACAAAAGACTCCTTGAAAGAAGTCATGTGATGAGAAGCACCAATCTATAACCATATTTTTTGCAAGTAGTGACTGAGATCTTCCAACAACATTAAGTGATTTTTCATGCTGATTAGAAGGAGGTAGAGTGGAGATAGAAATTTTGTGTTTCTTAACTGCATCCTCTAAGGCTTGCATTCGTTTATAACACCTATTTTCTTCATGATTACTACCCCCACAAAAAGAGCATGAACGACTAGACTTATTCTTGGATTTAGAAGGCTCCTTGGGTTTTGAGTTGTTTTCTTTGGGTTTAGGAGCATTTTGAGATGGAGAAGGTGTGGATTTGGTTTTATTGTTTGGTTTTCCCTTGCCCTTAGGATTAGATGCAACTAATGCCTTTTGAGAGGTGGAAGACTCAAGGTGAGATAATTTAGATTCTTCCCTAGTAAGTCTTTCACAAAATGTTTCTAAGTTAGGCATTTTGAAGGTGTCACCTAAGGCATCCATGCTAGAGAAAAAGGTAGAAGAAAAAATTTGGAATGGTCCTCTTAACTTGGATAGAATCAAGTAAACACACTCTTCATCTTTCTTATCTCTTCCACTCCCCTTCAATTGTGTCAACAAATGCTTGAACTTGGTAAGATAGTCTATAATTATTGGAAAATATTTAGGATTAAGAGAGGTGATCTCAATTTCAAGTTACATGGCTCTCATATGATCCACCTTACCAAATAAATCCTCTAATTTCTCCCATATTTTGAAACGAGATTCATAATTTTCCAAATGAAATAAAAGACTGTCACTTACATAAGTTCATATCAAACCCATACACTCATCAAATTTGCACTAGCACTAAAATGTCTCATATTCTCTAGTGAAAACGAGTTGTTCTTTAGAAGTTAAAGCCCATAATAATTTCCACTTAATTATTTTTCCATTCTTGGTTTCCATGTGTGGTAATTATGTGTTGTTAATGGCTCAACATGATCTAATGCAGAAGTAGATGCCATCCTCAAAAAATCACCAAAAGAAATGCAAGAACCAAATAATGCAACAAGATCCCTAAGTAATGCAACAAGAGCCCCCATAGATCTCAAAATAAATATTTCCAATGTAAAGAGCATAAAAACTACGTACTTTTGTAAAAACGGCACTCAAAATTTTTTTCAATATTATGCTCTACTATTTATTTTAGTTTCCACTAAAATAGAATAAAATGCTCTTGCCTCCACCACACAAATAAAATGAAAGGGGGCTGGAGTTAAACACCTACTATTAGGAATCACAAGCTTTAAGCCCTCATATGACCATACCATATGACCAACGGCTAAGGATTTCAATGGGTGTGTGCTTTGCACAACAAGAAAAATGACCGCTCCCAAAATGGTTGAGTTTACAATCGATCTTAGGGTTTTGCCACCTTACAAATCCAATGAAAGCCTCTGTTTTGCATAAAAATTCATGTAGCAAAAAAATACGAGCAAATCCTAAAATATATGAATATATAAAAAAATTATTTGCAAAATAAAACTTACAAACAAATGTCAATAGCAATCTCCTACTCTGATACCATAAAAGGAATGATAACCAGATCATGCCAAGCCAAGAACACAAATGATAATCAAACATCACGATCAATAAGATGAAAGAAATTCGCCATAATAAATTTACATAAACCTTTGCAAACAAATGAGCAGCAATATCATATATTATTATGGAACTCAATGAAATACAATGAGAATGGGTCTTGCTTATATAGGCAAGGAATAACAATCTAAGAACCAGTCAAGGTCATAGATCAAGCCATAAATCATGGAAAGAACTATTCAAGTCCATAGATTTATGAAAGAACTAGACATCAAGGATCTAGTCAATACCATAAATCTAGGAAAGAACTAGTCAATACCATAGATCAAGGAAAGAACTATACCTAACAACTAGATAATATCTCCTAATATCTAAATAAATAAAAAGAAATATCCACACACATAAGTGGGTGAGGACAAATACAATAAAGGTAAATAATGTACCTAGGTGAACATGAGCTAAGGTAAATACCTACTCTAACATATTATTGGCTAGATTTATTCAAAAATTCTCATGTATGGACAAGGAAGTGTTGAAAGTGAGATATTTTTATAGGAAAACATAAGTTGGTAGCTCTTCCTCTTCAACCTAATTAGATAGATCAACCTTTCATGCAATGGGGTTTGGATTTTTTTAGCATGATTACCCCACCTTCGAGTGGAGGACACAAATAGATTCTCACAACTATAAATTATGTCACAAGGTGGATAAAAGTAGTAGCTTTGAAAGAAGAAAATGAAACTTTAGTGTTATACTTTTATAAAAGTCTCATCACATTGTTTGGTGTCCTTGCTTACAATTATCTCGATAATACATTATATTTCCTAGGCATAAGAATAAATGCATGGGTATTCAAGTTCAAAATTCATTTTTCAACATCTTCCAATTATTATCCTCAAGTAAATGGTTTGGAAGAATTAAATAACCAATTATTCTCTGAATTATCAAAATAAATATGGAGGAGAATTAGAGATCATAAAGCACGTAAAAATAAAATCAGCCTTATGGGCTGATAGGATTAATCGTAAGAGTTCAATTGGAAACTCTACTTTCATTATTTTCTATAGTAAAGAAACAATGTTACCTATTTATTATTAGTTACTAAATCATAAAATAAATGGAAATTATAGAGGAGGATTCAATGTCAATCAAAATTACAAAGTTAATAGAATTAGAAGAAATTATAAATAATGAAATAGCTATCATGGAGCTTCATCGAGCTCAAGTGAAGAGATAATTTGATAATAAATAAATTGTGAGAACATTCATAGAAGGATACATTGTTATCAAATGGGATGAAGAAATACTTGAATCCTAGAAGACATGATAAGTTCAAATCCTTCTATAGCGGGTCATATCTCGATTACATGTTACAAACAACACAATGCTTTTTAACTCTCCAAGATGAATGATGATGAGATACCCATCCTAGTTAATGGGATATTACTCAAATTATATTATTAAGGTAATAATTCACCCTTGTATATGGTAGGTTGTTGTTTTTTTATTCCTCCAATTGCTTCTTGAGCATTGTTGTCTTATTTTTCCTTTCTATGTGTGTCTTATGTACTTTCTTTAGTATGTTTTTTTCTAATAATTGTTCTCACAAAGTTTTTTTGTTATTTGGGGAAGATATTTTCAAGGTTCACATGATTTTAAGAAGTAGAAATAGTTTGATATGGCTCTGTGCCCAATGAATACTTCAAAGCAAGTGGTATTTACATATAACAGAAAATTTCCCTGAGTTCTCCAAATTGCTATCAAAATCAACCCCAAACCATTTTGATGTTTTGAAAGCTCATGGAATTTTCCATGATCTAAGACAACGCCATGACTTTTCAAGACATGAAAATGGCATGGGGTTGATTTCGATAACAATTTGGTGACATCTAGGGTCGTCTTCTTGTTATATGTAAGTACCACTTACTTTAAAGTATCCATTAGGCATGGAGTCATATCAAACTATTGAACTTATTAAAACCACGTGAACACTAAAAAAAACTTCTCCAAATAACAACAAAATTGTGTTAAAGTACTTACTAGAAAACAAACATACCAAAAATTACATAAAGCATACATAGAAAGGAAAACTAAGACAAAAATGTTCAAGAAACACTTAGAGGAAAACAAAAACAACCTATAAACACCCTAAAAATACATACATATTTCTATCCCTCTTCTATCTAATTATAATTAATTAAATTAATTCTATCTTGCCGTAGTACACCCCTTTGGAATTAATTAAATTAATTTCATCATTCAAATATTCCCCTTTAGAATTAATTAAAATTAATTCTATTACCTAAGTTATATTCCTACCCTTTGGAATTAAATAATTTAATCCTAACATGTCTTTGGAATTAGTTAAATTAATTCCTACACCCTTCTAGCTAATATAATTAAACATTTATTTATTTAAATGGTTAATTATCTCCTCACAATTAAATTAATTAAATTAATTTAATTCTACCATTCTCTTGGAATTAATTAAATTAATTCCTAACACCTTCTAGCTAATATAACTAAACATTTATTAATTTAAATGGTTAATTATCTCCTCACAATTAAAAACTAATTAAATTTAGGTATTTAATTCCACCTATCTCAGTCAACAACCACTTGGACTCCACATCCTCATCCTAGTTAACCACACTTCTAGAATCCTAGAAAGGTTGGGCGCTTAAATTGCATATACAACCATCTTTCCGAATGCAGCTTTTGCATTTTATTCATTTATCGCCCTAAATTCCCTAACACTACTACAACCTCCTCCAATGTTATTTTTAGCATGTACATTCAACCGTGCTCAACCAATTTATAAATTTTTCTACTTCTATAAATTACAAGCTTGTCTTATCCAAAATCCTCCTAAATTTTTTGCAAATAAACTCTGTCAATTTACATTCTGAAGCTTTCCAACTACTCTTTCATAAGCAATTGCACTCATATTTGGAGGTCATTCAAGATCACCCATAAATCAATCACTTAGAAAGATTTTATGGCTTCAAAATCTCTCCTACTGAGGTTTACATTGGAAGGTTACTGGAAGGTTTACAAGTTTAATATTTGTCTTCCATTCACTATAGTTTTTCTCTGCATACATTTTGGTACTCCCCAAATTTTATTTCTTTCATTTAATTTAATCATTTTGTGGTCTAACTATTTTTTATGTTTATTGTTATTTTTTAACCTTTCTCAAAATTTTAGCTTCTCAGGTGAAGTACACAAGTAAAAACAAAACAAAAAATCAATTGTCGTCGGACGTTTTTCTCACGTTCAAATTTTTCACTGAGAGCACTACCGTAACCCATCTTCTGGAAGCCATAACATTTTCTCCGGAACTCGTAATGATGTCACTTTTTAACATAAATTTATTGAAAATATCTATGCAATGGAAAAATAATTTTTTGGTTTAGATTTATATTAAATTAATGGTTTCATTTCTCTTAACACTTGTCATTTTTTTTTAAATAAAAAAATTGTAGTTTTTTTAATTTTTTTTGTTTTTTCAACATAGCAACCTCATATGTATGCTCTTTCCTTGCACTTTAAAAATTGATCTTGGAATAAAAAACATGATTGTTTCTATTTGGTTTGGGAATTAACCTTTCTTTTCTTTTTTATAATCAAAGCTTTTTTACGTGTATACTCTTTCCTTGCACTTTTTAAGCGATCTTGGAAATAAAAACATGAACTTTCTTCTATCGTCTTGTCCTTTACCTACCTCAAGAGAAAATTATAATCTTTTCTTGTAGGACCCACTCTAAATAAGGTGGATAAAAATTTTAAAATACTAACTGCAGGTTGTTAAATGGTGTGCAATTAAACCACATTAATCTCAAAAGATAAGAAAATACACCAGATTTAAAACACTATAATTGTAGGTTTGGTTAAGAGCTAAGGCTCGACCTCTTAACTAGAACATAACCCCCTTGACATAAGCATTAACCTACAACAAAGGAGGTTGTTCTAGGAACCCTAAAGTAGTCCACACCTTGAGGTAACTGGTGGATGAAATGGGAATCTTTTCTCCTACTTGACTAGTAAAGCCTTATGAGTTAGAGTCATAGATATCCTTAGTGGTGACCCCAGTGTGATTCATTCTAAGTAAGATCTTTTCTCAAGGTTTTAAATGGGGTAAATTAAATTTTCAGCTAGCAATAGCATCATTCTCACTTGGATATACTGCTAACACCTAGTTGAGAGAGCCACCTAGGAAGCCAAACATTGTCCAAGCCAATTTAAGGTAGAGGCCACAAACAAATAGTTAAATAAAAACCTCTTTTTCTTCTTCTTTTGTTATCTTTATTTTTGTAGTAGTGTTCCACACTCTCTTTTTCCCAAACACTCCTTTTTGGGATCCATCTTTTACGTTTGTATCTTTTCGTTATTTTCCAAACACTCCTTGTTTGGATTCTACTTTCATCCTCGTTTCATCTTTCCAAGTACTCTTTACTTGGATTATTTTTCATTTCCTTTATGCAATCCCAAATATTCCTTATTTGGGTTCATCTTCTATTGTGTTCATTATCTCCAAATTTATCCTTATTTGGACTTGAAATTTACTTCTTCTTCTCTTCATCGTCAGTCATTCACTATCTTTAATTTTACTTTTGAAATTCCCCTTTTCAAAATTTTGTCTCTTTTTCATTATTTCAATCTTTTCATCCTCATTGCATTCTCCATTTGATCTTATTTCATTCATTTGGATTTTTCATTCACTTATTTGAGTCTTCCTCTTTTACGGTCATCAAATTATTTTATCTTTCATACTCACCTCATTTTGAGTTTTATCTCCCATTTCATTTGATACTTAAACATTTGGATTACATTCCCCAAAGTTTAAGTTTCCATCTCCTTTTTAACATCAAGTATTGAGTTACGGATATCAACATCCTCGCTCAAGTACTTTCATCTTACAACTTTCATCTTGACAGTATTTGTGTTCCACTTTTTCACAACTCAATTTCATCACATCTTATCTTTAATCTCTTCTTGCATCCTTTAGTTTTAAATCATCATCGTTAAACTATATACATTTTCTTTCTTCACGTCTCTAACTTGACAAAATATTTGTTGTGTTTTAGACACTTCATCATATCTTATTTTCCCAATGTTTACGTTGTTGATATTTGAGTCTTATCCTTTCATTAGCATCTTCCTTCTTAACTAATTCTTGTTAAGGGTTGAGCACATCACATATGATTTGGCTGATTTTTCATACCCTCTTCCCATTTAGAATTCCCTTTTATAAGGGGTAGAGAGCATTTTCAATCAATCTATCTTTACTCCTCCACTCTAGCATTCACATTGTTGGAGGTTGAGCACATTTGGACTTTTTCACTATAACTCTCCTCCATTCTAGCATTCAATTTGTTATAGGATGAGAACTTTCACCACGTTGAACCACTCTTCCATCTCGGCATTCACTTTGTCAAGGGTCAAGTTTATCAAACACTTTTACATGCTTCCATCTTGACATTCACTTTGTTAAGGGTTGTGTCATTCATATCTTCCAAACTTCTTTCCCATCTTAGCATTCACTTTGTTAAGGGACAATTTATTACCAAACTTAATCGTACACCTCTCTTCCATTGTCGCATTCACTTTGCTACGGGTTGAGTTATCTTTCGCATCTCTCTTTTTCTCCCTCCCTCTTTTAAAAATGGTGGGAACATGACACAAATATTATAGTCCTTTTGGAAGGAATGAATGACATCAAAATCCTTTTGGAAATTCTGATATTTACAATGACCAGAACTCTTAGGATGATCAATATGACATCTCACTCTAAGAAAAATCCCATGTCAAAAATATCTTATGTATGAATAAAGACCAATTTTTGCTTCGTATCCTTGAGATGGGAGAAAAATTACCCTCTGATTTCAATGAGGATATTCTATGAACATTACTTGGAAAACCACCACCCAAGAAGGGTGAAAAATTCATTTCGATAAACAATAACAATGAGGAAATCCCTAGTCATATGAAAAATTATGATTGAAACAAGTCCACCTCGAACAACACCAAAGTCAATGAACCAAACAAAGACAAATATAATGAAGGAAACAAAGACAAATCTAAAAAAGGAAACAAAGGAAAATCAGCTGATTCAACCACCGATCCCACTCAAGCTCTCATGAATCAAATTAATGACATGGCTAAGCAACTTGATATCCTAAATTCTAAAGTTAGCAATGAATCCCATAGAAATGAGGCACCAAAGAAAACTAGTGATGCTTCATTTAATAGTTATACCACACACACCAAAGATAAAAACAACTCTACGAGTGATGGTTCTTTATCTTTCTTGTAGAATAACTCACCATTTTCCCAAGAATGGAAAATGTTGAAGGCACCATCTCGGGTATGCATCATCAATGCAAACAATTCAACTTTGAAGAATTGTGTCCTTACCCCTTCGATAAGGACATTTTTGCACATCCCCTTTCCCAAATATTTTGAAATGACAAAATTTTTTTAAGTAAAAGGGAAAAAATGATCCTAGAGAACATATCAAGGAGTTCTATATGGTTTTTCAAGAGGTGACTTATAGTGATGTCTTCTTAATGTGTCTCTTTCCATAAAGTCTAGGTGGACAAGCCTTGGATTGGTTTCTACACCTACCTAAGGGATCTATAAAAACTTTCTCGAGCTCTCAAATAATTTCATTAAACATTTCTTATTCAACCGAGACTCCGAAATTATAATGATGGATTTGTGTAATGCCAAACAACAAACAAATGAAATATTTACACAATTTCTACAAAGATGGTGTGGGATTTTTAGTCACTTCCTATGCTCAATGATTGAGAAACAAATTGTGAGAATATTTTTGCCTAACCTCAATAGTGATTTATCCTTTCACATGAAAATTCATTGCCTTAATAATTTTGAATAACTTATTAAGAAAGGATCGCACATCAAACAACCCTTGTCGTAAAGGTTTGATCAAACCTCATTCAAAGGATAATGGGAAACATAGTAACCATCCTAATAGCTCTCACCAAGATAAATATAAACACGTCAAACATAATTGTAATATGGTCAATGATGGTGCTATGGATAACCACAATGTCCATAACACTCGTGACTAGACCAAACAAATGTAAACAACCTCTTGTTATTTCTAACAAAGAGGCTTCCTCCCCTCATGATTCAAAGATATGTCATTTCAATCCTTTGGAAGAACCTCTCTCAAGTGTACTCCAAGAACTCATTAACGCAAACATGGTTACATACCCCATCAGTAAACCTTGGATTGAGGGAGAACCCAATCCCACTTGGTATAAACCTGATACTTATTGTGATTTTCATCGCATTGACGGTCACCCAACTAATTGATGCTTTCACATACACCAATTTTTCCAAGATATCATCAATAGTGGAGATATCATTGTTGAAGAACCATCACCAAATAAGACACCCAATGAAAATCTCAAGGTGTTCTCAAACCCATTTCCCAAACATGGCGATGACTATAAAAATGTTGACAAAGGTTCTTCTACCAATACCACTGATTTTAGTTCAATTATCTCATTTATTGAGGAAGTACCATCTACAATGGTGACCATTAAATTGAAACCTTTGAGTAATTTTGTGACCACATGGAAAATGTGTTAGGTTGTGGAGCATGTTTTCATGTGAGAAAGTGTTGAATACTATACACTAAGAGTACTGTACACTTTCCACATTTGTCTTGTTGTGGTTTGGGACCGGGCCGGCCCCAAGCAAGGGTCCGGGGTGCACCCCGAGAATTTGTTTTTTTCCTTAAAACATGCCTCGATATACCAAGAAATGTGATTTTCTCATATGGGCGGTATTTTTGACCCATAGGTTTATGGGACGGTTTTGGCCCATGGTTTTGATACCCACGGTTTTGTAAAAATGTTTAAGAAGTTGTCTACTTATGTGGTTTTGTGCATATGGTAGGGTTAATGTAACATTGTATATGTGTTTTGAATTCGGGTGTGAATTCTGTAGAGTTTGTTGAGCAAAGCTCCAAACAGATCTATGTATTATATTAAGAGAGTGTTGTCTTGTAATAAAATCGAGCAAGTGATTCTTGGTGGACGTAGCCTAAATTGGTGAACCACGTTAAATACTATCTCTTTGTGTTGTGCTATTTTATTTTGCACTTTTATTTGAGATCTGTAATATTTTCTACATATTAGTTTCTACTGTTGTGATTTTATGAGGGATTATTCTGCATATTTTATCCCTTATATCCTAACAATTGGTATCATAGCTTGGTTTGGTTTGCTGAAGTGTTAAATTGTAGAGAAGTTTTTATCTTGAGTGGGAGATATGGAAGATGATGGAAGATCAAAGGTTGATAAATTCAATGGGTAGAATTTCAGTCTTTGGAAGATGCAGATGGAAGATTACCTTTATCAAAAGGATATTTATATTCCATTGTCTGAGAAGGTGAACAAACCCTCGAGCATGATGGATGCAGAATGGAATTTTATGGGTAGGAAGTCATTTGGGATAATCCAGGTTGTGTCTTGCATCTTCAGTATTATTTAATGTTTCAAAGGAAAAGACTACAAAAGAACTAATGGATGCATTAGGGAAGTTGCATGAAAAACCCTCTGTCTCTAATAATATATTTTTAATGAAAATTTTGTTTAATATGAAGATCTCTAAGAATGGTTCAGTAGCATATCATTTAAATGATTTTAATATGGTTGTAAATATGCTAGCTTCGGTTAGAATAGAATTTGATTAAAAATTTAGGGCTTTATCAATTATGTGCTCTTTACCCGAGAGTTGGAATAGCTTGGTAATGGCGGTAAGCAACTCTGGTTCCAACTAACTAAAATTTGAAGGTTGAGGATGTTGTAGGGGTGATTCTAAGTGAGGAAATTCAAAGAAAAATCTTTGGGGAATCTTCTAATTCAAATAATGCTTTGATAGTGGAAACTAGAGGGAGATAGAAGAATAAAGGAAGTCAGTGGAAAATCAAAGGATCGTGCAAGGTCAAAATCCAAAAGCAAGATAGTATCCACACCAGTGGAAACTCTAGGCATGCAAAGAAGGATTGTTGGGAACTTCGAGACAAGAAAAAATAACAGAAGAAAAAAAGAGGCAAATGTGGCAACAGTAATGTATGTCAAGATGCTTTGATTCTTTCTTTGCATAATATTACTAAATCTTGGGTTTTAGATTCAGGGGCTTCTTTCCATGTTACTCCACATAGGAATTATTTTGCTGATTATGTTCAAGGAGATTTTGGGCATGTTTTTCTTATTAATGATGATCCTTGTAGCATAGTTGGAAAATTTTATGTTCAGTTAAGATGCAAAATGGAAATACTTTGCTATTAAAGGATGTCGACAAGGCAAATTGGGAAGTGATGGTTGTCTGTGATATTTACAAAGTGGACTCTTGGAAGGTTACCAAGGGTGCTCTTTTGGTGGCAAGAGGTAAGAATGTTGGAACCTTGTATTTAATAACTTATAACACTAATATTTGTAATCTTGTGGCTTCAAGTAGATACAACATTGTGGCACTATAGGCTCACCATATGAGCCATAAGAGCATGAAGTTCGAAAGAAGGATTTTCCTGGATATATAGAAATAGGTTTGGAGTTATGTGAGGACTGCATAAAATGGGAAATATAAGTGAGTAAGGTTTCTCAAGGTTGAACCTACAAAGAAAGAGAGTAAGTTAGAGCTGGTGCATTCGATGTATGGGGGCCGGATCGGTATAATCTCTTGGGGGTTCAAGTTATTATGTTACTTTTATTGATGATGCAACAAGGAAATTTTTGGTTTATTGTATTAGAAACAAATATGATGTATTTGAAACTTTTGTTAAATGGAAAGCCTTAGTAGAGAATGAAACAAGTCTTAAGATAAAATCTCTCAAAGTTAGATAATGGAGGAGAGTATTGCATAAATGAATTTGATGATTATTGTTCTAAGAATGGAATCCGCAGTAAAAGACATTTCTAGGAAATCCATAGCAGAATCGGGTGTCGAAAGGATGAACAAAACAATAATAGAACATGCTAGAGCATGAGGTTACATGCAAGACTACCTCTTTATTTTGGGTAGAAGTGGTGAGCACAACTGTGTACTTGATAAATAGAGGAACCTCAAGTGCATAAGATGGAGGCATACTTGAGGAGGCTTAGTATGGTAAGAAAGTTTATTATTCATTTCTTAGAGTCTTTGGATGTGACGTTTTTTCCATATATACAAGGATGATAGGACCAAATTAGAGGCTAAATCGAAAAACATACTTTCATTAGTTATGGTGGTGATGACTTTGGATATAAATGTTGGAGTATTAAGGACAAGAAAATCATTTGATCTAGGGATGTGGTCTTTAATGATAAATTCATGTATAAGCAGCATTTACAAAAAAATAGGGAAGAATCCAAGAAAGAATATGCAGTGGTAGAGGATCTTCCGGATGGGAAAGTGACACATGAATCAGTTTAGGAACCTCCTTAATAGGAACCCCAAACTCCTATATTGAGGAGGTCTTCTAGGGTAAGAAGATAACCTCAACATTTTTCTCCTTCTCTTTATTATTTATTACTCACTGACAGTGGAGAGCCAGAGAGATTTGATGAAGCAATGCAGGTAGATGTCAAGAAGAAGTGGGAGCAAGCCATGAATGAGGAGCATCAGGATCTCATGGAGAACCAAACATGGGATTTGGTGAAGCTACCCAAGGAAAAAGAGCATTACAGAACAAGTGGGTGTTTAGAGTCAAAGAGGAAGAAGGAGGCAAGAAAATATACATGGCCTAGTTGGTGGTCAAGGGGTTTGCACAAAAAAAAAAGGTATAGATTTTGATGATATTTTTTCTCCTGTAGTAAAAATGGCTTCTATTAGAACTGTTCTTGGAATAGCAGCCGTAGCAAAATACTTACCCTTATAGAAGCTTAATGTAAATATTGCATTTCTCCATGGTGATCTGGAGGAGGATCTATATATGCAAAGAGTCGAGAGGGCTATGAGGTAAAAGGTAAAGAAGAGATGTTGTGCAAGATGAAGAAGAGATTGTATGGCTTGAAACAATCTTCACATCAATGGTATAATAAATTTGATAGCTACATGATGGAGAAAGGTTATATTAGATGACATTCTAACCATTGAGTGTATATAAAGAAATTTGAGGATGGAAGTTATATTATCCTTTGTTTGTATGTGGATGATATGTTGGTTGCAGGTAAAAACATGTAGGAAATAAAAGTACTCAAGAAGCATGCTAAGTGAATCCTTTACTATGAAGGATTTGGGGGCGCTTAAAAAATCCTTGGTATGAGGATATCTCGGGATAGGAAGGAATGGAAGTTTAATTTATGTTAGGAAGAGTACATTAAGAAGGTTTTGAGAGATTTAATATGCAAGATGCTAAACTGGTTGGGACTCCTTTGATAGATCATTTCAAGTTATCAAAGGATCACGGTCCCAAGATAGAGTAGGAGAGAAATCAGATGTCCATGTTACATTACTCATCAGTAGTTGATAGTTTGATTTATGTCATGGTGTGCACCAAGCCTTATATTTCCCATGTAGTGGGAGCGGTGAGTAGATTTATGAGTGATCCATGTAGAGATCACTGGCAGGAGGTAAAGTGGATCCTTCAGTATTTGAGAGGGACCATTGGGATAGTTTTTTGCTAAATGGATTAGACACCACTTTGTGTTGTTATGTAGATTCAAATATGACTGGAGATGTAGACAACAGGAGGAGCACAACAGGTTATGTTTACACTATAGGTGGGAAAACAGTGAGCTGGATTTCACGACTACAAAATTTGGTGGCTTTTTCAACCATAGAGGCTAAGTATGTTGATGCCATAGAGGTAATAAAATAAAAAAATCAGTTACAAAAATTTCTTGAGGAGTTGGGGCATAAGCGGGAGGAAGGAAAGATGTATAGTGATATTCAAAGTGTTATACACCTAGCTAAGAACTTTGTTTTCCAATCTATGACAAAGCATATACGCTTAAGGTACCATTTCATCGGACGACTTGGAGGAAGAGAAGTTGAAGCTAGAGAATATTCATACTAGTCGAATCCTACATACATGATGACCAAGGTGGTCACAAGGAAAAACTGAATTTGTGTTCATCTTTGGTTGGTCTTCATGAAAACTAGTGAAGGGTTGAGAAGCTTTCTCAGAGGAAAACTAGTCTCCAAGTGGGATATTTTTAGGTTGTGGAGCCTATTTTTATGTGTGAAAGTGTTGAAGATTGTACACTAATAGTACTTTCCACATTTGTCTTGCCAGGGGTTCGCATTTGGGGGCATATCCCTTGAGAATTTTTGGCCTTAAAATGTGCCCGATATACCGAGAAATGTGCTTTTCTCATATGGGGTGGGATTTTTAACCCATAGGTTTATGGGATGGTTTTGGCCCATGGTTTTGATACCCATGGTTTTGTAAAACTACTTAAGTAGTTGTCTACTTATGTGGTTTTGTGCATATGGTAGGGTTAATGTAACATTACAGATGTGTTTTGAATTTGGGTGTGAATTCTGTAGAGTTTGTTGAGCATAGCTCCAAACAGATCTGGGTATTGTATTGAGAGAGCGATGGCTTGTAATAAAATCTGAGCTAGTGATTCTTGATGGAAGTATCCCAAATTAGGTGAACCATGTTAAATACTAACTATTTGTGTTGTGTTATTTTATTATGTACTTTTATTTGAGAACTGTAATATTTTTGCATATTAGTTTCTATTTTGCGATTATGTGAGGGATTATTCTCGCATATTTTATCCCTTATTTCCTAACAAAAGGAAGATGTGGGTTCTCACGGAAAACCAACATTCTATGTCTTTTACGGAACCTCAAACGTCCAAACCAACATCTCCTTAAAATCAAAAGTCAAACTCTAATGACAAATCTCCCACTCTTGGTCAGTATGAATTCATCAAATAATTAACAACCATGCCAATACATATCTCTCTAATGGAACCGCATTAAAATAGTCACCTAGATTTCGGATATCCTTACTCGTGTTCTAAATGAATCACATTTTCCTCATACTCAATGTTCAATAGTTTCAAGCCATGGTCACAAACCTTACACCTGAAACTCATATCCTATCTTTTGGCCCTCAAGATACGTTGAACCTAAATTTCATTAATAATAACTCCTTGTAAATCAAAACCTATGTTACAGACCATAAGGTCAAGAGAGTTCTTATTGACAATGGAGCATCTCTTAACATCTGCTCTATAAAAAAATTTCTTTGCCTTGGTCATACAATAGATGACTTAGATGTTAATATCATTACCATTCATGGTTATGATAGTACCGAGCGTCGATCATGTGGTATCATCAATTTTCCCATACAAGTAGGATCATAGCTCCTCAACACCGTATGCCATAGTTGACGTAAAAATTTCATATAACCTTCTTTTGGGTAGACCTTGGATACATGCAATGTACATAGTACCTTCCACCTTCCATCAATGCATAAAGTTTCCACATAACGACAAAGAGTTCACCTTGTGTGGTGATACTAGACCCCTTTAAATATTGTAAGTTTTTTGAAGCAAGGTACAAAAATAAAATTATTGTCCATCTATTGATAGCACAACTAAATCTAGTGCAACTCCTATTGTTACCAACCGTATTAACCCTGATATAATATTGTGCCCTCATACTTCTATGTCTTCTTCTAAAGAATCTACATCTAAGGCATCACTTGAGGATATTCCTCACGCCTCTATGCCTTCCTCTAAAGCATCTACATCTAAGGTGTCACTTGAGGTTACATTCTCCCATAAAGGCTTAGGCAAGTACACACTCGACAATGCATTTCTTGTTGGAAAACTCCCATTATCACCTCACAACTATAGGCATCCTAATGCTCCTCATCTATGAGAACCTCCAGCTTACTATCTCAGAAACACTCTTTGGAGATGATATGGATATCTAGAAGATGAAAATATTCCAATATCTGATGACTCTTGGCTATATGAAGACAAAATGGCAGAATGTTATGAATCCACTAATTACACCAAGGGCCATAGAATGATGAAAAACATGAACTGGAAAGGAAGAGGCCTTGGCTCAAAAGGAAATGTTGTTCTTGAACCTATGGATATCAAGTCTAATCTTTACAAATATGGTCTAGGATATGAGACATATGAGAAGAGGCTGTATTATTTGATGTATTACCTAGCGACGAGGACTTAGATTCTAAAATTAAGACCGGTTCCACACATAGCCTCTTCAAAGACCTAGTTGAAACTACACTTTTCCTCAAATACTTATCCATTTGAACCCTTGATGTTGTTTATCCTTCCCTCATTGATCAGGACCAACAATGTCATATTTCCATGGACCTCTTTCAAAACGATGAGGCCATCCAGGAGTTCCTCGGGGCTCGAGACCCTTTTCCCTTGTCGGATCACAAGAAGGGTTTTGATATAAACCTTGATGCTACCACCTACTTTGGTGAAGAAATTACAATCTCCAGTCCTAAAGAAAAATAAATTAAACATAGAAAAAGATAAATTATATCTCGCATAGTGAAAACCTTTACAAGAGTTATACGAGAAGTAAAAATGAAAAAGAAAAAGAAAGAAAATGACACATCTCCTAGTGAAAACCTTTCAGAGGCGCTAGAGAGAGGAGATTCAGATCTAGAAATATCAGAAAATCTACACAAGCCTACAACATCATTTCAATATAATGACACTTCTAAGTTGTTGGTAGAAGAGATGACAATCATCAACATTAGAACGAAGACCAACTAAAACTATTACAACTAGGTGTCAGTTTATCAGAAACTGAAATCAAAGCCTTCACAACGCTTCTAATCGAGTTTCAGGATGTATTCACTTGGTCTTACAAATATATGTTGGGCCTTGATCCTTATCTTGTGGTTCATCACCTTGTGGTGCATCTAGATGTTAAACCTATAAAGTAAAACTACGTAAAATGCATCCCAAGGTCACATTTCTTATTAAGGCTGAACTACAAAAATTATTAGATGCAAGCTTCATATGGTGCATTGAATACTCGAATGGATATCTAATATGGTACCAGTTGTGAATAATACCTCTAGAACCCATATTTTTTTATGTGGCATTAACAATGCATGTCCAAAGGATAACTTCCCTTTTCCTAATATTGACATGATTGTCGATTCTACTGTGGGCCATGAGATGTTATCCCTTATGGATGGATTTTCTAGGTATAACCAAATTCAAATTGTTGAATAAGACCATCATAAAACAAATTTTACAACCTCATGGGGGACATTTTGTTACAAGTTCACACCTTTTGGCCTTAAAAATGTTGGCGCAACTTATCAATGCACCATGACTATTATTTTCCACAACCTTCTTTATGACATAATGAAGGATTATGTTGATGATATTATTACAAAATAAAATAATTATGTGGATCATCCATAAGTTATTAGGTGTATATTTGAGTGACTAAGGGAATACAAGGTTCTCCTTAATCTAAAAAAATGTGTCTTCGGTGTCACTTCAATAAAACTTTTGGGTTTCATTTTCTCACAAAGAGTAATTGAAGTGGAACCTTCCAAGGTCAAACCTATAGTAGATATGGAACCTCCTCATAACCTTTAATAACTATGAGTCCTACAAGGAAAAATATATTCTATATGTCGCTTCATCTCTCAATTGGTAGATAAGTTCCATCACTTCAACCAGTTGCTTAAGAAGGATGTTCAATTCAAATGGACACAAGACTTTCAAGACGCCTTTACAAAATTAAAAGAATACATGTCATCTACATTGGTACTCATGCCACCTATACAAGATAATCCTATTTTATTGTATACTTATACTATAGAAGATGCCATTGGGGCATTATTGATGCAACATAATGATAAGGGTCAGGAACAAGCTCTGTGTTACTTATGTATAACTCTACTTGAACATTGAAGACCAAGTACTCATAGGTTGAAAAGGATTGTTTAGTGGTTTTTTATACTTTTAGCAAGCTATGAAACTATCTCCTAAATTATACCACTAAGATAATTTCAAGGGTTGATCCTCTTAAGTACTTACTTTTGAGAGTAGTCATAATAGGACTAATATCTAGCTAGATTGCACTACTCAGCAAATTTGACATTAAAATTTTCAATCAAAAATCTATCAAAGGTCAAGCATTGGTAGATCAACTGGCCACAACACCACTACTAGGTTCACAAATGTTAAATTTTGAATTTCCATATGAATACCTTTTATACAAAGTAACCCCCCCATGGATGTTATTCTTTTATGGATCTTGTAACATTCATGGTTTTGGAGTAGGAATCATCTTACGTACACCAGATAGAGACCTCATACCTAAATCTTATCATATTATCTTCCCTTGCATAAATAACATAGTTGAGTATGAAGCATTGATAGTAGGATTAGGCTTTGCTATCTCATGGCATTTACAAGAATTAAAAACTCTTCTCGTCATTAATCAAGTTAACAGAGTATCAAGTAAAATACGAGAATATCTTACCATATAAAATAATGGTTGATATCCTTAGAGGGTATTTCCAGATTATCAATTTTGAAAAAGTTCCTCACATACAAAATAAAGTAGTGGATGCCATGGCAACTATCACATCCCTTCTTTCATTCGACACTAATAAAAATCACAATGAGTTCCTCGTTGAACATCTTTTGGTGCTTGCATATGAATTTTTGAAGTCCACCATGGTCTATGAGATTGTTGGTCCTGATCATCCATGGTACCACAATATATATACCTTCATTCAAACCAAATCCTATCCTCCTAATTTGAATTTATCCAATAAAATATCCTTAGCACAACATGCTTTGCGCTACACCCTTCTTGTTGACACCTTGTATCAAAGAGGCTATGATGGGACTCTATTAAGATGTCTCAATCAGGATGAATCTAATCAATTTATAGATGAATTACATTCAGGTATTTGTGGTGCCCATACTAGTGGAATTGTCCTTGTGAAGAAGATCTTGTGCATTGCATACTACTTGGCCACAATGGAGGAAGATGCATGCAACTTTGTGAAGAAATTTTAATCTTACCAATAACATGGTAATCTCATTTATGCACCATCCCAGGCCTTACAACCCATCACTTCCCTTGGCCTTTTTCAAAATGGGGACTCGATTTAATTGGAAAAATAAATCCCACATCTTCTGATGGCCACACATTTATTATAACTACCACTGATTATTTCACCAAGTGGGTTGAGGCTATGCCTCTTACCAATGTTACTAGGTGCAATATTTCTAAATTCATTTTCAACCATATTATTTGTCGTTTTGGCATCCCCACTACTATTGTCACTGAAAATGGTGGTTCTTTCAAAAATAAGGATCTCAAGGCCCTAGCTAAAAAATATAATATCCACCTAAAATGGGCTACATCCTACTATCCACAATGCAACAACCAATCCGAAGTGTCAAACAATACTATCAAATCTATTCTTGGAAAATAAATTTAATAAACATGGACATAATTGGCATATGCAGTTATATCCCACCCTCTAGGCCTACCACACTTCCTTTTGTACTCCTACAGGAGCTACTCCATTCTCCCTAGTATATGGCTCTAAAGCCATATTACCTATCGAAGTTGAACTTCCTTCACTTCGTGTCTCCCTTTAGCACCTCATTCATGAAGAGGATTACTATTTCACGCCTTGCATAGCTAGAATTACTGGATGAGAGACGGCTTCATGCCTTAGACCGTATGCATGTATATCAAAATAGACTGTGTCATAATTATAATCACAAGATCAAACCTTGATAGTTTGAAATTGGTGATTTTTTCCTAAAGTAAAATCATAATAAAAAAACTAAACCAAGAGAAAACTTGGGAAAATTAAGCCTAATTGGTTAGGTCCTTATGTTATAAATGCCAAATTTGGATCTAGCATATATAAACTATCTACTGAGGATGGAAAAGAGTTAAAGGAGCCTATGAATGTCATTCATCTGAATAAGTTCTACTCCTAAGTCTCCGAAGAGTTAACCTTGTCTTTGAAATATCAAATGCATCCACATGTTTTGTCATTTCCCTTTTTCCCACTTGTATCTTTTTACCTCACCATGTGTCACATGTTCTCCTTGTTAGGTTGTCATGCCCATTGTCTACCACTATTGTTCACCTTCCATTATGCTTTCATTCACTTCCTTCATACATAGTGTGTTGGTTTTGACTTGGGAATTTCCTTTTCCCTCTTCTTTGGTGTGTGGTTCAAAATTCCAAAAAGACCAAAAACATTCAAAAATGTCTCACAAAACTTTAAAAATAGTATAAAATTGTTCGAAAAAAAAAATACAAAATGTTTCAAAAATGCTTTCCAAAAAAAAAAACACTCACGACTATGTAATTTCATTTGCCACTTTTCTTCATCTGATTGTTCCCAATAATCTACATTTTTCCAATCCATCAAGCCACTCTTTGCAATATCACTTTGCTTAGGGGCACCACTCGGATTTGGTTTTCGCTTGGGGACAACTTGACATCTATCTATATTTTTATCATGGAACACACTAGGAAAGTCTTTGGACATTATTGTTGTGAGTTGTGTTATATTATCGATTGCTTATTAGTATTTAACATTGGTGTGCTTTGTTCACTAGCTTGTTTGTTGTATTTGCTTGTCTAAAGTTTGTACATATGGAATGTTGTATTGTCTATTCTTAGCTTAGTCTCTTATGTTTGTTAGTTAGAATAACTAGTACTCTGTGTATCGCGCTTATGGACCAATTGCAAGAAATTTATTTACATCTTAGTTCCCATATAACTTTGGTGTGGATCCTTCCTATTCATATTGGGTTTGTTTCTATTGCTTGTTTTGTATCTTTTTGTCACTTGCATGTGTTGTGTTTTTCTCCTGGTTTATTTAAGCTATTTAGCATTTTCATTTTTGTATTCATGTTTGTTTGCATTTGTATTTCAAACTTTTCAAAACTTGTAAAAATTCTAAAAAAATAGATATTTCAAAATCCAAAAAAATTAAAAAATTATTACAATTTTTTTGAACAAACATTCACTTATCATAGAAATCCTACAATGTGAAAAAACTTAAAGTGAATCATTCAACATCTCAATACAATCTTGATAAACGTCATACCTTTTATCAATTACCATAGTGATTGTTTCAATCTCACAACTATCACTTTCTTCCCTAAACATGACATGCTAACTCTGCTTGGGGAAAGTCACAAAATTATTTCCCCTTCGTGATATAACTTCACCTAGGCAATTTCAAATATGATCATTTGCACAATGGATCCAACAAGAGTTTCATAAGGATTCCCTTTAACTCTTCTCTTCTAACTTGATCATATTCCCACTTGGGAGCATTTGTATCTACTTAATCATCATTGTGGCACACATTAAGGGCATAGTTGATTGTCTTCTTTTTCAAATTTTTGTTGCATTGTTGATGTTTAATTTTTTTGGACCACTTTCAAGTAGTGTGATTACATCTTAGTTCTTTTATAATCCTGGTATCGACACCTAATTTGTATGTTGGGTTTGTTTTCCTTTTTATCTTTTTTTTTTGTTGTGTGTTTTTTTAATGTGCATCTTGGTTAACCATATTGATTCTTTCATAATCATGGTGACAACTCTATTGTACAACAGCAAAAATAAGTTTTCTCTAAAATTAATCTCCAAATGAATGCTCATGCTACAAGCACAGTCTTTTCCCATCTTTATTACAATCCCTTTCTTTCTTCCTATCAAGTGGTTGTCCACACCCTTTCTACATCATCCACCCACTTTAGGGGCATTCCTATACCGTTTTATTCCCTAGGGTATTGATATTATTCACTTCTTCCTACTTATTAGGGCATCCTAACGCTTCATTTCTTGTTGGGGCATCCTAATGCTTTATAATTTTCCACTCATTGATCTCGAATGTGCCTGCTATCTTTAAAGCACCATTACTTTCCAATAGCACTTTAAAGAGGGGAAAATGTAGACACCCTAAAAATAAATACATGTTTCTATCCTGCTTCTATCCAATTATAATTAATTAGATTAAATTTATCTCGTTGCATTATACCCCTTTGGAATTAAATAATTTAATTCTAACATGCCTTTGAATTAATTAAATTAATTCCTACACCCTTCTAGCTAATATAATTAAACATTTTCTTATTTAAATGGTTAATTATCTCCTCATAATTAAATTAATTTAATTCTACCATTCTCTTGGAATTAATTAAATTAATTCCTAACACCTTCTAGCTAATATAATTAAACATTTATTAATTTAAATGGTTAATTATCTCCTCACAATTAAATACTAATTAAATTTAGTTATTTAATTCCACCTATCTCAGTCAACAACCACTTGGACTCCACATCCTCATCCTAGTTAACTACACTTCTAGAATCCTAGAAAGGTGGGGGCAATTGAATTACACGTACAACCACCTTTCCGGATGCAACTTTTGCATTTAATTCATTTATTGCCCCTAAATTCCCCAACACTACTGCAACCTCCTCTAATGCTATTTTTAGCATGTGCATTCAACTGTGTTTAACCAATTTCTAATTGTCTTTGCTTCTATAAATTGTAAGCTTTTCTTATCCCAAATCCTCCTAAATTGTTTACAAATAAACTCTGTCAATTTGCATTATGAAGCTTTCCAACTACTCTGTTCGTAGCAATTACACTCATCTTTAGAGGTCATTCAAGAGCACCCAAAAATCAATCACTTGTAAAGGTTATACAACTTCAAAATCTCTCCTACTGAGGTTTACATTGGAATGTTACTAGAAGGTTTGCAAGTTTAATATTTGTATTTCATTCACTATAATTTTTCTCTGCATACACAACCTACTATGTACAAGGTTAAAAAATTACATCAAAAATAGATTTTGAGGTATATCTCATTAACTAGGATGCCTAGCTCATCACCATTTAGCTTGGAGAGATGAAATTGTGTTATTTGTAACATGTAATCAGATATGTCCCACTCTATAAGGATTCAAAATTAGTGCATCTTCTAGGTTTGGTCATTTCTTCTTCTCATTTGAGCACAATGTCTCCTTCTATGAATTTTCTCAAAAATGAATTCTTTTCAAATTATCTCTTCGCTTAAGCTTGATGAAGCTCCATGGTAGCTATTTTATTATTTATAACTTCTTCTAATTCTATAAAATTTGTAGGTTTGATTGACATTGACCATTATTCTATGAGATCTAGAGTTAGTAATTCATAATAAATAGACATCTTTGGTTCCTTACTATATACAAGCATGAAATGAGAGTTTCCAATTGACCTCTTACGAGTAATCCTATCATCCCATAAGGATTATTTCAGTTTTATGTGTCATGCTCTCTAATTCTCCTCCATATTTATTTTTATAATTATGAGAATATTTTCTTAGTTGATTCTCCCTAGCCATTCCCTTTCGGATAATAATTATAAATTTTGACAGATGAATAATGAGCTTGAATACCCATGTATTGATTCTTGTGCCAAGGAAATATAATCTATTTTATGAGATAATTGTAGCAAGGACTCAAAACCTTGTGACAAGACTTTCATAAAAATATAACGCTAAAGTTGCATTTACTTACTTCAAAGCTACTACTTTTATCCACATTACAACATAAATTATAGCTATGAAAATCCATGTGTGGACTACACTATAACGTGGGTTAATCATGCCAAAAAAATCCAAACCCCATTGCATGAAAGGTTGATCTACATAATTAGGTTGAAGAGGAAGAGCTGCCAACTTCTGTTTTCCTACAAACACACTTCCTTTTCCATGCATGATGATTTTTGAATAAATCTAGCTAATAATAGCCTATCCTCATGATATTTAAGGTTTTATCTCTTTGTGAAAAATAACCACTAGATAATCTGCCATGAAACTCTTAAAAAATGCTTAATCTGATCTAAATCAACGCATATCAAAATAACATCATTTATATCCTTTCTAAACAAATATTAAAAAAAAAAACATAAGGAATGGACTGTAATATGAAATACCCCCTTTTTCTTATCCAAACCATATGGGAACTATTCACTATGAATAAAATGGATGATGTCATGATTCCAACTCTGTGATAATGAAGGAGTAGTTGTTTCTTGACCATTTTTGAGTACTAAAACATGATTTACATCATCATATAAATTTGAAGTTGGTTGTTCACACAAACCTCTTCCTCTTACTAGTTTAGCAACCTTAATGTTAACATAATACTCCATTACATTTATAATTCATCCTTCCATTTTATCATTTAAATTTCTTCTCAAAATAAAATATTTAACACTTTGATAAGAAACCATTAAATGAACCTTGTTATTAGAAACCAAATGTATAAAAAAATTATCCTTATAATGAATAAAAGGGCCTATTTTTGAACAAAAGAGTACCCTACCTCTTAATCCTCTAATCCTTGATTGAAAAAGCAATAGGATACTCCATATTTTCATCATTTTTTGTACCAACATGGTTGATATTATGTCAGCTTGTTAGAAAATCATATAAAATGAAATCTTTACTAAAAGCATGATTGTTAAGTGTGGGAAGTTGTGAAATAACATGTTTGATTGATTCAAAATCATTCTTCCCCTCTTTTTCTAGATGAAAACCTTTTTTATTTATCATTAAATTTAGTGGATTCACTAAATTTGCAAAATCTAGAATGAATCTTCTAAAAAATTAATTCTACCTAGAAAACTTTGTAATGCCTTCTTATTATTTGGAAAAGATAATGATAAAATTGCACTTACACTTTCTGGATCAATGGCAAGACATTTGTTAGAAACAACATGATCTGGAACTTTACCTTCATGGACTGAAAAAATGCATTTTTGGATTCATAAATACACTATACTTCTTACACATTAAAAAAACATGTCCAAGATGAACTAGATCTCAAAGATGCTTTGGAAATACAATTATGTCATCCAAATAGATGAACATAATTATTAATCAATTTTCAAAATGCCAATTCCATTGCATGATAAAATATGGATCATGTTTTCGACATTCCAATTGAAATTTAATTTTATCCACAAGTGCCCCATTTTTTGGTAAATGCAGTTTTGAATTATTCTAATTATACCCAAAATAACCATCTAATAGTGAAAAACATTCTGATCCACTTACCATTATTAAAATTTTCTCCACTAATGGTAACAGATAATGATATTTTAAATATACCTTGTTCAAATCTCTAAAATCGACAAACAAGAATATTTCACCATTTTTTATTTCTCACAGTACCAAATTAGAAACCCATGATGAATTTATCACAAGTAAAATGATGTTATCTTTTATCAATTTATCCAACTCTTGTTTTGTGAGTGGTTCAACCTTGGGATTGATGGGTCTTTACTTTTGTCTAATTAGTTTTGCATTTAAATCTAACTCTATTATGTGCTAACAAAAATATAGACTGAAAACCTTTAAATCACCATAGCTCCATGTAAAAACATCATCAAATTCCTAAGAAAGTTGAACAAAATAATTTTTTCATCTTGATTACATACCTTTCCCAACTTGAGTGTTTTTTCATTTCCAATGTTGATTTTCTCCTAATATTTTTTCCCGATCATCATGTTAGATTTATCACTTCTAACCTAATCATTTGTATGAAATATATACCCAAGAGTGACTAATCTATGAGGTATTTTGATAGATATCAATTGAATAATATGATTTTCATACTTTTGTTTTAATTTTTCCTAATTTTTTATTGAAAACTCAGCTTCATCTTAAAAACAATAATTATGTGTTGATCAGATTCAAATGATTTCTAGATAACATTACTATCATGGATATAAGGCCTTACAACTACCTTGATATGTTGCTGATTTTTTCCTTACCGATCTGATTTGTAATGTCAACTTCATCTCTAATTACATCTATATATTTATTATTTTCTCTGGGGATAGATTATACATTGAAATTCTCTATCAAATCCCATACTATGTTTTTATAAGATCTCATAAAATTGTTCTTGGTTACACTTTTTTATATGATTTTATTGACGACTAAATCACTATCACCATACACTTGCATTTTTTTACCCCTCTTTTCCTTGCCCACTAAATACCATGTATAAGAGCTTCATACTCATTTGTATTATTAGTGAAATTAAAATAAATCCTTAAAGCTTTTAAATACTTATTTTTTTGGAGAAATCAATATGATTCCCCCACCTACCCCATTCTTTCTTCTTAATCTATTAAATTATAATTTCCATAAGCCTTCATCCTTCCGATTTGATCTAACAAGATTATGAATAATAGAATTATCTTCATGTAGACAATATGTTTTAAGACTTTCATCTTCAATATGACTATAAGGATCAAAATAATGACCTTTAGTATACTATTCATCAAGTAATAATTTTGTACTCCCCTCAAGAAGTGTGTTCAATTCCTAGTCTACTAGTTGGTCTTCTTCATCTATAATAATACAATTGAAATTGATAGCACTATAAATATAAGGCTCTATATTAATTGTTGATATTGGATAAAACCTTATTGTAACATTGATGTCATACCTTTTCTAAACAACATGTGAGACTAGTATGATGATAAGTAATATCCAAGTTTAGCAAAGTGAAATCTATAGAAAAACATAAGGTAAAATAAGGAGGAAGATCAATAATGAATACATATTGAGGGATTGAGAAATTGGGGCATGCGTGAAATATTAGGATCAATACTCTAATGACTCCAAGGGGTTTATATAGGTGTTCCATCTTGCTAAACTACTCCTTTAGAAAGAGGCTCAAATTTTTGACCAAGTTTATCAACAATTTGTTTAAGCATAATGAAACTATAAGATTATAAATCAATCATGTAATTATGGACTATATTTTGTCCTATGATCAAGGAAACATAGAAAGGAGGTGGTTTTACACTTTTTCTTACTTGGGATTATTTTGGATCAGGTGTGTTAGTAAGCACAAATTTATATGGTCCTTTGGATGATGGGCTAGAGAGACTAATATTAAAAAAATATTCTTACAAAATATATTTTTGACTCGGGAAGAGACAAAGAATCCCACATTGTCATATTGACCTTGTCTTGTTTCATATGATAAAAAAATGAATGATGAAGTACTAACCTTCTACTATAATTTATTAATAGTAGTACTATTGGTGGTGTCAAAATTGGAATCTATTACTAATTTTGAACTCTTATAGACTAATTTTTCTAATTGCGTTGCTAATTAAAATCTAAAACACCACCTTTTAATGTTGGAGAAGGTTGATAATTAGTCTTACCAATTGACTGGTCTACATCTATTTCTATTTTATTTGATCTTGTTTTTTCTTTAATAGAAGTATGTGACTAATTATTCTTATTTTTCAACTGATGTATTCCAAAAAATCATCATGTTTCCAATTTAGAAGTGTAGCATAATTTTTCACCAATTCTTGAGAAATATCCTACTATGGCGAGGTATCAACTGATGAGGTTTGAGACATAGAATTATTTTTCACCATAAGTTCTTGATTTAGAACACCATTGGGGAAAAAATTATGGTTATGACATAAATTATAAGCATAACACCATTCATAATTTTGTATCATATTGGTTTGAACATGTACAATTACTTTGGATGAACTATTACCGTTGGGATTGAATGATTTAGCATTGGAAAACTAAATTAGTTTTATAAATTTGGTTGTAATGGATGAATATACTATTGATTAGGTGGATACTAGATGGTGGTAATTCAAACGTGCACCCGTGTCTTGGATCTAGGAGAGCCAAGTTCTTTGAGACAACAATAAAAATGTCTCCAAGTTGTGGAACCTTGTGCGCTTGAGATGAATCTCTCAAGAAGGGTGGTTCCTCTACCTATTTCTCCTACTACTACTATTCCTAATTCTAGAAAGGAAAAGTAAGCTAAAAATGCCAAGGGACCAGGGACATAAGGATAACAAGATGGAAAATAAGCTAAGGGAGGTGATAACAACATAAAAATAGGGATAAAAACTATCTATTTTAAGTGAAAATGAAAGAGAAAGCATGAGGGAAGGCTAGGCACACATAGCACAAACCAACATGCATTTATAGAATCAATTCCATGAAACACAATAAGAAAATGGAGCTGCAAGGAGGGGAGGTGACACAACAAAAACACAATGCAAAAGGAAGGAAAAATAAGGAATGCAAACATGTTAGGACAAAGAATAGCTAAAAAATAACGCTTTCATTAATTCCAGAAATGCACAGACTATTACAAAGGATAGAGAGGCCAATATGCACATGAAAGAGCTAGATCTAGAGGTTTGCAACTCAAAATACAAATATATGAAGTCCTTAGCAAAGATCTTAAGGATAAAAATGTCCAACATTAACAATGAGCCAAGCTCTTACATTTATAGATGAATTGATGGAAGAAGAAGAGGAGAAGGAGGGAAAACCTAAATTTGAAATATAACTACCAACAACAAGCATTGAATTCCTACAAATATATCAAATATGCCTCCCTAAGTCTGTTTGGCATGTAGGAGAAGGAGGTTAAATCCATGTCAACTCGAGTGGTTGGAGTAATCAGATCTACTCATCAATTCCCAGAAAGATGTTTTCCCATTTCTCACCTACAAGATCCACCAAAATTTTGAATTTGAATATCTAACACTATAGCCCATGTCAACGGCTATCGATTAAGACTAGGCGCATACCAATCGGAGATTTTTAGTAAAATATATGGCTATCGATGATTATTATAGTTGTCTACATAAGAAAGACATGTGGTGCACATGGATTGGCTGAAAGGTTGGCCAACTATTTTTTTGTTTCATCACGTGTTATACATTGGTTAGTTACAAGAATTTAGTGCCCACTAGCACACTCTAGTTGATTGTGTGTAGCACACTCAAGCTTGTCAGAGGATGACATGGCATGGAATGGTATAGAATAAGGCACGAAGGTATGCATGTAGAAGAATGAAGCACGGGGGGGAAATCAGAGGAAGGGTGTGCACAAAGATCATGTGTGTAGGATAAATGGTAGAAATTCCCAAGGAATAAACGTATGGTTAAGGTGTAACTATTACAAAGTAATGTGTGGGGTGCACGAGAGGGCCAGGGACTTAGCTGATTTTGAAGCAAGTGCAAGGTGCAAGCGCAAGATATATAAACTACTTGGAAGAAGGCAAAGTGCACGAAGGTACGCATGAGGTGAAAATGGAAAAGACGAAAAGGAAAATGAAAGGATGGAGAAAAAGGGGAAATGCGCAAGGGCACACAAGGAAAATACAACCAAGTGAATGTGCCAAAGAGATAACTGAAGTGCACATAATCTGCAATGTAGAACCATAGAGCTAGAATGTGAATACAAGTTGTCCAAATAACTAGGGAAGTTATTTGGATAACAGCTTTGGTGACTTTTGGGGCCATCTTCCTGCTAGATGAAGGGGGTCGGGATCTTGGAACATCCATTAGGTATGTAGTCTGTTATGTAATCATGAATCTTTGATCTTGGATCTTGAATAACTACCCCTGAAGTCACTTGAAGAATCATTTCTTAAATTTGTACTCGAATCCTGAAAACTCTGAAAAATGCTAGAAGATAACCAACATCCTAGAAGAAAAAGAAGAGCACACACAAGGAGCACGTGAGAAGAATTAATTATGTAAAAAAATGTGCATGTAACACACTTGTAGGAACTCAAAACTACTATAATATATACAGAATGATGTATCAAATTCAATGGAAGGTTGTAAGATATATCCCATTAATCGGGATTTACAGGGTGCCTCCTTCAAGATGAGACAACTCAAGAGTTAGCTTCCTCGCATGAACTGGTGATATATGGACACTTCAAAGTGCATCAAAATTTGAATTGCTTCCTTTTTTATCCTCGTCACAAGATCCCATTTCAATACCAAGTACCATACTTTGGAAGCTTGAGGCCTATCCTTTCTATTAAACCATTTATTTGTTGCTTGTTGATGTTGTTCTAGCTTGATCATGGTAGAGTTTCTTGATTCTTCAAGTTTAACCAGATCTATCATTCTAATTTCTCACTATTCCACACCCTCCAATTCCATCTATTAGGAAAACCCTAATGAAGGAAATTCAATAGATAAGGGGAGTCTAGTTTCCTTATAATAAAACAAAGGTCTAAGGTGATGCACATATTGCCTTCTTGGTTATGATCCTATTTTCCCCAGAGCACGCGTGAGACCTTTCTATGCCAATGTCTCTGGGTTGATGTTCATTTTTGTTTCATAATCCCGATCGTGTTCTTATTTTTTTATTCTATCGGACCATTTCCCCGAGGGTAGTAGTCGAATAAGTATTTAAATATATACCAAGACTTAGCACACAATTGGTAATTCTAGTACCAAGGAAGGCCTTTGCTTTATCAAAGATTAAATTTTGAGGAATGTCAAACCTTGTTACAATGCCCTCGAAAAATTCCAAGATGAATGAATCGGTTGAATCCTTGAGCATGATAACTTCTATCCATCTTGTGAAGTAGTTAGTCTGTAGCTATTAGCACCCATTTTTTACTAGTGCTTGAAGGAGGATTGATCATGCCTATAAAGTCAAGACCCCATTAAGTAAAAGTTTTATCCATTTGGATTGGTCAAAGGGGAAGTGCTATCAATATTTACTTACTCGCAAAGAAATCACATTCTCTACATTTTCTGACCCACTTGTGCGCATTTACAAATAGGGTAGGCCAAAATAGTCCTATCATCATGATCTTCATTACTATATATTTGGAAGAGATGTGTCCACTAGAGAATCCATCATGAAATTTTTCTAACACTTTTTGAGTCTATGCACCGTCGATACACCTCAACAACATGACATCAAGATTCTTCTACCATGAAGAGATATACCATCAATTTGAAAAGGTGATTTTTTCTGAGTGGGTCGGTGTCCTGTTACCTAAAATATACAAAGATATTTTTTTTTGGGGGTCACTTTTCCTTCATTTGAAAACATATCCTATAAAAACCTAGGTGATTCACTGGGTAGTATACCTCAAGTAGCTTACCAAATTACCAATCCTATGAAGTTTGAACTCACATACTCTTAAGCACCAGAGATTGTTGTTAGCCTGTTAGGGTTAGTTATTAATGCATGACAGGGACATAGTTGACGCGTGACAAAGAATTTATGTAGATGCACGAAAAGGAGATATTGCAGATGCACGAAAAAGGAATAGGTTTGATGCGTGATAGAGAGAGTTGATGTGTACAGTAGCATAGCATTGACGTGCAACAAATTTAGATTTGAGACGACGCGATAAGAACTTCGCATAGTGGATGCGTGACAAGGAATGGGTAGTTGACATGTGACAAGGGAAGAGTTGATGCGCGATAGAGACCTCGATACAATGGACGTGTGACAAAGACCTCGATAAAGGGATGAGTCGCTACTTGGTTCTTTTGCTGACGACAGGACTCTCTTCAAAATAATGGAAGGTGCTAGTTCTAAGAATGCGAAGACCCTAAAAGTAAGTAAGAAATCTCAAAAATCACTCTTCAAGTATTTTGGAAACTCTATGATATAAATATTGAAAATACCAACCATATAGATGCCACCACAAAGAATCAAAATACTGACTGATGTGGAAGGTATTATTGAGGTGGACATGCATTCTACACGGTATCAAAGTCAAAAAAATGACACCTATGATAATATGCGAGATCTTGAAGATATTTTTCCTATTGGGGTGTAACTAGAAGTGCATCAAGATATCACACATACAAATACTCAAAGAAAATGGAACACAAAATCAAATTCAAATTCTGGTCCAAGAAAGAGGAAACCAAGTGATTGTGATATTGCTCAAAATTCTACTCAAAAAAGTAAAACATTGAAAATGAACAAGAATATGTGGACCATTGGCAGGACATACAAGTTTGATTGGGCAACTAAATTTCCGTTTATCAACCTATACAATCATCTAATTCTGAAGAGATCCCATCTGAATGTACATGTACAATATGTACGTGGAAATTGGGAAAGCAACAAAAAATGCAAATGAAGTTGGACACTATAGAAAAACATTGTGGAAAACAATATTTGACTATAATGGGGGTGGATGGCTAGAAAATCAAAACACACAGGTGGAAAACTGAAAAAGAATGCATGCATGTTAGATACACAACAGGAATATGAGGCAGAGCAGAAAAACATAGACATCTCTTGGAAAAGGGAGGAACGATCACATCGCATATTGGTAAGATGAAACAAACAAATCTACATGCAAAATTCATACAATTCTCTACTCTATTTCACATACTAAAAAAAGGAAGACCGATTTCAGATTTCCTCGATTTCAAAGTTTTGTATCAATTTAATGGAATGTTGAATGTACCTCAATCTCATTGGTTTGAAAGTAGTGGATGGGAAATGGAAAAATGCCTTTCGATGATAGAGAAGGAAGATTTGAAAGAGAATGTAAAAAAAAAAGTTTATCTCTCTTTCAATTGATGAAGTGACAAAGAATGACAACACACGCATGGGTATGTATCCATGTCTATACTTTAGAAAATCATATAAGGACACCTCATCTATTGGGTGTTATGAAAATGGTTGAAAACTGCAATGCCAAAAACCTACATAAAATAGTTGTTTCTCATTTGAAAGATATTACTGAATGACTGATTATGAAATTGGTACGAAGTTGGTATACGTTGGAGCAGATGGTGCATCTATCATACAAGGTCACCGAATAGGGCTGTGTGTTAGATTACAAATAATAGTGGCCCCATATATGCTACCAATTCACTGTATGGCTCATAGAATGAATTTAGCATATAAAATGGTAAGAAACCATGAAAAATGTTGCTAAATTAGAAGACCTTATAAGAGAACTTCATGCCTATATGTCAAGTAGCCCAAAGTGATTTCTCGAGTTCTAGAAATTTGCAATTGGAATTACAGATGGAAAAAACTTCTGAAGGATGTAAAGACTAGATGGATCTCTTTATATGAACCTGCATGCAGAGTTCGTGAGGAGTATCCTTCGTTGGTTGGTTTCATGCACAAATATCATCATGAATTTGATAGGGCGAGGGAATTTTTGTTTCCGCTTTAACTCGATTTGGAGACATTGCTTACATTGGCTGGTATTCTTCCAATGTTAAACGAGATCAATACACTGATGAAGCATGCTTAGGAAGAATAATCTATATTGTGGATTTTATATGGATAAGAAAAATGGTATGTCAAGTCTTGATATATTGTACTGTTCCCAAGATAGTTTTGATGCACCTATTTTTTAGAATTGGAAATCTTTATTAGATCTTAAAAATCTCAGCACCTTTTTGAGATTTAATATCCACGATCACCTCTGCATCACTGATAATGGGAGGGAAATACCACTTCACATTTTGTAAAAACATCAAGATATTACAGGATCGGAATGAGAAGATGTTCCCGTGACATGTAATCTCTTTGAGTCTGTTATAGTTGAAACAAGAATAAAGCTTAAAAAAATTTCAGAATCCTTGTCATCAGAAATTAGAGAACATTTTTGCAAAGATAAAATTCTGGAAGCCATGGGTGTGATGAATCCTAATTTTTAGAATACTGAAGGTGGCCATGCAGACTTTGTCAGAAAGCATTTCCATAAATCCATGGGTACAATAATGGAACAATTCACAAAGACTTCAGAGCTCAAGGGTATGGAAATCAAAGGTATACTGAATGCTGATTTATTAAAGTTTCAATCAACAAATTTTGTAACAACAATGAGGAACCAATATAAAATTTTAGACGAACCTTCTGAAAGTGGTGCTATTACAAGGTGTGGCAAGGAATCTATCAAAGTTTCTATCTTATAAGAAGATATCGTGAATATTTCAGATTATATGAGTTATGCCAAACAATGATTTTGGGGTCTATGGAGGATGAAAGGGTTTTCAGTGCATTATCATTTATAAAATCAAAACTGAGAAACAAGTTGGATAAAAATCTAGAAAGTTGCATGAGGTGTTATGTTTCTCGATACTCCATCGAAACCTTTCGCTTCAATAGAGAAATTGTGCATCGAATTCCCTTTACAAAAGAAGAGGTGAATAATACAACAATACAAGTACAATTTTTCCCAACCTAGATAATGTAATTGGATCATCTTCACATTCTACGTAAGACAACATCTAGTTTGAAGAATCTATTGATAATGGGTTGTTTCAACTTTAAATAGGTATCTTCTTTCTCTTAATCTTATTGTTTGTCACTTTACATTTTTTTCAGATCTTATTATCATTAAAGATGTTACAGTCTATATATTTAATTTTTTTTTAATATTGGCAAATAGTTTTTTGAAAGGGACTATACCCTTGAATACAAAATAAGGCCTTTAAGCATAAGAGTGAGAAGCATAGCAGACTAACCAAGTCCAAGCTTTGAAATTCAACGTAGCCTTAAAAATTGATTGACTTAACAAAGAAAACAACAAAGAAAAAAAACGCATTTCGAAATAGGAATAACAAAAGAGAGCAGGTAGAAGCTTACTTCTTGGATGCTTGATCAACACTTATCTTGACTTTTTTCCAAGCATTACCCAAAGCGGTCATGGGGCAATTTATCAGCTCCTCGATGGTCCTTTTGCTCTCTTTTATCATTAAAGTGAAGCCGGACACCGATTTCAGGTCTATATATTTAAATTTATTTAACTACAATCTTTTTTTTTGAAAACGTGTGTTGACATCCATCCAGGAAGTCGGTACTTCTCGGAATGAAATGTCGGAAATTCACCCATCTATTTACTAATCCATTTCTCATGTTGAGTTTTCTTAAAACACAGATCTAGCACATTACCAGTGGCAGTGATGATTTCAACTTTAAATAGGTATCTTCTTCACCTTAATCTTATTGTTTGTTACTTTACATTTTTTTCATCTCTTTTTATCATTAAAGATGTTACAGGTCTATATATTTACATTTATTTAAATACAATCTTTTTATTTTTTTGAAAACGTGGGTTGACATCCATCCGAGGAAGTTGTTACTTCTCGGGACTGACAATGTCAGGAAACTCACCCATCCACTAATCCATTTCTCATGTTGAGTTTTCTTAAAACACAGATCTAGCACATTACCAGTGGCAGTGATGATTTCAACTTTAAATAGGTATCTTCTTCACCTTAATCTTATTGTTTGTTACTATACATTTTTTTAGCTCTTGTTATCATTAAAGATGTTATAGGTCTATATATTTACATTTATTTAAATACAATATTTTTATTTTTTGAAAACGTGGGTTGACATCCATCCGAGGAAGCTATTACTTCTCGGGACTGACAATGTCAGGCAACTCACCCATCTATCTACTAATCCATTTCTTGTTGAGTTTTTTTAAAACAAAGATCTAGCACATTACCAATGATGATTTCAACTTTAAATAGGTATCTTCTTCACCTTAATCTTATTGTTTATTACTATACATTTTTTTCAGCTCTTGTTATCATTAAAGATGTTATAGGTCTATATATTTACATTTATTTAAATACAATCTTTTATTTTTTTGAAAACGTGGGTTGACATCCATCCGAGGAAGTTGTTACTTCTTGGGACTGACAATGTCAGGCAACTCACCCATCTATCTACTAATCCATTTCTTGTGTTGAGTTTTTTTAAAACAAAGATCTAGCACATTACCAGTGATGATTTCAACTTTAAATAGGTATCTTCTTCACCTTAATCTTATTGTTTGTTACTTTACATTTTTTTAGCTCTTGTTATCATTAAAGATGTTACAGGTCTATATATTTACATTTATTTAAATACAATCTTTTATTTTTTGGAAAACGTGGGTTGACATCCATCCGAGGAAGCTGGTACTTCTCGATTGACAATGTCAGGCAACTCACCCATCTATCTACTAATCCATTTCTCGTGTTGAGTTTTCTTAAAACAAAGATCTAGCACATTACCAGTGATGATTTCACAGCAATCTAATACACTAGAGGTAAGTTAAACCCTATCATATTTGCAATTATGTTTAATTTCTTACCAATGATGATTCTTTCTTGATTTCTTACAATTATGTTTAATTTATTTTTTATATTTGCAAAATGCTTTGATATATTTTTTTAACTGTGGGATAAAATGACACAATTGAATTTTACAGAGGAAGATATTTCTATACTATACAATTCATAATCCATGATACATTATACAATTTATAATATACGTCCACATAAAATTCATCATCATCCATATATATCATATCATCACCATATCATTATCATAATCCTGAGTCCTGACACTACAATTATTATTAAAACAATTATTTATCTAATTTAAATTTATTAAAACAATTCCATTTTTTAAAAATAATTCATAATCATATCATTACAAGTATATCCGTTCTAATTTCATCTATATCCATTCTAATGTCATCTATATCCATTTTAACACATTCCATTTATTTATCATCTATATCCATTCTAATGACATCATGATCATATCATTACAAGTATAGAGAAGAAGAATTATCTTAAAACAAGTTTAAATGTCTAGAGAAGAAGAATTATCATGCTTGAAGCTAAATCTACGTCCACATTAAATTGATCATCATCCATATATATCATATCATTATCATCATTCATCATCATCTATCATCATTCCATGTTTCTAAAACAATTATCCATTATCATCATTCATCATCATCTATATCCATCTATATCATTCATCATCTACGTCCACATACAATTCATGATAATCCAAGTAAACCAGAAACATACGTCATCATGATTCATCCTTATCTAATGCAATCACCATTAAGAGTAAACCAAAAAGCATAAACTCCATATACAATCTAAAAATTCTATCAAATCCATATGCAATCAAAATTAAAGATTACATAGTATTTCAAATTTTAAAAGGCTATCAAATCCATATAATTAAATTCAAATACCATACTCAATATTTAAAGTTTCCACACTCAATATTTAAAGTTTCCACACAATAATAAAAGTTTCAACTTTTCAACCCTCTTTTTCTTTATCCATTTCAACTCCTGTGCTCCTTTCCCCAACGGTTTCTTCCCCTGTGGTTGTACCCCTTTCCCCAACAGCAGAAATAACCCTAGAACTTATAAGATCTTCCGCAACACTATCCAGATTTTTTAAAATTCTTTCTTCTTGATTTGTCACATCTCCATGTGAAAAAAATTTGGATCAACTTTTCCTTAGCTTTGAATAATATTTCAGGGTCAAAGTTGTGCTCTTTAATTATCCACTTTAGTGTATTGTTTTGTTTGTTAACCAAAACAATATTTTCCTTCAAATTCTTTGCTATGGATAAATTGTTCTTCGTTGTTTCCAAGTGAACTTGGAATACCTTTGCTTGACTCTTCAAATTTTCATATTTCAACTACACAAAAAGAGTAATGTCAATTCAACATATTACTAAAAAATGAAAATTTCAAATTAACAAGAATGATTGTTTGAAAGTGATAGTACTTACAACCGCTCTATCTCTCTCATTTTTGCAATTGCTACTAGATCCTTGTCCTTAGACCATTTGTTAAAATATGCCTGGGCCTCAACACTAATATTTTCCAATTTGTTTAATGTCTTATCCAAAATGTCGTCTTTATAGTTGTTGTTATACATGATAGTCCCACTTCTTACTTGGGTAAGTAAGGAATCCATCTTCGCAGGTTGATTCTGACTGCAGCGTATAAACTATCCCTTTGCCAATAATTTTCATAACGACTAATAATCTCATTGATAAGAACTTTAGCCCTTCTCTCCCATTCTATGAGTTGATTGATATGAGGTAGAATAAACTCACCGACATGGGATTGAAATCATAACCAATTAAGTTCTCCAAAGGAAAAGGTAAAGAATCTGCTTCACTATCTCGTATCTGATGAAGATGATCTTGCTAGAGAAGTATGGGGGCTTTCGGCAAGATCAACTGCTACTTGTTTTTGCCTTTGGGTGGCCTGATCCTGTTTGTGATAAAATTAATCAAGATTCAGATAAATAAATTTAAATTGAAATGTAATTCAATATTGTAAAGCATGTTTAAATTGAAGTATACCTACTGCCTTGAATCATCTCACGGTATTGAAAAACCAATGGGTCATTGCTATCAATGCCCAAATAATCTTCATCTAAATTTATATTATTCAAAACTGATATGCCCGTTGCACTGGGCAAGCCACCAAGTGAGAGCGTTGGAATTCGAAAGGAGGAGGCAATGTTTAGTGTCCCGCTAGGGGCCGGAGCAATTGGCATGCATTTACCAATGTTCTTTTTCACTGTTCCTCTGGTTGGCATTTTAAAAATTATTGGTTGAGTGGGTGTCGGTGCCACTTGTTTGATCAGAAGGACTGCAATGTGCTGAAAAGTTCAAGAAAAAACATGAAAAATAGGAAAACAATCCAAAAAGGCAAAAACTACGAAATTAAATGTAGTATTGAAAAGTTGTACCTTGTTGTCGAGGGGTAGTTTTTCACAGTGCTAAGGGTGGCCATGTAGGAGTAGTATTCGGTGGTTGTTCAGAAGATACAAATGCATGCAACTATATGGAGTGAGTTGGGGAAGAAGGTTGAGTTTCAAAACATGTGTATGGTCCAAAGTCCCTGCAATGTCATCAACATTAAATGTTATGTCAATTCAATTGGTTAAAATTTAAATTGGAAAATAAAAATAAAAATTTGGAATTTGTAAATAATATATGAGAAGGTATTACTTCTCTAGCATTTAACGAGTTCAAACTGTTGAGGGTTCGGAGAGGAGTGAGCTTCCATTTCAGATTGGGAGTCTCCCAAAGCCTCAGCGTGTTGTTGGCCTCTTCCTCTTGATAACACCTTTTTTCGGGGAAGGGCTTCAATAAATCTTCTCTGCAAACCATAAATTGTTAATAACTATGCTAGTGTAATGTCAAAAATTGAAATACAAACTAAATAGTTTATACCTGTTGTTCTTCAAATGGAATTGACAACTTCATCAACTCCTCATCAGTGCAAGTAGGAATTTTTTTATCTTTTAAATTTAAAAGTGCCTCGTAATAAAGGCCGAGGAGATAGTTTGTGGAATAAATGATAGGTTTTTCTAAAGCTTTGAATTTGTTATGTCAGTTCTTATTTTTTTTTTATAGATAGGTGCACCAATCAAATTTTTGTTTTGAGATAGTGGCAACTATGTATGTAATGGCCCAGTTTGGTATATCTATTTGCAACCCTACAAAACTATTCTAGATTGAAAAAATGAAATCACTACAGCAAGAAAGTGGTGTGCAATTGCTTATGTATCCACACCACGCCTGGATTTATTGACATGAGTCAGTAAATGCCAAATAGTGGGAATTAATATAAATTTATAACACTAAATTGTATCAAAATAAAAATTAGAATAAAAATGATGAATGAAAATGAATTATACTTACAATCAACATGGAAACCAAACATTGATTCAGAAATTTCTTGTCTTCTTCCAGGAGTGTTTCCTTCATTATAATAATTGGTAAATTTCTAAATGGAAGGCCCGTAAACCGATGGATGTCATTTACTTTGATACTAAATTAGAACATTGGTCTATCATTCAGAGTCACATAAAAAAGGTCATCCTTTGTATTGTAGGATGAGAGAAGGTAATTCAATATATCTATATCTCTGTTTCAAAATGGGGCATGTCAACAAGAGCTAGTAAACTCACATGCATCCATCAAATCTTTATATTAGGAAGACATCTTTAAAATAGTATGGATGTGGGGGCACAAGGGATTGTTTAAGTCGACATTTGATTAACCAAACATAATATTTCTATTTTTTATCTTATGAAAAGTTTACTAGGTTCCAATTTGGAGGTTACAAGTTTTACTAAGGTTCAAGGAGAAATTTGTCTCCATGCCTACTCTCTAACAAGCCCTGAACTTAAACTAGATTTTTCACATAGTTATATTTATCAAAAATTTCTCAAACTAGGCTCATTGGATAGGAAATTTTCTCACCTTTCCAACCATATAAGGAACTCCTCCTAACTCCTTGTAAAACTCAAGTTATGGCTGGGTGGAGTTTTAGGGGAAATTTTTCACTGGAGGTCTCATGGGGTTAGGGAGAAAATTGAGAAAATTTTCCCAAATGACACGTGTCATCACATGATTGGTTCGGGTCGGTGGGTCATGGGGAAAAAAATTGAAATTTTTCCCAAAACCAAAGTCTCAATTTTTCGAGGGAAAAGTTTCCTCCATGCCTCCGCACTTGCTCAAATGGCCACATGGTGCTTTGTGATTGGCCGTGGGCCACAGAGGAAATTTGGATTTTTCGCCCATGGGGTTAAAAGGTTAAAAGAATTACATGGACCCGTGCACCCATGGGGACACATTTCAACATCCTATTAGCTCAATGTGGGTCGGTGGAGGAAAAAGTGAAATTTTTCCAAAAGGGCAAAAAGTTAAGTTTTCATTTCTAAATCCACGGGCCCTCCCTGCCACGTGTCAACACGTGATTGGTGCGGGTCTGTGGGGTTGTGGGGAGAAAAGTGAAAATTTTCCCAAAGGAAAAAAAGGTTAAGTTTTCTATTTTGATCTCGTACTTCTCGCCACGTGTCAAATACATGATTGGTTGGGGGCCGCAGGTTGCGAGAAATTTGGGAAAATTTTCCCAAGACAAAATTTTCAAAAAGTTAAGTTTTTTTACTAAGGGCCTCCCCTCCAAGGTGCCACGTGGAAACTTCTGATAGGATGAGAGGGTGGCGGGGCCGCGGAAATTTTTAGGAAATTTTTCTAAAGTTTAAAATTTAAATTTTTCTAAGGTCGAATTATTTCATTTTTGGTTTGGGATGGCCATTTTGAAGTAAAACTTCAAATGGCCATAACTTTTGATAGGAAGCTCCATTTTAGGAAAACGAGGACTTTCTGGAAATCTCTCGAGTCCTATTTGTACAAAAATTATCAATTTTAGAATTTGGTAAATTTTTGAGGGTCAATTTTAAGAAATCTATCTGCAGGGATTATAATTTTAAAACTGGCAATTTTTCCTACTTGTAAGATTTGTTCAATTTGATAAAATTTGAACTCTTCTTCCACTCAACATGTCAAACAGACATGGATGATAAAATTAGGGAAGAATTATAATGTTTTAATTATGTAAATTTGATCAATTTATACAAGTTTACAATTTTCCACAGATTCGACGAAAAATGACCATGCAAGCTCCGAATTGAAATTCTTTGAGTTTTGGAGATTTATTCTTGACTGTTTTAGTGAATTTGGATTCCTCAAGTCTTCCTAAGTGTAAATTTCAAGTTTTGTAATTTATTGTTGAGTATAAAGTCGAACTGCTCATTTAATCCAATGCACATTACCAGTTTTAACTTTAAAACAGTGAGTTTACTGGTATGGTGATTTGTCTTCTGGGTGAGCATAAGATTATGAATTAATCCATATCATTGCTTCACAATTTCAAACATTCAACTCTAATTAAAATGCATCTCTAATTTTCAATTTTAACATGACAGTTTGTAAAGAAAATAACGTTGAATTTCATTCCATAAGCATCTTCTTTTACATTCCAAAACAAAGATTCTTATTCCTTTTCAACAGATCTTCATTCATTGACAACAATACAAATTTAAAGGGATCAATGCTATCCTTGATTGATAATTCAAGTAAACTTTCAACTGAACTTCTTTCCTACTGATTTGGTTTTCACATTTCACATGCAAGGTACAAAAATTCATTCACCTTTTCTTTTCCAAATAAAATAGATAAGTATGATTCTTCTTAACATTTCTCAAATTGATTTACAACTTCCAATTACAAGGTATGCATTTCACATCTCAATATCAATTACATTCATCCACTTGGAGTGGGAAGGATTTCATTTAAAATTACAAAAAGGGTAACTGTCAAAACTATTTTCTCCAAGCTCCAAACAGCAACATGCTGAATTCTTCATCTTTATTCTTCTAATCACAACAAGGAAGGGGGAAAAGATAAGCCATCTTTCCCCATTGGCCCCAAGCCCCAACCATATTGGAATGGAACATGATGATACAACACATGGCAACATGGCTTCTTCACATACAAGCATAAATTCACAAACACAAATAAACACAAAGCAAGAAGATGTAGTTCTCAACTACAACAATCAATTCCAAACAAAACAAAGGCTCCTTCTCCAAGCAAGCAAGCCAAGCAAGAGCAAGAACTATGGAGGTCTCCTTATGCCTCCCAAGTTGAATTTTGGGCATCCACCAAGAGCAAACCACCAAGATCATAGCAATCCCATAAACCTTATCCCTCCTCAACCCCTCCTTATCCCTCCTCCAAATTTATCCCTTATACCTCCCCCAAAGTAGGAAATGCAAGCAATTTCCTTTCCTAGGTGGATCCCAAACCAACATTCCCTCCCAAGAACAAATAACAATGGAAAATCCCTTATCCCTCCTCTGATAACCTCATAGTCTTCTCTCCACATTATGCCCTGAGCATTCTACCCATCCCTAAAAAAATTACAAACACAACACATTCAAATTCATGCTAAAAGAGGAAAATACAGCAGTTTTAAAAGAGTGGGAGCCTACCTCTCCATAATGGAGACTTGTTTCCAAAACAACAGGTTCTTTGTTGCACAAAAACTAGTCCCAATTAGCAAGAGGAATGCATGCACAAGTAATTCCACTTCTTCCACCAAGCAAGCTCCAAAAAATGCAAGAAAATTTGACCCAAGAGTGAAATCTCCAACTTTCAACAACCTCAAAATGAGGAGGAATTCCAATTTTAAAGGAGAGGGTGGAAGAGGATGATGTGGATTCCAAGTGGGATGCCACATCATTTTTCCTCATCCCAAAATGCAATCAACATCAAGGAAATTAAATCCCAATAAATGTGAATGACAAACCACTTACACACTTCATTTTTGCCCATCCTAAAAAAAGAATGCATTTAAAATTACAAGACAAGTGCAATCAATACTTACACAAATTCATATCAAAACATAATAAAATAGATTTATTTTGACTCCAAAACAATAAACATGGTTGGTGGAGGTTTTGAGAGGTGTGGGACAAGTTTAACTTGTCCCACAAGCCTCCAATTTAGGCTCCCAAGACCAAATCCGAGTTTCAAAGAGGATGGAGTGTTCTACACTCCAAAATCTACCTTACACAATCTATCACTTTACTTACACATATTTTACATCGTCTTACAATTTCTTACACATGCATTTATATTTATGCTTTTTATTTATTACAATATTTTATAAAGATTTATTTATTTACCACATGGTTATAATATATATAAGTCAATTTTTATTTTCAACCAAGACAATAACATTTAATTTATCTACTACATCCCAATTAATATAATTGAAATTTAACTATAAGACTCTCACATTATACTATCACATTAAAATAATTAAAATAAAGAGCACATTACAAATAAAATACATACAACAATAATTAAAAAGGGAACACAACAAATAAAGCACACATATACCTCATGGTCACGATAATGGAAATCCCCCCCATGGGAAATCCTAACAAAACACAACATACAGCTCAAACACAATGGTAAAATGGTGACCTTGTTGATTTCACAATGAATTCTAATATGGTTAGTCTCCAGTCCCCCGTCATTGTTGTGATTTTAACTTGTAAAATGTAAAATACCTCCTTCGGCCTCATGGCCATATCAGAACATCCAAATGATATATAAACATTAAATCTAAATCACAACAATATCAAGATTCAATATTTATCATTAAAATTCAATTTGTAACTATATCATCATCCAAGCCAACCCCAGTGAGTTTGGAAACTCTTACTTCCTAGGCACTAAATATATTTCTATACTAGAGCTATTCATAATAATCAATGTCACATGTCTAAAATTAACATCAATAACTCCGTCCATGTCAACTAGTATATCATCATCCACATAATAATAAAATGTCTCAATGATCCTTAAGCATAATAATCGAATCCGATCAATATTAATCCATAGTCTAACTTCTAACCATCATGCTAATCAAAACATAATAATATCCATAATAATCCATGAGCTAGTATAAACACATCCTGCTACATCAAAATATAATAATATCCAAAATATGATCAATAGAGTCAGGATCAGTATCTAAATAGTGTCAAAGGGAAGTGGGCACTACACATGATTTGCTTTGCGTCTTTGACAATGATGGATACCTGTAAAAAATTGAGAGTGGGAAAGTGTAAACGATAAAATGACTCGCGGGAGGGTATTTATAGGCAAAATCACACATCAAAGGGCTTTGTTGACATACGTCAAAGGCCTCTATTGAAGCATGTCAATGGCCTATATTGACGCATGTCAATGTTCTCTGTTGACGCGTATCAACAGAGGCATTGACACACGTCATTAGAGCCCACTAACACGCTGGCCAACAAGCCACGACATACGCCAATAGAGCCAATTGACACTCATCAACAGAGCCCATTGACATGCATCAATAGAGCCCATTGACGCATGTCAACAGAGATAATTGACGTGCATCAACAGAGAGCCATCGACACGCATAAATGATAGTCCATTGACGAATGTCAATGCGCTCTGTTGGCATTTCCTTGACACACGCATCAAGGATGGTTATTGACGTCGTATTATCACGTCAAAGGTGCATCGATGTCTAGACTCGATTTCTCCACTTGAAAACCAGGTGAAAATTTAGTTTTGGAATACTGTCAAATTCACCTTTCACTGAAATTGGTTCCGGGGATATTCGCCAGGTATTTTCCACCTATAATTTTATAGAGGTGTCTTAAAATGAACCTTGGTATGCGCCATTAGAAAGGAATGTGATCATGTACTTCATCTAATCATGAGTTCTAGGGTCTTCATTTTATTCAAGTTCTACATGCAGAAGCCTTCATCCAAAAATAATGAACTCTAAGGTTCATTATGTTCATCCTCGATAAGCTACTTGCAGAGCACGCTACCTCTTACCACTTTATGACCTTGATGGTCATGTCATACTCCATAATTTGTTTCACCCATTGCAATCTCTTGTCCTTGATATCTGATCCCATGATGAAATATCAAACACTTGTGTGTGAAACTAACACCTTGATATGGTTTATGGAAAGCATGCTTTTAAACTTCTTGAGCGTGTCCATGATGGCATATACCTATTCCTCCATGTGAATGTATCTTCATTTAGTCTTTCATTTTCTCATCAAGAAAGCCATTGGCTTCTCTAGTCCTTTTTCATTTTCCTTTGTCAATTTTATAGCAACACTTACATCAGCTCTATAAGCATAAAGGATGAAATCATTTGAGTAATCTGAGTTGATGAGCATTGACATGCAAGCAATTTCTTGCTTGATTTTATTGAAGCTTTATTTCCATTTTTCTATCCATTTGAAATATATGTATTTCTTGACCATGAGGGTGATGGGCCTTACCAAATCCTAAAAATTTAGTAATAAAGCACCTAACAAAGTTTATTTTTTCCGAAAAGGACTATAAATATTTCTTGTGCACTAGAAAGGAAAGGGCTAGGATGGCGAAACATGATCATGATCAATTAAAATTACATCCTTTGAGACCACATGGCCTAGAAACTTGCCTTATGCCACTAAAAATTGCACTTCTTAGGGTTAAGAGATACCCCAAAATTTTTGCATCTCTCAAAGACTTTCTCTAGGTGCGCCATGTGATCCACGCTTTTCTTTGAGAAGAATGTGATGTCATCAAGGTAGACCAAGATGAACTCATTGATATATCATTTGAATGTAATATCCATGGTGCGATGAAATGTTGCACTTGCATTTGATGCTGCATAAAAGGGAATATTTTGATATGCATATGTTACCCACTTGGTTATAAATGTTGTTTTGAATTGATCCTCTTCCTTGACCAGGATCTGATTGAAGACAGAATACCCATCCAAAGATTGAGAATATTTGCGCTCCAGCCACATTCTACATAATTGGATCCATAGAAGGAAAAGGATAAACATCCTTCAATAATGTCTTGTTCAAATCTCTAAAATCAATATAGAGTTTGATTTTTCTGTTCTTATTGCATACGGGATAAATATTCATGACCCAAGTAGAATATTTTATTGGAAATATTATCTTTACCTCAATGAGTTTGAATAAATCCTTCCTCATGAGGGGATCTATCTTTGGATTTCTTCGGACGTTGCTTTTGTCCTGACTGGCTTAATACTAGGATCAAGGTCAAAGAGTGTTGAGTAATATTTGGATCAAATAATTTGAGGTCTTCATACTCCCAAGAAAAGATATTACTTGTATTTTTGGTAGAGAGAAATGAAGGTCTACCTTTCTTCATGCATGTAAGCTTTACTTGAGTAGCAGCTCATTTCCGCATGAAATAGTGATTAGACTATAGTCTTCTTGCACTTTGTGCATATACTTTTATTCACCCTTGAATTCATCATCAAGGCTAAAATTTTTCTCTAAGGTTACCAACCCTTTAGGTAACTTGTTTGTCTTCAACCGTATCACTTGGTCACCGTAATTATCATGCAAATAAATTTCCATGCTTGATTAGAACTCAACTTCATTTTGGATGATCTCGCGCATCACATCACAAACACACACCGATGATGATGTTTTCTCGAATGGATGGCCTAATCATAATCTTGATGTGTTGTGTGTTTCCTTTGAAAAATTCCTTAGTAGGGGGAATGCAACCAAGCATGGCCATTTGATCGCTTCTTCATTCATCTTCTACAAAGACACACCTAGAAATTTAGAGAATCAAATCTCTCAAAGAGATACCGGAATCTATATCTATAATCTTTGAGAATCATATTCTTTGGCATGCACTTGTTGGTAACTTGATGGATAACCAATTATGTTGCCCCAAAGATCTACAACGCCTTGATTTTTTTCTTTTCAACTATAAGAAGACCATACACCAATGCCTCATACTCTGCAACATTATTGTAACATGTAACATGTAACCTATGCATAAAGAATAATTTCTCATCCTTGGGAGAAATGAGAACAACTCCCGCTCTTGCACCATTTCGCTTCTAGATCCATTGAAGTATAATTTCAGAGAGACCGGGGTTCTCATGAATTTTCTTGAGTGCACGTAGTAGCATAACTTCTTCTTCAAAGATACATTAGGTACCAATACCAATTTCTTAAACTTCCAAATCCTCAGTATATGGATCAAATTTATGGTGTCTCTCCTCCCATTCATTCAAAGCACTAAGTCTGGGATAGAAGGCATGAGAGACTGCTCTTCGTAAACCGAAACTTGTTCTTCTTGAATTAAATAGTTGGATTGGAGTGGTGATGGGACATATGACTCTACATGATAGGAAAATATTGGCTCAACCTATATGGTAAACCGGGTACCATATCTTGTCTTGAGTAATGTATGGGCCCAATCAAAAGACAAGTAACCACCCACTTTAGCACTGAAGTCCCTTGACAGACACAAGGAAAACAGAGGGGACAGATCAATAATTGACACATCTTGAGTTATTTTTAGACTTGAACATGCATGGAGGGTTAACTCAAGATCCTTGATGATTCCTAGGGTAGTGATAATTGAACCATCAAGTTGTAGGAATCCTTGTGTTAAGGGGCTACACTTAAGACCTAAGACATCAACAATTTTCTTAGGCATGAGAAAAGTACTTCTTCCTGAGTCAATCATATAGTTGTGGAAAAGATGTTTGCCTACAATTAAGGACATATAGAAGGGTGGGGTTTTAATGACCTTACTTACTTTCTTCTCCTCTTCTTAGCAAATATTGATAGAAACATGTGGATTTTGAATAGCTAGTTCAACATGCAGAAGTTGGGCCAAAGCTTCGTGCAGCAAGTCACGCTAAGATGTAATGGTTAAGGCATCCCACATTGTGACATTTACATTTATCTTCTTCATCTGGTCCAAAATGCTGAATAGAAAACCCACACACTTGTACATTTGAGGCATAGTAACATATCGTTTTATTTTTTTCAAGTGCGGAGGTAGCAACTTGAGCTAGCGTAATGGCTTGACCTACCAAAGGAGGGGTGCATGTCACTTCAGGAGAATATTTGCACAAAGCCTCATGCATAGGATCTTGAGAAAAATTTCTACTTGATTCCCTAGTTGCTTCCTTTTTATTTTGAGGGTCTATTTGTGTTGATGGAATTGAAACTTGCATGCCATATTTGAGCATTATCTTCTTATACCTTGTGTTGTCTGCAACCTAGGCATGTGGTCTTCTTGCATCATCTACAATTATTTTGATTGCAAAAAATTCCTCAGCACCAAATAATATCAAGTTGGCTTCATGAGGAGCCTCTATATTTTCTTATTTCTTAGGATCATTTGCATTTATGTAAAGCTCACAGCTTAGAATCATTCTCAATAATATAATCTTACGCACATACATCATTGGTGCAATGATAATGACTATGAGGAATATTGTAAGGAAATCACCATTCAAACTCATACGCTATGTTGTTTTCAATAGGGAAAAGAGCTTGAGTTGTGTTGGGTGCTACAAGGGGTTATGCAGGAGGAATAACTTGTAAAGGCAAGTGCGCATTAGCATGCCATCTATCATTTTGTTGGTTATGTTTATATCTCTGATTTCCATATTGATTTCACCAAGGTTGATTGCTTTGGATTTGCACCTGATTAGAACTACCTTTGTATGCTTGTGCCTACTACTTCTCTAATGATATGACCTTATTGGATAATTTTCTAATCAGGGCCTTCAATTCTTCATCTTCTTTCTACTGCACCGGAGAATAGGACGTAGATGAAACCGGTTGTACGCTCTACACTAAAACTAGAGAAATAGAATTCTAGGGTGTTGGAGACATCTGTGGGAACAAGGGAAAAGAGGCCTAGGTGATAACTTACTCACCTTAATAAGACTATTTTCTACCCTTATGGAATTTTTTTATACATCATATAAAGTCCTACCTCCCATGGATTGAATCATGACTGAGATGTCACTATTCAAATCCCTTAGATAATATAGGAAAGCATACTAGGTTGTATGACTTACCACTTGTAGAATTCTATCCCAAGTCTTATAGAATCTGATGTTGAAGTCACCATCTTCTCATTAGGCACACACTTCATTGTAGTCATATTTGCTCCACTAGTGATAGATGATCTGAACTTGTCTTCAAAGTAGTTGTATAGAGTTTTTCCAAGCTCATCCTAGGTAGCAATAGATGCAGGTCTTAGGCCATGATACCATTGGAGTGCTTTGTCTTTGAATGAGGATGAAATCAGCCTAACTACTACATCATCATGTGTGATCAGATAGATAGAGCACACATTGGCCACATCTTGAATGTGTTCAATAGGGGTAACTTGATTTTCTCCCATGAAGTATGGAATGCTCTTGAGCATGGCTGATGGAATATCATGATGTGCATTAATATTGAGCGGGCTTCCACCAATGAAGTTGGAAAATTTCCTTGGAGGAGGAGGAGGTTGAAGCCCCATGGTAGGATGCATGTGTGGTATCTCTACCACATGTACTTATTAGCAAAATCTAGAGGTACTGAAGGATCCTTTGGCCGCAACACTTTTTCCTATGTGTACTCTTCTCATAAAAGGTGTTTTAGATGTTAAAATAGTAGATATGAGTTTTGGGAGTCACCAGATGTGTTTGAAATGAGCCTCCAAAGTCTAGAAATTTCTAAGTCACACACAAAACTTAGCAATGCTGAAATCTCATATTTCACTACTAGTCCCACCGGGCGTGCCAAAAAATGTTGTTCATTCAAATGTGTACCCATGTCTCAGATATCGAAGAGCCAAGTTGCTTGAGACAACAATGGAACCATCTCCAAGTTGTGGGACCTTGTGTCCTTGAGATGGATCTCCAGAGAAGGACGGTTCCTCTACCTATTTCTACTACTATGAATACTCCTAATGATGGAAAGGAAATCTAAGCTAAAAATTCCAAGGTACCAGGGATAGAAGGATAAAAAGATAGAAAACTAAGCTAAGGGAGGTGATAGCACCAGAAAAATAGGGATGAAAACTATCTATTTTGAGTTAAAATTAAAGATAAATCCCGAGGGAAGAATAGGCATGCGTAGAACAAACCAACACACATTTAGAGAATTACTTCCATGAAACACAACCAAAAAATGGAGTTACAATGGACGTGAGGTGACACAACAAACACACAATAAAAAATGAAGGCAAAGAGAAGGAATGAAAACATGTTAGGACAAATAATAGCCACAAAACAATGCTTCCATTACTTCAAGAAATGCACAGACTATTACAATGGAGAGAGAGGTCAATATCCACATGCAAGAGCCAAATCTAGAATTTTGCAACTCAAAATACAAATATATGAAGTCCTTAGCAAAGATCTTAAAAATCCAAAATGTACAACATTAATAATGATCCCAACTCTTACATTTATATATGAACTAATGGAAGAGGAAAAGGAGAAGGAGGGAAAACATGAATTTGAAATACAACTACCAACAACAAGAATTCAATTCCTAAAACTCTACCTACAAATCTATTAAATACACCTCCCTAAGTCTTTTTGGCATGTAGGAGAAGGGAGGATGCGAAATCCATGTCAAGTCAAGTGGTTGGAGCAATAAAATCTGCTCATCAATTCCCATGAAGGAATTTTCCCATTTCTCACCCACTAGATCCACCAAAATTTTGAATTTGAATATCTAACATTATATCCCATGTCGAAGTTATCAATTAAGACTAAGTGCATGTAAAATAGAGCTCTGTAGTAAAAGATATTGTTGTCAGATGATTGTCAAATTTATCTCGTGCACACAAGACATGTGGCACACATAGATTAGCTAAAAGGTTGACCAACTATATTATCATTTATACCACTTTTCATACACCGCTTAGTTGTAAGGATTCGACGCCCACCTAGTGTTCTCTGGTTGGTTGCATGTAGCACTCTCAAGCTTGTCATAGGATGATCCGGCATGGAATGGTGTAGAAGAAGGTGTGAAGGTATGTGTGTGGAAGGATGAAGCACGGGAGGAAAGTAGATGAAGGAACGTGCAAAGATCACGTGTGTGCGAGAAATGGGAGAAATTACCAAGGAAGAAACATATGGTTAAGGTGCAACTATTACAAAGTAATGTGTGGGGCACACGAGAGGGCTAGAGACTTAGTTGATTTTGAAGCAAGTGTAAAGTACACGCGCAGGATGCATAAACTTCTTGGAAGAAGGTGGGCGTGTAGAAGGTGTGTATGAGGGGAAAATGGAACAAAGAGGAAAATGAAAATGAAAGGATGGAGAAAAAGGAAAAGTGCACAAGGGCGTGCAAGTAAACCGTAAACAAGTGAATTTGCCAAAGAGATAAAGGAAGTGCGTGTAATCTTGTAATGTAGAACCATAGAGCTAGAATGTGAATACAAGTTATCCAAATAACTAGGGAAGTTATTTTGATAATAATAGGGTCTATAAGCTTGATTTTTATGTCTTTTAAGGAAACTACCACATTCCCAAACTATTTTAACATGCTCCTCAACTATTTTTATTCATTTAATTAGTTTTGAGTTGCATTAGTTTGAGTTAAATTATAAGTAATATGAATTGTTATTAGAGCTATTAAATTTTGAGTAATAATTATTGGTATTATCAATGAAATATCATAATTCAAAGCCCTTTGATAATACATAAAAGCATGCTTAGGAGTAGGCCTTACCAATTATGTAATTTTGTCCCACGTTTTTTGAGATCTGTAGTTGAAGTCAAACATGAACTCTTGTGGTACTCTTCTAATGGAAGTCAATTGTTCCACTATTGAAATATGATCTTATTTGTCTTGAAATTACCTACACAAAAACTTCTCACAATTGGTCCCATGTACTTGTGAATTTACTAGCAATCCCATATACTAATACAATGTTTTCCCTTTGAAAGAGTCTATTATTCACCTGAGTGCAACATTATCTAAAGTTATATGATAAATAGAGCATATATTGGCCACATATTTAATGTGTTTTATGGGCGAGACTTGATTTTCTCCAACAAAATATGGAATAATCTTAAGAATGTAAAATGGGACTTCATCATGTTTTGAAAGAAATAGTGATTTGTCACCATTGAAGGGAATAAAAACCAGGTTTTTAGGGATGGCCATGCTAAGATTTAGACTTGATATAGGGAAGTTTAGTGGTAAGATCTTATTTTGTGGGATTGATGGAGATTTAGTATAGGGTTTGGAATTAAAAAAACTATTTATCTTTTTAGAATTCAAAGGTAATAAAATAAAATAAAATGGAATAGCTTTTAAAGATGATCTAGTTGTAAATTTTTGCATGAAATATACACTAATATACATCTAGTATGTGCTTTGAACTTATGGAGTTGTCGATACTATATGAATGTGTCTAAAACATTGATACTTTCCAAGAACAACATCAAATATTTAGCAAATTCTTTTTTTTTATTCCACCGAGCATGCTAAAAATTGTTGTCATTGAGGAATGCACCCTTTGGGGAGTGGTATGGTGTCTCTCCTTATAATTGGAATAATGTAAACACTCATAGGTTATGGGTGACCTATAGGTTTAGAGTGAATCTCTAGAGAGGAATGGTTCCCTAGTGTAACACCTAAAACTAACCTCTACTCTATTGCATGAAATGGGAAAAGGGAGAAGGAAAGACTAAAAATAAAAAGGGGGTGATACACCAGAAATTTTGAGGATCTTAAGACTTGTTTGAACCACACAGATAGACCACATGAACCATACACACCATACACAACTTAAAAATGGATATTTCAATGCAAAAGTGTTTCAGAGAAAGGTTTGAAGTTGTGACAGAATAAAGAAGGGAAACAAATGGCTCGATAGGGAAATATGGTAAGCTTCAAAACAATATCCTAGACACACATGTTAAACAAAATATATGACCTATAAATTTACACATAACTACATAAAGGCATGGAAATTAAACTGAAAATTAGGGATAAAACATTATCATGAGATAAATTTGCCTAAAAACGTGATATTTCATAATAAAAATGGTGTAAGCATGTAGATATAGTTCCTTTATTTATCCAAGAGGTGAAACTAGTACAAAAGATCACTCATGACCCATGCTCTTTTACTCGATCACTATATTACTGTGGGCTAATGAAAAAAAAATCATATATTTATTTTTCAATGAATTTCATGGAGTTTTTTAGAGAATGAGGAAGAAAATAAGGCTAAAAAGTGTAGACATGAAATTGTGGTGACTAAATAAATAAAATCATGGGAATGATGTATGCCCATTCTACCCTTATGCTCTAAAAATAGTTGATCTTGCTTAAAATGAAAAGAATGGTGTATCTTGAATGATCCTATTATTTTTAATGGTTTGTGCATGATCTAAAATATTTTCTTGAATGAAAACCTATCATTTTTATCTTTTCTCTTTAATAAGCATACTATTTTGATCATGTAGAGGTTGAAATTAGCATAATCATGCAAGAAAGAATCCATTTTATCATGTGAAGGATAAGATTAATAGGTCTTCATGCAATAAAATATTTCACATCATACACAGTACCATTAAAAATAACATGAGTATGAAAAAGGCATCATTCTTCTCATTTCAAGAAAGATCAACAATTTCTAGAACAAAGGGTAGAATGAGCATGCATCACTCTCATGATTTTATATTTTTATTGATCATACTTTCATGTATGAAATTTTCCCATTTACTTTCTTCCTCATTCTCTATAAAAATCCATGGAATTCATTAAAAATAAATATATGATCTTTCTATTCAATATCTCGGAGTAATTTAGCACTTTGAGTGGAAGAGTATGGGTGATGAGTGATCTTTTATATTGGTTTCACTGATGAACACACACTTAATCGAGAGGGGTACATTAGTATAATACAATATTTTACTCATTTTAAAAATTCACATCGATAAGAACAACAATCACATAAGATCTAAAGATTATGAAACACAAGATTTATGTGGAAACCCTTCAAGAGAAAAAAACACCGAGAAAATAATGCTTAGATCTACTTTCCAAATCAAGTCACAAAAATATTTCTTACAAAATTTGTAGGCACCAACCTACTAGAGAAACAAATCCCCAAATCTATAACTTTATAGTTACCAACCCGCTCAAGACACCAACCGTCATAGCTAAGCACTAACTTAGTGAGAGACACCAATCTCTTTTCTTAGGAAGCACTGACCTCCAAATTATATTCTTCAATGAATGAAAAATTCTTTGTGTTTCACCTTCAAAAATCAACTTTCTAAATTTTTTTCAATCTTATAAATCCACCTTTTAATTCATTGAAAAATTCACACATAAATAATCAACACACTCAAGAAACTGCTTAAATGATTCTCAAATCATTCCACCCTCTCAATGTTATTAAATGATTTATATTTTTTCCACTTTATACTCATTAATCTTATCTAAATGATATCTCATTCCTTTACTTGTAGAAAACTACCTTTGTCTCTTCCCTACTTCTTCAACAATTTTCCATTTCTCCACACACACCCGCACTCTTAAAATATTTCCAACTATATGTCCTTTTATATAGTTTTCATCTCTTGAAAGGGTGTTATTTCTTCCAAATAGTTGGCCTAGTAACATTCTTTTGGATGAAAGACATGGTTTGGCCTTTCCAAACTGATATTTGAATTTCTAAAATTTTCCTTGACTTTCATGAAGTTACTTTACTTTCATGTTGTTCTACGGATTTCCTAGATCTCCATGAACCCATTTTATCTTCTTCCTTATTCCATGATTTTCTTGGACCTTTGTGGATTCATTTTGTCTTCATCCTTATTCTATGGTTTATTTGAATTCCTCACCCTCATTTTTTTATCCTACTTTGTTCTATGGTTTTCCTTGACTTTATTTACAACGTAGATTTTTAAAACCCACGACACACTAGAAATTGATATCCTTTGTTGCACGGCTTACGAGTTCAAACCGCACTAAATTTCCTTTTCTAACATCATTCCTTTAACATCAATGGTCCAATATTTCTAAAACTTCAACATCATCATTCCTTTGACATCAATGAAAATATTTTTAAACTATAAATTGACTTCTTTTATTGTGTGGCTCTTGAAAACCCAAGAAATACTACAAAGGGACTTCCTTTGTTGCACTAATTTCGAGTTCAAATTAAAATGACTTTTATTATTTAACATAATTCCTTTAACATCAATAATAATATTTAAAACACTTTTAAATCATCATTCCTTTTACATCAATGACAATATTTCCAATAATATCCCCCTTTTTCATTGATGGAAACCTTACATAGAAAAACATGTGAATATTGCAAAATGTAATGTTACTCCTTATTGTAATTCTACCCCTTTCTTTAACTCTCCCCCTTTAACACCAATGGAAATAAGAAAATCATAATCATGTCACAAACAATATTAATCAATTGATATTTCTCTAAGTTATCTTCTCTTTGGAGTTAAGAAGATAATATAGTGATTAGTCAGACACAAAATCACGCACTTTGGGTATTATTTAGTCCCGGTCTCATAATATTATTCATATGGTTTTGAGTGAAGAAAGTACTAATCAACCCATGTCCTTTGGCCATTTTAATTTACTTTCTATCATCACCTCCGACGTCCCACATGTACTCACCCAGTTAGTTTTTCCATTTGGCATCATTTTATCCCTAAATAAGGCACCCAACCCAAGACGGGCATCCTAGGTGACCTAGTCCCATTCAGGGTGACCTAATCCTTTTACACTTTGCACTCGTCTTTTGGGAACTTTCTATCCATTTGAGCTTTCCATATTTTTAGTGGTTAGCATTTTTCAGGGTTAATTACAAAATTAGATCAAGATAACCATATAAATATAAAGTTATGAGACCATAATGAAGGACCAAGCACTAAAAACTACTATCACCACCTAAGGTTTCATCCATCAAAGGCTTTATTTGCATCCATCTAGCTCCATCAAGAGGGACAATGATGGTTCATCTGCATTAAACTACATAGGAGGTAATTTAACTACATCAAACTACATAAGAGGGAAGTTTATTCTATTCCATCTACCATGTATTTACATTTATACATCTAGTTATTGTTGGCTACTTCACAAAGTGTGATTGGCACAAGAGCACCTAGGGCACCATATTCACACACACACACACACACACACACACACACACACACACACACACACACCTAGAACTACATTTTGATATGAAATGTAGTGTAGCACTTAGTTAGTAAGTCCACCTTATGGTCATTGAGGACAATCTGACCCCTTCATATGCATCTTTATTTTTTAGGTGTTTGATGCTTGGCTTGGGGTTTTGCAAGTCTATTCTTCATCTCGATTTACAAGAACATCCAAAGACAAAAACATGATAGGACGAAAATATAGGTGAACATCTAGCGACACCTTGAGGAGGTTTGTAGATATTTTTCATAGACTAGTGCACCTAGATCTCACACCGAGTGCCCCAGTGCCCCAATACTTCTCTAGGTTCCTTAGTCCACCTACTATTCCAGATTTGTACTTTTTGGAACTCATATGTGGCTATTGCTACATTCTTTTTATATGGTCTTCATCATGCGACAAAGTCCCAAATAGTCATCGAATCAGCTAAGCTCTTACTAATCCTCTTTACTCATTAGGGTTTTACATTTATATTTTACTTAGTTTGCTTGGGTCACTTTCTTTATTTATTCATTTGTTATTTACTGTTGTGCATAATATTAGATTACACTAGAATAACCACATTTTACTTAATCATTTTGGTGACCCCCATGTTCAACACTACCTTCCACTTAGGGATATTTTTTTCTCTTCTTTACTATGGCTCACTCTTCTAACGATTTTACTGAGGCTCATCTTAAATCCATTAATGACCATATTATTGAGCATCCCCAAGATCTAGACTTGCTTTTACATGTTGCTTGTGAGGAAGCTAGGAATTTGGTGGAAATTAAAGCTTTCGCAGCCATCTCTACTTACATTTCTTCCCAACTATTTGTTTCAACTCTTCCACCCATTTCTACCATTCCCATTTCTATTACTACTCCTACAAATCATTTCACACCACCTCTTGTCTCTCATACATGGCAGGTTTCCTCCGTTGGAACTCAAGACTTAACCTCTCTCTACTAAGACCTCTAAGCACAAAATTTTTAGTTATAATAGGTTACTTCTCATCCATCTCCATCTTTAGATTCCACTATATTATTACATACGCCATTTTTACGTGCCATCTCCACTTATCTGCTTCCTCCCGGTTTGTCACCCCTAAGCTTCTGATTTAAATGGGCATGGTGACCCACAAGAGAATATCTCGAGCATTCCATGTAGCTTGTCTTGACTTTATAAATGATAATGTTCTTTTGGCCAAAATCTTTCCCTGTAGTCTTCATGATTATGGGATGTGTTGGTTTTATGACCTACATGTTCATTTGGTAACTTTATTCACACATATGGATGAGTCCTTTCTTACTCATTTCTCTATCAATATCGGCTCTAAAATCTCGTATTCCTAATTATCATAACTTAAACAGGTCTCTAATGAACACCTCACCGATTATGTGTTGAGATACAAAAACAATCTAGCCAAGATGTCAAATGTGCTTTCAGACTCTGAACTTCAAGACTTGTTCATTCAAAATCTCTTACCACCTCTCTAAGAGAGTGTTCTCTTTGATACCTCTCCTTCATTCAACCAAATATTTCATACTCTTAAGCTTCATGAAACCAAACTTTTATCCATTAGCAAGCTTAAATATCATCATAAATCATCTTCTTTCACTTGTTTTCAAAACAAGACAACATTTAAGCCATCTAGAACTAAACCAACCGACACCAAAATCATTGTCAATGCGGTCACTACTACTAAAGAGGTTTAGTCACTACCACCTAGGCATACATTTAATAAATTTCCTATGGCCCCACATCTTATATTGCAACAAATTCTTGAGAGAAATATTATCACGCTTCCTCCTCCACTCTAATTAGATTCATCATGACCAAAAGGTAGGAATTACAATGAGAAATTTTAGTGTTATTATCACAGATGTGTGGGATATTCTACAAATCAATGTTTCAAGATTTGCACAATCATTCAAGACCTAATTGATAACAACAATCTTGAGTTTCCAGAGCCTAAAAACTCTACACCAAACACTAACAAGGGTAAAATAAAACTCTTTAATAACCAATCCCAAAAATATCATGAATATCACATAGTGTCTCCTCCCGCTTGGGGCCCCTTGAATTTCTAGTTGTGCATATGAATGCTTCACCACTGATCATATATTTTTATAACCATGATTATCATGCAACTTTCACATCTAATCACCTACATATCAATGTATTTATTGGCTCAATCCCCACCAATAATACTAAGGTTTACCCGTCTTTTCCTATTAGTGTATTCTCCATCCCACTTCTCAAATATATTGGTTACCCTCTATCATAAATTCAATAACTGATGAAAAACTCATATGGCATTATCAAACTACATGTTATGGTTAGTCCTATCACTTTTATTATACCATTCCTTGTTGGGAAAATAGTCGATGGTTGTGACATACTACTCGGACTCAATTGGATTCATAGGTATCAATCAATTATATCTATGAATCAATTACACCTTAAATTTATTCATCACAAACAAGTGGTTTCTATCGACGGTGTACCTCCCTTTACCTCGTGGTTTTCATCTCCTCGAGCATCGGTTAACACATATTCCACTTCATCTAACACATCATAATCTATGTTACTAAAAGAATAATTTACTCCTATTTCACCTACTCATACACCATCTATGTGACCTCTCTACTCCGATAGTCCTATACATAGGTATAGGCCCATTCCTAGGACAATTACTACATCTCGACATAGGTCACTACCTTGTTTCATTCCACGTGGTTGTCCATCATCTCTATTTTCACTTCGTGTAGATATTCATCACCTACACATTTTCACACCACAAGATTTCTCATATGTCCATCCATTGTATGCACATATAATTCACTCTCCTACATAGTGTTTACCTACTATACCACCACTACAAGAACATGGTCATATGATTTTGTCACCACAGAACTAGATAGAGGAGCTTCCTCTTTCAAAGTATAATTAGATAAATCACTCACCCATGCACACTTAGTGGGGTATAGCATTCACACATCCCCCAAACGTAACATCACCATACATCAAAACATAACATACTTTGATTATACACATCTCACATCTTCACCGCATTATGTGCTCATTACACCCATACTAGTATTGGAATTTCCTCGATGACATGGTCTTGAGATTTGATTCACACTCAACCGCTAAGGGATACATACTACACATGAACCCCACACGCTACATAATAGATACTACACATTGCGTCTCTTCACACATTTTTCATTATATGTCTTACATCTTACATTCTACATTATACATTCTATATTTAGTCTACATCATTTCAACCTTTGCACATCTACACATCATTCATATTCTAGATACCATATCGTGTTCATCACATATATATCACAATTCTATTTTCTACAAGTCGAAAATCATATTCTACTCATCCTACATACTACATTGTGTGCACTTTCACTCTATTAGGTTATCTACACATCTTGCCTTACATTATTATACATCATAAATTACATAGTTTACACATCACATGGTCATCTATCATCACCATATATACTACACACATCTACTTGTATGTGTTACACTCACTATCCTATGAAACAATCTAGTTCCTCGGTCCATACTTGATTGTTGATGTTTTTAAAATTAAATGGACCTTATCATACTCACACTTTCATCATTCAAACTTATATCATGCTATATTACTAGGTTAGTGACATGCATTATAGGCTAAATGGTCACATATCCCTTCATCTTGTAGTGGTATAATTTGGCTACATCACCACTCCCTCTACTCATATTGTAGTGATATACACTTTAGTCTAATTCATCATGCATTTTCACACATTTTCTCGTACGTTGCATATCACCAATGCACATACACATTCACCACACCGAGTTACACACAACCCACACTTTGAACATTTCCCAATGATGCACTCTCATTTATGGTTCATTATTGACTACCGAGGGGGCAACCAAATTAACCTCACTTCATATAAATCCATTCACTTGGGGTGCATGTGGATCCTATAATCCATCTTCCATTCCATTCCATCCATTCATAACATGTTGCATATCTTAGTCGTGTTTACTCTTGCTTGCATTTTTGTCCATGTTTTCTTTATTACACATGTTACATAGATCTCTTATATATCATTATATTTACCATACACACATGTGTGTTCACATCCTTTTCTAGTCATGATCACAAATAAAGGTCTCCTACACATAGCATGGATTTTTCCTCCTAACAACCCTACAATAGTTGTTGGGGGCATCCATGTTCATCTCTTACAGGTGTTATTATTTAATTTTGTTTCATATCACACTACTTTATTTGGTTATACAGACTTTATACATATCGGTTATCTTTCTCACATGTTAATGGGTGTTCCATGTACAACATTTGTTTTACAAGATTACTTATTACTATGGCTATTTGTTGGTTTTACTTATTTGATATTATTTTATCTTCTATGTGGGCCTTTCCCTTTATTTTATGTGCACACTTGTTTGTTGTATGCGGCCATTATGGCCTTGAGTGTCTTGTGACATAGTTAGTTATGTCCCATGTTTGTAACCCTCTTTGGTGGTCTATGATTGGATTCTTGTGTGTTTACTTGATTTTTAGCTTCTACATTGTTTGCTAGCTTACACACATCTTCTACATGCATGTTTGTTCATACTAACACTTGTTTTCTATCCATTTGTTTACGTGCACCTTGGTTTCTACTAAGGAAATTCCCTTCCCCTACAGGGCACACGCTTTACAGATCAGGTCCTCTTTTAGCGCCGCATCATCCTATCTGTGATGTCACATGCACCCCCAAAGTAGGGGCATCATTTGGGGTTTACACACTACACAACACTCTACACTAGTATAGTTTAGTTTAGTTTAGTTTTTGTCCTTGAAATTTTGGGCATATAGCAAGTGAGTTCGAACAATATACGAATTCCATACACAATTGATTTTACAGACAAGTTGTCTTTAGAATTTTGGGGATAGGTTACTTGATTGATGGATACAATAGAGTGTCCTCCCTACACTACTTCAGCCAGCTGCATCGATCGCCCAAAAAATATGAAGTACAAAGATCTCTTCATACTATTCTCAAGTAATCACTTACGGGTTAGAGAATAATGCATCTTTCTCCCTACACTTCTTCATCCACAAGTGGCGTGAGATTGTCCAAAAAATTGTACTTCATGAATGGTTACATGATATTATTTTCTATGCCTTTTCTCTCATTATGGATCAGGTGCACATGCTTCTTTTAATTTTTTCATACTTCCATTTATAGTATTTTTACTATATATACATGTAATTTTTACATATACATGCGTATTTGACTACTTGATCATATTCTCCTTTACAGTTTCATCTCGTATGATAAGACAACAAATCAACAACAACAACAAAGGCATAAACAAACAAAAAAACATAATTTGGTAGTTTTTACCTAGTACTAACATGTAGGTTCCTCACATACATTGGAATTAACACACGTGCTTTCACCCTAGGTTCACTCTCACCATGTTTTTACACTTTTACATATTAGTCTCCACGATCCACTATTTTCTCATTTCACACTTTATCTAGTCCATTGACATGCTTTCTACATCACTCTACATGGACATTAGGTATGTATCTCTTTATTTTTATGTTACCGAGAATTCTGCTCATCAACATAAAGTAGAGGAAAGTTTAGAAACAAAATCATGCACTTTGGTATTATTTATTCCTAGTCTTATACTACTAGTCATATGGTTTTTGAGTGAAGAAAGTACTAATTGACCCATTTTCTTTGGTCATTTTAATTTCTTTCTATTGTCACCTCGACCTCCCACATGTACTCACCCACTCATTTTCACCATTTGGCATCATTTATCCCTCACCGGGCGCCCATCCTAGTACTAGGTGGCCTGTGCACCCTACTCCCATTCAGGGCACCTTTATCCTTTTTACACATTGCACTCATATTTTGGGAACTTTATAGCCATTTAAGCTTTCCATATTTTTAGTGGTCAACCTTTTCGGGGTTAATCACAAAATTAGATCAAGATAACCATATAAATAAAAATTTATGAGACCATAACGAAGGACCAAGAGCTAAACACTACTATCACCACCTAAGGTTGCATCCATCAAAGGCTCCATTTACATCCATCTAGCTACATCTACTTTATGTTACCGAGCGTTTTGATCACCAACATAAAGTGGAGGCAAGTGCGAAATAAAATCATGCACTTTGGGTATTATTTATTCCTAGTCTCATACTACTAGTCATATGGTTTTTGAGTGAAGAAATTACTAATTAACCCATGTCCTTTTTCCATTTTACTTTACTTTCACCATCACCTCCAACCTTTGCATGTACTCACCCAAATCAATTTCACCATTTTATGTCATTTTATCCCTCACCGGGTGCCCTGTATCCTAGTCCCATTCTGTAACCTTGATCCTTTTACACTTTACACTCATATTTTGGGCACTTTATAGCCATTTGAGCTTTCCATATTTTTAGTGGTTGGCCTTTTCGGGGTTAATTAGAAAATTAGATCAAGATAACCATATAAATATAAAGTTATGATACAATAATGAAGTACCAAACACTAAGCACTACTATCACCACCTAAGGTTACATCCATCAAAGGCTTCATTTGCATCCATATAGCTCCATCACAAGGGACAAGGTTTGTTCATCTGCATCACACTACATAGGAGGGAAGTTTATTCTATTACATCCACCATATATTTATATTTCTACATCTAGTTATTGTTCGCTACTTCACAAAGTGTGACTGACACAAGAGTACCTAAGGCATGATATTCACACACACACACACACACACACACACACACACACACACACACACACACACACACACACACACACACACACACACACATACACACACACACCAAGAACTACATTTGGGTCTAAAATTTAATGCTAGTAAGTCTACCATTGTGATTCTTGAGGAAAATTTGACCCCTTCATATGCATATTTCTTTTTTAGGGGTTTGATGCTTAGCTTGGGGTTTTGTAGGTCTCTTCTTCATCTCGATTTATAACAAAATCCAGTAGCAGTTTAGTGACAAAAACATGACAAGAGGTGAATATAGGTGAACATCTAGTGATACCTTAGAGGAGGTTTACAGATATTTTTCACGACTAGGGCACCTAGATCTCAAGCCAAAACATCCTGTGCACCCCGGTCTTTCTCTAGGTGCCCCACTAGCCTACTATTCTAGATCTGTAATTTATGGAATTCTTGTGTGGCCATTCCCGCATTCTCGTTTATTTAGTCTTCACTACGAAATGTCCCGAATAGTCATAAAATCAACTAAGTTCTTCCTAACCCTCTTTTCTCATTAGTGTTTCACATTTCTATTTTACTTAGTTTGTTTGGGTCACTTTATTTATTTAGTTAGTTGTTATTTACTATTGTGCATAATATTAGATTACCCTAGAATACCCACTTTTTAGTTAATCATTATCTCCCCTAAATTGATGTTTCTCCTTTAGTCATTTGGATGATAAAGATATCAATCCTAATTTGTGTCTGAGATATTTAAAAGTTTATTTTGGAAGGGGATTTTTGAAAATATCTACAATTTGTTATTTTGTGGCAATATGTTCCAACTTAACATGTTGGTCTACCACTTGTTCTCTTAAGAAATGATACTTAATATGAATATTCTTTCTTCTAGAGTGCATACCATGATTCTTTGAAATATCTATTGCACTAATGTTATCAAAAGTACAGAAATTAGAAGATAAAATTATACCTTGGTGTCTTTCAATGTATTCTTCATCCGGATAACTTGTATGTAACTTGACACTTTGTGATAATGTATTCTTCTTTTGTTGTGGATAAAGAAACAAAATCTTGATTCTTTCTTAACTAAGATACTAATTTGTTTTCAAAAAATTCTCCTCCACTTGTGCATTTTATATCATCAACACTTCCTACCTAATCTACATTTGTATGTGTTTATAAAGTGAAATATTCACCTCTTGAATACCACAAACCATAGTATAAAGTTCCCTTTAGATATTTAAATATTATTTTAACCACTTGCACATGATTTTTATTTTATGTTCCTTGGAAGCATGCTACCATGCCTATTTCTTACATTATTTCATGTGTTGATAAAATCACATATAGTAGGTTTCCAATCATTGACCTGTAAAGTGTCTTATTTACTTCAGGAGATTCATCATCCTTTCTAAACTTATGGCCTGTGAGCATGGGTCTTCTCACTAGTTTTCAATATTTCATGCTAAAATATTTTAGAATATCCTCAATATATTTGGTTTGTGAGATAAATATGTCTTTGTTAGATTGAGAAATTTTTAAACCAAAAAAGAATGATAATTCACCAAACATTGTTGACCTAAAATCCAAAGATTGCTCGAGATAGACATATTTCTCAAGAAATTGGAAGGGTGGAAAGGTTCACTTTTATCCCAAGTAGGTAAAGTTATTCTTCTCAAATGCTCAATTCAAAATTTACTAGTGTATTCTATGTCTATTTATAGATTACCTTCCATAATTTCTAATAAACTGGAGAGTATCCAAAAGATATTTCTTTGGAGTGGCTCGGAACAAAAAGACAGAATTCCACTCCTTTCTTGGGAGAAGGTTTGTAAGCCTAAGAGACTGGGGGGTCTTGGTATTAGAGATTGGGAAAAAATGAATAAATCTATGTTGTCAAAAATGATTTGGAGATTGGTTAAGGAAGACAAGTGTATGGACTTCTATCATAAGGCATAAGTACTAGATAAATCTTCAAGCTAATGAATGGTGCTTTAGAAATGTTGAATTTAATGGATCAACCTTCTGGAAATCTATAAATTGGGATAAACACATTGTTTCTGATGGAAGAAAATGGATGATAGGAAATGGGAGCTTGGTTAATTTCTGGGAGGAAAAATGGTTAGGTGAAAAACCTCTTAAGGAAAGCTATCCTAATCTCTATAAGGATGTTGTGGTTAAATATGGTACAAAGGTTAGAGATTACTTCAATCTTGAGGATTCCCTCGTGTCAATGGAAAATAATAGATTTGGTTGGACATAACAACAATGAGATCAATTCTATTAACAAAAAATTAAGTGGAGTTATTGTTAATAAAAAGAGTTTAGAGGATGATAGCTTATACTTGGTCTAGGGAGGAAAGTGGAATCTTCTCGGTTAAAAGTTCCTATAATGATTTTTTTTAGAGGAAGATGATCCTGACAGATTTAAATGGGAAAGTGTGTGGGTCAAATAAGTTACTCCCAAGGTCAACATGTTCTGGTGGTTGGTCCTCCATGATAAAATCCTTACTATGGGAAATCTTAATAAGAGGAATTTTCATATGGTGAATAGGTGTGTTCTTTGTGAAAAGATATTGAAGAATCTTTACACCTATTCCTCCATTTCCCCTTTTTGGAAACGGTTAGAAACACCCTTCTTAATCTATTTGAGATTAAGTGGATTTTCCCATGCTCCATTAAGAAACTTTGGTCCCAATGGTTCAGTCCTTTCAAGATTCAAGGACTCAAACATCTTTAGACCCTTACTATTATGCACCTGGCATGGGAAATTTGGAAAGAGAGAAATAGGTGAATTTTTAAAGGGAAGAAGGAATCAAAAAAGAGAGTTGGGGCTCATTGTTTTAATGCTATCAATGCAAACTTTTCTACTATAGCCCCACATAAGAAAACAATTCTCCAGAATGAGAGTAATTTATCTAAGAATTGGGGTTTAAGTCCCAATCAAATAAACCTTCCAATACAAATCCTAGGCTTCAAGGTTGGGTGAAACCTAACAAATATTGGATAAAGTTAAATTTTGATGGTGCATCCAAAGGAAACCCTGGAAAATTTAGTTATGGAGGGGTCTTCCATGATTATCAAGGAAAATTCATTCTCGGGTATCATTGTAACCTTGGAATTCAATTGAATCATGTTGCTGAAGTGGTTTCGCCTATTGGGGTGTCTCTATAGCTTGTCAACACAAATTTGTTAGATTGGAAGTGGAAGGTGATTCTCTCAACATTATTAACAACATTACTGGAAAAGGTACTACTTCTACTTCTATTCAAAACTCTATAACTAGCATAAAAGGAATGTCTAACTTGTTTGAAGAAATCACTTTTAAACATGTCTATAGAGAGGAAAATTGTATTGTGGATTATTTCACCAATAAGGGGGTTATATGTCATGGTATGACATTAATCACTAATGAGGAAGCTATAGATACTAAGGTGTGAGCACACCTCCAAAAATAACAACATGGACACATCACCACTGGATAATTATTACAGGTCATGGTATAACAAGGATTTGATGAATAAGAGCTGTAAGACATGTGTGATTATAAGTTGGGGTTATGCAAAGCTTTGGGACTGGGTTCACTCATGCTACCTCAGTGTCATTATTTCCTCCTTTTCTTGTAATTTTGACATTGTTGGGATTTCTCATAACAATCTGGTTAACCTAAATTTGGGAATTGGTGCTCATATAATTAGATGGGGAGTGATCCTATGCAAACTGAATTGTATGACCTAGAAGGAGTTAAGCTTGAGGCCATGGAATTTTTTGAGAGAATGGGTTTTTCTCCTTTTCTCAAAAAATTTTAGGGTCATTACAAAAATATGAGTAAGGATTTTTCCAGAGCCTAGAAGTTGACCAAAAAGGTGGAGTTGTGGACTGAAACAAGTGTACATTGATATTACGGTTGAGACTATTGCTAAGCTCATGGGATTATCGGCTAAAGGGAGGGAGGTGTATAAGCCAAAAAAGGAGGCTACGATGAATTGAAGTTGTTCTTACAAGGTAATGAAAAAATTACCACTCATTTTGTTATTTTTATGCTCATTCTTACCCCACCCTTTTGATGAAGTGACCTTAACCCTTATTCATTTTCTTACCCTTGAAGTTCATCACAAGTGCATCTATGCTTACCATTTTCCTATGCTTAATTATCTTAGACATGGCCATAGTTTTAATTTTCCATATTTTATGTTCCACTCTCTGTGTGCATCGATTTCCTAGTTTAAAAATAGCAGAGTTGATGTCCCACTTCACCAAGGTTTTATTCTATACCTGGTCAAAAGAGAATCTCTCAACATTGATAAAACTGGTACTCTTACTAAGGCTCTTGAGGATTATGTTGATGAAGAGGAGGACGAGGAGGAATCTAGTGAAGAATCAGAGTCTTAGGAAGATGATGCTTCGGGGGATGAAAATGATGTGGTGGAAATAGATGCGACCTAAAATATCAGTGAGCTTAAGTCAAACAATTTTCAAAGTCTATCTTTTAATACAAAAGGGTATCTCGAGCATGTAGGGGAATTAGGTTCCCGTGAATGCCCAATTAGAGCAACAAGATTTGAAGTGTTGGGTCAAATGGGACCCAAGAAGGGAGATAATCATCTAGCTAAGATGGTGATGGATATTGAAGAACTGAAAGGAGACATGAGGCTAATGAAGATTTTTGTTCATTTTCTCTTTAATGACTAACATACTATGAAAATGTAGGTTGAAGATGTGGCCAAAATCACTAGTGGGGGCAGTCTTGAAATTATGAAAGCTAACTGTAGAAACCTTTCCAATGAGGTGGATCACATTAGAGCCATATTACATATTTATATGGAATGGAGTGTTGTTACTTATGAAATCCACTCTACAACATCTTCAAAACCTTGTTCACCGGGTTAATGCTTACGGTAATGTTGTGATCCTCATGTGTGGATTTCACTAATGCCTCAAGGTTTTAGTGTAACGGTTCATTACATTTGGTATCAAAGCGACCACCTAGGTTCAAGTCCTGGCACAAGTAGCTAGGCGGGGTCCCACTATATGGGTGCAAATCTAGCCCAGGGTCTGGGATACGGAAGTGTGGTGGGATGATATGATCCTCATGTGCGGATTTCAATAACGCCTCGAGGTTTTGGTGTAATGGTTCATTAAAGGCAAGTGGACGAGCATGGAAATCCAAAGAAAAGGAAAGGGGAAGCTATTGAATGTGACCTGACTTTGTTGGGTGCCAACATTGAGTCTCTGTCAAAGGAATGGGAAAAAGTTTAGATGGTCTAGAAAAAGCTAAAAAGTAATGTTTGTCTAGGTGGCTATTTATTTACTTTGTTTTTAGTAAGAATTTGGTTCAGTAGGTGTTGTTATTACTCTTTTTGTTGTGTTTTGAACTGGTTTATATGCTCTTAGAGGAGCTCGGATGTAATATTCATTCTATATGTATATTTTTGTATTCTTTGTAATGTCTTATTTTCTCACTTTGGAGCTCGACATGTAAGGGGTAGGGTCCCCTCAACCCTATTTTACCTATTATCAAAAAAAAATCACCAAACATGAACATTTATAATTTCTTTTACATTTCCATAGCTAATTCATGACACATTTTTTCATTATTTCCTCTAAAAATGATACCATCTATATAAATCACAACAATCAATTAATTCTTACCTTTAGTCCTTATGTATATATTGTTTTCAACCATTCCTCTTTTGAAACCTTATTCTTGTAGATACTTGTCAATTCTTGAGTACCGTGCTTTAAGAGATTTTTTCATCCCAAAAATTCCTTTCTTTAGTTTTCCCACATAATCCTTGTCTTTTAATAATAGAAACCCTTATGGATGTTTAATGGATACCTCTTCCTCAAACCGCCCATTAAGAAAAGTAGAATTAACGTACATTTGATGGATTTTAAATTTCATTAAACAATCACATTAGAAAAAAAAATTGATAGCTTCTAGTCATTACTCTCCCTCTTGTTATGTCTTACTAATAATTAATTGGTTAAAACTTCAAAAATTGGGTCAAATTGGGATAAATTGGACAAATTGGCCTTTAGAGGAATAGGAGGAATGTTTCCTCTATTCCATATATTCCCCACATCTCTTCCTTGGACGCATTGCACTAATAAATTTGAAAAAATGGGTTTTGTGGGCATTGTGTAAATTATTATCCTATTCTCTTAGTTCTTTGAACCTCCGTCTTACTCGATCCCCAAAAACAAGTGGTAGTGCTCGGTTATATCAGTTCTTCATGGAACACTTTGGGAATAGTTCCCAAGTTCCATTAGTTCCCTATAGGCATGTAAACACTTTGAAAGCAAAGAAATGAGTGGAGCTAGCTAAGTCAACGATAGTAGAACTATGAGAATGGTTCCAATATTTTGTTGCTTCCCGCTTCCCCGCCATATGTAAAAGCATCATTTAATTTAGAAAATAGTGTAACTATGGGAAAAATTACAACATTTTGTTAGTTCCTTGCATCCCTACCATATCTACAAGTATCAAGAAAGTTGGTGTTTAATGGAATCAAGGAACTGTTCCCATGTTACATCAATGCTCCATTTCCCATCCATCTCCACAAGCATTGGTAAATTAAATGTTGTAGGGAATAGAGTGAATGACTCCCTTATTCTATCCATTCTTCACATCACCACATTTTCTGACCAAAAGTGTGAAAAAGGCCTCAAAATGTACCGGTTTTTATTTTTTTTTTTTTTTAATCAACAAGCTTGTTATTTTGATCATATAGAGGTTAAAATTGGCAGGATCATACAAGCAAGACTCCATTTTTATCATTAAAAGGCTAATATTAGAATATTTTAATGCAATAAAATATTTCACATCATGCATAGAAAATTAAAAATGATAGAAGTGTGCAAGCGATGCCATTATTTTCATTTCTAGCAAGATCAAATATTTCGGGAGTAGAAGGGCATAATGGGCATACATCACTCTCATGATTTTTTTATTTTACTGACTAGATTTGCATGTGTGAATTTCTCCCCTTATTTTATTCCTTATTCTCTATAAAAATCCATAGAATTCACTAAAAATAAATATTTTCACTTTTTCCATTATCCTGAAGTAATTTAGCATTACGAGTGGAAGAGCATGGGTTATGAGTGATCTCTTGTATTGGTTTCACTATTTCACCAATATGTTTTATGCTTTCTAGGATGAAACAAATAGAAGGTAAAATGGTTACCGAGGTATACCTATGAGGCGAAGGTGGAAGGCAAGATGCACACGTTGTATACTTTTGATCCAAGCTGATTGTGTGAGCTTCCTTTTCTAGGAGGAACGACCTATAAGAAACACAACAAGACCACAAAATAACATTAATAATATAGGTTAGTGGACTCTTTAGTTATTGCTAGATTCGAAGTGAGGTGCTTCCTGAAGGCTATCGATCCACTTTCAAATACAATTTAATGATAAAAATACCATGAAATAAGGAAATATTATTGTAGTTGAATGATTTAGGTATATCATGATAACACAATAAGTAAATTTAATCTAACAGAAAGGTTACGATCATATCGAAGGTTTGACATGTTGTTTGGGGTATTTCGGATCTTTCGGAGGTCTCGATAAAGGTTCTAGGATTTAGGTAAGGTCTAGGTTGGTTTTGGTTAGATTTAAGGCTTATTGGTTAGAGGGTATAAAATGACATAGAGAATAATATCGGTCAGGTGACCGATCTTTGGTATAGGGTTAAACTAACGACGGTAAGGTAAACTAATGTCGGTAGGGGAAATGGGTGATAAATTAATAAAAATGTCTTTTTGACCTCTCTTTGATTGCAGAGAGTGAGGAAGGTGTGGTTAGGCTCGTAATATAACTGAGAAGACTCAAGAATATAGAGGAAGAGGTTAAGAAAGGTGGAAAGGATTGAAATGGTTGGGTTGGTGGATTGGTGGGAAGATGGAGATATTCGGGTAATAACAGAAACTGAAATATTGAAAGAAAATAAAAGATCTACAATAAAGTAAGCACATATGATTAAAATCACATTACTTACTTATTTCTATGAATATTTCTTGATGAAGGTGGTTATTGATTGATCAATGATGTGATGGCTAGTTCAATTCCATGGAAGTGCAACCTATGTGCTCCAGTGAGTATTCCAATGCTTTGGAAGGAGAATTGGATTCTTTCCTTACACTTTGTGGTTATGTGTGTTCATCATCTAGATGTAGGAGGGCTTGAAGATTTGTGCTTCAATGCATTAAGGCTCCAATAACTGAATGACCAACCCGAGGTTAAGGATTGTAAAATTATATATAAAGGAACCGATGGCGGTTTAGGTGACCGACATCGCCAAGGATAAACCGACATCAGTTAGGGTGAAATAGTCTTATTTACCAAAAATAGGCAAATATTCCCATATTTGGAGTGTTTTCCTTGTTAGGTCCGCTTAGGGAAGTATAGTTCACATGAGAGAATCCAAGATCATAGAAGAAGTCCAGTTAGGTTTAGGAAGAATTCTTAGTTAGTTAGGTCAAGTGGTGACTCGGCACTAGGAGTGATGACTCAGTGCTGAGAGTGATGACTTGGTCACTATGAGTTAAATGCCCCCTGAATGGGTCCAAGGTGAGGTGTAATGATGATGTGGAGGTATGAGGATGAAATTAACTTAATTAAATTAATTAATAATGTGAGGATGAATATTAATATGGGATGAAGGGGTCATGATTAGTTTAATTTGTTACGTTACTATAATTGAAAGGGGCGAGGTGAGTGTGACCCAAATTTGGTGTATACATTCACCTCTTAGATCACTAAAGGGTCTATTTATACCTTCTTATAGACTACGCATTGTGAAATATCATGTTTTAAGATGATTTATCTCATGATAATGTTTTACACCTGATTTGTAGTTTAATTTCCATGCCTTTACACAGTTATATATTAATTTGTAGGTCATAGATTGTGCTTAAAAAGTGTGTGCATGAGCTTGTTTTGGATCTTACCAAAATTCCCTCTTTGAGAGATTGTTTTCCTTTTTATTCTATCACAACTTCAAACCTTTTCATGAAACACTTTTGCATTGACATATCCATTTGTAAGTTATGTATGGTGTGTATGGTTCATGTGGTCTATCTATGTGGTTAAAACACATATGAAGATCCTCAAATTTTCTAGTGTATCACCCCCTTTTTATTTTCAGTCTTTCATTCTCCCTTTTCCCATTTCATGTAGTAGAGTAGAATCTAGTTTTAGGTGTTACACTAGGGTAACCAGCCCTCTCTAGAGATTCACTCCAACCTATAGGTCACCTACAACCTAGGAGTGTTTCAATTTTGTTAGTTGGAAGGGGAGACATCACACCACTACCCAAAGGGTGCATTATTCTATGACAACAATTAATTTAGGTCATGTTAAGTCAAATCAAAGATATCATCACACTCCTTACATTTTTTGATAAAATTTACATTTTGATTTGGACAACATATATTTCCTAGGTTCATATGACGCATACATTTCCTAGGTTCATATTATCGACCCCACTCATATGACGGCATTGGATATGTTCACCTCTTGGAAAACTATTAAATCTAGAATCACCAAATCCGCCAAGAAGTAATTGTGGATTTGTGCTGCTCTTGCTACCTTCCATCATGCTTTTTGCTGTTTTTTTTTTGCTACTCTTATGCAGTGTTCGAACTGGTTTGATGTTTTGGGGTAGCTACTCTTTGGTTACCCTTGGTTTTTATGTCTTATCTGGATCTTGATCCTTCTTGTAATGTTATTCATTCCTTTTTTGGCTTCTATGCCCTCTTTGTATATAAGGGTATAGTCCCTTTCAAAAAACTATTTACCAATAATTATAAAAAAACATACATTTCCTAGGTTGAGAGACTTATATTGGTAAATCCATTTTCCTTGTAGTCTTCTTCTTTGATCACCATGCTTCTATTTTCATATTTTTATTTTTTCGTCAAAAATTAACATTATATCTAAGGTCACAAGTACCTTAGGTAGTTTTTTTGACTTAATATGAATGGCCTAATAATATTTTGCATGTTGCGGTCTAGATTACAACTCTTCTAATAACCTAGATTCTTATTGGATGAATGTGGAAATATGATCATCACTCTCAAACAATTTCTAATGGAAATAATTGTCAAGCATAAAATGTCACACCAGGAATTTTACTTGTTGTGCATGGGATGCCATGATGTCTTTTTATGGAAATTATCAGTTCAAGAATTCTATGTAACTTGATAACTTCCTTGACAAACCATTTAGCTAAAAAAGGGGGCATCATTCTTAATATATCCCCAAAAAGTGTGAAAACTTGGTTAATTTGTCCACAATGAAAAGGATGGTGTTATTCATATAAATTTTTAAAGGTACTCACTATATAAATTCCATAGAAATGATAGCCTAATTATTCATAGGGGTATCATGAGGACACACAAAATTCTGAAGAATGGAAATGTTCAACCTTATCCCACTGACATGTCGGATATAAAATACTAAACATACCTAATTCTTTATGCATTCTATGCCAAAAATTTCACCTCACAATTGATTTTAATGACTCCAGGGGTGATAAAAATGAGGATCTCTATGGAATTCACTCAAAACAAATTCATATAAGACACCTAAAATGGAACATAAATCCTTTCTTGGTACTTCATCATAGTCCAAGGAATACCCCAAAAAATGATTCTATGGTATCTTAGGCTAGTCTTACACAAACTTCTCAATAGAAATCACATTAGAGCCATTATTATAACAATACATTTCTAAAAAAGTTCTGATTCTAGAAATATTAGTTAGGTAAGAACTTTTATTGAGTGCATTAGTGACCTAATTTTCTTTAAATTTGACATATGATATATCTACATCATAGAAATTGAAAACTTGTATCCATCTACACTTTGGTTTGAATTGAAATTTTCCTAAGTATATATGTACTATAAATATTATTATTAGTTCTTAATTGAAATGGATTACCAATAAGAAAATGTGTCCACATTTTAAAATCATGTAGTACTACGAGATAGCTCCGCATCATTAGGATTGTATTATTTTTAATTATTTTTAATTTTTGATTCATAAGCTTTTAATTTTCTATTTTTAGCCAAAAAAACTCCCCCAAACCATCTATGGAAGCATTAGTTCAAACATCAAAATCACCATTTAGGTCAAGAAATATTATGATTGGATCGAGGTTAGTATCTCTTTTAGTTTTACAAATGCTACCTTTTTAATTTGGTGTCCACTCAAACCTTTTACCCTTACACTCAAGGGAAGTGATCAAGTGTGAAGTCCTAGAATAATTGTTCACAAAAAACCTGTAATACTTGACAAGTCCCATGTTCATTTCTAGGAAAAACCAATTAGGAATGGATTTAATCTAGGGTCAATCCATGGAAATCCCATTTCTAGGGATGACATGCCCTAAATAATGGATATCCTCTTAGATTAATGAACACTTGGATAATTTACCATATAAATTACATTGTCTTAGCCTTTACAATACCATGCATAAATGGTGTTTATATTCCTTTTCCTTCCTTGAATAAATTAAAATATCATATAATAAAACTAACATGAAAAAATCCAAGAAGTATTGAAACACATTATTCATAAGGTTCATGAAAATAGTTTATTAGTTTTTGATATTTTTCAAAGTTTTAAATCAAATTTTTAATTGTTTTACAAGAAAATTGAGATGATTTTTAAAGTGTGAAAACAGTGAATTGGTTATGTGGGTCACTTAATTTAGGTTTTTGGATCATATTTGTATTGGATAAATTGAATAAGGATATTTTAATGCTAATTTGGGAATTTGCAAGTATTTTCCTTTTCAATGCTTGGTAGGTCTAAGTCTAAGTCTAAGTGGGTTGAAGGATCACTTCAAGAGTATAATCCTGAAATCGGTTCAAAATGTACAAGTCAAATTACAGTTATGGAATATCCTAAAGAATATCCAAAGGAAATCATAGGCTTAGAAATGGAATTTCATTAATATTTAATGGAAATGAAGATTATGTTGGAGGATTTATACCAAAAATAGAAGTAAGGAATCAAAAGTAAATCGGAGGAGGAAAACAATTGTGACATTAAAAGTAAAGGAGAATAATCTCCTAAAATTTCTCCATCTCCTTACAAACCTTCTAGCTCATCCATTGATGGTGATAAGATAATTTCTTATGTTTCCTCAATTTTAAAACTTGATGTTATGTTTGATTTACTGATTTATATTTGAGAGATTAGTATAGAAAAATTCAATCACTGAGTCAAGAAGATTGAAATTTACTACATCATTCATAAAATTATCAATGAGGAGGTAAAAATTTAGTTAAATGTTGTTTTTTTTTTTGTGGTACAACGCTCATCTCAAGGCGGGAGATTAAGACATAAGAATGTTTTTTAAAATATGGTAAAGTTAATCTTCTTGGGCTGATTTTTATGATTTGAAAAGGAAATTTAATTCTTTAGGTTATATGTAAGAAGATACTATGGATGGGAAAAATTCAAGACAAACTAAGGGTCAACTTTTACAATATTACACCCATGAGTTTAAGAAAAGGAATTTGATTTTTGGAATTCTTATATACTCATCGAGACTCTTTTGGAAATCATTGGTGGGTTACATATGTATTTGAGACATATCATACTCATTCTTAATCCCACTAAACTTGATGAATTTTATGTCCAAGAACCCACACTAATTTAATAAGTAAGAACACTAAGGAAACTTCACAAAGAAAATAGTAAAACAACAACTTGAAAACAAAGGAGAAGGAAAGGGTGAAGCAAAACATACTTCCATGGTTAAAAAGAATATGAGAAGCTTATTTATTTACATTGTAAATAATAAGGTGATTTCATTTATTAATGTGAAGTGAATATTTCATTCCCTTTTAATTTTTAGATGTTTTAACTAAACATACATAAAAAGGATGAATATTTGCTATAGGTGGATATTTTTATTTAACTAACTTTCAATATTAATTTCACAAATAAAAATAGTGCTTTTCACATTGAGTATTCATTTAAAATGCCAAAACAAGAGGGGAAAAGTTCACTTAGCTAATTTCATGTGGATATTGAAGAGCCAGGGTGATCTAAGTGCTAGTACGAGCTGATTTGAGACTAGAATTTCTTTGTTGTTGAAAATGTGACCTGAAACTAAGCTTGGTCAAAACCATACAACTCATTTTATAAAATTTGTATAGTCTTGGCCCTTTGATATGGTCTTGGGCCTATTTATAATTTGGTTCTATAACTTCCTATGTTCTTTACAAACCTATACATGTGTGTCATTATGTGTTGGTCTTCTTCACTCACCTTCATAATGGCTTTATAAAATTTGATCAAACATTATAATCCTTATAGTGAAAGAACATGTTCATACAAAATAAATTTAGGTGGGTTGTGAGAACCCATGTGTGCTGCTAACATTGCCACTTTACTCTGAAGAGATATCAAACAACATGTCATTATCCAAGCATATGATATCTATTGTAGTGTAGTCGAACATGGCAACCATGCTTTTGCAATGCTTCACTTGAGTTTCACACTTTGTCAAATACTTGGGAAGGGTCACTTTTCTTGCTTGTAGAATGAAGTTGGAGACTCCTACACCTAAAAGGATACTTTAGACCTACATAGGGTGTTTCCTAAATGATGAAAATAAGTTACTTCATAGTTTATAGAGCTTGGAGGGCCTTTTTATTTTCTTTTACATGAGGATTTCTTAAACTATTAGGTTCTCAAACGAGCTATGATTTACTTATTTATATATGCCTCTAAAGGTTATTATGTCATGAAAGGATGACCAAAGGGATGTATTTTCTCATAATAATGTGATAGAATTGAAATATTTATCCCAAAAAATGTTAATCCAAAACCATGCAACATGGTCAACATTGACATTCTCCAATTCTAACCAAACCTATGGTTTTGAACAAGAGGAAAAAATGATATTTTGAGTCTTTGGGCCTAAGCATGGATTTTTTAGATTTTTTTATGCAGATAAACTTTAGAATTTGATGAAAGATAAATTTACAAATATACGTGTGTATGAAGTGTTATAATGGTGTGTTAAGAAAGAATGAGGATAGTGCATTTGTCCAAGCAAGTGTGTAATGTCAATATCAGTAGTGTTAAAGGATAGATTTTAGAATTTGAGTTTCTACATTCCCCCACCCTTTAAGTATGAAATGGAATTACATTCTTATAGTAAAATATACCTGAGTGTGTGGACATACTTTTTCTTCACCCATAATAACTTGTTTTACAATATCCAATTGTGTCGGTGTTAGCACACTCTAAAATGAAACCTGCAACATAAAGTATAGTCAATTCCCAAAATAGAAAATTTAACTATAACTCAAAATGAAAAGAAAGTAATATAACAACTTGTGTAACAAGAAATTTTAAAAGACATGAAAAATGGAAGGAATACACGTATTTATTTTTTTGAAGGGAAATTTATTCCATTCTTGTGCCTTGAATATTCTATATTTATTGAATGTTGATATATAATTGGGCATGATCAGTCCCAAATTATGAGGAGAATTCAATGCATTAGTGATGCATGAGCATCAAGTACAAAGTGTAATCAGGTTATATGAGACCATTAGAGAATGATTAGTATAGGTATGTTAGAGTTAAATATGTTGTAAAAGTGAATAGGTTCTTGTAAGAAGATTGTCAGGGTAAGTTTGACTTGGCAAAAGAGTTGTTAAAGCTAAATTAGTTATTATTACAAGCCACATAAGGCTATGAAAGCCATGTCAGAATGTATGAGTTTTGTTTTAATAATATATAGGGGGATTAGGAAGTTTTTTAGGTCTATCCCAAGCTTAGAGCATGGTTGAGATAGTCTAGGAGTTTGTTTAGGGATTGTTGAACTAGTTTAGGAGTCCATATTTAGAAAATTCACACCTATTCATAATGGATTCAAATGTATGAAGGAGAGGAGGTTTTAAAAGATGAATAATGAAAAATAAAAGTGTGGATGATGTTTGGAAGAAGGATTTGGCTCTCTTTCAATGAATTTTCATGTTTCTTAATAGACTGTGCATGGGGATTGCAATAGGACAACATGATTGAAACCCTCAATGCCTCTAAAATGGTGAAAAGTTCTTGACTGATAAGATGGAAATTATATATATATATATATATATAGTACCACATTCATTATTGGTGCAATATTTTATTAAATGAATTCGATATTATATGTTCTTGTGAAATGTGTGAAACTTGCATACACTTGTTTGTAAAAACTGATCATGTGCAAACCAGTCTCGGGACAACATTCATAAATTTTGTATATCAGCTCAAAAAAGCTAAAATTTTAACCATAGGATAATAAGATAATGGTGCAACTGGGTATTAAAGGTTTTTCTTGGATAAATATTATTTATATATATATATTTCTTATTTTACCCGTTAGGTTGAGATTGCATGATACTTGTTTGGCAAAATTTCTGCCATGTTAAAAAGAGTATATCTCATGTATTTTTAGGAATTAAGACCTAAAATTTGGAAGATATAATGGTATGGTAGTTTATTTTTCTAAGAAAAAATAACTTTTGATTTTTCATGTATAAATTTTGTGTTATTTATGAAAGTCTAGGAGCATGTCCTGAAACACAGTTAAGGCTAGGAAAGTGTGAGATAGCAAAAACAAGTCAAATATCATGAGTTGGAGATTGATTCAAGTTTCTAAAATTTAGGAGCATGTTTAAATATTCTAATGGAAACTACTAAAATCTTTAGAACCATCTGGGTACCTTGTGAAATTTGAAACCATGGTCAGAGTAAGGAGCTTTGTCTAGAGAAACTTGTAAGACAACTTGGTAGAGTGGAAGAAAGGATTTTTTTTTTTGAAAAGGGAATGTTGTCCTTATTATGTCTGATGCTATTGTATGTGCATGGAGATCCTCAGGTAGGTGTGGTATAAATAAATTCTAAAAATTTTAGCTCTCAAGTGTTGAATGGTAAACCTTTAAGTAAAAAGAACAAATGAAGTACAAGTTCAAGCTTATAACCCCTGTGCCATTTGGTATCAGAGTGGTGTGTGATTGAATCAGTCATGGAGGTAGGAGCAGTGTGTGAATTGGTTAAGTTCCTAAGCTATCAAAAGGAACAAGAAAAGAAAGAGAAAAAGAGGAAAGAGGAGAAGATGAGAGGAAGATTGGCACTTCAAAAAGAAATAGATGAAGTGAAGAGAGATTTGGAGAAAGTGACCACCATGTGGTTACAGTTGCAGGAAGAAGAGAGCCATCAGAAGAAGAGTGGCCTAGTATTGAAGAGGAAGATGAAATGGCCTGTGAGGTCATTGGTGAAAAGAGATAGAAGGCACAGAAAGGATGCCTTGAGGAAGAAAGAAGAGTTTCCAGATGAGCAACAAGAAGAGGTGAAAGAAGTTCTCATTGTAGAGAACAAGAAAGAAGAAAAAGTGCCAGAACAAGCACTTAAGGAGAATGAGAGGAAGGTGCTAAGGAAAGGAGCACTCATGGAGACACTATGGTCTCTTGTTTTTATATCTAAGCTTGTGTTTATGTTTGCAGGTATGAAGAACTTGTTGATGCAGGTTAAGCTTAAGAGCTTGAGAAATATGAAGGATGGTGTAAGCCAAGCACCCATGAAGAGAAATGAACAAGACAGCTGCAAGGACCAGCTTGAAGAGGGATATGAAAAGAATGAAGACTTCCATGATGACAAGGGAAGCATGATAGAGAACATGGAGTATTATGATGCATTGGATAGCATCCCAAGTGAAGAAGAAGTCCAGGAAGAGAGTAAAGCCAGACAAGAAGCCATTAAGGAGGATATAGGCAAGCTAAAAGCCATTGAACAAGTAAGTATGATGACTGAATATGATGATCAGATTTATGAGAGTGATGTTTCTGACATTAAAGAAGACCTAGAGCAAGATAATGATAAGAGGTTAACACAAGAAGATGTGTGTGATCATGCAATGCCTAGAAGGCTCAAGGAAATAGAGAATGAAGATAAATCAGCAGGTCATCAGAAGTATATGCTACCCAAAGAGATCAAGCATGATTATGTGATGCCTAAATGGCTTGAGAAAACTAAGGACAAAGAGGAGAAGGTAGAGTCCAAGAAAGAGACCATCAAACCTAAGCTCAGTCATGAAGAACCAAGGCAAGGTATGGAGGAAAATTCAGTTTACAAGATAAAATCAGTCCAGTATGTAGGTGCACAAGAGAGTAGAAATGAGTACAAACATGGTCTAACTCATGAATGGAGAAGAAAACATGAAAAAAATGGTGTATCAACCTAAGGTCATCCAGAACAAGGTATGGAAAGCTAAGAGCTTCAAGGAGCAGCAGTACAAAGTCATCAAACATGAAGTAATGGAAAGTGGAAGGTCCTCAAAAGATGGTGAAGCAAGAGCTGAGTACAGTCAGGGAAGTCAGAGTTCAGAGAAGGATGAAGACAAAACAGGTCCTATATATGATGAAGATGAAAGAGAAGTTGATGGAGCTGACTTGGAAGAAGAAATGAAGATACTAGAAGAGTTGATGAAGAGAATGACAACAAAAATAGAGAGAAATCAGGAAATTGAGAGAAGAAGGAGAACAGGTTGAGAAGAAGGAGAGAGAAGAGGTGTTGCCAAGGATAGAGCAACATGAAAAGTTGCAAGAAATGAAACAAGGAAAAGAAGAGGTGCCAAAGAAGGAAAAGGAAAAGCAAGAGAGAGAAAGAATGAAAATGACCAAGTTGAATATGGTCAATGAAAAAACAAAAAGAAATGGAGAAGAAGAGCACTCTGTAGACATTCAAGAGGCTTCATGGCCTCAACCCTTTACTTCTAATGGTGTTGTTAATATTGTGAATGCAGGTTTGGAAGACAAAGAGATGAATCAAGTGTATGATTCAATGAGAAAGTTCATGAGACAAGAGGAACAAGAAGATATAGAAGACACATGTGATGATGAAGTTGAGGCATTTGAAGGTGAAGAAGCACCAAAGTATGATTTTGAATACATAAGTATGGAGCAGCTGAAAGAAGAACTAAAAGCATTAGAGGAAGTCATATATCAAGACAAGGAGGATCATGCAGATAGACATGAAGACCATACAAGTGAAGAGGTGGTAGAAGACAATCAGATTTCAGTTGAGGAGGCATATGAAACTTCAAAACATGTTGAGGAGGTAGATTTCAACATTGAAGACCTTCACTTCATTCCTAAGGTGAAGCAATCCTATCAAGAGGCCAAAGATGAAGAAAAAAGAGGATTGTTGATGAAGCGGGTGGATAAGACTATCAAGTCTTGTGAGAACATTTTTATCAATGATCAAGGAGCTATAACTACATGTACCTATGAACACAAGGCAGAGTTGATGATCATCATGAAGGAGATAGAAGACCTACAAGAGGAAAACTTGAAGAAAAATACCATGAAGAATAAGATGAAGCAAGGAGCAAGCAAGAAGAGTAGAATTAAGGATAAGCAATGCAAGAGTAGATGGAGAAGGCAAACTATACAAGAAAATGCAATGAGGATGAATTGGAAGACAAGAAAGAAGAAGAACCATTTGAGAAGGAGCTCAAATTTTTCTCTTAAGGGAACTCTGATGTAGGAGCATCAAGTACAAAGTGTAATAAGGTCATATGAGACCATTAGAGCATGATTAGTATAGGTATGTTAGAGTTAAATATGTTGTAAAAGTGAATAGGTGCTTGTAAGAAGATTGCTAGGGTAAGTTTGACTTGGCAAAAGAGTTGTTAAAGCTAAATTAGTTATTATTACAAGCCACATAAGGCTATGAAATCCATGTCAGCATGTATGAGTTGTGTTTGAACGAGATCTAGGGGAATTAGGAAGTTGTTTAGGTCTATCCCAAGCTTAGAGCATGGTTGAGATAGTCTAGGAGTTTGTTTAGGGATTGTTGAACTAGTTTAGGAGTCCATATTTAGAAAATTCACACCTATTCATAATGGATTCGAATGTATGAAGGAGAGGAGGTTTTCATAAGATTAATAATTGAAAATAAAAGTGTGGATGATGTTTGGAAGAAGGATTTGGATCTCTTTCAATGAATTTTCATGTTTCTTAATAGACTGTGCATGAGGACTATAACAGGACAGCATGATGGAAACCCTCAATGCCTATAAAATGGTGCAAAGCTCTTGACTGATAAGATGGAAAGGATATATAGGTAAATATGACCACATTCATGATTGGTGCAATATTTTATTAAATGAATTCTATTTTATATGTTCTTGTGAACTGTGTGAAACTTGCATACTGGCTGTGAAAACTGATATGTGCAAACCAATCTCGGGACAACGTTCATAACTTTTGCATATGAGCTCAAAACAAGCTGAAATTTTAACCATAGGAGAATAAGATAATGTTGCAACTGGGTATAAAAGGGTTCTTGGATAGTGATTATTTTTAGAGATATGTCTTATTTTACTGTTGGGTTGAGATTGCATGATACTTGTTTGACAAAATGTCTGCCATGTTAAGAAGAGTATATCTCATGGATTTTTAGGAATTAAGACCTGAAATTTGGAAGATATAATGGTAGGGTAATCAATCTAGATAAGAAAAAAATAACTTTTGATTTTTCAAGTATAAATTTTGTGTTATTTATGACAGTATGGGAGCATGTCCTAAAACACAATTAAGGCTAGGAACGTGTGAGATAGCAAAAACAAGTCAAATATCATGAGTTGGAGATTGATTCAAGTTTTGAAAATTTAGGAGCATGTTTAAATACTCTAATGGAAACTACTGAAATCCTCATAACCATCTGGGTACCTTGTGAAATTTGAAACCATGGTTGGAGCAAGGAGCTTTGTCTTGAGAAACTTGTAAGACAACTTGGTAGAGTGGAAGAAAGGATTTTTTTGAAAAAAGGGAATGTTTTCGTTATTGCGTTTGATGATATTATGAGTAGGTGCATGGAGATCCTTAGGAAGGGGTGGTATAAATCATTTCTATAAATTTTTATCTCTCAAGTGTATGAAGACAAGCCTTGTGAATGGTAAACCTTTAAGTAAAAAGAACAAATAAATTATAAGTTCAAGCTTAGAACCCTGCGCCCGATTAGGTGTACCAACCTATTACAAAAATGCTTATAAGAATAACTAAAAATTGGATCTAAATCACCCCAAAAGAAATAATACCATGTATAATAGTCATTCAACAACTTTGATATCTTCCCCTTAAGTACAAGAGGATAGGAAATTCTACCTATGAAGAGCTTAATGACTTTGATATCTTTCATAACCCTATGGACCATACTAATGCATACAATTATATGCTCAATTTTTAAGTTAGAAAATAAAGTAGAATGGATAAATAAGTTTGCATACTCTCCCCATGTGCCACACACTAAGTAGAAAAGATTGCATGCTAAAATATTCCTAGAGAAAAGAGACCCATGCCCCTAATGTGTCCTAAATTGGAAGTGAAACTTATTACCATAAAGAAAGATAATGAAATAATTAATGCCCCATGAATATGTTCCAAAATGATTCAATCAAATTATCAAACGATAGTAAAATGTTAAACCAGTGATGAAAAAATAATAATGTTGATGATCTATAGAAAATGCCCTTGGGAAAAATCATATGTTTATGTCCATTTTTAACCTCGTATAGTTTTTCTAAATTCTTATGTCTCGAGTCCAATTCTAAGTCTTTTTTATTTACCAAGTTGCATGTGTTTATGCCTATAAAAATTCTTATGTCCAATACAAATGTTGAATAAATTTACATGCTTCCCCCTCCTTTGAGGCATTTGTAATGAAGAATTTTATAACATAAATTAAGAGAAAATATTCATACTCACGTATGATATTTTCATAACCTATGTAAAACCTCTTAAAAGATGACGTGGTGGCCAACATGAAGAAACTATACACACACAAGGGATGTGTACCATAGAAATCATGGCTCCAATCAGGGCTTGATAACAATAAGAATTATGATAGCTGCAAAAGTGTTAACGGAATAAAATAGTAAGAACAACTATAGAAAACCACATGTTAGTAGAAAACAAGTGCATAAAATGTAGAAACAAGTATGAATGTGTTAAGTAGTGTCACACAAAAGGAAAAAATTATTGCAAATATGGGACAACCCTAGTGTCACAAGACAATCAAGGACCGATTGGTGAAATAATTTTTCGTGCTACAAATTATTGAGTTTTCACTAATGGGCATGGGGCTAAGCACCTTCTTCTTTCCCTTTGCTAGTTGCAGATTTTTGTTGAAGCGAGAGAATTCTTCATCATGCTAGAATCATTTATTTTATGAGAGATGGTCTAGAATGTTGACTGATCAAAAATTTGCACATCTCGATTTTCACCTTCTTCTTCATAGTTGTCACTTATTGGTATTGAACATGAATCTTGAAACTTCATCATTGTGATGTGGGAAAAAAGTGTGACATGGATTTTTTCCTTGATAGGTCGCCTTCAAAAGTTGGTTTTTTCATTTTTGGAATATATACTTTTTTATATTTTCTAGAGATTTTTAAGGGTGCACGATGTAATATCTCTCCCTATTAGAGTCACCAAAACCTGTTGGAAAAAAAAATTCATGATGTAAATTATTGAGTTTTGACGAAAGGTCAAAGGGATAAAACCCTCCTTCTTTCCCTTTGTTGGTTGGTAATTGTTTATTTAATGTGTGTTGTTGAGATTACCACTTCTACATCAAGAAATAAAATTTGTAATTCTTCTATTTATTGTCTTATGTTCCTCTACTCTCTCTTTCTAACTTTTCATACATGATAATCTTGTAAAACCAAGAAAGGTGTTTGCACCTTTGATAGATGAATAAATGGAATTCTATGTCTATGATTTGTTTATCTTATTGTTGTTTAGTTTTTGTGTTTTTATAATTGAATTTGAACCTACTCTTATTATCGTATCTGAACTCTATAAGCCTAATCACAATACTAAACTTCTCTCTCTCCTTATTTCCCTAACTCCCCTTTGCCTCTCATTGTTGCAAATTCTTCTCTTGTACCTTATACAATAATTTTCCACATGTTTACTAAAGTATTCCCATGAGATACCCATCCTAATAGCCACCTATAGGAAGCAAAAAAATTGAAAGGGGGTAAATAAGTGGGAAATAAAACATTCATTAAATTAAGCATTAACATTTATCAACCATTCAATGCATTCACCATACATTCATCAACATATATATTAAGAAATGATTAATCAAACACATGAGCATGTACCATGAGAAAAAATTACAAAAACACTCTAGATTCTAAGTGGGAAATCCTTATAAGGAATAAAACCCACTAAAAATATATTTATCGAGAGAAATGATTCAATTTTATTTGAGCACCAACATAGGGAACACCAAACCCTAGGTGTAGTGATACACCAACCCCATAAGGAGTGCCAACCCTTAGATGTAGTGAGGCACCAACCCCACAAGGAGCACCAGCCCCTAGATTTAGTATAGCACTAACCCTAGAAGGAGCCACTAACCCCATAGATGGCTCAACACTAAATAAAGCCACTTAATTTATTTTTCACCAATGAAATGTTGCTATAAAAACTGATGATGACTCTATTTGTCTTTCCTTCTATTATCCAAATAACTCTCCTAGTTATTTGGGTAACTTGTATACATATTCTAGATTTCATATCCTCATTAAAGGTTGCATGTGCTCATGTTCAGTTGGCACATTTCCTTGGTTAAATTTTCCCCTAAGTGCTCCTTCTTATCCTCAAGCGCCCTTGCATACTTTCTACTCTCTCCTTCCATTTTCCTTTTCCTCTTTATTCCACTCCCTTATGCCCACCTTCTACGCTTTCAATTTCTTCCTAAGAAACTTCTTCACCCTACATGCATCTCACACTTGCTTTAATTAGCTAAGTCCCTGGCCCTCTCATGCACCATTGTCATTAATTTGTAATATTTATGCCTTGACCATGTGTTCTCTACTCGCCAGTTTGTCTCATTTCCCCACGCGATTCGTGCACATGTCTCTCTGTGCCTTCCTATGTTTTCTTCTACATACCATCCTATGCACCCTTATGTGCCAGGTCATCTTCTAACATGCTTGAGTGTACCACACGTGACCAATCAAAGCATGCCAAGAGGGTGCCAAATCCTTGCAAAAATCAATAAGTGACACATGGCTGAAATGAAAAAATAGTTACACGCTTACCCATCATTTTAGCTAACTGTGTGTGCCACATGTTGTGTGCATTGATGACTCGACATATTATGACAGCCATATATTTTTCTATAGATCTCATATCACCATGCACCTAGAATTTTCAGAGATTTGCTTGACATCACCACGAGTGTTATACATTCAAATTCAAATTCTTGGCAGATCTAGTAGGTGAGAAATGGGAAAATGTCTCTCTAAGCATTGATGAGCAGATCTGATTGCTCCAACCACCCGATTTGATATGATCCACCCTCCTTCCTTCTTCAACATGCCAAATAGGCTTGGGGAAGCATATTCACAGATCTCTAGATAGATTTGTAGGCATTAAATGCTTCTTGCTAGTGGTTGCATTTTAAATTCAAGTTTTCCCTCCTTCCCTTGTTTTTCTACGATTCATCTATAAATATATGAGCTAGGATCATTTTCTATGTTGGACACTCTAGATCCTTATGCATCATGCTAAGGACTTCATATTTTCTATATTTTGAGTTGCTGACCTCTAGATTTGGCTCTTGCATGTGGATATCAGCCTCCTGCGCCATTGAATAAGCTCTATGCATTTTTGGAAGTAATAAAAGCATCATTTTGTGACTATTTTTTGTCCTAACATATTTTCATTCCTTTTTCTTTCTGTTCTTTTGCATTGTGTGTTGGTTATGCCATTTCACATCCCTTGTAGTTCCTTATTTGGTTGTGTTCCATGAGAATGATATGGTAAATATGTGTGTTAGCTGTGTTACTCGTGCCTAGCCTCCTTTCACACATTTCCTTCCATTCCCACTCAGAACAGATAGTGTTCATCCATCTTTACTAGTGCTATACCTTTTAGTGAAATTTCCTTTCATGTTATCCTTTCATCCCTAGTCCCTTGGCCTCATTAGCTTAGTTTTCCCTTCTAGCACTAGGAGTAGTCATGTATCGATAATGAGCCCCTGCTTATTTTGGCTAACTTACCTTCATTCTTTCCTTCATTGTGATTCAAATTCAATTTTCACACATTGAAAGAACTTAAAAGATTTTGGAAATGGCTTCATCAGATAGGATTTTTCTTCCCCTTTCTAGAAAGGTAAAGAAGTCCTCCTAACTCCTTGTATTTTTTGAGTTATGGCTCGATGGAGTTTGGAGGGGAAATTTTCCTAAGGCGGGCTGTGGAGCTTGGGAGAGTTTTGTGCCAAAGAGGCTCAGGCCGGTGGAGCAGAGGAAGAAATTGAGAACTTAGCACTTTTTGGGCTAAAAGTGCAAAAGTCATTTGTGCTCCCATGAGCCCGCAAAGGAAATGAAATTGCTTAAGGCCCACAGCCAATGAAATGATGCCACATGTCAAGGTGGAGTGGTGAGTGTCAGAGGGACTTCAAGTTTTTGGATTTTGGTCAAACTGTGTCAAAGGAAAAAATAGAAATACATCCCTACGGCCAATCACAGGGTGCCATCTATCCACATCAATGGCGGGAATTCACCAGTGGAAGACCATGGAAAAATTTTCCCTTGCGGGCAAAAGGGGAAAAATATTGTTTTGAAGTTGCAGATCAACTAGAAGGTGCCACATGTCATCGGAGAAGTGGGGCACAGAGATTTTTTGGAAAAATTTCCCAATTTGAAAAAAGAGGGAAAAGGGAGGATTTTGGCCCGTGAACTGAATTTTTCCCTAATTTTGTCATTTTTCACCTAAATCTTCAGAAGGCCATATCTTTCGATCTAGAGCTCAAATTTTCATGATTTTGGTATCAATGGAAAGCTATTGAAATCCTCTACACAATGGACACTTAAATTTTAAATTTTTATGGATTTTTGTGGGATAAAAATGGGAAAACATCTCTAGCATGGAAAAATTACAGAAAACGACCCCAACCACCAAAATTAATGAAGTATGGGCCTCTTTCTTGCTCTGCGAAGCAATGTACAATGAAGTATGGGATTTTTCATGGAAACCCATCATTTTGTAGGCTAATTAAATGGATCTTGTCGAGTGGTTGGAGTTTTAAAATTGATTTTCCTGCATTTTCTCATTTCCTTCATTCTGTTCGAGTGATAAAAGCCAGTTTTGGCTCATTTTGAAAAAGTTTGTTCATCCTTCTTCTCTACCTCTCCCTTCTTTTCTTCCCCAGGGTTGAAAATGGAGTTTGAACCTCCTCCCCTACTCTGTAATGGAATTTTTTCCTCTTACCCATGAAATGATGCACTATGTAAATTTTGAGCAATAAAAACATGTTTTTGTGATGCATTTGTCCATCCTTGGCTCATTTTATTTGTTGTTTTCCTTACCTCTCTTCATTACAGGGTATTTTTGCATGTTTGTATTATCATTGCAGATTTTAGAGCTATGTTCATGGAGTTTTGGAACATTTTCTGTGTGAAATCCATCTTTTTTCTATGATGCACTTGTCCATCCTTTCCATTGCTCACCTCTTCTTGTTCCATGGTAATTTTGATAGATAATCAACACTTTCCTTCTCTGGTGTATCACCGTTTTATTGTAGGCTCTATTTTTCCTTATTTTCTTGCTCTCCTTGTCTCCTTAGAAGTTAGATTAGGTTAGATTAGCTTTCCTGCCTTTGGAATAGCTTGTGGCAGGTAGTTTAGCAAGAGGAACCAGCCTTCTCTGAAGAGCTTTCCCCATTTGCAAAGGTCCCACACTTTGGGAAAGATCAATGTTGTGCAATCACACCAAATGAATTTGCCTTAGAAAATCATATCCATAATGCATTTGGGGGTGCTATGATTTTGTAATAACATTTTTGGCATGCCGGAGTGGGACCCAAAAGGTCTTCCACTTTATTTTTTTAGGTTGATGTGTTCTATGAAGATTTCAGCCTTTGGAGGCAATTACAAACACATCTAGCGACTCCATATGGTCAACAACCCATCTCTGAAGTTTCAAAACTTCCTTTTCATTCATTTCCATTCCTTTTTCATTCATTATTCTTTCCATCCCTTTCACTCTTTTCCATTCCATGAGGTTGTGCAATCATGATTTCATTTCCATCATGGAATTCACATTCACAACAAGCGACATTATATTCCACCTCCAATGTGCTTTGCAACTCCTTCAAATCAACATTTTGAGTAGATTCAAGATCAGCATGTTTACTCTTATGAGAAGTTCCAAAATCATTTTGGCTATGGAGATTTCTAAGAGAAGGGGTATGCCAACAATGAAGAAAATCAAATGCAAGATGCTTTGATCTGTGGAGAAGATCCAAAAATTTAGATTGGCATGGCGCAATCAAGAGCAACAGCTCAAATGAAGGATTTTAGAATTGGTTATAGGGCACCTTGTCTATGGGTTGTCCCTTTTCCAAGAAAATTCAGCCTCAAGAGAAGTTGGACTTCATGATGGAATCTTGCCCCAACTTGCACAATAGACTGAAGAGATAGGGCGTATGAATTTGGTGCTTGAGCAACCTTGTCAATGGGTAAGTTCTACACCATCATCTGGTTTTTCTCTTTCCATTCCTCAAGCAACACCATCTCATTTTGAATTCCAAATTCCAAATCCAGCCCATGCTGCCCAAGTGTTGATTTCATTTCTTCATCTCCTAGTCTTCCACCTCATATCAGGTTCTTCTATCCTTTTCCCTTCCAAATAGTTATCCCCTCCAAACAAATAAGAAGTTCCACCTCCCTCCCCACAACAAACAATTACAAAGCTGGTTAAACCCAAACCTGCCACTCCTCTTACTTTCCCAATTCCATGTTGGGAAGAGGCCCAAGAAACCAGTCAAGGAGAACAACAAGAAGACAGAGCCCAACGAAAAATAAATGATAGAAAATCTTAAGAGTTGGGCTACAAAATTTGGGTTTACAAAGATCCCCTTACTGGTTAAGCCTACAAAGGAGGTAAAGGTTGAATAACAAGTGGTGGCCAAGGCTGATTTTATAGCAGTAGAGAAGCAAGAAGATCAGTCATCAATTTTCTCAGAGTGTAGTGTCCATGTTGGAACTCTCTTTGGAAGAAGATGCTGATCCAATAGAAGTTACACAATCAGCCATGGAATAGGAAAGAAAATCAGCTCCATTTCCTAATGAAGAGGAGAAAATGGGAGAGATAAAATTAGAGTTGAAGCCACTCAATGAAGAGAGCATCATTGAAGATTCCTTGCTTTCATTCGAAGGGCCTGTTTTGGTTAATGAACCCATGATGGAGGAGGACCATATAGTTTTAGAGGCTCCAAGTGAGGAGCAGGCTATAGAAGAACCTTCAGTTCTTCCTTCTACTTCATTCTCTTCAAGCTCCAACATTGAAGAAGAGTTTGATATTTCAAACTTCATCTTTGAGAATGAAGATAACCATGGTGATCAAGTTGCAGATCAAAATAACACCATGGAAGAGGTTGAGCATTTACAATAGGACAACAAGGAGGCAGTTTATCTGTCAGATTTGGAGGACTTGTTTGGATGGAGAGGAACCAGTTGAAATCACATTGTTTTCTCCTTCATCATCCATCTTCCAAACACAAGAACCTGCTGCCATGAAGGAGAGCATTCATTTGCAGCATCCTACATTTTATAGCAGCTCTTTGGAATCAAGTTTGGGAGATTTAAATCTTCCATGTTCTTCACTAGAGGAAGAAGAGAAAGAGCAGAAAAATTCCACCATTTCTTCCACATCATTCACCCAAGGAGGTCTGCAAGAAGACTCCATTTTTGGAGGAGAATTTCAGAGCTATGGGCATATCAAATGGATCAGACCTTTCCCAATAAGGTATTTGGCTTCATTGGAGCCAAAAGAGGAGCCACAATTAGTCATGCTTACTTCTAAGCATGAGGATGTTATGCAAAGTACCAAGGATCAACTGCAATGCCTCTTCAGTCCAAATGCAGAGCAACTAAAAGAGGTATTTGATTTGTTTTCAGTTGACACCTTGATGATTTGGGTGGAAGATCAGCTTGTAGTTAGTTTTTCACTCATCCAACCAGCCATGTTCAGTGTCAAATCAGTTGCATGGCTACCATTTTTGAGGAAGGGAAGCTATTTCTCCCTACCATTTGTAGGCTTTGTTTGAGCACCCTTTGCTCTTGGTTATAGTAGTGTAGGTAGGTTTTTTTTAGCAGAAGAAGTGATTTTACACACTCTGCATATTCCACTTGGGGTATGTATGATTTCCAATTTTGTACATAGTTGTTTGGTGCTATTTTGGTTGCTCTTGCACAGTGCATTTAGTGGCTTTTCGTAAAGATCAACTCCAAGTTTCACTGAATTTCCAAGTGGCTCAAAGGTCATATTTTCATAAATCGATCAGATTGGTTATCAGGCTTGACTCCATGCCCAATGGATGCTTCAAAAGGACACTAATCATTCATCTAGCAGGTAGATAACCCCTCTGAGTCACCAAAATTGTTATCCAAAATGAGCCCCTACTTATTTTGGCTAATTTGCCTTCATTCTTTCCTTTATTATGCTTCAACTTCAATTTTCACACATTGTAAGCACTCAAAATATTCTGGAAATGGCTTCATTAGATAGGATTTTTCTTCCCCTTTTAGAAAGGTAAATAAGTCCTCCTAACTCCTTGTATTTTTTGAGTTATGGCTCGGCGGAGTTTGGAGGGGAAATTTTCCTAAGGCGGGCCCATGGAGCTTGGGAGAGTTTTGTGCCAAAGAGGCTCAGGCTGGTAGAGTGGAGGAAGAAATTGAGAACTTAGCACTTTTTGGGCTAAAAGTGCAAAATTCATTTGCGCTCCCGTGAGCCCGCAAAGGAAACAAAATTGCTTAAGGCCCGCAACCAATGAAATGATGCCACATGTCAAGGTGGAGCGGCGGGCATCGGAGGGACTTCAAGTTTTTGGATTTTGGTCAAAATGTGTCAAAGGAAAAAATAGAACCACATCCCCGCGGCCAATCATAGGGTGCCACGTGTCAAAATCATTGCGAGCAAAAGGGGAAAAATGTTGTTTTGAAGTTACGGATCAACCAGAAGGTGCCACATGTCATTGGAGAAGTAGGGCATGGATAGTTTCTAGAAAAAATTCTCAATTTTAAGAAAGAGGGAAAAAGGGAGGATTTTGTCCCGTGAATCTGAATTTTGCCCTAATTTTTTCGTTTTTCCCTAAATCTTCATAAGGCCATATCTTTCGATCTAGAGCTCGATTTTCATGATTTTGGTATCAATGGAAAGCTGTTGAAATCCTCTACATGATGGAAACTTCAATTTTAAATTTTTATGGATTTTTATGAGATAAAAATGGGAAAACGTCTCTAGCATGGAAAAATTATAGAAAACGACCCCAACCACCAAAATTAATGAAGTATGGGCCTCTTTCTTGCTCTTCGAAGTAATGTACGATGAAGTATGGGATTTTTCATGGAAACCCATCATTTTGCAGGCTAATTAAATGGATCTTTTTGGTGGTTGGAGTTTTAAAATTAATTTTCCCATGTTTTCTCATTTCCTTCATTTTGTTCGAGTGATAAAAGCCAGTTTTGGCTCATTTTGAAAAAGGTTGTTCATCCTTCTTCTCTACATCTCCCTTCTTTTCTTCCCCATGGTCAAAAATGGAGTTTAAACCTCCTCTCCTTCTCTATAATGTAATTTTTCCTCTTACCCATGAAATGATGCACTATGTAAATTCTGAGCAATAAAAATGTGTGTTTTGTGATGCATTTATCCATCCTTGGCTCGTTTTCTTTGTTGTTTTCCTTACCTCTCTTCATTACAGGGTATTTGTGCATGTTTGGATGTTCATTATAGGTTTTGGAGATGTGTTCATGGAGTTTTGGAACACTTTCTCTGTGAAATCCATCTTTGGTCCGTTATGCACTTGTCCATCCTTTCCATTGCTCACCTCTTCTGTTCCATGGCGTTTTGATAGATAATCAACACTTTCCTTCTCTCGATATATCACCTTGTTTTAGTGCAGGCTCTATTTTTCCTTGTTTTCTTCCCCTCCTTGTCTCCTTGGAAGTTAGATTAGGTTAGATTAGCTTTCCTGCACTAGAATACCTTATGGCAGGTAGTTTAGGAAGAGGAACCAACCTTCTCTAGAGAGCTTTCCCCATTTGCAAAGGTCTCATACTTTGGGAAAGCTCAACATTGTGTAATCACACCAAATGAATTTTCCTTAGAAAATAATATCCATAACTCATTTGGGGGTGATGTGATTTTGCACTAACAATAGCAGTAGTAGTAGAAATAGATAAAGGAACCGACCTTCTCCAGATATTCATCCCAAGTGTGAAAGGTCCCACAACTTAGGGATAGTTCCATTATGTTCTCAAACAGCTCGTCCCTTCCAAGCTATGAGATGTGGGTGCACATTTGAGAAACCAACAGCCTAACATGCACGGTGGGAGCAACATTGAAATTTAAAATTTCATATCTCTAAGTTCTAGTGTGTGGACTTAGTATTTCAGCCTTTGGAGGCTCATTTAAACACATCTGGTGACTCCCAACATTTTCAAAATATCTATTTTATCAGTCCTCAACACCTTTATGAGAAGAGTACACACAAGAAGAATTGCAGCACTTTGAAGATTCTTTTGAGTACCTCCAGCTATTCCCAAGAAGAGTCCATTCCGAGAAAGACCACGTGCACATCTCTATCTTCGTGTACCACACCCATTCAACTCCTCCTCAAAATAGACAACTGCATGCCCTACAATGGCACATTAGCCACCTCCTCCACTTAGGAACTTTACAAAATTTTCTGGAGGAAGTCCCTTACTACTGGTTGCATGCAACATGATATGCCAAATGGTGTGCTCAAGAGTATTCCATACTTTATTGGTGAGAATAAAGTCACCCCTCAGAGCATATCTAGGATATAGAAAATGTGTGTTCACTCTATTTTATCACACATGATGATGTAGCAGTTAGGCTACTTGCAGCCTCTTTCAAAGGTAAATCACTTTAATGGTACCGAGGCTTGAGACTTGGATCTATTACCACCTAGGATGATTTGGGAACAACTCTTTGCAATTACTTTGAAGATAAGTCATATCACCTATCTCTGGTGGAGCAACTGACAACAAAAAGGAGGGCACCCAACGAGAAGATGACTTATTTCAACATCATATTTTAGAAGACTTGGGACAGAATCCCTCTTGTGGTAAGACCTATAACCCAACATATTTTCCTATATTATCTCGAAGGCGCTCAACAATAATAGTTTAGTTATGATTCAATCCATGGGAGGTAGGACTTTACCATCTTCTTATAGTATTGCAGTAAGGGCAGAAAATAGCCTTATTCAAGTGGGAAAGATAACTCCTAGACCACTTATGCCCTTGTTCCAATAAATGTAACAAGTTCCCTAGCCTTCTATGACCCCTTTTCCTATTCATGTTCCTGAGAAAAGCACATAACCATTTTCCTCAGCATCCTACTCTTTAGTACAAGAGAGGCAAGATGAAGAGTTGAAGACCATGATTAGAAATTTATCAAACAAAGTCATATCATAAGAAAAACAACATGTGCAAGCCTATAGATGTAATTCTATCTTGGTGCATAGCCAAAGTAATCATCCTTGTAAAATTCAGTATGGAAATCAAATATACTCACCTAGCCGGTAGAATGATAGATGGAATCCCAATGAACATCTACCCTTGCAAATTATTCTTCCTACGCCTTCTTTTCCAACACCCAGTGTAAGTCAAGTGCTCATTCTAGTTCAGAACAATTTGGTACAAGAGTCAAAATGGTGCTTCCCTTACAACATGCCTCATAATTAGTATCACCATGCTAATGTTGTGCATGCCTGTGCCTTCATGATCCAAAACACTTCAGCTTACGAGCCTTCAACAAGTGCCCCTAAATCAGATAACCAAGAAAGACCAGAAGCTCCTCTAGAGATAAATTTGATGTTCTTTGGTGTGGAGGACTTCTATGCAATCAACCAAGCAGTAGATGATACAAGCAAACCATGTGCCTAAGTTATGGATAACACAATATATAAGAATATAATGTTAGATTTGGGTGCGCAAGTCTTAGTCTCAATAACACAAGAAGATCCTCATAGTAGAAATATGTAAACATAGCATCCAATAGTAAAGGCACTCAAGTCCCTACACAAGAGATCTTGCGCCAAGATCCTTTTGAAGTAGCGCGTGCCACTCCTTTGGTAGGTCAAGCCTCTACTTTAGCTAAAGTCCAGGATTCCACACCTGAACAGTCAAGAAGGTACGTTGTTCCCCAAATGCACAAGACAGGGGCCTTCCATTTAGCATTGTTGACTAGATGAAGAAGATAAACATAAATGTTATAATGTGGGATGCCCTGACTATTCCATCTTAGTGAGATCTATTGCATTAATCTCGGATTCAACTCTTGTGCATTGATCTAGTTGTAAAAAAGCCACCCGTTTCTATCAATTTCTACCAATAAGAGGATAAACAAGTAATTAAAACTATTAAAACACAACCCTTTTATATGTCCTTCATCATAGGTAAATATCTAGTGCATAATTTCCTGATTGACTCAGGAACTGGTACTTTCGTTATGCCTAAAAATATTGTTGATATCCTAGGTCTGAAATATATCCCTTTGTCTAAAGGATTCCTACAACTTGATGGCTTAATTTTCAACACCATAGGAGTCATCAAGGATCTTGACTTAACCCTCCATGTATGTCCAAGTCGACCATAACTCAAGATGTGTCTATCATTGACCTACCTCCTTTGTTTTCCATGTGTCTATCAAGAGACTTTACTTGATAAATTAGGTGGTTACTTATCTTCGATTTGTCTCATTTGTTACCCAAGACAAAGTATGGTACCTAGTTTACCATACAAGCTAAGCCTATATTTTCATATCATTTAGATTCATATGTACCATCCCCTCTCCAAACCAACTATTTAATCCAAGAAGAACAAGATTTGGTACTTGAAGAGAAGTGTTTTCTACCCTATGTTCCTAACCTAGTTCTTGATGAATGGGTGGAAGGGCACCATAAATTTGATCCATATTCCAAAGATTTGGAAGATTATGAAACTAGGCTTGGTACTTACTACATTCTTGAAGAAGAAGTTGTGTTGTCAAGTGTGCTCAAGAAAAACAAAGTTGAACTAGTCTCTGCATCGAAGTTGTACTTTTATGGATCCAAAAGCAAAATGGCATGGGAATGGTAGTATTTCTCATTTCCCCTAAGGATGAGAAATTCTTCTTTATGCACAGAGCTATAGTTTACATGTTCTAACAATGTGGCAGAGTATGAAGTGTTGGTGCATGGATTGCTCATTGTTGAGAAGAAGAAAATTAAGGCATTGCAGATCTTTGGGGACACAAAATTGGTTATCCATCAGGTTACCAACAAATTCCAGACAAAGAAAAAGCTTCTCAAAGCTTATAAGCACATATTTTAGGACCTCCTTGAGAGCTTTGATGCTCTAAATCAGAGGTGGTGCCGCAAAAAATGAACAAAGAATCGACTAGATGGCCATGCTTGGTTCACAATACTCTCATGCTGAGGAATTTTTCAAAGGAAAAACTCAGTACATTGAGATGGTGATCAAACCAACCATTCTAGATAACAATACCAACTAGCAAGTGTTTGACAAAGTGACACGTAGATCATCCAATTTATCCAAAATTAAGCTGAATTTTCATAAAGTATACAAGCTGACTTGCATGAAAGATATGGTGACTAAGAGATACAACTAAAGAAAAACAAGTTGCGTAAAGGGCTAGTCACCTTAGAGAAAAATATTAGCCTTGATGATTAGTTCAAGGGTGAAGAAATGTACATGTGTGTCATGCAAGAAAACTACTCCCGATTACTATTACTTATGGAAAAGAGTTGTTGCTCAACAAGACTTGTGCACATGAAGAAAAGTAGGCCTTTATATCTCTCTATCAAAAATACAGTGATATCTTCTCGTGGGAGTATGAAGACCTCAAAGATTTTTATCCAAGTGTTTCTCAACACTCCATTAACTTTTATCTTGGTATCAATCCAGTCAAACAAAAGAAGTGACTAGTCAATCCAAAGATAGAGCTCCTCATGAGAAAGGAATTATATAAACTCGTTGAGGAAAAAATTATTTTTCCCATCAAATAATCTACCTAGGTCAGAAATCTTGTTCTAGTGCACAAGAAGAATGGTGAAATCAGACTCTGTGTTTATTTCAGATATTTGAATAAGGCATCTCTAAAGGATCATTATCATTTTCCTTCAATGGAGTAGATTTTACAGATTGTGTCTGACATGCAGAGAGGTTCTCAATGCTAGATGGGTACTCAAGTTTCAATCAGATCTTGGTCAAGGAAGAGGATCAATTCAAAATAGTGTTTATGACCAAGTGGGGAACATGTGCATATCATAAGATGCCCTTTATTCTGTCAAATGTGGGTGCCACATTTCAATGTGCCATGGATATTTCCTTCAAAGGTTACATTAATGAGTTTATCTTGGTTTACCTTGATGACATAACAGATCTTCTCAAATTAGAGTGTGGATCATATGGCGCATCTGGAGAAAGTCTTTGAGAGATGCAAAAAGTATGGGGTGTCTCTTAACCCCAAGAAGTGAAATTTTATGGTGGCATGGGAAAAGCTTTTGGGCTATGTGGTTTCAAAGGATGGCATCATAATTGATCATGAGTGCATCTCAAACATGTCAACTCTTTCCCTACCAAGTACACAAAAATGCCCTACATTCCTTCCTTACCAAGATAAATATGGTAGGTGTTTTATCTCAGTAACTTTGTAGGATTGGTTTGGCCCATCACCTTGATGCTCAAGAAGGACACAACTTTCAGATGGATAGCAGAAGGAAGAAAAAGCTTCAGAAAAATCAAGTAAGTGATTACTTGTGTGCAAACACTCATCAATCCAGGTTATTTAAGAGATTTCATCCTTTATGCTTATGAAGTTGATGTGAGTGTTACTGTTGTCCTAACACAAGAAAATGAATCAGGGCTGGAACAACCAATGGATTTCTTCAGACAGACGTTGAAGGATTATTAACTAAAGTACATTCACATGGAGAAGCAAGTCTTCATAATCATGCATGTGCTCAAGAAATTCAAGAGTATGTTGGCCACCAATTATATCAAGGTGTTATTCACTCACTCTTCTGTTAGAGATTTCATCATGGGAGTAGAAATCCATGAGAAAAGAGCATGATGGGTGACCAAGATTAGGGAATATGATGTGACTATGAAAGCCACAAAGCTGGTAAGAGGTAGCTCACTCTGTAGGAAGATTATTGAGGATTCACAGAGTGAACTTGAGGCTTCATTAATTCTGGATGAAGGTGTTTCAAGCACGAGCTTGAGCGAAACATAGACCCTAACCTACATGATTCGATGAAGGACATGATCACATTACTTTCCAAGGGTGCATACCCTCCTGGTTTAAATAAAACAAAGAGAATACATCTGAGGCTACAATCTATTCCTTATGTGTTGATTGATGGAATTCTCTTCCGAGAAGAATCTTGATGACATGCTATTAAGATGTATCAATGGCGCGTAGACTGAAAAGGTGTTAGAAAAATTTCATGATGGATTCTCTGGTGGACACTTCTCTACCAAAACTACAACAATGAAAATCATAATGGCAGGTATATTTTGGCCTACCCTATTTGTAGATATGCACAGGTGGGTCAAAAAATTCAAGGAATTTAGTTTCTTTACAGGTAAAAAATATTGACAACGCTTCCCCTCCGACCAATCCAAGAAGATCATTCTTTTGCACAATGGGGTCTTGACTTCATAGGCATGATCAATCCACCTTCAAGTGTTGGACATAAGTGGGTGTTGACAACTACAAATTACTTCACCAAATGGATAGAAGCTATTGTACTTAACGAATCAATCGACTCGGTCATACTTGAATTTCTCGAGCGTATAGTCATAAGGTTTAGCGTTCCTCAAACCATTATCTCTGATAATGCAAAATACTTCCTTGTACTAAAATCATTGATTGGGCTCTAAATCTAGGCATTTATCTAAAAACCTCTTCCAACTATTACCCACAAGGAAATGGTCTAGCAGAGTCAACAAACAAGAACCTAATCAGAATTATGAAGCACATAATGAACATCAACCGACGAGAGACATTGGCATACAAAGGTATCATGCACACTTTATGCAGATTGAATCGTAATAAAAAGGTAGTAGGAACTTCACCTTACAAGCTTATCTACGGTAAGGAGGATACCCTTCCTTTAATAGTAGAGTTGAATTCATTAGCTCTTTCCTAGCAACTAGAATTTGAAGGTACATGACCAAAGAGAAATCAAAATGGAAGAGCTAGTTAATCTTGAAGAATCAAAGAACTCTACCATGATCAAGCTAGAACAACATCAACAAGAAACAAATAAATGGTTCGACAGAAAGGCTAAGCCTCAAGATTTCAAATTTGGGGACTTGGTTTTAAAATGGGATGCTAACAGAGCTAAACCAGGGTGCCATTCAAAGTTTGATGCACTTTGGAGTGTCCCATACATCATCAGTTCCTACAAGGAGGATAACTCTTTGAAATTGAATCATCTTGATGGAGGCACACTGCAAATCCCAATAAATGTGATCTATCTCAAACCCTTCCATTAAGTTTGTTGCATCATTCTATATATATTAGAGTAGTTTCAATTCCTCCAAGTGTGTTATGTACACATTATTTGTTTTTACATAGTTATTTCTTCTCATGTTCTTCTTGCGCACATTCCTCCATTGCTTCCATAATACTGAGCTTCTTTCAGTAGTTGCAAGATTCAGAATAGAGTCAAGAAATGATCGTTCAAGTGACTACAAGGGTATTTTCATGATTACATAAGTAGACTCTATTCCCAATGGATACTCCAGACTACTGATATTCTTCATCTAGTAGGAAGATGGCCCAAAGTCACCAAAACTATTATCCAAATAACTCTCCTAGTTATTTGGGTAACTTGTATACATATTCTGGCTTTCAGATCCTCATTAAAGGTTACATGTGCTTAGGTTCAATTGGCACATTTCCTTGGTTGCAGTTTTCCCTTAGCACCCCTTCTTTTCCTCAAGCGCCCTTGCATGCTTTCTATTCTCTCCTTCCATTTTCCTTTTCCTCTTTGTTCCACTCCTCCCTTGCACCCACCTTCTACGCTTTCACTTTCTTCCTAAGTAGCTTCTTCACCCTGCGCACGTCTCACACTTACTTTAATCAGATAAGTCCCTTTCCCTCTCATGTGTCATGCCCATTACTTTGTAATAGTTGCACCTTGACCATGTGTTCTCTACTCACCATTTTTCCTCATTTCCCCAAAAACGTCACACATGCATTCCTCTGCGCCTTCCTCTATTTTATTCTCTCAGTGCCCTCCTTTTCAACCTTCTTCACGCTAGGTCATCTTATGACATGATTGAGTGTGCCATGTGTAACCAGTCAAAGCATGCCAACATGACACCGAATCCTTACAACAAATTAGTAAGTGACACATGGAAAAAATAAAAATAGTTGCACCGTTGGCCATCATTTCAACCAATCTGTGCACGCCATATGTTTTGTGTGCACTGATGACTCTGAAATATTCTAATAGCCGTATCTTTTGCTCAAAGCTCGGATCGATGCATGCCTAGACTTTTTAGAGAGCTGCTGACATCAGCCATAGTGCTAGACATTCAAATTCTTTGTGGATCTAATAGGTGAGAAATTGGAAAACATCTCTATGAGAAGATCTAATTGCCCCAACCACCCGATGTGATATGCTCTGCCATCCTTCCTTCTTCAACACACTAAATAGGCTTGGGAAGCGTATTTCACCAATATCTAGAAATATTTGCAGGCATTAAATGCTTCTTATTGGTGGTTTCATTTTAAATTCAAGTTTTCCCTCCTTCCCTTGTTTTTCTACAGTTCATTTATAAATGTACGAGCTAGGCTCATTTGTTATGTTGGACACTCAAGATCCTTACACATTCTTCTAAGGACTTCATATTTTATGTACTTTGAGTTGTAGACCTCTAGATCTGGCTCTTACATGTGGATATCGGCCTCCTACACCATTATAACAGCTCCGTTCATTTCGTAAGTAATAAAAGCATTATTTTGTTACTATTATCTACCCTAATGTGTTTGCATTCCTTCTTCTTGCATTTTCTTCTATGTTGTGTACTTGCTTGTGCCATTTCATGTCCCTTGTAGTTCCTTATTTGGTTGTATTCTATGAGAATGATCTCAAAAATGTGTTTAGTCATGTTTACTAATGTCAAGCCACCTTTCATGCATTTCCTTTCATTATCACTTATAACAGATAGTTTTCATCCCTCTTTTCTACTGCTATCACCTTTTAGTGTAGTTTCCTTTCATGTTATTTTTCTATCCCTGGTCCTTTAGCATCATTAGCTTATTTTTCCCTTCCAACACTAGGAGTTGCAGTAGTAGTAGAAATAGATAGAGGAACCAGCCTTCTCTAGAGATCCATCCCAAGCGCATAAGGTCCCACAACTTAGGGACGGTTCCATTGTGGTCTCAGACACCTCAGCCCTTCCAATATCTGAGATGTAGGTGCATGTTTGAGCAACCAACACCTTCTTTCAAAATTCTTCAAATATGTCCCGTTGACAATTATGCTTGTAGATGAACCATCAGAGTCATAGGAAACCTTAGGTTAGTGAGACGTGTGCCCTAAGGTAACCTCTATATTTTAAATAATTTGGCTCTTCTCTAGTGGTATGAGATGAGGGTCAAATAAAAATAAAACATAGCACAAAACTAACAGAAGTGATGTGCCAAAAAGAAGAAATTAATCAAGAATCCAACTACCTGAAATGGGGAAAAGGTGAGCAATGAAAAGGGTGGACAAAATGCACCACATGCTAGAGATAGATTCACATAGAACACCACTTCAAACTCATTTAGCACAACTTCAAAACTTGTAGTAAACATTAGAAATATGCACAACATACCAACAGTGAATAAAGGTTATTAGAGACAATAAAAAAATGCAAAGGATGGACAAAATGTAGTACATGATATATTATATTGCTCCAAAATTGTGCATAGTACAAAAATAGTAGGTAAGAGGCAATAAAAATTCCATTACAAAGCTTGAGAAGGAGGCTTGAGCTCCCATATCACACCCCAAGTAGGGAAGAAATAGGGGAAGAATAGAAAAAATGATTGACCTCTAGATCACAAGATCTAGATTACAATATATAGGATGAGAAAGAGAGAGGAGTCAAAATCTGAAATTTCCTTTCCAACCACCTGTAAGATGTAATAAATGAGTGCAATCAATGGTACCTTGCTTGTAAAATACTCCTCCTTCTATCTTGTGACCTGCAGTAAAGAAAATGATGGCCATACTCATTGAATGCATTCCCAACTACTTTCCAACCACTTGTTGACCTGGTCTTGTTTTCTACAAAATACACCTTCAAATATTCACCAATTCCTTAATTTATTGAATTTTGTGCATTTCTCTCAAAGCCACGATTCCAACGACACTAATTTTGTGCAATTTTGTTAAGAAATGCTCCAGTTATGGCCCTCTGAGTGTAAGTGGGTAATTTGAAACTCTCAAGCATTTGGTCTTCACAGATCGTGCATTTGATCTTTGGTTGGGAAAATACAACTTTAATAATTCCTCTTCCCAACATTCTACATATCTTTTGAATGATCTTTTCATTTAATATCGATGGGACGTTTTGTTAATTTCTTCATTTAGGTCACGGGAAGGAGTTGCTTCATTTTTTAATGTCTGAGTATTAAAAAAATTAACCAGCTCGACACTAACCTAGCGAGATGGCTCTTTTCTTGCCTCCTCGGGCTCAATCCTCAGCTCAGCTTACCTAGTGCTGACCTAGCCAATCAACCTTGATGTGTTGGCATACCTAGATCCCTTTAACCTCATGTTGAGTCTATGCATTGGGAAATGTATTTATACAGTCAACTTCCATTCAATGCATAACCACCCTGTAACCTCCATGTGCTGATCTCATTTGAGTCACATCCTTACTTCTTCATGTGTCATTAAGTCACTAATCTAATGCACTGAGTCTCTGTTGAGTTTCCCCATCATCGAGTCCATTCCATCTCCTCAAGTGCATAGTCACCATGTCGGGTGCCGAGCGCATCCTTCATTCCTCTCACGCAGTGATCCTAAGCCCTTTCACATTATGTGGATTATTTTTTGGGACCTTAATCAGCATCACATTCCTAATTAACGTGCTCCACATGGATGCACTACACTTCTCTGTGGCCCCCCTTTCTTCTTGGTTACTTGAACTTACACCATGAGGACACGTGGTGACCCTAAGCCTTTTCGTTCATTTGGATAGCTCACCTTTTACCTCCAACAAGAAAAATTTCACCTCAACCTCTCGTAGTAAGCAGCTGCTTAGACCATGAGCCTTCCAACTATTTTCCAACCACTTTTGCGACCCTTCCAAATGAATCGACCTCTAGTGCTTGGCTCAGTGGATTGAGAATTCAATCTTAACTTGGTTTGTTTGAAGGTAACTCATTTTTGCAAGGGGAATGGGCTTGGCCACTTTGAATAGCTCGGTTCATAGCTCTAAAATCTACTCGGTGGGCAATAAGATAGCTCGGCTAATTCATTTCAACTACTCGTTAGATCTATTTCACATGCCTGTCGTCACCGCCTTATGCATTGAGATGTGTAAACCACCTAGCTTTCTTGGTGAACTCTAAGGATCCGGCTATGACTTAGCTTTGGGTATGGGGATGAGTTAACTTTGTGTCATGTTGAGATTCAATGGGAGAACTCCATATTCTCCACAATACTTCTTCTCTAATGCCGGGTGCTTCTTGATAACTAGGATCTACTTGTGAACATAATTTCTGCAAGATGATTCTGGCTCAAGCTATTGGTCTGGCCATTCATGCAGTAACTTGGTTCATAAGGGCTCAAAAAGCATAGTCAATCCTGATGGCTCGTTTTACTATAATAGCTTGGTTTTTGGACTCAATGAACTTGATGAGCCATCATAAGAGTTGGAGACCTTCATACTAGCTCGGAATCATCCACATTTAGCTCGGTGTAAACACAAGCTCTCCCTTAGCTAACTTGGCTCAATGCAACTTATTCAGCTCGGTCTCAAAAGAAAAACAAGCAACTTTCCCTTCAGCTAGCTCAATGAGCTATTCTAAGAGCTTGAGGGCCTTTCTTACAACCTTACATCTCCCTAGACATTTTATAGAATTCCTTAGGCATATTGCAGTAATTTGGAGATGCAAGGGGAGTCTCTTGATGAATCTCTAGATTTGTTATTTCTCTGTAGGTGAATCCTTTTATTGTAGTAATGCAAGATGCTCATTGTTCCATTTCACAAGGGGATGAAATGGGATAACTTGTCCTCTAGGATTTATCACTCAAGAGATTTTTCACCAAGCGATTAGGTATAATGACCTTGAAAACCAAAATTAGAACACTTCTTATCCCTTCATAACATCTTCTTTACCCTCTCTAGATGGTCGTAAATACCTCCTTTACCTTTATGCTTTTCCCTATTTCTTTCACTTTCTCATGCTCACTCAACCCAAAAAATAAGCCTATAAAACATGTGTATATACATAAATCATGATCATAACACACCTAGATATGAAATCATATGGAAAATAACATCATAACAACATGAAAATAATAATAATAACACCATACATAAGGCCACATAAGTTGGAAATAACATCTAAAAAATCATTTCTCCATTAGGGCTGATAGAGGACTAAATACACCCAAACACCTTCTCGCTAGAAGAAATAACACTCAAGATAACATGACCTTCACCAAACATTAGAAACCACTTAGACATTTTTTCTAAGTGCAATCCTCACTAGGTCTATAACCTACAAAATGAGTCCCTACATAGGAAGCTCAAACCCTCAACAAATCACCTTGACCATACAAGTGTGGAACATGGATGGAATTCTCATAGCCTTAGGGTCATCATCAACTCCATTAGACACCACAACTCAAATTGAAACACCATCAAAACACCTCTAAAACCAAGACAACCAATACTATTGAAAACCACCCTAAAACTATTCATGAAAAAATGAATTCCACATGCCTCCAAAGGTATCAACCATGATCTGAAACAACCATGGACATGTAGTATATATTTCATACTTCTTTAAACACTAATTTAATCAACAAGTCTAGTGTAAAACTTGGGAGAAAACACTTCTTCATAAACATAATTTTTTTGGGGTCCAGACACCTAAATTCCACTTGGAGAAATATGGAGTCCTCTATAACCATAAATCACTAACCAAGGTCAAAAAAATTATGTTCCATTATGTTCAATTTCTTCTCCATCATTTTTTAACTAGGTTTTAACAAGGTTTTTAGACCTCCTTAGCTTAACAATTATTTATAAATATCAACCCCTTAAACTCTAAACTAATGTTAGGAACATCATCTTAGGACCCTTCTTCAACTATCCTAAAGAGATCAATCTCCATGTAGAATTCACTTGTGCTAACAAACATCAAACAAACCACCTCGAGCTAGGATTTTCACTTTATAAGAAATTGATATAGGAAAAATAATTATATATTTCTCAAAATTGTAAACCAACACCTAAAATTTCACTCAAACCTCTAGAAAAACCTTCTACACATTCCATAAGGCTCTCATTTCCATATCCATGATAAAATTTGTCCAACTAATCTCATTTAGACACCTAGGGCTTAAGAATAGTTCTAGTGTAGACTTATGAAACATGTCCAAACCCTAAATTTTTTTCCTTAAGACACTTATGAGTGTCATAAAACCTCATCCACATACTTTCCATATTATTACCATGCATAACTAGATCATACATACATGTAATCCATCATGACATACCTCATCCTACTAACTAAGCCTCAACACTAACCATATAAAGCATGTTTACACCAACCATATTGACCTCCTTGTGACTTCATCACTATTTCATACCTATAAGAATATTCAACACACTTCATGACATCAATAAATTATCCATCTACCATTACAAGTCACTACAATCCATCACACCTACTCAATACACCATGCTACATCCTTAATGATACCAACTCAACATGACACTACTAATCAACCTTCATGACATCATACTCCATTTAACATCAATGATACCTCAGACATCAATGATAAAATTAATTTCATCATCATGTTTTGACATCAATGATAACACAATGCCAAAAATCTCCCCCTTTATCATTGATGGAAAACCAAAATATCTCATTTTCCCCTAAGGTACTCACATGTGCCATCAACTCATTCCCCACCCCTTTTAACATAAATGAAAAAATATCATACTTTCAACAACTTATTCCACTTCTTATGACATCATATTTGGCTCACCATTTGGTTGGAAACATCAACCATACACACCAAGGTCCATTTGACGATTTAATCTCTATTTTTTCCTCTTTGCAATAAAAGAGAAACATATCGCCCCTTATAAAATGCATACCTTCAAATAACTTCCTTCTAAGATGAGAAAAATATGACTTGACTCCCCCTGATTCCTTGACACCACTATACCAATTCACAAAACCAAGTACTATCAATAATGGACAACTTGTTTACCTTTTATATACAACATCTCAACTTTTTTACATCCTCAACCTATATTAATACCTTACAAACCTTCTTGGCACAAATCAATTTCTCATGGAGCTCTGCATAGCTCCTCATAAAACCTAGATACCTTATGATTTATTCCAAATGTAATCTCATGCAAAACCATACTCACATCCTCTATATAAATATTTTCAACCAACACTAGGGCCTCCTATATTTTTAATTCAAATCATGTAATAAATCATACCAATGCATAAATATAAGCACTCAAAAGAGATTAAAAAAACTCTACATAGGACCATGCCTCCTTCATGGGATAAAATAAGATTTTATAGAACTAAACATGTCCTTGTGAGTAATTTCCACCTTGTTTAGGTCTATAAAACTCCTCCTGACTTTTATGACTTCTCAACACCTTTACTAATTGTTGGATACCACATTAACTTTCCCTCAAAAGATATAGATCTTCTCAAAATAAAACTAGGACATCTCTATTGACTTCATAGACTACCCAAATGAATCTTCCTAGACCTTAAAAGAATGAACAACATGATACAAAATTTTTACATACCTTGTACCATGCTAACTAGCTCCCCTAAGACCAATCGCACTTTTTTTTATCTCTCGAGGAATATAAACATCTTAAGAAACGCAAGCACCCTTATACACACTTATCACACATATAATGATATTATTTTTCCTTCACTTAGACCACACTTCAACCATCGGACTTACCATCTTTTGAGCTTCTTCAGAACAATCGGACTCTTCATGACTTGACACATTATGCACACAATACCTTACTAAGGAAAAATGGGTTTTAAAAAATCCAACATGTTACCTTTCCTTCAACTCTTCAATCATGATGCACACGAGTCACTTAAACTCAGTAAATTTACTAATTTTGCTATATATGCCAGGATTATCTTCTTCACATCTACCAATATATACTCTTCATTCCCATGTTTGACCTTGTCACATAATATCATACCTTTTATTATTTTTTACTTACCCTCCTAATCATATCCCTCAAAAATAATTCCAATATACTCATTATGATAAATAAGTTAATACGTGTTCAAACAATTTCATGAACCTTCATGTAATAATAACACATACCATTTCATGATGAAAAATACCCATGCCCAAAATTTATCTATCTTTTTCATGTTACCCTTATTATTTTTTAACATTGTAACCTTGAAACTACCCATGTATGTCTATTATGTCAATCATAACCATATATGCCATATAGCTCTAAAGCATATTGGTCTTACAAACCAATCTTCACATCTCAAGGGATAGGAACCAAAATTAGGTCTTAAGACATTACCTTAAGATTTAAACATTCTTATGACACTCCTTCAACTAGTATAATTAGCTTCAAAGTTTCTAAAACCTTTGGGAAGAACTTATTAGTCTATAAACCATGCAAGACTCGATACACCATCTAGGAGCTCATGATACTCTTTGACATCATCCCAAACCTTCTTATATATGTTTATCATTTTTTAAAGCCTCCACAAGTCTTTAACACAAACCTTGGACCTTTGAGAACAAATGAATTCTCACCCCGCATGTTATAATATAATGAGTGACTCAGGATACCTTATTTCACTAAGCAACACAACTTTCCTAGAGTTCTCTATCCTATATTAGGTCACTAAGCACAATCTTAAGCTCAAGATTATTTTAAAGCATCTATCCTAATATCCTTAAGACACCATTTCATGCTTAAACCATGCTTATTACACTCTTCAACCTATATATTTACCTATAGTATTTCACATAGTAACACATACCTCAATAATGATCTTCATAGTTTTTTCATGTAAATTTTAGGTTTGATTAAGTTATTATATCACTTGGTTACCATCTTCTCAAAGAAACTTCAAGACTTAAAAATGAGCAACATAACTTGTAAGTATCTCAACAAGCATCACATAGCTATATTGAGTCACCAATATGATTCCAACCCTGTCAAACCTTCATAGCACAACTACAAAATACACGTGATGATTCCAACAAGCCTTCGTAACTTCTCATGAATGAACAATGTCTTAATGAAGCCTAATGAAGACACCCAAGCTTCTTAGGACACTTAGGATACCTTGAATTCATGATATTCCTAGATATCCATCACCTTCTTAGCTTGAGACAGATTATCCTTCTTTAGAATAATCTTTGGCTTCCTAGCTAACACCATTGATTTTATGTTTGCATCTTCCTCTAATGACTAGATTGTTTTCAAACATATATGAATTTCATTGAAAAAATCAATTTTTGGATTATTATTGATCATGGAAAATATTCCTCCTTTACTTGAAGAATGATTAGACATGATTGTATTTTGATCATTGACCTTTACTCCATATATAGTGTATGCATGTGTAGACACCTAAAATCCTTTTTGAAATCTTATTTTCCAAATGCACACAAATCACTCTCATTCTTACCAATTCCATTATAATTAGTGATTTTCGCTAATTAACTAACGTTTCTTACCACTTTGGTCAATTAATAATGCTTTGTTGGTTACCAAACCTCTTTCACATTCAGGATGTCTCTTTAGGACGAATTGTAAGCCAAAATCCTCTTCAAAACAGACAATTAGCGATTATTAGCTAATTAAGCCTATTTTGCCCTTGTTTTGGTCAATATACCCTACTATTGGCTCAAACCCCTCTTCCAACCACTCAAAATCACCCCACTTCTCTCCACAACGTCTCGCAAGATTCAAAAGCTTATCCTAGCCTCCTAGTTGACCCTAAGTGGTTGATTAAGGCTCCACACATCTTAATCACTTAGTAATTCACTAATTGTGATTAGAAAAGCTTAATCATGATTAGAAATTCTAATCTAATTTGGGCTTTTAGTCCCACATGCACCAAAATACAATTTTTCCCCAAATGGAAAACTATAAAAAGGATTCACCTCATACCTTAATACTTTACACCATGCTTTGATTTGCATCTCATATAAGAAATATGATTTATAGCCAAGCTCAATCCTTTCCTAAAACCTTCAACAAGGTTAGTAGATGGATATCTAAAGTGACTTTGTAAGTCATTTGGAGAGGCCATTTCACCTTGTTTGGAGTAGCAACCATACCCATTTTATTTCCCTCTTAGGTCTATTTAGGTCTATGCTAGGAAATTAAACATATTAGTAGGCATGATTAGTTAGATTTTGAATTGTATTCATGTTAGTTAAGAATTCCATTAAACTTCTATCTTTAGTGTTACATTCCTAGACTTAAATCCTTAACTAGAGGTGGAAATGGTGTTAGCCTTCCTTGGTTAGTCATGCAATTTTCTTGGTAAAGTTTAGGGTGCTTTCATTTGGCATGCTCGGTGGGACAATACCCCATTGCATTCAATTTTAAATATTTTTAACTTTGTTTCAAAAAAATTCATTTCAAGTTTTCTAGCTTAGTTTCAAGTTTCCTAGATTAATTTCAAGTTTTCTAGTTTAATTTCAAGCTTTCTAGAGTACTTTCAAGATTTTTAGATTAGTTTCTGAATCTTTTTAGATTAATTTCAAAGTTTTAGAGTAATTTTCAAAGTTTTTAGATAAATTTTCAAGCTAGATAGTTGTTTCAACTAGATTAGTAGTAGAAGTTGTGTTTTCATGTTCTTTGTAGGATATAAGGAGGTGAAGCCCTGTCAAAATTTCCTCAAAATGCCAAAGTTTTGATCTTTTTCAATAAATCCTCTTCAAAAATCAAATTTTGAGCATATAAAAGAAATGTACACCTGTTCAACAAAGGATGCACTCATGCAACAAAGGGTGCACCCGTGCATCAAAGAGTATGCCTGTGCACTACTGAGTGTGCATGTGCACTACTGGGTGCACTTGTGCAACACTAGGTTTTGGTCTCTGAGTATAACTTGTTCTTTTGCATCACTAGGTGTTCCTACGCCTCACTAGACGTATATGTGCATCACTAACTATGTAAAATTGATATACAATGTGCCTATGCACTACTATGTGTGCATGTGCACTATTGTGTGTGCCCATGCTCTACAGAGTGCACCCATGCACTAAAGAGTGTGCCTATGCACTAAGGTAAAATTTTCTTAAACTTCAAATTTTTAATTTTTTATTTTTAGGATCTCTATCATTTTTTAAAGGTTTTTAGTTGTTTTTTTTGTCAATTTTCTAATTTTAGAGCAATATTCCTGACAAAATATCCTTAGGGTTTGATAAGGGATGTTTTATTAAATTGTTTTAGGGTTTGATAAGTGATTATGTTTTCATACTTTATTTGAGTTTGGAATAGGGTTTTGTATGATCTTCTCTTGCACCTAGTGTGATCTTGAGAATCAAAAGCACCTCTAAACCAATTTTTGCTTCTTGGGAGTAAGTAGGAACAATCATCATTCATTTTGTGCTTAAGGGAATAAATTTTCATTTTTGACATGTACTTGATATTTTAGTTTAAGATATTTTTCACTTGATAAATAATCAAGGCTAAAATTTGTGTATGCTCTTCCCTTACACCTAGTGTGATCTTGGGAACCAAAAGCAATTTTATTCTTTCATTAAGAAGCACTTGGATTAATTGGGAATAAACCTTTTTTTTACAAATTTTGATGGTAGCTAGTTGATTTACAAGTCTTTTCATTGCTATCTTTCTATGATATTGTGATTCTTTTTAAACTACTAACCATTTGTGTGAAGGGCCTGAAACGCTTGTCAAAGAAATAAGGGCTCTCTTTAAACCAAATTATAACATTCACATTTATTGTAGGTATCCAACGGTAGTCTAAACCAAATTGCTTAATCCAAAAGATAAAAAACACACCAACACACAAATTCAAAACATCATATTACAGTCTTGGTTAAGAGCTACTAATCATCCGCTTTAAATTAGGAAATAACCCCTTTGGCATAAGCCTTAAGCTATAATAATGGGGGTGGTCCTAGGAACCCTAAAGTAGTTCACGTAAGAGGGAACCTTGTGAACGAAATAGGAAAGTTCTCCACACTACCAAATTGACTAGTACACCTTAAAAGATTAGAGTCAAAATTATTTCCATTGCGACCTATGATAATACAACTAAACACACTAGTTGTTCATTGTATTATAAGGGGTAAAGTAAATCCAGGATATTCTTTAGGAAAAATTGGTAAACCAAGCTCATGAAAGTAAACTTGTGATACATAGAAAGATAACCCCTAGGAAATCTTGTCGGCTTGGAGCCAATTTTTTATTAGATAGTATACTTGAGAGATCTCACAAAGTGAAAACTTTTTTGGATTAAAACTCTTGTTTTTAAATACGGAAATAATCTCTTAAAGTTGAAACCATGTGAAATTTCATCATGAAATCTATTTAGTGCTACTTTGACCTAGTTTATCACTTTTCCTAAGGCAAGGCAAAAGTTTTCTAAAGTTACGCCAAGTAATTTTTTTTTTTATAGATAATAATTTGGAAAAAGGCTCCAAAGGACCAATTACAAAAATATATTACAATAAGTTTCAAATGATACTTAATATCTATCAAAAAAACCCCACAAAAAAAAGAATTTAGGGCAAGATCAATAGGAAAAAATTGATCCACAAAAAGCCCAGACAAAACCAAGAAAAAAACAACTATACAAAAACCACCAGTCAGCACAAAGGCCACAAAATGACCTATTTATTCCTGGACCTAGTACGAGAGCTTGGCCCAGCTCCATCCACACCACCCACATAGTTGTCTTCCTCCTCAGAGGACGAAATGAACAACTGTCTCTTTTTAACTGTAATGCTTGCCACCAAACCTTGAAGGGTATCCACCCTATTCTCCAAAGCTCTGATCTCCTATTCGACCTCTGCACTCCCCTAAGAAAATTTTTATTTTGAGCTTTTACTTGGGTTACAGATTCTTCCAAGGCTTCTAATTTACTAGCCAAAAAAACAAAAACCGAATCTTTCTCCCCTTCTTCCACCTTCTCACCAACTAAATCCTGCAAAGCCAACACTGCATTTAGCTCCTTCACAGCCCTCTCCTTGATTTTCAAAAGTTTTTCTCGATCAACCAATGGAATGTAATCTTCCCAATCACTACCTAGATGCCCACTAACCCCCTTAGTATTCAGAATAGGTTTTCCATCTCTAACCAACAACATAATTAAACCTTGATGCAAAATCAGCTCAGTTTTCTTCTCTTTAAATTTTTTAACTGAGGCACTCAGAGAGTTGAAAATATAAAATGGAATACTAATCTTTTTATTTCACCTAAAATGGTTTAGCAGCATAAGATGTTGAGAATGTACCTTCCTGTATCTGCCATCCAGTGTAATATATTTCATAAGATGAAAACAAACCTCTACCCACCGACCTAGTAAAGAGTTACGAGAAATTCCATCCTCCATAAAACAAATTCTTTCCTCATTTTCCAAGAAAATATGTACCTCTTCCTGAAGACGAGATCTATCCTTAAAAACTTTTCTACCTTCACAATCCATTTTTGTTACGTTACTAATTAAATCTTCAGACACTAAAAAACTTACCCCTCTCATCGAAACCAGACCCTTATTCTAGGATAGAGCAAACTCTCATGAAATAACATCATCCGAACCCCTCAAAATTTGAATAAAAAGGAAATACCACCCTCTTTGAACAGATCCCAAATAAAAGCATCCTGTTGCAGACAGGAAGAGGATGACGGCTCCACCCTAACCCTAGCCCCCATCTTTGTCTGCCTTCTAAAAAAGGGAAGAAAATACATACCAGAACTCTTAACCAGACGTTTTAAAAGCCATCTACCACCCATGGCAATCATACTAATGATTTGAAAGTATAAATACACCGGCAATGAATTTATTTCCCAGATCTCGGTAGTCCGAAACTCAAGCACGAATCCTCCTTTCTACATAAAGTTTGTCCTTTGTACTTTGCGGTAACCCTCCCTCATCCCGCCACCATTTTTTATGATTAGATAAAATACCAAAATTATCTAATGTGTTTGTGCATTCATTTGCTTCATGAAACACGTGTTTAAACATAATATCTTTAAAACTTAACATTATAGATTTTGCATCCCTTATAATGGGATCTATATTAATATGATGTCTTACCTTACCAATGGCCTCAGCATAAGCACCCACCATCTTACCAATTTCATTTTTGATAATTCCCCCGCCGCTTGCTAACCCCAAACTCCCCTTAGCTCCCCTTAAGCACCATCAAAATTTAACTTGAGCCACCCATCAGAAGGAGTAGTCCATTTTGCACTTCTTCTCTCCATAATCTTAGCCATAGAAGAATTCTTCACAATTATTCCTAAAGAAAGAATAATTTCCTACTCATGGTAAGGCAATCCCCCTTTCTCCTTAATCTTTACTATAGAAAGATTATTTCTCAAAGCTCCCATAATATCACTTCCCACCCTATCATTGTTTTTTTTTTTTCTCTAAAAATTCTATTATTCCATTCAAGCCAAATTCCCCACAAGAGATGAGGTAAAACCAAACTCCAGGCCTTAGACAGATTCAAAGAAACAAAAGGACTAACCCATTGTTCATACCAATCAGCAAAAGTCTCTGGTAAGAACCACACTATTTGAAAAAAATTCAAAATATGAGCCATAACTTTCTGGGAGAAAGGAAATTGCATAAAAATATGTTGAACCGATTCATTATTCTTTTTGCATAAAACACACCAATTTGAAATCATCATACCTCTTCTCTATAGATTATCAATAGTTAAAACCTTGTTCTAAATAGCATTCCATAAAAACAAATTGACTTTAGGGATAAGATCTTTATCCTAAATATTTTTCCACACAACTTGTGGAGGAGGGAAATTCCTAGCAATAACATACCCTAACTTTACCATGTATCTGCCATCCCTTGTCATAGACCAAAACATCTCATCCTCCCTCTGACCCACCAAAATATGCAAACCTCTTAAATTTTGATTTAAAGTTCTTATGCTAGCCTGCTGAGCATCATCCATCCCTTCCCTATCCAAAAGTTTCCAAGTCCAGCCCCAGTTAGACTCCTCCCAGTAGTCTCTAATTCATACACCCACATTCAACTAAAAGTGATCCACCATATCCCTTAAAGGAGCTTGACTAGCCAAAGGGGCATCCAATAACCACCAATCTTCCCAAAACTTAATTTTTGACCCATTACCAATTAGCCATTTATGGCCTTTTAACAAAATATCCCTACATTTACCCAGACCATTCTAGAAAATAGATCCTTTAGGTAGCACATCATTAGAGACAAAAGTTACTTGATTAGCCATTAAGTACTTTGACTTTAGAATTCTGACCCATAAACCTTGCTCATGCTCCAACCGCCACCCAATTTTGGCCATAAGAGCTAAATTCATACTTTTAATATATTTCAACCCCAAACCCCCAACTACCTTTGGAAGGGTAACTTTATCCGAAGCCACCAAAGGAAGTTTATCTTTAGATACTATTCTAGAGCACAAAACCTACATTGGATCTTAGTAATAATATGGTTAATCTTTACAGGCATTAGAAACATAGACATAAGATAAACCACCATACTTTGGAGACAACTCTGAGCAAGATTGACGCTTACGTGTTCGAGAAAGCAAAGTTCCTTTCCAAGTTGACAACTTCTTTTGAAACCTAAAATAAGGGCATTCCAAAGATTCCATCTGCATTCTATCTCTAAACAACAAAGACATTTCAAGATAAGTACATGGTAACGCTTGTATAGAACATGCCAAAATATCTGCAATTTTGGTTTGGATTTCCATATCCACATTGAAAAATAAAAATAGAGCTTTTCCTAAAATTTATGAGCTGACCCGTAACTTCCTCAAAATCCTGTACAACTTCTTTAAAACCTAGAGCCTCCATCTAGGTTGCATTTCCCAAAAGGAAAGTGTCATCCATGAATTGTTGTAATATTATAGGATCAATACCATTAGAAATGATTAAACCATGCAAAAAAATTTCTATCTAGAATCCACACAAAGTCTACTCAAAGTTTCCGCCACAATGATATAAAGGAAAGGAGAAAGGGGATCACCCTACCTCAGACCCCTCCCTGAAGAAAATAAACCCTCTACCTTCCCATTAACTAAAACAGAAAATTTAGGAGTAGAAATGCATTCCATAATGATATTTATAAAATGCCAATGAAAACCCAATTTTCCCAAAATAATTTTTAGGAATCTCCACAAAATTCTGTCATAGGCTTTGTTCATGTCAATTTTAAGCATCATAGCAGCCCTTTTAGAAACTTCAACCGAGTGAACCACCTCATGAATAGTTATCACACTATCTAGAATTTGTCTTCCTTCCACAAAAGCTCCTTGATTTTCTGAAATAAAGTGTTCCAACAAACCTTTTAATCTTGAAGATATAATATTTGTTATTATCTTATACCTTTACACAGGCTTATAGGATGATAATCCAAGAATTCTTCCCCCTTACCCTTAGGAACAAGAGCAATGAAAGTTGTATTAACTTCCTTCAATAATTTTCCACTTTCAAAAAAGTCCTGAAAAGCTTCTTCCACATCCTTATGAATAATATCCCAAAAGGATTGGAAAAACAAAAGCAGAAAACTATCCGGGCCTAGAGATTTATCCCCATCAAGGTCAAAAACAACAGTTGCAATTTCCTTAGAAGATGGGATTTTTATCAGCTCTGTATTTTCCTGATGAGAAATAATAGTTTCAAAAAGATTTGCAATGTCACTTTCCTTACCCAAATCAGGATCCTTATCAGCTGAAAGTAGATGAGAGAAAAATATAACAAATTCCTAAGAAACTTCACCCTGATTACTTACCAACAAACCCCTCTCATCCTCAATTTCCCCAATAGAATTTTTGTTCTTATGCATGGAAGCAGAGAGATGAAAAAACTTTGTATTCCTATCTCCCTCCTTTAACCATTGCACCCTAGAATTTTGTTTCCAATAGGCCTCCTCTTTGGCTTCCAAATTATGATACTCGAACAATAGAGATTTCTCCTTATCTTTCAACTCTATATTCAAACTAGAAGACTCCACCTCTTCCTCCATCCTTTTAAAAGCTTCACTAATCTCATATTTTTGAGAAAAAATGTTACCAAAAGTCTCTTTATTCCAAACCTTCAACCTAAACTTTAAGAGTTTCAATTTTTCCACAAGTTTAAACATGGGATTACCCTAACATTACTTTTCCAACTCATCATTACCTCTTCCTCAAGACCAGGATGTTGAAGCCACATTTTAAATAACCTAAAATTTCTTCCACCTAACTCATTGTTTAGTCTATTTTGAAGGCTAATAGGACTATGATCCGAACCGATTCGAGGAAGAGCCACCACAAACCCAGCTAAATTTTGAAACCAAGAAAGATTTATAAAAAACCTATCCAACCTGATTTGAATCAAATCATCCCCCAATCTCTTGTTTGACCAAGTGAAGAGGGATCCTCTTAATTCAATATCCACCAAATTACAGGAAGTTATAAAGTCAGCAAAATCCTCCATACTATCACTATAAACCCCTGACCCTCCTTTTTTATCTTCCATAAATAGAGGAGTATTAAAATCCCCACCAATTAACCAATTTAACTCATTATACTGACTACGAAAAAGACTAATATCAGCCCAAATATTTCTTCTTCCCAACACTAAATTTGGAGCATAAATATTAGAGCAAATCCACTCAGAACCATCCAATTTCTCTTTAAACAAAATAGCAACATGATTATGAGAATAAAAAAACTTACCTTCTCTATCAACAGGATTCTAGAAAGTTACCACACGCCCAAGCACCCACCGATGACACACTTTGAATCTCAGATCTAAACCAAACTCTATTCGTCACACCTCATTCATTTTATCAATAGACATCTTTGTTTCTTGAATTAAACAAATATCAGGATTATTCTTCTTTCTAAAGGAGGAAAAATATTATGTTTATTATGGTTATTTATCCCCCTTATATTCCATGAGATGACCTTCATTTCAATTTATTTGGAGAAATACTCTCCTCAATGGAGTGTTGTCTTCCTGAATCAATTTCCTTTTTTGCAACTTTCTCCCTCCTATCCCTATTTGTCAAATTTCCTTTTTTTTCTGGAATCTTCCCATAATCTGCTTTACCTTTATCTTGTTTTTGAGAACTTCTTGTATTAAACCTTTTTTCTTCCCTTTTCATCTTTGATTTTTCCAAATTGAAAGAACAAGGAAATTCTTCCATACAAAACATCATTTTCTCCTCTTGAGCGTCCAACATACTTAAAAGTTGCTTTACTAGACTTTGCGGAACACTTATGCCCCCACTAAAATCCTAATCTTCCAAACCCAAATCTTCCTCATTCAAAACCTCCTTTTGATACTGATATTTTTCTCCTTCCTCCTTCGAATCCCTACCCTCCAATACATTTTCATTACTAACTTGAAAATCATTTTTTTGTTCACCTTCCTGTTCCTTTTCCTTATCTTCCAACAAATGAAATTTGTTTAAAGAAACAAAATTTTGTTGTAAAGAACTATCCCCTTCCATCCTAGATTCCTTTTTTTTTTCATACATTTGCTTCCCTTTCTTACCCTCCTTACACTTGCCTTTGCTCGTGTCCCATCCTCCTACATTTCTGGAAGAACAACGGAGAGGCTTCATATTCTACCTTTTGAATCCACTCACCAAACTTAGATTTAAAAAGAATTTATTTTCTTAATAAGTTCCCCATAGAAAACAAAAAAATAGAAATGAGTGTACATTAATCTTGTTCTTTCCCTTGTAACAGGATCAAAAACCACCAACGACCCTAATGCATTTGCTATAGCTGTTAAAATTTCATTTTCCCAAAACTCCATAGGCAAACCCGGAAGCTTAACCCACACAGTAACTCATCTGGTTTCTCCTTAAATGGATCAAATCCTGTAATCCATTTTTTGAATCAAAATACTTGATCTACCCATAAACCATGGACCACCAAGAAAAATATTTTTGCAGTCCTCCTAGTTTGAGAGGTTTATAATAAAAAACCCATTCACATATGAAGCAATTTCAAGTGATCCCTTCGGATTCCACTTTCTTTTTGCCCATTCACGAAACCATTCTACATTCAGGCCTTGATCCATAAAATTTACCAACCAAGGCATACTCCATCCTAGATCTAGCCCGATCTGCTAACCCATCTGGGATATCAAGACTAATCAACCCATCTTTTTCCCTAGCCATAATGTTTTCATTCAGAGGATGATTCACAACATCCTTTCTACATCCCAAAATCTTTTCGGCCCATGAGATAGGTGAAGACAACTTACCTCCTTCTTGTGTCGTACCTGGGACCCCTACCCAATGTCCCTTGATCTCGTGGATCACATGTGTCTTGCGATAGTTCCCGCTCACCTATTTTTTGAAAATACCACTCCCACTCCCACTCATGCTCCATAAAAACTTTTTACGCCAAGTAAAAATCAACACCACTTGGTTTACACCTTTGTTTTCTTGTTGTCCATTTTGGAGACAAAAGAAAACAAAATATATAGATACCTACTAGAAATAATCATCTCCACTACTTTTGTAGTCTTCTTGGATGACCAAGTTGCAATGTTGAAATGAAATATTTGAAAGTGTGAATGGTACATCATCTAGTTCTAGTATCCCCTCTTGTCTCACAACCCATATTGAGACTTAATATAATTGTACTTAGGTTTTCTTATCACTAATTTCTTTTGATTTGTTATGTTTCCCACATTATATTCATACAATTGAGATATTTACATCTTGTTTTCATTCTGAAATTAGGCCTAAATATCTATATTGTATTGTTACATTGCTCACACGCATAGCAATTTCTTGTTATACTTAGATGTAATTTTTACAACCTAGACTTGTCTTGATTTTTGTAAGTGTTGAGGTTGCTTTGTTATTTCTATAACGCCATTTTGATACTAAAATATTACTTTCTCGCAAAGTTTGATTACGTGTCCAAATAGTGTTGTTACTACTCACATTTGTATCATCCATTTTACAACACTTAGACTTTGTTAGTGTTTAGAAACTAGTTTTTAGTATATCTTGTTATAAGATCACATCAACATTATCTTAGCATTTAGGTATTGTTTGTTTCAAACTTGACCTAACTGGTGATATTGTGTTGTCACTATTTAGTTTCAAACCTATCTAGAAAAATCTTAGGGAGTAAACTATTTGTTGTGACTAAATTTTGAGCATTGTACTTCATTGTATTATTCTAGTCAAACTTGCGTCATATATATTACGTTGCTAGGGTAGCTTAGTATTTATTATTTGGTTCTTAGATTCACATTGACCTATTAGATTTGTGGCTGTTTTCTAGTCACATTTTTATGACGAATTAGAATTGTTACGCTGCAAAAAATTTACTAAGGTCCCTCTTTAGTAAACTTTAGTGGGAATCTTTCGCATTGTATCTCTTCTTTTGGGTATGCCTACTACAAGAATGGGATCCTGAAGATTAGAATCCAATATATTTGGAGGTAAAAACCATATTTTAGAGGATAATCTCATGGTTGACCATAGTGGTGGAGAGGAGGATTCTCCTCGTATGAATGTAGAGCATCATCCCGCCAATTTTGACGATTACATTTTTCAAAACAAACATGAGGTTATTATGTATGTTATGGAACTAGGAGCTAAGTTACCTTCCACAGTAGACCCTTCTCTCATTTCCGAATGATTCAAGGAGAAGAAGAAGTAGAACGACCTCATTATACTGTTAATGAAATATTAAACCTAGGTCATGCCTCTACTTCTGCATGATAGAATAATGAGGAGATACCTTTTGAAAATGATGGATATTATCAAGTACATGTTATTAGAGTATGTTGTGAAGATAACGAGGAACATGTTCATCATGCACAACCTCCCCCTAATGAATATCATCACAAAGTACCTATTCAAGAGGTGATGTTAGAACAACAGGTCCAAGCCCTCACTCGCCAATTGGTAAGTTTGGATTCGCATATACAAAAGGAACAACCAAATGTTGGAAATAAGTTACCAAAGGAAAATATAAATATTTATTTCACAAGTTCCCAATAAATACTCCTCGACGGGAGACACAAAGATACCCTTATGAAGAAATTCTCGTAGAGAATAGGGGTGGGAATACACCTAGATTTAATCCTATGTATAGACCTATGCCACCCACACAAGATCCACTCTTCAATCAAGAGTGGTCCACTATGAAGAACACCCTTCTAGCATTGCAAGAAGGAAAAACTGGTAACAATAAGAAATACCAGTTTGATGAGTTGTGCCCTTATCCGTTTGATAGGGCCATGTTATAGGTACCTTTCCCACGACACTTTGATTTTCCAAAATTTGACAAGTATAAGGGAAAAGGTGACCCTCATGACCATATTAAATATTTTTATATGGCATGCCAAGAGGTTGTGTTTAGCAAAAATTATCTTATATGCCTCTTCCCACAAAGTTTAGGAGGATAGGCATTAGAATGGTTTATATGCATCCCCAAGGGATCTATATCCACATGGCCAGAATTAGCTGAACATTTTGTATGTCACTTTTATTTTAATATAGAGAGTGATGTTACCATGTTAGATCTCTATAATGCAAAACAATGAAACAACAAAAAATTCGCTGCTTTCCTACAAAGATGGAGAGGGTTAGCTAGTTGATTCCCTTGTTCCATACCTGAAAAATAGTTAATAAGTATATTTTTTCCCAACCTCCACCTAGACATTATGATACACTTACAAATGCATTGTGGCAACATGTTTCAAGAGGTAATTGAAAAAGGGATTCAAATTGAAAAATCATTGTTAGCTAGGGAACTCTAAAACCTTTTTCCTACTATCATAACGATTCCAAATCTCATGACAAGATAATTTTTTATCGAATAAGAACAAAAACTTCGTTAATAATGGGATATTAGAATCTGATTAAAAGACATTCATAATCACATACCTTCTAATCCTGTAAAGGGAAATCCACCTAAGAAGTATAAATTTCATACTTTCACCCCTCTATCTGAATCCATATTGCCCATATTAAAGTAGTTAGAGGTTGTTAACAATGTTAAGTACTCAAACACATCCCTATGGGGATGAAACATCTATACATCATGGTTTAGGGATAATGAATTTTTCAGATTTCACCACGTATAGGGTCACAAAAATGACAAGTGTTTAAGATTAAAACACTGTATTCAAGACCTGGTCAATAGTTATGATATAGAAGAAGACTTCACCGCCGATACCAAATCTCCAAACGTAAACTTAAGAATCTTCAAAGGTCCTTTTCCCAATCATTAAGAAAATAAAAAATCTGGATTTGAGAAAATCATCTTAGAATAATAATGTTAACTATGTGTCAAACAAAGACCATTTTTATGCCTTGATAGGTTGTGTTGATCCACTCGGTTAGAAAATCGAGACAATTATAATTAAAATTCTAATAGAATCCTTAATTTAAAATCCCTCCCATAACCTTCCCTTACATATTGAGTTGACATGTGATCTTAAACTTTTCATAAAGATGTGTTCTTTTGGTTGTTGGAGAAAATCATGCTTTCTCATTAGATGGATAAATCTTTCCATGTCTTAGACTGAACTCCCTTACTTAAGATCATTAACACTCTCAACAATTGTTGTATTCCTCTTTTTGCATTTCAAGTGTTGAATGGAATGGCTTCCTTGAATCCATTTTATTTTCTTCTTAAGATCAGGTGAGTTTTTTCACTTCTTGTAGGTGAGTTGCAATCTGGTTTAAAAGTTGCAAACTTATCTCTTTATCTGACTCATCCTTGGATCAATTTCAGTGATCCAAGGAATGTTTTAAACCTCCTCAGTTGAATGAATGGTAAATTGACATTCCATAATTGAGGGACATGATGGACTGAAATTTGTTATAACAAGTTCTTTAATCTGTGTGAACGTGTTTCTATTCAGTTGTATGTTGTGCTTAGGTCCTTGAAGATTGATCTTGGCAGTCCATTGCTGACGTAAATGAAATGCAGCCTGTTCATGACATTGGAAGGATTCGGAATCCTAAAACTACAGGATTATCCTACATGGAATCCTAAGTTGGGTAAGAATATATATATACTACCTAGCTATGTTACTTAATTGATTTTATTTCTAACCTAAGCCTTGTGCTAAGGGAGTATGGAAAGGTTTCTAGGCTATTTAAATTAACCTAAAACCTAATGCTATAAGATTATGATATGATCTAACCTAATGCCTAAAACTACTATGTTGTGAATTAATCTAACCTATGTGGAAACTACATAAGGTAATGTGTTAAGGCCTAAGGTAAATATTCCTAAACTAACCTAAGTTTAAGGATCTATCCTAAGCTATTTTAATGGGAACCTAATGGGTCGCATACCTCTAAGGTGATGGTTCCAATGGCATTTAATTGTTGATAAGGTTCTTAAAGGCATACGTACTGCTAGTTTTGGTAGGGGCTAGTTGACTTGCTGAGGCTTATGTGGAAGTTTCACTAAAGATGGAATTGCATGTTAAATGTGAATTGGCATTCACTAGACTTGGGAGGTGGTGGTAAGGAAAGATAAGCGGGAAAATTGGAATTAATGGAAATTTATTGGTCTCGATTTTTGTTCACAAACCGTCTAGGAAACTTGGAAGGCAGATTTGTGGGAGGTTGTTGGTTTTTGCATGCTTTTCATATTTTTCTCTACATGGAGCAAACTAGTTCTTCAACCAACAATTTGACTTGCACTTCTTTGCTATTTTTAACTCACCTAGTCTATTTTCGATCATGGGAAGGTATATGAGGCATTATGAGGAAAGTTGTTGGTTGGTTGATCTTTTGTGGAGGAGAAAAGGAGTTGGAAGCTCATTTGAAGTCTCCTTCGATTTGGTAGAAGCACTATCAGGCATGATAGGCTCTAACCATTAAGATCTCTTGCTTTCTTCTAAACGTTTCATTAAAATGACTCTGCTCTTTTGAGATTCTTGGCTTGCATGTTTTATCTAGTTATTTTCTTGCTGGGTTTTGTAATCTCTGGTAAATTTGGGTTTGAATCCTTGGCAAAAATTAGTGTATGTCCTAGAAACTTTCTTTGTAAGGGTTAAATAGCTAAGCATGTATGAGAAACTTGTTTCTATGGCTCTGCATGTCATTTCTTGAACCGGTATTGGAAAGGTTGAGGCTATGACTGACCTTTGTCATTTGGTTACTTGGTTCTATGTTTTGGGAACCTTGAGTTCCATCTGATCTTTCTTTAGGAGCTCGTGTTTGTTGAGCTTGAGCTTATATTTTAGCTCGTACTTAAACTTGTGTTTGAGCTCATGTTTATTTAATCCTGTCTTTGAGTTCATGTTTAATTGAGCTTGATTCGGTGTTAGTATTTGATATGAGTTTGTGTTGGAGGTTCTTGTTACTCTAAACCATGTTTGGAAGCTTGGTTAATCTTGAGACTATTGTTTGAAGTCCGTATGTAGCTCTGTACTCATGTTTATTCCTATATTATTCGGGACTATTAATGGGAGTTCATAACATATACAACACTCGTATTTTATTACTTGTATGGTTTCAAACTTTGGTGAGAAACTTGTGTTTGTTGGAGTTGGAAATAGGGATTTTGATAAGATGTAAACAGATAATGGAAGCCCTCTACTATTCTAGAACTATTAATAGGTATTTGTATTATATATTGCCTCGTATTAAGATACTGGTGTATATCTGAACTCATGTTGGAGATTTTGTGATTTGACACTGTACATTTAATTTGTTACTTAGTGTGTGGAATTCATAACTGCAACGAGGTATCGGTTCTGTTCTGGTATCTTTTTTTGGTTTTCTTTGTTTAAGATATAAACTGGAATGGGAACATGTTGTTGCCCTGAACCTGTAAATATTCTCTTGAGTGGTCCTGAACCTTTGTGAGAAGTTTTTGTTCAACATTGTGCTCGGATTTTGTATTTTTGAGTTCTGAACTGGTCGTATTATAGACATGTTTGATTTGGTTTTGGTATTGAATTGGGTTTTTACTTGCTTTTATGGTTTAAGCTCATAACTCTTTTGAATCGAACTACTTGCTCAAAGAAAAACTAGAAGAGTGGTTTAATTGGGTTGTTGGGTAATCTCTTCGAGATCTTGACTGAAATATCTTGTTGGTTTATTGTTCTTCTTGGAACCCCGATCTATTTGCTCTTATAATAAGATGTTGAAATTTATTATAATATAGTTTCTATCTTGGCTGAGCTCATGGGTAATTCAAAGTTAGTTTTCTATTCGGGTTTTTACACCTCTTGTTGGGTCCATTAAGTGAATACCCGAGTCTTTTAAAAGGTTAAGGAAATTGTGATTCCTTAGGGATAGTGTGTTGTTTTTGAACCTTACTGCTATGTTGTTCTGAACTAAAAATGAACTCATGCTTTATTATGGTAAAGAATGTCAGGGAGATTGCAGTACGTTTTCTTCTTACATTGAGTTGGCTTTGTTCTCTCTTCTGGGAGCTATTGTATGAGCTTATTGTTTGGATTAGAAAGGGGAATTTGTTGTTAAGTGTAATGAGATGATTTAAGGATTGAATCATATTTTGAAAAGTTCCTTTTCTAGGTTGTTTGGTTAAGTTCATTTGATTGAAACCTTCATTAATTATTCTCTTAGGAAATGGAGATTTATTATGTTGATTAGTCTTCTTGTACATATCATTTGACTGATCTAATGTAGAAAGAGATTAGATGATTAGGTTTGTTGAATAGAAAATGTAAACTGGTTGGTTGACTGTTTGATTCTATATTCACTCTTGGATTGAAATGGGATTCTGTTCTGATGAATATCTTAAATGCTGAAGTTTAAGGTAGTTGTCCTTTAAATGAGGCAGTCATATTCATGTTATGAACCTGTTTTTGTTTTCGGATGTTTTGTGTTTGGGCATAGTTTGTAATGGGTATTCTTCTTCTTTTTCTTAGGAGTTAGATGAATCATCCTAATGAGAACCATGTTGTAAACCCTTCTTTTGGCTTAAAGAAAAGATAAATGTTGTATTCTATTATGATAGAATTGGGAACAATGAGATGATATGATCTGTTGTTTTCTTAAGGATAATTGATAGGATCAATTAAACTTTAATTCTGTAAGGCAGATGTTGTGGATTATATTTTGTTCTCCTCTTAGAAGGGAATTCAGATTGGTTAATGTACTTATTTTCGATTGTTATTACTTATATTGGTATGTATGATATATTAATTGTCTCATTAAAGCAGAGTTGTTTTAATGGAACAATTAGTGGAATGCAATTCATTTTAAGGCTTAGTGCTTATCATGCTCAGTTCATTGAACTGACCCGTGCTAACAATTTTTGCAGATGGACTTCGTAAGTGATAAAAGAAGGCTAAACTTATGAGATGCATTGGCTGATTTAAATTTGATTCCTTGTGAAGAATTCTGATTCGTTCTTGAGATTGTATTGAAAAATAAAAGTAGTATTATTTTAGGATGAAGGTGGTTGTTATGCAGTACGCCTAAAGTGCATAAGGCTTGTAAATGTATAAGTTATAAAGATGAATTGAAAGCTGAGAATTTACTTGTATTGGTTGTGTAAATTATCTTGTACTTGTATGAAAAAGATGGATTTCTATCTTGTTGATATTCTTCATATTATTTATATGCTTAATTGGTTATCCTTGATAAGTTGGATAAAGGGATTTAGTTCAATTTCCCTAATCAAAATGCAGCTTTTAAGTTGTTGCAGAATATGATGTTCTTATCTAAACTATATTATATGGTAATGTAATGTGTGTTGAACATACATTAAGAAATGTGGATACTGGGTAGGATATACCCTAACACTTAACATGTAGATAAAGACTCTTTATCTTTCTTAATTGAATATAAACCAAAAAGGTATGTTAATGTGATTACAATTTATTAGACTTCATTTTGTATGAAGTCTACTTTAATTGGATATATACTCAAACATTGAACCTGTCTAAAAGTTATTGTACTTCTTAAATGAAACTTGATAACGTTGTTCGGTTACGGTTAATTGGCAGTTTAACTATGTGATCAAACATTAAAAACAACCATAAGTATAACAAAGTTCTTCATGGACTAAATAAAGAAAATTTAGGAAAGAACTTATTAAGTGTTGGGTTAGGGTTTGGCAGGGTTGTTGTAATCTAGAAATAATCTAAACTAACAAAGTATTAACAATCTCCTTGGGGGTATGTACATCTCGATGAGGTAGTTTTTGTAGGATGTTGGCACACAAACTGCAGGGGCTGTACTTTCGAGAAGGCTTGGGTCTTCTCAAGAATACAACGTTGTAGTTGACATGTGGCATCACCCTACCACATTGATCATCTAGATCTACACACAATAGGAACTCAGACTTGAACTTAGTTTCTCTCTAGGTCCGGATAGGAGCATATTTAGGATATGAATTAGCTTCCAATGGCTCAAGGTATGTTGGCACATCCATGGACGACTTAGGTCAACCAAGTATGCCCATTTACCCTAAGCCATTGTGAGCATCTTCCTATAATAGGTTATGTTCCTATCTAGGGCTAGGGTTAAACCTAGAACAAGTGGATTGATGGTAGTCAAAAAAGACCAATCATGATAATTGAGGAGTGAGGTGAAGGACGTATTCCAATATGACAAGTATGTCATCTAGGAATAGTGACATACATAATATGTTATAAATATTTGGCCAAAGTATCACAAACTATTGGTTGCATTGTCCTATGTCACCAAGTTTAAAACAACATGATATCAGATGAATATTGGTAGTAGATATTCAGATATGTTCTTTAAACAGATCACTCAATACCCGATGTAGGGTAGGATGACAAAGTATAAAGTATACAATTATATGCATACATAAGATAACATAAATATTTGATACATAAGATATGGAATGAATAGATCGGTGAATCACCGAGTCATTACAACTGCATATGTTTATCCATTGAATTTGATTGGCATGGAATGTTTGTTCTAAATAATGCTATATTTAGAATAGTGAACACTATAAAAAAAAATTCCCTTGTTTCTAAAGTCTTAAAATGGGAATGTTACATCTTGGTATCAGAGCTAAAGGTTGCAGCTCTTGGACCTATTGTGTCCATAATCTAATAAAACTTAAATTTTCTTGTAACAGAAAATGGTGAGAATAAGAGGAAACATTGCAAATAACCCTCCACCTGAGGAAGGAGCAGCAACATCCCAAAACTTAATGAGATCCTTGCTTCCCTATTGGACACAAGAGATCATTTGGCTATTCTTGAACAACAAGTAATGGGTAATGAGAAGGAAGAAGAAGCTAATAAGAATAATCAGCCACCTTCGGGGACAATGCCAATGTGGGTGTTGATAATAACAATGTTAATATACATGTTTAACCTGAGAAAAAAAGGCTAGGCTAGTAGCAAAACTCACTAATGACTTAAAAATGATAATTCCACCCAAGTTTGATGGCACCACATTAGGAGATGGGGTTGAGAACTAGCTCAGCAAAATGGAAAAATACTTTGCAATAAGAAATTTCTCAAAATAAACAAAGGCAATATGGGGAGCATATCAACTTTCTTATGAAGCATCTTCGTGGTGGGACAACTGCAAGGCTAAGTTGAACATTGATGAATATAATATCACATGGGACCAATTTAAAGGTTACTTTAGGCAATGATGGCTGCCACAACTCTACTATGATCATAAAATGACTGAATTTCAGAACTTAGCTCAAGGAAAGCTAACTATAACTGAGTATTGGGAGTGATTTACAAAACTCCTTAAATATGTGCCTCAGTACCAAACTGATGAGAAGTTCAGGATACGGAAATTCATCATGGGATTGAATCCCATTATAAGAGGAGAGGTGGATGTTCATATCCCAACCATGATGGAAGGGGTTGTTGAAAAATCCATAAGGCAGAACAAAAATTAAAGGTAATTTCTGCTCACAAGGAGGAAGTAAGGAAGAAGAATCCCAAATCCTCTTCATCATCTCTTGCACCCAAGAAAGGACCATGGAAGAAATTCGGAAGGAAAAGTAAGTTTGCATTTGATACAAATAAGAAAGCAGCAATAAACAAGGTAGCCGTGGTAATGCACGAAACAATTTTGCCAAAAACAATAATAATAGATAAAGTCCTATGGGGGTCTAGATGATAACTCTAAGGCTGGAAATAAACCCGAGCCTAGGAAGGGACTTGTAGGAGGTTGTTATAACTATGGAAAATATCATTATGCAAATCAATTTCCTTTGAAGAAGGATGATCATAATCAGCAACACAAGATACACACTGCAGTAGCTGACAAGTAGGTTCAGAAACAAGCCACACCCATAGAAGTTCTAGGTAAGTTATTTGGCTTAACAATAACTATTTTTTTATACTGGAGCTATTGAATGTTTTATTTCTAGTAAATTAGCATCAAAATTAAAAATAAAAGATGGAAACATGGATAAAACATGGACTGTATAGTATGGTAATAATGTTGTTCATACGGTTAGTATGTGTCTTTTTGGAGCAATCCTTGATTTACCTAACTTTTCCATAGAGGTTGATCTTTATGTTACACCTTTAGGGTCTTATGATGTAATCATAGGTGTTAATTGGTTAGTAGAACATAAGGCTAAAGTGGACTGTTTTGAAAAACACGTTAGTTGTTTAGATGACCTGCAGAAAACATCGAGATTCAGGGTGTGAAACGTGAGATTTCTGTTAGAAAACTGTTAGCTATGCAACTTAAAAATGCCAAAAATAAAGGATGTACCTTATATGCAGTAAAAATTACTGAATCAATAGAAGAGAGCAGTGATATTATGGAACGATATCCACTGTATTATGAGACTTCAGTGATGTATTTCTAGAAGAATTTCCAGGTCTTCCACCCAAAAGGGAATTTGATTTCACGATTGAGATCAAGCCTGGAACTGAACCTATTTCTAAGGCACCGTATCGAATGACTACTACCAAATTAGTAGAGCTTAAGGCTCAGTTGCATGAAATTTTATCTCAAGGTTTGATTAGACCAAGTGTTTCACCTTGGGGAGCACCCGTAATTTTTGTGAAAAAGAAAGATGGAACACTTAGATTGTGCATTGATTACAAAATGTTAAACAAGGAAACAATCAAGAATAGATATCCACTCCCTAGGATTAATGATTTATTTGATTAGATGTGTGGAGCATCGATATATTCTAAGATATATCTTTGATCTAGATATCATCAATTGTGAATTAAGGATGAGGATATTCATAAAACAACTTTCAAAACAAGGTATGGACATTATGATTTTACGGTTTTACCTTTTGGATTAACTAATGCACCTATGGCATTTATGAATTTAATGAATAATATCTTTCAAGAATACTTGGATAAAAATTTTCTCGTATTCTTGGACAACATTCTCATATATTCTAAAAGCATTGAGGAGCATCATGAGCATTTGAAAATAGTTTTGGAAATTCTGAGAAAGAGACAACTATTTGGTAAGTTGTCTAAATGTTCCTTCTATGACACAGAAGTGCACTATCTGGGACATGTAATAAGTAAATATGGAATTACTATAGATCCTTCTAAAATTATAGCTATAACCGAGTGGCCTGCACCAAAGAATGTACATGAAGTTAGAAGCTTCATGGGACTTGTTGGCTACTATAGGAAATTTGTAAAATATTTTTCTAAGATAGTTGCACCAATAACTTCCTTACAGAAGAAAGATAAAAAGTTTTTTTGGAGTGAGAAATGTGAAATTTCATTTAAAACCTTGAAGGAACAGTTAACTTTATCACCTACTCTTGCAATATCAGATCCTAATGGATATTTTATGGTGGTAATTGATACATCCGGTGAAGGTCTAGGAGGTATTTTGTTACAAAGTGGTCATGTTATAGCATACGAAAGTAGAAAACTTAAGGTACATGAGTTGAATTATTCTCCACATGATTTCAAGCTTGCTTGTCATTGTTCATGCACTTCAAGTTTGGAGGCATTATCTGCTTGGTAAACCATTTGAGTTGAAAAATAATCATCTTGGGCTGAAGTACATTTTCACTTAGTAAAATCTAAATGCAAGACAGTGAAGGTGATTAGAGTTTTTGTCTCAATATGATTTTGATATAAGTTACATTAAAGGAAAAGAAAATAAAGTGGTTGATGCTCTAAGTCGGAGGGAAGCACATTTATGCTCTTATAACACTTAGAACTCGTTTAAGGATGAAGTAAAAGTGTTATAGAATCGATTCTTACTTTCAACAAGTAAAAGTAGCAATTGCTGCAAATTCTAATGATTTGAGGTATAAAGGTTTTTGCTTTGATAGAGAAGGAATCTTACGATTTGAAAACAGAGTCTATGTACCTACACTAAATGATTTGAGAAATAAATTGTTAGTTGAATTTCACAATTTACCTTTTCTCGGATAGCATGGCATTACAAAAATTCTTGTTGATATAAAACAACAATATTTCTGGAAAGGAATGAAAAATATGTTCTAAACCTTGTGACACATTTTCTTGAGTGCCAACATGTTAAAGCGGAACATATGCACCCAGCCGGTTTGTTGTATCCTCATAGCATACCGCAGTACAAATGGCAAGTAATAAGCATGGATTTTGTACAAGGGTTACCTATGTCAAGAAATAAGCATGATGTTATCTTAGTAGTTGTGGATAAACTAACAAAGGTAGCACATTTTATTGTTGGAAATATGAAGGATGATTCTCCTATTTTGGCAAGAAGATTTGTACATGAAATTTTTAGATTACATGGAGTACCTGAGTTAATCATTTTGGATAGAGATCCTAGAATGATGTCAATATTTTGGCAAACGCTTAATGCAGCTCTAGGAACTAAGCTAAATTTCAGTTCTGCATATCATTTGGAAATAGATGGATAGACTGAAAGAGTAAATTAGGTTTTGGAAGATATGTTATGAATGTATTGCATGGATCAATAGTATAAGTGGGAAGAGTATCTTCCATTAGTTGAATTCGCATACAATAATACATATCATGCTTCTCTTAAGATGGTACCTTTTAAGGCATTATATAGAATAAAATACGTAGAACCCCTATTAGTTGGGATAACATAGAAGATAGAGAGGTAATTAGACCTGAAATTCTTACTGAAATGGAACAACAAGTTAAATCGATTCATGAACTCTTGAAAGAAGCAACAGATAGGAAAAAGAGTTACACTAACATAAAGAGGGTTGATAGGAAATTTGAACTTGGTGAGAAATTCTTTCTTCGTGTTAAACAGAAAAAGAGTTCTATAACTTTTGGCAAAGCTGCCATGTTATCACCTCATTATGTGGGACCTTTTGAGATAGTTGAAGTAATCAACCCTGTAGCTTATCATTTAGCATTGCCTCCTACTTTGTCATGAATGAATGGTGTTTTCCATATTTCTTTTCTTAAGAAATACATTTCATATTTATCACACATGTTAAATTGGAATTCCTTGCAGGTCCAAGACCTAGGAATAATCGTGGTTAAACCCATACGAGTGCTTGAAACTCACCAGTTGCATTTGAGAAATTGAGAAATAAGTCAATGTAAAGTCCAGTGGGACCAGTTTAATGAAGATAGTGCAACTTGGGAAAACCTAGAGGATATGAAAACTTATTTTCCATATCTATTTAAACAGAATTGATTCTGTGGATTGTTAGAAATTTTGTGATTTTTCTTCTATATATGACTATAAGTATGCCTAGTTTTGGGTAGATATTTATAAGAATTGAACAAACAACTATTTAATGTTGATTTCTAGAACTATAAGTTTTTGATATATTTGACTTATGATAAGAGAAGTGAATGAATTGATTGTCATTGATATAAATTGTTAAAATGAGGTAATCATCGGGATGATGATTCTTTTTAGGAGGGAAGCATGTAACACCCTCGACAATTGTTATATTCCTCTTTTGCATTTCAAGTGTTGACATGTGATCTTCTTCTAAAGATGTGTTCTTTTGGTTGTTGGAGATCATGCTTGATATGGATAAATCTTTTCTGTTCTTAAGATCATTAGACTGGAATGGAATGGCTTCCTTGAATCCATTTTTCACTTCTTGTAGGTGAGTTGTAATCTGGTTTAAAAGTTGCAAACTTATCTCTTTATCTGACTCATCCTTGGATCAATTTCAGTGATCCAAGGAATGTTTTAAACCTCCTCAGTTGAATGAATGGTAAATTGACATTCCATAATTGAGGGACATGATGGACTAAAATTTGTTATAACAAGTTCTTTAATCTATGTGAACATGTTTCTATTTAGTTGTATGTTGTGCTTAGGTCCTTGAAGATTGATCTTGGCAGTCCATTGCTGACATAAATGAAATGCAGCCTGTTCATGACATTGGAAGGATTTGGAATCCTAAAACTAAAGGATTATCCTACGGAATCCTAAGCTGGGTAAGAATATATACTACCTAGCTATGTTACTTAATTGAATTTTTATCCTAACCTAAGCTTTGTGCTAAAGGATTATGGAGAGGTTACTAGGCTATTTAAATTAACCTAAAACCTAATGCTATAAGATTATGTGATGATCTAACCTAATGCCTAAAACTACTATGTTGTGAATTAATCTAACCTATGTGGAAACTACCTAAGGTAATGTGTAAGGCCTAAGGTGATTAATTCTAAACTAACCTAAGTTTAAGGATCTATCCTAAGCTATTTAAATGGGAACCTAATGGGTTGCATGCATCAAAGGTGATGGTTCCAATGGCATTTAATTGTTGATAAGGTTCTTAAAGGCATACGTACTGCCAGTTTTGGTAGGGGCTAGTTGACTTGGTGGAGGCTTATGTGGAAGTTTCACTAAAGATGGAATTTCATGTTAAATGTGAATTGGCATTTGCCAGACTTGGGAGGTGGTGGCAAGGAAAGATAAGTGGGAAAATTGGAATTAATGAAATTTATTGGTCTCGTTTTTGTTCACAAACCATCTAGGAAACTTGGAAGGTAGATTTTTGGGAGGTTGTTGTTTTTACATGCTTTTCAGATTTTTCTCTTCATGGATCAGACTGGTTCTTCAAACCAGCAGTTTGACTTGCACTTCTTTGCTATTTTTAACTCACCTGGTCTATTTTTGATCATGGGAAGGTATATGAGGAATTCTGAGGAAATTTGTTGGTTGGTTGATCTTTTGTGGAGGAGAAAAGGAGTTAGAAGCTCGTCTAGAAGTCTCCTTTGATTTGGTAGAAGCGCTATCAGGAATGATAGGCTCTAACCATTAATATCTCTTGCTTTCTTCTAAATGTTTCATTAAAATGACTCTGCTCTTATGAGATTCTTGGCTTGCATGTTTTATCTAGTTATTTGCTTGCTGGGTTTTGTAATCTCTGGTAAATTTGGGTTTGAATCCTTGGCAAAAATTAGTGTATATCTTGGAAACTTTTTTTGTAAGAGTTAAATAGCTAAACATGCATGAGAAACTTGTTTCTATGGCTCTGCAAGTCATTTCTTGAACCGTTATTGGAAAGGTTGAGGCTATGACTAACCTTCGTTGTTGGTTACTTGGTTCTGAGTTTTTGGGAACCTTGAGTTCCATCTGATATTTCTTTAGGAGCTTGTGTTTGTTGAGCTTGAGCTTATATTTTAGCTCGTACTTAAACTTGTGTTTGAGCTTGTGTTCATTTAATCCTGTCTTTGAGTTCATGTTTAATTGAGCTTGATTTGGTGTTAGTATTTGATATGAGTTTGTGTTGGAGGTTCTTGTTACTCTGAACCATGTTTGGAAGCTTGGTTAATCTTGAATTTGTTGTTTGAAGTCCGTATGTAGCTTTGTACTCATGTTTATTCCTGTATTATTTAGGACTATTAATGGGAGTTCATAATGTATACAACACTCATATTTTATTACTTTTATGGTTTTAAACTTTGGTGAGAAACTTGTGTTTCGTTGGAGTTGGAAATAGGGATTTTGATAAGATGTAAACAGATAATGGAAGCCCTCTATTATTTTGAACTATTAATAGGTATTTGTATTATATAATGCCTCGTATTAAGATACTTGGTGTATATCTAAACTCATGTTGGAGATTTTGTGATTTGACACTATACATTTAATTTGTTACTTAGTGTGTGGAATTCGTAAATGGAACAAGGTATCGGTTCTGTTCTGGTATCTGTTTTGGGTTTTCTTTGTTTAAGATATAAAATGGAATGGGAACATGTTGTTGCCCTAAACCTGTAAATACTCTCTTGAGTGGTCCTAAACCTTTATGAGAATTTTTTGTTCAACATTGTGCTCGGATTTTGTATTTTTGAGTTCTAAACTAGTCGTATTATAGACATGTTTGATTTGGTGTTGGTATTGAATTGGGTTTTTACTTTCTTTTATGGTTTAAGATCATAACTCTTCTGAATTGAACTACTTCATCAAAGAAAAACTAGAAGAGTGGTTTAATTGGGTTGTTGGGTAATCTCTTCGAGATCTTGACTGAAATATCTTGTTGGTTTATTGTTCTTCTTGGAACCCTGATCTGTTTGCTCTTATAATAAGATGTTGAAATTTATTGTAATATAGTTTCTGTCTTGGCTGAGCTCATGGGTAATTCAGAGTTAGTTTTCTATTCGGGTTTTTACACCTCTTGTTGGGTCCATTAAGTGAATACCCGAGTCTTTTAAAAGGTTAAGGAAATTGTGATTCCTTAGGGATAGTGTGTTGTTTCTGAACCTTACTGCTATGTTGTTCTAAACTAAAAAATGAACTCATGCTTTATTATGGTAAAGAATGTTAGGGAGATTGCAGTACATTTTCTTCTTACATTGAGTTGGCTTTGTTGTCTCTTCTGGGAGCTATTGTATGAGCTTATTATTTGGATTAGAAAGTGGAATTTGTTGTTAAGTGTAATGAGATGATTTAAGGATTGAATCATATTTCTGAAAAGTTCCTTTTCTAGGATATTTGGTTAAGTTCATTTGATTGAAATCTTCTGTTAATTATCCTCTTAGGAAATGGAGATTTATTATGTTGATCAGTCTTCTTGTACATATCATTTGACTGATCTGATGTAGAAAGAGAATAGATGATTAGGTTTGTTGAACAGAAAATGTAAACTGGTTGGTTGACTGTTTGATTCTATATTCACTCTTGGATTGAAATGGGATTCTGTTCTGATGAATATCTTAAATGTTGAAGTTTAAGGTAGTTGTCCTTTAAATGGCGCATTCATATTCATGTTATGAACCTGTTTTTGTTTTTGGATGTTTTGTGTTTAGGCATAGTTTGTAATGGTCATTATTCTTCTTTTTCTTAGGAGATAGATGAATCATCCTAATAAGAAGCATGTTGTAAACCCTTCTTTGGCTTAAAGAAAAGATAAATGTTTTATTCTATTATGATATAATTGGTAATAATGAGATGATATGATCTGTTGTTTTCTTAAGGATAATTGATAGGATCAATTAAACTTTAATTCTATAAGCAGATGTTGTGCATTATATTTTTTTCTCCTCTAAGAAGGGAATTTAGATTGGTTAATGTACTTATTTTCTAATTGTTATTACTTATACTGGTATGTATGATATATTAATTATCTCATTAAAGTAGAGATGATTTAATGGAACAATTAGTGAATTGCAATTCATTTTAAGGCTTAGTGCTTATCAAGCTCAGTTCATTAAACTAACCCATGCTAGCAATTTTTACAGATGGACTTCGTAAGCGATAAAAGAAGGCTAAACTTATGAGATGCATTGGCTGATTTAAATCTGATTCCTTGTGAAGAATTATGATTTGTTCTTGAGATTGTAATGAAAAAGAAAAGTAGTATTCTTTTAGGATGAAGGTAGTTCTTTATCAAGACACACCTAAAGTGCATAAGGATTGTAAATTTATAAGTTATAAAGATGAATTGAAAGATGAGAATTTACTTGTATTAGTTGTGTAATTTATCTTGTACTTGTATGAAAAAGATGGATTTTTATCTTGTTGATATTATTCATATTATTTATATGCTTAATTGGTTATCCTTGATAAGTTAGATAAAGGTATTTTGTTTAATTTCCTAATCAAAATGCAGCTTTCTATGCTATAGAATATGATGTTCTTATCAAAAATATATTATATGGTAATGTAATGTGTGTTGAACATACATTAGGAAATGTGGATACTAGGTAGGATATACCCTAACACTAAACATGTAGATAAAGACTCTTTATCTTTCCAAATTGAATATAAACCAAAAAGTTATGTTAATGTGATTACAATTTATTAGACTTCATTTTGTATGAAGTCTACTTTAATTGGATATATACTCGAACGTTGAACCTATCTAAAAGTTATTGTACTTCTTAAATGAAACTTGATAACGTTGTTCAGTTACGGTTAATTGGTAGTTTAACTGTGTGATCAAACATTAAAAACAACCATAAGTATAACGAAGTTCTTCATGGAATAAATAAAGTAAATTTAGGAAAGAACTTATAAAGTGTTGGGTTAGGGTTTAGCGGGGTTGCTTGGAATCCGAAATAATCTAAACTAACAAATTATTAACAATCTCCTTGAGGGTATGTACATCTCGATGAGGCATTTTCTGTAGGATGTTAGAACCATGTCATTACATACATAAGATACGAAGATAACATAAATATATCGGTAGCTTACCGAGTTATGGAATGAATAGATCGGTGAATCACCGAGTCATTACATCTACATATGTTTATCCATTGAATTTGATTGGCATGGAATGTTTGTTCTAAATAATGCTATATTTAGAACAATGAATAATATAAAAAAAATTCCCTTATTTCTAAAGTCTTAAAATGGGAATTTTACACACCATGCAGTCATGCTATCAATGTATCATGAGTGTCTAAAGTTATAGCATGAAGGATAGAAACTTACTTGTATAATGGGATCCCAAACCTTTTACTCATTACAGAGCATTATCGGGTTATTTTCCCACTATCTACGAGTTTCCCTCTATAGAGATTATTATTCTTGTCTAGTCCCGCACCCTCACTTCATGAGTTGATCCAAACACCCTAACTCTCGGTGTGATGAGTGCAAATACATAGGAATATCCTTTTTCTATGTGGGAGATGAAATTCATAGGTAACAACTATCGTAGTCCATGTTGAGTATTCCACTAGGGAACAATGATATGTCATTCTTTATTGAACATCTAAGAACACCAACATACGACATACCACAGTCCTATTTGGTGAGTGAATTTGTTGGTCCCTTTTCACCATGGTATGCTGAAATCTTTAATTACCTCCATGATGGAACCTTTCCCACTAACATTTCTCATGCTTGAAAAATGTAACCTCATCTACAATATATCCCACTATACCCTACTTGGGGGCACCCTCTTTTGCCAAGGCTATGATGGGAATCATTGCAATTTTTAAGTTTGGAAGAATCTATCTAAGCATTTAAAGAGTTACACAAAGGCATTTTTGGGGCTCATACTAATGGGATCATCCTTACGAAGAAAATACTCAGAGTAGGATATTATTGGCCTACCATGGAGCATGACTATTGTAACCATGTGAATAAATGTGTGGATTGTCAAAATTATGAAAACTTGATACATGTGTTGGTGTAATCCTTGCATCCTTTCATAACCCCTTGGCTGTTCTCAAAGTGGGGTCTTGATCTAATAGGAAAACTTAACCTTGTCTCTTCAAATGGTCATAAATTCATCATTACTGCAACTGAATACTTTATGAAATGGGTAGAGGTTGTTCCTCTCACCTATGTTGAAGGTGCCTAAATCTCTAAATTTATCATGAACCATATCATCTATCGATACAATATCCCTTATGTTATTATCACTAATAATGGTAAGCCATTTAAAAATAAAACTATGAAATCACTCTACAAACGCTTTCAAATATCCCTCAAGTTCTTGACCCCCTATTACACTCAAGGTAATTGGAAATCCAAGGCTTTGTACAAAACCATGATTCACATTATGGAGAAGATTGTGAGCAAGACAGAGCCATGACTCACATTGAAAAATTCACCCTACCCTTTGGGAATTCAAAACATCTATCTGCACCCCTACATGTGGCACTCCATACTCCTTAATATTTGTCATAGAATTTGTATTACCTTTAGAGATTGAGATCCCTTATTTGTAGATTGAGCTAAGGGACTACCTGAATGAAGAGGAGGATTACAGAGTATCTCTAATGATAGAGTTAGAGATATTAGATGAGAAAATACTTCATGCTCTCAATCACCTTAAAGTGTATCAGGATTGATTATAATGAAGCTACAATAAAAGAGTAATACCTCGTCAATTTAATGTAGGAGACTTGGTGTTAAAAGAGAATCAAAATAACACCAATAAATATCATGAAAAGAAAGGGAAATTTGAGCCTAATTGGCTAGGACCATATGTTATGGTTACCAAGTTTAGTTTAGGTGCCTATAAGCTTTCCTATGCAGATGGCTAAGAGCTTCAAGAACCCATGAATGAAATTCATCTTAAGCACTTCTATGCTTAAGTATGGGGTCTCTAAAATTACCGAGAAAATAATTTTTTTATAAAAACAACAAAAGAAAAAGATAAATAAAAAGGTGCATCCATTAGTGAAAACCACACAATGGTGGCATTTTGGACAATTCCTGTTGGTGGCGAATCACAGCACCCCTAAGTGTCTGTAACTTGATGGGTTGCGACTCTCAGTGTGATTACATAACATGGAGATTTTCCCAAGTGTGGGACCTTGTGAATCGGGAAAGCTCTCCGGATGAAGGCCAGTTCCTATTCCTCTGTTCAAATGCACACATAAAAATGCGGAGGGTTTACTCAAAAACCTAATCTAACTTGCCAAGGAGACAAGGTAAGAAGATGCGTAAAAATAAAACTAAACTAACAAAGGTGATGCACCGAGGAATGAAGAACATCTGCCTTGCCAATAAACACAAACCATTAAAATGTAATGCAAGATCATGCAAAGATAACCAGATTTTGCAATGAAAGATCAAGAGGATGAAAATAAACACATAGAGGGTTGAGAATCATCCACAGGACATGCATTATCTGCTCCAAATATTGATCTGATAAACTACAAAATTCCAAGAGGCAAAGTTGCATTACAGTTTTAAATGGGAGGTTTGAACTCCACAAACTCACCTACCAAAGAGAAGAAGGAGGGGCAAAACAAGAATTTCCAACCTTTAGAAAGAAGCCACTCCTTAAAATTTATAGGAAGAATGAGAGAGGGAAGAGAGATGAAATCCAAATCTACCCCAACCACCTCTAGGTTGTATTTAATTCATCTCATTATGGTGGTAGGTGAGAACCCTAGCAAACCCAAAAAGTGGTGAATTGTATTTTTCATTTTTAAGAATTTGTTCTCACCCAATTAAAGATATCCAGTCGTAGTTGGGTATAGGACCTCGTAATCTTTCCGAAAATTCCAACCTTGCATTAATCCGAGCTCCCTGTGAAAAGTTATGGCCATTTGAATATTTTTGTCGTGGTTTGCTTTACAAGGTGTCAACGCTCAAAATGTTGTGCCTCCTGAAGATGCGCCTCGTTGTAACTATCCTCATGTCGACATCTTCTTACCTACTCCATGGGTGCATACATTTTCATGTTGACATCTTCTTACCTGCGCCATGGGCGCGACTATTTTTGTGTCGACACCTTCTGATGTGCGCCTTCAACCTGCGCCATGGGCGTGACTTTTGCATGTTGACACCTTCTTACCTACGCCATGGGTGCATCCATTTTCATGTCGACATTTTCTGCTTTGCACCTCCAACCTGTGCCATGGGCGTGACTTTTTGCATGTCAACACCTTCTTACCTGCGCCATGGGTGCATCCATTTTCATGTCGACATTTTCCGCTTTGCGCCTCCAACTTGCGCCCATGGGCACATCCATTTTCATGTTGACACCTTCTTACCTATGCCATGGGCATGACTATTTTCATGTTGAAACCTTCGATGTGTGCCTTCAACCTGCACCTTGGGCTGTTGGTGGTGACGTAATAAATATCGGGCTTTGATTTTCTCTTATTTTCGTTTTCTTTTGCTTGTCTATATCTACCCAGGGGAAGATATTTACAACAATTCCTTTAGTAAAAATTAGTTTCTCGTGCCATTAGAGGGTCTCATTATTCACAAGAATTTCAGGTTTAAGGGTATGACATATTTTTCCTAAGTGGTCTTTTTCCTTTTTCTGAGTCCCTTGTGAGCCTACTCCTCTTTTCCCTTATCCGGTTGATCCAACCTTTTGAATGTGGAGAATTTGACTTTGAATGAACCCATCTTGCACTAGGGAAACTTCACAAAGATTAATTCTAGCACATAACATGTGGCAGTATGCCCTTGTATATCCCATCTAATCTTTGGGGGCATCCACGTTTCTTCATTTCCTTGCATGTTCGCTTTGGAAAAGTTTTAGAAAACATCAAAAACATTTGTATAATGTTTGAAAACCCCAAAACATATAGATATGTTCCTTGAAAAATAAAAACATTCAAATATGTTTCATAAAAAAACTCCAAAACAATAGAAAATTGTCTTAGAGGTAATACCCAAAAACAACAAAAAAGGTCCCAAAACTGTCCCACAAAAACAAAGTAGTAGTTTTCTTACTTTTAGTTGGTTTGTATGGTTTTTAGTTGCATTAATTTTTTGTATTGTGTACTTTAAGTTGGATTCACTTGCTTACTTAGATTGAATGTTATTTTAATTTGTGGTGCATTGCATTGAGTTCATTTTATCTTGCATACTTGTAGATAAAGTGTTGTTTTGCTTAGATTTGTTTAATGTGTGCTTGTTATTTTACTTGTACATTTTGTTGTCATTTCATCATCATATCAAATAAAACATCACATCTATACATCATATATCAATAAATGTTAAGTATACATCACACATGTATGTTAAAATCTAATCATCAAATACCGTATCATCAATGGGGCAAGAGGGGTTGCACATGATCACAAATCTATTCCCCACACCAATATAAAAAATTTAAACATGTTTTACTCAAATTATCTCATCAACATGCAATATGACATCAGCTAAGGTTATCTCATAATCTAAAAAACATGTGATACAAGCATAAAACATATAGATTAAGCATTATATCTTATAAAAAATGTGATACACTAGTAATCTATCAAATCATCATACATCATCATAATATATAAATTTCCATGTACAAATAGTGTGTCTTAAAAGTAAATTTAATACAATGAGATATCATGGGTATCTATACAAAAAAGTGTCTTCATCATGAGGCATAATAAAAACACTATATAAAGTACATCTGTATAAAAAGTGCCTTCATCATGAGGCATGATCAAAAAAATAATACATATGCATTTGTAAAAAATTATGCCTTCATATCGAGGCGATACACAAAAAAATACATCTAGTACATCAATAAGAGAGTCAACCATGACTCTCACCCTCAACAGATCTGCTTTAATCTAGGTTCACCACTAGGTGGGGGCATCTTAGGTGTTAGACATGTAGAAGATGTTACTCCATGTTGTGCTGACCCATAATACTCTAAAGCATATTGTCCTAAAGGACCCTGTACAGATCGCCGATCACGATGGATTATGGGATCTATATTGTGACATGATGCATGTTATCCGACTATACCGAGGAACTCCCGACTCAAGTGGGACGACATTTAATGCGCATAATAATGCATCATATAGTATGTTGCCTCATCTTCTATAGTACCATTATGCCAAATCATCGGTTGTACTCCCGAGGTAGTGCATGCCTACTATAATGTGTCATGATCTACTCTCGATCGGCTAGCTTTATTCGTAACTAGGTTTTTTCTACTACACCTTATCCCCCTGTCTATTATAGCTTGATCCTCTCTACCTATAGATCTAGACTATCTGTGATTTTCCTATCTAGCTCTTTCATGGACTATAATCTCTCCATCCTTTCTTGATCTCGCTTTATCATAAAATGATCCCCATCTATAATAGCCTAGTCCCTCTCAACTTTGCAGCTGAAGCTATAGAGTTGTCACCTACTATAACTATTGTTGTAAGTTAGCTACCTACCCACCATCTTATATATCCCGAATATCATCCTTCATCTCCTCACCACCTCCACCATCTCCTCCACCTCCCCGGTGGAATGTTACATGGAATCGCATGAGAGGGTGATGGGGGTGCTTTGCGAATGGCGCTGTAATGGAACCTAAAGGGGAATCCATGGTGCCAACACTTGTGGCTGCACTACTACCATCTGTTGTACTAAGAACTGCTCTCGGACTAGCACCTACTACACTAGTACCCCTATATGTGGTCCTCCCTCTAGATCTACTTATACCTGAGCATGTGCATGTGCCCAAAGATCTAGGCCCCTTTATCTTGTTACATCTAATACCTCCTACGGTATAAGAAATCTCCATGGAAGCACTATCGCATACCACACTATATAATCTGGGGTCATCCCTGGATCCACTATCTCGCACCCGTTATACCCAAGGTTGTTGAACCATCTATGAAAATCTCTGCGTATGCTTGGCCAAAGTGTGATTTGAGGCCCCATGTGGAAGACCTCTCTGAATCTATATGCATACCACATCTCATCACTAGGAATCCCTAGATGATACCAAACTAACGTTGAACCCTGTCCACTCTGTACCACTCCAAGATGTAGTTCCTACTCCCAAGAATGAAATGATCCATGGCAGCAGTGCTCAACTCAACAACATCCTGAGGCCACTGGTACAACCTGTAGGGCTATCATGTGATCATATGAGGTTGTACCTCATCAAAATCTTACTTGTAATAATATGTTTCTCCCTTGTGGTTACAAATATCATCCCTAAGCTGGAACCCATCCCTTGACAAGGCTCTCCAATAACTCAATCTCTCAAAGCTCTTTCGGGTTTCCTATTGTAATGTGATCCTAGGCCCATATATGTAATAAAGTGGTAGGACCCACTGACCTCTGTCCATGGTAGGATATCAAGTGTAAATCAAAGTATAAATGAGCCAATATACACGACCACGAGTAAATATCTCCTATGCACGGGTTATGAATAAATCCAATAAGGTCAGGAGGAATAGAGCACTAGTCTTGTTAGGAAACAATATGCATGCGACAAGAGCTAATAAAAATGCATGGACCCATCCTAGCCATGGATCTTCCATGCACCTCCTAATAAATATTTTCATACCCTGAAGGGAATGTCTCATCACTCCAAATATCTCATTTTTATATCACTCAATACGGTCCTGGTGACCATCGTATGTAATCAAGTGACCCTAAATGGGAACTCGTAAGATCCACCACACATCCTCTAGTGTAATACTCATCTCACTAGTAGGTAGTTGGAAGGTCTAGATCTCACTCCTCCACCTCTCAGCTAAGGTCATGAGTATTCCATGATCTAAGGTAATCTGTGGCATGTGAGCCATGTAAGATAAGATGATCACCTCCACGGTGATCTCCAAAACAATCTGGTTGAGTCGGTTAAACTTCACCTTGTAGGACCGGAGTCGCCCTTATTGCTCCCATGACTCTAACACGTCCAAATCTTCCCGCGGAACCAATCAGTCATTTATTATGATCTTATTCTACTATTCTATCATCTAATTTTCTATTCTATCATCACATTCTTCTATTTTTCTTATAATTCATCTATTTTTACCATTCATGGTTTCCAAAAACATTCTCTTTCTTCTAAAGGAAATTTTAAAGTTCCTTTTGTGCATAGGCATTACCCCTAAGTACACCAACACAGCCCCTAGTGGATAGGCACACCCATTATGCCAACACACTCTTCATTGCACCAGCACACTCCTTAGTACGCAGTGCATTCTCCTTTCTCCTCAAAACCCTTAGTACGTAGGCACACTCTTCTTTTTATAGGCGCATATGCGCCCCTACTACTGAGTAATTTTTTGTAGGCACATACACTTGTGCACCAATACATGTGTGCGCACACTCCATTAGAAAAACCAAAAAAAAAAAAAAAAGAGCACATTTGTATGCAGGCACACCCCTTTGTGCACCATCAAAAGCATGCCCACACAAACCCTAGCAAAATGGTACATAGGCAGACCCCTTTGTGCATAGCACATATGCGCCCCAGTAAAATAAAAAAAAAAATAAAGGAAAACAATGTAATGCATAGGCACACTCATCTTTGCACTAGCGTAGGTGTACCCCCCATTTTAACCCTATTTTAACCCTAAAAGCACATTTTAACCAAAAATTGAAATTTTTAAAAAAACCGGGTAAAAAGGGAAGCTTTTTGTACCTATGGTCCATTCTCTGGGAGCCACATGTAGTCTCTCGCACTATCCACACGGTGTCTCTAGTTCTGCACCCTCGTCATTTCCTCTCGTAGGTCAGAGCTCAAATCAATATTAAAATAGTAAGTGAATGTGGTAAATGAATTGGTCATGATGGCTTATATACCCATTTTTACCTCCCATGATGTGTTTCTCACCCCTGAGGCACCCTGGAGCCATCGTGGTTCTTCTACATTCTTCTACAACTCATTGTGATGATTATTTTAAATAAATAATTATTTTCGTGCCCTTTTAATACACTTTGGGGCATGTTTTGCTTCCCGACAACCTTTTCTACTACATGGGGCATATTTTTGCCTTATGGTGACTTTTAGCATTGTCTCATGACTTTGTTATTTCTTCTATAATATCTTCTTCCTAAAAATTCAAAAATTTAAAACAATATAAAATTTTTCAAAAACCCAAAAAAATGGTAAAATCATTAAAAATCCAAAAATTGTAAACATTTAAATTTTTTCAAAAATTGGTAAACAACATTCATGTAACTAAGGCATGTCTCAAATGATTTTTCCTCAAACATTGAAATTTGTCCTAAAAAACATATTTCTAAGGTTCTTGATTGTTCTGGTCTCAAATGAATTGTGAATCATCATAATCTACCTCCATTAACAAAAGATAGGTTGCATGATATGTCAAGACTCCCATGCAATAGTGAGTTTCTGAGATCGTGTCATAGTGAAAAAAGCTTTTCCATGGGACTAATTTCTTCCTCTATTATTCATCTCACATGTATCTTTACTTGGGGCACCATTTTTAACCCTTGTCGTTGTAACACGAACATTTGGTAGCATGACTTGATAACAACAACATTGGTGAAACTGTCTTAAATGTTTTTGTTTGATTATGTGTGAAGGTATCGGTGCCTCTATTAGGTTAGCTAGTTTAATTTCTCGTATTACATTACATTATGTATGTTCCATTGAGTTAAGCATCATTTTACTTTCTCGTATTGCATTGCATTATGTATGTTGCATGGAGTTACGTAGAAATGAAAAAATGTTAGTAATTTAGCTTTTCATGTTATCTTACACTTTTGTTTATTTCAATAAAGGCTGATGATGTAGATCTAGGGGAAAAATGATACAACAAAGTTACTTATTGAAATATTGGATGCAAATATTGGGTTTGTCTTATATTCTCCATTATCATTTCTTTTCCATTATCATTTATTATCATTACTAATTTTTCTTCTAACTCACCTGGGGCAATAAACATGTTTATCCCTATCCTTATTTCTTCTAAACAACTAAATATTCCACGCTCATCTTATCTTATTTCCTATATCTGTTTTGATCATACTTTCGATCGTCGATTGACTTCTTCGATCACCCCACCGAAACTCGAGGGGAATCCTTCATTCTACTAATTTTTCTTGAAAATTTTACTGTTTATGTTTTTCTACTATATTTTAAGTGAAGTCACTTACTTCACCTCAAATAGGGGCACATGTCGACACCTAAAATACTCTTTTACAATCTTATTGCCAAATGCACACAAATCACTCTCATTCTTTCCAATTCCATTATAATTAGTGATTTTCACTAATTAACTAATGTTTCTTACCACTTTGGTCAATTAAAAGTGTTTTTTGTTACCAAACCTCTTTTGCATTCAGGATGCCACTTTATGACAAATCATAAGTCAAAATCCTCTTCAAAACAGACAATTAGCGATTATTAGCTAATTAAGCCTATTTTCCCTTGTTTTGGTCAATATACCCTACTATTGGCTCAAACCCCTCTTCCATCCACTCAAAATAACCCCACTTATCTCCACAAAATCTTAACAAGCTTCAAAAGCATATCCTAGCCTCCTAGCTTTCTTTTTGAAGCTTGTTAATTCACTAATTAATCACTTACTAATTTACTAATTGTGATTATCAAAGATTAATCATGATTAACAATTCTAATCTAATTTCGGACTTTAGTCCCACATGCACCAAAATATAATTTTTCCCCAAATGGAAAATTATAAAAAGGATTCACCTCATACTTTAATACTTTACACCATGCTTTGATTTGCATCTCATATAAGAAATATGATTTATAGCCAAGCTCAATACTTGCCTAAAACATTCAACAAGGTTAGTAGATGTATATCTAAAGTGAATTTGTAAGTCATTTAGAGAGGCCATTTCACCTTATTTGGAGTAGCAACCATACCCATTTGATTTCCCTTTTAGTTCTATTTAGTTCTATGATAGGAAATTAAACATATTAAGAGACCTGATTAGTCATATTTTGAATTGTATTCATGTTAGTTAAGCATTCCATTAAGATTTTATCTTTAGTTTTACATTCCTAGACTTAGAGCCTTGACTATAGGTGGCAATGGTGTTAGCCTTCCTTAGTAGCCATACAATTTTCTTTGTAAAGTTTAGGGTGCTTTCATCATGATCTGAATTTTTGACAACCTTGGCTGGACTTGATTCCTATTTTAATTAATTTGGAATCTATACCTTATTGATTCTAAGAGAATCAAACGTCTTGACCTTCCGTGATGACTCATGGAGACAAAACCTAAAAATATGAACTTTTTGGTGACACTTATAACAAACAACATCATGGATACCTCTTGACTGATGAATAATGTGATTTGTTTCATTACTCCATGGATACTCTCTTTTGAAGAATATCCTACAACACTTTGTTATATGATTGTATTGATTACATGCATAATAATAACCATGAAAATAAATTGCATAACTCATGGCATTAGGATTATTTACTAAATTAGACTTCATGATATTGACCTTTCTTGCACTAAAATCCTCCTTATGCTCTTCACGGCCTACATTGTTATATCCATAGTTCTTCTTGATGACTCCGATGAATCCAAGACATGTCATGTCACTACAAGACTTCGAATATCCAAAAATCATCTAGATCCTTGTAACCCTTCTTAACTACTTATCCATATTTTTCTTCAAAGGATCACCTCAAACTTGTTAAGATTTTGCAAAGGTCCCACTATAATACCAATAGTTGCAAGAATAACCAATAAGAGAGGGATGAATGAGTGGGAAATAAAACTTTAATCCACTCAATAATTAACATCTATGAACAATTTAATGCATTCACCAAATAGTCATCAACATATATATTAAGCATTGATTAATCAAACACATGAGAATGCACCATGAGAAAACAAGAACATAGGTACACAAAATTTTAAGTGGGAAACCCTTATAGGAAGAAAACCCACTGAAAAAAAGCTTTATTAGAACAATGATTCAAATTTAGTTGAGTACTAACCCAATAAGGTGCACCACCCCTAGGTTTAGTGAGGAACCAAGCCCACAAGGAGCACCAACCCCTAGATATAGTAGATAACCAACCCTACAAGGAGGAACCAACCCCATATATGACTCAAGTAACAAAAAAATCCACATAAATTGTTTGTTAACTCTAAAATGTTGATATAACAACTGATTATGACTTTATTTATCTCTCCTTCCTTTAAACTTATTCAAATCTACCCTTTAGGCTTACTCGCTTAAGAACTTATCCACCAAGCTAATTAGGTCTAATGACCTTGAACACCACTAGTATCACACTTGTTATCCCTTCATAAAATATTCTTCACCCTCTCTATATGGTCATAAATACCTCCTTAACCTACTATATACTTTTCCCTCTTTCTCGTACTTTCTCATACTCACCCAACCAACAAAATAATCCTATAAAACATGCTTACATACATGACTCGTGATCATAACACACCTAGGTTGGAAATAAAAGGGAAAATAACCTCATTAAAACATGTAAAACCTTATAATAACACCATACATAAAACCAAAAAAGTCATAAATAGCATCTAGAAACATCATTTCTCCATTAGGACTCATAGAGGCCTAATTGAACCCAACCACCTTCTTGCTAGAACCAAGACCACTTAGGCTAACATGACCTTCACCAAAACTTATAAAATTATTATTAATGTTTTCTAATTCCAATCCATTCCTCCTACAATATTGAATCATCCTACATCATCATATCATGTTATGAATTCACCCATTTGGAGCAACTTTCCTCACTAGGACAATAACCTACAAAACCAATCCTTAAAGATGAAAATAAAACCCTCATCAAATAACCTCAACCAAGAAAGTGTGACACATTTATGTAAATATCATGGCCTCAAGGTCACTATCAACTCCATTAGACACCATAACTCAAATTGAAACACAATCAAAACACCTCTGCGCAACCAGGGACTACCAAAATTGTCAAAATTCCCTAAAACCAGATCATGCAAGAATGACTTCCATAGACCTCTTAAGGTATAAACCATGATATAAAATCATGTTATACCCTTATTCTTATAGCTTATATTGGATATGTATTTTCTAATTGTGGCTTACATAATATTTTTTCTTTGCATATGTTATTCATTTATGATTTCATATGTTTAGTAGGCCAACCTTGGTGTTGGCCATATCCTAGGATTGGTATATATAGGTGGTAGTGATGAGTATTTAATCATCATATTGAACATTTGAGTCTTATTGTATGGTTTGAAGTTTCCCCCTTAAAGTGGCTAAGCTATTCTACTTGCATATTAAGATAATTTATCTACAATCTTGTGTTCTTTGGTGATCTATTTTCGTTGATAATCAAATTTATACAAGTAATTTCATTACAAGTGGTGTCGAGCCTAATCTCATTCAACGTTGCGTCAAATCCTAACTATGAAGGTTCAATTATATCTCAAAATTGGTAGCAAATTTTCTTGCAATTTTTTGTGGTGTGGAAAAATTAATCAAGTAAGCTCCTCTATAAATTTCAATCATTTTTGACTTGTTTTGCAAAAGTTATAACGGTTTTACATTTTTTTCATAATTCATCTACCTACGATACAATTTTTTGAATTTTTATAAGTTACTTATATTTTCAAAAAGCTTTCCAAAAATTATCCAGGGTTTTTCTTTATTATTTCCTCTATTCAGCTAGTAAATTTTCAAAACCCTAACTTTAAATTTTTTTCTATTCTATCTACCCTAAGCCTGAAACCCTACATTATGACCAGTAGATCAACTCAATGCCAAGGGAAAGGTCAAGAAACTTCAAGAATGACCCCAAATAAGGAAGATATGGATTTATAATCTTTTAGTTTGGGAGTATCTGAGGTTTTCATCAAACTTCAGGAAAGGGTAAATAATATGGTAAGGATGACCTCAATAATGAGCTTCTTCATACAAAAGGTAGCCTTAGGGGTGAAATTTAGATAGATTTTCAATCAATGAAGTAGGAGATATTTCTCACTCTTTCAAACACAAATCCCAATTCCAGTCATATGGGTTCCTCTAGAAATACTCACACAGGTCCAAATCACTCTAATAAAAGAGGATCCTTTGCACATTCAGGTGGATCTCCTCACCAATGGCAGGACATTATTCCAAAAAGTGGAAATGTGTAAATTTTATGGAAAGGATTCACTCATTGAATTACCCAAATGGATAATTTCTTTGATCTCCATCAGATACCATTGGGGGAAAATGTGAGCATGGCATCCTTATATCTAGAACCTGACCAATTTCTTTTGTATTGTTGGTTATGTGCTCAAAGGTAGAAGAATGGTATAAGTGTCACATGGATAGTTTTTACTAAAGAGCTTCAATTACACTACGGTTCTAGTGTGTCGAGATAATTACTTCAACTAATTAGAAAATTTATGGCAAATAGGTTCGAGAAAGGAGTATTTACATCATTTCTGAAATCATTCCTTGTGTGTGGAGGATATTACATAATATTATCTAAATGGCATATTTCTTGGGGGTCTTAAGGACCACATTGATCATGAGGTGCGCATGTTTAATCAACTCAAGGTTTCTAATTCTATTATCATGGAATGTAGGGAAGAGGAAAATTTCTTTGCAGCAGAAGGTAGTCCTTCACTAACATAAAATATTGTATAACCTTTCATGCATTGTACCACTCGGCCTAACCGATACCTCAAAAAATTAAATAAAAAGAGCAAGGGGTTATGTTTTAATCTGTGACAACAAATATGGACCAAATCAAAAGTTTCTTTGAGAAAAAAATATTCTACATTGAAGGTACCGGTGATGAGGAATAATATGAGGAAACATCAAGCTAGAACATGGAAAAATTAGAGGAAGCATCTCGAAGATCCATAGCCAACTATGTCATGTCATACTCTATCAAGTATTAGTACTCCACAAACCCTTCAAATCATGGGTTATCATAAGAAGAAGAAGGTGCTAGTATTGATTGATTCGGGGAACACACATAATTTCATCAATCATAAGTTGGCAACAAGGATAAATTGTTTCATCTACCCAACACCTAAATTTCAAGTAATGATCACAAATGGTGGAACAGTCCAATGTTCAAGTAAATTCCATAAAATCATACTTATGATGGGTGACTACACATTATAATCTATGATTTTTTTATTCCCATGGGCAGAGCTAATATTGTCTTAGGTGTTCAGTGGCTCACAACTTTGGGAACCATAGAGATAAATTTCTAGGAATTGTTCATGTGCTTTCATTCTGAGGGTAAATAGTTTAAACTTTGAGGACTACAAGAAAAAACTCCTCAAGTGGTTAGTTCTCACAAAATTCAGAAGATTCTTAAAAAGGGGGCTAAAGGTTTTGTAGCATGATTATTCTCCATGGAATTTCAACCACCAACGATGGTAGTGCATCCTAATCTTTAGAAGGTTATTGATCAACATGCAGTTGTCTTTAAGGATCCTAGAGGATTTCCTCCTAAAAGAGATCATGATCATGCCATTTAGTTAATTCTAGGAATCCAACCCCCAAACATCAAGCCTTATAGATACCCATATGCGAAAAGAGTGAGATCGAGAAGATGGTGGAGGAAATGTTGGAAATGGGTATTATTCGTCATAGTTAGAGTGCTTATTCTACTCTAGTGGTGATGGTGCACCACAAGGATGGAAGATGGCACATGTGTTCGACTACCAGAGAACTCAACAAGTACACTATCAAAGATAAGTTTCCTATTCCCGACATTGTTAGTACATGGTGCAAATTATTTTACTAAACTTGGTCTACATTATAGGTATCATCAAATTAGAGTAAATAAAAAGAAGATATTCATAAGACAAATTTTAGAACTCATCAAGGGAATTATGAATTCCCATTTTTCCTTTTTTCTTACTAATTCACCATCCACATTTCATAGTTTTATGAATTTAGTGTTTGGACCATTCCTACGGAATTTTGTCTTGGTATTTTTGATGGTATCCTCTCTATATAAAATCTTGAGAGAAACATCTCGCATCATGTTAATGCAGTATAGGAAGCCCTAGAGAAACATAAACTATATGCAAATCCTTCAAAGTGTTCTTACAAGGTATAGGAATTTGAATTCTTGGGCCATATTATATCTCATGAATGTGTTAAGGTAAACCCTCACAAGATCCAGGCCATAATGGAATGGGAAGTCCCAAGAACCCTCGAAAGGTTTTCTTAGGTATCACAAGATACTATCGCATATTTTTTTAAAACTTTGGTAGTATAGAAAAACCAATTACAAAATCATTTAAGAAAGACTCATTTAATTAGAATGAGGAAGATTTTAGGGCATTTGAAAAATTGAAGGTGGCAATGTGCACCACTCTAGTATTAGAAACTCTAGATTTCTCTAAGACCTTCATAGTTGAATGTGATGCTTCAGGAAATGGGATCAAAGCGGTACTCACATAAAAAGGACATCCCATAGTATTTGAGATCCGGAAACTAAAAGGAAATAATTTGTTGAAGCACACCTATGAGAAGGAAATGATGGAAATATTACATGCAGTCAAACAATGGAGACCATACTTGATGGGTAGAAAATTCAAGGTAAAAATGATCATGGTAGTTTAAAATACTTCTTGGAGAAACAACTATCTTTAGAAGAGAAAAAAAAATGGGTCACTAAGATGTTGGGGTATGAATTTGAGATTATTTATAAGAAAGGGAAGGAAAATGTGGTTTCGATGCTCTATCTAGGAGGGATGAGTCCACAAAAGCATTGTTATGTTTCATCTCTATACTAAAGGAATATTGGGTAGATCAAGCAAGTGTAAAATAGCAGAAAGATAAAATAGCACATACTCTCATTCAAAATCTCCAGACATATCCAACCATATTAGAACAATTTATATGAAAGAGGGATACATTGTGGTAAAAATATAGGGTATATTTTTGTAATAACTCTACACTTAAACATCAACCATATTAGAACAATTTATATGAAAGAGGGATACATTGTGGTAAAAATATAGGGTATATTTTTGTAATAACTCTACACTTAAACATCATGTTCTTTTAGAACTCCATTCTTCTCTACTCAGTGGCCATTTTGGGTTCTTAAAAATTTATCATACAGCTTAAGTAGGATTTTTTTGGGAGTGGTTGAAAGGAGGTGTTAAAAAATTTATGGTAGAACATTTGGTGTGAGAATGTAATATGGGTGAGACCATTAAGACACCAGGTCTCCTCCAACCTTTTTCTATTCCTAGCAAGAGATGGGAAGAGGTATCAATGGATTTCATCATAGGATTACCTAAATTAGAAGGGAAAAGCATCATCATGGTCATGGTGGATAGACTTACCAAGTATGCTCATTTTTGTGTCATGGCTCATCCTTTCACAGCTAGTATAGTTTCCATCTCATTTATGGACACAGTTCAAAAGCTCCATGGCATGCCCAAAATTATAGTAAGTGATCGTGATCCAATATTTACAAGTAATTTTTGGACTAATTTGTTCTCTTGTTTGGGTACCCAACTAGCCCAAATTTCATCTTATCATCCTCAATCGATGGGAAAACTAAGGTGGTAAATAAATGTTTGGAGGGATATCTTTGATGTTTTACTTCAGATAAACAAGAACATTGGGTGAAATGGTTATCACTTGTAGAATGACAATATAATACTTCATTTCATACCTCCTCTAAAATATCTCCATTTCTAGCACTTTACAGGTTACCATCCTCCATCACTGATCTCTATCTTGAAGGTCAGACCAAAGGTGAGAGTAATCAAAGATCACATTCAACACCAACATGAGGTACTCTCTAATCTTAGAGAGAATTTGGAAAGGGCACAAAATTGCATGAAGTAACAAGATGATCAACATCATAGTGAGAGACAATTTGAAGATGGTGAATTTATTTTTGTGCATTTTCATCCATATAAGCGAGTTATAATTAAAACAACATAATAAGGATAATAATATTTCTCCTAAATATTATGGTCTTTATCGATTGTTGTAGAAAATTTGTAGTGTGGCATATAAGCTAGAGCTCCCTCTAGGAAGTAAAATACATCCATTCTTCCATGTTTATTGCTTGAAGAAAGTTATTGGGAAACACATTTCCACCTATTCAAGTGCTTCATGAACTAGATGAAGAATGAAGGATCATATTGGAATCCGAATGTATTATTCAAACATGCACCAAAAGATTGAGGACCAAATTCATTACCGAGTACCTAATCGAGTGGAAGAATATGAATATTGAGGATGTATCATGGGAGGTTGAATCATTTTTGTAGTAACATCCAGGGATCACCAATATTGGGGGTAATTTTTCTTTAAAGGGGAGGGGCATGTTATGCCCTTAATCCTATAGCTTATATTGGATATGTAATATCAACTTGTGGATTAAATAATCTTTTTCTTTTCATATGTTTAGTATGTCAGCCTTAGTGTTGGCCATAGCATAGGATTGGTGTATATAGGTGGTATTGATGAGTATTCAATCATCATATTTAGAATTTCAGTCTTATTGTATGGTTTGGAGGTTTCCCCCCTGAAGTGGCTAAGCTATTCTACTTGCATATTGAGATAATTTATCTGCAATCTTGTGTTCTTTGGTGTTCTATTTCTATTGATAATCATATTTATACAAGTAATTTCATTATAAAGCACCATGTAAACTTATTATATCTTTCATACTTCCTCAAACACCAATTTATTCAATAGGTCTAGTGCAAAACTTGGGAGAAAACACTTCTTCAAAAACTTGTAAATTGTTTTGGGGTCCACACATTATCAAGACACCTAAATTCCACCTAGAGAAATATGTAGGAGTCCTCTACAACCTATAATCACTAACCAAGGTAAAAAAATCCATTCTAAAACATTATGATCAATTTCTTCTCCATCACTTTTTAAGAAGGGTTTTAGACCTCCTTAGCTTCTTAACAATTGTTCATAAAGATCTTCGCCTTCAAATATAAAATAATTATTGGAACATCATATTAATACCCTTCCTTAACTACCTTGAAGATATTAACATCCCATGAAAACTTCAAAAATTCCAACGAGCATCAAATAGACCACATCGAGATGGGATTTTCACTTTCCGAGAACTCGTTAGAGGAAAAATTCTATATATTTCTCAAAATTTTAAACAAAAACCTAAAAATTCACTCACGCATATAGGAAAACATGATACACATTCCACAAGGATCACCTTTCCATCACCATGCTGAAATATGTCCAACCAATCTCATTTGGACACCTCGGGCTTAAGAATATGTCTAGTGCAGACCTATAAAACATGTCCAAACCTTATACTTGCACTATTAGACACTTGTGAGTGTCCAAAAACCTCATCCACATTATCCCCATACTCTCACCATTCATAACCAGCTCATAAATATTTGTAATCCATCATGACATACCTCATCTTGCTGACTAAGCCTTAAAACCAAACATTTTAAGCATGCTTACATCAATCATACTGACCTCCTCATGACTTCATCACTCTTTCAAACCTACAAGAGCCTTTAAAACACTTCATGACATCACTACAACATTCATCTACCTATATAATTCACTACAAGCCATCACACCTACTAGAGACACCATGTTACATCATCAATAAGACTAAACAACTTATCATGACATTACCAATCAACCTTCATGACACTATACTCCTTTTGACATCGTCAATACCTAACATATAAATCACAACACCGCTTTCATCATCACATTTTTACATCAATGACAACATAATTCCAACACCACCTACAATTTTAGGTTAGTTTACATTCAATAACAATATCATCCCCATACACAAAAAGAAGGGGCTTACCCAGGACCATTGGTGAAAACTCAATAATTTTGCACACGACAAATTATTTCACCAATTGGACCTAAGGTAAGTTAATAAGAGATACACAAACACACATAATGAATTTGCAGCGTCACAAGACAATCAAGTCCCTTAGGCCATAATTAGAGTAGAAAACAAGCATACACACACACACACACACACACACACACACACACACACACACACACACACACACACACACACACACACACACACACACACACACAACAACTAGCAAGCATGTAGGAGAAGTAAGTATAGAAAAATATGATGAAAAAAACATTTTTGATATAAGAGAACTAGTGAATCAATAACTGTAAGCACTACACAAGACACATTTGTTGGTCATTTTAGTTCAAAATATAGCAAATAAACAATATATGTAGCCAAATATAATGAGTAGGAAAAGGAATAATACTGGAAATATAACACCCGGATATAGTATGTAAAAGTAGCATCACACTCAATATACCACGTGAACAAATGTGTAAAGAATATATTATATCTATCAAACCAAAGTAATAAACAACATGTATAATATAATGTGCAAATAATATATATGCCATAGAAACAGATCCCGATTTTGATTTTTTTACAAATATTTGAATTCTTTTGAATTTTTAAATAAATATTACAAGGTAGATATAACATATGTAACTAAATATGGGAGACAATATTTCCCCCTAGTTTATGTATACAAGGTGATGTTTGGGTGTGGAAATGCTCCATCAATAGTCAAGTTGAATTTATAAATAAAGTGTGTCATCGAAATGAGGGGGAATAACATGAGAGATATCCCATGCTAAACCTACAAGGAGGTGAAACAACTACCAAAGATGATGGAGGGTCAATATTTGAATGTTTTATAGGATGTTCAATCTTTGAATGTTTTATAGGATCTTTTCTTGTCATTGTTCACTCTTTTATATGCAATTTTTATGAGATTTTCCTTTTGTCTTATGTGCACACTGTCTTCTTTTGGCTACGTAATCCTCAATTTTATTGTGACATCATGAGTAATGTCCCATTTTTGCAACCCTATTTTTGTTGTTTACAATGTCTCCTTGCATATTTTATTCTTGTGTCTTAGCTTACACATTGTCTATTTAGCTTACATATTATCTTCTACATGTGTATTTGTCTTTACTTACACTAACACTTGTTTCCAACAAATTTTTTTGGGTGTTCCTTATTTTATACCAAGAACACTCCCCCATGTAGGGCTTTAGTTTCAGTTCAACGATTAGTCCCCTTTTGGGTGGCATACTCCTTAAGCAACGTTGTATGCACCACAATTGAGTGGGGCATTATTTTGGGGAATCATTTACCCGATGTAATAGCCTACAATCACATTTTAGCATAGAACAAAAATGGTACAACACATTCTTCAATCTCATACAAGGATTAGATTCTAACTTGGGTCCTTACCACAACATAGACACTAGACCCGGCATTAGTGCTTGGGTGCCCCGACCCTTCCTAGATGCCTATGACCAAGGGATAATTACATAGTATCTTTCAATTCAACACAGATTTTCAGCAGTATACACAAGTGGATTTTACATGGCATACATTCCTTTAGCACTCATAAAATATGCATTACATCTTCTTTTCTACTTTCATGTTAGATTGGAATTATTCAAACCTGATCGGATTTTTACATACCATCTGCAGTGGTGTTTTAAATTTCAAGAATAACTTAAAGGTTGGATGATGACACTAGAATTTTCTCCCTACACTTATTTATTTTTTGGCGTGAGATCACCCAAAAAAATCACAACAAGACAAATGGCATGAGATCACCTGAAAAACTCGTTCTTCTACATCATTTTCAGGATCCTTTCTATCTCTTTTACTCATCACGAATCAGGTGTACATGTTCCTTTTTCACATTTTCACCTTTTACACATTTTCTTACATATGTTTTACACATTTTGATCATATACACTTGTATTTGACTACTTGTTCATTCTTCTCATTTGCAGGTTTGTCCTTATGAGAAGTGATAGTCACATCATCACACAACAATCACACATAAACACATCAACAACACATCAGCAATAATCCAAAATAAAAACAATAGGCATATCACGACATCAACAATAAGTTCTCACCCTAGGGTCATCATCATCACTTGATTTTGCATTTCCTCTTCTTTAGCATCCATGCTTCACATTTTTATCACTTCGCACTTTTTCTTGTATCTTAGCATGCTTTTGCCATCAATCTACATGATTAACGTGTACACATCTCTTATCTATTTTATGTTATTGATAATACACTCAACAACATAAAGTGGGATGTAGACAACAAATCACTTACTTTGGGTATCTTTCCAGTCCTAATCACATGCTACTATTCATATGATTCCTAAGTAAAAAAATACTAATTAGTCCATGTATTTGGACATCTTTTTCTTGTTTTATGTTTCCACTTTTGATCTTACACTCTTTTTTTCCTATTCGACCTTCGACCCTTCATTTTCTCTAAGATTGCACACCAGCGCCTTGCCCGGACGTCAACGCCATGTACCTCGACCTCTTTCTACTTTTCTCACATCTTATGGGTCCTTTCTAGCCATTTGGGCATCTTATCTTTTTGGTAGTCGGCCTTTTCAAGGTTAATTATGAAATTAGATCAAGGGAATCATATAAATATAAAGTTATGTGACCATAATAAAGGACTAAGCACTAAGCATTAACTATCACCACCTAAGGTTGCACCTAAAGGCTAATTTAGAGGATTCAAGCATCCATTCTAGCTCCACACAAGAGACAAGGGACTGTATTCTTCTGCATACACTTCATAGGAGGGGAAGTTCATTCTTTCATGCACACATATACTTACATCTTCTACATCTATCTATTTTCTTGTTATCAAGTGCACCGCATATAAGATCCACGTAGGGCATGATTTCTCCACACACACATAGAACTACATTGGGTCTAAAATGTAGTGTAGTGCTCAATCATAAGATCACTTGTTTGACATCGAGGACAGTTTAACTCCTCATTTACATTCCTTTTTGGGGAGTTGATGCAATTTTGAGGGTTTTACGGGTCATTTATTTATTACAGGTTAGCATTGACATCGATGATCATCGTCTTACATACTAGCAACAAGAAGAAAAGGATAGAGAACCTATCATGACCCTCCGAAGGAGGTTTTCTTAGGTTTTCGGTAGACATAGGGACCTTAACTTGATATGTAGTACTTGCATGTGTACCTAACCCATCAAAGGTGCCCCATTCCAAAGATATTCTAGCATCTCTACATTTTTCTTGGTTTTATTACGACATTACGCACTTTATATTTTCTAGTTCATCACTTCTTCATATCCGAAGATTAATTGCAAAACATCTAAGTAATTTTATCTCCTCTTTGCAACTAGGGTTTCATAATTTCTAGCTTAATTTACTTGGGTTATATTACGTATTATTACATACATATTTATTTAGCATTGTTACATATTTAGATTAGGAATTTTATTCATTTGTTAATATTTTGCTTAATCATTACCCTAAAGGTCATTTGGATTTTTCTATCATGATTAAAGGATTTTTGGTAAAATTTTCTTTGCAATAATATTGGTTGAAATCTCTGTTGGGAGATTCATGGTTCCTTAGGAATAGTGGCCTCTATTTGAAAAAATGGGCTCCTAATTTCAACCTGAAAAAGAAACTATGTCTAACTTGCCAATTTGGGTGTGAATGCATGTGTTCCCATTGTAATTTTGGGATGAAACGATTATTTCAAGAGTTGAAAATTATCTAGGATCTCTCATTGGATTTAATAATGCTACCAAATCTATTTCTAGGCTACCTACTTCTCTCTTTTGTGTCGGTGTAAAAGACAACCAAAATATTCCAAGTAGTATTATCCTGCACTCCTCTTTTGGCACCTGGAGACAAGTTATGGAATATGAATATTTTAGAATCTGATGCAAAAACTTCTGTAAGTTGGGACATAAATATTTCTTGATGGGAATGAATAAAGGAAACAAGATGAGTATAGTTAAATCTAACAAGCCTTTGATCCATAGATAAAATATAATCCCATAGGCAAGTAAAAAGTTGGTATGGCAGCCCAAAACTCCTACAAAAGAGGGAAAGGAGCCTACATCTAACTCACTTATGTTGGTATAAAATCCTCTGACTCAAACGGACATCAAGGTGATTGAAATAGTAAAAGTTCAGTTGGGATCAAATACTTATTTTGAAAAATCAAAAGGACATGAAGGATCATTTGAGGAACCTTTCAAATAATCATATGGGAACACACCATCAGTCCCTTTGACTTGAGAGAAATAAGGTGACTTCAAAATCACTAAAGAATGGCAGGTCCTATAGTGGCTCAGAATAGTCAAACAGAGGTAAAAGATTGATGTAAAACCCCAAAAAGAACCAATCATATATTCTCTCTTCATATTGGATAAGGATGCAATTATGTTTGAAGCCTTTAAGAACAACCTTATGGAAGAAGGAGAGATGGAGTAATCTCTAGAGAAGCTAGATATGGACACAAATGTAAAAATGGAACATATGGTTCCTCCTATAGATGAAGAGAATATAATTTATTCCACCCCTCAAAATAAAAGGAAAGGTAAGAGTGGGAGAGACCCAGGAGCTTAAATCTCCAAACCCCTACCCAATGAAGAGGCACAACAAATGTGGGTGGGAGTAAGAATATAGGAAGACAAAAATTTGGTGATCATAGGAGAAAAACCACAAAAAAGGAAATAGGTGACGGTACCCAACTAAAACTAGATTCAAAGGGTTCTAGGAATACCTTTTCCCAATATTTCAAATAAATATTGTCTCATGTAACATAAGAGGCCTGAATAGAAGAAACACACAAAGAATTTTAATGTATCTTAGAGATAGTAATAGGCCTCAAATTTTGGCGTTCAAGAGACTAAGATGTAAGGAATTTCTTTACTAAAATTATGAACTGCTTTGGAAAAAAATTAAGGTTAATAACATTTATTCTATATGATATTCGGGTGGTATAGCTACTATTTTTGATAGAAAATGGGTGAAGGGTTCGGTGATTTTCAAATCTACCAATCATTTAGCCATCCTTTTCACCTCGGTTAGAGACAGCAAGGATTCTTATATTCTTTCCAACATTTATGCCCCCAATAACCTTCTTTGGAAGGAAAAGGCTTTGGATGGATCTTACAAATTTCATAAGGAACTATAGAAGCTACAAATGGTTAATCATGGTATATTTTAACACCCCTCTCAATCAAATTGACAAAAGTGGGTAAGTAGGAATTTAATTTAAGTATACAAAACCTCACTGATATGATTGTGGATAATAATCTCATTGACATTGAGCTTGGAGGTCTTAAATACACTTGGAGAAACATAATAATGGGAGCTAAGTTGATTCAATTCCATATTGATATGGCTATTATCTCAGCTAATTTGAACATATCACAGATTTTAATATTTCTTCTCTCCCAAGGGTGGGATCTTATCATAATCCGATTGTGCTCAACCTGTTTGATAAAGAGGTAAAAACCCACACCCTTTTCAAATTTGAAAAAATACGGATGTCCCACCCTGACTTTAATGACATAATTAAATATTGGTGGAGCATTAACATAAGAGGATAAAAAAAAATATTTTTGTTCAAAAATTGAAGAATGTTAAAAGAAATGTCTAGAAATGGAACAAGGATTTCTTTGGGAACATTTTTCGTATAAAATAAGATCTTATTACTTTAGAGAAAAGTTCTGCTAATGAAGGTATGTATGTGGATGATTACTATCTTGAAAAGATATCCTCTTCAATCTCCACATGATAAACTATAGAGAAGAATCCTACTAGAGACAGAAATATCGTGCTCTTTGGCTCAAGGAAGGTGATAAGAACACCAAATATTTTCACATGACAACCCTTCATCATAGAAGCAATAACCAAATTTTTGAAATCACTACTAAGGAAGGAAAAGTAAGAGAGGAATTAAATATCATCAAGAAGGAGGTTTTCGCTTTCTATAAATACTTGCTAAATGGGGACTCCATATAAGATGAGGAAAGTATTGAAAGTTTTATATCTTACATTCCCTCTAACGTTTTTGACCACGGTAATTTTAAGAAGATAATAGAAAAATCTACTATGGAAGAGCTTTAAAGAACGGTTTTTTTCCATGGAAGGTGACAAATCACTAGGCCCATATGGATTCTTGGGTAGTTTATTTCATAGATACTAGGAAATTTTTAAGGAATATCTTATTTGTGCTATAAACGAATTCCCGAGAATGGGTAAACTACTCAAGGATATCAACACCACATTTATTGTTTTGATCCCCAAGAAGAAAAGAGCCAAGAATTTATGGATTTTAGACCCATTAGTCTCTCAAATGTGTTGTAAAATATCTTCACAAATATTAATGCTTTTATAATTCCGCCTCTTCTCCCTCATCTCATCTCCATTAACAAGGGGGTTTATGAAAGGAAAGATTATTCAGGGATGGTATTATCTTAATGTATGAGGTAATACACTCTATAGATAAAATTAAGAAGGTACGATTATAAAACTAGACATTAACAAGGCCTTTGACAGAGTTTCATGGGGATTATTAGACAAAGTTATCGGGAATTTTTTTTTGATGATCACTTTAAAAAAATTGTTCGGACTTACATATCTTCTCTATTGTTTTCCATTATTATTAATGGAGATCCTACAAGTTTTTTTACCAACAAAAGAGGTATCCGGCAAGGATGCCCTCTCTCTCCTCTCTTGTTTATTATAATGGTTGAAAGTCTCAATAGAAAGAATATTTTTGTGGTTCAATATAGTTACCTCAAAGGTTTTAATCCGTCCTCGGATAATCTCAAAGTTTCCAATAAACACTTTGGTAATGACACAATTTACATCATGATGGCCTCGGTGGTTGAATCTAGGAGACTTAAATATTTTCTTAAAGACTATGAAGAAGTCTCAGGTCAACTAATTAATTTTTACAAAAGCTCTATCATTTTCCTTAGTACTCTTGGCCATAGACAAATAAATATCTCTAAAATTCTATGTTACATCTCCAAGAATCTTCCTTCATCTTATCTTAGTATGCCCCTTTTCTCCATAAAGGTTCCCATGGACATTTGGAACTCATTAATTGCTTTCTTTCAACTGAAACTTTTTGGGTAGAAGGGAGTTATTCTTTCTAAATCCATGAAATGTATTCTCATAAGATTACCCTTTATAATCTCCCATTTATCTTATATACCTTTTCAATATTCCCATTTTCATCATTAAAAAAATTGGAAGGATCCAAAAGAGGTTTCTTTGGTCAGGAGTTGAGAAAAATAATAAAATTTCTCTAGTATCATGGGAAAATATTTTTCTTCCTAAAATGTGTGGTGGGATTGGAATTAAGAATATCATGTGGATGAATAAAGCTATGATCACAAAAATGGGATGGAGAATGATTAAAGAGGACCTCCCATGGACCTCTATTATCATAAACAAATATCTAAGATCTACTAAAAATATAGATTGGCTCTCTAAGGATAATATTCTCTTTGGCTCTACATTTTGGAATGCCCTTCTAAATTTGAGGAACCTTCTCCATAAATGAAGTAGGTAGAATATTGGAGATGGTAATGATTAACTAAAATGTGGGTATTCTAGTCAAATCTAATCTATGCACAACAATAAATAACAACTAACTAAATAAAGAAAGTGACCCAAGAAAACTAAGTAAAATAGAAATGTGAAACCCTAATGAGCAAAGAGGGTTAGGAAGAGCTTAGTTAATTTGATGATTGTTTGGGACTGTGTCACAGTGAATACTAGATAAAAAGAATACATGCCTCACAAGATTTCTAGAAATTACAGATCTTGAATAGTGGGCTGGTCTCGGGAACTTGGAGAAGGACTGGGGCACTGAAGAAGGATTAGGGCACTTGGGGTGTTCTAGTCTGAGATCTAAGTACCCTAGTCTGTGAAAAATATCTCCAAAACTCCTCTGAGGTGTCACTAGATGTTTTTATATATTCACCTCATATCTTGTTTTTGTTGTTGGAATGTGCTTTGGATGTCACTATAAATCAAAGATGAAGAAGAGATCTGTAAAACCCTAAGCAAAGCATCAAACCCCTAAAAAGAAAGATGCATATGAAAGGTATGACTATCCTCAATGGCCACAAGGTGGACTTATGAACTGATCATTGCACTACATTTTAGAGCCAAATGTAGTTCTAGGTGTGTGTGTGTGTGTGTGTGTGTGTGAATATCGTGCCCTAGGTGCTCTTGTGCCAGTCGTAATTTGTGAAGTAGTGAGCAATAACTAGATGTAGAAATGTAAATAGATGGTGGATGGAATGATATAAACTTTCCTCCTATGTAGTGTGATGTAGATGAACCATCCTTGTCCCTCTTTATGGGGCTATATGGATGCAAATGAATCCTTTGATGGATGAAACCTTAGGTGGTGATAGTAGTGCTTAGTGTTTGGTCCCTCATTATGGTCTCATAACTTCATATTTATATGGTTATTTTGATCTAATTTTGTAATTAACCATGAAAAGGTTGACCACTAAAAATATGGAAAGATCAAATGGATAGAAAGTGTCCAAAAGATGAGTGCAAAGTGTAAAAGGGAATGGGACCAGGGCATCAAGGGCACCAGGGCACCCTAGTCTTGGGTTGGACACCTCATTCGGGATAAAATGATGCCAAATGGCAAAACTAATTGGATGAGTGTGTGCGGGAGGTAAAGTAAAATGGCCAAAGGACATGGGTTAATTAGTACTTTATTCACTCAAAAACCATATGAATAGTAGTATGATACCAAGACTAAATAATACCCAAAGTGCATGATTATTTGTCTACAAGGAAAGAAATTAATTTCTAGAATGATAAATGGATTTCTCACCAACCTATCCTTGATTTTTATACATGATCCCAGTTGTATGAGCACTTTAAAATTTAGATTAGAAAAACTAAGTCACTATTTTAGTAGTGATAATTAGGTTTAGCTTTAGGATAATGGTACCCTTTCGGTAAATTCTCAACATATAAAGGAGATCTAAAAACTTCTCGACAGCTAGCACCTCTCTCTTGTAGAGAACTGGGATGAATTGATTCAGAGAGCACTTTTGATGGCTCATACTTGGTAATATATGGTTACTTACTTCTCTCTAAGACTTTCCCTCCTCATTTTTATTGGAAAAAAATGGATAAAGGAACTAACCCCCAAGATAAATCTTTTCTTTTGGATTGTGATCCATAATAAGGCTCTAACTATTGATAATTAGGTGAAGAGGGGTCAACATTTTCCTAATAGATGTATTATTTGCAAAAATATGAAGAAACTGCCAATCATCTCTTCTTACACTACCATTTTTCCACTTTTTGGAACTTTTCTTCAACTTCATGGGAATTATGTGGATAATTCCTTACTCTTTAGTGTCTACATGAGAACAATGGCAATTTCTTTCCAAAACTTAGTTTCCAAGAAGTTATAGAGCCTTTCTTTCCCTCACATCATCTCGAAAATTTGTGGAACATGTAACTCTACCATATTTGATAATAAAAATATCTCACTTCTCAAAATCACTAATGGTTTTGTGAAAGAAATGAGGCAAGATGTCTCTAGATTTAGGCCTCCTAAGATGACTCTCCAATGTAGAGAGGATAGCAAAATCCTAGAGAAATGGAACCTTAATATCTTCTCTGTCAAAAATAAAATAGAAAGGTAATCTTAAAAATGAAGGTAAGGATCATGTTGAGCTCAAGGACATCATTGTTGGCATGTTCTTGAAATGGATGTCTCGGGTATAGGGTTGTCATAATGATCTCTTGTTGATAAAAACATAGTTGGAGGTAAATGGAAAAGAATTTGCATAATTTCAAGGTGGATGATGGTGTTATTTCCCATAGGAAGAGGTAATATGTTGTTTTATTCATGTTTAGTGGCATATTTAAGGGTCATATGTGCTTTTCCAAGGGGATCATGGTGTTTATATGCTTGAAAAGAGGCTAAAAATCAAGTTTTGAGTGAAATTTCAAAGTTTTTGAGCTAGAATGAGACCTTTGGTTGATGTTTCTAACCAAGAGGTGATCCTATGAAGCTGAGAAAGGTGAATATCATACAGGTACAGGTATTCCTTTTTCATTAATGTAAAAATGGGGAGAAGTTCAGGTGGTTTTCCATCAATGACAAAGGGGAGATTGTTGGCATGTTGTTGCATAAGTGTTGTCATTGATGAAAAACCTCATTAATGAAAAATTTGATGATGGAGTGGAGTCAGATCATGTTGAGGATGATGATGACATGATGATTCAGATGTGTTCATGGTTGCATTGCTTGATTTAGTGAGGATTGTTTGTTCTTACAAGCCTATTCAGGTGTCCTAGTTAGCCTAGGTGATGGTGTATGGAGGTTAGAGCTTCTTGGTGACTTGAGAAGAATTTTTTTCATGATGGAGAGTGTGATTAGATATTTTCTTAGCACTCACATGAGTTTCAGAGTGTAGATATAGGTTGGTGACCATGTTTTAAGTGCTCATTTGGACCATGTATGGATGTTAGGAGGAGCATGAAATTGAGATATGGAGTTATATGAGATCATGAATGCATGTATGAATTTGTATTATGATGTACCATGTATTTTAGGACCATTTGGTGATTTTTCATGATGAGTTATGAGGTTGTTTCAGTTGACCCTATCCTTTACAGTGTAAAACCCTAAGGGATAGCTATGCAAATGAGATAGGATGGAGAGATTGAGTGTATTTGATGATATTTTTATGATTTGTGATGTTATTAGGATATGTCATGATTTTTTTGGAAACATTTCAGGCTCTTATGATGATTCTTTTTCTTGTTATGCCGCTTTAGTGAAACAGGGTCAAGAACAAGGTCATTTCCAGCTCAAATTGGGTCTTTTGATGCTCACCATGAATTATGTGCTTTGTATGGTACCTTGTGGATTTAAATGATGTTTCTACATTTATTCTATAAGGTTTCACAAAAATAATGAGGTCATTTCATCATCACATTTTTATGAATGAATGTTAAGAAGGTAAATAACTTTATATAAGTTTGAAACCCTAGCTCAAAAGTGGTAGGAGATATTTGATTCCAAAGTGACTATAATTGATTTATAGTTATTTTATTATGATTTTAACATGTATATTACTCCTTAATATTTCCATAAAGGTATGGTAGCGGTTGTGGTGATGATTGGACCTCACTCAAACAATTCAATTTCTAAAGAAGTTTAGTTTAGGAAAAGGTTGTCTATAGGATTTACAATATAAATTACCATTATACGATTTATGTGATTTTTTAATTTATTTCCATGATAATTTTAGGTCATGGTAATCCTTAAAATGGTCAAGTATGCTTCAGTTATGTTGACTGGTCAAAGGGAAATTTTGGGGTAATTAGAAGTAGTCTTCAGTAGAGTTGACATTACAAGAGCTATAGTAGGATTTAGGAGTTGATACAAGTTGTGTTAAAAATATAATTTAGAGATATTTCCATTTATATAAGTTTTGTGTCATGACTAGGTCAATTTGTGAGCAATGATATTTCTTGTTTTTCAGGATAGAACTACTTAGACTTTAATATTGAGTTTGTTAGTGCATGAAATGGATTGGGTGATGTTTTATATCACCTGTATTGTAAGTAGGGATGAATTTTGAATACAATGAATTAATTTTTAGTTCTTTAATGTCTCATGAATGGTGTAAATTCATTACATTTGTAAAACTATTTTTGGGTAGCTTGATTTGGTGAAGTCAAAAAACTGATGTTATTCAAACATATGATTGTTTCATGAAATTTAACTTACTTAAATGTGTTATACATGTTTGGGGATTTCCATTGAGTGGTAACATGCCATATTTGAGGTGTTATTTGATGATCTTGAGGCTAAAATGTGAAGACAAGGTGCTGAAAATATGTGTTTTGTGAAGGAAATAAGCCATTGGGCCCATTAAACAAAATAATTTGATTGGTTCATGATAATTGAGACCATGGATTATGTTTAAATGTAATTTTAAACATTTTTTTATTTTTATACCTTTACTAAAAATATTTTTGGTGTTAGAGGATTTTTCTCATTCCAATGATGGAGTTTTGATTCTTTTGTGCATGGATGAAGGGTTTTGGCTAGGCCGACCTACTTGGGTCACTTGTGACTATTATGATAAATTTTATGGGATTTTTTAAGTTTTAATGGTCATGCTAAAGGATTTAAACCAACCTATTTTGAATTTGAATGAAGGATAGCTTATAAAAGCATAGTTTTGGGTTCTTTTGTGAGCTAGCGAGTGTGTGTGCAAAAGTGCGACCTAGGTGTGATAGTTTTTCAAGTGTGTGAGATTGACTTAAGATATTATCAAGTGTTTGATAGGTTAAGTAATGTCTTAAAGTGTTTTTTCAAGTTTTTATACTCTGAAAAGTGAAGAAAGTGTTTGATTGTGAGATATTGAAGACCTAGGGTTTAAACAAGGGTTTGAAGATGTTGTGAGATGAAATTGTGATGTAAATCAGTTGTGTTAGTAGAAATAAATCATATATATTATTCATAAGGTTGTTGAGTTGGTTCTTGATAATATTTGGGGTTTTATCCTCCTTTTGGAGTTGGTGCTTCACAAAATTAGGGGTTGGTGCTCCTTGTAGGGTTGTAGCTCTACTAAACTAGGGGTTGGTGCTCCTTATGGGGTTGGTGCCTCACTAAATTTGAAACATATAAATATAAATATTATGTTTCAGTGGGTTTTCTTCCCCTTAAGGTTTTCCCACTTATATTTTGTGTATTTTTTTAATTCTCTTGTTTATGGTTTATAGCATATATGGTATTTGATGTTGTCCACACATAAATGATTTGATAAGTGAATTTGTGGTTTGGTTAAGTAATCTGAAATCTTATTTAATATTTTGTAAGGACTTATTCAAACCGCTCTCGGTCATTTTTTTTTGCAACACTTCTCTCTATGTTTTTCTCCCAAAAGGGTTTCCACATAAATATTGTGTTGTACAATTGTTATATCTTGTGCAATTGTTGATGTTATGAATGTTAAAGTTTAAATTGTAAAAATAGTATAATATTGATTCACCCCCCTCGGTCTAATAATTTTTCTATGGTTTATCCTTTGATATAATAATATTTAAGCTCTTCCGAGAGGTCAAACCTAGCAACCCTTATTTCTAACACCATAGTTTGCTTGAACAATCTTCTACACCTACAAATGTTGGAGCACCTCATTTAAGAAATTTAAAAAATAGCACCCCTCCTCCTTTATTTCATATACATGTTTTTAATAATATTATTGATAATATTTTTAATAACAATGTGTACCATCCTCCTCTATTTTCACCTTTCAGATTTAAATCTTTCAAATCCATCAATTTTGGGGACATGCGTAGATATCCAAAAGAGGTTCCTAATGAAATCAAGAATACATTGAATAAATTTCAAGGAAATAATACTATCATTGTTCATCATCATCTTAATTTGTTCCAAAATATTATGGATGATTATGAAGTAGAATATGAAGATGTTTTCTTGAATTTATTTTTGCACACTTTAGAAGAGGATGCAAGATAATGGTTTAATTCCTTGCCTCATGGTTCAATTGATTCTTGGGATGAAATGATGAATGCCTTTAGAATTCAATATGGTGATAAGACTAACCCCAGGTTCCTCATGTCTGAATTTAAAAACATAAAGAAAAATCCTAATGAGTGTGTACAAGATTTCAACATAAGGTTCAACAAGACTTTGATGAGATTACCAGCTAATTTGAGACCCAGTGATGAGTCTTGTTTGATCAAATATTCTGATGCATTTGAAAAAAGGAAGCCTATTACTTGAGAGACAATAACCCCATCAGTTTGAGGAAAGCATTCAACATGGCCATTCAAATTTAAAATAACTTCAAGGTTGTTGATAAACACCCTAAAAGGTAAGGAGTTAAACCTAGTAATTCTGAAAAACAACAAACAATCAAGCACACTTGATTTGGAAGTAGTTAAGACCTTGGTAGGGGAAGTTAAATAAATATCCTACAAAATAACAAGAACTCGAGAAATACTTGTCTTTTTTAGAAGCACGGTGGAATGATATGTGGGGTGAATCAGTCCATACAAAACTTTAGCCAAATTAGATTTACTTACTTAAATCATAAATCATCCAACCATTAATGAGTGTTTAACAACATATGACATTCATTCAAATAACCACAATCATGAAAGAGAACACCATAACACAAGATATAAGTCATAAACCGTCAAAGGGAATAAAATCCACTAAAATAAAATTGTATTATATCAATGTTTAAAATTTAGTTGAGCACTAACTCAACAAAGAGTACCAACCCCTAATATAGTGAGGCACTAACCTCACAAAGATAACCAACCCCTAGTTTAGTGAATTAATAACTCGAAAAGGAGGATAAAAACCCATAATATGATAAATTACCCACTAAAGCACCTTTTAATGAATATCTTTGAATTTTTTTTTGCAACAATTGATGAAGATCATTGATTCATCTCACACACCTTCAAACCCTTGTTCAAACCCTCTCTTCTTCAATTATATATATATATATATATATATATATATATATATATATATATATATATATATATATATATATATATATATATATATCATCACTTATATTGGCTTCAAATCCTTTCATGTATGTTATTTAACACTCCTCAACATTTTGTATAATCTATTATCTCTTTATATATACCTTCATACATGTTTCGAACACACACTTGGTTTGCACTTTTTTCTCTCTATTGGCTATTGCAATTTTGAATTCAAACATGCAATTTATATCCTTCTCTTCTTTCAAACATGAAAAAATTAATTCTTCCTCCTTTATTTCAAACAATAAAACTAAAAAAATTCAAACACATTCACTAAAACTTCATAATGGACCCATGTAGGTCATTCGTTCTCAAACATAACAAACAAGCTCAAAATGAGTTCAAAACCCCATCACTTAGATGACTAAAAACCAAAAACATCATCACCATGATTAGTAAAGCTCCAAAATTTCTCACACATGTCAAATATGAAATAAAAACACCATCCATTATCATAAATTATCTTTCACCAATCAAATTCTTCATAACTTACTCAAGAAGGCTCATATCCTTCACCAAATAATTGTTTCCAGGAGCTGTCTTCACCTTTGGGCCTCAATAACACCTCAACTATGGCATGTAACCACTAATTGAAATCCCCTTGACATTTATATCACATCCATGATTTTTATAGCTCATGAAACATTCATATATGTAAACCACACCAACTTTCCTCTTCACCAAATTGAGTTGTCCACAAATCAATTTTGAAAAATCAACAAGTTTACACCCTTTTTGCCACTTTCAAGACCTCCAAATTCCTTCACTAGGAAAAAAATCATCCTTAATAACTATAAAACTGATATCAAGCATCAACTAATCCATCTCATGCCTCATCTACCTCAATCTTCTAGTTAGATTACTTATGTCCTAAAAATAACAAACCACCTTCTTCAAAATTGAGTTTCTTGACCTATCAAATATCCTCATCATGAGAGAAACCATATACCACTGAAAATACCTATAAATATAATTTCCATAACATCTCATTTTTCCTTCCAAATCCAAGTGGAAGGCCTCTAACCAATTCCATCTCTAAAGCTGCTCTAGACATGCCCCAAAACTACGTTAAGAGCAAGTATTCTTAAATAGGGCACACTTTTCCCTCTAGAAGCTCAAAAATTATCCAAAACCATCATTGAAATCAATTAAAACTCCCATATTAAAAATAATTTTATTTTATTTTTCAATTGCTTTGGAGAACCTTTCCCCAAAATGAACTTCTTCATAAACTAGCATGTTTTAGTGGGGTCCACTCATCACCACATGATATATCATACCTTTATAGAAATATTGATGATTACTCTACAACATTAAATCATAATGATAGCACAAGAAATCAATTTTGTTCACTTATCATCAATATCTCTCCTACCACTTTTAAGCTAGGGTTTCAAATTCATAAAAGATTGTTTAGCTTCTTAACATTAGTTCATAAAGCGTGATGATGAAACCACTCCATTATTTTTTTGAAATCTTATTAACTCAATGTAAAATCATCATTTAAATCTAGAAGGTCCCATAAAAATCACACAATTCATAGTGAGCATTAAAAGTTGCAATTCAAGCTTGAAAACACTCTTTCTTATGCCTTGTTCCACATAAAACGTCATGACTAGAAAAACCTTCTTCATAATGACTTAAAATTGTTCTCACACCTCTAAGACACCCTTTTTCACCATGTCCAATCATCAAGTTATCTCAAATATCTCTCCATATTCTCAAACCATCTCATTTACATGATTATCCCTTGCGGTTTTGCATGGTTTAGGCTAGGGTCAACTAAATCAACACTATAACTCATCAAGAAACATCTCCAAAATTCCCTATAATACATGATTCAACATGAATCACTAACTTATATGCCTCCATGATCTCACATGGTTCTAAAACTCATACTCATGCCTCTAAGAACCTATATTAGGTCTAGATGAGAACCTACAACTAGGTCTTCAAGCTATACTTAGACCATAAAACTCATGAAAGTTCCTATAAACTCTTCAAACATGATCTTCATACCACTACCATGCTCCTCAAGCCACCATGAAACTCAAACCACCATGCTCCATCACCTAGGCTAGTTAGGTCACTTGACTTGTCTTGTTAGACCAAGACAATCTCACTAAATCACCTTATGTCATCATGAAACCACCTGATACTCCATGCCATCAACCTTCTTATCATGTTTTGGCACTCTCCGTCATCATATTTTTCATTAATGATCTTTTACATCAATGAAAACACCTAGATCTTGCATGTCGACAATCTCCCCCTTTTTCATTGATGGAAAATCACTTAATCTTCTCCCCCTTTTTACATTAATGACAAAGTGCATACCTAAACCTCATAAACTTCATCTTTCTCATCTTCTTAAAAGTAATTCTTGTATGAAAACAAAATCAATTTCATCCTCATAGCATGAAAATATAGCTTATCTTCTTGAACTCAAATTTTAACGCTTCTCGAGGCATTTAATCATTATAGCAGATCTTGGATGAAGCATACTAACTCATACACATTCCAACAATGATGAAACAATGCTAAAAAAAATATTCTTACCTTATTTATTGATTATCTCATTTTTATAGGGCTTCAAAATTGTTTGTTTCTTACATATTATTTTCACACACAACATTTTGAACCAATATCCCTAAACGCAATCTTGGTGTTATTTACGCCAAATTTCACAACCTCTAGCACACATACCTCATGAAAAAACTCCTTATGACTCCCCATGGACCTATAACATCCCTCTCTAGTATAAAGTAAAAACATAGGCTCCTTACCTTTCTTATAAGTCATAGATATGATCCAATCACTTCATTCTTGTCTTGAGACTTTGTTTCGGTGTTTTGGCTCTTCTTTCATGCTATTTTAAACTTCTTGAGTCAAAATATAATTTACTTCTTGCCTCACATACCCTCTAGACATCTAAAACTCCTACTAGAAAAGAAACTCAATATCCCCTTGACATCATGTCCCTCACACATACCTGTAACGCCATTTTTGTAGCCCTACAACAAAGTGTAGTATTCCATTTCTTTTTATGGAGACCATATAAAAATTCCCTTGCAACTATCAAGAACACACCTTCTTAACTCCTTATATCACCTTGTTCAAAGACATAATAATATCCCCCTAATGTTTTAGGCAACATTAGATCTATAACACCACATTTTGATGCAATATTACCTCCTAAAGAACTTTGTATCTTATCATCATATGCCTTATTCAAATTTTGACCTTTCATGAGAATTGTCATGGTATTTTGCACTTATAGGCACCTTGAATTACCTAAATTTGTTTCTTTATGATCAACTCAAACTCTTTCTCAACATGTGTCATGATGAAGGCCACATGAGACTTTCATACATAAACTCAAAAAGCATACATCATCCTTTGTTCTATTGTAACTTCTTCAACTAGAGATACTCATACCTTGAGCACAATCAATGTCTTTGCACATCTTCACTATTGCACTTGCTTACATATCCTTCATAGCATCTAAAATCCTTGGTAAAAGATCAATAATAACTCCCCCTGTCTTAGTAGGTCCACACAAACCTGTAGGTCACCTTTTCTCTTCTTTCTTGCACAATCACTAACCTAATCTTGTAAACTTGCTTATCTTAATTGAAGCCTTTTATCTGGGTCATGTTCATGCTCTTTAGATCTTCTACAATCATGTTTAAGAACTCAAACCCATCGAGAGATAGAGTTAACATACCTTCCACAACCGTAGTAACTCATATCAAATCTCGACATAGACTGTACTGTCACTTCATGAGTGCATTAAGATAAAATATCACATATATATGACCCTAGACATATTCCTATAATTTTTACAAATCATCAAGACACATTTAATTTCACTTTCACTTCTTCATTTTGCTTTCATGGGCTACTAGCCATACTTCATGAGAAATTCACTCCTAGATTTTGATGCATGCACTTTCACATAGAAATATTACCTTTTATGAGTACTCATTTGCCCATTACTTCTTCCTTGTCAATATTGTAGCATGATCTTGAAGTGATCCTACCCAGCTTTACAAGTTACTCCTTTGACTTAGGTATTTTAATGTGCTATACAGAGACAAATCTAAGAGCTATCATGATTTTCCATCATTTTAAGTTTTCTCATCACCTAATTATTCTTAAATATTAATTTAGGTCAAGTTTATATACTTTTTCCAAATCTTGGCTTTTAACTCCTCCATTTAGTCCCTCAAAGATAAGTTTTTCTTCACATCATTTATTCTGATTTCGAGAGCCGAGTTAAGATAGAAACAAGTTTGAAAGAGCACATATTTTGATTTTAATTCTTAAAAATTTTCCAAAACCTCTATATCAGTAGCTTATTTGACCTTTTAAGACAACACCTCCCGATTGACCTTAAAGACAACTTTTACTTGGACCTTAAGACATAACCCATACCACTTTCTTGAAGAACACACACTTGACACTTTTTGAATCTACATCTCAAACTCCTTACAAAAACTCATATTTTGAGACATAATACACCTCCCTTGACACAAAAACATTCTCATCCTAATGAAAACCATGAGTTAATTTCTTATTGACTTATTATGATACAACATGATGAAAACCCAAAAATGAGACCTCATAGACCTTATGAATAAACATATCAACTTATACACCTAATTTCATACCTTTTCATGATCACTACACACCTTTTTACTAAGATATTATAGCCTATAACTACCTTCTTTAATGTCATCTTATGACCAACAAGAAAACAAATCAAACTTTACTTAAATAGATCAACTATATATGAATTCAACGACAAACTTTGATACATACCTTGACATGATGACATGACTCCTTACCGTTACACTTTATTCATGACTTCTTAGAGATGATAGCTTCCTTTTCTTGCTCCCTTTCAAGATTCTTGACCTTTTAAGGTATTCCAAGTGCTGAGATTACTCCTAACCTTTCCCTTAGATACTCAAAGGTAGGCTTTACTAGTGGTTTTGAAAAGATATCAGAAACTTCTTCTATGGTGGATACATGCTCCAGCTTGATGCATTATTTTCTTACTTGATCTCTTAAGAAGTGATACTTAATTGTTATGTGCTTTTTTAATAATGTAAAATTGGATTCTTGGATACAATGATTGTGCTATTACTATCACAAAATATAGGTGAAGGTCCAAAGCAAATTTTACCTTTTACTCTTCCAAAGTTTTTCTCATCATCTTGACTTGCACATAACATTATGCAACACCAACATACTCAGCTTCACATATTGAATGGGATACAAGAGATTGTTTCTTACTTGACCAATAAATAATACAACCTCTAGAAAATAATACTCCACCACATGTAATTCTCCTATCATCCATACTTCCTGCCCAATCAACATCAAAAAAGGCCTTTAAATCAAAATTTTCACTCCTTGGATACCACAAACCATACTCAGTAGTGCCTATGATATATAAAAATTGTTTTTACTACTTAAAGATGTGTCTCTTTAGGTTATTCTTGGAATCTTCCAACCAGCCCAATAGTTTACAAAATATTTGGTCTTAAGCAGTTTCATATAGAAGGTTTTCAATCATGGATCTATATTCTGATTGATTCACTTTAAGAGAATCATCCTCTTTGTTTATTTTACATCATGTAACCATGGGAGTTCCAATAGGCTTGCATTCTTCCATTTGAAATTTCTTCAACATCTCCTTGATGTACTTAGTTTGAGATATGAATATACCTTCTTTAGACTTATTTACTTGTAGTCCTAGAAAGAAAACAGATTTCCAAGCGTGGACATTTCAAATTCCCCTTTTCATAGCTTCTGTAAATTCAGGAGTCATGAGTTCATTGCTTCCTCTAAATGTTATATCATCCACATATTCAAGAACAATCAATAAATTATTGTCAGCTACTCCTTTTTGAATCCTTACTCAATCAAGTACTTGTCAAGTCTTTCATACCAAGCCCTAGGAGCTTGCTTTAGGCCATAAAGATCCTTTTTAGTTTGCATTAATAATCCTTCTTGTCTCATTAAAGAAAACCATCTTGGTGCTCCATGTATGATACCTCTTCTTCTAAATAACCATTTAAGAAAGCATATTTGACATCCATTTGATATACCTTAAATCCCTTAAACCCAACATATGCTAATAATAATCTGATGGCTTCCATTCTAGCTACAAGAGAAAAGGTCTCATCAAAATCAATTCCCTCAACTTGATCATACCCCTTACAAACCAATCTATCCTTATTTCTTGTGACTTCTCCATCCTCATTGAGTTTATTTCTAAACACCCATTTAGACCCAATAACATTCTTATCTTTTGGTCTAGGTACCAATTCCCAAGTCCTATTCTTTTCAATCTAATCTATCTCTTCATTCATATCCTTGATCCAACATTCATCCTTACTAGCTTCTTCAACATTTTTAGGTTCTAATTTTGATAAGAATGCAGAATTTTCTTGGTTTTGAATACTTACCAATTTCCTTCTTGTAGTAACTCCAACATCCTTCTTACCTATGATTTTATTTTTAGGATGATCTCTCATAATTTTTCTTGATGGTGCTTTGGTGTCTTTCCTTTCCTCTTCATCATTTTCTTCTTCATTTATTTGTACAACTTATTATTATTATTTAGGATCAGTCACATGTGATGTCTCCTTTTACTTGTGAATATACCTCATAGAATAAGATTCATCAAATTTCACACTTGTACTTTTAACTATTATCTTCAACCTTTTGTTATAGAAAATGTAAGCTAAAATTATTAAAAGTATCCTAAAAATATTCCTTCATGAGATATGGAATCAAACTTACATATATTGTCTTCAGTCTTTTTAATAAAGAACCTACATAACCCGACCAAAAATGCTCCTTGCTAACTCTTTCTTAGTCCTAAGTATGATTAATTAGCCCTTACTTATACACAGTTCATGAAATTTATACATAGAGTTACAATAATACCCTAAAACCCTTAAAATCTATTAGAGGGCATGAAAATACAACAAGCCATCGAATTTCATCAAGTTTGACTTGTTCAATCTCTTCCAATACAAATTTTAGTTTCAAAGTTCTAGTTGCGGGTTTAACGCCTCTGTAAGCTCAAGAAGGATAAAATATGGATTTTTGAGGGATTCTTCAATTTTCAAGTGATTCGATGGATGTTTTAGGTATGTGCCAACTTATTATACCTCTTTCATTCATAAAACTCTTGCTCTGGTTGAATTTGTACTCCAAAATGATAATTATATGTTGACTGTGTATTCAAAATAGCCTATTATAGGGTTTCTAAACAAGAAAAACAAGAGATCTATTCTTATATTGTCTTCATTTTGATCCATAGGGATCTAAAATGACTCTACTTTATTAGATCATCTAGCACCAAAGAAAGAAAATGGAGAAAAGGAGGTTATGTTTGTATTTTAACAGAACCACTTTGCTCTATGTAAAACGATGGTTGTAGAACTACCACCCATCCAGGCGTCGGTCCTGTAACTATTTCCCATCCAAGGTGGTGGTCCTATGATTGTTGGTCTACATTGGGTGGAAGTCCTATCACTTTTGATGGAAAAAATAAAATTTAAAATGAACAATCCCATAATTGAAAAGTTTGTCTATGTCTCTTCTCTTCCATGACCTTTCCCATCCTCCAGTGCATGGGAGGACATGGGAAAGGCTATAAATACATGTAAGGAAGGAGATATTTGATCATCAAAGTATAAGAGCAAGTGAGGAAGGAATTCTTATTTCTTGAATTGTGTTTGTAGAAGAAAGGAGTTTTGAGGTAGAGAAAACAAGTAATTGGGAGAAAGTGTGAGATATTATCTACTTCTCTTTCATAATTATTGTAAAAAAATTTATTTCTTATTTGAATTGGCCAATAAAAAGTGGGAAGAAAGAGTGTTTTCCCTTCCTAACTAATTTTCCTCCTTTGGAGGTTCTTTAAGATAAAAGTGTTGGTGTTCACAAATTTTTGCATTCTTTCCTTTCCCTAAAATTATCAGTTATAAAGCACAAGAAAATTCATTCACTAGTTATATCTGTCATTTTATAAATCAAAAGTAGAACATAAATGTTTAATTGTGATTTTTGAACAATTCCAAAGAAGATATTTTACATATCATTTTGGTATCATGGCTAACAAGTATCCAGGATTTGTGGTATTCATTCTTAGATTTGTATGACAATGAAAATATCTAAAGGTGAAGAGGCTTTACCTTACTATCCAAACATTTATACGAAGAATTGGAAATAGATAATTCATGGAAAAATGGAGGAAGATAACTTGGTCTATAGAATCAAGATGCTAGAGACCATGATGGATAGGAAGTTTAGAAGACAAGAACTTACGTATTTATAGAAGATAACTTTTGTTAAGAAAGAATCCATGTACTCATTTTTTCAAGGCCTAGCTAAAAATTTTGGCATAGGGAGAAGACATGATGAGGAATAAGATGGGGAAGATCATGAAGAAAAGGTTTCAATGGCAAGAGAAAAGGTAAAATCTGATCATGCTCCCTTTAAAGTTAAAACAAAAGTTGAAATTAAAATCTTTGAAAGACAAGTAGATGCATAAGTGCTTGATAAATGGTTAAAACAATTAGAAGTCTATTTTAGCATCCATAATGTCACTGAGGCACATAGGATCACCTTTGCACATCTCAAAATGGAGGGACACACTCTAATTTGCTGGAAAACCCATCTAGCCACTTGTGAAAATAAGAAGTGTCCTATTGTGAAATCTTGGCAAGAATTTAAAGAATTACTTCGAGCTAACTTCTATCCTATTGGCCACAAGACAGACCAAATGATTAAATGGTAGTATTTTAGACAAGGCATTAGTCGAAGTGTGTAGGAATATACTTTGGAGTTTCATAGGTGAGCCATGCTAGTGAATATAGACTTGGAGGATGAGGAAATTATGACTAAGTACTTGGGAGTACTTCACACTCACCTTCGAAGAAAATTCATCTCCACAAATCCTAAAGATCTCAACGAGGCATGTGTGCAAGTATACAATATATATATGATGAAAAGAAGCAAGGAGAAGTAGATCCAAAGGCAAAGCGGTTGATGAATCAGCAAAAGAAATAACATGGGAAAACAAGTAACAAAGGTAAGTGCAAAGGGAAAGGTAAACAAGATTCCACTACTTTAAATACTTGTAAATATCCCAATAATTTTTGCAAGAAATGTGATATCAATGGTCATAATGATGCTACACATTGGAAGTTTCATCTAAAGTTATATCCGAAGAACCAAACCAAGGACTCAAAGAAGTCCATGAGATCTGTAAAGATGGAAGGGGAGGTGGAAATAGAAGATGAATCTGATGTAGACGATAGGCTTAGATGCACGGCCACCAAGCATGGACAGCCGGAATAGGAGATGATTAGACTATTCCATATCAAAATATAGATAAATAGAACTAAAGTAAATTATTTGGTTAATACCGGTTCCGAGTCTAAATTGATTTTTGAAGCAATGGTAAATAATCTTGGTCTTGAGACTTACGAGCATCCACACCCTTATCCTTTGGGTTGGGTGAAGAAGGGTGTTAAACTGTAGGTAACAAAAAGATGTAAGGTCAAGTTTGGGATAAATTCCTAGTATATTGATGTATTGGAAGATAATGTTATTCCACTTGATGTATTTGATGTTATTTTTGGGATTCCTTACTTGTATATCAAGGATGCTATATTTATGAGAAGGGATAACTGATACAGATGGTTTAAGGATGGGATAAGCTACAACTTCCGGGCACACCAGCGTAATACACACGTTATTATTGTGAGTGTTAACCAATACAAATGACTCATTCAAGAAAATCATAATCAGTTTTGTTTACTTTGTTAAAAGGATAAACAAGATGGGGTAGAAGTTTTAGAGATTTATAAACAGGGAAAATAGAATTTACATAGTATTATTCAGGTCTTTTCAGAATTTTTCAAGATCCCAGGTGGGTTACCACCAAAATGGGAGCTAGAGCATGAGATTCAATTGTTATCAAAGTCCCTCCGCCAAACATCGATTATATAGGCAATCCTTACTTTGAAAATCTTGAAGTAAAGAAACAACTTCAGAACTGCTGCTAGACCAAGGTGTGATACATCCAGCACCTCACCATGTAGTTTTCCTATTGTGATGGTCTCGAAGAAGGATGGTTCTTGGAGAATGTGCATCCACTACCGCACTTTGAACAAGATCACCATAAAGAACATGTTGGTATCCAAATTGATTCTTCCTTTGAAACCGAGCAACATCACAAGTTGATCAGGATGCTTAGAGACAAAAAAATCATAATATGAGTCATTTTATAGCTGGGGATGGATTTTAAATGACTCTTTATTACTCTGGTTTGGAAAGGAGTGGATAACACCATGCTAAGGGTTCGACCTACCCTCACTACTTTAGGTTAGTACCTTCAACTAGGGTGAGAGGACCCATTTTGTAACCTTGTGTTGGTGAAGAATATCAATGGATTATAATTTGACTCTCCCTTTGCAATATTTGAAGGAGACCTTGAGAAAACATGGTCAATGCAACATAACCTAACTCTCACAAGTTTTCACCCTAGAGAATGAATATGTTTTCTAGACAAGGTCCAGGTTACTAAAGACAACGATAAAATTGATTGCATCTGCATATTTTGGTAAAGGATAGGCAAACTCAATGAAATTCTTTAGCATTTGTGGATATACAATGCAAGCAGGGGTGGTTCATGTAGGATTTATTACTTAATGTATAATTTGTTGTTGGGAAGTTAAGCAGGATAAATTTGATTATACAAAATTCTTGAGAACTTTTAACAAATGTTGGAAAATATACAAAGCAAAATGAAAAAAGGCTTCAAATAGTTAGAATGAACCTTTAACTAGAGGATGTGCATCTATGAAATCTCAAAGACATGCGGTTTCACACATTCTTTAAGGATTCAACACAAAATATCATGTTAAAGACTTAATTAAACATTAGAAGTCCCTGATTCATCACGCCTAAGATACACTCATAGACTAACAAACAATTTGTATCATCATAATGAAAGTAGAGTGAATTTAAATTATTTATTGCATCATGAAATGAAAAATCTCTTCATAATGTAATTGAAAATGCCACAATACTATCACAAGGAAAAGATCTTGTGTGATTCAAAGGAACTCCTAACATAAGATTGCAATAGGAACATGGATAACTATTTGAAGATATCTCAAAATGAAAGTAGACACAACTAGGTTCATGATTAACACGATTTACTCAAGGTTCTTCAAATTGATCAGCAAGGGAAAGTTTATTTACAATCTCAAATATTATCAATGGTTGGAAACTTGCAACCATCTTGACATGATCAAATTCAAAGATACACAAGAAAAACATATTTCTCAAATAATTTTTGTTGTTGCAAATCAGCAAGCACCACCGCATGCAAATCAAGGTTCTAAGTTGATGTTTAGGGCATCCAAGTGATTGCATAACATTGAAACCTCTCTCCAAGTGTGGGACTTGCAAGATGAGAGAGGAATCTCCATATTAGAGGCTGGTTCCTCAAACTCCTCTGATTAGATCTATTATTTGCACAACTGCAGAGGTTCAGATCCTAATTTTATCCTAGATTGCAAGGAGACAGGGATAAGAAATGCAAAAATTGAAACTAAACTAATGATGGTGATGCACCAAAGGAGTGGTGAACATTTTTGCTCATGAAAATAGACACAAATCAGAAATTGCAGCATAAAACATCATGCACAGGTTGATAAGCTATAATCAAAGGTTTGAAATGAAACAAACAACACATGCAAAGGACTGAAAGCATTCACAGAGCCTGCATTGTGATTTTCAACATCAAAATCCTTGCATTCCAACACCAAAGAGGCAAAAAAGGCCTGTTACAATCCCTGGAAGGTCTGATACTTCTAAAATCACTTGCTGAAGATGAAAACAGAAGCTTGTTGTGCAAAAAAGTGTTCAACCCTCAAAAAATGAGCCAAATCTGGCTTTTACAGTGCATGGGTCGAGCCCAGGAGAGAGAAAACATGAAAACACGTGGGAGCCATTCCTCATTGACCAAAATGCATTAAAAATAGAATGGATGTCCTTACAAACCCATGCCCTAACATTTTTGACCATACTGGAGAAGAATGCGACCCATTTCGCATTAAAATTGGTTGTTGAAACGTCAGTTCTGTCCATGGGCGCATACCAGAAGTGTTTTTGATTTTATCCCTCCAAACTAAACCAAAATTCAAAATTTACCATGGAATCATGTAGATAATTTTACCAGCTTTCCATTGATATAAAGAACGTGAAAATCTGAGCTCTGGATCGAAAGTTATGGCCGTTTGAAGATTTAGGGCAAAAACAGGCCCAAAACGGATCGGCGGGAAAAAAATTTTGAATTTTACCTCTTTTTGCATTTGGAAAATTTTTCAAAAAAATCCCGCGCTCCACCTCCCGGGATGACACATGTCAAGCTTTGATTGGATCGGGCCTGGCTCTCAAAAATTCCCGCGGCCTTTTCCCTTTGAAAATTTGACATTTTTACTTTGGGAAAATTTCATTTTTCCCCCGCGCCCGCCTGGTTCGGACGCACGTGTCGGTGTCTGATTAGCTGACTGGGGTGCGGGCTAACCTTTTGCCTTTGAATTTTTTGCTGAAAACTTTGTAAAATTTTACAAAAACTCCCCGAGCTCTGAACTCCCCTTGGACCCTAGGACACGTGTCCTAAGTTTATTAGCCGGGGCCACTCCTCCAAAATTTTGCCTTTGAAAATTCTCGGCCAACACTTAGAAACTTTTCCCTTTTTTCTTCTGCGCCACGAACTCCCCACCCTCTCTAGCCACATGGCACAATATTATTGGCCACGGGCCCTCTGGTCCAATTTTCCCTTTGAAAATTTTAGAAAACCCTTAACAACTTTTCCGTTTTGTCCTCCGCCGACGCATGATGGTGAAGACACGTGGCAAAATTTGATTCGCTCGGGCCTTGCGGGGAAATTTTTGCTTTTGAATTTTTGGCAAAACTTAGCCAAAATTTTCATCCTTCCTCCGACACCCGTGACCCTCCTCTGGAGACACGTGTCACGTCCTGATTGGTCCGGGCCAAATTTCAAAATTTTTCCCGCGCAAACACTTAGCAAATTTTTTTACTTTGCCTCCTCTCCCGACACGTGTCACGCTCTGATTCGCCCGGCGGGCCCGCGGGCAAAAATTTTCCTTTTGCATTTTTGACCAAAACTTGAAAAAATTTCTAAGTTTTTTTCTCCTCTCCGCCACCTCCTGGGACACGTGGCAGCTTCCTATTGGCTGCGGGCTTCCAAGGGGAAAATTTCCCACAAAAACTCCGCCGAGCCATAACTTGAAAAATATGAGGAGTTAGGAGGAAAAATTTACCTTTCTGGAAAGCTGAGAGAGAGCTCTATCCAATGGTGCCATTTCTAGAAAGATTTGAGTGCTTGAAAATCAAAAAATGAAGACTAAGGCACAAGAGAGGCAAGAACACAAGGTGTTAGCCACAAAATGAGTAGGGGCACATTTTGGCTAACAATTTTGGTGACTCAGAGGGGTCATCTACCTGCTGGATGAGGATACCAGTTGCCTGAAACAATCCATTGGGCATGGAGTCACCTGATTCTCTATTTGGAACCCCAACTGACTTAGAATGTTGTAAGGAGGAAGATGGAATATCACCTGATGGAAGCAAGGACTGCAAAACATCTCCAGGGATAGCAAGTTGTGCCAAAGCACTTAGGGAAAGCAAAACTAACCTACAAAAAAAATGTGCACAAGCACTTGAAGGAATGGAAACCTAAGCTAATATTTACAAGGTGGAGAATTTCCCTTTAGAAGCAATGCTTGAGATAGATTCCATTGACTGGAATCTACAGTTCTTCACCATCCAATGAAGCCAATTGGAAAGCATTGTTGTTCTTGCACTTTGTGACCATGTATGGGCCACTCCAAATGGCATCAAATTTTGAATGCCTTCCCGGTTTTTCTCTATCTGCATCCCATTTTAACACTAGATCTCCAACCTGGAAAGATCTACTCTTGGCCTTCCTGTCAAAGGTCTTCTTGATCAAAGCTTGATCCTTCTCCATTGCTTGGGATGCCTGATCTCTGATCTCTTGAAGCTCCATCAACTCTGCATATCTCACCTCCATGGGCTCAAACTCCAACAGCTCCAACTATTTCATGAGTTCCAATGTTGGCAACTCAAGAGACATGGGCAAGATTGCTTCTCTTCCATAGACAAGCCTGAATGGAGAGTTACCCGTGGATCTCTTGGGAGTTATCCTATCAGCCCATAAGGCTGATTTCAGTTTGGTATGCCAAGACCTCTGATTCTCATCAAGAGTTCTCCTAATGATCCTCAACAAGTTCTTGTTTGTAGACTCAGCCTGGCCATTACCTTGAGGGTAATAGTTTGATGAAGTACTTAGGTAGATCCCGTTCTTGACAGCCCACTCAGTCACCTTGGATCCAATGAATGCCAATGCATTATCTGAGATTATTGTAGCAGGTATGCCAAATCTAGTTACTATGCCCTCATAGAAGTCTAAGATGCTAGACTCATTTGCCTCTTTGAGCGCTACTGCTTCAGTCCACTTGGTGAAGTAGTCTGTGGCTGTCAAAATCCATTTGTGCCCTTGGCTTGAATTGGGATTAATGACTCCAATGAAGTCCAAACCCCATTGCATGAATGGCTGGTCAACTAAGATTGGATGCAATGGAAGGGCAGCAAGTCTCTCTTTTCCTGTGAAGAATGCACAATTCTTACACCTCTTGATCCATGCAAAGCAATCACTGAAAATCTTGGGCCAATAATAACCAGCCTTCATAATTTTTAGAGCTGTCACTCTCGGTGCAAAATGACCACCAGCTGGTCCACCATGGAACTCTTCCAACACCCTATGAATCTGATTTGTGCTAATGCATCTCAGCAGCACTCCATTCACATCTTTCTTGAACAAAACTCCATCAACAATGGCATATGGGACAGCCTGCAATCTGAAGTGTCTTCTTTGGGTCTTGTTCATCTCCGGAGGGCATAGGCCTGTGCTTAGGAAGTGTATTATACCTTGGGTCCAGCAAGGAGTGGGGACAACATTATTTTCTTCTTGAGTGCCACTTGGCTCATGGCTGTCTTGAACTGTCAAAACAGCCTCTTCTTCATTGCATACTTCTTTTTGCTTCCCCAAAATCAGCTGCTCACACAATCCTTTTCCTCTTACCAGCTTGGTGACCTTGATCTCAATGTCATACTCCATGACACGAGTGATCCAACCTGCCCTTTTCTCATTCAAATCCTTGTTGAGGAGGAAGTCTTTAACCCCAGCATGAGAGACCAGCAACTGGACTTTGTTGTTTGAGACTAAATGCTTGAATTTCTTCAAGCTTCTGATTACTGCAAGCACATGCTTCTCAATAAAAGAATACCTCACCTCATAGTCATCTAGGCTCTGCTTAAGAAAGCAATTGGTTGTTCATCGTTGTCCTTGTTCTGCTGTACCAAAATGGTAGAAATAGTATCATTACCTCCAAATGCATAGAGGATGAAATCCTTGGAGAAGTCCGGGTTAATGAGAGTCGGTGCTTGAGAGATGGCTTCTTTGATCACTTCAAAACTCTCCTTACCTTCTGTTGTCCACTTGAAAGCCATGCTTTTCTTTAACATTTTTGTGATAGGTTTGACAAGGGCTGCAAAATCTAGGACAAACCTTTGAAAAAAGTTTATCCTCCCCAAGAAACTTTGAAGGGCTTTCTTGTGGCTTGGAAATGGTAGTGCTCTTATGGCTCCAACCCTCTCTGGATCAATTGCTAATCCTTCCTTGGAGACAATATGGCCAAGGAGCTTTCCTTCATGTGTAAGAAAGATACACTTCTTAGTATTCAAAGACACTCCAAATCTCCTGCACCTCATGAAGACTTGTCTCAAATGAGAGAGGTGGTCTGCTGCATTTCTGGAAAAAATAGTGATATCATCAAGGTATATCAACACCATGTTGTTAATCAAACCTTTGAACGCCATGTCCATTGCTCTTTGGAAGGTAGCACCAGCGTTGGATAGCCCAAATGGCATTTTCCTGTATGCATAAGTTCCCCATTTGGTTGTGAAGGCTATCTTGAATTGGTCTTCTTCCTTCACCATAATCTGATTGTAGCTTGAGTAGCCATCAAGTAGTGAAAACCTCTCGAGCTAGCCACAACTTGCAAGATTTTCTCCATGGAAGGGAGTGGGTAATGGTCCTTGAGAGATGCTCTATTCAAGTCTCTGAAGTCAACACACAATCTGATCTCTCCACTCTTCTTTCTGACTAGAACCAAGTTGGCAACCCAACTAGAATGCTTGATTGGGAATATGATCCTTGACTCAATCAACTTGTTCAATTATTTCCTCATGAGAGGCTCCATGTGTGGATTGACTGGTCTTTGTTTCTACCTGACAGGCTTAGTATTTGGATCCAATTCAATGGTATGCTGAGCTAAGTTGGGATTGAAACCTTTCAAGTCTTCATAGCTCCAAGCAAACACATCAGGGAACTCTTGACATAGCTGTATGAACTCATACCTTTCTTGTTCAGTTGTCATCTTTCCAATTTGCAATGGTTTGTTCTCTTCCACCAAGATGGATACTGAATCCTCTCTCTTGACCTGAATGTTTGCTTTCTCCTTCCTAAACTGATCATTGGGATTAAAAATGGACTCCAAAGTGATAAGTCCCTTGGGCAGCTTGTTAGTTCTCAGCTGTACCACTTGGTCACCATACTTCTGTTCCAATTTTTCTTGATTCTTAGCTAAGAACTCAGCTTCTTCTTGCAAGAAATGGATGATTTTCTGGTCATTTTCAAACACTTGCCAACTGACATTGTTATCCGGCACTGAAGGCCTCACAATCACGTGGATGTTTGGTTGTACCTTGTCTTGTTGAATGCTTTCCACAATGTCAAAGGCTGCCCCTACTACTGCAAGCCTGTCAGCAGCTTGGTTCTCTTTCCTAGGAATGGATTTGATGCCAAAACCTTCAAAATCTTCCATGAGGTCCCATACCCTTCTCTTGTAGCACTTGAGTAGATCATTCTTGATAGCATGTTGTCCCTTGACCTGATTTACAATCAATTCACTATCACCAAAGACTTGCAAGTTCTTTATTCCTCTCTTTATTGCCCAATGCATCCCTTGCACCAAGGCTTCATATTCAACAGTGTTATTGGAGCATGCAAACTGAAATCTAAAATCTGAATAGTACTTTACTCCTTGAGGTGAAACAAGCATAGCTCCACCTCCTGCACCTTGTCTACTCCTTGATCCATCAAAAAACAGCTGCCATACCTCATTGTCATCCTTATGGTTTGGCTTGGTGATGCTAGGAATGGGATGATCTTCTTCATGTATGCAATAGACTCCTAGCTCAGATTCTTCTACTTCTTGATAAGGATCAAAAGCATGTACCTTGTTTTCCCATTCATCAAGAGTTAGATCCGGGATGCTTCCAACCTTGGTGTCAGCTTCATCAGTGCTTGGGTGATCTTCTTGATCAAATGTTGAACAATTGGCATTGATCTGACTTGGAGTGTAGGGCTCAATGTGGAAGTTTGCAATAGGTTCAGACCTGATTGTAGCTTTGGTTCCATACCTCATTCTGAACAGCATGTGTGACCAATCAGCAGATAAATATCCTCCAATCTTGGTTGTGAAGTCCCTTGACAAGCATAGGGAAAAGAGTGGTGGAAGGTCTATAACTGATACATCTTGTAAAACAACAACATTTGGACATGCATGCAAGGTAAGACTCAAGTTTCTAATCACTCCAACTGTTGTTACTGCTGTCCCATCCAACTGCACTACCCCTTTGGATATGGTTTCATACTAGAGCCCTAGCTGATCAACTATTTGTTTAGGCATCACTAAGCTACTTGCCCCGAATCTATCATGCAATTGTGCACTAACTGATTTCCAATGATTAATGAAACATAGAAAGGAGGGGGCTTTAACATTTTACCTTGTTGTCCTCCATGATTCCCCTCAGGCTGGGCAGCATTCGTGAGCACTTTCTCTTACATCTAAACTTGATGATTCGAAGTTGGCCAATCCTTCATGGAAGCTTGTAGTAAATCTCTTTGGCCTGGGATAGATAGGGATTCCCACATTGATATATTTACATTTTTCTTCTTCATCTGATCAATGATACTGAATGGTGATGAAGGATCTCTTTGTTGTCCCTTGGTTGGCACATTCACTCCTTGCACGTGGGCAACAACAACTAGTATTTGAGTTGGTCTAGGAGCTATTCTTGGCTGCCCTTGTGCATTTGAAATTGGATTTTGTTTGCCAACCATTTGTGGAGCCATGGGAGGTTGTGGATTGGTTGGAGCTAATGGCTGCTCTTCACCCAAATTCCTTCTTTTTGACCTTGTGTTGGCTGCAACACCTTGAGAGACTACTTGATTCATGCCACAGAAATCTTCTGCTTGCCAGTTTACCAACGTGGTGTCATTTGGGGCTGATTGCTTTGTTGGAATGTTTCTTGTTGTTGGTTGTTTCCTTGACTGCCCTCACCCTCCACACCAGTAGTTGTCACCATTAATGCTTGATTCAAAGCACCATTGAAGCACATGGATTGGTTGTGAGGTTCATTGCATGGAAAACACCAATCATACTCCTGAGCAACATTGTTTTGTGTTGGCACCAATGCCTTAGAGGCAGATATGGCATTAGGATTATAGGGCTGAAATGGTCTATTGGCAGGAGGCCTTGTTTGATTTATATTTGCAGCTGGATTAGGAGGTCTTTGTGGTTGGTATGGCTTCCTGTTAGGCTGAGCTTGGGGCTGATAAGAAGGTCTAAAACCTTGGGCTTGTTGCCTCTTGAGAGTAACCAGCTCATTGCCTAGGTTTTGCAATTGCTTCATGACTTCTTGAAGCTCATTTGGGGCACTTGGAGATGAAGTAGAAGCTTCATTTGAACTTTGATTTCTAGGAGTGGGAGAAGGAGCCAAATTAGGTGCTTGATTAGTGTTTGGGCTCTCTAAACTCGGAAACAATGGCATGGGAGGTCTAGGGGCTAGTTTTCCATCTTGGATCAAACAATTTTCAGCCCTAATGGAAATGCTATAAGCCATAGGGATAGTTATGCCTCCCATGGACTGAATCAACATAGAAATATCAGAATTTAGAGCTTTGAGGTAGTAGAGAAAAGCACCTTCTGCTGCTGGCCTGACTGCCACTGGAATTCTCTCCCAAGTCTTTTGAAATCTGAAATTGAAATCAGTCAGCTGCTCATTGGGAGCTCTCTTGATGGTTGTCAGCTGCTCCAAAAGAGACAAGTTGTCTCCCTTCTCTCCAAATTGCTCATGAAGTGCTATACATAGCTGGTTCCAATTTGTGATAGAACCAGCTCCAAGGCTCCTAAACCATTGCAATGCCTTCCCTTTGAATGAAGATGCCAGCAATTTGACAGCCACTTGCATCTCATTGATTTCATGAATTGCACAAAGGTTGGCAATGTCTTTAACATGATCACCTGGAGTAGTCTGATTCTCTCCAGTGAAGTATGGAATGTTTTTCAAGGCTGCAATTGGAATTGGATGTTGTGCATTGAGGGCAAGTGGGCTGCTTCCTGTGAAATTGACATAGGGGTTGTTTTGTGCCATTCTAATTGGTCTTAAAACCCTTGTTGACTGAATGAAAGGCCTACCAGGTGGAGGAGTTGAGAGAGTTCTATTTGGTGGAGATGGAGACCTTTGAATCCTTCTTCCTCTTTGCCTTCTTCTTGGAGATAACTGCAGGTATTCAAACAACACCTCTTCTTCTCCAACTCTTGACCTTGTGGTGATTCTTCTCATGAGTTTTCAGGCCTACACTGCTGAAACCAGCTTGATTCTTCCCCTTGGAGTCGCCATATGTGTAATTTATAGCTCTTTTGAAGCAAGAAAATTGTAGCAGATGCACATCAACTTTGTTGCAATAAAAATGAGACCTCTAAGGTCCCACCGGGCATGCCAAAACTATTGTTGCAAATCAACAGCACCCCTGGATGTAAATCAAGGTTCTAAGTTGATGTTTAGGGCATCCAGTGTGATTGCACAACATTGAAACCTCTCTCCAAGTGTGGGACTTGCAAGATGAGAGAGGAATCTCCAGATTAGAGGCTGGTTCCTCAAACTCCTCTAATTAGATCTATTATTTACACAACTACAGAGGTTCAGATCCTAATTTTATCCTAGATTGCAAGGAGACAGGGATAAGAAATGCAAAAATTGAAACTAAACTAATGATGGTGATGCACCAAAGGAGTGGTGAACATTTTTGCTCATGCAAATAGACACAAATCAGAAATTGCAGCATAAAACATCATGCACAGGTTGATAAGTTGTAATCAAAGGTTTGAAATGAAACAAACAACACATGCAAAGGACTGAAAGCATTCACAGAGCCTGCATTGTGATTTTCAACATCAAAATCCTTGCATTCCAACACCAAAGAGGTAAAAAAGGCCTGTTACAATCCCTGGAAGGTCTGGTACTTCTAAAATCACTTGTTGAAGATGAAAACAAAAGCTTGTTGTGCAAAAAAGTGTTCAACCCTCAAAAATGAGCCAAATCTAGCTTTTACAGTGCATGGGTCGAGCCCAGGAGAGAGAAAATGTGAAAACACATGGGAGCCATTCCTCATTGACCAAAATGCATTAAAAATAGCATGGAGGTCCTTACAAACCCATGCCCTGACATTTTTGACCATACTGGAGAAGAATGCGACCCATTTCGCATTAAAATTGGTTGTTGAAACGTCAGTTCTGTCCATGGGCGCATACCAGAAGCATTTTTGATTTTCTCCCTCCAAACTAAACCAAAATTCAAAATTGACCATGGAATCATGTAGATAATTTTACCATCTTTCCATTTATATAAAGAACGTGAAAATACAAGCTCTGGATCGAAAGTTATGGCCGTTTGAAGATTTAGGGCAAAAATAGGCCCAAAATGGATCGGCGGGAAAAATTTCAATTTCACCTCTTTTTTTGCATTTGGAAATTTTTTTCAAAAAAATCCCCGTGCTCCGCCTCCTGGATGACACGTGTCAAGCTCTGATTGGATCGGGCCTGGCTCTCAAAAATTCCCGCGGCCTTTTCCCCTTTGAAAATTTGACATTTTTACTTTGGGAAAATTTCATTTTTCCCCCCGCGCCCCGCCGGTCCGGGACGCGTGTCGGTGTCTGATTGGCTGACTGGGGGTGCAGGCTAACCTTTTGCCTTTGAATTTTTTTCCAAAACTTTTAAAATTTTACAAAAACTCCTCGAGCTCCAACTCCCCTGGACCCTAGGACATGTGTCCTAAGTTTATTAGCCAAGGTCACTCCTCCAAAAATTTTCCTTTGAAAATTCTCGGCCAACACTTAGAAACTTTTCCCTTTTTTCTTCTGCGCCGCAAACTCCCCACCCTCTCTACCACATGGCACAATATTATTGGCCACAGGCCCTCTTATCCAATTTTCCCTTTGAAAATTTCAGAAAACCCTTAACAACTTTTCGTTTTGTCCTCCGCCGACGCATGATGGTGAAGACACGTGGCAAAATTTGATTCGCTCGGGCCTTGCGGGGAAATTTTTGCTTTTGAATTTTTTGGCAAAACTTAGCCAAAATTTGCATCCTTCCTCCAATGCCACGACCCTCCTCTGGACATGTGTCACGTCCTGATTGGTCCGGGCCAAATTTCAAAATTCTTCCAAAAGTAAACAATTAGAAAAAAATTTTACTTTGCCTCCTCTCCCGACACATGTCATGCTCTGATTCGCCCGACGGGCCCGCGGGAAAAAATTTTCCTTTTGCATTTTTTGACCAAAACTTGAAAAAAATTCTAAGTTTTTTTCTCCTCTCCACCACCTCCTGGGACACGTGGCAGCTTCCTATTGGCTCCGGGCTTCCAAGGGGAAAATTTCCCACAAAAACTCCGCCGAGCCATAACTTGAAAAATATGAGGAGTTAGGAGGAAAACTTTACCTTTCTGGAAAGCTAAGAGAGAGCTCTATCCAATGGTGCCACTTCCAGAAAGATTTGAGTGCCTAAAAATCAAAAAATGAAGACTGAGGCACAAGAGAGGCAAGAACACAAGGTGTTAGCCACAAAATGAGCAGGGGCACATTTTGGCTAACAAGTTCCTCGGAAAAATGGCTTCTCTCAGCTTTCTCTCCTTCTCTTTTCTTTGAATAATTCTCAGAAAAATTAACCCCCCTCTAGTGTGATTATCCTTTTCCTTTTATATCACCCTCTTCACTTGTTAACCTTAAAAAAATTTTCCCCCCAAAAGCATGAATATTCCAAGGAATATTTCCTTTTACAAAACTTGTTCTAGAACATGACATTTAAAAAGTTTTCTTTTAAACTGCCAGATGTACAAAATGCAAGTCTTTTCAATCAACTCCACTTGTGCTCAACTAGGATATCAGGTCATCATTTCTAGAAAATTACTTTAATCATTATTTCCTGATATTGATTAGATAATCATTTCAAATAATCTTTGAACACTTCCAGATGACTCTGATATGACATATATCCATATTCACTTTTCAAGAATCCACCTTGGGCACCATGCACTCTATTTTATGTCTTATTGGCTTAATTGCCACACATAATTCTGTTGAATCACTTTTATTTACCATCTCTTCTCATTCCTAACCTTTTCCAACTCTTAAAATTCCTTTCTATGCAAACTAAACAAAATCTCCCTCATCTCATGGGAAATATTTTACTAAATCAAAACATATGTCTCCTTTTTATTATAAAACCTAGCTCAATTTCATTGTCATTATGCATTTCCCTTCTTGTTATGAATATAAGGAATTTCATCAAAAAAATGGTGAAGGTACTCGTAGCACACAACTTGAAGGAGATTTCCTCATAGGACTTAAATCAGATTTTCAATTTGAGTGGTCCTAATGAAGCCTTTGTTAGGGATCTGTTTGATGTAGAGTGTGTAGGTGACACTAAAGGACCCTTAACATATTAAAAATTCCGATTAACACTTCTTACAAGGATAATCAGGATTAATCTTGTATTTGTAGCCTTTCAAGGTTATGTATTTTCATCTTTTTAAATGGGAACACTTGAAATCTCCCGAAGATTTAAAGAGATACTAGGTCGAGAGAAGACCTCAAGTATCTGGGAAAACCAATTTTCAATGTCCCTTTTTATGTGATGAGGGATTTGTATCAAAAGATATTCCCAAGGAATCATATGTGCTATATGATAAATCCTCCATCAACACTGTTCCTATTATTTCCCACAAAATAGATGAGTTGGAGCGGAGACTCAATTCCCTTGAAAAAAGTAAGTAGAGACTATAACTTTGCAACCATTTTCAGCACCAAGGTCATCTTCAAGTAAGAGGAAGGGTGAACTACAACCTTAACTTCCAATCACTATCTCTGATGGAGAAGAGGAAGAGGACCGATCATTATCTTCTCGTCATTCAAGGGAAGCAATATCCTCCACTTGGGAAAATAGGGGAGATTTTCAATTTGGTCATCTACTATCTTAATGCATTGTGTTCCTCAGCAAAGCATGAATTTTTTGGGGCCTCAACCCATTCCTTCTCTAAAATACAATCCACCTTTCACAAGGAAATGGGAGGCTGGGTCAAGCTCAAGACCTCACAATCTACCCAATCAACAACATGCAGTGCTTTCCCTTCCAATCACCACCTGGTGTCCCCTCTCAAACCACTCCTAGCACATTGACCCTTCACAAGGGGAAAGGAAAGATGATGTTCTTCACAGGTGGTTTGGATCTTTTGGATTGGGTGTCATCATAGCAGAAGAAATTCGAACTTGAGAAAATCATGAGTCATCCTAGAATGACTCTGGAAGCATTGATGGACATGGGAATGTCCCGGGACCTGGCAGGGTCAGTCATTTTTGTTCAGACAACACAAGGTTCAAGCAAGTTTGTGCTGAGGAAAAATAAGCTTTTGAATAAGCTTCCCCTGCTAGGAGGAAACTATGAAGTAGGAATGAAAAATGTCTAGATGTTTCTTTCCTTTCATTATCTCTATTTCTGGCATGTGTATATATTTCTTTGTCATGGGTAGGGGCCCCTATAGAACCCCATTTTTTTCCTTATTCAAAATGCAAGAAGCACAACAATATCAATCATTTACATGCTTATCCAAATGTATGTAAAACTTTATCAAAGTAAATATGACACTACTACATTCTTCCACTTTACAATTGAAATAAGGGAACAATAAAATTCAGAAAAATAATTACATCCCATGTAATAGAAGTATTTATTTTAAAGTATCAATTTAAAGAAGGAATATGAAAAGAGAATACAGCTTAAGGAATAATTCCTAAGCATGTTCATCATATTTTGTATCTGCATTCTTTTCTTCTTTAGCTTCCACTTTTGTATCTTGTTCTTTTAACAACCTTGCTACATATGCATCATACCTTTTGAATAAATCATTAACCTCATCATCATCTAGTCCCGTATGATCTTTGGAAGATTAGTTTTTTCCTAGATATTGCATCAATGCAATGGCCCATTTTCTGTTTGTATTCTAGTGGTCTTGCTTTTAACTCTGTAATTCTATTCTCAATCCTTCTCATCATTTTAATGATTTCATAGGAGAAATCATTCTTCAAAATATTATTTTCAAAGGAATTAAGAAAAAATTCAATCTTCAAATCCCCATAGCTCTTTTTGAACTTATCAACTACCATATCCTCTAACTTCAAGTCAATGGCATCAAGAGTATCATCAACCCAGTTTCTCTTAATTTCAATATTTTCCTTGATCCCATTCAAGGTTTCTACTATGATCTTTGATAAATATTCAATATCATGTTGGATTCCTTTGACTACTACTGGAACAATGTTTTCCTATTCAACTAATTCATCATTGAGTGGGTAATGCAGTCTAGCTTGGGAATAATTCCCTCAAAATAGAAAATCTCATTGTCACACTTGTTCAATTATCTCATCAATTTCATTGAGTTTGTTCTTGAGATCTTCATACTTTGATCTGGCCTCTACAATTGCTTCTTTTCCCCTCTTGGTTAATTTTTCAATCCATGTGTCCACTGCCTGGACCTTCTTGACAACTTTGTTTATTTTATCCATTCCCTCAGGGGTATCTATGGAGGAACTTGTCTGAGCTTGACTAGGTTTCCCAATCAACTACATAAACTAGAGCTCAGGGCTTTAACTTGTTCTTTTAACTACCTCTTTGTCATTCTATCTTCATCCACTTTTTGTAAAAGGTCATTCACAACTTCAGATACCCCTTGTTTTAGTTGGTCCTTGAAGGCTTTCCTAAGGGAATGATCTGGACATTATAATCATTGGTTGTTATATCTTCTCTAGTATTTCCTTCAAAGGGGATTGCTACTTCCAAAGTCTTGGCTCCTAATGAATCAGTGTGGGTTTTAGTGATAGTTCTGCCCTTTTTTAGGATCTTATTGTCTTTGTAAAAGACATAGCAGTAAGGTAAATAGCTTGAACAGGGAGGACCTATTTTTCCTCATTTGAAATTAATTCACTAATCCACACTTTCGCCAAAAAATTTCTTGCCTTTTCCTCTTGTGATTCCTATTGGGGTTCCTCAGGGACAACCATCAATTGTTTGAATACCCCTTGTTCATCCTAAACTAGTGATTCTGCATGTTCTTCATTATTTATTTCGATAACCACCTTGTTATTCTCACCCTATGTTAATAATTATTTTGGATGTTCTTTTCCTTGGTATGGAAACTGAGGTTGATCATTATTTTCTTGGTTTGTATCAACATTCGGGGATATTCCTTCCTTATTTCTCCAATTGATTCCATACTGGACCCAACTTCTCCTCCAACATTTTCTTGTATTACTGATTGGCTTGCAAGCTCTTCCTTCCTCAAACTCTATTGAGTTGGCATCCTACCCTCCTCATGCTCTGATGATGCACCTGGTAATGACATGGTAGGTTGTTCATCTAAAGCCAACTTCATGTTTCCATCTAGAGGTTGTATGTCTTTATCAGCAATGCTTTTCTCACTAGCGGTTGTGGTTTGTGCTACTTCTACTTTCTCTTCAAAATAGATTTTCCCTCTTGAGAAATTTCATCAGCTTTAGTAACTTTAACAGAAATAGAAACAATCTCATCTGTAACATCTTCTCCACCAAATAATTCTAGTTTATCTAATTCTGCAACCACTTGTCTTATAGAAGGAACATTTGTTGCTTGGGCTTTTTCTTTACTAATTAATGGATGAGTATTTCTCTCTATTTCCTTACTTGTTTGGAGGTCATCTACCGGTGTCATCAATGGTTCACTCATAGATAATTTAAGTGCATCTAACATAGAAAATACCTCACCAATATCAACATCAATTACATCAGCTTGGGCCTTTGCAAATTCATACAATGTTCCAAACGAAGGCATACTCATATCCTTAGTAAGTAGGGTCTTAGATGTTTTCGTACTGGAGTTAAAATTTGGCTGCTTACTAAACTATCTGCAACATTTTCCTGGGTTTCTTGATCTTGAGTGCCTTTCATTGTTGTTTCCTCCATAGATAGAGGTGGGAATAGAAGCTCTGATTGTTCCACTTGTGGCAGTGATGGAGCATGTTGTGCCTGATAAACATCACTCCTTTCAAACTCAGGAGGATCAATTACCACATCTTTGTGCTTGTGCTTTTTGGGTATGTGGGAACCTACTCTCACCAAAACTGGTACATGAGCAATCTTATGTTTCTTTTTTTCCCTTCAAACCTTTATATATCGGTGCTACTCTTTGCCCTTCCTTATGCGGCTTAGATTGAGTAAGACCACTTGTTATAGCTCCACTCATTAATTTCTTAGTACTATGAGGTTTTGGTGAAACACCTGATAAAACCACATGGGATGCTAAGCCCTTCCCCTTTTCTTGGATTGGAATTGTAAAAGTAATGGGGAATTTTCCATAGATTTTAAGAGCATGTCTTCAATATTTTCCTAAGAACTGACATAGGAGTACCAGTCCCACTAGCGGATAAAGTCCACTCATCTATGAGTTCAGGAGTGGGAATTTTTATGGAAACTAAGGGACCTTTCCTCCTAAAGGATCCATTATATCTACTATTTAAGATTCTAGTATTCTGAATTGATAAGTCAATGCTTTTTTGAGTTAACCAATTCACAATTCTTCTCATTACATCAATTATCCTTATATAAGAATCATTAGATTCTGTCTCATTCCAATTTGGAGGGATTATGGATTTTTCTTCCACCTTCTGATTAACATAATACCTACTTACTGTATGTGGATCATCCACAATTCCTTCGGAATAACTACAATTTTGAAATCTATTATTTGTGAAAGGTTCATTCTAGAGAAATCCCTTAATCTAACCTCTTCTTCATCCCTACAATTCATCCAATAATCTTCAAACTAAGGTTCATGCTTAAAATTATTTGCAATTTTGTTGAATACCCATCTGATGTCATAATTGACCCTCACCTCAAAATTTTCTATGTCAAACTTCGTATTTCATCTTCAATCAACCTAGATTTTATGATGGAAGGGCATGAATACCTTCCAATTCTAATGGGGAATTTGATATTTGTCTTATGTATTCGGAAATAAATTTATGCACATGTGTTAGCTACCTTTCCAATTCACATAAAGCCAATTTATCATCTAAATACCTAGGCAATTTATAAGGTTTACCTTCAAAACCACTAACCCTTATGTATGTGAACTTTTTATATTGAATGAAGTAACATCCATACTCCAAAATCAATTGTTTGGCTTGTTCATAAATTCTATGTTGTCCCCACTCTAGTTTGAAAAATAAATGATTAGGGAAAATAAAGCATCATTAACTAACCTCACATTCCCACTCCAGTTGATCAGTTGCAGTTGAGGGAATATCTCATGCATTTGGCACTTGCTTGAAATATGCACGTGGTGACAAACCCGGAAACGTCTATGCCTAGCAACATTGTAAATTAAGTAAGTCATCATATAAAATTATAGCTTTAAATTGTCACCCATCTCAATTTTATTTCTAAGGTGACCATGTGGCCATGGAGTTCTTATGTAATGAAAGTAGCCCAAAAAATGCTCCCCTTTCTCTCCAAAATGATCCATATGTAAGTAACCATCCATTCCTTAAATTCATTTACATTTTCCAACCCCACCATTTGACTTAATAACATAATGACATCTTCAACCTCTTCAACAAATTGTTCCCTAACTATCCTTTTAGGGATTCTAGTTGTCTTTTTTTGTGATGAGCCACTTTGTATTTATGATCTTGGCATAATCCTTTTCTTTGCTTCATAATCCCATAAGGCTAATTTGATAGAAATGGTGATCGGGTTGGTGATTATAGGTAATTTTAACATTATTCTAATGGTTATAGGTGTCAATGTCAAAACTACATCCCCACTCCTGTCTAATACTTCCCTCTTTTTGGGATCATAATTCATAGCACAATGCCACACCAATTCTGGGCAATGAACCAATGGTGGGATAACACCCGCTAAAGCAATGTGGCTATCTTGAATTTCCTTTAGGGATTCACTCTTATGGGGGCTATTTAGTATCTGAAGAAAATCATTTAGATCAGCACTCATCAATTTTGTGTCTGTAATCTTGTCTAAATCACTCATGACCCCTGACATAATCGAGAACAAAGATGGCATGGTCTTCATCTTCAAAAACCTATCTTTACTTTAAACCAACTTGTCAATGAAAGAGAAACACAAGAGTTTCTAAGTTCTTACAAATCAACCCATGAGTTCCTGAGCAATTTAAATCCAAATTGACAGACCTTTTCAGTCCTTTAGTTCCCAATTCAAGCTTCACAGTTAAAAACACGATAATTCTCAATGAAAATCACAAAAGGTAGCAAAAAAAATCCAAAAATTTTATAATAGAAGACGAAATCATTCACAGACTTTAAAACGTCCTTGATTTGTGTAGCAGCATTAATGGCGGTAGAAATATATGCATTGTATTATAACCGGTCATTCCGTCATTCTCAACTTTGAAAGTGAGCCGTCCACATGGAAAAGACTTTTGCTAACATGGGATCGGGGCACTTTTTATAGTTTTACAATGTTTTATAACTTACAAACTTTTGGCTACCTTGACCCACCCATCCACTTTTGGCTTTCAACATGGGCTCAACACGTGGTCACATTTGGGTGATAGCAAGGTTGCGGGCCTTTTCTGTAGTTTTATTTCTTTTCCAATTCAAGACCAAATATATCTCGATTGCTCTAACAACTCACATCCCCACTTTTTGCATTAAAGGATCTGCGTATCCCTTGCAGTTCTTGGGAATCTTTTTACACCTTTACACTTTTCCCCTTAATGTGCAAAGTTACAAATATGTGTCGCTTCCCGCATCCACTCAAATTGTGACAAATGTACACTCCTGGATGCTAATTGAGAAAGTGCTTATGGTAATTTATGATTACGAATATTCAAAGAATTTTTACTGGATCACAGGGCTAATTCTACATTTTGTGAATGTGATAGAAAGTTACAAGTTTGAAAATTAGACCCACCACACCACAATTAATTAGAAGCTATCATGTGCCAACAGAAATGGGAGAGAAAATGTAAATAAAAACAAGACCAAGGAACATTTTACAATGGGTGATCCCTCCAATTTCAAATCTTAAAACAAAATTGGTTCCCCACAAGAAACTTCAAAATAATGCACATCCAGACATGATCCTCAACTGAAAAAAGGAAAGACAAATCCATACACAAAAGAACCAAAAGGCCAACTCACACCCCCATAGGAAAATAGAAAAATATAACAGACAACGATGGAAAATCTAACCAAATAGGGGTGAGATTAATTCAAGCACCAACACCGGCTCCGACTCGGGGATGAGCACTCCTTACGAGTGCCTCAAGAACAAACCATGGTGTAAAGAAAAGTAGACCATGTGCCAAAATCCATTGGGCTATGGATTCAAAACCCAACGTATAGAAATAAGTGATAAATTTTAGAATTTAAGGATTCTAATAAATACATATTTAATCTACATATTATATAATGTTACAATAAATATTTAAATAAACATTACATCATAGCATAAGTAAATAAATAAATACTTATAGGAAATAAATAACACAGGTGACACAGTATTTATAGTGGAAAACCCCAATAGGGTAAAAACCACTTTGAAAATAACCTTTTACTTCAAAGAACTTATTTTACATCTAGTAAGATCACCTCCTCCTTAAAACCCTATTTACCAAGGGTAAAACCAAATCACTTGATTTGCACACCTTTGATATATTTCCCGAATATATCAAATGAGGACCTAAAGTCCTTTTTATATAAGGTGATCGGGTATGTCTCCCAACCCACCTTTTCAACCTAAATGGTTGACACATATACCTAGGTGAGTGTATTTAATAAATATAAACATAAATGATTCACATTATAGAAACTTACCTAATGTATATTACCTAGGTATGAATATTTAATAATAGAAAAGTATTTCATATTATTAAATATTTAACCTATATAATAGTGATGGACCCATATTAATTAAGGGTTAGCCAGACCACTTAATCATTATGTTCCAACACTCCCCCTTAATGTTAAGTGGGATAACATATGCCAATAGATTACCTTCCCATGGTACACTACAAGATTTACAATCCTTAAACCATAAAGGTTTTAGGCTAGCATATCGGGTGAAGGAATTATAACACCTTCATCATACTCAAGTTACCTTTGGTACAAAAGGATTTGGAATCCCAAAGATCATCCCATGATTAGTGATTAAGTATGATTTGTGAGTTTTACATATTCTCACAGGTTCTCATAAAAGGTTATTGAACCCAAGCATATAGGATCTTTTTATAACCAAGGACCTCCTTAATAATATGCTTGTACTGGATGTTTACTAGTTAGCTCAATAGCACTAAAGAATTTATCAAGACCACCTTTAAGATCCTTCTACACTTCTTTCTAAAAATAAGACGATGAGGTATACATGCCCAAAGGTCTTTTTACACTTGCCCGAAGGTCTTTTTACAAATTCCCGAAGTTATTTTTACAAAAACCAAGTTCCATTAGGAGGTGACATTGTCATGAAAACTCCCCCTCAATGGAAACTCCAAAATCCAATATTTTCATGAAAGTGACAAAACTTTACAACACTTAGGGGCTTTGTGAAGATATCAACAACCTGCTCTTCAGTCGGCATGAACTTGAGATCTATCTCACCACTTAGCACCTTCTCACGGATGAAGTGTATATGTATCTCAATGTGCTTCATCCTCTGATGTTGTAATATATTATGTGTAAGAGCTATGGTGTTTTGGTTGTCGCAGAATAAAGGAACAATCGTGGATCTTTCATCTTTATCTCATCGAACAACCTCTTTAGCCATAGAGCCTCTTTTGCAGCTTCCATTACACTTCTATACTCAGCTTTTGTTGAAGAGATAGAAACAGATTGGCTACTTTTTGTTACACCAAGTAATGACCCCTGCACCAAATTTAAACACATAACTAAAAGTAGATTTTATATCCAATATATCACCAAAATGATCAGAATCACAAAATCCATATAAGTTAGCATTTTCATTCTTAGTATAATGCAACCCATAATTGATTGTACCTTTAATATATCTAAGAATTTTTTTACAAGATTCCAATGATCTCTATAAGGTTCCTGCATAAACCTAGAAGCAATTCCTACTTGCATAGGAAATATATGGTCTGGTGATAGATATATCAAACTACCAACTAACTGCCTATATAAAGTAGGATCAAATTTTTCACATGCAAGTTTAGGATCAATTTTCAGTCCAACTTCCATAAGAGTAGAAATTGGTTTACAATCAATCATGTTAAACTTTTTCAATACATTGGTTGCATATTGTTCTTGAGAAACAACAATAGAATGTTTATCTTGAAATACAACCATGCCAAGAAAATGATGTAAGAGACCTAAATCAGTCATTTCAAAGTATTGTTTCAATTTTTCTTTAATTCTACAAATTAAAGCAGGATTATCACCAGTCATAAGAAAATCATCAACATATATACAAATAATGATAATATGTTATCCTTCTTGCTTAATGAATAGATCATTGTCAGAAGAACAATTAAAAAATCCTAACTATTTAAAGAAAGAATTAATTTTCACATACCAAGCTCTAGGAGCTTGCTTTAAACCATACAAGGATTTTTTCAATTTACAAACATAGTTTTCTTTACCAGTTTCTTCAAATCCTTTAGGTTGAGACATGTAAAGTTCTTCTTTTAAATCACCATTCAAAAAGGTATTTTTGCATCCATTTGGTGGATTTCTCACCCAAATTAAGCGGCAATTGCAAATATGGTCCTAACGAGACTCATTTTAGCTATAGGGGAAAATGTCTTAACATAATCAATACCAAGTTTCTAAGTGAAACCTTTAATAACAATTCTAGATTTATTTTTGTCAATATTACCATCTATATTATATTTTACTTTGTATAACCACCTAAACCCAATAATACTTATTTTCTCTAGAGGTGGAACCAACTCCCAGGTTTGATTTTGAATTAGGGCATTATATTTAGCTTGCATTGCATTGATCCACTTCTCATCCCGAGAAGCTTCTTCAAAATTTATAGCTTAGGTTCATACAATGTCACTAATGCATAAGTACGTATGATGGATTCTAGTCATTTTCCTAAGATCAATAGGATTAGAACTCTCTAACACATATTGAGCCCATTTTGGTTTCTTAGCTAGGGAGTTAGGAGATTCGGAAGCATCTATAGTATCAACACAAGAAACCTCATCATGACCACTTACTATATTCTCAATATCAGACTTGTAACCATTATTAGAAATATTGACAGAGTTAGGATCATCTTTACCATTATTAGATGAAAAAAATCATTTTTCCAAAACTACCACATTGCGGTTTTTAGTTACTTCCCTTTCTACAGGGTCGTAAATCCTTAGACCTGTAGTGTTAATAACATATCCAATGAAAATACAAGAGAAATAAGTAATATCAATATTCTTTCTTTTCTTTGTAGGAATGTATAAAGAAGCAAGACTACCAAAAACTTTTAGATGAGAAATATCATGTTTTTCATTTGACCATTTTTCTAAAGGAGTTGAAAAATGAATAGCTTTAGTGGGAACCCTATTTAGAATGTAGATTGTTGTGTTCATTGCTTCTACCCACAGAAATTTGGGAAGACTAGCATAATGAAGCATAGTGCGAGCCATATCTAAAATAGTCTTATTCTTACATTTTGTAACACCATTAGATTGGGGAGAATGAGGAGAAGTTAATTCCCTTTTAATACCACAATCAATACAAAAATTTCAAATGCTTTGCTAACATATTCACCCCCATTATCTGTTCTAAGTCTCTTAATTTTATAATTTGAATAGTTTTCAACAGATGCTTTAAATTCCTTAAATTTCCCAAGAACATCATATTTATTTTAAATAAAATATGACCAAATCATCCTGGTGAAATTATCAATGAAATTCACAGCATATAAAGAACCATTTAATGAATCTACTTCAAGAGGTCATCTAACATCACTATGAATAGGTTCTAGTGGGGAAGAGGAACTCTCTTCAAAATGTGAGTGAAAGGGTTTAGCACTTTTTTAGCATAAACACCCTTCACACACATCATGATAAGAAGACAACATAGAAAAACTTTTCACAATATTATATCTAGCCATTTCATATAAAATTCTATAATTAACATGTCATAATCTTTCATGCCATCGTTTTGAATTGTTCAAACTTTGATAAATAAAACAGAATGTAAAATGGAAATCATCAAAAATATACAGACCATTTCTTTGAATTCCTTCGATATTATATTATCATTACTATCCTTGATATACCAAATATCTTTCAAAATTTGAATAGCCAAACCATAATGAGTTAATTGAGAACATGATAAAAGGTTCTTTTTGAGCTTAGGAACAAATAAAACATTATTCAACACACAATTATCATATTTTACTTTCCCTTTCTCTATTGCTTCTAAAGATGAGTTATCACCAAGATACACACGTTCATTGATTTTCACAACATCAAATAAATAATTTGAAACACCAGTCATATGATTTGATGCACTTGAATCTAGAATCCATTTAGAATTAGAGGAAGAATACAACGTAACATATAATTCAACCATTTTAAGACTATCATTAGAGCTATCATTTTTTCTTAAAGTGTATTTTGACGAAACAATTTGTTTTTATTTTTATGGATAGGTTTCTTAGTTTTTCAATCTTCCTTTTTATGTCCAAATTTACCACATTTGTGACATTTACCACTAAAGCTAACACACAATTGATCAAAAGAAAAACTTTTCTTATCAACAAAATAAGATTTAGATCTAAATTTTTAATCTGAGAAGGGCTTGCGAGGTTTGAACTTTGAATTATGAGCAAGAAGTGTCTGAGAGGCATTCTTCTTAGAGTCAAAGTTCATCATCACTTGCTCTTCCTGTATCAAAAGTGAACTCAAGGTATTTAAATCAGGTAGATCATTTTCGTTTTGATATTTAGAGTTCAAGATAGAAATAAAATTCCTAAATCTTTCATGTATATTTAACTAAACAATAAAGTAGATTAATTTTTCACCAATTAAATCACAATTGCATCCATCTAATTGTTCTTTAATATTTTTAATTTTGGATAAGAAATTAACTACTTTTTCATCTCCTTTCATAGGAGTTGTAAGCAATTCTAAAACTAATTTAATAATTTTAGATAAACACGTACCTTCATGCATGGATTCTAGTTGTGTCCATACCTCTTTAGGATGTTCAATATTACCAATGTGTAGAAGGTACTCATCGTTCACATTGTGCAAAATCATGGAAAGAGCCTCCTGCATTCGTTATGAGTATGTATTCATGTTATCTACAGTTTCTTGACGACCGGTGGGAGCAACCTCAGATCCAAAAACAATTATCCAGAGTTTCCTCGCCATAAGTTTTGATTTGACCCTGATCTTCCAAATGTTGTAGTTGGTTCCATTCAGGATCTGGGTTTTGTCAAGATAGAAATAGTTGGACATCATTATTTTCCTGAACCTGTAAAACACACCCCATTATAATATACAATGTACCACAGAGTTAGATACATATTTATAAAAAAATTTTTAATAGAAATAGATCTAAATTTTATAGATCTACATAAAATATTTAATCATAACTAATTTTTTCACTGATAATGCATATCAATTAACCTCCCGTGATCAAAATAATAACCCACAATATAAAAGGATTTTTATTATACCCCAGACTTATATAAACAAATTTCTGACCATATAGAAGTGAAGAAGAAACCCCTAAGAATGTAAAAAAACTTACAAATTCTAAAAAAAATGTAGACAAAGATCCGGCCAACTTAAATTTGACGTCTAAATGACCGTCATACTACCTTATGTTTGGTCTGTCATGACGGTCATTTGACCGTCAAATTTAATGGAGTCAAAACTTGTTGTGTATTTCCAGAATGTGAAATTCCATAATTTCTTCTTCTATATAATATTAGGGAGGTTATATTTTAATACATTATATTAACCTATTATAATTTATAATGTAAAAATATATTCACTTTTTTAAAAAGAGGTATATAGTTAATATAATGTAAATAAAAAACAACATATAGTCTATAAAAAATTATAAACTATAGTATATATACTCTCTTTTTTTAAAATACATATAACCCTTATTACGGGGCCCCTCATGAAAAAAATATTTAAAACATTTACCGGCCATGTAATTTTAAATTCTACATAAACCTTAGAATTTATAGAGGAGACAACATTTTTCACACATCCAATGGAAAAATTCAAATCCTATTTTGATAGAGCTTTGTCTCCTCCTTCATTTACCATTGAAAAAATTCAACTTGCACATATTAAAACTATAGAAAAAAATATATTTCAAATATTTTACCCTTACCTCTACACAAGTTTTCACGGAAGGTAAGAAGTTTCCAAATTTTCCACCTATGAATTCACCTTGATTCTTCACAAAGTAAAACTTTTAGGTTGCACTTATTTTAAATACCCTTCCGAGTTGGTTGAAAAAACCCGTACAAATTAAATAAATAAAATATAAAACATTTTCTCTTAATTTATTTAATTTACCTTTCCGGGTTGGTTGAAAAACCCATACAAATTAAATAAATAAAATATAAACATTTGTTATTAATTTATTTAATTTACCTTTTCGGGTTGGTTGAAAAACCACGTACAAATTAAATAAATAAAATATAAAACATTTGATCTTAATTTATTTAATTTACCTTGTTTTGTTACCATGTTAGAATTTAAGGATTCTAATAAATACGATTTAATCAAATTACATATTATATAATGTTACAATAAATATTTAAATAAACATTACATCATAACATACGTAAATAAATAAATACTTATAGGAAATAAATAACACAGGTGACACAATATTCATAGTGGAACACCCTAATAGGGTAAAAACCACTTTGAAAATAACCTTTTACTTCAAAGAACTTATTTTACATCCAGTAAGATCACCTCCTTAAAATCCTATTTACCAAGGGTAAAACCAAATCACTTGATTTGCACACCTTTGATATATTTCCCCAATATATCAAATGAGGACCTAAAGTCCTTTATATATAAGGTGATCGGGTATGTCTCATGACCCACATTTTTAACCTAGATGATTGACACATATATCTAGGTGAGTGTATTTAATAAATATAAACATAAATAATTCACATTATTAAATACTTACCTAATGTATATTACCTAGGTATGAATATTTAATAATAGAAAAGTATTTCTTATTATTAAATATTTAACCTATATAATAGTGATGGACCCATATTAATTAAGGGTTGGCTGCACCACTTAATCATTATGTTTCAACAATAAAAACCTACTCCCAATAAAACACACTAAGAAACCCAAGACAACCGGTCACCAAAGACTGGGACAAACAAAGACAAAAACCAAAAATGAACAAAAACAAATAGAAAAAACTGTACACTGTACAATAGTGCGTACCTCAATTTTGAGAGATCAATCAAGAAAGTGTTTCAAGTGCCTACCATTAACATGAAACTCAAGTAGTTCTCCATCTAGATCCTTTAAGAAGAAAGTATGCTCACCAATTCTGATGTCAATGGAGTAAGGACCCATCCATAATGCATCAAAATTTCCATGTTTTCCCTTGTCCTCATGTCTATTATCCCATAGTAACACAAGATATCCTACACTGAAAACTCGAGGAGTCACCTTTTTATCAAATAATTTTTTCAGCTTTTCCTGAATTTCAAATGTCTCTGGTGGGACTCTCTTCTTTCTTCATCCAATTCAACAATTTGATTTATCCTTACATCATACGGACTAACTTCTTGATCCTCAAGTTGTCAAATAAATTGGTAGGAAGATAGTTGCATGTGCAGGGGAAGGAGGGATTGAGTTCCATATACCAATTCAAAAGGGATTTTTCCAGTAGCTCTCTTAGTAGTAATTCTATCATCTCGACAACAAACTTCAATTGTTCACCCCATCTTCGTTTATTTATCTCCAATGTCCTCCTGATTATTTTCAACAAATTTTTATTGCTTGACTCAACTTGTCCATTACCTTGGGATTGTAATTAGATGCATATGTGAGATTTATTCCATACTCCTGACACATGGCCACCAAGGGTTTATCTCGAAATCTCATAGCATTATCAACAATTATTTTGGCAGGCACTCCAAACCTACAGATTATGTGATTTAAGACAAAATCCATAACAATCTGGTGAGTTGCTTTCTTAGTAGGGATTGCCTCAACCCATTTGGTGAAGTAATCAGTAGCCACCAATATCCATCTGTGGCCTAGCACTTGAAGGATCTGATATTTCCCCAACAAATTCCATACCCCACTACTTAAAAGGGGCTTCAATTGATACTAGTTGTAAAGGGAGAGCTCCTGAAGCTTTCAATCTTCTTGAGAAATGTTGGAAACTCTCACATTTTCTCACTAACAAAGTTATATCTTTAAAAAGTGTGGGCCACCAATAACCAGCCCTTAAAATCTTGTGAGTAGTTACCCTTCTAGCAAAATTCCCCCCACAAACTCCTCCATGAAAATCAGCAATTAGTTTAGGGCTTCATCTTCAATAATGCATCTTAAGAGAATCCCTTCAGGATTCTTCCATGCCAATCCATAATCAGTGATAATATATTTCTGGAAGCTAACTTGAGTGCCCTCTTCGATTTTTACTCAAATGTCTAGGACATTCCAAATTTTTAAGATAAAACATGATGTCCTTGTACCATGCTGAATTGATCAATCTTTCATGGACATTCATATCTCCTCCCTCAATTTCATTTATTTCCATTACTTGCAAGTTTCTCTCTACCATTATCTTTTCCAACCCTAAACCCCTAACTAACTTGGTGGTTTGAATATCCATGTCATACTCTTGTAATTTTTTTACCCACCGACACCTTTTACTTGAGATTTCCATTTCTGACAAAATGTCCTTGACCATAGTATGAGGAACATAGGCTATGATCTTGGAACTCAAGATATATGGTCTAAAATTTTTGTTGCTCTTACCAAAGAGAAGGCTTGATTTTCCATGATAGTATATTTCAATTCTGCTCCTTGAAGTGCTTTACTAAAGAAAGCAATTGGCCTTTCATTTCCTTCTTCATCCTTTTGCAATAGTACAGATGCAATAGTGTTTTCAGAAGAAAAAGAAAACATTTGAAAAGATTTCTTGTAATCAGGAGCTACCAAAACAGGGGCATTCTTTAATGCTTCCTTAATTCCAGTAAAATCTTGGACAGCTTCTTCCTCCCATTTGATAATCTGATCTTTTTTAGCATACTCATAATGGGGATAGTCATTTCAGAAAAGTTAGAAATAAATCTCCTAATGAAATTTATTTGTCCAAAAAAGGATTGAATTCCCTTTTTGGTTTTGGGTATAGGAACTTTTCCAATAGCTTCCACTCTTTCAGGATCAATCATGACCCCTTCTTTAGATACAATGTGTCCCAACAACTTTTCCTTTTGAACCCCAAAGTGGCATTTTTAGGATTCAGTGAAATGCCATATTCTCTACACCTTAACAACATTTTCTCCAGATGTTGCAAGTGATCACTCCTTTTCCTTGAGAATATTATCACATCATCCTGGTATACAGCAATGAAATCATTTATGTATCCTGAGAATGCTACATCCATAGCTCTTTGAAATGTTTCTCTAGCATTCATCAGACCAAATGGCATTCTCACATACACATAAGTACCCCATGGAGTGGTGAAAGTGGTTTTGATTCTTTCTTACTATTTCACCACTACTTGATTATATCCTAAGAATCCATCTAGAGTAGACAATAACTCGAGCCAATTAACTAACTACAACATGTTATCCATATTGGGAAGGGGATAATTATCTTTGATTGATGCCTTATTCAAGTTCCTAAAATCCACACACAACCTTATATCTCCATTCTTCTTTCGAACTGGTACTAGATTTTCCACCCATGAAGAATACCTTGTGGGTTGTATGATGCCTCCATCCCTTAACTTTTTTAATTCTTCTTGCATTTTGAGGGAAAGAAGTGGATGATTGGTCTTTGATTTTTCCTAAATGGTTTGGCATTAGCTTCCAATGGTATCTCATGCTAGAAAAGGTCTTCCCTATATGCCTTTAATTTTAATATGACCATGCCAAGAAGTCTTGGTACTTTTTCAATAGTTGGACATATGATTTATTTTCTTCTTTACTCAAGTTACTACCTAGCCATATTTTCCTAGGTTTACTGTCTGTCCCCAGGTTGTGTTCCTCCACATCTCTCAAAGCTGACATATGTCTACTAATAATGTGATCAACATTATCAAAGTTTGACTCTAATGCAATTGTTGGTGTGTGTATTTTCCACATCATTAGTTGAGTCATCTCACTTAGGTGAGATCGTAGGTCCATGTGTCATTTAGGGGTCATTATGAGATTCCCTTACACGTCAGTGTGTCAGTGCGTTAGTGCGTCGGACGCGTCAATGTGTCGAGTGTATCATATGCATCCTTGGAAGTTACACTTCTATTCTGGGAATGTAACTCCCCCTCTTTACTCAAGTTGTCATGATTGTAGCACTATGGGTTACTCGACACCTCCTATATGTACACATCTTTTGATCTATGAGATAGATGAGAGTTTTATGGCTTAACCAGGTTCTTCCCATTTGTCGAATCTTTACATGCACATTCGGTTGATGCTCGCTCCTCCCGAGATCTCTTCACACTGTCGTTCACACGTCCGTTGATGTGCACGTCATTCCTCGTGATCCTCGCTTACGCTTTTAAACCCTCTTTCATAGTATCGAGCGAGATCTTGTGGATCCATGCACTCCTCAAAGCATTGCTCGTGTGTTTTTCTAGCTTTCAGGTGTGATATACGAGATCTCGTTGCATGTGTCTTAATGGATATTCCATTTTTCGTGCTCTTCTTGCATTGATTTGAGACATTTATACCTATATTTGTGTTCGTGGGTTCCGGTTTCTTGCTTTGGGGTGTTTGAGGTTGTTGTTTGAGTTTCGATATTTTTTTTTTTTAAAAGAGGTTCTTGTGTTTGGTTTTATGCTTTGGTGTTTTCTGTGTTGAGAGAAAATTGTAGGTTCAAGGTGCTCCTTCGTGGTCATTTGATCTTCTGCGAGCCCTTCATCATGTTGGTCTATGACGGGCTTGGTCCTTGGTGAACTTTCTACTAGTTCGAGCACATATTGGGGTTGATGGTTCATTTTTTGGTCTTCGAAGCTCGAGATATGATTTTTCATCTCTACAATGGAAGATCCTATGTTGAAAGTTCACTTTGCATGCTTCATCGGACTCACCCTTATTGTCATTGATTGTTTTTTTTTTTTCGTGAGCTCCCTGCATTTTTCCCTTTGTTCCCTGCATTGGGTTCTTCTCCACATGCATTCCCAGCTCCTTACACCATCATTTGGGTTTGTTTCTCCTTCACCGCTTGCATGGCTGCCTCCAACTTGCTTCGGGCTACCTGCTTCCACCCAGCCACATGCATTGAAAAATATTTTTTTTGCTCAACATTGGAAAATGTTTTTATTTTCTACCTGTTATTGGTCACTTCAACCTGCCTCCTTCTAATGCCTTAGCTCCGGACTGCTCCCACCTACTCGTCAAAAACAAACCCCACCATTTTCTGCTGCAAAGACGACACGTGGTTGTTTTCGAGCTTGGATGTTTTCTGTTGCCTTATTGGCACGTGGTGAGTCCACCAGCACCTCCAACTCCTTCACGTGGCCTCCGGCGACCTACGGCTCTAGCCAACACCTCTACTACTCCACATGGACCACTACAGCTTCCTCGCAGCTTTGTCTGACCATTCCACCTTTTGGCGGTTTCTCACTTGGCATGTGGTTTTCTCACTCCACTCTTCTTATGCGGACATGTTGCTCCACGTGGGCTCCAAACAGCTCGTTGCCACCTCTACTTCAACGTGGACCTCCTCCTCCACCTTTTTAATGTTTTAAGGTGTAAAAAATTAAAAACATTCATTTTGGCATTGTTTTTAGGCTCTTTTGGCTTGTATTATTATCTCCTCCTATGCTTGTTGAAGATGGAGGGCAAGGTCTGGGGTTGGTAGGAGGCTAACCCACCCTCGCAGTTAAAAAAAACCCTACTAAAATTCCATGATGTTTCCAACAAATACCCACACAATACCCTTTGCACCCATTTCAGGTAATTTTTAATGCGTTTGCAGCATCTAGTGCATTTTTACATCAGTTGCGGGAATCATTTTAATGCTATAACGTTTGACTCATTTGCTCATTTCGAGCACTTCTTTAGTCAAAGTTGCATGATTTTCTGCACATTTAATGATGGAATTGTTAGTTTTTTAAATTCACCACTTTTATAAAGTGTCACATTCTGGGGGATTGCTTGTACTCTTGGGCCTACACACACGAGACGCATTATCGCCGAGTCCGACGTCTTGCTTTTGTGCATCTTGCATTTTTCATCATGGAGAATGCTCTTTACTGACGTGATCATTGTAGGATCACTTTGACCTCCACCACTTCTCACCGGAGAGGTTACTACTCACTTGGCGTGCTTCTATGGAATGTTACTTCGCCCACGAGAGTCTTTTACCCTTCTTGCTTGGGCCCGTTCCTACACCCACTGATCATCGTCATTTGGAGGACTTTCTTGACACTTGCGACCATGTCTTTGGTCACATGATGATGCATGTCTCTCATTCTCTCTGGTTTCACGTGGCAAACTTAGATCCACCTCATCGTGTTTGGAGCATTCTTCAGTCCCTCTATAGAGACCCTTCACATACTACCGCCATTGTTGCTGTTGATTCAATTGTATCCTACATTTCTTCATGTGATGGTAGTTCCACTGACATAGAATCACTTGATTCTACCTCTGATGACGAGGATTGTGCACCCTGTCTTGATGTTGAGATTAATACGAGAGGACTCTTCTCCTCTTTCTCTCACTATTCCGCATACATTGTTGTCACCCCCACATCTCATCGATATCGAGCGATCGATACTCATTCTCACATCGTCATTACACTATCCTCCTTTCCACTTCCAGTGTGCGAGGCCCACTTCACTCCTCTACCTTCATTGGATGACTCATACCTATCTAACATCGCTCTTCTGTTTGTTGAGCCCCCTCATTGGGATGAGTATCTGCCTGACCTTAGTCATATTTTCACAGAGTCTACTTGTGATGCTCTACAGGTCCCTCATCCATCTACAGGTGTTTCAGAGGAGTTCATCATCTCCGTTGTTGGGAGTTCCCCTTTTGGGATTCTTACCACTTCCACTTTTCCAGAGACCTTCATTGATCCACCCTCAACTGTGGATCCATTTTCTGTTGTGGAGGATGTTTTGTTCCCTTCACATCACGTGGACATCCTTTCTACAGGTGTTCACTCTTCACACTCTGACATTTCTACATACGTGGCATTACCTTTGGTTCCTTGGCACTCACTCGCTAGACCTATGTCACACTTCCGTGCACCGGACTCAGAGTTCTTCATGCTACTGCCTTTGGTTTCCTTTGCAGAGTGGGCAGACTTTCAACATGTCATTTTTGTCCTTCCTAAGGGCAGGCACACAGTTCATTTTGGGTGGCTCTTCTTCAATCTAGAGGTAGAGGATCTCGTCGTCAACATTCTTCTGGGAGACCTCCTAGAGCTAAAAAGTTCAGATTTTTCCATGGCATATTCTGTATTCCTCTCGTCTCCCTCTTCTTCTCTCTTCTTCTTCTTTCTGAGAGATTGCCTCTTTATACATGGGTACCTTTTCAGGCTCGGCTAGAGCTGGGACCCATCTTTGGCATCTTTCTTAGATTAGAGAGTGTGTTGTTCTCTTGTGGTGGATGTTTTTCCCACTGGGTTTTCCTTCACTACTTGGGACTTCTTTCTTGTACATGGGTACCTCATCAAGCTTTGTGCCAGGACCCATTTCTTGTTTCTGACTTGCCACCTCATCCTAAGTTACGATGAAGGGGGGGTGTTGGTGTGTGTATTTTCCACATCATTAGGTGAGTCATCTCACTTAGGTGAGATCATAGGTCCATGTGTCATTTAGGGGTCATTATGAGATTTCGTTACGTGTCAGTGCGTCAGTGCGTCATGCATTAGCATGTCGGCCGACGTCGGTGCTTTAGCATGTCGGTGTGTCAGTGCATCATATGCGTCATTGGGAGTTACACTTTTATTCTGGGAATGTAACTCCCCCTCTCTACTCGAGTTGTCATGATTGCAGCACTGGGGGTTACTCAACACCTCCTATATGTACACGTCTTTTGATCTATGAGATAGAGGAGAGTTTTATGGCTTAACCAGGTTCTGCCCATTTTTGAATCTTTACATGCACATTCGGTTGATGCTCGCTCCTCCTAAGATCTCTTCACGTTGCCATTCACATGTCCGTTGATGTGCACGTCATCCCTCGTGATCCTCGCTTGTGGTTTTTAAACCCTCTTTCAGCAACCAAACCTCTTGGAATAGTATTTGTCTTCAACTGAATAATATCCTTACCAAATAGGGTCTCTTTACCCTCATTAACACAAACCATTGGCTCCCAATCCACATTTTGATTTGTGAATTCTCCTTTGTTTTGTAAAAACCTCTGAATTTGGGCATCATCTTCAAAAACTTGCCAATGTTTGACATTATCAGGGATAGACGGTCTTGTCAGTATTTCAATGTCATATTCACAATAAGGAGACACTGTATAATTTTCAAACCTAGATCCCAATACTGCCAATCTTTCGATATAGTATTATGCTTTCTTTCATGGTATACTATGTTGAAGGAATCAAACATTTCAATGAAATCCCAAACTGCATGCTTATATTGTTTCATTCTTTGATTCTTTGTTGCATACAAACTTTTCAAATTCTTGACTACTAGTTCCAAATCCCCTTTAACAATAATGTCCCTAATACCATACCTCCAAGCAATCCTTAAACCCAAAAGTAGTGCTTCATATTCTACAATATTGTTTGTGCATTCAAACTTGAGTTTAAAAGAAAAATTGAATTCTTCCTTATCTGGGGATATCAAGACAACACCAACACCATTTCCAAATTTAGAACAAGCTCCATCAAACATCAAAGTCCAAGGGGAACCAAGTTGCTCAGAAATTTGCATTTGTCAATTTCATGCTCCTTAAAATCTGCATAACCAACAAAATTATCAACATCTACATCTATATATAATACTTCATAAGAAGCATTGTTAGGATCTTCAATCAGATGTAACATATTCTTTTCACCATACAATTTTACAAGGTTTCCTTCCACTGGTATGGTTGCATATGACATATCCATTTGTACACTTCCCCCACACTAGCAACCCATTTCCTTGATAATAGCATTCCCCATTTGGTCGGGCAATCCACAATAACCACATTCATAGTTAAGGATTTTCCCAAGTAAGCTGCCAATTACACTATTAACCCTTTAACATATCCAATCACCGAGAACTTCCCTTGAATCCATAGTTGTGCACTTTCCAAAGGTTGTTGTTACTTTGATATTTAATTCATTCATTACCTCAAGAGGCATCACATTACATGAAGCTCTCAAATCAAACATACAATTGTGCACCAACCTATCCTTGATGATTAAAGTAGTATAAAAAGGATCAATGTCAAGCTGAGACTCCACAAGTGAAGTACCCAAGTATACTTCAGTGATTCTCCCAATTCTTCCAGGGCTTGTGGTATTTCTATCTCTGCAATGATAGGAGGAACATCCACACCATTCACATTATTGCCTTGGGTTGTTATCTCTTCTTTAAATCCCAAATACTCAAATTCCCGTTTTCTATGCTCAGGGATTCTGAGCAATTCAAAAATAGGCACAGTGACTTTGATTTGACTCAAAATCTGGGCTATATCACATGGAACATATTTGGGTAAGGCAGTGTTGGGTGGGAGATTTATGGTTCCTTCCGGTGGTATAAGAGTCTTTGCAATTTGGGCATGAGCTGGGGTACAAGTTTTATTTGGAACAATAGGGCCTTTGTTAAGTGTATCCTTCTTAGGGGGTTCCTTTGGGATATTAGTGAGAAGTGGAGTTTTTGTTTAGCTTGAGGACCTCCCCCTTTGATAACTCTACTTCTGGTATTATATTCCTTTTCTTGAGAAACTACTGCATTCATCAAAAGTTTCCTATCTTCCTCAGAAGGTATTCCCCCATCATATTTCTTAATCATTAAAGCCCTTAAATATTCAAAATCATGATTAGGTAAATCAAACACTTGCACCATATCAATCTCAACACCATCATCATGAGGGAGAGGTAGTACTGTGAATGCAATCCCAGAAACCTTGAATAGTTCTGGCACTTATTAACTTAGTTGAAGTAGCCCTCTGTTGTGAATTTTCAAGGCATTCCATCATACACACATCACCATAAGCTTCATCATCATTTTCTTCTTCAACCTCCTTACTTAAATCACATGGGGAGTGTGGCAGGAAACACTTATCACACCAATCAATAACATGGGCCTCTTCTACTATAGCAACCTTAGCAGTCAAAGGATCAGGGACCAATATATTCTCTCTAAGTTGTGGTTTCTTATTACCTGATCCCATGGGCCCCTTTCTCTTTCATCGATTTGTGATCATTCCTAGGATGATTTCCAAATCTATCCTGGCTTTGTGGTTTATGTTGACCCTAAGAACTCTTTCCTATTCCTTTTTCTACTCTGGCCAACTTGTAAGATATTTATTTAACTCCTAACCAAAGTATTCACAACCTCCTCCAGATCAATTGCTTTGTTCGACTGAGGTCTATCAGATTAATCAATTTGACACCCTCTCTCTTAGGGGTTTTACTACTTCCTTGATATTATTTTCAATTTGCAAGGCCATGGTGAAATCCTTCCTTAATGTTCCAGGGTTCTTATCTCTTAAGTAGTAGGTGGCCTTTTTTTCAAAAGCATCAAAATATTTGATTAAGCAAGACTCATCACTTGGCCTTAGAATTATGGGTAATCTATTCAAAGTCTTATTGAATCTGGTATTAAAATATTGGACAGACTCATTGGGATTCTTTTTTATATTCTCAAACTCGAAAAAGGAACCTTGGGTCAGTCTTATCCCCATATTGTAATCTGAAAGCATTCTTCATCTTGGTCCATGAATCTATTGAATTGTCTGGTAGATATTTATACCAATCACGTGCATCCTCTTCAAGAGTATGAATGAATAATTTTATATACACGTCCTCATATTCAATTTCAAAATATTCCATCATATTAACGAAGAGTCTCAAATGTTGATCCCCAGTGATGGCATTATTTCCTGAAATTTAGGCAACCTATTTCTCACATCTTGGGGTACAACATTAGGATACCCAACCATTCCTCTAAAATTTATTGGTCCAAATGTATTGACAACAAAAGGAGGTCTAGGTGGAGGATGAGCCATGTTATTTTGGGAAGGTGATCTTATAGGGGAATTAAAATGGTGTGGGACAAGGGATATTTGGGACACATGTGTATGATCTTCAAAGTAAGTATCCTCCAGTGACTTGGTTTCACAAACCACCCTATCAATTTTTAATGACAAAGAAAATAAATGAGGAACACTTATCCCATATACAAATGATGGCCCCTCACTAGCTAGAGTAATTAAATTTATACGAGGGATACTTGACTCTGAATTATTTGAAGATATTGGAAAATCCTCAACAATAGGTTGATCACTTTCCACAACTGGTACTTCTCTCTCACTTGACTCTTGATCCCCCAATGCTTTCCAGACTTGCCTTCCCTTTAGATTTGTTCTCCCAAGCTCTGAAACAATCTTCTAGTAGGATATTTATTAAAGAAATACCTTCTTCCTTCCAGCTTTGTGAATATTAATGAAAAAACTTACTTGACAAATATTAAGACACTGGTAATTGCCAAGAATTTTAAACTAACACGGAGTCGCCACCAAGGATTTTCACCTTAGATATGCTAAAGCATTGTAAGTAATTTTCAACTGTCTATCAACACTCAATTTCTACAAAGCTCAATGGATCTGATCATCCTTTGTCAATATTTATCAATATCCATATGATCTAGTGCAACATTTACTAAAACCAGAAAATATTGCACAACAAACTCCTGATCTCATACAATTCTCACAAATCTTAACAAAGGATGACATTTAAACAATGTATTTGCATTCAAATCATATAAGAATCATTACCAGAGGTTGATGTGTGTATGTATTTACACAAATACTCCCTGGCAATGGTGTCATATTGGTGTTGGTATCCAAATTGATTCTTCCTTTGAAACCGAGCAGCATCACAAGTTGATCAAGATTCTTAGAGACAAACAAATCATAATATGAGTCATTTTATATCCAGGGGATGGATTTTAAATGAATCTTTATTACTCTGGTTTGGAAAGGATTGGATAGCACCGTGCTAAGGGTTTGACCTACCCTCACTACTTTAGGTTGTGCCTTCAACCAGGGTGAGAGGACCCATTTTGTAACTTGTGTTGGTGAAGAATATCAACGGATTAACAATATTTGACTCTCCCTTTACAATATTTGAAGGAGACCTTGAGAAAACATGGTCAATGTAACATAACCTAACTCTCACAAGTTGTCACCCTAGAGAATGAAGATGTTTTCTAGACAAGGTCCAGTTACTAAAGAAAATGATAAAAATTGATTGCATCTGCATATTTTGGTAAAGGATGGGCAAACTCAATGAACTTCTTCAACATTTGTGGATATACAGTGCAAGTAGGGGTGGTTCATGTAGGATTTATTACTTAATGTATAATTTATTGTTGGGAAGTTAAGCAGGATAAATTTGATTATACAAAATTCTTGAGAACTTTTAACAAATGTTGGAAAATCTACAAAAAAATGGAAAAAGACTTCAAATAGTCAGAATGAACCTTTAACTAGAAGATGTGCATCTATGAAATCTCAAAGACACACGATTTCACACATTCTTCAAGGATTCAACATAAAATATCATGTTAAAGACTTAATTAAACATTAGAAGTCCTAATTCATCACGCCTAAGATACACTCATAGAATAAAAACAATCTGTATCATCATAATGAAAGTAGAGTGAATTTAAATTGTTTATTGCATCATGAAATGAAAACTCTCTTCATAATGTAATTGCAAATGCCACAATACTATCACAAGGACAAGATCTTGTGTGATTTAGAGGAACTCCTAACATAATATTGCAACAGGAACACGAGATAACTATTTGAAGATATCTCAAAATGAAAGCAGACACAACTAGGTTCATGATTAACATGATTTACTCAAGGTTCTTCAAATTGATCAGCAAGGGAAATTTTATTTACAATCTCAAAGCTTGTCAATGGCTGGAAACTTGCAACCATCTTGACATGATCAAATTTAAATATACATAGGAAATAATAGGTTTCTCAGATAAGTTCCTCGGAAAAATGGCTTCTCTCAGCTTTCTCTCCTTCTCTTTTCTTTGAATAATTCTCAAAAAATTAACCCCCTCCTAGCGTGATTATCCTTTTTCCTTTTATATCACCCTCTTCACTTGTTAACCTTAAAAAAATTTTCCCCCAAAATCATGAATATTCCAAGGAATATTTCCTTTTACAAAACTTGTTCTAGAACATGACATTTAAAAAGTTTTATTTTAAACTGTCAGATGTACAAAATGCAAGTCTTTTCAATCAACTCCACTTGTGCTCGATCGATATCAGGTCATCATTTTTGGAAAATTACTTTAATCATTCTTTCTTAATATTGATTAGATAATCATTTCAAATAATCTTTGAACACTTCCAGATGAATCTGATATGACATATATCCATATTCACTTTTCAAGAATCCACCTTGGGTGCCACGCACTCTATTTTATGTCTTACTAGATTAATTGCCATACATAGTTCCTATCGAATCACTTTGATTTACTAGCTCTGCTCATTCCTAATCTCTTCCAACTCTTAAATTCCTTTCTGTGTGAACTGAAAAATCTCCCTCATCTCATGGGAAATATTTTACTAAATAAAAAACATATGTCTCCTTTTTATTATAAAACCTGGCTCAATTTCATTGTCATTATGCATTTCCCTTCTTATTCTGAATATAAGGAATTTCATAAAAAAATGGTAAAGGTACTTGTAGCACACAACCTAAAGGATATTTCCTTAGAGGACTTAAATCAGATTTTCAATTTGAGTGGTCCTGATGAAGCCTTTGTTAGGGCTCTGTTTGATGTAGAGTGTGTAGGTGACACCAGAGGACCCTTAACATATCGGCAAGTCCAATTAGCACTTCTTACAAGGATAATTAGGATTAATCCTATATTTGCAGACCTTTCAAGTTATGTATTTTCATCTTTTTAAATGGGAACACTTGAAATATCCCGAATATTTAAAGAGATACTGGGTCAAGAGAAGACCTCAGGTATCTAGGAAAACTAGTTTTCAATGTCCCTTTTTATGTGATGAGGGATTTTTATCAAAAGAGATTCCCAAGGAATCATATGTGTTATATGATAAATCCTCTATCGACATTGTGCCTATTATTTCCCACAAAATAGATGAGTTAGAGTGGAGAATCAATTCCCTGGAGAAAATCAAGTAGATATTGTGCCTTCGCAACCAGTTTTAGCACCAGGGTCATCTTCAGGTAAGAGGAAGGGTGAACCACAACCTCAACTTCCAATCGTTATCTCAGATGGAGAAGAGGACCAATCATTATTTTCTCTTCATTCAAGGGCAATAATCTCCTCCACTTGGGACAACAGGGGGAGATTTTCAATTTGGTCATCCACCCGCTTAATGCATCATGCTCCTCAGTCAGAGCATGAGTTTTTGGGGCCTCAACCAATTCCTTCTCTGAAATACAATCCACCTTTCACAAGGAAATGGGAGGTTGGGTCAAGCTCAAGACCTTGCAATCTACCCAGTCAACAACATGTAGTGCTTTCCCTTCCAATCACCCTAGATGTCCCCTCTCAAACTACTCCTAGCACATTAACCCTTCACAAGGGGAAAGGAAAGATGACATTCTTCACATGTGGTTTGGATCTTTTGGATTGGGTGTCATCACAACAAAAGAAATTCAAGCTTGATCAAATCATGAGTTGTCCTAGAATGATTCTAGAAGCATTGATGGACATGGGAATGTCCTGAACTGACAATGTTAGTCATTTTTGTTTAGACAACACAAGGTTCAAGTGATTTTGTCTTTGAGGAAAAATAAGCTTTTGAATAAGCTTCCCTTATTGGGAGGAAACTATGAAGTAGGACTGAAAAATGTCTAGATGTTGTTTTCCTTTCATTGTCTCTATTTCTAGCATGTGTATATATTTATTTTTCATGGGAAGGGGCCCCTATAGAACCCCATTTTGTTCCTTATTCAAAATGCAAGAAGCAAAACAATATCAATCATTTACATGCTTATCCAAATGTATGTAAAACTTTATCAAAGTAAATATGACACTATTGCATTCTTCCACTTTACAATTGAAATAAGGGAATAATAAAATTTAGAAAAACAATTACATCCCATGTAATAGAAGTATTTATTTTAAAGTATCAGTTTAAAGAAGGAATATGAAAAGAGAATACAACTTAAGGAACAACTCCTAAGCATGTTCATCATCTTTTGTATCTGCATTCTTTTCTTCTTCATCTTCCACTTTTGTATCTTGTTCTTTTGGAAACCTTGTTACATATGCATCATACCTTTTGAATAACTCATTAACCTCATCCTCATCTAGTCCCATATGATGTTGGAAGATTAGTGCTTGCCTAGATATTGCATCAATGCAATGGCCCATTTTCTATTTGTATTCCAGTGGTCTTGCTTTTAACTCTGCAATTCTATTCTCAATCCTTCTCATCGTTTTAATGATTTCATAGGATAAATCATTCTTCAAAATATTCTTTTCAAAGTAATTAAGCAAAAATTCAATCTTCAGATCCCCGTAGCTCTTTTTGAACTTATTAGCTACCATATCCTCTAACTTCAAGTCAATGGCATCAAGAGTGTCATCAACCCAGTTTCTCTTGATTTCAAGCTTTTCCTTGATCCCATTCAAGGTTTCCACTCTGATATTTGATAACTCTTCAATAGCATGTTGACTTCCTTTGAATTCTACTAGAACAATGTTTTCCTTCTCAACTAATTCATCACTAAGTTGGGTAATGCAGTCTATCTTGGGAAGAATTCCCTCAAAATAGAAAATCTCATTGTCACATTGTTCAACTATCTCATCAATTTCATTGAGTTTGTTCTTGAGATCTTCATACTTTGATCTAGGCTCTGCAATTGTTTCCTTTCCCCTCTTGGTTAATTTTTCAATCCATGTGTCCATTTCCTGGTCCTTCTTGATAGATTTTTTTATTTTATCCATTCCCTTGGCAGGGGTATATATGCAGGCACTTGTCTAAGATTGACTAGGTTTCCCAATCAACTACTGCAAACTAGAGCTCAGGATTTAACTTGTTCTTTAACTCCTTTGTCATTCTATCTTCATCCACTTTTTGTAAAAGGTCATTCACAACTTTAGATACCCCTTGTTTTAGTTGGTCCCTTGAGGTATTTCCTAAGGGAATGATCTAAAAATTATAATCATTGGTTGTTATATCTTCTCTAGTCTTTCCTTCAAAGGGGATTTCTACTTCAAAATCTTGGCTCTTGATGAATCAGTGTGGGTTTTAGTGATAGTTCTAGCCCTTTTTGAGGCTCTTACTGTCTTTGGAAAAGATAAAGTAGTAAGGTCAATAGCTTGAACAGGAGGACCTCCTTTTCCTCATTTGAAATTAATTCACTAATCCACCCTTTCACCAAATTTGTTCCATCCTTTTCCTCTTGTGATTCATGTTGGGGTTCCTCGGGACAACCATCAATTATTTGAATACCCCTTGTTCATCTTAAACTAGTGATTCTGCATGTTCTTCATTATTTATTTTGATAACCACCTTTCTATTCTCACCCTATGTTAATAATTCTTTCGGATGTTCTTTTCCTTGGTCTGGAAACTGAGGTTGATCATTATTTTCTTGGTTTGTATCAACATTTAGGGAGATTCCTTCCTTATTTCTTCAATTGATGCCATACTAGACCCAACTTCTCCTCCAACATTTTCTTGTATTACGACTAGATTACAATCTCTTCCTTCCTCAAACTCTGCTTTGAGTTGGAATCCTACCCTCCTCATGCTCTGATGATGCACCTAGTAATGACATGGTAGGTTTTTCATCTGAAGCCAACTTCACATTTCCATCTAGAGGTTGTATGTCTTTATCAATGCTTTTCTCGCCGGTAGTTATGGAGAAATTTCATCAACTTTAGTAACTTTAACAAAAATAGAAACAATCTCTTCTGTTAACATCTCTACATTAACATCTTCTCCACTAAGCAATTTTTGTTTATCTGATTCTGCAACCACTTGTCTTATAGAAGGAACATCTATTGCTTGGGATTTTTCTTTACTAATTAATGGATGAGTATTTCTCTCTATTTCCTTACTTGTTTGGAGGTCATCTACTTGGTGTCATCAATGGTTCACTCATAGATAATTTAAGTGCATCTAACATAGAAAATCCCTCACCAGTATCAACATCAATTACATTAGCTTGGGTCTTTACAGATTCATACAATGTTCCAAATGAAGGCATACTCATATCCTTAGTAAGCAGGGTCTCAGATGTTTTCATACCTGGAGTTAAAATTTGGTTGCTTATTGAACTATCTACAACATTTTCCTGGGTTGCTTGATCTTGAGTGCCTTTCATTGTTGTTTCCTCCACAGATAGAGGTGGGAATAGAAGCTCTGATTGTTCCACTTGTGGCAGTGATGGAGCATGATGTGCCTTGATAAACATCACTCCTTTCAAACTCAGGAGGATCGATTACCACATCTCTGTGCTTGTGCTTTTTGGGTGTGTGGGAACCTACTCTCACCAAAACTGGTACATGAGCAACCTTATGTTTCTTGTGTGCCCTTTCAAACCTTTTTAGATCAAGTGCTGCTCTTTTCCCTTCCTTATGTGGCTTAGATTGAGTAAGACCACTTGTTATAGCTCCACTCATTAATTTCTCAATACTATGAGGTTTTGGTGAAACACTTGAGAAAACCACATGGGATGTTAATCCCTTCCCTTTTCTTGGATTGGCATTGAAAAAGTAATGGGGAATTTTCCATAGATTTTAAGAGCATGTCTTTAGTATTTTTCCTAAGAACTGACATAGGAGTACTAGTCCCACTAGCGGCTAAAGTCCACTCATCTATGAGTTCAGGAGTAGGCCTTTTTGAGGGAAACTGAGGGGCCTTTCCTCCTAAAGGATCCATTCTATCTGCTCCCTCCTTTAGGGGTGGAATATCATCATTCAAGTTTCCCAAACTCCTGAAGTTATTTAAGATTCTGATATTCTGAATTGATAAGTCAATGCTCTTTTGAGTTAACCAATTCACAGTTCTTCTCATTACATTAGTTATCCTTATATAAGAATCATCAAATTTTGTCTCATTCCAATCTGGAGGGATTATGGGTTGTGCTTCCACCTTCTGATCAACATAATACCTGCTTATTGTATGTGGATCATCCACAATTCCTTTTAGGATAACTATAATTTTGAAATCTATTATTTGTGAAAGGGTCATTCTGGAGAAATCCCTTAATCTGACCTCTTCTTCATCCCTACAATTCATCCAATAATCTTCAAACTGAGGCTCATGCTCAAAATTATTTGTAATGTTGTTGAATACCCATCTGATGTCATAATTGGCCCTTGCCTCAAACTTTTCCATGTCAAACTTCTACATTTCATCTTCAATCAACTTGGCTTTTATGATGGAAGGGAATGAATACCTTCCAATTCTAATGGGGAATTTGATATTTGTCTTATGTCTTCCGGAAATCAATTTATGCACAAGTGTTAGTTTCCTTTCTAATTCACATAAAACCAATTTATCATCTAAATACCTAGGCAATTTACAAGGTTTTCCTTCAAAACCACTAACCCTTATGTATGTGAACTTTTTATATTGAATGAAGTAGCATCCGTACTCCAAAATCACTTGTCTGGCCTGTTAAAAATTCTATATTATCCCCACTCTAGTTTGAAAAGACAAATGATTGGGGAAAAGAAAGCATCATTAACTAACCTCACATTCCCACTCCAGTTGATCAATTGCAGTTGAGGGAATATCTCATGCATTTGGCACTGCTTGAAATCTACATGTGGTAACAAACCCGGGAAACATCTATGCCCAACAACATTGTAAATTAAGTAAGTCATCATATAAAATTCTAGCTCTGAAGTGTCACCCATCTCAATTTTCACTTTTGCTAAGGTGACCATGTGGCCATGGAGTGCTTCTGCAATGAAAGTATCCCAAAAAATGCTCCCCTTTCTCTCCAAAATGATCCATATGTAAGTAACCATCCATTCCTTAAATTCATTTACATTTTCTAACCCCACCATTCGACTTAATAACACAATGAAATCTTCAACCTCTTCAACAAAATTTTCCCTAACTAGCCTTTTAGGGATTCTAGTTGTTGTCTTTTCGTGATGAGAAAATTTATATTTATGATCTTGGCATAATCCTTTTTCTTTGCTTCATAATCCCGTAAGGCTAATTTTATAGCAATGGTGATCAAGTTGGTGATTACAAGAAATTTTAACATTATTCTAATGGCTGCAGGTGTCAATGTCAAAACTACATCCCCACTCTCGTCTAATACTTCCCTCTTTTTGGGATCATAATTCATAGCACAATGCCACACCAATTCTAGGCAATGAACCAATTGTGGGATAGCACCCGCTAGAGAAATATGGCTATCTTGAATTACCTTTAGGGATTCACTCTTATGGGGGCTATTCAGTCTCTGAAGAAAATCATTTAGATCAGCACTCATCAAGTTCGTGTTTGTAATCTTTTCTAAATCACTCATGACCCTTGATGCAACCGAGAATGAAGATGGCATGGTCTTCATCTTCAAAACCCTAGCTTTACTTTAAACCAAATTTCCAATGAAAGAGAAACACAAGAGTTTCTAAGTTCTTACCAATCAACCCGCAAGTGCCTAAAAATTTAAATCCAAATCGAAAGTCATTTCAATCCTATGGTTCCCAATTAAAGATTCACAGTTAAAACGTGATAATTCTCCATGAAAATCACAAAAGGTAGCAACAAAAATCTAGAAAATTGATAATAGAAGATGAAAGCATTCACAAACTTTAAAACGTCCTTGATTTGTGTAGCAACATTAATGGTGGTAGAAATAAATGCATTGTATCGTAACCGTTCATTCCACCATTCTCAACTTTGAAAGTGAGTCGTCCATGTGGAAAATACTTTCACTAACATGGGCTCAGGGGCACTTTTTGTAGTTTTGCAATATTTTAGAACTTACACACTTTTGGCTATCTTGACCTGCCCATCCTCTTTTGGATTTCAACACAAGCTTGACACATGGTCACATTTGGGTGATAACGGGTTATGGGCCTTTTCTGCAGTTTTATTTCTTTTCCAATTCAAGACCAAATATGTCTGAGTGCTCCGACAACCCGCATCCCCACCTTTTGCATGAAAGGAGCCACATGTCCCTTGTGGGTCTTGGGAACCTTTTTACACCTTTACACATTTCCCTTAATGCGCAAAGTTACAAATATGTGTCGCTTCCCCGCATCCACTCAAATTGTGACAAATGTACACTCCTGGATATTAATTGAGAAATTGCTTGCGCTACTTTATGATTGCAAATATTCAAATAATATTTACCAGTCACGGGGCTGATTTTGCATTTTGTGAATGCAATAGAAAGTTACAAGTTTGCAAATTAGATGTGCCAAACCATAATTAATTGGAAGTTTCCACGTATAATCGGGTAATGGGAGAGAAAACGAAAATAAAAACAAGACCAAGGAACATTTTACAATGGGCGATCCCTCCAATTTCAAATATTAAAACACAATTGGTTCCCCAAGAAACTTCAAAATAATGCACATCTAGACATGATCCTTGACCAAAAAGAGGAAAGACAAATCGATACACAAAAGAACCAGAAAGCCAACTCGCACCCCCACAGGAAAACATAAAAATATAACAAACAACAATGGAAAATCTTAACCAAATAGGGGCAAGATTTATCCAAGCACCAACAGAATGATATCCACTCCTCCACATAGATGATCTCTTGACAAGCATCAACATGCCAAATTCTTCATGAAGTTCGATCTCAAGTTAGGTTATCACCAATTCAGAATGAATGAGGATATATGGAAGACTTCCTTCAAGAAAAAATAGGGTTTTTATGAGTGGTTAGTACTTCCATTTGGTTTATGTAATGCACCTGCTACATTTATGAGATTGATGAATTATGGGATTTCATATATTGATATGTCATTATTTATCTAGATGATATCTTGATTTTTAGTGCCACATGGGAGGAACATCTAACTCATTTGCAGCAAGTCTTACAAGTTCTCATGGAGAAACAACTTTGCTATGTAATATGAAGAAATGTCATTTTTCCAAACAAATACTTGTCTATCTTGGGCACGTGGTTGGAGGAGGGCTACTAGTGGATCTGAAGAAGGTGGAATCCATCACCAACTAGCCAACACCAATGAGAGCCACAGAGACTAGGAGTTTTTTGGGAGCATTATGGTATATGCGGAAGTTCATTTTGGGCTTCTCCATGATTGCAGCACCTCTACACATAATGGCCGCAAAGTGTAAGGGTTTTGACTAGGGTAAGGAACAAAATAAATAATTTGAGTTATTGAAATACAAGATTAGTCATACTCCAGCACTTTCTCTTCCTAACTTGTAGCATCCCTTTGAAGTAGAGACATATATGGGCATAGTGTTGCTACAGGGAGGTAAGCTAGTCTATTATCATTCTGAGACCTTTACTTCAATAGTTAGAGGATATTTAGTATATGATAAGGAAATGTACGCACTAGTTCAAGTCATTAAGAAATGAAAGCCCTATTTATTGGGTGATGAAACTATTGTGCACATTGACCACAAACCTCTCCAAATTTGCAAGCACATTCTAAACTACAACAAGCAAGGCAATACAAATGGATGGGGTTCTTTTAGCGAGCTCCATCCGGTGATCAAATACAAGAAAGGTAGTACAAACTTGGTGGCATACATGTTATCTAGGCTGCCTACACGGGAGAAAATATCCTGCTTGGCCACTATCTCTCGATTGAGCCCTTCATGAAGGAATCTTACAGAGAGGCGTATGCCCGGACATAGACTTTGGGGTGAAATTTCAGCATTCTGCAGTCCCAAGGGGCTGAAAGGACGGGTATTGAATATTGTTATCTCAAGGAAAATATGTTCTACCAATGGGGGATCTTTGTGTTTCGAAAGAAGAAAGACTTCTATTGATGAGGGAAGCACATACCTCAAAAGTACCGAGGACATTTTGGTGTTGGTAAGACCCTATTCCACTTGCAAAGGTACGTGTACGGCCCAATATGTAAGAAGAAGTATCAAAATATATATGTGGATGTAAAATTTGTTGTACTAGCAGGACTAAGACTAGGAAGGAGGGTTTTTATATGTATTTTCCAATACCTACTCTTCCATGGGAGGACTTTGTAGGAGGATTACCTTGTTAGGAATTATAGTATTTACATGAGTGTTTGGTAAATTAGTTGGGTAAAATACTTACGGTTATTATTGAATATATTGTTATAACAAAAATATATTTAATTTTTGCACCCGTGTATCTATACCGGGTAATCTTTTATTTTCACTTCCTAGTTTATAGGAAGTTGTTTACCTATTCCTTTGGCTATATAATAGCCAGTGTAATATTATCGAGCATGTGTTGAATAGAAGAACATTATTGTGTTATTTTTGGTGATGCTCTAATTCGAGCTCTATATTTGGTATGAAAGTGATGACAGATCCTTGATGGTATATCTGACAGTGTTACTGATCAAGCTTTAGAACTTTGTGAAGTTTGTGAAGATCTTGAGATAATTTTTGGGAAGTCTGAGATTGAATGTATTTATTCATGTGCTAGTCGAAATATCTGATTTGATTCTACTAAAACAGATTGGTGTCATGCATTATATTTAAAAGCATGTTATTCTATATATTGGCTTATCAATAATAAGCTTGTGTAATTTGGTTCAGAATCTCCTGTAGATGAGAAAGAATATTTGTGCAGTAATCATTATGTTGGTTATATATATGCGTCAATTTTTTCCTGCAAAATCAATTTTGTAGACATTGGGAATGCTTTGTAGTATTTAAGGAAAATGTGGCATGCTAGTTATGTGGTGATTGTTTTTGGTTAACATGCACCATATTAGAATCAGTATTTGGTCAAAGACGCCTCAGCTCCCATACGATATAGATCAAATTAGATTGAATCTTTGGGTGAATCTATCAAACTCTGATCTGGTTTATTCAATTCAACATGGAAGCTCCCGGTGATCCTATTTGCATTGGGTTTTGAACACTATTGACGAACATAGTGGACATATGTTAATTTCTGCCACTTGATTTAATTTTACATACCAGCCACCGTGAAGATTCTACCCATGTGTATCTGGGCACATGCAAGCCATAAGTCTGGTTTGTATAAATTCTTTTTTGCTCAGATATATTGCATATTGCATATTCTTTGTTGCTCGGGACATATGAATTCCATATAGCATATTCTTTTTTGCTCAGCGACTTGGTAGTATATGTTCAAAACATACTTGCTTCCTTCAAATAAAAGCATGCAGTCTCATTCAAAACTGTCACACTTTCACCTACAAATCCACATGCTGAAACAATAAGGCTGAGTTTATTCATAACAAGGAGGAAAATAATGGTTATTGAAGTGTTAGCTTTGGAAGTGTTTGGTTCCTTCTTGCCTCGGTGTCAACAAATTCCCAGTACAAGCTTAGATACTTCGCTCTTCATTGACGTCTCCACACAACCATCGGCATTAGATTTGGCGTTGATAAGGTAGTGTAACTTATATGATAGCTGGGATACATTTCATTGTTCATTTAAGTATAGTTGATAGTATTATGTTAAGTGTCTCTTGTTATCTCTTATGTTGTTCGAAGTGGTGTTTTGTATGTCAATATTGAGTTTAAAGGGGGTGTGGTCTATAGTCATAATCCAAGCGATTAAGTTTGAGTCGTGAGTTTATGAGTCATTTTCTATTCAGTTCTTTAGTAATATAAATAATAAAATGGTAATCATTTGGTGGCAACATTATAAATGTATGATTCATTATTTCATTGAGTCTTTTTTGTCACCATATTGTTCAAGTATTCTTCGAGTTTATTTTAAAATGTGTCATTTTTCGTTAAAGGAGTCGAATAATTATTAAAGTCATTTTGCGTCATCAAGGCGTCATTTTATTGTAAGGTTACTCAAATAGGTGATTTTAGGGTATTTGTTTATTGTCATTTTTTATTGTCGTCAAAATTCATGTCAATGTAAAAAATCTAAAAATAAACAAAAATTACCTCATGGATGAATTTTTGGTGTTACCCGACGTCCAAAAATAAAGTGTTTCACATTGCGGGAGGGAAGATATAATAAAAAATGTGGAAACAATTGAGCTTCATATCCAAATCCGGTTGAGCTAGCAACATGTTACTTTGAGGACGGAGGCATCGGAGGCCGGAGGTCGACAACTACCTCTCATTAGTCACCAATGACGAGGCCGCACGAAGAAGTGGTGGCATTTTGTGGTGTGAGTTTTCTTTCAGTTGTGTGCTTTAGTTTCATAGTACTTGTTTTGCAATATAGTGTGGATTTCAGCATTTCAGCATGGTGTGAAAAATAAGAATAGATGTGGTATGTTCCTGTTCACTGGTATGTGATTATTCCTATATAAATTCCCAATGCAAAAACATAGTGAAGAACAAATAACATAGTGAAATGTAGCATCATGAGTCTTGAAGAGGTTGAACAGTCAAATGTGTTCCTGTTCATACCTAGGTTTTTGGTTAGCCTCTGGAAAACCATTGAAGGCTACTTAGATGTGTTCTTGCTTGAGTTCCCACACTGCTAGGTCAGATGTGTTCCCTAGAGTGACTAGTTGATAAGAAGATGATTCTTGAGTGTGTTTCCATCCTCGTCAATCAGATGTGTTCCCAAAATTGCATGGTTGATAAGAAGTTGATGTGTTCCTTTGTCTACCTTCAATTCGAGTGTTGTACCAAGATCATGAGCAAGCACGGGTGGCAGGTCGCAGAGGAAGTGTGAAAGTTATATTTCTACCATGTAAACACTAAGGGGAGAATGTTAGGAATTATAGTATTTACATGAGTGTTTGGTAAATTAGTTGGGTAAAATACTTACGGTTATTATTGAATATATTGTTATAATAACAATATATTTAATTGTTGCACCCGTGTATCTATACCGGGTAATTTGTTATTGTCACTTCCTATTTTATAGGAAGTTGTTTGCCTATTCCTTTGGCTATATAATAGCCAGTGTAATATTGCCTAACATGTGCTGAATAAAAGAACATTATTGTGTTATTTTTGGTGATGGTCTAAGTTGATCTCTATATACCTATGTCTAAACATGGTCATACCTATCTTTATGTTGTTTTTGATAGATTCAATAAGATGTGTATTCTTATAGCATGTAAAAATATAGTAAAAGCATATGAGGCAAAGCAAATATTTTCTTTGTTTATGTATGGGTGCATTTTGGCTTGCCAAAGTCTATTGTTTCGATAGAGATTTCAGGTTCTTGGGAATTTTTTTGACTACTTTGTGGGACAAGATGGATACTAGGTTATAGAGGATCATGGCCTTCCATCCATGACAAATGGAAAAATAGAGGTGGTGAATAGGACTTTGGTACAGATTGATTAGAGGGTAAAACAACAAATACCCAAAGACTTGGGATGATTCCTTAGCCTACATTCATCATACCTACAACTCAGACAAAGGCGGTACACATCCACTATGAAGTCAACATTTGAAGCATTCTTGGGATATCTACCTACAAATCCGCTAGACATATCAGTTGGGCAACAGGATGAGGAGGAGAGACAAGACACGAGAGGTGACTAGAGCAAACAAATTCATTGAGAGGATCCAGAAAATCCATCTCAAAGTTAAAGAACAGTTGGAGAAATCCCAAGCCAAGTACAAGGCTAGACATGACCGGCACAGGAGAGAGCATAAGCTTCATGTTAGAGACATATTTTGGCTTTACTTGAGCAAGGAGAGGCTGCAAGGTCAAGCACGAAATCTCAAGCCACTACGATATAGACCCTTCACCATATTGGAGCAGTTGGAGAAAATGCCTTTAGGTTTGATTTTCCACCTTTTATGTAGATGTACTCAGTATTGAATTGTGAGAATTTTCACCTATATGAGTCATCCATGCTTAATGAAGATGAAAGATTATAGTTTCTACCTTCCATTAAGGAATGTGTCTTGGACTCATGAGGTTAATTGGAGTAGGATGTAGTGCTGCAATAGAAGGTCAGAGATATGAGAAGAGGTCCACGGAGTCTTGGCAGGTTGGGTGAAAGGGAAGACACCAAGGCAGGCCCAAAGTGGTAGTCGAAGGAGATAGTGAGGGATTCATTTCCTCATCTACTCCCCCACTAAGATTTTTTGGGACCAAAATCCTCCTAAAAAGTGGAGTTGTGATCCATAGGGATCCAAAATAACTCTACTTCATCATATCATCCAACACCAAAGAAATAAAATGGAGAAAAGGAGGTTATGTCTCGTATTTTAACAAAATTACCACTCTATGCGAGTGGTGGTTACGAACTATCGCCTGAACCAAGGAAACGGTCCTATAACCACAACCCACCATGGTGGTAGTCCTATGATCGTTGGTTTGCATTGGGCAATGTTCTCGCACTTTTGACAAATAAAATAAAATTTAAAATGAACACTCCCGCAATTGGAAAGGTTGTGCATGTCTTTTCTCATCCATGACCTTTCCCATACTCAAGTGCACGGAGGACATGGGAAAGGCTATAAATACATTTAAGGAAGGATATATTGGATCATCGAAGCATGAGAACAAGTGAGCAAGGAATTCTTAGTTCGGAATTGTGTTTATAGAAGAAAGGAGTTTTGAGGCAAAGCAAGCAAGTAATTGGGAGGAAATGTGAGATATTATTTACTTATCTTTCATACTTATTGTAAATTTTTAATTTCTTATTTGAATTTGCTAATAAAAAGTGGGAAGAAAGAGCGTTTTCCCTTCTCAGTTAGTTTTCCTCCTCCGGAGGTTTCCAGGATAAAATTGTTAGTGTTCATGAGTTGTTACATTCTTTCCTTTCCCTACAATTGTTGGTTCTAAAGCACAATCAAATTCATTCACTATTTATATCTTTCATTTTCTAAATCGAAAGGATAACAATAAGCGTTTAATTGTGATTTTGTTAACAATTCCAAAGTAGAGATTTTATAGATCACATTTTTTCTTTGATCATAATCATCCATGCACAAAAATTTCTAAGAACAACTCTATATATTTTAAGAAAAGACAACAAAATAGAGCCCTTTGAGCTTGGTTACTCATTATTTCATCAAATTCTCTCTAAAAATGAGTCACAACACATTATATTCTCCTAAAAAATCTCCAACCAAATTTGGAGCCCATCAAGACCTTTCATGAATCATGTTTAAGCATGAATTACAACATTTTAGAAGAGACTCTTAAATTCTTATGGTCTATTTATGTGTTCTAACCTTCGAGTCCCTTTAAGGACCTATTCTAAGCATCCCATAACTCATTTTCTCCTTCAAACATAATTTAACACCCTAAACAAGCCTAAAAAGTATTCAAAAATTCAAATGAGGGTTTTGGCAGAAAATTCAAAATTTCAATTTTCAAATAGTTAAACCTAAACTAAAACCGTGAAATGAACCTTAGAGACTCTCTAATGACTAAAAGAACTTATAAACTAACAAACAATCCAAAATTCTGATGACAAATAAAAATTTCAAAACTAAGAGATATGCCCATACATCACCATTGAATTATGATATTGTTGTTATGATACAATCCATGGGTGTTATCCAATTACTCGATGTTTATCCAATAGCCATTATAGTTGAAAATTGTCTAATAAAAGATTGAAAAATAGCCCCTAGATTGTATATTCCTGTGTTTCCTGACTTTCCTCAAGCTTCTCAACCTTTTATTGCTCCTATTTCTAAGAAACTTTCCTAACCCATTGCTTTCTACATCTTATTCTCCTTAAAAATAAAAATAGGTGATGAGATGAAAGATTTGATTTGAAATTTTTCTAACACAATTATCCTTAGAGAAACAACAAGCCCAATCCTATAGAAATTATTTAGGTCCTAACCAAGGATAGAATTCTAACTAAGGATTCAATCAAGGTTATCGCTTGTTCAAAATCGTATCCAAATCAAAGGTATGGGAAAAATCAGAAAAATGATAGATGGCAAGGTCAAAATCCACATCTTCCTCTTCAAATAGTTTCTCCTACTCACCACTTCCTACTATTAGCTCAAGTAAAGCATTGGTTCTAGTGCAAAACAATGTGATTCAAGAGACAATGGTGTTTTCCATGCAATCAACCACATAATTAGTATATTTGTGCAAATGCATTGTAAGCTCAAGCCTTTATGATTCAAAATTCTTCCAATCAACATGAACCATTCATGGAAGAAGTCAGCCTACCAAATGAAGAAGCTCAAGAATTCAATTTATAAATTAATCTTATGTTATTTGGGTTTGATGAATTTTGTGCAATGAAACAAGCCATGGACAATTCCAACAGAAGCACGCGCTTAGGTTGTTGATAACACAAGGTAAAAAAAATAGAGTGTTATATGTGCAACCTTCATCTTCTATAAATCATACTAATATTCCTCAAATGGAAAAGGAATTTGGTACATGTTCAAGTAAATATAGTTTACCTGAGGTTGCGTGCAAACCTAGTTTAGAAAAAAAAAGTTACTCCCAAAAAAGTATCCATATATCGGTATTAAAACAATCAAGGAAAGATAATATTATACCTCAAATGAACAAGTCCATGGGCCTCCACTTAAACATTATTAATCGATAAATAAAATAAATATAAATGTGAAAATGTGGGATTTTTTGGCTATTACATCATGACATGATCTCTTGTGCAGCTCCCTCAAGTTGATTCGCTTATTCAAAGGATTCATGTTTCTATTAATATATGTCAAACAAGGAAAAACAAGTAAGAAAATTTGTGAAAACCCTACCCTTTTATATGTCTTTGATTATGGGAAAACATTTGGTTCATAATTGCATGATTGACTCAAGGGCTATTACCTCTATTATGCCTAAATAAATTTTTGATAATCTAGGTCTTAAGTACAACCTTATTTCTAAATGTGTTTTTCAACTTGACATCTCAATTGTCAACATCCTAGGAGTTTTCAAAGAACCGGAGTTAACCCTTCATGCTTATCTAAGTATAACTATAACTCAAGATGTATTATTCATTGACTTTCCTCCTTTGTTTTCCATTTTCCTATCAAGATATTTCACTGCCAAGGTGGGTGGCTACTTATCTTTAGATTGGTCTCATATGCTCCTAAGAACTAGATATGGTACTATATTTACCATATAAGTTGAGCCTATATTTTCCTATCATGTTGAGTCTTATGACCCTTCTCCTCTCTAATCAAATTTCCTAATATGAGAATACTAAGACCATGAGTCAGTTTTAGAAGACCAACCTATAGATCCTTCAATATCTTATCGTTTATTAGATGAATAGGCCAAGGAGCATTATGAGTTTGATCCTTACGACACAACTTTGGAAACATACTACATTCTTGAACAAGAATCCACTTTACATACACCACTCAAGTAAAAAAAAGGATAGCACTTCCATATTGTGGAAGATGTTCTTTGATGGATCTATAAATAGGAATGGAGTTAGGGCATGTGTTGTTTTGATTTCTCAATGAATGAGAAATTCTTCTTTTCTCATAAATTTTAGTTTGCATGTTCCAAGAACATAGTATGAGGCATTAGTGCATGGTCTTATTATTGCTGAGAAGACACAAATCAAAACATTACAAGTCTTTAGAGACACTAAATATTTCATTCACCAAGTGAGAGGAAGTGTGCTACAAATAATAAGCTTCTAAAATCTTATAAACATAGATTTTGGGACCTCTTAGAGATTTTTGATGCTCTCAATCTGCAAGTGGTGCCAAGAAAATTAAACAAAGAAGTAGACCATATGGCATCCCTTGGTTCACAATTCTCACTAGTTGAGGACTTCATTCAAGGAAATCAGCAATTTATCAATTTAGTAACTATACCATCAGTTCCATATGATGAAGGAAGTTGGTAGGTGTTTGATAGTGATGAATAGATTATGCAATTCATCCAAAATTAAGTTGAGTTTTCTTCAAGAATGCAAACTTATTTGTATGGCGTTATGGTGATCAAGTCATTTGACTAAAGAAAAACAAATTTCCAAAAGGATTGGTCACTTTTGAGCATATTTTCATTCTTTATGATGATTTTAGAGCGAAGAGAATAACATAACAAGGAAATATGGTTGTTATCTATTCAATATTGCGTAAGGAAATGAATTATTGCTTGAGAAGGTATGCATTGAAAATGAAAAGTAAACTTTTGTCTTATTGTTTCAAAATAATAGTGATGTTTTTCATGGCATTATGAGGACCTAAAGGGTTTTTATCCATGTATTGTCTAAAATTATATTCATCTTGATCTTAATGTCAAGTCATTTACACAAAGACAAAGGCATGTCAATCCTAAGATAGATCCCCTTGTGAGGAAGGATTTATCCAAATTGATTAAGGGAAAAATAATATTCCTATCAAGTACTCTACTTGGCTGGGAAACCTTGTCCCGATGGGGAAAAGAATGGTGAAATCATACTGTGTTGATTTCAGGGACCTTAACAAAGCTTTGTTGAAATACCACTACCCTCTACCTTCTATGGATCAGATTTTACAAAAAATAGTAGGAGCTGAAAGGTTTTCCATGCTTGATCGTTACTTGAGTTTAAATTAGATCATTGTCAAAGAAGAATACAAATTTAAAATTGTATTCACAACAAAGTGAGGAACATATGCATACCATAAAATGATTGTTTGTTTATCAAATTTAGGTGCTACATTTCAAATAGAAATGAATATTTATTTCAAATGGTATATCAATCAATTCATGCTTGTCTATTTGGATGATAATACTATCTTCTCAAAGTAGAGTAAAGAACATATCAGTCACCTTGAGAAAGTCTTCAAGAGATGTAGGAAATTTGGAGTGTCCCTCAACCCCAAGAAATGTATTTTTGATGTCCCTCGAGGTAAGATCTTGGGAAATGTTGTTTCAAAGGATGGCATTGTCATTGATCAAGAAATAATCTCATCCATTTTTCTCTCTTTTCTAACTCACATGAAGTCCTTGTAATCATTCCTTGGAAAAACTAACTTTGTTAGGAGATTCATTCCTAACTTTGTAATATTGATTAGACCCATCACTCTCATGATCAAGAAATTCAGGTCTTCAGTGGATGGTAGAAGGAAAGGAAAGATTTTCCAAGATCAAACAATAAATTGCTAAAGCTCCTACCCTTATCAATCCTAACTATTCTAAAGAGTTCATCATCCTCTATGCATATGGGGTTAAATCTAGTATTGTCGTTGTTTTGACTTTGCAAAATATTCAAGGAATGGAGTAACCAATGGATTTCTTTATTCAAACACTGAAGGATTATGAATTGGAATATATTCACATAGAAAATAGGGTCTTGTCCATCATTTGTGCATTGAAAAAATTCAAAAGTATGTTTTCCACCAATCATATCAAGGTCCTAGTATTACACTCTAGTATGAGATACTTCATTATGGGAGTAGAAATTGGTGAGAGGAGAGATGTATGGGTGACCAAAATTATGGAGTATGGTGTGAGTATAAAGGCAATAAATCTAGTAATAGGAAGAGCATTATGTGAGTATCTTACTTCAGATGCTCAAAATGATCAAGAAACTTATTTCTTCATGAATGAGGAACTTCTACGTGTAATTGAAACTCAAAGCAAGATAGAGGAGATTTACGCAATGCGTGTAGCTGGATTGATGACATGGGTATTTTTTATACTCTATTTCATACCCTCATGACCTAAGAAAAGTAAAGATAATACATCTGAGGCTTCAATCCATTCCTTGCATGCTAGTCAATGGCATTCTCTTTAAAAGAAACATTGATGGAGTATTACTAACATGTATTGGAGATGCGTAGGTCAACAAAGTATTGGAATAATTCCATGATGGTTTCTCTTGTGTACACTTCTCTTCTAAGGCCACTGACATAAAAATTATAAAATTAGGATACTTATGGCCTACACTATTTGCTAATGTGCATAAATGGGTCGAGAATGTAGAGAATGTGATTTCTTCACTAGTAAAAAGAGGTTGGCTACCCTTCCACTTCATCCAATCCAAGAAGATAATCCATTATCCCAATGGGGTCTAAATTTCATTTTCATGATTAACCCTCCATCAATCATTGGCCAAAAATTGGTTTTAACATCAACATATTACTTTACCAAGTGCACAGAGGATGTGGAACTCAAGGAAGTTCTTGAATCACTTATCCTCGACTTCCTTAAAGATATTGTGATAAGGTTTGGTTTTCCTCAAACTATCATCTCTAATAATGAAAATCCTTTCTAGGCTCAAAAATTTCTTATTGGTATCTTAGAATTTCTATCCTTTTAAATACTTCTTCCAATTGCTATCCTCAGGGTAATTGTTGGGCAAAATCTACTAATAAGAATTTAATTAAAATCATGAAGAGGACAATGGATAGTAACTAGAGGTAGTGGCATAAAAGGTGAAAAATGTTATCTAGATAGATAAAATGAAGGTGAAGAAGGAAATTGGCACTTCTCCTTATAAAATTGTCAATGGTAAATAAGTTAGGTTTCCTTTATCACTTGAGTTTCCTTCACTTGAGATATCCCAACAGTTAGAATTTGAGGGTGCAGATCAAAGAGAAATAAGAATGGAAGAATTGGTTGAACTTGAACAATTAATAAAATTTTCCATGACCATATTGGAAGAACATCATAGATCAACCAAATAGTGGTTTGACATGAAGGCTAGAGCTCAGACTTTCAAAGTGGGAGACTTATTCTTAAAATGGGATGCAAATAGTGCTAAACCAGGGTGACATTCTAAATTTTATGTACTTTTGAGTGGGTCATATATCATAACTTCTTATAAATATGATAACACCTTTGAGTTATCCAAGCTAAATGGAGATGCATTATAAATCCTAGTTAATGGAATTTACCTCAAACATTCACATTAAATGGTTCTATTGCATCATGTATATATTAGAGTAATTTCAATTCCTCCAAGTATCTTACATGGTGTTTTTTTTTGTAGTATAGGTTTCCTTTCTCTCGCAGCACTTGCATGCACACTCTCTTGTTGATTTTAGGTTCGTACTCTCCATCACACATAATTCATGAAGGATTCAGAGGAGGTTATCTTTCATACAAAGTTAAGATGGCTAGATGGAACAAGGGGCGATAATATGAAGCCATCCATCTCTCAAGAATCCAATATTTCTCATGCAAATTCCTCGGGATTGTGGTGGAAATTTTGTTACAAGACATTTTTCCACTTTCATTAAACTTTAAATCAAATTATTTTTCATAATTTAGAATAATCAGGTCAATAAAGAATCCAAAAAGTTCTTCATTTAGCTTAATTGGTGAGTTCTTCAAGTCACATATCGCTTTTCATGTTTCCATACTAACTCCATACCCAATAGATGCTTCAAGGAAACTAATAGTCATATTTAGTAGGAAAATGTCCCCAAAATTTGCTGACTATTATCCAAAATAACCCTCTTAGATCATGCGCTTCATTATGGATTTGGCATCATGTTTTGAGGTTGTGCACGTAGTTGATCTTTTTGGGGGCGCTTCCATGGTTACATTTCCTCATGTGTGTTAGTTTTCTTCTCTTTATTTTTTCTAGTCACTTACCTTCTCTTGCATATGCTTCAAACACTTTCATTACTCCCCTTCCCCTTTGTAGGTCCACTTCCCTTGTGCACTCACTTCTATGTATTAATCTTATGTGCATTCAATTTCACATAACTTCGGTATTTTCTAGCATCCTTGTATCACTTCTACATACCTCTTATATACATGTATTTTCTACATTGAGTCTCAATCATTACCTTATGCCCACTCACAAGCCTTCCCTTGCACATAATTTCTTTATTCAATCACTTTTGTGTGATTTCCCTTACACCCTTTCCCTTTTCTTCATGGCATGATTACAAGCATGCATTTTTTACCCATACTCCCACACTTTCCCTCACACATGCTTGCATACTTCCTCACCACCTTACATTCTATTGAAACCTTTCTCTCCTACCTCAAAATTCTATGAATGCACTTGAGGATTTCATCCATGTGCTAATCCAAGTGTGCCACGTACTTGCGATTAAATTTTCATCTTTGTAAGTGTGAATAAAAAGGTGTCACTATGATCAAATCCTTGTACCAAACAAAAACGTGACATGTGGTGGCAACCAATACTTGCAATCAACCTTTAAATCCTCATGACTAATCAAGTAATTTCATGTGTTTAGCATGTTGCTCCCGCACTACGATCTTCAAATGACCATATCTTTTGACTCAAAGCTCCAAATCATGCACAGCTTGATCTCGTTAGAAAGGTCTTGGTGTGGGCTATGCATTAGGATCTTCAGCATCAAATTTTGGTGACATTTGGTAGGTGAAAATAGGGAAACATGATTCATTTTATTAATATGTAGCTAAATGTGTCAACCACCCATATTTAATGAAACATGGTCTCTTTCCTTCTTCTACAAGAAACTTGACATGTGGAATGGGTTTGGACAGGATCCATGATGTTTTGTAGTGAGTTAATACATCTTGTTTGTGGTAGTAGTCTTAAATATGAGTTTCACTCTCATCTCCCTCTTCTTTCTCTCTCCCATTTTCTATATATTGTAATGTAATGCCCCTTTGAAAAAGGTTGTACCCTCTCTGGAATGTAAGGAAATTATTCAAAGTAATGCATTAGTGTTTTGAGTTGTAAGCCTTAGATCTAGACCATTGTTGTGTCATTTCCTTCCTCCTCCATTGTAAAGTATTTTCCATTATTTTGAGGCAATAAAATGTTTTATTTGTGTTTATTATTTTTTCTATCCTAGTTTATTGCATCTTCTTGCCTCTCTATTGTAGTTTTGGTGTGTTGTGCATGTTTTATCTTTGTTGCAAGGTTTATTTTCTATTTTACTCCTTGAAAATGGAAGTTTTGAATGTTTTTTTGCACCGTGGCACTTGTGTTTTCCCTTCCTTTGCTCAGTTTCTCCCATTTTTTCTCACCTAAGAGTGTCCTACCCTCTTTTTCTTAGTGTTATCACCCCCCTTTTCTTAGGTTTTCAGCTTTATGTGTCTCTTTCTCACCCTAGTCCCTTGGAATGTTAGAGTAGGATTATATAGTTGTATTTCCAATTTTAGGAGTATTTTTAGCATTAGGAATTATTAGAGGAACCAACCTTCTCATGAGGTTGATCTCAACTTACAACACCCACATTGCAGAGATCATCCCATGTTGCCTCAAATCCCGGGATCATTCTCGATTTGGGTGAGGGTTAAAATTTGATCTCTAACAATTCCTTTTGCTAACAAACTCCATTTTTTTCTTTTTTCCCTATCACCATCATGTGTGCATTCCTAGGGAGATTTTGTTACTTGTTTCTGTTATTTTATTTGATTCTTCTCACTTTGAAGAATGATGAATAGAAATAATAAAGAATAAGGATGAATAATAATGAATGAATGAATTGTTCAAGAAGGGTCAAGGTCAATGCATTCACCCTCTACCTTATTTTATAGTTTACTTTTATAGGTAGCAAGTCATTCAAACATCCCTAAAATTGAGTCTTCATTTTTCCTTGCATGGTAGAGAAATATTATTTCTTGTTTGGATAAGACATTGTCCATTTCAGTAGAAATAACTTTCTTCTTCTTTATTATCTTGGCCAACTTATTGATGTAACCCTTTAAATGAATAAATATTTGAATAAAAAATAATTAAAATCTTTTAGAGCTCTCAACTCCCCTACAACATGCTACTTCATAATTTCAATTAAATTTTCTAGATCTACAGTCCCTGGAGTGTATGTACCTTTGAGGAGAAGCATTTTTTCAATCTTGGATTTTATGTCATCAATATATTCCTTTGTTTTCTCCCTTATGTTTTGGATTTTACTTATGTAATCTTCTATAGTCTCAATTCACAATTTTATAGCCCCCTCATATTCATATTTCCTTCCTCTTCAATTTGGGGAAACTATCCATATTTTTCTACTTCTTCATCATTCATGGAAATAATGGCCTCAAGCTTTAGCAACATGCCATCTCAATACTCCACTTCATCTTGATACTTATCAATTAATGCTTTACCTACCTCCATTTTTTGTGAGACTCTGGTTATAGCAATCAATTACTTCCCGATGACTTGATTGCCTTTACTCACCAACTCTTCTTCCCACTTTTTGGTGGCTTCCCCCCTATTTTTTAAATCTTCAAAACTCTTCATTACATTAGGGATGATGTCTATTGTAATTTCTTGGCCTTCCTTGGGAGCTTGTAACCATTTATGCACATATGTTGACAATATGTCAACCTTCTCCTTAAGTTAATTTTTGTTTTCTTTTTCTTTGTATATATTTTGGGAAAAACCTCCCATTGCCACATTGACTTCATGCTTTAGACCCTCAGTGTGGTCGGTTTCCCCAATGGGACTTGAGTGATCTTATATTCAAATGGTGTAGCTTCATCCCTTGAGATATCACCTTCTGGAGTTATAATGTCCATAAATATATCTCCTTATCCCACCATTATTCTTGAGATAAATTTGGGATTCTTAGGTGCTTTAGATGGTATTAAGGAGATGATATTCTCAAGTTATACCTCTTCCACTTTTACTCTCACCTTTATTTTTATTAGGAGTACTGATCCCAACCATCCCTTGCTTGGAGTGATACCTTTCCCTTGTGTTTTTGTTGGGAATCACTTGGTATAATCATTAGTTATTTTGATTTGTAGATTCCAAGATCGAGTCATTAACCTATAATTGTGGTATTTCTACATTTTCTATCATTTTAATTTGTGTTTCCTCCTCTTTTTCCCCTTGATCCTACTTCCTATCAATTCTCTGTTAAAGGGTATGAGGAAATTGTATCTATCATTTTTACCACTTCAAATTTAGTCTCTTGTTCATTGGATGGAGAAGATTCTTTAGATGGCTTGACCTATTTTTTTTTATTGACTCGAGCCTCAATTTCCATAACCGTATCTACAAATTCATGAGTTACAATCAATACTTCCATTGTTTCCATAGCTGATTGGAGGGGATCTATGACTATTGAGTGCTTAAACCCTATCAATGAGACCTCTTCAACAGTTGGTTTCTTAACTTGTGTTATCATTGATGCTTCCTCCTTGGTGGATTCCTTATGATATCTTGGGGTTCCTTCCTCCACCACAATTGGTGCAGCCTAAGTAGGTATAACCTAAACATATTTAGAGTGAAGGTACGCTCCCACTTCTTGTCATAATCCATAAAATAAATTAGTAAAGACTTATTTATGTGATGAATGTTACACCCCTTGCTCCATAACCTCAACTAATGCAACTTGTTCTTCATGAGTTGTGATTAAAATAGGGGATTATTGTGACAATGGATGTGAGGTAGTATCAACTACCTTAAGATTCTCTAAACTTTTATAAGGCACCTCATGTCTTGGGGAAACCCTTTGCTTGGATGCACTTATAGTTATCTCTATTGTATATGTTTCCACCTTTCCTCTCTAAGTCCTTACAAAGTTATTGGTTATTGACTCCTCCTCCACTTTCTTAGGAATGTGTTCCAATGATGGACTTTCCTGTGGTTTCTTCGATGAAACACTCACCTTCATCTTTTTCCCCATGCTAGATGATCCCTCCGGCGAGAATATGATGCACTTACTTGGGTCTTCTCATAAAAAAGGTTACTTTAGGCCTTAAGGTAGGATGGGGAAATCTTGGAGTGGAGTGGCTTGAGTGATTAGGGCATTATTCATTTCCTTTTCCAAGATATCCTTAGCCTTTTTGTCAATTGACGCATAAGATTTTTATTTTTATCATGGACTGCACTTAAATCCTTCACTTTTTATGAGGTTAGTCCTTTGATAGAAATATGAGGAGATTTTCCTTTCAATGGATCCAAACTTGTTGCTCCTTTCCTTAGAGGGGTAAGTACCTTCTTGACTACTCTTGAAGCTTTGTACCCCTTAATACTACAATGTTCTAAAGGGATAAGTCAATTCCCTTGGTCATGAGCCAAGAAAGGGTTCTTCTAATGACATGAGTGGTTCTCTCATGCAAATATATTGGTTCCTACACATTCTAGTCAAGAGGTGGCATTGGTTGAGTTGCAACATTATTTTCTATATAGTACTTTCTCACCAAGATTTTGTCATCTACTAAGCCCTTAGGGACCACTATAATTTTATAGTCAATTATTTGTGAGAGCTTTAGTCTATAAAAATATCTAAATCTTACCTCTTCCTCATCGATGCACCATCCAAAGAGTCCTCATAGTGAGGCTCATGTTCATATGAATTACCAAGTGCCCCTTTTATTGTCCATTTGGTGTCATAATTTGGTCTTACCTGGAATTTCTGCATGATGACTCCATTCATCTCTGCTTCAAGGAGTCTGGCCTTGACCACTGTGGGGTAGGTATATCTCCCAATTGTAATTGGTAATTTAACCTTTATTTTGTGTTTTCCTACATTTATATGATGGACATCCACAAGTTATCTTGATAACACAATCAGTGCCCACCTATCATCCAAGTACCTTAAAAAATACTCATTCTTATGTACATGTAGAATATGAATTAAATGAAGTAACATCCATATTCAGTGATTATCTCCTTAGCTCTGGATGGCATCCGATATTTCTCCCATTCAATTTTTAATAGATAGAGGACATGTGTAAAGAAGGCATCATGAACTCTCCTAAAGTTGTACTTCTACTATTCCAATTTAAGTTGTGGGTATTTATATGCTATACCAAGAAAACTCCTTGGCCCTTACCAATCCAGGGAAAGACTTGTGGCATAATGTTGTAGACCAAGTAGGAAGTCATGTAAAATTCACATTTTTCTTAGATCCTTCTTGAATTTTCACTTCCATCTTAATGATATATTGGTGTATGGATTCACCGATCAATTCCCCCATTTAATATGTGATTTGTAGCTAAGAATGATCTAGATGAACCTAAAAATACAATAATTTTAGTAATACACAAATTCATTTCCCATAATCATGTTTAGCAAGGTAATGAGGTCTCCAATTTCCTCAATGAAGTTAGCTCTAGTTAATATTTTAGAAATTTGGGTAACATGGATCCTTGGCTTCTCAAGCCATTGATTTTTAACACTTTTGAATATTTTACATTGTTGGCATTCTAAAATTGATCTACCTTTTCAACTATTATATCTACTACTTCAGCTTCATCTAGGATTTTTGACATTTTATCCAAAGTGTCGGAGTTAGGATAAGACTACAACACCACTCTCATCTCTAACCTCACTTTGTTCTAAATTATAATTTTTACACAAGCCCATACCACTTTTGGGTATTGAGTTGAAGGGGGAAATTTGGATGCTAGGGAAATGACACACTCATCAATTTTATAAATGTTCTCACTCTTGTCAACTACATGTATCCTTTTGAGGAACTCACTCAAATCCGCATTGCCAAGGTTTGTGTCGGTTATCTTATCCAAGCCGTAGACCGGTGGGACAAATTTCGGGATCCAATCAATTGGATATTCATATTATCAATGCAAGGGAGTAGAAAATATTTTTTTGAAAGTGGATTGATAAAGACTAAGGATATTCAATAATCTCCCTCACTTCTCGGCACAATCTCATAACTCAATACGAAAAATATATAACATGTTCAAGTACTTACCTGCACATTAAGGTAGTTGTAATATCTTCCTTTTAAACCAACAAGATCCTTTGAACATAATTTATGCCTCGAACACACTTTTACATAGCTTAATTATAGTTTTATGGTTTTAGTCTCGTGCTAAAGGCTCTGAGTGCTCAATAAATTTGAATTCAAATGAAAAGTGCAGGACTTAGCTTAATTCTCCATCCATATAGTTCTTCACACGCACACATTAATGGAAAAAATATTCCCAACTTTTTCATATTTGTGATCATTTATTTTATTATTCAATTTTTAATATAGGATTTACACATGAAAAAAAAATTATGTTGGAATTACATTATGTAATGCCTCTAACATGAATGGTATCTATGATGACTTCATTAAATAAGGTTCAAACGTTGATAGGTGATTTTGTCTTAAGACAGTGTACTCTTATGACTTATGAAATCATGTTTGTAGTAGGTAATATGTTATCTGTGGAAATAGGTACATTATTGGCATGTTTTGCTTAATTTATAATGAAGCAACCCATCTTTGTTTGTGCAGAATAATTTACTACTTGGGATTAAGAAATTGAGTTTTAGTTTTCATAATTTATAAGATTCAGAACAACAACACCTTGGATAAATTTCATTGATCCAAGGTATGCTTATAAATTTTCAATCTTGTTGTCATGATGTCCAATTTGGATAGACGAAAGACTTCTAGACCTTGAATGTGCGAAGGCCATGAATGATCCTCTCCTTGGATCTCTAGCTCAATTGGAATGGGGTTAACAATCTGGTTCCTCTTTTCTATTTAAGGTATGATGTAAATTTCAATAGGGAACTTGTGACCTATTTACACCATGTTCCTTAAATTTGGAACCTTATCCTAAAAGGAGTAACCTAACCTAAGTTACTAATTTTATTGTTATTTTGGTGATTAATGGACCTAAGACTAAATACTTATACCTATGGACCTATGTTGGTTCCTAAATTAATGTTGAACCTAACTAAGGGAGTGGCTAACCTAAAGGGGCCTATGGAATGACATGGGGAAGGGGTAAGTGGGAGGTAGTGAATCCTAGGAAATAAATGGTGAGTTATTAAATATTTATCTCTTTTAATAGCCAAATTTGGCAAAGGCATTGGGAAACATTAGATGAGTGAGTTGGAATCTTCACCAAAGTTTTGGATGCATGTATTTTTTTAAATAAGTCTTTTCCAGAATTAGAGGTGGTAGGGAAGTGGCGGGAAGATAGGAGAACCGATAGGTCTACTCTGCATTTAATATTGTTTGAAATTGTTGAACATGTCTAGGAAGAAGATAGAGGGTTTGGTTTTGTTTATTCATTCGGTTTTGGAGCTTGAGCTCTGCATGTGGTTGTTTTTCTCTTCAAACCTCCAGTTTGATTCTTGCATGCAAGTTAGTTGTGCATGAGTTTTTATGCCTTGCATGGTGTGGAGGGGAGGAGTTGGCACTGAGAATCTATAAGGATGAGTTAGTGGAAGTTTTGTGTTTTGCTTACATTTTGAAAGAAGGATTAAAGCTCTGCTTGGATATTTCTACAAATTAAAGAAGGTGAAGTGCTATCGACATGATAGGATCTATCCATTAAGTTTTATGCTTTTACTTAAATGCTCATAAAAACAACTCTGCTCTTAGGGAATAATCTGGATTTTTTTGTTGATGAGATTCTTTTGCTTCTAGATTTTTGTGTTGTTTTAATGGTATACTTTATTGACCTTATTTGGATTATGGAAAGTGTGTTCTAGGTTTTCGGTTTTCATGTTTGGATAGTTGGGTTTTGCTTTAAATCTTCCTGCATAGGCTTGAAAATAAAGAAGAAAATCAGAGGGATAAAAGTGAAAGTATTTGAACCTGTTGATTATTTGGTTTTCTTAACCCGGGAAATCTAGTTCTAATGGATTTTTAGGCTTCACTGTTGGTATACTTTGGTTAGAAAACTCTTGGAATGTATGGTTGTTGCTAGGATCTTGCATAACTCCTTTGAGAAGATAGATTTGATGGTTGTTTCTTTAATGTTTCCTTTTTGGTTATTGAAAGAAGACTTCAAAATGATGAGCATGTCTTGAATCTTATCATTGTCTATGATTATTTGGTTCTAGTTATTGTGTGTATTCTTCCTATTACGACTTTCAAACCCTATTGGTGTTGTAGAAGGGTAAATTTATTTTAGGTTTTTCTTGGTAATCGAATACATGTCTGTTAGGACTTGCATGAATTCTTTCGGTTATTATTTGAAGATCTACAAAGGGCCTCTTGTGTTAACCTCTTGAATTGAATAATTGTTTTTATGGAAGTCTGATTTTTGGGAAGAAAGTAAGAGGATATGATATATTGTTTCTACTCTTCTAGGTCTTTAGGTAACCAATGAATTTGTGGCACTTGGTGCTAAGAGGGGAAAACTCTCTTGAGTAAATATTAACTGTAGCTTGTTTATTGTTGTTACCCTAAAATTTTTAATTGCTCTATCGACCATGATATGATGTTTTTGTATTGGCATGTTTCTTATACCCCTTGGGCTAATAAACTCGGTTTCAGTTCTTTAGAACTAAGGAAAAGGTTTTCTTCATGAAAATGGAATGTTGGCTCCAATCTTGGTTATATCGTAATGTGTACTTATTTTCCTTTAAGGATTTGAGTTATAGGAAGTTTGTTTCAGACTTATCCTTCTATTCATCTCTTTCTTTCCTCTTTGAGTCTTTTGGGAAATGAATTACTTGTTATCTTAGTGGGAGTTGAGGCTATCTAACTCATCTCCTTGAATGATGAAAGGTAATGGAATGATGTTTTTCTTCATTTCTTTCCCTTTCTCCTAGATTTTTTGGTGTTCATAAAATTCAAACCCTGGGTAAATCTCTGTTTGGTTTTTGGTTTGAGTAGTTAAGTAAACTAAACTTTTTCATTATAGGTTCTTGGTTACTTAATGTTCTCTTTTAATCATACAAAGAGTTGTGAAGTTCACAACCTTTCTCTCTCCTTCCTTTAATCTTCTTACAACTTATGAAACTTGGTAAAGTTGTTGTCCCTTCTCTGGTCTATTATGTTTATGCAACTTCTTGACTATTTGATAAGACTGAATGCGAATGTTCTTAGGGTAGTATAGCTGAATTTGAAAATATTTGGATGGATTATTGAGTTTGGTCTAAATTATAAACTTAACCATTCTACTCACTTAAAGTAATGATAGCAATGGTGTATCTTTTTGGGATTTGAGTGTTAACTCATTTTCTTGTTAAAAGGAAACTTACTTTTGATGAGGTTTGAAGTAGCTTGTTTTGGATTTTAACTTGAAATTGGTTCCTAATTCTGAGCTTGAGTATTAGGATACTGCAATCAGGGTCACATTAAATGTTAGGATGATTTGGATTATCCTAACTTAATTCTTATGATTTTTAAATTTGATTGATGGCATCTCAAACTTTAGGATGAATGTAGGTTAATGAAATATTTGGATGGAAAGTAATGTTTATAAATGTTCCACTATTGAGTTATGCCTAAAAGATAGTTTAGGTAGTTACCTTCTTTAAATAAATAGGTTTAACTGAGTGAGGAACTTAAAATGAAATATAAGAAAGTAATAGTGAGGATTAGATGAATGTTTATTTCTCTTAACTTACTATTTAAATTCTTTTGATAAAAGGAAAATAGGAAGGAAGGATAAATTTGTTTTATTTCATGACCTAACCTTGTTTTGATTTGAAGTATATCTCTTTCTCTCTTTTAATTGGAATTGTAATCTCCTTTTTGGTTGAGTCTTTCCATTTTTGCTTTCTGGACTGTTTCATAACAACAGGGTTCTTTTTATGAAATAGTTAGCTAAAAGCACATCATTTTAATGATTTAGTGTTTATCATGCTCAGTTCAATGAACTGACCCATGCTAGAAATTTTGCAGATGGACTATGGAAAATATGAAAGGAGAAAGACTTATTATAAGTTACATTTTTTTATTTAGGATACTGAATCTTTACTTTGAAAAAAAAAGGGTTTCATTGTTAAGATGTATTTAATGAAAATAAAGTTGTAATGAGAAGAGAATAGGTGATGTTGTTTTGACATTATGTGCCATCTGTGATGTTGTTTGGCAATTTTTGATGTATGAATTGTTTGGACTTAGCAAATGTATCACTCTTCCTTGATGAATAAAATATGTTTGAATTCTGTTAATACTTGTAGAAAGACTTTCTTGGCATGAATTTGGCTGAAATGATAAGTATTATTCTAATTTAAGAAGGTAGCTCACATACTTAAATATTATGCAATGATCGGATAGGATTCTCGAGTTTTTGGTTGAATAATTTTCTTTAGATGAGATGCATCTTATAAATTTAATAATCTCATGAAACTTTATCATTATAAAAAGGTTTGTAATTAATTTACATGGGTGTATGTGTTTTAACCATGTTTATAATTATACATATGTAATTGAATTTATTTAGGGACATATAAATTCTGTTTTTCTTCGTTGGGCATTAGCCCATGAAATAGGATAAATGGGAAAATCCTCGAGGACATACATTATGATTAAGTTGTGTACTTAATTAGTTGTCAATGAAAGAAAAGGTGAATGGGTGTAAATGTGCTTCCTTATGCATATTTCCTCAATCTATAACTAGAAATTAATTAGCTCAATCACCTTTATATCTAAAAGAGACTTAATTTCCCTTTCGATTGCAAGTGGTATTGATAAATGGTAAACTAATGCAAGAAAATAAATAGGTTGGGAAGAAGATTTTATCTACTTACCTACCTTAGATATAGTTATAACTTGTAACCTGATAGGTTAAAGAACCTTCTTGAATCATTAAGGATGCCAACATTAAATTTTTAAATGAAGAATTTAATATAACATCAACTTCACTTTAAGTTATGTTTATCCAGTTGAGGATACTCAGTTGGATGTTGACACACACCAACTGCAGTGAAGTACCTTCATAACTATAAGATTCGTTACGAGGTTACTACATTGCAGTTGACATGTCTCAATACCATTTAAAGTTTTTTCAACTAGACTAACATAAGTTCTTAACCTGTTCATTGTTCTACCCTATGCAAGGATAGGAACATGACCTAGTGATAGAGTCAACTCTTGATGACTTAGGATAAATAGACACACCTAATCGACGTAAGTCGATTGAGTATGTCTATGTACCCTTAGTCACCCCGCTAGACCCCCACACTAGGGCATGTTGCTAACCTTATCTAGGGTTATACTTTGAATCGCATGGACTGACAGAGATCAATAAAGACCAATCTAGATAACAAATCAAGTGTACTGAAGGACTTATTTTGTTTGATGAGTATGTCGTCTAGGAATGTAAAAATGATAAACATGTGTAAATCTTTGGCCAAAGTATCGTGAGTTTTTGTGTAACACCTATTGAAAATCAAGTTAACTTTTCCTCTTTTATATTGCAAGCGTTAACATGTGATTTGTCCTAAGAAGGTGTATTCTTTTGACTATTAGAAATCATGCTTTCCATGGATAATTTATTTCTATTCTTGGATTCATTTTGCTGAAATGTTGTTGCTCACAAGGAATCCATTCTGATTGAGATAAGAAAGGTTGTAAACTGGTAATGTTGTTTGCAAAATTATCTCTTTATAATAATGTAACCTTGATCAATTTCATTGATCTAAGGTAAGTTTTAATTCTTCTTACCTGATCTGCATGGTAAACTGACATTCAGAGGTTGAAGGAAATAAAGGACTGAACTCTTGTATTTATACAAATTATTTTATCTTATTGGAAGTTCTTGCTTTGCATTTTGTTGTAAGTAGTATGCTTGGATCTTATTGCTAATTTCTACATGATGTTGAATGGAATAAATAGGATGAAGCTCTACTTGAGGACTATTCAGGGTAATAACCTAACTCCTAGATCTTCAAGATATATCCTAATGGGATTCTAACCTAAGGTAAACTAGACCTACCTTATGTCTATGTTTACACTAATCTTGTTACATCCTAACCTAAGTTGTATGTTTTACAAAGTTGGGGATTTGGAAATAACCTAAGGTAACTAAAGGTTTATTTCTAACCTATTACCTAATGCTAAATTGGTATGGGGTATGGTCTATCCTAAGATGGAAAATTTACCTAAGGCAATGTTTATAAACCTAAGGTAAATACTTTCTAAACTAACCTAAGGTCGGATCCTAAGCTAATGATATCTATCCTAAACTAATGCAAAGATAGAAAGGGACCTAAGGGGAGTCACATGGAAAATATGAGATGGTGGCGATAGTTTCTAAGTCATTTATTTGATTTGATTTTTGAATTTAAAACATTACGTACTGTCAGTTTGACAGAGGCATGGAAATTGAGGGGATCCTAGTTGGCACCATCTCTAAATTTAAACAATGCATGTTCTCTTTGAATTTAGACTCACCAATTTTAGATGGTGGTGGTGTGGAGATATAGGCAGGAGATTGGAAATTAATGACATTTATGGTCATCATTTTTGGTGAGAAAACTACCTTAGAAACCATGTAAGTAGATTTGTTGGGAGTTGTTTGGTGTTTGATGCTTCCGATTTTTACTCAGATGGAGTTATCGTGTTCTTTGAACCAAAGTAGTTCTATTTTCAGTTTGTTGTTATTTTTAACTCCCTTGGACTATTTTCAATCCAATGGAAGTATATGAGGAATTTGAGAAGGAAGTTTTTGGTTGTTGATTTCATTTGGAGAAGAAGGAGTTTTGAAGGATCAGCTGGAAATATTCTTCGAATCAACAAAAGCACTATCAGGTATGATAGGATCTATACATTAAGTTTATCTAGCTTTTCTCTAAGTGTCTTCATTAAAAAAACTTTTCTCTCATGAGATAAATGGGTTTTTATTTCTGTGATGGTTATTTGGTTTCCTTGCTTGAATATTTCGTATTCTTTGATCGAGGAATCTCTCGCTTGAAAAGGTAGTCATTGAATTATTTTCCTGTTTATTTTTTGTTGAATCCCACCTTAAATCTTTTGGTGATTTGAGTAATGAAGTGCATGCTTGAATCTTTCTTATATATTTGAAAATGGGTTTATGGAAATGATATGTGGCTTCAAGTTTTGAACCAAGTTGTCATTTTGGTTGGTAGAAGACATGAATCTTAATTATATCTCATACTTCTCTTATTTTTTGAAGTAAAGTAGCTTCTGCAGAACTTCCAAAGAATGGATGCTTTTCTCCATGTTGGGTAAGTTGGGTTCATATGGAAAATAGTAAATAAATGTTTTCTTGAACTCTCATATAATCTAACAGCTTCTTCAAATTTGGTATTTAACAGAGCTGCGTAGTCATTGGGTGTTTGGAATCTCTATTTTTGTGGGTTCTTCTTGTATGGAAACAAGAGTGAATGTTTTATTATTCCTTTAAACTTTACAGTTTTAAACTAGGTCGCTCGAATTAAGTTCTTTTATGGAACTATGTGATAGTTGTTTCTTGGACCCTTGGATTTCGATGTTACCTTGTTGGGAATACTTGTGTGTGAAGTCTATACTTCTGATCTTATATTTACTGAGTCTTTCTCTAAGTTCTTGAGTACTGAACTAAGGGATAAATAGATGAGGTCCTATTGGTTGGGGACATTATGAGAGTCAACTTTGTTGGAGTCAATGCTTGGGTTATTCTTGTACCTTTGTTTGAGCTTTCTATATGTTGTTCTTGTTGTCTACTTCCCTGTTGAAGGAGATTTTGTTGGTTTTGTATAACTATCCTTATACTTGGGTTAATCTCTTGAGTATATTGCTTGAGTAAACTTGTTAAACCCTCTCCGATTGGGATATCGTGAACTTTAAGGATGTTATTCAGACTTGCGGTTGTCGTTTCTTGATTTTGAACTAACTAAATCGATTCTGAATAAGGGTTTTCTAGACTCTTCCATTTCTTTGATCTTTGAGTAAGATTGTAGGGAGTAATTTTGTTGATAGCTTGTGCGCTTGTAGCTAAGATGTGTCAATCTTGGGTTGTACCTTCTTTGGAATCGAATCATGATGGAACCTTCTCTGTCCTTTCTTAAGATGTATTTCTCTCACCTCTGTGAGGATTCGATTAAGATTTTGTCTTGATTTTTATTTCACTTTTGTCTTGAAGGAATTGATCAGTTTGTGGATCTTTGACTGAAAATTTGACGTTCTTGAGTGACTGTTGGAGACTGTATTTACCCCGTATGGTGTTTAGCAACTTTTTTCATTGCATCTCCTTTTTGATATGGGTATAATATCACTATCGTTGGTTGTCCATGATGGGAAACCTTGCTTAAATATGTTTCAATTGCAATACCACACATTCTGTTTAATCTCTTCTTATATGTGTCTTATTTTATAAAGGAGTTTGGGGATGTAGTGATTGGGTCTAGCATTGTCCTTTGTGACCTTCTTCCCATGTGATAGAATGTAGGAATTCCCTTCTGATCATGACATTTGACTCCTTCTCTTTCAGTCTCTAAGGTGAAGTCTGATCACTGCCCCTTTGGAAATTATAGGAGGTTATGTGTTTTATCTTTTATGAAGTTGTGTATGGGGATTCGGGTTAACCGAATTATAAAGGAAACTCTTATTGTTTCATCATAGTCGTCCTTCTTCTTTTGGGTAAATCTTGTCATAATATTTCATTGGTTCAGTTGCATTACTTTCTTTAATGCTCTTGGGTAGTTGACATTACTACTTGCTTATCCTCTTGACTCGTGTTAAGGTTTTTATTATTTGTGATAGAAGACTAATGTGAAATGTTGTGCATTGAGTAAATACTATCCTAATGTTAATGTATGGCCTAACTTGATAAATTAGGCTATGTATTGGACTTGGGATTAGGATGTCATATTTGATGTGTGAGACTCTTATTTACTTATATTATTAAATGATACATCCTAAATCCTTTTTGAAGCTAGAATGAGCTCAACTGTAGTGTCTTTTTATGAAATTCTATAAACTGAGTTAGAAGGTTCCTACTTCTGAAGGTAACTTTGTTTTGGTTAAACAGTTAAGTTAATTTTTGTATTTCAAATTCAGATGAATTGTGAAGGAAATAATTAGAAGGTACTTTTATTTGATAAGGAAAAGTGTATTGGATGGAACATTATTTATCTGATATCATGTTGTAGATTGTTGATTACATCATGATATTTCCTTGAATGTTATTCAAATTGATTAATTGTTCTTCTTCTATGGTTGTTACTACTTATGATTTATTTGTCTTCTTGACCTCACTGTTTCATTAAAGCAGAGTTGGTTTAATGAAACAGTTAGTTGAAAGCATTTTGTTTTAATGCTTAGTGTTTATCATGCTCAGTTCAATGAACTAACCTATGCTAGAAATTTTTGCAGATGGACTTCGTAAGTGATAAAGGAAGGCAATAACTTTTATGATGTATTGGTTGCTTAAAAGTATGGACCATTTATAGAGAATTCTAATTTATTATTGAGATGTATTGAAGGAAGAAAAGTTGTATTCTTAAATGATCTTGATGCTATTGACATGGAATATGTCAATAATGCATAGTCTTGTAAAATGTGTACTTATCATGATGAATTGTAAAGACTGAAGTTACTTAATTGATTATGTCAATTCTCTTGTTCATAATATGAAGGAAATTTGTAATCCTATCTTTGATGTTGACATTTATACCTGTTTGGATCCTTATTTCTATTAGTATTGAATAGGTTGGATAAATGGGAATCGAAGACAATTTCCCTTACTTGAATGTAACTTACTAAGTTGCATGTATTGATGTTCTTTACCTAATCTTGTATGGTTGATTATGATGTTATGAACGTATAGTTATAATATCAGGATGTGTGAATTGGATATGGGTGTAATAAATCCTAATACTTAACCATAATGAGGAATGTTCTCCTCCTCTCTAAAGAATACAAATTAAACAAATGGTATATGAGTTTGATAATCATTTAGACTTCATATCTATGAATTCTATCATATCATAACCTATTTTGGTTCTTATACATTCCTTAAATGGTTGAGACACATTAATTAAATCTTATGATAGATGTTGTTTCTGTTTTCGATTAATTGCACGTTAAGAAAATTTAATGAACATAAAGGAAATCATAGGTTAAGAGGTTTCATATTATTTAATAAAATCTATTAAAGATGGAAAAACTTAAGGATTGTTGGGATTAGGGTTATGCAAGGTTATTGTGATTTAAATCTTAATCCAAAGGTAATTAAGTGGAAATGACCTCTTGAGGTGTGTAAATCATGATGAAGTAGTTTTGTCATATGTTGGCACACGCCAGCTGTAGAACTATACCTTCATGAAGACTTGGGTCTTCACGAGGATACAATGGTGTAGTTGACATGTTGCAACACCCTTCAGCATTGGTTCATCTAGATCTACTCAAACCTGAACTTGAACTTATTTTCTCTCTAGATCAGGCTAAGGATATGATTTAGCATAAGAAGTGACTCTCAATGACTTAGGGTAACTTGACACATTCAATTGACTTAGGTCAAATGAGTATTCCCATATACCATAGGTCATTGTGAGTGATTCCCTATATCAAATTATATCAATACCCTGGGTTAGGGTCAAACCTTGAATAAGTGAACTCAAAAAAGTTAGTAAAGACCATTCTAGATAATGATGAATGGGGTGAAGGACATATTCGATTAGATGAGTATGTCGCTCAGGAATAGTAACATGAATAGTATGTTGGAAATTTTTGGCCAAAGTATCGCAAGTCGTGCTGGTTGTGTTGTCTTGTGTCACCTAGTGTGAGAAATCTGATTTCATATGAATATGGTAACAAATATTCAGATAGATTTCTTAAATAGAACACTCAATACCCATAACAAGGTAAGAGAACCAAGTATACATAATGTACCCATAGTATTCAATACTTAAGTTAACATGAGAGATCGGTAGCTCACCGAGTCATTTACAGCTACATATGGTTATCTGTTATGAGATTGATTGGCATGGAATGTGTGTTCTAAATTATGATTATTTAGAATAGAGAACATTATGTATAAAAATCCCTTGTTTCTAAAGTCTTAAAATGGAAATGTTACATATTGGTTGCATTTTCCTATGTCACTTAGTTTAAGAAGAATATTTTTAGATTAATATCAATAACAGATATTCAAATAGGCTATTAAATAGATCACTTGAGTACCCCTAATAGGGTAAAGAAACTAAGTATACTTTGTATACACATTACTGAATAACATGAGAGATCAGATTACACCGAGTCATGAAATGAGAGATCGGTGTTTCACCGAGTCATTACAGTTGCATATGGTTTTCTGTTATGGGATAGTTTGGCATTTGAATGTGTGTTCTAAATTATGATTTAGAATAGAGAACATTGTGTCAAAAAAATCCTTGTTTCTAAAGTCTTAAAATGGGAAAAATATATCTTGGTATTAGAGTTGAAGGTTACACTCTTGTACTATTGATTCCATAAATCTGATAAAAACTTAACTTTTCTTGTAATAGAAAATTTGTTATAACAAGGGGAGATGTTGCAAACAACCCACCACCAGTGGAGAGGCGCTTATCGCCCAAAACTTGATGAGATCCTTGTTGCCATGTTCGACACAAGACCATTTCGATATACTTGAATAGAAAGTAATGGGTACCGAGGAGGAATAAGATGTTGGTAATAACAAGAAGCCACCTCCCGAGGATAATGTCAATGTTGAGAATCAAGGAGTTGATAATAACAATGTTGCAAATGCTAATGTTAATGTATTCAATCAGCCTAAAAATAAAAAGGCTAGGTTAGCAAATTGAACTCACAAATGATATAAAAAGGATAATTCCACCTAATTTTGATGGCACCACCTTGGGGATGGAGCTGAGAACTGGCTCAGTGAAATGGAGAAGTACTTTGCAATAAGGAACTTCTCAAAGGAAACAAAGGTAGTATGGGGAGCTTATCATCTTTCCCATGAGGCATCTTCCTAGTGGGACATCTCGCAAGGATGAATTGAATATTGATGAGTCAAGCATCACATGGGATCAATTTAAAAACTATTTTAGGCAATGATGGCTACCACAAATTTATTATGATCAAAAGATGACTGAATTTCAGAACTTAACTCAAGGAAATTTAACTGTAACAGAGTTCTGGGAGAGGTTCACTAAACTCCTCAAGTACGTACCTCAATATCAAACTGATGAGAAGTTCAGGATACAAAAATTCATTATGGGATTAAATCCTATCATAGGGGAGAAGTAGATGTTCATAGCCCAACCACCATGGAAGGGGTTGTAGAAAAATCCATTAGGCAGAACAAAAATTAAAAGCAATCTCTTCCCATAAGGAGGAAATCAAAAAGAAAATTCCTAATTCTTCTTCATCTCTTGCACCCAAAAAGGGGGCATGGAAGAAGTTTGGTACTAAAAATAATTTTTTTGTGGATAATAACAAGAAAAAAATAGCAAATAAACTTGTTGCTAATGTTCAAACAATTTTTTTAAGAAAAATAACAATGGACAGAAGTCCTTTGGGGAAAGAACAGTAACTTTAAGGCTAGAAAAAAATTTGAACCTAAATGAGGACATGTAGGAGGCTGCTACAATTCTGGAAAGGATCACTATGCAAATTAGTGCCCTATAAAGAAGGTTGATAGCAATCGGTAGCATAAGATACATGCTTTGCGCAGAGTGATAAACAAGTTGAAAATCAAGTTATGCCTATAGAAGTGTCAGGTAAGTTATTTGGAAAACTGCTCACATTATACTTTTTGATATCAAGCAACTAAATGATTTATTTCTACTAAATTAGCTTCAAAACTACGAAAAAGATGGAAAATGGAAAAATCTTGGGTTGTACATTATGGGAATAATGTTGTCCACACTAGTTAGTAAGTGTATTTTTGGAGAAGTCCTAGATTTACCTAGTTTTTCTACAGAATTTGATCTTTATGTTGCTCCTTTAGGGTCTTATGATGTGATTATAGGTGTTAACTAGCTTTCGAACATAAAGAAAAGGTTGATTGTTTTGAAAAACATATTAGTTGTCTTGATGATCTGTAGAAAACAAAAGACATCCAAGGGATAAAACGTGAGATTTCAGTCAGAAAATTATCGGTTATGTAGCTTAAAAAGGCCAAAAACAAAGGTTGCACCTTGTATGCAGTAAAAAATTCTGAAACAACTGAAGGGGATAGTGATTTATTGGAAAAATATCCATTGTTACAAAATTTCGTGGATGTTTTTCTCGAAAGAACCACCTCAGCCTTCCTCCCAAACGGGAGTTTGATTTCATGATTGAGATCAAGATGGGAATCAACCTATTTTTAAGGCATCAGTATCAAATGAATACCATTGAACCGGTAGATCTTAAGGCACGATTACAAGAAAAATTGTATAAAGGTTTGATACGACCAAGTGTTTCACCTTAGGGAGCACCGCTATTTTTTTTTTTAAAGAAAGATGGAACACTTAGGTTGTGTTTTGATTATAGGATGTTAAATAAAGCAACAATCAAAAACAAATATCCACATCCTACAATTGATGATCTTTTTGATCAAATGTGTGGTGCATCAGTATATTCTAATATATATCTTCAATCTAAGTATCATCAGTTAAGAATCAAAGATGAAGATATTCATAAAACATCCTTTAGGACAAGGTATGGGCATTATCATTATGAATTCATAGCTTTACCTTTTAGTTTGACAAATGTACTTGCAACTTTTATGAATTTAATGAATAATATCTTTCAAGAATACCTAGAAAAATTTGTGCTTGTATTCTTGGATGATATTTCATATATTCTAAAAGCATCGATGAGCATCATGAGCATTTGAAGATAGTTCTCAAAATATTAAGAAAAAGAATATTGTATGGCAAGTTATCCAAATGTTCTTTCTATGAGACATAAGTACACTATCTAGGACATGTTATAAGTAAAGATGGAATATTTGTTGATCCGTCAAATATTGTCGCTATAACTAATTGGGCTACACCTAAGAATGTACATAAAATCATAAGCTTCATGGGTCTTGTTGGTTATTATAGAAAAAATTTAAGGACTTTTCAAAGGTTGTTGCATTGATAACTTCATTAGAAAAGAAAGATGAGAAATTTGAGTGGAGTGGAAAATGTGAATATGTGTTTAAAATTCTTAAGGATCAATTAACATGTACACCTTTTTTTTTTGTACCTTATCCAAATGAGGACTTTATTGTAGTAATGATGCTTTCGGGGAAGGGCTTGGACGTATCTTGTTATAGAATGAGCATGTTATAGCATATGAGAGTAGAAACCTCAAGTTACATTAATTGAATTATGCTCCTCATGACCTAGAGCGTGCTTCCATTGTTCATGCACTTCAAGTATGGAGGCATTATCTTTTAGGGAGACCTTTTGAATTAAATACTGACCATCTTGGGATGAAGTATATTTTCACTCAACCAAATATGAATAAAAGATGGAAAAGTTGGCTAGATTTTTTATCTCAATATGATTTTGACATAAGTTACATAAAGGGCAAAGAAAACAAATTGGCAAATGTACTAAGTCATAGGAAACATATTTATGCACTTATAACCTTGAGGAATCAATTTAAGGATGAAGTAAAAAGAATTATGGAATTTGATTCATACTTTCAGCAAGTAAAAACAACACTTGTTGCAGATCCAAATGACTCAAGATATAAAGGTTTTCACTTTGATGATGAAGGAATCTTGAGATATAATAATCAAGTGTATATACCTTCAGGAAATGAGTTAAGAAAGAAGTTTTTAATTGAATTTCATAATTCACCTTATTCAGGACATCTTGGTATTACAAAAATGCTTGTTGATTTAAGACAACAATATTTTTGGAAAGGGATGAAAAAGGATGTAATTGATTTTGTGACACACTGCTTAGAATGTCAACGTGTTAAGGTTGAGCATATGCATCTAGCTGGTTTATTGTACCCTCATAGCATACCGCAGTATAAATGGAAATTAATTAGCATGGATTTTTTATAAGGGATGCCAATGTCAAGAAATAAGCATGATGTTATTTTAGTTGTTGTTGATAAACTAACAAAGGTAGCACATTTTATTGTTGGTAATCTTAAGGATGATTCCCTATTTTAGCAAAAAGATTTGTGCATGAAATTTTTAGATTGCATGGTGTACCTGAATTGATCATATCAAATAGATATCCTAGAATGACATCTATATTTTGGCAAACGCTTAATGCAACCTTAGGAACTAAATTGAATTTTAGTTTAGCATACCATCCAGAAATGGATGGGAAAACTGAAAGAGTTAATCAAGTTTTGGAATATATGTTACGAATGTACTACATGGATCAACAGTAGTACAAATGGGAAGAGTACCTTCCATTAGTCAAATTTTCTTATAATAACATGTATCACACCTCTCTGAAAATGGCACCTTTCAAGCTTTATACGGAAGGAAATGTAGAACTCCGATCAACTAGGATATCCTAGAGGACAGAGAGGTAATTGGACCTAAGATCCTTACCGAAATGGAACAAAAATTTAAAATGCTTCCTGAGAGTTTGAAAGAAGTAGCCAATAGGCAAAAAAGTTATGCAGATCTAAAAGGGTTGATAAGAAATTTGAACTTGGTGAAAAATATATTTTGCGGTTAAGTCGAAAAGAGTTCTATAACCTTTGGAAAGGCTACCAAATTATCACCTCATTATGTGGGACCCTTTGAAATTGTTGAAGTAATCAATCATGTAGCTTATCATTTAGCTTTACCACCTACTTTATCATGAATGCATGATGTTTTCCATATTTCTCTACTTAAGAAATATGTTTCAGATTTATCACGTGTTAAATTAGAATTCCTTGCAGGTCCAAGACCCGGAATAATCATGGTTAAACCCATTAGAGTGCTAGAAACTTGCCACTACACTTAAGAAATCATGAAATTAGCCAATGCAAGGTCCAATGGGACCATTTTAATGAAGAAAGTGCAACATGGGAAAACCTTGAGGACATGAAAATTACTTTTCCACATTTATTTGAACAGAGTTGATTTTGTTGATTGATAATACTTAAAGATATTGTTCTGATTATATCAATAAATCTACCAGTTTTGGGCAGATATTAAATTCATTAGTATGAAAATAGCTATTTAATGTTGAATAAATTATGGAAAATTTGGAATTCTCAATCTAGTTCTGATGTGAACTTATGAATAAAAGAACTATAATTAGAATTATATTTCTTGTTGAAATTTTGACTAAGTTAATCATTAGGACGATGATGCTTTTAGGAGGGAAGTATGTAACGCCTCTAACATGATTGGTATCTATGATGACTTATGTTAAATAAGGTTCAAACGTTGACAGTGATTTTGTCTTAAGACGATGTACTCTTATGACTTATGAAATCATGTTTGCAGTAGGTAATATGTTATCTATGGAAATAGGTACATTACTGACATGTTTTTCTTAATTTATAATGAAGCAACCCATCTCTATTTGTGTAGAATAATTTACTACTTGGGATTGAGAAATTGAGTTTCAATTTTCATAATTTATAAGATTCAGAACAACAACACCTTGGATCAAATTTATTGATCCAAGGTATGTTTATAAATTTTCAATCTTGTTGTCATGATGTCCAATTTGGATAGATGGAAGACTTCTGGACCTTGAATGTGTGAAGGCCATGAACGATCCTCTCCTTGGATCTCTACTTTGAATTGGAATGGGGTTAACAATTTGGTTCCTCTTTTCTATTTAAGGTATGATGTAAATTTTAATAGGTAACTTGTGACCTATTTTCACCATGTTCCTTAAATTTAGAACCTTATCCTAAAAGAAGTAACCTAACCTAAGTTACTAAGTTTATTTTTATTTTGGTGATTAATGGACCTAAGACTAAAGAATTATACCTATGGACCTATGTTGGTTCCTAAATTAATGTTGAACCTAACTAATGGAGTGGCTAACCTAAAGGGGCCTATGGAACGACATGGGGAAGGGGTAAGTGGGAGGCAACGAATCCTAGGAAATAAATGGTGAGTTATTAAGTCCTTATCTCTTTTAATAGCCAAATTTGGCAAAGGCATTGGGAAACATTAGATGAGTGAGTTAGCATCTTCGCCAAAGTTTTGGATGCATGTTTTTTTTGAAATAATTCTTCGTCAGAATTGGAGGTGGTAGTGGCAGGAAGATAGGGAGGACTGATACTCCTACTCGCATTTAATATTTTTGAAATTGGTGAAACCACCTAGGAAGAAGATAGAGGGTTTGGTTTTGTTGATTCATTTGGTTTTGGAACTTGAGCTCTGCATGTGGTTATTTTGTTATTTTTAGTCATTTTTTATACCCTTAGATTAACAAAGAAAATCCCCTGTGCATTGGCCTATCACCCAGTTGGTGTTGGGCACTCACCGAGGAAAGCACGGGCACTGAGCCTCTCCTTTATGTGATTCTTGTGAAAATGCACCATCTATGATAGATACTTACAAAGAAAGGAAGGAACCATGCGTTCATTCTGGGAACCTAGGATGAGTTATCATATCAATGCATCCATAAAAGACAAATAATAAACAACATATAGAATTTATTCATACACAAAGGAAATGCACTTGGATTATACTCATGAACACATATATCATTCAGAACAGAGTCTTATATTCATATTTATGAGTCCAGTAACCATGTTACATTCCTTTAGGTCATAGCAGGCCCATATAGCAATGTAGAGCAAGGTAATGCATCAAAAACTACACTATGTCCTTTATACTACAAGGATAAACATAGACCCATCCCTCTAAATATGTCATCACTCTTATATTTCCTCTATTCACAACCCATATAATCTCCCATGATATTTTTGTAAAGCTTCTCCTCTTTCCCAACGCACTACTCTCTCTACCTCTTATCACCCACACACACTTATCTACTATCCAGGCACCTCAATATATAGCCTTTCTACCTTCACCGCCATGCCTTCTAAGGTAACAGATTGGCTTCCAAGTGTCCAAGTGGTCCTCTAATAGAGCATTCCTCCTTTGATCCAAGCTCTCCACTCTATGCAATGATGTTCTTCTAGAACCTTCCATCACATGTATGGAATATTCCCTTTTGATCCTATAGCCATCAGGCTGGCACCTTATCCATTCTGCATGCTAGATGGGTCACGTTTTTCTCATTTTCTTCTTGAACACTGAATATAGCTAATTCTCAAAACCTATCTTTCCTTGCACACACGTCGTGTGTTCTGCAAAACCCCACTAGAACCCTTCCTCAGTGCGCCTTTACCCCGTGCACCCTTCTTCAAATAGGTCCCACACGCCCATGCACCTTCTTGTACTTAGCCAAATTCTAGGGCCCAACATCACCCCACACTATGCATGTTCTCCATCCTTGGAAACACTCTTCAATAAAGTAAAGAATGGTGGGCTCTTAAAATGGTTGGAAAGAAAGAATAAAGGAATGAAGAATTGGGAGAAAGAATGAAAGAATGGGGAACTTGTTTATTGTTGGAGGAGGAGAGGGAAATCCTTCCCTAATTCTTCCTCTAACTTCTCCCAAACATCAACCTCATTCTGAGCTTGCTAACAGAGGTCACCCACTAGGGCACTCACCTCCTCAAAACTCATCTCCTCCCCTTTGGCACTCATGGTCTCAACAATACCTTCTAACTATTTTCCCAAGTCCTCAATTGCATAATTCCTTTAGCTATATTTTGATTAAGCCTCGCAGGTCTCGATTACTTCTGACTTCTTCTCCACCTCAGCTAGGATCTTATATCTTTCCACTCTATTCCCCTTATTTTTCTCTTATAAATCCTTGAGTTCCATTTCATGGGTAGAAACCAATATGATTTCTACTCCATCCCTATTATCACAGCTTTTCATAAGCCTTCAAATGACTTGCACAACGGCCTTTACCTCTGTAATAAGTTTAGTATATCAAGCCATAATCTTGAAAACCTTTATCTTTTCCTCTTTCTCTTGGTATGCCTACACCTCTTCTATAGATTCTAAAGAGATTGGTCACCTCTCCATCATGAGAATGTGATTCAAATCCTCCAGACATTAGCAAGGTTGATTCATACTTTTGCTCGGGTGGTGCTAAGTCGGGATGCTTCAGACAATGGCATCCGTAATCATCTCTACCTTCTTAGAGACTTCGCGCACCTTTTATTTTTCTTCTTTCAGCTCACACCTCAACTGAGAACTTATTATCTCCTCTTGCTTTAGGTCCTTTCTCTTTTCCATGAGATCCTTCTTTTCTCCTCCAATTCCTCCTCCAGAATCTCACTCTATCATTTATCTCAAACAGTATGGCCTCAATTTCAACTAAAACCTTGTTAAGTGCATTACAGACCTATTCATCTGATATTTTCTAGGCATTTACCAAGGGATTTACTCCTTTTTTAGCACCTTCATTACCTCTCCTGGATTACTTTGAACTCAATTTCATATATGTGATACTTAAATTCCCAAGACAAAGATCTTCCCGGTTTAGGGATATGCGCCTTCTTCATCAAATGATGACATAGCCAAGAGTTTCTCTTTCAGTATGGTGCTTTGGAAGCACGCACGTAGCACCTTGCTAGGATCATCAATGTATCCCATTCCCTACCCTTGTGCCACCACTACACCTTTCCCACTTGTTCGCGTAGCTTTTGGAAGCTCACTACCAATTTGGGATCCCCACCCATGCTGCCATACTCCTTCCCAACACTCTCTTCTTCTATCTCCTTTATAATTCCATTCATGCTCTGCTCCAACTCCTGTTCCACAAACTCCTTCAAGATACCTGCCACTTCTCTCTCTCAAAGTGTATTTCTCCACTTGCTCCTTGGTGAGGCTTAGGGTTCCTTAGTTTCTGGTGCTCACCTATTTTCTCACCCCCTTGCCTTGATCCTCTACTTCTTCCTCGTCATTCTTATCCTCATATTCCTTTTTATAATTATCTCCACCTTCCTCTTCCTCTCGAGTCATGTATATCATACATTGGATGGTCTTCACCTCCTTCAGGATCATCATCATCCTTATCACCAATGTAGGCATCTAAACTTTCTATCTCCTCATATTCCACCTCTTCTCGTCAACTTCTACTTCTTCCTTACTGGGATTCCAGTGTAGGAGATTCTTCCTTTTATTTTTCCTTGATAGGAAACCTCTTCATTGGTGATTCTTCATGGGTGACAGGATCTTCATGCTTCAATGCCTCTTCTTCTAGGGTTTTTTCCTTGACATGGGACTTCTTCCTACATGCATAAGTGCTAGGATTAGCGCTTGCTTTCGGTGTGCCCACAGATTGTGTTGTATGCACACTTGGTGCCTTCTTCTCCTACCCTTCTTCTCTTTGTATATTCTTTGGTACAGCCTTATTTATCTATGGGGTCCTCTAGAATGGAGACATCACTCTCCAGATATGTTCCTTTTTCAAAATTTGTCCTTATGCGTAAATACACCCTCATTGCAATCCTTCCAAAGATCGGCAACGTAAGGGGCTTCATCATTTACACTTCATGGGAGACATAATTCTCCACATATGCACACTTTTTTAGGGTACACAAGCTTTTGGCTTAGCTCGTTGTGGTCTTGGTCCACCTCACTAAGCTCAAAACTTAATATTTTGGCTTCTTTGAACTAGTTGACTCTGGCTTGGAAGTATTGCTTGGTGAAGGAGAAGGGTATCTTGCACCATGGACCCTTAGTCCCATCTATTAATGTAAATATGCCAATGCAAAAATGTTGGTATACTACAAACTCGCTTCTCTATTCACAAGTGTGGGAAATTACTTTGGGATCCTCCACTCTGCCCCGAATGCATCACACATTTGTTTGTACCACTTCTCCAGCGCGCCTTGTGAGTGACCATCATGGTTTCACAAGTGTAATTTTCAAACCTTTTCGCGGGTGAGGATTTCTCTTCTGGATACTCCCAAACAAATTTTTTTGGCCCATTTGGTACTCCAATCTCTGAAAATACAATGGTGAGGAGGACATTACTAAATAGTATCTTCTCTCCTTCCTGTGTGCTTCTTATGATCTCATCCACAATGAAATTAGATAATTTATAGATGGTTCCCTTTGATATCTTCTGGCATACATTTAGCCATGCCTTGTTCACTTGTGTCCATAATTCTTGATCATTAAGCTTGGTCACTAAGCACGTGGCCATCCTCATAACAAGGTCTGTAATCTTTGTAATGTCAAAGTATCACAAACCCTTCTTTTAGTCATATTCTGTTATTGTCTCCTTGATAGCCTCCTTGTCACTTAGATCATCATCTATGGATTCCCCTTCACAATTTAGGCCAAGTGAACTTGGATATCAACTGTGGTGTTATGTACATATTGCACCCTACAAAATAGAATTTATCCTCATGCACGCACGACATCAACCATTGATAAAGGCGCTCAGTGCTAGACAAATTAAGGTAACTCATATACTTTCAATAACCCCGCTTTATCCAATTTTACTTTTACCTCATCATTATATATAGGCACCCCATCTGGTGTCCTTTTGTTTGTTGAAAGGACCAACTCTAACGCCATTTCCTTCTCAGTTGTGCTCATGCAATGGTTATAATCAATCATGGCCATTTGTCTTAAGTGTGACACCCACCGTAGACACCAAATTTGTGTCTTACAACCCCCTGTGCCCCGCATCTCATTTCGAAACCTAACCTCATCACCTAAACCTTACACAATTATTTATTAATTACCTTATAATTAATAAATCCACATCACCATACCTGCCACCTCATGTCACCACCTCATCATGACCTAGTCTTAACCCTAAACTAACCTAATTAAGACCTATAACTTGGTCCAATTCCACACCTATGACTAATTACTCCTCATCCGCACCTAAAACCAACTTCATAATGACTTGACCAAGCCCGCTACCAATCCCTCGAAGAAAAGGAGGGAAAGCTAACTATTTTACCAAAAATAACCCGCTTTGACCTGACCGATACCGGTTCCTACTCGACCGCCGTCGGTTGCGTAACCGCCATCGGTTCCCCATAAATGACCACTTCCAACCAAAAACAAAGGAGGGGATTTTTCATTTTGATCGAGAAGAAAGAGAAATCATCGAAAGGATCTAGATTTGCTTGGCCGAGTAGAGACAAGTGAAGAAACAGGAAGAGCTTGCAGAGAAGGACATCAAGCCCAAAATTGCAAACGGCACAACCAGAGCCCAGTAACACTCATCCGAGCATCAGAAGAGAAGACTGCATCCAACTTGGGTCCTGTCTTCACCATCACAGTCCTGAAACCTGCACCTGCATCAGGGATGAGTAAGTAGTGTTTCATATGTTTCTAAGCACCATTTTCTTGAACCTGTTGCTTAATAGTAATCATAAGTTTATTCCTAGATCTACTACCAGCAACATACTGCACTTAACCTTCACCCATACATCCTGATATTGCCCAGAAGGCCATTTTACCACACTCTGAGTCTTCCCTATCCTCCCATCATTCCCCTCAGCCATCCCCCAATCCTAATAACCCCACAATCACCTTGCAACCAACCTCTATCCAAAATCACTTAGATTGCTGACCCTACCGGTATTGTTTATCCCCTACCGGCAGCGGTTCTCTAACCACGGTCGGTTACCCAGTGACCGGCGTCGGTCACTGTGACTTATACCCCAAAACCCTTTTCTCACCTATTTTCCACCTAACAACCTCAGATCCAGTCTGGTTTATCCCTATAACTCAACCTGAACGTACCAACGACCAGTAACCGAACAAACAACGTGACGCTTTATTATTGATAATTTAGTTTCTATTTCTTTGTAGTGAGATACCTTAATCGTGATTTTACAATAGCTTTCTTTGTTATCATTTGTGTTAAATCGTATCAAAAAGGGAACTCACCACCTTCGAAAGGAAGTTTTATATTTCCGGGCCTAAGGCAGATCCTCATTTATTGTCTAATTAAAATCGGTGGTCTTGTATTCTTACTTGCAGTAGTCCTTCCAAGACAAAAAGGAGTTCTTCGCAATGATCCGATCTTTCTCTACGGTACGCGCACACCATCTCAACATTTAACAGTATTCCTCCTAGCCCTAACCCTTATCTGTTTCTCAAAGGAATGATAGGATAGAAGAAAGTCTATTCTCGCAGAGCTGAAACCATTCCATGCGAAACATTTTGGCACGCCCTGTGGGACCCATTTTGGGTTTCTTTCTTTCTTTCTTGCTTTCATGTAGGAGCATATCTTCTGCTTTTCTTCTTCTAAAAGATATTCACAAGGTATTTTGTTATTTTGATAAAAGAACTTTCTTTACTTTTACATCTTGTATTAGTGAAAGTCATCTCTTTTGCTTCATCGAATATCGCTTTTCGATTTGGGTTTTAAAACACATGCATCACATTCTTGCTTGTTGTTTTCAATTCTAGTGAACATAGATTAAGTAACAAGTCGTACACGTGGGGGTGATTTCCATGGTATTGACAGGAAATTAATCTTACTTTCACCGCACCACACATACCGAATCACTTCATAATTAACACAACACTCAAAACATCCCCCTTTTTCGCGGTATTCCTCCGCTCGATTGAGGTAACCTTATAAGCCAAAACAAACTTGACATTTCCCTAAGTCTTTTGTTCAGATTGACATCATTTTGCATCTAAAGGCATAAGCCCACAATAATTAAAATTAACCCTAGGGTTAGTCTCTGGATTTGCGTGTGCATCTTGCTTGTTTTCAGTTCTGTTTTCTCTGTCATACTCTGTCTTCTGTGAACACCTCAGAACTATTTGATAAGTGTACTAAACATTGTTTAAAATCAAATCAGCAGCTTCTCATATTTTTTTCTTATACCAGTCTTATTACACCGACATCGGTTAACTGACCGACGTCAATTTAAACTCTCCCGACCGACATGGGCTATTGGACCGATATCGATATCGTCTTTTACAAGATTAACAAACCAAAGAATTGCCAATTTCACCATTCTGAGTCTGTTTCTGTTCTTGATAGATTGAAACCCTACTGTGTACTCCTGTCCATGGTTGTTATCACTCGGAAGCAAGCCGCCGCCATGGTTTCACATGCCTGCTCTGTGCCTTTACCTGAATCACCCCCTTCACATTCTATAGGGAACCCTACGGACACCAGTGAGATCCCCAAAATTCCTGTAGGAGATAAGGAATTTGCCAAATTTCTGGATGCTAATCCTAGCACTGTACAATACTATTTGTCTCATGCCCTTGACCATATGCCCGATGGTCAACTCCTTGTTGGCATGCCTATTAGTATAGCTGCTCATTTAGCTCCCACTCCGCCTGATAACACCGCATTGCTTCCTGCATCTTTAGCCCCGTCTCCCAACTCGATGGCTTCAGAGGTTCATACGACACAGATTGGCTTTCCTTTGGTTAATCTTGGGCCCAACATGTCATTACCGCCAACTACTCCTACCTCATCTCCCTTGCAGACTGCTCCGTTCATGACTTTCTCTCTTCCACCTATCCACACTAGCTTTCCTTCTTAAGCTCCGCCTACCTTTTCATTCCCATACACATATCCAGTGACCTCAACATCTTATATGGGACATCCCTATTCGGTCACCTCAACATATTCATCCTCCATACCTTATCAACACTTAACCCCACCATTGTCTAGCGGAGGCCCTTGGCCCAATTTTCCTCCGTTTACCACAACCGCACCATCTTCTCATCCAACCACAGATTTCATCAAACAAATGATGGACAAAATGCAAAATCTGGAGGCTTTATTTCGGAAGTCGTAGAAGCGCTTGACATACGAGCAAGTTTGTCGAGCCTATTCACCTTATGTCCCCTTCATTCATATCCTCCTCAATGGGAATTGCCAAAATTTACTCGTTTTAATAGTAAAGAAGATCCTCAACAACACTTGCGATCATTTAGACATGCTTGTTATTTGATTTCTCATGATGATGCCTTGTTACTCTGCACTTTTCCCATGTCCTTATCAGGGACCCACCTTGAGTGGTACAGTTGCTTTAACCCAAAGACTCAATCTTCTCTTTTAACCAGCTAGCCCAATCTTTCTTGGATCATTTCTCCATTAACATTGCCAAGAAAGTATCTATCAACGACCTTTATGCCATCTCGACACCAAGACAAATCTATCATAGATTTCATTGGACGATGGCGCGGCCTTATCAACCAACTTACATATGCCTTGCCTCAGGCTGAACTTATCGAACTTTTTATGCAGGCATGTGCTAAGCACATTTCTCCTACTCTTCAAATTCAAACTTTCCACACATTTGACGAGGCCTTTACCATGGCTTGGAAGCTAAAAATTAGAGCCTTAGAAGAAGAGAAATTGCGGTTGCGCAACAAAAACCCCAATTTCTGAACTCTAGATTCTACCAATAAACCAAACACCACCACTCCTCATGCATCCACTTCTTCTAAATCAAAAGGAGCTGTCCACGCGGTGATGGTCAAATCTCAAGCACCGTCTAATACTCCACCAAAAACCACCTATAAGTATAAAGCTGAGCCCATCAACTACACTCCCTTGGGAGAAACATATGGTGTGATATTGGAAAAATTGCTCAAAGCAGGAGCCATTACCTTACCTCCTGTTAAACCTCATTCCGGGTTTGATTCCACTCGCACCATACCTTCTTGGTACAAAGAAAATGACTTCTGTAACTTCCACCGTGTGAAGGGACACAGTCATGAGAACTGCAAGATGTTGAAAAACATAGTGTAGGAAATGGTTGATGCGGGGGATATAGCCCTCGATAATCCTAACGCCCCTGCTAATCGAAATTTGAAAATATTCAACAAACCATTCCCGAATCATTCTTCTAACAGTAAACTAAACCAAGATATCTTAGCCGAGGAGAGTGTTCATGAGATCCATGCAGTCTTCGATTCCCAGCCAAAGACCTCTATCGAACAAATTCTAAATCAAACCTCTTCACTAATGCAGGAAACCAAACCCCCTTCCTCGCCATCAAGACAAACTGAAATCCTTGCCATTCCTTTATCCATCAAGGAATTAACTGCCCAGAGTTCCCTTCTCACAAATGAGCCTTCTTATACCACATCCTTGCAAGACTGTGAGTGGATGTTATCTAATTTATCTATTTCCCAAACGTCTCCTTCTACCATTCTTGCTGTACAAGAGGAAGGCTCGCCACTTCTTTTGTCATCCTTAGACGAGAAACCTCTTGAACCGACATCACCACATTCTTTAAACATGACAGATCCTCTCAAACATGCCCTCCTACCTATTAGTCCTTCATCACCTAAATCTTTTCAGCAACCGGTGGACCTCTTAACGCCTATTGATACAAATACCTCACATACCCCTTGTATCACACCCACAAAGGTGGATTGGAATCACAACCCACCTTTCTTCCATACGTGAAGTTCCTATTCACACGTGAGGACCGTCATTCCCCGAATATAGACAGGTCCTGTGGGAACGCTTGAGTATGCCATATTCTACTCAAATGCAAATGACTGATCTTGATGCCTCTACCATATACCCAAGTGTTTACGTGCTTAAAATGCCTATGTCCTCATCTTCACCCTCCTCATCTCTACCAAATACCTCATCCACTTCTATTAACCTAACCAAATCTTCCCCTACGCTTGGGACCTCACCCATACCTAGTCTAACACATCCACCTAAGCGGCTTGATTTATCTAAAAATAAAGCCGTCCATCCCATTAGGAGACAGACTCTATCTCCTCCATCTAGGCCGTTAACACAACTAAAACCCTCGTCGTCACACCTACCTTCCATATTGGGACCCCATCCCTCTACCTTACATCAATATATCATACCTCCTGTGTTTTCTTTTAAGCGACCTATGCCTTCTGTACCCATACAGAAATCCAAAGGTATAGCAACGCCGTCACCCCGCGTATCCTGTCCACCTATCAACCCTAAACAAATTCCATCATCAAAAGATTTGTTTTCTGTCACTCCTATTTCTCCGTGGTTGTTTTCTGATACCACATCATCTGTGGCCTCATCATCCAACCTAGCTTCTGCGTCAAAGAAGCCACGTTTAGTTAAAACCCATTATCAAAACTCCTTGGCTAAAACACCCCCCATACGAACCAACCCCACCACGTCATCACCAGAATCAACCCAGTCAATAGCCTCATTTTCCTCTGACTTTGACCCACTCAAAGGGTCTTATGCCAAAATCCTTGCTATGTTGGTAGAGAATGCGACCATTTCCCTACCCCCACTTAGACCTTATGATCCATCTAAACCTCGACCTATAGGTTACGATGAGTCTAAAATCTGTGCTTACCACCGCACACCAGGACATGACGTAGAGGGATGCAAGGCATTGAAAGCCATACTTAGTCCGTCACCTCTCTCAGATAGAAAAGTTAAGAAAGACAACTTCCGAAGAGAGAGACCTTTAGCTTCAGTTCCCTCTCTTATACCACCTGTCCCCGCCTCACCAAGATCTATCATTATTACAGCCCCACCTCTCGAAAACCATGGCCTATCCCTACCATCTTCCTCCTCTCGTATTCACGAGATCAATATGATTAGTGTTGCTACTCGAGGGTAGAAAAACAATGGGAAAGAGAAAGAAAACACACCTGCAGCATCTCTTTCTCCGTCCAACATCCCGATTGCACCACCACCTAAAGTGGTTATTCGCACCCACCTATCCCGCTCTCAATGGCATTGCCCACCGAACTATGATCAAACAAATTTCACCAATCGCCTATAAAAATGACACTGTATGATCTCATTCAGACTTCTGAATCTCATCAACAAGCTCTCGTTGAAATCCTTCAAGGGATAGAAGTTTTACCTAATGAAACCTTTCCCGTTACCTCTATTCTAACACCCAATCACGTTGCTTCGCTCACCAAACAATCTATCTCCTCAACCACTTCTATCTCTGTACAGCAAGCCGCTGCTGTCAGTTTCTCCGAAGATGAAATTATTGACTTCGGTGCCGAAGATCCCGACCACGGGTCTTTCCATCTCGGCGACGTTTGGGATATTCGGGTACGTCATGTTATGATTGACGGGGGCGCTAGCCTAAACATCATCTCTTTAAAAGCCTTCCAACAAATGAATATCCCTTCTAGTTGCATGTGTGCCAACCCCATCATGTTGTGATCATTCAATGATGCTATTACTTCTACTTTAGGCACCATGATCCTTAACATTCGTGTAGGACCACGCACTTTACCCGAACTCTTCTATGTCCTTGAGGGAGAGTTCCAATACAATATGTTGTTAGGCCGCCCTTGGATCCGGGCTATGGGATGCGTTCCCTCCACTTTACATAGATGCATAAAATTTGAGTACGAGGGGAAGTCCTACACCGTAAAAGCTGATCCTCCCCCCTTCAAAACTTGCAATATGTTGTATCGCCCTAATGATGTGCTTGTACCAGTCAAGACACCCATTCATCCAACCTAGCCATCCACTTCCAATGCACCTACACCTTCAACCAATGAAACCGCCGTTACAAATATTACTTCCTTTCCCGCAGATAACATCCCAACCTCCGACCCCTTAGTAGATGTTTTTCAACGCCTTACGCTGGGGGAGTATCGCCTATATAACGTTAGTTCTTTCCATACCCCGCAGGAGTACGGACAGGTACATGCACATCCTACCTATGACCGTCGTGTGGGGGAAGTAATCCCCTATGGACCACCTCATTGCCGCACTAACCTAACATATGGGGGTGTCGATGCATCTTCCGTAACCCCTGAACCTCCTCTTGGCGTGGTTCCCTTCCAATCCGATTTTCAATACCTGACAAATCGTCGTTTCGCCCTTACCTTCTTGACTCGCTGTGCTTGGAAAGGCTTTGGTTTTGGTCTTTATGAACAAGGCCGACATACAATCATTCCTGTAACTACTCGCAAACACAATGATCGTAGTGGTCTCGATTTCCGGGAACACTTACACCAAAGGAACCTCATGTCGGTGTCTTCTCTGGAAGATGACAACGTCACCCCTACCAAACCATCATCACCCATTTTTCCTTTATCACCCACAGAGTCGATAGATCCTGAATCTATCCCTCCTAACTTTTTTTTTTCATAAATGCTATCTTCCTAGGTCCTCTCACTTATCAACGCGATAATGAGGACCCCTCTTCTATTCCCCTTCTATATCCATGATATGATCGAAGAGGACTCACCTTCAATTAACGTTGTTGAGTTCCAGGGATGATGACTCCATCCTCACTTACCTTGGTGCGGATGACTCTTATATTCAACACGCCTTACCATCTGAAACTCAAACCATGTTGAACGAGTCTACTATAGAAATCAACATCCACACAGAGGAAGATCCCCACATTGTGAAGATCGGACAATCCCTTAACGCATCAGAACAAGCCGCCTTTACTACCTTTCTCCGTATCCAAAAGCAAGCTTTCGCTTGGTCCTCTACGCCGACATGCCAGGAATTGATCCTACCATTGCTGTCCATAACATCACCCTAAACCACGATTCCAAACCAGTCAAACAAAAACTGAGAAAAATGCATCCACACATTGCCCTCTTGGTCAAAGAAAAGCTTCAACGACTTCTTTCTGTTTCCTTCATCTTGCCTATTGACTATCCTCAATGGATTTCTAACATCGTACCTATTCACTTTTAACCTCATTTACTCGTTATTCTATCCGCACCATTCCCGCTCCACTAACAAATTTGTGGATACTATGGCTTGCTTAGCCTCACAAATTCTCCGCCTCACCAACGACTCGACTCCTGACATATTCATCTTGGTCCAACAACTTTTTGCCCCATCCTACTCCTTCAAATTTTGTTGCCACGTTGTTTGTATGATAAATAATGTGTCTCGCTAATTCGTAGGGATACCCGGTACCACCAATTTCACGACTACCTTACAACCTCTGTTCTCCCACCCGACCTTACTAGTAACGGCAAACGTGTTTTTCTTAAAAGTGGTTCTCGTTATGTCGCCATGGGGACTCCTCTATAAACGTGGCTTTGATGGCATCCTTCTTCGATGTCTAACCGCACACGTGTCACCTATACCATCCAACAAGTCCATGATGGCATTTGTGGTGGACATTTTAGTGGCCTTGCCGTGGCCAAACGAATCCTTTGCCTAGGTTATTATTGGCCTACTCTTAATAACGATTGCTACGAATATGTTAAGCGTTGTGTTATGTGTCAACAACATGCCAACCTTCAACATACTCCAAGCCACCCGCTACAGGTCACCCGAGATCTTTGGCCTTTCTCACAATGGGGTTTAGACCTTATTGGTGAGATTCATCCGTCCTCTTCGCAACGTCACCGATGGATAATCACAGCAACCGAATATTACACAAAATGGGTGGAGGCTATTCCGCTCATTTCAACTAAAAAAGAAAAAATTGTAGAGTTCATTAACCACCACATTATCTGTCGTTTTGGTGTTCCTCATCGCCTAATAACAGATAATGGAAAATCTTTCAAAAATAAGTTGTTGCAAGACCTTTGTGACAACTTTGGTATCAAACTTAGTTTCTCATCACCCTATTATCCACAAGCGAATGGACAAGCTGAATCTTCTAATAAAACCCTAACCAAAATCCTTATGAAAGTTGTCAATGAGTCCGGAAGAAATTGGCACGATCACATCCCCTTTGCCCTTTGGGCTTATCGTACTAGCATTCGTACCTCCACTAATGCCACACCTTTTTCTTTGGTATATGGTACCAAGGCTGTCTTGCCTCTCAAAATACAAATACCCTCCCTCAGAATATCTCTTCAGGATATTCTTACCAACGATGATTTCCGCCAAGAGCGGTTAGCCCAATTGGAGCTTCTTGATGAGCGCTGCGTTTACAGCTCTCCCGATCACCTTCAAATCTACCGAAACGCATCAAACATGCTTATGATAAGTGACTTCATGAGCGTACCTTTAAGGTTGGTGATCTTGTCCTCAAAGAGAATCAACATGTAACCAAACTAGAAAAGAGAAAACGTGGAAAATTTACTCCCAATTGGATTGGGCCTTACATAATCACTCACACTTACGGATCAGGCACTTATCATTTAGCTTCGCTTAACGGTAAACCTGAGCCTGAACCCCTTAATGCCTTGCATCTTCGACCATTCTACTGTTGAATTTAGTGTTATATCACTTCTTATCTACCTAACGCTCGTCCCTTGAGCTCATTTACCGCTACATACACTTTGTTTCCTACATCTCAAAATAAAATCAAGCTCACATAGTTTGATTCTCACCTCCCCTTAACGATGCCTTCCCTTTTTAGTCTAGTCCATGACTTCAAAGTATTAAAATAACACATTCTTATGGGATTTTCTTGAGTCAAACTTCTTACCAAACTAGATGCTTCACGCCAAAAGGACATCTAGCTATCTAAATTATATATAGACTACTCCCTCGAAGGACAGCTATATGCCAAACTATTGCTGCTATTATATATAGACTGCTCCCTCGAAGGACAGCTATATGCCAAACTATTGCTGCTATTATATATAGACCGCTCCCCCAAAGGACAAATTATACACTAAAATCACAATTTGTTATTATAAATAGACTATTCCTCAAGGACAAATATACACAAGTCAGCCTTTAGCCGAAGCTTCTCGCATTGATCAGCTTCGTGAAGACCTCAAGAATAATACAATTAATATCCCTTGTAGACTTCCCACATCGATCAGTCTATATTCAGTAAAGTAAAGCCACATTCAAAAGAACTTTTGAGTCATGGACTTGTCTATTTAGGGTAGGTTCTCTCTCGTCAGAACACTCACTTTGTACCAAGTTCTCCGTACCTCAGCTATACCATCCACCTCACCTCACCATTTGTTTAAACTCAAGGGACGTGACGTACAATCGATATATTGTGATCATACAACTCTTTTCACCTATTGACTTCTCGTCTATGCAAGGTACCTAGGGATTCAAGCTCATCCTACATTAATATGTGTTTTGTTTAGCTCTCCTCAACTATGGGACACTCTTGCCTCTTTTTCTCGGCTCTAGGATTGTGTGTTGACCTTAATCAGGACATGATTCCCCACTACTTGGGTATGCTAACTTTCACTTTACCCTACCAACACCAACAACATTACCCTACCACCATCAAATTTTTACCAACCAACAAATTGCCTAACCATACCTAAATTTCCTGAATTCACCTCTCCCTGGTCTTAAGGGAGAACTACATCGGTCTGAGGCCCCTCCTTGCTTTGTGCAATGGGCTATGTAGGCAGCACTTAGGAGACATGGGGTCTCCCAAGGTTAGCTCGACCATCCCCTACCATACCCTATCATGTGTTGTAAATATAAATATTTTTTGTGTATTTCTATTTGCCAACATTCATCTTTATCCTTTTTTTTCAAAACAAACAAAAACAACATTTAAAACACAACCATTCTTATTATTATCATCACTCAAAACCACTTACATATTTAGTTTTATTTTAGATGTTAAACAAATACATCTTCTCTATCATCGACTCACAGGTCGGCATCTTTATTTATTCTTCTATTCCTATGAAATTCACTTAGATCCTTGCACCTCCTCCCGAATCAGGTGGTGATCGTGATCGTCGATGCCCCTCCGTGGGCCTCTCCATCCTCAAAGGTGCCACTGCCATTGGTTCCTCCCATTGATCCGCCAACATCTCCTGTAACATACGAATACGTCCTCTCGCGTGGAGGAATCTTGCCTCCAGTCTCTCCACTCGTAGCTGTGAAGCCTCTAACAATCCCATTGTCTCATTCACCTGTGTTTGAAGCTAGCGAGCTAAATCCTACAGATGATCTCTCTCCGCTGTAATCACAGCTATGTCAGGGCACTCACGTGCACCTCACAGCTCTGCTACCCACCATACTCTATATGCCTCTCGCTCCCCGCATCCATAACCCTACGATCGGCTGCTATCTCTTCTGGCCCTTCTGGAGGTGTAGGCCGGGAGGTGAGAATGCTGCCTCGGCGTCGATCCTCATGTATGGTCTATATGTCATAGGAATATCCTGAACGAACCCAAATTGTCACCGCACGCGATCTAGAGGAATCCTCTCATATTCACCCGGCCTATGCCCTGCGATCCACCTCAATCGCTCTACACCCCTCAACTCCTCGCCTATGTGCTCTGTCACCATATTGTTCCCGCATGCCTCCAACAAATATCCACAATCGTCACCATCTCCCATACCTGTCTATAATACTCGATGTCATCTATCACGGCCTCGGGATCTCGCTTCTTGTTCTCGTCTGACCCATCGTCTAAATCCCAACCTTTACACTCCCGCCTCTCTTGACTCAATGGGTTGGCCTATTGACGCACACAAACAATATGCTCATAGGCCCAACAATGTAATAAGTACAAACAATCTAGTGTCGTTTATGTTTTCGCTTGCATGCCCATAAACCCCTATATAACTCTCGCCAGAGCATGCGGTGCCCATGTGAATGTCACGCTCATTTCTATCATTTCCCAAATAACACTCATCAATGCTTTGGGAAATCTCCCACCTTCTCGCCCTCGGCAATGCATAATACCCCACCGCTATCATTAATAGACGGCCACCTTGTTTCCTCGGGTGTGTTGCATACATTGTACCATACATAAATGATAAACCTCGTTGTGTGTCAAATCTCGTGGTACTGACCCAAATCACTGTTATCGCTGCTCGCCCGCACTTGGGCAATGCCTCGATACACGTTTTTCCTATCATTGGAAGTCTCAAAATACGGAACACATCTTCCAAAGTCACTGCTCTCCCTATTGGTAGATAGAAGGTATTATTTTCTAGATTCTATCTCTCAATCAACGCCTACAACATAGCATGGTTCTCGCGATTCTTGAATAATAGTGGATTCCACTTAACCCCAACCGATTTATCAATGCCCATTCCTCTCGGTGTTACATCTCGCTTGGATTCGTGACAACAATGCCGCATGGTATCATTCATCCTTAACCTTGCTTCGCCGCATACATCAAAATGACACATGATTATTCAAAAGAACAAATCTCTACGGGTTTTTTCTCAAACTCTGAAACCCTTACAAGGACCGATAAATGGTTATGCATAACCAATACCAGCTTTTCTAACCGATATCGTTACTTCAAATGATACCGGTCATCACAAAGTATATCTACCTCGCTAAAGCATACACCTACGATAATTATTTTGCCCGTTGCCAATTTCTCACTCCTATTTATACCTAAAAACATACATACCCACCTCGTTTACCTACCCCGTAGCACTCATACCATCCCCAACCCTTGCCTATCACCTTTTTTCTCATCTTTACCCACTTACACTTCTTTCATCCTATTTGCAACACATGCAAGAATCAAATTACAACCAAACAGCTTACCTCTCTGGGATGCAAAGAGCTTGGGGGCGGAACATGTCTTCCCCTCGTCCCCGCCTCGTTAGATGCTTCTCCTCGTTCAGCCATATTCACCACCCTCTTCAAATATAACTTGTCTTTCTGTCTTCTGAATCTCAGCCCACGCTCACTTCACCTGGCTCTTTCCTCCTTATCACTCAAATTCTTTCATGCAATTACCTATAGCAATTGTTAAATAGCGTCGCATTCGCATATTTAACGTGTTTCATGACTCTAAAAATAAGAATGCTAAAAATAAGAACTTAAGTTGCCAACCCAGCAGTTCTATTTTTAGGAAAATAATTCTTGCGTAACCGATATCGGTCATATAGCTACCGACATCGGTTACATAACCGATATCGGTCATGTGCCCCGTTGTTGCGTAAACCTAAGCCGTTTCTTCATTTTTGCACATTTTTGTGGCGCCCGTCCCTTTTTCCTGCATGAACAACACCATTATCCATATTTTTCATTAAATCCATATCTCATCACAATTTCATCAACATCATCTATCTATCTTACAAAAACAGCCACGCCATCAACAAACGATATCAAAAACCATCCATCTAACACCATTTGAATCCAAATCAACAGCTACATATATTCAATTTCACAAAACCAGTGAAACTCATCATACAACACGTCAACTAAACTCATCATTTATATATACATACATACATCCCATCAACAAAAGACATCAACATCATTAATATATAACACCATGTAAATCAAACTCATCATACATTAAATATCACAAACCATTTTCAAAACACTTAAACACATTTTTACACACAACATGTGGGTCAAATCATCATATCTATATATATACAAAGTTTCAAATATACAATGTGCCCTACATCGGGGCCTCTGTGATCTCATAATACAACAAAGCCGGCACGCAGGCCGCAATAACTGTCAATAATCTCGACTCGCTCGCAGCCGGTCTCTCATATCAAAAATACTCGGCTCGCAGGACGGTATCAATCAGATAACCTGTATTTCTCGCTCGCAGCCGTATATATAGAAAAAAATGAATGAATAAATCATATCTAGGCATGCAGCCTCTATAAACACAACCGGTTCGCAGACCGGTGCCCATGTCCAATATACAAATACAAAATATATAAGGACCCTCAGCTCTCTCCACCACCCTCTCGCCTCGTCTCGCTCGCTGTCCTCGTGGCTGCCTCTCTCGCCTCTTGCTGCACGGACCCACCGGGCGTGGCTGCACATCCTCGAGATCTCGGCTCAGAGGTCTCTGCTCTATGTGCCACATATGGCTGATAATCAGCCCCGGTACCATCAAGAATATCCTGATAGTACCGGGCCTCCGCTCTAGCCTCCATATAATGATCATGAGCCACCGTAGGTGCTGGGCTAGTCCCTTGACTCCTACTACCAAGTGTCCCCTCGTGCTCGTGCTGGTGCCATGGTGGTGGTGCTGTGGCTATGGTGATACTTATACTGCATGGCGCCGTGCTGGCGGTTAGTCTGCTGGGTGCCGTGCCACGTACTGCACTGCACTCCGAGCTCGGCTAGCTTGCCCCTCGTAAGACACCTATTCGTGCCTGTGCGCGCAAAGCAAGCCGCTATCTCGTAATAACCGTGCACTCGCCTCCGAGCTGGTCCTCTTCGCTTCTAACAGCCGCTAAGTTCTGGCTGTGTGGGGTGCTATCCTCACAGCCTCTCTCTCTCGCCCACTAAACCAAAATGCTCCTGTGCAGCCAAAGATCATCTACGGTATCATCTCGCTGGCCTCTCGGAACCCAATCTGGGTCCACGGGGGCGTGGTGCGGTAGTGGAGCTCTACATCATCCCTCCAGATGCGAGGGAAGTGAGGGGCTCATCTGTCATAACCCCATCTCGCCACGTACCCTCTCTGGGGTATCCTCTCATACTCTCCCGGCCTCCGTCCCGCTATCCAAAATGTGTACTGGATCCATTGCAAATCCTCGGGCTCCTCCGTGAGGGTGATGACCTCTATACGGTCTCCATACAATATCTCGCTGTCAAGCCCTCTAACATATGTCTATAATAAGTAACGTCCCGCCCTACAAGCACTGCTCGTGGCTGGCCCACGACCCCCAACCACCTCTGAAAGCCATATCTATAGATGACCTATGGCCCTGGCTGCTGGGGTAGCCCTACTGGTCTAATGCATACGATATGCTCATACGCCCAATAGTGTAGTAAAAACGTCGAGCAAATCCCGAATCGCCTCATCCGGCGATAGCCCCACTCTCGCCTTCCGTATAATCGCACTGTATACTGGTGCCCAAGCATAACATGTGTGCTCCTCCACCATCTCATGTAGCACCCCCATAAGTGCCCATGGAAAGCGGCCTCCCTCTGAGTCTGGGAGGGCGAAGCAGGTGATCCCGATCATCATCAGCATGGCAAGCCGTGTCTCATGGCGGTGGGCTCGGTACATATCCCCATACGCGATACTCGCGCTGTGATATGTCAGTAGCGCAGCTGCATCCCCGAATACGTGTAGGATGTTGTCCATGGCGGTCTCTGCATCCACCTGAAAGACTGCCTCTCCATCAATCGGCAGTCTAAGGATGCGGTACACATCCTCCAATGTAATAGTCATCTCCCCAGTCGGGAGATGAAACACATTGGTCGCCGGATCCCATCTCTCGATGAGGGCGACCATCAAACTGTGATCTCTCTCTATGGCCCTATAACGCTGGACTCCGCCAAGTCCCACCTCACGCATAATGGCCCACTGCACTGCGGACACGTGTGGCTGCATCCGTCTCAACAGCGGGGGCATCCTGTCCCGCATCGTCAGCTGCTGACGTGCCTGCAAAACCAACTCACTACATTAGCCCTACTCTTTACAACAACAACTACTTTACCCCTCTCTATCCCCTTTCTTATCCACCTAACCACACCACGACTCCATAACGCACATCTACGCCCACCTATCTTACCCTAAAAACCTCTACGATATCCCCCTCCATCTTCACACCCAACACATAAAACCCAATCATACACAACAACAAACAACCTAACATGCCATCCCCAACGAGAACTTCACACCCAAAACCACCACCGAATGATGCAACAAAAATAGAAAATCCTGTCTAAGGACCAGTACCGGTCACCCATAACCGACCCTGGTCCCCTTCCCACCGACACCGGTCAAAGACCGACCGACACCGGTCGCCGACAAAGCCAACTTTTCCTGGGGGTTTCATGACCGATGCCGATCGCTTAGTGACCGGCATCGGTTGCTGTAAATTTCGAGCCGAACCCCGCGCGCCCCCAACTACATTTTTTCCTATTTCTACCAATTTACCCACCCAAATACCCTAAAAACCTACCCACCCTGCCGCCTTGACCTATTTAACCCATCTACCCTCTCCCTTTTTCAAATCATTTCCATTTCTTCATTATTTTATACAAAATGTACATTCCTACCCAAAATCCCAAATATAGCATAATGCAATAAAATGAACACAATGAGGGGTTTCGAACCTACCCGTATGACGACACGTCGTCATGGTGGGATGGGTGGTGGTGGTCCAGCTGGTCCAGCCCCTCCTGCTCCTCCTGGCTGTGCCATGGCTCTAACTGTCCTCTTCTGAGTCCTCCACCAATCAACTGCTGCCTCCTCCTCACTCGGGCCCACTAACAACTCACTCCTCCACTAAAATAGCTCCACCTCAATCAACAAATGCTCCAATCTCAACTCTCCACGTCAGACAACTCAAATTGGTTTTCAAATTGCAAATGTGACAATGACTGGCCGTATTTTTCTTTTTATAGGTTTTTGACCTGTAACCGATATCGGTTTTATTGTGCCCTAAGGAACCGGTATCGGTTTCTTAACCGATATCGGTCATAGACAATCGACATCGGTTTTTCTCCAACCCTTCCCCCAACTTCTGCCCCTATTTACTAATCACCCTTTCTCATAACATCACCTATATCAACCTTTGCTGCAACCCCCTTTGTTAATCTATTCGGCCTGACCCAAGGCCGCAACCACCTAATCCGGCCCGACCCAAGGCCTCCCTCTACCCATCCGGCCCGACCTACGGCCCTCACCCAACCCATTTGGCCCGACCCCAGGCCGCAACCTACCCATCCGGCCCAACCCAAGGCCTCACCCTACCCATCCAGCCCGACCCAAGGCCTCACCCTACCCATCCGGCCCGACCCAAGGCCTCACCCTACCCATCCGGCCCGACCATAGGCCTCACCCTACCCATCCGGCCCGACCCAAGGCCTCCCCCTACCCATCCGGCCCGACCCAAGGCCTCACCCTAACCATTTGGCCCAACCCAAGGCCTCACCCTAACCATTTGGCCCGACCCAAGGCCTCACCCCAACCATTTGGCCCGACCCAAGGCCGCAACCCAACAACTTGGCCCGACCCAAGGCCTCACCCTACCCATCCGGCCCGACCCAAGGCCGCACCCCAACCATTTGGCCCGACCCACGGCCCTCACTCATCAATCAGCCCGACCCAAGGCCGTACCACTTAAATACCCCACCCAACATCAACAACATACACTTTTATCCACCCATCATATAGCTTTTTGTTCAATCGAGCTCACCTGTTCGTGTTTTAGCATGATTAGGGTCCTTGACTTGATCTGTCGACCAACTTTGCCTAGACTTAGACCGTGACGTTTATCTCAACCAAACCAACCATTTGGTACTGCCAAACATGCCTAAACATTCCTGTACCTTACCCGTTATATCCCCTGGAGCTACTTCCTATGCCTTGATACCGTGATTATATCACCCTTGTTTGGATAAACTATCGACCTTTGCCTATGAATTTCTTGTTTTCTCCTCAAATCATATACCCCGTCGCACTATCGCATTTCAACGTGCGCCCGCTTCCTTGACCTACCCCACCCTCTTACCGTTATCTCAACACCATTTACCCTTTATCAACCCTATCCCTGCTTTCACGCTACCTCAATCTGTGATAGATTTGAGGGGGATTACCTATACCCTTAACAGGGGTAACCACTTCTTATTATTGTTCGTGCAGCTTTACAAAACAAACTACACGACAATAAGGGGCTAATGTAGACACCAAATTTGTGTCTTACGACCCCCTGTGCCCCGCATCTCATTTCACAACCTAACCTCATCACCTAAACCTTACACAATTATTTATTAATTACCTTATAATTAATAAATCCACATCACCATACCTGCCACCTCATGTCACCACCTCATCATGACCTAGTCTTAACCCTAAACTAACCTAATTAAGACCTATAACTTGGTCCAATTCCACACCTATGACTAATTACTCCTCATCCACACCTAAAACCAACTTCATAATGACTTGACCAAGCCCGCTACCAATCCCTCGGAAGAAAAGGAGGGAAAGCTGGCTATTTTACCAAAAATAGCCCGCTTTGACCAGACCGATACCGGTTCCTACTCGATCATGCGGCCTGGTTGCAGAACCGCCATCGGGCCCTCGTAAATGACCACTTCCAACCAAAAACAAAGGAGGGGATTTTTCATTTTGATCGAGAAGAAAGAGAAATCATCGAAAGGATCCGGATTTTCTTGGCCGAGTAGAGACAAGTGAAGAAATAGGAAGAGCTTGAAGAGAAGGACATCAAGCCCAAAATTGCAAACGGCACAACCAGAGCCCAGTAACACTCATCCGAGCATCAGAAGAGAAGACTGCATCCAACTTGGGTCCTGTCTTCACCATCACAGTCCTGAAACCTGCACCTGCATCAGGGACGAGTAAGTAGTGTTTCATATGTTTCTAAGCACCATTTTCTTGAACCTGTTGCTTAATAGTAATCATAAGTTTATTCCTAGATCTACTACCAGCAACATACTGCACTTAACCTTCACCCATACATCCTGATATTGCCCAGAAGGCCATTTTACCACACTCTGAGTCTTCCCTATCCTCCCATCATTCCCCTCAGCCATCCCCCAATCCTAATAACCCCACAATCACCTTGCAACCAACCTCTATCCAAAAGAACTTAGATTGCTGACCCTACCGGTATCGTTTATCCCCTACCTAAGCATGGTTCTCTAACATGCAGTCGGCTTACCCAAAGACCGCGCCGGTCCATCGTGACTTATACCCCAAAACCCTTTTCTCACCTATTTGCCACCTAATAACCTCGTGATCCACTGCTTTATCCCTATAACTCAATCAACGCATCAACGACACTCAAAGAATCAACAAACAACGTGACGCTTTATTATTGATAATTTAGTTTCTATTTCTTTGTAGTGAGATACCTTAATCGTGATTTTACAATAGCTTTCTTTGTTATCATTTGTGTTAAATCGTATCAAAAAGGGAACTAACCACCTTCGAAAGGAAGTTTTATATTTCCGGGCCTAAGGCGAGATCCTCATTTATTGTCTAATTAAAATCTGGTGGTCTTGTATTCTTACTTGCAGTAGTCCTTCCAAGACAAAAGGAGTTCTTCGCAATGATCTGATCTTTCTCTACGGTACGCGCACACCATCTCAACATTTAACAGGTATTCCTCCTAGCCCTAACCCTTATCTCTTTCTCAAAGGAATGATAGGATAGAAGAAAGTCTATTCTGCAGAGCCGAAACCATTCCGTGTGAAACACCCACTCCTTTCCTAGCAATACTCCATCTGGGTATTGCATTTTTGCATACCATTCCTCATTATAGCTCACGATGGGAGTGGTTTTTTTCCTTTATCGTTGCCCTTTGTTTCTTTGGTGAAATGGTTACCTTCTTAGGTGTCATGATTTCTATCGAGATAACATAAGAACTTATTACTCGCTCTGCTACTCTACTTAACTCCAAACTCAACTCCAAAGATCAACTCCTAGAATAAATCCTTCTATCTATGTGCCCTAGTTGTCAAACCCTAACTAGGAAAACCTTCCACAAGACGGCATACTTCAAACAACCTTTTCTCACACCCATGTACTCCTTCCTCTTGGTTTGCAAATCCACTCTAGTCACACACTTAGATTTCTAGGATTCTTCTTCCTTCACACAACTCGTCTGGATGCCCTAGTTTGCAAGAGCACTTCAACTTTGTAATAACAAGGTAGAATAATGACTTTCCTAACCTTATATTTATATTTTTGCTTCCCTCTAGTAATAAATGTTATACCACCTACCAACATACTTTAACATTAAATGTGGATTTTTCCACTAGGCTGACTTTAAGCACCCTTACCCATGTGCTCAATCCTACGTGAAAACCTTCTACAACCTTCTAGCACACAAAAATCAAATTCGACCAAAGACTCTTACGTGCACATCCATAGCACCAAAGGCACTTCTTCTATCATTTTCCTGATTTTTTCCCTCACCTACCTCATGTTGTTCCTGTGCTCTTCATCCTTTGTATGTGGTCTTTGTTACAACCTTCTTGACACCATAATTCATCATCCACTGTTTCCTCACACGCTTTCTCAACCTTACGCATTTCCTTCTACTCTGTCACTTCAAATTTTATTACAAGCCTATACTTTGCTTTGCATTACTCCACCCCACACTAAAATAGATGTGTGGTCTTCTGCACATACACAACCTTGGAAAATAATGTGGTTACTGGCACACAAGGTGAAAAATGAAACAAAAAGAAAGGAACAAGCAACGAGAAAGGGAAATTTGAAGCTAATTGGCAATACTACCATATTTACAAAGACCAAGAAGACTTATTTATAATAGGGCTTTAGCCTAATCCCATTGAAATGAATTGGTAATCTCATCCTATCTAGTGCTTTTAATCGACAAGCACTCGAATCAAGAATGTACGAGATGATGTAGGGTCCCAACTAATGGACTTTCAACTTCCCATGATGGCACAAATACTTGGAATCATACAAAAGCACCATCTTCCCCACCTCAAACTATTTTTTCTTGATATGACAATCATGCCATTCCTTTTGTCTTGCTTTTTCTATCTTTTGACTCCATCTAGCAAGCAACCGCCTTTCATCTAATTGCATCAACTTATCAATCCTCTCTTTAAGCGTTTGTTCATCATCCAACCCTCCTACGCATGTTATACAGCGATGGTAACATGAATTAAATTAGAAAAATAGCCTCCACGCCAAACACCAATTGAAATGGTGTATCCTTTTTTAACCTCTTTTAGGTTGTCTTGTATGCCCATAGAATGGCTGATACCTTGTCATCCCAATCTTATCTTCCAACGTCATAAATCTTAGTCAACATGTGAGTTAGTATTTTGTTAAATGCCTCAAAGAATTCTAGTATCTTAAGGGTGATAAGGAGTAGTCTTGTTATGGGCCACCATAAATTTTGCTAATTGAATCCTCGACCATTTCATCAAGAAATGTGTACCTCTATCACTTCTCAAGCTTAAATGACAACCATACCATGTTGATTATGTTATCCCATAAAAATATAATGATTGTTAATGCGGTGCAATCCTTCATAGAACCGGCTCTTTCCCATCATGTCAAGTAATCGCAGTAAGTAATGATATATCGTGAACTGGGCCTTTCACGTAGTTGGTGAAATTGGCCCTACAAAGTCAATTTCCCATTTTTTAAATGTTTTAGCACTAGTTATTTGTCACAAGGGAATTTCATCCCTCTTCCCAAGTTTTCCAAGGCGTTGGAAATGGTCACAGCCTCATGTAACTTAATACAGCCTCTTGTAGATGGTTTCCCACCAAAGCCCTACTAGTAAAATCTTCCACGTGGTAGCATTTCCTGCATAGTGTCCTCCTGTAATCCCACCATGCACTTCCTCCATAATTTCCATGCGCTCATGTTCTAATATGCATCGACACGTAACCGCATCATAACTGAACTTATACGGGTCTCCACTACTCAAAATTTAGGATGTGGCGCGTATTTCTCACCGCTTCCTCTCTAGAGCCTTCATCCCTTCCGATGCCACACTTGTTTTCAAGAATACTGTGATATCTTCCAAGTTTGAGGGCAAGTGCTACAACCTAAATAGTTACATTTTTAGCATGGTATCTTCAATTCTTTGCATGTCCTCCCCTAAGTTAATCCTTGATAAGTGGTCAGGTCCTGAATTGCTCTTTCCTAGTTTTAACACAATTATTATCTCAAACTCTTGAAATAATAGGACTTGACAACATATGCGCCCTTTTATAATGGGCTTGTTGACTAAGTATTTCAATTCCATGTGGTCCATTTAGAATATAAAAGGTGTTACCAATAGGTACTATCTAAACTTGTGTTTCTCGTAGATCATTGACAATGCTTCACGCTAGTTGTGTAATTTTGTTTTGTTTGTGTTAAATTTCTACTGGAAAAACACAATGGATGATCAATAATTCCCTCACTAGGTTGTGTTAGTACTACTCCCATATTTTTCCTTGAGGCATCAACATGCACATGGAAAGGCTTATCCCAAGAGGGAAAATGTAGTATGGAAGTCATGACAAGCCTATCCTTCAAAGTGTCAAATTCCCTTTATTGTGCCTCTCCCTAATGAAAGGAACTCTTGTGTTTTAGCAATTCCTCTAAGGGCGCGGTGATCTTGGCATACCCCTTGATGAATTTCCTGTAGTACCTCATATGCCCAAGGAATCCATGCACTATGCTTTGACTATTAGGCTCCCTTAATCCCACAATAACTGTAACTTTTGTGGGATCTACTAGTAAGCCTTCTTTGCATATAATATGTCCTAACAGGTTCTAAATGGGGTAAGCAAAGACACATTTCTTAATGTTGAGGGATATCCTTAATTGCTGACATCTCTCAAACATCAACCTCAAATTGTCAAAATGATCTTTCACTAACCCATACACAATCCAATCATCTAGGTAAACTTGAAGAAATTTATAGATGAAGCCCTGAAATGCTTGTACCATGATGCGCGAGAACACAACAGGTGCATTCTTCAATCTAAAAGGCATAACCGTAAGAAAAAAGTCCCCATTCAATGGTGAAATTTTTCTTTCTCTAGTCTTCCTTTGCAATCCTAACTTGGTGATACCCTAAGAACCCATCCGTGAAAGAGTAGATTTTGCGCCCGGCTACTCCCTCCAAAATTTATTCAGTAAAGGGGGTTGGAAAAGGATCGATGACACATACTACATTCAGATCTCTGTAGTCAACATAGATTCTTATCCTCCCATCCTTCTTGATATTGATGATCGCTAGGCTTATTCATTCTAATTCTTCCATAGCCTTAATGATACCAGATGTTATCATCTTGTCTATTTCTTCCTTGACACGTACGCACAAACTTGGATTCATTTGATAAGGCCTCTTCCAAATTAGGTGTGCACCTTCCTTCAACTTGATCTTCATCTCCCCTAAGTAATGGTGGATGTATTTGATTTCATGATACCTGGAGGGAACAAATCCTAGAACTCGTGCAATTAATTGTTACGCCCTAACATATTGCTTGTATTAGGTTATGAGTAGCCGACTTGTGGCTTACCATATAATTTTATTATATCATTTATACTTTCTCATGCTTAGTAGGTTGGCCTTGTGATGGTCATAACATATGAATAGTATATATAGGGGATTGTACGTAGTAATTCATCATCATTGGAGCTTTTGAGTATTATTGTATGGTTTGAGGTTACCCCTCGAAGTGGAGAAGCTATTCTAATTGCATATTTAGATCATTATTCTAGAATATTGTGTTATTTGGTGTTATATTTCTGCTCATGATCTTAATTATACAAGTAATTTCATTATAAGTGGTATCAGAGCTGCGATCTGGGCCAAAATTAGGCAAAAACCCTAATTTTTTGTTTCCACCATATATTGTGAACCAGAGTGAATAGGTGGGAGATATTTTTACCAGAGTTGCAAAACATTTCAAGTAAGGTTCCCTAAAAATTTTAGACTTTTTTGATTTATTTTGCAAAATGGTATTACAAATTTAGGGTTTTTCATAAAATTGCTCCTAGGGTGCAAATTGTGAAAAAAATCAAATTTGTTAAATTTTTGAAAAGAAAAGAAAAATTTATTTTGTGTTTGTTCTTTAAGTTTTTTTATATTTTTCCGAATTCTTATCAAAATCCAAAACCCTAAAATTTGACCGTGATCCCTACATCCTACTATTTTGGGGCATCATGGCAAGGCCTTCCACAAGGGGAAAAAATAATCCCATCACTCTAGGTAAAACACTAGAAAAGGATGAGATAGTAGTTGAGGAGTTGGAGACAAAAGATATAACTACAGATTCCTCAGGGTTAGGGTTTACTTCGATAGACCATAAAGTAAGCCAACTTGAGTTTAACCTGAGAGACCTCAAATCTAGGGTGGCCAACAAAGAAGATGTGGATAGGATTGGACATAGATTGGAGGATTTCATGCAAAAATTTAGTACACATATGATGGGTAATCATACTTATGTCAATCAAGGTGGATCCTCAGGTCAACATAATAGACACATGAGCCAGAGTGGATCTTCGAGTGTGCATAATCCAAATATGAGCACTCTGTAGGCCATACTATGTTTCCAAAAGTGGAGATGCGCAAGTTTGATGGAAAGGATCCACTCAATTGGATCAACCAAATGGATAATTTCTTTGAACTACATCAGATTCCATCAGAAAAAAGGTGACCATGGCATCTTTGTATCTCGAACTTGACCAATCCATATGGTATCGATGGTTATGTTCTCAAAGGAAAAAGAGTGGTCTTAATGCTACATGGACAAAGATTCACTGAAGAGTTACAATTACACTATAGTTCTAGTGTGTCAGATAATTACTTCAGCCAATTAGTAAAGTTGAGGTAGACATGATCTGTTAAGGATTACATTCATCACTTCCAAAACCTTTCTTTGTGGGTGGAAAATATTACTGAAGAGAATCTGAATGACCTATTTCTTGGGGTCTTAAGGATCACATTGAGCATGAGGTGTGTATGTTTAATCCTCATAAGGTTTCTAATTCGATGATTATGGCAAGAAGGGCATAGGAGAAAATTTTTTCAAGTAGGAGACAACATTTCACTTTTACTAGAGATCGCAACACCTTGGCCCCAGCACTCCCTCGGCTAGTTAGGTTGACACCTCAACAAATTGAAGAAAAAGAGAAAAAGGGTTATGTTTTAATCATGATAAGAAATTTAGACCCGGACATAAATGTGATAAAAAAGTTGTTCTACATTGATGGGCCTAGTGAAGATGAAGAGAATAATGAAGATGCAGAGTTAGAGGTCTTGGTTGAGCCAAAGAGGAGTTAGGAGATCCTCAGCCAATGATCTCATGCCATGCAATTTCAAGTATTAGCACCCCCCAAACCCTAAAGGTGGTTGGATTCCTAAAAAAATAGAGGGTTGTAGTGTTGATTGATTCAGAAGTACTCACAACTTTATCAATCATAAGTTAGCAGTGTGCCTAAACTATTTCATTTATCCAGCTCCTGAATGTAAAGTAATGATTGTTGATGGAGGTACTATTACTTGTTCTGGAAAATTCCATAGCATTAATCTTTCCATGGGAGATTACATACTAAATAGTCCCATGTATGCCATTTCTATGGGAGGAGTAGACATTGCATTAGGGGTTCAATGGCTTACCACTTTAGGAACCATTGAGATGAACTTCCAAGACTTGTTCATGTGATTTCACTCTAAAGGAAGGAATTTTGAGCTAAGAGGATTAAGAGAAAAGTCTCCACAAATATTAAGTTCTCATCAGATGCACAAAATGATAAAAAGGGGTGCAGAGGGATTTGTGGCACAACTCTTTTCATTAGAGGCTCATCATTCTAAGGACATTATACCATTAGATATGTAAGTAGTGTTGGATGCACACTCGTTATATTTGAAAATATACCAAAGGGCTTACCTCCAAAGAGAGATCATGATCATGCTATTCAGTTATTACTAGGAATTCAACCACCTAACATCAAACCTTATAGGTACCCATATGTGCAAAAGAGTGAAATCGAGAAGATTGTACAAGAGATGTTGGAAGTAGGAATCATCTGCCATAGTCAAAGTGCTTATTCTTCTCTAGTAGTGATGGTATAGAAGAAAGATGACATGTGGCACATGTGTCCTAATTATAGGGAACTTAATAAGTACACAATCAAAGATAAGTTTCCTATTCCTATTATTGATGATTTGCTTGATGAGTTGCATGGTGTTGTTTATTTTACAAAGCTTGATCTTCATTCAGGATACCACCAAATCAGAATCAAGGATGAGGATGTTCATAAAACCACCTTTCTGGACACATGAAGGCCATTATGAATTCCTAGTAATGCCTTTTGGACTCACAAATGCACCTTCTACATTTCAAAGTTTGATGAATTCTATTTTTAAGTCATTCTTGCGGAAGTTTTTCTTAGTGTTTTTTGATGATATATTAATTTATAGAAAAACATGGGAGGAACATTTGCATCATGTAAATAATGTTTTGGAAACCCTTGAGCAACATCAACTTTATGTAAAGCCCTCTAAGTGTTCTTTTGGACTCAAGGAGGTTGAATATTTGGGTCACATTGTCTCTCATGAAGGGGTTAAAGTGGATCCTAATAAGATCAAAGCCATGATGGAGTGGAAGGTTCCAAAAACCCTAAAGAATCTATGAGGATTTTTGGGGCTTACAGGTTATTATCAAGATTTGTAAGGCATTATGGAAGCATAGCTGCACCTCTCACAGCTTTATTAAAGAAGGATTCCTTCCATTGGAGTGAGGATGCAACCAAAGCATTCAAGAAACTAAAGGAGGCCATGTGCACCACTCCAGTCTTGGCCACTCCATATTTTTCCAAAACATTCATTGTTGAATGCAATGCATCAGGGGTGGGTATGGGGATAGTTCTCATGTAAGAAGGCCGTCCTATTTCCTTTTTTATCCATCAATTCAAAGGTAAGAATCTTTCCAATCCAACTTATGAGAAGGAAATGCTATCCATACTTCATGTAGTAAAGCAATGGAGACCATATCTCATAGGAAGACACTTTAAAGTGAACACAGATCATGATAGTCTTAAATACTTCTTGGAGTAGCATTTATCATATGAAGAACAATAAAAATGGGTCTCCAAGATGTTGGGATATGATTTTGAGATTATCTATAAGAAAGGGAAGGAGAATGTAGTTGCGCATGCTCTATTGTGGAAAGATGACTCAACTGCAGCCTTGTTATGTGCCATATCCATATTATAGGAAGATTGGATAGATGAGGCAAGGTCCGAATGGAGAAATGACCCAACCACACAAAACCTCATTCATCATCTCTAGAATGATCCAAGCATGTCTAAAAATTTGTATTGAAAGGGGATGCTTTATGGTATAAAGATAGATTATACCTATGTAATAACTCCACTCTTAAAAATAGGATTATATCTAAGCTTCACTCTTCTCTAGTAGGGGGACACTCTGGATTCTTGAAAAATTAACATCGAGTTAAACAAGATTTCTTCCAGGAAGGGCTCAAAGGGTATGTCCAAAAATTGTGGCAAAATGCATGGTTTGTCAAAGAAATAAGGGGTGAAACAGCTTCGATCCCTAGGTCTTCTACAACCTCTATCTATTCCTAGCCAGTGGTGGGAAGAGGTTTCCATGGAATTTATCATAGGATTGCCTAAATCTGAAGGAAAAAATGTCATCATGGTTGTGGTGGATAGACTCACCAAATATGCTCATTTTTTTGCCTTGGCACACCCATTTGTTGTAAGCACGGTAGCAACAACCTTCATGGACACAGTTTAGAAGCTTCATGGGACACCGAAGATTATAGTAAGTGATCAAGACCCTATATTTACTAGTAATTTTTGGACTGATTTATTCTCATGTTTGGGTACTCAATTAGCTCGTAGCTCTTCTTATCATCCCCAATCTGATGGGCAAACAGAAGTTGTAAATAAGTGTTTAGAGGGATATCTTCATTGTTTTACTTCGGATAAACAGCAACATGGGTCCAATGGTTACCACTTGCGAATGGTGTTATAACACTTCCTTCCATACTTCATCTAAAATGTCTCCTTTTTGGGCACTCTATGGGTGCCATCCACCATCCATCACATCATCATTGAGAGGAAAAACGTGGGTTAGAGTAGTAGAAGAACACATCTAGTATCAACAAGAGGTCCTCTCTAGTCTCAAGGAGAACTTGGTCATGGCACAAAACCGCATGAAGCAACAAAGTTGATCAACATCGTACGGAAAGGCATTTTGAATTTGGTGATTGGGTTTTACACATTCTTACAACCATATAAGCAAAGGTCTTTGAAACAACAAAAGAAGGATAACAAACTTTCACCAAAGTATTATGGCCCCTATCGAGTATTGCGTAAGATTGGTACTATAGCATACAAATTAGAACTTCCAAAATCCACCACAATACATCTAGTCTTTCATGTTTCTTACTTGAAGAAAGTAATTAGACAGAGAGTTTCAGCCCAAACACTTTTACTGAGCTTGATGAGGAGGGGGTTCATCTAGAACCTGAATCCATCCTTCAAACATGCACTAAAAGATTGAGGACACAGTTATTACCGAGTACCGATCAAGTGGAAGAATATGGACAATGAAGATGCAACATGGGAAGATATGACATTCCCGCAATGTAACCCGTGAGCTTCTCAACATTAGGGACAATGTTTCTTTAAAAGGGAAGGGCATGTTATGCCCTTAACCTATTGCTTGTATTAGGATATGAGCAGCTAACTTGTGGCTTACCATATCATTTTATTATATCATTTATACTTTCTCATGCTTAGTAGGTCAGCCTTGGTGATGGCCATAACATATGAATAGTATATATAGGGGATTGTAGCTAGTAATTCATCATCATTAGAGCATTTGAGTATTATTGTATGGTTTGGAGGTTGCCCCCTCAAAGTGGCAAAGCTATTCTAATTACATATTGAGATCATTATTCTAGAATATTGTGTTATTTGGTGTTATATTGCTGCTCATGATCTGAATTATACAAGTAATTTCATTACATTAATGACCTTTGAAACTTATTTTTCTGACCAATAGTCCCTAATGATAGCTTCCTTAGGTTTTGTCTCTGTCCCAATGTTAACCTTTTTTTTTGTAAGGGCTTATGGTAGGCATGTGCTCGCTCATCAGCGCTATCTATGACTTCGTGCATACCTTCAAAATGGTTAACATCCAAAGTTTCTATCTCTTCACCATCTACTACATAGACCATTTTTCCTTTTTATTTTTCCATGCACGCACGCTCAAGTTGTACATCCTCTAGATTATTCTTCATTGAGGTGCATCTCCAAATAAGGCTCACCCAATAATTCTAGTAGCCTATCTTCTACCATAGCACTATCTCCCATTGTAAGGTGCTTGATTACTTACAACACCTTATCCACTGATGGCTTTGTACTCATATACTTGAAATCTTGAATGAGATCAGCTACCAACTCCTACTAATTACCTCTTTGAAGACACATCTCTGAATGAATATAAGAAGTGTGTGTATAGCATTGCAAGGTGGAATACAACTTATGCACCCATAATAAAGGTGGTAACACTTCTGCACTTTACATCCAGGTCTTCTCACACACTTGGATATGAAATGAGGTGGTCTCTTTACCATGGTAGTCTTGTATGACAATGGGCACGTTGTTCCTAGAGAACCTTAAAGAAAATGTGATACTTACCTCATGCCATTATAGGAGTCTCTCTCAATGTGTAGCCCACTACTTCGAGCACACACCGCAGTTCTGGGTAGGTTGTAACTAAAGAATTCCCCTCTCTCGTCCTTATTCTTCCACTGAGCCTCTATTTCTCGCAAGAAAATTTTAGGGTATTCTCCTCCAGAGTAACTTGGAAAATTCTTCCCTCCTAGGCACTTGACTGGGTGCACCTTCATTACCCTTATTATAGATCCTATCAATCATCACCCAATCAACTCATAATTCCCATGCACCCAATTGTTGCATATCATACTAGTGGTATCACTCAAGGACTGAGCATCTTCAAATTGGATAACTCCCTTTATGGGATGAAATATCTCAGGATCTTTGATGGAACACACATAGATTCTATCAAGGACTTCCTCTCCCAAGGGTTCAATATAGGAACTGAATTCCCATCTATTAAAGGGATAATCACCCTTTCTTCCTTGTTCTCAAAGCTGATATACCCCTTGTTAAACCATAGGTTAGAATTGTTCTTATAACACCAAGGGTGCCCAAGTAATTCTAGAAATTTTTCTGCCTCAGCAAGTGCCAAGACTTCAAAATCTCCAATGAACTTGGCCCCTTGAATGGTGATAACCACATCCTTCAAGACTCTAATGGGCATTTCCTTTGTCTTGTTTACCATATACAACATTCGAAGATGGTTGTAATGCGGGCCTTCCCATTTGATGTCAGGCATCCAAGGTAAGAACATTGACCTCTACTCCCATGTCGATGAGGATATTACTTAGAAGCCACCCATCAACAACTACATTCAATGTAATCTCCTTATCATAGTCAAGGCTATGAGGAGGAAGGTTTACATGCAAAACCTACCTTTCACACTCGCTCCTACATGTGGTACCTTCTCCCTCATCCATTCTCCTAGCAAGGGAATAATATTCTCTTTCCTTAACATCCTACATACTTCCTTGACCTCATCCAGGTCATCTTTTGGAGCCTCGACATTCTTCCTTTACTCCAACTACTTTGATTTCTCCTTCAGACATTAGATCTCCCCTTGTAAAATATGAATCACATCCATAGTCTCTTAATACACCTTCTTCTGATGAGTAGGACATGGATATTTTCCATGTACCACTTCCTCTCTTAAAACTAGTGTCCTTTGTCTTGGCATCTCCTTGGCGTGCGTGACCTCTTCTCGCATCGTCACCAATACAGTTCTAGTCCGTACTCACACGCCACTTGTGGAATCTACTGTGTATCGATTTCTTGATTATCACCATCCCAAAGGCCTTTTTCCTTCTAATGTTGCTGGTTAATATGCTCATAAAGCTTTGGAAACTCTTCGTACTTATGTTTCTTTCTGCACCACAAGAATTGCAATAAATCTGACACTCCCATTTTTAATGCTCTATAAATCCACAATTATAACAGTTCCTCATGGGAACTCACTTCTTCCTCCTCCATGGTTATTGTGACCATGAAATCCTCTACGAAAAACCCCTTCAACACACCCCTCCATTTGCATGCCCTTCATAGTGATGATCATCATCCTTGGAATTACTTGCAAGACTAGTCTGACGCACACCAAGATCAATAGCATCATGAATCTGATCAATCAGCCTACAATCCTTTGTATCATGGGTCGTAGAGGTACATATCTTGCAATAGCAAGAAACATTCTTACGGATTGTGTGTTATAGTAGAGGACATCTACTGCATCATGATCCCCATGGAAAATTTCAATCTACCACCATAGTGCATACCGAATTTTGAGGGAAACTATCCTTTACATGCCCTTCCACTTCACAATCTGTACACCAAATCCCACTACAAACCTCATGCCCTGAGTTTGCAGACACTTTCTCCAACTGCTTGGCCATTGCAGCAGCTTTGATCCTCTAGAAAATGACTAACACCAAAGATCAATGCTCTTAATAGCCTCAACACATAGGGCAGCTTCAAATGCCTCGCAGTGCAGTCTGTGAAAGTCTTTTGTGATAGTGCTTTTATAAATGGTTTTATTAATCCTCCAAAAAACCATTGATCATGTTGAGAAGGATGAATGTCATAGGATATTTTTGATAAGAGATTAGTGAAACACGTGTCATACTCCCACACACTCTCTAGCATTTCTTGTTTGATCTCCTTCAAAGCACTCGATGCTCTTTTTCTCAAACTCAAGGATATGGAATTCTGCTAGGAAGATGTTATTCAATGCAGTGTATTCCACCACCATTTGATAGGGGTCATACTTTCGGTACCAACTATGCATGTGCCCTTACAACGTTGTTACAAACGGACTTGCCTTCCGCTTCGAGGTAGTGATCCCTTTCATGCACCATAGTAATTCACACTTGTGCACATGCTCTGCAGCATCTTCAATACCCCTGTAGTCTAGTAAGTGAAAAGACATATCAAAAATACTTGTGGAGGTGGTTGAGGCCCTTTTCCTCCTAAGCTAGAGCTTTAGTTCCTTCCTGTGTTTCCCCCTCCACCAAATCCACTAGATCCATCAAGTCTTGTTCCTCCTATCCCACCAAATCCTCCATATCCACTAGTTCCACCAGTCCTGCAGCTCTTGTACCACCGAGATCCACCTCCTACAAATGAAAAATGGCCTGAAGTGGTCGCACCTAGTGTTTTCAACATCCCACTAAATTGTGCACCGAGGGTTTGTGATATTTTCCCATTTCCAGTTTGTGTCCCATGCCACTCCCAGATGTGATACCCAAACCTTGTGTACTTTCACCTTGTCCAAAAATTCCTCCAAATACCGGAATGTTTTACACAACCATGGATGTTCCAAATGAGAAATTATATCTCCTGGGCATATATCGGTTACTCCCACCGATACCAACTAGGTTAATAATATTTCTCCCTTGATCTGGAAAACTAAGCACTAGGGGTTGGTCACCAAGTGGGTTCAAATGCATGCTGATGGATCTCCTTTCTCCATGCAATGAACTCTCATCAAAAGTTGAATGGGCTTCTCTCTCATGTTTTCCAAGATGGTGTAGCACAGACTGCTCAAGTTCCACATCCTCTGCATGAATCTCAACTCTTTCTTGCAATGTCTGCCTCCATAGATCCATCACACTTGCAACCTCGCATTATCTAGTCATCTCCCTTACACGATATTTGTTATACTTGAGTCGTCTCTTCTCCATTTCCTTCTCGGCCATAATGTCTCGCAATCTTCCTCCACCCTAGCTTCCTCCCCTAGTGCTCGAGAGAAGTTTATCCGCCATGGGAAATTCCACTAAGCTTAAGGAAATTATCAAGATCTTCATAGCCAAAGGAATAGCACGTAAAAATTATCCTCTGGGCTCCCTTAGAAACTCAAAATCAGTAAATTCTAGGAAATAATACGTAGAAATGGCGTATTCTAGAGTATAAATGGTCAGCACTCCTTTCCACCAGTGATCAACAGCGTGCATTCAAGTTAGATCTGCATCATGCAGCCTTTGATAATCATCTTGGGTCCATATGCGCGATCTATATTACCATCTTGATCTGGATGCATATGTTGAAATCCATTCATATAGTTCTACTAGAACACAAGTGGAAGAATATCACATACAACTCATGGTACAGTTCTCTTCTACCCATCTTCGCTCATCAAACTCGGGAATCTTTGAGAAAATTCATCCTCTGTGCTCTTGAACCATGCTTCAACACTTTCCAAGGTCAGACACTCTATCATCATGCATAACAGAGAAAAAGATGCATGCCATTTCTCACAAAAAATTCTAAAAGATGTCCCGACAGCAGAAATAAGATGTAGTCATTTTTATACCCTTAGATTAATAGTAAAACCCCCTGCGTGCCATCCTATCACCCAGTGAGCATTGGGTGCTCACCTGAGGCACACATGGGCATCGAGCCTCTCCTTTATGTGATTCTTGTGACAATGCACCATCTATGATAGATACTTAAAAAGAAATGAAGGAACCATGCATTCATTCTGAGAACCTAGGGTGAGTTATCATATCAATACATCCATAAAAGAGAAATAAAAATAGCATATAGAATTGATTCATACATAAAGGAAATGCACTAGGATTATACTCATGAACACAGATATGATTCAAAATAGAGTCTTATAGTCATATTGATGAGTCTAGTAACCACGTTACATTCCTTGAGGTCATAGCAGACCCATATAGCAATGCAGAGAAAGGTCATGTATCAAAAAGTACACTATGTCCTTCATAATACAAGGATAAACATATACCCATCCCTCTAAATATGCCATCACTCCTATATTTCCTCTAATCCTAACCCATAGAATCTCCCATGATATTTCTGCAGAGTTTCACCTCTTTCCTAGTGCACTACTCTCTCTGCCTCTTATCACCCACACACACTTATCTACTATCCATGCACCTCAATATATAGTCTTTATGCCTTCACTTCCATGCCTTCTGAGGTAATAGATTGGCTACCAAATTTCAAAGTGGTCCTCCAATGGAGCATTCATCCTTTGATCCGAGCTCTCTACTCTATGCAATGATGTTCTTATATAACCTTCCATCGCATGCATGGAATATTCCCTTATTTATCCTATAGCCTTTAGGTTGGCACCTTATCCATTCCAAATGCTAGACGGGTCACACTTTTCTTATGTACTACCCGAACGTTGAATATGGCTAAGTCCCAAAACCTTTCTTGCATTGCATGCACACCATGTGTTGTATAGAACACTTCCTTTCATGCCTTCACCCTGCGTGCCCATGTACCTTCTTGTAATTATCCTAATTCAGGGGCCCAACATTATTCGAACCTCCAGTTTGATTCTTACATGAAAGTTAGTTGTGCATGATTTTTTCTTCCTTGCATGGCATGGAGGGGAGGAGTTGGCACTGAGAAGCTATAAGGATGAGTTAGTGGAAGTTTTGTGTGTTTCTTACATTTTGAAAAAATGATAAAATATCTCCTTGGATATTCTTGCACGTAAGGTGAAGTGTTATCAGGCATGATAGGCTCTATCTATTAAGTTTTATGCTTTTACTTAAATGCTCATAAAAACAACTCTACTCTTAGGGAATAATCTGGATTTGTTCTGTTGATGAGATTCTTTTTCTTCTAGATTTTTGTGTTGTTTTAATGGTATACTTTATTGACCTTGTTTGGATTATGGAAAGTATGTTCTAGGTTTTCAGTTTTCATGTTTGGATAGTTGAGTTTTTCTTTAAATCTTCCTGCATAGGCTTGAAAACAAAGCCGAAAATCAGTAGGGGATCATAGTGAAAGTATTTGAACTTGTTGATTATTTGGTTTTCTTAAATCTGGGAAATCTAGTTCTAATGGATTTTGTGGCTTCACCATTGGTATAATTTAGTTGAAAAACTCTTGGAATGTATGGTTGTCGTAAGGATATTACATAAATCCTTTGAGAAGATAGATTCAATGGTTGTTTCTCTAACGTTTTCTTTTTGGTTATTGAAAGAAGAATTCAAAATGATGAGCATGTCCTGAATCTTATCAATGTGTGTGATTATTTGGTTCTTTTATTGTGTGTATTCTTCCTGCTGCGCAATTTTTGACCTTGTTGTTATTGCATAAGGGTAAATTTTTGTGGTTTTTTCTTGGTAATCGAATGCACGTCTGTTAGGACTTGCATGAATTCTTTCGATTATTATTTGAAGATCAAAAGGGCCTCTTGTGTTAACCTCTTGAATTGAAATTTTTTTATGGAAGTCTGATTTTGGGAAGCAAGAAAGAGGATATGATATATTGTTTCTACTCTTCTGGGTCTTTAGGTAACCAATGAATTTGTGGCACTTGGTGCTAAGAGGGGAAAACTCTCTTGAGTATTGGTTAACTATAGCTTGTTTATCGATGTTACCTAAGCTTTTAATTGCTCTATCAACCATGATATGATGTTTTTGTATTGGCATGTTTCTTAGACCCCTTGGGCCAATAAACTTGGTTTCAGTTCTTTTAGAACTAAGGAAAATGTTTTCTTCATGAAAATGGAATGATGGCTCCTATCTTGGTTATATCATAATGCGTACTTATTTTCCTTTAAGGATTTGAGTTTTAGGAAGTCTGTTTCAAACTTATCCTTCTATTCATCTCTTTCTTTTCTCCTTGAGTATTTTGGGAAATGAATTACTTGTTATCTTAGTGGGAATTGAGGCTATCAAACCCATCTCCTTGAATGATGAAAGGTAATGGAATGATGTTTCTCTTCATTTCTTTCCCTTTCTCTTGGATTTTTGGTGTTCATATAATTCGAACCCTAGGTAAATCTCTATTTGGTTTTTGGTTTGAGTCATTAAGTAAACTGACCTTTGTCATTATAGGTTCTTGGTTACTTAATGTTCTCTTCTAGTCATATGAAGAGTTGTGAAGTTTTCAACCTTTCTCTCTCCTTCCTTTAATCTTCTTACATCTTATGAAACTTGGTAAATTTTATGTCCCTTCTCTGGTTTGTTACGTTTATGCAACTTCTTGATTGTTTGATAAGACTGAATGTAGAATGTTCTTAGGGAAGTATAGCTGAAGTTAAAAATATTTGGATGGATTATTGAGTTTGGTTTGAAAATATTTGGATGGATTATTGATTTTGGTCTAAATTATAAACTTAACCATTCTACTCACTTAAAGTAATGATAGCAATGGTGTATCTTTTTGGGATTTGAGTGTTAACTCATTTTTCTTGTTAAAAGGAACCTTAATTTTGATGAGGTTTGATGTAGCTTGTTTTGGCTTTTAACTTGAAATTGGTTCCTAATTCTAAGCTTGAGTATTAGGATACTGCAATTAGGGACACATTAAATGTTATGATGATTTGGATTATCCTAACTTAATTCTTATGATTTTTAAATTCAATTGATGGCATCTCATACTTTAGGATGAATGTAGGTTAATGAAATATTTGGATGGAAAGTAATGTTTATAAATGTTCCATTGTTGATTTATGCCTAAAAGATAGTTTAGGTAGTTACCTTCTTTAAATAAATAGGTTTAACTAAGTGAGGAACTTAAAATGAAATATAAGAAAGTAATAGTGAGGATCAGATGAATGTTTATTTCTCTTAATTTACTATTTAAATCCTTTTGATAAAAGAAAAATAAGAAGGAAGGATAAAGTTGTTTTATTTCATGACCTAACCTTGTTTTGATTTGAAGCATATCTCTTTCTCTCTCTTTTAATTGGAATTGTAATCTCCTTTTTGGTTGAGTCTTTCCATTTTTGCTTTCTGGACTGTTTCATAACAGCATGGTTCTTTTTATGAAATAGTTAGCTAAAATCACATTTTTTTAATGATTTAGTATTTATCATGCTCATTTCAATGAACTGCCCATGTAAGAAATTATGCAAATGGACTACGGAAAATATCAAAGGAGAAAGGCTTATTATAAGTTATATTTGTTTTATTTAGGATACTGAATCTTTACTTTGAAAAAATAAGGATTTCATTGTTAAGATGTATTTAATGAAAAGAAAGTTGTAATGAGAAGAGAATAGGTGATGTTGTTTTGACATTATGTGCCATCTGTGATGTTGTTTGGCAATTTTTGATGTATGAATTGTTTGGACTTAGTAAATGTATCACTCTTCCCTGATGAATAAAATATGTTTGAATTCTGATAATACTTGTAGAAAGACTTTCTTGGCATGAATTGGGCTGAAATGATAAGTATTACTCTAATTTAGGAAGGTAGCTCACATACTTAAATATTATGCAATGGCTGGGATAGGAGTCTGAGTTGTTGGTTGAATAAGTTTCTCTAGATGAGATGCAACTTATAAAGTTAATAATCTCATGACACTCTATCATTACAAAAGGGTTTGTAATTAATTTACATGGATGTATGTGTTTTAACCATGTTTATAATTCTACATATGTAATTTGAATTTATTTAGGGACATATGAATTCTATTTTTCCTCATTGGGCATTAGCCCATGAAATAGGAAAAAGGGGAAAATCCCTTGAGGGTATACATTAAGATTAAGTTATGAACTTACTTAGATGTCAATGAACAAAAAGGTGAATGGGTGTAAATGTGCTTCCTTATGTAGATTTCCTCAATCTATAACTAGAAATTAATTAGCTCAATCACCTTTATATCTAAAAGAGACTTAATGTTCCCTTTTGGTTGTAAGTGGTATTGGATAAATGGTAAACTAATGCAAGAAAATAAATAGGTTGGGAAGCATATTTTATCTACTTACCTACCTCAGATATAGTTATAACTTGTAACCTGATAGGTTAAAGAACCTGCTTGAATCATTAAGGATGCCAACATTAAAATTTTACCAAGCCAAGAAAACATATGCTAATCAAACACCACGGTCAATAAGATGAAATTAATTCACCAGAATAACTTTACATAAAACCTTTGCAAACAAATGAGCAGCAATATCATATATTATTATGGAACTCAATGCAATACATTGAGAATGGGCCTTGTTTAAATAGGCAAGGAATAACAATCTAAGAACTAGTCAAGGTCATAGATCAAGCCATAAATCAAGGAAATAACTAGTCATCAAATAACTAGTCAAGACCATAGATTTAGGAGAGAACTAGACATTAAGGATCTAGTCAATACCATACAAGGAAAGAACTAGTCAATACCATAGATCAAGGAAAGAACTATACCTAACAACTAGATAATATCTCCTAATATCTAAATAAGATAAAAGAAATATCTACACACATAAGTGGGTGAGGATAAATACAATAAAGGTAAATAAAGTACCTAGGTGAACATGAGCTAAGGTAAATACCTACTCTAACACCCCCTCAAGTGAAGCTAGGGGCCAAAATAGAAGTGGCATGTCCACAGTATGAGTCCCAAAAACTAGGCCTAATGAGGTACTCATGTACAATAACTAGGAAAAAAGGGACACCGTAAGGTACCCAAAACCAGTAATAACAAAGTAAAGAGAGTAAAGACCTGCTCCAAGGCATCCCAAGAAGCTCGGCTCAAAAAATCGTACAATGCTGAAGAATTTTGGTGTGCACTATGGTCTAAATCCATTGCTCAATCACAAAATTCAAAAACATTTGACACCGAGTTTTACCAAAATAGCTCCATACAAGGAGACGGGTCAATGGAGTGATGTCGAAAGTGTAAAAAAAAAACCAAACATAATTCAATCAACTGCTGCAAATAGGTGTGCCACGATCCAAGAATGAAAACCAAAGCAACAAGGCAAGGACACAAACTCCAAAGTGTCATGATCCAAGAAAATCCAAGGTAACAAGGTAAGGACACAAAACCTAAAGAAGCAGGATCAACACCACACCCTCCCATACTGCTGAATGGATGGAGTGATGCTACAAAATCTGTATGTGTTGTCAAATAAACTACTCGAACACCGACAAACTAACACCGGATGCACCGAATAGATCCTCCATAAGAGATAGTGTCAACATGCCAAAAGTTTCAAAAATACGATACAAAATCTCTCAACAAATAAGATAGATACACTACACTCGCTAAAAAATGATCAAAATAATAAGCATCACAATGCATAAGGTATAGAAAGTGGATCAAGAGGCCTAATGGTGGAGGAACCACACCTGTAGAGTCCTCTTAACGAATGCCTATGTTGCTGCCATGAGTGATCAGATATCCACTCCAAATCAACACGGATGGATGAAGAAAATGCCTACATATGACTTGGTGTAAAATGCACAATGGGTGCATGCAAAAGAACATTAGAATGTGTGTCAGGTTGATCATGTCTGATAACTAAAACATCATATTTCTCAAGCCTGAGTGAAGGTGCTAAACTCATGTGTTGCTCATGATCCTCAAAAAGAGTCGAGTGAACAAAAAAAGGAGCTCTGTCAATGTGTGATCCCAATAAAGTATCTTCTTGAAAACCAATGTCATGACGAGAATTCCACTTAACATCTGGAATAGAGGAAACAATACCCTATGAATTTCTACCAATGACTCCACTAGTGAGACCTATAGAATGGAGTATGCAAGATCTAAATGTAGTGGTATGCTTCTCAAAAAAGCCATGCAGCTGAGCAGAAGTAGGATACACAATATGTGGTACCGTAATAGGAATAGATGTGGAAGAGCATGCAGAAACAAGCCTCACATGTTTAGAAGCATCAAAAGCAGGTTTAGGCTCAAATACTGGCAGATCAATGTCAGTGGGTACAAGAGCAACAACTACAAGTGGACTAGGAGCATGAATATGGTTGTCCACAATATGATGGTGATGTTGTAGGCTAGCAAGTTTGTTCTATAGGGAGTGTATTATTGTATCATTATCATGAATGAGTGATTGTAGAAGAGAATTTCACTTCTTGAGTGATCTATTTTCTTCCACAAATTTTACAATATCCTCTTGAATTCCACATACTTCAGAGAAAATCATATCATTCTCAGAATTCATGATAGGTACAAACTGTAACTCCCAAAAATTTAGGACATCGGGCTCAACCGAAATTACATCCACAATTGATTACAACACTCCTCCATATTTGGCACTTTATAATTATAGTTAAAGTCTCAAAATAAATAACTTCAATGGAAAGAGCACGAAAAAACAAACACTTTTGCAAAAAATGGCACTCAAAACCGAGTTACCGATCAAAAATTACAAGCTTTTTAATATTTTGATCTATTATTTATTTTAGTGAAGTAACTTCATAACTACAGGAGTCGTCATGAGGTTACTACATTACAGTTGACATGTCTCAATACCATTCAGATTTTTTCAACTAGACTAACATAAGTTCTTGACTGGTTCATTTTTCTTCCCTATGCAGGGATAGGAACATGACCTAGTGTTGGAGTTAACTCTTGATGACTTAGGATAACTAGACACACCAATTGATGTAAGTCAATTGAGTATGTATATGTACCCTTAGTCACCCCGGTAGAACCCACACTAGGGCATGTTGCTAACCTTATCTAGGGTTATACTTTGAATCATGTGGATTGATAGAGATCAGTAAAGACCAATCTAGATAATATATCAAGTGTAGTGAAGGACTTATTCCGTTTGACGAGTATGCCATCTAGGAATGCAAACATGATAAACATGTGTAAATATTTGGCCAAAGTATCACAAGTTGTTGGTTGTGTTGTCCTATGTCACTTAGTTTAAGAAGTGGGATTTTAGATGAATATCAGTAATAGATATTCAGATAGGCTCTTAAACAGAACACTTGAGTACCCCTAACAGGGTAAAGAAACTAAGTATACTTTGTATACACATTACTGAATAACATGAGAGATCGGTTTGCACTGATTCATGAAATGAGGGATCCATGTTTCACCAAGTCATTATAGCTACATATGGTTTTCTATTATGGGATATTTGTGTGTTTGAATGTGTATTCTAAATTATGATTTATAACAAAGAACATTGTGTAAAAAAATCCTTGTTTCTAAAGTCTTTAAATGGAAAAATTATATCTTGGTATCAAAGTTGAAGGTTACAGCTCTTAGACCTATTGATTCCATAAATCTGATAAAAACTTAGCTTTTCTTGTAACAAAAAAATGGTTAGAACAAGGGGAGATGCTATAAACAACCCACCACCAGGAGAGTCATTACACCCAAAAACTTGACGAGATCTTTTTGTCTTGTTGGACACAATAGACCATCTAGCTGTACTTGAACAACAAGTAATGGGTAATGAGGAGGAAGAAGATGTTGGTAATAACAATCAGCCACCTCTTGAGGATAATGTCAATATTGGGAATCAAGGATTTGATAATAACAATGTTGCAAATGCTAATGCTAATGTACCCAATCAGCCTGAAAATAAAAAGGCAAGGTTAGCAATTGAACTCATAAATGATATAAAAAGGATAAGTCCACCTAAGTTTGATGGCACCACCTTGGGGATGGATCTGAGAACTGGCTCAATGAAATGGATAAGTACTTTGCAATAATGAACTTCTTAGAGGAAACAAAGGTAGTATGGGGAGCTTATTAGCTTTCCCATGAGGCATCTTCCTGGTGGGACAACCGCAAGGCTGAATTGAATATTGATGAATCAAGCATCACATGGGATCAATTTAAAAACTATTTTAGGAAATGATGGCTGCCACAACTTTATTATGATCAAAATATGACTGAATTTCAGAACTTAACTCAAGGAAAGTTAACTGTAATAGAGTACTAGGAGAGGTTCACTAAACTCTTCAAGTACATACCTCAATATCAAACTAATGAGAATTTCAGGATACGGAAATTAATTATGGGATTAAATCCTATCATAGGGGATAAGTAGATGTTCATAGCCCAACCACCATGGAAGGGGTTATAGAAAAATCCATTAGGTAGGAACAGAAATTAAAAGCAATCTCTACCCATAAGGAGGAAATCGGAAGAAAATTCCTAATTCTTCTTCATCTCTTACACCCAAAAAGGGGGCATGGAAGAAGTTTGGTACTAAAAATATTTTTACGGATAATAACAAGAAAACAACGGCAAATAAACCTACCGCTAATGTTCTAAATAATCTTGTTAAGAACAATAACAATAGACATAAGTCCTTTGGGGGATAGAACAGAAAATTTAAGGCTGGAAAAAGTTTAAACCTAAATGATGACCTGTATGAGGCTTCTACAATTGTAGAAATGATCACTATGAAAATTATCGCCCTCTAAAGAAGGATGATAGGAATCAGCAGCATAAGATACATGTTGCAGTAGTTGATAAACAAGTTGAAAAGTAAGTTACGGCTATAGAAGTTCCGTAAGTTATTTGGAATACTTGTTACTATAATTTTTATACTTTGGAGATATTGAATGCTTTATTTCTACTAATTTATCTTCAAAACTAAAGAGAAATGCTGGAAAATGGATAAATCTTGGGTTGTACATTATGGGACTAATGATGCCCACACTTTGTTAGTAAGTGTCTTTTGGAGAAGTCTTAAATTTATCTAGTTTTTCTACAAAATTTTATCTTTATGTTGCTCCTTTAGGGTCTTATGATGTGATTATATGTGTTAACTAGCTTGCCGAACATAAAGTAAAGGTTAATTTTTTTGAAAAACATATTAGTTGTGTTGATGATCTGTAGAAAATAACAAACATTCAAGGGATAAAAAGTGAGATTTCAGTCAGAAAATTGTTAGCTATGTAGCTTAAAAAGCCAAAAACAAAAGATGTACCTTTTATTTAGTTAAAATTTTGAAACAACCAAAGAAGATAGTGATTCATGGAAAAATATCTGTTATGAAATTTCAAAGACGTGTTTTCGGAATAACTACCAGTCTTCCACCCAAACGGGAGTTTGATTTCATGATTGAGATCAAACCAGGAACCGAACCTATTTCCAAGGCACCGTATCAAATGACTACCATTGAACTGGTAGAGCTTAAGGCATAGTTACAAGAACTGTTATGCAAAATCAATGTAGAGCTAAATTTCTAATGGTTTTATAAATGATGTTTTGTGTGTTCCTAAACTGAATATGAATTAGTTATCATACTCACAACTAACTCAAAACAACTATAGTGTTATTTTTTTAAAGATAAATGTTTTATTAAAAATGAGTTAGATGTTACTATTACAAAAGGCATACAAAAGGACATTTTATATGTATTTAAAGGTTTGGCATTTGATTCATGTCTTTCTACTCTAAGGAAACATGATGTTCAGTTATGACATGAAATATTGGGTCATGTTAACGTTAGGTGCATGTATGACATATCTAGTCTTAACCTTTTTATTTTCCTTCCTCTTAACTCTCATGCTTTGGAAACTTGTGAAGGGTGCTTATGTGGTAAACAATCAGCAAACCCCTTTCATATTCATCATGAATAAAACTCCTCGAAACTCTTGAGTTTGTCCACGGTAATGTTAAATGACCTTTAGAAGTTACTTCCTAATAGTTATTGTGTATGTTTTTAATTTCATTGATGATTATTCTCGTATGATTTTTTCATTCTTTATTAAAAAAATCAAATGTTTTATCTAAATTTAAAGCCTTATTTTAAAATAGGTCTTATCATAAAACTTAAAGGCTTAAAGCGAAAATGATGATATGTATTTTAATAAAACCTTTTTTGAACTCTAAATTAGTATGTGATTACTAAAAATAGTATTATATGCACATTAAATGACATTTGGGGATGCCTTCTTGTTTGTATTAGGGGTGTCCAATAATGATTGCATCTAATATTTGTAACATATTTAGGATATAATCCTATTATATTATCCTTGTCATAAACTATTTTTTCAAGATTGAAATATTGAAGTTATTTTTTCAAAAATTCAATATATTGGTAATATGACATGGTTGATTATAAACATATTTTCATTAAAAATGGTATACAACTTATTTTTAAACCTATTAAATTAGGTTTCATATATGGTTAAAATTTAAATCAATAATGGTTTATATTATTCTTATTATGATAATGCTTGTTTATATGGATATTGTGATTTTGACCATGCTAGTGTTGTGATAGATAGAAAATATACAATTGGATATGTGTTCATGTTTGCACAGATGTCATTACTTGGAGCGAAAAAAAAATAGTTGACAATCTCCATCTCTTGTATTGAGGAAAATATAGAAGTGTAATGGAATCAACTAAAGAAGCCATGTGGCAAAAGAAGATGTTGGAAGTAATTCACATGGAAGTTGAAGGAAGTTCTCCTCTTTTGTGTGATAATCAAAGTTGTATTAGTCTAGCTAATAATCCTTTTCAGCACCAAAGAACAAAGTATGTAGAGATTCATATAGAAGGTACTATGTGGTGATATATATCCAAAACTGCCCTCTTCAAGATCAAATTGCTGACATATTTATGAAGCCATTGAGTGATGTAAAGTTCTATAAATTCTGTACAATGTTTGGCCTTTCAATGTTTCCATTTAGGGATAGTGTGCATTATAATGCCACATCCTAATAGTTAGATATGTGTTTTCTTCTTCATATTAATACTTCTTCTCTAAATTAAATCATTCTAAAAGATTTTTTTATGATCTTAGTAAATTTATCATTCTAAGTTTAATGTATAGTCCAAGAATAAAACATCATGTTGTAAAGGAGGTCCTTACTTTATAGGATTCTCTTAGAGATGATTCTATGGATTTTTCATGAGAAAATGTAAGATGTTGTCTCAAAATCATGCTTACCCTAAATCATCGCTTCTGATTTATGTTTCAAATCCTTTATTACCAAAAGGTAGGTTTAGCATGATGGAGTATAAATCCTTAAAATGTGATATTCTAGCCTAAACCCTCGCCGTGGTTTAACGATTGTAAATCTTGTAGTATAAACAGTAATGTTTCCATATAAACCCCACTTAATATTAATGGGGGTGTTTAAACATTAATCTTAAGTAGGGTTAAGTGTTATTAAGTTATAAAATTTAGTTTATTATTAAATAAATAAAAATATATAATATTTTTATTTACTTAATATAAACTTTAGGTTATAAGATTTAATTGATTATTTAGATCATTTTATTAAAATTGGTGGGATGTTTAATGAGAAGACACACCTATTAGAACCACTTATATAAGCCTCACAAGGCCTAGTGAATTTATTCAAATCAATGAGATTTGATTTTTTGAAAAGGAGAGAAGTGGTGAAGAAGTATATTACTAGAATGTAAAATGTTTATGTTTCTCGCTATAATGGAAATCTAGTTTTGACCGTGGTTTTTTACATCTCACAAGGTTTTCCATGTTAAACTTGTGTTCACCGTGTTATGGATATTTATAGTGTTTTGTGTTATAGTTTACTTCATTATATTTACATAACTTTGTAATATTTCATTAATGGCTCAGACCTCAACAATCACAATGACGCTCTAACAAATGCAATATCCAAGGAACACATGCATATATCACTTGTACTATGCACACGAGGTCACCCCTAGATCCTTATTCTCATCTATATTCCATGATACACATTTTATTATCTCCATTCAGCACGATGTCAAGTTTAACCCTCATTCGGCATGATATTGGTTATAATTATTTTTGGCTCTTCACAAGGAGCACTCTTCGTATCTAATTTATGCTACCAAATATTCATTCACCATCATAAAGTGGGGGTAAATATAGTCAAAAATCACACACTTTCTTCTTACATAATACCTCTAAGTATTTCATTATATACATGATTCAAGTAAGAAGACTAGACATTAACAACACTTATTTTACTCTTTCATTGCTTTTATCTTCCCCACACTCTTGTTATTTACTTTTCTAGAATGACCACTTTAATATTGGAAACTAGTATACATGTGAACCAACTTTGTATGGATTGTTACATCTTCAGAGCATCTTTGACACTACCTCCCATTAGGGATAGGAGTGTCGTAGGTGCTATTGTCCCCTTTGGGCGCTTCTATCCCTTTCCCTACTTTTCCTAATTTTGAATTGTTATATCATTTGGTACCTTTTCTAAAATATTTCTTATTACTTTGGGTCAATTTTTCTTGTTTTTAATAATGAAATTAAAACATGGTAATCACACACACACACACACACACACACACACACACACACACACACACACACACACACACACACACACACACACACACACACACACACACACACACACGACTTACTCATTATTATTATGGGATCAATAATTGGAGCTAATATTTACTATCTATCATTTTGGAAAGAAGTAATATTTAAGGACTACATTTGGGATGAATTATTCACTACATATGAGGCATATTATAAATTCCATCTCATACATTCATCTTGGGGGGAAAATAGTTGTATCCCATTATCTTGGTGTGACTGGCAAAGGGTAACCTAGCTACATGGGACACACTTTAAATAACACATTGAAAAGAAATACATAGAGTCTGAAATTTAGTGTGGTGCTCAGAAAATATCACATTGTGCTAAATGACGATGTCGATAACACAAGAAACGTACATTATTTATTCCATCTAATGTTTTTTTAGATTTGTGTAGATACCTATGGTATTTTTAAGGAACATGTGTGGTATAATAACCTTATGGCAGGTCTTAAGCAACAAATATTGAAAGGAAGGAACCAAGCTCAACCACCGAAAAGAGTAGAGGCGTAGCTAGTTCCCGTAATCTAGAACCTAAATTATACACTAGTGTCAGGATGGTCTTGTCCTCATGTAGGAACTCCTTCCCGAAGAAGTTTTTGATCGTAGATTCTTAGACAGAGCCTATAAATGATAGATCCAACCTTCTCATCTATCTTTCCATCCCAAAGATGCATTCAAATCTCCCGATATAAGATAAGTCATTCTCATTCTCCTATCTTGCATAATTACTTGTACTTTGCATACTAGATTTTTGTTTATTACTATTATATTTATTTGATCTTAATCCTCTAATATAAGATTTAAATTTCTATAAATCACATACCTCACTAATTGAATTTTGAGAGTTCTTCACTTTTTTATTAAGGTGGGGTGGGTAATCATCGTAGGTCAAGAAATGAATGATATATGAATACCACTCAAAAAAGTACTAATATGGAGTATTGTAGGCAATTCATGATCTATCACACCATCTTGAGGGTCTAATCCAATGTCCATTTGGGAATTGGTGTTCTTATCGGCTATCATTTGGCATAAGCCTCTCCATCATACCAACTTTTGGTTCATATCTCAAGATCGTATTCTTGAACTTTCAAATCAATTTCCCCCTTTTGGAACCAAATTCTTGTTGAGTGAGAATACTCTTCACCGCAAATTTGGGAACAAACATGATTGCATGGGAGTTCAAGATATAAATTTAGAAATATTCATTTCCTAAATACTAAGAAAGCATGTTTTTCCATGTTTTAATATCTCATCTCATACTTATTTAGTGGGTAACTCACGAAGGAAATGGAAGGTTCAACTTATTATTCATTTTTGTACCAATATAGTTGAGAGAGTATGTTCGAAGCATGGCTATATATGGTGAAATATTTGTTAAAATCAAGGTATACCAGTGTATGGGGCTTTAGAAATGGATTTATTGATATCCTCAAATACATCCTTACCTTCCTTTCTTCACTTGAAGTTTTCTTGGTGCTTCATCATATTTGTGATGTGCTTAGTTAGTTAGGTAAAATCGAGGAAAAGAAGTAAAGGAAATTAACCTTACCAAAGAAATAGTGAACTCAAAGCTTTCTCATGGGTGGTGATAGTTTCTAAATTACTTCTACTCATTGAGGATAAATATTGGTTCATATATACACAAAATCATGCACTTGGGTAGATTTCTAGGTCCTAAAAGCATATTAGCATTTACAAGATTCCTAAGCAAGAAAACTAGTAATTAACAGCTATTTTTGTCCTTTTATTTGTGTTTATTTTTTTAATTTGGTATTAGTCACCCTACAACCTAGCTGTACTTTAATTTATTATCTTTCATGACTTCAGACACCAATTCCTAGCCGGGATGTTAGTGTTTAGGTGCCCTCATCCCCTCTGGGTGCCCTCGACCTCTTTCCACCTTAATCACTCTTTTTATGCATCTTTTATCTTTTGGGCATCTTACTTTTGTATGGTTCGGCCTTCCACTATCAATTATGAAATTCAAACAAGGGAATCATATAAATACATAGCTATGTGATCAAAATAAAGGACCAAGATCTGAGCGTACTTACTATTCTTAAGCTTACATCCAAAGGATTCTAAAACACTCAAATGCATCCATCTAGAATCCATTCAAGGGATAAGGGACTGCATTTTATGCATACATTGTATAGGAAGGGGAAGTATATTCTATTTCATCCACACATTTGCATATTCTAGTAAAGTTATCCCACTATCTTGTGCATCTTGTACAAAGGCATCCTAGGGAACAATTCTTTCACACACTCACAAGAACTACATGCAGTATGAGATGTAGTGTAGTGCTCGTTTCTAAGTGATTCTATAAAATCTGAATTCTATTATGAATCTAAGAGTACAACAATGTGATAAATGGAATATAATGAAATATAGAAAGTAGGTAATTTATTTGATATTTTAAATAAAGTAAAATAAAATGGGAAAGGTACTTACCTGATTTAAACTTACCATGCGATGATCTAGGACTAAGCAAAGTGATAAAACAAAGGAACAGAGTGTCACAACGAACTTTGGAAAATTACGGAGGAGACAAATCGGGTTAGACTCGGGCATCCTAGGAAGGATAAGGGTGCCTGGGGCACCTTGGTCTAAAATATGGGCACCCTGGTCTAAAGAATAGCTCGAAATATTATCCTAATATGGTTGTTAGGTATTTATAATACTTCACCTTTGGTTAGGTAGATGTTGTATTTTGTTCATTGATGTCACCGCCAATCTATAATGAAGAAATTATCCTACAAAACCCCATACAAATCATCAAAACCCTTAAAAAGGAAAGATGCAAATGAATGGGTCATACTATCCTCAGTTTCTAAATGGACGGACTTATGACTAAGTAATACACTACATCTCATAATCAATGTGGTTCTATGTATTTTTATGTACAATAATGTGCCTAGGTGCCCTATCACTAATGACGCCAAAGTAGTGGGCGGTAGCTAGATGAAAATGTAAAATGGTGGATGGAATAGAATAAACTTCCCTTCCTATGCAATGTGTATGCATAATAGTGCCCAAATGTAGTCCCTTGCTCTATGTAGATAGCTAGCCCTTAGTATAAATATTCTAACCCTAAGATAGTATGTATGGTGTGCTTATATAGGGATCTTTTATTCAAATTTCAACACTAATGACCCGACATGCAGACTAGTACCTAGCGATATGTAAGGGAAAACTGAAAGGATTGACCTCAAATGTATAAAATAAAAAAAAATGTGACGAGGACCACGGCACCTAGAAATTAGGATCATGGTGCCCCATGCATCCTAATCCCTATCTAGGTGCCCTAGTTAGAGACTAGTGATGTCAATTGAGTGAACACTACCAGGATAGAGATCCCCGAGTTCATATTAAAACCGTGTGAGTAAGTGACGAATGTGTAAGACATGATCACAATAAAATACAAAAAATACAAACAATTGTACTTATGGGATGAGTCATAAGTGAATAATTTTCTTACACGAGATCCATATATAAAACAACATACTTTGCAATATAAAATAGTAGTAAGCGCATGATTTTTTGACTACATTTGCCCCCACTTTATGTTGGTGAGAGAAATCTTGGTAATATAAATTAGTTAGAGATTTGTACTTGAGAGAATTCTAGAGAATCCCATGCTCTAGAATAATGTGTAGATGTGGTAGAAGAGCATGCCAAATGAGAACATGTAGCGTGATTTAACCATAGATCAACATGTTAATCCATGTAGCGTAATGAGAGACGTATGACCGTGATGAATGCACTAAGTGATGATTGTAATGTTGGATGATTTGATGATTTTAAATTTTTAGGATGACAATGTGATGGGGTATGGAGTGATCAATTCCCTACCTGATAGCATGTATATGAAAAATCAAAGTATTTGGGCATCTTATCGCTAGAGGAAGTGTGTAGGGAGAAAGGTGTATTATTTTCCAACCTTTAACTACATCCTCAAAAGATATAGTTGATGTAGATGGACTCGGATCAACATTTTAGTGGTTTTGGAATCAAAAATTTTGACCTATATAGGATTATTTTATGAAAGGAAATTACGTATCATTTCCCCCACTCAAAGGATGTCACCGCAATGTGTGATGGCTTCCAAGTTAGGTCATCAAAAAGTAAACGTGAAATGTAGAATAAATTCCCATGTTAGGTCATCTGGGAAAGTAAAGAATGTAACTCCCAAGTTAGGCCATCTGGGAGGCCGCATGTAACACCTAAGTTAGGTCATCTAGGAGTATAAATGTAACTCCCAAGCTAGGTCATCTAGGAGGCCAAATGTGTTGCATCATAACAATTAAATGGTGTGATTTTAATTGTTGGAGATTTGACCACATTTTATTGGTTAATTGATTATTTGTTTTTGATTATTTTACTCATCGAGATATTTTACGCTCGTTGTCCCCATGTTAGGTCATTAGGGGACTTGATATAAAATGATGAAACATCACATGGTGTATTAATAAATGTTCATAAATAACAAATTATAGGTGTTGAATGATCACACAAAGGGTGTGAGTGGAATTATAGGATGACCCCAATTGTATGCCCCCCTTTTAGCGAAAGGGGAAGTGATAATGACAACGAATGTTGAGCTGAAATTAAGCATAGTAATAGACAGTATATGATGTATATAAAAAAAATACATGTAGATAAAGTAAAAGATAAAATCATGGAGAAATAATGCATGTGTCATGTATATGAGATGATGGTGGGTGGAATCGTTAAGAAAACATCTTAAGCGGGATATAAATCGAGTAAAAACACTCAAGATATTAGCAAAATAGTGTGACGTATATTAGTTGGGTGGTGAATGTGAAGTATAACCATAGTAGTGTGAATAATGAAAAGTGACTATAAATAGTAAAGTGAAAAAGTGATTATTCAAGTCATTTGTATTTTTGCTAGTGTGAGAGTGATCTAAGTGCATAAGGATGCTGCAAGTTAGAGCATTATGACCTAGTTGATTTGAGATTATAACGACTATCATGGCATCGCGTGCGAAAGTGGAGTTGGTAAGTGTGATTTTTTCAAAAAGTGCATGTGTAGTAGTTTTTTTAGTGAATTTTTGCAAAATTGTGATTTTCATTTTCTCGACATTTGATACACCGACAAAGTGGTGAAGGCACTAGTGGCCTTCAAGACAAAAGCACTCGACATGGGCATTAGTGTCATGCTCTTGGGCGCCCAGATCCCGATTCTTGTTTTGAGTGATGTAAATTTGAAATTTCATGTGTAGTGATGTCGTAAGTGTTTATGTTTGCCTATGTATAGTGTTATAATGCATTTTTGTTGTTATGTTGTGGTGTGTAGAGGGATATCCATTTGAGAGAGTTCTATGGGGTCATCACTTGAGTACATTTCTCGGGTTGGGTTTATCAGATGATGATTGGTAGGTTATGGAATGTGTCGGCTGTGGCATATAGAAAGGATGGGGATGTTCCCCATAATGTTCCTATGATGACAACTTTGTATGAGAGATGGTACGTAGACACTTGTACATTTTGGTTATGTGCGGGTGAGATGATAGTTACACTAGAGGATGTATATCACATATTGCAATTACCGATTGTTGGTAAGAGGGTACAATTCATGATTGTAGAGAGCATGCGAGAGATAGATGAGGCTCATAGGTGGTATTTTGTGGGGACTCGATCGCGGTGGAGGACCATATTATCTTGGATGTGATTTTGAGATCAAGGGTTCCACGCTTGTGGAATTTTATAGTCATGGTTATTGCATCATCTATTGTAGTGGAGGGAGGTGGTGTGGGCATCTTATATAAGATGGTAGATATCTTCCTTCAAATAGAGTGGGAGAGTACTAGCATACTTGGGCATGATGTGTGTTATCCCACCTGTATAGGGATCTATATAGATTTACACAGGAGGAGCATGGAGGTGGGATTGGAGCTACTACATTATTACATGTATGGGCCTATGAGCATATAGTAGTATTGAGGCTAGTTGGTGGTCCACGAGAAGATTGGGCTAGGCCAGACATATTTTCTAGGAAATGGGTTGGTATGTATGGGTGGAAGATGGATACTGACACCTATAAAGAAATGATAGACCGAGATGTGGCCGAAAGCGGTGCTATAGAGACCATATCGAGACTATGGAAGGTGTTTAGAGGATGTGGTAGAGTTACGATGTATATGGAGGATGATATGGTTAGAGGATTGATTCTCAAGGGTGACCGAGTTATTTTAGGTGTAGTGGATATCTCAACAATTTGGCATGGCTCGTGGATGTGCCCCCGGATCTATATGTGTGGGTTAGAGTTGTTAGAGCACCGAAGAGGGTCGGGGCCTAGGATAGGGCCCATAGGAGAGCATCTAGTACCTCTTGAGATAGATGAAGCTGATGTAGTGTAATCTACCAACATCCTTACATTATAACATGAATAAATATTCAAACTAACATGTTAATCCATTAATCTCTATCTCTATTGTATGTTAATCAAATGAAATGAACCTATTTAGATCCTTAGCAATCAAAGGTTTGATTTTATGTTTGAATCCCAAGGTTTTCAAGAATGGAGTCTTGTCAATCCATGGCTATAAGACCATTTTACATATCTCCATATGACTTCAAAACTTGGATGGATGAATGCAATGAAATGAAGATAGCTAGTAGTTCTTCCAATGAAGAATACTCTAAGATGATGAAAATGGCTATAGCTTAGGCTCTATGCTCATTTAGGTGTAAGAAGAAAGGTAGGAGGAGGGCTCTTTATATAGCCCAATGGATAAAAGAATCTCTACATCCCTTTACATGTGGGATAATAGAGAGGTTGGGTTAGTTGTGGATAAGGAAGGTTTAGGGAGGGTTGAGTCAACCTTAGAGAGTTTAATTTGTCCTTTAGTGACCCATGGGAATTGAGGGGGTTTATTAATTAACCAAAGTGATTAATTAATAGGTGTGCAAGCTTATAGAAGATTTTTTAGAGGAATAATTAGCATGATTTAGACTATGGGAGGAATTTAATCAAATAAATGATGATTTATTGATTTAATGGAAGAGGAAGCTAATTAATTAATAATAATTAATTAGTCTAGATAGAAAGGGAGATTAATTAATGAAAGGTCACTAATTGGCTTATTGTTGATAGAAGGGTTAATTAACTAGTGTAATGTAGTTAATTAACAACGATAGAAGAGAAAATGTGTATATTGATGATATGTCATCAATTTGTGGGAAAGGGGATAATTAGTGCAATTTAAGTATTTAAATTACTCAGCTAAATTATAGGTGTCTACATTTTCCCTCTTTGGGGTGGCATAAATGACACCACTTCAAAGATAGTAGATAGATAAATTTTGAAGGGGTAGAAGAAAAATTAGTAGCAATGAGAGATGCCCCTCGAGTGTCGATGGGGTGATGAAAGAAGGATCAACGATCAAAAAGGTGAGAGAAATGGATAGAAGAATGGGTAGGGGTAGGATGCCCTAGGTGAATCAGAAGAATAGTGTTGATAGGAGAATGATCAAGAAGAAATAGAGGAAGAGGGCAAGAGAAGGACAAACTAGTTTTGCATCCAATGTAGAACTCTCTTTTAAACAACTTTCTTATCATCATTTTGCCAAAGATCTACGTCATCGGTCCTTATTAAAAATATAAGCATATGAAAAAGTAGAATGACATGAAAATCCATACTACAAACAATTTTCCATTTCCAAAACACCAACTCAATGCAACATACAAAAAAAAATGCAATATGAGAAGGAAACAAGCTCATTTAACAGGGAAAACAAGTACAAACACATATTCAAACCAACAATGGTCAAGATGGTTGTAAAATGTTTTTTATCAAGTCTAAAGATCCCCAAATGTTCATGATTGATGAAAAGGGTGAAAATGATGCCCCTAGCAAGGATACATGCAAGGGAAAATGATGAAGGACGTAGGGGTCCAATGATAAAGCATTGTGTGCAACAAAACAATATCAAGCAAACTAGATGTGCCCTAGAGTACTGATGAAGCAAGCATGCTAGCTTTGTAAATGGTTGTAAATTGATGATCCATGAGTCATTTGATCTATGAACATGTGAAAATTCCAGCAAGATATGGAATGAATACCATGCAAGACATGAGTTTCAGCCGCTATGAGCTTGTTTACCTATTTTTGTAAATTTTACAATTTTTAGGATTTTTGAAAAATTTTGAAAAAAATTGGATTTTGGATGATTTTTAATTTTTATTTTTTTTTTGACTATTTGGATATAGAAGAATTTAGAAGAATCAGAAAGAGTCTCCTAGGAGCAAAAGAAATTCCCCAGGGAGAAGAAAGAAGCAACAAGCGGTAAATAATGCCCCAACACAATGGAAAAAATTAACAAAATAATTATTTAATAAAAATAATTATTCGATGAGTGTGCGGAAGAAGTGATATCACCTAGGAGCAATAAAATTGTCCTAGTGAGAAGAAATGAGTACTAGTGGAAAATAATGCCCCAACACATGAAAAAATGAAATAAAATAATTATTTAAGAAAATAATTATTTATGGCAGTAGAAGAAGAGTTAGAATGAAAACGGTGGTCAAAATAGTCCTCCAGGCATCATGCGGCTGGTGAGAATGGTTTAATATACCCCACACGAGGGGGATAAATCATCACGATCAATTCATTTGTTACCAACCACTTTGCCAAAAATTACCGTGAGACCCCTGATAGTGACGAGGATGATGGTGAGAGCACGATCCCACAGGAGATGCACCGAACGAGTTCGAGTACACCGACATGCGCATATGATGGCCCTTCATGAGTAAATTAACCCACCCTTGTCATTTCATGCATTTAATGCTTTATTTAATGCTTTAATTAATGTTTAGACCTAGGGAAGGCACATGCATACACATGCATGGGGCGTAGGCATCCTTAAGGGAGTACAGCACCCCACAAGCATGTGTACATATACACAGTACCTAGAAAACATGTGTGTGCATGCACATACACCAAAAAAATCATATGTGTGCATGCCCACACACATGCCAAAAATATATGCATACATGCATAGTAGAAAACCTAGCAAATAAAAACACCCTAGGTGCATGCGCCATACGTGTGCACACACAAAAAGGTCAAAATTGGTGCCAAAGAGGGCAGTGCACACATGCACACCCATGCACATGCACCAAAATAAAATATGCACATGCCCAAATGGGCACGTAGGTGCCAAAAAAAGGGAAGAAATTCCTAAAGATGAAGAACAAATAGGAAGAAGTAGGAAAATGCCAAAAATTGACACATAGAAGAAAGTGAAAATCAGCTTAGGATAGAAGAAAATAGAAGAACATAGAAGAAATGTTAGTGCTAACACATGTTGTGTTTTGTAGAGACAGGTTTCAGCACTATAGATGAGAGAGTGACATAGTCACATTGCAGAGATGGAGGAAATCCTATGTCGATCAGTGGGACCATCGTGATATGGAGGTGCTACTGAGGTGGTCAGCCTAGGACACGTAGCATGGATGCCATCTATCACCTTGGATCATGGCTTGTTGAAACATTGATAGAGAGTGTGACATAATGAGAGTCAGTGTTTTTGAATCCCAATAGAGAGATGACCATTACACTGGAGGACGTGTGGCGGATACTATGTGTCCCCATACTTGATCCCTGATTGAGTACACGAGTGATTTTTGGGTGGATCACAGAGGTTGTTCAGTGATATATTCTACCATGATGAGATACCCCATGAGGGTATGATAATGTCTTTACACCGGTGCATATCAGATCCTACTATTCACCGGGGACCTCTATATTTGATGGCTCTTATCAGTGGGTTCTTACTCACTGATAAGACATGGACTTCATTTCCACTAGGTTTGATTACAGTAGTCCATGGATTATATAGTGGCAAGAGATATATTGGGGCTAGTGCATATTGGCACATCTATATTGGGATCTACATCTGATCACCTACCACCATCAAAAGATGGTGGGGCTGGCCTCCTATTACAGATTTAGTCATGGGACCACATAGCGATCGGGCACCCTATTGGCATTACACACACGAGCTCCAGAGGATCCAACACTCATGGGATGGGTCCCATTGGAGATGATGTACAAGGCCACTTGGGTAGTACATACTATTATCGGTGAGAGTTTGATGAGCTTTAGTAGAGATGTTATCTAGAGGCCCTATATAGGCATATACAATGGCCAGAGGATGGGGTAGAGCTCAGTTTTTGCATGGTAGAGAACTTTCTTTTGGGATCCATAGTTACATTACTGAGATGTATAGAGTAGATCGATGCCATGCATGGAGTTGGTTATCATTTAGGGCATTCCCAGCCGATATATGTGTATGCTTGTCGATGCGAGAGACAAGATGACCATGGGGCCATGCATTTAGGTGGCATGAGCTAGAGCCATTTTTCATAAATGGTACCACAGGTTTGGGCTCTTTCTCGATAGGTTAGAGATCCAGGTACCACACCAGATTACATGGCTTGGTATGCTACTATGTTGCCTCGATGATTGACCATACTCGATGGGGCATGGGCTGTCAGGTGAGAGGCCACCACCAGAGATCCCTTATAATGATGAGGGTGATGATGTGGGAGTAAGTGGTGTTAGGGGAGGTGATGGAGCCGATGATCCATTTGATGGACAAGAGACATGATGATGGGGATGATCGAAAGGGTTCGACAGGGTCCTAGGGTCCGAGATATTATAGGATTAGGGAGTAGGGATAGGGGGCCTAGGCCTAGGCCTAGATTACATGGAGCGGGGACAGGGTTCCCATAGTACAAGAGGCTACCTCAATCACAAGGTGGTCCGAGGCATAGCCCTCCTCACAGACCAGAGGAGTAGAGGGTGGAGATGGTAGGGGACAACTAGCTACCCTAGGTTAACTATGAGGAGTAGGTCATAGTAGAGGGGGACAGGACCAGATGGTCCGAGGCCTAGATTATAGGACAAGGCTTGAGGCCTAGATTACATGATCCCAGTATAGGTACCAGAGGTTTCCCAGAGAAAAGGTTTGAGACACACCCTCCTCAAATCCTCCCAGAGTAGATAGGGGTGGAGATGATAGGGGACAGCTAGCTACCCTAGGAGAGCAACTAGAGCAGAGTCACAATAGTTCAGGTTGTGGCAGATGACAGAGGACCATGCCTGTGCTCATATAGGTCTCTTGATAGAAGAGTGGGAATAGGAAGAGCCCCATAGAGAGGGAGAGGGAGAGGATGGTGCTACCCATTTTTAAAGATAGATATATACATATGGCCTCTCGGATGGCCTAGGTTATGAGTCTATTACAGTAGTCATGGTGCAGGTGCAATAGAGGTGACAATTGAGAGAGATCAGAGATTTCAAGCCAAGTGAGTGGGGTCGGTATGAGCCGATGTGGTGAGGTTATCTACGAGGTAGCATCCTTCCATGCACAGTATGATGGGGCCATGGTGACACCACACCCCATATATTTGGTTAGAAAGCTGAGGGAAAGATCCTCTTACTACCATTCTTTATACTATGAGGTTGTTCTAGAGGGTATGTGGGCACCTACTACCATAACAACAATGTCAGTGGATCGCAAGGTCAAAGAGGGCCTCAGGAATCAAGTAGATCAGTTGAGAAGCCATGATAGAAGTCAATAGGGTAGTGAAGTAGGGGTGCACATGTCATGGGTCCTCCCCCATCTCGTAGGCCACGCTAGCTAGAGGGTTCGATTAATCATGACTCATATGCATTTATTGATTGTACATGTATTTTGATATACATGCCTCTTATGAAGGCTTCAACATTTTTGACCTATGCATATGATGTAGCATTTTTATGTATACCTTTATGAAGGCTTTAGCATTTTTTGATGATGTATATAGCATTTTTATGTATTTTGATTTATTAGTTGTGCCCTTGAACGGCCCATTTTGTATCAATGATGTATATCCCCTTGAGATAGACATTTTATACATGTATATATGGACATTTTTGATGTGGCACATTTGTCATGTGGTGATGTATTTTATTTTGATGTTTTATTATGGATGTTGGTTGTATCATGATGTTATATGGTTTGATTTCACATTTTGTATGTATCATGATGATAGTTGATGATGTATCACATGTGTTTGAATTTTATATGATAGATCCATAGATGATATCAATTGTATTGTTCATGTGATGCTCTAGATTAGTGGATGGGATGACATGATGATATTGGTGTGGGGGATAGATTTTGATATTTGTGATCCCTCTTGCCCCCATTTGATGATACGATATGTGATGATTATCTTAGCATTCATGTATGATGTATACTTAGTTGTTTATTTATATATGATGTATAAATGATGTTAGATGTGATGATATGATGGAGATATGATGATGTGATAACAAAACTATGTACATGCGACAAAGAAAACACAATCAAATGTTAACAAACCTATCAAATATACATTTCTAAACAACATGAATTAACACAACTATGTACAATTATTTACAAGCATGCAAAAACACACTTCATATGTACAAGTAAGAATGAATCTAATCTAAGCAAGAAAAGATGAATCTTAACAAAGTATGTTTAAGAAAAAACTATACAAATGTACAAACAAGCATCAACTATACAAGCAAATAATGTACACAAACTAACAAACAAAGCAAGAAACAAGATAAAGCAAGTAAACTAAAGCTATGTTTTTGTAAGATTGTTTTTCAATGGTTTTTTTTTTTTTGGGAAGTTTGCTAAAAAATTTTTGTTTTTCTATTGTGTTTTTCTATTGTTTTGGGTTTTTGAACATATTTGAATGTTTTTTTTCTAATGAATTTTTGAAACAATTTTTTAATGTTTTTGGATTTTTTATATTTTCTAGGTTTTCAAAGTTATGTGTAGAAACCAAGAAACATGGATGCCCCCCAACATTTAGATGGGGAATATACAAGGGCAAGTGCCATGTTTATAAATAGGAAGGTGAAAGTGTGAATGGTGTCCCTAGCGTTAGATGGGGAATATACAAAGGAAATCCCTTCACTGAATTACAAGAGGAGAAAAATACCATATCAAGGCTTGACAGATAGGCTCACAGGAATCTTGGATACAGGTGTGGAACCAGCCCTAGGCTAAGTAAAAGTACCCCTAGATGCAAGATGCTTGTGAACAATGAATCCTCCCAAGGTGTCGGAAAGCTAGTTTTCACCAAGGGACCTATCCAAAGTGCCAAAATTGTGTGGTTTTCACATATGGATGACTTGTTTTTCTTTTTTTTTTTTTTTTTTTTTTTTATTTTGATCCTTTTTTACTTTTTTTTTTTTTTTTTTTTTTTTTTTACACCATGTTTAAGCATAGAACCACTTAAGGTGCATGGAATTCATAGGCTTTGTGGAGCTCATCACCATTGGGATGAGAAAGTTTGTATGCACCTGTTCCATATTTTTCCACAATGACGTAAGGTCCTAACCAATGTGGTTTGAACTTTCCTTTCTTCTCTCTTTTTCCCTTGTGTTGAACTGATTCTCTTTCATGACCAAATCTCTGACCTCAAAACTAACGAGGTATGATCCTTTTGTTATAATTTCAGGAGACTCTATTTTGATATACCTTGAGATGGTTAAGGGCATGGATGCACTTTTCATCTAGGAGTTCTAATTCTACCAGCCTGGCCACTCTATAATCCTCATCTTTGTCCAAATAATCCCTAAGAGATATTCTCAGGGAAGGAAGCTCTATTTCCAATGGGATGATAGATTTTTTCCAAACACTAGGGAATAAGGTTTCACACTAGTAGGAGTGTGAATGGAGGTCCTATAAGCCCAGAGGGCTGGGTGAATTTGCAAATGCCAATTGCGACTTGTCTTACTCACCATCTTTTCCATGATCCGAACCAATGTTTTGTTAGTGGCTTCATTTCCCATTACCTTGAGGGATAATATGGTGTAGACCACTTTAATTTTATTTGAAATCGATGAAAAATATCTTTCACTATCTTGTTCTTGAATGATTTTCCATTATCAGTAACTATGGCCACAGGAATGCCATATCAAAAAATAAGGTGATTCATGATAAACTTGGATATCTGAGCACCCATAACATAAGTCAAAGGAATGGCCTCCACCCACTTAGTGAAATATTTTGTAGCTGTGATGATGTGGGTATGGCCATCAGATGAGGTAGGGGTGAGTTTCCCTATCAAATCCAGTCCCCATTTAGAAAATGGCCATGGGTTGTGATTGGTTGCAATGGTTGCGATGGTGCATGGATGAAATTTCCATATTTTTGACATAGCACACATTTCCTCACATAGTTGCAGAAATTTGTTTCCATAGTAGGCCAATAGTAGCCTACCCTTAACAATTTCTTTTCTAAAACCATTCCATTTGTATGGGCACCACACCCCTTCATGTACCTCCTTGATTTCTTGGACTGACTCTGTTACATCTAGACAATGCAACAAATTCCCATCATAGCCACGATGATAGAGAGCGTATCTCCTAAGAGGGTGTAATGGGCTATCTGGTGGATAAGGATTTTTTTTTTGAGAGCGGAGATGGCAGGAGGAAAGGTATTGTGTTTAAGATAGGCATGGATGTGTGCATACCATGGGGAATAGGGACCAACAACTTCACAAGCCAAGTAGGATTCCAACATGTCATACATGGGTTGGCATAGATTCTCAACAAAGAATGGCATATCATTTCTCTCTAGTGGAATTCGTAGCATCAACCCATAGTTTCCATTACATCTATGGGATTGGTTTGTGCCCTTGGGATTTATTCAAATGTAATACACACAAAATATTCTTTCAAATTTCCACCAGTTTCTTGTAGGGGATGAGCTTTTCATCCTTGACCTTGTATTCATCATTGACTTGTTTGATGATCAATTATGAGTCACCAATGACCTTGACATGGTGGATATCCCATTTGATTGCTAGCTTCATCCCAATGATGAGTGCCTCATATTCTGCAATATTATTTGTATAAGGAAAACCAAGATGGAAAGCTTGCATGGTATGGGGTCTCCTAAAGGAGTAATTAGCACTACACCTACTCCCAAACCATGGAAAGTGAAAGATCCATCAAAGTGCACTTTCCACATGAATATTCCTCAATATACATCAATGATGCATCTAGAAAATCCAGACTCACATGGATCTATTCCTGGTAATGGTGCTTCTACTAATTGATCGCAAACACTTGTCCTTTAACCAACTTTTTGGTGTACATACTCAATGTCAAATTCACTTAGTAAAATGATCCAATTAGCCATTCTTCCCGTAAGGGTGGGTTTTGACAAATAGGTACTTGAGTGGGTCAACTTTGGATATAAGCTTGGTTTTAGTATTCAATAGGTAATGGAAAAGTTTTTGGAAGGTAAAAATGACAGCCAGATAAGCTTTTTCAATCTGAGGATAGTTGAGCTCATAAGAAATTAAGGTACAAATGATGAGATAGTACATGGATTTCTCTTTGTGACCTAGGTCATATTGTGTGAGCAACATGCCAATAGAAAATTGGGTAGCAAAAATATATAGTAAAAGTGGCTCACCGGGAATTAGAGGCATGAGGATAGGTGGATTGGCTAAGTATTGTTTAAGCAAAGTGAAGGCCTTTGTTGCTCTGGTCCCCAAATAAAGGAAACATATTTCTTAAGAAGATGGGTGAATGAATGGCATTTTTCAACCAATCTGAAATGAAATGGTGGATGGCTTGTATCTTTCCTTGCAAGCTACAAACTGTTTGATATTCTTGGGAGGAGGCATTTCAGTAATGGTGGTAACTTTAGTTGGGTCTACCTCAATCCCTCTCCATGATATAATGAAGCCAAGTAACTTTCTTGAAAAATATGTAAAACACACACTTCTTTGGATTTAATCTGACCTTGTATTCCCACAGTGCATTCAAGATACACCACAAAATCTCAGGGTGATCTTCTCTCATCTTGGATTTCCCTAGGATATCATCTACATAGTCCTCCATGATGTCATGAATCATATCATGGAAGATCACTATCATTTCCCTTTGATAGGTTGCACCTACATTTTTAGGCCAAAGGGCATTACCTGATAACAAAATGTCCCCCAAGGGGTTGTGAAGGTTGTCTTGTGTTGATCTTCATCTATTATTTTGATCTGATTGTAGCCTGAAAATCCATCCATAAGAGATAACATTTCATATCCTACAGTTGATTCAACAATCATGTCAATATTGGGCAACAGGAAATCATCTTTTGACACCTTATTGATGTCTCTAAAATCTATACAAATTTTGATCCCGATAGGTTTCTTTTATACGGGGACTATATTCAATATCCATTCCAAGTAGTCAATAGGTCTAATGAAGCCTACTACTAGCAATATTTCTAGCTCTTCTTTAACTAGAAGAGCCACCCATGGATGTATTTTTCTGAGTTTTTGTTTGATGGGCTTGGCATGTCGTGCACCACTAGGTTATGCACTACCAAAGTTGGATCCAAGCCCACATATCTTTATATGACCATGTGAATATATCTACAAATTCCCACAGAAGCATGGTAAATGTATTTTTCTCTCCATGCTGAGAGTGAAGCTCCCAACTTGACTATCTTTGGGTCTTCTTCTATTCCAATATTCACATCGATGGTTTCTTCTACTAGCATTTTTGACAAATCCTCCATATGCGTAGGATCGGGAGGAAGGTTGAGATCTTCTTCCAAGGGTCTCTATGATATTTTCACCCTTGGCATGGTCACTTTTCTTGTCCATTGATTTTGTTACTTGTTTGTCAGCCAACGCCTCAAAGAGGTTTTCACTGTGTGACTTGGACTTTTTATTTTTCTTGAGGCTTTTCATTGGAACTTTTTCCCTCACTTTTTCTTAAGTTTTGCTGACCACAAAGCTCAGCTTCCTCTCTAAAATATGCAGGTATCTAAGTCAATGTAGAAACCCTTCTTATGGTCTCCAATTGGAATTGTATCTCGAATTCCCATGAATTCTATAATGGCCTCATCATTTTCAAAGAGGTCCAATGGTATGTGATGTTGTTGGTCCCATTCAACAAGGGAAGGGTAGACAAGGTCAATTTTAGGTTCAAGTGGGGGTTAAGGTAAGGACAAATATGTATCCATGAATAGGTTCGTGGAGGCAAGATCCTCATATTGGCTACAGTGGGAATCTGTGTCATTGTCTAAATAATCGAGCTATCTTCACACTTAGAACAGGTAGTGTCTTGATCATTGGGGTGTGATCCATAGGGTCAATGCTGTCGATACCATATCTTTCTATTTTGAAATGTGGGAGTGGTACTAGTTCTCTTGGTCCTTGCTCATTCTTTCCACATCCTAGACCCTTATAGCCCATAGAATACATCATTCAACTAGACTTCTCATACTCAAGGATTTGGTAACAGTTGGTGAGTGTCCTCCAGGACCCAAGTTGTAGGTGGGTCCAAAAATTTCTCTTCAACAAGTAATCCCCCAGGTAAGAATGTCCCAATAGTTCATTCATCTCTAGGCCATCTGAAATGATAGTTGGGTCACCTCTTGTTTTTGGTGACAAAGATAGGTCTAAAACTAGGAGAGCTTGTTGCACATTGTATTCTCCACAACCATACTCTAGAACTTTCATCTCCCATGAATCAAAAGGAGAAGTAGATGTAGAAGCTTCATGAGTGCACAAAAACTTAGGGAGTCTAAATCTACCCATGATTCCATAGCTTTTGATTGAAGGGGAACAACTATATCATAGAGGGACACATATAGGTACCCTTACGAGAAAAGCTATTGAGATCTCTATAGTGAGCGAAGAAGGTTCTGGATCTCCTTGTATTGTAATAATGTGTCCCTCATGTTTTAACTTGATGCACTTGATGGAATGTTGATGGTATGGCCTGCATGGCATGAATCCATGGTCAGCCAAGAAGCATATTATATGGAAGTTCCAAGTCTAAGACATGAAACTTTGTATTATGACAAGTTGGTCCTACCTCCATTGGAAATGTGATTGTCCTAGTTGATTCCCACTCCACATTTTGTGTCATAAGTGGTTATGGTAATAATATGGGACTCTAGATCTTCTTTTGTATGTCCCAGTTGTTTAATTAGTTTCAAAGTGCATATATTCAACCCTGACCCATTTTCCACAAGCACCCATTTTATTTTCCAATGGGTAACAAATACCTCTATATACAGGGGAAGATTATGTGTGTGATCTTCATTGGGAATTTCTTTGTGATTAAATGAGATGTGTTTATTGGTGTAATGTTTTCCACTACAACTTGTAAATGTGAAGGGTCTATTTCCATTGGCACTCCTACCCCTAGAGATTTTTGTACAAGATGTCTTTATGTACATTTGATATCTTAAGAAGATCCAAGATTGAAATCTTGGTAGATGTCTTCTCAAGTTGTTCTAAGAGGTTATACCGACCATCCTACGTGGGGTTGAGAGAGAGGTTCTGGATCATGAGATGGGCACACCTTGTTACCACAATGTAATCCTTTCCCTTGATCCTAATGGTATTCACATGGTCATTAGAAGAGTGGATACATCCAATGAGTGAATCATAATGATTATTGTCACTTTTGGTATATAGATAGTTTGTAGCTTTGTAACTTTGGGATGACTCTCCTTGATCCAACCTTTTCTCATATGACTTTCCATGTTTAGGGAATGGTTCTTTGAATATTCCCATCTTTTCATTTGGTGTTTGAATTTTCTCTGGGTGTCAACTTCTATCTCTCCATTTTCAATGAGATCTTGGATGTAGTTACAGAAGTCTTAGGCACTTGTCTATCTTGTGTCCCTTGACATGATGCAAATCACAATAGTCATGCTCTTTGTACCATGTTGGTTTAGGAGCATTTTCATCAAAAGGTTGTCATGGGATAAGTCACCATGTGGGTTACATCCAATTGCTTCAATATTGTAGACAAAGGCTCATTGAGAGGAGTGAACGTTCTACATTTAGGTGGTGGTTGAATAGGTCCTTTGGTCAGTTTAAAAGGTTGACCAACTTGGACCATTTGTACTCATTTTGGAATCTATGATTCCATCTCCCACCATGTTCTTTTTTTTGTTAAATATTTTGGATTTTCCATGGGTTTGGCATTTTGATTATCTTTAGAAGGTGATTTGATGGTTCCTTTGGCAATGAGGGATTTTTCTATTTGTATGCCCTTTTCAATGACCTCTTCAAAGGTACAAACACAATGCATTTGCAAATGAAAAGCAATGTCTAGGTTTAGATTAGGCATAAAGATACTCACAAGTTATTTTTCAGAAATGCACAAGGGAAGCAATGGTTATCCCTCGCCATCTTTGCAAGAAGCTAGTGAATGTTTCATTAGGGATTTTTAGTACCACATAAGTCTATCCATGGTTATGTCACTTTCTATGTTGTATGAGAAATGTTGAACAAACCTTTCTACTAATTCAGGCCATGTGAAGATAGACCCACGAGGTAAGTGAGTGAACCATTCCAAGGCTTGTCCCCCTAGACTCTTCGAAAGAGTCATATGAGGTAATTGTCACTATATGCCACTTCTTGGCATGCCATGTAAAAATATTTCACATGATCTCATGGGTCACCTTTCCCTCTGTATTTTCAAATTTTGGCATGTCAAACTTCTTAGGGAAGGGTTGAAGCATCATAGCTTTATCAAATGGATGGGGGCATAGCTCTTCATATTGGTATTTTTGTTATTCCCAACATTACTTTCTTGAAGGCTTGTAAGCATCGCTTTCATGGATTGCATTTCTTGTGTAAGTAATTTCTCTTTAGTAGGAGAAGTAGGGATATATACACGACTATATTCCATATTTTCTCCTTCTTGGTTTTCCATGTGAAGTTCACTAGCTTTGACCTTAGGTTTTGTCTTATGCACATTTTTTTTGTTTCCTTCTATACATGAGATGTGAGCAACTAATTATTGACTAAGGTTTTGGATTTGTTGTTGAATAGTGACTTCTCCCTCAAGAGGTTCTTCTTCTTCTTCATGGCATGGAGGTTGTTCTACATTCTCATGTTCTACTCTAACTTTACGTGGCATCTTGATGAAGGGCATTTTATAACCCACCATATTATCATTTCCTACATTGGACATGGAAGCATGTCCATGTGTTAGGATATCATCCATGTTAATGAGAGGTTGTTCCTCTTCATTAGCCTCATTCGTTGGTGGTATTGTCTCATGTTCTATAGGAATTCTAGCTCCTAATTCCACCACTCATGCTAGCACCCGATCTTTGTTTCTATAAAGGAATTCATCTAACAAGGTGGGGTCAAAGTCAAATTCTACGTGGTGATTCTAACTCATCACCACTATGATCTACCATCTCCTCCACTTCTTTCTCTATGGAAAATAAAGGCCCAAGATCATGGCCAATAAAGGGATTTGACCCTTGTTTGTTTGAAGTTTTCCAAAGTTTGTGTTTGTCTTGTTTCAATGCCTACTTTTTGACTCCTAATCTTGTTTTAGGGGCCATGATGTATGAGAGTTTCACTAAGGTGTTTTTGAATGTGTTCAAAATATATGATTAAGCCTAAGTGAAATGTAAAAATAATGTCAAGAGTTCAAGAATTATAATGAATGTCAAAGTATCAATGTGACAAAGTGATTGCTCTAAATGAATAAGTCAATAGTGATAAACAAGATACAATCACACAATGTTTAGTTCTAGACCAATCAATCAAATGATGTACTTCCTAAGTCTATTTCAAAAAGGTGTAGTTGGTGTTTTAAGATGATTAACAAAAATGTCACTACTTATGTTGAGTTCAAATAAATGAACAAGGCGTAAGTAATAACAAGGAGTTAACATGATCTCCAAACAAAGTATACTAAAATCAAGCCCAAATCCAATCAAGACCTATATTCCAAAAAGTGTCAGTTATGATTGTGAGTGACACAAAAATTCCACCAAGATATGTTAACCAAACTTTGTGAGAAAGTAAGGTATTAATATCAAGATGATATTGATATAACATGCACAAGTGGTAACACTCAACACTTTTCAAAATCGAGGTAGTAATTGAAATCAAACTAAAGCTAGAGTATACCTAGGAATTGTTAAAGTGTATATATATATAACATCACAATATAGATATTTAGGTCAAGTTTACAAGAAACAAGACATAAATACCAAAATTGTAGTGACATGATATAAACAAGATAACCATTCAAAGGAGAATCAAAGTGATGAATCCAAGCCTAACTACGATGATGATCTTGACTTGGGTATCAAGATAAAAAGGCTACCAATGATATGAAAATGTCTCCACACACTTTAGATGTTTAACAACTCAACCACAAAACATGGATGAGCATAAACGGACACAAAAGTGGTGAATACAATCAATTAGCAACACAAGGGTAGTCACTCTTCTTCTAATCAACAAAGTGTCAAAATAAAGTGAAGGAAGTAGATCAATTGGGGTGAAAAATGTTGGCCTCACTTTGGCAGAGTTTCACCTCACCTTAGGGCAAGTGAAAAACTAAGAAAAAGTAATGCTTCACATGTTTCATGATGAATAATGGATCTCAACTCAAATTGGTTTTGATATGGTCCAAGTTGGCTCCTGGTCAAAGATAGCTTCCTAGGTGGTTCACTCAACTAGGTGTCACAAGTTATCTAGATGCGAGCTCGATTTTCCAAGAAAAGTCACACTGACTAATTCTTAGAGTATCTCATGGCTTTACTTTACCCCTTCAAGCACAGTGGCAATAAAAATGTGTCCATCGTGTACTCTCACTGGGGTCATGATATATAAATAACTTTGACACTAAATCTCACAAATGGTAATACTAGTCAAGTAGGTTGTGTGGAGCACTTCCCGTTTCATCCACAAGGTTCCCTCTTGTGTGGACTACTTTGGGGTTCCTAGGACCACCCCCATTGTTGTAGCTTAAGGCTTATGCCAAAGGGGTTATGTCCTAGTTTTAAGTGGATGGGGCATACCCTTATCCAAACCTACAAATACAATGTGATGTTTGTGGTGTGTTTTTTATCTTGTTTAATTTGATGTGGTTTTCTTGAACACCTTTTGGAACCTACATGAAAAACTGTATTAGTAGTTTTGTTTTTCTTGACTCTCCTTTCTTTGACAAGTGTTTTTGGTTCTACACAATGGATTAGTAATTTTCCATACATATAAAAATAATAATAAATGTCATTTTGATTCTCAAGATCATCCTAGAATGCAAGAGAAGAGCATACATGATGACAAAATCCAATTAAGAAACCAAAAAATGGAAAATACTTAATTCAAATGCAAAATACATACATCTTGACCCAATTTGGACATTCTAAACATTTTTCAAAGCAATAAAAGATATAAGAATCATTTATGATTCCCAAGATCACCCCAAAAGACATGAGGAAGAGCATACACGACCTTACTCTTATGATTAAGCATGCAAGGTTTATCCAATGTTTAATATAACCTAAAAAATCATGTAAACATACCCTACAAAATAAAAATTAATCAGATTAAACCTGCAATGATGTTAGCATTTAATGACACAAACCTTTGTAAAAACATGGAATTGACATGCAAGCCTAGACTAAGGTACCTACGTAGGTTAGGGTGTGTGTGCATGGGGTTAAGGTGCATGTGCCTCTCTGTGTAAAACTCAACGGTCTCAGAGAGTGCTTGCACTACCCAAGAGATGCCTGCACTAGGATATATGTGTGTGCTAGGGTATAGATGTGTGTGCATGGGAAGCAAAAATAGAAGGTACAAAAAGCTATGATAGTGCATGTGTGTTGGCCAGAGAGATGCTTTGCATGCACTAGAAAAGGGCATGCCCACCACTAGACAGACACAAAGCATGTGTGCTAGTAGAAGGGTGTACATGTGCATTACCTTTAGGGTGCTGCATGCTAGCTTGATGAGTTTTTGATAATAGAATAAAGGTACAATACTACAACAACGTGTATGTGTGCCAGGATTAGTGCATGCACATGTGGTTTTGTGTGCTTGTGCATGGTTTTGTGTACTGTGTGCCCCCTACAAAAATTACCTGTGATGACATTAAAATATGGCCAAATGATGTAAACAAGTTCAAAAATGCTTCAAATTTTAACATGTTAGCTCAAAATTGACAATAACCCATCAAAATTAAAGCTCTAAATAAGACTCCACACATGTAAGTTTAACAAAATCATAAGAATTTTAACATCATTTTACACATGTGCATATTAAGGGTTAGCCAAATATTGAAATAACAACAAAATTTGAGCTACAATGCTAAGGGACTAAGGATCCATCCCACCGGGTGCCAAATGTGTGCAAGAATTTGTTAGCTATGCAAAAGAATTAGAACTAACACCTAGTAGTCCTAAAACAAAGCTAAATCAAAACCTCAATGCACCATCATGCTTAGAGCTTAAACAAGACTAATCTACCAACATCCTTGCATTAGAACATGAATAAATATTCAAACTAACATGTTAATCCATTAATCTCTATCTCTATTGAATGTTAATCAAATGAAATGAACCTATTTAGATCCTTAGCAATCAAAGGTTTGATTGTATGTTTGAATCCCAAGGTTTTCAAGAATGGAGTCTTGTCAATCCATGGCTACAAGACCATTTGACATATCTCCATATGACTTCAAAACTTGGATGGATGAATGCAAGAAATGAAGATAGCTAGTTCTTCCAATGAAGAATACTCTAAGATGATGAAAATGGCTATAGCTTAGGCTCTATGCTCATTTAGGTGTAAGAAGAAAGGTAGGAGGAGGGCTCTTTATATATCCCAATGGATAAAATAATCTCTACATCCCTTTACATGTGGGATAATAGAGAGGTTGGGTTAGTTGTGGATAAGGAAGGTTTAGGGAGGGTTGAGTCAACCTTAGGAGAGTTTAATTTGTCCTTTAGTGACCCATGGGAATTGAGGGGTCTATTAATTAACCAAAGTGATTAATTAATAGGTGTGCAAGCTTATAGAAGCTTTTTAGAGGAATAATTAGCATGATTTAGACTATGGGAGGAATTTAATCAAATAAATGATGAGTGTTGTTCTATTAGTTGTAGGTGACATGTATTGGAGCTTGATTATGGACACATATACCCACACACCGACGTGTGGAATATGCCCATCAACATACTTATGGGTGGAGGGATGTTAGAGCATTTGAATGATATTACGGCTGAGCATGCCCATTTGTTTGATCTAGTTACCATGGTAGTAGCGATGTGTACCTAGATACTGAGTGAGAGGGAAAAGGAATGCTAGGAGACATGACAAGTTAGGAAGGTGCAGGTGGTAGTAGTTTAGCATAGGATATTTACACAATTCCTCATATTACAGAGTCACTTTGCGGAGCGATCTCACCGAGAATTTGTTATTACGTAGGCAAGTAGAGAGTTATATGGACCTTGATTAGTGGCATAGAGTTATCGGCGAGGATTATAGTTCTAAAGAACTTGTAGTACCAAATATTGACAGAAATGATGAGATATGATTTGTATTGATGTATTCGATGTAGCATTTTCCTCCTAGTTAAGAGATGTTTTGTAATTGTGATTGTAATTGATATATATGGACAAATTTATTGACTTCGTGATGAGTATATTTGTAGTGGATTGATGTTATGATGTGATGATGATGTATGTGATTGTTTTTTCTATATATGATGTTTGATGTGTTGAATATTTTTTTATTTGTTGAATTGATTTGTAATGTATAATTGTTGAATAATGAGTAATGTAATGTAATGATGGTATAATATAGTATAGATGTATGATTTTGTGAATGAAATGTGATGAATGATCAATTGTCGTATAAAAAGTGTGTTATAGTCATTATAGTGAGATGAAGAACATGTTAGTAAGATTAATGTATTTGGGATATTAATGATGCCCCACTTATAGATGATGAGGTTCATTTAGATAAGACCCTAAGCGAAATCAAGAATGAACCATGTAAAGTAAGAGTGTGTCATCGGGAAATGATTTGATAGAGTGCAATAGATGAGTTGATAGAGCGGGTGAAGAGAGGTTTTTATTGTAAGATATCCCTTAATAGTCATGTAATAACCATAAGAACACAAGTACATCATCTGGGGTAACGTGATAGAAATCACCTACCAAACACCAAGGCGGTGCAAAGTGGTGGAAGTATATGGAATGAAATGAGTGGGAGCATATGAACTGAACCAATGTCATGTGGAGTGGTGGTGGGAGGTGAAAATATTGAGGGTTTTGGAATCCAATGTGAATCAGTAGCATGATGCGATGGATGAGGTGTATTAGGTGTATGAGATGGTACAATGATGTATGGACACAATGGAGAGTGGGTATGCGTGATAACCTATGGAGATGGTCGAATAATAACCTTAGCACTAAATGGAGGATAAAACTAAACCAACATAATAAGTCATTGATGATGAGGAGATATGGACAGCTCACATGAGACAGATCCAAAAAATAATGCCCTTATCCTCTATTTGTTGCAATCTATCATGAATGGCCAAGAAATCATTGTCCTTATGGCCATTGATACGGTGATAATTACAATAGGGTCGATCACACTGATGGTGTAAATGATGCTATGGATGATGATGATTAGAGGGTAAGAAAATTAAATGTCTGTCGAGTAAAACACTTAGCACATCATGTGTCTGAGAATGATGAGAGAAATGTAATGGCTCACGTGAAACAGGTGTAGAATATTGAGGTGTAGCCTACCACGAGAATAGGTGAAGAAGGATTTTTTTGTGATGTAGTAGTTTGAATTTACTTATGAGGAGGAGATGGAGATCGTGTATAATGCTCAACTAATGGATATGGAGAGGAACTAGAATATGCAGTAGTAGCAATAATGGGTGGAGGATTTATAACATGTGTGGCAATGAGGTATTGTTCTAGATCAATGACTCTATAGCATATAAGCATGAATGATTCACATGTATCATATTGTAATCTTTATTTAAGTGCGGGAATCAAACCATGACAAAAGATAAATTTCTTCTCTAAATCGATAGGTTGGAAGACTAATTGGTGCATACAAACATTGAATCATAAGATGTAATCCATGATAGGTTTTATTTTCCTTGATGTAAATTAGGTAGATGATCATAAGTAACTCTAGGGCCATTTTTGATGATAAAGCAACAAAGAAAAGCTTCTTCCATATCACAATAAGTGCTAATAGATCCAAATGGTAGATGATTATAGCATTTCAATGCAACATCCATAAGACTATGTTGAAAGGCCTTTAGTAATAAGTGATCATTAGAATGTGAAGTCATAGCCATATGATAATGCTTGAGATGTAAGTAGGGATTTCTAGTACCATTGAAACATGAAAAGGTAGGCATGATAAAATCCTTAGGAAATGCTGAATTATGAATCTTCTTAGGAATAGGGTTGTCATGTAATGATTTATTATCAATGGAATCATAGTAGGCCTTTCTTTCTAAGGTGATTGATTGAACCTGAGATTGTAAATGACCCCCATCATGCATGAGAGACAAGATGTCCTAGGAAGGAATAGTAAAAATGGAAATAATGTGTTAAGCAAATTGTAACTTGCCATTTTTAGTAATCAAGGGACATTAAGAGGAGACAAAGGATATTACGATACTAAGGGCACACTAGGTGTAGGTGCCAAAGAATCTATAGGTGGTGAAGGAAATGTAACATCCGTTGAAGTGGTAGGATTAGCATTGGAAACATCCCTAGGAGATGAAGAAATGGATGATGATGGAGTGATATGAGGTGAATTTGTAGGAAGAGATGAACTAATAAATGGAGATGAATCATGAACAATATTATATATAATTTCAAGAGAATATGACAATGGAGCGGGAGACTCACACTCGAGTAGTATCTAAATTAGTAGAATCATGAATATTAATGGCTTCATCAAAATCGAGATAGAGACTCGAGATATGAATATGTCATTAATAATATCGTTAATTAGATAATCAACATAGTATGAAGGATTATGCGAACTAGCACATGATGGATTATGAGAAGCAATATTAGAAATAGGAGAAGCGTGATATTTAGTTATATTAGTGGTCTTACTAGTAGGAGAATCAGTATTCACGATGTACCATTTTCGAGACCAAGCATGAAATCAATAATATAATCATCTAGAATTTCCTTGGAAATGTGATAAAGATGATCCTGACTAACTTTATAACATGGTGTGCAATGAGTGAAGCTCATCATGATATAGGTCATGGTGTGCATTCATGGGCTAATATTTGTTGTTGAATATGATCGACATAATAACATCACGATATAGGGAAGTAAGCTCAGTTATAATTGCCTCATCATAGATGTGATTAAAATTAACACTAGGCACGATTATCCAAGGAGGAGAATGTTAAGTGTGGAGCTTAATTGATTTATAGAAAGCTTGTTTTTACATGGTGTTTGATTTGAAAGTGACCAGCATCGGTCGTGAAGTAACGGCATTGGTCATATAGTGACCAAAGCATCGATTAGTTATCAACTAGCATGGGTTAGGAAGTGACCAGAATTGATCGAGTTGTGATTGGCATCGGTCAAGTAGCAATCGGACATCGGTCAACCTATGTGAAAGTGATTTTTTTTTTTGGTGGAGAATTAGAATAAATATTTTTCTTTAAAGATGATTTCTTGATTGTAAAAGCATAGTTAGTTTCCCAAAATAGATATATATGCATGTATGCATTGTATGAGGGTATGAGAGAAGAAAATAGCAATTATTTACATATTATTTTTCTTGGTGGGCAAGAAATAATATCTAAGTGAGGGAAAATATTGAACATCCTATGAGGTGTTGGAAGACAATAGATCTTCATTGTATTTCCTTTGTAAAGCATTGAATAATAATTTTGGTTGTTTCTTGGTGGATGTAGCCCACACTAGGTGAACCATGTTAAATCTGGTGTTATCTTTCTCTTGTTTATTTTATCTTCTGGTTTATTTCTGCATTCATTGCTTGTATGCTTTATCTAATTTTAGATCTGATGCAACACTATTATATGGTTAAACCCCAATAACTGGTATTAGAGATTTATTTGGAGGTTTTGTGTGTTGACAGGATTTACTCACGAAGGTTTTCTGATTGAGTGGGAGCATAGCAATGGCAGAAGATAGTAAATACCGAGTAGAGAAATTTGACGGTCATAATTATCAACTATAGAAGATGCAGGTGGAGGATTATTTGTATCATAAGGATCTATACTTATCATTGGATGAGCATGCATAGCCAAACACAATGACTGATGAAGAATGGAAGGTTCTTGACAGAAAGGCTATGGGATCTATAAGATTGAGCACAAAGCATTGATGGCTTTGAATTTTACATATGTAAAAACCACAGTAGAGTTGATGAAATATTTAGCAAATTTGTATGAAACTCCTAGTGCTTCAATAAGGTTTATTTGATGAAAAAAATTATTCTAAGATGCAAGAAGGTGGATATGTATCTAATCATTTGAATGATTTACGGAATATTGTAAATTAATTAAATCGGTAGAAATTATATTTAATGGTGAAGTGAAAGCACTTTTATTCTTATGTTCTATGTTAGATAGTTGGGATAACTTGGTAATGGTTGTTAGTAATACAACGTCTGCTGCTAAATGTTTGAAATTCGATAATGTGGTTAGTGTAATCCTTAGTGAGGAAATACGTAGGAAAAGCTCAAGAGAAGCATCATCTGGAAATGCTTTAAATGTAGAAAGCAAGGGAATATCTAATGAGAGATCATCAAAGAGCAAGAAGAATGGGAGATCAAAGTCAAGAAATGGTAGATCTAGATCCAAGTACAGAGATTTACTTTGTTGGAATTGTGGAAAGAGAGGACACGTAAAGAAGGAGTGTTGGTCCAAGGAAAACAAAGAGAATACATCAGACAAAGGTAAAGAAAAAGGTAAAGAGGAAAATGTTGCAAGTGAGGTAAAGAAAGATGCCCTTATTCTCTCCTTGGATAATAAATTAGAATCTTGGGTTTTAGATTTTGGATATTCTTTCCATACTACCCCTAATAAGGGTTATTTCATAAATTATGTTTAGGGTGATTTTGGAAAATTTTATTTAGGAGATGATGATTCATGCAATATTACTAGTAAGGTGATGTTTATCTAAATCTATAGAATGAAAATCCATGGGTATTGAAATATGTGAGGCATGTGGCAAGCCTCAAGAAAATCTAATATCTACAGGGAAACTAGGTGAATATAGATGTGTGGTTACATTCACAGCCGATTCTTGGAAGGTTACCAAGGGATCTCTTATTTTGGAAAGAGCTAAGAAAGTAGGAACTTTATATCTATCTACCTCTGTTACTAATTCATTTTCTACGTTGTGTTATCTACTATTGATTCAGATGCACCCATGTGGCATAATAGGCTAGGCCATATGAGTGAAAAAGGAATGAAAATATTAAAGGCTAAGGGTAATTTATCATATTTGAAACAATTAGATCTTGAATTTTGTGAGCATTGCATATTTGGAAAGCGAAGAGAGTGATATTTCTCAAGGTTGGGTCAAAAAAGGAGTAGAAATTGGAGCTTGTACACTCAAATGTGTGGGGACCAAATCAGGTAGATTCTATTGGAGGATCCCAATATTATGTGACTTTCATTGATGGTGCCATAAGGAAGGTGTGGATTTATTGTATTAAGCATGAATCTGATGTTTTTGAGACTTTTAAAAGGTGGAAAGCTCTTGTGGAAAATGAAACAAACTTAAAATTAAAGTTCCTTAGATCTGACAATGGTGATGAGTATTGCAGCAAGGCTTTCAATGATTATTGTTTAGTGAATTGAATACAAAGAGAAAGAATGGTTCCTAGAACTCCATAGGAGAATGGAGTTGTAGAAACAATGAACAGAATAATCATGGAATGTGCTAGAAGCATGAGGATACATACCATTTTGCCTTTGAATTTTTGGGCGATAGCGGTGGATACAAAAGATACTTAGTCAATCATGGGCCTTCAACAAAGACCAATAGTGGAGTACTAGAAGAAGCTTGTGCGGAAAAGAGGTATATTTTTCTTTTCTTAGAGTTTTTAGCTCAGAATATTTTGTACATGTTGATAGGGAAAATAGGAAAAAGATGGATGTTAAATCTAAGAGATATACTTTCATTGGTTATGGTTCTAGTGATTTCAGATATCATTTTTGGGATTTAGAAGATTCTAATATTGTTAGGAGTTGTGACATTTATTGGAATGAAAAAATAATGTACATGGATCAGGTTTTGGTGCCTAAACATGAACAGGTTGATGATATTTTGAAGGAAAATAAACTTTTAGACCTAAAACAGACATCCACAGACACCGATGTCGGTTCTACAGAATTTGGTTCCAAATCGGGCTAATCGGTATCAGTAGATAGGATCGGGATCGAATGATAACTACTAGAACTGATTTCAAAGACTCCTCGAACCGATGGCGGTGAGGTAACCGTGTAGTCGGTAGGCGACAGAGGAATTGTGATCAATTATAGAACCATAGTTGGTATCGGGAGACCAATGTTGGTCACCGATGATCACCGACATGAACATGTAATAGGCAATGAGAATGAGCCCCAAACACCCCAGATCTCAGTGATAAGGTCACAAAGAGTAAGTAGACCTCTAGAGAGATATGACTAAGTGGACTATCCTCAAAAACCCTTAAAAAGAAAGATTCCAATGAATGGGTCGACTGTCCTCATCTTCAAAATGGATGGACTTATGACTAAGTGTTGCACTACATCTCAAACCTAATTTAGTTCTATGTGTTTGTGTGTGCAATAATGTTCCTACGGTGCCCTAACGCCAATGACACCAAAGTAACGGGCAATAACTAGATAAAAATGTAAAATGGTGGATGGAATAGAATAGAATCCCCTTCCTATGCAGTGTGTGTATAGAATAGTGCCCAAATGTAGTCCCTTTCTCTATGTAGATAGCTATCCCTTAGTAAAAACAATATGCCCCTAAGATAATATGTATGTTGTGCTTATATAGGGATCTCTTATTGAAATTTCAACACTAATGACCCAACATGCCAACTAGTGCCTAGGGATATGTGAGGGAGAATTGAGAGGATTGACATAAAATATATAAAATAAAACAAGTGTGACAAGGACCATTACACCTATAAATTAGGACCAAGGTGCCCTGGTGCCCTATTCAAATACTAGTGACCTCAACCGAGTGAACACCGATAGATAGGGATCCTGAGTACAGACACTGAATTATGCAGTGAGTGAAAATGTGAAAGATAGACCAAAATAAAATACTAACTAGATAGACAACTAGACTATGGGAGGGTTCATCAATGAATAATTTTCGTACTCAAGATCTATATATAAAACAACAAACTTGGTGGTATAAAATAGTAAAAAGTGTGTGATTTTGTGACTTTAATAAGTTCACTATGTTGAGTGACCATCGAGGTTAGTCTAACTCCCCATGTTGTATCTTTATTTTTGGATTTGATGCATTTTCATGGGTTTTTAGGTCAACTTATATTTTATAGGTTACAGGTACACTCGGTGATCAAGGTGTGACATACAAATTGTTGGGGTGTGGAGCATGTTTTTAGTCTTCTGGAATCAACATTGAAGTGTTAGAGTTCAAACGGTTAAGTTTGGAGACTTCAGGAGCATTTTGTAGTCATATGTTATTTTGTAATGCAAAATTACTACATATTTGAGTTTAACGGTGGTCAATTATCTATTTTCATAGTGACGGATTTTCATCCATGAGAATTTGAAAGGTCACAACTTTTCAAGTCACGACTTTTTCAAATGACTTTTTCTAGGGTCACTTATAGAATTTCCTAGAAGGATTTTAATCTTATAAATAGAGGTATTAGGGGAATCCTAATGTACTTGAAGTGATCAAATATATCTTGTAGCATCCTATTTCATGATTACAAAAGAAGGGGAAACTATATATATATCAATGTTCTCTGTTCTAAATTCAATATTTAGAACCACATTAAATTTTTTAATCAATCCTACAACAGTAACCATATGTAGTTGTTATGACTCATCGTAAAACCGATCTCTCATATTTCATTTCAATGATGACTCAGTATAGAACCGATCTCTCGTGCTTCATTCCAATGATGACTCAGTATAGAATCGATCTCTCATATTTCATTTCATTGTATACTCAGTATACTTGTGGTTCCCTTTTCATTTAAGGGATCATCAAGTGCAACTGACTAAGGGCTTATCTAGGTACTTATTATGAGTACCCATCCTATATCCCGCACCTTAGTCTGGTGAATTTAAGACAACACAACCAAAGTAACTTGTGATACTTTGGCAAAAGTTTCAAACATGTTTTTCATGCCTATATTCCAAGACGACATACTCATCATGAAGGAATATGTCTTTCACCACACTTGAAACTGTTATCTTGATTAGAATTTCTTAACCTATGTCAATATTTCCCATTTCCTTGTTAGACACTAAGAAGAGATAGACCCCATGCGCTAGTGCAGATAGTCTTCTTGTAGTGACTAAGAGTAATCAAGTGTGTTGAAATCAACCCCCATCATTTCAAATCCACTCCCTCACTCACAGTAAATGCAAGTTGACATCGACCGTAGAACATGGCTCATTACTGCCTAGTGTATAGCAATAAATTGAGCTCCCACTCTGATATGGCCTCTATTTGAGGGGTTGAACCGATTATTGTGTCATAATGATTGCTCCATAGTAACCACCTAATGAACCCCATCATTAGATGGGTATTGTGTAGTAGTTGTTATGTTGCAACATCCCATTAAGTCCCAGAAATCTAAACCTCCCTTCTTAACAAGTTCATTAATCCCTTTAATTTGCATCTTGTTAATCCCACCCTAGTTAATTTCAGCCTTTAGGTGTCATTCCTAAGGACTAACTCAGGTTCTATCAACATTCCAATAAGGAATGTTATGTTTCTACTTAAATCAATACGAAGGATCTGTAGATTTATTTCTTCTCATTACTTAATCTCCTTTGAGTATGAAATCTCCTTTAGTTGACTAAGAATCTTAGAAACATATTAAGTATATTGTAGGAAGAAACCACATACATCCAAACATACTTAGGAGCATTTTAAGTTCATTTCCTTTACTCCAATGGGTTCTATGCTTTCAACCCGCAATAGCTCTTCTTGACTTACATTCACTTTCCTATAAGTCATTCAACTATTCGAATGGTTATAACTTAGTTAAACACTATCCCCTAAGTATAACTCATCTAGGATGGAAGGATATTCCACATCCACCTCATAACCTATTTGGAGGGTTCATTCTGTTGCCAAATAGTGGACAACCCCCTTTATCAAGGCTTCATAACATAATTACATTATGCATGTAAGTCAAATATGTATCATATTTATGACTTCATTATTGCAGCAAGAAGAAATTTGTTCTTAATGCCTTAAAGGTTAGTTCAAGTTATACATCTAACCCCATGTTATCATTCCTATCCTTCTTGAGTACAATTCCTTTTCATTATTGTACTTATTCATCCATTAGGATAGATAGATTGCATTATAGTATAATCACTTAGATCCCTTTTTACAAGATAGGTTCTTATATGTACTTAATAAGATTAAGTACTCTTTGTGATTATCCCTAAGGTCTGAATCCCTTTACTATTAGTCATGCAACCCTTTTTATTTTATATTGTTCCTCATAAAACAGTCATACAAGCATTGTTCGTAATGGTGTAATTAAGCATAGTCATTCATAACTTAAATTCCACAACATATAACTTGTTTAAATATAACTTATTTGTTATTGTCTTAACCAAATGATTTTAGTAATTAAAATTTATAATAGCCAATAACTATTTCATAGATAAGAAATTATATTTATACCTTTCATACATGTCATTTAAAAGGCAATGATTCCTATCTATTCCCTTTTTCCTCATATTCAAATATTATTAATCAATTTCATGAAGTAGAGCAATGCATATCATCGTTTTCCCTACAAGCTTACTTTTTAACCGAAATAACTCTTTAAATTGAAAACACCATTCATACATAACTAATCCAGTCAAGAGAGAATGATTCAAGCAACCACTTCAGTCATTTCCAATTTAAGATGTCAAATCAAGTAGATAAGAAGTAATTCAAATTATTTCAACAGTTTACATAACTGCGGCCTCAAGCCTTAAACACTTATTCACAAGAATAGTTCAGTAAATGAAACATAACTTTTCATCAAACTATATTTCTTTAATCAATAGAATAAATGTAGCTTTCCATAAGTCTCCCTCTTTTCCTTTTTCATGAAATTTATCTACAAGAGCGTTAGCATCTATCAATTCATTTGAACTGAGCATGATAGAAGATAAATCCTTGGAACCATATGTTCTAACTAAAAAATTTGAAAAGGAACACTGATTATTAATAGAAATCAATCAAGGGTTCGAAAGATATTTTCCTGTTTGAACACTTCAGAAGTACCATACTCAAGTTTATCACAAAACCCTGCAATGTTAGCATCTAACTATCCAAACAAGTCTTATTTCTATCAACTAGAAGACTATCAGCAAACAAATTTAACATTCATCCATTATCTAACCAAACAGTAACCCCAAAATATACAAGTATACATTCTCGCTTAAGCAATATCACACCAATAAAGAAAATCCAAGTATACATAATAACATATAGACACAAAAGAGTATAAATTCCTTACCCATGCAGCCCATACTACATGGTTAAAACATTTTACTCAAATCCAATCAATTATATTCAAAAATGAATTCCATTCCAACAGTCCAACAATCTAAAGGTTTGATAGGATTTATATAGTTGAGCATAAGGATAACATCAGCAAGATCTCAAGGTCCAAACCCATCTTAACTTATCAGACAAGCAATCCATACAATAACAACTTGGCTTCAACCAATTTAGAGTGCATGCAAGTATTTGGAATACGCAATACATATAATCATCAAGGAGATAGTATTAAGTCAATATAAGTATCCCATACATGACTGGTAAAGAATCATACCTAACCAAATACATCATTCAAACTAAGAAACAAAATGATTCAACCAAGGTAGAGAAATCTCACAATCAAACAACCTTTCAAACCGACTAAATGATATCCTTGATCATCTTCATATGATCAAGGATTGATAAGAATTTAGACTGATCAACACTCAAGAAAGTTTATAAAACCATCCAACTAGTCCAGGTTAAGGTTCCAACCATACAACCTAACCATTTAAGATCATTAAAAACAGTGATCAAAACTTGGACATACTAAAAGATATAATAGTTTAGCATATTATTTGCACACTAGAAGTCTACCCAAAGATCTAAATAGTTCACAAGACAATTCACAATAACCCCTAGGTAGACATTAAACTTCCTTGGTTTGAAATAGTCATTCTTTATAGGTCCATCTTACCACAAGACCATTCGCATTGTCCTATCCAACACTACACCAAACCATCTACCCTGACAGTATAGAAGCAAATATAACAGTCACCATGATGAAATAGAAGGACCCAAAGTTCATATGACCCGAGAAATGGATAACCCTCCATGGTTTAGTGAAGCAAATCTGAATGGATAAATCGAAGAACATTCCAGTGACCTACTTACACATAATAGAGAATGCAATTAATCACAATGGGTATGAACAATACCTAGAAGCTTCAGTTAATATATAACCTGACCTAGGTTATTAAAATCTCAACAAACTTTTAAAATTGATCACAGAATAATACAACCGAGACCATACCTAACTAGGTTGAGAAACAACTCACCCATACAAGGGTGATCAAGAAGCAAAATCCCCATGAACTCACAGTTACATTGATCACGAGTTCAAGTATTCAAACAAGATTCAAAAATAGACCCAAGATAGATAGTAATATCTTTAAATGACACCAGTCTAACTCGACTGAGTGCTCGAGTTCCCACTTGACACACAACACATGGTCATTATTTTCTTTAAAAGATAAGAACATACAATTCCATAACCATTGAAAACTAACAACACAGAGATCGATAACAACACTGCAAAACCCATTTGTAAAATATATGCACATGTAACTTAAAAATACACTTATTATTTCCATCACAGTCATGGTGAGTTTATTTCAAAACATCCAAACCAATCATGTGAAGAAAATTGGAATTTCAACCATAATATAACAAGTATACATTCATGCAAGATCAAAAACCGTTCAATGACTACTTACCAAGTAAAAAATTCCATTTTATTGAGAAATAATAAAAACCCAAGAACCCCAAAATACTTTCTATAATAATCGAGTTCTTTTTACAAACTAATTAGATAGAGCAAGTTTTTACAAGGGATTAGATCCTATCATGCCTAGTAGAGCTTCTCGAAGTCTTCTTCCAGCTCCCAAGATCCTTCTTCTAACTCCACGATAGCTTCTACAAATCAAGGCAAATCTTCTCAAAACTTTCTCCACCTTTCCACTAGAATCTTCCCAAACAGTCTCTCCATGAAACAAAGAAGCAGAGATTCAAACCAAAATTAAAAACTAGTTCAAACACCCAAAACCTCCATTTGTAGAGTGAGAAGGAGAGACAAAATGACCAAATGGAAATCCAAAAACAATACTACCTTCACCGAATCCGACATGTTTTCCCCTAGGCAGTTTGGAACAATTTTCCAAATCATCAATTCTTGTCATGATGGTCTATTCATCCCGCCAACCCACCGACTTCCTCCAACTTCCTCTAGGTTAGCTTCTAACTGTTTAGCCAACCAAACAACCTTGTTAGAGTCATTTTTAGCAACCTTGCCAAATTCAAATTTGGCTTACCACTAAGGAGTGGCGGTGTCTGCCATTAATGAAAATTAAATCAAAGCTCCAAGTACATGTAAGGGTGGCAAAAACCACCAAATTTCCATTTGACCATGTATCCCCCTTCCCAATGCCAACCAGGGTCAACATCGAGCTAGGATCTCGAGTCCCTTTCCATCATAGGTTATGGCTTAGATTAAAATTAGCAATATTACAATTAGGAATAAATCATTTAGGTTAGGTTCTTAGGAAATCAACTTAATTCATATGCCTTAGGTCTAGGTTAGACCATTAGGAATTCAATTGTTATCAAAACATTTGTCATATAATAGGATTTAATAAATACCACAACCAAACCTTACCAACAAGGCTATGTTTTTCAAATGGAGTAGTGCTACTTGAGCTATCTCTCAACACCTTACAGCCCTCAATACAGGATTGAATCATAGGAAAACTAGAACAAATCACCAAGATCAATTAGTATAAATTGATAATCCACAAACAAATGAATAACGTAATCTCTTGCATTAATCAAAATTGCAGATTGAATTAAGGGAATTTATTGGATCAATGAAACTAATCCAAGGTATTTTATTAATCGATTCTCAATAATAATAATAATCAATTATTATTGACTTAGGATAATTTTCCAATTTTACCAGCTTACTAAATAGTTCCAAGATGAGATTCAACTTTCCACAAGATGAAGACATCTAGTTAATTTTACAAACCAATTAAGTAAACATCACAATTCAAGAGTACATGGAAATAAATGGATTATTAATCACACAAATCCCAACTGAGATAAAAATTAATCTAGCAACATGATTTAATATGTTCTACAGAGCAACAACTCAAGAAAAATCACATGTCAATGTTGTAATCCATTTCACAATGAGCAAGTACAGATGAAAGGATGGCAGAGGTGTTACATTCTTCCCCTCTAAATTATCATCATCCCGATGATTATCTTAATTCCAAATAGTTTATCCATAAAACAGTTTAATAAGAATTATTTAACCATACGATTCCTTAACAAAAAACATAATTTAATCCAAAAATTTAGTTTTCCAATGGTATAACAGCACCAAGGCTGTAATAATACTCAAAAAAGTATTTTTCTCAAAACAACAATTTCAAAATCAGTTGCAAGTCAAAATGATTCAAGTTTTTGGAAGAAAATGAAATCTTTCTACTAAAACAAGTGAGGAAAAGAAACTTTCATGTCCTCTAAATTTTCCCATGTTGCACTTTCTTCATTAAACTGATCCCATTAGACCTTACATTGTCCAATTTCACAATTATGCAAGTGTAACTTGTGGGTTTCCAACTCTAACTAGTTCCACCACGATTACCCCTGGGTCTTGGACCTGTAAGCAATTCCAGTTTAAAATGTGTGATAAGTCTGAAACATATTTATTAAGTAAAGAAATATGAAAAACATCATGCATCTGTGCCAATGAGGGACGTAATGCAACTTGGTAGGCCACAGGATTGACTATTTCCATAATCTCAAAGGGGCCTACATAACGAGGTGACAACTTGGATGACTTGCCAAAGGTAATCGAGCTCTTTTTAGGCTTGACTCTTAGAAAAACTTTATCACCAAGTTCAAATTTCCTTTTGACCCTTTTTAGGTCTGCATAGCTTTTTTATCTATCAAGACCTCTTTTAATATTTCTCGGATTAACTTTACCTATTGTTCCATTTCAGAAAGCATCTCAGGCCCAATTACTTCTCTATCCTCAATGTTATCCCAACTGATAGGGGTCCTACACCTCCGCCCATACAAATCCTCGAAAGGTTCCATTTTTAGAGAAGAATGGTAAGTGTTATTGTATGCAAATTCAACCAAAGGAAGATATTCTTCCCATTTGTATTGTTGATCCATGCAGTACATCCTAAGCATATCTTCAAGAACCTGATTCACTCTTTTAGTTTGTCCATCCATTTCCTGGATGATAAGCAAAGCTAAAGTTTAGCTTTATTCCCAAAGATGCATTAAGAGTTTTCCAAAATATTGAAGTCATTCATGGGTCCCTATCAAATATTATCAACTTAAGAACACCATGTAATCTGAAAATTTCTTGAACAAACCTTTTTATAAGAACTGGTGATTTATCTTTCAGATTTCTAGCAATGAAATGAGCCACTTTAGTTATTTTATCAACCACAACCAAAATAACATCATGCTTATTTCTTGACATAGGCATCCCTTGAACAAATTCCATACTTATAACCTGCCATTTAAATTGTGGTATGTTATGAGGGTACAATAAACCAGTTGGGTGCATATGCTCATCTTTCACACGTTGGCATTCTAGGAAATGAGACACGTAATTCAAGATATATCTCTTCATCCCTTTCCAAAATATTGTTGTTTAACATCAGCAAGCATTTTTTCACCCCGGGATGTCCAAAGTAAGGTGCATTGTGAAATTTAGTCATCACTTTCTTCCTTAACTCATTTCCTAGTGGCACATACACTCTATCCTCATACCTTAGAATTCCTTCACCATCTAACTGAAATCCTTTGTACCTCACATCCTTTGGATTTGCACCCAGGGTTATTTTTACCTATTGAAAGTCTGGATCGACATTAAGGTATTTCTGACCTCATCCTTAAACTGAGTTCTCAAAGTCACAAGTGCAGAAATATATTTTCTACAACTTAGTGCATCACCACTCTATTTTCTTTGCCTTTTATGTAGTTGATGTCAAAATCATATTGAGATAAGAACTCCAACCATCTCTATTGCCTTGAATTTAAGTTAGGTTGAGTGAAGATATATTTCAGCCTAAGATGATCAGTTTTCAACTCAAAGGGTTTCCCTAAGAGATAATGTCTCCAAACTTGTAGTGCATGTACTATTGCAACAAGTTCTAAATCATGAGGAGCATAATTTTTCTCATGCACTTTAAGCTTCCTTCTTTCATATGCTATCACATGATCATTTTGTAGCAATATACCCCCAATCTTTCCCTAGAAGCATCCAGGTAGAAGAGTGATCTGCTCTCGGATTTTAGAAGTTTTTCTAAAACTAAAGAGTAGGGTTCTCCTATGGTAGTATATTTTCATTGCTCCCGCTTTAAGTGGAAAGCCTGAATAGGAGAAAGATTGGAATAAGGCTTTGATTAGTTGGATGGGTGAGATGGGTCGGCTTTTAAAACTCACTGCGTTGGCATATCCTGTTACTTTAGAGTAATTATTTTGTGATTTGGAAGAAAAAGAGATATTGTTTGATTTAATCGTAGTGTTCTTATTATGCAATTGTATCTTCTTCTCTTTAATGGCACAAATTTTAAGTTTATGGGCCATGGTGAATGCCTCGTCAAATGTCTAGAAGGTTTTAACATGGAGATTTGGCAAGATATATCTAGCATAAGCTCTAGTGAACAACTCTATTAACTCGGTTTGAGGTAGTTGGAATGTGATTTGGTTGATCAAGATCTCACAACGAGTGACAAAATATGTGATAGATTCATCTTCGTATTTTCATGTTGAGTACAAGTCGGTCATGGTGACATTCTTGACAATGTTGGTAGAAAAATTTTCTAGGAAGGCTTGAGCTACTGATTGAGCGAAAAGATGGAATGCCTAGGTAAAGCAATATACCAATCAAAATCAGGTCCCATTAACGACATTGGGAATGTTTGCAAGAGCAAAGCATCATCATGAGTGATCAGATAACACACATGTTTAAAATCTGCAAGTATTGTTGTGGGTCTTATTTGATGTTAAATAGGTTGAATTTAGAAATTTCCCTTATGGGGAGGGTATGGAAGAATTGGAATAGACAGGTGAATGGGCTCATTGAAAATCTTATCATATGTCAAAGAGTTACATGAGATGGAGACGGATGCTTCCAATGCCTGCATCTTGTTCATCATCATTTTGATAAGATCATTGGTAGGTTGTGATGACTAGGTACCCCTTGTAGTATAAGGGGGTATATGAGAGAGGGTATGACATGGGTGGCATCCCGGTATGTAGTGGTTCGAGTATGAAAATTGTGAGGAAGGAATGTAAGTCGAATAGATGTAAATGGAAAGTATCCTAAATAAGTGATAGATGAAATAGAGGGTTGTTTTGGAAGGGAGTAAGGGATCCCAACCCCATTGGTGGCTGAGATGCAATAGGTATATGAGAGGTGGTGGGTATAGATAGACCTACATTCAATGCGGTTGATAAAGGCATGGTTGACATCGTAGGAGTGACGGACATCAAATGTGTGATAGATGTCATAGGTGCAGCTGATATCATTATGTAGGGTCAAGTGGTAAACCACGTGTGGTAAGGTGGAAGATGGTAAGGCTAAGCTAGTAGTAGTTGATGTGGAAGTGGGTGTGAGGGTAGGAGGAATGGACATAGGCATGTTGTATACAATATTCCTGATGAATCATGGGTAGATGAATGAGTGAGATAGTACTATAGAGTAGAAAGGTTATGATCAAGGAGACTCATGAACTCCTCATCACCAATGGGTATGGAAAGAGCATGATTGAGGTCCATGTGTGATGATATTGAAGGGGGTAATGTGATAGGTAGGAGTGGCTAGCGAATAAGGTGAAACATGAGAGTGTTAGCTTGTTTTAGGTTAAAACCATGTGACTGACAATAAAACAGGTATTCTGAGCTTCGTTGATGATGCAAAAACACAGAAGTATTGGGGAAAATTAGTCTAAAATGAGTGGTTATATCATTTTTTTCATTGGAAATTAAGAATACAGAGACCAATGTCAGTTGGGGTAACTAGTGTCGGTATGAGGGTAACCACCTCTGGTTGGCTAAGACTGATGTCAGCTACTATGGAAAATAAGAGATTCAAATATTTGGCAATGAAAGGTGAAAATGGGCCAAACTAGATCCTGAAAATGATATTAGAGATTCAAGAGTGGGATAAAAATGGTACAACAAGCCATGAAAAGAATAGGAAGGTGAAAAATATTATTCTATAAAAAATAACCATAAAATCATATAAACTAACGTCAGTCGATTAACGATCTTTGGGAAAATGATATAACCAATCCCGATTACCGGACCGATATCGGTTCTTTATGAAATCAGGAAGAGAATAAAAATGAAGTTTTGGTGATTTTAGATCAAATAAAAGGGCCAACCCAAAGACTAAGTATGGATATGAGGAGTCCTAATAAACCCAGAATAAAACCAGAATACACTAGTCGTGATGTGGGGCATAAAAGGATAAGAACTAATGAATAAACGCAACTTGGTATTGAAAATGAGCCCCTGCTTATTTTGGCTAACTTGTCTTCATTCTTTCCTTCCTTTTGATTCAAATTCAATTTTCACACATTGCAAGCACTCAATAGATTCTGAAATGGCTTCATCAAATAGGATTTTCTTTCCCTTTCCCTAGAAAGGTAAATAATTCCTCCTAACTCTTTGTATTTTTTGAGTTATGGCTCGAAGTGGAGTTTGGAGGGGAAATTTTCCTAAGGCAAGCCCACGTAGCTTGGGAGAGTTTTGTGCCAAAGAGGCTCAAGCTAGCGGAGCATGAGGAAGAAATTGAGAACTTAGCACTTTTTGGGCTAAAATTGTGAAAAATTCAAAATCTCCCATGGCCCGCATGCCTGCAAAGGAGAATGAAGAAAAAAAATTGGTTAAGGCCCCGCACCAATTGATGCCACGTGTCAAGTCTACATCGGCAACGCCAAGGTGGGGGTTGGAGGAAAGTTGAAGATTTTGGATTTTTGGCGTAAAAACTTAAAGTCATGAATTGAACCCATGGTCCCATCAACTAATAGGATGGCGCCACGTGTCCACATCAGCAGCGGGAGGCGGGCCACGGAGAATTTTGGGAAAATTTCCCAATTCTGCGAAAAAGGGGAAAAATGTTGTTTTGAAGCCACGGATCAACCAGAAGGTGCCACATGTCATCAGAGAAGTGAGACGTGGAGGATTTTTGGAAAATTTTCCAATTTTTTAAAAGGGGAAAAGGTCAAATTTTGGCCCACAAACCCGATTTTTTCCCTAATTTTGCCCTTTTTGCCCTAAATCTTCAAAGGGCCATATCTTTCGATCCAGAGCTTATATTTTCATGATTTTGGTATCAATGGAAAGATGTTGAAATAATATACACATGGACACTTCAATTTTAAATTTTGATGGAGTTTTATAGGATAAAAATGGGAAAACATCTCTAGCATGGAAAATTTGCAAAAAATGACCCCAACCACCAAAATTAATGAAGTATGGGCCTCTTTCTTGCTCTACGAAGCAATGTACAATGAAGTATGGGATTTTTCATGGAAACCCATCATTTTTCAAGCTAATTAAATGGATCTTGTTGGTGGTTGGAGTTTTAAAATCAATTTTCCTGCATTTTTCTCATTTCCTTCATTTTGTTCGAGCGATAAAAGCCAGTTTTGGCTCATTTTGAAAAAGGTTGTTCATCCTTCTTCTCTGCCTCTCCCTTATTTTCTTCCCTAGGGTCAAAAATGGAGTTTGAACCTCCCCTGCTCTATAATGGCATTTTTTCCTCTTACCCATGAAATGATGCACTATGTAAATTCTGAGCAATAAAAAATGTGTTTTTGTGATGCATTTGTCCATCCTTGGCTTGTTTTCTTTGTTGTTTTCCTTACCTCTCTTCATTACATGGTATTTGTGCATGTTTGGATGTTCATTACAGGTTTTGAGCTGTGTTCATGGAGTTTTGGAACATTTTCTATGTGAAATCCATCTTTGGTCTGTGATGCACTTGTCCATCCTTTCCATTGCTCACCTCTTCTTGTTCCATGGCAGTTTTGATAGATAATCAACACTTTCCTTCTCTGGTGTATCACCATTTTAGTGTAGGCTCTATTTTTCCTTGTTTTCTTCCTCTCCTTGTCTCCTTGGAAGTTAGATTAGGTTAGATTAGCTTTCTTGCACTAGAATAGCTTGTGGCAGGTAGTTTAGGAAGAGGAACCAACCTTCTCTGAGAGCTTTCCCCATTTGCAAAGGTCCCACACTTTGGGAAAGCTCAATGTTGTGCAATCACACCAAATGACTTTTCCTTAGAAAATTAGATCCATAACTCATTTGGGGGTGCTGTGAATTTTCACTAATATTTTTGGCACACCCGGTGGGACAAAGAGGTCTCCCATTTCATTTTTAGGTTGGTGTGTTCCTATGAAGATTTCAGCCTTTGGAGGCAATTGCAAACACATCTGGCGACTCCATATGGTCAACAACCCATCTCTGAAGTTGCAGACCTTCCTTTTCATTCATTTCCATTCCTTTTTCATTCATTCTTCTTTCCATCCCTTTCACTCTTTTCCATTCCATGAAGTTGTGTAATCATGACTTCATTTCCATCATGGAATTCACATTTACAACAATGATTATTCCACCTCCAATGTGTTTTACAAATCCTCCAAATCAACATTTTGAACAAATTCAAAATCATCATGCTTACCCATATGAGCAATACCAAAATTAGTTTGGTTATGAAACATATCAAGAGCAAGGGTATGCATGCAATGAAGAAATCAAATGTAAGATGCTTGGTCTATTGGAGAAGATCCAAAAAATGGAGATTGGCATGGTGCAATCAAGAGCAACAACTCAAATGAAGGCTTTTAGAATTGGTTGCAGGGCACCTTGTCCATGGGTTGGCCCTTTTCCAAGACACTTCAGCCCTCAGGAGAAGTTGGACTTCATGGTGGAGATGTTGCCCCAACTTGCACAATGGACTGAAGAGATAGGGGCCTATGAATTTGGTGTTGAGAAACCTTGTCAATGGGTAAGTTCTACACCATCATCTAGTTTTTCTCTTTCCATTCCTCGCAAGCACCATCTCATTTTGAATGTCAAATTCCAAATCTCCCATGCTACTCCAAATTTTGATTCCATTTCTCCATCCCCTAGTCTTCCATCCTCATCTCAATTCTTCTACCTTTTCCCTTCCAAACAATCATCCCCTCCGAAACAAACAAGAAGTTCCACCTCCCTCCCCACCACAAACAATTACAAAGCTAGTTGAACCCCAACCTGCCACTCCTCTTACTTTCCCAAGTCCATGTTGGGAAGATACTCAAGAATCCAATCAAGGACAACAAGAAGAGGAGCCCAATAGAAAAGAAATACCAGACAATCTGATGAGTTGGGCTGCTAAATTTGGGTTTACAAAGATCCCCTTGTTGGTTAAGCCTATAAAGGAGGTAAAGGTTGAAGAACAAGTGGTGGCCAAGGCTGATTTTATAGCAGCAGAGAAGCAAGAAGATCAGTCATCAAGTTGCTCAGAGTGTAGTGTCCATGTTGGCACTCTGCTTGGAAGAAGATGTTGATCCAATAGAAGTTGCACAATCAGCCATGGAAGAGGAAAGAAAATCAGCTCAAAGTCCCATTCGAAGAGATTATCAAGTTGGATGCCACTCAGGAAGAAAGGCATCATTCAAGAGAAAGATAGTAGAGGAAGGGAGGAGGTGCTCCAAATCCAAAAGAAGAGGAGTACATTCTAGCTATGGAGGAGAAAAATGTAGATCCAAAAGCTTTGAACTCAAAATAGGCTATAGAAGAACCTTCAGTTCTTCCTTCTACTTCATTCTCTTCAAGCTCCAACATTGAAGAAGAGTTTGATCTTTCAAACTTCATCTTTGAGAATGAAGATAACCATGGTGATCAAGTTACAGATCAAAAGAACACCATGGAAGAGGTTGAGCATTTGCAGTAGGACAACAAGGAGGTAGTTTATCTGTCAGATTTGGAGGATTGTTTTGATGGAGAGGAACTAGTTGAAATCACATTGTTTTCTCCTTCATCATCCATCTTCCAAACACAAGAACCTATTGCCATGAAGGAGAGCATTCATTTGCAGCAGCCTACATTTTATAGCAGCTCTTTGGAATCAAGGTTGGAAGATATTAATCTTCCATGTTCTTCATTGGAAGAGGAAGGAAAAAAAGAGAAAAAGTTTCACCATTTCTTCCACATCATCCATCCAAGAAGTCTGCAAGAAGACTCCATTTTTGGAGTTAAAATTCAAAGAAATGGGCACATTTAAAGGACCATACCTTGCCCAATCAGGTACTTGGCTTCATTGGAGCCAAGGGGGAAGCCAAAACCAGTCATGCTTACTCCTTGAGCATGAGGATGATATGAAAAACCAAAGGATCAATTGCATACCTCTTCAATCCAAATGTAGAGTAACTAAAAGAGGTATTCAATTTGTTTTTAGTTGACACCTTGCTAATTTGGGTAGAAGACCAGCTTCTTATTGATTTTCCACTCATCCAACCAGCCATGTTCAGCTCCAAATCAGTTGCATGGCTGCCATTTTTGAGGAAGGGAAGCTATTTCTCCCTGCCAATTGCAGGCTTTGTTTGAGCTCCCTTTGCTCTTGGTTAGAGTAGTGTAGGTAGGTTTGTTTTTAGTAGAAGAAGTGCTTTTGTGCACACTCTACATATCCCACTTGGGGTATGTATGATTTCCAATTTTGTACATAGTTGTTTGGTGTTGTTTTGGTTTCTCTTGCATAGTGCATTTAGTGGCTTTTGGTGAAGATCAACTCCAAGTTTCAGTGGGTTTCCAAGTGGCTCAGAGGTCATATTTTCATAGTTTAGATCAAATTTGGTTATCATTGACTCCATGCCCAATGGATGCTTCAAAATGCCACTAATCATTCATCTAGCAGGTAGATGACCCCTCTGAGTCACCAAAATTGTTATCCAAAATGAGCCCCTGCTTATTTTGGCTAACTTGCCTTCATTCTTTCCTTCCTTGTGCTTCAACTTCAATTTTCACACATTTCAAGCACTCAAAATATTTTAGGAAATGGCTTCATCAGATAGGATTTTTCTTCCCTTTCCAGAAAGGTAAAGAATTCCTCCTAACTCCTTGTATTTTTTGAGTTATGGCTCGGTGGAGTTTGGAGGGGAAATTTTCCTAAGGTGGGCCCAGAGCTTGGGAGAGTTTTGTGCCAAAGAGGCTCGGGCCGAGGAGTGGAGGAAATTTTTTGAGAACTTAGAAATTTTTGGGCAAAAAATTTGACACTTATTTTTTGGCTAAAAAAATCAAAAAAATTCATTTGTGCCCGTAAGCCCATGAAGGAAATGAAAAAAATTGGTTAAGGCCCATGACCAATCGGAGAATGTGCCACGTGTCCATAGTCTAGTGAGCGGCGGGGGTCGAGAAAGTTGAAGATTTTAGATTTTTGGTGAAAACAAAAAACTTAAAGGCAAAAAATTGAACCACATCCCATCAACCAATAAATCAGATGGCGCCACATGTCCACATCATCGGCGGAGGTCAGCCGGCGAAGAAGAATTTTGGGAAAATTTCCAAATTTTGTGAAAAGGGGAAAATGTTGTTTTGAAGCCGCGGATCAACTAGAAGGTGCCACGTGTCATTGGAGAAGAAGGATGTGGAGGATTTTGGAAAATTTTCCAATTTGTGAAAAGGGAAAAAGGTCAAATTTTGGCCCGTAGACCCGATTTTTGCCCTAATTTTGCCATTTTTTCCCTAAATCTTCAGAGGGCCATATCTTTCGATCCAGAGCTCATATTTTCATGATTTTGGTATCAATGGAAATCTGTTGAAATCCTCTACATGATGGACACTTCAATTTTAAATTTTGATGGATTTTTACGAGAGAAAAATGGGAAAACATCTCTGGCATGGAAAAATTACAAAAAATGACCCCAACCACCAAAATTAATGAAGTATGGGCCTCTTTCTTGCTCTGCAAAGCAATGTACGATGAAGTATGGGATTTTTCATGGAAACCCATCATTTTTAGGCTAATTAAATGGATCTTATTGGTGGTTGGAGTTTTAAAATTGATTTTCCCATGTTTTCTCATTTCCTTCATTTTGTTCGAGTGATAAAAGCCAGTTTTGGCTCATTTTGAAAAAGGTTGTTCATCCTTCTTCTCTGCCTCTCCCTTCTTTTCTTCCCCAGGGTTAGAAAATGGAGTTTGAACCTCCTCCCTTGCTCTATAATGGCATTTTTTCCTCTTACCCATGAAATGATGCACTGTGTAAATTTGAGCAATAAAAAATGTGTTTTTGTGATGCATTTGTCCATCCTTGGCTCATTTTCTTTGTTGTTTTCCTTACCTCTCTTCATTACATGGTATTTTTGCATGTTTGGATGTTCATTATAGGTTTTGGAGCTGTGTTCATGGAGTTTTGGAACATTTTCTATGTGAAATCCATCTTTGGTCTGTGATGCACTTGTCCATCCTTTCCATTGCTCACCTCTTCTTGTTCCATGGCAGTTTTGATAGATAATCAACACTTTCCTTCTCTGGTGTATCACCGTTTTAGTGTAGGCTCTATTTTTCCTTGTTTTCTTCCTCTCCTTGTCTCCTTGGAAGTTAGATTAGGTTATATTAGCTTTCCTGCACTGGAATATCTTGTGGCAGGTAGTTTAGGAAGAGGAACCAACCTTCTTTGGAAAGCTTTCCCCATTTGCAAAGGTCCCACACTTTGGGAAAGCTCAATGTTGTGTAGTCACACCAAATTACTTTACCTTACAAAATTAGATCCATAACTCATTTGGGGTGTTGTGATTTTCACTAACACAACTCACACCTAAAAACACAAGCATACAAAAAGCTAACAAACATGAAATCATGTGTTGTAGATTTTATGTTGTGGCTTATTCCATTTAGGACTGACTGTAAGCATAATAGAATTTTTGGTTAACAAGGGTGTCCTATAAAATTTGATAGTTATGGTTGGTTTTAGGTAATTTTTGGTGTAGGAGATCATTCTCTAATATGATGATTGGATAGATAAACCATCTGGAACCCACTATCAATCATCTAGTCGTGTGATCATTGACAGTTTCTTCTCGGGAAATATGTTGTTTAACAAATGTGTAGTTTGTTTTTAGTGATTTAGTATAGAGAGTGTGCCCAAATAGTATTAATAATATAGGTTAGTGGACTACCTAGCGAGTGCTAGATCCGGGAAGCAAGGTGCTTCCTAAAGGTTGTCAATCCACTTTCAAATACAATTTAATGCAAATATCATGAAGTAAGGAAATCCTACTGTAGTTATATGATTTAGGTATCTCGTGCAAATATAAAATAAGAAAATCTAATCTAACAGGAAAGGTTATGATTAAATCTAGAGGTTTGGTAGGTTATTCTAGGTTTTGCAGGTTTTGACAGGGTCAGGGTTGATCGGGTGAGGGTGAGTCTTGGGTTAGTTTTTAGTTGATCGAGAGGCTCGCTGGTCAAAAGGAATGAAATGACACAGAGACTGATATCGGTCAGGTGACCGATGTCGGTATAGAGGTGAAACCAATGATGGTTAGGTAACCGGCATTGTCGTAGGGGCAATTGACAATAATTTGATAAAAATGGTTTTGGGGCTTCTCTGTGATTGCACAGAGTAAGAAGGGTGTGGTTAGGTTCATGATATTACTAAGAAGACTCAGGGATATAGAGGGGGAAGTCACGGAAGGAAAAAAGGCTATAGGTGGTTGGGTTGGTAGATTGGTGAGGAGGTGGAGATAAAGGAATACATGCAAAAATAAAGTATAATGAAAGAGGTAAGGAATCTATACTTTAAGCAAGCACAATATGATTGAAATCACATATACTTACTTGCATTTACAGATCTGGTAGGTGAAGGTGGAGGGTAGTTGATCCGTGAAGAGATTCTAGAGTCAGTGTCACGGCAGTACTCCCATGTAATGTTCCCGTGAGTATTCCAATGCTCTGGAAGGAGAACCGGATGCTTTCTTGGGCCTGTGGTTGAGTATTTTGTGTCATCTTGGATGCTTTGAGAGGCTTTGGATTCATGCTTGAATGTAATAGTTCTCTCAAAACTAAAAATGACCAACCTAGGTAAAAGGTTGTAAAATTGTATATAAAGTAACCGATGGCGGTTAGTTAGGTGACCGATGCACGGTTGAGGAATAACCGACATCGGTTAAGGTGGATAAGTCTAGGTTTTCCAAAAATGGCCCGATCTTTACTATTTTTTGCATGATTGATATCCTTAATCCGGGTCTCAAGTGATAGAGTCCACCCAGATAAGTATGAGTTCTTCTAGGAGAGGTAGTGGGAGTTAATGCTAGGTTTAGACTAAGTCTTAGTTGGTTAGGATTGGTATAGAATTAGTCTTAATTAATTAATAGGTTGTGAATGGGTCTTTGAGTGAGGTGGATAGGTGAGTTGGTTGTAGGTGAGGTGGATGGGTGAGGTAATTAATTAATTTGATTATTGTAATGAAATTAATTAATATGTGTGCACTAGGGACATGAGTGGGTATAATATGAATTTATTTAATTGACGGGGGTTAAGGGAATTTGTCCCAATTTTCAATGTCTACATTTTCCCCTTTTTCACGTAGCTTGTATTGGTAAGTGATGCTTGAAAAAAATAGAAGTGGTTTCCCCAAATATAGGTGAGAGTGGGGTTGGCCCAAGTAGGAGTGAAGGTGATCCCCCTCAAACCAGGAAACTATTGAAGTTGTAGGAAAGTGTCGGTGAATGGTTTGATAAATAGGTTGTTAATAAAAACAAGGGTGGATGGGTTGTAGGTAAGGGTAATGGTCAGGTCGGGTAATAGGTAATGGAAATCAAACACACACACATATAGATTGTGATAAGGTACCAAGTTGAAGAGCTTATAAACTCTACTTTGTCAAAGGTCGATAGGTTTATCCAAATGAGGTTGAAGTGGTTCAGGTATCCAAGGTATAGGATATGGTCTTGAATCACAACTAGGCAAGGTGTAGGAATGGGTAATAGGTTTTGTTCCAGGGCACCAAAGGTTTGGTCGGGATAAACATCATGACATTAGGAAAGGTAAGGTCATTAGGTTGAACAACATGGGTAACAACATCACAAGGTATAGCGAGTACACAAATTTGAATGTCCAATTGGAGGGTTCAGGTGTGGGTGTGTAGGTGGGGTCATGGGTAGGGCCGAGGTATAGGCAAAAGACATGTCCCTAAACACAATTAGGGAATGGAATAGGTAGTAATAGGCTTGTGGGTGAACCTAATAGGTAATGCTAAGGGTAAATGGTGCAAGAATGACATCTTTTTGGGTAAAAAGAAGCATTTTTTGAGGCCATATGGTTAATTGAGGTGACCGATGTCGGTTAGAGGTTAACCGATATCGGTTGACTAGGGCATGACTTGACCATGTGATCGGTCATGTCATGATTTGGGGCTAAAAAAAGGAAAAAATCCACTTTTTACGGATTCATTTGTTGATTTTCATTTATAGAAAATGACAAGTGAGAGGTGTGAAAGTGGAAAACAAATGACAGTGCCAAGTCAGTGAGTGGAGTCAGCAGGTCTGCGAGGAGGTGATTGACATCTAGTGGATGGGCCCATGAGATCGAGTGGATCCATTTGATTGGTTGTGAGTAGAGGAGTGGATTTGTGGCCATGGCGGAGCCGGGAGAGGGAGCAGGAGGACCACCACCGACACAGAGACCCCAGGTGTGCCACCACCAGAGACGACACCGAGTAGAGGTAGGAATCAATCCTCAGGCCCTGTTTTAATTAAAAATTTGGGTAAAAATGAATGAATTTGGGGGGAAAGTTTTGTTTTTTTTTAATATGGGTGAAAATGGGTGAAATTGAGGTGGGGAAGGGAAAATATAGGTTAAATAGGTTGGGAAATGAATGTAGGTTGAATTTGGGTGGGGTAGGATAGGTTTTAGTGGGTTTTGGTTGTTTTTTGAAATGGGAGGGCATGGGGGTTTCATTTTCATCACCAAAAAGTGACCAACATCGATCGTCAAGGGTTAGTGGACATGTCGGTTTGGTTTTTTTCGGTTGGTTAAAGGGTGACCAAAACCAGTCAAGAGGACCGATTACGGTTAAGGTGACCGATGTCGGTCACTGTAAAAAGTGACTGGTTAAAAAAAAGAGTTAGTTGGGAAAGTGAAAAAAAAAAGGTGAGGTAGGGGTAGGTGAAGACTAATGTAGGTGGAAGAGGGAAAAGTGAGTGTAGGTAGGGCACGATTGTGTAGGTGTGTGATAGGTAAGTAGGTGAAATGATTGATGATAGTGGGTAAGTATCAAAATGGAGACAATAGGGTTTTAGGTGAAATAGGTAAAGGGTAGGTATGGAAACCAGGTGAAGGGTAGGTATGATTGATGGTTTTAGGTATGATTTGGTAAAAAATGGCTAAGTATGAGGTTAGTTGAGGTTTGAGGAATAGGTGATGTGAGAAGGTCTTGACTTGACAATGTTGGTTTGGTTGATGCAGGTGAGAGATCAGCTGACTATGAGAGACAAAGTACCACCTCTATTGGTACATATGATGTGGCCTAGCATGTGATAGTTGAGGAGTGGGAGCACATAGCATATGTGGGACTTAGTTTGATCAGCAGTTATATAGGCATATAGGCCAAGATCCTAGCTTGATGGTCACTCTCATCGATAGATGGGACTCCATGACCAATACCTTTCATCTACCGACTAGCGAGATGACCATCACATTGGAGGACATGTATAGGATCCTGTGGCTTCCTATTGTTGGGGAGCTAGTGTATTTGATTTTTTGAGGAGGCATCGGTGGAGCCCATAGTGGTGGTATTTGGTGAGGTGATGGGCATGTTGAGTTATCACAGTGTGAGTCTGAGTTATGGGGATATGTATGGGCATATCCACAGAGACCAAGCTATCTGTTTTGATGATGGTGGTAGTAGGTTGTTTTTCTCTCCCAGATTTTGAGGGTGGGATATTTCCATGAGCACTGATGGGGTGTTACAGGACATGATCGAGGATCGGGTATGTTTTTTCTTGGGCACCAAATTTTCTAGTCTAGTTGTATAGGGAGCTATGGGCCTATGGTAGGTTGAGGAGGTTTGGTATGTGTTGTACATTCTTGTTACATTGTTGGGCATATGAGCACATTGTGTGTGTGCATCTAGTTGGGTTACCATGATAGGACTGGTTCAGGGGGTGGTTTGTATAGAGTGGGTTTTAGGAGATGGGTACTATTTGGGGCACAGCCGAGAGAGTGGTCAGGGCCACATATGATGTTATATACTACAGGTGGTTGTTGGAGGGCCTATCAATGGTGGATATCATGTGGTGGCCATATGTTGATTTTTTTCATATAGAGGCATGGATGAGGAGTTAGAGGAGCTTCAGTTATTGAGATGGATATAGGGGGCGGCATGTCGGGAGCACGAGATGATACCCATGGACAGGGTCGATGATATTTGACTTACGGCGGATGTGCCCCCACCTTTCCCATAGTACCATAGAGATGATGTGGAGAGACCCATGTCTCCACCACATCCGAGTGTTCCCACAGGGTAGGAGGAGCAGGTGTTAGATTGATGGATTGATGATGTGGTGTCACCGATGGATACAGGTAGTGGTGGGTGGCACAGCTATGGGTGGCACCATCGAGGCTAGGGAAGCCTAATTTAGTGATATCATAGTGCAGAGGGATACATTACAGGGGTAGGTGGCTTCCCTATAGGCATAGATTATAGGATTAGGGACATAGATGAGGGGGCACATGGCACATGTGAGTGACCACCTTGCAGGCATAGGTGATGGCCCTACAGCCCAGGTAGCATAGGCACAGGCTCTCACACAGGTGGAGATGGGGATGGAGGGTAGGTAGCCCTTATAGGCATAGTGTGGCTGATTATTATTATAGGGCCATTTGGCCACAACATGGCACGCACAGTTATGGCCCTACAGGCCTAGGTAGCTACACAGTACCACCACAGGCACATAGGACAAGGTCCCATAGTACAAGCACCTACACTAGGACAAGGTACACTTTTGGTCGGGGAAGAGTTAGGGGTAGTTAGGCGATGGCACCACCACAAACCATATCCATGGTGAGGTTCAGGGATGTCCTTGAATGAGGCTCACTATTATCAGACCATCTAGCCACCACAGGGATTGATGTGCCTTCATATGTCTGAGTACCAAGCCCAACAGGAAGCTAGTGAGTGGACTAGATCCAGGACTCACATTTCTAGTAGCACAGGGGGTCATCGACCCCAGAGATAGGGCCATGGTGAGGTTACTAGTTCTCGAGACCGGCCCCAGAGAGGGCCAGGAGGAGGAGGTGGAGGTTAGGCAGGGACCAACCAAGGGTGGTGAGATGTTGGTAGGGTGCTTGACTAGTAGGGAGGAGGAGACATGTGAGACCGAGAGAGAGAGGGCATCATGGGGGGGATGATGGTCATCCATATGTGTGATATTGTATATTATTTTGATTTTTTTATATATATATATATATTGTATGTGAAGATGTGATTGTACATGAGAGTTTTGAGATATTTGATTTATTTATATCTTGTATATATGTATTGATACATAAACACTCCCATTATATAGTTGATGATGTTTACTGGATGGATGATGTACTTGTTTTAATTTCCATTGTTATTGTGTATTATGGAAACTAGTTGAATTAGGCATGATTGAGTTGAGGTCATGTAGGCATGATGGAGTTTAGGTGATTTAGGCATGATGGATTTAGGCATGATGGAGTTAGGGCATGGTGGAGTTAGGTCATGTATAGGCATGGTTGAGTTAGGTATAGTATGATGGAGTCATAGGCATGGTGGAGTTAGTCATATAGGCATGGTGGAGTAGGGCATGGTGGAGTTAGTTATAGGCATGGTGGAGTCAGGTATAGGCATGGTTTGGTCATGTTTTTGTGTTTGATTTAATTTCCAAGTTATTGTTATTATGGAAAATAATGGATTGTATGTATGTTGTGGTTAAATTTCCAAGTACTTGATATCATGGAAATGCTAAATGATTGATGTGTGATATGGTTGATGTTATAAAATGGTAGGTATGTATGTTTTTATGATTGTTTAATTTCCAAGTTTTGTGTAAAATGGAAACTAACTAAGGTAAAATGTGAATATAAAAGGGGAAAATTGGTTAGGGGAAAAAGTGGCCAAGCTAACCTCCAAGGGCCCCATGCCCTCGGAGTGTTGCCTACATAGCCCCAAAAAAAGGGCCTCAAGCCATGTAGTTCTCCCATAAGCTAGGGAAGAATATGATGAGGATAGATGAATGGGTCGGTAGGTTTTAGGCATGATTAGTTTCATTTAGGCATGATTGAGTTGGTCATTTAGGTTGAGTTTAGGTCATTTAGGCATGGTTGAGTTTAGGTCATTTAGGCATGGTTGAGTTTAGGTTAGGCATGGTTGAGTTTAGGTCATTTAGGCATGGTTGAGTTTAGGTCATTTAGGCATGGTTGAGTTTTAGGTCAAATAGGCATGGTTGAGTCTAGGTTGAATAGATATGGGTGATTTTGGTGGAAGAGGAATTCCTAGAATGTAGGTGTCGAAGGTCTGGTCTGTGAAGGAGGATCAATAAGTAAGAAAAAAGGTGAATGGTAAGAGGAGACAAAAATCCACCTAATTGGTAAGAACCATTACGAGTCTATCATACCAAAGATTGGCTTATGAACATAAAACCCTAAAGGTGTTGCATGATTGATTGTTCTAAGGGTGAAGAAGGTCACATGATCATGAAAAATGTCACATTTGTGGCACATCCCTTGAGTAGGTAGAAGATTAGAAAGGAAAGGCAAGGTGAGGTGAAAGAGGTTGTTTTAGCGTAACCTAGTGTGAGACAACATGCCTCTTTGGCAAGATACCCAAGATCAAAATAGGCAAGTCCATGATGAAAAAGTTATCTTTTTCTTTTTTTTTTTTTTTTTTTGACTGATCGATGTGGGAAGTCTATGTGGGATGAATAGAATATCTCCTTGAGGTCTTCATGAAGTTGATCGATGCGGGAAGCTTCAGAATATTTTTATTTTATTTTTTTGTAGAATAGTCTTCTTTTTGATAGACTATGTATAGTATATGGCTAGCTTTGTATAGTTGTCCTTCGAGGGAGCAAGTCTATTTATAGCAACAAGATAGAAAGATAGATGTCCTTTTTTAGGGAGTCATCTTTTTTTGCTAGAAGTTTTGACTCAAGGAGTTTGAATTTGAAAATCCCATATATTACTTTTGAATTTTTTTGGACTTTTAGGTCATGGACAAGACTATAGAGAAGTATAGGCTTCTTTTATGAAGACAAAACCATAACACATGGGGTTAGCTATGAAAGAGAGGTTTTAAGTGATGAATGACCATGGGATTCCATCTTGAAAAGGATGAAAAGTATCCATGAGAATCATGCCATGAGTAGAGTCATGGTACTCATATTGAAGATAAGGTTGAAAGGTGATGGGTAATCACATGATTCTTGTTTAGTCATTGATCCTTAAAATAGGTAAGTGGAAGGTGAATGTTGCTCAAGGGACAAGCATTTAATAGAAAAAGATGATCTAGGACTTGATTCAACAATATAATGGTCAAGATGCAAGGCATTGAGGGCTCAGGTTTGGGTTTACCTTCGAGTGAAGATAAATGATAAGCACCTGATCCATAGGCATGAGTAAACGATATAGGGTCCAAGCCAATTAGGAGAAAAATTTCCCCATTTACTTTTCTCCTTTTTTTTACATGTTGATTTTCCTTCAGGATGAGGTCACCGACCTAGAAGGTTCATTCTTGGACACATTTATCATAGGCACATTTGATATTTTTGGTAGATTTGGAGGTGATCGAGAGCATTTAGATGATGTTCATCTAATAACTCAAGTTGTGCCAAATGGTCTAGAAAAAATCATCATCATTGAGCATATCTTTGAGTGAGATATGAAGAGATGGAATTTGGACTTTGAGAGGCAAGACAACCTCTGTACCATAGACCAAAGAGAAAGGTGTGGCAGTAGTTGAGGTGTGAATACTAGTGTGATAAGCCCATAAGGTGAAAGGAATGTGTGTGTGCCAATCCTTTCCAGTATCATCAACCACTTTCATAAGAATTTTGTTTAAGGTTTTTTTTTGGTTGATTCAGCTTGGCCATTTGTTTGAGGATAATAAGGTGAAGAAAAATTGAGTTGAATGTCGAAGGCATCACAGAGTTTCCATAGGGTTTTGTTTTTGAATTGTTTTCCATTATCAGTGATGAGGTGGTGAGGAACACCAAAGTGAAAAATGATGTGATGATTGATGAATTCACATATTTCTCATTTTTTAGAAATAAGAGGTATGGCATTCCACCCATTTAGTGTAATATTTGGTAGCGGTAATAATCCATTGATGACATTGGGAAGAATGAGGGTTGATCTCTCCGACAAGATCCAAACCCCATTGAGAGAAAGGCCAAAGGTCTCGTTGACCTATAAGGCATGACTAGGGGTGTGATGAAGATTAGCATGTTGCTTGACACTTCACACAATGCTTGACATAGTCACAAAAATCATGGTTTAGGGTTGGCTAGTAATAGCCCAGGTGAAGGATGCTTAGCTTAGACAACTAAGCCACTGAAGTGACCCCCACAAAATCCCATCATGAACTTCCTTGATGGTGTATGGAATTTTAGAACTCATAAGGCATCGTAAGAGGATAATATCAAAAAAGCCATGTTTATAGAGAAGACCACCCATGATGACATAGTGAGAGACACTTTTGAGAAAGGCTCATTGTCCATTGTGAGTAAGATCTGGAGGCAGAATTGAAAGGGAAAGATAGTCAAAAATACTTATACCAAAGGTCACGTGGGTCAGTTTTAATGTTTCCTACAAGGTTGACATCTCAAATTAGATAAGAAGGTGATTGCAACCTTTTGTACTGTGACAAATATTTTTGAGTCGGAGGGTGAGGTGGGGATTTGAGAAGCAAGACAGGCCATGGTGTCTATAAATTTATTAGTGGAACACGGGTGGTTTGAAGTTCATAATGGTCAAAGGTAGTCAAAAGTATGTCAACATGATGCTTATACTTTTGAAGTATCTCATTATGACACTGGTATATACCATTAACTTGGTTCACAACTAGTTGAGAGTTTCCAAAAGATATTAATTGATTTAACATCTAAGGCTATGGTGGTTTGAAGACCTAACACAAGTGCTTCATATTCGGTGATATTGTTAGTACAATCAAAATCTAGTTTGAAAGATAATGGCATAGGCTCACCATCAAGAGGAATGAGGATAACTCTGGCACCACCCCCATGCTGACATTTGGAACCATCAAAGAATAAGGTCATCTGGTAAATGGTATCATCCAGAGGGTAGTGATGGATTCATCAGGGAAATCAAAGTTAGAGGATTGGTTTTTGGAGAGAGGTGCGTCTCATGAGTTGGTCAGAAATTGTTTTTCCTTTGACATATTTTTTGATGGATGAATTCAAGATCTAGGTCTACAAGAAGCATGAGCCAATGTGCAACATGTTGATGTTGGTAGGGCTTAGCGTACATGTAATGTAAGGGGTCAATATTGGTGACAACAAAGGTTTTGTGGTTGAGTAGGTAATGGTGAAAAGTTTAGTGGTGAAAAAAACTAAGGCTAAGAGTTTTTTGTGAGTATATCTAGTTTTGTAGTCTAAAAGTGTATGACTTATATAATAAACCACTTTTTCCCTGTGTTTCTCATCATGATGAGCAAGCATGACACCCAAGGAATGATCAGTAGATAAAATGTAAAGGTAAAATGGTTGGTCATCCTTAGGGGAATGAGCACAGGTGGTTGGAGGAGGTATTTTTTAAGGCATCAAAGGATTTTTGTGGCATTCATCATCCCATTTGAAGGAGACATCCTTTTTGAGAGATGATGAAATGGATGGCATGGTCGGAAAAGATGAGAAATAAAGTGATGAATAGATTATAATTGACTTTCCTTGCAAACTACGAAGTTGATGAAGGTTAGTAGGTGGAGGATTTTGAGAATAGCCTTGATTTTAGTGGGATCAACTTCAATGCCACACAAAGAAACAATAAAACCAAGGAGCTTTCTAGAGAGAACAACAAAGACACACTTCTTAGGTTGAAGGTGAACACAATATTTGATGAGATGGTCAAAGATAACCTTAAGGACTATAAGGTGTTCACCCGATGTTTGGATTTGGAAAGAAGATCATCAACGTAATCTTCCAATATGTTATGCATAATGTCATGAAAAATATATAAGTCATAGCCCATTGATATGTAGACCAATTTTTTAAGGCCAAAGGGCATGACACGATAATAGAAGGTCCCCAAGGAGTGATGAAGGTGGTTTTGTGTTGATCTTTCGGGGTGAGTAATATTTGGTTATAACCTGAGAAACCATCCATGAGTGATAACATCTCATGGCCGTGGTGAGATCAACTAGTTGGTCAATACTAGGTAGAGGAAAATCATCTTTGGGGCAAGCTAAGTTAAGGTCATGAAAATCCATGCAAATGTGGAGTCCCCTGTCACTTTTGTGATAGGAATGATGTTAGAGATCCATTGGGGATAATCAATGGGTAGGATGAAGGAAACCAAAAAAGAAGGTGTTGGAGTTCTTCTTTGAAAAGAAGGGAATGTGAGGATGCATTTTTCATAGCTTTTGTTTCATGGGTTTGGCATCAAGAATGGTTACGATATTGTGGACCACAATGTTTGGGTCAATACTAGGCATATCAGCGTAGGACCAAGAAAAGTGTTGCTATGATCCCATGAAGGAAAGAAGTGAAAGCTTCTTGTTCAAACATCTAAAGATTGGCCTATTTTTAGAATGTGTGGGTCATCTTGAGTGTGAATATTGATTTCGATGGTCGATTCATTCAACATGGTTTGCATCTCAGAAGGTAATGACCAGGTGAATATAATAATTCTTCACACCACCAGGTAGGTGAGAAGAATAGACTCATCATCCTAACATTGAATGATTAATAGAAGGTGTATCATCATCGATCATGTCAGGATATAGGAAGGGAAGAGAAGAGGGAGCCTCACCATCACGTTGATAAGTCAGAGGTCCCAGGAAATGGTGTTCATGAAAAAAAAAAAAATTAGGAGGAATGGATTTTGGATCCATAGACTCTATAGGTGAAGGTGGTGAAGTTGGTGAATGGGGTGGGGAATGTTTATCATCCTCAATGAGTTTGACTCGGGCCTTTCTAGAAGGTGGTTTGGAAAATCCAATACCACTGTGGTCTTTATGCTTACAAGTGGTGCAAGGAATGATAATATGGTGGCCTTGTTCATAGAAACCAAATCCAAATCCCTTCCAAGCACAATGATGGAGGAAGGTGTGGGTGAAGTGGTGGTTGGTGAGAGATTGAAGGTCGAGAGGAAAATGGTCAAGTTTGGGAAGGTGGCTCGGGTGAGTAGGTAGAAGCATCAAGTCCCCCATATGTTAAGTTGGTGCGAAGGTGGGGAGGACCATAGGGAAAACCTCACCTATGTGGTGATCATAGTGGGGATGTTGGTGAAGGTTACCATACTCTTGAGGAGTAAGGAATGTGTCAATGTTATAAAGGTGGTACTCCCCCAGAGTGAGGCATTGAAAAACACCTTCTAAGGGATCAATAGTTGATATGTGGGTAGCGGGAATGGATGAATCACTAGATAGTTGGGAAGAAGAAGCATTAGTTGTTTGAGAAGTAGATGGGTTGGTTGATGGGTCAGCTGCAGAAGTTACGGCAGTAGTGGGAATAGAGGAGTTAGTTGTGGAAGATGTAGTGGTAAGACATTGGTGGATGAGGCAGTGGGTGAAGAAGAAGTGGTAGTGGTGGTAGATGCCTTAACTAGTATAAGGACATCATTGGGTCGATACAACATGTTACAGTCTTGAATGGTGAAGGGTCGGATGGAATGGTATAGTTGTGTCCTTCATGTTTGAATTTTAAAATGGTGTAAGGTTGAAGGAACACAACCCATGGCATGGATCCAAGGTCAGTCCAAGTAGCATGTTGTACTAGAATTCCCCCTCTAAGACATAGAATAATTCAGAATGGTACGGGGGCCTACACAAATGTGGAGAATGATGGTGCCAAGGGTGGAAGTCATGGCATCATTGAATGAATGCAACATAACTAGGTTATTATGCATGTAATTGGTAGGGATGCACATTTGGTTATATGCATGGGAGGAAATGATGTTAATATTTAACCACATCATCATCATAACATGTGTCGAATGTATATATTATCAATGTAGATGAAAATAAATAGATAGGTGGGGTCAGGATCATCCAATTGAGAGGTATAATCTCATCATCAGAAAAACCGAGAGTGGCTACTTGATGAGTGGTAGCGGGAGTAGAGGAAGGGGAAGGAAGTGGTGAGAGAGGCCACATGATGAGGAGTGATAATGGATGCAACAGGAGTAGGGTCATTAGGTAGAACCTCAATAGATTATGTAGACCTCAAGGGCCTGTCGATGAGACTCAGAGGTTTGGACAAGGTCATACAAAGACATTTTGAGAGGAGACTGGTGTAATTATTTAAGCATTGTATGATGGGAAACCCCATCAAAAATAGGGTATGTGGGTCCACGGATGGTGATTTTTGGTGCAGGTGTAGATGGAATATTGGGTAAAAGAGTAGTGGATGAGCTGGTTGTTTTCTCCTTTCCTTTTTCCTTCTAGGCTCAGTGGAAATTTGAACCATATTAATCTATGGTAAAGGAGAAAGTGAGTCATGATAGGTGTAGTGATAGGATGGGAAAAAATATGGTGAGGGCATATACTGGTTTTGTGAAAATAATGCAACACATTGGCATTTTGGTGGAGGTTTGGCTAGCTCTCTTATGCGGACCATATTGATCTCAAATGTTGGAGGAGGATAAAAGGGTTGTGGAGGGGAGATGAAGGTCATTGAATAGGTATGGGATGAGGATGTGTGGTGATAGGTGAAGGTGGAATAGGTCCTCATCTAAAAATATCATCATCATCAAAGTTTTCTTCAAGAGGACATAGTTGGAGAAGAATAGTCTTAAGAGCCTTATAGTTTTCCACATCATGCCTTAACACACGATGGTAAGTGCAAATTTTGGTATCATCAAACCCTTCTGGTTTAGGTTTGAGTGGGTCATAAGGTCTAAGTGGTGGCAATGTGATGACAAAGGTTTCCAAAAGGTTAGCTAAGATGTTGGCATAAGACCCTTGAATGGATCACAATGTGAAGTAAGTGTGGGTCTAGATGGAAGTGTGGGTGAATTTGGTGGGAGAGGTGCCACTAGAGGTGGAATCGAGAGGTTGAGTAAGTTTGACCACCTGTTTGGTAGATAGTATGGTTTTAGGTTTGGATTGCACCTTCTTGGGTAAAGATGTAGTAGGTGAACTAGTTGTTGAAGGTGGTGTAGGTTTAACTACCTCTTTGGAGGGTAGTGGGTTCTTGGGATTTGGTTTCACCTTCTTGGGTAAAGGTGAAGAAGAAGTGTGTGATGTAGAAGGAAGGAAGATGGGAAGGGGATGGGTTAGCCAAGGTGATAATGGAGGTGTGGTGAAGGTTGTAGTAAGAGGCAATGTGGAAGGTATTGGTTGAAGAGAAGGGAATGGCATAGGTAATGATGAGGATACTTGGAAGTGGTGTAGGTATAGGAGGTAGAAAGGATGTAGGTGATGGTGAAGGCATAAGCTGTGTAGGTAATTTGGGTGGAATAGAGGATCATGATGAGGAGGTAGGTTGTTGTGTTTTTGGTTTACTTGGGTAGGAGGATGTTGTTTGGCCAAGGTTGATGGGTGGGGACCTAGGATAGATGGAAGTGGTGAAGGTGACAGAGGGGTAGTGGGTGAAGCCGGTGTATGTGGCCTAAGAGGTTGGGTCTTCCTCTTAGGTGGGGAATAGTCTTTGTGATGACTTGTGAGGACATGGCTAAATCTAGTTTGACATGAGAGGATGGACTGACTAGGCTTGATGTCGGCATGACTCCCAATGTGGCAATGGGTCTGGACATGGAGGAAGATATAGGTGCAGGTAAGGTTTTAGGCATAGGAAAAAGTTCATTTGATGGTAAAGGTTTAGGTGTGGGTGAGGGTGATGAAGAAGAGGTCACTACAAACTGGCATGGGCATGGTGGGTTTGGTTGTCTGAAACACCTTTGGATAGATCATGGAAGTATCGAAGACAACATTTGCATTTGAGTTGAGAAAGGTAGTCAAAAGGCATCCCAAAGCATGGAATTGTCAACATAATCCAAGTGGTCGGCCAAACATGAAAATGACACCACTTGTAGGGGGGATGATGTTGATTTGGTAGTAATCCCTATAAAGAATGTCTATGAGATAGGAAATGGTTGGCTTTAGACTTTGTGGGTAAAAGAGATGAGAGAAAATCAACAGGATCCTTGAAAGCCAATGGAGAATTGTCACCAATAGGAAGGGATGTTGCTAATGGATCCCTATGGGTAGGGGAGATGACAAGTTGGATGAGGTAAGTTCATCTTTTGGTGAAGAAGAAGGTAAGCATGACTCTCCCATGGGTAGAAGAGTAAGTACTATGGGTTGTTTGTCAGGTTGAGAGGTGAGTGGGGAAACTACATCGGCGGATATGGTGGACTCCTCCATGGGTGAAGGAGGAGATAAGGGAGACTCCTCTGTGGGTAAAGGAGTAGATGAAACAAGTCCCTCCATGGATGAAGGAGCTCTGCAAAGAATCTCCTCGATAGATGGAGTAGGAGGAAATTGAGTAGGAAGAGCTGGTATGATGTCAAAAACAACATGAACCTCACAAATGTTACTATCATTGGTCGAGGTTTCACTTTGGTTTGGTTAGATGATGGGGTGTGATTTGGGAATGAATTCTTGAAGATGTGAAGGTTCTAATTAGCTAGTGCATTAGGATTATCCAAGATGAGATCTCCATTATCTAACATTTCTTGGATGATATTTTTAAAATTATACAATTACCATCGTATGACCTCTAACATGATAGATTGTTAGTAAATCATTTTCTTTGTACCATGCGTAGCACATAGGATGAGAGAGGGGTCAAAACTAGTATGTGGTTTGATGGGTGGAAGAGTGATTGCTCTGGATTTTAGAAGTTTTTCTAAAACTGAAGAGTAGGGTTCTCCTATGGGAGTATATTTTTTGCTCCCCACTTGAACTAAAATCTTGAACAAGAGAAAGATTGGAAGAAGGCTTTGATTGGTTGGATGGGTGAGATGGGCCGACTTTCAAAACTACTATGTGTTGGTAGATCCTTTTTCTTTAGAGTAATTATTTTATGGTTTGGAAGAAGAAGAGGTATCATTTTGATTTAAACACAACATTCTTGTTACACAATTGTATCTTCTTCTCTTCAATGGCATGAATTTCAAGTTTTCAGGCCATGGTGAATGCCTCATCAAACATGTGAAGGTTTGAACTTGGAGAGTTGGTGAGATGTGTCTAGCACAAGCTCCTAGTGAAAAACTATATTAACTTGGTTTGAGGTAGTTGGAATGTGAGTTGGTTGATCAGGCTCCACCAATGAGCGACAAAATATGTGATAGATTCATCTTCATATTGGCATGTGTGTACAAGTCAGTCATGGTGACCTTCTTGACAATGTTGATAGAAAAGTGGTCTAGAAAGCTTGAGCTACTTGGTTGAATGAGAAAATGGAGTGCCTAGGTAGAGCACTATACCAATCCAAAGCGGTCTATCATCAAGACATTGGGAATGTTTGCAAGAGAAAAGTGTCATCATGAGTGATCAGATAACACACATGTTTAAAAGATCACAAGTGTTGTTGTGGGTCTTCTTTGTTGTTAAATCGGTTGAATTTAGGCATTTCCCAATGGGGAGGGTATGGATGAATCGGAATGGATGGGTGAATGGGATCATTATAGAATCTCATCATATGTCAGAGAGTTACGTGAGCCGAGATAGATGCTTCCAATGTTTGCATCTTGTCCATCATCATTTTGATAAGATCATTGGTAGGTTGTGATGATTGGGCACCCCCTACAAGTATAAGGGGGTAGATGAGGAGGGTATGATGTGGGTGGCATCCCAGTATGTGGTGGTGTCGAGTACAAAAATTGTGAGGAAGGAATGTAGGCTGGAATAGATGTAGATGGAAAGTATCCTAAATAAGTGATAGATGAAATAGGGGTTGTTGGTGATAAGTGTAGGTAGGTGGAGTGGACGTAAAGACTCTCATAGAAATCGAGGAAGAGACTGTGGGATGGAGAGGACAATGTTTTGGAAGGGAGTATGGGTTTCCACACACCATTGGTGGTTGAGATGCAATAGGTATATGAGAGGTGGTGGATGCAGATAGACCTACACTCAAGGTGGTTGATAAAGGCATGGTTGACATCATAGGAGTGACAAAAACATCAAAGGCATGATAGATGTCATAGGTGCAGCAGATATCGATGATGTAGGGTCAAGTTGGGACACCACAGGTGGTAAGGTGGAAGAGGGTAAGGCTAAGCTAGTAGTAGTTGATGCAGAAGTGGGTGCGAGGGTAGGAGGAATGGACATAGGCATGTCATATACAAGCTTCCTGATGAATCATGGGTAGATGAATGAGTGAGATAGTACTGCAAAGTAGCGGGGGTTGTGATCAAGGAGTCTCATGTGAACTCCTCATCACCAGTGGGTATGGAAAGATCCTGATTGGGGTCCATGGGTGATGAGATTGAAGGGGGTGATGGGCTAGGTGGGAGTGGTGGTGGCAGGCTAGCATGAAACATGAGAGTGTTAGCTTGTTTACGAGTCAAAACCATGTGACTAATGATGATAAAATAGGTATTTTGAGCTTTGTTGATGATGCAAAAACACAAAAGTAATGGGGAAAATCAATCTAAAATGAGTGATTATATCATTGTTTTGATTGAAAAAGTCAAAATACAGAGACCAATGTCGGTTAGGGGTAACGATGCCGTATAGGGTAACCACCGCGCAGTCAAGACCGATGTCGACTTGTGAAAATAAGAGATTCAAATATTTGGCAATGAAAGGTGAAAATGGGTCAACTTGGATCCTAAAAATGATATCAGAGACTCAAGAGTGGGATAAAAATGGTAGAACAAAAAAAAAAAAACAGAAGGTGGAGAATACTATTCTAGAAAAAATAACCAAAAAGTATATAAACCGATGTCGATCGGTAACCGATGCGGTAAAGATGATGATAACAATGATGTCGGTCATTTGGACCGATATCGGTTGTTGAAATCTGGGAAGAGAAGAAAAAATGAAGTTTTGGTGATTTAGATCAAATAAAAGGGCCAACCCAGAGACTAGTATGGCTATGAGGAGTCCTAATAAACCCAGAATAAAAATTGAAATACACCAGTCATGATGTGGGGTGTAAAAGGATAAGAAAGAATGAAGAAACACAACTCACACCTCAAAATGCAAGCAAAAAAAAAATAACAAACACAAAATCCTAAGTTGTAGATTTTATGTTGTGGCTTATGCCATTTAGGACTGATTGTAAGCATAATAGAATTTTTGGTTAACAAGGTGCCCTATAAAATCTGACAACTATGGCTAGTTTCAGGTAAGTTTTGGCATGGGAGATCCTTCTCTAAGATGATGACTGGATAGAGAAACCAGTTGGAGCCCACTTTGTCAATCCTCTGATCGTGTGATCATTGACAAATTCTTCTTGGGAAAGATGTTGTTTAAGAAATGTGTAGTTTGTTTTTAGTGATTTGGTATAGAGAGTGTGCAAAATGTGAGCTATGGTTCAATTTTTCAACCATCATTTGGGCATGACTTCCAGCATATAGGTTTCCCACAATTTAGATTAGCTATAATGCAAAAAACTCAACAATGCAAGTGCACAAGTTTTAAAACCCAAATCCACAAATTATATTCGATGAGAACAAATTATGAAGAGGTTAAGGGTATGACTTTCACTAAATGCAATACAAGAAAAAGAAAAAGAAGAGTTCTTTTTAATCCCAAAAAACAAGTGTCACTTGAGATAATTAGAAGAAAAGAATATTTCCAGAGAAGAAGCTTAATGTGAACTTGTTTCAAATGAAAATAGACACACAAGATTTTCCCTAGGAATGAACAATGCAAAGAACCCCTGATGGGTCCCACCGGGTGTGCCAAGATGTTTCACCTAATTTTTTTTTTGGTTAAAATGAATAGGAAATAGGTTAGGAGGAATACCTGTGAGATGTAGGTCGAAGGTTGAATGCATGCATTTACTAATTTTTGATCCAAGCTGATCATGAAGAGCTTCCCTTTGGCTAGGAGGAATGACCTATATAAGAAACACAACAAGACCACCAAATAGTATTAATAATATAGGTTAGTGGACTTCCTAGCGAGTGCTAGATCCGGAAGCGAGGTGCTTCCTAGAAGGTTGTCAATCCACTTTCAAATATAATTTAATGCAAATATCATGAAGTAAGGAAATCCTATTATAGTTATATGATTTAGGTATCTCATGCAAATACAATAAGAAAATATAATCTAACATAGGCAAAGGTTATGATTAAATCTAGAGGTTTGGTAGGTTATTCTAGGTTTTTACAGGTCTGACAGGGGTCTAGGATTGATTGGGTGAGGTCTGGGTTAGTTTTGGTTGATCGAGAGGCTTGCTGGTCAAAAGGAATGAAATGACATAGAGATCGATATCGGTCAGGTGACCGATGTCGGTATAGAGGTGAAACCAATGGTGGTTAGGTAACTTGATCGTCGATAGGGGAAATTGACAATAATTTGATAAAAATGGTTTTGGGGCTTCTCTGTGATTACACAGAGAGTAAGAAGGGTGTGGTTAGGTTCATGATATTACTGAGAAGACTCAGGGATACAAAGGGGGAAGTCATGGAAGGAAAAAAAAGGCTATAGGTGGTTGGGTTGGTAGATTGGTGAGGAGGTGGAGATAAAAGAATACATGAAAATAAAGTATAATGAAAGAGGTAAGGAATCTATACTTTAAGCAAGCAAAATATGATTGAAATCACATATACTTACTTTCATTTATATATCTAGTAGGTGAAGGTGGAGGGTAGTTGATCCATGAAGATATTCTAGAGTCAGTGTCACGGTAGTAGTACTCTGTAATGTTCCCATGAGTATTCCAATGCTCTGAAGGAGAACCAGATGCTTGCTTGGGCCTGTGGTTGAGTATTTTGTGTCATCTGGATGCTGAGAGGCTTTGGATTCACACTTGAATGTAATAGTTCTCTCAAAACTGAAAAATGACCAACCTAGGTAAAAGGTTGTAAAATTGTATATAAAGTAACCGATGGCGGTTAGGTGAGTGACACACCGGTTGAGGAATAACCGGCGTTGGTTAAGGTGGATAAGTCTAGGTTTCCAAAAATGGCCTGATCTTTTCTATTTTTGGCATGATTGATATCCTTAATCCGGGTCTCAAGTGATAGAGTCCACCCAGATAAGTATGAGTTCTTCTAGGAGAGGTAGTGGGAGTTAATGTTAGGTTTAGACTAAGTCTTATTTGTTTAGGATTGGTATAGAATTAGTCTTAATTAATTAATAGGTTGTTGAATGGGTCTTTGAGTGAGGTGGATAGGTGAGTTGGTTGTAGGTGATGTGGATGGGTGAGGTAATTAATTCGGGAAAAAAATTTATATCAATGTTCTTTGTTCTAAATTTAGCATTTAGAACCACATTAAATATGCTAATCAATCCTACAACAAGTAACCATATGCAGTTGTTATGACTCGGCGTAAAATTGATCTCTCATATTTCATTTCAATGATGACTCGGTATAGAACCGATCTCTCATGTTTCATTTCAATGATGACTTGGTATAGAACCGATCTCTCATATTTCATTTCATTGTATACTTAGTATACTTGTGGTTCCCTTTTCATTTAAGGGCTCATCAAGTGCAACTGACCAAGGGCTTATCTAGGTACTTGTTATGAGTACCCATCCTATATCCCACACCTTAGTCTGGTGAATTTAAGACAACACAACCAGCAGCTTGTGATACTTTGGCCAAAGTTTTAGACATGTTTTCCATGCCTATACTCATAGACGGCATACTCATCACAAAGGAAATGTCTTTCACCACACTTGAAATTGTTATCTTGATTATACTTTCTTGACCTATGTCAATCCTTCCCATTTCCTTGTTAGACACTAAGAAGAGATAGACCCCATGGGCTAGTGCAGATAGTCTACTTGTAGTGACTAAGAGTAATCAAGTGTGTTTGAATCAACCCCCTATCATTACGAATCCACTCCCTCACTCATATTCAATGCAATTTGACATCAGCCACGAGGCCATGGCTCATCACTACCGAGTGTATAATAATAAATTGTGATCCCATTCTGATACGACGTTGATTAGAGGGGCTGAATGGATTATTGCACCATAACAACTACTCGACAAAGAACCGCCTAATGAACCTCATCATTATACGGGTAGTGTGCGAGAAGTTGTTATGCTTCTGTTTATCCCTTTAACTCCCGAAATCTAAACCTCCCATCTTTACAAGTTCATAAATATCATTAATTTGAAGCTTGTTAATTCCACCCTAGTTAATTTCACCCTTTAGGTGTCAGTCCTAAGGACTAACTCATGTTCTATCAACATTCCAATAAGGAACATTATGTTTCTACTTAAATCAATACTAAGGATCTCAAATTTAATTCTGCTCATTGCATAATCTCCTTTGAGTATGAAACCTCCTTTAGTTAACTAAGAATCTTAGAAACATATTAAGTATATTGTAGGAAGCAACAACATACATCCAAACATACTTAGGATAATTTTATGTTAATTTCCTTTACTCCAATGGGTTCTATGCTTTAAACCCGCAATAGCTCTTCTTGACTTACATTCACTTTCCTATAAGTCATTCAACTATTTGAACGGTTATAACTTAGTTAAACACTATCTCGTAGACACCTATAATTTAGCTCAAGCAATTTAAATACTTAAATTGCACTAATTATATCATTTCCCACAAATTGACAACATATCATCAATAAATGCTCATTTTCTCTTCTATCATTGTTAATTAGTTACATTACGTTAATTAATTAACTCTTCTATCCAACAAATATGCCAATTAACAACCTTCGCTAATTAATCCCCCTTTCTATCTAGACTAATTAATTATTATTAATTAATTAGTTTCCTCTTCTATTAAATCAATAAATCATCATTTATTTGATTAAATTCCTCTCATAGTCTAAATCATGCTAATTATTCCTCTAAAAAGCTTCTATAAGCTTGCTCACCTATTAATTAATCACTTGGGTTAATTAATAAATCCCCTCAAACCCCATGAGTCACTAAAGGACAAAATAAACTCTCCTAAGGTTGACTCAACCCCCTTTCAACCATCTTTATCCACAACTAACTCAACCTAGCTATTATCCCACATGTAAAGGGATGTAGAGATTATTTTATCCATTGGGCTATATAAGGAGCCCTCCTCCTACCTTTCTATTTACACCTTTACACCTAAATGAGCATAGAGCCTAAGCTATAGCCATTTTCATCTTAGAGTATTCTTCATTGGAAGAACTAGCTATCTTCATTTATTGCATTCATCCATCCAAGTTTTGAATTCATATGGAAATATGTCAAATGGTCTTGTAGTCATGGATTGACAAGACTCCATTCTTGAAAACCTTGAGATTAAAACATGAAATCACACATTTGATTTCTAAGGATCTAAATAGGTTCATTTCATTTTATTAGCATTTAATATAGATAGAGATTAATGGATTAACATGTTAGTTTGAATATTTATTCATGTTCTAATCCAAGGATGTTGGTAGATAGTCTTGTTTAAGATCTAAGCATGATGGTGCATAGGTTTTGATTTAGCTTTTTTAGGACTACTAGGTGTTATGTCTAATTCTTTTGTTATAGCTAACAAATTCTTGCACACATTTGGCATGCTCGGTAGGATTTATTCTTTGTCCCTTAGCATTATAGTTCAAATTTTGTTATTTCAACATTTGGCTAACCCTTAATATGCACATGTGTAAAATGATGTTAAAATTCTTATGATTTTGTTAACCTTACATGTGTGGAGTCTTATTTAGAGCTTTAATTTTGATGGGTTATTGTCAATTTTGAGCTAACATGTTAAAATTTGAATCTTTTGAACTTGTTTACATCATTTGGTCATATTTTAACATCATCCCCAAGTATAGTTTTTACGGTGGGGGCACGGTATATTAAACCACGTGCAGGCACTAATCCCGACACGCATACACGTTGTTGTAGTATTGTACCTTGCTACTATCAAAAACCTGTCATCTAGCATAGGCACCTAAAGGTAGTGCATGTACCCTTCCTTTGCACACACACTCGTGTCTGCAAGCACCTCTCATCCAAACACACGCCTTTGTCATAATTTTTTTACCGCCTATTTTTTTCTTCCCATGCGCACACATCTATCCTTTAGCACAGACACACTTATGCTAGTGCATGCATCTCTTAGGTAGCACAAGCACTCTGCAGACCCGCTAAGTTTACACAGAGGGGCATAGGCACCATAACCCATGTGCACACACCTTAATATGTGCATAGGTTCCTCATTCTAGGATTGTATGTCAATTCCATGTTTACAAAGGTTTGTGTACTTAAATGCTAACATCAATGCAATTTTAATCTAATTAATTTTCATTTTGCGGGTATGTTTGCAAGCTTTTGTTAGATTATATTAACCATTGGATAAACCTTACATGTTATATCATAAGAATAAGGTCGTGTATGCTCTTTCATCGCATCTTCTACGGCAATATTAGGAATTAAAAATGATTCTTATATATGGAATTGCTTTGAAAAATGTTTAGAATGTCCAAATTGGGTCAAGATGCATGTATTTTGCGTTTGAATTAAGTATTTTCCATTTGTTGATTTCTTAATTGGATTTTGTGTCACGTATGCTCTTCTCTTACGTTCTAGGATGATCTTGAGAATCAAAAATGGTGTTTATTCTTTTTATGCATATGGAAAATTACTAATCCATTGTGCAGAACCAAAATGCTTGTCAAAGAAAGGAGGAGTCAAGACAAAACAAAACTAATAATATAATTTTCGTGCAGGTTTCCAAAAGGTGTTCAAGCAAACCACATCAAATTAAACAAGATAAAAAACACACCACAAACATCACACTATATTTGTAGGTTCAGATAAGGGTATGCCCTGTCCACTTAAAACTAGGACATAACCCCTTTAGCATAATCCTTAAGTTATAACAATGGGGGTGGTCCTAGGAAACCCAAAGTAGTCCACGCGGAGAGGAACCTTGTGGACAAAATGGGAAGTGCTCTGCACAACCTACTTGACTATTATTACCATTTGTGATATTTAGCATCAAATTTATCCATATTACGACCCCAATGAGAGTACACAATGGACACATTTATTGACCATTTTCTTGAAGGAAGTAAAGTAAAGCCGAGATACTCTCGGAATTAGTGAGTGTGATTTTTCTTGGTAAATCGAGCTCACATATAGATAACTTGTGACACCTAGTTGAGTGAACCACCTAGGGAGCTATCTTTGACCAAAAGCCAACTTGGACCATATCAAAACCAATATCAGTTGAGAGCCATTATTCATCATGAAACGTGTGAAGCATTACTTTTTATTGGTTTTTCACTCACCCTAAGACGAGGTGAAACTACGCCAAAGTGAGGCCAACATTTTTCAGCCCTAATTGATATACTTCCTTCACTTTATTTTGACACTTTGTTGATTAGAAGAAAAGTGACTACCTTTTTGTTGTTAATTGATTGTATTTGCCACTTCTATTTCTATTTACACTCATCCATGTTTTTGGCTGAGTTATTAAATTTCTAAAGTGTGTGGAGATGTTTTCATATCATTTGTAACCATTTAATCTTGATACACAATTCAATATCTTCATCATCGCTAGGCTTAATTCATGACTTGATTCTCCTTTGAGGTGTTATCTTGCTTGTATCGTATCGCCACAATTTTTATACTTACATCTTGTTTCTTGTAAACTTGACCTAAGTGTTTAGATTGTAACATTAGGCTACACACATCATCAACAATGCCTTGGTATACTCTATCCTTAGTTTTCCTTTAAAAATTACCTTGACTTTAAAAAGTGTTGTTGTTACATTTGTGTGCATCGTAATAATATTATTTCAATACTAATACCTTATTTTTGTAAATTTTGGTTAACGTATCTTAGTGGTATTGGAGTCGTTCATGTTTGTAACTTATACTTTTTAAGATGTAAGTCTTGATTGGATCTGAACTCGCTTTTAGTATACCTTGTTTGGAAATCGTATCAACCTTTTATTATTACTTACATCTTGTTCATTTTTGAACTTGGCATAAGTGGTGACATTTTTTTGGTCATCTTACATGTCAAACTATTGATTGATCAAACACTTAGGAATTACTCCATTTGATTGATTGGTCAAATAAATTTTTGTGAGTGTGTCTCATTCATCATATTGACGTATCCATTTAAGACAATCACTTTGATCCATTGATTCTTTATCATTCATTATTCTTTGGTCATTAATTTTTCCTTGTGTTTTGAATTTGCATGATTTTTCATTGTGTTTATCCACCTTATAAACTCGTTTCTAGGACAATCCTTTGGGTATTTGATCCTCTTGATCTTCTTGTTTTTTCCTAAGTTCATGATCATTTTTCCTAAGTTCATGATCATTTTTAACACATATTTCAAACCTTGGCAAAAACATTTCCTATCAAGCAAATTTTGCATCAATCGAACATTGGAAATATTTCCTTTGTACCCTTTATGTTGCTAAAGTTTTGATCAATCCTTTGAAATTTATGCCTCCAAACCTTGTTGGATTATCAATCTTGAGTCATCACAATGTATGTTTTCCTTAGCTTCCCTTTAGGAAAATCCAACAAACATCCCAATCTTTACGAAATGTCTAGTTGGTTATCGTTATTTTCCCAAATCAACATAAAACCTTCTTCACCTTGGAGAAGTTTGATCATACAATCTAGGTGAAGGCCTTTGAAACCAACACACACTAACAATGACTACTTATCACAAGGTCCCTTATACATACGACAATAAGCAATCAAAGTTTCGGTGTTCACATCAAAAGATGCTCATCATGACCAAACATCAATTGGTTCTTCACGTTAGAGAACCCATCCAGTTAACCCACTCCCCACCTTCATCTCATAGGCGGTGGTATGGTTTGGATACTTCTGATCCAAATTATTATTCAAGTTCCCCCACTATTCTTTTTATTCTAATCCAAACATTTCCTCTTCTTGTGAGGATTTCAATCCAAATATTTCCTCTGATTCTTCTGATGATTCGTATCCAAACTACTATTCAAATTCATCTAATTCAACTCCTAAGTCACAGTCCCTTCTTCATAGGACCTCTATTATCAATCACCTAAACAATGTTCTCCTCCTCTAAAGATTTGTGTCACCACAAATTATCTTCATCATTCATCTAATATGACTCCTATGTCGTGGTCCTCCCTATCTTTGCAGGACCCTCTTCATCATACATTTAATATGACTCCTACATTGCGGTCCTCCCTTTCTTCACAGGACCCCTTTTATCAGTCTCCTCAACGACATCTTCTTCCTTTGAAGATTCAAGTGACTCCAAATCCCTCCAATAAAACATCTAATACAATTCTTGAATCATGGTCCTCTCTTTCTTCACAAGACCCTTGTTATTATTCATCTAATGTAATTCTTGAATCACGGTCCTCCCCTTCTTCGCATGACCTTATTCATCAATCATCCCCATGAATTCTTCCTTCTTTGAAGATATGTGTGACTCAAGGTCCTTCTAATCAAAAGTTTGAACCAACCCATGTGTCACAATCATGTAGAATTTGGACTTAATCCTACTAGTTTACAGATGATATACCATCGTATAGGTAGGTCCACACCAACTTCTTCTACTCTCGAGACAAATAACTCCACATCTTCTTCATCCCCCTCATCATATTCTTTTATCAATCATCATCAAACATATTATAAGTCTTCCACACCAATTGAACCTCTTTATTCCAATCAACCCCTGATGGTCAATCAACAACTCATATCGATTGATCTCTTTCATAATGAAGAAACAATTAGGGAATTTATAGGGGCACACGAAGATATTCCTCTAGCATATTATGAGAAAGGATTCTCTTTAGAATTCGATGTGTCTGCATATTGTGAGGAAAATGTTGATTCCTTTTATCAAGAAATGGAGGAATATCCTTAGATCATGCAACTTGATCCTCCTCTTATTCTTTCATCTTCACATTATTCATTACGTGATGAAACTCCTAGGTCTTGCATTTATCCATGGCCTATTTTATCATCACCCAATCACTCTTTTTCTATCACAATTCCTCAATCACAATATATTATGGGGTCAATACCAAGTAGCCCTTCATATTCTTCTAGGTGTGGGTCACCTTCTAGTATCCCTCCCTCTACTATTTGTGTGACATTTTAAAGTTTTACATGATCTTCTATTCTTGGGGCATGCCCAACTAGCCCCTCGTCTTCTATGTATGGGTCACTCCTAGGTATTCCATCATCTTCTATTCTTGGGCACATCCTAGTAGCCCATCATCTTCTAACTATGGGTCATGCCCTAGCAGCAGCCCTTCTCCTTTTATTATGAGGCCAAATCCTGGTAGCCCTTTGTCTTTTTCTATGGCTCACTTCCTAGTAGCCCATCTTCTTCAATTCTTCGAACGTATCCTTTTCATTCATCACATTATTCTTCTACCAAATATTATGGCAAGCCCACCATCATTTCTCACATCAATTCTAAACATCCACATTCTTCTCCCACTTCTCGGGATCAGAAAAGTCACACATTAGCTTATAAAAAACCTAGATAGGTTCTTTATCAATCCAAGATCAAAAATCTAAAGAGCTCCAAAGCTCCCAACAACTCAAATGATCATAAAATCCAAAATCAAATGTGATTCTAGAATGCACACCAATACACCCATCAAGTATGGCATAAAGTGCTGAAACCTATGGATAGGGAACTCAAGCTCCCACATACAAAACCCATGTTTCAAAACAAATCACAATCATTTGTTGAGTGTGAGCTCACCACGATCATCGAGATTGGGGATAATATTACACTTGATAGACAAACACGCTTAGTCTCTCTTATCAAAGAAATTGTGAACATCGTTGTTGGATCCTATCATGTAGAGTGACATGTTTCATTCTGATAACCATCAAAAATTTAAAAAATCATAAAATAGTTCAAAATTACAAAAAAAAAAAGATAAAACATTAAAAGATTTGATGCAACCTAGAATTCACCAGATAATACCCCAGACGCACTGGCACATCACCCACCTAGACTGAGCACTCACCTAAAGTGTGCAAAGGTACCAAGTCCCTCTTTAGGGTTGTTGTAGTAGAATGCTAACATGATGAAGACTTACAGCATATGGATTCATAACTAATACATCATTATATAGTGCATGACAGATCTAGATCTAGGAAAGAATAGGTTTAAACAATAATCATGATAGAAATAAGAACATGCACTACCCAATTACACACAAGAATAACACTTAGGTTCAGTCAATATCTTCCATCTCTTAATTATCACAATAACACAGAAGCTTCTTACAATACTGAAATCTATGCCGATGCACACATGGATCTGATATGGTAATCCAAAAACATGTACACTATGTTATCTATCTTTTCATATCCATCCTCTCCCTACCAAGTAATTCACTACATATATATAGGGTGGGGACTTTCCCTTCACCTCTTATCTATTCCAATGTTTTCATGCATAGCCACACATGCAAGTGTGCTATATATATACTACTGATAGTTAACTGAGGTGAAAATCCTATTCTTAGACTATCTCCATGCAAAAGCACTCTGAATCCAATCCTCCAGAAATAGACAATGCGTGGCACACACATCTCTGCATCGCTAGTGTGTTTCTACATGCCATCTTCTAAAAATAGATCTTCATGCCCAAAAATGACTAAGTCTTGAATTTTGAACTTATGTTCCGCGTGTGCGTTCTTCTTATCAATTCGCTCCCATAAACTTCGGCCTGCTTTCCCTACGTGGACTTCTTGTGTGAGTTATGTCAAGTGTTCTCTTATCAACATTACCCCACACTAATCTCATTATCACCCCAAAATTGTCATCTCCAACATCCGAGTAAAGAATAGAATCATGGAAATAATGGAATGAATGAAAAAATGTATGAAAGACCCTTCTTCAACCTAAACAATTAATTCAGGGATATTCTTGTTTTATTTCAGCCTCCAAGGTCTACCATTCAGCAAGTGCTTGTTCTACTTTTCCTAAAATGTCCACAGCAATGGACTCCAATTCATCCCTTCCAATATCCCCTTTTTCATTTTGCAAGACTAACATAATGCTAGACATTGAGGTCATTCTTCCCTCTAGAAAATTCATCTTCTCATAATGAGCTTCCCAAGCTCTTCCAAATTTTAGTCTTGTGTGTCTCTTGTGTTGCTTTCGGGCCTTGTGCTCCTACTTGACCACTAACAATATTTCTATGTGGCCTAATGTTTCATCCTTCATTTCTCTTTGGACCTCATTATTTTCTTCCAGGGTCTTTATATTGATAAGAATCTCTAGAGTTGTGCGGATGTTTAAAGCTCCGGTTTATTTTCTTCAATTCTTCTTGTAGCACTTGCAACTTCCCTTCATAGGATGCAATCTTCCACATCACTAAAGATTTCTCTCATTCTACCTCTTTTTTGGATCCTTGGCACCGCATGCGCAGAGATTCATCTTCAAGTACCAGTCCACCAAATTTCCTACATAATGTATCACCGAGGGAAACGTCCCGAGGTACCTTGGTCTCCAAGTATGTCCTAGATCTTATGACATTATCACCAATATCCTCTACGATGCTGATAAATATAGCTTTCTTCTTCTCATGCTAAGTCCCTCTCTCGTATTAGGCATGCTATCTCTGCACCCTTTGTCTTCTCTCTTGTGTAGCACTCTTATCGTTACATATTTGTTCATGTTTCTTCTTACAAATTTAGTAGAAACCTTCACCAATGCGTTGCTGACCTACTCATCTAACATGACAAAGGGCTTTACCATCATCTATCTAGCTTAGAGTGCCTTCTTCAGCCATCTCGACATGCATGAATCCTCACATACATCAAAATCAATATCATCCATGTGGGTGTGCATTAACCATGATAGTTACTTTCGAGTGTGCAAAGTCACCATATCCTCATCCATTAGCTCACAGCTGAATAAATCCTTCTATGTTATCATGTTGTAGAAGTAGGCATGGATAATTTTACCTACATCCTCTGCATATCCTATGGCTGGTGGAATGTGTTCCCACTTGTTCTTCTAGACCTTTGCTACTTAGGAACTTTAGCTTCCAAATTTGGGACTTGGGTCTCCATGTCATGAGAAATCTCTACAGTTGTCTCCTTTGTTCCCTTTTCTTCCTCTTCTCTTTCCTTCGATTCATCATCCTTTTGTTCTTCTAGGTTCTCTAGAAGTGTAGGAGAATTAGTCGCGCTTTCCTCTGACTCTTTCGCATCCTCATTCAACTTCAGTTTCCTCCTTCTTTACATGGTTGTCTCCTTCTATGGAGAGAGTTTGGGTGATCTGCACACCATTTTTGGAATAGTAACTTGGGTCTTTGTTCTCTTGAACACCCTCTTAAATTTGTTCTCCCCTTAGACTGCACTCAAGTCCTCATCATCCCCCTCTTGTGGCTGAGGTGGTGTAGTGGCGCACTCATATTCATCCTTATTTGTCGGATGTCTTCTACCTCTATGCTCCAAACCACCACTATTTTCACACTCATCCTCCACTTCAATTGGCTCTGTGGGCTTAGGTGTTGTGATGTTCTCCATTTTATGCTTTCCCTTTGGTGGTGCTGGAAGTGTGAACTCACCTTGCACATACTTGTTATTCTCCATCTTTGGCTTTAGTTGAGATACACCAGCGCTGCTCCAATATCTCCCACCACAAAACTTATTGGTTTAATTCTCAATACATCTGAGATGAGTCTTTCAACATATGCACCCCACCCTAGATACACATATTTCTTCCTTAGTGTGTGTTAGTCGCAAAGCTACCTTATCCATTTGAATGGTAGTCAACGCGCAGCGTATATAAACTTGTGTCGATGACCTGGAAGTACCTTGCTATGAATGCATATGGAAACTTACACCAAGGGCTCCATGCTCCATCTTTCATGGAAAACTACACTATACATAAATGCTAGTATACAGCAAATTGAACAGCCTTTCCAACCACCAAAGGCAAGTCCTTAGGATGCATCATTCTTCCTCAAAATCCACATAGAGCCTATCATACCACTTCTCAGCCCATTGCTTAACCTGCTCTATCATGGATCCCTCAAACAAGTACTTCTTGAAGCATTCTACAAGTGATTTTGTTCCATTGGATACTCCCATACCTTCTCCTTCACCATCAGTACTTCGATCTTTATGAACACCAGTGATAATAGAACAACTCCAAAGCTAATCTTTCCTCCTGCGCGTGCTTCCTCAACAATTGTCTCTACAATATAACGTGAAATATTGTAGACTACTCCTTCAGACATCTTTTTGGAAATGTAACCACATGGTGTTCACTTGTGACCACCTTTCCTAGTCATTTAGCTTTGTAACAAGATGTGCGGCCACTTACACAACTGGATACTTCTTCAGTTTGTTGATGTCCATACCACGTAGACCCTTTGTATACCCCAACTCCTTTCTAGTCTCCAATATTGTGGTTTTGTCTATCAGATCATCTTGCAAATTGTCTCATGTGCCTTTCAACCCCATTACCATGGAGATGAGCACGGCTAAAATTCTACTCTGTGACCTATAAAGTAGAAAAATTCCTCGTGCACTCTGCTCATGAGCCATTGGTACAAGGGCTCATATTTCCCATAATAAGGGAGCTCATATAGTTGGTAAACTCCTATCCTCTACAAGAGCTTTTATTATCCAAAATTCCCCCAAGGTAATTTTGATAACATGCATCATATTGTCATCCTCCCAGCAAGTAGATCGATTCAAGGCCCAAAATCATGTTTTTTGGGGCCCTCTGCTCCATTCTAACTCTCCCATCTAAGAGAATCCCAATGTTTCGAGAAAATGGAAGAAATGTAGAAAGCCAAGCTTGAGGCCAAAAAATGGAGAAAATCAGCTAAATCCTAGTCCAGTTGGTCAGACGGTTGGGACGTCGGGTGCGACCGGCCGAAAGCCGTCGCGGGTTGACATCTGGGGACAAGAAATTGGGACATCAAGATGCGCGGGGCACGAAAACACCAAACCAGCCGAAAAAATGAAGAAAATTGTCCCAGGCGATGGGGACAATTCTTTACACTTGGGACAAAAGTGCGCAAAGGACGCGAACCAGCCAGTTCCAAATCCGAAACAGGACTTTCATTTGGGACATCCGGACAAAAGTACGCATGGGACGTGAAAAACCGAAGGAGCCGAGAGCCAATGAAATATTGCCACGTGTCTTCGCCACAAACAGGAACAAGGAAGCCCAAATCAGGTGGTTCGGAGAAATTTTTCCCAGACAGTTTGGGACATCCGGGCCAAAAGTACGCGTAGGACGCGAGGAGCCGAAGAGCCCGCGACGAATCGAACATGCCACGTGTCAGAAGGTTGAAAAGTTGCTAAGTGCGCCCCTCAGGCCCGAACCAATAAAATAGTGCCACGTGTCCCAGTTTAAAGGCTTGAAAGGAATTTTTAGAGGATGAACCCGTGGATGAATCAAAGCCTGACACGTGTCATCCAAGTGGTAGAGCGCGGGAAAAATTCAAATATCCGTTTTTGGGCCGTTTTTGCCCTAAATCTTCAAACGATCATATCTTTTGATCCAGAGCTCGGATTTTCACGTTCTTTATATCAATGGAAAGATGGAAAAATTCTCTACATGATTCCAAGGTCAATATTGAATTTTGGTTCATTTTGGAGAGATAAAATTGAGAAACACCTCTGGCATGTAATAATGAGACCCAGTAATCGACATTTCAACAACCAGCTTTAATACAACAGACAGTTCGCCATTTCTGCTTTAGACAGGATACCGCTTTTTTTGCTAGGATTCTCTACTTCGCCATAATGAGATGAGTTACATGCAACCTAGAAGTGGTTGGGGTAGATCTGGATTTCCTCTCTTCCCTCTCTCATTCTTCCTATATCATTGTAAGGAGGGGCTTCTTTCTAAAGGTCGAACATTCCTATTTTGCTCCTCCCTTCTTCTCTTTTCAGCAAATTTGTGGAGTTCGAACCTCCCATTCGAAATCGTAATGTGAATCTACCTCTTGGAATTTTTAGTGTATCAAGTATCAATCTTTGGAGCAAGTAATGCATGTCTCACATGATTCTCAACCCTCTTTGTGTTCATTTGCATCCTCCTGGGTCTTTCTTCACTGCAAATTTTGTTATCTGTGCATGACCTTGCATCACATTTGAATATCTGTGTTTATTGGCAAGATAGATGTTCTTCATTCCTCATTGCATCACCTCTCCAAAAGTTAGCGTAGGTTTATTTTTATGCATCTTCTTACCACCCTTTATGTCTCCTTGGCAAGTTAGATTAGGTTTTGAGTAAACCCTCTGCATTTTTCGTGTGCATCTGTTTCCTCCCAACAGAGGAATAGGACCCAACCTTCTCTGGAGATTCGTTTCTCATTTCTACAAGTCCCACACTTGGAGAAAGGATTCAATGTTGTGCAATCACACCTGGATTCTGAACATCAACTTAGAAACACGATCACTAAGCATCTAGGGGTGCTATGATTTTGCATCAACAAGAGCTTCTCACCAAAGATTTTCATAACCGGCATGTCCTCTCACCATGTGTTTATTTTTCTTTTTTTTCAGCAACATGTCAAGCTCCTTCTTATTCTCTATGGTATGGTGATTGTACTCACTCACTTTTCTTTTCTTTATGTGATAATCCCACTCATGGTTGATGATAACCCCCTCTGGATATTACATCTCGTAAAAATTATTTTCAAGAGACATCTCTTCTTATTCTTCTACCACCTTCTTCTTTCCCTTCACTCCTGCTGCAACTACTTTCTTGGGTTCCATTTCTACCTTATAATCCTTTGTAGATCCTTTCCGCTCAAATTTTGCAAGGTGCAAAGCAAACCCTAGTTCAATTCAACATGCCCTAGGTGAAATTATGTGCCCTAGCTCCTCTCTATTGCCTCGCTTTGCTCAAACCCTTCACCACCGGGACACAAGCTCCTTCTGCACATAGATCTCTTTGTAATGACTGGTTACACACCTCTCACACCTTAAAATAATCACTTGGCTCTTCACACTTGGCTTCTTTCAAATACTCTTAATCACAATGGTAAAAATGAACTTGCATTCCATCCTTATATAGATTTTCAAATTTTTGATACATTCATTTCTCCTTCACCTACCAAATATCCTCTCATTAATTGACCAATTCCATCCTTTTGCGCATTACATCCTTGCACCCTCAGCTATAACATTCTAGTGCGCCTTCCTACCCTCTAGTCACACACTTCTCTTTAGTGTGTGTCCTTACACCCGAGTACCTCATCACTGTACCTTATCATGGTAGTTATCATGGCCTCTGCTTACCTCGCGTTATACTTTTCCTTCTTTCATCTCCATCCTTGGTCACTTTTGAGACAAAATGTCTTTACTTTGATAAACACCCATAGTAACTTATTCTTTTCATCTTTCAATTCCCATAATCTTGTACCTAGATATCAATAAACACCCCACACTAAAAGGATGTGCAGTCCTCTGTGCATAAACAGGCTTCATGTAGTAATTAGCTTCATTCACACAAGTGCGCTTATTTAATAACAACTAAAATGAAAAAGCATAGCGACAATGAAGGAAATACATTGAAGGAAATACATAACGGAAACCTAATCTAAATGAAAATACTTCCTTATTACAAACACCAAGAAGACGTATTTATAGTAGGGCTTCACCTACTCCCGTTGAAGTAATGGGTAGTCGTGTTCCATCTAGTGCTTTTAACTCGCAAGCACCAATTTCAAGGATGTGAGTAATAACATACGGCCATAACCAATGTCCCTTAATTTTTCCTATATGGCGTAAGAACTTAGATTCATAGAGAATTACCATTTTTCCAATCTCAAACTTCTTATCCCTGATGTTTTTGTCATGTCATGCTTTCTGCATGGCTTTTTCCTACTTTTGACTCCATCATGTTATGGCTCATCGCTCATCCAATTGAATCATCTTCTCAATACACTCTTCTAAATCCTACTCATCATCTAGACCTCCATCACGCACAATGCGCAAAGAAGGTAACATAAATTCTATAGGGAGAATGAATTTGATGCCAAACACCAACTGAAACGGTGTGGATTTGCTCAATCTCTTATAAGTTGTTCTATATGCCCAAATAACATCGACACTTTATCATCCCAATCCTTTCTTCCAACATCACAAATTTTTGTCAATGTCTAGATCAAAATCTTTTTGAAAGCCTCAGTAGTTCCATTTACCTGAGGATGATAGGGTGTATTTTATGGTGTGCAACCATAAACTCATCTAATAGGATCCTGATTGTCTCATTCAAAAAGTGTGTACCCCTATCACTTTTCAAGCTTAAAGGACATCCATATCTTGTAAGAACATTCTCCCATAGAAACCTAGTTGTTGTAGTTGTTGTACAGTCCTTCGTAGGTGCTACTTCTTCCCACCTTGTGAGATAATATGTACAAGTAATGATAAAGTGTGACCCAATCCTACACGCGGCTGGCGAAATAGGTCCTACAAATTTGATGGCCCATTTCTTAAATCATTTGGCACTAATAATTGGTCTCAAAGGAATCTCATCTCTTTTCACTGGTTTACCTAGATGCTGACAATGGTTACACACTTTACAATATGCTTTACAATCTTTATACAGTGTCTCCCACAATAATCCAGCAAGTAGGATCTTTCAGGCAGTTGCATCACCTACATAGTGGCCTCCTACAATACCACCATGGACTTATTCCATAATATCCTTGCGCTCATGCTCTAATACACAATGGTGTAATACGTCATCTCTACCTAACTTGTAGAGGTTAGCATTGATTAACATAAATGGTGTCACGCGTATAGCAAGGTGTTTCTTTTCTAATGCCTTCATTCCTTCCAGTTCCACACCAGTCCGTAGAAAGAAAAAAATGTCTTCTAATTCTTATGGCGAGCATTGTAACCTATATAATTTTGCATCTTGAATGGTTTCTTCGATTGTCTATGCTTCTTATCCTTAGTGAATTTTAGACAAGTGGTATGGTCCAGAGTTACTTTTCCTAGCTTCACCACAATTGTGAAGTCAAACTCTTGAAATAGGAGTACCCATCTGCATATACACCCTTGTAAGATGGATTTTTTCACTAAATACTTCAATTCCATGTGATCTATATAAAACTCAAATGGGTTTGCTAACAATCTACTGTCAAAACTTAAGCAATGTATAAATCATTGACAAAGTTTTGCACTCTGTAGTTGCATAATTTTGTTCAAGAAGAGTTAGCTTCCTAATACAAAAACAAATAGGATGATCTACAATACCTTTTCTCAGGTTGAGCTAATACAGTGCCAATGGCCATGCTAGAGGCATCCACATGCACATGAAATGGTTTATCCCATGAGGGAAAGCACAAAATGGGCGTGGTAGTAAGTTTCACCTTTAATATCTCAAACGTGTGTGCTATGATTTTCCCCAATAAAATGTACCTTTCCCTTTTAGTAATTCTTCCAAGGGTGTAACAACTTTGGCATACCCTTTGATGAACTTCCGATAATATCTTGTGTGACCCAAAAATCTACACACCTCACTTTGACTAGTAGGCACTTCCAGGCCTAGAATGACTGCAACCTTAGCTGGATCAACTAAAAACCTTCCTTGTAGATTATATGTCCTAACAGTATTCCAAAAGGTGTATCAAATATGCACTTCTTGATGTTCAAATAGATACTCAATTGTCTACACTATTCAAACATTAAGCACAGATTGTCACAATGATCTTTCACAAGCCCATATACTTTGTCCAATCATCTAGATAAACCTATAAAAAGTTGTGAATAAAATCTTTGAATGCCTAAACAACTATCCATGAGAATATAGCAGGCACATTTTTCATTCCAAAAGGCATCACAATATAGGCAAAATTTCCCCATTCAGTAGTAAAATTTGTCTTTTCTTGATCCTCCTAAGCAATCCTAACCTGATGATACCTAGAAAACCCATCTATGAAGGAATATATCTCATGCCCTAGCCACTCCTTCTAGTATTTCCTCAGTGAATGGTGTAGGAAAAGGGTCTGTGACACATGCAACATTTAACTCCCTGTATTCCACACATATTATGATTCGTCCATCCTTTTTTATACTGATCACCATTAGACTAACCCATTCTAACTCATCAAGGGGCTTGATAATTCCATATTTCAACATGTTATCAATCTCTTCTTTGACCTTTTCACACAAATTGGGGTTCATTCTAAGGCCTCTTTCTAACTGGGCATGCACCATCCTTAAGCTTTATCTTCATTTCCCCAAGTGATTCATGCATGCCTTTAAGTTCATGATACCCTCGAGGGAATAAGTCCTGATAATCCTTGAGTAACTCAATGATCTTTTCCACTTCCAATTCTGACCAATAGTCTCCAATTATGACCTCCTTTGGCTCATCCTCCGAACCTATATTCACCTTCTTTGTCTTCATGGGTTCATGATAGGTGTGTATCCTTGTCTGCATTTTCCAAGACCTCGCACACCCCTTTTGAATATTGAATATCTAGGTTCTCAGCTTCCTCATCATTCACGATGTAAACCATCTTTCCTTTCTCTTTCTCAAGGCAAGCGTGTTCAAGTAGTATGGAGTCCATTTCTTCTTCCTTTTCAAAATGCACTCCAGACTCTGTCTCACCAAATAATTCTTGAATATGCTCTTCTTCCTTTACACTATCTCCCATAGTTAAGCGCTTGACAAATTTTAATGCTTCTTCTACTGGAGGTTTAGTCGAGAAGTAGTCAAAGGTCTGATCATTCCTACAGTCAAATTATGTCAATTCCCATTCTCTCAATGTAGTTTTGTGTATACATACCAGGTGTGTGCACATCCTTGTAGAGTAGAGTATAATCTATGCACCCAAAGTGAAGGTGGTAATGCTTCTTGTCCCATTGTCTAGAGTCTCTCACACTGCTTGAATGTGATGTTGAACAGGTTGATCACCATTATAAGTGCATATCTGTGTAGGTGCATTGCTCCTTAAAAACCTAGTAGATAGGGTGATTCCAATCTCCTCCCATTCTATAAGATTATCTTTGTGGACTACCCACCAACGCACTATTATCCCATGTAAGGTATACACTAACATATCTCTTCTCTTAATTTGATCTATCCACTATGCTTCCATGGCTTTCAAAAATACAGGAAGATATTCTACCCCTAATCCGTCAAACAAAATGAAGTCCATTCTTGTGCACAACCATGCTTTTTACCTCACGCCCTACTAGTTCATATGTACCATGAGCCCAATTGTCACAAGCAATACTCATAGTATCACTAATAGAATGAGAATATTCCCACTGTAGGATGCCTTCTTTTGATTTCTCATTGACCTCTGGGTCTGAATAGCATGTACATAAATTTTTTTAAGTCCTCCCCACTTAGAGGCTCAACATATGATGTAGACTTCCCATCTTTCAAATTTATCACAACCCTTTCCTCCTTGTTCTCAAATTTGATATACCCCTTATTGAATCTCAAGTAATCATTATTCACATAAGACCAAGGGCATCTAAGAAAGGCTGGAAAACTATTTTATTCTCGCAAGTGCTAATACCTCAAAATCCCTAGTGAACTTGGCCCTTGTATGGTTATAAGTGCATCCTTAAAAACTCCTATGGGAGTGGCCTTAGTCAGTTTGCCATAAACAACACATTAGATGATGGTTGTAATGGAGGCCTACCCATTTGTACCCATGCATCTAATGTAAGCACATTCACTTTCACACTGTATCAATCAATATGTTACTCACCGCCATCCATCCATAATATCATTTAGATTAATTTCCTTGTCATATTTAATACTATCGGGGGAGATTTACATGTAGGATCTGTAAATCTGGTCTCAATACTTAACGCATGGAGTATTCCCTTTTAACCAGACTTCCTAATAGTGGAATGATGTTCTCCTGCCGCAACATTTTGCACACTTCTCTCATATCATCAATATTAGTTTGGATTGTTTTTGTCATCAAAAGGAATTTAAGAAGAACAATAGTCGAGGGAAGAAGTCCCTCCTCTTTAGTGGGAGATGTTCCCTTATTCAAAGGCAAAACTTATTTACATATGTACGATCATCATAGTTTTACCATGGAACTTGGATATCATGAAAGCATTTTTAATAGATCATCAATCACAAAAGTATAGAGGAATGAAGATGTGGAAATGAGCATAAAAGCATTCTCCAGAATTATAGATGACAAAATAATTCCTTATGTGTGCCAGAATATAACAAATTGGAATGAGATCATTTGTACTCGAATTAATGAGATGCAATTTGAAAAGACACACAGTTCCATAAATAACATCTACAAGAATACAAAGCTTCTTAGCATAATGTAGACAAATGATCTAACAATATTCAATAGATAGCTTGCGAATAAAAGAATCAGATGGACAAAGAAAGAAGATCCTTTTGTATTGATTGCTTTACTATTTCTTACACTTTCAAAAATAAGCCAAGTTCCCCCTTTAAAATGGTGAAGAGAGACCATTATATAGTTTTACAAATCAGTTACCCTTGGTAACTACTTCTTTTAATTAATGTTTAGTTAAAGGGATGCTAATTGCAAAACCCCAACTAATTACAATAAATCCGAGGTGAGGAAAGAAAGAAGGGAGAAAAGTTAGGAGGAAAAGACAAGTGTTCATGACTGAGGAGGACCCACTGATTTGAGGATCCACTATCTAAACCTTTTTAACGCCTCTACTATGTCTCTACCATGTGGAACTGATGTGTTGGCAGTGGACTGAGTCAAAAATCTGAGACACTTCTCCATCTCTTTGTCAAATTCGACGTGTGTATGATAATCCTTACTTGCTTCTTCAATAGCAGACTGGAGAGAGCAGATTTCTTTCATCTTTTCTTTGGTGATAGAATCCTCTTTGAACAGATTATCTTTGACAAAAGCTCTGAATTGAGCTTTAATTTCTTGCAAGGAGAGGGGCACACCTGAGGTCTCATCATGGAGGTGGCAATGGATATCCTTAAAATCGAGATACCACCAAAGTCTTGAAGGCCTCACCTTTCTGCTAGCTATTTCTCAATTCTCCCAAAGCCTCCTCTAGCACCTTGATTTTCCATTCCACACTGTATACCCATGATTTTGAAAAGTTATATTTTGCATCATCAAAGACCTTGCTTGCCATTAAAAGATTTTCATCACCGCCCCATAAGGCGAAGGTCTACTATACAGCTGCTCCAGAGTTTGAGCTCTTTATCTATATTTCCAATGGTGGAGGAGAGTTTCTGTTGTAGATTATTTACCTTCTCATTGAGTTTTAAGGCTTCACTAATGAAATTCAACCTTGCAACGAGCATATCATCCACCATGGCCTCCATAGCCCTTCCATAGATGGAATATCTGTGTATATCTTTGATACTCTGGACTTCATCTTGGCTGAGGATCACAGGTGGTGGAAGAGTAGTCAATGGGGTGGGGTCTAAAACTTTATCTTTAGACAACAGTGACTTGATGAAACCTGCAAGAACCTGAGCCTGCTCTTCCAGCTGCTCTATAGTTTGTTGCCCTTTTTCCACTCTCCCAATGACCCTGGTGACTATTTCTTGAAGATTGTGAATCTCACCTTCAGGGGTGGACTCTCCCATGGGGATCCTCAAGAGCTCTAGATCAGACACTGTAAATCCTGTTCTGGCTTGTCAACCTTGGGCTTGGCTATCTCTAGGAATTGTTAGCCTTGAGCATTAGATACTATTCATGAGGTGGTCCTAGCCTTTTTGGCAGGAGTAGGAGGGGTAGTACCCAATAAGGCCACCACAACATCAAAGTTGGGTCTCGAGATCCGAGAGGAAGACTTTCTCTTCCTACTATCAACGAAAGGTTGTACCCATGAAAAGAGGAGGAAGAAGAAGGTGGGGCAAGAGGACTAAGAGAAAGAGAACTTGTTGCACTCAAAGTGTGCACTGTCATTACCTCTAGTTGAGATATGAGTGGGGCACTCGGGGTTTCTGGTACAGAGGAGTCAACGGTGCTCGGGAGCTCGGTGCTTTGAACTTCCTTCTCTTTATCCATAGGGGCTTCTGGAATGCCTACGGAGACTGGCACTTCACTCTCTTCACTTTCACTAAGAACAATAATGTTCTCTGGTCCTGAGGGAAATTCTGAATGCTTCATCAGGGGATCTTCTTCAACAAGCTCCTTCTTGACTTCCTTGATTTTCTTCTGATATACTTGGGTGGATGAGGAAGGAGTGGAGGATGTAGGACCTTTAGTTGATGAGGCAGGAGGAGTCTTTACAGGCTTCCGAACTGGGTGTCAATGCCTCCTTCCTTGGTGTTGAAGTATCCTTGGAGGAGGACTCACCTGAATGCCTTCTAAGCTCACGAACTCTCCTGTCAAACCAGATTTTGGTTCTTACTAGGACAGGGGCTAAGATTTTAGCCAGATCATCCTTCTCCTTTTTGAACCAATCCAAATCCTCCAAGGGAGTGTGTTTGATCAAGGTGTCATATTCATATGAAAACAGTCGGAATTGTCATCCTGAAGCCCTTCAGGAACTTGGTACAAGTTAAGCTCTTGAATCAATTGGAGAAAACCTGCCATAATGTCTCCTCCTTGCCTCAAAATCATCAGCACAGTCAGCCCAATAGTCTTCTATGTCTTCCATATGATGGTAATTGATTCTGAGGTTCTGCTCAATAAATTTCTTCAAGTCAAAACAAGTTCTTGGCCTAAAGAAATGGACAGTGATGGGAGCTAGGGCTCTCTCTATGTTTTGTGCATCTAGAGTTGTCTTGCAGGTGTAGTTTCCCAAAGATATAGGGAAGTGCAGGCCAGTGATTTTCTTATCCCTATAGGTTCTGTGTAACTTGTCCAATTGCCTGCATATCTCTATCAAGGCCATTTTATCATTACAGAACATAGGGAGCTTGAGAGGGGTGCTCTCATAGCCTGCTAGCCTGATATAGGAGAATTTTCTGAACTGGATGAAGTAGGCACCATACTTCAATATTAGGCTCATGGCTTCATCAGAGAACCTCCTTGCAGTGTCACTCTCCAGAAGTCTTACAATGTACATGGTGAAAGCATCATTCACCCTCCTGAAGTTGCGATTGCTAGTGTCTAGGGTGAATTGAGGGCAGTAAGCATATATAGGGTCACCTTTATGAGCATCAATGTATGTGAATCCAAACCATTGCCTTGATGCTGCTAGGGTATACATCAGATATGAAGTCATGTAAAACTTCTTAGTTTGTTGTACATTAGACAGTTGCTCTGCTAAGTTCATGCTGATGATTTCTGCCCAGTTGATATTCTGAGTTCCCTCGCACACCATGTTGATAAGTGGGCACATCCAGAAATGGAACTCGTTGGTAGAGGGTAAGCCCATGACCCGAGCTAATAAGATTATAAAATTTGATAGCTCCTCATTGAAATCGGCACAAAACAAAGCTTTGGATAGACAGAGACGCCCCCTTTTTAGGGTTTTTAAGCCAAGACTTTGCCACCCTTGCCTTGTATTTTTCACTGTCCTGGTCGAAGAGTGCCTGTTCCTAGTTCTGAGAGATTACTATAGAATTTTCCATTTTAGGAATCTTTAGGGCAGTGCCAATGGCGGTAGCATCGAGCTTGGCAATGAGCTCCCCATGCACATTTGTTAGTTCACTCGAGTCGGGATTGAAATGAGCACCGCAGGTGAGTACCATGTCTACACACTACACTGAGATTGGGAAACTAGCGGCAAATGCCAAGCCACTATCGTGAATCATTTGCGCCATAGGAGAGGGGTTTGGGTCTGTCATCCTAGTCCAGAAATCTCCAAAGTCTAGGTGATGAACTTCACTATCCCCGATATCGGGAACGGCAGACTCGAGTAGTGAAACTTGCTCCTGACCTTGGAATTTGATCTTCATGTTGATAGAAATTTGAAAAACAAAGTCACAATCTAAACTCTTGATGAAATTACAGGGGAAATGGGTATGTGCACAGAAATTTTGATTACGAGGGTATGAGCAATTGATAACAAGAAAGTAGTGTGCAAAAATGTGTAGGGGGCAGCTTATTAAATAGTCGTTTAGGAGAGAGAAATATAATAAATGTGCATTAAATATGCATCTACCAACTTAAAAAGCAAGATATTCGGGAAGAGCAGGAAAAATTAGCCCAGATGGCCTTTGGTTCATTTGGGACACGTGGGACGTGAAAGAGTGATTCGGCCGATGCGGGGACGTGGGGACAAGATGCACAAATGTTTTTGGGACATGAGGGATGAAAGTACGCGAGGTGTGTGATGCAGCTGAAGTGGGCAAAAGGTGAACAATGAGCTGAGAAAACTTGGGACATTTGGAACAAAAAGTTTCGATGGGCCCACAAGAGAACAAATTTTTGGGTAAAGCGGCCGATTGGTGAATAGGGAGCCCGAATGAACTTGGGACACATGGGACAAAAATGTCTGACAGACCCACAAATCACACAAATTGACTCAAAAACGTATTTTTTTACTTCTCGACTTTTCCATTTACCAGAACAACAGAAAAGGCATTAACTCAAAAATTTCAATTTTGAACTTCTCAAAAGAGGGGAAATTTTGAGAGGACAACAACTATCTCTTATGCTTTCTTTTTCTCCTTTAAGTATTGTATCTCACCTTGAAGATTACTTAGCACTTCCATGGCATCCTGATAAACTTCCTTCTAATGAGAAAGATCTAAGTACCTTGCATGCAAAACCTCCTCCTTGGTGATCGTAGGCTTCTGGTGCAATGCCTCTCTTACACATGCCGCTTCAGCTTGTGTAGTAATCTTCACTGTTAATGCCTCAGTTCCTAGTGTTATCTTGGGAATCCATTGATTTTATACCATGCACTGGATTCTAACCATCCATGCACCTTTTTTTCTTTCTTATGTTGCTTACTTAGATGCTCATATAAGTCCAAGCACTCTTCATAGCTATGGTTCTTTCCGTAGAAAGAACATGCAATATTCTGAGGACATTCACACCTATAGTGGTCAGGAGATCCGCACATATAACATGTTCCATGAGGGAACTCACCTCTTCCTCCACCGCAGCCTCATCCTCCATATCCACCGTGATATCCATATCCTCTTCCATGACCTCCTTCAAAATGCCCCTCATTCCTATCATAGCATATTTGATTATGATCCCGATCTTGGTGCTCATTCTTACCCTTAGAATTATCTGACATGCTTGTCTATCATACCCCAATGTCTATAGCATCCTAGATCTAACCAATCAACTAAAAATCTTCAGTATCATGGGTCATGGACTGGAAAATTTTACAGTAAAAAGATACATTCTTCCTTATCGCGCGTTGTAACAAAGGACAATGACTAGCATCATGATTCAAATGACAGATCTCATAGTCCAAAAATAATGAGCATATAGATCTGCAGGAAACTATCCTTGGTCGACCTTCCACTTCACAATCTGTACACTTAATTCTTGAGTGCGTTTCATGGGCTGAATTTGTTGATAGCTTCTTTAATTGCTTTTCATAGCTATAATCTATGCCTCTAAGAATGGACTAATGCCGGTGTCATGCTCCCCATCGCCCTCGGCCGCAAAGTCTGCTTCCAAAGTGCTTCACGTAGATCAATGTATGTCTTATGTGATAGTGCTCTTCTGAATGGGGTAATCAATCTACCAACGAACCATTGTGCATGTTAGTTGGCGTGACTATCATAAAAAAGCTTAGATAGAAGTGTTTTAAAATGGGCACCATACTCACATACACTCTTTGTAGTGCCTTACTTGATATCCTTGAGCGCACTTACACTCTGTTGCTCAAACTCGGGGATATGGAACTCTTTCAAGAAAGCATCCTTTAGCACTACATAATCCACACAATTTTGATCAAGGTCAAACTTTCTATACCATTTGTGTGCTTGTCCTTGTAATGTAGTAGCAAATTGACTTGCCTTGCGCTCGAAGTCGTGATCCCTTTCACATGCCACAATATTTCACACATGTGCTAATACTCAGCAGCATCATTTATGCCTCTATACTCTGGAAGACAAATATACATCTCCATATAAATATTCTGGGGTTGGTGTGGACCTTTCCCACTTAATCCAAAACCTCTTGTGTTTCCCCTGCCTCTAGAACCACTAGATCCATTAGAACTAGAAGCACCTATTCCTCTTGATCCTCCACCGATAGCTAGAATAGGACCTTTAGATGTACTCCCCTATGCTCTGATAGTAGTACTATATTGAACCCCTATAGTGTGTATGGTCGTTACACTTCCGAGGTGAATCCAACATTTGGTGAGCTTACATTTTGTATAGATGATGCGCCTGAAAATGTTCCTCCAAACAAAATTGAATTCGTTTGTCCTTCCATTGATGTACTTGCTCTCTAACTTACTCTAGTTCTCTTGTTTCCCAAATTCACTTGTTGATTACTTGTCATACTAGATACTAGAAAACCAAGCGCAAGGGCTAGGTCAACAGGTGGATTAAGATGTGCACCCATAGCCCAGGTAGTCTTTGTTGGTGCGCTTCTGTGTGAGGGAAAGGGGGGATCCCTATCATGCTTTCCAAGATGGTGGAGTTCCTAATGCTTTGGCTCCATATAGTATACGTGAGCTTTAAATCCTTCACGATCCATCTCTCTCCTCAAGGCCATACTTTCTGCAATGAAACGTTACTTCTCTATCTCCCTCTCATGCACCTCATTATACTTGAAGTCACCTTTCCTCTCTTTTCCTTTCTGCCGCTAGTTACGTAATCTTTCACCAAGATTGTTCCTGCCCTTGTGCATGGTGAGGTTTAGTTAGCCATCGGTTTACTCTCTAGGTTCAAAGTTACTATCAAGATCTTGATCACCAGTGGAATGTCTTGTAGATAAGCTCCTCTTGGATATCATAAGAACTGGAATTCAGCTACTTCCGAGCAAGGATACGTCAAAATTGAATATTCCAAAATATAACTATTTAGAACACCATGTATCCATAGTGCAAGTCTAGATCGAGATCAACATCATAAAGGGCCGAATTTCTTCTGTTTCCATACAAGTGTGTGATACCTCCAATTCTACTTAGATGCATAAGCAATCAACCACTCGTATAATTCTATTGGAAAGATGGTGAAGAATCTCTCATATAAATTGTCATACATATTTTGTTCTACCTAAGTGCATGTGTTAAACTCATATCCAATGCTAAACCGTCATGCATATTCTTCCTCCAGATCATGTATCCACTCCTCAATACTTGCTAGAGTTAACCGGTACGTCTTCATCATGAACCATCCTTAAAATAATTGAAAAAGAGGCCTCAAAGAATGTAACCAATGATACAAACCTAGAATTCACTAGATAATATTCTAGACATGCTTTGGCACATTACCCAACCTATCTTGAGTGCTCACCCAAAGTGCACAAAGGTACCAGGTCCCTCTTTAAGGTTGTTGTAGTAGAATGCTAACATGATGAAGACTTACAACATATGGATTCATAACTAATACATCATTATATAGTGTGTGACAGATCTAGATCTAAGAAAGAATAGGTTTAAACAATAATCATGATAGAAATAAGAACATGCACTACCCAATTACACACAAGAATAACACTTAGGTTTAGTCAATATATTCCATTTCTTAATTATCACAATAACACAGAAGCCTCTTACAATACTGGCAATCTATGTTGATGCACACATGGATCTGATACGGTAATCCAGAAACATGTACACTATGTTATCTATCTTTTCATATCCATCCTCTACCTACCAGGTAATTCACTACATATATATAGGGTGGGGACTTGCCCTTCACCGCTTATCTATTCCAAAAATAGGTTACATGCTATTAATAGCCACACATCATTTTCATGCATAGCCACACATGCAAGTGTGCTATCTATAGACTACTTGATAGTTAATTGAGGTGACAATCCTATTCTTAGACTGTCTCCATGCAAAAGCACTCTGAATCCGATCCTCCAAAAATAGACAATGTGTGGCGCACATGTCTCTGCATCGTTGGTGTGTTCTACACGCCATCTTCTAAAAATAGATCTTCATGCCCAAAAATGGCTAAGTCCTGAATGTTGAACTTTTATTTCGCGTGTGTTTCTTCCTATCCATTCGCACCCTTAAACTGGCATGTTTTCCTACGTGGACTTCTTTTGTGATTTCTTTCAAGTGTTCTCTAATCAACAACATTACAAAAACAAATCAAAGGTACAAAGATCAAACATTGCAATCAGGTATTGCGTACACATGGATGTTCTTTCTTCCCTTTCTTTCATATTCCTCTACAAGTCATCCACCATTTTCATCCCTTTGATGATATTTTGGTTAGCTTATTTCATACACATTTTGTGACATTTATCTCTATGGTATCCATTTGACCTTGGTCTTTCATAACCTTGGTAAATTAAAGAATGACTGACCTCTTAGAGATCCTATCACTATCTACATATAATAAACTTGTTGGGAAGAATTTTTGGGCATATTTGTTGACACTAGACAATTTCATCATCACAATCACTTCCACATCCTTCCATCAAGCCATCAATGGTTCTTAACCCCTTGTTAAACAAGAGAGCTGAAATAAGTTTTCAGGAAGCAAAAGAATCAAAATCAATCAATCAAAAACAAAAGCTAAAAGCAAAAACAAATTGATATATAACTCTCTCTTGGGGTATTTCCAATAATATCTACCGGGGCTATGGATGCACATTAGTAGAGAAATTTTGTGATTAGAATCAAATGCATCTCCATCGGGGCTATGGACGTCTGGCTGGCAGCAGAGCAATGTACGGCTCTCCTTCCATAATCCATTCACAAATCACCTTTCAAACTAAATCATTCCTACACATTGGCTAGTGTCTTCACTTACTGTCTATCAACTCTTTCCTTCAAGAGGTAATTCATTTCCACGTGCACACATGAGATCTCAATGAGTAAATAGGATTAGTATGTTATCAAGTGTTACTTTTTGGACCTTGTTCAAACTCTTTCTTTAGCGCATGTCTTGTCTCATGATTTGTACCTTGGGCTAATCACTTTTTCATCGACCGCCTTCTAAATATTTTCATAGCATCCTTTGTTCTTCAAAAATAATTTAGAACATCCATGTGTATCATATGTCCTCTTTTCCATGTTTGTAGGAACTTTTGTCCCCTTTTAATAAGAAAATTTTCTACTTCTTTTCTCTCATGTGTTTATTGGCTAGCTTACATTGGGGGCATCCTTGCTCCCTCATGATTGAACCTATTTTATATTGGCCTTGACCCCCTTTAGTGTGTGAATATTTTTCCTTTGAATACTCCCACCTAATCACTGGGGCATTTTCGCATCTTCACTTTCTTGTGCATACACGTGGAATTTTACTCTTATACATCCCATCTATCACTAGGGAATCCACATTTCTTTTTCTTTCTATATGTAGTTTCAGAAAACTTTCAAAATAAAAAAAATTCAAATATGTTTCTAAAAAATTAAAAATAATAAAAATCATCCTACAAAACATTTCTCTTTGGTTCTTGCCGATCTTGTGTGCGGCTCACGAATCATTTTAATCTACCTCCATCAACAAAGCTAGTTTACTTATTATGTCTATACTCGGGGCACAATGAGTTACTTGGTACTGTTTCATAGTGCATGAATGCTTTTCATAGGACCCAAGTGTCCTCCATTAATCCCCTTGCATGTATCCTTGCTTGGGGAGCCATCTTTTGATTCTTTTCATTAATTCACACAAGTTGGAATCAAATCTTGATAATAAAAAACATTGCATTAAGTTTCTTTGTTACGTTGGCTTGTTTACTTTCTCATATTGCATTGCATTATGTTTATTGCAAGGAGTTAGCCATATTTGACATTCTCATATTGCATTACATTTTGTATGTTATATGGAGTTCATATTTTTAGCATTGGAAAATTATTCGTATTATGGCTTTTCATGTCATTCTATTTTTTTTGTATGCTTATATTTTTAATAGGGACTGATGGCGTAGATATTTGGTAATATGATGACACTAAAGTTGTTTGAATACACTAGATGAAAGCTTTCTCTTTTCTTTCCGTATTCATTCCTCTTCTACATCATTCTCCTATCAACATTATTATTCTTATTCACCTAGGGAATCTTGCCCCTACCCATTCTTCTATCCATTTCTCTCACCTTTTTTGATCGTCGATCACCTTCTTTCATCACCCCATCGACACTCAAGGGGGCATCTCTCACTTCTACTAATTTTTCTTCTACCCTTCAAATTTTTATATGTCTACTATCTTTGAAGTGGTGTCACTTATGCCACCCCAAAGAGGGGAAAATGTAGACACCTATAATTTATCTCAAGCAATTTAAATACTTAAATTGCACTAATTATATCCTTTCCCGCAAATTGACGACATATCGTCAATAAATTCTCATTTTCTCTTCTATCACCATTAATTAGTTACATTACATTAATTAATTAACTCTTCTATCTAGAAAATACATCAATTAACGACCTTCTGTTAATTAATCATGTAGTGCCCACTTCCCTTTGACACCTTTAGATACTGATCTTGATATGGTTGATCTTATTATGGACACTATTATGTTTTGATTTAGTATGATGTTGGGCTATGGACTTCATTGCTGATTGGACTTATACAGGATGCATGATGATTATTATAAACATTATATATATATATATTGATGCTTTATTTGACATAGTTATATCATTGATGCTATCCAGGATATGTGATGTTTAATCATTTGATTATATATAGAAAATGAAAATTTTAAATGATGATAGAATGGTTGATTTTATTTATAAAATGGTATAGTCACTATTTCGATGTTGTGTTATGCAGTTATACTTACGATGCTTAGATTTATATTATATTATTTTTGAGTGTTCTGATATGGCCACGAGGTGAAGGAGGTATTTGTATTTTGCAGGCTATTTTATATCACAGCAGACATCGGGGGATTGGAGACTAACCACAACGGAATTTTGGGTGGATTCAACATGGTCACCATGGCAACTAGTCGTTTGCGTGTTGTTTGTTGTTGGGGGGTTCCCATGGGGGATCACCTTTATATGTGACCATGGGGGTTTGTATGTGGTCCTTATTTTATTGTTGTCTTGCATGTGTTTTATTTGTGAATGTGTCCATTCCTTTATTTAAATAGAATGTGAAAGATAAATTTAAATAAGACTTGCTTAAATATAGTTATTGATGTGTTGATCCTTGCATTTAATGTGTGTAAGAGAGTTGATCTTTGGAGTATAAAACACTTCACCATCTTGAAACTCAGATTTGTACTTGGAGGGTATTTTTGGAAGCTTGTGGGACAAGCTAAACTTGTCCCACACCCATTAAAAGCTTCATACCAACTTTATCTTGATTGGAGTGTTTACTTTTGCCTCTTAAATGCATTTTTGCTTGTCAATCTTGCTTGTGTAAGTGTACTTTCTTACAAAAATTTAATTGGTTGTCCTTGAGGTGTAAGTGGAGGCTTGCAAGTAAAGTCAATTTGATTGGCATGAAGACTTTACATTTCTTTTGGGTTTTCATTTTTGAGGATGATTATTTTTCCACTTGCATTTTTGGAGAGAGCTGGAAAGAGTCGCATTTTTTTCTCTTCTTCATCTTTTTTTTGTTTTGGAGCTGCATGTTTTTTTGGAAGCCATGGGAGTTCTTCTCTTGCTGGAATGTTGCTGTTAGATTGTCTCCTTGGCGTTAGAGAGAGCTGTTGTTTTTGGACTGTCATTTCACCTCCATTCAAGCTTGTTGTTGGACTATTTTTTTTTGGGCATTCTTGTTGCTGATTTGAGGACTATTTTGGTGGACATTCAAGTGACTGTTGGGGCTGCATTCTTGGCATTTGAAGTTGTTGTTTTTGAACTGTGATTTGGGCATTCTTGTTGTTGTTTTGAGGATTGTTTTGGTGGACATTCAAGTGACTGTTGGGGCTGCATTCTTGGCATTTGAAGCTGCTATTTTTGAACTGTGATTTGGGCATTCTTGTTGCTGTTTTGAGGACTGTTTTGGTGGACATTCAAGTGATTGTTGGGGCTGCATTCTTGGCATTTGAAGCTACTATTTTTGAACTATGAGTTGGGCATTCCTGTTGCTGTTTTGAAGACTATTTTGTGGACATTCAAATTAATATTTGGGGCTGTCTTTTCTTGCTTGCAAAGGTGTTGTCATTGCTATGGCAAGGTAAGAGCTTGTTCATCTTTATACTGTTGTTTTCTTGCATGTTATTATGGAATGTAAATGTGTGTCTCTTCTCCATTTGTCTAGGTTGGGTAGACTACCTAGGGATGGTGTAGGAGAAGGCTATGGGGAATCATTATGGGGGCATAAGGGAATGCCATGGGCATCAGAGTTTTGTGGAGGGAGTTTTGGGTTTGGGATCCACCATGGAAAAGAAATAGCTTGCATTTCTTACTTGTGGGGGGCATAAGGGAAAACTTGTGGGGGCATAAGGGAAAATTTGTGGGGGGGCATAAGGAGGGGTTGGGAGGCATAAGGTTTACGGGATATGATATGTTATATTGGCGGTATGATTATAGGTGGATGCCCAATTCCCAATTGGGAGGCATAAGAAGCTTCCCCCATAGTCCTTGCTCCTTTGGCTTGATTAAATAGAGCCTATGTGTTGTTTGATTGTGAAATATAGTGGAAATCTATATGTGTGTCTTGGTTGTTTTGTTGTTAAAAATCTACCTGTGTGTGTTGTGGAAGCCTGTGGATGTTGCCATGTGTTGAACCCCATCTTTCATTGTGTTGTGGTTGGGGCTCGGGGGCCAATGATGAGAGAGGCTTCATTGGATATCTTGGTTGGGCGGAGAGCATTGCCTTTCCCCCTCTCTTCTTGTTGTGATCAATCGAAGGAAACATCTAAAGCATGCTACTATTTTGAAATCAGTCATGGTGCAGAGTTAACATCCATCATTGTTAGTTTACTTCTTGCTGTAATTTCCTTTACCCACTCTTTGTGGATGGACTGTAACTTTCATTATATTGTAAAGATGTTGTATTGACCATGCAAGATGTATTTTGATTTGAGAAAGGGAAACAATCTTGTCTTCTTGCTATTGAGAGAACTGTTATGGTATTGTATTTGTGCATTCATGGCATAATGAAAAAAGAGATATGTTGTTGCCTCCATTGGATTACATTTGTCCAAGTTGATTTCTCAATCGTAATGTAACTTCATGCTTGAAAGAATGTAAAGGGATCGAGTTGTGTTTTGTATATTACATTTGAAATGATTAAAAGAATTACTTTGTTGCATCCATTGGTATGAGTTGGTGTAAGTAAGAATCATTCAAATGCATGTAATTCTCTATTTTGGAATGTTGGAAGAAAATCTTGCATAAGGGAATTATGTTATTCTTGTTACTTGTCTTGTTGGGAAACGTTCAATCTATAAAGAATAAGAAGGACTTCATTTAGATCTTGTTATCAATCGTTGAAGAAAGAAGTTTGTTTTAAGCTAGCATGAAATGACTTTAAATGATGTTCTTACATACTTAAGAGTTGTTGTTTCAGTCAGTTAGAACACAGTAATATGATCTTCCCTTACTTCACTTTGCATGCATGCTTAATCAACCAACGAATGAACCAAACAACCCCTCAAACCATTAAGTAATGAATGAAGTGAACCAACTAAGCCTTGCAAGACCAAAACAGACCCAAGACAGACCTACACACTCAAGGAATTTACCTTAGAAGCTTTCAATCAAACAAATTTAACAAAAGGATTCACTCAGGAAATTGCCAGTCTTGACTGTAGGAGCCTGCAGGACTGTTTTACAAAAATGACTATCTAAACCTCATCTAATCCTAATTTTTATAAAAAAATTAGATGTCGTCACCTTTCCAAAAAGTCCAATTTTATCAAAAAATGAGTTCCCAGTCAAAAGTTATAGCATTTTGAAGTTCTTGTTGCAGGTAGTTCTGGAAGATGCTACGGGCTGTTGTAGGTGCACAACCCAAGTTGTTATTGCGGGCATGGAGTTGCTACGGGTGGCTGTAGGTGCACAACCAGAGTTATTATGGGTAGGCTTGCAGTTGCTACGGGCTGTTGTAGGTGTACTGCCCGATTCTTCTGGCTATTGTAAGAGTACACCGATTTGCTACGAGTTGTTGTAGGCATACAAATAGTTGCTACAGGCTGTTGTAGGAGTACACCGATTGCTTCAGAAGCTACTGTAGGAGGACAGCTAGTTACTACAGGTTGATATAGGAGCACAACTGGAGTTGCTACGGGCTGGGGCCTACTACTTCAAAAGCTTATGGCACCTTGTATTTTATACATGGAGACATTAGAAACATCAGTTTGCAGAAGAGACAAGATTCACCAAAGTAAATAAGTATATTAGATCTTAATGAACATATAAAACTAAATGTATGCAAAATCATAACTTTGATCTCCTCTTGTGGTAGACTCAAACGTGCATGTGTCTTAGACTATGCTTGTGATAGTTTTTAAAAAAATTACTCCTCTTTCAGCTAACTGAACCTAGGTTGTTCATGGGTCTCAAGTGGGTTGTTTAAGTTGGCATTACAAATCAACCTTTCTATCTAGACTAATTAATTATTATTGATTAATTAGCTTCATCTTCCATTAAATCAATAAATAGTCATTTATTTGTTTAAATTCCTCCTGTATTCTAAATCATGCTAATTATTCCTCTAAAAGCTTCTATAAGCTTGCTCGCATATTAATTAATCACTTGGGTTAATTAATAAATGCCCTCAAACCCCATTAGTCACTAAAGGACAAAATAAACTCTCATAAGGTTGACTCAACCCCTTTAAACCATCCTTATCCACAACTAACTCAACCTAGATATTATCCCACATGTAAAGGGATGTAGAGATTCTTTTATCCATTGGGCTATATAAGGATCCCTCCTCCTACCTTTATATTTCCACATTTACACCTAAATGAGCATAGAGCCTAAGCTATAGCCAATTTATCTTATAACATTCTTCATTGGAGAAGCTAGTTATTTTCATTTCTTGCATTCATCCATCCAAGTTTTGAAGTCATATGGAGATATGTCAAATGGTTTTATAGCCATGGATTGACAAGACTACATTCTTGAAACCTTAGGATTCAAACATACAATCAAACCTTTGATTGCTAAGGATCTAAATAGGTTCAGTTCATTTGATTAGCATTCAATAGAGATAGCGATTAATGGATTAACATGTTAGTTTGAATATTTATTCATGTTCTAATGTAAGTATGTTGGTATATTAGTCTTTTTAAGCTCTAAGCATGATGGTGCATAGGTTTTGATTTAGCTTTGTTTTAGGACTACTAGGTGTTAGTTCTAATTATTTTGGCATAACTAAAAATTCTTGTACACACTATCCCCTAAGTATAACTCATCTAAGATGGAAGGATATTCCACATCCACCTCAAAACCTATTCGGAGGGTTCATTTTATTGCCAAATAGTGAATAGCCCTCTTTAACAAGGCTTCATAACATAAGTACATCATGCATGTAAGTCAAATATGTATCATATTTATGACTTCATTATTGCAAAAAGAATAACTTTTTTCTTAATTCCTTAAAGGTTAGTTCAAGTTATACATCTAACCCCATGTTATCATTCCTATCCTTCTTGAGTATAATTCCTTTTCATTATTGTACTTATTCGTCCATTAGGATAGATAGATTGCATTATAGTATAATCACTTAGATCCCTTTTTACAAGATAGGTTCTTATATGTACTTAATAAGATTAAGTACTCTTTGTGATTATCCCTAAGGTCTGAATCCCTTTACTATTAGTCATGCAACCCTTTTTGTTTTATATCATTCCTCATAAAACATTCATACAAGCATTGTTCGTAATGGTGTAATTAAGCATAGTCATTCATAACTTAAATTCCACAACATATAACTTGTTTAAATATAACTTATTTGTTACTATCTTAACCAAATTATTTCAGTAATTAAAAGTTATAACAGCCAATAACTATTTCATAGATAAGGAATTATATATATATATATATATATATATATATATATATATATATATATATATATATATATATATATATATATATATATTTATACCTTTCATACAAGTCATTTAAAAGGAAATGATTCATATCTATTCCCTTTTTCCTCATATTCAAATATCAACAATAATATTCCTTGCTTTATAATAGCAATATAAATTTGGTAACATTTCATATAACTTCCCAAGATTATTAATCAATGTCAAGTAGAGAAATGCATATCATTTGATTCCCTACAAGCTTACTTTCCAAGTGAAATAACTCTTTAAATTGAAAACATCATTCACACACAACTAATCCAGTCAAGAGAGAATGATTCAAGCAACCACTTCAATCATTTCCAATTTAAGATGTCAATTCAAGTAGACAAGAAGTAATTCAAATTCTTTCAACAATTTACATAACTGGCCTTAGGCCTTAAACACTTATTCACAAGAATAGTTCAGTAAATGAAACATAATATTTTCATCAAACTACATTTCTTCAATCAATAGAATAAATGCAACTTTCCATAAGTCTCCCTCTTTTCATTTTTCACAAAATTTATCTACAAGAGCGTTAGCATCTATCAGTTCATTTGAACTGAGCATGATTGGATCTAAATCCTTAGAACCATATGTTCTAACTAACAACTTAAAAAAGTAACGTTGCTTATTAATACAAATTGTTCAAGGGTTTAAAAATATCTTTTCCTATTTGAACACTTCGAATTACCATACTCAAGTGTATCACAAAACCCTACAATGTTAGCATCTAACTATCCAAATGAGTCTGATTTCTATCAACTATAATACTATCAAAAAAAAAAATTAACATTCATCCATTATCCAACCAAACAGGTAACCCCAAAATATACAAGTATACATTCTCACTTAAGAAATATCACACCAATAAAGAAAAGCCAAGTATACATAATAACAGATGGGAAAGCAAGAGTAGAAATTCCTTAACCATGTAGCCCATACTACATGGTTAAAACATTTTACTCGAATCCAATCAATTCTATTCAAAAATTAAGTTCATTCCAATAGTCCATCAATATAAAGGTTTGACATGATTTATATAGCTGAGTATAAATATAACATTAGCAAGATCTCAAGGTCCAACCCCATCTTAACTTATCGGAAAGCAATCCATACAAGAACAACTTGGATTCAACTAATTTAGAGTGCATGCAAGTCTTTGGAATACACAATACATATAATCATCAAGGAGATAGTATTAAGTCAATACAATTATCCCATACATGACTGGTAAATAATCATACCTAACCAAATACATCATTCATATTGAGAAATGAAATGATTTAACCAAGGTAGAGAAAGATCACAATCAAAAACCTTTCAAACCAAATAAATGATAGCCTTGATCATCTTTGTATGATCAAGGATCGATAAGAATTTAGACTGATCAACACTCAAGAAAGTTTATAAAACCATCCAGCTGGTCGGTTAAGGTTCCAACCATACAGCCTAACCATTTAAGATCATTAAAAAAGATATCAAAACTTGGACATACTAAAATATATAGCAGTTCGCATACTATTTGCAAACTAGAAGTCTCCCCAAAGAGTCGAGCAGGTTCACGGGATGATTCACAATATCCCCAAGGTAGACATTAAATATCCTTGGTTTGAAAGATTCATTACTAAAATTCCATCTTACCACAAGACCAATTCACATTGTCCTATCCAACATTACACCAAACCGTCTACCCCGATAGTATAGAAGCAAATATAACAATCGCCCGATGAAATAAAAGGACACAAAGTTCATACAACAGGGAAATGGATAACCCTCCACGGTTCAGCTAAGCAAAGCCGAATGGCTAAATCGAAGAACAGTCCAGTGACCTACTTACACATAATAGAGAATGTAATTAATCATAATGGGTATAAACAGTACCCAGAAGCTTTAGTTAAGATCTAACCCAACCTGGGTTATCGAAAACTAAAAAAATTCCAAATCGATCAAAGAATAATACAACCAAGGCCATACCCAACTAGGTTGAGAAAACTCACCCACATGAGGGTGATCAAGAAGCAAAAGCTCCATGAACTCATAGTTACATTGATCATGAGTTCAAGTATTCAAACAAGATTCAAAAACATACCCAAGATAGATAGTAATATCTTTAAATGACACCAATCTAACTCGACTGAGTGCTTGAGTTCCCACTTGACCCACAACATAGGGTCATTATTTTCTTTAAAATATAAGCATAGGCAGTTCCATAGCCATCAAAAACTAACAACACAGAGATCGATAACAACACTGCAAAACCCATTTGTAAAATATATGCACATGCAACTCGAAAATACACTTATTCTTTCCATCACAATCATGGCAAGTTTGTTTCAAAACATCCAAACTAGTCATGTGAAGAAAATTGACATTTCAACCATGATAAAACAAGTATACAATTGTAAGATCAAAAACCAGTTCCAACAACTACTTACCAAGCAACAGATTCCATTTTATTGAGCAATAATAAAAACCCAGAACCCCAAAATTCTTTCTATAATAAGCAGATTTATTTTTATGAACTAATTAGATAGAGCAAGTTTTTTCAAGGGATTAGAGCCTATCATGCATGGTAGAGCTTCCCAAATTATTTTTCCAGCTCCCAGGACCCTTCTTCTAACTCCACGATAGCTTCTACAGTCAAAGCAGTAAATATTCTCAAAACATTCTCCACCTTTCCACTGAATCTTCCCAAACAGTCTCTCCTTTCAATATAGAATCGGAGATTCAAACCAAAATTAAAAACCATTTCAAACACCGAAAACCTCCATTTACAGAGCAAGAAGGAGAGACAAAATGACCAAATGGAAATCCAAAAACAATACTGCCTTCGCCGAATCTGGCATGTTTTCCCCTAGGAAATTTGGAACGATTTTCCAAATCATCAATGCTTTCCAAGATGGTCTGTTCATCCCGCCAACCCACCAACTTCCTCCAACTTCCTCTAGGTTAGCTTCTAACTATTTAGCCAACCAAACAACCTTGTTAGAGTCATTTTTAGCAACTTTGCCAAATTTGAATTTGGCTTACCACTAAGGAGTGGCGGTGTCCACCATTAATGCAAATTAAATCAAATCTCCAGTACATGCAAGGGTGGCAAAAACCACCAAATTTTCATTTGACCATGTATCCCCCTTCCCAATGCCAACTACAAGGTCAACATCGAGCTAGGATCTAAGTCCCTTTCCATCATAGGTTAGGGTTTATATTAAACTTAGCAACATTACAATTAGGCATAGATCATTTAGGTTAGGTTCTTAGGAAATCAACTTAATTCATATGCCTTAGGTCTAGGTTAGACCATTAGGAATTCAAGTGTTATCAAAACATTAGTCATAGCCTAGGCTTTAATAAATGCCACAACCTGAACCTTACCAGTTGGGCTATGTTTTTCAAATGGAGTAGTGTTACTCGAGCCACTCTCAACACCTTCCAGCCCTCAATACGGGACTGAATCATAGGAAAACTAGAACAAGTCACCAAGATCAATTAGTATGAATTGATAATCCACAAACAAATGAACAACTGCAATCTCTTGCATTAATCAAAATTACAGATCGAATTAAGGGAATGCCTTGGATCAATGAAACTGATCCAAGGTATTTTCTTAATTGATTCTCAATAATAATAATAATAATCAATTATTATTGACTTAGGATAATTTTCCAATTTTACCAGCTTACCAAATAGTTCCAAGATGAGATTCAACTTTCCACAAGTTGAAGACATCCAGTTAATTTTATGAACCAATTAAGTAAACATCACAATTCAAGAGTACATGGCAATAAATGGATTATTAATCACACAAATCCCAACTGAGATAAACATTAATCTAGCAACATGATTTAATTTATTCTACAAAACAACAACTCAAGAAAAATCACATGTCAACATTGCAATCCATTTCACAATGAGCAAGTACAGATGAAAGGATGGCAGAGGTGTTACATATATAGAGTCTTAGAAGATTTGGAGTGATCAAAAGGTCTTAGATGTGGTTTAGCATCTTTGGGAATTCTATTGTGATTTCATGAGTGATTTTTATGCAATTGTAACTGAGAGAAGATTGTGATAATAAAATTTGAGCAAGTTCTTGGTGGATGTAGCCCACATTGGGTGAACCACATTAAATCTTGTGTTGTCTTCTTTTAAGCATTATTTATTTATGTTGTTATATTTTTACATGTACATATATGCTAAATAGTTTCCCTCTTTGCTATGATTTGAGGAACTATTTCCGCATATTTGTCCTCTAATTCCTAACAACTAGTATCATAGCTTTGGTGGTTTTTTTACATGGTGAATCGCAGGAAATTTTAGCTTGAGTGGGAGAAATGGTAACTAAGTACCTAAGGCACGAAGCCTTGTGGCGCGCGGAGATAGGGTGCAAAGGCATGCATAGAATTAGTCCTCAGAGAGGTGTGAAGGGTCCCACTAGGGCAAGATGGAGTTAGGACTTAGTGAGTTTTGGACAAACAGAAAAAGACGCACATAGGGAGTGAAAATGGAAAAGTGACCAGATATAAATGTGGATAAGTCATGGAGACTTTTGATCCAAGAAAAGGATATTCCAGGAATCATTATGGTTATCATGAGAGGATAAGGAGTTAAGGTTGTTAAGGATTAGCTGACACATGCATGCTAAAGACACTCAATTGAGGGAAACACATGGCGACATCTAGTAGATTCCTAAGTAGTGGTAGAACAATCATGAGGAGATTCCAATAGGCTTTCGCAGGTGATGATGGATGGTTAGAAGAATATTCCTTCAACTTCTTGTTATAGGGGTCATTTCTAGAAGAGAGGAGAGGAGAAAAAAAAAGAAAGTATGGTGTAATGGATGTAATAGAGAGCTCTGTGATGTAAAGAAATCTCTACTACTATGAACATTTCCATGGATGGAACTTCTTGATGTAATCTTAGCTACTGTATTTGACTTATAAATATAATGAAGCAGTTCTGTAACACTCTTGTAATGGATCTTGATCTGTGTTTTCCCTTTATGTTCATGTGTGTGTTACTAGTTTCCTCAATGTTATTCCATGGTTGATTCTACTTTTAGTTGATCATGTTAAGTCTATGTTTGGGATACATCAACTAGGAGTAAAATCTTACATCTAAAAACCTATGGATAATTACATTTATTCTCTAGTTATACTACATCATCATGTTGATAAAGAAAATTATCATGAATCTCACATAAAGGAGGGACTTGGTGCCTGTGTGTGCCTCGGGTGAGCTTCCAGGATAAGATTGGATGATATGTCGGTGTGCTTGGGATTAGTTGTTGAAATAGGCAGTGATAATAGAGATTAAATTTTGGTTCTTTTGTTGGGACCTCTTTTCAAATTTTTCATGTGAGATGGTACGTGATGAAAAAATGTTTGAAGTTGGACAGTGTTGAAGCATGGTTTAAAAGCATGGAGGATGATTTTCTCAGAGATTCAGTAATGGACCTAAGTTTAATGCACGTAAATGGGTAGAAGAAACATTTTATCATGAGTTATATGAGACTTTATTTTGTTGTTTTCCAGTAGAGTTGTATGAATGGATTTCGGCATATGCATCTAGATCAAGATGGTACTATAGATCTCACGTGTGGACCCAAGATGAGTATCGAGGCTATAGGATGTTGATCTGACTTGGACACGTGTTGTTGATCATTGGTGGAGTAGAGTGTTGATGAGTTACACCTTGGAGTACATAATTTCTATGTATTCATGTCTAAGATTGATGAGTTTGAGTTTTTTAGGGAGCTTAGAGGATCATTTTTACAAGCTATCCCCTTAGCTATAAATATCTTGATCATTACACTAAGTTTGGAAGCATTTATTTTGGCCAGCTAAGCTTCTTCTAAGTGTTGGGTGAGGAAACTAGGGTGGAGGAAGATGGCGTACCTTACAATGAGCAGGAGAGGAAGAGAGATGACTCAAGTATAATGAAGCATGTGAGAGGGAGTTAGATAGAAAATGCAAAGTTGTAGGAGAGTGATGGATTTATGGAGGTAGATGTTGTGGGAAGGAATTGAGGTTCATGCAGAGAGGATGTGGAGCCTAAGCAGTCTGTGCTACCCCATCTTGGCAAGCACGGAGAGAAACCCCCTCGGCTTCTAGAGAAGGATCATCATATGAAGAAATGAGAGGAGTCATTAGCGCACATCTAAATCCACCTCATGACCAACCCCTAGCACTTATCTTTCCAAATCAAGAGATAAGTATTACTAACCTAGTTGGTATTGGTGGAAGTGACCGATCAGCACCTAGAGGTATAACTTTTCATTTGGCACATTTTTGGCTACACAATCATTTCTTGTGTTTGGAGGTATATTGTCTGGAACGACATTTGGAAAAATTAAGGGTACACAAAGCTTGGATATCACATCTGAAAGTGGTACACGACACACATCTGGTAGTGGTGCAAAATCACAAACTATTGGCGTGCATTTAAGTTTAGCAACGGTGGGGACATAAGGCGTAACCACTTCAGGACCTTTACTAGCTACGGGAGGTGGATCTAGTGGAATAGAGTTAGTGGACCTGGTGGACCTAGTAGATCTAGAGGATCTAGTGGATCAGGAGGGACAAGCATTGGTGGATCTAGTGGATCTAGTGGTGGAGGCAACACTAGAGGAATCAAGGTTCTGGATCAAGTGGCATGGGCCTCAACCACCTCAACAAGTATTTTTTGAAATGTCTTTGCATCTACCAGACTATAAAGGTGTTGAGGATGTTGCAGAGCATGTACACAAATGTGAGTTGTTATGGCACGCGAAGGGATCACTACCTCATAATGGAAGGCAAGTTAGTTTGCAACAACGTTGTAAGGATGTGTGCATAGTTGGTACCAAAATTATGACCCCCACTACAAAAGTAGTAGATTACACCACACTCCTGAATGCCTTCTTAGCTAAATTTCATATCCTAAGTTTGAATAGAAGAGCATTAACGTGCTAAATGAGATTCAATAAGGTATGGTAAAGAGTGTGTGGGAAAATGATGTGGTTTTAAGACTCTCTTATCAAAATTTCTTATGATATTCATCCTTCTCATCATGCTCAATGTGGTTTTTTGGAGGGTTGATAACACCTTTTAGGAGAGCACTTTCACACAAGACTTTCACAGACCCACGTGAGGCCTTGGAGGCTACCCTGCAATGAGGCTATTGGAAGCATGGATACTAGGTTATCCCTTTTCTTGAAGCTCATATTGTTGTAATGGAAAATTAGTTGGAGAAGCTATCTATGAACTCGGTGTATGAGACTCATAGTGGCCTATGGTGCATGGATTATGAGGTAGAGGGGCATATAAAGGACATTTTTCCTTAGAGATCGATACGCACCATGATAGTAGACTATGAGATTTTCCATGAGAGATCATGATGCAAGTAGGTGTCCACTACTGCAACACGTGATCCATAAGAATGTATCTTATTATTGCAAATATTTACACTCTACTACTCATGACACTAAGGATTGTAGATTGATTGACCAAATACATGATGCCATTGATATTGGTGTGCACCAGACCAACATCACAAACAATTCCAAGGATGAGGGTTGTCACTATGAAGGGCATGCGGATGGAGGGGCACGTGGAAGAGGTTTTCGAGGAGGATTTTGAGGTCGAGGAAACCACGGAGGAGGAAGAAGTGAGTTCCCACATGGAACTTGTTACAATTGTGGGTCTACAAAGCACTATAAGTGTGAATGTCCTGATCTATTGCAATGCTCTTGGTGTGGGAAGAAGCATAAGTATGAGGAATGCCTAGAGCTATTTGAACATATGAGCCAGCAACAAATGGAAGGATAAAGGCAGGAATGGTAAGCGTGAAGAAAGTAGACTCACAATGGATGTCAAGGGTGGCACATGAGTCAGAGTTAGAACTGTATACTGGTGACCACGTGAGCTAAGGTTACATGTGCTAGGAAATACCAAAGAAAAATCCACTAGTTACTAGAGAAGAGGTGGTGCACGGGAAGTATCCAGACCCTACTCATCAAAAAGAGGTTTATCAAGAGACCATGGATGTAATTCGAGCCTACAAGGAGAGATCCAATGCCTAAAGGAGAAGTCATGGTAGTTAGAGAAAAGGAAGAGCATGAGGCTCCACATAAAGGATCTAGATGAGGTCAGGGAAGTATGTAAAATGTGAGGCAGGATAATATCATTCCTTTTTAGGGAATGGTTACGGAAAAAAGTATTATGTGTCAGAGGAGAGTGCGAGCGATAAGTCCTACATGCTAACCTTCCCCTCACACCATTGATTATGATAAGGAGATTACCTTGAATGCGGTAGTCGATGGGTGGCTTTTGAGAAATATTCTGATAGACATGGGTGTAAAGTTAATGTTCTCACTTTAGATGCATGGCATCAAATGGGAAGGCCCCCATTACATCCATCTTCAAATGTGTTGTATATGGCTAAAAAACAAAGGCGTGATGCCCATTGGTGTCTTGAAGGATGCATTATATCACTATCCAAGGGGTGAAATTCACTAGGGATTTTTAATTCTTGGTGCTAGTCGAGGTAATGGAAAACTTTCCAAAGATTTACTTGGGTGCCCCTAGTGTTATAAGAACAATGTTGACCTATAGTTCAATAAGGGGTACATAAGATTTGAGAACAAGGAAGAATGGGTTATCATCCCCTTGACCGATGGAAATTCAACACCCTATATTGAGCCCTTGGGGAAGAATTTCTTGATAGATCTATGTGCACTCTATCAGGGACCTTGAAGTGATTCACCCTACGGAAGGAGTTATTCAGTTTGAAGATGCTCAATCTATGAGTGATACCACTAGTGTAGCATGTGACAATTGGGCGCATGGACTTATGAGTTAATTGGGCAGAAATTGAGAGGCTCCATTACAAGAGTGACAAGGGCACACCCACTTAGGTGCACTTGAAAGGGAAGTAGTTACCAAGCTACACTTGGGGATGGAAACCCTAATATTTTCCTGCGAGCCATGGAAGCCCAATGGAGATGTGAAATCAAACAAAGGAGCATGCTTTTCTACACTTTGTGTGGAACCACAACACGTTGGTGGATGGCGCATCAGGACAATCTTCTAGGTGGTGTGAGGTGATAATTTGTGCTCTCTATTAAATTTTTTAGGAGAAATGTGCCAACTAAACTTTGTGTCTATGATGGGAAAGGATCCACCTCAGATCATGTCCAAGAGTGTGAGAGGATATGGATGGAAGGTGCAGGCTTTACCTCCTTCCCTCTAGGTGCACAATTTTATTCCACACTAAAGGATTTGCATTGTGTGCATGGTATGTTCATTCAGAGTTACGCTATTAGACAGGGAACTGGTGGAGTTAACAAATGACTTGATTCAGGATTTTGAATATAAAAGTGTTAAGCCCTTGGTGAATGAGGCATGCTGCAGGTTGTTAAGTGCCTAACTATGGGAGATAATTTCATGAGAAGAGATAAATACTAGAATTATTGGGTGAGCCTAGCTTAGAAGAGCACTCTAATGAGGGAGAATCAAACGAGATACAACTTGAGCATGCTTGCATGAGAAAGAGAAGGGAAATTTGATGTGTGATAGATGGTGAAGAAGTGGAGAACTTGGATGTTAACCATACTGTGGGTACATGAAAGTAATAGATAGTTTTGATGAGCAAGTGCATGCCCTACCATGAACCCCTCAAAACAAAGAAGGTTAACATTGGCTCATAAATGAACCTAAGGAGGCTACTATTGGGGACTATTGGTCAAAAAAGGAGGTTTCAAAGATCATTGATCTATTACATGAGTTTCAAGATTTATTTCCATGTGGGTACCATGAGCTTAAGGAGTTCACCACTCTTTAGGAGAGATGTGGATCAAGCTAAAGGAAGGAGCATGACCGATTTAGAAGAGACCTTACCGAATGAATCCAAATTTTCACATCTGGTCAAGGAGGAGATAGACAAGATGATCACATCAGGCATCATTGAAGTTGTGGAGGAATCAAAATGGATAAGCCCCATGGTCATAAGCATTAAAAAGGATGGAAGGATAAGGATCTATGTTGATTATAGGACCTAAATGTGGTATGTGTAATTGATCCTTTCCCAACCCCTTTTACCAAGGAAATCCTAGAAGGAGTAGTTGGGCATGAGATCTATTCCTTCATGGATGGCTTCTTAGGATATCATCAAGTTAGAATCACAAAGGAGGACCAAGAAAAACAAATTTTGCCCACTGAATGGGGAAGTTTTGCCTACATGGTCATGCCTTTTGGACTAAAGAATGCCTCTTGTGTGTTTTTCACGCATAGTGGTCTAGGAATTTCAGATTTTATCCATAAGTTCCTTCAGGTCTACCTTGATGACTGGATAGTGTATGGACTAGTGAAATACCATTGTGACAATTTTTGGTTGATGTTCGAGAGATGATAGCAATTTGCACATATCCCTCAACATCAAGAAATGTCTCTTCACTACTCCATTTGGAACCCTATTGGGGCATATCATATGTAAGGAAGGTTTGTTGGTGGATCCTACCAAAGTTTCGTTATTGTGGGATTGGGGGAACCTACCAACCAGAGCACAGTGCATGGATTCCTTGGGCATATGGGGTATTATTAGAAATTTATTAAGGGGTATGCCAAATCACCATGCCATTGGAAGAGTTACTTGAAATGGATGTACATTCCATTAGGGGGAGAGGCGTAACAGATGGCATTTGATACATTGAAGAATAAGCTTATCATTGCACCCATATTATGCTTTCCTTCTTGGGATAAGCCATTCCATGTACATGTTGATGCTTTAAGGATGGCGATTGGGGAAATCTTAGCACAACCTAGAGAAGGAATTTTTGACCACCCCTTATGTTTTTCTAGCAGAAATTTGACACCAATAGAGTACTAAATACTACTACTATTGCATGAAGCACTATCAATGATCTACATGTGCTACAAAATTTAGGCAATATCTATTGGAAACACCCTTCATATTCTACATGGACCACATGGCATTGAAGTACTTGGTGAACAAGCCCATTTTACAAGGGCACATATGTCGGTGGGTCCTATTGTTTCAAGAGTTTGAGTTTACAATTGTTGTGAAACTAGGAAAGAGTAACTCAAGGCCTAACCATTTATCAAGGATTGACTTAGGGGAGGATGCATAGAGCATTGAGGATACAATTCCATGCACAACTATATTTAGATTGTGGCGCACCCTCTAACTTGGAAGATATTGTGTGTTTCTCAAAATGGGTGTGGCACTAGAGGGAATGAAGACCTTGAAAGGAAGTAGTTAGCCATACACATCGCACCCTACATGCTAATTAGTGGAGACTTATACAAGCTAGGTCATGATGAGGTTTTCATCATTGGTGTGTTAGAACATGAGCGTGCATTGCAATCATGGAGGAAGCACATGGTGGGATTGCAGAGGACACTATGCAGGGAATGCCACCACATGAAAGATTCTACTGGTAGGGCTTTGGTGGGAAAGCATCTACCAGGATTGTATTGATTTTTGCAAGGCCTTGTGACCATTTTCAGCACCTTGGAAAACTAGGAAGAAGGGATGAGATGCCCTTGAGACCGATAGCTAGCACAGAACCATTTGAGAAGTGGGCCATTGATTTTGTAGGACCAATTTCACCTACCGTGTGAAGGACTGGTTCACGCTATATCATCACTTGCACTGACTACTTAACAAGATGGGCAAGGTAGCCTACAAAGGATTACATAGCAACCACAATGGTAAGGTTCTGTGGGAAAACATACTCAACAGTATGGGTTCCCTTTAAGCCTAACTAGTGACAGAGGCACACACTTTTGAATGAGATGGTTAGGATTTTATTAGCAGAGTTCATGGTGGCCCATCACAAGACCACCCCATATCACCCCCAAGCTAATGGAACCACTGAGGCATTTAACAAGATATTGAGTCACACACTTGACCAAAATTTGTGATGTGGGAAGACAGATTGGGATGACAAAGTCTCAGCAGTACTATGGGCATATAGGACTACCTATAAGAGATTGAACAAGGCCACACCATTCCAATTGGTGTTTGGCATGGAAGCTATTTTACCAATAGAATTTATGCTACCATCCCTGCATATTGCATGCGTGGAGGATTAGTTGATGAGCAAGCACTACAAGAGTGCATGGAGAAGTTAATGTAGTTGGATGAAAGGTGATCACTTGCTAGGTGGAGTCAAAATACTAAAAGGTGTGACAAAAATCATGGCATGATCACCATATTAAAAACAAACAATTCAGGTTGGGCAGATGGTCTTTCTTTATGACTCCAAATTTTGTGCCATCTTGGGAAACTAAAATCCATTGGTTAGGACCATATATCATCTCATACATCCTTGATTTAGGTGCATGTGCAATTATACAAGCACTGGATGGGATGAGGTTACCAGGTTACTTCAATGGGAGTAGGTTGAAGCCCTACTATAAATAAGGCTTCGTGTAATTTGAAATAAGGTAGTTTTTCCAATTAGTTTAGATTTATGTCTTTGTGTTTGTTTCCTTTTCATCATTTTTGGATTTTTTTACGCGTTGGTGCACTGGTAGCTAATTACATTGTAAGAGGTTCTATTTCATAGGGACCGCATATAATTTTTGTGTGGGTGAGGTAGTAGCTATATTGAACATGGAGGCCAAAATGTTGGAAAAATAAATTAGAAGGCGAAAGAAGAGCGATGAGATGGAAAGGGTGCATGGATGGAAAAGGTGTGTAAATTTCATGTGCATTTATAAGGTGGGTTGAAATAACATGAAGACCACAAGAAGGGAAGGATCACGTGTATGACATGAGGTAGGAAGAATTATAGGGAACTACTTAGTAGACATGACACAAAGGTTATGTACTTTGATGTAAAGATGCACGCAAAAGGAGGTCTGTGGCAGTCTAAGTGGTATTGGAGTGCCTAGAGGTTATAGCTATAAAGTGTAAGAGGAAGTCATGGAAGAAGTTTCCTTAAGTAAAGAAAAGTGTTTTATTAAAAAGTGACATTAGGACACATGGTCGGAGGAACTCTAAGGCATCGATAAAGTATAAATAAGAGATAAGGATAGTCATTTCGACTACCTTTCCTTAGAGAATTTCTTTTGTGCTCTACGAGCTCAAGTGCTGATGAGGGTTTTTCAAAGAAGAGTGATGTAAAAGTACTATCATGAACCAATGGACTTGTGCAAAGTTGTAGTAGAATCTATGACATAACACGGAGGGAAGAAGACAATAGAGTGGAAAGAGGTTACGTGAGAGAGAAGCGGGAAGTTGTTGAGTTCAGATAGTTGAAAGAGAGGAACATAACACCTAGGGACATGAAGGAAAGGAAAGGAAGATGGCACCAAAGAAGGCACACACAAAAGAAACTAGTGGTGGAAAAGGAGGATCCCATGGAGATCTACTCAAAGATGTAGTACCCTCCTGAGTTATCAAGGCCGAGAAGTGGAGCTCAAGCTATACCAATGCAAAATCAGTGAGTACAACCACAAAATGACCGAAATGAAAAATTTGATGTGGGTGGACCTTGTGTCGAACACTCCGATGGTAGATGAGCTTGAAACCCTAAGGTTGATGACTCGGTGAAATAAGAGCTGCAAAAGACTAGGGTTTTGCATAGCTATGGGAGATACCCTTCTTTTTCAAACCCCCCCATTTTTAGGTGGTTAATGTCATGGGTGCACGAAGATTTCTTCTACTTTACGGGAAGAAGAATGAAGATCATAGCCATCTAATTTGAATGGTAATAGGCCTACGAAATACTAGAAGAAGATATGGCACTTGATTTATGTGCCACTTTGCCAAGATCGAGGAGCTAGAAAAGAAGATAAATTATGAGAAGGGGGTAGGGCACAGGTAATCGTAGACCTCCCAAACCCAGCGCTGAGAGTCACCTCCCACTCATTAGCTACAAATTGGTGCATCAAAAAGGTGGATGGACATCAACCATAGATTCCTGTATGTGGCTTACAGGGTGTCCAAGAGGGCACACTACAAATTTTCCCAATTCATCGTGAATGGCATTATCAAAGAGGCACAAGTACAAAATGAGGTAGGAGAAAAAGATCACTTGGGCTCCATCCTGCTATTAATCATGTTCTTGGGAGATTGGCATCCCGATAGACCAAATGGGAACATTTGGATTCACCCACCCATGCACACATCCCCTATAATCCAATTCACACATTTCACCTTGCAATGGGACCATCTCAAATGCTTACAAGGCATGAATGAAATTGTGGTTCGAGTAGTTACGTGAGCTTTTGAGAATGAGTGGTGCATCCCCCATGAGCTGCCACAAGTTTTGGTGACAAGGTAAAATTTTCATCACCCAACACTTCTATGCCTAGCAAGGTTCATGATGGCCAAAGGAGAGATGGGGCCATGGTGTAAGCTCCCCTTTGCATTCACTTCCAGATACATGAAGTGCACCATCAACATAATTAAGGATGCACAAGAGGTTAGTTTTTGATGCAGAAAAGGTGGATGTTGATGTCCACACATTGTGTGCTACATATAAGTATGGCACTTGGCCTACCTACGTCGAGGTTTTGGAGCCAAATTTCTAGACTTACACCCACAAGTCAGCATTACCATCAAGGGGTATGTCCATCGGTGTTTGTGTCAGTTGCACCCCAAAACAAAGGGGAGGGATTGAGGTGGAGGTTACAGACTCTCCCTTTCCAAAACCATGGGAGATGCCAATCCCACCCATGAAGGCAAGTAGTAAGAAGAAGTGAAGAAGAAGAAAAAAGAACAAGAAGGGAAGTTAGATACTTCGAGGAAGAGGAAGTACTATACACATCGGAATAGAAACAAGGGCACCAACACTTCAGAATAGGGTGGTGCCAACACCTCATCACTAGAGCACGAGGGAGAGGAAGAAGAGAAGGAGGAGCATAAGGAAAAGAAAAAAATACATGATGCATCAAGCCCCACAATAGGCTCGGAGGAAGAAGACCCCACCACTTTCAAAGAAGAATTGGAAGTGAGTTGGAGGGGCAGGAGGCTGAGGCAAAGGCCACAGATGCAAGCGCAGGCACTAGAAGATAGAGAGGAGCATTTTGTAGGGGATGAGAAGATTCGAACGACACGTGAATCTTCTACTCCAAAATTCCATCCCAAAGGGAGACAAGGGGGACTCCTTTACTATAAAGGAGGATATGGGATTCACCCCAGGGTGAAGAAGCAGAGGAAAAAGTGCAAGGCTACAAGGAAGAAGTGGACACCCATGTCCCCACATATGGACTTCATAGATGACCCCAAGAAGGTCTTGCGTGCAAGGTTTCAGGCCACCCTCCCACCAAAAAATTTGCATGGTTGGGATTTAATGGATCAAGATGGGGTGTGCCCAGAACTAGGAAGATGCTCAGCTAGACTATGCACTGCCACACCGAGGAACCTGAGTTTGAGGTCACTGATCATGCAATCAAAACCATTCACCTAAAGAAGAAGGGGGAGATACATATAAGGTGGTGGATCCTAACCACCTTATAGATGAGCAGGCATGTAATGCCTTACAAAATATGTCTTCGAGGTGATACATGCGTAGTATGGATATAGGGGCCACTGTTCGGACCTTGGTCACAAAAAGAAAGAGAAAGGAGAAGGAAATAGATAGGTTGCACCAAGGGGTTAAGGGGAGAGTAGGCATGGACAAAGGAGGCATACGACCAAGTTGGCGCCCTCGTGAAGAACATTTTAGGGAAATGTCTAACATTGGTAAGCCAGGCCAGGAAAGATTACGGGGATGAGATGGAGTATCTTGAGGACCTCATAGGGATGTTACTCATTAACATCAAGGATGATGTGGGCCCAATGGCTATAGAGCTCAAAAAAGAAAAGGAAGAGAACAAGGTCATCGTTGAAGCCCAGATCACTGAGTTGGAAGACTTGCTCTCCCAACTCAAGGAGGTGAATATACTAGCAGATAGAGGCTTCAACAACTATAGGAAATGTGAGCCAATAATCAACGTGTGATGACAGAGGAGGAGGAAACCCTCAAATTTTTGTAGGAGACCATCCCCACCAACAAGGCAGAGCACGCACAAGTTGGTCATTAACACCACACCTAGAAAGAGAAGATCAAAACAAAGCATGAAAAGATAGATTTCAGAATCGGTGAGCTCTAAGACTCCATCACTGAGCGATGGATGAGTTTGAGGGTGTCTACGTGAGTTAGGGGTGGCCATCAGCACATTAAAGGGGAAGGTGGAGGAAATCATCCCGACTAGGTGCCCAATGTCATAGGGGATGTGTCGGAAAGGCTTTATCATAATTAAAGGCCTGGGAGAAATTGAAGGATGAGATAAATGCAAAATTCCCGAGCTCCTTTAATTGGTCATATAAGCACCCCCCCATTCTTTAATTATTTTCTCATATTCTTTCCTACCACTATTTTTATTCTTTGGAGTAGCATCACTACCATAACAGTTTTGGTCAACAAGAATTTTGTTCGGTTAGTGTGAAGGTTTTCTAGGGTGGAAACCAGTTTAGTGTGGGGTGATGTTGGGCCCTAAAAGTAACTAAGTACCTAAGGTGCAAAACCTTGTGGCACACGGAGATAGGGTGTGAAGGCACACACATAAGTAGTCCTCGGAGAGGCACGAAGGGTCGCACTAGGGCAGGATGGAGTTAGGACTTAGTGAGTTTTGGACAAACAGAAAAATATGTGCATAGGGAGAAATGGAAAAGTGACCAGATACAGATGTGGATAAGCCATGGAGACTTGTGATCCAAGAAAAGGATATTCCAGGGAATCATTATGGTTATCATGAGAGGATAAGGAGTCGAGGTTGTTAAGGATTAGCTAGCACATGCATGCTAAAGACACTTGATTGAGGGAAATACATGGTGACATCTGGAAAATTCCTAAGTAGTGGTAGAAAAATCATGAGGAGATTCCAAAGAGGATTTTGCAAGTGATGATGGATGGTTAGAAGAAGATTCCTTCGACTTTGGTTTTATAGAGGGTCATTTCTAGAAGAGAGAGAGAGAGAATGAAAAAAAAGAAAGTATGGTGTAATGGATGTAACAGGGAGCTCTGTGATGTAAAGAAAGCTATGCTACTATGAACTTTTCCATGGATGGAACTTCTTGATGTAATCTTAGCTATTGTATTTGACTTATAAATATAATGAAGCAGTTTTGTAACACTCTTGCAATGGATCTTGATCTATGTTTTCCCTTTATGTTCATGTGTGTGTTACTAGTTTCCTCAATGTTATTCCATGGTTGATTCTATTTTTAGTTGATCATGTTAAATCTATGTTTGGGATACATCAACTAGGAGTAAAAGCTTACATCTAAAATCCTATGGATAATTGTATTTATTCTCTGGTTATACTACATCATCATGTTGATAAAGAAATCATTTGAATGAATTCAACATGGTTGTGAGTATGTTAAATTCGATGAAAATTGACTTTGATGATGAGGTCAGGGCTTTGTTGATTTTGTGCTCCTTTCCAGATAGTTGGGATAACTTGGTTATGGCTATAAGTAATTTGGTCTCTAATAAATCAAAGTTGAAGTTTGAAGATGTGATAGGTGTGATCCTGAGCGAGGAAATGTAAAGGAAGAGATCTGGGGATTCTTCTACTTCTAGAAACGCTTTGATGGTGGAGAGAAGAGGGAGACAAAAGAATAGAGGGAAAGGTAACCATGGGAAGTCAAATGATCGTGGAAGGTCAAAGTCCAAGAGCAAGTTGGAATGTTGGCACTGTGGGAAGGTTGGTCATACTAAGAAAGATTGTTGGGCTCTTCGAGATAAGAAGAACAAGAAGGAGGAAACTAAGGAGGTAAATGTGGTAGCAGGTGATGTTTGTCAGGATGCCTTAAATATTTCTTTAGATAATATTATTGAGTCTTGGGTGTTAGATTTAGGGCTTCTTTCCATGCCACCCCACATATACATTACTTAGTAAGTTTGTTCAAGGTGATTTTGGACATGTATATCTTGGTGATGATGAACCATGCAAAGCATAGTAGGGAAAGGTTATTCGGTGAAAATATAGAATGGGAACACATGGCTACTTAATGATGTCAGGCATACGCCTAAGTTGAGGCAGAACTTGATATCAGTGGGTCATCTAGGTAGTGATGGTTGTACATGCATTAGTTTTATAGTGGATTATTAGAAGGTTACTAAGGGAGCTCTTGTGGTTGTAAGAGGTAAGAAAATTGGTACTTTGTACTTAACCAATGGTGTTGATTATTGTAATTTAGTTGCTGAAAATGGAGATGCAACTTTGTGGCACTAGAGACTCAGTCATATGAGTCAAAAGGGTGTGTAGATTCTAAAGGATAGGTTTCCTGGATTAAAGGAGTTAGATTTGAACTTCTGTGAGGATTGTGTTTTTGGGAAACAGAAGTGGGTGAGATTTCTCAAGGTTGGACCTACCAGGAAGGAGGGTAAGTTGGAATTGGTGCATACAAATGTATGGGGCAGATAAGGTAAAATATGTTGGCATTTTATGTTATTATGTCACTTTCATTGATGATGCAACTAGAAAAGTTTGGGTATATAGCATTAAAAATAAATATGATGTGTTTAAAACTTTCAAAATATGGAAATCCTTGGTTGAGAATGAAACAGGTCTCAAGATGAAATGTCTTAGGTCGGATAATGGAGGGGAGTATTGCAGCAATGAATTTCTTGATTATTGTTCAGTAAATGGGATCCGCAGGAAAAGGATGGTTCTAAAGACTCCATAGGAAAATGGAGTGTTAGAGAGAATGAACAAGACAATCATGGAGCGTGCTAGGTGCATGAGGTTATATATGGGGTTTTCACTCATGTTTTGGGTGGAAGCGGTGAGCACAAATTGTTTATCGATTAACGAGAGGACCCTCTACATGACTTTGGATGGAGGTATACTTGAGGATGATTGGTGCAGTAAGAAAATCGATTATTCATTTCTTAGAATATTTGGATGTGAGGTATTTGCTCAAATTGATAAAGATAATAATTCCAAGTTAGAGGCTAAGTCTCGAGAAATGCACCTTTGTTGGATATGGTGAGCATGAATTTGGTTTTTGTGTTTGGAGTCTTTAGGACAAGAAAATATGTTGGTCTATAGATATTGTCTTTAATGGAAAATTCATGTATAAAGATTAATTGCGGGAATTGAAAGAGGAATAAAAGAAATAATACATGGTGTTAGAGGAAATTGTGGATGGAAAGGTGTCCAAGGGGCCGGTTCAGGTGTAACATGCTCCGACATAGCCAATTCACGAACCTACTCATCAAGAATCCCAAACTCCTGAGGTGAGAAGGTACTCTAGGGTAAGAAGGGAACTTGAACATTTTTCTCCATCTTTGAATTATTTATTGCTCACTTGATAGTAGAGAGCCAAATTTCTTTGAGCAAGCGGTGTAGGTGTGAATGCCGGGAAGAAGTGGGAGCAGGCCATGGATGAAGATCATAGATCTATTATGGAGAACGGACTTGGGATTTTGTGGAGATACCCGAGGGAAAGAGAAATTACGAACAAGTGGGTGTACAAAATAAAAGAGGAAGATGGAGGCGTAAAAGGTACAAGGCACGGCTAGTGGTCAAGGGATTTGCACAAAAGAAAGGTATAGACTTTGATGAAAAAAATTCTCTTGTTAAAATTACTTCTATTAGGATTGTTCTTGGTTTAGTAGCAGTAGAATACTTGCACTTAGAGAAGTTGGATGTGAAGACTACATTCCTTCATGGTGATTTGGAGGAATTATATATGCAGCAGCCACATGGTTATGAAGTCAAAGGTAAGGAGAGGTTAGTGTGTAAATTGAAGAAGAGCTTTTAGGACCTAAAACAAGCTCCATGACAAAGTGGTAAAAGAATTTTGACAGCTTTAATGTAGGAGCAGGGTTACTCCAGTGTCACTCGAGACCATTATGTGTACATCAAGAAGTTTCTTGATAGTTTTTATATTATCATATGCATGTATGTGGATGATATGTTTGTTAAGGAAGAACATGCGGAAATAAAGGTACTCAAGAAGAAGCTAGGTGACTCCTTTTCTATGAAAGATTTGGGGGCAAAGAAAGCAAATCCTTGGTATGAGAATAACTCGAGAACATGAAGGAGAGGAAGCTGGTCTTATCTCAAGAAGAGTACATAAAGAATGTCTTTGAGAGGTTTAGTATGCGGGTAAGTGCAGCAAGTTGGGGGACAATTAAATGGACATCAAATCCTAAATTTTACTGAATGCGATGATCGTGGTTTATAAACCACGATCGCGATGTCCGCTCATGATAGTGGTCTGTTTTCCGTGCTTGGGAAATTCTGAACCTAAAAGTGCGCTCGCACTTTGTAAACCGCTTTCGTGCTTTATAAACCACACTCGCACTTTGTAAAAATCTCGATCATGGTTCTCTGATACCAAAAAACATCCGTGGACCTCATTTTTCCCACCATTTTAGCACCGCGATCATGGTTTACAAACCGCGATCGCGATTCTTATTGTATCATCAAATCCGACCCTCAAGGTTTGGGAAATCTTTGTTTTTCCCCAACCAAAGCTATGGAAGGTCATTATGAAGTGTAAAAGGTCAAAAAACCTCAAATTTTCTCTTCCAGAGACTTGAACCATGCTAAAAAACTGAAACATTTCACAAAAATGGTGTCATCGCATAGGGGAGATTTTTAGCTTCGTAGAAATATTGATTTTAAAGTGAATAGAATAAGATAAATATCATTTTATAATTTTTTACTAACAATAGGTCTTTAAGACATTTTTTCCCATGAATGTTCATGTCTACGTTTAAGACTGTAACTTTTGTTTCGCTTATCAAAATGTGATAAAACTTATACCATCCCAAGCATGGACAAATTCTATACACGTTAAAAAAATAAATATTTGATTTCGATATTTTTTGATATAGTTATGGCGGGCAAATGGAAAGCGCTCCGTTTTCTAAATATTTTCAGACCACTTTCATGGAAAAAATCATTAAAAAAATATTGCTCAAAAAAATACAAAATAAAATCCATCCCAAGATACAAAACTACGTCTAACGTTTCACCAAAGGAAAAAAGAAACAAGATTTGGTCATCCAAAATGCGGGCAAACGGACTACAATCTTATAATTTTTTTCAAAAAAGAAAACCAAGTCATATAATTTTAAGTGTTTGATATAGCTAAACTTGTCTGTTTTAAAAAAATAGTATTTTAGAAACTAGATTCTGAATGTTATGATTCATATTTATATAATTTTTTCTAATTTTGAGTGTGTGTATTTCGATAATCCCTACAAGTTGATATTTTGTTGTTTTTGCAATATGACGTCCACGGATGACCCCATATTTGTCCATCAACTTCTTGCACTTACCTGCAGGATACTAAATTGGTTTGTACTCTTTTGACGGGTCACTTTAAATTATCAAAGGATAAGATTCCCAAGACCGAGGAGGATATAATCCATATGTCTAGGGTACCATACTCATCGGTGGTTGGTAGCTTTATGTATGCTATGGTATGCACTAGGCCGATATTGCCCATGCGGTGGGAGTAGTGAGCGAGGTTTATGAGTGATCCGTGAGAGCACCTTTGGTAGCGATAAAGTGGATCCTTCGGTATTTGAGAGGGACTATGGGAACAATATTTTGTTTCATTGGATCTGACACTACATTGTGTGGCTATGTAGATTCGGACATGATAGAAGATTTAGACATAAGAGGATCACAATAGGCTATGTATTTATGGTTGGTGATGTAATGATGAGATAGATTTCACGGTTACAAAAATGTTGTGGCTTTATCAACCACGATGCTAAGTATGTTACTACCACAAAGGAAAGCAAGGAGATGATTTGGCTACAACAGTTTCTTGATGATTTGGGGCATAAGCAAGAAGTTGGGAGACTACATAGTGATAGTCAGAGCATTATTCATTTGGCGAAGAACTTTGTTTTCCACTCTAGGATGAAGCACATTCAACTGAGATATCATTTCATTAGGGTAGCTTTGGAAGAAGATAAGTTAAAGCTGGAAAAGATTCATACCAATTAGAATCCTGCGGATATGATGACCAAGGTGGTCACAAGGGAGAAGTTGAAGTTTTGTTCAACTTTGGTTGGCCTTCATGGTTGATAATGAAGGGTTGAGAACTTTTCTCAATGGGAATAATCTCTAAGTGGGAGATTGTTGGGGTGTGGAGCCTATTTTTAGTCTTTTGGAATCAGCATTGAAGTGTTGGAGTTTGAATGGTTAAGTTTAGAGACTTCAAGAGCATTCTGTAGTCATCATTTGTTTTCATGATGTGAAATCACTATATATTTAATGTTAGCGGTGGTTAATTGGCTTGTCACGATGTGATTTTCATCCTTGAGAAGTTGAAAGGTAACAAATTTTTCATGTCACGATTTTTTCAAACGACGTTTTATAGAGTCGATTATAGAATTTCCTAGAAGGATTTTAATCTTATAAATAGAGGCATTAGGGGCATCCTAATTTATCTGAAGTGATCACATACATCCGGAGTCTTAGAATATTTGGAGTGATCAAAAATTTCTAGGAGTCTTAGATGTGGTTTAGCATCTTTGGGAGTTTTGTTGTGAGTTCATGACTGATTGTTGTGCAATTAAAACTAAGAGAAGACTATGATAATAAAATGCGAAAGTTATTGGTGGATGTAGTCAACATTGGGTGAACCATGTTAAATATTGTCTTATCTTATTTTGTGCATTGTTTATTTATGTTGTTATAGTTCTACATGTACAAATCTGCTAAATAGTTTCCTACTACTATGATTTGAGGAATTGTTTCCGCATATTTTTCCTCTAATTCCTAACATAGATGACCAACAACGAATATTAGGGACACTTTTACAACATAGTAAAAACCAAGTTCTAACCATTTTTGTATTCATGAGCACCTAGTAGCAAACTCCAGGTGCCCTTGCGCCCCGATCCATCCAAGTGCGTTAGTCGACCTTATCCGTGAGCTCCAGAATTTATAGAGAATTATTACGACACATTTCACTTTACATTCGGTAGTTTTCCCAATCTACATCAGTCCCGGATCAAGTGCAAATTATCTAATTCCATTCGTCACTCTTTTCCACTTACGGTTTCATAGTTTATTATCTTATTACTTGTTTCATATTACATCATAGCATATGTACTTCATTTTTTCTATCAATTACTCTTCAATTAGGGTTTAACATTAGCATTAAGATATTATTTGATAAATCATTTGGTGAACCCACATTCGAACACTCTTGGATCCTCACTTCTTTCTAACTTCACTATCCTAGGATCCTCTCACCATAGATGTTTCCATCCATGCCTTCTTGCAAGATAATCCTAATTGTAAGGCTAAAATCAACTCTCTCATGGCTAATACTCACATTCCTTCCAATACTCATCTAGACCATGTATATCAGTTGTTCATAGTTGTATTTTTAAACAACGTACTTTCTCATCGATGTAGCTACAATTCTTTTTGTTTATGACAATGATCCTCCCCTTTATATTTAGGCTCACATATATAACATGGGCATTAAGCGAACACTAGTTGATAATGGATTTGAGCTCATTATTTGTACTTTAATGTTCCTTCAACAACTTATACTTTCCTCGGTGATGTGAGCCCCTCATCCATTTCTACTTGTGTGTATGACTCTTCTACATGTTCATCCATCGGTGCGTTAAATTCCTACATGATGGCTATGAGAATACTATCATGTATGGTTGTGACCCATTCAAATATTACTACCTAGACCCAATCATTGCACTACCTACTCAAATTTCTACTACCCATATACATCCCACTTATGATAGCCGACTCACGAAACATCCTGCCTCTACCACTGATAGACTTCCTCCATTATGAAATATTTATGCATTGGACACCATACCACCTACCATCCAAGAAAACTCTATGTCGACACCTCCTCCTTTCACATGCACTCTTTTCATACATGATTCTTATTGGCCTGATATTTTGGTTGATCCCACTTTCTCTAACACTATTTGTACACATGATGACTTAGCCCAGATCGGGTTTGTTGGGATTTCAAGATTGTGGAATCATGATATGATTCAATAACAAACCCAATCATGCACATAGGATCTAAACAGTTCCCCAAAATCTACAGCAGTGGAAGTATAAACTAGAATAATCCAAATCAAAACAAAGTACACACACATAACACATCATGTATCGTTGTTCACCCAATGTGGGATATGTCCACTAAAGATAGAGAACTCATATATATAATATAAAAAGAGTACAAACCAAATCTTCAATAAAAGAGTACAATGCATATCTCTAAGAGTATCTCCTCTCATCAAGATCTCTAAATGGATCTACATAAGTGCACTAAAACCATGCCTTCAAAAACCACCATCGAGATCTCACATAACCCGAACTACCGCGCATCTATAAACTGCTACCATTTCTCTATGGATTTGGAGCAAGATCTCTCACATGGGTATACCATATGTGCAACTATAATGTGCACCAAGAATTAAGTATGTCTCTCCATCGTTGCATAACCTATGCAAACATGAAGACAACCTCCTCTACAATATCTAGATCTACATGGATCAACAATACAATATGATCTCATGGATCTACAATACAAGATCTCACAACAACTTGTGGATCTAACAATATAAGACTAGATCTACATGGATCTATAATACAAGATCTCACCAACATGTGGATCTACAAGAAGAAACTCTATGTGCTTTGCATACTATGCAAGCCATTACAATGAGACAATAACTATACAAAGGAAATACAATAGAATATGTTACCCTCTTCTCACCATTCAAATGTACCTATTATTTCCTTCTATCCAGCTCCTCTCCATGGAAGCTCTGTCTTCATGTAACCTATTCTTTCTTTCTCTTCTTCTTCATCCTCTCAATCAAGGATTCCACATGCAATAATAATCAATTACATGTCATCATAACATCTAACCCTAGCTTTCATGCTTATATAAGCATCTACAAACTTAGGGCACCTTAGTTATGCATTTACAACCTTTAGATCAACTTTATAACAAAGTTAGATCTAATTCCTATGAGTTAAATATAAACTTTCACGCACAAGTAACCGGCAACAGTTACCCTGACCAATGGTGGTTCATCTACCTGACCAAGGTGGCGATTCTTATGTTGACCGATGAGTTAATATGTTAACCGATAGCTATTAATATGTTGATCGACGCCGGTTACTATGTAAACCAGCCACATGTAATGCATGCTTATTGTGAAGCAATCTAGCTCCACAACCTAACAATCTCCCACTTGGAGATAAATTGTTGAACCTTTGTACTTGTACCTATACATCACCATCCTCTACATACTATGAAGACCATCTATTCTTTACTTCAAAAATTCTCTCAAAAATAAAACTAGGAAGATCAAACCATCTTCTCAAACCAAGAAGATAAAATCATGACTTACCAAACCTACATGAAGCTACAACTGATCTATGAAACCAAGCCTCAAGCTCCCACTGAATCGTAACACCATACCAATTGTTGGTATTAGGAAATCAAGCCAACCAAGCTCCTCATGCAATAAGCCATCATGACTAACACACCTGCAAGATCTCCCACTCAAACTGAAGTACTGAGCTTCAACTGCAACCATAGCCATACCTGTAAAACCAACCATGTTCTCCATCCATCTATCCATGTCTCCATGTAACCACCAATGCAACTGTCCAAAGACAAGTCAATACTAGAATATGCAAAAGCAAAACAAGATCTTGAGTAAAAATAGCCCTGAATGATTTCTACATGCAATAGTGGTTGATCAATCCAAAAACACCTACATAACTCAAAGAAATCCAAACACTACAATCTACAAATCCAACCATGCATAAACAACTAGCATGTCCAAGAAAATCATCTATAGATAACATCTCCCATGGAGTAACATATTAATCAAGAGGAAATACAAACATTCCCTACTGATGCTCAAGGCATCTAAATTTTTCTCATAGGCATCTATGTTCAAATAAAATATTTGCATCATCATAAACTCACAAAACTAAATCTATCCACATGTACAAACTCACCATGTACATCCATCCATATCACCACTCTCTCCAGAAGCTCCAAGTCTACCACCAATTAACTCCAAAAGCCAAATATAAATCTTGTGCTCATCAATTTCAATAAAAACAACCATTTTAAACTATAAAACTAATACTAAGTGCAAATACCAACATACATATCATCAACATATTGCATGAACCAACCAAGATGAAAGAAAAACAAGGGTACCATCTAAAAATGGTAAATAAACACTATTTTCAAACATGTGACAAAACTAACCATGGTTTCCTAACCAACCCCAGTCACTACCTGACCGACCATGGTTACCAGATGACTGACCTACTAGATGACTGACCACTGTTAACCCTAACCGACACTGGTCTCTGTAACTATCATATTTTATCCTTTTTCACCCTTCAAACCCTGAAAATTTATCTATTATCTAAAACCTGTTGAATTAACCATCAACTTCCATCCCTAAGGAATATCCAAGCACCAAAAATAAACCATAAGTGACATCACAAAGCAATAAACTCAAGATACCTACAAATTTGTGACTGCCCTCCAAAACCAACTAGTGCCTCTGCCACTCTGAATAGTAGCAATCTCCTCTCACTCTGCATGTGCATCATGTATCCAATCCTGCAATGCCAAAAACCATGGCTTGCTCCCACTGAACATGAAATTCCCTGCACTTCCTCTAACACCAAGCTCAAAAGCTAATATGTCAGTGAGAAATAAAACTAGATGAAATAAAATATAAAATGATTCCCTTCTTATCAAATAATACTTCTACATCACAGAAGTTTGGACTTCTTGTGAAGTAGGTGAATCAACTTCTTTTCATCCTATGTACTCAACATCTTTCGTTACTTGCAACTATGTCTAAACATGACTTTTCATTGAGGATCTCTTCCTTAGACTAAATACCCTTGTCCTCAAGATTCCACACAATTGGGAAATAAAAGTCAAACAACACCAAAAACCATGGTGTAAATATGTGCACACTATCCAAACATAATATCAGTTGCTCCAAATGAAAGAAATAAAACATGAACCATATAGAGATATCTAACCCAAAGTCTCACTGGACTAACCAAGCCAACTTCATCCTCTTTCTGATCCAAACATTGAAGTGATATGTATTGTTTATGCTTCTACACACTATGGTAGAGTTCACAGGGGGAAGTTAGGTCGATGGCACCACCATAGACTATATCCATGGTGAGGTTCAGGATGTCCTTAATGAGGCTCACTATTATCAGGACCATCTAGCCATCTCAGGATTCATATGCCTTCATATGTCAAGTACCGAGCCCAGCAGGAAGCTAGTGAGCGGACTAAATCCAGGACTCACATGTTCTCGTAGCACATGGGGTTGTCGACCCTAGATACAGTCCATGGTGAGGTTACTAGCTCTCGGAGACCGGGCCAGTAGAGGGCTAGGAGCAGGAGGTGGAGGTCAGAAGGGACCAATAAAGGGTGGGGAGATGTTGGTAGGGTGCTTGATTGGTAGGGAGGAGGAGACATGTGAGACCGAGAGAGGAGGGCATCAGATGGGGGTGATTGGTCATTGTATGTGATATTATACCATTATTGTGATTTTTGATATATATATCGGCCTATGTGCCGAAGACGTGAGATTGTACATGAGAGTTTTGAGATACTGATATTTATTTATATCTGTGTATATATGTATTGATACAGACACTCCCATTATATAGTTGATGTTTACTAGATGGATGATGTACTTGCTTTAATTTTCATTATTATTATGTATCATGGAAACTAGTTGAGTTACAAATGATTAAGTCGAGGTCATGTAGGCGTGGTGGACTTTAGGTGATTTAGGAATGATGGCTTAAAGTTCATATAGTCATGATGGAGTCAGGTATAGGTATGGTGGAGTTAGGTATAGGCACAGTTTGGTCAGGTATAGGCATGGTGGAGTCTACGTATAGGCATGGTTTGGTCATGTTTTTTCATTTGATTTAATTTCCAAGTTATAATTATTATGGAAAATAATGGATTGTATGTATGTTGTGGTTAAATTTCCAAGTACTTGATATCATGGAAATGCTAAATGATTGATGTGTGATATGGTTGATGTTATAAATGGTAAGTATGTATGTTTTTATGATTGTTTAATTTCCAAGTTTTGTGTAAAATGGAAACTAAGGTCTCCAGCTAACCTCCAAGGGCCCCATGCCCTCGGAGTGCGCCTTACATAGCCTCAAATCGGCGAAAGGGGCCTCGACCGATGTAGTTCTCCCATAAGCTAGGGAAGAATATGATGAGGTAGATGAATGGGTCGGTAGGTTTTAGGCATGACTAAGTCAAGATAATTTAGGCATGGTTGAGTATAGGTCAAATAAGCATGGTTGATTTTAGGTCATTTAGGTATGGTTGAGCTTATGTCGAATAGGCATGGTTGAGTTTAGGTCATAGGCATGGCTGAATTTAGGTCGAATAGGCATGGTTGAGTCTAGGTTGAATAGATATGGGTGATGTTGGTGGAAGAGGTATTCCTAGAATGTAGGTGTTGAAGGTCTGGTCCTGTGAAGGAGGAGAAATAAGTAAGAAAAGAGGTGAATGGTAAGAGGATAAAAAAATCTGCCTAAGTGGTAAGAACCATTATGAGTCTATCATACCAAAGATTGGCTTATGAACATAAAACCCTAAAGGTGTTGCATGATTGACTGTTCTAAGGGTGAAAAAGGTCACATGATCATGAAATGTAACTTTTGCAACACATCCCTTGAGTAGGAAGAAGATTAGAAAGGAAAGGCGGTGAGGTGAAATAGTTTGCTTTAGCATAATCCGTGTGAGACAAAGATGCCTCTTCAAAGAAGATACCCAAGAGCAAAATAGGCGAGTCCATGACGAAAAAGTTATATTTTTCTTTTTGCTTTTGTTTTATATATTGATCAATGTGGGAATTCTATATGGGATGAGTAGAATATCTCCTTGAGGTCTTCATGAAGCTGATTAGTGTGAGAAGCTTCAGAATATTTTTATTTTATTTGTTTAGAACTAGTCTTCTTTTTGATAGACTAAGTATGGTATGGATATCTTTCTATAGTTTTCCTTCGAGGAGAAGTCTAATTATAGTAGTAAGATAGAAAGATAGATGTCCTTTTGAGGGAGTCATCTATTTGCTAGAAGTTTGACTTAAGGAGGTTAAATTTGAAAATCCCGTATATTACTTTTGAATTGTTTTTGGACTTTTATGTCATGGACAAAACTATAGAGAAGTATAGGCTTCTTTTATCAAGGTACATACTCGACCAAAGCCAATAGTTGTGTTGAGCCATTCATTTTAAGAAGCACAAAACACTTAACAGCAATAATACATGCAATAAAATTACACCAATATGAAATACATCACCTTATCAAGACCAACATACTCAACCACATCTTCAATCAAGAACATGCTTATCTAATGGAAACTGTGTGTTTGTTATGTGCTACTATATTCATTTTCTCTAACAAATCCCATGTATCTAACTACACCAAAGGATGCATAACTGCTCCTCTATCTCATACTCAGATCTGCAATCCCAAACATGCATGTGCAACCAAAACATACAAGCATCTTAATACGAAGGTAAAACCATACCTCTATAACCCAGATTTACAATCTGACCAACATTTTTACCTCTAAGAACTAGGGATACCTCAGCAAACAAGACACATTCCATGCATCTTCTTAACTCTTCGATATGTGATTTTCTGTTTAAAACCAAGCTGCCCAGTAACCGACCACGGTCACCCTGTAACCGACCACGGTTACCCTATAACCGACCATGGTCACCCTACCAACGCCTATTGCCACCTAACCAATGTCGGTCACTATATTCTCCAGCAACCTTACTCTTCCATCTTCCACTTGAGATTGAATCTCTTCCTATGATCTTATTATCGGAAAAAAACCCTGTTATCATCCACCTATCAGTAAACCACTAACAATATACTAAAGCAAAACCTTGCTCTAAAATAACCAAGATTTGATACCAGTTGTTAGTATCGAGATATAAGATAAAAACTAGTCCTTGATACCAATTATTGGGAATTTGATACTTGTGGAATCGTGCCATAATTCAATAACAAACCCAATCATACACACAGGATCTAAACAATTCCCCAAAATCTACAGAAATGGAAGTATAAACTAGAATAATCCAAATCAAAACAAATTACACACACATAACACAAGTATGTGTCATGGTTCACCTAATGTGGGCTACGTCCACCAAATATAGAGATCTCATATATATAATATAATAAGAGAACAAACCAACTCTTCAATGCAAGAGTACAATGCATCTCTCTAGGAGTATCTCCTCTCCTCCAGATCTCTAAACGGACCTACATAAGTGTACTATAACCGTGCCTCCAAACACCACCAACATATCTCACATAACCCGAACTACTACATCTCTAAACTCGCTACCAAGTTCTCTGTGGATTTTGACAAGAACTCTCACATGGGTCTACCATATATGCAACTATAATTGTGCACCAAGAAGTAAGTTTGTCTCTCCATCACTGCATAACCTGTGCAAACATGAAGACAACCTCCTCTACAATATCTAGATCTACATGGATCAATAATACAATATGATCTCATAGATCTATAATACAAGATCTCACAACAACTTGTGGATCTAAAAATATAAGACTAGATCTACATGGATCTATAATATAAGATCTCACCAACATGTGGATCTACAAGAAGAAACTCTATGTGCTTTGCATATTATGTAAGCCATTACAATGAGACAATAACTATACAAAGGAAATATAGTAGAAGATGTTACCCTCTTCTCACCATTCAGATGTACCTGTTATTTCCTTCTATCTAGCTCCTCTCCATGGAAGCTTTGTCTTCATGTAACATGTTCTTTCTTTCTCTTCTTCTTCATCCTCTCAATCAAGGATTCCACATGCAATAATAATCAATTACATGCCATCATAACATCTAACCCTAGCTTTCATGCTTATATAAGCATCTACAAACTTAGGGCACCTTAGCTATGCATTTACAACCTTTAGATCAACTTTATAACAAATTTAGATCTAATTCCCGTGAGTTAAATATAAACTTTCACACATAGGTAACTAGCAAAGGTTACCTTGACTGATGGCGTTCATCTACTCGACCGATGGCGGTTCTTATGTTGACCGAAGGTAGTTAATATGTTGACTGACAATGGTTAATATGTTGACCGACGTCAGTTACTGTGTAAACCAACCACATATAATGCATGTTTATTGTGAAGCAATCTAGCTCCACAACCTAACAGGGTTCACACTTGATGATCTTCACCCACTTCCTCATTCTCCTCAACTTTATTGTGGATGTGTCTTTTTTTACTCGTTGTTTATGGCCTTCAAGTATTCCATTTCTCAATCGTTCTTACACTTACTTCTCATTCTTCTCCACTCATGTTTGGGTAGTTTCAAATTGATTACATTGTTGAATGACAAGTGTCATTGATGCTTGTACTTTAATCATATCATTCTGTTAATCCAAGATGTTGTCAATGGTTTTTTGTAACAAAGGAAATAGTAGGAACAATTTTGTATCATGTGCTTTAGTAACAAACACTAAGAAATTGTTGAACTGGTCGTGATTACAAATAAAATGCTTAAATGTAACATTAAGATGAAATGAAAAGTGGAAATATTACTGATCATGAAAATGTAAGTACATAAAATTAATGGAATAAATGTTGGAACGGTAAATGCATCCAAAAAGACTGAAAAACAACAAACATAAACTTCCTTTTCATTGGTTAGGAGTGGCCCTTGCTCCTTTCCTTTGATCAGGTTTAACACTTGAATTTAAGCAACAAAAATTTCCCCTGAATCTGTTATCTTTATTGAATCAAAAATTTATTTTGCAGTGAATTGAAAATAACTAAAAATTGAACCAATAAATCTAAATACAAGATCTCTTTTATACAAGAGATGTTCTAGTTACTTATGAGAGAACTAGTTATTCCAAATGATTAAGTCTACTCTTAACTGATCGTTTAACTAAACAATGCCATCTATTTTTGGAAATACATTAATGAAGGGAGAAATTCATAAAGTTTTTGAACTTGAAATATTCTCGACAACTAAAGAGAGGATCCGTGATTGACTCCTTGGAAGGAGTCAATCACCACTAGAAGATTCTTCAAATCATTAACTGATTGAAGAGAATTGAACTGATGTTGAGTCTTCAATTGTTGGTCATATTTCATCTTCTTGTGGCTTGAATGTCTATTGAATTAATGGCAATGATTTATTTTTAGGATGTAGTGTTTCCAACTGTGATTTCAGCAATCTGAGCTATCTGCATGTGCATGTGAGTTCCCCCAAGTTTCGAAAAATCTGGATTGGTGACTTGGATGATTTGGATATGTTGCTTTGAGATCCCTATTGAGTGGATGACATTCCCCGCACTAACACATCAAATAGATTCATGCGCTAGTGTGTGAATTAATTCATGTGCTCTTTGTGACAACTCAACATATACTTCTTCAAAAACAATGAAGTTAATGTTCATAACCAATCTTATTCAAGCCATTTATGCAAAAGAATCAACAAGATAAAAACATCACAAGTATACACAATAATTTCTTCATAATCATAGTAAAGTATTTAAATATAAAGAGTAATCATTTTTCATCATGTATCATGATATCAAAATGGTATGAGTTTAATAGGGCTTAAACATAAGAAAATGGGGTTCATCACTTTTCCCCATTCTCTTATGAGGAATATATATTAGTGCTCACATATATTTTGTATGGGTTAGTATTAATATAGTGGGTGTGGATAAATACATTGTCTAGTAAGATTGTATTTGGAATATTACAATTAGAGATTGTAATATTTAGTGTATGGTTACGTGAGTTGTATTAACAACTCACTAACATTAGAATAGGAGGTTAGTGGTTGCAGCAGCCTCCTTAATTATAGGAGTGCATTTTTCTTATATATGTACTTGATATTCATAATGTGAAGCTGAATAGAATGAAGATCATTTTCCCTATGCAAATCTGTTTGTTCAACTTCATTTGGTATCAGAGCATGTTTATGAGAGAGGTCATTGTAATGGAAGCATAATTTATATTTGTAAGGGCAAGGCCTCTTTATATATTTCCCTGAGTAATGAGATTTATCCAAGGTTAGTATTTGAATTTCATATGTATTTTCTTTAGCAGTTGTGTGAGAAATCCGTGGTTGAATTCTTGAAGTTAGATCAGATGTGGATTTATTAGACCATGTGCTTCCTCTATCCCATTCTGCACCTATGTAATTCACATTATAGATTGGACGTGTTTCTTCCAAAACCATAGTGTGCAGATCTTCCACATTTCAATTTTAGACGTGGAAATACGTGGATTTTGACTGGTCTGTCTATCTATCTTATGAAGTGTGCTTCGATTGAGCTTGCATTGATTTAAAGCCCAGATTCAATCATTGCCTCTGAGATCAAACTTGTATTGTGTTGCGTGACTGTCAGTTTTAGATTGGTTACACTTTATTTTCAATTATTTCATTTGATGAATGGAGCTTTGAACGCAGCTACAATCTGTATAAACATTATGGTCTTCCTTTACATTGTTATAATCCACGTGTGACTTCAAATCAAAGCGACTCATTTATATCTTACATAATATCAAAGCATTTGCAGTTTGACAAGCACCATGATCCATTCTCCAATGAATTAATCCCCTCTCAATTCTTTGGGTGAATTAATGTTGGCTGGTGTGGTAGATTCTCTTGGTGCACGAGTGTTTTTCAGTATCCATACACAGGTTTGCTCATTCTTATTCCTGTGAGGATTATTTTGTACACGTGGTGGCACATTCGTTAGGATATCCGCTCGATTCCCTGGCATGGTCATCTCTTAATCGGTATTTAAACCTTCCTTACAACAGCGAGATCCTCTCAGAGTTAGAATCTCCTCCATGAGATCATATCGGTTGTGTTTAATTCTTCTCCAAATTGGATGCTCATCATCATCATCATGCAAGCATGCATTAAAAGTCACCATCAATTCCCCAATCTTGTGACCTATTACAATACAAAGTTGTGTTTTCAATTTTAAAGGTTGTTAACAATCTTTACACATTGAGTTACAGTTAGCCCGAGTAGCAAGTATTCTTTTGTTAAAGGTCAAGTCTTGGTAATACCACGTGGAGCAAGTTTTTTGAAAATTTATATAAATATAAAGGGGTGTATATTTTTCAATAGTGGTTTGGTTTACTATATGTCAAGGAGATAAAGCGAGTATAGGTGATTAGGTAGGCCTTTAAAATTGAGTCATCAATGTAAAATAAATGAATTGTCATTTTGTTGTCAAAAGTGTCCAATATTTGTATGTGTCAATATATTTGTGATTTCGCATTTGTAAAGTAAGTCATTGTGAGTTAAATTTGTGTCGAGAATATTACCGAATTCATTGGTAAGAGGTTCAATGATATTGTAGTGTTCATGTTTAGAGTCAAAATTTGTAAATAAAAAATTGCCTCATGCGGACACATTTTCGGTGTTACCCAACGTCCAAAAAAATAAAGTGTTTCACATTGCAGGAGGGAAGAAAAAAAAAAGCACGATGTGAAAACATATGTGTTTTTGTTTGCATTCTCACGAGTTAGCAAAGCACATATACTTTGGAGGATGGAGGCATAGGAGGATGGAGGACAAGCAACATCCTCTCGCTAGCCACAAGTGACAGGGCTGCAAAATGAGGTTGTGGCATTTTGTTTCAACATGTTTTTTCAGTTGCAGTGTACCTGTTTTTATTCAGTTTTCAGTATGTTCTTGTTGTAATAAAGTGAGTAGTTTTTCCTATGTTAATTCCCTGATGTGAAGATATTGTGGAAAGATGAAAGCACAGAGGAAAAAGAAGCATCATGTTTCTTGAAGAGGATGAGTAAGGGCTCATACCTAGAATAGGGGTTCCTTTTTTGGTGGACAGGGGTCCATTTTTGTCAAACAGGGGTTCATATAGTGAACAAGGGTTCATTTCGGATGAACAGGGGTTCATACCAAGGTTGTTGGTCAGCCTTTTCAAAACCATCGGTGAGCCAAGATCATGAGCACGCACGGGCGACAAGCTGCAGAAAGAAGTGTGATTGTTTTTCTCCCATGTTCGCACTAAGGGGGAATGTTAGGAATATATATTAGTGCTCACATATATTTTGTATGGGTTAGTATTGATATAGTGGGTGTCGATAAATACATTGTCTAGTAAAATTGTATTTGGAATATTAAAATTAGAGATTGTTATATTTAGTGTATGGTTACGTGAGTTGTATTAACAACTCACTAACATTAAAATAGGAGGTTAGTGGTTGCGCAGCATGCTCCTTAATTATAAGAGTACATTTTTCTTATATATATACTTTATATTCATAATGTGAAGTTGAATAGAATGAAGATCATTTTCCATGTGCAAATTTACTTGTTCAACTTCATCTCTGGCATTGATCACACCTCTATACATACTTCTTGACATCCCTAAACAAGGAAGGACAATAGTAACTAGCTCCAAGAATTTTGTGGATGGTTCTTTGCACTGAATAGTGTCCTCTGATGGTTCATCATGACGCATGCTCTAAGTATGTCAAATACTTCATTTTCAGCTACACACCTGCATAAGACATGATCAAGCCCACATTTAAAAAGGATTCCATTCAACCAAATATACATTACACTCTGTTTAATTAATTACTTCTTTTGCTTTGGTGTGAAAAAGTTTGGAAACTTCCTTGTGGATAAGTAATTAGCCATGTCTGCATACCAAGAAGAGGTAGTGGAAAATGTAAATAAATTCTCATCTGGAAAGTCATCATTGACTTGTTCATCTTCCTCTGAAGTGGTAAGCCTAGAAAGAAATTTAGCTATAACGTCGACTTCCCTAGTTTGTTAATGATTTTGAGATTGAATCTGTTGTAGTAACAACAGTGTACCACCTAAAAATTATGTCATGAACTAAAGGTTTATTCATTAGATATTTAATGGCAGAGTGGTCAAGATGTACAATCACTTCATATCCTAAAATATAATGTCTAAACTTGTTTATTGCATAGACTACTGCCAAAAATTATTTCTCAGTTATTGTGTAATTCCTCTCAACGGGGGAAATCTTTTTACTGATATAGTAAATTGCATGCATGGGTTTTCCTTCCTCTTGTTATCCCAAGACAAAGTGCATACCGCTTCGTTTGAGGCATTTGTTTGGATATGGAAGGGAAACTTCCAATTAGGACCTCTCAACACTAGTGTACTTATCACCTTGTCCTTAATTGCATCAAAATCTTGTTCGCATGCTTTTGTCCATTCAAACTCATAATCCTTAGTTATAACATCAAATAATGGAGAAGCAATTTTACTAAAATCTGATATGAACCTACGGTAGTAACCAGCGATGACCGAGAAAACTTTTTATCCCAGTTTGATTGTGTTATCAGCCAATTTTGACTTTGTAAAATTATTTAATTATAATAAAAATGAAAATTTTGAAAATTTTGAAAAGTGTTACTTTGTGTGGTTCATTCCCCTCATTGTGACCGTATCATTTTTGTGGTCTTTTTATCTTTGTTTCATCCTTTTCGGCAAGAACTCTTCCCGCCAAGCTTTAAATTGCGTTAAAATAAATTAAAATTAATTAATTAATATTTAATTAATTGATTGATTCTTGTTTGATACAATTGATTTTTAAATAAAGAAGTATTTAATTAAATAAAAATTAATTAAAAAGTTCATTCGACAAATTTTAATGCCGGGGAAGTAAGCCTACGCTTCCAACTATCGGGAAGCCAACTTGGCTTCCCGAACCCGGATTTCCCCTTTCCTAACAATCTTCTTCCAATTTCCCACATGTGGGGTTTTCTCCACCAATTACCAAATCATGGATTGGCTAACGGGAAAGAAATTCCCCAATTTCCCACATGGGGAAATTACACGGGGATTGCCAACCCACTTTGCCATTCCCATTGGCAATTGCCGTTGCTTTCCCCATTTCCCCCTGACACTCAAGCCACTACCCGGGAAGAGAGGAAGCTAGATTAATTCCATAACTACCTCGGTCCAAACTCATTGGAAAAAGTTGTGTGAAGCTTTCCAATTGCTTCTTATTTCTTCATGAGGACATAATATTTTGTCAAGATCCCATAATGCAAGAGAAACTCACGCCATTCTCAAGGAAGAAATATCACTCGTGCATATAAGGATGTTTTATCAAAATCTAAACAAATGCCAAATGGAGGAAGGACAGCAATCTTCCACGCAGTATTAGGGAAAGAGAAATAGTCTTTAAAAACAAGGAAATTAAGTGCGGCCGCGCCCGACCAAGAGAAGTCCCTCGCTCCCACCGGAGGAATAACACAGCTTTTAATATAAAAGAAAGAAAGAACAGTTTTCCGTGTTCTTGGAGGAAGAAGAGATACAAAAATGTGTAGGTATTAAGAAATAGACAGCCAAGAAAATACCACGCCTTGAGGCCAAGAAGAATAGTTTTAAATCCCACACGTCTAAGAAAGGAGAACACCGAAGCTTTCCATGCATGCAAAGGATGAGAATGCGAAAAGTAATTTTAAGTCCCAAGCCAAAGCACTTTCCAAGAGAAACCTCCAGGTCCTCGAACGGAGTAAATGTCACTGGATTACATTTACATCAAAATATTTCTACACCCAACAAAACAAAAAGAAAAGAAAAATAATCAATCTTCTCGTGATTAGGGTTTGATAAGAAAAAGATTGAAAAGAAACTTACGCACGAATTGAATGGAAGGCACTTAAAGGGAGTTCGTTTATCACGATTTTGGCACCTCCCATTCAAAGGGCCCACTCCATACTAGTGATAAACATACGATCTTTGTTGTTTTGTTTCTTCCCCATTTTTCCTTCAATGCTTCTCTTCAACAAGTTATTGGAAAGGAAAATAACAAAAATCCTTTGTCCTCTCACTGAATTCGATGGAATTGTGCACATCATTTTTCGAAAGAAGACTCATGTCAAAATTTGTTTACTAAATTAAACCGAGACTGAATATTTTTGAGCTGGTACAAATGGAGTTGGATCTCAAAAGCGGGAACCTTGGCCCTTCACTTTGGTGCAAGGTCCAAGGGTCCAGAAAAGACACACATAGTCCTGGGAATGTTGAATGTTATTCATTTTGTTCAATATCAGCACTATTATGGTGTGTTGCTTGAGAAAATTGCTCTTGAAAGCTACAAGCAATCCTACAATAATGCAAATAGTATTGATAGTATTGGCACATGATCAATCAATAATGTTCTTTAGAGTATAGATCACACACTATTCTCGCATGCTTCCTAAACTTTTCCCTAAACCACAAATGCTTGTTTGCACTCCATCAAATGCTGCAATAGATGAATTGCTATAACATATTCTCGATTGTGGATTCATTGATGGTGAAATGAAGTTCTATCACCCGATGTTGCGAGGGTGGGTGTGGATTCTCAAAATCATGCCGCACAGTGCGTGATCAAATTAGTTATATGTAGGCATGTTGTAGTATAGTAGAAGCCTTTTGAGTGCTTCCAACAATGCAAGGTTGGCCAAGCATGCCAGTAGGACTGGTTCGGCACTGATAGTTTGAGGCCAACAAGATATCCGAACTCGTCGTGTAAATGGAGGACGAATTGTTGCAATAGCTCGGGTGAGCTTGCGAGTTGCTTAGTGGTAAGCCATGGTAAATTCCGTGCTCCGATCAGGGCAAGTCATCTCGAGCGCCAAGCTAGAGCCGAGTCACATGGTGGAAGGGACATAAAAAGCCGATTCAATTTTTTCAAGGATGTCAAACCGTGTTGCGGGGATCCGAGTCATTCGAGCCAGGGAAACTTGGAGTCTTTTTCCCATGAAAGGCGTCGACCTACCAATGAATGTGCAGTGATCGATGAGTTTGGGAGTTGGGGGCACTTCGGGTCCCGAAAAACATTTGTCTAGGTCAAACGCAAGAGTCAATGCAAAGATGAAGGAATTACAAAGACACTTGGATGTAGTTGGATTGAAGACCATAGAATGATTCATACTTTTTGTGGAGGAGATAGATCACACTAACAATTACCCACGAGATGAAGGCAACAGGTATTTTTTTATTTAGATTCTGAATGATGTTCATGAGTAAAATAACCATTCCTCTATCACATAAATGAGAAGTTTGCATTGCTATATTGATTGATAAAAATTCCTTTTGGAATAACTATTTGACTCGACAAAAACCTTCAATTGTGTGCATGCTTTGACACCGCAACAGAGTTTGTTTCCGAGATTGTTGTGAAATATGAGAACTGCTTCCATCATTTCAAACAAGGAAAATGTTTTTTTGGTGATTATTGCTGATGTTAAGTGAACCAATAAAAGATAGGCTATGTAGTGAGATGCAAGAGTCAGGTTATTTAATTTGTAGAAAGTGTTTGCAAATCTAGACAATGCTTTCGACTTCATCAAATCAAATGTATAGTGTGAATAATCAAGGTTATATTTATTCATGGGGTGTTTGTTAAAGCCATGTTTTGTAATACCATTGATGGTGAATTGTAATTTTGGCTCTTGGAGATCTTCTCAATGGCGAAAGACCAGAAGCTAGATTCTGACAAACCAAGGTGGCGTAACGACTACGGTCTCGCAACAAATGAATAATTCACCATGGAAAGGTACTCGGAGCATGTGGAGAATTGTGAATGTGAATACAAATGAAGACAAATTTTCTCACACCAGGGATATTGCTCGACAGAGGGGGTAGATGAATTGCTCAAGTTTCAAGATCGACTCTCTTGTCATCTGAGGATTTCGAGCAAGGTCAATGAGTTCATTCCCGTACAACCGGGATAGGCAGACTCTTGGCCCAATGGGTAAGGTACTGATCATAGGTGTCTTGATCTAGGTGGCACATTGCTGATTAGGATGTCTATGTGTGCATCCAAGTCATTTAAGTGAGGTCCACATCTACCCATTTCTTTTATTTATGTATTTTTCTTTAAATGACTTTTTAACTTAAGTGGTTTCTATTTTTAGTCACTTTTAATAAAGTTGGTTGGAAAAATTCAAAGTCGCTTAAGTGCCTTATTTAATGATCATGTAAAACCCTAACTACTTTGTAACCAACTTTTGGGTTATAAAAGGAAGTGAGGGGCTCATTTGTAAAGGGTGACTTTGAGAGAGGAGAAGAAAATACTTTTGTGCAAGCTTTGTTTCAGGAAGAAACTTTGTGTTCTTTGTGAAAAACATTTTGGAGTTAATGAAATACGAACTTTGTGTCTCATTCATTGTCTCTTGTAACATTTGGTGTTCTTATGTTCATTAGATGTTATGTGTTTGAATCTTGCATGCAAATATTATCTTTGATCTTATTGTCAACATTATTAATCAGTTGTTCTAGTTCACAGTGATCAAGCTCTGATTATCTACTTGCTCATGTGTGTTCCCTTTTACACGTTCTTGTTTGGCTAACTCAAACTCCATTTTATTTGTGTTGGTCATTCATCTTTCCTCTTCATGCAATATTAGGCTCTGTTTTTACCTAACTCTTGCATGTGATTTCATTTCATTCCATTCCACTCATTCCCTTCATTCCATTCCATTTCCCTCATTCATTATTTTCTTTCCATTGATGTTCCAAAACCCCCACATACAATTTTGAATGTACAGATGTAAATACAGTTTTGGTTTTCAATAAAGGCAGCCTCACCTTCATTGAGGAGGGACTTCATTCCCACACTTTGTTGCATGTCATTTACATGCATGCAAATCCATATGCTAATAGTTTTTGGTGACTCCATTGGGGATTCAGGAATCGTTAACCAGTGCTTGGTTAAATCTTTATGACTATCCCCTCTGCACAAGCTCCAGTTCTTCAACCAAACCTTGTGCCCAATGAATATTTCCAAGGAGACATTGCTGCCAACCTTTGAACAGTAGCTTGGGAAAACTGTGAAAGCTTGCAGAAATTTTTGGCTATTGATAGAGCCATTGATAGAGAAATCTACATCGAATACCTTAGAAGAAGATCACCCGCACTTGTGGCTAGAATACCTCCTGGACACGTGTTGATCGTTGTTCACCGACGCGGTCCTCTTCCACCAAGGTAATAAGTTGTATGACTATTATAGGTAACCCACCTATCTTGCAACCAAATATTGTTTTTGCAGATACTCAAGAAGACATATCATCATATTTGAGGCAAGCTATTTGGGAAAAAGCACACAAGTAACCATCATTTTCATCTCATTTGCATCAATACTAGATAACGAAGAAGAGGAAGCTGCGAGAGTTGCTAGAGTTATTCAGTGTGAAAATAGCTCAAGAAGAGAGACAAGAGAAAAGGCTAGAGCCCGTCAAAAATGCCAGTGATCCCTTCACGATAAGGATTCCAAACTGGAAGGAAAGAGGTTTACACAGGAGAAAAAGCTAAAGGTCGATCTAACCTCACTTTTGACTTTCAAGGAAATTTTGGTTTCAAGTTATCTCCTCCAAAGAAAAAAACACCTCGTAGATCTCGCAAACCTTGCATCAAGTCCTGAAAGAGCAAGCAAGGAAGGAATCACTACCACCAAGCACTTGTCCTTGCTCACATTGTTTTACCTTCACATACAACCTTTCCTCAAATGGCAGTAATGTACCATGGTGAAATGTCATAGGCCCATTGGCCTTACCCGCTCAACATGAACTCCCACGAGGATCAAGAAAGATTCTTCCCAAGTTGGACAAAGATGGAAATACGTCACCAAATGATCATATTTCTTCCTTCTTCGTTGCATGTGTTGTTTTGTCGCTAGAATACGAAGATGTTGTTATTCATCTCTTCATCGAAACATTGCATGATGTTGCTGCAGATTGGTTTCATCATCTGCCCAATGGATATATCACAAATTGGAATGATATGAAAACTAAGTTTGAAAACCAATTCAAGAGGGTAGAATATGAACATGCTCTTCTTGCCCAACTATCTCAGGTGAAGAAAGAGCCAACAAAACCCATGAGGAATTTCGTGGCTAAATTCAACAAGATGGTGAACAAAGTTCTCGCCAGGATTCGTCCAAACCTTGATGGACAAAAATGTTTCTTTATTAACACACAAAGAAATGTAAGTGTGCTATCACCGAGAAGGGCTAGGGTGGCTACTTTGGAACTTGCTCAATCCTTGGCCATAGAAATTGAAGATGACTTAATCATGGCAGGAAAATTCAAGAAAAATTCCCTCAAAGGAAAGAGTCAAGAAACCCCAACGCTTCAAAAAACTATACTCACTAAGTTGGCTAATGATGTGCTAGCTTTGAAAAATCAAGTTGCTCAAAGTAGTAAACCTGCTCCTTACAAAGACATCCCGAGAAAAGGATACATTCCCAACAAATCTAGGATTTCAGGTGCTCCAACAAGGCTTTCTATTGAAGCATCTCCCGTAACTAATTCCAAATGTGATGTCATTGAAGAAAGTGATGATGAGATTGAAGTCGTCGAGGTTGATGAGGAAGAGCCTGATTCTGAGACATCTGAACCTGAAGTTGAAGATCCTAAGGGGGAAAGTAATAATCACTTCTTTGAGTACCATTTTGATGAGGAAGATGAATATGAAGAAATTATAGAAGATATGAATAGTCAATCTTTCGCGTTTTCACACATGCTCTCGAAAAGGAGTCGGATACCACTAAGGTGGGAGATAAAGAGGTTTCTAAGGAAACTCCTAAAGAATCCAAGACAAATGAAGCTCCTAAAGAGTCTAAGGTAACGAGGTTTCAAAGGTCAAGACTATCTTAAAGAAAGGAGGGCCTTTGTTAGATCAATCAGTTGGTAAACCAACTACGAAGAAAGCTCCTTCTTCCACATCAGTGTCAACCAAGCCCGAGGCCAAGGTCAAAAGTGTGCCATCATCAAGTTCGAAAGAACTTATATCTGAGACTTCAAGTATGATTACTTTGCCTAAATTTGATATCATTGATCATATCAATAAAACAAAAATTTCCATGTCACAGTGAGTACTTAAAGTCCAACAAGGATCACTTGAGAAATTGGTCCAGTTTATCAAAGGAAACTCTACTATCCTAAAGATGGTAAAACTCGAAAAATATTGTGGCGACCACTACACCTTCAAATGAAAAGATCAAACCTTTCTTTGTGTCCTTTCTTATCAATGGATGCAAATTAAGTAATCATTATAGACTCTAGAGCCTCGATAATGTGATCCTGAAAAAAGTAGCACATGCTCTTGGTTTGACTTGTACGAGAACATTCGGATCATGTTACTCCATGGAAATGAAGCAAGTACCTCTAATCGGGTAGATTAAAGATGCCCAAATGGTTTTAGCCCAATTCCCTCAAAAGCGAGGTAAGGTAACTATTCTAGTTGCTGATATTCCTGCCTCATATGGAATGTTGTTGAGTAGGAAATTTTGCATAGATTTGGGTGGTGAGATTCAAATGGACTAGTCTCACGCCATGATTCCTTTTAATGGATAAATGAGAAAGCTTATGCCGAATGTAATGCCTGCTTCAACTACCACTTGAGACCAAGAAACAAACTAGGAAAATTATGGAATAATTTTTTCTATACGAAGAGTCTTCAACCAAGTCCCAAGACACTAGTTTGAAACTAAATAGGTTTCGAACAAATTCTAATTAACCAAACACAAGATTTCCATCTTTATCTTATAACAATCTTACAAGGCTCCAATCTAGAGGTTACAAGTTTTACTAAGGTTCAGGGAGAAATTTATCGCCAGGCCTGCTCTCTATCAAGCCCTGAACTTCAACTATATTTTTCAAACACTTAGAGTTATCAAAACTTTACTAAACTAGGCTCATTGGATAGGAAATTTCTTCACCTTTCCAACCATATAAATAAGTCCTCCTAAATCCTTGTAAAACTCAAGCTATGGCCGGGGCGGAGTTTTAGGGGAAAAATTTCCCTTGAAGTCCGCGGGGATAGGGAGAAAATTGGGAAATTTTCCCAATGCCACGTGTCATCACGTGATTGGTGCGGGTGAGAGGGTCGAGGGAAAATTTTGAAATTTTTCCCAAAACCAAAGTCTCAATTTTCCAAAGGAAAATTTTCCTCCATGCCTCCGCACTTGCTCAAATGGCCACGTGGCGCTTTGTGATTGGCCGCGGGCGCGGAGGAAAAAAGTGAAATTTTTCCAAAAGGGGAAAAAGTTAAGTTTTTCCATTTTGATCAGTGCACCCCCTACCACATGTCAACACGTGATTGGTTGGGGGCATGCGGAATTTTTAGAAATTTTTCTAAAGTTCAAAATTTAAATTTTTCTAAGGTCGAATTATTTCGTTTTTGGTTTGGGATGGCCATTTTGAAGTAAAACTTCAAATGGCCATAACTTTTGATAGGAAGCTCCATTTTTGGCAAACTTGGACTTTCCGAAAGCTCTCGAGTCCTCTTTGCACAAAAACATCAATTTTAGAATTTGGTAATGTTTCAAGGGTCAATTTTAAGAAATAGATCTGTAGGGTTTATAATTTTAAAACTGGCAATTTTCAACTTACAAATTTTATAAAAATTGGACTCTTCCTTCACTCAACATGTCAAACAGACATGGAGGATCAACTTAGGGAAGAATTAGAATGTTTTAAAGGTGTCAATTTGATCAATTTATTGAATTTGCATTTTTATCCAACAAGGAACAGAAAACGACTTAGGAAGGGGATTGATTCAAAATTGGATTGATTGAATTGTTTTCTCAAATTTTCCTTGTCAAGTTTATTCGAGAATAGTCTCAACATGTTAATTCATAGTATTTTTAAATTGATTGGGAAGTATAAAAGTGAACTTAGTTCTTTTTTTTTTTTTTAAATGTACATTACCGATTTAACTTTAAAACAGCAATTTATTGCTTTAAATTTGGTTTGTCTCTCTTTTTTAAATTCAAACAACAATGATTCCTAAACTTAATCCAATGTAGTTTCTTATCAAACATCCATGTAATTCAAACTAAAAGCATCTCTCGAGTTTCCAGCTTTGATATACAATTTTGTAAGAAAAATAACATTTAATTTCATTTCATATGCATCTTCTCAACATAAAAAAAAGAGCAGATTCTTATTCTTTTCAAAATGGAACTTTATCCTTTGACAGCAATACAATTTTACAAGAACCAATGCCATACTTCTATTGAAAATCAAATAACATTACAACTGATCTCTTTTCCAATTTGATCTGATTTCAAATTTCAAATACAAGTATGAAATGTTCTTCCCATTTTCTTTTCAAACTAAGCAGAAAGATACAATTCATTTCTACATTTGAATTTCAATGTTAAATATACAACTGTATGACAGTCTTTTCCAATACAGAGAATAGAATGTTTCATCTTTACATTTCAATTAAATTTCAGACTTCCATTTACCATACAATGGCTTCACATTACAAAATTATACAACTCATCCACGCGAAGTGGGAAGGGATTACAAAAGTTTGCTCAAAGAGATGACTGTCAAACTGTATTCTTCTTTCTCCAAACAGCAGCTTGCTGATTTCTTCATTCTTGTAACTTGAATCACAACAAGGAAGGGGGAAAGGAAACACTCTCCACCCAACCAAGATACCCAATGGGAAAATAGAAGCCATCTTTCCCCATTGGCCCCCGAGCCCCAACCATATTGAAATGGAGCATGATAAAACAACACATGGCAACATAGCTTCTTTCACATATAACATACATTCACATGCACAAGGAAATGCACAAACAAAAAGATGTAGTTCTCAACTACAACAACAATTCCAATCAAAACAAAGGCTCCTTCTCCAAGCAAGCAAGCCAAGCAAGAGCAAGAACTATGGAGGTCTCCTTATGCCTCCCATGTTGAAATTGGGCATCCACCTAAAACAAACCGCCAAAACATAACCATCCCATAAACCTTATCCCTCCTCAAACCTTCCTTATCCCTCCTCCAAATTTATCCCTTATACCTCCCAAAGTAAGTGTTGTATATATCTTCCCCCCGGGTAGATATAGACAAGAAGAAGAATGGAGAAATAAAAGAAGCTCAGATCCTTGACATTCATCGCCCTTGGCACACAGAAATGGCGCACAACACAGATCGCCGACACTTGGAAAAGTTGCGCCCTTCGCTCAACACTGATCCTGACACGATCGCCGACACGGAAAAAGTTGCGCCCTTGGCGCATTGAAAATGGCGCACAACACAGCATCGCCGACACGAGGAAAAGTTGCGCCCTTGGCGCTGCTAAATGGCGCACAACATGATCGCCGACACGGAAAAGTTGCGCCCTTGGCGCAAAATGGCGCACAACACAAACTGAAATCGACACAGAAAGTTGCGCCCTTGGCGCCTGAAATGGCGCACAACACGGCAGTGCCGACATTTGGAAAAGTTGCGCCCTTGGCGCACAGAAATGGTGCACAACATGATGCATCGCCGACACGGGAAAACGGTGCAAAAGGCGCACGAAAGCGCGCGCACGACACATAGTGTCGACAATGGAAAATTTGCACCCTTGGTGCACATAAAGGGATGTCGACACACACACGGATGCGCCTATGGCGAACCTTCGGAGGTGCAACATTTTGAGCGCGACAGAAGCGCACCACAGTGCGAGATATTCGAGATGGCCATAACTTTTGACCGGGAGCTCGGATTCATGCAAGGTTGGACTTTTGGAAAGCTTACGAGGTCCTCTATCCAACTACAACCGGATATCTTTAATTGGTCCGGAGGTGGTTGGGGCAGATTTTGAATTCCTCTCTTTTTCTCTCTCATTCTTCTTATAAATTGTAAGGAGGGGCTTCTTTCCAAAAGGTTGTTCATTCTTTCCCGCTCTGCCCTCCCTTCTTTTCTTCTCTAGGGTTAAAAATGGAGTTCGAACCTCCTCCCTACTCTGTAATGGCGTTTTTGCTTTTTACTAATGGAATGATGTTCTCAGGCAAACTTAAAGCAACAAAAGCGTGTTTTGTGATGCATCCGTCCATCCTTTCGTTTTGCTTGTTTTCTTCTTGCCTCTCTTCATTGCAGGTATCATGCATGTTTGAACGCTTCACCGTAGATCTGGAGCTGTGTGTTCATGGAGTTTTGGGACACTTTCGTGTGAAATCTATCCTTGGGCTCGTGATGCATCTGTCCATCCTTCCCATTGCTCACCTCTCTTTGTCCATGGCAGCTTTGATAGATGTTCAACATTCTCCTTCTCACGGTGTATCAATTTGCTTTTAGTGTAGGCTTTTGCTTTTTTTTCCCTTCTCTCTCTCTCTGTCTCCTCGGCATGGTTAGATTAGGATTAGATTAGCTTGCACAACCGGAATAGCTTGTGGCGGGTAGTTTAGGAGCAGGAACCAAACCTTCTCTCGGAGATTCCTCTCTCGGTTTCACAAGTCCCACGCTTGAGAGAGGTTTCCATGTTGTGCAATCACACTTATGCCCGAACATCAACCTAGAATGATGTGCGTCCAAATTTATGGTCTTATGATTTTGCACTAACAAGTAAGAAATGCAAGCATATTCTTTTCCCTAGGTGGATCCCAACCAACACTCCCTCCACAAGACAAGTGCCAATGGTAAATCCCTTATCCCTCCTCTGATAAACCTCATAGTCTTCTCTCCACACCATGCCCTAAGCATTCTACCCATCCCTCTAAGAATTGCAAACACAAATACATTCAAATTTCATGCTAAAAGAGGGAACAACAACAATTTTAAAAAGTGAGAGCCTACCTCTCCATGATGGAGACTTGTTTCCAAATAGTAGTTTTTTTGATGCTCAAAACACAGTCCCAAAATAGCAAGGTAAATGTATGCACAATCAAATCCTCTTCTTCCACCAAGCAAGCTCCAAAATGCAAGAGAAATTTGACCCAAGAATCAAATTTCCAACCTTCAACAACCACAAAATGAGGAGGAATTCAAATTTTAAAGGAGAGGGTGGAAGAGGATGATGTGGATTCCAAGTGGGATGCCACATCATTTTTCTTCCTTCCCCAAGAGTGCAATCCACATCAACAACAAATCACCATAAAAGAAAAATGACAAATTTACTTACATACACAATGTAGCCCATACCCCAAAAGGAATGCATTTAAATTTTGTAAGACAAGTGCAATCAATACTTAAACAAAAACATGTCAAAATGTAATAAAATAATCTGATTTTGACTCCAAATTAATAGACATGGTTGGTGGAGGATTTTGAGAGGTGTGGGACAAGTTTAACTTGTCCCGGAATGCTTTTACATTTTAAGCCTCCAAATTTGTCCTTCAAGGCCAAATTCGAATTTCAAAGAGGAAGGAGTGTTTGACCTTCCAAAATCAGCCTTACAACCTCTTACAAATTCTCACACAACCCATACTTGGTAACTTACACACTCTTCTAAAATGCATTAACTTCTATGACATTTATTTATGACAACCTTTTGACATAAGATTTATTTAATTACCATAAGGTTATAAAATATATAAATCAAATTTCATTTTCAACCAAGGCAAAAAACATTTTAATTTCACATTCCACATCCCATTTAATTTAATTAAATTTTAACTATATGACTCCCACATAATACTATCATATTTAAATAATTACAATAAAAGCACATTACAAAATAAAATACACACAACAATAAATAAAAAGGGAACACATAATAAACATACACACATATGCCCCTATGGTCACAATAATGGAAATCCCCCCATGGGAAATCTTAACAACTAAACACACAATCAAACACAGTTGCCATGGTGACCTTGTTGATTTCACACTGAATTCCAATATGGTTAGTCTCCAGTCCCCCAACATTGTTGTGATTTTAACCTGCAAAATGCAAAATACCTCCTTCGGCCTCGTGGCCACATCGGAACATCCAAATGACATAAGCAACATAAAATTATTAATTTTAAATCACAACAATATCAAGGATTCAATATTTATCATTAAAATTCAATTTGTAACTATATCATCATCCAATAGATTTCTATACTAGAGCTATTCATAATAATCAATGTCACATGTCTAAAATTAACATCAATAACTCTGTCCATGTCAACTAGTATATCATTATCCACATAATAATAAAAATGTCTCAATGATCCTCAAGCACAATAACTGAATCCAGATCAATATTAATCCATAGTCTAACATCTAACCATCATGCTAATCAAAACATGATAATGTCCATAATGATCCATGAGCTAGTATATACACATCCTGTTACATCAAAATATAATAATATCCAAAATATGATCAATAGAGTCAGGATCAGTATCTAAACAGTGTCAAAGGAGAGTGGGCACTACATCCCCCTCCCCTTAGACTCGACTTCCTCCTGGAAGTCACTGGAACAAATGTGGAAACTACACTCGTAACACAGTAGCATCCTCCCAAGTGGCTGCAGTCTCATCATATCTATCCCACTGCACCCATACCTGATCAATCTCTACCTCGAAGGCCTAGGGTCCTGCGATCTATGATACGGATGGGCTCCACCATCAACTATCCCTGATCCTGCACTCTAATGATGTCCAATCCAGCACATGAGAAGGATCTGTGATATATCTCCTAAGAATAGAAACATGAAACACATCATGTATGCGAGACAAGCTGGGTGGCAATGCTAGACGGTAGGCCAATGGGCCGATACACTCCAAGATCTCAAAAGGTCCAACGAACCGAGGAGATAACTTAGAACCTTTTCCATAATGGATCGGGCTCTTATGTGGCCTAACACGAAGGAAAACCTTCATGCCCACATCAAAATTACGCTCGGTTCTATGCTGATCAACGTACTTCTTCTACCTATCATGTGCCTCCTGCAATCTCTGCCTGATCAACACTACCTGCTGCTCCATGTCCTATAAGAGAGCTGGTCCAAGAGATACTCTATCCTCCAACCTATCCCAACTAAGGGGTGTCCTACACTCCCTACCATACAAGGCCTGAAAAGGAGCCATGCCTATAGAACTCTGGAAACTATTATTGTAGGCAAACTCCACAAGGTACAGATACTCCTCCCACTTAGACTGCTGATCCATCACGTACATCCTGAGCATGTCCTCCAAAATCTGATTCACCCTCTCAGTCTATCCATCTGTCTCTAGGTGATAGGTTGTGCTGAAGTTAATCTTCGTCCCGAGAACATACTGCATGGTAGTCCAGAAATGGGAAGTGTATAAAGGATCGCGGTCACAAATGATCTTTCACGGAATCCCGTGCAACCTGACAATCTCATCCAAGTAAACACGTGCCACCGCACTAGCTTTATAGGTGGTCTTTACCGGTGAAAAGTGAGCTACTTTTGTCAATTTATCAACCGTGACCATGATGGCATCGTGATGATATCTCGACATTGGTAACCCAACAATGAAATCCATGGAAATGGTGTCCCATTTCCACTCCGGTATAGCATGAGGATAGAGAAGGCCAGCTGGATGCTGATGCTTGGCCTTCACTTTCTGGCACTCTAAACAACGTGACACAAATTGAGCCATGTCCCTGCGAAAGACCTCTCCAGTGATATAACTGTCTCAAGGTGGCGTGCATCTTCTTCACCCCAGGATGGGCTGAATAGGGTGCACGATGTGCCTCTGTCAAGATGTCCTGCCTCAAGTCTCCGTCCCTAGGAACATAAATCTGACCTCTGTGCCTAAGAAGACCATCTACCTCTAGTGAGAAACCATCAAATTTCCCCTCAAGGGGTCTCTGGGACTCAATCTCTACTCGGGCTGCAATGTAGAAACTGTCAAGAGGAAGCTGCTGAAGGATCCTGCTCCGTAAATCTGTGCTCACTGAAGTAGCCATGCTCAAATGCCTCCGTCTGCTGAGAGCATCTACAACCACATTCTCCTTCCCTTTCACATGCTCTATCTCCATGTCATACTCACAAAGCAACTCCATCCAATGCCTCTGACGAGCGTTTAGATTGGGCTGAGTGAAGAGGTGGCGAAGGCTCAAATGATCTATCCTGAGTGTGAATCTCTGACCAAGAAGAAAGTGTCTCCATCGAACTAAAGCATGCACAACTGCCGCAAGCTCAAGATCATGGGTAGGATAATTAAGCTCATGATCTTTGAGTTTGTGAGACTCAAAGGCTACAACTCTGCCCTCCTGCATAAGAACACCTCCAAGGCCTAGCCAACGAAGCATCTGTGCATACAAAGAAATCACCATGTGGATCCGGCACTGCAAGAATAGGTGTTGTAGTGAGGCATCCCTTCAGGGTCCTGAAGGCCTGCTCACACCTATCTAACCAAACAAACTTCTTCCCTTTCCGCTGAAGGGAAGTGATGGGGTGTGCTATCCGAGAGAAGTCCTGAACAAATATCCTGTAGTAGCCTGCTAACCCCATGAAGTGCGTACACCTCTGTCACTGTAGTGGGTGCTGGCCAATCCATAATGGCTCTAATCTTGGAAGGATCGACTCATGATACCTTCCCTTGAGATGATATGACCCAAGTACTGTATCTCTGACTGAAAGAAAGCACACTTCTCCAAGTTCCCGTAAAGCTGCTGCTCACGAAGACACTGAAGAACCTGACGAAGGTGCCCCTCGTGCTCCTCACGCGTACGTGAGTAAATCAGAATGTCATCAAGAAAGATGAGCACGAAGCGATCTAAGAAGGTCCTGAATACCCCATTCATCAAACTCATAAACACTGCGGGGGCATTTGTCAAACCAAAAGGCACCACTGTGAACTCATAGTGCCCATACCTCGTACGAAAAGCAGTCTTATGGATGTCTATCTCTGTAATCCTCAACTGATGGTACCCAGACTTGAGATCAATCTTAGAGAACACCGTGGCTCCCCTCATTTGATCAAACAAGTCATCAATGTGAGGTAGGGGATAACGATTCTTGATCATTACCTTATTCAGCTGGCGGTAGTCTATGCACAACCGCAAGGATCCATCCTTCTTCTTAACAAAAATAACCGGTGCACCCCAAGGGGATACACTAGGATGGATAAGGCCTTTCTCTAGAAGGCCTTCCAGCTACAACTTGAGCTCATAGAGCTCTGGGTGGTCATCTAATAAGGAGCTCGTGAGATAGGCTCTGCTCCTAGGAACCAGATCAATATGGAAATCAATCTCACGTGGGGGTGGCATCCCAGTAGCTCCCCTGGGAAAACATCTACATACTCTCTCAAAATGGGATGGTCATCTAGCGATGGTCCACTAGACCCATCCTCTGTTCGGTCACTGATCTGAATCTTGCATACATCTGACAACCCCGTCACACACACCGCTTGAGCTGCATAGCAGAGATAGTGTGAATAGAAATAGGTCTCCTGACCCCAGAAATCACCAACTCAACTCCAAGATCATCTACACAAGATATAGTCTTATGATAGCAATCCATCCTGGCCCTATGTGCAGACAACCAATCCATGCCTAAAATGACTCCATACGAGCCCAAAGGAAGTACGCGGAGATCTGAAGTGGTGGTGAAAGGTCCCAAGTTAACAACACACTCCTTTACTAAGGAGTCTACCGAGACCTTGGCTCCCGAAGCCATCTCGACATCCCAACTATGACCTTGTCTAATAGCCACCAGCCTGCATCGCTCTACCAAGGATGGTGCAATAAACGAATCAGAAGAACTAGAATCAAACAATATAGAAGTAGGAACACCTCCAATGCTACCTGTAGTCTCAATGACCATGCTCTAGTGCTCAGCCTAGCGGTTCTCAACCACTGCATAGATCCTGTGACTCCGTCCCATGTCTCCAACTGTAGGCTCTGAGATGGGTGCCTTACCCTTATTAGGGTTCTGGGGGCAATCTCTCCAAAAGTGTCCCACTACTCCACACCCGAAGCAACCACCTGAAGTCCTCCAAACTACAGCACCGCCAGAAGGTGCCCTAGAGGTAGGTGCTGTGGACCCTGATGATCCAGCCATAGTCTTGGCCTCTGTGGTCGAGCTCCTACTGACTGAGCTCTAGCTCCACCCTGTGTCCTGGTGGGACCCCTAGGAGGCCCCATGCTCCGACCTCTCTGTGCATCAACTCTCTGAGGAGGCCTAAAAGGTGGGCGGGACTACTGCTGCTGCTGCTGTGGCCTGAAAGATGACTCAAAGAATGTTGACCACCACGAGGAAGAGGAGCTGACCCCCTCGATCTACTATCCTGCAACTGCTGAATACGGCTCCTAACCCGGTCTCTAGCCTGTTGGGTTTTACCCCGAGTCTCCTCTGCAATGTAGGCCTTCTCAACGGCCTCTGCTAATGTCTGTGGGCAGTGGATCCGAACTGCACCTCCAATGTCTATATTAAGGCCCCGGATGAACCTATGGATCCACACCTGCTCATCCTGCATGTAATCAACATACTGAAGTAGGTCCAGGAACCTACTCTCATACTCGGCCACTGTAAGGGAAGCCTGTCGAAGGTCGTGGAACTCATCGATCCTCTATTGTATGAATCTCCATGGCAAGTATCTACTCCTGAATCTCTCCTCAAACAGCTCCCAAGTGACTATCTCTGAATCTATATGGAGCTTCTGCTCCTCTGTCCTCCACCATACTCCAGCTCGTCCTTCAGTAGATGGATCGCAACACGAGCTTTCGTGTTGCTAGAACAAGGACAAAGCTTAAAGCAACCGCTCAAGCTAACCAGCCAGGCCTCTACCTGAAACCACCTATGTCACCTAAATAATGTGAGGGCCTAAGCTTCAGGATCTCCCGATGTGATCCGCAGCTGTGGTCTGACGGCCTCTGGGCCTCTCTGCCTACCTGTCCCCGAGCCTAGGGCTCCGAGACCTCTCTCTCTGTCCTGAAATATGGTCACCATGTCCCCTCAAAGGAGACTCTGCTCTAGCTGACTCTCCATGAAAATTCTCTCCTCCATCCTCCTCACCCTGTGGAGGAGGTGCATGTCCCTCAATGGAAGTATCTCTATCCTGTCTGCCTGAGTGCCCTCCTACTGATCCTCCGCGTAAGGCGGCATTAACATCCTGGAGGGTCTGTAAAATATGTGGTAGGATAGCTAATGTCTGTGGGAAGTGGATCCAAACAAAGACTGGTCCAATGTCTATATTAAGGCCCTGATGAACCTCCTGGATCCGCACTCCGCTCATCCCGCATGTAATCAACATACTGTAGTAGGTCCATTACATACTCTCATACATGTCCAATTTTCAATTAGGGAATCTAGATCAAGGTCGTGGAACTCATCGATCCTCTGCTGTATGAATCTCCATGGCAAGTATCTACTCCTGAATCTCTCCTCAAATAGCTCCCAAGTGACTATCTTTGAATCTATATGGAGCTGGAGCTTTCCTTTGTCCTCCACCATACTCAAGCTCATAGTTTTCAAACTATGGATCACAACACGAGCTTTCGTGTTGCTAGAACAAGGACAAAGCTTAAAGCAACCGCTCAAGCTAACCAGCCAGGCCTCTGCCTGGAAACCACCTGTGTCACCTGAATAATGTGAGGGCCTAAGCTTCAGGATCTCCCTGATGTGATCCGCAGCTGTGGTCTGACGGCCTCTGGGCCTCTCTGCCTACCTGTCCCCGAGCCTAGGGCTCCGAGACCTCTCTCTCTAGTCCTGAAATATGGTCACCATGTCCCCTCAAAGGAGACTCTACTCTCTTGCTGACTCTCCATGAAAATTATCTCCTCCATCCTCCTCACCCCGTGGATGAGTTACATTTCATGCATCATGGAAGTATCTCTATCTTGTGTCTTAGTGTGCCTCCTACTGATCCTCCGCGTAAGGTGGCATTAACATCCTGGAGGGTCTATAAAATCTGTGGTAGGATAGCTGCTAAACCCTGGTCTAGTGGTGGTGGTGGCGGTGGTGGAGGTGGTGGTGGTGGTGACTCTGAGCCTCTGTGAATGTTCCTCCTGCTCCGTCTGAGCTCCCTGCATAGACCAGAGTGGGAGTTAGTTTCATTACCTTGAGTTTTCTTCATTTTTCTAAGTTTACTAACATGTCTAATTTTCAATTAGTTTTGTTTTCTAGATTATCAATTTGCTAGTTTTAGGTTTCAAGTCTCAATGTTTCTAGTGTGCCCAATGGTCCAAGATTTTGAACCACTACTCTGATACCAAGTGTAATGCCCGCTTCAACTACCACTTGAGACCAAGAAACAAACTAGGAAAATTATGGAATAATTTTTTTTTATAGGAAGAGTCTTCAACCAAGTCGCAAGACACTAGTTTGAAACTAAATAGGTTTCTGAACAAATTCTGATTAACCAAACACAATATTTCCATCTTTATCTTATAACAAGCTTACAAGGCTCCAATCTGGAGGTTACAAGTTTTTCTAAGGTTCAGGGAGAAATTTATCGCCAGGCCTGCTCTCTATCAAGCCCTAAACTTCAACTATATTTTTCAAACACTTAGAGTTATCAAAACTTTCCTAAACTAGGCTCATTGGATAGGAAATTTCCTCACCTTTCCAACCATATAAAGAAGTCCTCCTAACTCCTTGTAAAACTCAAGTTATGGCCGGGCGGAGTTTTAGGGGAAAATTTTCCCTTGGAGGTCCGCGGGGATAGGGAGAAAATTGGGAAAATTTTCCCAATGCCACGTGTCATCACGTGATTGGTGCGGGCGAGAGGGTCGAGGGGAAAATTTTGAAATTTTTCCCAAAACCAAAGTCTCAATTTTCCAAAGGAAAATTTTCCTCCATGCCTCCGCACTTGCTCAAATGGCCACGTGGCGCTTTGTGATTGGCCGCGGGCCGGCGGAGGAAAAAGTGAAATTTTTCCAAAAGGGGAAAAAAGTTAAGTTTTTCCATTTTGATCAGTGCACCCCCTACCACGTGTCAGCACGTGATTGGTTGGGGGCCATGAATTTTTTGGAAATTTTTCTAAAGTTCAAAATTTAAATTTTTCTAAGGTCGAATTATTTCGTTTTTGGTTTGGGATGGCCATTTTGAAGTAAAACTTCAAATGGCCATAACTTTTGATAGGAAGCTCCATTTTTGGCAAACTTGGACTTTCCGAAATCTCTCGGAGTCCTCTTTGCACAAAAACATCAATTTTAGAATTTGGTAATATTTCAAGGGTCAATTTTAAGAAATAGATCTGCAGGGTTTATAATTTTAAAACTGGCAATTTTCAACTTACAAATTTTATAAAAATTGGACTCTTCCTTCACTCAACATGTCAAACAGACATGGAGGATCAACTTAGGGAAGAATTAGAATGTTTTAAAGGTGTCAATTTGATCAATTTATTGAAGTTGCATTTTTATCCAACAAGGAACAGAAAACGACTTAGGAAGGGGATTGATTCAAAATTGGATTGATTGAATTGTTTTCTCGAATTTTCCTTGTCAAGCTGGGTTCAGAATAGTCTCAGCATGTTAATTCATAGTATTTTTAAATTGATTGGGAAGTATAAAAGTGAACTGTTCTTTTTTTTTTTAAATGTACATTACCAGATTTAACTTTAAAACAACAAGTTGTTGCTTTAAATTTGGTTTGTCTCTTTTTTTTAAAATTCAAACAACAATGATTCCTAAACTTAATCCAATGTAGTTTCTTATCAAACATCCATGTAATTCAAACTAAAAGCATCTCTGAGTTTCCAGTTTTGATATACAATTTTGTAAGAAAGAATAACATTTAATTTCATTTCATATGCATCTTCTCAACATAAAAAAAACAGAGATTCTTATTCTTTTCAAAATGGAACTTTATCCTTTGACAGCAATACAATTTTACAAGAACCAATGCCATACTTCTATTGAAAATCAAATAACATTACAACTTATCTCTTTTCCAATTTGATCTGATTTCAAATTTCAAATACAAGTATGAAATGTTCTTCCCATTTTCTTTTCAAACTAAGCAGAAAGATACAATTCATTTCTACATTTGAATTTCAATGTTAAATATACAACTGTATGACAGTCTTTTCCAATACAGAGAATAGAATGTTTCATCTTTACATTTCAATTAAATTTCAGACTTCCATTTACCATACAATGGCTTCACATTACAAAATTATACAACTCATCCACGCGAAGTGGGAAGGGATTACAAAAGTTTGCTCAAAGAGATGACTGTCAAACTGTATTCTTCTTTCTCCAAACAGCAACTTGTTGATTTCTTCATTCTTGTAACTTGAATCACAACAAGGAAGGGGGAAAGGCAACACTCTCCACCCAACCAAGATACCCAATGGGAAAATAGAAGCCATCTTTCCCCATTGGCCCCCGAGCCCCAACCATATTGAAATGGAGCATGATAAAACAACACATGGCAACATAGCTTCTTTCACATATAACATACATTCACATGCACAAGGAAATGCACAAACAAAAAGATGTAGTTCTCAACTACAACAACAATTCCAATCAAAACAAAGGCTCCTTCTCCAAGCAAGCAAGCCAAGCAAGAGCAAGAACTATGGAGGTCTCCTTATGCCTCCCATGTTGAAATTGGGCATCCACCTAAAACAAACCGCCAAAACATAACCATCCCATAAACCTTATCCCTCCTCAACCCCTCCTTATCCCTCCTCCAAATTTATCCCTTATACCTCCCCAAAGTAAGAAATGCAAGCATATTCTTTTCCCTAGGTGGATCCCAACCAACACTCCCTCCACAAGACAAGTGCCAATGGTAAATCCCTTATCCCTCCTCTGATAAACCTCATAGTCTTCTCTCCACACCATGCCCTAAGAATTCTACCCATCCCTCTAAGAATTGCAAACACAAATACATTCAAATTTCATGCTAAAAGAGGGAACAACAACAATTTTAAAAAGTGAGAGCCTACCTCTCCATGATGGAGACTTGTTTCCAAAACAGTAGTTCTTTTGATGCTCAAAACACAGTCCCAAAACAACAAGGTAAATGTATGCACAATCAAATCCTCTTCTTCCACCAAGCAAGCTCCAAAATGCAAGAGAAATTTGACCCAAGAATGAAATTTCCAACCTTCAACAACCACAAAATGAGGAGGAATTCAAATTTTAAAGGAGAGGGTGGAAGAGGATGATGTGGATTCCAAGTGGGATGCCACATCATTTTTCTTCCTTCCCCAAGAGTGCAATCCACATCAACAACAAATCACCATAAAAGAAAAATGACAAATTTACTTACATACACAATGTAGCCCATACCCCAAAAGGAATGCATTTAAATTTTGTAAGACAAGTGCAATCAATACTTAAACAAAAACATGTCAAAATGTAATAAAATAATCTGATTTTGACTCCAAATTAATAGACATGGTTGGTGGAGGATTTTGAGAGGTGTGGGACAAGTTTAACTTGTCCCACAAGCCTCCAAATTTGTCCTCCAAGTTCAAATTCGAATTTCAAAGAGGAAGGAGTGTTTGACCTTCCAAAATCAGCCTTACAACCTCTTACAAATTCTTACACAACCCATACTTGGTAACTTACACACTCTTCTAAAATGCATTAACTTCTATGACATTTATTTATGACAACCTTTTGACATAAGATTTATTTAATTACCATAAGGTTATAAAATATATAAATCAAATTTCATTTTCAACCAAGGCAAAAACATTTAATTTCACATTCCACATCCCATTTAATTTAATTAAATTTTAACTATATGACTCCCACATAATACTATCATATTTAAATAATTACAATAAAAGCACATTACAAAATAAAATACACACAACAATAAATAAAAAGGGAACACATAATAAACATACACACATATATGCCCCTATGGTCACAATAATGGAAATCCCCCCATGGGAAATCCTAACAACTAAACACACAATCAAACACAGTTGCCATGGTGACCTTGTTGATTTCACACTGAATTCCAATATGGTTAGTCTCCAGTCCCCCAACATTGTTGTGATTTTAACCTGCAAAATGCAAAATACCTCCTTCGGCCTCGTGGCCACATCAGAACATCCAAATGACATAAGCAACATAAAATTATTAATTTTAAATCACAACAATATCAAGGATTCAATATTTATCATTAAAATTCAATTTGTAACTATATCATCATCCAATAGATTTCTATACTAGAGCTATTCATAATAATCAATGTCACATGTCTAAAATTAACATCAATAACCTATCCATGTCAACTAGTATATCATTATCCACATAATAATAAAAATGTCTCAATGATCCTCAAGCACAATAACTGAATCCAGATCAATATTAATCCATAGTCTAACATCTAACCATCATGCTAATCAAAACATGATAATGTCCATAATGATCCATGAGCTAGTATATACACATCCTGTTACATCAAAATATAATAATATCCAAAATATGATCAATAGAGTCGATCGTATCTAAACAAGTCAAAAGAGTGGGCACTACACGTAAGCTAATAAAGTTCACGGTAACTAAAACCGAAGATCCTCGCGCACATATCCTTTTCAAGGCTCATGTATGGGTAATTATATGATGACTGCAGAGTTCGTATCCCTAAGATCACTTGCCAAGATTCTAATGAGATATGGACTCTTGAGTTCGATGGAAGTTGTTGCTCGACGGCTCAGTGCAGAGTGGTGCTCATATCTCCAAATGGTGAAATATTTCCTTTTTCCTACAAACTCGAATTTTCAAATACTAATAACACTGCAGAGTACGAGGCATTAATACTTGGCCTTCAAGCTGTAGAGGAGAAAGGGATCAAAAATGTGGAAGTCTTTGGAGATGTGGAATTGATCGTGAAACAGGTAAGAAATCAGTTCCAAGTAAAGAATGATCGTTTAAGACACTACATAAATAAAGTGTGGGATGCAATCGAAGTCTTCATGCCTTTTCCCTAAAATGTGCCCCTCACGAAAATAATGACAAAGGATATTCTCTAGCAGCCTCTCGGCTTCATTAATAATTCCTCATTCGAAATTTGATCAAGTCAAATACACCATTGAAATGGTTTTTAGGCCAAGTGTTCTTGACAATGCGAAAATTGACAAGTATTTAATGATGATCAACAAATTATTGCCTTCTTGGAAAAGAGACAAAATTTTAAACAATTGTACTTTGAAGGGATTAATTCTGCATTTCGTGAATCAACTACCTCACCCATTCAGGAAGGAGTTGAGAATGAAGATCCTGGTGATGGCATCATTTAACTCGAAGGAAATAAGATTCCCAAAGGATTGGTTTCACTTGAAGAAATTTTTAACAAACATGACAGGTTTATCAAGGAGAAAGAGCAAGTAGGACCTACAAATTCTGTTGACTATGAGAAAGTTAATATCGGTACCAAGGATAAACCTCACCGATTAATATTTGTAAGTGTTGTTCACCTGAGGAACGCAGGAAATTCATAAGTCTACTTACCAAATATTCTGACATTTTGGCTTATTCATACGAAGACTTGAATTCTTTCCAACCTAGGGAAATGGAACATGCGATACCCTAGAAGCCTAGTGCAGTTCCATTCAGGCAAAAGCAAAGACGATATAATCCCAAGATTGCAGGGACAATATTTCATGAAGTTCAAAAGATGCTAGATGCACGAATAGTGTTTCCTATTTGACATTCAACTTGGATAGCTGATATTGTACCGGTTCACAAGAAAAATGGAGAAATTAGGATTTGTGTGGATTTTTGCAATCGTAATCGGCTTCCTTCAAGCATTATCGAAATTGAAAATGGGTTGTTCCCGTATGTACATAGGTAATTAGGATTTTGGTTTGTTTGTTTCCTATTTTTCGGTCTCCTCTCTTGTGTCACCCCATTTTTGTGCCCCATCATTTTGAGATCATGTTCACGACTAGTTTGGTGCTGGGTCCATTGCTTTGCATCCATGAAGTCCTTGTCCCCAATCGAGCCACACATTATCAGCCAATTTTGACTTTGCAAAATTATTTAATTATAATAAAAATGAAAATTTTGAAAATTTTGAAAAGTGTTACTTTGCATGGTTCATTCCCCTCATTGCGACCGTCTCATTTTTGTGGTCTTTTTGGTCTTTGTTTCATCCTTTTCGGGTAAGAACTCTTCCCGTCAAGCTTTAAATCGCGTTAAAATACATTAAAATTAATTAATTAATATTTAATTAATTAATTGCTTCTTGTTTGATACAATTTATTTTTAAATAAAGAAGTATTTAATTAAATAAATATTAATTAAAAAGTTCATTCGACAAATTTTAATGTCGGCGAAGTAAGCCTACGCTTCCAACTGCTGGGAAGCCAATTTGGCTTCCCGAACCCGGATTTCCCCTTTCCTAGCAATCATCTTCCAATTTCCCAGACGTGGGGTTTTCTCCACCAATTGCCAAATCATGGATTGGCTAACGGGCAATAAATTCCCCAATTTCCCACATGGGGAAATTGCACAAGGATTGCCAACCCACTTTTCCATTCCCGTTGGCAATTGCCCGTTGCTTTCCCCATTTCCCCCTGGCACTCAAGCCACTACCCGGGAAGGGATGAAGCTAGATTAATTCCATAACTTCCTCCCTCAAACTCATTGGAAAAATTCGTGCGAAGCTTTCCAATTGCTTCTTATTTCTTCAGGAGGACATAATATTTTGTCAAAATCCCATAATGCAAGAGAAACTCACGCCATTGTGAAGGAAGAAATATCAGTCGTGCATGCAAGGAGGTTTTATCAAAATCTAAACAAATACCAGCCAGAGGAAGGACAGCAATATTCCACACAGGTATTAGGAAAAGAGAAACAATCTTTAAAAAAACAAGGAAATTAAGTGCGGGCCGCACCTACCAAGAGAAGTCCATGCGCCCAACAGGGAGGAATAGCACAGCTTTTAATATAAAAGAAAGAAAGAAAAATTTTCCACGTGCTGGAGGAAGAAGAGATACAAAAATGTGTAGGTATTAAGAAATAGACAGCCAAGAAAATACCATGCCTTGAGGCCAAGAAGAATAGTTTTAATACCCACGCGTCCAAGAAAGAAGAAGAACACCAGAAGCTTTCCATGCATGCAAAGGATGAGAATGCAAAAAGCAATTTTTAGTCCTAGGCCGAGCACTTTCCAAATAATGAGGAGTAACCTCCGGTCCTCGAATGGAGTAAATGTCATCCTGGATTACATTTACATCAAAATATTTCTTCACCCAACAAAACAAAAAGAAAAGAAAAATAATCAATCTTCCGTGATTAGGGTTTGATAAGAAAAAGATTGAAAAGAAACTTACGCGCAGCAATAGAATGGAAGGCGCTTAAAGGGAGCTCGTTTATCGCGATTTTTGGCGCCTCCCCATTCAGTGGCCCACTCCGTACTGGTGATAAACATACGATCTTTGCTGTGTTGTTTCTTCCCCATTTTCCCTTCAATGCTTCTCTTCAACAGGTTATTGCAAGGAAAATAACAAAAATCCTTTGTCCTCTCACTGAATTCGATGGAATTGTGCACACCATTTTTCGAAAGAAGATTCAAGTTGAAATTTGTTTGCTAAATTAAACCGAGACTGAATATTTTTGAGCTGGTACAAATGGAGTTGGGTCTACTAGACGGCATGAACCCTGGCCCTTTACTTTGGTGCAAGGTCCAGGGACAGGAAAGACACACATAGTCTGGGGAATGTTGAATGTTATTCATCTTGTTCAATATCAATACTATTATTGTGCACTACTTAAGAAACTTGCTCCCAGAAAGCTACAAGAAATCCTATAATAATGCAAATAGTATTGACAGTATTGGCATAGGATCAATCGATGATGTTCTTCACAATATGGATCGCACACTATTCTCTATGCTTCCTAAACTTTGCCCTAAACCACGAATGCTTGTTTGTGCTCCATCAAATGTTGCAATAGATGAATTCTACAACGTATTCGGATCATGGATTCATTGATGGTGAAATAAAGGTCTATCGCCCGATGTTGCGAGGGTGGGTGTGGATTCTTAAAATCATGTTGCACAGCGATGTCGGTGGAGCGTAGAACTGAAATTCTCCTAGACAAAGTGTCGTGAGGAAGTAATTGGCTATATGCGGGCATGTTGCGGTATAGTAGAAGCATTTTGAGCGCTTCCAACAATGCAAGGTTGGCCAAGCATGCCAGAGAATTGGTTCGGTCTTTGATAGTTTGAGGCCAACAAGATATCAAATTCGTCGTGCAAATGGAGGCCGAATTGTTGCAATAGCTCAAGTGAGCTTGTGAGTTGTTTAGTGGAGAGCCATGGTAAATTTTGCACTCCGATCGGGGCAAGTCGTCTCAAGTGGCCAAGTTAGAGCCGAGTCACATAGTGGAAGGGACATAAAAATCTAGATTCATGTTTTTCAAGGATGCCAAACCGTGTTTCGGGATCCAAGTCATTTAAGCCGGGGAAAATTGGAATCTTTTTCCCGTGAAGGACGTTGTCCTACCGAATGAATGTGTGGGTGATTGATGAGTTTGGTAGTTGGGGGACTTCGGTCCCAAAATACGTATTTCGGGTCAAACACAAGAGTCAATGCAAAGATGAAGGAATTACAAAGACACTTGGATGTAGTTGGATTAAAGACCATAGAATGATTCATACTTTTTGTGGAGGAGATAGATCGCACTAACAATTACCCACGAGATGAAGGCAACAGGGTATTTTTCGATTCAGATTCCTGAATGATGTTCATGAGTAAAATAACCATTCCTCTGTCACATAAATGAGAAGTTTGCATTGCCATATTGATTGATAAAAATGTCTCTTGGAATAACTATTTGACTCGACAAGAACCTTCAATTGTGTGCATGCTGACACACTGCAACCGAGTTTGTTTCCGAGATTGTTGTGAAATATGAGAACTGCTTCCATCATTTCAAACAAGGAAAATGTTATTTTTGGTGATTATTGGTGATGTTAAGTGAACCAATAAAAGATAGGTTGTGTAGTGAGATGGAAGAGTCGGGTTATTCAATTTGTAGAAAGTGTTTGCAAAGCTAGACAATGCTTTCGACTTCATCAAATCAGATGTATAGTGCAAATAACTGGTTATATTTATTCATGGGGTGTTTGTTAAAGCCATGTTTTGTAATACCATTGGAGGTGAATTACAATTTTGGCTCTTGGAGATCTTCTCAATGGTGAAAGACCAGAAGCTAGATTCTGACAAACCAAGGTGGCGTAACGACTATGGTCTCGCGAAAAATGAATAATTCACCATGGAAAGGTACTCGGAGCATGTGGAGAATTCTGAATGTGAATACGAATGAAGACAAATTTTCTCACACCCGGATATTGCTCGAGACAGAGGGGTGGATGAATTGCTCAAGTTTCAAGATCAACTCTCTTGTCATCCGGAGGATTACGAGCACGGTCATGAGTTCATTCCCGTAAGACCGGGATAAAGCGGACTCTTGGCCCAATGGGTAAGGCACTGATCATAGGTGTCTTGATCTAGGTGGTGCATTGCTTGACTAGGATGTCTATGTGTGCATCTAAGTTCATTTAAGTGAGAACAAGAAATTGTTTTGTATTAGGATAAATTGAATCTACCACAGGGTAATTTATTAAAAGTGTGTTTAATGGACGTCTATATGGTAGCAATCTATGCAAGGAGGTTATGTTTTGGAATATGCACTCTGTCATGTCTATATTCTTTATGAAAGGACAAATAATGGGCATGTTATCTTCATCCATGAAATCATTCCTTATCTCAGTAAGTTACAACGTAGGACTAGAACAAGAAGCAGTGCATGAGTTAAGCACAAGACTTAGGTGCAAGACATAGGCTATATACAAGATCTTGGTGTCATGGTAGTCACATTGAATCTGATCTAAGTGTTCTCGAATTACTACCATGGCAAGAGAGGAGATGATATCTTCAAAATCATCATATTCATCCTTAGACCACTATTTTTGTCTGTGGAAAATGGTTTGGCTATAGGGTATAATGATAATTCCTTTGAATCTTGACCATTGGTGATGACCATGTTTCTTTTCCTATAGTCAATAAGGGCAATAACTGTAGCTAACCAAGGGCGTCCCAAGATTATGGGGTAACCAATTTTTCTATTATTTGTTTTGATTATCATGAATTCTACCGATAGTCCCGAGGATTCGATTGTAACGGTAATATCCTAAATTATTCCCTTGAGTTTATTCACTGACTGATCTGCCATTTATAAGACTATATGTGTGGATTGTGATTTAGGGAGTGCTAGCATGGAAAAATTGATTGTAGTCATGATGTTTATGGAAGCTCCTAAATCAATAAGGACATTAGGAATCTGAACATTTCCTATGCAGACCATTACAATGGGGCTTCCAGGATCTCCATACTTAGGAGGATTATTTCCTTCTAAAATGCTAGCAAGTTTCCCATCAACGTGAATGGTCTTAGGTTGATTCTTCCTTCTCCCTAGAGTTTTGAAACAAATATATTTAATTTTTTTATTTAGTTTAGGGATATCTTTAAGAGCTTGTAACAGGGAATGCCAATACTTAGCTTCCTCAATCCTTGGATTAATTTTGACTCTGTCTTTTTAGAAACTATGGCATTTTGTTTCTTAGAGAGCCTAGATGGGAAGGGAATGTCAATGTCTAGTTGATGAGTTTCTTCAACAATACTAGGTTGTGTTTTCTCTGGTTCTTAATTTTCTTCAAGAATATCCTCAATAATAGGAGAGGAAGGTTTTTATGTAACCTTTCCGAATGCGAAATATGTTCTTGCAATCTAGTGAATTCACTGTGGGATTCTTCTTTGTTTCTACCGTATATGTTGGATTGTCCTACCTTACATTCTTAGGATTGGCCACAGTTTGTGTAGGTATCTATGGTTGGGCATGTTGTTCGGGTTGGGCGAACACTAGGTCCACCAATAGGACTTGTTGACCTTGTGATCTTCTTTGAATATAATATTGTTTTCCAGACCCTTAAGGTACATGCCACTATTGTTGGTATTGTTATTGATATGGTGGAATGTTTGGAGGTGGAGCCCAAGTTTGTTGATAATAAGTTGGTGGGGCATACTATGGGCTCCATTCTTGTGGGGCTTGTTGAACCCAAGGTGGCGGGTATGGCCATGGTGCATTCCACTGATTTGGACTCCATTGTGATATTGGGATGTAGGGCTGATTTTGGTTAGCTTGAAATTGTCCTCCTTGCCTCTGAGCCATATAGTTCAGCTCAAATTCCTCCTGGTTGCTTTGTTTTAAGTGATTATTTAGCAAGGGAAGTAGTCCACATTAATCATGTGGCATGCTTAAGTTCACAGAGAAGATAGATTTATGTCTTATCCAAAGGATAGTCCTTAAGTCCATGTTTATCTCTACATCTTGGGCAAGTAAATGAATAAAGGATCTATGTTCCTAGCCTTCTCCCTATCCATAATTGTATTGAGTTGAATCAGGAGGTCTATTTTCAAATTTGTAATTTCTTCCCTTAACTTGGATAGGTCCCCATTAGTCATTTTACCTTTTTGCTACCTCAAATTGGGGTGAGCTCAAGAATAAATCCTATAAAGGTCAATAATGTCTGTGATCTATAACTTGTTCATGTCTCCCTTTCCCATTAAATTTAATGCTTCTTGTGTGTCCTCATCCAACCCTTTAAGAAATAAAGTTTTAAGTAGGTTAATATTCAAGCCAGTTCCACACCTTCTGTGTAGGGAAAGGGACTGATCCAGGTAATCTTCTACACTTTCATCTTCCTTTTTTGAATTTGAAAGAACTATTCTTCCCTATCCCTCACTCTACAGTAATCCTGATACTTGTCCAGGAAGTGTTAGGTTGTGGAGCTGAATTGCTTCAAAGATAGCATGTTTTACACCTTGTTGGTTTACATAACATAGCGCGTCGATCAAAATATTAACCGTTATCGGTCAACATAAGAACTGCCATTAGTCGGTAGATGAACTGCCATCGGTCGGGAGTAATCACACGGTTACTGTGTGTGAAATTTTATATTTAACTCACGGGAATTTAATCTAGCTTTTGTTTTAAATCTGATTTAAAGGATGTAATTACATGGCTATTGTGCCCTAAGTTTGTATATGCCTATATAAGCATGAAAGCTAGGGTTAGAAGGATAATTAAGAGAATGATTGAATTAGATCCTTGATTCTCCTAGATTGAGAGGATGAATAAGAAGAGAAAGAAAGAACAAGATACATGAAGACAAAGCTTTCATGGAAAGGAGCATGACAGAAGGAAATAGTAGGTACATCTGAATGGTAAGAAGAGGGTAACATCTTCTATTGTATTTCCTTTGTAGAGATTATCGTCTCATTGTAATGGCTTACATAGTATGCAAAGCACATAGATTTTCTTCTTGTAGATCCACATGTTGGTGAGATATTGTATTATAGATCCATGTAGATCTAGTCTTATATTGTTAGATCCACAAGTTGTTGTGAGACCTTGTATTGTAGATCCATGAGATCATATTGTATTGTTGATCCAAGTAGATCTAGATATTGTAGAGAGAGGTTTTCTTCATGTTTTCATAGGTTATGTAGTTGTGGAGAGACAAACTTACTTCTTGGTGCACAATCATGGTTACACATTGGTAGACCCATGCAAGAGGTCTTGTTGCAGATCCACAGATAACTTGGTAGCATTTCAGAGATGCAGTAGTTCCAGGTTATCTGATATCTTTTGGTGGTGTTTGGAGGCACAATTTTAGTGCACTCATGGAGATCTATTTAGAGATCCGGAGGAGAGAAGATACTCTTAGAGAGATGCATTGTACTCTTGTATTGAAGAATTGTACTCTTGTTATATTATATATATGATATCTCTATCTTTGGTGGATGTAGCCCATTCGTGAACCATGGTACATGTTTTGTTATGTGTGTGTACTTTTTCTTGATTTGTATCATTCTATTTTATACTTACACTATTATAGATTTTGGGGAATTGTCTAGATCTCGTGTGCACGATTTTGTTTATTATTGAATCATAACACTATTCCGCAGTCCTAAATTCCCAACAATTGGTATCAGAGCTTGGTTAGCTTGGTTAGCTTGGTTATTTCAGAGCAAGGTTTTGCTTCAGTATATTGTTAGTGTTTTACTAACAGGTGTATGAGAGCAGGGTTTGTTTTCCTTATGAGAAGATCACATGAAGAGATTCAATCTCAAGTGGGAGCTGGAAGAGTAAGGTTGCTGGAAATTATAGTGATCGGCATCGGTTAAGTGGCAACCGACGTCGACAAGGTGACCGTGGTCGGTTACACGGTGATCATGGTCGGTTCTTAGCAGCCTAGTTTTAAACAGAAAATCATAGATCTGAAGAAATGGAAAGATGCATGGAATGTATCTTGTTTGTTGAGGTGTCCCGGTTCTTGGAGGCATAAGCATGTTGGTCAGATTATAGATCCGGTTATTGAGGTATGGTTTTATCTTAATATTGCAGTGCTTATATTATTTTGGTTGCACATGCATGTTTGGGATTGTAGATCTACATCTGAGAATGAGATAGAGGAGCAGTTATGCATCCTTGGTGTAGTTAGATGCACGGGATTTTTAGAGAAGCAGAATATACTAACACATAACTAAGATGGGGCTGCCATTAGAGAAGCATGTTCTTTAGTTGAAGATGTGGTTGAGTATATTGGTGCTAGTAAGGTGATGTATTTCATCTTGGTGCTGTTTTATTGCATGTATTATTGATGTTAAGTTTTTGTGCAAGATTTGGGTGCTTCTTGAAATGACTGCTCAACACAATTATTGGCTTTGGTCGAGTAGGCACCGGTTTGGTGACCTATGCCAATTTGTGGTGTTGTGTTAGTTCCAACAAAGCACCAACGTTAGTCACAAAGGGTAACTGCAATTTTGTCAGTGAACCATGGTTGGTCTCTATGACAACAAGTTTACACAGGGTTTCTTACAGTAGAAGAGGGCATGGATGGTTCAGTGTCCTGTTTTAGAGGATCAAGTTTCGACACAAGGTGTGTACAGTAGAAACAGTGCGGATCACTTCAATGTTTAGATCGAAAGAGGGTGGAGTTGGCTTGGTTAGTCCAAAGTGATACTTTGGGTCGTATCTCTATATGATTCACATTTTATTTCTTTCATTTGGAGTAACTGATATTATGTTTGGATAGTGTGCATGATTTACACCTGTTTTTTGGTGTTATTTGACTTTTATTTCCCAATTGTGTGGAATCTTGAGGATAAGGATATCTAGTCTAAGGATGAGATCCTCAATGAAAATTCATGGTTAGACACATTTGTAGGTAACGAAAGATGTTGAGTACACGGGATGAAAAGAAGTTGATTCACCTACTTCACAAGAAGTCCAAAATTCTATGATGTAGAATTATTCTTTGATAAGAATGGAATCATTTTATATTTTCTTTCATCTGGTTTTATTTCTCACTGACATATTAGCTTTTGAGCTTGGTGTTAGAGGCAATGCAAGGAATTTCATGTTCAGTGGGAGCAAGCCATGGTTGTTGGCATTGCAAGATTGGATACATGATGCACATGTAGAGTGAGAGGAGATTGCTACTATTCATAGTGGCAAAGGCACTAGTTGGTTTTGGAGGGTAGTCATGAATTTGCAGTATATTGAGTTTATCAATTTTTGATGTCACTTCTAGTTTATTTTATGGTTCCTGGATATCCCTATGGGATTACAGTTGATGGTTAGATTCAGCAGAGTGAAGATGATAGAGCAATTTTTTAGATTTTTAAGGGTTAAAGGAGAAAACATGCTAGTTACAAAAATTGGTGTCGGTTAGGATTAACCATGGTCGGTCATCTTGTAACCATGGTCATTCAGGTAGTGACCGGGTTAGTTAGGAAACCGTGGTTGATTTAGTCACAGGTTTGACATCAGTGTTTATTTACCATTTTTAGATGGTGCCCTTGTTTTTCTTTCATCTTGGTTGGTTTGTGCAGTATGTTGATGACATGTTTGTTGGTATTTGCACTTGGTATTAGTTACATGGTTTAGCATGGTTGTTTGTTATTGACATTGATGAGCAAAGGATTCATATATGGCTTTGGAGTTAGTCGGTGAGATACTTGGCACTTTTGGAGAGCCTGATGATATGGATGGATGTATAGGTGAGTTTATACATATGGATAGATTCAGTTTTGTGAGTCTATGATGATGCAGATGTTTGATTTGCACATGGATGCCTATGAGCACGGTTTAGATGCCTTGAGCATGAGTAGGGGATGTTTGTATTTCCTTTTGATTACTATGTTACTCCTTGATAGATATGTTATCTATAGATGAATGTCTTGGACATGCTAGTTGTTTATGTAGGGTTGGATTTGTAGATTGCAGTGTTTGGATTTCTTTGAGTTATGCAGGTGTTTGTGGATTGATCACCCACTATTGCATGTAGAACTCATTCAGGGTTGTTTTTACCGGATCTTGTTTTGCTTTCACATATTCTAGTTTGACTTGTCTTTGGATAGTTGCATTGGTGGTTGCATGGAGACATGGATAGATGGATGGAGAACATGGTTAGTTTTACAAGTATGGCTATGGTTGCAGTTGAAGCCCATGAATTCGGTTTGAGTGGGAGTTCTTGCAGGTGTGTTATTCATGATGGCTTGGTTACATGAGAGGCTTGGTGTTATGATTCAATGGGAGCTTGATGTATGGATAACTCGGTTATCACGGATCAAGAAGTAGCTTCATGCAAGTTTGGTAAGTCATGTTTTTATCTTCTTATTTTGAGAAGATGGATTGATCTTCCTGGTTTTATTTTTGAGATAATTGTTGAAGGAAAGAATAGATGGTCTTCACGGTGTGTAGAGGACGGTGATGTACAAGTACAAGTTCAAAAATTTATCTCCAAGTGGGAGATTGTTAGGTTATGGAGTTGAATTGCTTCAAAGATAGCATGTTTTACACCTTGCTGATTTACACAATAACCGAATCGATCCAACATATTAACCACCATCGAGTTAACATAAGAACTACCATCGGTCAGCATAAGAACCACCATTGGTCAGCAAATGAATCGCCATTGGTCGTGGTAATTGTCGTTGGTTACCTGTGCATGAAAGTTTATATTTAACTCATGGGAATTTAATATAGATTTTGTTTTAAAGCTGATTTAAAGGATGTAATTGCATGGCTATTGTGCCCTAAGTTTTTATATGCCTATATAAGCATGAAAGCTAGGGTTAGAAGGAGAATTAAGAGAAGGATTGAATTAGATCCTTGATTCTCCTAGATTGAGAGGATGAAGAAGAAGAGAAAGAAAGAATAGGTTACATGAAGACAAAGCTTTCATGGGGGAAAGGAACAGACGACGAAGGAAATAGTAGGTACATCCAAATGGTAAGAAGAGGGTAACATCTTCTACTGTATTTCCTTTGTATAGTTATTATCTCATTGTAATGGCTTACATAGTATGCAAATCACATAGATTTTCTTCTTGTAGATCCACATGTTGGTGAGATATTGTATTATAGATCCATGTAGATCTAGTCTTATATTGTTAGATCCACAAGTTGTTGTGAGATCTTGTATTGTAGATCCATGAGATCATATTGTATTGTTGATCCATGTAGATCTAGATATTGTAGAGGAGGTTGTCTTCATGTTTGCATAGGTTATGTAGTGATGGAGAGACAAACTTACTTCTTGGTGCATAGTCATGGTTGCACATTGGTAGACCCATGCAAGAGGTCTTGTTGCAGATCCACAGATAACTTGGTAGCAGTTCAGAGATGCAATAGTTCTGAGTTATGTGAGATTTTTTTGTGGTGTTTGGAGGCACAATGTTATGTTTGTGGAGCATTTTTTCTTGTTAGAGTTTGGTACACCTTTCATGTGTTACACTTGAATATTTCTATGGTGGTCCCACTCACCGGTGAGCGAGTCAAGGGGTTCGGGGCCAAAGCCCCCAAAGAAAATTTTCATGGGTGGTTTATTAACCCATCGGTAATGGGTAACCGTTATGGGCTAGTTTTGGGCCCATGGATTTTGGTACCCATTGTTTTGTAAAACTACCTCTTCTGGCTACCTATTGATGTACTTATATATAGATGGACATACAATAGAATTGATGTGAGTGTTTTTGTGAAGGTGAATAGTGTGTGCAAATTAAAGTGTGAATTCGGGAGGGTTTGTTGAGCACATCTCCAAACAAGATCTTGTTATTGTAATTGTGAATATTGTTGGCTTGTAATAAAATCTAAGCAAGTGTTCTTGGTGGATGTAGCCCACATTGGGTGAACCACGTTAAATTTTGTCTTCGTGTTTTGCATATTTCATTTCTATAATTTATATTCATACTTCTTATTATTGTGATTCTGAGGAATTATTCTGCATTAGATTCTATTAATTCCTAACACACAATTGTAGTGCACTCATGGAGATCTATTTAGAGATCTAGAGGAGAGGAGATAATCTTGGAAAGATGCATTGTACTCTTGTATTGAAGAGTTGGTTTGTACTCTTGTTGTATTATATATATGAGATCTCTATCTTTGGTGGGTGTAGCCCACATTGGGTGAACCACGGTACATGTTGTGTTATATGTGTGTACTTTTTCTTGATTTGTATTATTCTAGTTTATACTTCCACCGTTGTAGATTTTGAGGAATTTTTAAGATCACGTGTGCATGATTTTGTTTATTATTGAATCATAGCACTATTCCATAGTCTGAATTACCAACAGGAAGGCTTGTTCCATTTCTTCCCAGTTATGAATGGTATTTGGGCCTAAACCCATAAACCACCTCATAGTTACATCTTTTAGAGTAGAGGGAAATAGTTTAAGCTTTTGGTTATCAGAAGTGTAGTCATATGTTTGACATAAAACTTTAAACTCAAAAAGGAATTGATCAGGGTCCTCTAAAACTAATCCCCAAAAGTTGGTAGAATTGATGGGGATATATTTTTCATAGGAGCCTCTTCGTTAGGATCTAGTTCAATAGGGTAGGTAAACGTCTTTCCTAGAGGATTTATATTGTTTACACCATTGGGGTTATGTACTTCATCATCCATTCTTCCTTGGTCAGCAAGTTGTTCCACAGGATAGTTTTGTGGGGGTTTTGAGGATTTAGTCTAATGAATCTACCTCTATGGTATCCTGGTATAAACATGCATTCATATCATACTAAAAATGGTTCTCTAACTATTAGTAATGAACTTAAGTGTGTGTGTGTGTTCCACATACTCCAACTCAGAAGATTCTTGTTGTCACTACAAGGTCTTCTGATTCCTTAAAAAGAAAGAGTTATGGAAATAAAATTTCTAAATGGAAACTTACCAGACAAACAAGTAGTACCTCTAGCTATCACCTTAACCTTTGATAACACATTGAATTCCCGAAACGCGTGCCAAACATGATGAGTTTCATTTATGCTCGTATTTTATTCATATCATTCTCACAATCTAGGGTAGTTTCCATGGTTATTTGTAATAAAGGAAACAATGGGAACAATTTTACAAAGACATGCTTTAGTAACAAAGACTAAGAAATTGTTGAACTGGTCGTGATTATAAATAAAATTCTTAAAAGTAACATTAAGATGAAATGCAAAATGGAAAGATTATTGATCATGAAAATGTAAGTGCATCAAAGTAATGGAATAAATGTTGGAATGGTAAATGCATTCACAAAGACTGAAAAAGAACAAACATAAAATTCCTTTTCGTTGGTTAGGAGTGGCCCTTGCTCCTTTCCTTCGATCAGGTTTAACACTTGAATTTAAGCAACAAAAATTTCCCCTGAATCTACTATCTTCATTGAATTGAAAATGCTCACATGTTGAATTGAAAATAACTAAAAATCAAACCACTAAATATGAATACAAGATCTCTTTTATACAAGAGATGTTCTAGTTCTATTAGGAGAGAACTAGTTATTCCAAATGACTAAGTCTACTTTTAACTGATTGTTTAACTAAATAATTCCATCTATTTTTGGCAATACATTAATGAAGGGAGTAGTTCATAAAGTGTTTGAACTTGAAATATTCTTGACAACTGAAGAGCGGATCCATGATTGACTCCTTAGAAGGTTTCAATCACAACTAGAAGATTCTTCAAATCATTAATTGATTGAAGAGAAATAAATTGATGTTGAGTCTTCAATTATTTGTCATATCTCATCTTCTTGTGGTTTGAATGTTAGTTGAATCAATGGTGATGATTTTTGTTCGAATGTAGTGTTTCTAACCGTGATTTCAGGTGATTCAAGCTATCTACATGTGCACATGAGTTCCCCCAAGTTTTGAGGAATCTAGATTGGGGACTTGGATGATTTGGATGCATTGCTTTGAGACCCCTATTAAGCGGATGAGATTCCTACACTAACACGTCAAATAGATTAATGAGCTAGTGCATGAACTAAGTCTTGCACTCTTTGTGACAACTCAGCATATACTTCTTCAAAAAAATGAAGTTAATGTTCATAACCAATCTTATTCAATCCATTTATGCAAAATAATCAACAAGATAAAAACATCACAAGTATACGCAATAATTTCTACATAATCATAGTAAAGTGTTAAATATAAAGAGTAATCATTGCTCATCATGTATCATGATATGAAAATGGTATAATTTTAACATGGATTAAACATAACAAAATGGGGTTCATCACCGGCACTTTGGATCCTCATCACACTGATATCACATTTCCCATGCCTTTTGCCACATCTCTATTTACAATGATTCATTTCTTGGCTATACTAAAAATCTAACCTGTTGGTATGCACACAGCTTGTCCACAACCACCTTTAAATTCTAAAGAATATGCAATGGGTATGTATAATTTATGCCACAGGATTTTATATATGATCAACCCCATATTATTGCTTATTAAGTTTCATACCCAAATCCAATTGGATGTGATCCTGACTATGACGATCTTCTAGATGATTTTACTTGATTCTTATACACATCATACACTTGGGGGCTGTTAGTGCCCATTTTGATCCTCTGTCATTTTTCCATGTTCCCCCTTTGCTCTTTGTGCTCAAACATTTTTACTCATGAAATCGATGATGTGAAGTTGTAGCTCCATTCTTGTGCATTGGATTGTTTGCAAAATCATTACCTTGCCCTAATTTGCTAAGGAGAAGCGCGTTTTTGCCCTGTTTCTAAGAAAAAAATGGCTTTGGATTCTCCCATCCTTCGCATTTGGTGAAAAAAAACTTGTATCTGCGTTTGAATGCTTTGAGTTGTTTGTTTTTTCTCCATTTTTGTGCCATTTTGAAAGAAATCTCTAAGTTTTCCCTACGTTTTGCCCTAATTTTTCCCGTTCAAACACCTTTGCCATTTTTTCCATTTTTCCCGGTCTTTGGAGCTCAAAATTGTTCATTTTATACATATTTTCACTCAAAAATCCCTTGTCATGGTCATAAATTTCCTAAAAACACTTTCCATTTGTCTTTTGATCAAAAATTCTTCACCCACGAAGAAAAAATTGATTTTGGAGGTCACTGGCAATTTCTACATTTTTTACAGTCATACGGGTGTCCTTTTCCCGTCAAATTCTAGCTCACATACTTTTGCATACATGGTAGTTTGTAATTAGACATGGATCGGTGGGTCATTTCTATAAAACTTAACATTTTTTTGTTTTGGAAAAAAGTGCAAGTTGCCCCCATAGCTTCGCAAGCCACAGAGGAGGTACACGTGTCGCATGCAGAGTTAAGGCAAACAGGTGGGTCGTTTTGTGCCTTAGGGAACTTTGGAAAATGTGGAAACGAAGAAAATCCCCCAAGGCCCACATCCTATCGTAGGAGGACATGTGGCAGGTAGGAATGGAGGCTAGTGGAAGACTTAGGAAATCTTTACTTTTTGGTGAAAGGGAACAAAAGTTGTGAAAATGGCCGCGGGTCCGCTAGACAATCAGGAGTGGACACATGGTAGGATCAGGGGCAGAGGGGAGTGCGGGCCACCGAAGGAAAAAGGAAATGTTTCCTTTTTGGAAAAATGAGTTAAAGTGGTAATTTGAAGCATGGCTCCACAAGCAAATCAAAGGGAGACACGTGTCAAAAGTAATGCAAGAGGGGAGTGTGGGCACTAGGTGAGTTTTGAAACTTTTGAAATTTTTGAGGAGTTGAGTAAAGTTTAAAAGGAAGTTGTGGCCTGCAACGAATTAGCAATCGCCACATGTCAAGGACAGAAGTGGAGGTGTGGGTCCATGGGGATAATTGTGAAAATTTTCCTTTTTCCAAAAAAGGTGGAAATGTGTAAAATTGAGCCACAACCCCGAGATCCAATCATATTGTGCCACGTGTCAGCACCAAATCTCAAGGGCGAGGGGCGGAGAAAAATGTCAAATTTTTACATTTTTTCCAAAAGTGTTAAAATGTCAAAAAATGATCCCAAGCCCATTTCCAATCACATTGTGACATGTGGAGGGCTCATATTAAAGGATAAAGGAAGATCAACCGTAATCGTGAATTTTTCGGTTTGGCCACCATTTAAGCTCCAGGAAGCTTGAGATGCAATTTTGCATCAATTTTCACCACATTTTTGGAAAATTCATGTCGTTTTTTCCTTTAAGGATCAATGGAATCAATTTGAAAATTAAATTTGCAGATCCAAGGCACATTTCAAAATGCTTTTTGCTTTAGTTCGTGCAAAACGTGAAATACCAGATCCAAAAGTTGCAGAGTCAAATTTTGGAGGGAAATGGATGAAATAATGAAAGGAAGGGGGTTTGTATGCTTTGAAGATGAAAAACATGCCTCCATAATGGATAATGATGTAAAAATCCTCAATGATTCACCTTTTTCGAAACACCTGGCAACTTTTGTTGCAAATATGTTAAACGTCCCTGTCTACAAATCATGATGGAATTTTGTAACAAACTTGATGCTTGGCATATTCTTTTCTTGGGAGAGAAGGCTTGAATGTAATAGAGAGATATATAATGCATGTTTTGAGACATGTAAAAGGTTGAGAGTTCATTTTCACGAGAAAATTTTGAGAAAAGCTCATCTTCTGAGAAATCTTTCTGAGAAACCAGGTTAACTTCCTCTGTGTCGATTTTCATTCATGTTGAGTTGGTTACAAGTGTATAGCCATCAACAAGCTCTGAGATTGTTTAAATAACTCTCCCCTACTGATGAATCTGATAAAATTTGAGTTAATTTGTGTTAAATCTCTGCAATTTTGTGTTTATTTCATTTCAGAATGTCTGCAAGTAGTTTTTCTAGTTCCTATTGCAATCTTGTATCAAAATCCATCTGAATCACACAGGTCTCAATCCTTGTGATAGTTTAGTGGCATATGCAATTTCATTTTTAGAAGAGATTTCATCTGGGAATGAAATAAATGATTTAAAATCACTTTTCTTTCATCTGTTGACAGAGATTGTTTGTAAGCTTTTGGGTGTACCTTAGGTGTGATTTATCTTAGATTTTGATGTTTTATTGGGTTTTCTAACTTAAGCCTTCGTGCTAGAATCTCAAATATTGTGTGAAAAGGTGCAAATCTAGGCCTCCATTGATGCACACCTTCTGGTTGAAGGAATGTTTTAACTATTTTAAAGCTTTTTGTTATTGAAGTTCTCCATTGTTGTGAAGTTCCTCAAGGATCTGGCAAAGTCCAATCTATCTTGTTGAACTCCCACCCAAAAATCATTCAAAACAACTAATCCTACCCCATACTACCCCTATTTTGACCTGTATACCCACAAAAGATCAAAATCCATTTGCTAAAGTATGTAAAACAAATCAGGATTTCAAAATGTCTTTAGTAACCCTTGCCTTGCATTGAAAGTATCTCCATAATCTGGAAGTGACAACTTGTGAAAGTCAGATTTGGAGTGTTGATCATATTTTCCCAAGGCCTTTTCATACTATTTTCACAAATTGAGGGATATCTTCATCTCCTTCACCATTTAAGGGTTACAAAATAGGTTCTCTTACCTTGGTTGAAAGGCACAACCTTAAACAGTTAGGACAAGATGAAGTCCAATTTGGGTGTTATCCATCTCTCCACAAATCTGAGTGCCAATTAGATCATATCCCCAGCTACAAAACGACATACATCATGATCTATCTACCTTCAAGCTTCATGCCATATCTTTGATGCTTTGCTCAGACTGAAAAGGAGAACAAATTTGGGTACCAATAGGGGCATCATGTTTAATTCCCCCACCTTCCTAAAGATCATCGTGTGTCTATCATTTCTACTATTAAGATGTGTTTCATATTTCTAATAAATCATATACAACTTGATACACATATTGTATCATTGTTACCCTATGATGCACTCTAGTTCTATGATTTATAAATGATTGTTGAGGGTCTAAATCTGAAATGAACCTCGCCACATTCACGCTCTATGCTTTGATCTATATTTCTAGCACACACTTTCAAAACATTACCCTATGATGCACTCTAGTTCCATGGTTCATACTCGTCATTGCCGAGGGTCTAAATTTGAAATGAACTTCATCGCATTCATGCTCTATTCTTCATGATCTATCTTTCTCGATGCAAACTTTCAAACCATTTCCCGATGATGCACTCTTGTTTTATGGTTTGTTCTTAATTGTTGATGGGTCTTTATAAATGAACCTCATCTCATACTCATACACATTAGTTGGGGGGCATGTTTCTCCTCTCAAATTCACATTGCATACCATTCCATCACACTCATACACATCATACTGCATATCTTAGTTGCACTTATTCTTTCTTGTTTATACTTATACGTAAACTTTGTTTCCCATGCTAGATAGATAATTAGTATGTCAATTTATTTTCTATATACATATGTGTTTTCACTTAGTCTTTTAGAGTGAATATAACCCATTTACAGTATTTACATGCTACAATGATGATTTTCATTGTACCTCTTACCAGCCCCATCAAGGCTCCTAGGGGCATCTACTTTCTCACACATTACAGGTGTTATTGTTTTATTGGGTACTACTTCTTAATCTTTCTAGCACATTACTACTACTTATTGCATTGATACGTAAATGCTTTGACATATTATTTATCTTTCTAACATTCTAATGGGTGCTTCATGTGTAGAACTTGCCTTGCGCAGGACTATTTTCCGCCATGGTTATCTCGACATTTTCTTGACACTGTTTTCCATTGTATGTTATTATTTACGGGCTATGCCCTTTGTCTTGTATGCACATTATATGCTTTTGGCTACTTTGGACCTGATTGTCTTGTGACATTATGAGTGATGTCCCATGTCTGAAACTCATTTTTGTGGTCTATCTTGTCTTCTTACTTTCTTGATACATTGTATTCTACATGCATACTTTCTTTGATTGCACTAACACATGTTACTAGCCATTTTTTTTTCGCATGTGCCTTGGTTTCTACCATGCACATCCCCTCCCCCATAGGGTATCCACTTCAGATTAGTTTCAGGTCCTCTCCTTTGACCGCACACTCCTATCAACATCACATACACCCCAAACAAGGGGGCATACATTAGGTGAATCACCACACACCATATAAGCACATAGCTACAGTATAGACATGCACAATACAGAATAGAGAAGTCATACACATACCACATAACGGCCCAAAATCTAACTTGGGTCCTCAACATAGAAAATACACCAGTTCCTAGCATAAGACATTAGTACTTGGGTACCTATGTCCTCCCGTGGGTGTCTATGTCCCTGGGGCACACACACATACGCTACTTTATCGATCAACACATTTTACAAAGCAGCTTTACAAAGATTCTACACATTGATCCTCTAGTAGAAGAATTCATTCTATCTCAATTTCAATTGATACGACATAGAACTAATTTAGGATAGTAAGGAAAAATAGGGACACACCATCTACATTGGTGTTTATTTGGGAAGAATTCATGGATAGAGGATAAAACTATTCTCTCTCCCCAACACTCTTATCATGTGGCGTGAGATCTCCCAAAAACCCATGCTTGGTGTGAGATCATGTAAAAACTTGTATTTTTCATGAGATTGCCGAAAAAACTCACTCTACACTACATTTAAGGACGTGTTTCTATCATTTACACTCTTTTTCATCAGTGCACACTTTACTTTTACTACTTTTTACACACTTTTGTAGAGATTTCATAATACATGACTTTGATTACTCTTTTTCTCTTCTTTTTCAATTCCATCCTTAATACACAACAAGAGGGTAAGTGTAGCAAGTTAGGGGACAATTAAGTGGACATCAAATCCTGAATTTTACATCAAAAATAGCAAAACATCAAATTCAATCTTTCACAGGTGATAATGATGAGTGGTTAAGATGGAAGGAGATTGATTATTCTAGAAGGATGGATGGTTTCTGCAGAGGAAAAAAAGGAGAGATAAGTAAAGATGGAGGTAGAAGTAGAAAAATATAGGGAGTGAGAGATTTAGAAATATTATGTAGTGTGTAATGGTGAGCTCTATGATGTAAGCGAGCTCATTAGTGTGAACATTTCCATGAATGGGAATCTTTTGATGTAATCTTGGCTACCATATTTTGGCTAATAAATATAATGAAGTGATTCTAAAACACTCATGTGATGGGTCTTGATATGTGCATTTTCCTTATGTTCATATGCATGTTACGGGTTTTCTTGATGTTATCTCATGGTTGATTCTACTTTCATTGAGTTGATCATGTTGTTCAATGCTCAGGTGCATTAGGCTAGGATTTAATGCTTACATCTTAAATTCCATGAATGGATGCACTTATTTTCTGGTTGTATTACATCCTCATGTTAAGAAAGAATGTTCTCATGAAGCTCACATAAAGGAGGGGCTCGGTGCATGTGCACGTCTCGGATGAGCTTCCAGGCTAAACTGGATGATATGTCAGCACGTTTGGGAATGGTTGTTAAGGCAAGTAGTGATTAGAGACTACAAGTTCTCATGTACGCGTGACATCAACCACTGGTATAACCTTTTAGGCTTTCCAAAATAGGGCAACTCATAGATTTGCAAGAGTCTAGCCTTCTCCAATTTGGTCTTTACCTCGTCATCATACACGGGTTTTCCATCCTGTGTCCTCCTTCCCGTAAGGTGAACCAAATCTAATGTCATTTCCTTCTCAGTGGTGCTCGTCCTATGGTTATAGTCACTCACAGCCATCTTGCATATGTGGGATACTCATTCCTTCCTAATACCATGCCATTGAGTTCTCGTATCTCTACATACCACTCTTCCTTGAAACTCGTTGATGTGAATGGTTTTCCTTTCCTTTGCCTTTTCCCTTTTTTGGTGAAGTGTTTGTTCCCTTTCTTAGTGTCATTTCCTCTTTTAGGTTTCTTTGAAATTCCTCCTAGTATTTTTCTCTAACCCTACTTAATCCCTTAGCTCCACTTCACCGTGAAATCTCCTCAAAAGCTCGTGCCCTAGTTCTCGCAAACCCTAATCTAGAACACCCTTCTTCCATACGGTAGTGTAATCACTCACGGGAATCTACCAAATAACCTCTTCCGCATACGCCCATGTACTTTTCTCTAAACCTATTCACAAATATGTTGATTTCTCACCTTTACACACCATTATTCATAATTTCTTCATAAGAATGCCTTAGATCGCAAGAGCTCTTCAACCACAAATGCAAGGTGAAATAAAATAGCTTTCCCAACCTTCTATTTATAGTTTCCCACTTTTCTCCACATTAAAATTTGTGCCACCTACCACTGTACAACCGCATTAAAGTTAGTTTTTTCCAATGCCATTCTCCCGTGCATTTTTTTAATGCTTTTCCTCCGTGCCCAATCCCATGTAAAACTATCGCAACATTCTAGCGTGTAAAAATTACATTGACCATGGATACTTACACACACTCCTAGTGTCGAAGTCAATATTCCTTTGCATCCTAGTTCTTGACACCACCTACCTCATGTTCTATGCACTTTTATCCATGTACGTGGCTTTTATCAAGCTTTTTGACACCAAACTCCACCAAAATACATTTCTAGTTATGTGCACTCTTCTAAACCCACATGATTCTCCTTAGGGCCACCAATCTACATCATTTTCAACACTTGCTTCTTACCAGAATCTTCACAGAGACTCTCCTTTGACACCTTCCACCCCACACTAAAAAGATGCACGGTCCTCTGTGCATAAAAACCCTTTTAAAAAGTAACTAGCTACAAATGCGCAAATGCACCCACAACAAACCTAACCAAAATACAAAGCAAGTGACAAAGAAAGGAAACACATGAAAAGGAAATTGCATTAAGGGAAATCCTAAGCTACATGGAATACTACCTTATTTACAAACACACATAAGACTTATTTATAGTAGGGCTTCAACCTACTCCTATTAAAGTAACCAAGAAACCTTGTTCCATTAAGTGCCTCTAATTGGCAAGTGCCCGAATCAAGTATGTAAGTGATAATGTATGGGCCCAACCAATGTACCTTGAGCTTTCCTAGGTGGCACAAAAACTTTGAATCATACAAGAGAACCATCTTGCCCAACTTCCAGCTTATTATTTTTTGATGTGCCTATCATGCCATGCCTTCTACCTGGACTTTTTTTTTTTGACTCCATCATGCTATGACACATCTCTCGTCCAGCTATATCAACTTGTCAATACATTCCTCAAGAACTTTTTCATCAACCAAACCTATTGTGCATGCAATACGCAGGAGGGTAACATGAACTCAATAGGTAATATAACCTCTCGCATCAAGCACCAAAATAAAAGGGTGTTGCATTGTTCAACCTTTTGTAGGTTGTTTGATATGACCATAGCATGGCAGAGACTTTTTCATCCCAATCCCTTCTCCCAAAATCACAAATCTTCGTTAACGTGTGGCTCAAAATTTTGTTAAATACCTTAGTAGTCCCATTATCTTGTGTGTAATAAGGAGTAGTCTTGTGATGGGCCACCATAAACTTAGCCAACAAGATTCTAATTGTCTCATTTAGGAAATGAGTACCCCTATCACTTGTTAAACTCAACAAGCATCCATACCTGCTGATTATATTTTCCCACAAGAATCTAGTTGTTGTTGATGTCGTCCATCCTTCGTAGAAAACCGCTTCGCCCACCGCATAAGATAATATGTGCATGTAATGATAAAGTGTAAACCCATCCTTCGTGCGGCTAGGGAAATAGGGCCTACAAAGTCAATTGCCCATTTCTAGAATGGCTCTACACTAGCAAAAGGCCTTAAGGGCATCTCATCTCTCCTCCTGGATTATCAAGGCACCGACAAAGTGATCACAAGCCTTGCAATACTCGATACAGTCCTTGTAAATTGTATCCCACTAAAGACTAGCTAAAAGGATCTTGTGCGCGGTTGTGTTCCCCACATAGCGGCCTCCTGCCGCAATTCCACCATGAGCCTCCTCCATGATTATAGTGCACTCATGCTCTAGTACGCACCGGTGTAAAACCTCATCATGGCCTAGCTTGTATAAGTCTCCACCAATTAACATATAGGGCACGGGACATATAGCTAACTGATTTTTCTCCAAGGCTTTCATTCCTTCTGGCACCACACCCATCTCAGGAAGACAACATCCTCTAAATCGGAGGAGCACACTATAATCTAAACATTTTTGCATCTGACATTGTGTCCTTAATGCTCTGTGTGTCCTCCCCTGATTTAATCTGTGATAAATGGTCAAGTCCGAAATTTCTCTTCCCTGGTTTTACCACAACCGTGAACTCAAACTCCTGAAATAATAGTATCCAATAACATATGCACCCTTACAAAATGGGCTTGTTTACTAAGTACTTTAATGTCATATGGTCCGTGTAGAAAATAAAAAGTGTTGCTAACAAATACTGCCTAAATTTTTGTAGTGCGTAGATCATTGAAAATGCCTCACGCTCCATGGTAGTATAATTTTGTTATGTTGGGGTCAACTTCCTACTAGAAAAACACAAGGGATGGTCAACAATCCCTCTCTCAGTTGTGTTAAGACCACTCCAATCTCCATACCAGATGCATCAACATGCACATGAAATGGCTTATCCCAAGAGGGAAAGTGCAAAATGGGCGTGGTGGTAAGCTTCTCCTTTAGCATGTCAAATGATACCTTCTGCGCTCTCCCCAATAAAACTTACTTTTATGTTTTAACAAATCTTTCAAGGGCACGAAATTTGGGCGTATCCCTTGATGAATTTCCTGTAATACCCTATATTCCCCAGGAACACGAGCACCATGCTTTGACTAGTAGACTCCTCTAATCCTACTATAACAACAAATTTTGTGGGGTCTACCAGTAAGCCTTCTTTGCAAATAATGTGTCCCAACAACATGCCAAAAGGAGTGGAAAAAACACATTTCTTAATATTCAGGGAGATGCTCAACTACCTGCATCTTTCAAACATCAACTATAGATTATCACAATGATCTTTGACTAACCCATACACTATCCAGTCATCTAGGTAAACTTACATAAATTTATGGATGAAGTCTTAAAAGGCCTGCACAACAATGTGCAAAAACACAACAAGTGCATTCTTTAATCTAAAATGCATGACCATATAAGCAAAACTTCCCCATTTAGTGGTGAAATTTGTTTTCTCCTGGTCTTCCTTCGCAATTCTCACCGGTGATAACCCGAGAATCCATTTGTAAAAGAATAGATCTCTTTCCCAACTACACCTTCCAGAATCTCTTCAGTAAATGGGGTTGGGAAAGGATCTATGACACATGCAACATTGAGATCCCTATAGTCTACACATATCCTTATTCTCCCATCCTTTTTTATACTAATGACCATGGGGCTTACCCACTCGATTCCTCAATAGCCTCAATAATTCCAGACTCTATCATCTTATCAATTTCCTCCTTAACCTTTACGTGCAAATTTGGGTTCATTCTATAGGGTTGTTTCTTGATGGGGTGTGCACCTTCTTTCAACTTGATCTACATTTCACCCAACGAAGGATGAACCCATTTTAACTCATGGTACCCATGTAGAAATAAGTCTTGGAAATTACATAGAAATTCAACCACTTTCGAAACCTATTGGTATGTCCAGGTAGTCTCCAATAACAACATCCTTGGGCTCTGCTTTGGTACTAATGTTAACCTTATTTATTTTCAAGGGTTCATGGTAGGTGCATGCTTTCTCATCTGCCTTATCCAGGATCTCATGTGTTCCTTCTGAATGCTCAACATGTAAATTCTCCATCTCCTCACCATCCACCAGGTACACCAACTTACCCTTTTCTTTCTCCATGCAAGCACACTCAAGTTGTACTTCTTCCACTTCTTCTTCAACAAAGTGTGCCCCCAACTCAGGTTCTCCTATAAAATCCAAAATTTGGTCCTCAACCATGGAACAATCTCCCAAGGTAAGGCATTTAACTACCTACAGTGCCTCATTCACCGATTGCTTAGGGGATTGGTACTCAAAATTATGGATGATATCCACCATTATCTCTGTCGATTCATTGTAACGGCGTAACTCCGAATGGATGTACCACGTGCACATACAACCCTACAAGGTGGAATAAAATTTATGCACCATAGGGAAGGGGGTAAAGCTTTTATACCTCCCATCCAAGTCTTTTCACACTCCTGGACATGGCATGAGGTGGATCCCTTCCCATCATAGTCACAAATTTGAGATGTTGCATTGCTTTGGAGAAACCTTACGAGAGGGTGATTCTCACTCGTGCCATTCTAAATGATTATCTCAATGGGTCACCCACCAATGTGGCATTGTTCCACACAAGGTGCATGCAAGAATATTCCTTATCTCCACTTGACACTTCCACTAGATCTCCATTTCTCATAGAAAGACATCAAGGTTTCCCTCCCCAGTGTAGCATGGCAATTGCCTTCCTCCCAAGTGCCTAATTGAGTGTGCTTTGACAACTCAAGTTCCAATATCCTTCATATTCCTTCCAACTAACTCGTATGTCCCATGTGCCCAATTTTCACAAGAAATGTTGGTTGTATCACTCATAGATTGTGCATCATCCCACTGAATGACCCATTCCTTGGATGGCTAAACAAACTCCAAGTCCTTGATGGTACACACATATATCTTGTTTAAGTCTTCTTCACCCAATGATTTCACATAAGGCGCGAACCTTCCATCAGTCAGTGGAATGATCACGTGCTCCTCCTTGTTCTCAAAACTGATGTAGCCCTTATTAAAACATAGGTCAACATTGTTTGCATAACACCAAGGGCGCCCAAGTAATGTTTTTAATCTGTCATCCTCAAGAATCTCTAGAACCTCAAAATCTCCAATAAACTTCACCCCTTGAATAGTTATGGATGCACCTTTCAACACTCCTAGAGGCATGGCCTTTGTCCTATTAGCCATGTATAACACATTCAAAGATGGTTGTAATGGGGCCTCCCCATTTGGTTCCATGCATCTAGAGTAAGACATTGACCTCTGCACCTTTGTCAATCAATATATTACTCAGGATCCACCCATCAATAACTGCATTCAGTGTGATCTCCTTATCATAATCAATTATGTGAGGAGGTAGGTTAGCATGTAGGACTTGTCTCTTGCTCCCTCCTCTAGCACACGATACCTTTTCTCTCAACCATTCTCCCAATGGAGGAATAACGTTCTCCTACCACAGCATCTAACACACCTCCGTAACCTCGTCCATATCCTGCTGAGGAACCTCATCACTCTTCTTTTGTTCCAACTGGACCGATTTCTCCTTACAAACTCTTAATTACCTCCATGGTTTCTTAGTATACCTCACTATGGTGGGTAGGATCAATATATTTCCCATGTAACACTTCTTCTCTAGTAATAAGAGGCCTCTGTTTGAGTTCCTCTCAAAGTGCGTGTAGTGACCAAAATAGGCTCTAACTCGAGTTAAGCACTACCCTTGGCATCCATTTTGGGTCAGTCCTCTTTACACTCACCATCCCCATACCTTTGTCCTTCTTCGGTTCTTTCTCATGTTGTCATATAATTTCGGGCATTCTTCATAGTTGTGTGCTTGAGAGTCTTAAAATGTGTGTCATACTCCTGCACACTCTCTGCCATACCTTGTTAGATTTCCTTTAACACGTTGATGTTTTTCTATTCAAACTCAAGAATGTGGAACTCTATCAAGAAGTCATCACGTAACATGGTATAATCTACCACCGTCTCGATGGGGTCATATTTCCAGATACATTGCCATGCACGTGCCCTTGCAATGTAGTTTTAAACTGAATTTCTTTCCACTCTTGGGAAGTGATGCCCTTCACACTCCATAGCAACTCACACATGTGTACATGCTCTGTGACATCCTCAACGCCCTTATAGTTAAGTAAATGGAGTGAAATCTCATAAAACACATGTTGATGGTGTTGTGGGCCTTGCCCACCAGATCCGGGACCTTGATTCCCTCCTATGTTGCATCCACCACCAAATCCACTAAATCCACTGGCTCCTATTCCTCCGGATACTCCCGATCCTCCTCACATAGTAGGTAAGGGTCCTGAAGCGCTTGTGCTCTACGTCCCTACTATCACACTAAACTACATGCCGACAGTCTATGATACCGAACCACTACAAGATGTGTTTCCCACACCACTTATAGATGTGATACCCAAAATTTGTGAACCCAAACCTTGCCCAAATGATGTGCCAGACAAAATACCTCTAAACACCATAAATGTTTACATAGCCATAGATGGGTGCAATGTGAAATGATATCTACCTGATGCTATTTGCTCACTAACACCAATTGAACTAGAATTACTTATCTCAGATACTAGAAAACTAAGCACCAGGGTTTGGTCACTATGTGGGCTAAGATGCACACCTATAACTCTCCTCCTTTCTCTATATGATGAGCTCTCACCAAAAGCCGAGGGGTTTCTCTCCCACACTTGCCAAGATGGGGTAGCATAGACTGCTCAGGTCCCGCGCCCTCCACGCTAACCTCAAATCCTTCCTACAACATTTGCCTCCATAAGTCCATCACACCGATAACTTTACATTGTCTTGCTAATTCCATTTCTCGCACTTCATTGTACTTAAGTTGTCTCTCGTCTCTCTCTTTTCTTCCTCCACAAGGTCCTGTCATCTCCACCACACCAAATTCCACGCCCCACACCTAGCGAGTGTTTATATAACCATAGGAAATGCTTCCAAACTCAAAGTGATAATCAGGATCTTGATGGCTAACGGTAAAGCACACAAGAATGATCCTCTTGGCTCCCTTAAGAACTCAAACTCAACAACCTCTAGGAAATAATATGTAGAGATCATGTATTCTAATGTATAGCTAGTCAACACACTTCTCCACCAGTGATCAACAACACGAGTCCAAACCAGATCAGCATCCTGCAACCACTGATATTCCTCTTGGGTCCAAACATGAGGTCTATAGTACACACTCATCCTCAATGCATATGATGAGAGCAATGAGAGCCATTCATATAACTCTATTGGGAAACAACATAATAATGTCTCATAGAGCTCGTGATACAAGTTCTCCTCCACCCATTTACGTGCATCAAACTCAGATCCAATGCTTGAACCTATGAGAAAACTCATCCTCTATGCTTTTAATATAGGTCTTGACGTTGTCCAAGGTCAAACACTCTGTCATCACACATCATTCTCACAATAGCTTCAAAAGAGGTCTCGACAACGGAACCAAAATGTAGTCATTTTTACATCTTACCATTTAAACTCTCTTTTAACCTCAAGCACGTCGGCATATCACCTAAGTTTTAGGCACTCACCTAAGGTGCACACGCGTGCCGAGCCCCTCCTTTATATGAGCCTTGTGAGAATTTTTTTCCATTAATGGAGGAATGATTTATAGAACATAAACATGCATGTAATATAATACAAAGGTAATGGAACTAGTACTAAGCATAAATGCACCATGAGATAAACATAAACATCACAACAACATAATAGAATCATATCTAACCATGAACAACATGAAAACACACTAGGGTTTTTTCGTAAACACAAATATTCATAACAAAGCTTCATATATTGATCATAATCATTCATAATAGTCATATTACATCAAAAAGGGGCATATCAACCCATATACATCAAGGAATAACATCCCAACCCTACAAAACTACTCTGCACAGAAAACCCTAGCTATGTTCTCCCATCTTAGCTCTAGTTTCGACTTGAGTGCCTACATCTATGCATAGCACCATCCTTTCCTAGCCTCTCTCTAACACTAACAGCAGCAACAAACTACAACAATAATGGCAACTCCTAAAATCACAACCCACAGCATTCTTGCAAAATTTCATTCCCTCTAAAACCACCTTTTATTTCAGACCCAAGCACTCCTTTAAATAGAAACTGGATCCTTCCTTCACCACCATAGTTCACCCATGATCAAATTGCATTCCAGTGGAAATGTGGTCCTTCATGATCGAGTGCCTTTGTCATCTCACCAAATCCTAATAATCCTCCACTAACTATAATGATTCTAATCCCAAAATATTCCCTTTATGGAATATTCTTTCCTTGAGCTCCAAGACTTCTAGGCTGGCACCCTATCCACTCATCATGCCTACTCGAGCCTTCACATGTTTTCCATGCGACACTAAATCACAAAATATGGCTAAGTCATTAAACCCTTCTCTTGTTATGTGCGCCTTAGTTCTAACTTAAACCCTTCAAAACTGATTCCCCTTGCACGCTTTTCCCTGAGCACCTTCCTCATGTACTTCCTTCTGTGTTCACTAACCCCTTTTCCTTGGGACTTAGTAAATTCAAGGCCCAACATGTCCACCGAGTAATAATAAACTAGTTTATAATGACCAATGTAGAATATCAGATCCCTAATAGTCTTCCTTCAATGAGGGGCACGCTTGACAAAGGCTCCAGATGAACTCCAAGTGCTTGAATGACTTCCACAAGGAAAAAGAGTCACAACAACTCTAAATCAGGAAAACAAATACTCCATCAAGAGAGGTATCGAGAGATTACTGAGCATATTTCCAATTTACTCAAGGCTAATTTTTCCTCTAAGTGCTCCTAAAATGGAGATCTTCACAAACTACCCCTTAAGCACATTGCTTCTCCACGAGACTGATTTCCCCAAAAATAGTAGCTCTCTCCTTTATATAGATGTCGAGCTTACATGGTGTAATGGTCGATTAATTTTGATATGCGGTTGGTTAAGGGTTCGACCCCCCTTGACCACCGCCTTAAAGCTTTACATTTAAAATTACACATAGCCGTGGATATCATTTTATATGGGAGGCTAAAAATATCCTTTGATAATTATAATCCTAATTAAGGATTCATTACACACCACCTCTATGTGGCTTAGCTATTTTCATTGGCACATCTTCATTAGCGGCATGGGTTGTTGACTAGTCCACTTCATTTATTCAACGCCAACCACATTCCACGTGGGCCCTTTAACCTCTATGTCAAGCACTTAGGATAGGTGAATAATAATAGCCCCACATACATGGGCACATACTTTGTTTTAGCCTTTAAGAAGGCTCGGTCACTCTAAATGAATCGGTCCTATACACAACCTTTGACTTTGCCCTTCCATGTGGTAACAATTTCCATTTATTAAAATAGGCGGTGGATTTAATTGGATGGTGGTGACATTATGTAGAATGCCACATATGTTTCCTATTGTGAATATGTCCACCCACCGTAACCAAATCCTGAACCATGAGGTGAATGGGCCCAATGAGATTGCCCCCAACATGTGAACTCACCCTTCCATGCACAGAGCTTGCTGAGCTAGCACTAACCCAACCGAGTTGGCTTGGTATTTAATTTGATAGTGGTGGCAGACCACATAGTAGCATGAGGACCCACCACGTGGAAAAATGACGATGCGGTAAAAAAGACACCCCTCCATGAAAAGAGTGTTTCAAACATGGACGAGGGGCCCCGATCAGTAAAAAGTGGGGTCCACCCATCTGAATACGAGTGTCAAAGACTAGCGTCATAAAACCAATTTTTTTACACTTTTTCTTACACTCTACTTCCATTACATGTCACTGACATATTGTTTCGTTGACTCTGTCAGGTCTGAATGTTGTCAAAACTTTGACCAACAATAATTTGAGCATACAAAGTCAGGTTTTCCACATTCCACGTACCGGGAAAGCTCGTTGAATTATCTACCATAGTGGTATGGTTTAGGGAGATTTATGGAGATCTCTAAGTCCCAAAATTTCCTCTGAATCACCTAGCCAAGATGTCGGTGCTCATACGCCCTTGTCCCCTCTCAATGCCCTCGACCTTTTTCCACCTTACTCACTTTTTGGGCCCCTTTTATCTTTCAAACCTCTTATTTTCTTATGGGTTGACCTTCCAGGTTTCAATCATGAAATTCAAATAAGGGAATCAAATAAATACATAGCCATGTGATCAAAATAAAGGGCCAAGATTTAAGCATACTTACTATCACCTAAGGTTGCATCCAAAGGCATCCAAATCACTCAAAAGCATCCATCTAGCACCAATTCAAGGGACAAGGGACTAAATTTTCAACATACACTACATAGGAAGGGGAATTTTATTCTATTCCATCTACACATTTGCAAATTATAGCAAATCTAGCCTCATTATCTAGTGCATCTTGCACACAAGGGCATCCTAGGGCACGATTCTTTCACACACTCACAAGAACTATAAGGAGTCTGAGATGTAGTGCAACACTTGGTTGACCATGTTCACTCTGTCGGGTGACCATCGAGGTCACTTCGAATCCCCATATTGCATCTTTCTTTTTTATTTGATGTGGTTTTGTGGGTTTCACATGTGAACTTCTATTTTGCAGGTTATAGGTACACTTGACGATCAAGGTGCAACATATTGGCGACCAAAAGTGAATATTAGTGACACTTGTGTGACATAGAAAAACTAGGTTATGACCATTTTCGTATTCATAGACACCCAAGAGCAAACTTTGGTGCTCAGGCACCCCGACCCAATTTAGGTGCCCTAGTCTGGCCTTATTTGTGAACTCCAAAATTTACAAAGGCCTATTATGACACAGTTCACTTTTTGTTTAGTAGTTTTCCCAGTCTACATTAGTCCCAGATCAAGTGTAAATTAGCTAAGTCCATTCCTCTCTCTTTTGCACTTAGGGTTTCATATTTTATTAGCTTATTTTTGTGTCATATTACATCATAGCATATGTACTTCATTGTTTATATGATTTACTCTGTAATTAGGGTTTAACATTAGCATTAGTATATTTTTTGTTAAATTAGTCCCTTCCTTATTCACAATGTGTCAAAGGAGTTTTCCTTCATTACTCTACAAAATGACATCTTGGGGTTGATTGATATACCATATGCTTTACATTGGATCAATACTTATTCTTGAGCGATTGCAAATGATCACTTCACTTCTTAGAGTACACTATGAGATCATTGAGGTATATCACAATTTGCTTGTTCTTGATTATTTAAATGTTAATTTCATTTCTCTTTGAAAATTATACCCTGCATTGATAAGACCAAATGGCATACACATTACCCATGGAGTATTGAATGCAGTCTTGTGTTTATCTTCTTGTGTAATTTCAATTTGATTGTATTTAGAGAAGTCATCTAGCATAGAAAGCATCTCTGAACCATTAACCACTTGAAGAATATGATCCGTGATGGGGAGTGGGTAATTTTCCTTCAATGAAGACTGATTCAAATTTATAAATTCAATGCAATCCTTATTTTTCCATTCTTCTTACAGACCAAAACTATATTTTCTACCCAAGTGGAATGGTGGATAGGAAAAATGATTCTAGCATTCAACATCTTAAGAACTTCTTCTCTTATGGTTCTAGTTATTTTATGATTATATTACCTTTGTTTTTTTTTCTAAAGGGATTCACCTTCGGTTTGAGAGGTATAGAATGATGCATCTCCTTTGGTTTTAAATGAATTCAATTCCTCATATGAATATGCCAAGACATCGAATATTTCTTCAAAAGTGAGACAAAACTTCACTAGCATTTATCATTTTTACTAGCCTTGGTTGTCCTTTTGTTCCTATATTGACCTTCTTAAAATCAGCAAAGCTACATCAAATAGTTCTTCAAGACAAACAATCCCTTTAAGAATCTTGTTACCCTTAGCTTGATCATACCTTATGAATCAACCAATTCAATTTCACATTTGTCTTCATTTGCACCATATTACCAAGAGATGGAGGATTTCTTCATTCATAGAAAAGGTTATTGAAAATATCACTTTATTCTAAGAAAGATATGATATGGGAATCAATTTCTAAAATAGACCGATTATTATCATTATCGTGTACACTTGGCCTCGAAAATAATTTCAATGGAGAATTCTTACATATCAAGTGAAGGATGAGGAGTCATCAAAAATCCAAGATAGTGAGAAAGTACACCTTTTTTATGCTCTCAAGGGAAAACGTAGATGGTGTAGACACTAAAATTAGGTCACACTCCCCTTTGGTCCCTCGACAAATAAAAACCCTTCATCACATTCACCTAGCCATGGCCCCCTTCACCCCACTAATATTAATTTAATTAATTTGATTAAATTAATTCATTATCCTCACCATATTTATTATTTAAATATCTTAATTTAGATAATATCCACACATACACCTCACCTAGACACCTCATCAAGCCAACTCACCCTAAGACCTATTCTTAGTAAGTTGTCATAACTAACTAAGACTTACCCAAACCCTAAAAATAAATGCCTACATTCCCTCTAACCACATTCCCGCATGCTTACAAGAAGCTTCTAGTCTAATCTGTGGGTTAACGAAACAAGATCTCAAAAAATCAAGAGGATCTCCCTAGTTTAGTAAACCTAGGAAATCCCACCTTGACCGACGCTAGTTACCCTTAACCATCACCGGTTAAGCCGGAACCACCGTAAGTCACCTTTTAATCCCCAAAACAACCTTATTTTGGAGGTTGGCAAACATTGGGAACATTCCTGAGAGATATTGCATCTTCTGAGAACGAATTTTAGCAAGAACACGCATGCAAGGAAGGAGATCAAGCATTTTCTCTTGCACATGCATCTAGCGATTATCCAAAGACTTTCGTCCCGACAGATTTGATCAAACCAAGCAAAAGAGAATGCACATGCATCCCATGCAGGAGCTTTCCAACGTTTGGTGATCCTTAGCAACGCATTCAACCCCTTTCCAGTACCTTCATCCCTCACTCACAAGCGCCCAAGACCAGAATCCAAGTAAGTGGAACGTTATATTCCTCTAGTTCATTTCATTTCATCATTATATTGTCACCCTTTTGTTCTCTTGGCCACCCACAAACCTCCGTTAATACTCACCCCTCCATATACCCATTAAAACCTCGTCAAATCCCACCTAAACCACCTAATACCTCATTCTGACCAACCAAAGTCCTTTGTGCAATCACAAAGGAGACCCAAAACTCATTCTGTAACATTCCCAGTTTTCCATAAGAATGCACCTTACACCCAACCGTCGTCAGTCACCCTTAATTGGCATCGATCTTTGTATGTGCCCATACAACCCAGAATAGTGACCTATCCACCTAATTCCACATCACCCTTATTCACTTGTGATCTACCTGAGACCTCTGTCAGACCTACAGAGACCCAGAACCAGTTGTTTGACCTTTGGATCTTATTTTAACCTAGCCTTGTTAGATTATATCTTTCTTATTGTATTTTGGATGAGATACCCAAATCATTTCAACTACGATAGGATTTATTTTATTACCCGCATTAAATTGTTTTAAACAGTGGACTGACAGCCGTCTAGGAAGTATCACACTTCCCGGATCTAGCACACGCTAGGTCAGTTCACTGCACATATTGTTTAACTCTTTTTGGTGGTCTTGATTTCTATTACAAGTAGTTCCTCCTAGCCAAAAGGAAGCTCTCACAATCAGCTTTGGATTCAAAAGTCATACACGTGTAAAAACTCATCAACCAACATTTCAACAGTATTCCTCCTACACCCATTACCCTATCTGTTTCATCAATATTTCAAAGAAACATCTAAGAATTAGGTGAAACAAATGGAGCTTTAAAGTCTTCCATACAGTCCCAAACTTTGTTCATATAGTGCTTGAGCTTCAAATTATTAGCTTAATATTGATTTATTACTTGTTTTACGATTACCTCAAAGATCTTCCTAGCATTTCAACTACTTGATTCCCATGGCTTTGGTAGTACTCATTTTAAGTAGAGATATTTATGTTTAGTGGATTTGTTTGTATTTTTTAACTGTAATTTATATGTAAAAGGAAGAATTTTACCTGAAGGAGAAATCAACACAACGCTTGGACCAAAACCCAAATGAGAGTGGGTGCCATAAAATTCCAAATTCCACAATTCATCTTCATCTTCCTCTATCACAATAGGGAGTTCATCTTTATCGAGATATCATGAAGTAGTTACCATGTCCATTATCTTGGTGTAGAATATCCTCTCTCTGGGTCATTCAACTTCTAAATGGTGTACGTCATTTTCTCATAGGTAATAGCTTCTTCATTTGACCTTTGACCGAAAGAGTCACATATAACCATTTCATCTAAATTTCACCTCCTACATCATGACAAAAACTTCTACTCAACAACATTCCATAAGAGGTTGGAATGTCAGCTACCAATATGGTTATCAACACTTTGTTGTTTGGAAAATCAGCAAAGGCTACTTGAGCATCTTTGATCTGCCCAATAAGAGGAACTTATTTTGTCTCCATAGAGTAACAAAGGCCATGAGTTCATCTCAAAGTGATACCAAAATCATTTGCAACTTTGATGGGCATCACATTTTTAGAGGCTCAAGAATCAATTATACAGATTATTCAACCGATAACCTCATATTAGGAAAGATATCTAGAATGGCTCAACCTTTCTTATGGTGGATGAACTTGAAGTAATAAGGTTTTGTGGTAGGGGTGAGGTAGGAGATTGCAATAATCCTTTTAAAGTAGGAAAAATGGGGTTAGGCTTAAGATTACTATTTCTTATAAACTCGACTAGCTTTTTGAATTATTTGTGATGGGTTTGCAAGTACTTTGATTCTGATATCTATACTTTGAATATTTTTACAATGTCAATAATCAAAAAATTTGTACACATACATTTTAGAGGTTATGTATCTCTTGGAAGGGGGACAGACACTACTTTTGGTGTAGAGACTATCTTAGGAGTAATAATCGAAGATTTGGAAGGAATAATAGATGTTACTGCTAAGATTAGGATAAGATGACTTACTTGGAGAAGAAGGTGTCTTCATGGTCATGACGAGATCTGGTTTCATCTTGGTAGATTCCATATAAGGAGGTAATGTATATCTCATGTTGATTATCTTGTTTTGTAGAGTCATCGTGGGAGGATCTAAAGACTTCTTTTTGGGGAAAAAGAGGACAGTTCTTTCTACGATTGTGAACACGTAAATACGGCACATGAGTATATTGTCATGTCAGGTTCATATTCTTTTTCATATGATGAGTATTTAAAATATCCAATATCAGCATCATCTACCTCCTCAAACTCCAAAATATTATCTTCTTGTTATTTTGGCTAAACAATTTATTCTTCATCATGCCCTTGTGCTTCACAAGATGCATTGAAAATGGAAGGTTCTAATGCTAGTCTTTAAGGTGTGTCAACGATCCTTTTCTTATTCTAAACATTATTCTTTTGTATATCCTTATATGTAGTTCTCTATGCAAGCTACCTTTTGAGAGCAACTAAGTCATTTGTGAATTTTTACAATAAAGGGTCTATGGTCCCTGAAGTGGCACTCTGAGCCTTATCTTTGCTTGATCCTTTCTTGATTTTTCATGATATGATGAGGTCATCTTCTACATCTACCACAAGTTATTGAGCCTCATCTAAAGTATTGGGTTGAGATCTCCTTAGAATGAAACCCACCTCCAGCAATTGAGCATTCATGAAGAACCTCAATTGGTTGTCTTCGATGAGCCTTATAGCTTCGGGAATCTTGTAAAGTAACCTATTGAATTTGACAATGAAATCCATCATAGCCTTATTTTTTCCTTATTCAACTAATACCATTATGATAGTGAGTGTGAGAATCTTAAGCCGGTTTGAATGTAGCCTCAAATTTAGCCTTCATTTATGTCTAGTTAATGATTGACCTTCTAAGTAAATGGTAGAACCAATCTGCGGTAGCATCTTGCAATGATTCCATAAAAAGTGGACCAACACATCCTTGTGTTCTACTCCCAACATACTACAAGTTATGATCAATGCATTTGTGTGTTCATTTGGGTGTTATTTTCCATCCCCTCTGAACTTAGGGAAGTTCTTCCTCGATCCTCTAGGTAAATCGTGAAGTGGAGGAGGTAGAGCCAATGGGCATGTGTTATGTCCCCATTGTGCAGTGTAACCATCTTGTTTTCTTCTTATTCTTATAAAGGAATAAGATATAGTATTAGTTTAACCATGTTTTTAGGAGGTTCTTTAAGAGAAAAGTTTGGATTAAATTCATAGAAGAATTCTTTCCCAACGTGTCGTGTTGTCCAAATAAAAGGAAGTATGAAATCTACTTATCAATGTTCTTCAAACGTAGGATATATAAGGCCACTTACTTGATCATCTCTAGTTTATCTTCTTTCTGCCAAGTTGTAAATAATTTTTCAATGAGGAATAGGAAAATTTATAGCCAAAAATATGAAAAATCACTATGGAATGTGAAGGGTTTCTCACAAAAACCAACAATGGGGTTTCAAGCAATGAATCTCATATTTTTGGATTTTATATTTTATAATTTTTATGGATTTTGTGGTTCGTTATAGGGTGTATAAAAAAAAATCTACCCCATTGTGCGTGCTTAAAATTGTAGGTGAAATATTTTATCAAGGAAAAATATGGGGTTTCCCGCCAATGCTCTAGGACTAGATCTCTTTTCTTGGAAATGGAAATGCTCTTATTTAATGAAAATTAGAAATATTGTACATTAATGTTATTGTTTGGGTGATCGAAGACCGGGGATCACCATGAACACTCCACTAAACATGTGGCAACAATGTTTAGAGGAAAAGAGTGTGAGGTAAGAGCAAGAGAAGGGAAATGGGGAATGGGTTTTGGGTAATAAATAGAAATGTTGAGTTTATTAACCACAAAACCAGAAGTATTTCCAGATTCAATGAGAAGACACCAATATGCAAAGTAAGACAAAAGGCACAATTAACACAAATTTTAACTGCATCATATTCATCAAAAGATTCTTTCTTTCTATAGTTGTGCAAGATTACAAAGCTCTATTGGAGTGAAAGTTGAGAAGGAGAGGAATACATTAAGAAAGAAAATAGAGGAAATACAATTTACTATAAGGGAGAAAAATCTAATCCTTTATAATGAAGAGAGAGCCTCAATATATAGCCCAAAGGCTTGTGACTCCTCACATTCTTGCATGACTGTTCACCTTCTTTCCTACTATAAGACAATGTTCCTTATTTTAAGACAAGTACTTTTACAAAATTGGAAAAGAAGTGATTCTAGTTACTTTTAGAAAAATTCTTTTCCATCAAAGAATTAGAATGTACTTAAGTTACTTTTGGGAAAATATGCTTGTTACATGCTAGAATGAGAGAGAGAAATAGAGAATAAGGAGAGATCAATTGATAGAAGGAACACGTGAAAATGAGGATCCTTTAACACAATGAACTAGAGAAATCCTTTGGATTTCCATTGATATCAGATGTCGGACATGGCTTCTAAAACTTCACTCCCACAAAGAATGATAGTATTGGTGATGGTGTCCAACCAGGTGATCGAGTTTCACCTTATATTATCTTATTGTAGACATAAAATCACGCACTTTGGGTAATTATCTAGTCTCAATCACATACTACTATTTGCATGATTCCTAAGTACGAAAAGTAATGATTAACCCATGTCTTTGGCCACCTTTCTTTGCTTTATGCTTCTACTTTCAGTCTTGCACTTATACTTACCCAATATATCTTTTAACCTTTCGGAATTTATCATTTTAGACGCTAGCACCCAGCCGGGATGTCGGCACTGAAGCCAAGATGCGGCGCCAGTGCCCCGTCCCCTCGGATGCCCTTATTCTCTTTGCACTTTGGTCACACTTTCTAGGTCCTTTCTAGCCATTTTAGCATCTTATATTTTTGGTAGTCATCCTTTTTGTAGGTTGAAATTCAAGCAAAGGAGTCATATAAATATAAAGCTATGTGATCATAATAAGGGACCAATCACTAAGCATCTACTATCTCCACCTAAGGTTGCATTCATAAAAGGAATCTATAACTCCATTTACATACATCTAGCTCCATCACCAAGGGACAAAGGATGGTTCATCTACATCACACTTCATAGGAGGGGAGCATCTTGTTTCCATGCACACATTATTTACATTCTACATATAGTTACTTATTCATTACTTCAAGTGCGACATGCACAAAAGCAACCTAGGGCACACCGCACACATACACCTAGAACTACATTCGGTCTAAGATATAGTGTAGCACTCAGTGATAAGTCCATCAATTTGGAAATTGAGGATAGTCCGACACCTTCATTTGGATCTTTCATTTTAGATTTTTGATGTTTTTCTTGGGGTTTTGGTGATTCTTTCATTCCAAATTTATAGATACATTAGACAGAGTTCAAATGACATACATGTGATAAAAGGAGATCAAGTACAAACATCTTGTGACACCTCAGAGGAGGTTTTATGAGCATCTGTATAGACCAAGGCACCTATATATCGGACAGGGCACCCACGGGTGCCCCTATCGCTCTCTAGGCACCCCATTACAATTAAATCCTCTAGATCTACAATTTTCAAGGCTTTTGTATGATGATATTTCATCCCCGATTAGCCAATATCCACCGCTAATCCTACTTACACATTAGGGTTTCATACTTTCATTACTTAGTTTCTTGGGTATTTTTTTAATATTTTAGTATTCATTTATTTACTTTGTAAATTTGTATTAGATTAGGCTATTATTTTCCATTTTAGCATAATCACTTACAATGCTTGAGCCATATTAGAATCTTATGATTTGCATCTAAAATGGCTAATCTAATCTAAGTGATCATATCCATGAGTTCATTTCTATAGGATCAAGGATTGGATAGTTTACCTCCTACAATGTTTCTAAAGTGCTCATGGAGCTTGTCAAATGAAATTGACTCAGAATGCAATGTGGGACACCTCATCTTACTCAAGTGATCATTGATTTCTTCCTTAATCTCACAACCTCTATTTTGATGATATGGAAAATCTTTGATGGCCTCAGTGAGGGCTCTTATCTTCCATTCAATTTTCCTCACCCATGTGCAAGAGTAGTTGTCCTCTAGACTCAAAAACACCTTCTTTTCCAACAATGACCTTGCATCTGCAATACTCATCTCTCAAAGGACTGGTAGGAGCTAGTTCCAATGGTCGGCCTCTATTTTACTATGGAGAGAACATAATTTACCTTCTCAATTGAAAATATTGTGATCTTGAATATTCTGATCATTTATGGAAGTAGTTTGTAGCCTTTGTGTATGATGGAGTCAATCCACAATTTGGTCATCTTTCCCACTTTACCAAGCCACTTGAATTCTTGAATTGCATGTGGGTCAATTTTTCTTAGAGGAGTGATTGACTTAGAGGGAGTGAGAGGAGGATCATTTGGGTCTAAGAAGGTCTAGACATATGAGGTCAAAGTGAGCACTTGGCTCTATAATTTCTCCTTGGTTGCTTCACTCTCCCTTGTTTGGGAAATGAGCTTAGCGACAATATGCTCAAAGTTGTGAATGTGTCCCTCGGTTCCCAATTCTTCGATAGGATATCGGGTCATTTCATAATATGTTATTCTCATTTCAGGTTCATCTTTCTCCACTCTATGTTAGGAAAACTCAATGATCCCAAGGCATTCATCGAGAGTTGAGAAGTCATCATAGTTTTATATGGATTAGGAGTGAGCTTCCGGAGTTCGGAGAGAGCTCGAATATTAGAAATTTTTCCTTGGTCACAGATATGTTTATGATCATTAATGATGTCTTATACCCATGAGAACATGTGCCCAAGTAATGAGGAGGACGTATGTGCCATTTGGGATACCCGTAGGAGATATTAGAATCACTATTTGACTTTATACAAGAGGATATCTAGGATCACTTGCTCACATGATGGATCTATGGGATGAGTGGGTAGACAAATTTGGAGACTTAGACTTACCTCTTATTAGAGAAACAACAAAATTCCCAAGCTCTAAGGAACTTGATTCAGATCTCTTTAGTGACAACTTCCTATTAGAGAGCTTTGGAAAAAACTTTAGAGGTGCTCATGGAAGAATCAAGTTATCCAAAATGTGCCCTGCTCATTTTTGTGGCTAACTCCTTGTGTTCTTACCTCTCTTGTGCCTCGTCTCCATTTTTACTTTTAGGCACTCAAATCTTTCTAAAAATGGCACCATTGGATAGAGCTCTCTCTCAGCTTTCCAAAAAGGTAAAGTTTTCCTCCTAGCTCATATTTTTCAAGTTATGGCTCATGGAGTTTTGTGGGAAATTTTCCCTTAGGAGGCCCGCGGCCAATAGGAAGTTGCCACGTGGCACCCGGAGTGGCGAGTGTGGGGGAAAATTTGAAAAAAATCCAAATGACCAAAAAGGTGCAAAAATTCAATTTTTGCCCACCGATCCGATTTTGGCCTGTTTTTGCCCTAAATTTTCAAATCGCCATATCTTTCAATCCAGAGCTCAGATTTTCACGTTCTTTATATAAATGGAAAGTTGGTGAAATTCTCTACATGATTCCGGGGTCAATTTTGTATTTTGGTTGAGTTTGGAGAGAGAAAATAAAGAAACGCCTCACGTGGTGGTAATGGCCGTTAAATGACGTTTCAACAACCATTTAATGCAAAATGGGTCGCATTCTTCTTGACAAAGATGGCCAAAAATGTCGGGGCATGGGTCTGTAAGGATGCCCATGCTATTTTAATGCATCTTCATTCAATGGGAATGGCTTCCACATTTTTACACATTTTCTCTCTCCCAGGCTCGACCATTGCATTGTAAAAGCGATTTGGCTCATTTTTTTGAGGTTGAACATTTTTTTGGATAGCAAGCTTCTTTTTCACCTTCAACAAGTGATTTTTGCAAGTATCGACCTTCTTCATGATTATAACAGGTTTCTACCTCTTTGATGTTTCAAATGCAAGGATTTTGACAAAGGAAAAATGACAAAGTAGACTCGTGATCAATTTTCATCCTTTGTTTGTATTGTCTTGCTTCATTTCAGACCTCTAATTGCATCTTATCAGCCTGTGTATGATGTTTCATGTTGCATTTTATGAAATTGTGTCAATTTGCATGAACAAGAAGTGTTCACCACTCCTTTGGTGTATCACCTATTAGTTTAGTTTCAATTTTTGCACTTTCTATCTCTGTCTCCTTGGAATTTAGAGTAGGATTAGGATTCAAACCTCTGCAATTATGCAAATAATAGATATGATCAGAGGAGTTTGAGGAACTAGCCTCTAATCTAGAGATTCCTCTCTCATTTTACAAGTCCCACACTTGGAGAGAGGTTTCAATGTTGTGCAATCACACTGGGATGCAAAAACATCAACTTAGAAACCTGATTTGCATCCGGGGTGCTATTGATTTGCAACAACGGGTTTTATGCACGCTGGTGGGACCTTAGAGGTCTTCATCTTCATTGCAACAAAATTGATGTGCATTTGTTGCAAGTTTCTTGCTTTAAAAGAGCTATAAATTACACATCCGCAACTCCAGGAAGAAGAATCACCTGGTTTTAGCGGTGCAGAGCACGAAAACTCATGAGAAGAATCAACACAAGGTCAAGAGCCGGGAGAGGAAGAGGTGTTGTTTGAATATCTGCAGCTATCTCTAAGAATAAGGTAAAGTGGGAGGAGAATCCAAAGGTCTCCATCTCCACCAAACAGAACTCTCTCAACTCCTCCACCTGGTAGGCCTTCATTCAGTCAACAAGGGTTCTAAGACCAATTAGAATGGCACAAAACAACCCCTATGTCAATTTCACTGGCAGCAGTAACCCACTTGCTCTCAATGCACAAAATTCAATCCCAGTTGCAGCATTGAAGAACATTCCATACTTCACTGGAGAAAATCAGACCTCACCTAGTGATCATGTTAAGGATATTGCTAACATTTGTGCAATCCATGAGATCAATGAGATGCAAGTTGTTGTCAAATTGCTAGCATCTTCATTCAAAGGGAAAGCTTTGCAATGGTTCAGGAGTCTTGCCTCAGGTTCTATTCAAAATTGGAATCAGCTATGTATAGCCCTCCATGAGCAGTTTGGGGAAAAGGGAGACAACTTTTCCCTTTTGGAGCAAATGACAACTATCAAAAGAGCTCCCAATGAGCAGGTGGCTGATTTTAATTTCAGATTTCAAAGGACTTGGGAGAGAATTCCAGTGGCAGTCAGGCCAACAGCAGAAGGTGCTTTTCTTTACTATCTCAAAGCTCTAAATTCTGATATTTCTATGTTGATTCAGTCCATGGGAGGCATAACTATCCCTATGGCTTATAGCATTGCCATTAGGGCTGAAAATTGTTTGATCGAAGCCGGGCAAACTAGCCCCTAGACCTCCCATGACATTGTTTCCAAGTTTAGAGAGCCCAAACACTAATCAAGCACCTAATTTGGCTCCTTCTCCCACTCCTAGAAATCAGAGTTCAAATGAAGCTTCTACTTCATCTCCAAGTGCCCCAAATGAGCTTCAAGAAGTCATGAAGCAATTGCAAAATTTAGGTAATGAGCTAGTTACTCTCAAGAGGCAACAAGCCCAAAGCTTTAGACCTTCCTTCCAACCTCAAGCTCACCCTAACAGGCAGCCATATCAACCACATAGACCACCCAATCCACCATTGTAAATCTAAATCAAGCAAGGCCTCCTGCCAATGACCATTTCAGCCCTATAATCCAAATGCTATATCTCGCCTCTAAGGCATTGGTGCTAACACAAAACAACGTTGCTCGGAGAATGATTGGTGTTTTCCATGCAATGAACCTCACAACCAATCTATGTGCCTCAACGGTGCCTTGAATCAAGCATTAATGGTGACAACTACTTGGTGTGGAGGGTGAGGGCGGTCGAGGAAACAACCAACAACAAGAAACATTCCAGCGGAATCAGCTCCAAATGACACCACACTTGTGAACTGGCAGGCAGAGGATTTTTGTGGCATAAATCAAACAGTCTCTCAAGGTGTTGCAGCCAACACAAGGTCAAAAAGAAGGAATTTGGGTGAAGAACAGCCATTAGCTCCAACCAATCCACAACCTTTTATGGCTCCACAAATGGTTAGCAAACAAAATCCAGATTATAAATGCACAAGGGCAGCCAAGAATGTACTCCTAGACCAACTCAAATACCGGTTGTTGTTGCCCACATGCAAGGGATGAATATACAAACCAAGGGACAATAAAGAGATCCTTCATCACCATTTATTATCATTTATCGATGAAGAAGACAAATGTAAATATATCAATGTGGGAATCCCTTTCTATCCCGGCCGAGAGAGATTTGCTACAAGCTGCTATGAAGGACTCCCAACTTCAATTAGCAAGTCCAAATACAAGAGAAGGTGCTCACAAATGCTGCCTGAAGGGAATCATGGAGGACAAAGAAGGTAAAATGTTGAAGCCCCCTCCTTTTTGTGTCTCGTTAATCATTGGAAACCAATTGGTGCACAATTGCATGATTGATTCCAGGCAAGTAGCTCGTGATGCCCAAGAAAATAGGCCGATCACCTAGGACTTCAATATGAAACCATATCCAAAGGGGTAGTGCGGTTGGATGGGACAACAAAGAATAACATTGATTGGGGTGATTAGAAACTTGAGTCTTACCTTGCATGCATGTCCAAATGTTGTTGTTTTACAAGATGTATCAGTTATAGACCTTCCACCACTCTTTGCCCTATGTTTGTCAAGAGATTTCACAGCCAAGATTGGAGGATATTTGTCTGTGATTGGTCACACATGCTGTTTAGAACAAGGTATGGAACCAAAGCTACAATTAGGTCTGAACCTATTGCAAACTTCCACATTGAGCCCTACACTCCAAGTCAAATCAATGCCAACTATTCGGCATTTGATCAAGAAGATCACCCAAGCACTGATGAAGCTGACACCAAGGTTGGAAGCATCCCGGATCTAACTCTTGATGAATGGGCAAACAAGGTGCATGCTTTTGATCCTTATCAAGAAGTAGAAGAATCTGAGCTAGGGGTCTATTGCATACATCAAGAAGATCAGCCCATTCCTAGCATCACCAAGCCAAACCAAAAGGATGACAATGAGGTATGGCAGCTGTTTTTTGATGGATCAAGGAGTAGACAAGGTGCGGGAGGTGGAGCTATGCTTATTTCACCTCAAGGATTAAAGTACTATTCAGCTTTTAGATTTCAGGTTTGCATGCTCCAATAACACCTTTGGTGAATATGAAACCTTGGTGCAAGGGATGCATTGGGCAATAAAGAGAGGAATAAAGAACTTGCAAGTCTTTGGTGATAGTGAATTGATTGTAAACCAAGTTAAGGGCAGCATCTTTGTCAAGAATAATTTGCTCAAGTGCTACAAGAACTGGGTGTGGGACCTCATTGAAGATTTTGAGGGCTGTAGCATAAAATCCATTCCTAGAAAAGAAAACCAAGCTACTGACAAGCTTGCAGCGGTTGGGGCAGCCTTTGATATTGTGGAAAGCATTTAAAAGGACAAGGTACAACCAAACATCCATGTGATTGTGAGGCCTTCAGTGCTAGATAACAATGTAAGTTGGCAAGTGTTTGAGAATGACAAGCAAATCATCCATTTCTTACAAGAAGAAGCTGAGTTCTCAGCTAAAAATCAGGAAAAATTGGAACAGCAGTATGGTGACCAAGTGGTACAGCTAAGAACTAACAAGCTACCCAAGGGACTTATCACTTTGGAGTCCATTTTCAATCCCAATGATCAGTTTAGGAAAGAGAAAGCAAACATTCAGGTCAAGAGAGAAGATTCAGTATCCATCTTGGTGGAAGAAAAAACCATTGCAAATTAGAAAGATAACAACTAAACAAGAAAGGTATGAGTTCATACAGTTGTGTCAAGAGTTCCTTGATGTGTTTACTTGGAGCTACGAAGATTTGAAAGGTTTCAATCCCAAGTTAGCTTAGCACACCATTGAGTTGGATCCAAATACTAAGCCCATCAGGCAGAAACAAAGGCCAGTCAATCCACACATGGAACCTCTCATGAGGAAGGAATTGAACAAGTTGATTGAGTCAAGAATCATATTCCCAATCAAGCATTCTAGTTGGGTTACCAACTTAGTTCTAGTCAGAAAGAAGAGTGGAGAGATCAGATTGTGAGTTGATTTCGAGATTTGAATAGAGCATCTCTCAATGACCATTACCCACTTCCTTCTATGGAGAAGATTTTACAAGTTATTCTTTGGCTCAGAAAGGTTTTCATTGCTTGATGGCTACTTAGGGTACAATCAGATTATGGTGAAGGAAGAAGATCAGTTCAAGACAACCTTCACAACCAAATGGGGAACTTATGCATATAGGAAAATGCCATTTGGGCTATCCAACGCTGGAGCTACCTTCCAAAGAGCAATGGACATGGCATTCAAAGGTTTGATTAACAACATGGTGCTGATATATCTTGATGATATCACTGTTTTTTCAAAGAATGCAGCAGACCACCTCTCTCATTTGAGACAAGTCTTCCAAAGGTGTAGGAGATTTGGAGTGTCTTTGAATCCTAAGAAGTGTATCTTCCTAGCACATGAAGGAAAGCTCCTTGGCCATATTGTCTCCAAAGAAGGATTAGCAATTGATCCAGAGAGAGTTGAAGCCATAAGAGCACTACCATTGCCAAGCCACAAGAAGGCACTTCAGAGTTTCTTGGGGAGAATAAATTTTGTTTGGAGGTTTGTCCCAGATTTTGCAGCCCTTGTCAAACCTATCACCAAGATGTTGAAGAAAAGCATGGCTTTCAAATGGACAGCAGAAGGCAAGGAGAGTTTTGAAGCAATCAAAGAAGCCATCTCTCAAGCACCAACTCTCATCAACTGGACTTCTCCAAGGATTTCATCCTCTATGCATTTGGGGGTAATGATACCATTTCTGCCATTTTGGTACAGCAGAACAAGGACAATGATGAGCAACCAATTGCTTTCTTCAGCCAAAGCCTAGATGACTATGAGGTGAGATATTCTTTTATTGAGAAGCATGTACTTGTAGTAATCAGAAGCTTGAAGAAATTCAAGCATCTAGTCTCAAACAACAAGGTTCAGTTGTTGGTCTCTCATGCGGGAGTAAAGGACTTCCTCCTCAACAAGGATTTGAATGAGAAAAGGGCAGGTTGGATCACTCATGTCATGGAGTATGACATTGAGATCAAGGTCACCAAGCTGGTAAGAGGAAAAGGATTGTGTGAGCAGCTGATTCTGGGCAAGCAAAAAGGAGTATGCAATAAATAAGAGGTTGTTTTGACAGTTCAAGACAGCCATGTGCAAGGTAGCACTCAAGAAGAGGATAATGATGTCCCCACTCCTTGTTGGACCCAAGGTATAATGCACTCGCTAAGCACGTGCCTATGCCCTCTAGAGATGAACAAAACCCAAAGAAGACACTTGATTGCGAGGTTGTCCCATATGCCATAGTAGACGGTGTTTTGTTCAAGAAAGATGTGAATGGAGTGTTCTTTGAGATGCATTAGCACAAATCGATTCATAGGGTGTTGGAAGAGTTCCATGGTGGACCAGGTGGTGGTCATTTTGCACCAAGAGTGACAACTCTAAAAGCATGAAGGCTGGTTATTATTGGCCCAAGATTTTCGGTGATTGCTTTGCATGGATCAAAAGGTGCAAGAATTGTGCATTCTTCACGGTAAAGAGAGGCTTGTTTCCCTTCCATTGCATCCAATTTCAGTTGACCAGCCATTCATGCAATGGGGTTTGGACTTCATTGGAGTCATTAATCCCAATTCAAGCCAAGGGCATAAGTGGATTTTGATAGCGACAGGACTACTTCACCAAGTGGATCAAGAAGAGTAGCACTCAAGGAAGCAAATGAGTCTAGCATCTTAGACTTCTATGAGGGGATAGTAACCAGATTTGGAATACTTGCTACATAATCTCGGATAATGCATTAGCATTCATTGGATCCAAGGTGGAGTGGACTGTCAAGAACGGGATCTACCTAAGTACTTCATCAAACTACTACCCTCGGGGTAATGGTCAGTTGAATCTATAAACAAGAACTTGTTGAGGATCATTAGGAGGACTCTTGATGAGAATCGAGGTCTTGGCATACCAAACTGAAATCAGCCTTATGGGCTGATAGGATAACTCCCAAGAGATCCACAGTCACTCTCCATTCAGGCTTGTTTATGGAATAGAGGCAATCTTGCCCACGTCACTTGAGTTGCCAACATTGTAACTCATGAAGCGATTAGAGTTCTTTAGAGTTTGGGCCCATGGAGGTGAGATATGCGAGTTGATGGAGCTCCAAGAGATCGGAGATTAGGCATCCTAAGCAATGGAGAAGGATCAAGCTTTGATCAAGAAGACTTTTGATAGGAAGGCCAAGAGTAAATCTTTCCAAGTTGGAGATCTAGTGTTAAAATGGGATGCGAGATATAGCAAAACCAGAAGGCATTCAAAATTTGATTCCATTTGGAGTGGCCCATACATGGTCACAAAGTGTAAGGACAAATGCCTTCTAATTGTCTTCATTGGATGGTGAAGAACCAGAGATTCCAAAATGGAATCTATCTAAAGCATTCTTTACTAAAGGGAAATTCTCCACCTTGTAAATATTAGCTTAGGTTTTCATTCCTCCAAGTGCTTGTGCACATTGTTTTGTTGTAGGTTGTTTTGCTTTCCCTAAGTGCTTTGGCACAGGCTTACTGTCCCTGGAGATGTTTTGTAGTCCTTGCTTCCATCAGGTGATATTCCATCTTCCTCCTTGTAACATTCTAAGTCAGTTGGGATCTTGAAAAAAAAATTTATGACTCCATGCCCAATGGGCTGCTTCAGGCGACTGGTATCTTCATCTAGCAAGCAGATGACCCCTCTGAGTCGCCAAAATTGTTATCCAAAATGTGCCCCTGCTCATTTTTGTGGCTAACTCCTTGTGTTCTTACCTCTCTTGTGCCTCAGTCTCCATTTTTTATTTTTAGGCACTCAAATCTTTCTAAAAATGGCATTGGATAGAGCTCTCTCTCAGCTTTCCAGAAAGGTAAAGTTTTCCTCCTAACTCCTCATATTTTTCAAGTTATGGCTCGGCGGAGTTTTTGTGGGAAATTTTCCCTTAGGAGGCCCGCGGCCAATAGGAAGCCGCCACGTGGCACCTGGAGTGGCGGAGCGCGGGGAAAATTTGAAAATTTTTCCAAATGACCAAAAAGGTGCAAAAATTCGAATTTTTGCCCACCGATCCGATTTTGGCCTGTTTTTGCCCTAAATTTTCAAATCGCCATATCTTTCGATCCAGAGCTCATTTTCACGTTCTTTATATCAATGGAAAGATGGTGAAATTCTCTACATGATTCCAGGGTCAATTTTGTATTTTGGTTGAGTTTGGAGAGAGAAAATCAAGAAACACCTCTGGCACGTGGTAATGGCCAGAAATGATGTTTCAACAACCAGTTTTAATGCAAAATGGGTTGCATTCTTCTTCAACATGGCCAAAAATGTCAGGGCATGGGTCTGTAAGGATGCCCATGCTATTTTAATGCATCTTCATTCAATGGGAATGGCTTCCACGTTTTCTCTCTCCTGGCTCGACCCATGCATTGTAAAAGCCAGATTTGGCTCATTTTTTGAGGTTGAACATTTTTTTTGGATAGCAAGCTTCTTCTTTCACCTTCAACAAGTGATTTTTGCAAGTATTAGACCTTCTTCATGATTGTAACAGGTTTCTACCTCTTTGATGTTGCAAATGCAAGGATTTTGACAGTGAAAAATGATAGTGTAGACTCTGTGATCAATTTTCAGTCCTTTGTTTGTATTGTCTTGCTTCATTTCAGACCTCTAATTGCATCTTATCAGCTTGTGTATGATGTTTCATGTTGCATTTTATGAAATTGTGTCAATTTGCATGAACAAGAAGTGTTCACCACTCCTTTGGTGTATCACCTATTAGTTTAGTTTCAATTTTTGCACTTTCTATCTCTGTCTCCTTGGAATTTAGAGTAGGATTAGGATTCAAACCTCTACAATTATGCAAATAACAGATCTGATCAGAGGAGTTTGAGGAACTAGCCTCTAATCTGGAGATTCCTCTCTCATTTTACAAGTCCCACACTTGGAGAGAGGTTTCAATGTTGTGCAATCACACTGGATGCTTGAAACATCAACTTAGAAACCTGATTTGCATCCAGGGGTGCTTTCATGATTTTGTAACAACAAGAACTTGCATAGCTTGAGAAGTTTCCTCATTCTTTGGACCTCTCGTTTCCCTCACATACACCTTGCTTCCTAATTTTTTTGTGCATATGTATTATGTTGAAGGATTACGACTCAACTCATGAACCCTCTTGAGAAACCATTGTTTTGACCTCTGGAGGACTATGGTAGTGTGAGTCAAGATGTCAATGGGTTCTACCACCAACTAGTCCATGGGAGGGATAGGCTCGAAACAGATGGCCTCCAAGTATTCAAGCTCAAATATATCACTACCATTGTCTTCAATGTCCACAGTGACCCACTCTATTTGGAAGTATTTCATCTATTGTATTTTCAACCTTGAGAATTCCCTTTTCCCGACCCCGCCTCAACCGCACAATATTCGTAGTGGTCTCCTATCTCAGGATGAAATAGGCGTAGATATTTGTGCTCCCCCGTATTACTTGCTATCAAATGACCTTCTAGATGAATAAGAGTAAAAATTAAAGGATCCTTGGGAATATTTAATGTTTTTCACATCTGCTAAGTTTCTACAAGAGTACATTCCCAGTTGAATTGGGAATTTCATTTCTATAATCTTCCTTTCACGGAATTTGATGTCTACCCTAGATAGTTGCCTACATAACTCAATGAGAATGAACTTGGTACTTGGATACCTTGGGAGTCTCATTGGGGCTTCATCAAGCCCTTTGACATAGATGTAGGAGAAGGACCTGAATTATGAAAAATGAATCTTGTATTTTCTTATCAACATGCAAGCTTCCGTTGAGAACTAATGATTGGTGTCCCCTTCCATTTTCTTGATCAGGTATTATGAAAACATCTCCCTCAATGTAAAATAAGGGTAGAATTGATACACTAGTGTGCCTTCCAGAATATTTCTCTCCAGAGTAGACCAGGCTACTTTTGTAGTACTACAATCTCATATACCAAGAATGAAGCCATGGTTAATTTCTTCATTCACTCAAGATTGATCAACTAAAAATGTAAATTATCATTGATAATATGACTCTAGTATATTATTTGCAATCCCTCGTGGCTATCAACATGAAATATGACATCCATGGATGAAAATCCTTGGGTGAAAGATCTCCCATGAGTCACCTAAGGAGAATGATGTAATTGATTAACTAAAATCTAAATATTTTAGTAGTAATCTAAGAAGTACAACAATGTAATAATTGGAATATACTTTTGATATTCTAAATGAAATGAAATAAATTAAATAGGAGGAAAAGGATACTAACCTGAAATATAAATTACCTCTCGAATCGTAGTGATGTTCTAACATAACCAAATATAATGAAGAACCTCAAAAATTAAAGAAGTGGAAGATTTGGCTAGACTGGGATGCCTGGAGGAGTACATGGGTGCTGTGGGTGCCCTATTCTAGAATATGGGCACCTTGGTCTCGTGGAATGACTTGAAAACTTAATCGGTAGGGTCACTAAAACTTTGTAATGTTTCAACTTTGATCAGGTTGGTACTACACTTGATTCGTTAATGTCGTTGTAGATCTCCAATGAATAATATCCTATAAAAATCCCACACAAAAGCATCAAACCCTAAAAAATAAAGATGCAAATGAATGGGTTGGATTGTCCTCAGCTACTAAATGGATGGACTTATGACTGAGCATTGCACTACATCTTAGACCCGATGTAGTTTTATGTGCTTGTGTGTGCAATGATGTGCCTAGGGTGCCCTAATGCCAATGATGCCAAAGTAATAGGAAATAACTATATGTAAGATGCAAATGGTGGATGGAATAGAATGAATACAACCCTTCCTATGTAATGTGTGATGCATAATAGTGCCCAAATGCAATCCTTTTCCTTATGTAGATAGCTAACCCTTAGTATAATATTTTACCCTTAAGATAGTGTGTATGTTGTGTTTATATAGGGATCTCTTGCTCAAATTTTGACACTAATGACCCGACATGCCGACTAGTACCTAGGGGAATGGGAGAACAAACCATAAAGATTGACCTTGAACTTCTAAATTAAAACGAAGTGTATCGGGGACCAGGGAGCCCAGATGCCTAATTCCTTCCCAAGCGTCCTAGTCAAAGACTAGAGATGAAAAATGAGTAAATAATGACAACTAAGACTCATCAAGAGATGACAAGAACTATGAAAACAAGTGACGATGTGCAAGACACAAAATGACAACGACCGACTAAATTGATGATAGGACAAGAGGATGGGTCACTAGTAAATACTTTTCTTATGCAAGATCCATATATAAAACAACATACTTGGTTATAAAATTGTAGTAGTAAGTGTGTGATTTTGTGACTATAGTAATTAGAGAACTCTTTAATGAACTCAGATCTATAAAGAGACTCTGGCTAGTGAGAAAACTTGCACAATGTCTTCATCCAATTTCCAATCATCATTCCTTGCGAGCATGATTCCTTCCTTTCCCTCTTAAGTGGCACATCCTCCTTGCTTAGAATGGTGACATTCTTAGGTCTTAGAAGGCAGAGGCATCTCGATATCCCTTTAAGGGAAAACAAAATAATGATATATACATTGTCAACTTCATAATTCTTGGAAAATGTGAGAATGAATTCAAAGTCTTGAATGACCAAGGGGAAAATGATGGCTTAGAAGAGTCCACTATAGAATATTTTTCCAGCCTAAGAGAGTATGAGTTCCTTCATCCATTCTTCTCCTCAAATCATCAAAGTCCATATGCTCCACATTATTGTCTCCAATGTCTGGGTACTCAGACACTAGAACTAAAATGGGCTCGTATCCTGAGTAGTGGAACTTCATTGTGTATTTTCATGGTTTCACTAGCCTTATGATGTTGCAAGATGCAATGGTGTAAGTGAAACTAGATTCCAAGGTAGTTTCTGAAAAATCTAAAAAATTAAATGGATTTTAATGCTACAAAAGCAGATTAAATTCATATTTTGGGTGAAACGAGAGAAAATAAGTCCAAATTAGACGTGACATGATTCATTAGAAATATATTCCCAAGACAAGAAGACACTCTGAATTTGGTGAAATTCTCTTGCAGGAATCAATGGGAATTGGAAAAACAAATTTTGGTTGAGGGAAAAGCTTGTAAATGGCATTAATGGAGAAGGGGAAAGTTTTCAAAATATTCGTTATGGGAGAAATTCTTATCCAAATAGAATGATTTTTGATTCATTAGGAAGATATTGGGGAGGAGAAATGATGCTCCAAATTTGGTGGAATTCTCTCACGGGATTTGAGAGAAAAACTAAATCAAATTTATGTTTATATATGGGGTTTTGAAGGTAAAATTTGATTTTAATCACAAATTGAGAAATTATTCATCTTAGCACATAATTTAAGGATCAAAGTGGAGCTATCGGTATAGGAAACTTGTTGGCAAATTTTGGGAACCTTCCTCTATGTGGATTTTGTGCAATCTCCAACTCAAATTTTAGTGGTTTGGGAAAAAAAGGTTGCAAAAGCTGAATATTTCATGTTTTTATAGAAAATAAAATACTAATTTACATGACATGAATCAAGAATAAATGGAAAGGATCCCTCAAGAGGATTTTGTGGTGAAAATTTTAATGGATTTGGACCATGAAATCTCAAGTTATGGGCAAAACAAGCTTTTGGAGACCTAGGGCACAAAAGGTGGTTTTGAGAGCATGAAGGAGGAAATAACCAGCTTGAAAGGTGGTTTAATGGAGTCAATTTATGTTTTCAATTGTTTTTTTGCATTGGAGGAAAGTAGATATTCAAACTCCATGTGTACCTTGGTGGAAAATCCACTTTGCAAATGCAAAGTATGTTTTCCAATTTTTTTGTAAATGCATGGCCAAAAGGCACCTCCACTAGCATGGGTCACACTTTTGAGGTGAAATGGCACCTAAAAATCATGCCTAAATTCAAGATGCCTCCCAAAGTGCACCTAAATGGAGAATGTGGGGCCCACTTGCAAAAAACAACTTATTTTTTACTTTTCATCATGATTTGTCATTAAGTTTGAATGGGACAACAATAGGGGGTGAACATTTACAAGTGGTAATGAAAATTTCAAAGTGAAAGGTGCAAACCCACCTCAAAAGGTTGCCACCCTTCCAAATTTTTCCAAGGCACACATGGTGAGATCATCCGCATAATGCAAAAATAGAATAAGGAGCATTCTTTTTGCCACAGGGTCATATTCACCAAATTTGGTCATATAATATATGATTTCACGTGGAAATGGGCCAAAGAATCCAATGATAATATTTAGAAAGTATGAAAATGATTATTTCAATTATTTTATCTAATACCTCCATTTTTTCCTAGGAATGTGTGCTAATGAGTTGAGTTATTGAATGAATTTGGAAAAGTGTGACTCGAACCATCACTTGGGTCATGAAGGGAGTTCAATGTGCTTCCATTTGACCTTTTTTAAGATCTTGTTTAATCTCAAAATTACACCCTATCTTAAATCATGGAAGATCTATAATTTTGGTCTAGCGAGGATTGTCTTCAAGTGTGGAGCTAGCGGCTTAAGAAAAACCTCCGAGAGAAGGCCAAATTCCTCTGTTTCATGGGTTAGGAGAACCCACGAACACAATATAACCTAATTTTAAAACTATTGATATATCTAATCAATACTAACACATCTAAGGAACTAGGGAGAGATAAAGGGAAAGTGATACAAAAGTAAATCCTAAGCTAGAAAGAGAAGTGATAGTGCTGGACTAAAATGTGGAGCTTCTCCAGTTCTAAGGGACAAAGACACAAGTTTGTAGAATATAGATCATAAGGATGCACCCAAATCCAATGCGAACAAATGGAAAGAATGCAAGATATGTAAGAGGGAATAGATATTCACGCCAAGCATAGAACATTCAAAGGAAAGAAGAGAGCCACACTTGCATTAATAGATGCTTGACAATTTACACAAAGAGTCGAGGCAATAAAATCCACCTTCACAAGTTGTAGAGGTCAAAAGCATGAATTTTGAGTTCTAAAGAGCTCAAAAATATATGAAGGAATAAAATAGGAGAAGAAACCTTAAAATGTGTGTGAGCACTTACTTTTATAGAACTCGTGGGGAAAGAGAGAGGGATAGGAAAGGAAGGATTGTCATGCTTCAGAGTATCAACCCCTAAAAACTTGTTGAGTAAGTATGGACATCATGATTTCTTATAGTGTTAACTTGTAGTACAAGTATGAGCATCATCTGAAAAGATCCAACTACTACAATGTGATGTCTTGATTCAATCACATACCATCATACTACATAGGATGGCGCCATACTTCATTAAATTCTTGTGGTTGAGGTGGTTGATCATCTGGTTTTAAAATAGGTGCGGCCTTTACTTCTACCTTATGTAGATTTTTATGGTTTTGCTTTGATCCACGACTTTCCATATTCCCTAAGTGATGAACGTAGTTTCCTTTGTCAAGTGGTGCACTAATATTTTCACCCTTAGTCATTCAACATTCATTCTATGTTACATGTGTCTTTCCTTTTTCACCCTCAATGCAACATTTTATCCGCAACTATATTCCTTCAATTCACGGTATTTGTGGACCCACAATATGCTACAATTAAGAGGCACACAGAACATTGGGATGGTATTTTGTGGCTTGCAACCGTATTCACTTTCCAATTTTATTTCCTCTTCCACATGGTTCCTTCCAAAACCTTCTTCTTTTGCATCGCGACATTTGTCTTGGTGGAATTCATCCTTGGTTTTGCGAGAACACTATGTGTTACGAGTCTATGTGACACCGTATGTTTCCATTTCTTGAAGCACTAAGCTTCTTACTCCTTCACTCACTCTGTGGGCCTGTCTTTAGCCGAATTTATACCAAAAATCTACCCAAGTTTTGAGTGCTCATTCCTTTATTCGATGGGTTAGGAGAACCCATAAAACACTGCATTTTCACACTCCGTGGAAGACTAACTCAGTGTCTCACGTATTTTCTTGGGAAAAAATTTTCTATTTCCCAACTTAGATTTGTTCAAAATTACATAGAGGTGTAATTTTGGACAAAAAATCCCAACTCCGCTTGAGGTACCCAAAACCTTGACATAAATTCTTTGTATATAAATGGCATCATGCTTCAATGTCGGAAAGGTTTCATCTTGTTATGCTCCCAAAACTTTGTCTCAGCCATTTCACCGTGAAGTATACTACGTATTCTTTTCGATGACTAGGATATGAGCTACTAACACCATCAAGAGTTCTGAAACCTTTCTCATAAGTTAGATCTTTAATAATGTGCACACACTCTTTTTCCCCAAAAAGTGCATAGAGAGAAAGCTTTCCCAAGACCACTTTGAAAATCCCGCATAATCTCCTCTAAATCATATTTTTATGAACAAAAATTTGAGAAATTTCCATGACTACAATTTGGGATCCGATACACTCTAAGTCTCCTGAAATATTTAATCAAGATAACTTTTTAAAAATGGCCAATTTGTCAATTTTGACCAATTTCGACAAAATAACCGAAAGGGGTGAAAATTTTAATAGGTTTTCCAATAAAATGTAGGGACATTTTACCAAATATTAATTTGGGTTCACCAAATGTTTTCACCCTTTTTATATTTGATTAAGATTTACACATAACCAAAAAGGAATGAAATAGAAGCTACAAGGGTTATTATGATTAATTAACTTCCAACATTAACCATTCAATATCAAAATAACACATTAATACTTGTAAAAATGTACATGATACAATATAAGTTCATAAATACATGGGATTGAGTGCACTTAGTTGATTACAAATGATCTTAGGTAAGTCTTGGTGATTTGAACGATGGAATAGGGGAATCTAGACCTGAGAATGCTTTGAAACTAGATCTCGTGACCTAAAAATTCTCTTGGGAAGAACTATATAGTAGGGGCAAGAACGGCCATACGGTATTGATCCTACTTAAAACAAGGATCTACAAATTTTTGGGTTTATCATTTATCTAGATATCTTTGTCATTCTCTGTCGATCATTGTCACTCACACTTTGTGGGAAAATCTAAATTCTCTACTCAATCTTTCAAACCCTGACCATGGATAAGAATTCCTACAAAACAAACATTAGTTAGGTTGTGGTCACTTCATGCACCATCGACATTGGCACTACTCTGAAGAGGCCTCAAACTTCAAAATTTTCTCCACCTAGCATGTGATATATAGTTGTAGTGCAATCATATTTGACATCCTTCCTTTGACAAAGCTTGACTTGAGTTTCTCTCTTGTAAATATACTTGAGTGAGTGACTTTGAGTGCTTGAAAATGTGGGAAATAGTATCCTAAACCTAATGGAAATCTTTAAACCAATAAATAGTGTTGCGCTGATTAATGTGCCTAGGTATTTTCAGAGTGTAGGGAGATTTGGGTAAATTTTGTGTTAGCTTTTGCAATAGGAGTCCATAAGAGTAATAGGTTATATATGAGGTGAGTTTCCCTTGATTATATATGCTTTCAAAGATGATTTAAGTTACAAAGGTTGAGTGAGGAGTAAATGATCCAAAGAATAATTTTCACTAAAATTTCATAACCAAAATGAGCAAGGGAAAACCGTACACTAGATTCAAGAAAGTACGGGCGTTCTCGCCTTGTTGTACATTTTTTACCATAGAGGGAAATTTGAAATGTGAAGTTTATAAACTGAAATTGGAGTTTCTAAATGGATTTCATGCATTCAATTATCAAAAATTGTCAATAAATGAATGTTTATGATCAAGTAAGCTAGACAAGAGACCTAGAGATGTACCGATGAGAATGGGTAAATTTCACTTATTTGAACAAGAGAGCAATATCAAGACTAGTAGTGTCAAATAGTGGAATTGCCAAATTTGAGAGTCTATACACACATTCTAATCTTAATTACCCATCTTTAGCCCTATTACATGATTTTCTCTCCTTGTTATACTAATTAGTCACTCGCATAATTGTTTGTATCATCCTAAAATAATATATCACTCCTAAGTGTAATGCCCAAAATTTTACAAGACCTCACTCCATACCCATACAAGACCACCAAATATGGACAAAAGGTCAAATGATTTGGTTTGAAAATGGCAGCTCCATCCTAATCTACCCAACAATCATTTTCTCAATTTAATATATTTTATGGGTCAGTAATTTTCCTATAGGTCATCCTTAATGTGAAATTAAACCTATAATAACCTATATAAGAAATTCAAATGCACTCACTTACTCACCTGAAACTTTCAAGAGAACTACTTGCAAATACCACTCCAAAAACACTAAAATCTCACCTAACTCCCCTAAAGCAATACTACACATTAGGAGCAACATGTACATAGGTCTAAAGCACTCCTAACTAGGTTCAAGATTCTATCTTCTCAAGTTCCAATCCCTTTAAGCCAAGAAAAGCACAATCACACAAAGGCACTATAAAGCATTATCAAGTGAACAAGTTGTAAAAGATAGTTGCATCCATATAAATATCACATCTCTAGGTGGAGAACTATGTGTAGTTTGAGGCCTCTTTAAATCAATGCCAATGTAAGTGGTGTTCGAGATCACACTTCAACCCAACCACTAACATTTTTATAGAGGTTTTATTATATGGTTAAGGTTTGATGTTACTTTGGGTTATATAGAGGGTTTCACACATTTGCAAGATCTAGGGTTTCACAAGATGGCATATTTTTAGTCAATCACATAGGCATATAAAGTTATAAAACACCAACAACTCACCATACGAGTTGTCAAATAGGTAAAAACCACCAAACAACTACATACATATCTAATGGTCTCATTCCTTCTTATCTTGCACTTCTAGAACTAGAAACAAAGCATTTGTAGTTCATTTTTAGTCCTTCTATCATTTTTCCACAACGAGATCAACTTATGGAGCAACATAATAGTTAAGTACAACTCCCCACTTGAATCTTCTCCCATTTAGCTCATGTTTTTATGGTTTTATATTCAAAAGTGTTAAATATATGAATTTTTATTATCTACACATTAATATTTAAATTAATTAGTCTAAATATATATCCTATTTCTAACCCTAACCTAAAAGTGAATTAAGTAGTGGACCCCAGGGATACATCCCCATATTTTTTTGGGTGTCATGTATAAGTGACATTTCAGGAATGTGAGGTTGAGTTGGAAATGTCCCATAGATAACCAAAAAAATGGGAAACATTTCTAGGGTGAAAATTTTGGGTAGGGAATGACTAGCCTTCCCCATCCCATCCTTTAGTTTAAAAGTAGGCTTATTTTTAAAATGGGAGACTAGGGGGATTAAAAGGCACCCCACACCCCTTTTCACTAAACCTAAACCTAAAACAAGCACACTAACTATTAAAACTAAAAAACAAGCTCATTTTTGTCATTTTGCATTTTGTGAAGAAGAAGACAAAGAAGGAGAACAACAATGAGAAGAGAAGAAAAACAATGAGTAGAAGGCAAGAGAGCATTGAAATACATCATTTGAGGTAATTTTACTCTTTACTCTTCAATTTTACAATATCTTTGTGTTTTTTCAAAGTTTGAAACACTTATGGAGGGTTTTTTTATTTATCTTTGTTTTAAGTTTGCACTTGCACCATGTTTCGATTTTCCAACAAAGCAATAATGAGCGAAGTGAGGGTAGTGACAAAGTGAGGAGATTTAGATTCAACATACAGCTCATAGAGGTACTACTAAGGCTTATTCTAAGAGTGAAAGTTTTGTAGAGACTCGGGTTCAAATAATCCATTTAAATGCCACTATGAACTCCTCTAAATTTATGCGAGGGCCCATTTTATCATAAAAACCCCTTTCACGATTTGTAATAGCCGTAAATAAGGGTAAGAAAAGAACTCGGGGGTATATAGTATGGTTATGCCATTTATGTAACAAGTAATATAAGTGAAACTATATAAAGGTTTACTCTCATCTTTTGTGCATAAGTGGATGGGGGTAAAAGGTTGTGCAAAAATAACCTTAGTTGAGAAGGCCAAGGTGACTAGGTTGTACATAGAGGGTGAGGCAAGAAATAAGGGAATGTAAATAGAGACTACACAACCTAGTATGCAATCACCTACCCAAATTGTGATTGTTGAGAGTCAAAAGGGAGAGGGTTCTACCAAGGGAAAGAGAAAGGCTACTAGTGTTGCAGGGATGTTCAATATGCAATCACGGGAAGTAGTTGAGTCTTCTATTGCCAAATTTTTCTATGCCCATGTTATACCATTTCATGTGGCACGTTCTCCCTATTTCAAACAAATGTTCAAAGATGTAATTGTTTTGATTCCTAATTTATCTCTCTTAAATAACATATTCGATGCACTAGACTCCTTGATAAAGAGTATTATAAGGCAAGTGTGGTGATGGATAAATTAATATTTTACAACAACCACTCCTCAATATCATTGTCACATGTCCAATGAAATCTTATTTTCTTAGAGATATTGATTGTTTAGGGGAGAAGAATGATGAAAAATTCCAATTTTAAATTTTGAAGGATGGCATAGATGGGGTTAGGATCTCAAATTTCATATATGTGGTGACCAATTTAACCCTTGTAAGTTAGTTGGCTTGATGGTGGAGGGAACATACAAGCATATTTTACAAAACTTGTGTTGTGTTTATGTGTTGAATAATGAATTGCAGGACATTGTGAATATAAATTGGGTGAAGATAATGGTGGTAGAATCTAGAGACATACAAATGTTCATTTGCAACTATCACACCTCACTTCATCTATTCATGACGTTTTTGAGAAAGGAATTCCTCGATCCTGTGGATATTAGATATGCTAACTACTTTATTTGTTAGAGAAGATGCTTGAGGTACAAGAGACTCGACACATAATGATGGTTAATCTGGAGTGGGGAAGATGGCTAAATGTAAACACTATTGAAGGAAAAAGGGTGAAACAAAACATCCTTGAAAGTGATTGGTGGTCCATAACAAGGTAATAAATAGTTAATTTAATTAATTTATTAATGTTTCTAACTTGTAATTAATTTAATCTTTCATTCTTTGTAATAAAACTCTCTTTGAGTATGTCATTTGAGTCTTAAATTCTTAATCATGATTCTTTTCTCTAAAAATGTAACTTCTTTACAAATATGTTTTCTCCATCATCTCACTTTTTGTACAAATCATAAGATATTTTGATACAAAGTATCCTAGTCTTGGAGAGATTTATGAGATGTTTGAAAACATTCTTACACAAATGAAACAAACCATTCACATCAAGGATGCAAATTTGGGATTTAATGAGGAACATATCAAGCCCATTATGACATGAGGGTTGAACACAATGAAAACCCAACTTCATATGACAACATATGCTCTGAATCCAATATGGTGTGCTACATGGGTTGGGAGAGTGCCTCCATCTAGAATGAAGAGTTGAATGAAGAGCCCATGACAGCCCTTAAAAATATGTATATTGATGAGGAGTTTGCTTTACTTTGAGCAGATTGGCTAGATTTTTTCAATCTTCATAGGCCAAAGATTTAGAAACCAAAGGCAAGGATAGATAGAGATAAAATAGCTCAAGTGAAGCTATTACATGGTGGGCATGACATGGCAAGGATGCACAAGACTTAATGGTTCTTTCCATTCACCTCCTTTCATAGGTTGTAATTTCCTCTATTGTATATAGGAATTGATCCAAATAAAAATTCATCCAATTAGTTAAGAGGAATAGGCTTACCTCCTGATGAGCGGAAAAATTAGTGGCTATGTACAATGCCTTATGACTTCATGATCGACAGGACATCGAGTATCGTCAAACTCCATCTACACATTGGGATGTTGATCTCGAAGATTCTTCATAAGTTGATGAGGAGGCACAAGAGGTATTGGTTGGGCTATTGGATAGGGTAGCCCATCATAGTTTAAGCAACTCAAACTCAAACTTTTATTTTGATGCAATTTTGACATATTTTGATTAATGACAATAATAAATGTTTTATGTTTTTCTCATTTTGTAGTTGAAACTAATGCTTTTGGAAATAATTTAATTGTATCACGTCAACAATTTTTTGATCACACAATTTTTCTCTCGGTAGCCTCTATTCTTGAAGCTAAGCAATTTAACTTATTGTTATCTTGTTATGAAGAAGCATTCACGAAACTCATCAATTATTCCAAAAGTCTAGTTTTCTTCGTCAACACACCTAGATCAAACAATAAAAATTATTAAAATTCTTGGATAAAGTGTTAAGCCTTGTTGTCCATTTTTTCACTCTTGCAAAAATTGAATAACTTGGATAGCTACGGTGAGGTACAAGAACCGTGGAAAGAAAGAACAAGCCGCGGAGAGGTTTGAATGAGCTGCACCAAAGAATAAAACTACCAAAACATGGAGTTAACCAAGGAAGGATTTAAGCATACCTCGGAGGTTGAGTGAGTTGTAATGCATGTAAATCAAAATTTGTGCATAACTAAAAGCCACGAGATAAGGACAAAAGAGATAGAAAAGCCGTGGGATCAAGAAGACAACCCATAGTTCAAAGAGCGGGTTGCGAGGCATGTTGAAGGAGCCACACATAACTAGAACGCCACAACCGGAAGAAAAAAAAGTCGTGGGAGCCAACAAAACCCGTGTATCAAAGGAAAATGATAACTTTATGTGTGGAAGTAAAAATGGATATGAATTTCGATCCAATGATCTAATCTTTACCTCCTCTATGTAATGGAAGTTGTATTTCTTAATTTAAATGGAGGTAGGTGGGAAGAAGTAAGAAGGCGTCTCCAACACACAAAAGGACTATTCCAAGTAGTGCAACCACTAGAATTTAATGCAATATGGACACCCATTTCTTCTTCAAAGAGGTAGAAGGTGTGGGGAAATAAATTTGTAGAAGTGCTCAGATCTTTTCAGAGAATTTAATGAAAGTGGTTGGTGGGTGGAAGGAAGAATTTGAATTTCCCTCTATTTTTCTTCTTCTTCTTCTCCCACTTTTCTATATATTGTAAAATGATGATCAGTTGTAAGGGATACTTTGGGAATGTGAGGGCATCAATTTTAATGTTGCACAAGTGTTCTAAAGAGTTGCATGCCTTGGATCACAATTTTGTGAATGTGTTTGCACTTCTCCTTTGTTGTAATGATATGTGCATGATCTTCAAGTAATAAAATCATTTTTTTGTGGCTCATTTCTACCTTAGCTGATATTTTATTGTGTCTCCTTACCTTTTCATTCATTCGCGGGTATGTTGTGTGTGTTTCTACGAAGTTGTATTTATTGTGCATCATGAAAGGGGAATTTAAACGTTGTCTTGAATTATGGATATCGTTTCCACCCTCTTTAACATCGTTTTCTACCATTTTCTCTCTTACGAAGTATCTTTCCCCTTATTTTTAGTGCTATCACCTTCTCTAGTTTAGGATTTTTGTTATGCATCTCCTTCTCACCCTGGTCCCTTGGAATGTTATAGTAGAGCTAGATAGTTGTATTTCAATTTGTAGGAATAGTTTAGCATTAGAAGTAAGTAGAGGAAGTCGGCCTTCTCCGAAGGTATGTCTCGGTTGAGTCCCACAAATTGAAGATAGTCCTATGTTGCCTCAAAGCCCTAGATTCTTGTGATTTAGGATGGGTGCAATTTTGAGCTCCAATAAGCCCCTTCCCTCTTATTAAGAAAAATATGGAAATAAATGCCTAATCGATTGCTATGTAATAATAAATAAATGAGTAATTAAGTACAATATAGATCTAAGAAAGCTAAGCTAAAAATTATGAAACCCTAGTTACAAAGAGGAGATAAGATGGTTTAGTTAGTTCATGAACCAAATTTGAACAGTCCGGAAATCTTGACCAAGTGAACAGAGAGGAGAAGTGTCACATAGTGGCTCGAAAAAATGTGTGAGCCGACGAAATGCCTAGAATGACACACCTAGAAAGGGGGCGGGGAGCCCACATGTGCCCCAAACCTACTTCGAGCACCCGTGATCGCCAAAAAGCTTATAGAACCATCGCTAACTAGTTATAAGGTGTTCATTGTCCTTCTCCTTTAGTCGTTAGTATGTCACATAATGATCGTCGAGGTCGCAAATGACCTACAATAAAAGAATGACCTGTTAAACCTTCAAAAGAAAATCAAATCCCAAAAAGAAAAGAATGCAAATGAGGGGTCAGACTGTCCTCAGCTATCAAATGAGTGAAATTACGACTGAGTGCTACACTACATTTCATACCCAATGTAGTTTTAGGTGTGTGTGTGTGCCTAATCATGCCCTAAGTAGATCTTGTGTCCGTTGCACTTGATAGTGAACAAATAACTAGATGTAAAGAAATGTCATGGATGTGTGCATGGAATAGAATTAACTTCCGCTTCTATGAAGTGTATGTAGAAGAATGCAGTCCCTTTCCCTTAAATGGATGCTTGAATGCTCTTGAATAACCTTTGGATAGAACCTTAAGTGGTGATATCTAATGCTTAGTATTTGGTCCTTTATTATGATCACATAATTTTATATTTATATGATTCCCTTGCTTGAATTTCATAATTAACCCCAAAATGTTGACTACCGAAAATATAAGATGCTGAAATGGCTATAAAGGAAGCAAAATATGTGAACAAAGTACAAATAGGTCAAGGACGCCTAGAGGGGGACAAGGGCACCTAAAGCACTAGTGTCCCGACTAGGTGCCGGTGTCTAGGATGAGAAATGTCAAGGTGTAAAAATATTGACTGAGCTAAAAAGGTGGTAAGACCAAAAGTGGCAACAAAAAGAAAGCAAAGATGGCCAAGGACATGGGTTGATTAGTACTTTTCTTACTTAAGAACCATATGAATAATAGTTTGCAATCAAGACTAAATAGATACCCAAAGTGCGTGATTTTGTGTCTACATTTTCCCCACTTTATGTTGTTGAGTGAAATATCGATAACATAAAGTAGATAAGATATGTGTACCTAATAACCATGTATATTGATGGTGAAAGCATGCTGAGAAATAAGGAAAAGTGTGAAGTGATAAAAATGTAGGGCATGGATGTTAAGGAGGAAAAAGTGCAAAAAGTGATGATGAAAATGACCCTAGGGCAGAAACACATGTGTAGATGTCGTAATTATACCTATTGTTGATGTCAATTGTTGTTGATGTGTGATTGTTGTGTTTTTTATGGTGTGACTATTGCTTCCCATAACGAAAGGACTCGCAAAAGAGAAGAATGAACAAGTAGTCAAATATGTGTGTATATGATCAAAATGTGTAAAAATTATGTAAAATATGAAAATGTGAAAAAGGAAGATGTAAACCTGATTCGTGATGAGAAAAAGGTGTAGAAAGGATCCTAAAGTGTTGTAAAAGAATAAGTTTTTCAGCAATCTCACGCCGGTTGCATTGCGTGCTACAAGTTTTCGGGGTGATCTCACGCCACAACAATGGTGTAGGGAGAAAATTCAGTGTCATCCTCCAACCTTTAAATGCTTCCCAAAATGTAGAACACCACTATAGGGGGTGTAAAAATCTGATCCATTTCAAATAGTTTCGATCCAACGTAAAAGTAGAAAATGTTGTGTAGTGCATGCATGCCAAGTGTTAAGGACTGTGTGCCCTGTAAAAGTCACTATGTGAAGTTCTATATAATGTATTAAACTAACAATTTTTGTATAACTACCTCTTGGTCACATGCATACGGAAAGGGTAGGGGTGCCCAGTGCTATTGTTCTGGTCTAGGCACTAATGACTGTGTTGTGCTAAGGACCCAAATATGATTCTGAGCCCTATCTAAGACCGATGACTGCGTGTTTTGTGCTAAACTATGTCTATATGATGTTGTATAGGGTGAATGATTCACCCAAATGATGCCCCCTCATTTGGGGTGCATGTGACATTGTTGAAGGAGTATGCAGCTCAAAGGAGAACCGACCGTTGTCTGAAATTGTGCCCTTCAGGAAGAAAGGGAATGTGCTTGGTAGAAACCAAGGCACACGTAAAAAAAATGGATAGGAGACAAGTGTTAATGCAAGAAAAGACAAACATGCATGGAAAAGACAAGATGTAAGCTAAACAAACAATGTGTAAGCTAGGAGATAAGAAGACAATGTTAACATGCAAGAAGGCAATGTAGACAAGTGAAAAGTGGGTTACAAAATGGGACACCACTCATGATGTCATGAAAATCTAGGCCGACGAAGCCAAAAAGCGAAAGTGTGCACATAAGACAAAGGGAAAATATTTCAAACAATGACATATAATGGCAAGCAAAGACAAGAAATGTAACAAACAACCATGGAAGAAAATAGGCATGTATAACAAATGTTGCACGTGAAGCACCTATTAGCATGTTAGGTAGATAAGAAGTATGTCAAAGTGTATATAATCCGATAAAGTAATGTGCTATGAAAAATAAAATAATAGTACCTATAGTGTATGAAATTGGATGCCCCAGGAGTTGTTGTGGGACTGGTAATAGGTATCGTGCCAAGCATCCATGTTGTGTGTAAATATTTGTGTAAAGCCTGCAATCACAACTAAAAAGGCAAGTGAACGTGCATGTGTGTATGATAAATATAATGACATACAAGATATTTATCTAGCATGTGTAATAAAGTGTACATGTAAAGCATAAGTAAGCAAGAGTAAATACAACCAAAATAGGCCATATGTTGTGGATGATATGGAATGAAATGTAGAGTGAATGATAGGAGCCACGTGCCCCTTGAGTGGATGTGTATGTATGCAATGAGGTTTATTTGTACATGCCCCCTCATTAGTCAAGAATGAACTGTAAACAAGAGTGCATCATCGGGAAATGGTTTGAATGGGTCTACTAAAAAAATGTGATCATCGTAGCACAAAGTGTGGAATGTGAATGAGTGATTGAATGCGTGAATATGCTAAGGTACATTTGAGATATAGATCCTCGATGAATCGAGTATGGACCGTGGAACAAGAGTGTTTCATTTTCGATGTGTAATGTGTTTTTATTATTTGCACATGAGAGAAAGGTGTTGTTAATGTTTTGGTTGTAGTAGAATGTTGTGAAGTTGTCAATTGCATTGTATGTTGTGAATATTTTGATAGTGTAGTATGTTGTTGAATGTTAGCGAAAGAGTGTGATTGTGAATACGTTGAGTGTGTAATATGTCTCATTGGATGTAAAATAAAGAGTGTGGCACAAGTATGTTAATTATATGGCGATGAATATGTCTCAAGAGTATGTAAAGTGTGTAGTGTGATGTGTAGTGCAGCATGTAATGTGTCATGAATAATATGTTGAACAATGTGTCAAATGTCCGTGAAATATAGCGATGATATGTTGGTTGTGGTGTGTTGAGTGTGTAATGTTATATGTTGAGAGGGTGTGTTGCGAATGCTTCAAACTTGGATTATATCATGTAAGAGGTGTATGTCATAATATGCAAGAGAGATGTGTCATGTGATCTAAGAGTGGTATGTTGTGAAAGTGCAGATTACGTAGCGGGTTATAAGTGTGTTGAATGTGTTGTGTTGAATATACGTACAAAGTATGTGTTGTTATTGTGTTTATTTTGTATTGATAGATAGACATGAGAAGTGTGTATTGTATGGGTGTTGAGTATGTAATACATTGTGTTGAGTGTGCGTAGAAGAAAGAATGTGTTACAAGTGTGTTGGTTGTATAGTGATGAATATGTGTGAGAAATAGGATGATGTGTAATGTAGTGTGTAGTGTGTGAGATTCATGTGTATAGGATGCCCTCAACAGTTAAGTGTGAACCGAAGCACGAGAGTACGTTATCGAGGAATAATGATACAAATGTATCAAGATGTGTATGATGACTTTAGAAGACTAGATGTGGAGGGATGCGAGTGTGTTAGACTTATTGGTGCTAAGGGGGGAGAAATAAGTATGATGTTCATCCCAAGTATGATACTAAAGCCAGATGTGTATGTTGTATGTGAGAAATTAGATATGAAAATGATGAGAAGATAAGACACGTGTTAATGCTAAAAAGGGGGGAGAAAGAAATAATGTGATTCCCCAAAAGTTTGTGATGATGGATATGATCAAGTCATGTCATCCAAGAGGTCTTCATTTTCATGATCAAAATTGAATGGAGATGCGTCAGAGACTTGATAAGAAATTATGTCAGGTTGATCAAGTAAGGAGCCATTAAGGCATAAATTATACATGCCCATAGCATATTATTCATTGGTGAAGGGAGGAAATGGACAACCATGTGCATACCAACGAGTAAGATTTTGCGAATAACCAAGAAATGAATCATTACAAATGAAAACACGACTAAATAGAATGGGAAATGATATATTAGTATGATCGGGATCTAACGTGCCCCCAATGTAATCAAGCCAATATTGTCCAAGTGTAAGTGGATAAGTACGGGAACACACGCAAGAAATACTGTGAGATAAAAGACTCGAAGACCATAAGCAGCGATAATGTGAACAAATCCATGGTAGAGATGATGATCATGAGGTGGAGGAAATATGTTGTCAACTATAAATCCTAAGTGAGTCAACCCATCATGTGTGCATATAGTATCAAAACAAGTAGGATCAAATGGAATGTGCTCCTAATAAGAGTCATTCATGAAAAGTGTACATGTAAATGGAGGTCATGTTAATGGAGGTTGCTCATGAGAAGGTGAAGGAGATGGAATGACGTCTAATGTTTAGATAGGTCCTCGATAAATAATCATAGTAGTAGTAGAAGTAGAGGAAGGCATTGATGCAGATAAGACCGTATCTAACATGCAAATAACACCTTCAAGTGGTGGCAAATGAGCCGGAGTATCCATAGGTTGTGGTTCATCGGTGGTAGCAGATGTTGGAGTAGGAAGTGTAGTGTTGGGATCATGGTTGCAATATTTGAATGGTGACGATCACTAGGAACTGTATATTTTATGCCCTCATGTAAGAATTTGACACAACGATGTCTGGAGAAGGAAATGTTTGCATGGCATGAAGCCATGGTCTACTAAGTAAATCTTATATCTTGAACTAGGAATTTAATGACAAGGAAGATCGTATTAAGAGTTTTTGGCCCAACAATGATAGGTAAAGTAATGTGACCTATGCATGGATGAACAAAGCCATCATAAGTGCGAAGAGAAGACATGAAGGACTAACATTAGCAGCAGAAATACTTGAGATTTTCAAGGAATGACATAGTGCAAAGATTAAGTTCAGATCCATTATCGATAATGGTGCATTTAACACCCACATTATAAATGCAGAGCATGATGTATAAAGGTGGATCATTGTCAAAAATAACAAGATCAACATTAGGATTCAATGGAAAAGCAATGTGCTGAGAAAAGGCATCTACAAATGTGTTATATATTATGTCTAGATGAATATCAGCAGGAATGTGAGTAATAGCTAGGAGATTTCGATTTTATCTCTTAATTCATGATTAATGAGTAAGAAATCATTAATAGAGATACTCATGATGAGAGGATCCTAGGAAGATAAAAGCAATAGAAGTATGAGGACCCTAAGAGTGTTCAGATCGAGTTCGGGTTCACCAAAATGATTAAGCAAAATATGGAAATAAATTCCTAATCTCATTGTTATGTAGCAGTAAATAAATAAGCAATTAAGTACAATATAGATCCAAGCAAGCTAATCTAAAAAATTATGAAACCCTAGTTGCAAAGAGGAAATAAGATTACTTAGATAGTTCGCAAATGAATCTGAATGGTGCCAAAGTGCTGACCATGTGAATAGGGAGGAAGAAGTTTCACACAAAGCCTCAAAAAAATGTGTGAGTGACGACGAACTACCTAAATTGGGGTGCCTGAAAGGGGGGGGGTGCCTACGGGCACCATGGACTCTTTTGGGAACTTGTGACCGCCGAAAAGCTCAGAAAACCATCTCTAACTAGTCAAAATGTGTCCATTATCCTTCATCTTTAGTTGTTAGTATGTTGCACAATGATCACCGATGTCATGAAATAACCTATAATAAAAGAATGACCTGCAAAACCCTCAAAAGCGCATCAAATCCCAAAAATAAAAGAATGAAAATGAGGGTTTAAATTGTCCTCAATCACAAACGAGTGAACTTATGACTAAATTTTGCACTACATTTCGAGACCAATGTAGTTCTAGGTGTGTGTGTGTGTGTGTGTGTGTGTGCGAAATCGTGCCTAGGTGGCTCTTGTGCGTGTCGCACTTGATAGAGAGAAAATAACTAGATGTAAAGAAATGTAATAGATGTGTGCATAGAATAGAATGAACTTCCCCTCCTATGAAGTGTATGCAGAAGAATGTAGTCCCTTACACTTGAAGGGATGGTTGAATGGATGCTTTAGAATGGATGTTTAAATGTTCTTGAATAACCTTTGGATGGAACCTTAGGTGGTGATAGCTAATGCTTCATTCTTGGTCCCTTATTATGATCACATAACTTTATATTTATAAGATTCCCTTGCTTGAATTTTGTAATTAACCCTGAAAAGGCCAACTACCAAAAATAAAATATGCTCAAATTGCTAGAAAGGACCCAAAAGATGTAAACAAATTACAAAGAGGTCAAGGGCAATGTCAAGGTGTAAAAAGACATAATGAGCTAAAAAGGGGTAAGACAAAAGTGGCACATAGAGAGAAAGCAAAGATGGCTAAGGACATGGGTTAATTAGTAATTTTCTTACTTACGAACCATATGAATAGTAGTATGTAATTAAGACTAAATAGATACCCAAAGTGCATGATTTTGTGTCTATACCCTCTACTTATTGGGTACGCCACTATTTAATCATACGCTCCTTATGGAAGTCTATAATTCTCTCTTAGACATATTTCAACTCAAACTTATAGGTTGGAAAGGGACGATAATCTCAAGTGCTATAAAGTGTACCTTAATTAGAAGCACACTGCAAAATCTACCAATTTATCTTCTCTCACTTATCAGAATTCCAAAAGGTTGTGGAAATGATTGATAAAATCCGAAACATTTTATATGGGCAAGAGTTGAAGAGAATAATAAAGTGTCATTGGTGGCTTGGGTAAAGGTCTCAAGCCAAAATTCCAAGGAGGTTTGGGAATAAAAACCTTATAAACATGAATAAAGCTCTCCTTGCTAAGATGGGATGGAGAATCCTAAAAGAGGACCTTCCTTGGTGCAAAATCATAAAAAAGTACTTGAAGGAGGATTTGATTAAAGACTTTAATATGTCCTGATCATCTTCCTAATGGTTCTCATTTTTAAAATTCTCTCGATTAAGAGCCGAGATTTGATAACTAAATGAATAAGGTGGGAACTTGGCAATGGGAATCAAATCTCTTTTTCGGAAGGTAAGTGGAACTTGGGGATAAGCCAACAACAAAGAGATAATATGCAAGATCAAATTACTAAGATAAGGCATAAATACGGGAAAAACATGTGAGTATCTTAGCAATAATGATGGAAAAAGAGAATGGCAAATAATTTCTCTTGAAGGAGGCTCAAATAGTGATAGAGACAACCTAAATTTCGTTCGAATTTGATAGCAAACATATACATCCCCAACATAAATACTGAAGATGAACTTATTTGAGAATATTTAAGAGATGTAATCTACAATGTTCACTCGGGATACACCAGTTAGAGTCAAACTCAAAATCCTTCATTCTGCTGGAGGAAAGTGTGGATCAAATAACTCACTCCTAAAATCAATTTCTTCTAATGGCTAACAATTCAGAATAAAATTCTCATGGTTGACAACATCAAAATAAAAGGGAAAATGTTTCCCAATAGGTGCATCTTGTGCAAAGCTGAAGAGAAAAGTGTTAATCATATTTTCATTCATTGTCAGTTTTCCACTTCTTTATGGGGCCTCATTTTTGATAAGATTGGCTCGAAATGGGTCTTTCCATCTTATTTGATTGAGCTATGGTCCCATTGGTTTTTTCAGTCAAAATGTAAATTTGTGAGACTCCTTTGGGATATTATCTTACCTCACACCGTCTAGGCCATTTGGAAAGAAAGAAACAAAAGAATCTTTGAGGAGCATAGCCTTCATGTCAAGCATGGTATTTTAAAAGATTATTTTGTTGGTTATAGAAAACTTTAAGTCTTCTATTACCTCCAAAAAGAGAGTATGCAATACTTTGACACAAATTTCCTCAGAAAATGGAATATTCAGACTAAGTATAATTTAAATCAAGATAATTGCGAGACCTCTAGGAAAGAGACTCTTTGGAACCATCCTTCGAGGAGGAGTGGTTAAAGCTTAATTTTGACATAAAGAGCAAAAAGAAAACCCATGCAAAGCGGGGGAAGAGGTGTAGTAAAAAACAACAATGGTGAGTTAATTACGAACTTATGTTGGGAATTTGGTCTCTCAAACTAACCATTTTATTGAAGTTATGACATCTTTGTGGGGGATCAAACTTTCCAAGAAGTTGGACATTAGAAATCTATGAGTGGAGGGAGATTCCCTAAATATCATCAACTACCTACATAACAAGTCTCCTCCTAGATGGTATATCAATAAGATCATTAAGGATGTTCTTCTTATTCTTAGCACATTCCCTTAAGTTAACATGATCCATATAGAGAGGGAAATAAAGTAACAGATATTTGTGAAAATATTGGGGTTGATTCCGCTACCCTTCATCATTGGTTTGGGAGCTTAAATTCCCCTTTAGAGGTAATGAACTTAGTGAATCGTGAAAGTACCAAAAGACACTTATAAAAGGTCTCGTATCTTCTTGTGGATACGATTTTATTTTGGCATGCTCTGTCCACTCATGATTCCATTCATTTATGTGAGCATCGACTGGGGATAACACGAGATATTCTTATTCTAACCTAGCTCCCCATTCTCGTTTCAAAGGTGTGGAAATTTAGGGATAATATGGGCGGAAAACATTGCCAAGTTGAGCCTCCTTTCAACAGAGGATGGAAAGAAAATGAACAACTTTGGAGCATTTTGGGCGTGGGTAATTTTTCTAAATTTCTAGAAATAATTCGTGGGGATAACCCACATATTTCAATGGAATTTTTTACTACTTGGCAGGATCAAATTGTGTAGTTCAGGGGATAGAGATGGATCATATCCGAATGTCTCATTGCTCACATCATAGGGATGAGTACTTAGGGCATACAATTTTACAAAAACAAGTGCAACAGGGATGAGCATGAGTCTAAATTCTTGGAAGAAAGAGAACAACTTCAACACATCCCTGGGGGTTTCCTCTACTCATCCATTCCTAGCCCATATGATGAAGTTTCCAAAATCATTATCAAGTACATGATCTTTGGAAGGGAAACTCCATCGCATCAATACTTACCATTTAATGTTGTTAAACCATTTTAGGAAAAACTTCCCAAAGTGAGTCTTCCTTTCCATATTTTTATGTCATTAGAAAGCTCTATCAAGGAAGTGCAATGGGGTAAAAGGGTTTATCCCCTTCATCAAGTTGTTATTCTTCTCATTTACATGCATTTTATGAGCCAAAACCCTAGGCAAAATCCCACACCCTCCCTTCCCTCCACCTTTGCTCCTAAAAACAATAAGAGACATGGGGAGGATATCAACTCAATCAGGGTGCTTAGAAGCAACTCTAATAAAGGTAAAAATGTTGAAGGCCCTAGCTCTACTCAGGACAACTCTCGACATGGGATTGAAGGGGATATGACTATTAGGTGCCTTCTGAGCCTTGGTAAGAATAGTGAGAAGGATATCAAAGATTTTGTCCAAAATGAGTTGGAATATCAAAAATATGTTATTAAGTGGATCAGAAAGGACATTAGAAATATCAGGGGGAATGTCAAAGACCTCAACATCAATAAGGTAGACAAGGACAATCAGAATTGGAAAGAGATGGAAGTTAAACTAGAGGGAGTGGAGAACAAGCGCAACCTTTTGGTTGATGGTTTTATCTTCCAAACTTCCATCTTAAGGTCTATTTTGAAAGAGCTTAACAACAAGGGAAGTAAAGGCAACATCAAAGATGAAGAAAGGAAAAAGGAAGTTGATAAGAGAGATCAATATATGAAAGACCTTTTACAACTTTCTAGCTACATGTATAATCAAAAATGAAAAATAATTACTTCTTGTATTTTGGTTGTTTTTTTGCCACACTTGGGATGTACTTTGATTGAAACTGACTGGTTTTGATCTATTTTCACCAAATATTTTGGTTTTTGATCTGGTTTTTCTCCTTGTATTGCATAATGTTATATCTGGATGATAAATCCTTTTTTGTAATAGAGTAGGGCCTTTGACAAAATCCTCTTTCTACCCATTATCTAAAAAATTTTGTTTTTGAAACTTGTATCCCTCGGGCATTTTATTGTAATTATCCTATATATGTGATATATCCTAATATTTTTAAATTTCCCCTTATTTTTAATAGTCATCCTGTAAAAAATGACCTAAAAAAATCCATATTGGTGTATGTCCGGATTTGGATCACCTGCAAAATGGATTAGTTGATATGAAATCTCCAAATCAATGCTACTAAAACAAAATGGGCTTATACTGCCATTGTGAAGAGAGGGACAATTGTGGGTTTTTTCATTGACTAAAGTGGGTAAAACTCTTTCAAATATGAATTTAAACCTGCACACAAGTACACTTGGAAAATATTAGTTGTTTTTGGTGGTTAGGGGACCTGCCTCAGTCATATCCATAGCCCTTTAAGGAGATAAAATTTATTTTATTGATTAAAATGACAAAAAAAAATGAAAATGACAAATATACTTGACTAAGATCATAGGAAATCATAGTTACGATTCACCAAAAATCACACGGAGATCACAAGCTAATCATAGTTACAATTCCTGCTGTGTTGAAATTATGTTAAAATAATGCTGCAACAAATTGTATCTATATTTTATGCTTTGCTTTCACTTCTTCAAGACCTGTAAAACTAAGATATGTAAGTAAGTGAGTAAGAAAACTCAAGTATAGCCTTAGTGCACAAAGAGTCGGGGTTGTAATGAGGGAGGTGAGTGGTGTTATATAGTTTTTGAGTGCATAGGGGAGTGGGACACATATGGGTATAATAATAGGGTCCATAATGCATTGGGCATGCACATGGATAAGTGTGATGGGACAAAATTAAATGTGAGTAGGTGAGGGTTAGTAAATAGGTGGTGTGCTGTCTTTTATTCCCATTTTGTGTGGTTTTATGTTTTATATTTGCTTTTGTGGGATTATTTGATAATTTTGGGATTTTTATATTTTATGATGTTTTTGGCATTTTTGAATAAGATACCTTATGCGCAAGGTGTGTTATCTGGTGTCTACACCTGGAAATCCGTCCCCATCCCCGTCCTATAAACTTGGTGGAATATAGGAATTGAGCAAAAAAATTAACCCATGTTTCCTTATCAACCTAAATCATTTTCGAGTTAAATCGACAATATTTTGTTTAATAGGATCATGCCACACATAGTTATCTAGCTCCTATGGGAGGGCGAAAGTTAGAAAATGCAAATAATGGTGTAGCCCTAATTCGACCCTTTACACTTGACAATGATGCTTGACTTATTTTTAGTGTTTGGATGTGATCTAGGCAACAATGATATGTGTTTATATTTGAATAACTTTGCTATAATATACTCCAAGAGAGTGATGCTTCAATGCTTAGGTCAATGTCCTTCTTAGAGGTGCTTTTGGTATGAGATCCCTAAATGTCCATAACAAGTAAGGGTGCATATGTCTATATACGTGACCGATCCAAAAAATTCCTTGCTCAACTAACCGTAAACCTATTAAAGTAACTTGTACATTTGAAAATATGATCGTCATGAAGTGCAAAGGACATGTTCATAGATCACGAGACATGTTTGTCAACTAAATATGTTCTATGCCTACAAATTCATATAGACTTAGGTTGGAATAAGATCTTAGACATGAAATGATTTATAAAGAATATGAAGAAGTATTTTGTATAAGAGACACTAATTTCTGAGATGCTAAGTTAAAAAACCAAGTTTATGACACAATGAACTTGGAGTGTAGAATAGAGCATGATGCTTTTAAATATAATCAATAAATGTATAATAACAAAATATTAAAAATAATTTTAAGAAAGCAAGTTGGACGAGTTAATATTGTTATAAGCGAGAATTAAAATTTTGAAGTTTTAGGGAGATGTTTGGTCGGCCAACTATATGTTAGGCGCATACATTTGCAATTTGGTGAGACGAGGTTGAGGCTGTGGTTGAGGCCGAGGGTGCGATACGGGAACGGGATCGGGAACGGGAACAGGTATTGTCTTATCCCCCTCGTTTACGCTAATGCCATGCAGGAAGGAAGTGTAAAGTGTAAGTGTGGGGTTTATCATTATTATGATTGACGAAATGGAGTGTGGGTTTTATCAACATATGGACACCCTGCGGATGCAAGAACAACCAAAACCAATCTAGGTTTTAGTTTCTTATTGCGCCCTTGACACTCAAACAAAGCTGCCATATAATTCCTTAACTGCTCCTCTGAGTAATAATTCTTGAAATAACCCTATTTATCAGGTTTCAAGAGTTGGGTAGGCTTTAGAAGGACGACTCTTTAACCACTAAAGTTAAAAATCCTACACACTGTGCAATGTACAAAAGTGTACATCGTGAAAATAAATTGTATGAATCAAAATAAGTGCCTATCATTTTGAAAATATTAAAGAGAGATTGATGTTCTCCATACTCCAGGATTGCATGAAATTATACACAATTTCAAAGTCAAAATCTGTTTTATAATATATTTAATGATCAATATGTCTAATAATACTATTGCAAATGTCCTGATCATATTGCAATAACACCATTACAAAGTTTTAAAGCTATATTTTCATCATATTTTTCAAAGCATACTCACCCCATTTGGAAATTGTCATCCTCATTTGCAAATGAGCAAAACTGGTTATTGCTCTCAACCCAGTTTTTGAGCCCCTGATTGATTCATTTTGTCAGTACACGTTTCTCCAATTTTTTGTTTGTACTCTGAAGCACTAGGCTACTGACTAAACAAGTCCAGTCTCTTAACTGCAAAGTAAAAAGCATCTTAGTTTCTGTTGGTGTGTAGTTTGACACATCTCTGTTCTGCAGTACATTCTCTCTTGGTTCTTAAAGACAGTAAGATGGTATCTGAATTACATCCATTCATTATTGGGAACCGACCTATTTATTGCTCGAAACCTGCCTTTGTTTATGGCTTCCCTCTTCCTCACAGTCCATCTCTAATAACATAGGCTCCGAAGAACAAACAGCTACAATGAAGGATGATCTAGCACCCTCTATCAATTATTTATGATTCGCGGCAACAATTCGTTTCTTCTTTATCATCTTCAAGATCTTTCTGAGTTACTTCGTTAGTGCTCCATGTCCTCATAAACAAAATATATGCAATATTTTTTCCCCATCCACCATTCTTTAGTTTTTTAAGTCTTACATCTTGTAAGATCTTTGTAGCCTCTTCCCAAAATGCATTTTCTTGAATAAAGCCTTCAATATAATTAGAGATATTTGCTTTGAAATAGTACAACTTACTCATTTGTCATGTACTACCTCTTCTCAAGGCTTTTCTTTCATCACGAAATATATTTGTGAAGTAATAACATTTGTGTTGAATATCATTTCACCAAGCATGAGTAAACACTCACTTTGCAATAAATGTTCAAACCAACGTGATGGTCACATTTGAATTATGCAATGTGTTTTCATTCTACCATAGCTCTTTTCATGTATTTCAAATTCGATAAATGTTCTTTACCTGACATTTATGAGGAAAACATATGTCAAAATAAGACATGTTTTTTAGTGTGTGCATGTTGGCAGAATTTTATATCGCTGCAATCTTTTGCTTATTTCGTTGATTTGCCCAAAGGGCAGCGACATAACTTTGCAACACCAGTGAAATCACCATTAAACCAATGATTTTCATCACCGAGACTCACGAGAGCCCCGCGACCTCTCTCCTCGGTATCACGTGTTATCATTGCTACTTTGCTTGTAGACAGAGGGAGACAAGGATTTTTAGGGGTGTTAGGGGTTCAGGAGGTGTGGCTTGTTTGTATAAGGATTCCCTCCGGAGCAGGATATCTTTGGTTGCCACGAATGAGTTTTCCAGGTTCATGTGGGTCCGTATCGGCGGGGCTGCCCCCATCTCAGTGACATCTATATTGCAGTTTGTTACTTCCCTCTTGCTTCCTCCTCGTATGCTATCCACAATGGTCCTGATGGTGATCCTTTTATCGACTTGTACACTAGCATTACTCAATATTCAATGGTTGGTGAAGTCATCCTTTTAGGTGACTTTAACGCCCGTACTAGAGCTCTCCAGGTTTCTCTCAAGATCTCTCGAGAGGATGTATCATGCACCCGGTGCAAGATCCGAGTCAATGGGGCTTCACAAGACATCAAATGACGATGCAAGACCCCTCACAACTTATGGCCGACACCTTTTGTAGTTAGGTGAATCTCATGAGTTGTTGGTCCTCAACGAACTCGCCTGTTTCCTTGACTCTCACCTCTTTACTTGCCGTCCTCATGGTGGAGGTGCGAGTGTGGTGGATTATGTACTTTCTAGCCAGAACCTCTTGTCACTCGTCCGTCATTTCTCTATTTCCCCCATCCCTGTGCGGATCATGCTCTCCTTTCTTTATCTCTCTAGGTTGACATTCCCCCTCCAGCCACTGTCCCCCTTCATGGCCTTCCTCATACCACTTTCCGGTTCGACAAGGGGGACCCTGATACCTTTTCCTCCACATCCGTCAGACTTCTTCCATCCGAGTCCCGGTTCTTCTCCTTAGATTGTGTTATAACCAAGTACACCTGTCTCTCTTCCATCATCTGGGAGGCTGCCCTCAAGTCTTTTCCTAACTCCACCAGATCCACCGCCGCTTCCCATCAACTCTCACTTACCAGATCTTGCCCCATGAACAAATGGTACGATGACGAATGCAAGTCCTTTCACCGCCAACTTCATCACACCTTCATCCATGCTCATCCCTCGTATTGCACCACAGAAGGCCTCTTACCGCTGTCTCCTCCGCTGTAATAAATGCCTCTTTATTTCTCGAAGGAGACAAATCTTATGTGCTTCCCTCCGACACTCTCCCAAGCATTTTTGGCGCACCATCCTCCCTCGCCATTCTCCCCTTCTTGTAGAGCTTAACCCCGATTCCATGTTCTCCCACACTTCCTCTCTCTATGCTATTTTGGGGCAGCCATATATCTAGGTGGTTTCTCCGCCCTTGTCCTGCCACTTATTCACATACAGGAACATCAGAGAGGTGGTTAGAGTGATGAATAGCAACAGGGCAGCTGATGAGGAAGGATTCCAAGCAAAATTCTTCAAGTATGGTTTGGGTGTGTTGGTTAGCTACTTGGCTGATATCTTGAACCACGTGGTACATTCGGGTTTTCTGCCGGCTTGGTCATGCCATACTATTCACCCGATACATAAATCGGGCCCCAATTCAGATCCCAACAACTACAAGACAATCATGGTGGGCCACACTTTCTCGAAGCTATATGCTATAGTTCTTCATATGCTTTTCTTTCGAGGACTTGGAGCATAGGCACCTCAGAGCTAGAGGACAGGTGGGTTTCATCCTGCTCATCAGACCATTGATCATATCTTTACTCTTCGAGCCATCATTGAGGAGGCTCGTCATCGCTCATCGAAAGTCTACTGTTGCTTTGTAGACTTTCGGAAAGCGTTTGACTCGGTTCCGTGGGATGCCCTATTCTAGAGGCTCAGAGACATTGGTATATTTGAGACCCTTCTCACTGCCATCATGCGGTTATACGAGACAGTTCTCGGTCATCTCCGCACGGCTCATGGGGTAACGGATTTCATCAGGAGCACCATTGGGGTCAAACAGGGCTTGGCCCCTGTCCCCCACTCTGTTTGGGATCTACATTGATGAGCTCGAGACCTTTCTTTGTGAGCATATCTAGGACAATGATGGGTGCCTCCTCCACCAAGTTCTGTTGTTTGCAAATGATGTTGTCCTCCTGACCACTTCTCCCGAGGGACTTCAAAGACAATAAGATGCCTTAGGTTTGGTCTGTGATCTTCACTTGTGATCAACCTTGGTAAAACCAATGTTTTAAAAATTGGGCTGGACTCAGAACCGGTCAAGGGTCGGACCGCAATTGAACCGAAACTGGATTGCTTTACAATTTAGGAACCGGTTTACTAAAACAATATCTAAAATATTACAATTTTAATGAAATAAATATATTTTAAAGAATCAAGATTTCAAACCATGATTACAAACAATTAGAGATAAACTATGTAAAGTTTTCTCATGTATATACTACGTAAGTGTAAATATAGCAAAATGACACTTGAATGCATTACATATCTGAAACAAAATACATAAACAATGGGGCTCTAAATGACCTTTAGAATCCTAGAGTTGAAAAAACAATATGCTACAAGCTACTACATGTCTAATATCAATGATCAAATCATCAATCATCAAAACTAGAATAAAGCCAACTAGAAAGTTGGATTTAAGAAAAAATAAGTGTTTCTAATGTCAATTTTTGGTTTATTTTGGCGTAGACCGGTTCAAAACTGTTTTAGGCCGATTCGGTGCACGGTTCGATCTTGAATCCCAGTCACCGATCCGATTTTTCTATCAGTTCCTTCCCTTTGCTATTGAACCGGTCGAACCGGGTTCCGGTTCGGTTCGGTTGGTTTTTAAAACACTTTGGTAAAACCAAAGTGATGGTCTTCAACGGGTTGAAGACCTCACACCTCCATTTCTTCTTCAGGGGGGAAGAGATCAAGATCACTAACACCTATACTTACTTGGGAGTACAGTTCTTTGGTCCACGGTTCAGTTTGAGACATGCCCTACAACCACGAGTCAATAAGGGCTATGGTTCTTTAGCCCTCCTCGAGAGACAATGCTTTCGAAACCACTTTCAGGACATCTCTTCCAAGATGTCTCTCATGGACTCCCTTATCAGACCCACTATTCTTTATGGCTCGGTGGTGTGGGGGCCTTCTTTACTTGAGTCTGATTGGGCTTCAACTAAGAGAGTTCAGACACTTCTCCTCCATTGCTTCATTAGGTGCAAGCAGACGGTCCCCCAACACATCATTCTGGCTGAATTTGGGGCTTGTCCTTTTAGGTTGGAGACCATTTTTGGTCTGATCTCTTTCCTGCACCGCATCCGGGGCTTTCTTTGACTCGGTGGAGGGTGGGACATGATACACAGTACTTGGCATATTGTTCATCAGAGACTATTGCCCATTCTAATTCTCTAGGTTGTGGTCGTTGTTGGTATGTTGGGGTGTTTGGTCTCTTGGAGTCTGTGGGTATACAGATGGATCGTCTCCCTCCTTTTAGGTATTCCTTGGACGCACCTGATCACCTTCTACCTACAAGACAAGAGCTAAACAAGATCATCAGGGATGATATTTACAGGCAGTTTATCCACACCACTTGGGTGAACTCTCATGGTGGGTTATGCCCAAAGATGGCCTTTTATGCGAGCACTTTTTGGAACTCAATGATGGTCTTATTGTTCGCCTTTAGTATACGCTTCGCCATTGGATGCATGCTATTCGCATCCCACCGGCTAGTTCGGAGTGGGATCTTATAGGCTTCGATGCGAGATGGATCACCAGTTGATTGTTCGGACAAGATCTCGCCAACTTTGCGAGTCTTGAAGAGGTCGGACGGAAGCACACTTCGTCTTTGCTGCCCTCTTTACTACGAGATTAGGGGAGGTTTCACTGCCTCTTCTGGAGGACCCAAGTTCTTTCTGACTTCTTCAGGTATGAAGACCAGAAGTGCTTGACTCTTTACATGCAGGAGGCCTTGAGGCTTCATGAGCACACTCTTCAGACCCCTTCCAGACCAAATTCTACCCAAATGGATCACTTCCTTTTTCACGTTACTACCGTTAGTAAGAAGCACTAAGCGCACCGATTGATACCAATTTTGCATCATCTTCCAGATCAGTATGGTCCAGGAGAGACCATACACAACTCCCGAGATCTCATCGACACGACCATACTAGTTCCAACACCAGGAAACAAACTAGATCCACTAGGTCCTTGCGGTGTACCACATTGTTTAAACAACAACACTTTAGGTGGCCTCGACATCTCACTTGCCTCTTCTTCTGATCGTCATTCTATCCAGAGTTTCTTTCAATCGGCCTCGGATGTTAGGAGAGTTGGGTTTACCACTCCCTGATAGGCATTCCTCATTGCCTCTCCTGGGCCTTATTTCTTTTCTTCTTGGGCATTTCTATTGCCCCATTTTGGGTTCGTGGCATGTCCATTCCTTCTTTCTAGTTCTGCCTTCTCCCGCTTTTCTTCCTTTGTATCGCTCCTCTTTTGCATTGTACTTCTTTTGGGAACCGTTTGGTTCTCCCGCTTTGTATTGACACATGTGTACTCTGCAGTCCCGTTGACCTACTTTTGTGGTCATTTGTTGGACATTAATATATTTATCTTATCTTATCTTATCTGCATTTGAGAGGGGAAGCTCCGTCATAGGATGGGGTATTTTTGGTTTTTTGAGTAATTTTACCCGATAGTACAAAAAGGATAAAAACATAAAAAAGGAAGAGATGAAAAAATGAGGAAGAATGAGAGAATGGGAAACCTTTTGATGGGATAAGCGTAGAGAACCAATTGGGAAACTCACAAATGGTAGGAAAATGTAGATCCTCTCCTTCAACAAATGAAACAAATACTTGATTATTGTTAATGAAAAAAAGTTTACAGGATCTAATAACTTCAAAGTTTATTAATGTATTTCTTGTACACATGGTGCAAAGCCCATTGTTCAAATGTGAGCAACACAATGTTTACTCAAAAGAATTGCGATTGAAAAGAGAAAACCATCTATTTCTTCTACACTACAAACATATTCCATTCATATCTAAAACATATAAATCTGTGCTCAAAGGAAACAAAAGTTGCAGTCCTAAAAAATTCTGGAGGAGAGGAACTCGTATACCATGAAAAAAATCCCTTTTGTACGATCTGTAATATCCCCTTAGGGCACAAATAAAAAAATCTGGAAATCCACACAAATCCCTATCCAAAATTATGACAGCAATCTGATTCTTATTTAAAACTCTTACAAAAAAATACAGCAATCTGAAATCTTCATTTATTCATCAAATAGCCACAAAGCAACAATACCTAGAAGGCCCAAAACATTTAGAAACCCTTTTTGGCACATCTACATGCAAGAAAATAATTTTTTCACCAAGATCTGAAGTTATTTTTATTTATTTTGCAGTTGGGAATGAAAGATAAAAAACAACTGACCGTTTATTACAAAAGATGAAGATTGGTAAGCTGGAAATGATGCCCTAGGGCGGATTTAGGGTTGGTGCAAGCCCTAACACCAGAACACACCCTTGTTACAACTGAAATGGCCTCCTATATGGTTTGTTTAGCCTCCTTAGCCATTCGCCCAACCCTAGAAATGTGTGCAAACTGCCCAAAACACCGCCCCAAGCAAATTTCAGTTGATTGGTGGTTGTTCCAGCATAAGAAACTTTGAAAATCTTAGTTACTGAGATGATGCCATAGCCGCCAATTTTTGAAATCACCTTGAAACTATGCCCTAGCTCTGAAAATTTGCTTTTAAGCTATAGAAATCTGACCTTTAGCCCAAATGTGATCTTTGCATGGGACCACCCAAGAGAAATTGAGGGTTTTCGTCTCAATAGTAGAAAGTTAAAGCAACAAGCTCAAACTTTCCAAGTGAAAATGACGGAATGACAAGAGGTGCCCCTAAATGAACCCCTTCACCTCCTTTTTATACTTTTTTGTCTCCATTTTCCATGTGGGGTGCTCCTCCATGTGGGACTATTACACTTTAATTAATAAAGTGATTCTTACTTTCTATTTTAGCATTAAGTCACCCCCCTTAATTTTAATAATAATATAATAAAGTGATTCTTACTTTCTATTTTAGCATTAAGTCACCCCTTTAATTTTAATAATAATAACATAAGTTGCCTTTATAATATTAATTTTTGGGCTAACTTAGTTATATTATTACCTTATTTCCCTTTTCTCCACCCTTTGAGCCTTGGGGAAATAATTGGATAGGCCAAGGGTCCTCTTGGCGAACTAGCTTTGAGAAGGGGACATTACAGTCCTCCCCTCCCAAAATTGCTTGCCCACAAACAATTACAAGTTTGGATGCTCTAAAATTGCTGCACCTTCCCATGTGGCATCCTCAACTGGTAGATCCTTCCAACGAACCAAATACTCCCTTATGCTCTGATTCTTGAGCTTCTTCTCCCGAACATTCATCATAGCTTCCGGAACTAAAATTAGCTTGCCCTCGTCATCCAAAGGTTACAACTCAACAAGAGTAATCTGTTGTCCTAGTGCATGGGAGACATTGTGTATTCAATCGTGCTCTGACAGCTTTAGCTCATACGCAACCTCCCAATTCTTCTCTTCACTCTATATGGCCCATAGAAACGTGGCTTAAGATTTTCAACGCCACTTTGTTTGAGGGAAGATTGCCTATAAGGCTGCAACCTCAAAAATACCATATCACCCACCTCAAAAGTCCTCTCCAACCGGTGCTGGTCTGCGTACAACTTTTGCTGGTTTTGGGCATGTTTGAGGTTCTCCTTGAGTACCTCCAAGATATCATGACTTTGTTGTACCAAATCTTTGGCCCTTGGCACTCTACTATCCGTCATGACCAAGTCAACAAAAGAAAGTGCATCATACCCATACAAAGCTCTAAAAGGAGTCATACCAATGGACATGTGAAATGATGTATTGTAACAATGCTCAGCCATATGTAACCATTTTATCCAAGCTGTTTGTTGCCCTGCTACATAATTCCTTAGGTAGCCTTTTATCCACTTATTCACTATTTCAGTTTGCCCATTGGTTTGTGGATGATAGCTAGTGCTAGGAGTTAACTCTGTGCCTGTCAAATGGAAGAGTTCTTGCCAAAACAAGCTCATAAACCTGTTGTCCCTATCACTTATGATGTTCTTAGGCAGTCCATGAAGCTTAAAAATTTCTTGAAAAAGATCAGCCACTAGAGGTGCATTGTACTTGGCTGGAAGTGGAAAAAGTGAGCATATTTGGTGAGTCTATCAACCACCACATACAAACAACTCTTACCTTGAACCATGGGGAGTCCAATGATGAAGTCCATAAAGATACTTTTCCATTTCTGAGTTGGGATAGGTAGGGGCTGCAACAATCCAGCTGGAAACTCATGCTCTGACTTGTTTTGTTGGCACACAAGACACTCCCGGATGTATTGAAGGACTTCTTCCTTGAGCCCTTTCCACACGAATCTTTCCCTTACCTGTTTGTATGTCTTGAAATACCCGGATGACCAGCCAAGGGTGTATCATGAACAACTCTCAAAATCTTGTGCTTCATCTTAGGTTCAAGGACCAAATAGATCCCATTCTTGTAGAAAATCAGGCCATCCACTACCTTATACCTATCATATTCATTTGCCCCTTCAAGGACAACAATAGCAAATACATTCTTTGCATATTCAGCTGTAATAAATGCCTTCCAATTAGCTGTAATAAATGCCTTCCAATTTGCAATTTCTGTCAAAGAGAAAAGAATTGGCTTCCTAGACAAAGCATCCACAACCACATTATTTTTCCCTTTGACATATTCAATGTCAAAATCATATGCTTGAAATTTACTCACCCACTTTTGTTGTCATCATTCAAATCCTTTTGGTTGAGAAAGAACTTCAAACTATTATGATTGGTTTTGAACACAAATCTGCCATAGATTAAGTATCGCTGGAATTTGGCCAATGCATACATAATGGCCAACATTTCTTTATCATATATGGAGAAACTCCGCTCGTTCTCCTTGAATTTCCGGATCTCAAAGGCTATAGGATGTGTAACGCTCAAAATTACTAGAATTGGAAAATGGGGATATTTTTTTAAACATACATAAAAATAGATTACGTAGTTGTATTCATACAGATTTATTTAATCAAATTCTTTAAATCAAATTTGTTCTTTTGATCTATCTGATAACATCCGTGTAAGCCATGTGCGGCTGAGAAGGGTGTATCCAGATCTCCATGATCTCCCTTCGTCACTACTTGAGAGTGACAATGCTTTCTAGCATTTTGGCTCAACCTTTTTGTTTTAAAAGTCATGGGAACTATGTGAAAGTCCTTGGGTCTACCACGAAGCTAGTTTTCCAACTTCGTATTTTGGTATCTGACCATTGCCTACCTCATGTTTAGTGTTCAACTTCCCATGATCAATGGGTTACTGGCAATTTTAATTTAATTGGAGGACTAGGTGATCAGACAATGCATAGCCATCAATGCATTACTTTGGCCAAAGTTTTGCTGAAGACCATTTGCAATGCCATTGTTTTGTCCATCCACCATTCTTGCATGCTGCCAATAAACTCAAGACACGTGTGACCCTACACACTAGTCATGAGTTTAAGTCTTCCGCCACCTCACAACTATCCCTTTCACGCTTATCTAGATCTTATAGTTTGTATTTACTTTATTTCCAATTTAACCTATCTTGTAAGAGTTTATATCGAGATAAATGCCAAAGGCCAACTAGGATCATCATAGAGATAAGTCTAAAGGATCTTTCAACTATTTACCATCCCATTTAGTCTTTCTTTTCCTGATGCTTGCTTTTTTAACCTTAAATTACCTTTTCACAACGATACTCTTCCATTCTCTATACAATAGGATTTGATCTTATTATATTAATACCAAGTTTACATTTGTAGGCTCGAATTAAATATATATTAAAACATGTATATTTAATTATTCCTTCGATTAGCTATGCCACTAAATAGCTTATTTAATTTAGAAATTAAAGACAATTGATTGTTACAATAATTGCCCAACTATCGGCTTCATACATTGACAAATATCAAATAAATAAATATATCAATTTATGATAAGTAAGATTTCTCACTTCTAATATTTATCATTTACTCATATTAAGATATTCTTTCATACAAGGTAATCATCTCTTTATTAAAATCATAAATTACATATGTTGTTAAGGCGAAATATATAACTATTATGGTAACTCTCACATAGTGAGGTTTGAATATTAACAATGGGTCCAAGATCCCAATAAATTTAGTCCAAATTCTGGGATATCATCCTTCTACAAATTGAAATCCAAATATCTCATTTAGATCCATGCTACAATTAAACTTCACAAAACACGAATTTCCGCATATCCGAACGTGGCGGCTAATTGTCTGCAAGACTAAGTAGTAGTTTGTTGTTAGTTCAAAATGAACTAACATGAATAATAACTCCAATTTCTGATGCAATTATTTAATAAAATATGAAACGATATACAAGTTATTTTATCAACAAACATATGGTAATACAACGGAGGATGTATTATTACATGTTTTTCATCAAGATACAACTATGAATGTACACCAATAGAACAACCAATTTCTATTTCAGCAATCATGTTTCACTCTAATCACAAGGATCAAGACATAATCAAACCATAATCATTCAACATCCGAATTCTGATTAAACCACAAGCAAATCATGCTTCACATGATACTATTCAACTATTATTTTTCTTACCTTCCAATCAACAAACAACTTAACAAAACAGTTTGAAATCATCATTTCCAAATACCAATTAGACATATTCCCTCTAGGTAATGAGCAGCTTTTCAGAAAACGCACAATAACTTTATTCCTAACAATCGAGCATACATACATATATATATATATATATTTTAGGAACAATCCAACTAAACAAAGTGTAAAAACAATTCTATTAATCATTTCAACATGTTCTTTCATTAATTTGACAAATCTACAAAACAAATTGACCCACATACCACATGATGATAATTTTGAAGTCTATTTGCATAGAATAACAACAATAAGTTTCTAACACTTCCAGTAACGAAATCCTTTAAGAAAAACTAAGTCATCTTCATAGACTGTTAACACTAATTTATTTTTCACTTTGGGTAATAAATTATACTTACGAGCAAGTCAATTTGTACATATCCAAATCAGTTCGTTCTAGCATTAATTTCTTTTCTATTTAGAAATAATTAGAATCCGAAGCAATTATATCAGGCAAAATGATGAAATACTTGGTAAAAACATTTTTCACACTACCTTAAATCGCTTTGCTCATACAAAAATAAATTATTGTCTCGTAATAAAACCTGCAGGTAGAAATTGATTTGGGTTTCGACATTGAATCAAATTTAAATAGAAAATAAAATAAAATAAAAATTGATTAGAAACACCCATCTGCGTTTTTTCTAGGTTTAGCTAAAACCACACAAAGGAAACTTAAGAGAATACAAAATCCATCAATTTCTTTTTTAGATTTCATTTCAAGCAATTAAAGCGAAGCTGTCCTCAAATTCATTTAATTGCCATTTAAAACAAATAATGCTGCAAAGAAAGGAGAAGATATTCATGCCCACAAAAGTAAACCCAGAATCGGCAACCTTTTACTCTTCCCGCTCCAACAAGTTGAATCCTTCCTTCCTCCAAAACTCACGTAAGTATTTCCAGAAGAGAAGAATGAAAACAGACAAAGGAGAAGTAAAAGAAAATATAATGAAGAAACTATACTATAATGGAGAATTTTCAGGCTTCCAAATGTTGCTTCATGCGTCAATGCATGCCATGATGCCACATACTTGGTGTCAGATGAAGGCGTGTCCCTTTCAAAACTCTCAGATTTTAAATATTAAAATATTATTATTATTATACTTTTTAACTTTTGATTTACATGCCAAATCCTTTTATGATTTAAATATATAATTTCACAAATTAATAATGCATTTTTTTAATTTTTATTTTAATTGATACCTAACTTTAATGGTAAAATTAATCATCATAATATAAGTCCACATATTGCCAACAATATGTTATCGTAATAATTATTCGAATTCCCATGTTCCATATAAAATATTCAAACAAATGAAAAATCACCAAGTCCGTAAATAATAATAATTCGAATATTCTCGTAAAGCTGGTTTGATATAACATTGTTAGATAAACAGAGGCAGTATTCATCACGGTCCTTTTTCAATTAAGGGGGGCAAAAGTCAAAAAAACATAAGACACCCAAACCGATTAAAATAAAATAACCGAAATAAATAACCTAAAGATTCACTATCATTTACTAACTGTTTTTCCTATGATTAAGGCCTAATCATGTTTTAGGAAGGATCATCAAGGTGGGTGCGGCCTGAGGGTTTATTCGCTCCGCAATGTCATGCCCCGCAGGTGTGTGGGTCATGAATAAAGTACGACAAATCAAATGAATTTTTCACCCAAGAATGATCTCGTCTAATCTTGTTTAGACTTAACTAGTTAATTTAACTTACAAGAAATTTGGGATGTTACAGATGCCCCTTTTGCATCAAAATAGCCCCCATGCCTTCACCGAAGCATCACATTCTAGCACAAAGGGGATAGAGAAATCCAAAACAACAAGCATGAGGCATGAACTCATTACCTCTTTAAGTTTTTCAAATGTTGTTTGGGCTGTTTTGGACTAACTGAAAGCTCCTTTTGGTCAAATCAGTTAACGGAACAAGAAGTCGTGAAAACCTTTGACAAACCTTCTATAGCAGCTACACAAACCCAAAATCCCTTCAACTATGTCATGGTTGCAGGTGGTGGCCAATCCAAGATGGCTTGGATTTTCTACGGATCAACATGAACCCCTTAGGCATTTATTACATGGCCCAAATATAAAATTTCAGACATACCAAACTCACACTTAGATTCTTTTGCAAAAAGTGATTGCTGTTCCAAAACTTCCAACACTATATCCAAGTGTTGAAGATGCTCTTCCCATGTTTTACTATATACCAAGATGTCATCAAAGAAAACTAGGACAAACTTCCTCAAGTATTTGCTAAAAACATGATTCATACAAGATTGGAAAGTTGCTGGTGCATTAGTTAACCCAAATGGCATAACCAAAACTCGAAATGACCAAAATGACATCTAAAAGCTGTTTTATGCACATCTTCCTCTCTTACCCGGATTTGATGATAGCCAGTCCTCAAGTCAATCTTAGAGAAGAAAACTGCCCCTTGAAATTCATCCATCAATTCATCAATCTTAGGTATGGGATACCTATTCTTGATGGTCTTCTTATTCAATAACTGGTAATCAATGCACATCCTCAATGTTCCATCCTTCTTCTTCACTAAGACAACCGAAGAAGCAAAAGGACTAGAACTAGGCCTAATATGTCCCATTTCCAACAACTCTTTGATGGCCTTCTCAATTTCTTCTTTGAAAGCTCTTGGATGGCGGTATGGAGTAGTCATAACCAGTTTGGTACCCGGTTCCAACTCAATGATGTGTTGGAAGCCTCTATCCGGTGGCAGCCCATGGGGTATACTACTAAAAACTTTGGCATGTTTAGTAATTATGGGCCAAATATCCTTATGATAAAGCTGCTGTTCTGAAAACGAAGTTGTAGAACTTACCAAACAATGGGCTGCCCATGCAACTTGCCCTCTATTGAAATCTCTTTCCATTCTTTTTGCCGTGACCACTTGTGGAGCTCCATTAGCCATACCTTGAAGCACAACCTCTTTACCATCAACCTTAAACTTCAGCTCCATAGTCTGATAATTTTGTGTAAATTCCCCCAAAGAGTGCAGCCATTGTACCCCCAGTACTAAATCCGTTTCACCAATGCCAACCACATAAAAATCATCACTTACCTTGTGCCTCCCTAAGGTGAGATTGAGCTGCGGAATCCTCTTGGTGTAAGGGATGCAAAAGCCATCAGCCACCGTCACATTAAAGCCCTTGAAGTCTTTCGCTTTTAGTTCCATTCTAACCACCAATCCGTCATCAATAAAATTGTGGGTTGCCCCACTATCAATCTGCACCGTCACTTTTTGTCCTTACAACACTCCTCTCACTCTAATGGTATGTAGGAGCACTTGACTAAGTGGCATGAGTGCCATCTGAAGTGTTCATTTCTTCTTCTTTTTCCGGTTCTTGCTCTTGGACTACCTCCCCAACTTCAGCTTCTTCTTCTTCTTCATTTGAAAGCACCTCTATATAATGGACATGTCCTTTGCCAAGATAACAGTGATTGGGAGTCCATGGATCCTTGCAAATGAAGCACAAGTTCTTCCTTCTTAACTCATTCCTTGTCTCTATTTCTTTGCTTATTTTAGGTAGCTTCCTTGGTTGATTCGCTCCCGATGTAATGGTCGCCTTGGCTGTCCTAGGCTGCCCCACTATTGCTGTACTTGGTTGTACTGCGTAGGCAAAATGTTCCTCTTGGAACTGAAGTTTCCAAATCCAAAGCCTTTTTGATTGCTTCTTGAAGGGAAAGAGGGTAAAAAGCTCATACCGACCCCTTAAGAGGTTAAAGCAAGCGTCAACAAACAAAACCACAAGTCTCCTCTCGGATACATTTGACACGATCTGTACTAGAGAGTTTTTGCTTTTCAACTTTTAACTTAATAAAACGAAATAACAAAAACAAACTGACCTCGAAAGACGACGGGGTTTACCGATACCCGTGAGGATTAATGTTGATACTTCTGGATGATTGGTGTCGACGGATCCAAGCATGCACATAACTTCTTCTTTCCAATGGAATAAGCTACTTGCAATGCACAAACACTCAGAAAACAACAGGATTAGATAGATATATGGCGGATTGCCTGGCAAAGGACAATCTCCAGAAGTCAATGGGCTTCCTTGCAAGGATGTCAATCCACGTTCAAGAAATCAATATGATAATGATGAGATAAAATGATAAAATAGACGATATAACCAACAATGCAAAGGCAAAGGGACTGACGCGGTCCACGGTTATATGATGGTTTGATGATGTGGTAATACCCGATCCAAAGGGAGTTTAGGGATCACAGAATGCTCAAAGGAGCAAGGATGTAAATAGCTGTGCACTCACGAAGATGAGCAGGATGATAGGTTTGATTTAGATAACTGATAGAGTGCTAAAGATGGCTCAAAGCAGCTTGATACGACTGGACAAACACTTGCACAAGAAAAGTGGTAATTAATGTTGAGATCTAGATGTTTGAAGAGCAAGCTTAGGGGTCAAATGATCCGACATACGGGACCGTCGATGATTAGAATCAATCGTCGGTGATCGGGGCCGATACAATGATTGGAAGGATCGCTTGGCGATTTAAAAGAATTGTCGGCGATTTAAAAGAGTCGCCAACGATTCGTGGGAAATCTGCAGGTTGTTGATAAATGAGATAAAGTTGGTTGAGACTTGCAAATAACGAGCAAACAAGATAATAATGCAAAAAGGAAAGGCACTTACCTTGCCTAAGTTGATAAATGATGACAAGAGGATGATTTTACTCGAGAAAGGAAGATTGTAGATTGCAAGAATATCGTTGAGTTGATTCCTGGACATGTGAATGACATCCAAAGGCTGAAGAAGAGATTATTGGTGCCTTGAATGTAGCTATGATGATCTTTGGCTCTGTGACAGGGCTATGATACAAAGAAAATACAATGTAAAGTCTTAAAGAGCGAGCAACATGAAGAAATCTGCGAGCAATGCCCTAGCTAACCTCGAAACTCACTTATATAGGGTTGCCGCCAACTTGGGAAAATCGCCGACGATTGGTCGGATCGCCACGATCCAGGTTTTACGGGGTAAAGGCTGAAATTGCTTCCCAAATCGAGATTTTTGGTTGTTTTGACGAAGGATGGGCGTTGGAAAGAGGTTATACGGGTAAGGGGTTATGAAATGGTTGAGAAGTTTGCTTATTTTGTTTTGGCTTTATTTGATTTTGGTTTCTAAGTGGTTTGGGTGGTTTTAAGAGGAGTAAAATAGGATTTTACAGTAGAATGATATCTACGATACTTGTAAATATCATGGGAGAGATAAGACTTAGGATAGAGGATTAAATATTATAATATTGATGTGATAATGTGGAGACTTAAGCGAACGCAGATATAGGAATTAGTGGTGCTAATTTTAGGTGTCTACATTTGCCCCTTTTTGTTGAGTGGTTTGGTGTAGGCAAGCCACGAGACAAAACAAGATGTGAAAGATAATGATGTGAAAGATGCAGAATTATATGATGAGGTGCTCCCCCTCAAACTAGGGATTGATGACCAAAAAGGCCATCGATGTGGCGAGCTGCGAGACAAAAACAAGATGTGAAAGATAATGATGTGAAAGACGCAAAATTATATGATGAGGTGCCCCCTCAAACTAGGGATTGATGACCAAAAAGGGAATTGATCACGAGTTTGGAAGAGATGGATGAAAGGATGAAAGATGAGAAGACGAGAGATGAGAAATGAAAAATGATGCCCTAGAGAAAGACCTGGAGTCTGAAATGACCATGTTGAAAACATAAGCTAAACATGGTAATAACTTTGAACACATTGGTAGGGAACATAACACGACCTCAACGGAGGTGACGTTAATGGCCTACGGACCCGTGAGTCGGAAGACTACTACAAGGATGGAGGGAATCCAAAGGGAATTTGTTATATGGATGTACAAAGCCTGTAGGACCAAAGGGTCAAAGGCAGACATCAAAATATGCACAAAACTGCGAAGATGGTCAAGACAACGGTCTAGCTGGTGTCCAGGATAGGATGCGAAAGTATATGGCCACGAAGGTGGACTTTTGATGAGGTAGATGGTGCCCTAGATAGGACACAAGAGGGGGTGGTTACCAATGTAGAGGATGGCTTTGATGAGGTCTAGGAACCAAAATTGATGTTGCCACAAAGGTGGGCTTATGAGGCCGGGAAGTTAAGTGATAGGTGAACCAAACAGTTCATGTCCAATAGACATATGACTTAATGACAACAAGGGAAGATGAAAATGATGGTTTGACGAGGTCAAGGGACCAAAATTGATGTTGCAACAAAGGTGAGCTTGTTGTTGTTACTTTGATGTGGCAAATATAATATCGAGATGCGGTTATGATTGTGTTGATAGATGTTTGATTTTAAGGTGTCTTTTAAAGTATATCAAAATGTGTCCTAATCGTGAATAAGAATAAAACGTGAAGTGATTGCTTTTATTTTGGATTTGATACATATGTGATGGGAATAAAATATGGTGAAGGCACTTGCACTCTTGGCCTTTACAACAAATGTTAACATATGACTAACAATGGGTAGTCACATGTAAGATCTTGGATATAGATGGAAGTGAAATGTATACCTTCTTAAGACATGATAAGGGTTAACACATGTAGGTTGTGTGGGAGAGTGGATTCTCCTTTCAAAGTGGTTTTATAGACAGATGCCCTAACTATATATATTTTTGAGGCAAACTTATCGATGCGGGAAGTTTGCTCTGATGGGAAAGCTGATCGATGCGGGAAGCTTTCCTAGGATGATTTTTGATATTTTGATTTTTTGAAGGTGATCGATGCAGAAGCCTTTTTACATGGGTAGACATCCTTCGAGGGAGTTGTCTACAACTTTCGATTTTTTTTGATTTTGGATCGCTGTCCTTCGAGGATCGGTCTATGATTTCGACAGTAGCTTTCCTTCGAGGGAACAATCTACTTTTCTTTTTGATAGTATGATTTTTGATTTTTGATAGCTGTCCTTCGAGGGATCAGTCTATTTATTTTGATAGGATGCATCTGTAGATATTTTTGACTTTATTTTGAGCTGAGGGCAAACCCTAATAGACCATTTCAAGGAAGGGAAGAGATGTGTGCACAAACTACACGTGTGCCCCATGACATGTCTTCGGTTGATACACAAGGTTGATGGCTGTAATGATTGTGGGGTTCCTCCTAAGGAGGAACTTGTCCATGTGAAAGATGCAACGAACAGAGCCGTGGTGCTCATCTTTAAGGTTTTGAGGATAGTGACGAAAAACCACACTTTTAAATCATTACGACGATGAGATGACTGGTTGACGGTGAAGGAAGATCTTTGATATGACTCACCCATGTCATGATGGTCAAGATGTTAATAGTAGAAAGTGTAGTCTCGTTTACCCCTAACCCCTTAATCCCAAGCGTGTCGGCCTATCACCCAGTGTTGGGTGCTCACTCGAGGCATGCACAGGTGCAAAGCCCCTCCTTTATGTGAGCTTTGCAAGAATGTTCATCATTAATGGATGAGTAATTCACAAATATAGTATGCATTATATAACTGAATACAAAGGAACTCAGACCCACATACAAATGCACCATAATAAGAAGGGAAACATTGTGATCATAGAAAGAAAACAGATTTGAACCATGAGCATCATCAAGAACATAAGGGTTTGGATCCACAAGCATAAAAGAAAATATACAGATCACGATCCATGACTCAGATGTTTAGAACAACCCATTGTATTGATTTATCAACATTATAATAGCCAAATACATTAAAGAATCCATGAATGGAGCTAATACAACACAAAGTCCCCATATATTCTCTATAATGGCTTCATTACAGAGATTACACCCATGCTCCCCTTAGCTCTCTCTCTCTCCTTACGCACATACATCCTCTATCTATTTCCATGCAAAATAATACATAAGAAGGAACTGGAAGGAATCTCCTCTAACCGCTTCATCATTATCCAAGACATGCCAATTGTCATCATGTCTTTCCCTACTCGAGTATCTTCAGCATGCAAGTGCCAGCTAAACCATAACTAACTCAACTCCTTATCCTAGTTATGATAACCATAATGATGCCTTGGAATATCCTTTCCTTGAGCTGCAAGTCTTTCATATTTTACCTTTATCCATAACTGAATCTGGTCGCCTTTCCATCTGTTCCTTTATCGCGGCTTTACCCATTCTTCAAAAAGTGACTAAGTCCTCGAATCCACCTTGCCTGGGCGCGAGCCTTCGCGCATCCCCAAAAGTTACTTCCGTGCATGCCTTCGCGCCTCGAACTTGGTCATTTCAAGGGCCCAACATCACCCCACACTAAATCGATTGCCCCATGGCAATCCTTCGCGCTCTCGAACAAAACTTCATTGGCCAAAAATCAGTTAAGGAAAAAAGAACTTACGCTTTCATCGCCTACAAAACCAATAGAGCAACTCTGGGAACTCGCATTTATTTCCCTCTTGAACTTCTTTCATGTCTTTAGCTTTGTTGCTTTCCCCGACACTTCTCCCCGCTATACTGTACTTGATCCGGTGTGATTTCTTCCACCTTCCCCTTCAACTCCTGAATTACCACCACCAGCTCCGCACCAAGACCCTCGAAGTCATCCATACGTTCATGAATGGAGTCCCGGTGTTCGCTAGCTCGGAAATCTTAACTTCGCACTTGGTCTTTATTTTATCCTTCTACGTTGTGGTGTCCACTATCAATTGTGCGCACTCAAACTTGTTAGTAGGGACCTTTTCTTGCAAGGCCTTGAGGGCTGCCTCCTCTTCTGCTACCTACGCGTCAATGATAGGCTCGCACTTTCTAGCAAATTGTTGAAACCCCTATCTGCTAGTATTTTTGCCTCTTTGAGTCGGGCTAGCAAGTCCTCCAACTCAGTGATCCGGGATTTCACAGCGACCTTATTGTTTTCTTTCTCCTTAGTGAGCTCTTCAGCGGTGGGCCCCGCACCATCCTTGATGTTGACTAGCAACATCCCCACCAAGTCCTCCAGATATTCCATTTCATCACCGTAGTCCTGTCTCCTTTGCTCAAGGCTTAGCAATGCGTTGGACATTGCCCCAAAATCTTCTAAACCAGGGCGCCCGCCTTGATCATATGCCTCCTTGGTTCACGCCTGCTCTCCTTTTAACCCTTGGCGCAATCTCTCTATTTCCTTCTCCTCCCTTTCTTATCCGTAACCAAGGTTTGAACGGTTTGCCCTTGCATCCAAGCCGCGCTTACCACCTGCGAAGACATCTTTTGCAACGCGTCGTTGCACGCCTGCTCATCGGTGAGGTGGTTTGGGTCTACCACCTTGTATGTCTCTCCTTCCTTCTTTAGATGAATGGTCTAAATCGCGTGATCGTTGACCTCGAACTCAGGGTCCTCTTCATGGCAAAGCAGGTTCCAACTTGTCATCTTCCTTGTTCCCGCACATCCCCACTCGATTCAAAAGATCCCACGCATGTAGCTTCTCCGCGGGAGGGTACCTTGAAATCTTGCGCGCAACACCTTCGCGGGATCATCCACGAAGTCCATATGTGGGGACATAGGCGTCCACTTCTTCCTTACAACCTTGCGCTTTGTTCATTGCTTCTTTGATCCTAGGAGTGAATCCTTTATCCTCCTTTATGACAAAGGAGTCCCCTTATCTTCTTCCTTCAGTTTGGTGGGTTGTGTAGGAGGAGACCCTTGTGTTGGACTCTTAGTTTCCTCCATAGAATGAGCCTTCTCCTTGGCGCGTGCATCCACCGCCGCCTTGGTGTCTGCCTCCCCTTCTCTTCTCTTTTCGCCTCGAGCTCAACCTCGAGTTCCTCCTTGAAGGTTGTGGTATCTTCTTCTAAGCTTGTTTCTGTTGCCGAACTGGCAAGCTCATGTACCTTTTGTCTCTTCTCCCCCGGCTCCTCTCCTCTAGGTAACTCACCCTCCTCGTGCTCTGCTTATGAGTCCTCAGCGTTGCTCGGTGTGATGTACTTGCACCCCCACTGCTACCTCGGCGCGTATAGTATCTTCTCTTAGGAAGTGTCCAACTTCCCTTCACCCTCTTCTTCTTCTACTACTACTGCTGGACCACTTTTATTGGTGGGATCGACGCTTCACGTGGCCTTGGGAAGGTGGCATCTCTAATCTCCACTTCAACTCCTCCTCGTCTTGGGGCACAAATGGCTATACAAATACCTGGTGGATGTAGCCTTTGATGGTAACATTGACTGAGGGTGCAGATCCAGAAAGTCGGGCTCCAAGGTCTCCACATATGCTGGCCTTGAGTTATATCTGTAGGTCGTGCGCAGGGTGTGCACATCGGTGTCCACCTTATCCGCGTCGAAGGTCAATCATTGCACGCATCCTTCAACCGGTTGATGGCGCACTTTATGTAATAGTGAATGCAAACGGAAGTTTGCACCACGCCCCTAATTCTCCCTTGGCCATCATGAACCTTGCCAAACAAGTGTTGTGTGTAACAACGAATCGCACTGTCCCCAACAATTTGTGGTAGCTTGTGTGGGATGCGCCATTCATTTTCAAAAGCTCCACGCAGCCTCTCATACCACTTGTTCATCCGCGCCTTGTAGGTGTTTGAGATGGACCCGTCACAAGTGAATTGCTTGAACTATACAATAGGAGACGGTGCGCCGGTGGGTAAACCCACATGTTCCCTTCTGGTCCATCTGGGACACCGATTTCCCAGAATACAATCAATAATAGTATGGACCCCAAGTTATTTTTGCTCCTAAGTCATTCTACACATGCACCTCCTTAATGATACTATCCGCAATAAATTGTGCAAAATTGTAGTGTGCCCGCTAAAACTCGTAGGCAACATACAAAAATCTCTTGTTGATGTCCGTCCATCTCTCTCGATGCTCCCAATTTGCAATTAATGAGTCGGAGGTGACTCTCAACGCCGGGTCTATAAGATCCGCAATAACTTGAGCCCTTCCCCCTTCTCATAGTTTAATTGTTTTGCTAACTCTTCCACTTTCGCAGTGGCACCCAAATCGAGGGCCATATCCTCACCAGCGTTTTGCAGGCCCGTTACCCTATGGATTAAATTTCCCATGAGTCTCATCCTCCTCCTCGCAAAGTAGAAGTCTTCATGCACTCGTGACATCAACCATCTGAAGAGCGGTGCGGGTTTAGCAAAAACGACAGCTCCCAAAGCTGCAAAACCCCAATCTTCTACAACTCCCTCATCACCGAATCATCTACCCTAGGGTTTCCTTTTCGTCTAACCCTAGGATCTCCTTGTACAGATCCTTCGCATCAATTTGTCATGGTCGGTGGTTTTGTGGTTGAATTCGCTGATTTTGCATCTAGTATAACTTCAAGCTCCACTTCTCTACCTTAATAACCCCTGGAGGGTACTGCATTTCTGAATAAACTTCCACGGGTTCTTCCTTTTCCACCATTGGTTTCTTATTTCTACCCTTCTTTGGTGCCATCTCTATTTTTCTCTCTCATTCCTTTGTGCCCTAGGTGCTTCCAACTTTTCCGTCGTGCCCGTGCGAGCTTGACAACTTCCACGCTTCTCTCTCACGCAACCCCTTCCTATTCTACTGTCTTCTTCCCCTCTTGCTAAACCGCAAGATCATGCCACAACTCGCACAACTTTACTGGTTCGTGACAAGTACCTCGCTCTTCTCAAAACCCTCATCGCACTTCAAGCTCGGGAGCACAAAAATTTTCTAAGGCAAAGTAGTCGAAATGACTACCTTTACCCTCTATTTATACTTTTTCATAACCTCAATGTCCTTGACCCACGCGTTTTTAAAGTCACTTTTTAATAAAGTGCTTTTATAACTTAAGTCAACTTCTGCGACTTCCCTTTGCGTTGTAGTCGTAACCTTCTAGCATGCCAACACTACTTCACTGCCACAGATCTCCTTTGCACGCCTCACTATGCCGAAGTACATAACCTCTGTGTTGTCCACCAAGTAGTCCCCTATACCGCCGCCTACCTCATGTTACACTGCGCGATCGTTGCTTCTCTGCGTGGTCTATACTCAACTCAGCTTTTTCACCGAGACACCTTTATTACGACACAAATTCGAACACCTTCACTGCACAAGCACACATTTGAACACCTCCTCTGCACAAATCGTTCTTCTTCCTTAGAAACATGCCAATGTTTTTCAAATGTAGACGCCAATCCACCCCACACAAAAAGTATGCGTGGTCCTCTGCGCATGAAATCACTTCAAATGTATTTAGCTACCAGCGTGCAGCAACGCTCACAAAACATCGAACAAAAAGGACAAAGCAAAGCGACGACGGAAGGAAACACATAAAAAGAAAATGCATTAAGGGAAATCTTACGCTAACTTCGCACACGCTTATTTACAAACACACCGAAGACTTATTTATAGTAGGGCTTCAACCTACTCCCGTTAAACAAACCGGGCAACCTTGTGCCATCCAACGCTTGTAATCGGGAAGCGCTTGAATCAAGTATATAAGTGATAGTATAGGGTCCTAACCAGTGTACTTTAAACTTGCCAGATGACGCAGAAACTTCGAATCATACAAGAGAACCATCTTGCCCAATTTCCAACTTATTTTTGATGTGCCTATCATGCCATGCCTTCTGCCTCGGCCATTTTCATTCTCTGACTCCATCGTGCTATGACACGTCTCTCGTCTAGCTGCATCAACTTGTCAATATGTTCCTCAAGCGCTTGTTCGTCAGCCAAACCTCCTGTGTGCACAATACGCAGGGAGGGTAACATGAACTCGATAGGTAATACGGCCTCTGTGCCAAACACCACTGAAAGGGTGTTGCCTTGTTCAACCTTTTTGTAGGTTGTTCGATATGACCATAACATGATAGAGACTTTGTCATCCCAATCCTATCTCCCAACATCACAAATCTTGGTCAACGTGTGACTCAAATTTTGTTAAAGGCTTCCGCTGTCCCATTAGCTTGTGGGTGGTAAGGGGTAGTTTTGTGATGGGCCACCATGAATTCTTGCCAACAAGATTTTGTCTCATTGAGGAAATGAGTACCCCTATCACTCGTTAAACTCAACGGGCATCCATACTTGCTAATTATTCTCCCACAAGAACCTAGCTGCAGTGGCTGCAGTGTAATCCTTCGTAGGCGCCGCTTCTGTCCACCGTGTAAGATAGTCTGTGCAAGTGATGATGTACCACGAACCCGTCCTTCGCGCGGCTAGGGAAATAGGGCCTACAAAGTCAATCGCCCATTTCTCGAATGACTCTGCACTGGTGATAGGCCTTAATGGCATTTCATCACGATGCCCAAGCTTCCCAAGGCGCTGGCAATGGTCACAACCCTTGGCATACTCCGCACAATCCTTATATAAGGTCTCCCACCATAAACCAACCATCAAAACTTGCGCGCGATGGCTCTCCCAAAGATAGTGTCCACTGCACATCACTGCATGAGCCTCCTCCATAATAGCTTCGCGCTCATGTTCAAGCACACACTGGCGAAAAACTTCATCCCGACCTAGTTTATACAAGTCTCCACTAATCAACATGTAGGGTGCGGTGCGAATGGAAAGTTGTTTCTTCTCTAAGCTCCTCATTCCTTCGGGCGCCACACCCGTTCGTAAAAAGATTGCAATGTCCTCCAAATCAGAGGGTGCGCGCCTAGCTTTGAGTAATCGAGCATCCGCATTGTGTTTTGTTGTCGTGAGAATGTGGAACAGGGAAATTGACAATTTCCAAGCACGATAACTATACCCCTGTGCCAAAATTTTCATGTTTTATCATTCCTAGGCACCCCAGGTCAAATCTGTCAGTCTGAACCCCCCTATTTGATGTCAAATTGGTCCCCTAGGTGATTTAGGAAAATCAATTTGATTCCCAAGGGATTTTAGGAAGTTCAAACGATGCTATCTTTACGCAAAGATTGGGAAGGGTTATCACTGGCCTTCCCAAGAGTGGATCAACCCTCTGGAGCGGAATAGAAGGGCCAAATTCAACATGGAGGTGAATTGAAGACCTTAGAACATCATGGAAATGATTTTGGAAGGTTTGGAGAAGTTTTGAAAGACTTGGAGCAGTCTGAGTAAAAACAAGGTTCACAAGCCTAGGCAGTACACATGGCCTAAAACAGCTGTTCGGCTTCAGAAGAAGATTCCAGGAGCTCCGGATGGAGTTAAGAGCAAAACGAAACATCTTTGGAAAGAGGATTCCAAGCCCTACATGATGGTGAAATCAGATTTTTCACAACACCTTGGTGCATCAGGTCTGCAGGCAGTTTTTCTTAGGCACAGTGGAGTACCAAACCAAAATTCCGATTTTTCAGAGATCAAATGGATGAATCAAGACATGAGACCCCCACCATTGGATTCAAAAGGCCATTTCAAGTCAGGGTAATATAAAATTTCACCAAGAAATTCCGCCGGGAGCTCAAGTTATCATCGCTCCAAGTTACCCTCTTGAAGACTATTCGGAGTTAGTCAATTTTCGGAAGGACATGTGTCAAGACTAGGAGCTCAAGGGGGATTTTATGTCCTGACATCCCCGAGGTCGTACACCAACCTTGGAAAAATGTGCCCAGCCCCCATGTGACCTCTGGGACCCTCATGTGACCTTCAGACTTGACAGTTCAACCCCTAGGTGCTTGCGGAGCTTCAATCCCCTACCATTGGATCAAGTGCCACGTGTCAGGCTGAGGCGCGCTGTGCAAACTGATGTCCCTCATGTCCCTTTGAGGTGAGGGACATCAAACCTTGAAAAATGCTCCCAACCCCTATGGGAGACCTCTGGTCACCCATATGACCAATTTCCAGCCCCCAAGTGCTTGTTAAGCCTTTTTGCTCAAATCCCCTACCATCGGATTAAGTGCCATGTGTCGTCACCTAGCGCACATGTGCAAATTGATGTCCCTCACGTCCCTTTGAGGTGAGGGACGTCAGGGACATAAAAATTGCGCCCAACCCCTCCATGTGCATTTTTGAAAATTTTAAATCCGGCACTTAGCCGTTATTTCCCCCCATTCCTTCTGCACAACTTCATACCTTGCCATGGCTCTGTTCATGATTGTCCAGACACCCGGTCCACCATCGTTGCTCTAAACCAGCTCCGCCATGGCCAAAAAAAAAATTCAACTCCATGAAAATACACAGGTCTTAGGGAAATATTGATTGAAAGTGTTGAAGAAACGAAGAACGAGGAGAAAACGAAGATTTTTTGCCAGATAACCATGAAGTCACCCAATCAAAAATCTTCATATCTTGCAAGATACAAGTCGGATTGAGGTTTCGTCTTTTTCAAACTTCCACATTTTTCAAGATGATCAAGATGCAACAAATAGGAGGTCGAATGGTGCCTGAAACATTTGTTCCAACAAAATCCTCATTTCGTGCACCGACTCACGTTTGTTGGATTTTCCAACAATTTGATGGTTCGATCAAGCTAAAAACTTGCACACGAGCTCCAAATAAAAACCTATCGCAATGGATTTGTTTTCATCGCAAATGGAGACAAAAACTAGACTTGCAAATTTTGAGCTCCATTAATGGCCGCCATGGCAGCTCGTGCTCGAAGCCACTGCCAGGTGGAAATTTCAAAATTTATTTTCGGGCATTCTAGTGGGCAAAACTATGTGAAATTCGGAGGGTGTGATTGTAATGACAAGACAAGTCCAAAAAAGTATGTTCCATTGCAAATCGAGCACTGGAAACACACTTTCTAAAAATAGTAAGTTTTCCTATACATACTTGCTATGTTTGGAAAGTCATCATCAAAAGCAAGCTGAGACAAAGGCAGCGGGCATTGAAGATCACGAGGGAGCCAAAATGAGTGTTCAGAGTAGAAAACAATGTAAATGACCACTTACTAAAAATAGTAAGTCCCTTATATGGGTGCTTACTAAAAACAATAAGTCACCCCAAGAAGTGGTCAAAGTAAAGGCAGTGTGTGTAGGATTGAATGAATATTTCCATCTCATCACGATGGTTGAGAAGAGGCAAAAATCACCTCTTACTAAAAATAGTAAGCCTTCCATCTGACACTTACTATTAATAGTAGGTTGTTCTCAAAGGGAAAGTTTGGCACAATGAGACATAGAGGGATGATCATCTCAGGGAACTGACAATGTTTTTTGACACTCACTACATAGTTTAGGTCACAGGTATATCATACGTAAACGGGGAGTTGTGTTCATCAACGGAACCATTCACTTAACTTGCGAGCGATTCGTGAGCTATTTTGAAGGAGTTTCACAGTGTGCAAGGAGTTTGAAGATTCGAGTTTCACTGCATTTGGAGCTTTCCATCAATGAGGATCAACGGACTTCATCGGGAATGACATCTCCTCTTTTCTTCTCTCTCTCTTTCTCTCTCCTCTTCCCCCAAACTTTCTCTCACTTTCCAATATTCTAATTTCATGTTGGGGTTGCACTTTTTCATGTCCTAATGTTCCTAATGTAATAAGTCACCTTTATGTTATAAAAAGGGACTTAATATTCTCCTAGGAAGTTGAAAAGTTTTAAGTTGCACAAGGACATATGAAAAGCCATTGGGGGGTAGATGATAAGTCACCTCTCATTCTATAAATTGTAAAGCCATTCCCATTTCAAAGGGTTGGCGATTGATCTTGTAAACTCAAGAGTGCATTGTACCTAGAGAAAGCAAAGGAGATAGCCATTTTCTTCCTTTCCCCCACTCTCTATTTTTCCTCCATTCTCATACTATGTACAACTTGGTTTAAGCAATCAATACAAGAAGGAGTTTCGAGCCTTTTTTGACTAAGGGGTTTATTGATACTTTGTAATCATAAATTCCATTTGGTCTTGTTGCTACGCGTAGAGTTGTTTCCTCCTAATTTTAATGCATGTGATAAAACTTCTAATTGATGTATGCAGGAATTTGATTTTCTACCTGCAACATTAGTTCTCCTATCTAATTTCTCACTCCCCTTTCCGCCTTCATAACAAATTCCTCCCTTGCAGATACTGCAAGCATTTTCCGCAGGGTCAATGGAGTGCCCCTATTGGATCCCCGATCGAAAGACCACCAGATAAAACTCACATTTTACTCGCGCACGCACGCATTTACGAAACCTGCACCGGTTAAGTAGAGGGACTTAGACTTCTAGAGCATTAGCAAGATAACCACCAATTTGTCCCCACAAATTTTTTTCGTCAACATGTCTTCAATGCTCTATGTGTCCTCACTTGAATTAACCCTCGACAAATGATCAGGTCCTAAGTTACTTTTCCCTGGTTTCACCACAACTGTAAATTCAAATTCCTGAAACAATAATACCCAACGACATATGCGCCCTTGTAAGATGGGCTTGTTCACCAAATATTTCAAGGCCATATGGTCATGTAAAAAATAAAAGGCGTTGCCAACAAATACTGCCTAAATTTGTGCAGCGCGTAGATCATTGACAATGCTTCATGCTCTGTGGTAGTATAATTCTGTTACGTTGGGGTTAGCTTCCTGCTAGCAAAACACAAGGGATGGTCAACAATCCCTTCTCCAGGTTGTGCTAAGACCGCTCCAATAGCTATCCCCGATATATAAGCTACCGCATTACGCAAACACTCGCATAACAATAGATTAAATAGATATATGGCGGATTGCAGCGAAAGGCCAATCCCCGAATTCAATGGACTTCCTTGCAAGGATGTCAATCCACGTTCAAGAAATCAATCTGATAATGATGAGATAAAATGATAAAATAGACGATATAACCAACAATGCAAAGGCAGAGGGACTGATGCAATCCACAATTATATGATGGTCTGATGATGTGGTAATACCTGATCCAAAGGGAGTCTAGGGATCACGAATGGCTCAAAGGAGCAAGGAAGTAGATAGCTATGCACTCATAAAGGTGAGCAGGATGATAGATTTGATTTAGATAACTGATAGAGTGCTAAAGACGGCTCAAAGGAGCTTGATATGACTGAATAGACACTTCCACAAGCAAAGTGGTAATTAATGTTGAGATCTGGATGTCTGAAGAGAAAGCTTAGGGGTCAAATGATCTGACAGACATCGATCATCGACGATTAGGATCAATCGTCGGCGATCATGGGCCAATCGACAGTGATTGGAAGGATCGCAACGATTATGGTGGAAATCAGAAAGCTCGATAAATGCGATAAATTTGGTGAGACTTGCAAATAACGAGGAAACAAGATAATAATGCAAAAAGGAAAGGCACTTACCTTGTCTAAGTTGATAAATTATGACAAGAGGATGATTTTACCCGAGAAAGGAAGATTGTAGATTGCAAGAATATCATTGAGTTGATTCCTGGACATGTGAATGACATCCAAAGGTGAAGAAGAGATTACCGGTGTCTTGAATGTTCTTTATGATGATCCCCAGTTCTCGTGACAGGCTATGATACAAAGAAAATACAATGTAAAGTCTCAAAGAGCGAGCAACATGAAGAAACCACGAGCAATGTCCTAGTTAACCTCGAGTAGAGGCACTGAACTCGCTTATATAGGGTCACCGCCGACTGGGAGAATTGCTTGACGATTGGTTAGGATCGCCGATGATCCGGGTTTTACGGGGAAAAGGTTGAAATTGCTTCCCAAATCGAGATTTTTGGTTGTTTGACGAAGGATGGGCGTTGGAAAGAGGTTATACGGGTAAGGGGTTATGAAATGGTTGAGAAGTTTGCTTATTTTGTTTTGGCTTTATTTGATTTTGGTTTCTAAGTGGTTTGGGTGGTTTTAAGAGGAGTAAAATAGGATTTTACAGTTGTAGAATGATATTTACGGGAGTAAATATAATGGGGAGAAATAAGACTTAGGATAGAGGATTAAAGATGATAATATTGATGTGATAATGTGGAGACTTAAGCGAATGCGGATATGGGAATTAGTGGTGCTAATTTTAGGTGTCTACACCATCACAAAGAGCATTTGAAATTCAGCTACATAGTCATACACGGAGCTGTGTTGTTTTAGCTGTGCTAACTCTCTAAAGTGGAGTTCCGGATCAGTCCGATCAAATCTTTCTATGAGCCTTTGGCTGAATTCTTCCAACATGGTGATGGACCCATGCCCTTGAGTTACCATACCATAATACCATCACTCACGCGCCACTCCTTCCAAATGGAGTGACAAATTTTAGAGTTTCTTTCTCGTACATAGGGTTCAAAGACAAGTAGGTATCCAATTTTTGTAGCCATGACCTAGCTGAACACTTATTTGATCCATCATATGTGGGAATAATTATTTTCCCCAATAGATGTATGTCTCTCGTGGGCTGACCTTGTTGAGGTCTCCTTCATTTTTGTGTCCATTCCTCGTCTTCAATTCATAATACTATGTGAAAGACATCATTGCAGATTGTTGGTCCTAAAGCTTAATACTCTATATGAAACCGTTCCATATCATCCTCTACATGATATTAAGCTTCCCTTCTAATGGATATTCTTCTTCCCTTAGCAAAAACTTAGCTCTTTCATTGGCAAAAGAGCTGCCCTCTCTTGGATTCCCCTTGTTCTCAGTGTGAGCAACTTGATGCCCTCATAGGTCTTTGGAAGCTTCCGTACCATTAACTGCTGCAAGTATCTCATCTCATCAGTAGGGGGGTCTATGTTCCCACTCTCCCATGGTGTTTTTTGTTGTTGTTCTCCTTTGGTAATACTTGAAGCCTTCCTCACCGTTGTGCATTCAAATCTGAGTTCTTCTCACAAGTTGGGTTCTTATCTGTTGGCTAGATTTTCTGCATAGCATCAAACCTAGGCAGTCATGAGATAAATCTCCCCATTTAACCAAAGTGAGGCTCCCGTGTCGATTTGTCAATAAAAATGTGTTATTATCTATCGATTTTTTACTTTAACCACTTAGTTCATGAACCATAACTAAGAAGTTCTGCAACAAGTAAGCAGCTGTTCAAGAAAGGAAGTATTTTATAGAAGAAGGAAGTAAAGGAAATACAGAGAAGAAATGGGGAAGATGTGCATCCCAATTAGTAGATAGTAGAGCTAATTGCATGCACATAGAAGAAACTTAATAGATATGAACACAGAATTATAAAACAAAGGAAGCTCTAGATCTAGATCTAAAATAACACAGTTTATTAAGAGATCTAAGATTCAAAGCAAGAAACAAAGTACACCGTGACACAAAGTTCTCTAGAAACCTGCTCCTTTGTATTCCTTTGCTCCAAGTTGCTCTCAGGGGTTCAACACAAAGTCTAGAACACAAGATTGCTGCTTACAAATTCTGATTGATCATTAACCCGGAGGTTCTTCTCCTACTTATAGAATGTAGGAGGGAAAGTACAAATAGAAGACTCAAACTGAACTAAAGTATGAACAACAAGTAAAGATGACATTTGGCAATCATCCTCAACTAACTTCTTCTTAAGTGACACATGTATCACTTAACTAATAGAATGGTTCCACATGACTTCAAGTAATGGTTGCAAAACCAATAACTTAGAAGTTTTACAATTTCATCCGGGAACATAGAAAATAGAAGAAGAAAGAATAGAAGAAGTCATGCCAGCTGTAATGTTTACATCTTCTTCTTGTTCTGATATCTGATATACTTGTCGAACATATAATTCAACATCCTTCCATATGTTTTAGCCATCGCTTCCTTCTCTCGTCTCCGAATCAAGCAGAACCCTTCATTCAACACTTTGCTGCATGCTTCCACCTCTTCCAAACTCGGCCCAAACCTCGCAATGTCTGCCTGCAGCGCCACCAATCTACTGATAGAATTCATCGTGAAAGGCTTGGTAGCTTTATCAATTCTCTTTTGCACCATCAGAAGAGAACCTTCCAGGGAATCATGCACCTCGTTAGAAACAATCCGCACGTATGAAGTAACACCTCCGTCCACTCTTTCCTCAGTGAAAGAAATGATACTGTCTGGTAAATCTGATGTTCTACTCTCAAGCGCCTGCATCCTTTTCAGCAAAACTCTGCAGATCTCCAAACGGAAAGATACTGCAAACTCTACCTTCTCTTCTCGACCGATCCATCCGCACAATTTGTTCTCGCAACCAATACATCTCTAAGACTTGTTGATCTCGCCAAAATACTCAAAGTTACTCTCGCAATCGTATTCATGCCTTCTATGCTTTCCATCGCCGCTTTAGTTGATTTGTTGCATCGCTTCATAACCTTTAGGCGGGTTGGCACTTCCCCAAGTCAGCACAAGTGTTTGACGAATAATCAGATCCTTCCATTCGTCAATAGCCTTTACTTGATTGCTTGCATCTTCCATTTCCTGCATAAGATGATCACTCACCCGCTCTGAAATGGGCTGAATGGAAGGTTTAGCAACCTTGGCTATGATCTCACATAATTGAGATATTTGCTTCTGCAGCTCTTCTTTCTCCGCCTTTTCACTGTCAAGCCTAAGGAACAAAGCATCCATCAATGTCTGCGTGTCCTGCTTCAATCCTTCAGTGGTAGCTTGATTGAGTGGTATTTTGGTCACCGTCACATCTTCTGCCGTGAGCTCCTCTTCTATCTTTCCTTCCGCCGGAATTGATATCTCAAAGAAACTTCTCTCCCGAATCTCGATGATCAACCTAGAAGTTGCTTTAGCAACTTTAGGCCTTCTCGTCTCTTCTTCGCTCGATCCTCGAAGTAGCTGCAAGTCATGCTCATCTAAGGTCATCTCTACTCTTGCTTCCGGAACCAACTCAAAAGCTAACCATCCCGAGAAGTTACTTCTGGGAGTAAGAAGTCGCCGAGTGCACTACCATCTCCCGCTCCGCATCCTCTCCGCCGAAAGTGCCACAAAGTCATGGCTGCCATGTTCTCAAACATCCAAGGACAAAGCTCTTTCGAACTCCGTCATCTGCAACTTCAACATCTCCTCTAGAACGGGTGATGAACGAAGTGGCTGCGAAGAGAAAACGAACGCCGCGATTCATTGATGAAGGCATGGAAGCGTCCCCGTTGCCGCGTGCAATAGTTGGTGATCTTCTCGGTACCGGAGAAGCGAGTCAAAGTTATGGTCGTAGAAGTGGTATTCTCTTTCTCTTGAGATCTTCTCGTGTACTTTCAACTTCTCGACCTTCTCGCTTTCTCCTTCATGCTTTCGCTTGAGGGAATCTCCTACGCCGAAGTTGCCCGTGATTTGATTCATCAATACTTAATCAAGGCCAGTATCCCTTCGCCGCCAGCCTACTCAAGAATTCACCAACACACTCCGATCTTTCTTCAATGAATGGCAGCTGCAATGTTATCCTGCAAAGATAGCTTTATCTCCTCCCATTTGATGGTAAGTGTCAAGTACCACGCTCCCATCATCTTTAAGATCCGCAGTATCCGCGCTAGTCCAAAGTCGAACACTTGCTTTGCTGATAGCCTGCTGAAATCTTTCTTTCTAACCTCGTACTCACTTCTGCACTTCATCCAGAAATCTTCTAACGAAGGCACATGTGCGTACTCCTGGGAGATTGTCTTCCCGGCTACTCTAAATGGATCGAAGTTAAGCCGCGGCAGGAAGAACTCTTGCTCATACTCGGATAACATTTGCGCTTCCATCCCTCGAGCTCTGTGAATGCTGATGCAACTGTAATATCCCACAGTGATTGGGAAGAAGCCCGTAGACTTGTGCTGTTTCAACTGAAGGTCGTGTAACTCCACAAGTTGCTTGCTTTCACTCCACGGCGATCAATCTATCACTTTCGGATACCTAGGCATCTTTATAGGTTCTCCGTAAAAGCCCGTAACCCGAGGTATGTGAAATCTCGCAAACCGGATGAATAAACGCCAATCTTGACACTGCTTCCCGCTCTTCGCTACCCCGTGGGTCTTCAAGTCTTTGTCTAGCTCGCAGATGAAATCGTAGAAGTCATCGTTGATCACTTTGAAGTCCTCGCACGCAGTACGAGAAGTTGTGGGTAGCACTCAAAATGGGGTCCTTGGAAAGAACACCACATCTATCCAAATTGGAAAAGACACCTCGTGAAGCCGCAACATACACCAAGTACGAAGTCATCTTGAAGTCGAAAGTACACTTCACGCCCAAGTTGCTCACCGATGTTCACTGCTAATAATTTCCGACCAATTGATTATAGAATTAACCTTGTTGATTTCAATGGTCCCGATGAAAGCATACATCCATGTACGGAAAGTGTAGGCATTCGCCGCCCATTCAACCCGCATAGCAATTTGACGACATCATCTCGCCTCCCGCACCAAATTGGACCGTGGAAGAGTTCTCGGGAACTTTGAAGGGGATCTAGGCTTCTTCATGAACCGGCTGCTTCATTATGCTAACGCAATCAGCTCTGTTTCTCCCATCTACCGTCAAAGATCCCGAATGCTAATAGAAGTCACCACCTTTCGCACTGGAATCTTCAGACAATAATTGATGAACTCCGCATCCAAACGAATTATTGTCTTTCCCGCAACATCACGCACTGATCTAGATGAAGGATGATAAGATCTAGCACACTCCATCACGAACTCTGGCAATTGGGCTGTATATGGGAAAGCTGCAGCTCGGATAATTCCGCTACTTTTGACCGCACGCATGAGTGAAGTCTTTCCCGCTCTGGATCTATCAATCAAATCAGAAAGAGGTTCTGGGCCTAGATCCGTGTCTCCTATGTCTGCAAGTTTGGAAGCGATGCATGAATCCATCATGCTCTCTTTTTCATCTCCTTTTGCCATGGCTTTGTCTATCTTCGTCTGAATAATTCTTTTTCTTCTAACTTGGTTGGATTTCTTCAATACAAAAGTGCGATGTGGACAATTCTTCGATTCGAGGATATTTGCAATGTAGTGGACATTGATAAAAACTCTTTTTCTTTTGTAAAGCACCTGTAATGAATTCTTGCAATTTATTCAGACAAAAATGGCCACCGAGCATGAATAGTGAATTTAAATTATAAAAATCTGCACTTTTCAAGCCTGCTGCCCCAAAAATTGGTGTTTAATTTGCACATAAAGAGAGCATGAATCCTTTCAATCAACACCTGAGCTCCTGTAACACCTGTGAAAACAACTATGCAGACAAAGATCAACCTCCTCCAAAGCATGCGCCAAATTTGGAAGCTTTTAGCCTTGTTAGCACTTTGTCTCGAACAAAATCCTCCCTCCAATGGGGTGCACTTTTCCTCCTGGCTGCAATTCTTTACCTGTGAATTAAATTATTCACCCATATGGCTGCCCATGCTTATATAACCTTCACAATTCTATAATTAATAATTGCCCTAACAATTAAAGGCAATTAATTAATTAAAAATCATGCTTTTCTCTTTTTAAAAATAGCATGTTTAAGGACAGCCATCCAATAAATTAAATTAATCCAATTTAATCCTTCACACAAAGACTTCACTCAAGCTCCACAAAGGTGCTTTGACCATAGCCACGAAAATAGAAATTAATTTAATGTTTTAATGTCTTAAAAATATTAAATAATAACCAAATGGGGCGCACTTTTTGAGAGGAAGAGGGCAGCCATTAAATAAATTAAATTTAATGCATTTAACTCCTTTCTTTTATTCCATCTTTGACTTGTTGACCTCCTCCAAGCTTGGCGCACTTTTTTGAGAAGAAAGATTAATAAAAATAATTAAATTTAATTATTTTAATCTCTCACCAAAGGGGGCGACTTTTTTGCACATGTAATTCTATTTTTAAGAATTTTTTCATAATGGGATTCTTTACTGCCGGATAGGCACCAAAATCTCGTGATCCACTTAAGTGATTTGACTTTGACAATGAGATTACCCCCTGTAAGGCGTGCACTAAAATTCCATGATTTCACTTAAGTCACTTTCCTTTTATTATATCATGGGAATTTTTACCTCGCAAGGCAGTAATAAATTCCCACCGCTCAGCCTCTATTTTTCCCACTCGCAGCTTAAGTGACTTTTATAACACGGGAAAAGTACCTGCTGGGCAGTGTATACAATTCCCCCCGCCTCACGGCTTCCATTTTTTCCATCGCAACTTAAATCCTTTGTTTTCCAAAATGCGCCCATCCCCCGCGCAGGGGCTTTTCTGGTGCACGACTTCGCTTTTTCCCAGTGATCCCCACTCGATGACGACTTCCTCCGGCATAATGTGCGTGTATGTTTTCCAGCTGCTCCAGGCCAAAAATCGGGCTTACCCGGCAAAGGAATTGCTCCAGAGAAATTTCACAGAAAACAAAACGGGACACCACAAAAACACGAAAAATTGCCAAAAGTTACAAATAAAGCCCAAAACTTAAAATAAGTTAAAATCCTTCTGGCACATAGGAATAATAACATATTTGCTCATAATAGAGTTAAAACCGAGCGCAAATAGCCTCATACGGGGCTCAAAATAATTAAATACAAATTTTCCGCAGACAAATCCCGATGACAGAATATAACAATTTTGGGCATCTGGGTATTTGGCGAAAAAGGCTAATATGGCTCTTTGGGAATATCTTGACGCAATACAAGAACTTTCAGGCAATAAAAACAACAAACGACCCATTATTTTAAAAGTACGAAATTTTTTCGGATAGGGTAGTCACAAATTTCGTGGTGAAATCGAGTGACACCATTAGTTCCGTCTGTGGACATCTTTTTCTCTTATCGTAATGACAAAGGAAAAAATGAGATCCCAACATCTCTGGTTTCGTATCTTGTCCTTTGGGCACGGGTCGCAAACAAAAACAGCACAACACAACACAGACAAAAACACAACAAAACAAAGAAAAACAAACAAAGATTTATTTATGTACATACAGGTTTTACCCTGCTTCTCATGTCCGGAACAACTTCAAGTGTTGCCCATCAAAGGCAACGGAATTCAACTCCATCCTGATGAGCAAGAATGAAGCTATTTGCTCCGCGATCTTTTTGATCACAAAAGACCTTTTCCATAGTGAATCGAACTTTCCATGCATGCCTTTTGTTTCTCTTCTTTTGTCCCATAGAAGGACCCAGTCATTGACTTCAAATTTCCTTTCCCTGGCTTTTTTGTCGAAGATGACTTTCACCTTCCTTTGATGCTCTGTCAACCTATCTCGCAACATGAGTTTGTACTTCCCTCGCCTAATCAGTACATGATTCTTTTATCAATAGCATCCGTGAATGTGGAATCCTCCAGGGCTTTAGAAAGTCGTAGGGCAGGCAATTCCAAGGTGAGAGGAAGCTCTGTGTCTCTACCATATAGTAGTTGAAAAGGGGACATGCCTATCGCCCTCTTTGGTGTGATCCTATCGGCCCATAATGCATCAAACAACTTTTTATGCCAAGTCCTTCGATTCTTTGTTACAAGCTTGCGCACGATAGTTACCAAGTTTTTATTACTAGATTCACTTGACCATTCCTCTTGTGGATAGTAGTTTGAAGAATGAACCAACTGGATCCCATAAGTGTAGCAGAATTCCACCAACTCCTCAGAAGAAAGATTCGGAGCGTTGTCTGCTACAATTTTGCTGGGCACGCCAAACCTGACAATAATATTTTCTTTTATAAAATTGCACACTTCGGCGGAAGTGGCGTTCTTCACAGGAATAGCTTCTACCCACTTACTGAAATAATCAGTAGTTGTTAGAATGTAATGATGACTGGCACTGGAAGCCGGGTTAAGCATTCCAATAAAATCCATTCCCCACTGTTGGAAAGGTTCTTCAATCACAATGGGTTTTAGAGGTAATGTAGGCAATTTCACACGCCCAACAAAATGTTGGCATGCTTGACACTTAGCTACCCATTCTGTAGTATCTTGAAAAAGGGTGGGCCAGTAATACCTTGCTCTAAGGATCTTGTGTGCGGTGACTCGGCCTGAGAAATGACCACCGCAAGCCATGTCATGAAACTGTTGTAGTAGCTGATCCTGTTGAGCCTTGTCCACGCATCTGAGAAATACACCATCAATTCCTCTTTTGTACAAACCATTATCCCAAAGAACAAAATCTTTGGATTTAAGTTTGATTGTTCGCTTTCTTTTCTCGGAAAGTTGATCCGGGCATTCTCCATACGCCGAAAGTAAGCAATGTTACTTGTACTCACTCCTCTACCGATCTATAAAAGTACTCGCAGTAAATCTTCATCTATCCCATCCCGATCCGCTTCTGTGTGCATAGATGCTTTCATCTCCGTCATTAATTCACACAGACCTCTTCCTCGGACTAGCTTTGTTGGTTTAATATCCAGGTCATATTCTTGAACTTTTGTCACCCATGTGCCTCTCAATAATCCTAACTCTTGCTGAGTAAGAATGGATTTAACTGTAGTATCTGGAACCAAAACCACCGTGTGTGAGGAAAGAATATAATACCTGAATGCTTTGCACGCCTTCACCACTGCATATGCGTGCTTTTCCATTGGAGTGTATTTCAACTCATAGGCTTTAAGAGGCGTACTCATGAAAGCAATAGGAGCTTCTGCATCCTCTTGATTTTTCTGCATCAGAATTGCTGACATGGTGTGTTCGGAAGAATAACAATAAAGAATAAATTCTTTACTGAAGTCGGGTGAAACCAAGACTGGAGCTTTCGACAGGGCCTCTTTGATTTTCTCGAAAGCTTCCTTCCCTTCGCTGCTCCATTTAAAATCTTGTGTCTTCTTCATCATATTCGAAATATGACGGGTTAGCTCAGCAAAGTCAGGAATGAATCTTCTGAGAAAATTCACTTTTCCAAAGAAAGAGTGAACTCCTTTTTTGGATGTGGGCAAAGGCAATGTCTGAATGGATTTGACACGCTCTGGATCTATCTTTGTTCCTTCTTTGGAAACAATGTGCCCAAGCAGCTTTCCTTCTACAACAAGAAAGATGGATTTCTTAGGATTCAAAGAAATACCATGCTTGCGGCATTATATGAAGACCTCTTCCAAGTTTGAAATATGCGTGCTTCTATCTTTGGAAAAGATCACAAATCATCCAGTACACAACTATGCTTATATCTTTGAGATGAGCAAAGGCTAGATCCATAGCTCTTTGAAATGTAGCACCAGCATTAATCAGGCCAAACGGCATCTTCTGGTTATGCGAAGGTTCCCAAGGTGTGATGAACGCCGTTTTTGTATTGATCTTCCTCGGCCACCTTGACTTGATTGTAGCCTGAGAAGCCATCAAGCATGGAAAGCATCTCAGATCCAGTGACCACCTGCAGAGTGTGATCCATGATGGGGATGGGGTAGTTGTCCTTCAATGAAGCTTGATTAAGGTTGCGGAAATCCACGCACAGCCTAATCTCGCCACTCTTCTTCCTTACAGGAACTATGTTGGCCAACCATTTGGAATGGTGTATGGGATAGATAATCTTTGCATCTAACAACTTCCGGATTTCCGCAAAGATGGTTCCTGAAATGGTAGGGTTGTGCCGCCGCAGCTTCTGCTTGAAAGGCTTCTGTTCTGGTTTAAGTGGGATGTAGTGTTGAACTTCCGCAGGCTGATATGTTTTTAGATCCTGCAGACCAGCAAAAACATCCATGTATTTCTTAAGAAGCTTAGTGAAAGCTTCCTTTTCACTTCTCTCCGAACAACACTTACCTAGATTTACTAATTTGGGATCATCACGCTCCCCCAAATTTAGTAATTGTGTGTCGGAGGAAGAGCCTTCCTCATTTTCTTCATTTTTCTTAAGCATCCGATCATGCTTATCAAACATTTCCTCAAGAGATACCAAGCCTTTGGGAATTTTATTTCCTTTAGCTGGATAATCTTCTCGACCTCCCGAGACGTCGCATCCATTTCTCCGACAAAGGGTCTCGCCTTTAGGAGGTGAATTGCTTCCTCATAGTAGATTTCTTCAAAGTTGTCTTTCTCGTTGGAGAAACGCAGCAACTGTGTGTCATCGTTGAAAACTCGCCATCATTGGACGCTTGTCAGAACCTTTGGCGAAAAACCATTTCCACTTTGTAGTCTCCCCGCCTAAAGAATGCAGGGGCTGATCCGGATTCAACAAGGCTGCAGTCATCATGAGTGAATCAGCTCTTGAATTTTGTTCTCTCGGAATGTAAGATACCGAGAAAGCTGAAAATCCAGGATAAAGCAGAGTAGACCCGATCTCTCGTAGTGCTGTAGTTTGTCTTTTTTTTGACTTGATAGAGGCCCCTTATCTCGCTTCTACAATCAACTCAAGATCTCCTCTTGCATGTAATAATTTGATTCCCGTTGTTCTTGCCGCTCCATGCCTAACAACAATGCTTCATACTCACCGTATTGTTAGTATTTTCGAACATCAATTTAAAGGAGTGCGCATGCACCTTCCCTTCGTGAGAGATAAGAACAACGCCTGCGCGCTGGATCCAAATGAACAAGAGCTGCCATCAAATTCCGTAGTCCAAATCTTGTTATCAATTTGATGTGATTCTCGAATCACCGGTTGAATTTCTTCTTTATCCATTTCAAGATAATAGACTCCGTGATCCGATTCCTGAAACAAGATCTGAGATCTAGGATCCTCGATTTTGATACATGTATTTTGGATTTCTTCTCGTGTTCCAAACTTTTCGATTTACTCCTTTGATTGGTATGTGCGCACAAGACCAATCCATCTTGACTTCTCCACCCAAATCTTTGCAAAAATTTCTACTCAACAAAGATGCCATAAGAGACTGGAATGTCTGCTACAAGGATAGTCATTTTCAGTCTTTTATCTGGAAAGGAAGCAAGTACTGCCTGCGCATCTTTGATTTGCCCCACAAGAGGGACTTGCCTTTCCATGGAATAACATCTTCCAATGGTTTTTGTCAATGTAAGACCCAAGGCATCAGCAACTTTGGCAGGCATGACGTTGTTTAAGCTCCGTAATCCAAGATGCAATTGCTTAGCTTATGTCCGTTGATGAGCAAAGACACATAGAATGGCTCAATCCTTTCTGATGTAGCAGGAGAAGGGGTGGAAGGAGAAGAACTTGCAGCAACATTATTTGAAGGTGGAGTAATCTTTGGACTTGACAAGATACCCCGTGAATTATTGTTTGTTGGGCTGGGACCATTACTTTGCACATATTTGACCAATCTATTCAGCTGATCAGGAAATGCCCTCAAATACTTAGCTTCTGACATTTGGACCTTGTTTCTCTTGATGTGATCAATTATGTCAAAAGCTTGACTTGCTTCAGCAGGATGTGCGTTGGTTCTTTGCTGTGAATTGAAAGAATTTGAATATTTATCCTTGGGTGCTAATGAAGAAGGAAGAGTGCTACCTCTTTTCAAGATAGTAACATCCGGGCCAGGATCTTCTCTTTCGGCCGCTTGTGGATGCTTCGGCATTTTGGCGCGCTCGAGACCTCAGAACACAAAGAAAAGTCAGACCATCGAATCTTCAAAAGATTCATAATAGCCATCATCAGATTCATAGTCCAGGTAACCAATATTGGAGTCGCCAGCGGGATCTATAAAGTCTTCATCATCGAATGATTCATCAATGCCGAGATCCTCTTCATTAGTTTCCAAGTTATTCCTTGGAGCAGCTTCTATTGCCAAACGTTGTGGTGCAGCAGCAAGTCTGTTTCGATTTTGATTTTGATTTTGACCATTGAAGGTCCTAGTAGGAGCTAATCTTGAGGGGGTTGCATTCCCTGCTTGAGAGATCTGCTTCTTGATCTGCAGCATGTCATTAGCCAATTTCTGCAAGAAAGGATCAAGTACTTGCAGAAGCGCCATCACCTTTGTGAGATGGTTGTTTAAGTTTTCCAGCCATGATCAAGTCATCCTCAACCTCCACGGCAGCATTTTGTGCTTCCAGCAGATTTACAGGTCTTGCCCTTCTTAGCTGATATCCAACTTCAGGCAATAGAGCGTTTATAAAAACGCCTTTTGATTTTCCTCGCTCAATGCGGCGGAAGGGGATTTTATACAAAATCCTTTGAACCTCGCAATAAAGTCCCGCATGTTCCGCTTTGCTCTTTCTTCAATCAAGGCTATTGGGTGATCAACGTAAGCCCCTCTCTCGCAGCTTGAATCTTTTCGAAAATTGCTCACGCATAGTTGTCCAGGGGCTGGTTATGGTGCCAGAGCCACCTGATAGAACCATTCTCCAAATAAGTCGTGTAGAGTCTCAATGAATAGCCCGACCGAGACATCTTCATGCTCCACCGCAAGCACACCACAAGATATGAAAAGGTCACCAAATGATCATCCGGTTTTGCTTTCCATCTCCAAAGAATTTTGGAAAATTCTTTCTGATCCCTTTGGCAAGCTCATGCATAGGTGGAGCCAAGTTGAGAGGTCCAAAAGCCGCCCCATGGAATGTACAATTTGGTGCGCCATGTTAACTTGAGCATGTCTCCTCCTTGTGTAGACTTGATAGACTTGATGGATAATTCCAGCCGGATTATGCTAAATATGATCCGGATCTCGGATGGGTGTGTACTCTCCTTCCCGGTGAGAGACTAGATCTGCGGCTTCTAACTTGAGGAGGATGATTGAAATTGAATTGCTCCCCGCAATAAAGAAATGATCGGTCCTTCCTCGCGCCTTCACGGATCGGGTGAATGGACGTTCAGCCAAAGTTGAGATTTGTATGGAAAACACTGATCTTCAATAAAAGCTTTGATTTGCAAAGATAGTTGTTCCCAAATGAGTCGCTAAAATCGTTGGCTAGATTTTCTGCATAAGATCAAACCTAGGTAGTCATGAGATAAATCTCCTCATTTAACCGGTGAGGCTCCCGTGTCGATTTGTCAATAAAAATGTGTTATTATCTATCGTGGGTTTTACTTTAACCACTTAGTTCATGAACCATAACTAAGAAGTTCTCGCAACAAGTAAGTTAACTGCTCAAGAAAGGAAGTATTTTATAGAAGAAGGAAGTAAAGGAAATACAGAGAAGAAATGGGAAGATGTGCATCCCAATTAGTAGATAAAGAGAACTAATTGCTTGCACATAGAAGAAACTTAATAGATATGAACACAGAATTATAAAACAAAGGAAGCGCTACATCTAGATCTAAAATAACACAAAGTTTATTAAGAGATCTAAGATTCAAAGCAAGAAACAAAGTACACCGTGACACAAAGTTCTCTGAAACCGCTCCTTTGTATTCCTTTGCTCCAAGTTGCTCTCGTGGGTTCAAAGACAAAGTCTAGAACACAAGATTGCTGCTTATAAATTCTCGATTGATCATTAACCGAGGTTCTTCTCCTACTTATAGAATGTAGGAGGGAAAGTACAAATAGAAGACTCAAACTCAACTAAAGTATGAACAACAAGTAAAGATGACATTTGCAATCATCCTCAACTAACTTCTTCTTAAGTGACACATGTATCACTCAACTAATAGAATGGTTCCACATGACTTCAAGTAATGGTCAAAACCAATAACTTAGAAGTTTTACAATTTCATCCTAGAACATAGAAAATAGAAGAAGAAAGAATAGATGAAGTCATGCCACCGTGTAACGCTTTACATTTTCTTTTGTTCTCGATATCCGATATACTTGTCAAACATATAATTCAACATCCTTCCATCTGCTTTTAGCCATGCGCTTCCTTCTCTCGTCCCGAATCAGCAGCAGAACCCTTCATTCAACACTTTTTGCATGCTTCCACCTCTTCCAAACTCGCCCAAACCTCGCAATGTTTGCCATGCAGCGCGCCACACCCGATCTATCGATAGAATTCATCGTGAAAGGCTTGTAGCTTTATCAATTCTCTTTTCGCACCATCGAAGAGAACCTTCCAGGAATCATGCACCTCGTCGAAACAATCCGCACGTATGAAGTAACACCTCCGTCTACTCTTTCCTCGGTGAAAGAAATGATACTGCTTGGTAAATCTGATGTTCTACTCTCAAGCGCTGCATCCTTTTCAAGAAAACTCGCAGATCTCCAAATGGAAAGATACCGCAAACTCTAAATGCTTCCCTTCTCGACCGATCCATCCAGCACAATTTGTTCTCGCAACCAATACATCTCTCGGCAGCTTGATCTCGGCCAAAATACTCAAAGTTACTCTCAAATCCGTATTCATGCCTTCTATGCTTTCCATCGCTTGCTTTAGTTGATTTGTTACATCGCTCATAACCTTTAGGCGGGTCAGGCACTTCCCCAGTCAGCACGTAAGCTTGACGAATAATCGATCCTTCCATTCGTCACAATAGCCTTTACTTGATTGCTTGTATCTTCCATTTCCTACATAAGATGATCACTCACCGCTCAAATGGGTGAATGGAAGGTTTAGCAACCTTGGCTATGATCTCACATAATTGAGATATTTGCTTCGCAGCTCTTCTTTCTCCGCCTTTTCACCGCCAAGCCTAAGGACAAAGCATCCATCAATGTCTCGCGTGTCTCGCTTCAATCCTTCAAAGGTAGCTTGACCGAGTGGTATTTTGGTCACCGTCACATCTTCTCGCCGTGAGCTCCTCTTCTATCTTTCCTTCGCCGGAATTGATATCTCAAAGAAACTTCTCTCCCGAATCCTCGATGATCAACCTAGAAGTTGCTTTAGCAACTTTAGGCCTTCTCCTCTTCTCCGATCCCTCGAAGTAGGCTGCAAGTCATGCTCCTCTAAGGTCATCTCTACTCTTGCTTCCGAACCAACCGCAAAGCTAACCATCCCGAGAAGTTACTTCTCGGGGAGTAAGAAGTCGCTGAGTGCACTACCATCTCCCGCTCTGCATCCTCTCCGTCAGAAAGTGCCACAGTGTCATGGCTGCCATCTTCTGAAACATCCAAGGACAAAGCTCTTTTCAACTCACATCTCGCAACTTCAACATCTCCTCCGAACGGGTGATGAATGAAGTGGCTGCGGAGAGAAAACGAACGCCGCCAGATTCAATGAAGGCATGGAAGCGCCCTGTCATACGGTGCAATAGTTGGTGATCTTCTGGTACCGGAGAAGTCGGAGTCAAAGCTATGGTCGTAGAAGTGGTATTCTCTTTCTCTTGAGATCTTCTCGTACTTTCAACTTCTCGACCTTCTCGCGCTTTCTCCTTCATGCTTTCGCTTGAGGGAATCTCCTACGCCGAAGTTGCCGTGATTTGATTCATCAATACTTCATCAAGGCAAGATCCCTTCATCGCAAGCCCGATTCAAGAATTCACCAACACACCTCCAGATCTTTCTTCAATCAATGGCACTTCTGCAATGTTATCCTCAAGTAATAGCTTTATCTCCTCCCATTTGATGGTAAGTGTCAAGTACCACGTTCCCATCATCTTTAAGATCCACAGTATCCGCGCTAGTCCAAAGTCGAACACTTGCTTTCTTGATAGCTCGCTGAAATCTTTCTTTCTAACCTCGTACTCACTTCGCACTTCATCCGTAAATCTTCTAACGAAGGCACATGTGCGTACTCTGGAGATTGTCTTCCGGCTACTCCAAATGGATCGGGTTAAGCCGCAGCAGGAAGAACTCTTGCTCATACTCGGATAACATTTGCGCTTCCATCCTCGAGCTCGTGAATGCCGATGCAACCGTAATATCCCACGCTGATTGGGAAGAAGCCCGTAGACTTGTGCCGCTTCAATCAAGGTCGTGGTAACTCCACAAGTTGCCTCTTCACTCCATGGCGATCAATCTATCACTCGATACCCGGGCATCTTTATAGGTTCTCCGTAAAAGCCCGTAACCCCGAGGTATGTGAAATCTGCAACCGGATGAATAAACTCGCCAATCTTGACACTGCTTCCCACGCTTCCTCGCTACCCCGTGGGTCTTCAAGTCTTTGTCAGCCGCAGATGAAATCGTAGAAGAAGTCATCGCTGATCACTTTGAAGTCCTCGCACGCAGTAGTACAAGTCAGTGGGTAGCACTCAAAATGGGGTCCTCGAAAGAACACCACATCTATCCAAATTGGAAAAGACAACCTGTGAAGCCGCAACATACACCAAGTACGAAGTCATCTTGAAGCCGAAAGTACGCTTCACGCCCGGGTTGCTCACCGATGTCAGCTGCTAATAATTTCCACCAATTGATTATAAAATTAACCTTGTTGATTTCAATGGTCCCGATGAAAGCATACATCCATGTACGGAAAGTGTAGGCATTCGCTTCGCCATTCAACCCGCATAGCAATTTGACGACATCATCTCGCCTCCCGCACTAAATTGACCGTGGAAGAGTTCTCGAACTTTGAAGGGGATCTAGGCTTCTTCATGAACCGGCCGTTTTCATTATGCTAACGCAATCAGCCTGTGTTTCTCCCATCTACCGCAAAGATCTCGAATGCTAATAGAAGTCACCACCTTTCGCACTCGAATCTTCGTACAATAATTGATGAACTTCGATCCAAACGAATTATTGTCTTTCCCGCAACATCACGCACCGATCTAGATGAAGGATGATAAGATCTAGCACACTCCATCACGAACTCGCAATTGGGTCAGAGGCATGGGAAAGCTGCAGCTGGATAATTCCGCTACTTTTGACCGCACGCACGAGTGAAGTCTTTCCCGCCTGGATCTATCAATCAAATCGTAAAGAGGTTCTCGGGCCTAGATCCGTGTCTCCTATGTCTCGCAAGTTTGGAAGCGATGCATGAATCCATCATGCTCTCTTTTTCATCTCCTTTTGCCATGGCTTTGTCTATCTTCGTCTAATAATTCTTTTTCTTCTAACTTGGTTGGATTTCTTCAATACCGTGCAGTATGTGACAATTCTTCGATTCGAGGATATTTGCAATGTAGTGACATTGATAAAAACTCTTTTCTTTTCAGAAAGCACCAGTAATGAATTCTTGCAATTTATTCAGACAAAAATGGCCACCGGAGCATGAATAGTGAATTTAAATTATAAAAATCTGCACTTTTCAAGCCTGCTGCCCCAAAAATTGGTGTTTAATTTGCACATAAAGAGAGCATGAATCCTTTCAATCAACACCTGAGCTCCTGTAACACCTGTGAAAACAACTATGCAGACAAAGATCAACCTCCTCCAAAGCATGCGCCAAATCTGGAAGCTTTTAGCCTTGTTAGCACTTTGTCTGAACAAAATCCTTCCTCTAATGGGGGTGCACTTTTCCTCCTGGCTGCAATTCTTTACCTGTGAATTAAATTATTCACCCATATGGCTGCCCATGCTTATATAACCTTCACAATTCTATAATTAATAATTGCCCTAACAATTAAAGGCAATTAATTAATTAAAAATCATGCTTTTCTCTTTTAAAAATAGCATGTTTAAGGACAGCCATCCAATAAATTAAATTAATCCAATTTAATCCTTCACACAGCACTTCACTCAAGCTCCACAGTGTGCTTTGACCATAGCCACTGAAAATAGAAATTAATTTAATGTTTTAATGTCTTAAAAAATATTAAATAATAACCAAATGGGGCGCACTTTTTGAGAGGAAGAGGGCAGCCATTAAATAAATTAAATTTAATGCATTTAACTCCTTTCTTTTATTCCATCTTTGACTTGTTGACCTCCTCCAAGCTTGGGCGCACTTTTTGAGAAGAAAGATTAATAAAAATAATCAAATTTAATCATTTTAATCTCTCACCAAAGGGGGCGCACTTTTTTGCACATGTAATTCTATTTTTAAGAATTTTTTCATAATGGGATTCTTTACCTTGCCAAGCAGGCACCAAAATCCCGTGATCCACTTAAGTGATTTGACTTTGACAATGGGATTATTTACCCTACAAGGCAGGCACTAAAATCCCATGATTTCACTTAAGTCACTTTCCTTTTATTATATCATGGGAATTTTTACCCTGCAAGGCAGGCAATAAATTCCCACCTGCCTGCAGCCTCTATTTTTCCCACTGCAGCTTAAGTGACTTTTATAACACGGGAAAAAGTACCCTGCCAGGCAGGTATACAATTCCCACCCTGCCTACGGCTTATATTTTTTCCATCGTAGCTTAAATCCTTTGTTTTCCAAAAATGCGCCCATCCCCGCAGGGGCTTTTCTGTGCACGACTTCACTTTTTCCCTGATCCGCACTCATGACGACTTCCTCCGGGCATAATGTGCGTGTATGTTTTCCACCGCTCCAGCCAAAATCGGGCTTACCCGTGAAGGAATTGCTCTCCAGAGAAATTTCACACGTAAAACAAAACGGAGACCACAAAAACACGAAAAATTGTCAAAAGTTACAAATAAAGCCCAAAACTTAAAATAAGTTAAAATCCTTCCGCACATAGGAATAATAACATATTTGCTCATAATAGAGTTAAAACCGAGCGCAAATAGCCTCATACGGGGCTCAAAATAATTAAATACAAATTTTCCGCAGACAAATCCCGATGACAGAATATAACAATTTTGGGCATCTGGGTATTTGGCGAAAAAGACTAATATGGCTCTTTGGGAATATCTTGATGCAATACAAGAACTTTCAGGCAATAAAAACAACAAACGACCCATTATTTTAAAAGTACGAAAATTTTTCGGATAGGGTAGTCACAGATTTCAGGGTGAAATCTGAATGACACCATTATCCAAAATTATGACAACATTCTGATTTTTATTTAAAACCCTTACAAAAAAATACAGCAATCTGAAATATTCCTTTATTCATCAAATAGCCACAAAAGAGCAATATCCGTAAGGCCCGTAGGGGGTCTATGTTCCCGCTCTCCCATGGCGTTTTTTGCTGGTGTTCTCCTTTGGTAATACTTGAAGCCTTCCTCACCGTTGTGCATTCAAATCTGAGTTCTTCTCACAAGTTGGGTTCTTATCCAAAATTATGACAACATTCTGATTTTTATTTAAAACCCTTACAAAAAAATACAACAATCTGAAATATTCCGTTATTCATCAAATAGCCACAAAAGAGTAATACCTTGAAGGCCCAAAACATTTACAAACCCTTTTTGGCACATCTACATGCAAGAAAATAAATTTTTCACCAAGATTTGAAGTTATTTTTATTTATTTTGCAGCTGGGAATGAAAGATAAAAACAACAGACCGTTTATTACAAAAGATGAAGATTGGTAAGCTGGAAATGATGCCCTAGGGCGGATTTAGGGTTGGTGCGAGCCCTAGCACTAGAACACACCTTGTTACAGCTGAAATGGCCTCCTATATGGTTTGTTCAGCCTCCTTAGCCATTTGCCCAACCCTAGAAATGTGTGCAAACTGCCCAAAACACTGCCCCAAGCAAATCTCAGCTGATTGGTGGCTGTTTTAGCACAAGAAACTTTGAAAATCTGATTTGCAAATGATGCTCGACCCAACAATCTCTAAAGTCACCCTAAAACTATGCCCTAGTTCTGAATATCTGCTTTTAAGCTCTAGAAATCTGACCTTTAGCTCAAATGTGATCTCCATATGAGACCACCCAAGAGAAATTGAGGGTTTTTATCCCCAAAATTTGATTACTAATGAGGGTTTTCGTCCTCAATAGCAGAAAGTTGAAGCAACAAGCTCAAACTCTCCAAGTGAAATGACGGAATGACAAGAGGTGTCCCTAAATGAACCCCCTCACCTCCTTTTATACTTTTCTGTTTCTATTTTCCAAGTGGGGCGCTCCATGTGGGACTATTACACTTTAATTAATAAAGTGACTCTTATTTTCTATTTTAGCGTTAAGTCACTTAAAAGGAAGTCCCCTTTAATTTTAATAATAATAATAACATAAGTTGCCTTTATAATATTACTTTTTGGCCAACTTAGCTATATTATTACCTTATTTCCCTTTTCTCTACCCCTTTAGCTTGTGGAAAATAGCTGGATAGGTTAAGGGTCCTCCTAGTGAACTAGCTTTGAGAAGGGACATTACACGATCATACTTGCACAAGTAATCACAAAACTACTAGTACCTAACAAAGAACACTTGTTTAATCTATTCTTCACTCGACTTTACTTTGTTTTAAACCAAGTTCTCATTCTTACATTCATGGGCATTTTATAAAATAACATTATAATGCTTTTAAGACTTGCACATTACAACTTTCAATTAATTCACAAATGAACTAATTGAAGTCACCTTATGAATTTTAATTAAATTAATCAATTTAAAGGAATAATCATTAAGGTGCACTTTGGACCTATTTTGCCAAGAAACGAAAAAGGGTACAAGTATGGATGTGGGTTTGAAATGTGGAAACACCAATTTTCAAAAACCTTTGGGTACGAAATGACATAGAAACAACCATACGATACATATATTGTAGACACTCAATACATGTATGTATGTATGTATGTGGGTCTTAAACGATGAAATTAAGTCTTCATGGTGTAAGTCCTTGTTTGTTACTCTTTGATTGCTTATGTTTTGATTTATGATTTCCCGATGAAAGTTCATGTTTTTGTGCCGTGACACAAAGATTTTTGGCTTTTCCATTGTTTATCCGACTTTTGTTGACATTTTTCCAAGATCAGTATTGATGGTCAAAACCATACTATGGTCTTGATTAAGATGTCTGATCTTGACCCTTTTGAGTTTTGGGTCCTTTCTGCCTGTTGGGTCTCTTTGTCATTGTTTCCTATTTTGCATCTTATGTTTTTGATTGGCTTTGTGCGCCATTAAGATTCAAATTTCAAAGTGATAGACTCCTATATATACTGGTTCACCGTAAACATTTATTATCTAGCAAACACCTATTTATGTACCAAATACTAAGCTAATGAAGCAAGAGTACAATTTTCATACTGCATATCACAACCGAGGAGGGCATAAATCTGCTTTGCATACCTGCACAAGGGTTTCATAGGAGCAAAGTAACATAGCTTATTATTAGTGGGGAAGCATGAGGGCAAAGCTAGGTCAAGGGTTTTGGATTGCATGTATGTTTGCACAACGCGCTAGGAGAGCTACATTGAGTTTGAAATGTAGTGCAACGCTTGGTGACCGCTGAGGCCAGCCAGCCTCAAGTAGTTGTATCTTTATTTATGGATCTAATGAGTGCTTGAGGTTCTTGCAAGAAGCTAGGTTTGTTTTGCAGGTACAAGAGCGAGAATTAGGGTTATAGGCAAGGGTACTTGGGGACGCGTCCCCTGCCCTTTTGACGATGTAACCGCACTTTGGGGATTTCCGGGGACTCGAGGACTCCTCGAAAACATTCCCCTCTCGTCCCCTAACTTGTGTTATAGCTTGGGGCTGTCCCAAAACTCCTTGGGATGCCAAAGAAAATAGTGGATAATTGGACGCCCCCGGACGGACAGGGACATCAAAGATGTCACTTGACCATCCGTGGATGTCTAATTGCCCTGTCCAAAAATGCGCAGATTGCATTAAAAATTGCCAAACCTTTAACAAATTTGCATAATATCATGTCATCTGCCCACCCCAACCCCCACGCCCCCACCACGTATTTAAGCCCTAAAAACATTAAACACCCTATTCTATTGTCCTTAACATATTATTATCATTTCACTTTCAAAGTTTCAGCCAAAGGAGAACTCAGAATTGCATCAACAAGCTTGGAGTTTGGAGGGAAAATTTTTAATAATATTTGGCATGTTTGCAGATAGGGTTTCAACAGGGCATAACAGCTGTAGATTGTAGATCTGTCTACATATCGTACTTGTAGCCTCTCGACCTTTTCATTTTGATGTATTACAATATTATGTGCATACTATATGGTAATATGAATATGCACATTGGTAATGAACATTGAAAACTCAAATTGAAATGATTAGACATTGATAAGTTAATTAAAATTTGTTTATCGACTCATGTGAATTCTCAATTCAGCTATGATGTTTCATCATATGGTTCTATAATGTATATGAATGATTGCCTTATAGTTATATATGAATTACTGAAAATTTCTATATTTTTAAATTTTTTTCTCTATTTTCAAAATTACCATCCGCTAAAAAAGGCCTCCCGTCCCCTACCGTCTTAGAAACATGTTCCCCGTTTCTTGCTGATCCTGCCTTGGAAAGTTGGTGTAACATAGGTTATAGGTGAATTTGAACATTTAAAAGTGTGATACATGTGACAACAAAGCAACCCCCCCAAAATCAGAAATTTGTGAACTATCAGTCCAAGATAGTAGAATATGGTTAGGTTGTAGAATCCGGTCTTGAACATTCCTATGGTCTTGACCTTTCATGAATTTGACAAGAAACAGTTGATCTGGGTTCACTCAAAACTCTTCATACATCTCAGATCTGACAACAAGAAAGTATGAAAGTGATCCAAATTAGGTAAGTCATTCTTCTAATCCTAGTTCCATTTATAATTTCTGTATCAGTTCGACATGCTTGCAAATAACCTAGTTTCCATTGTATTGCTGTAAATAATTGTATTATTTTATGCCCTGTAACATATAATATTCAATCCTAATTAAATCAATTGAATTTATCTATTGCAATTAATTTAGGGTTGATACATTTTGGTGAACCCGTCCATTTTCAAACCCTTTACCTAGCCCAGGGTTTAGATTAAAAATTCCATAGTTAGGCCTTGCAATATCAACCCTAGGGTTTATTCTTTGAGTTAGATATGGCTTGTAATGAGGCTTTGCAAAACCAAAAGGGCTAACTCTAATTAGGTCCATGCTGCTCGCGGGTTTACAAAGAAGGCTCTATTCACACTATACTCTGGTGTCTCTGCTATTACTTGCTTTCTAGTTCATATGATTTATGGGTATGGGGATACATCATATGATTATCATCCTAAGCTACATAATCCACCTCGATTTGCCACTCCTAGTATGCCAACCATTGTTAGTATGCCTTCTACCAAAGTGGGCGGGCATTTCTAATTTCTATTCTATAGAACCTATCATTTCTATAGAACCTATAACCAGTGAGCGATTTACGGTGGATATATATATATATATATATATATATATATAGGTGGTGAAGCTTGAATTCCATCTCCTTAACTAGCTGTCTAGGGTATGATGATACATCATGTGGTTATCGTCTTAAGTCACAACATCCACCTTGCTTTGCCACTCCTAGTGTGCCAACTATTGATAGTATACCTTCTACCGAAGTATCCTTAGCTAGCTCCTTACCCAACTTAGAGGCACCACATGAGACCCTTTCTTTGCATACTTCGGTTGACTCTTCACAAATAGATACCAATAGTACTGATGACTTTGTTGAGCCCTGTTCTGATGACGAACTTAATTCCGACAATACCTTTAGTGATAGTGGTTAGCATAATGGGGATGAAATTCCACCTTGCTAAGTTGCCTATTTTTCCTAGTCATGCACTATCTTCTGATATAGAACCCACTAAGGGTATAGATGAATCCATTATAGATGATGATGTTTTTTCAGGTACATGGACATGTCCCATGCAGTTGCCTATAGCAAGTCTTGCTACTTTCGTTCCTCATATTGACATAGATGATGATGGTGATAATGAACATTCTTCTACTTCTATAGATGGTGATGAACATAATGATAATCCATGTGATAATGAGGTTACTAGTTTAGAAGCTTTTCCTATTTTTCCTAACATTCATGATGATGTTTCTATTCCTAACAATATTGCTATTCGGTATGCTGATGTTGTTCATAACAAAGTGGCTAATCCCAATAATTTCTATTTCTAGTGATGTTGTTATTCATAATAATGTCTCTTCACGATGATGTTCCTATTTGTGCTTCTAAAAATGCGAATGTCATTACTCGTGTCTCTACTCTCTTTCATGAATATACAAGTGTGATGTTATTATTAGTTATTCTTCCATGCCTCTTGTACAAGCAACTAATGAAAATGCTAGTATACCTTCTATATGTCTTAATGATAGTAACCATGATCCTCCCTCATGTGTTGATTCTAGTGTTATTACTTCTACTAAGGTTATTGTTGATCCCTTGGATATACCCAATACTAAGGTCCCTTCAGATCACGCAACCCAAAATAAACGCTTAGTTCTTAATTTTTCCTAAACATGATCACATCACTTTTAAACCTATTAGTGTTCCCATGGCTACTATAAATGGTAAAGTACAACCCTTAAATGAGCCTCTTAGTGTTTATGCAATACCTCCTCAAGAGGTCCTCTCTCATATGCATGCGGTTGGTGATTTACAATGCAAAGTACACACTTTGACCCTAGAGAGTAAGGCTTACTATGCTGCCATTGATTCTAATACTATACATGGCAATCCCGTACGGTGTGAGATATTTCAATCAGCCTTCACTTGAATTTTTTCATGCCTAAATTCCAATTGTTTGATGGGACTTCTTACCCTTATCTACATCTTAAATACTATAGGTCTACCATGGCTTCTTATAACAATGATAGATTGCTTTTAAAGGCCTTCCCACAAAGTCTAACTGGAGAGGCAATGTATTGGTTTACCCACCTTCCTAATGGATCTATGAGCACATTTTTAGAACTTGAAGAAGCTTTTCTCATTCACTTTATTGATAACAAAGGTCCAAAAGTTACATATGAGCATTTACCCTCCTTACAAGGAAAAGCTGAGATAGTTACTGAATATATCTTACGCTTTAAAGCTAGTATGCAATTGTTAATATACAAACCAATGGATCTAGAAATGCAATACATATTTTGTCGAGGCCTCACATTCCCACTCAAGGAGAAGTTACTATATGACACATGTGATTCATTTAATGATCTTTGTTTGTGTTATTTATCTCGAGCTTGAGCTTGTTAACACATTCCCATGATGTTACTTTTACCTAATCCATGCAGCGTACATCCACCACTCCACGTGATCTGCCTTCCTTTTCGAATACGGTTAAGGTGCTGCACCACAATAATGCTTCCCATCATATTACACCTAAACCTATAACTACTACGAAGCCTCCTCCACTTCCTAAATGCGGACCACATACTTTGACAAATCTCTTGATTATCCGCACGATATTTTGCTTACCCTACTTAATAAATGATTGATTCCGCTACCCTCTCTCGCACATCATCCGCCTCATCGGCTGGAATATGAAAAAGGTTGACCATTTTGTAATTTCCATTATATTAATGGCAATCGTGAGAATGATTGCCATGCACTAGATCAAAAACTTAAGTGGCTTGAAGACAAAGGATTGGCTTGATGGAAATCTTATGATAAATGACATGCACATAGATCTCTTTCCCCTCCACAATATAGTCCTCCAGACTGTTATTCTTGATGATGGTCCCTTTGTGGACAAGCCGGTTTCAAAATCTCTTGTAAAAGCTCTCTCTTGCGAATGAGGTTGTTAATAATCAACCTATACAAAAAGATAATCTCAAATGGTTTGCAAAGGAACAACGATTTGTAACACATGATGCTTAGGTTAATCATATATCTTTTGCGGTATTGACAAAACAACCATTGATTCAACCAACTAGTACCAAATGTAATCCCTAATTGTGCATTTTGGTGATCCAGTGTATTTGCACGTCCTTTACTCGGTTAGATTACCATGATTTCTCAAATCACAATTCATCATGCTTATTATTTCTATGGGTTAAACACGACGTCTATTCTTATCATCCAGGGCATATGAGGATTACCCTTATTTCTTAAGAACAAGGTTCCTCACCATTCACTTTGCTCCTGCGTACTTTCGTGTCGAGACTCCTCACACTACCTTTATCCGTGATACTGAAACATCAACGTGCATTACCATATTTTCTCGTCAGTAAAACAATTTCACGACATTTAATCAATTGTTTGTACTCAAAGCAACTATTATAGTCAACACATGTTTCATATCAGATTCTACATTACTCAAACACATCAAGACAATATATGCGACAAATTAAATCTATAATACTAATCAAAAATCTCATCACACTGACACTATATGAACTCATAACAGAAAACTATATATATGTATATCTCGTAGGTGCAAAAATGACAATATAATAAGGGTCATGCCCTTCTAAAAATGTCTATACATCATCACTATCATCATCATTCTCGCTCAAAACCTCGATGGGAGCTTGAGAACTCGAGGCCTCCTTGCATCTCTACGACCACGTGAATGTGATCTATATTGCCATAACCTCTCTTGGAGGGTCCCTATATGTGCCTTGGCTTTGGCATATCGTGCATGTACACTCATCAACTTTGTCACTAGATCCTGTGCAAGCTTTGTCCTAGGTGGAGGCCAAGGTCTCCGCAGCTAGCATTGCTCGACTCTCATCTCGCTCACTTTGTAATACAATACATGTAGCGATTGCCATGGCTATAGGGTCAAACAAGTATGCAAACTCCTCGACCACACCATTGAATCGCTCCAACATACCACCCACCATAATATCACTAGGGATGTTCTTGGTCAATGTCCTCACGAATGCATCCACCATCGTCATCGAATAGGTGTCATTTGCACACACATGATAACAATTTTTATTAGCTCTACTCATTCAATACTTTCTAAATCTATCACAATCAATTCATTTATTATTTCATTACACATTACACATTACACAATCACAAGATACTTACGCGAGAAATGGCCATAGCTATGGCATCATCTCTGAATGACATCTCCTCGCCTACACCATCCCCTCCTGCGGGTGGGGGCATCCCTACTCCATCTCCTCCTGGTAGTGCTCCACCTCCCGGGCTGCCTATGATCACAGAAACAACACCGCCCTCGTTGACCGATGGGGGTAATAACTATGATGGTGCTGGTCTCGACCAACTCCCATCTCGCAACGTTGCATGTGTCGATCTCCTCCATATGTATGGGGCGGGAGGCACATCTGTACTAAGCTAAAGTGGTGCATCACATGCCCCACTAATATAACTCTCCTATCCCGGCTGCTGATCCTCTAACCACAATCTGCACTCTCTGAAGCTCTACGAAATCCTCCGCCCATCCACAAAATTCCCTATCAATCAACGTATGATATCACTAGGGGTCAACTTGTCTAATATGGCTTGATAAGGCGTGGTGTCCAAGCTTGGCCTCTTGGGTATCGCCACCGTGTGTGTTGCAAATATCTTTGGGTGGGCCCAATTGGCCTTAGGACCTCCAATGACCGCACTACTGACTATATGCTCATAGGCCCATATATGCAATAATGTCACGTCCCCCACACCACCTCATTGGCTCTCCAATGTAGACTGTATAAATCCCTATACAAGTGGGCCATCATACTATTGTCTGAGCATATCTGATCGTGTCATCATCTATCTATTGCCATATTTACCACATCTTGTATGAGATCGAAACCCCAACACTATTTACTTGCCAAAATGATGCTAATAACACTACAATTAATTTCCGCAATTCTCAGGACCCCAACATCACGATCGAACTCAAGCAAATGGTTGGCACAGCGAGGCCATTTGTACCCAACCAAAATCTATGCACCTTGCGCATCTGAAATGACACATTCACCGGTAAGACTGCACCCTCTCCCATTAGTGGAAGCCACAAAATATAGTAGACATCCTCTAAAGTCACAATCATCTACCCCGTGGGGCCAAAAAGTACAAGTATTCGGATTTTGTTGCTCACATAATGTGGTGATTAAATGCATATTTGGGGCTCTTCCCCAATTTGGCTACATGATGCAAATCCTCTTTGGCATGCAACACCTTTTCGCAGAGCACAAATCACTATCAATCGTAGCAACAATGAAAGTACTATTTGACTTTTCTTTCATACTATTTATAGTGAATTGCCCCCTTTGGGCATATAGTCACATATCTTGACCTACTCCTATCAGCTGATTAATACCTTGAACTTTTGTACTCCATATGCGTGTGCGGTTTCTTTGATTTTTGTGTCGTTTGCGTGATGGGATCGTTATTCCCTTATTTCTGTTTTGAAACGTGATGACACTTCATTCAAACTCTATTTGGGTCCCACAATCCTTGTTTTCAACAATGTTATTTACACGCTCTATGCTTATGTGCTCACTACAATACTTTTTCTAAGTCACTATTCATGGCAAATTCAATACGCATCTATTCTATTCTATCAAGACTCGATCTCCCTGGCACACTTTCTACACACTCTATACTCCTCTATCGGGATAATTGCTATTTTACACCTACACCCTTCAGGCTCAATACTATATCAAACAAAGGGTTCTCTTCCACAATTACAATTTGTGCTTTGCACTTTCTATTGTGCACTTTATCTAATCACTACTTTTGTTGATGCTCACAAGCAACACAATGTTAATCCAATTTCTATCAATGACTCTTATTCTCAGCATGCTATTCAACTTTGATGACACCGGTTCAAATTTCTATTAATGCTTACTTATGTCTTAAGTTATTCTATTTTCTTTCATCCCCTTTGTCAAAAGGGGGCAACTATATGGGCTAGCTATGCAAAGCCACCGCCTCTCTGCACAAATCAATATGTAAATTGAAGGATCAATCGGTCAACTCTGGATATAAAGATGCATTGAACTCTTAAGGTTATTAAGTTGTGGTTGGCTATGCAAGCCATTCTTTCTCCTATACAAATCGATATACAAACTCAAACGACCAAATGATAACTTTGGACACAAAGATCCATTGAATACTAAGTTATAAGCGAATACACCATTACATTTATTGTAAATATAGGGGGCACAATCACTGTTGAAATCTACCAGTTATCAACACTACAATTACATACACATACACCCGGATGCATAGTGACGAATGCAACGTTTGTTGTTTCAAAATTTTTGGGGCCTAGATCCGTCTCGCGGTGGTGTGGTCCCACAATTCAAGGAGCTTTATTTAGGGGCCAACTAGGATACCTTATGACACTTTACCCTTGCTGATGGAACACTCAATTCCCTCCAAATCATTAAACACTTATTGGGGATTGATCACCCCCAACTCTACAAAAACGCCAAGTCAAAATCTCTAAGTCTCCAAATACGCCTTTTACGTTTGTTACACCCTTCGACGCTTATAACACAAAGACTTCATACCTCCGCGCGGGTCACATTGGTGGTCCACATTGTTCGGTACATTTTAGTTATTATGTTGACACACCATATAGCCTCTTATGCTTCAACACTATTAGGTACACCCTCATTTAAAACTAGTAAATTTCATTCACTAACATAAAGGGGAGGCAAATGTAGACACTAAAATCTGCACAAAATCATCATTACATCATGTTTTTGGCAAACTTTATGTATGTGGGTCTTAAATGATGAAACTAAGTCTTGGTGGTGCAAGTCCTTGTTTTACTCTTTTATTGCTTGATGTATCCTCGATTTATGACTTGATGATTGTTCATGTTGTTATGTTGTGTCTCGGGGATATCTGGCCTTTATTTGATGGTCTTAACTCGCTAAAACATGAATTTATTTGACTTTTGTTGTTGTTGCTCCAAGGTCGTACAAATTGGTCAAGACGGTCCTACGGTCTTGACCCTTTATTTTTTGCCCGTTGGGTCTCTTCTTCGTTGTTTTGTCTTTTGCATCTTATGTTTTTGATCAACTTTGCACGCCACTAAGATTCAAATTTCAAAGTGATAGACTCCTATATATACAAGTTCACCTTAAGCATTTATTATCTAGCAAACACCTATCTATGTACCAAATATTGAGCTAAGGAAGCAAGAGTACAATCTATCATAGCCTAAGAGGGCATAAATCTGTTTTGCATACCTGCACACAAGGGTTTCATGGGAGCAAAGTAGCATAGCCCACTATCGGTGTGGAAGCATGAGGGTAAAATTAGGTCAAGGGTTCTAGATTGCATGCACATTTGCACAATGCACTAGGAGAACTACATTAAGTCTGAAAAGTAGTGCAACGTTACGTGACTCAAGCATTTGCATCTTTGTTGTTTAGATCTATTGAGTGCTTTGGAGGTTCTTGCAGGAAGCTAGGTTTGTTTTACAAGTACATGTGTGAAAACTAAGGTAACAAGCGAATTTGAATATATAAAAGTGCAATACAGGTGACAACGAAGCAACCCAAAAAAATAGAACTCTGCGGTCTATTGGTCCAAGATAGTAGAATAGGGTCAGATTGTAGAATCTGGTCCTGAACATTCCTACGGTCTTGACCTTTCATGAATTTGGCGAGAATAGTTGATCTAGGTTTGCTTAGAATTCTTCATACACCCTAGATTTGACAATGACACTTTGTCTGAACATGATCTGAATCAGCTAAGTCATCCTCCTAACCCTAGTTTCATTTCTAATTGTTGTATCAATTTGACATGCTTGCAAATAACCTAGTTTCCATTGTATAGCTGTAAATAAATGTATTATTCTATGCCCTGTAACATATAGTAATCAATCCTAATTAAATAAATTGAATTAATCCATTGCAATTAATTTAGGGTTGATACATACATACATTTACATGTATATATAATATGCATTTTCAGTCCATAAAAGATAAACCAATTAAAACATTTTGTATTCGTGAAAGTTCAAATCATTCACATGCTTAAATTTTCATATGTAAATGATTATTATCTAGGTTCTAGAATGCATAATCCAAAATTTCCTCAAATTCAAGTCCATGAATGCCACTTTGGTAGCACCACTCCCATCATCTCCTTTGTCCGACCCATGTGAAGAACTGCTTGGACTTTCCTTATCGATTCTAAGTAGTGAAAGTAGGGCGGAATAAGTAGTGGAAGCATCAAAGTTAGTAGTCTTTGGATGAATATTTCAAAGTTTGTTAGTACCTCTAGTATGGTCTTCGGTCTTGTGCAATAGAAGGTGCAAATTGGAATATACAAATACCAAATCCTCAGCCTTCTTGGATGCCAACTTGTTTTGTTTATTTGAGTGGTTGAAAGCTATGTCACCGGGTTTGTGTTTGTGTTCGGCAAGGATAAAATTCAAACAAGTTTGACACCCATAAATTTTGGGGAAAAACATTCGTCAATATGTTTGATTGAATTATGAAATATTTCAAATTTTGAAACCTTTTTTTTAACAGCAATATAATCTTATATTATGTAAAGCTCAAAATTACATATTCGGCTATGCCAAGCTTGAAAGCTATTAGCCCAAGCTTGAGCATTATACAACAGAAAAGCAGAGAAAACCATCATGACAGAGAATCAAGATTAAGAATAAGTCTGATATCCTCCTGAATCTTATTGGACCACCATGGAGGGGGCAATCCATAACAAAACAGGTCCTTGTTGTCAAGAGCCCAGTTAGCTAGTCCATCAACAACTTTGTTTCTTTCCCGAGGAATGTGACTGAATTGGACGTCAAGGAATTGACCTTTTAGTTATTTTATCTTCCATACCTCTTTGGCAATGCGCCAATTAGGAGAGGAATCCAATCTATCATCAGAGAGCAGGTGAATAATAACTTTGGAATCCGATTCAACCTGGATTTTATGCCATCCAATTTTCAAGGCCTCTTGCATACCTTTGTAAATAGCTTTCACCTCTGCCAGATTGTTGGTAGTGGAGCCAATATTCTCAGCAAAAAGGAACTGTACCCCACCTTCAGCATCTCTACCAATGCCTCCCATAGCAATGTTCCCAAGATTACCTTTGGAAGCCCCATCCGTATTTAACTTACCATATCCTGGAGAAGGATTCTTCCACCGCCATCCATAGGGGCTTTGTTCTTGTTGTGCTTCCTAGGACAAGAAACCTCCTTAGGATCAATATTTAGCTGCTTACAAATGTTTTCCCATCCAGGGGAAAGATCTTGAGGCAAAGATATCTTATGTTTCAGGCTTTCCGATATTTCGATTTTGGTCTTCTCCCATAAAAAGAGCCATCTTTACTAGTTAAATATTTCAAATTAAATATTAAAAATCTAATTAAATTGCTTGTAAAAGCATTCAACCGATCTCGGGTTAAAAATTAATTTCTTTTTTAAAAATGTCTTTAACTTTACATATATTTTAATTAACTTAAAATATTAAGAAAAATTAAAATTAAACCAATTTTAAACTTTATCAAAGTCTATAGTTAAAAATTAAAATTTAAAAGAATAAAGACAAAAGTGAACCACCACAAATAGAGTTACATGACAAAAGTGAATAAAGACAAAAAGTCTTCCACCGCCAAATACAAAGACTTGATAAAATTCTAAAGACCTAATATTAAGCATTTGTGCTACGATTCACGTTCACAAGTTTAAAGTTTATTAGACCTAACAACATCGCAACTCTGCAGACAATTTGGATTACGAATTGGTTCTACGTCTCTAAAAAGCCTCACGCAAGCTCCACGCAGCTCCACATAGGTCTATTATTACGCAAGCTTCACCTGCTTCATGTCAAAGCTCATTTGCGATTGAGAAAGCCTTAATTTTTCTCACTTCCTGTTGCTTCGATTACTTAGGTGGATTTCTTTTGTGAAGAATAACCTAGATGAAAACTGTGGCCGACATCAATAAATATTATTTAGAAATTTTATGCCCTAAACTGGTGACGTTTTTTAGGGTTTCTATAAAATTACTTAAAATACTTTGGATACACGAATTTTAGGGGATTTTTGAATGAATTTCATTGAATTTATTGAAAACCGCAAAATTTCGATTTTTTAGATTGGAAATCAGCGAATTTTGTGACAAGGTTGAAAGTATATGTACTTTAATCTCACTTTGTTGAAAAATTACTAGTCATTTATTACAAAAAAAAGTTGTTGGAAATTTCAAATTAGTAATAATGTACAAAAATATTCGTTAATAACTTGAATTGTAATTGATAACCAACAAATTATTGATTAAATTTTATGCATGCGAGAGAATTTAATGGTAGCGGGTTGTAAGTACTTGACATCACGACTATATACATATTGATTGGAGTCATGTTGTACTTGTCACAAAGAGCCTCAATTTCTCCCATGTTACTTGTTAACGCTCAAAAGTAGCACCCTAGATTTGATCATGGAAGATCAATACTTTTGGCTAACATGGGATTGTCTCCAAGTGTGGGACCTTGCATCTTGAGACAAACCTCCAGAGAAGGCTAGTTCCTCTACCTATTTCCTAATGCTAACACTAAAACTACCTCTAAGCTAAGCCTATTCTAACACATCCAAGTAACTAGGGAGAGAGAGAAAGAGAAGGAAAACATAAACAAACTAAGCTAAAACAGAGGTGATAACACCAAGAAAAGGGGGATAGACACTCTCCATTAGGAAAACGAGACAAAATGCAAGAGGAGGTCGGACAAGTGTGACACACCAAAATTACATCTTACCTTCTATTTTGCACACAAAACACTTCCAAAATGAAACCTGCAAAGGAGAAATACATGCACAACATACCATAACAATAATGGAGAGGAAAGAATGCAACAAACATCAAACTAGGGCAGAGAAATAGCCACAAAATAAGATTTTATTGCCAAAAGAGTATGCACAGACCATTACAATTGGAGTAGAACGCACAAGAACACACTGTAGAAGCCCAAATTGGAGGTCTTTAACCCATATCTGCTTGGAACAACATTTTGACATGATGCCCCTGCAAATTGAGAGAGTCCAACCCTTTACAAATGAGAGATTTTGCAAATATATAGAGAAAGGGGAAAAGAAAGGGAAAGAGAGAGGGCATGTCAAATTCGAATTCAACCACCAACAAAATGCAATAAATCCCTACAAACACAGATGGGCACTTGACAAGAGCCATTCCTTCACGTCATTCGACCTACAAAAGAAGGTATGGGTGCCATGAAGCCATAAATTTGGGTGGTTGAAATGCAGGGACCGTTAAAACTGCACCTTTTCCCTCTAGAACCCGTGTTTGCACTTTTCGACCCTCAAAACAACATTTTTGCATTTCGGATACCAAAATAAAGCCCTCGACGAGATGGTTCCAACACCACCAATTTTGTGCAATTTGGAGCTCTAGACCAAAAATTTTGGCCCAAAAACCAACTCCTAGTCAATCTAGGCGGATTTGCGAGGAACACATGGAATTAGGGAACATTCCATTTGGGCCTTGAAAAGCCGCTTTAATCCTTTTGCCCTGAATCGGTGAATCGGACAATCGGGGAACGATGGTATGGAGGAACGTTCACTTGTGCTTGTCGGGGCCGATATTGTCGATTATCTTTGTCTTTGTGCGGGGGTACGGGTTATCGGGGCAATGATCGAATCGAAGAACAGTGCGAAAGGTTCCGAAAGCAAGCCCGACTTCACCGCAATGCATTGTTGTTGGCTACAATGCCACGGGTGGGCGGTGAATTGTGGGAACAACGGCTGCTTTCGCTTTCGCTTGTGCATGTAAAGCCCGACTTCGCTCATTGCATTGCCACTGTCCCTGTTTGTTGGTTGATGCGAGACGATTGGCGAACCTTGGGAACATAAGAATTGGTCCCATGGTTCCATTAAGGCCCAATTTACCCAACTTATCCGTCGTTGCGTCCTTGTCTCCCGTCGGCTCTTGCGGTATTTGGTAAACCAATGGAACATGGGAGCGTTAGGTTGTGACCTCCATGTCCGATTTACCCGATGCCGCTTTGCCCTCGTTCACCCCTGTCGTTTAGTCGGCCATCAACAAAGTGAATGAACATTTGAACTATTTAGGTTGTGCCAACAAAACCCGGTTTTCCCGATTTGCCCTTTGTGAGCAGCCTAGGTGGGGTTGCATGGGAACATAGGGAACTAGAGAACTGTTCCCTTAGTTCCTCAAAAACCGACCTTGCAGCTTTTGCCCTATTTGACCTTGTTTTTCTTAAATTCTGCAAATTTTGACTAAGTCCTGGATGGTAAGGCCTAGCAAGAGGAGAAACAATGCACGAAACACTGGAGCTTGCCCCAAAACATGATTTTTGCCCATAACTATAAATTTTGAAGTTTCCCCGATCCATAACAACACTGCCTAAGTCCAAAAATGGATTTGTAAGTTGTCAAAATAGCCCAGGGGTTATTTTGGACAAAACTATCTTTTGAAGATACAAACACCCCCATTTCATTGTGGGACGACACAAGCTATAGATGGATTGGGAAAAATCCTATTGAGTCCTGCCCTAGTTCTATTTGTAATTTCTTGATCATCATATGCTTATTGCCTATTAGGTAACCCAAATATTTCATTTTTGTAATACTTGGGATTTAGGGAATAGGCAAGGAGATGCAAGAGGGTGATCATTTTATCCACCTCTTCATGGTTACACTCTTAACTTCATTATATAAGTTTTCTTTAGGGTCTTGTTTTTTTGGTATGATCTCTCTAATTTTTTAAAGCTTGGAGTCAATTCCATCATAAATTCCTTCTATGCAAGCATTATTTGCATATGCATATCTAATCATGGATAAAATATACCCTATATGACTAAGCAAATACTGAACCATTTCTCCAACAACTTCTAACCAATCTATTGACCTTTTTACTCTCAACAGTGGTCGTTCAATCTGTATGTATGCTGCCTTGTTAGGAAAACTAGCCTTTGAAATCAATTCCATATAATGATCGAGATGATCTTTGCATATTCCTCTGATAATTCCTTCACTTCATATGGCACTTTATTTATCGTCACTACTGTCCCAACTTGGATTTTCTTGGGAATAATAGCAAAGCACTCTCTACCCTTCACTATTTTTAGAAATTGTTTGCAAGAGACCGAAAAAACCTTGATGCTGTTGCTAACTTCTTCATCCTTCTCCTTCAATAGGCTCAAAATGAACTTCCTGCCATCTTGTTCAAGTGTGTATGTATTTTCCCTTCCATTGCGGATAGCCTTCTTGTCAAATTTCCAACACCTACCCAATAAATTACGACACACATCCATGGGCATGATGTCACACCAAACCTCATTTTGTACGAAACAAACATGTCATTCACCAATATTTGATGACTATTTTGGATCCATGACACCTAATATGGATTTGGGTGTGCTATCCTTTTAAACCCAAGTTTATCTACCATCTCAGTTAACACTAATTATTAGTGCTATCACTAGTAGTAATTACTTTGCAGTAATTAACTCCTGATTTGAAGATGGTTTTGAAAAGACCCTCTCTCTATATATTGGTTCATTCTTTTTCTAGGCTGGTTTCAATAAGAATCTCTGCATCACGAGTTTCCCCCATATTTCTGGTTCTTCAACATTCGGGGGATGCAACTGATTCTTCATAAGCTTGAACTACATGAGTACTTTCCTAATTTCTTCTACTCCCATCATGTAGAGTTTGTGGTCACTTATATCCTCTATATCCAAGTTGCCCGCATTCGCAATGAGAATCAGAGAATCCTCTTCCCCTTCCTCTACCAGATTGTTCGCTTCTTCTTGAGGGATATGGTCTTCGTCTATGTATATGACCATGTCTTTGAGAAATAACAGTGTCTCTTTCATGAATGTGTTGACCTCTTCCAACATTGGATTGATCTCTTCCTCTGGAGGACCTGTCTCTTCCACTTGCTGCATCTTGTCGTCTTCATGACAAATTCTTCTCAACTTTCACGCAAATTGGTAAGCCTAGCCCACTATATGCAGCCTTACCATGATCAACTCATCTTGGATGCTAATTCACAAACCATTTCTATGCCTTGCAACTTTCTTATGATCTATCTCACAGTGGCCAAACTATATTGTTATCTTGTAGAACTTCTTGGTGTAATTCCGCATACTGATTCTCTTTGCCTTAACTGATGTAGCTTCCTCAGCAAGTCCAACTGATAATTTGCAAGCAATAATTTTCCCTTCAACTTGGTAACAATTATATCTCAATGTGTGATCTTTTATTTATGCCCTATCTATAGATCATTCGGATAGAGAACCAAATGCTATATATAGATCTCAAAGCATGGGTCCACCCTTGGCATGGATATGATAGCAAAGCGTGGGTCCGCCCTCAGCGTAGATAGGATATCAAAGCATGGGTCCACCCTCAGCATGGATATGATATCAAAGCATGGGTCCACCCTCGGCATGGATATGATATCAAAGCATGGGTCCGTGCTCAATATAGATATTATATTCTATCCGGATGGTGGAGATATGCGGGTCGGTGACAAGAGCCGCCCTCATTGGAGGGAACGGGCGTGGTGAGCACTATCGAAATCTCTCGCTGGTCCGCTGGGGTCTGGGTCGGTTTTGGCATGACCAATCTATGCTGTTCACCTGATCCATTTTTACTCCGAAATGGACCTAGTGGCTAGCAGCGCCCTTCTGACTCCCACTCTTCTATTCCTTTTTGTTTGCACTTCTTTCCACCAAAAAGGTTGCACCATGACCTTTTAACTCAGTCTGAGCCACTTTCATCCTTTTGGGGTTGCCGATATTATCAAATTTCAAAGTCTATCTCTATGAACTGATCTATCAATTCATCTGGGTTGAAAGTTCCAGAAAAGCTAGAAATATCCATCTTGGTTCCTCTTCCAATTCTCGAGATAAATGTGATGAGCCTATCTTCATCCACATCTACTTGATGCTCATCTGCTTGCTTGGGTTCTTCGTCTATTCTTAGCTCTTCATTCATCACTCCCACCATCTCTTGGAGCAAAACCTATTCTTCTATCTTCTTCAACAAAATCCATTTTTTCTTACACAACTCTTAACAAGTCTAGAACTTCATCATGTCTTCATGCTACATTGGCAGCTCCTATTCTACATGTTCCAACCACTCTTTTGGGAGGTGTATTGACGCTCTTTCTCAATGACAACCTACTACTGCAATCCTCAGATTTGCAATGCTACTTAGGCATTTCCCACACTCTCAACTGAATTTAAAACTAGCTCTGATACCAACCTTGTCCTTCCAGTTTAACTGGTCAATTGATTAGCAACCTTGTCCTTCTAGTCAAACCCAAAATTCACTCAGAACATACAAATCCTGATGTTGAAGATAACTAAGGTTGTTTATCACTCAAAATGAAGCAAAATACATTCTGTCATGAGCTAACATCATTCTTTGATGTCCTCCAGACTATTAGAGGCTCAACTCAGACTTACAAACATTCTGAAAATCAAGTTATTGATTTTCATGACTAAATACATGTAGCTGATGATATAACAAACATTCACATAAAATATCTGCCGCAAATTGCTTCATGAGATTGCTTGTTTCATTTTTAGATTACAACTCACGCCAAAGGTCCTTAGGTGACTGCCAATATTGTTTATGTAGCTTATCTTTACTTAATTTGCTTTATAGGGTCCATTCCCGAGTAGTAATGAATGAAAAACTTTTTCTGGGCTCCTCAAAGATTCATCTAACATATTCAATTTGTTCCAAAGACAAACGACCATTCATTTTTCTTGTAACTGTTCTTGGTGGACACCTACAATTCCAATACAGGGATCATGGTCTGCCATTTGAATTCTTTTGTCTCTTTTGCAACTGCTCCTTCAAAGTTGATGCAATGATGCAAATTTCTCTGGGAATAATTCGTTTCCTTCTAGCCAATCAATGTTGGGTTAGTGTTTCCCCAACCAATAGCAGGTGTTATAGCTCATGTTGGAATATTATTCGTACTTGATAGAAATTTTATTAGGAGTCATATTGTATGTGAGTTGTTACTCATTCAAAGATAAGCTTGAGAGGATTTGTAGGAAGAATGAGATAAGATTAGATCCCTAATTGATTGTGTTATGTTAGTATATAAAACACTAATGTATTGAATAAAATATTTGAGTTTATTGTTTAATCTGCTACCAATATTTCATTTGGTATCATAGCAATTTTCACCATGCCTGTGATGAAGGTATAAATTGGTAAGGGGCAACGTCTTGTTTGCTTTATTGCCAGTTTAGATGGTTTCTTTTGTGAAAATATGTAGTCTGTAGTTTTTAAAAATCTGTAGTGTGAGGAGAGGCATGTTGTCTAACCTAAATTGTAGAAGCACTGAAAAAAAAGTGTGACAGAGCTTTGCGGAATTGGTTGAGAAGATGTCATTGACTGTTATTGAAGGCTATGCACTATCTTCATGTGCATCGTTATTTTGTATCATAGATATGTTTTCAATGTCTGATGCTTGCATCGTATCTTTGTGAACATCGTCAATATATGATCCTTTCAATACCTCTGCAGTCTTCAAGGAGTTAATGAAGTCACAAATTCGTGACAGTTATATATGGCTTCACCTTTGAAAAGATATCATTAGTGCTCAGATCTGTTCAATAATGACGTGATCTATATCAGTGTTCCGATGTTTGTGCATAATTGAGGCTTCTGCCATTTTTTCCAGTTATTTCATCTGACTTCCTTCTCTGGCGACAATCAGCAGCCCATGTGTTTTGGTTCATACATGAGGGCCTGCTCAATCCTATCAATGTGCATTGTCGATTAAAGATTGAATGTTGATCTTCATTCCTTGCAAAATCCACTTGCTGCTGTATGCTAATAGATCTGGAATCTTCATGCATTTTCATACAATTCGATCTGCACCTGTGCACTTCCATTCTTACATGCCATGTCAACTATGTGCAAAGATTGTCATAAAGGAGAGGTTGTTATTTGTTAAATAGTTTGTTGGTACTTTATAGGTTTTTTTTTTTGTTACGGTTTAGTCTTTTTAAGTTTGTTTTGTTAAGTTTATATATTTTTTAAAGTCTTATTAGGTGTTGGAAAGTTTCGATTTCTTTTGTTTATATAAAAAAAATTGTGGCATTTACTAAATTTGATCTATGTGTTAGTTTTTGATTTTGTAGAAGTTTTGTAATAGGTAATGGATTTTTATGTTATCGAGTACTAGTCATTTTAAAAAAAGCAAGTATATTTAGTATATAAAAAAGGGGACATGTTTTTGTTTGTTATGGTTTAGTGTATAAGTTTGTTAGGGCCTATAGCTGAAACTAATAGTGACAATAGTCAATTGTGTTTAGTTAGTTAATAGGTTAGGGTCATTGTCACATTTCTAATAAATGTGTATGTTGTTATTGTCAAAATGTCAAATATCTCTCCTTGTACAAATGCATATATCGGGCAAATTGGAAGTCTAGTTACTTGTGACCGACTTTTATGGGGGTATTTGTTCACAAAAACGACATGTAGTGGAACCTCAAGATCCATTTTTTTGAGCAACGTTCGGTTGGAGGATGGAGGCAACAAAGGTAAGAGGCCTATTAGCGACCTCAAGTTTATAACTAACGAAGGGGTAGCGTATTGCCTTAGAGGCAAAGATAACGCCGAATAGACTAAATTCGAGATCCGTTTCCAAGTGGCGGTGGTCATTGTCTTATATTGTTTTTGATTAAGTGGCAATGATCAAGAATGGTGGCTCTAAAGCTTCTGATGAAGACCCAATCCTCAATCTTCATTTTCTTGTTTTTGTGTGGTGTGAATAAGTGTAAACCAATGTACGTATATGATTGTGAACCAATGGATATGTAAGGTAGTGGTATGAACAAACTGGATGGTTGATAAGGTTCCCTAAGTTCATACTTGGATGGTGAAAGGTTGATGTGTTCCCTGTTCGTCAACATTTGTGGTTGATGAAAGGTCGACGGTTTCTTGACCATCCAAGCGCTATGTAGTGTCATGTGTTCTAAGTCATATGTATTGGTTCATTTCCGGATGTCCATACCATAGGGGGAATGTTGGAATATTATTAAAACTTTATTAAGAGTTATATTGTATGTGATTTGTTGCTCGCTCAAAGATAAGCTTGAGAGAGGATTTGTAGAAAGAATGAGATAAGATTAGATCCTTAAGTTATAGGGTCAAGTCGGTGTATAAAATACTCTCATCTATTGGATAAATTATTGATTTTATTGTGTAATCTGCCATCAATATTTCAATGAAGGCTCGTGGGTTGTTAGATGTCCTTGCATGGCATGTTATACCTTTAACCTATATAATGTAATGGGATGTGCGGCAACTCTTGACTTGTATGTAGCATCATAATTCTCTATCTTTACATGGGTAGTAGGGTCAACCTATGGATTAACCATAACCTTAGTAGGGTATGTATAAGAGGTAGTGGTTAGTATTTGATTATCATATTGTGTACTCCATAGTTCACATATTCGTATTCGGCAAACCCAAAAAAATTAGACTCGCAAATATTTGGGAATATTTGACAATTTAAAAATACTAAAATTTCCTTAAAAAACATAAATTTTATGAAAAACATAGGTACAAAATGTATCGCACGATTCTATAAAATGTTGGAGAAGTGTTTTCTATTAGATTTGAATACAAATACAATACAAAATCACATCATCATGCGAATACAACCGGCTGATAAGTGCTATGAATTTATGATGATTGTCATTGAAAATTATCATCATAAATTTCATATCTATGCAAGTTACAATATACAATAAGTTACATTTTCCTCTTCCCGTTCTAGAGAAATATTAGGGAGAGGGTCTATTGCCTCTACTAGTCCTCACACTCGGCTGTGTCTCCTCGCTCCTCCTAGAAGGTTGTGACTTTGGCTCCAACCTAGTAGTAAATGGTGGTGGCTCCTTTCTTTGCATGTTCGAGATCACCTCCAAAGATGTCATCCAATCCAATATCTCCTGCTAGTGCTTCTCCCTCCATAGCTTCCCTCTCGAAAGAAGCAATCTCATCCTCTGTGAACGTAGGGATTTCCTCTTCTTGCCCAGTCCACTCACTATATGGATCTATCTCATCCAAATCAATAAGCTCCTTTGATGTGGCCTCCACTTTTCTTGTGTGAAGCCGAAGATTGTATTGCACAAAAACCAAGTCGTTGAGCCGTTTTTGAGTCAACTTGTTGCGCTTCTTCGTGTGAATGGCCTCAAACAAACTCTAGTTGCGTTCACATCCAGAAGCACTACAAGGTTGAGATAGAATTCTGAGGGCTAGCTTTTGAAGATGCGGGGTATTTCCTCCCCAATCCTCCCACCAAGAACCTACAAACAAGATAATCAAAAGTTTATAAGTAATTAATAAAATCAAATTTGTAACTAGTAACACATATAAGTAACTTAGTAAACATTCTAATTTTTATTACCTGGTGACTACGTGGTTCTCCCTCGGATAGCTAACGTTGAAGAAAAGAGCCTCCCCTTAACATGTTTGTAATTTTGCAGCTCTAAAATAATGAGGTCCCTCATCTCAACCTTTGGTATCATCCTCTCAATACATGTTGAAAGGCCCTCCATAACCTCTCCGTTCACATTTGTGAAGCTGTCGAGAGAAGAAAAACTTGGGGTTGAGGTAGTACCTGCTTTGCATGAATAGGTTGGTGGAGTTGATTGTTCCACCTCGATCAATTATCTCCCAAAAGGGACCATATCTGGTGATATCCTCCCTATAATAGTTTTGGATAGCCTCTTTGGCCCTATCCATGGCCTCATAAATATAGCCTATAGGGTTTTTCCCCATCACCAAATGCAAAACCCTCACTAACGGCTCGACACATCTACACAAATTAAAATGTAAGGTTACAAACTTACAAATAAAGTAAAAAGTAAATAACAATATATTTATAATTTAACAAATTAAAATAAATGAATCAACTTGAAATATAAATCGAAGTTTGAAATTACCTTGATCTCTATAGCTCTCTTTGCAAAGATAACATCAAAAACTATCTTTGCAGTCCTCTCTCCATCAACTTTCTTTGAATATTGTGAGTCTAGCCATGCTTGACTCACAAACATTTGCTTGATGATGTCAACAAACTAGAAATACTTTGCTGGCCAAGAAGTTAGTTCTGAAACCTTGTGACACCGGCTCGCACAAGCTCTTTCCCCTTTGTGTGTTCTCTTATCAAGCTCAGAACCCAAGGGTGATTATATATGTACTTTGTTATGTTTCTTGCATCTTCTACAACCGACCTCATCCATCAATTTTGCTGTCCTCCAAAAGAAGGTCAAGGCAATGAGCTGCGCACAAGGAGTCCAAAAGAGTTATGGATGTCTCTCCCGCATAGTCTCTAGCCTGCTACATATCTTTGTTGCATTGTGACAACTTGCACAACATTTTGTATACCCACCTCTAATACAATCTTTTTAACATAAGACTCAAATTCTCTGCATTTTTAACTATGTTAGAGGCATCAATAGACTTCAAAAACACCATCTCACCATTTGAAGCCACTAAAAAATTAATGAGGGTGTGGTTCCTTCCATCCGTCCACCCATCTGAAAGAATGGTGCATCCGTATTTCTGCCATTGTTTCTTTTGATCTTCTAGAATTGTAGTTGCATTTGCAACTACACCCTTGAGCAATTTCCCACTCAAGTCTTTTGGAGAGGGTGCCTTGTACCCTTTCCTTGCAATTGTCAATGTTGTCACCAAGTACTCCCAGTATGGGCTCTTTGCCACATTGAATGGATGTTGTAGTACTAGAAATTCGCACATGCTTTATCCACTTCCTCGTGCATATCCTTGTTCCAAGTACCTTGCAATGAAGGTTGTCTTTGTAGGTATGTTCCTTGGTACAAAAAAAGCTATGTATGCCTTTGCTCGAACTTGATGAAGCAGATGTGCCTCTTCCGGTTCGTATGCGTGGACCGCGAGTAGAGCCCACAATTGTTGCCGCATCATCCTCTGTCATTCCAGCCCCAAGTCTAACAACTTCTGCTATGGCTGCATGCACCCTTTCCCTCTCTAGTTTCTCCTCCTCTAGCTCTGCAAAATGTCCTTTCATCTCTTGTTTTGCCTCTTCCGTAACATTGGGGCAAACCACAACATCTCAACAAACAATACATGCAAGGTGATACTTCAGGCGATTGATGCCTTCTAGAAAATGTTTTGCCGCAGAAATTACAAACCAATGTTCCTGGAATTGTTCCACGTACACCATACTTCCAAGCAATGGTATATGCGTTCGTAGGAACGGTTCTGTAGCTAGTGATGCTTGACCTAGATGCCGAACTCGATGCCAAGCCTTGATGCTTTATTGTTAAACTCTAATCTATGCAACACAATGCACATTTAAAAAATTAAAAAACGTAAGCTTAATTAAATTAAAAAAAATGGTGTTTGAATAACCATATTTAACCGTAATTTAATAAAAATAACATACCTCTGGTTCCAAATGAGTATTAAAAATTTAAAATGATTCGCAATTAAATTGAATGCATTTAAAATTACAAAACATATTCGAAGAATCGAATACAATACGAATATATAAAATTTAAATAATTTAGAATGAATTTGCGTAAAAAAAAACATACCTCCGTCTCGAATGACTATTAAAAATTTAAAAGCATTCACTTTTAAATTAGATGTATTTAAAATTACAATATGAATATATAAAACTTAAATAATATAGACCAAATTTGCAAAAACTTGAAAGAATTTAAAAAAACTTACCTCCAAATGCAATTCTCCAAATTTCCTCTTCGAATTCGCTCAAAAATCCGTTCAACACATGCAATGCAAGCTCAAATGGTTATGTGAATGAAAATGAAGTGCTTTGGTGCCTTGTAAAGAAACAAACCGCATTTTCCAGCGTTTTTTGAGTGTTTTTGACATGTTCCGGGTTTTTTCAAAGAGGTGTGCGGCGAGCCCATTCGACGAGTTTAAGGAGCGAATATTTGTGTCAATTTTTTTGGCGAGTACTCACCGAGTATGCTAACTATGGCGCACTCTATTCTTATTGTAAGGTTGTGGAGGTTGCTCCTTGAAAGAGGCTCAACCGTATATTTCTAGTTAAATTTAGAAGTTCTTTGCGCCCTAGCACAATTAACAGGTATTGGATTCGACTCGGTTAGACTATCACCATATTTTAAGATGCTAATAATCCTATTTTTCAGGCTATTTCAGGATTTTTTTCCTTCACAATATAACAATCTTTGGATTCATCTCAATGAGACGATTACAACATTATAGGCCTCACTTCACCCTATTTTCGATCCTTGTTAACCCTAAGCACAAGACCTTGAACCCTAAACCCTGAACCTCGAACCCTAAAGCTAGCAGGTCCACAAACTAGAGGCCAAGGCTACGGGGCAATCACTTTGTGAAGAATGCTTATTAGGGAAGAGATAGAGTCCAAAATTTTTGATATAAGGGTTTCTAGGATAGTGAACTAGCTCCGAGCAAAGGTGCAAGGTAGTTAGTATTTGATTATCATAACGTGTATTTTGTTCGTATTGTAAGGTTGTGGAGGTTACCCCTTGAATGTGGCTTAGCCATATATTTCCATATTTTCCCCGCTCTCAATTATATTGTGTGGATCTCTACTATTTTGCTCTTATTATTGCAAAGTATCGGTGTTGTTCTATTCATGATATTCATATTGCAATCCTTTCTTTGAATCTAAGTAAATTTATTACAATTGGTATCGAGCTTTTATTTGGGAAAGGTTTTTGTGAAGCAATTTTTGCATCTAGCGCGTGTTTGTTATGAGGGTCAAGGATTGTAAAAACATAACTTGGGATCTAGAAGGTTTTTTTGGCTACCATAGTTCTTGAGGTTTTCTTTACGAAAATAAATTTGAAAGTTTTTTTTTCGCAACCTAACATGATATAAAAACTATTGGATTCGACTTCGCTACAATATCACCATAGTCTAAGCCGTTAATAACCCAATTTTTTCGAGTTATTTCAAAATGTTTTCCCTTCGCAATATAAAAATCATTCGATTCATCTCAATGAGATGATTGCAACATTATGAGCCTCCATTTACCCTATTTTATATATATGGAGAGTTTTTGGCCCACTCCGACCCAACCCAAGGGGAGAGCGGAGCCCCCATATCTATATATACGCTTGGGGTTGCTGCCTATCCCTATCTATCCGAAGGAATGGGGATGGGGGTTCATCTGCCTTTGGTTTGCTGTTCAGGGATAGGGCCATGCTCAGTAGAGGAGAGGAGTGGGCATATCTATCTCCCATCTCTCTATCTATAGGGGTCTCCCAATCACCAAGCAGCTATATATAGAGAGGGGAGGGAGGGGTTTGATTCCTATTAATCCTAAGCATCAATCCTTGAACCCTATATCTCGAACCTTGAACCCTAAAGTTGGCGAGTTCCACAAACTAGAGGCCAAGGCGGAGGGCCGATCACTTTGTGAAGAATGCCTATTAGGGAAGAGATGGAGTCCAAAATTCCCGATACTGGGTTTCTAGGATAGTGAACTAGCTCTAGGCGGAGGTGCGAGGCATACAATTAAAAATGGGAAAAAGAGAAGATTTAGACAATGTCAATTAAGCACATGAAAGGAGATTTGAGAAATATCAATGTGCTATTGGCAAAGTTCATGATGGCCTTGCAAACTAATCGACTAAAGTCACCAATGCTCACGATTCCCGGTTTGGCCACATAGGATCCTCCAACAAGAACAATCCAAGTCCAAATTTGACGTCCTTAGCCCATGACTAGCTCCAAGTCAAGTCCCTAGAACGTGCTCCCAAAAATGGAAATGCACAAGTGTGATGGGAAGGATCCACTCACTTGGATCAATCAAATGGAGAATTTATTTAATATACATTAGACTCCATGTGCACATAAGGTGGTATTGGCATTCCCGTATTTGGAACCAAAGCAATTCATTTGATATCGATGGTTATGCACTCTAAAGAAGAAGGCTTGTCATCACACCGGTTGGTGTTTACCGATGAGTTACGAGATGCACTATAGCAATAGTGTGACGAAGAACTACTTTAGGTGGTTAGTAAAACTGCGACAAATAAGACTTGTCAAGGATTATATTAAGCACTTCCGAACCTATTGTTGTGAGTGGAGAATATTAGGGAGGAAAACTTGTAGTATTTTTCGGGTGGGCTCAAGGATAACATCCAACTTGATGTGCACGTTTAATCCAAGTTCTATATTGGAGTCTATTGTCTTCAAGCACATGGAAAAAGAGAGAAATTTGGTCCACAACGCCGAGCATTCACTACTATTAAAGATATTAGTATTACACCACAATCATTCCCTTAGCCTACAGTTAACTCAACAAATTGAAGTGAAGCAAGCAAAGAGTTATGTTTAACTCGATGACAAATACAATGAAGGACATCATGCGCTGAAATTAAATTATTTGACGTTGAAGGTGCCAATGAAAAAGGGGATGAAAAAGTAGTAGTAGAGGTTGTTGATGAGCTAGAGGAGGAATTAGAAGATACCTAACCAACTCTTACCATGCACTCCAAAGCCTTAGCACTCTACAAACCCGAATGTAGTGGGTTTTCAAAAGAAACAAAACGTGACGGTATTGATCGACTCAGAAGTACCCATAACTTCATCAACAATAAGTTGACAACACACTTGAATTGATTTGTTTATCTAACTCCAAAATTTCATGTCATGATTGCAGATGGTGGCACAATATGCTGTTTAGGAAAATGTTATTGTATTAAAATTACCACCCGAGATTATTGACTAGATTCCCTTATGTTTGGCATTTCCATGGGTGGAGCCAACATTGTTTTGGGAGTCCAATGGCTCACAATCTTGGGAATCATTGAGATGAATTTCCAAAAGTTGTTTGTGTTTTCATTTAGAGGGCAAGACATTTGAATTACATGGGTAGCGTCAAAAGCCTTTGTGGCTAGTTAATTCTAATCAATTGTAGAAGATACTCAAAAAGGGAACAAATTGGTTTGTGGCACAATTGTTTTCATTAGAAACGCAACCAACAAAGTTGTCGACATTGCTAGAGCTACAAGTAATTGTTGATAACCACCCAATTGTTTTTGAGAGATGTCAAAGGACTATCGCCCCAATGCCATCATGATCATGCCATTCAATTGGTACTAGGGAACTAACCACCCATCATCAAGCCTTATCGGTGCCCATATATACAAAAAAGTGACATTGAGTAGATGGTGGAGAAGATGTTGGAGGCTGGTATTATTAGTCATAGCTAAAGTGCATATTCTGTCCGGTGGTGGTGGTTCATAAGAAGGATGACACCTAGTGCATGTGGCTAGACTATGGAGAACTCAACAAGTACACTGTCAAAGACGAGTTTCCCATTCCGGTAATTGATGATTTGTTAGATGAATTACATGATGCGGTTTACTTTACGAAACACGATCTTCGTTTAGGTTGCAATCAAATCTGAATAAGAAATAAGGATATACATAAGACAACATTTAGAACCAATGAGGGCTACTACGAGTTTCCGGTGATGCCTTTTGGCCTTACAAATGCACCATCTACATTTTAGAGTTTGATAAACATCATCGTTTGGCCACTTCTTTGGAAATTTGTTTGTGTTTTTGATGACATCTTAATATACAATAAGATAGGGAAGAACACTTGCAACATACGAATCAAGTTTTGATAACTCTTGAATAACATCAACTTTATGGCAGGCCTTCCAAGTGTGTGCTTTTTGGGGTGAATGAGGTGGAATACTTGGGTCACATTGTTTTGCATGAAGGTGTAAAAGTATATCCTCACAAGATCAAGGCCATTGTAGATTGGCAAGTGCCAAGAAACCTCAAGAACCAATGGGGCTTCCTAGGGCTAGTAGGTTACTATTGCCGTTTTGTGAAAAATTACAGCAACATAGCACCATCTACATTTTATAGTTTGATAAACATCATCATTTGGCCACTTCTTCGGAAATTTGTTTGTGTTTTTGATGACTTCTTAATATACAATAAGATAGGGGAAGAGCACTTGCAAGATGCGAATCAAGTTTTGATAACTCTTGAATAACATCAACTTTATGGCAGGCCTTCCAAGTGTGTGCTTTTGGGGTGAAAGAGGTGGAATACTTGGGTCACATTGTTTCGCATGAAGGTGTAAAAGTATATCCTCACAAGATCAAGGCCATTGTAGATTGGCAAGTGCCAAGAAACCTCAAGAACCAATGGGGCTTCCTCGGGCTAGTAGGTTACTAATGCCATTTTGTGAAAAAATACAGCAACATAGCAGCACCACTCACAAACTTTTTTAAAGAACTCCTTCCACTAGAACGTGGCAACCACCAAGGCATTTGAGAAGCTGAAGGAGGCCATGTGCACCACCCCAGTTTTGGCTACCCCAATTTTTACAAAAATCTTCATTGTTGAATGTTATGCATCAGGTTATGGAACGTGGGCGTTACTCATGCGAGAAAGACGACCCATTGCATTTGAGAGTTACCATTTCAAAGGTAAGACTATGCTAAAGGCAATGTGTGAGAAGGAAATGATGGCTGCCTTCGATGCAGTCAAACAATGAGACCATATTTTGTGAGTAGACACTTTAAGGTGAAGACAGATCATGATATTCTAAAATGCTTCTTGGAAAAGGTTGTCATATGAAGAACAACAAAAATGGGCTAGAAAGATGTTGGGATATCACTTTCAAATCATCTATAAGAAAGGAAAGGATAATGCAATTGTTGCACTCACTAGGAGGGAGGAGTCCACAAAGGCACTGTTGTGCACCATGTTCATACTGTAAGCAGATTGGGTCGAGGCAAAGATCAGAATGGGAGAATGACACAGATACACATTTTCTCATTAGAAGCTCCAAGAAGATTTGAGTTTATCGGGCAAATTTGTGTGGAAAGGGAACACCCTATGTGGTACAAGGGTCGGCTGTACCTGCGCAAGAATTCAGCCCTTCAGAATAAGGTTCTTGTGGAGCTCCATGTGTCTCTAGTAGGGGGCACTCAAGATTCTTGAAGACTTATCATAGAATCAAATGGGATTTCATTTGGGATGGTCTCAAAGAGGAACTGCAATAAACAAAACAAGGGGGAGACAATTAAGACCATGGGTCTTCTGTAACCCCTATCTATTCCTAGCCAAAGGTGGGAGGAGGTTTCCATGGATTTCATAAAAGGGTTGCGCAAACCTGAAGAGAAAACTGTCATCTTTGTGCCTTGTCACATCCCGTTTGCAGCAAGTACAGTAGTATCATATTATATAACTACAATGCAAAAGCTACATGGGACTCCAAAGATCACGGTTTGTGATCATGATCCTATCTCTACAACTAATTTTCTGAGTGATTGATTCTCATGTTTGGGTACTTAGTTGGCTCACAGGTTGTCATATCATCCTCAGTCTAATGGAAAAACATAGGTAATCAACAAATGCTTGGAAGGTTATCTCTGTTGTTTTGCCTCAAATAAACTTGAGAGATGGGTTCGTTTGTTGCCACTAGCAGAATGGTGGTATACCGCTTCCTTCCATACCTCATACAAAATGTCTCTATTTTTGGCATTGTATGGGTGCCTTCCATCATCCATCACCTCATCATTATGGGTTCAGCCAAAGGTTTGAGCAGCTGAAGAACACATTCAACACCACCAAGAGAACTTGGCTATGGTAGAATCGAATGAAGCAACAAGCTGATCAGTACCATAGTGAAAGGCAATTTGAAGTAGGAGATTCGGTTTTTGTGTGTTTATCAACCATATAATCAAATGTCCTTGAAGCACTAAAAGAAGGATAACAAAATTTCTTCCAAGTATTACAACCCTTTTAGGTTGTGCAACAAATTGGGAGTGTAGCATACAAATTGAAGTTATCTCAGTCTGTAAAAATACATTTAGTCTCTCAACCTTATTCATGCTTGAAGAAGGTCATTGGACAAAGAGTATTAGCCCATACAGGGTTACTAGAGCTTGATGAGGAGGGAAGAATCATTTTGGAACCTGAGGAGATCCTTTAGACACACACTCAGAGACTGCAAATGAGGGTGATTATGGAATATATGATCAAGTGGAAGACTCTGGCCAGAGAGGACATGACATGGAGGTATGAAGTGTTCTTGCAGAAGCATCTAGAGATAGTCAAAGTCGAGGACAACATTGGTTTGAAGGGGAGGGGATGCTACACCCTTAACCTAAGTTGCTGATTTGTATTGGATAGGGGTATGGGTACAGAGCATCCGATTCGTGGGTACGACAAAAACAATCTTGGCCCTGGATATGGCTGTACAAGAAAATATAAAAATTCAAAAACATATAAAATCCAGCCTTTTAAATAGGAATTAACCGCATATTATGCATATAAAAAACAAAATAAGCTAAATAACTACAAAAAAAAAACAACTCATAATTTGTGAAAGGCTTGAATTAAACACAATGTTATGATATATTAAATTTAATTACTGCACCAATTATTGAATAGTTCACTTTACAAAGAATGACACACTTAAATGCTTTCCGCCTACTTCCATGATCTAGTCAACGCTAGAATCTGTCCCCTTTCAAGTCATAGTTAATGCCATAGCATATTCCCTAAGGACTTCAACCTCATGAAATAATCCTAGTCAATACCACATGCTTTCCCCAAAGAGTTACACCTTAGCTCAAAGTTCAATACTAGAGGCTATTCCCTATGGTCTCACACCATAGCTCAATCACAGTTCAATAATGAAAGTAATAAGGTAACACACTACAATTGACTTATCAATACAAATAAGTATAGCTCTTCATAGAAATTATTTCAAGTCAAGCTACATTTTTGCTAGTTAAATTTCTGTCAAAGGGTTCAAACAACTGTTAGAACATACCTTTCTGAATTACACAAATATTCCACTGAAAGGGATTACAACTTTCAGAATTCCCCAATTTTTGCAACTCACATGAATGGGTCTTTTTAGGTTTCAAAAATGTTTATGTTATTACTATCATAGCATGTAGTACTGTAGATGCTGTTAGTTTTAATCTAATTTAGTTCTAGGGTGTACATATTTCAAGATGTTCTTTTGAGATTTTTTTGCCCTATTAAGTAAGATGATATTGCTCTCCTGGGTCATACTCTATACTTTGGCTTATAAATCCACTTGCCATAAATTTTACAGCTTATCATTCTTATCCTCTGGGATCCCCTTCGAGCTCACATATTGTTTTTCTTAGTTAAGCAAAGAATCTACAACTAGATGTCTAGTATGAGGTATTCACCTTATCACCCAAGATATCCACTCACCAGTGCAATATTATCATTGCCAATCCTGAACTCTGGGTTTGAGCCCTAATATACTGTTGCATCCTTACTAGTATTTCTCAAAAAAATTAAAAAAATCCGTTTTGGTCCCAGAAAGATACCTGGAAATGGCCAGGGCACGGCTGGGACGGTCTGGGTACGTCTGCAGACGTACCTGACCATCCAATACCTTCTCGGCTGTGCCCTGGCCATTTCTGGGATGTACTGGTACCTGGTACGATTTGTACCTGTACCAGGTACCCTGCCCCATTGAACCAATATCTTAGCCCTTAAACCTATAACGTGTGGCCAATCTGTGGCAAGCATAACATGTTACTTAGTCATATCTTGATTCTCTGTCTATATATGGGTAATAGGGTTGGCAAATGGAGTATCCATAGCCTAAGCAGGGCATATATTGGAGGTAGTGGTTAGTATTTGATTATCACATTTTGCATTCTGCTCTGTTTATAAGGTTGTGGAGGTTGTCCCCTCGAAGTTGCTCAGCCATATATTTCTAGTATTCTACTGCACTCTCTATCATATTGTGTGGATATGTTCTATTCTGCTCTTATTATTGCGAGGAACTACCATTATTCTGTTCATGATATTTACTTATTGCGATCCATTTCTGAATCTATCTTAAGCAATTTCATTACATGGAGAAATCCATGGCCAAGTGACAACCCAGTGACATGTTGGGGAGTTCTGATCGCCCTCCATGTGGTGATCTTGATGGTCTTCAGACCTTGATTTCTTATTTTCTTCAGGGACTGAGCCCCATAAGAGCTTTGCAATGAATAGATAAAGGATTTTTCCTTGTGTTATTGGCAGAAATCCCACGGTGGATGCATCTTATTTCCGTGTTGTTGATTTCAAGTGAATCAACAGTAGAGGGAGGATTTCATTATGTCTTTGTCAGTCCAACAAGCTCCAATCCTTGTCCATTTCTCTAGCTTGGTGCTTGATCTCACAGTGCAGAAGTTTGTAACAGTGTCCTATTCCAGTTCTAGAGGCCAAGTCTTAAATATTGAGTCCATTTCATAGAGGCCACCAACATCATTATTAAAAGGTTGCACCCTTTTAATATTTCAAGAAAAGCAACGGTGCAATCTCTTAACGTCCGCTCTGTCGATTGAGCAAAATCAATGGTCCATGGACCTTTTTGAGTTGTCAGATTTTCTTAGTGGAAGAGCTTGTGATCTTTGTCCATGCATGTGATGTGGCGCCTTCATGAGATGGTGCAGAAGGTGTTGCTGAATATAAGCGATATCAAGCCTGTGGGCGGAAAAGCTTTGAAAAACAATAAAGCATGCACGCTTCAAAATATAATCCATGGCTGATTTTATGGCCACAGCCATTATAGCAGAGGATCAAAGCTTGCAGGCAATATTTGAAGGTGGTGCCTTATCATAATCATAAAGCTCAAGTCTATGTGTTTCAAATTTTACCCAAGGTTGATGGTAGTGTGGTCAAGGCTGTTATATAATAGAATCAAAACCTGCAGACAATATTTCTATTGAAGGAAAATGCCTTGATTAGGCAATATATATGTAGTTGTGCTTGTGGAGAAATGCCTATGGGCAAAAAAACAAATGGTAAATAAAATTGACATAAAAGAAATCTTTTTGGTTGATGCAAGATTGCTAACAGTTCAAGCTCTTGCATCACAAATGGAGATATAGATGCCATTTTTTTATTTGGTAAATTCCCTAATGGTGTGCACCTTTGGCTTAGATGCCACAAGTGAGGGGTTCCTCTTCTGTCAAATTCACCCAGGACTTGCACCTGATCTTGTCCGCTGGGGTATGCAACACCCAAAATTGGATGTGGTTGTTTATCCAATTTCAACACTCAACATTTGTACATTTTATCAGGGAACATGTCTCCTGGGGATTTTGAACACAGGTTTTCACTATGAAAGCCCTGATGATTTACCGCTTGAGCTCCCATTTGACAAAAGATTGTATTGTACTATTTAAATATCATTTATATTGTAGGATGGAAAGTAATGTCTCTCCTTTACTGCAAAAGCGACTTTTGCATGGTTTTGTGCACGTGAATTATGTGGTTTGTATAGATTTTATGTGTGTTGAAAATATATAATGAACCGTATGGTTCTAGACAGTTGAGGAGGTTGTAACCAGTTAAAGAGGTTGTAACTAACAACCAAATGTAACTACTCTCATAATAAATTCACCCTGCCTGTTATCATTTGAAGCAGTGTAGTTTTGCCTTCTTTTTTTTCTCTGTGCTTCTTCTCATACTAACAGTGGTATCAGAGCCAGTTAGTCACGTTGCCATTGGAGGAAGCTTCTACAAAGAGGTTTTATGTGAGGTCGACGCAGAGGCAGAAGTCGCTAGGGCAATTGCAAGTGAAGCGAAATTCGTGAGTAGTAGCAAAGATGTCTGTGTGAAGTCGTGTACAGACGTCTCAAATCATAGTGTTCATTGTTGCTGCAATAATCCTATTACACAATAATCAGTTGTGAATACAGTGTTTGCTGTTGCTGCCGGAAATCATGGGTTCATGTTCACCAGGGCAGAAAGAAAAAACGTGAACAGTTCGCCAATAACAGTCGCAGGAAAGGACGAAGCAGGCACAAGCAGAGTTGTGAGGGTAGAAGCAGAGTCGTGGATTGTCTTTAAGTAAAGTCATGGACGAAACCCCAATCGCAAATCCAGTTCGAGGGTAGCACAGTCACCAACAACAAGAAAAACGTGATTCTGAGCAGTCGTATGAATATGTCGGGGGCATAACAAGGAAAAACTTGAGTTGAATATTCTTTTCCTTATTTGCTGTTCATGTGCCACGTATTTGAATAAGTCACTTATTCTATTTATTGAAGTGGGCAACATATTTTATTATTTCCATTTTTATTATTTCCATTACTTTGGCATAGTAAAATGGCAAATATTTCAAACCTAATTTTATCGGACTCACAAAAATTAACGGGCACTAATTTCAATGTATGGAGCCATAAGATTCTAACGCTTGCAGAATTTCGTGATTGTGATAAGATAATCACGGGCAGCAAAAGCAGACCTACAAATTTTGCGGATTATGACAAACGTCATAAGGAAGTGTTATTGCTTCTCAAGTTGTCGGTGTTAGATGATATGATACCGGAAGTGCGGAATGCCACTGTGGCAAGCACGTTGTGGGCTAGTATGAGGATTAATATCGGACGTGTTGTCTCCCGAAAAACCGCTTTTCGTTTTCCAAGTTAAATTCAAAATTTCAAGCTCTCGCCCTCCTAAAGTATTTGAGCCAGTTTGAAAATTCAAAGAGATAGAAAAATCCATGCCCTAGAGTTGTTTCAAATCCCCAGTTGCTTGTATTGATAAATTTTCCGTTTTCTTGTCTGGGCGCGTGAAACTTTTACTGTTGTCCTCATTTGAATGAAATTGTCAATCTTTTTATGGCCATGGACCGTCGAACCTTGTATTGTTTTCAATTCCTTGGTTCATAAAAGAAAATTTGAGGATTGGGCGCGAAATGGTGGAGTTTTCTTCTTCTCTGCATTTTCCACAATCGGGAATGACGGGCAGATCTTCCCGTTAAATTTTGCCTCAGCATCCACGGGTAGTACGTGGGCATCTTTGATTGGATGCGGTTTGGCCATATCTCAAGGTTCAACTGGAAGCTTCCACATGTCCAAATGACGCAACTCCGGGGCTAGGTCCCAGGGACAATCCTCAAATGGGCGCAGGCTTTCCACGTGTCCCAAGTACAAAATAAAGGTAAAGGCTAAAATCGGCTAAGTATGGAAGGCTCAGTGGACGGCTCCACGTGCCTCATCGGCGCAGTTTCAAGATCCAAAGATGGGGGCAGTTCTCAAACTTGCGCCAATCCTCCACGTGTCCTAGGTCCAAAAAGGGATAGAGCCGATCGTTGAAATTTGACTAAGTATGAGTGGGTCTGTGGGAGCCTCCATGTGCCTCAACGACGCATTTCAGAAATGAAACCGAAAGGGCCCATCTCCAAATGAGCGTTGGCTCGCCACGTCAGGATCGGCGGAGGCCGCCACGTGTCACATGACACCGTTCTAAAAGTAAAATCCAGGGTTAGTCTCAGTAGCGCCCATTTCGCCACATGGTCAGAGTCATTGGAGAGATAGAGTTGGCCGTTGAAAAGTCTAACCCCGGCGGAAGGAGACATGCGTCAGCCTGACGCGATTTCAAAAGGTGCTTCCAAAGCAGAAACTCAAATCAGCGCCAGCTCTCCACGTGTCTAAGGGTCAACATGAGTCAAACAGAGTAGACCCTGGATCGGCTAAGTATGAAGGAACCGACAGAGCTCTCCACGTGTCAGCCTGGCGCAACTTCAAAGACAAAATCTAGAGGCAGGTTCCAAATGAGCGCTGGCCCGCCACGCGTCCAGGGTCAGATATTCGGCCCCGCCAAACAAAAGGTAGACAGTCAAAAGCATTTGCAGGCCTGTTCCAATCAATTCCTTCCACGTGGGTGGCCCAGATTCAAAGTTGTAAAAGCAAATCAAACGGCTGTGTTGAATCGGCAAAATGATGTAACGGTGAATATTTTGAAATCTGTTTCTTTCCGCCATAAGCGTTTCTTTGTGAATCAAGAAATTGAAGGGGCTCAAACAATCAGAATAGGTTGTAATTGTTTCTTGCTCACATGAGCAGATTGTAACCGTTTCTTACAGGCTATATGATGGACTCTAAAAGTCATTGTGAGGGTTGGCGATTGATCTTGGAGACTCACGAGTGCACTGTACTTAGAGAAAACAAAGGAGATAGCCAAATTCTTCCATTCCCCTCATTCTCGAATTTCCTCTATTTCTCCACTATGTACAACTTTGGTTTGAGCAATCAATACAAGGAGTTTCTAGCTTTCTTTGACTAAGGGGTTTCTTGATACTTTGTGGTCAATAAATTCTATTTGGTCTTGTTGCTATTTGCAGGGTTGTTTCTTCTCATGAATGCATGTGATGAAGTTTCCAACTAGTGTGTGTGCAGGAATCTGATTTTCTACCTGCATTAGTTCTCCTACCTCTTTTCTCACTCCCCTTTCCCGCTCTTCAGACAAAGTCTTCCCTAGCAAGAGATTGCTAGCTTTGCCGCAGGGTCAGTGGAGTGCCCTTGTTGGATCCCCTGGTCGAAAGGCCACCACATAAATCCACCTTTTCATGCGCATACACATACGGCAGCTGCACCGGTTAAGTAGAGGGACTTAGATTCCCAGAGCGTTGGCAAGGAGTCCACAAGTTTGCCCACCCGACAAATTTCCTCGCTAACAAGACGTTAGGGAAAGGACGAGTTTTATACCTGAAAAATACATTGTTTGCTTTGAAGCTACAAGGTGGATCGCTATCTGAGCACCTACTTCGGATGAAAGACCTCCGAGACCAATTATCTTCCATAAATAAAAAGGTGGACAATGATGATATGGTGGCTTTGGTTCTAAATAGCTTGCCTTCTTCATATGAGTCATTTGTGGAGGCACTTCATTTAATGGTGAGAGTCAAACTCTTACGTTTGACAAGGTGAGTTCCTACCTGTTGCAAAAGGAACAAAGATAGACACAAGCTCAAGAGTCCATTTAAGGCAATCGAGAGCGTTTTGTTGCTCACCCAAATAAAAGTGGAAATGATAGGTGAGACATCCTCTTCGTCTCCTCTTCCTCTCCTAAACATCAAGTGAAATGTTATTATTGTCACAAACTTGGTCATGTGAAGGACTATTGGAAACGACTCAATGCCCTGAAGAAGCAGAAGGGGTAGGCACATGTGGCTACAATTGAACACGAGTTAGAAGATGAGTATGCTCTCATGGCATCTTGCACGGTTAATGGCAACCCTACTCGGTGTTGGTTCTTTGATTTTGGAGCATCACAACATTTCACATGTCAAAAAGATTGGTATGTCAATTTTCATTCTTGTTCTTCTGATTTAGTTACTTTAGGGGATGGAAGATCACATGCTATAGAAGGTATTGGGGATGTTCGTATTATGCTAAATAATAATACCAAATGCTTGTCAAACATGTTAGATATGTGCCTAACATGAATAAGAATTTGTTATCTATCAGTCAACTAATTGATAATCCTAATATCTCTGTAAACTTTTCTAGCAAACAATGTATTGTGTCTGACATCAAGCAAAATAAGGTTGTTGCCTTGGGAATTGGGCATGGTGGTCTATATAGACTTGTTGATCCTGCCACGATCAACTTGCATGCCTTAGTTGTGGAAGGCAATACCAGTGTTTTATGGCACGAAAGATATGGCCATCTCAACCTTTAGTATTTAGCCCGCCTTCATAGAGCCAACATGGTTGTTGGTTTGCCTCCTATTTAGGAAAAACAGGAATGTGTGTTGGATGTTTTGCAGAAAACAAAAGCGGAAACCTTTTCCCTTTGAAGGTGCTTAGTGTGCAAAGAAGCTCTTGGATCTTGTACATGCAGATCTATGTGAGCCATCGTGGAAGCCTCCCATAGTCCTTGGTGCACGTTATTTGCTCTTGCTTTGGTGGATGATCATTCTCGGGAAAATGTGGGTCTATTTTTTGAAAAAGAAGTCTGATTGCTTTGCTTCTTTTGTCAAATTCAAGGCCTTGGTGGAGAATCAAACCAGCCGGCGGATCAAGACTTTGAGATCCGATAAGGGGGTGAGTTTACCTCTAAACAATTCACATATTTTTGTAGTAAAGAAGGGATTCAACGGCAGTTTACAACCCCTTATACCCCGCAGCAGAATGTGGTGGTAGACCGGCAGAACAAATTCATCTTGGAAATGGCAAGATGCATGATGCACAGTCGAGGAGTGCCATATAAGTACTGGGGAGAAGCTATTAACACAGATTGTATATATTCTCAATCGGAGTCCTTGCAAAGCTTTGCAAGACATCACACCGGAAGAGGCTTGGTCCACAATCAAACCAGAGGTATCAGCATTTCGTGTTTTTGGTTCAGCTGCTTATACTTTGGTTCCTGCAAGTAAGAGGAGTAAGTTAGATTCCAAATGTTCTAGATATTTTTTTGCTGGTTATAGTGATCAATCTAAAGCCTATAGATTGATTGATACTTCCACTAATAAGATCATTGTTAGTCGGGATGTTGATGTAAAAGAAACAGAGTCTTTCTTTGGTTGTAATCAGCAAGGGGACCAGCAGGGGGCAGCGATCAACAAGGGGTCATAACAGAGTTTGGTACTCTTTCCTTGCCCGATCATGAATTTGGTTCTTCTCATACTCCTCCACAGACTCCAGACAGTTTGTACAATCTCCCATTGAGATTTTTGAGTCTCTAGGAAATCAACTTGCGTTGGTTTCTCCTCCGGAACTTCCGTTGGTTTCTCTTCTAGAAGCACCACAACCAGATACCACATCCTTAGTTTAGCAGCGGCCTAAGTGGTTTTACTCCACTATTCAGGATTTGAGGAAGGAAGAATTGTCTCCTCTCTTAGATGGAAGGTCTCAACAAATTGGTAAGCAAATTGATTATTCTGAGCACGCTCAGTTTGCTCTTGCTTATGATCTTCTTCATATTCATGAGCCACGGACATACTTGGAAGCACGAGGCATACTAGAATGTGTAATGTCCCCAAATGGGACACTTTCAACCCAAGATGGATTTTTGATAAATCCAAACACCAAATACAAATTTTTCAAAGAGATAGCAATTAATTGCAATGCATATCAGATTTATCTATGAGAAATGCGACTAGGGTTTGATGGAAAACCCATATAAATCAGCCATTATACTCAACTCTTTTCACTCAGAACTGAAATACTGAATTTTTAAGACCAAAATCTGAGAGAACATGCAGATATATAATGCAAAACAGATCTGAAATAATTTAATAAGTCTGCAGAAATAAAGTACCAGTTATGAGCTCCAACAAGGCTGATTTTATTTAATAAAATCTGCAAAACCCAGTCTGCAATTACAACTGAAATTGAGGGTTTGGAACCCCTGAAAAACACTCCAAACTATGAAGAAGAGATGACTGAAAATCAGCTTCAAACAGCAGGTACAAAAATTGAAAAACTTTGAAAGCACAATGGAAACCCTTGTGTAGAGATTCCTCACATACTCTTGGAGGGTTTTCGTCCTCAAGAGGGTACTTCTAAGGGTTTTCGTCCCTAGAAATAATTTAGACAAAGCATGCAAGCTTCAGACTAAAATCAACAATGAGAGAAAATAATCAAGTGTCCCTCTTCAAGTAAATCTCATTGCTTAAATAGAAGAATTGGGCCTAATGGCCACCTCCACTCAACCAATCAGATTTTCCTCTTTATTAAATGCCTTTCCCACCAACTTTTCCCTCCAATATTAAATTAAAGTGACCACTACTAATATTAAATTAAAGTGACCACTACATGTGGGTCGCTCCATGTGGTGGGTGCACTTTATCAAATTAAAGTGACCTCCTTTGTCTTATTCTATCATGGCACACTACTCCATGTCTTATTCTATCATTACACTTTTTCCCCTTAAAATACAATTAAAATAAAATGCTTTCTTACTTTTCTATTTCCACTTTATAAGTAAGTCAAATAAATAAATATAAATGCTCTATAATTTTTTTTTTCTATTTTGGCACTTTATAATAATTTATTGTGACTTAAGTCACCCTTGTGCTCACCCTTTGGCCGTCGGGTAGACAAAATAGGCCAAAGGTCTTCGATAATATTATTTGAGAAAGAGGACATTTGAGATGGGGAACTATCATACAACTAGAGTATGATGCCTTGATTAAAAATAATACTTGGAAGTTGGTGCCATTACCTCCAAGGAAACATCCCATTGGCTATAAATGCTTTGGATAAGTACAAGGCTCCGCTTGTTGCGAAAGGATTTTCGCAACAGGAGGGGATAGATTATGAGGAGACATTTGCTCCTACTGCGAAGATGGTCACTTTTCGGCTTCTTTCTTTTGCAGCTCAATTTGGTTGGAAAGTATATCAGATGGATGTCAAAAGTGCTTTCTGAATGGGGATTTGGAGGAAGAAGTGTATATGACACAGCTTGAGGGTTTTCGGGCTTGTGGTCGTGAGCATCTGGTATGCAGATTGATTAAGTCCTTGTATGGACTTAAGCAGGCTCCTCAAGCTTGGTACATCAAAATAGATAAACATCTCAGAGATTCAGGCTTCACGGAGTCATTGTGATCCGAATCTCTATTTCAAAAGCAATGATGATGACATTATAATTCTTATTGTGTATGTTGATGACCTTGCCATCACAGGCAGTGGAGATGTTGCGATTCATAAGGTAAAATCAAATTTATGTGCTGCTTTTGACATGACTGATTTAGGCCTCCTTCACTATTGTCTTGGTGTAGAATTTTGGCAACATAATCACTTGATTTTCATTTCTCAAGTTAAGTATGCCACGAACCTGCTACAAAAATTTCAGATGTATGATTGTAATTCTTCTTCTACACCTATGGAGGTCAGGCTGAAACTCTCAGCTCATGATGATTCACCACCGGTCGATGAATCATTATACAGACAATTGGTGGGTAGCTTGATCTATCTAACAACTACACGACCAAATTTTGTTTTGCTGTCAGCTATCTCTCTTGGTTTTTATCTAAACCAAAACTTATTCACTGGGAGCAACAAAACGAGTTCTAAGATATGTCAAAGGAACTCTTGACTTTGGCATTCTATATCAGAGAGTTGTAGATTTCAGATTGATTGGATATCTATACGACTCACGATTGGGGAGGATCTGTAGATACTCGACAATCTACCACAAGATATATTTTCTCTTTTGGTTCAGGAGTTGTTTCTTGGCAGAGTAAACTTCAGCGTAGTGTTGCCATCTCTTCTACTGAAATCTCTCTTCTTTTTTGTCCTTCTGCGGATCAGCCTGCTGATGTAATGACTAAACCTCTTGGTCCTTTGTTGTTTGTCAAGTTTAGAGATAAACTTGGTGTTGTTTCAAGGTTAGTCATTAAGGGGGTGTTGAATATATATAATGAACCGTACGGTTCTAGACAATTGAGGAGGTTGTAACCAGTTGAAGAGGTTGTAACTAACAACCAAATGTAACTACTCTCATAATAAATTCATCTTGCCTGTTATCATTTGAAGCTTTGCAGTTTTGCCTTCTTATTTTTCTCTGTGCGTCTTCTCATACTAACAATGTGGGTCCACATTTCATGCAAATTCTGATGTTTTTGCATGTGAATTTTGTGGTTTTTATAGATTCTCTATGGCTGCACACTTTCCTGCAAATTCTGATGATTTTGCATGTATATATTTATCTATTATTTGGTTAAAAGAGATTTGTATCTGGACTTTGTATTCATGTGAAAGAGAGAAGATATACTTGTATTTGCTATTGCTTTACAACTAGTTTCCATAGGAAGATTCTCAATAAAATACTTATGCCAATAGGATAGGGACATTGAACATATTCTCTTTCACAAATTTTCATGTTAAGTTTCTTTACAAGTATGATTACATATATTAGTGAACAGTGACAGCACCATGTTTTGATTTGCATAAGGTAGGTTGTGACACCATCTTGCATTTTCTTCCCCTCATACCCTCACCATCCACCCTTTAATTTCTACTGTGCAAATGTTGGTATTACTCAGAGTTGAGGTTCATAACACTGTTACAGTTTTCTCACTATTATGTTTTCAGCCTTGTTTGGGGCCAGTTACAGCTGCTTCTAATTAAAATACAAAATTTATGCATGCAATCAGTTTCTTCTCAGACAATAATCAAGAGTCCTGTTTGCATCTGATCTTGTGCTTGTGTATTCTTATTTATGCAGAATGTAATCCGATTTTTTTTTCACTTGACTGGTTTGAAATGCAGTGCTAAGGTTTGAAATTGCTGCAGTTGAAATGGACCAAAATGGAATATTAAGCAGAAAATGTTCTTTGAATTCAAATGAGCATGATTCAGAAAGCCAGGAACAGGACCATCAAGAAGCAAAGATAAACAATGCTTCAGAAATTGTGAGAGATTCAAAGTTGTTTCATGAAACAAGGAACAGGCAATATTCTGGACAGCAAACTCAGACACAGGAAAGTGGCATAAGCTCTGGGAAAAGAAGGCGCAGTAGATGGGATCCTGCACCCGAAGGAGGAGGATCCAGAAATGAAGATGAGGAGGGTGGTAAAAAGAAGAGGTCAAGATGGGATGCAGAAGAATCTAAAATTGCGATGCTAGGGCAAATAAAACTGCCAGACTTTATGAAGAAGTTCACTGATGCAGGCCCTGAAGTACTTGCACTGAATTCTAGGCTCTTTGATATCAATAGGAGGCTCCAGACTGGAAAAGTTTTTGATGGAGAGGAGGTTAGATCTCCGTCACCAGAGCCCATATATAACAACTTGGGAATAAGAATTAATACAAGGGAATTTAGAGCACGAGAAAGGCTCACCAAGGAAAGGCAAATTATCATTTCAAAGTTGATTGGGAAGAACCCTACTTTCAAGACTCCTGAAGACTTTAAACCTGCAATGAAATACAAGAAACTATACATACCTGTTAAAGAATATCCTGGGTACAATTTCTATGGGCTTATTATTGGACCGCGTGGAAATACACAGAAAAGAATGGAGAAAGAAACTGGTGCAAAAATAGTCATAAGAGGGAGAGGTGCTGGGAGAGACGGTCAATCAGACTCATCGGACAATGAAGACTTGCATGTCTTGATAGAGGCAGATAATGAGGGTTCGTTAGAGGAGGCATCTAGGATGATCGAGAAGTTGCTTGTTCCTGTAGATGAAGGCCAAAATCAACACAAACGCTCACAATTAAGAGAGTTGGCAGAATTGAATGGTACAGTCAGAGAGGACACTCAATGTAGAATATGTGGGAAAAAGGTCATAAGAAAGCGTCATGTCCAATTAATAATTTGTCCCAGAGTACAAACACAGATAATAGCTACTACTGTTCATCATTTGATATTGGAGAAGGCAGGCAAGAGCAATCTAGAGGTAAGAGTGGATCAGAGCTTCCAAGACAGTATGGTCAACCGTTAGATCTTAATAGCAATTACTTGCCACTGTTGGCTGGAGGCTTGGAACAGACAGATGATAAAAATGCAGGAACAGGATCTGAAATGAGGAAGGTTGGTGTAATAGTGGGCACTTCCATATTAGGCTCCCTTGGCAGTGAATGTAGCTCCTTTTCAAATGCGAATTTAGGATTGAATTCTGATGGTCATTTCTTTCAATATGCAGGCTCGGGATTTAGTTCTGAACATAATCTTGGCAAAGAAACAGATGACTCAAATTTGTATGTTGGATATTTGCCTCTGAAAATGGACGAGCAACAATTAATTCAGTTATTCTCTTCTTTTGGCGAAATAGATGAAGCTAAAGTCATTAGGGACTGTGTGAATGGTGCTAGCAAGGGTTATGGTTTTGTTAAATTTTCTGATGCACACTGTGCTGCTCTAGCTGTTTCATGTATGAATGGCTACAGATTGGATGGAAACACTCTAGCTGTAAGAATAGTGGGACGGGCATCTCCTCCTAGACCTGTATTAGAGCCAGCAGGAGGGGTACATCCTTTTCAGCAACATCTTTCACCGAAACTATCTACCTATTCATGTGATTATGCAAAACCATTGTGGAGTTCTACATCTGAAGAAGTACCATCATCTTATTACAAGCCTTACTCTAACAGCAGTGCTGCATTTGGTATGCAAAGTCATGCTGGTGATTCTGCACAAACTGGAAATTTTAACAGTCTCCCACCCACTTCATATATCTCATATGGTCTGTATCAGAAGCCACTAACATCTGGATTATCGTCTGGAGTGTCTGCAACTTTAATGACAAGACTAAACACCCACTCATCTGATGCTTTTGGCCAGTTCCCTGGAAGTTCAGCCAGTATGTCATCTCCATATCAGCGATATTATGCACGTTCACCAGTTTTGCTAAGCAGTGCTTATTCTGAGTTACCTGTACCGGGGCCTTTTCTTAGAGGCATGCCATCTCCTCCCTGGGCTTCTACCCTTGTTTCATCTGGATATGAGAAGAAAACAGTGGAAACAGAATATGAAAGATTTATGTCTGAGATGGGGCAGTGACATCAAAATGTTTCACAGATGTATTGTCATTCGTTTGTGTTTGGAAGTACAGCAAGGTAATTGCTCCCAGCTTTGTTGGGTACAATGTCAATATGTTTTTACTGAACAACTACAAATTTTATTGGAAAATTATGGATAAGGAAGACCTGTTTTTTCTCAACAAGGAGACACCTTTGTGTTCCTTGATTTCTGCACTATTAGAATTTGAAGAGGTCTTCCGAGGGTGTTCAAGGTTACTTCCTTGGCAAAGGTATAAAAGCACGTGTTATCTGATAAATACGTTATTCATCATATCCAAGCAAATGCTGAGACATCTCATAAATTAATCTTTCACTAAATAAGCTGTGATGCTTCTGCATTTTCAGTGGGCACACAAAATTGCTTCCATAGGTGCTGAATTGATTTTGAATGGTGTCATGTCTTGTTTGGCAGTGTGCTGTCCATTGCTATTTTGTTTCTTCATTTTTTCGTAGGGGTGTGCACCTAGCTGGTTGTTATTAACTGTAGATGGAGTTTATTAGTAGCGTGTTATTCTTTCACCAGTCTAAGCGAGTGATTGTTTCCTTTTGGGAGAAAAAGTGGATGCAGTGGGGACCTGGTGTGTATGTGCCTATACATCTATATTTGCTAATCATATCCAAAATTGAGAGTCCATATGTTGGTTGGGCGAACTTTGTTCATGCATAACAATATTGTTGGCAGCTATCTTATATGCATGATTTCTTTCTATAATTTCAACGTGTTGGATGTTTCTATTCTTACCTTTTTCTTTCCATGCGGGAATGATCATACATTTTTGTGCAGATAAGCTCTCATTTTATGCTCTTGCAGTTCATTCTATGTTTGAAGCTCACAATCTGTTCTGTAGATAGTAGCTGAAGGTTTTTTTAAAAAAGTTTTCCTTTCATGTTGATAGCTTTATATTGAAATCAAAGTTTTAGAGTTAATGTGTCTCGAAAATTTGGTTTAGAGAGTGCAAACCCTTGTCCTGTTTGGTCATCGTTAATTATCTGAAGTGGCATCTAATATGAGTTCAGAATGCAATTCAATTGAGGTGTTGAAATAACTTTTCAATAAAATGGTAGCCAACAAGACTGGGACAGTTAAGTCAGGGAAGTGATAACAAAAATGATGCTTTCATGTAAGAGTTGTGGTTTACAAGCAACCATATGGTTTCTCGTAGATGTCATGAACTTCAAATGCATGTGAGATTCCATTTAGTGGTATGTTTCTAAAATTGCCAAAAATACTATGGAATGTTTTACCCAGGGATTTCTTGATTGTGTTTTGATATTTGTAGGAAAATGTAAAGAATGTTATGTACTTGGCGGCAATGTTTGATACAAGCATACAATGCATCCAGATTTAGATTTTGACAAGATAACATGCAAATTAACTTGAACTAGCTACCTTTAAGACGTCGATTGTGAGTTGCCTGATAAAATTATAAGAGGGTATATAATTTAATATATTTTGGAAAGTACAAGTGAACAACATGATATATATGACAAGATATCAAGTGAACTTGAATTAGACTTGCAGGACATTGATTACGAGTTACCTCACAAAATATTTAAAGATGGTATTAGACCGTTTTATGGTTTCTCAAGAAGCATTAATTTGGAGTTGCTTTCATAGGGGTGAGAGTGGAGGCTATTCTCCCGATAGAATGTACCAGTGGTCCATAAGAGACCCATGCATCCATCCGAATGCCCATCCGATACCACGTGGCAAGTGTGCCAATACTTAGTTTTTTTGGCAAATTTATGTTGTTGAAAAATAGTATTTTTCAACAATTGTGTAAAAACTCAGCATAGTCGTTTGTGGATTTGACTTGAAGACCTGCCATTTAGTAGCGCACATTCCCATCGATTCAACTATCACTTTACACATGCAACTATACCATTCCAAACTCATACATTTAAAAAAACAATCTGCCCATGATTTGATAGGTTACGACGGGGCCCACCCATGCATGGTATGAATGTGTTGATGGGGTCTTTTATGGGGCATGGATATAGGGCGGCACATTCTATTGAGAGAATAGCCTCTGCCCTTTCATAGGTGACGGATGCAAATTTCCAAAAAGGGTGGTGACGTAAGATGCACACATTGTTTTAATCTTACTTGTCCAAGTTTATCATCTCCAAGAACGTACATATTTCCACATACATTGGGATTAGTGTGGACTAACTTCTACCACTTCGCACTAGATTTGTTGGCTATCCTTCCTACGACAACCTTAATGTAACGATCACATCAATAGATTTTTTTGAATTTGAAATATTTAGTTCAGAATTACACAACAAAAACTATATAATATAATATAATATAATATAATGTTCATGTATATATCTATTGCACAATAGAATTAGCCACAAAGGTAGCCAAACAACTTCCTAGGAAATAGGAAGGCAATATAACAATTAACCCGGTAATAGTCACGGGTATAACAACTAACCACTAATGAATAATTACTAATCTAACATTAATAATTATTCATTTAACAATAGTTACTCATCTAACATTAATAATGTGAACACTAATATTATTCCTAACAAAATCTCCATATCCTTTTATCGATGTATTTTTTCCTATTGTTTGCACATTGACAAAGCCATTGGCTTGGTTGATGGTGTCCTATATCATTCCTACTTTGGTTGACGATCAATGGTGTCATTCGAATGGAGATTTGATTTGCATGGTTCCAAACCATATTTATAGGTTTCCCTCTATCATTTCTCAATATGTAATGTCCATTTGCTCTATTTTGCGATCACAATTCCTCTAAGAAAAAGAGAAGAAATTAGGAAAAGAAGAGTTTACACTCAAGTTAGCAACAAGGGTCATGTGAAATTGTGCTGAATTCCTACCTCATGTTACGTAAGACAATTAATGTTTGTTATTGTTATAATATTTTAATCATTTACTCATTCTATTTTGTATTTAAAAATTATGTAATATTGGACATTGTAATATAACATTTTACAACATATATAATAGAATATAAGTAAAAGATTTCATGAATTATATACTAGTGAATTGAGGAGGTTAGGATTATAGAGTTTATAGATTTCCTCTTTTGTGAAGGAAAGTCTAGGCTGACAACAACATTCATAGGTGCCTGTGGAAGATTGATAGACACAAGTTTATTGATGTGAGATGACTATAATCATCAAAAGTTGAGAGTCGAATAAAATTGAAAATGTAAAGAATAATATTTTAAATAAAAAAGGAATTTTTCTAGATTGTCAAGGTTGATATTTATTTTAGTTGGAAAACAACTTGACCATTATAGAACCCTTGCATACTACAACATATAGAAAGAAGCCACCCCCTGTTACGGCCGTGCATCTTTATGGAGGTTTTTGAAAATGTGATATAATAAAAAAACACATCTTTTTGTTTTGGAAAAATTATGGGAATCACTTTCTAAGAATTTAATGTCAATCAATAAAAAACAAGCTAAAACTATCTAATTTGAATAAGAAATTGACAAGTACGCAAGCACACTAATGCTATGTAATGTAACAACTAATAAATATATAGAGGGCATTTTATGTTCATTTGTGGAAACACAATTTTTAAAATTGTAAGGTAGATGGTAACCAATGAAATGGATAATAACAAATTCTCTTCTCAAGATGATATTTTATTTACTCATGTGTATGCCATGGCTTGACTACCAAAACTTTCGACGCCATGTCCAAACACCTCCAATGTGTCCCACCTTGGTTTCCTAGCAAAATTAATATTATTTGTCGGTGAAGGGGCTCCTCACTATTTTTAGTATTGCAAGTGAAGAACATATAGTAAGGATTTTTGAGTTGTTGAAGCAATTCCAAGATGCATTGAAGAGACCTATCCAACTAGGGTAACAAGACATTTATTTAGAGGCTATTTTACGAGATTTTTAAAGTGAAGAGGGAAGGACAAGCAAGCAAACATATGCAACCAATCAACCATTATGCTAGCAAGAGGGCCACTTTCATTATGGCATCACCCTTATGAGCATAAGGATCATAATATAACATGATTTATATGTTATGGCGAGACCAAGCCAACCAACCAATGTGAGTTTTTTTGATTGAATGAGGATTTTTAGAAACGTAGATGCAATTCTAAGATACATGGAATGTAGCGACCCCACAGTGGGTTATTGAAAAATATATCGGATTTTTTTATAATTGGAATTCTCAATCACCCTTGCCACCAGGGACGAAAATTGATGCCTCTCAATTTCCTAGTCCTACGCATAACATTCAACATACACATGCAAGAATCGGAAAATATAAATCATGTTTTAAATCAAGGTTATCATTTCATTATGCATTCTTACTTCTTAATATAAAAATGAAATTAACTATAAAAAATCAAGAGTACAAGTAACTATGTGTTTTCGCATATTAACCGTTCACCTAATTAACTAAGGCATTGCAGATTAATTCCTTAAGCATGTGAACCAAATAATCATTTCTATTATAAATAAGAGAAATACATGAATACAAAAGAGATAATGAGTTCCTTAATCAGTGTTCATTATACATCCCGTTATTTGTTCCCAACTTATGATTGAATTTGTAATCTTGTCCAATTTGTTTTATTCTATTAATTAAATAATTATTTAATCATGGTTTGTATCAACTTCATCCATTATGTTAACCAATAAGTACTCTTAAAGTACAAGTTTACATTTATTCATTAATGTTCAAGTGATACAATATTACAAGTTTACACCGTAATTTAACCCATTATACTTAATGGCTTTCCAAAGTATGCAAATGCCACATTTCTCTTACCTTAATAAACACAAGTCTTTACTTTTATCGTTAAAGAGTTATATCGTGGAGTACTTAGTTTACAATGATGTCAAGTATACAAGGTTTACATTTAAATTGTCTTCTATACAAAATACATATATCAAGAATATAGTTGCATATCTACAACCATGACACCATGTCACCATTTGCCAAAGATCCATCATGAAGTCCAATGTGCTATCTAGGAGAGAGTATCATAAGAGTGCTTTACTTCTAACCACAAGCCTTTCGATTCCCGCACATCTCTCATAGGGAGAGATTGGCCCTATGCTTCACGAGAAGGAATATATGAAAAATGGATACGAGAAAAGAGAATACCATGTGTAATTGCGGTCACCGAAATGGTAGACTTATGAACAGAGTAAGAGTATATATCTCGATTTAATCTAATTTGTATTAAATCTAATTTTAGAGTAACTACTTGTAACAAATGATATTCATGTGATTATGTATAGTAATGTACAAGCTCTAAACAGTCAACAATGTAAAACCCTAAACAAATGAGAAAGGGATGATGACTTAGCTAATTCTTGTGTGATCCGAGAGTGATTGAGGCTTGTGTATATGTTGGAATAGGTCAGGAACATCGTCATAATGGCTCAATGAAGATTTGGAAGTATAGAAATCCATGAGGACATAAGCACCCATAGGAGGACAAGAGCGTCCCATGCGCTATTGACCAATTTGGGCACTAGTGTACACTTAGATGCTCGAGTTACGATTTTTTTTGGGTTGGAAGGTCTTCGCTCGAATATTCGCTTTATCGCTTCGACTTCATTATTACGGTTACGATTGCACATGTAACCTAAAAAACAAATGACTAGCTGTACATGCCCACAAACCACATCAAATATAATAAAAAAAGATGTAGAATGGGGAATCGGCCCGACATCGACGATCTCTTGAAGAGAGAACTTACAACCGAGTGCTACACTCCTGTACTAGAGAGTTTTTGCTTTCCAACTTTAAGTTAATAAAATGAAATAACAAAAATTAACTGACCTCGGAAGATGATGGGGTTTATCGATACCCGTGATGATGAATGCTGATGTTGTTGGATAAAGATCCTCCTTCTTTCGCCAAGTGAAGAAACCCGCAGATCGAGATGACTAAACAAAATAAATTAGATAGATGGGATAATGAGCTACTCGGCAAAGGCCAATTCCAGGGAATCCAAAGGGACTTCCTTAGAGGACGTTAGCCCATTTTGATACAATTAAGTAGATTGACAATAATGATAAAGATATATAAATGAAAAAGATAGATGAATAATGGATAAGAAGCTTTAGAAATCAAGATTGAAAGGCAAGTCCTGTGCGTAGATTCGAATGTGGCCCACTTTCGAGTGTGGAAGCAATCTAGATAGATTTGAAGTAGTCATTCCAAAATTCTTGATTTCTGTTGGATGTCGTGAAGGAATTCAATTTGATCTTGATGTCTTCGATTTCGAGTGGAAAACTAGATTGCACACAACGTAAGTTCGTGGAGGATGTTGTACTGATCCCAAAAGAAGGGATGTTGGACTATTGGAAGGTCGTAGATGCTTGTAATAGGATGGGACCGGCAAGTATTGCCATCTAAAGTAGAATCGTGCTTGAAAAAGACAAGTTAAATCTAAAATATTTATAAAAATTGATAGCAGACTAATAAATTGATTGAAAGATACAAATTAACGAGGGATTGCGGGTGATTCGAAAGAATCAAGGGTGATTCAAGAGAATCGTGGGCGATTCATGTAATCGTTAGCGATTACTCAAAAAAGAATCAATTTTCCTAAAGATGATAAATTTCTAAAGACAACTTCTAAATGATTGTTTTCAATTATTTTGATGTTTTTATGAAATGAAAATGATGTAACAACACAGACAAATACCTCGTAATGTTAGAGTGGGTTGTAGGGTGTCTCCAAACTTGAAGTTCATGACTGTTGTTGAGATTTCTGGGAAATGATTGATGAAAAGACTATCAAAATGATGTGTTGCAAGAGCTTGAGGTTGATACAGGACATTGGTGATCTTTGGAATGATGTAGATTCACTGTTTGATCGAAAAATAAAGTGCAAAATAATTTTAAAGATCCCTGAGAGAGGAGCAAAAGCTACCTTTTATAATCACTGGCGATTAGTAAGAATTGCCGGTGATCTAGAAATTTCGCGAAAAAGTTTAGAAAATAGTTGAAACTACTTCCTAAACGGGATTTTTGGGTAAATGGTTGGGAGGAGGTTAAGGTTGAGTTGGGGAGGCTAGGGTGTTATGATAAAATAGGTTTGAGGTGGTTTTGAGATGGTTAAGTGGTTTTAAAGGGGTTAAGGTAATTTAGGATGGGTAAATAGTAATTTATGAGGGCGTAAAAATTGATTTTATGGGATGAGGGAGAGTGACCTTAGGATAATGATATAATGATAGGTTTTAATTAAATAATGTGTGTATAGAAGGAAGTAGGCGGTGTGAAAAATTGGTGTCTACATTTGCCCCTTTTTGTTGAGTAGTTTGTGACGACCAAACTGCTGGACAAAAATAGTTTGAGATAGGCTGTTTTTTTTGTTTGATGGGTGATCCCCCTCAAACTAGGGGTGATTGCATGTGCAGTGCAAGGATCACTAGTTTGATTGAGTTGATTGGATAATTTTGACATGTGTGTTTCATTTGAAGTTTCCCCAAGATGAGGTATCGAAACAAGATGGGTATCACCATGGAATCAAGTGATAGGGGAACCAAAGGGTTCATGTCCTATAGACATATGATTCGTAGGGATCAATGATATACTTTATAAAGACCGTGGAGCCAAGTGATAAGGGAACCAAAGGGTTTGTGGCTTATGGATGTATGGCTTACAGCTGCTAAGATCATAAAATGAATCTGTAAAGGATTTTCTGGTTGTAAAAATATCTGGGGTCCTCAAAATGAGACACACCATGGATGAATGTCTTTGTGCAAGAAATGTGATAAGTGTGATAAAGTTGTTGATATTTGAAAAATGGTAATTTTGATGATTAATGGGAATCACAGTGATTTTAAGAAATCACGGTGTGATTTAGATGGAATCGTTGATGATTATGGGAATCATCGGCAATTCCATAAATCACCTGTGATTCTTGCGGGATAATCAACGATTATAAATAGTTATTTTTATGAAAATTTCATTTTCATTGTGCAATTTGTGAGTTTAAAAGTCTATTAAGTGATTTGTGAGTGTTAATCAAGCAATGGAGGATGCGGGAGCATCTGAAGGCTCTAAGGCCCACTTAGGTAGTGGTAGGTACCTTTTTTGTTTTTTGTCTGTTTTTAATTTAATTTTTATCTATTTTTAATGCCCGTACGAGGCATGTTTTTAAAATCATCGAGAATCCAATATGATTTTTTTTCAAATCATGCGATTTTGATGGATTGTTGAACGATTGGGGTGAATCGCTAGCGATCAGTGTTTTTTGTGAAAAATTGATAAAATTTGGATTAAAACTTATTATAATCATCATTTTTATGTTTTGTGGATGCAGGTGAAGGCCAAATTGATTATCAGGGAAAATATTCCAATGATCCTGGAGGATGTGAGGTCTTGGATGTCGATGAGGATTGGTTACATTTGGAGGATGTAGGTTTGGGGGCGATGCATCACTATAGACGTATCCATAGGCAACGAGGATTATTGTTGGCTTTGATGGAGAGGTGGGATCCTACTACTTGTACTTTTTGGTTTCCAATGGGTGAGATGACGATCACTTTAGAGGATGTACACAGGATTACGAGATTTCCTATACATGGAGAGGGTATATATTTGATTGATGATATGGGAGGGCTGATGTGATGAGGAGATTATATGGGGATGATGCAGATGGTGTGGTTTTCATGTGGGTGGGATTCTATTACTAGGGCCTTATATGATCCGAGACATAGAGGGTCATGCTTTGATGACCATGATGATGATAAGGATTACATGTTTTTCTTTTCCCGAATCAGGTGGAGGTTGGTTTCCTTATATGATGGCATGTGTAGTAGCTATGATATGATGGAGCAAAGGGTTGTGTTTGCGTGGGCCCCTACATTACTAGCACATACCTATAGGGAGATTTGGTCATGGAGTATCCCAAAGAGGTTTGGGATTGATATTGCTTTTCTACTATATGCATCTGGGCTTTTGAGCATATTGTTGTGGCTTGTCCTAGAGGTTTTCCATGTGGGAGATGTTGATTTTGTAGTGAGATCAACCGAATTTATTTGGTGACATTCTGATATATGGATGTGATGCTAAAACAATATGAAGTGAGGATTATTATAGATAACTCCTCTCAGGGTTACATGCATATGACATCATTAGTGGAGACCATATATTGGGTTTCCAGTGTGGGAGGGAGAGGAGGGTCAGCTTAATGCCACTTAACAAGATCTATGGGTGCGGGGGGCCATCGGGGAGGAGTGGGAGATCATTCATTTAGTCATGTCAGGATGACAATTTGGTTTGATTCAGGATGTGCCGTAGGCTCCAATGGTGTATAGACATGATGATGGGGATGTGGGGACTCCATTACCAGTGCGTTGGGTGCCTCGTTTTATGCCCCGATGAGGAGGTAGATGTGTGTGTGGATCATGTGGAGGTGATGGTGGATGGATGGTGAGGGAGGTGATGAGGGTGTCGATGGTGGTATGACAGGCAGCCCTCGAGGAGAGATGACACTTGTGTGGAGGGACACACCAGGGAGGTATGGGATGGTGAGAGGGAGGTGAGGTGATGGTGGTGAGGGAGATGAAGCTCTATTAGAGGCTACTTTGATGCTACAGGATAGGTGTGACCACCGAGAGGAGAAGGTTTAAGGGTGGAGCATGACGATTTGATAGGGAGAGATAGATGGACTAAGAGAGGGATTAGTGATATAGATATATAGGTCAGCAACTAGTGCAGAAGGGTGGATCGAGATCATTATATAGACAACAATGGGATACCTTGAAGAAGACTCTTAGGATTACATGTACTTCAGTGTGAGTGCCGAGTTAGAGGCAACTAGGTCTCAGGTTAGTGGTCAGATGGGACCACATGGTATGGTTAGCTTAGCTAAATACCAATCAATGCTTGATGAGCTGGCCTATTATGAGGATATAGTGATACGAAACCTACTTACTGAGTACTCATTACATAACATATCTGGCCTCAGAAGATGAGCGGGCCTAGTGTTAGCACTTGCGAGTGTGGGTCAGCCACCTTAGGGTCCAGATGGAGGCATTATGAGTAGGGGACCTGATGGGGGAGGTCCTAGTAGAGGACCAAATGGAGGTGATGGTGGTGATGGGGGTGCTTAGGGAAGCAACGTTCGTGGGAGTGATTTCTTTGTGGTTGTTCAATTTACTAGGTAGATGTGATATATTTTGATGTATACGAATCTTTTGAAGCCTATTTTTGATATGTATATGTATTTGATATACAAATATTTTGAGACTCTTGATGATGTATAGAGACATTTTGATGTGATGATATAATTATATATATGTAATGATGATGATATTGAGTTATGATTCGTGTGTGAATTTTGTGATTTTGATTGATTTATTATTAATATTTAAATTTTCTATATATTTTTTGATAAATATTGATGTTATATGGATGTTTTGATAGATGTTGATGTGGATAGATAATTGATGGTGTTTTTATGTTATGGATTTTGACTTTTAATGTGATCTTAAATATCAAAATGTGCTTTAATTCTTGGATAAGAATAAACATGAATGATTTCCTTTTATATTGGATTTGATACATATGTGATGGGAATTAATATGGTGAAGACTTGTACACTTTTGGCCTTTATAAAAAATGTTAACATATGACTAACAATGGGTAGTCACATAGGGATCTTAGGCATATAAGATGGGAATGAAAAGTGTACCTTCCTAGGACATGGGAAGGGTTGACACATGTAGGTTGTGTGGGAGAGTAGTTCTCCTTTTAATGGTTTCATAGAGAGATGCCCCACTTTTATATTTTATTTTTGATGTAAAATGATCGATGTAGGGAAGTTTTATTTTGATGGGAAAGCTGATCGATGTAGGAAGATTTCCTAGGATGCTTTTTGATATTTTGAATTTTTGAAGGCTGATCAATGTAGGAAGCCTTTTTACATGGGTATCCATCCTTTGAGGAGTGGTCTACGATTTACATTTTTTTTTTCTGCTGATATAGTCATCCTTCGAGGATCAATCTATGATTTTGATAGGTAGTTTTCCTTCAGGATCAATCTACTTTTTTCTTTTGATAATATTTTTAATTTTTTGATAGTTTTCCTTCAAGGGATCAGTCTATTTATTTTGATAATGATGCATCCATAGATATTTTTGTTTATTTTATGTTGAGAGCAAGTCCCTAATAGACCATTTCAAGGAGGGGAAAGATGTGTGCACAAACTACACATGTGTGCCCCATGACATGTCTTTGGTTGGTAAACAAGGTGAATGATGTAATGATTGTGGGGGTTCCTACTAAGGAGGAACTTTTCCATGTGAAAGATGCGATGAACAGAGTCATGGTGCTCATCTTTAAGGTTTTGAGGATAGTGATGGAAAGAACCACATACTTTCAAATCATTACGATGATGAAGATGAGAGGTTGATGATGGAAATAAGATATTTGATGTGACTAATGTCATAATGATCGATGTGTTAACAATAGAAAGGTCACAAGTGTAAGGCATTCAGAGGTTCCTTTTTAAGTGTACCATCAAGGGAGGCTAGATGATAAGCTCCCGACCCATACTTGTGAGTGATGACATATGGACCGATCCAGTTAGGGGAAAACTTTCCATGTTTACTCCTTTCCAGAGTAGTGACATTTTGATTTTCTTTGAGAATGAGATCACCTATATTAAAGTCATGTTCTTTTACATGTTTATTATATACGCGTGTTTGATGCGCTCTTGATAGACATGATGATGTTCGAGAGTGTTAAGTGTTTTTCATCTAGTAATTCTAATTGTGTTAGATGGTCTTGTCGATAATCCTCATCAGGATAAAATATCTAAGGGATACACGTGAGTGATGGAATTTGAACTTCAAGGGGTAAGACCACCTCGAGCCATATACTAGAGAAAAGGGTAACACCTATAGGAGTATGGATGCTAGTTCGATAAGCCTAAATCAGAAAATGATTTGAGATGCCAATTCCTACCTACTTTGTCAATTTTTTCATGAGAATTTTGTTAAGTGTTTTGTTAGAAGCCTCATCTTTTCCATTTTTGTGGATAATATGGTGATGAAAATGATTAGTTTGATGTTGAATGTGTCACAAATTTTCTTAACGTCTTTATTTTTAAAATATTTTCCATTATCAGTGATGGTTTTGAGGGATACCAAAGCGACATATGATATGTTGATAGATGAAATCAATGAATTTTATTAGATTTAGTAGATGTTAAGGGAATGGATTCTACCCATTTAGTGAAGTATTTAGTGGTATGATGATGATAGAGTGATGTTGTTGTGATGAATGAGGATTGATAGTGCCAATGAGGTCTAACCCCCATTGCGAGAAAGGCCATAGGTCTTGAGTGGGTTGTAAGGCTTGACTAGGGATGTGAGTGAGATTTGAATGTTGTTGAAATTTGATGCATTTCTTAACATACACACAAAAATATTGGTTGATAGTAGGCCAATAATAGCCCATTCAAAGGACACTTAATGATAATTATACCATTGAAATGTCCACCACATATACCATCATGGACTTCTAAATAGATTTAGTAGACTCATGAGATTTAAGGCATCTTAACAAGAGGCCATCAAATCCAAATTTATATAGACACCACCTATGATGACATATCGGGTAGCATGTTGAGGAAAGATCATTTAGTGTTTCTAGATAGATCAAGAGGATTTTGGATTTCGAGAGATAGTCAAATATTTGAGTATACCAAAGGTCAGTTGGATTGTTTTCAATGGTGTTGATAGAGGAGTTCATTATTGTGGGATGGTTGATCAATTCTATGGAAACAATGAAAATTTAGAGTTATCAGTTGAGTCATCAAGTTGATAAAGGGATGAGGGATGCTAGAGAAGCCATGGTGTTTGTGAAAATTTTTTAGAGGATCGCAGAACTATTTGATGGTGTAATGATCAAAGGATTCTAGGAGGAATTCAACAATGGTTTTATATTTTTGTAAAATTTCATTTTTACATTGATAAATTCCTTTGATTTGATTGATGACAAGTTGTGAGTCTCCATAGATGTCCAATATTTGAACACCAAGCATGATGGTGTTTGGAGACCCATGATTAAAGCTTCGTATTCGGCCATGTTTGTTAGTACATTCAAAGTTTAGTTTGAAGGATAAAGGGATGAGAGTCCCCTAGGAGGTATAATGATGATACCAACCCCCCCTTTGCTGACACTTGGATCCATCAAAGAAGAGTGTCATTTTGAGAGGGGTGTATTCTTGATCGATAATAGTGTTAATAGATTCATCAAGGAATTGTTCGTGAGGTGGTTGATTGTCTGGAAGAGGGGCCTTGATGAGATTTCGGCAATGATATTGTCCTTTGATATATTTTTGTGGGATAAATTCAAGATCAAACTCGGTCATAAGCATAAGCCACCGAGTGATGCGGTCACTATGATATGGTTTAGAGTGCATGGTTTTAAGAGGATTAAAACTTGGTAATGACACAAGTCTTGTGGTTAAGTAGGTAATGAAAGAGCTTGGAATTGTGAAGTATAAGGCACAACACAAATTTTCAGCTTTAGTATAACGGGTCTCGTATTCATGGAGAGGTGCATTATATAATAAATGGCCTCATGACCCTTCTCATCTCGATGAGTGAGCATGACACCTAAGGCATGATTAGTAGTGGATATGTAAAGGTAAAAGGTTCCCCTCATGTGGAGGTGTGAGCACAGGTGGTGATAGGAGGTATTGTTTGAGGTTGTCAAAGGCCTTTTTGACAATTGTGGTCCCATATAAAGTTTACATCCTTTCAAAGGAGATGATGAAAAGGATGAAAACGATATGAAAGTTGTGATATAAAGTGACAGATAGATTGAATTTACCTTGAAGGCTATGTAGTTGTTTGAGGTTTGATAGAGGAGGAATTTTGATGATAGCTTTGATCTTAGAGGGGTCTACTTTGAATTCTTGATAGATACGATGAACCCTAAAAGATTTCTAGTAGAACACCGAAACACACACTTAGCGGGGTTGAGATGAAGAAAGTATTGAATAAGATGATAGAATAAGTTGGCGTCTAGGACAATGAGATGATCCTTTTGACACTTGATTTCCCTAAAGGTATCATCAACATAGTCTTCTACGGTTTTGTGGATAAGGTCATGAAGATATATTTCATGGTGTGTTGATAAGTGGCCCCACATTTTTAAGTACGAAGGCATAACACGGTAGAAGAATTCCCCTAAGGAGTGATGAAGACATTTTATGTTTATCTTCGATGTGATGAGGTTTTATTATAAATAGAGAAACCATCCATAAGAGAGCATCTCATGGCTGGCAATGTTAGATCGATGAGGTAATTTTTGATCTTTGGAAGAGGAGAAGTTGTCTTTTTAGGACAAACAAGATTGAGATCTTAAAGTCAACGCAAATGCATAACTTTCCTTAGGCTTTGGTTATGGTATGCACATTATTAGAGATCCATTGTAGATAGTCAATGGGTATGATAAAATTGGTGGACAACAGGAGATATGTAACTTTTCCTTGATGAGAAGAGATATGCGAGGGTGCATCCTAAGTAATTTTTTTCACAGGTTTACATTTATACATGATATTGGGATGAAGATGTTGGGGTTGATACCTGGCATATCACTATATGACCAAGAAAAGGCTTGACTATATTTGGATAAGAAGGTGGTGAATTCATTTATCTCCTTGGGATCTAAAGATTGGACGAATTTAACTATATGAGAATCCTGTGGAGTCCTTATGTTAACGTCGATAATGGATTCGTTGAGAAGTTTTGAGGTGTCGAGGGTAAGGTTTTTGAAGGAAATGGTCTTCCACCCCCATGTGAGAGAGAATGGATTGATCGTCTTGGCATTAAAGGATGTTGATAGTGGGTGAGTCTTCTTTTATCATTTCAAGCTAGATAAGAGGAAGTGTCTTAGTATCATGATTAGTTTGATAAGTCAATGGTCCTAATGTAATAGTATTGACTAAAAAATATTCAGTGGTCCTAATGAAATAGTCATTATGGTCCATAGGGTCGTCTTGCGTGGATGAAGAAGATGGTTTTGACTCTATGATGGTCTTATATGTGGTATGTGTGGAGGATTTAGAGGGGGTTTATTATAAGCTAGCCCATATTTTCATGTGGTTTGAGGGAATGTTCGATAATTAAGTCGTGGATACCCTGCTTATAACGTCTTAATCCAAAGCATTTCTAGGTGGAATGATGGAGGTACATTTGTGTAAAGACTTGGTTATATAATAATGTGAAATATGATATGAATGGTTTGGCATGACACTGATAAGTAGGACATGTAGAGGGTGGTCAATCCCTCTATAGACAAGATTTGTTTTTAGATGTGGTGGGCCGTAGGATATGACATCCCTGAAATTTAGCTTCGTACATGGGCTATTTATTAGGCCTTCGGTATGTCTTTGGTGTGGAAAGTGAATTGAGTAAGGAAATGATACTCACCCAGTGAAAGGCGTTGCATAAAATCATCAAAATATATGTCATATGGTAGTTTAGATGATGGAATGGATGTACTAGTAGAGGCTTCATCAGATGAGCCTAAGTTTGATTTAGGAACAAGTACGTCATTGGGGTGTATGTCATATGACAAGATTTGAAGGGGTTTGGATCTGTGGGAACAATAAAGGTATTACCTTCGTGTTCATATTTGATACATTTGTGGAGTGTGGATGGGATACAAAACATAACGCATATCCAAGGTCGTCCTAGCAATATGTTGTATTGGAACTCTCATTATACCGATATAAAGAGTTTAGGGAGAGTTTTGACACATAATTTAAGAGGTAACATGATTGTACCCAATGTGGGAGTGATTGAATCATTTAAATCTCACAATACGGTGGTGTTTGTGCAATGATGGTGTTAGGTAATTGAAGTTAACTGAAGGCATGTGATGATATAATGTTGATAATGGATCCATTATTGATCATAACCCTCTAGATGAGGATGTCGTTTATTTGGGTAGTGATGAAGAGTGGGAGGTCATGGTCCTTTGGTTATAGTGATGGTATTTATGAACTATCAAAGGATATTGCAGTGGATGTTTTGAGTGTACTGACTAGATTTGTGGATCATATGAGGGCACTTATATGGTTTGGAGGGATTTGATCATGGATTGTTAGTGTGGAGGTGATGTTTTCACCGGCTCATAAAGGGACATCTTGATTGGAGCTTGGTGAAGTTGTTTGATGACGATATTTTTAACTACGGTGGTGGCTTATGTGTGAGGAGCGGAAAAAGATGGAAACCTTAGCCTTAGTAGGGGGTGTTGGAGTTTATGAATCAGGAGTGAGTGGGATGGAGACTTTAAATTTTTTTGATCGATAGTGTCGAGGTTTTGGGAACGTGCTCTAGTGGTAATATGTACTATGTAAATTTGATGAGGAGGATAATTTCTTAAGATATTTCTCACTTCTAGTGGTTGTAGGTGTAGGTGATGATATGGATGCGGTGGTCATGAATGTCTTGTGGGATGATTTTTATGTTTGTATATCCAAGGGGAGAAGGCACTTATTTGTAATCTTTTTGATAGAAGTATGAAGGGATTTACAATATTCTATATGATGTCTTGATGTGTGATGATAATCACAAAAGGCCTCAAAGTTATATCAAAGGCTTCCCTCCTTGAGAGCTAGATGACTCAAGAGGGGTTAATGCTATGATGGATTGTTGAAGAAGCATTTCCAGGATCAATGTATAATGTCCTTTCAATGCAGATGTTGAAGGAAGTGATGCTTCTTTTCGATTTGACATATGTTGAAGGCACTACCTTTGGTGTAGTTTCTTTGGGTATGTTTGAGGGATGGTTTTTGATTGTGTGATAGTGAGAGGTAATCGTGATGAGGGATGTGGCCCTAGGATGGAAGGAAAGTGTTTTGGTTTTTGTCTTTGAAGAAGTTGGATGGTCGTGGGTTATGATGGTTTATTTTTTAGATGAAGGGGTACGTGGCCATGTGATGGAATTTCAAATATTACGCATGTAATGTTAGGCAACATGGTCATCGTATGAGCTTTTCACAATTCATAAGATGGGTTTCTTTTGTAAAGATTGTGAAGAACTTATAGATAGTCTAGATGAGGATGAAGTAGACGTAGATAAAGGTGCTTTCTTTTTAATAGTAGGATTTGAAGATGTGGCTGGTTCAATGTTTGTTATTTCTATGATGTGAGCTACTAATAGATGGTTCGAGATGTGGATTCTACGGGAGCTTCGATGTCACATGTGACTAATATTTTATTATGTTTATGGTATGATGGGTATGTATGTGATTATTTTTGGATGACTGGTAGATAAAGAGTGATTTGGGAAGGGTTGTTTTAAAAATACAGATTATGATTTTGAGGTGTATTTGGATTATCTAATTATAAATCACCTTTTTCAATTACATCTTGGAGGAAGTTTCAAAATAAAGGACACCTTTCGATGTCATGACCTTTGACCCTATGGTATTTGTGATAGTCATTATTCTGTACCAAGAGGGATTTGAGACAAATGTATTGATGGGGTGGATGTGAGGAAGAGTGATTATGTTGGCATCAGGTGTTTATCGAAAATGAAATTTTAAGATTATCCTATAGTTGTGTAAGTACATTAAGGGAGAGAGTGTTCGGAGGCTGAATGTTCTTTTAGGGTGGTGTTTACTGACCATTGCATTTGCTTGAAGTTTTGATTTGTCATTTACGGAAGATGGTTTGGGTGAAAAATCAGGTTTTGGATTTTTCAATCTAAGTTTCACTCTACCATCTTAAATGGCATGAAGTTCGAGTTTGCGAGCCATAGTGAAGGATTTTTCAAATGTCTGGAAAGATTGGATTGGTGATGTAGATGAAATATGTTTAGCACATGACCAAGAGAATAATTCAATTAAGTCGATCGTGGGATGGAAAATGATAATTGGTTGATAATGCCCCTCCAATGGGTGAAAAATTCGGTAATGGATTCGTCTTCAAATTGTTTGATTGTGTATAGGTCGGTGATAGTTATTTTTCGTGCATATAAATTGAGAAATGTTCCGGAAAAGCTCAAAAGTTGGGCAAATGAAAAGAGTGAATATTGAGGTATGCTACTATACCGGTCTAAAGCGGGGCCAACTAAATACATGTGAAATTCCCTCAACATGAGGTCCTGGTCGTGTGCTATAAGATAAAAGGAACACTAGAAGGCCCAGACGTGTTGTTGATGGTCTTCTTTACTATACAATTTGAGGAACTTGGGCAGTTCCCAGTGGGGAGGATAGGATTTGTATGGTATGAATGGGTGGATGGGTTTGTTACATCTTTGTTCATAAGATAATGTGTTTTTAAGACCCATAGAAGTGACTTCAAGATTAGATATTATGTTCGTCAAAGCTTGCAGAGGATCAATTTGTGGTTATTGTTATGTATTGAATGAGGCTAAACTAGGTTGATTATATGAAAATTGATTTGGTTGTTGATATTGTTGAGGATATTTTGTTGAAGAGGAGCACCCAAGGAAATGCTATAGGTAGCTTATGAAACTAAAGGTTGTCAATATTGGATGTCTTGATATTGGAAGGGCATGAATGTGTTTATAAGAGGTTGTGATAATTGAGGTATGTGTTGAAAATGGGTGGGTGTGTGTATGAGCGATTGATATTGTTGGGGTATACATTAGATAGGAATATAGAAGTGTGTATGTATGCTAAACTTGTTTTGCTATTGGAATGAAACTAACACCTAGTAGTCTCAAAACAAAGCCAATGTACCATTAACATCAAGATAAGAGCTTAAAGGAAATATATACTCTAATGCATAAGCATGAATGAAACATCTAATGCTAAACCATTCATACTCTTGTAATGTATGATTGCTACTTACTATGAGCCTATTTAGATCATAAGCAGTCAAATTTTTATGTTGTCTCTAAAGTGAGGCAAGGATCTCACCAATAATGGCTCTGAAGGCCAATGTTTAGCTCTTCTTTTACTACTCAAAAATGAGAGAATGGATATACAATATGAGGAAGATATTCCAACAATGGAGAATTTTCTATCAATATGCCTATAATAATCACTATTCAAAGTGTGGTGTAAGTTTTGAAGGAAGGGGGTAGGTCCTTTATATAGATTTCTAATTTGGGAGAAGCTAGAAACCTAGTGAATGTGGGATAAATTAGATTTAGAAGAGATAAACATGATTAGAGGGATTTGATTAGAATTAGAAACTCATGGGAGTTGGAGATGATTTAATTAATCAACTAGGATTAATTAATAGGCCAAAATAAGCTTAGAAAGCTATTTGGAGGTGATTTAGAGGAAAATAGGTAGGATTTAGATGATTTGAAAGGGGATTTAACCAATAAGAAGGTTTATTGATTAAATACAAGGTTATAAAGGCTTAATTAACCAATGATAGGCTGATTAATTGATCACAAGAGGATTATAACTAACAAAGTGTCGTTAAATAACATCTGGAATGGGGGAATAATTAACGAAGTGTTGTTAATTGACAAAAATGGAGGAAAATAGTAGTTAATTAACGAAGTGTTGTTAATTGTTTGAAATGAAGGGAAGCATTAGTTAATTAATGAAGTGTAGTTAATTGACCGAAATGGAGGGGAAAGTTAGCTAATTAGCGGGAAATCACTAATTATAACGAAGTGACGGAAAAGAGGGTAATTAGTACCCTTTTAGTATTAAAAATGACATAGACGGATTTTAGGTGTCTACATTTTCCCCTCTTTGGGGTGGCGTAACACAAGCAACGCCACTTCAAAGATAGTAGACAATTATTGGCAAGTAAAATTTGAAGGAGTGGAAGAAAAATTAGTAGAATGAAGGATACCTCCTTTAGTTTCGATGGGGTGATTAAAAGAGGTCGATTGAAGATCGAAAATAAGAAGGAAATAAGAAGAATCGACACAAGCCTAGGAGGCGAGTGTGTAATGTGAGTGATTAGGAAAGAAGAGCGTGCATTTCAACGGATATAAGAAACAAGGGAAGGGAGGGGGCATAGATACAATACTTATTGCCCCAGAAATTTTAAGAAAAACATGGGATAGAAGAAAATGATATGAAGAAAAGTGACGGCGTATTTAATACTCGTACTTTAGTGATATTGATCTGTCGATCCAGGTCGGTGTCGATGGTTGTTTAAACAAAGGGAACAATTTGAATTGATCTCAACATGCACTTAATAACAGAATTAACCGAACATAATCTAAGGATTTTTAACACAATTTAATGTTTGAAATGGTAAATGCATCAAAATGACAGAAAGGAAATAACAATAAATCTCCCTTCTTGTTGGGGAGGAGTGGCCCTTGCCCCTTCCCTTCGATCAAGTTTAAGGCTGAAAGTCACACAAAATTTTCCCTTGAATCTGCAATATTTATTGAATTGAAAGAGTATGCTTTTACAATGAATCAACTAACTAAACCGAACCAATAAATCTAAATACATTAGCTCTTTTATACTAGAGAAATCCTAGTCCCTCTAGGAGAGAACTAGTTTATTCACAATAACTAACATCTACTGAACTGACTGTTGACTAAAATAATGACTATATATTTTAAGGAATACAATTGTGGAAGAAGTAGTCTTTGAGGTGTTTGGATTGGAATTAATCTTGCTAATTGTAGAGGAGGTTCATGATTGACTCCTTTGAGAGATTCAATCACTGGAAGATCTTATAGTTCTTAGATTGATTGTAGAGAATCATGGTGGTAATAATTCCTTAGCTATTGGCCACATCACATCTCCCAGCAACTGAAGTGACTGAACCTCAAAATCTGCATGAATGTAGGTTGAGGTAATGACACACATTTCCTATTCATGTTGTTATGCCACCAACTGTATCACCAGTAGTTCGAGCTATCTATCTTCTTGTGTAAATCCCTTATTTTAAGGAATTCAAAGTTGATGACCTGGACGAGCTCGGTGTTGTATTACGAGTCCTATATTAATGTAGAGGCAAGTCTTGTGCCAAGGCGAGTCCTGCGCCAATGCACTAATTGAGTCCTACGCCAATGCATTAATTGATTTATGCATCGGTGCACTAATTGAGTCTCACGTTATTGCAATTTACTCATGTGATAACTCAACATATAATTTTCCAAGGTATTGTTAATGCTTATAAAAAGATCAATTTAAGCCATTTTGAGGAAGAAATAACAAGATAAAAATAACAAGTGTATGCACAATAATTCCTTCAAAAACACAGTAAAGCATTAAGTATAAGCAGTTAACATTATACATCGTGCAATATGATATCAAAATAGTATGGGGATTCACATGGTTTAAACATAACAAAATGGGGGTTCATCACTCCCCTAGACTAAAGGTTTAGCAGGTCCTCCTGCTACCTATTGTTCAATTGTTCTACAATCCTTGAACAATTATATTCATTGGCAAATGTCGCAAGTTTCATCCAATGTGGTGTTATAAAATCCAAAGAACTCAACAACATTATCTCTCCAAGTCTGGTAACTAGCCTTAGGATGATCATCTGTTGAATTCCATCTTGGTACTGGTGCAATGACTAGTGGGGGCATGTACCGCATGCCAATCCATTTTTCATGTAGCTCCAAAATAATCTTATAGAGGTCTTTGGCTCTTTTTAAAGACCATTGGAGGTTTGTTAGTGAAATAACCTCCTTTTTCTTATATGGTTCTGTAAGAAGTTGATATCTTACATGACAGTGAGGAAGTTTACATTGAATGTTGGATTTACCTGCTCTCTGAAATTTTTGACACAAGTTTTAAGGATATCTGTGTATTTTTCTACTAGACGTAGACAATATACATGTGACTAGAAACCTTTGTTAAAGAACTAAATTGGGGCAGGTAAATCATGCCTCATCAAGAGGCCAATTGTAGACTCTGATTGAACAAATATGGCCCTTTGAAATTGCCCCAAGCAACTAGTTGTGTAAGGAAGGGTAGACATAGTAGGTAGACCAACTTTGTTAATGGAGGTAAATCAAAATGATCTCGCATGTCATGCACAAGAACATGTGAGAACTAAGGAAAGATGTTTTGTAGGATATTTTTGATGTTTGAGGACATTGTGTCCAGAAATGATTCAAATGTGTGTATATTTTTACTAATTTTTGATTTTTACCATTCTTTTGGAATTTTTGAATTTTACCATTTATTTGGAATTTAAATGATTGTTTTGATTTTTTGATTTTTTTTTTTCTGAAATTTTGGGAAGAAAATGATCTAGAAGAATGACAATGTGTGTGGACATTGTGAAAAATCTCGAGAAGCAAAAATATTCCCTAGGGAGAAGAAAGGGTTGCTGGGAAGCAAAAATATGCCCCAATGAGGTGAAAACGTAAGAAAAATGACTATTTAATAAAAATAATCATTGCGAAAAAATGCTAGCATGTGGAAGGAAGAATATAGAAGAATACATTAGTCATCTAGCCTCTGGGGGTGAGAAAAATGAAGAACTAGGGCTTGGAGGATATAAATAGTAGGGCGGGAGGGGTAAAACCATCGCATCCAATTATTTGCTATTACCCTCTACTAATTTTTTGAGATATTTTTCGTGACTTACGAGAGATATGGTGTGAATTCGGAGATTTAAACACTACGTAGATTGCATTCAAGTGTATGAGAGGGTCCCAAACAGACGGTCCACCGGTAAGTAACTCAAAAATTTACATTTTAAGTGCATTTATTACATTTTAAAGCCTAGGGAAGGTTGCGGGTTAGTGCTAGCACAAGCCTTTGGGCACACTAGCGTGAAGGGCCTTGCTCTAGTGTTAAAATGTGTGCATAGGCATCACATTAGGGTTAGGTTAATTTAGGGAATGCGCTAGTGTTAAAATGAGAGTGTTGGTGTGAAAATGCACACATTAGCGTAGGCTTGCATGCAAGTGTCAAAAGGAGAGTGCTAGTGTAAAAATCTTGCACTAGTGTAAAAGGAAGTGCTAGTGAAAAAGGCTTGCGTTAGTGTAGAAAGGGATGTGCTAGTGCAAAAAGGCTTGCGCTAGTGTAGAATCTGGCCTTTGAGAAGGCCTTAGAAGAATTTAGAAATGACTAGAAGAATTTAGGAGTAATTAGAACACCTTAGGAGGATGTTTTTAGAAGAATTGATGTTAATTGGTTTCCTTGTGTAATATTGCAGGGAGATATTACGTAACTTAGAGGTGCACGAACGACATGTATGCCTTCGGTGTATGAGTAGACCTTCTCTCAAGGAAAGTGACGAGGATTGATTTCTGTCTTAGAGGTAATGGGGTTATCGTACATTGTAGAGATGCCACACATTATGTTGGATCATAACCTTCTAACTTCCTTGATAGAGAGATGTCAAAACAAGAGCCAAAAATTTAGGCTTCCGATTGGTGAGATGATTGTTACATTAGAGGACATGTATTAAATCCTAAGAGTACCCATCTAGGGTAGCTTGGTTACATATGATGTGCACCGCAGTTGGGTTTTAGGGTATATATGGGATCTATTTCAGCTAGAGGACATTCTCGCATCTGGGCATAGTCATGCATTTGTATATTTATTTTGATGATTAATGGATTTCATGCCTACCTATGTATCTAATGGATCTTGTCAGTGGCTACCTGCTACTTAACAAGACGGGTACCCAATTTCCACTTGGTTTGATAGGAGTGGTACATAGACTCATAGATGGAGATATATTTTGTTGGGGTTAGTGTTTATTGGCCCATTTGTATTGGGATATTAACTTTGTTGCATACGGAGGTATGATGAGTGTGGGCCTGCCATAGTGCTTTCTGATTTAGTCATGGGACCACATTGCTTTGTGGGTGCCCACTTGGAGTGTTACGTGCTTGAGACTTCCGATGAGCCATCCCGTAGGGGATGGGAACTAGTTAGAGATGATGTTAGATATCACATGGGTGATACTTGTATGTTACTGAACATGTTTTTGATGATCTACATCTGTGATGGTCACTTGGTGACCATATTGTCTATACGAGTGGCATGGCGATGCAACCGAGCTTAATATAGTAGAAGTAGAGAAATTTTTGATTGGTATTCGTAGACACATTATGGAGTGGTACTGTGTCGAAAGGGTGTAGAGAAAGTTATGTATTATCTAGGGCATTGTTGGAGATGAGATGTGGTATGCATACGGGGGCACACGAGATGTTTTATTTTGGGCCCGACATCCGATGGAGGGCACGAGACAGCTTTTAGAGATGTCATCCTATATTTATAGGATAGGAGAGTGAAGATTGTCGATCTAAGGACCATGAAATATTATGGATCCCGTACGCTATAATGATGCCACGTCATATCACTATTCTACAAGTCATGATAGATGTAGGTATAGCCACAACAACGGTAGTTATCCGGGGTTGTGCTTTGAGAGACAAGGCCCACTTAGGACATCTTGAGGCTGAGGTAGAGTTATAGATGCATGATGAAGGCCGGGGACCATGAATATTGATATAACCATAGGGTCCACCCCATAATAGCCTCCTCTAAAACAAACTTTACAAAAAGGCACATGTACGAGCACAACAGTTCTGTTATACAATATATTCTCATAAGGGTGTATAGGTGTAAGCACAATAGGTATCAATTTTACATGTGTAGGTAAAACAGTGCCCTTGCTATAGGTTCCTCCTTCACCGCCTCAAGTAGTGAGTCCAAACATTACAAGAGGTGGGGATGGTGGATATGGATGGGATGAACATGGATCACCCTCACATATTATAAGTGGGGGATGAAGGTCACCACCTAGGTCACCAGAGGCCACCCCAAATGTAGGTGCTTAGAGGTAGGGTTATCCCGGGAGTAGGTGGGCCATCGGTGGTCACATTATAGGTTTGGAGGGCCATGGATATGAGGTGGGGTGATGTAGATTTTATCGTACCATAGACCCTCTGAGACAGTGGAGCAGGGTGATGTGGATCGGGATGCTTTGAGATAACATGTACAATAGGTTACTACGAGAGGGTTCAACTTGTGACTGAGAGAGCAAAATGGGGAGCTGAGAGGACTCAACTACAGGGAGATGTCACCATATTTATAGGAGAGTGTGATGTTCTCCACCGGGCAGCCGTAATAGGGGAGCTCGGACTTGGTCTATGATTTTCTTGACTCTACAGTGAGGTGGCCTATTATAGAGCTCTTTTGTATGGGGTAGTGCCGGAGGGATGGAGGGCTATTCCATACGGTTAGATAGCTGGAAATCATTCTAGGTCCTAGTCTCATAGACCATCTAGGTCGACCAGTCAATACTGATGCCTCCACCACAACATAGGCTAGGCAGTCCTGGTGTCGGTGAGAGTCAGGGTTGACTCTCTTATTGTACATGTATTTTTGGTATATGCCTCGTGATGAAGGCACATTTTTGACTTGATGTATATGTATTGTTTTTGATTATGCCTCAAGATAAAGACACATTTTTAATCCTTGCCTATATGGTGTATTTTTATTTGATGTTCATTGAGACACTTTTTGTATATGGACATAGATTTTGATATGGATATATGATGATGGAATTTGATTATTTATCACATTTTTCTTTATGAGATAACATGTTTATCCCATGTTTTCATTATGGTCTATGATGGGGGGAACAAAAATAGTCTCTATTTCCCCATTGATGATATTATATGATGTTATCTTCACATACATGTTTGATGTTCCTTTCCATGATGATGTAGCTTAGCATTTTATTTGATGATATATTATATGTTAAATGTGATGATATAGATGATGTGAATGATGAAATGATAACAAAAATGTACAAGAAATGAACATAAGCATAAGAAATAGTTTAATTAAATCTACTCTAAACATAGCTCGAAAGTTGTAACAAGAATTAATCTAATAAAGCAAAGAACAAACTAATCTAAAAATCATGTAAGACAACACACAAAACTATGTACAAAAAAACAACTAAGTAAAAAAAAAAACTACTTTGTTTTTGTGGGATAATTTTGAAACATTTTGCACTGTTTTTTGGTAATTTGTGAGAAATTTTTATATTATTTTTGGGTTGTTTTCTGAAGAAACCTATTTTTAATGTTTAGGGTTTTGTCAAGTGTTTTTCAACATTTTTGGTATTTTCTAAAAGTTTTTGAAGCTATGTCTATAAAAACAAAGACATGTGGATGCCCCCAACATTAGATGGGAATGCATAAGAGCATACATCATGCATATGTATAAGAAAGTGAAGATGTAAAGAGTGCCCCTAGTGGTAGATGGGAATATACAAAGGAAAAATTGTCACATATTTACAAGATTAGGATCATCTGGATTAAGGCCACGAAGGATAGGATCAAAAGAAACTCAAAAAAAAGTGAAAATTAGCTTAAGAAAATGCAATTGTAACCTTAGGTGTGAGATGTTTGTGAACACCGAATCCTCCCATGGTTTCGAAACCGGTTTTCACTAAAGGACTTGTGCAATGTGCCACATTTGGAAAAAGGATTTCTCTTTACTTTTATGTTTTTTTTTCTAATTTTTATACTTTTTTATTTTTGAAGGGTCCCCATGCTTAGGTATAAAAAAACTTGAGATGCATTGCATTCATAGATTCCCTAAGTTCATCACCATTAGAGTCGATAATTTTTTATGATCCTGAACCAAATTTAGTAACCACAATATATGGTCCCAACGAGTTAGGCTAAAAATTACGTTTCTTTTCTCAATCTTTAGTCATGTTGAACTGATTATCCTTCAAGACAAGGTCTCCTACCTCAAAGGTGTGAGGTATGATCCATTTGTTGTAGCTTCGACATACTCAATTTTGATACAATTTTAAATGGTCCAGTGCATGAAGATGCTTCTCATCAAGTAGTTTGAGTTCTAGAAGGCTTGCTAATCTGTAGTCCTCATCTTTGTCTAGATAATCTCTTAAAGATATACGCAAAGAAGGGAAATCGATCTCAAAGGAAAAAATAGCCTCTATGCCAAAGATAAGTGAATAAGGAGTAGTACTAGTAGGGGTGCAGATGGATGTTCGATAATCCTAGAGGGCGGGATGAATTTACAAGTTCCAATTACGGCTGATTTTTTACCCATTTTCTCCATTATGTGAACAAGAGTCTTGTTCGAGGCTTCAACCTGTCTATTACCTTAAGGGTAATATGGAGTTGACCACTTTTTTTTTATTTAGAAGTGTTGGCAATTTTAATGTCTTATTCTTGAATGACTTACCATTGTCAGATACAATGATGAGTGGGAATTCCGTAGCAACAAATAATGTGATTTGTTATGAATTTGGAAATTTGCGCACTAGTGACATAGGTAAGAGGAACAACCTCTACCCATTTTGTGAAATACTCGGTGGTAGTTATGATATGGTTGTGGCCATTAGAGGAAGTGGGCGTAAGTTTTCTAATGAGATCAAGTCCCCACTTTGAAAAAGGCCATGGTGTTGCAATTTTTTGTAATGATTGTGCTAGAGCATGTATCAAATTTCTATATTTTGGCATAACAAGAATTTCCGACATAGTGGAAGCAATCAATCACCATGGTAGGCCAATAGTAGCCTACTCTCAATATGTTTTTAGCAAGAACCATTCCACTTGTGTGGGCCCCAAAAATGTCGTTGTACATCTCTTTGACTGCTAAGGTATATTCTTTCGAATCAAGGCAACGTAAAAGATTCCTGTCATAGCCTCTACAATAAAGCGTTCCCCCAAGCAGGGTATAACAGGCTATGCACTATATAAGGCTACGTTTCTCGAATGGGAAATGTTAGAGGAAAGGTTACTCATGGAGATAGTTAAAAATGTCAAGGTACCAAGCGGAGAAGGGACCAACAACTTCACATACCAAACAAGTCTCTTACATGTCATATGCATGTGTCCTTAAATGTTCAATGAAGAATGACATGTCATTGTTTCTAGGTGGGATGCATAACATAGACCCAAATGTGGCCATAACATCGATGATTGATTCTTTCCTCTGCAGGTATACTGCTAGAACACAATTTGTTCAAAGAACTTCTTGAGTATCAACCAATTTCTTGTAAGGGAGGAGTTTCTCATCCTTAACTTTATATTCATTGTTTACATGCTTAATGATTAACGAGAATCAACTATAACATGAACCCGTGTCTAATGTCCCATTTCATAGCAAGTTTCATTCTTGAAATAAGGGCTTCATATTCCACTATGTTATTTATGCGTGGGAAACCAAGTCAGAATGCTTGAGGAATTAGATCACCCACATGAGTGATATACACAACTCATGCTCCTAAACCATGAAAGGTAAGGGATTTGTCAAAGTATATTTACCATGTGGTAGACTCCTCAATGTAAATAATAAAAGCGTCTGGAATATTCGGACTCAAACGTTCCGTTCTTGGAAAAGGATCTTCACACGCGATTGATATGTAAGTACTTACCCTTTGACTGATTTCTCATTAACATAGTCAATATCAAAGTCACTTAGAAATATGATCTAATTAGCCATCCTACAAGTAAGTGTTGGTTTAGACAATAAGTACTTGAGTGGTTCAATTCTGGATATGAGCTTAGTCTAGTTATTCAATAGATAATGTTGGAGCTTCTACAAAGAAAATAGAACAACCAAATAAGCTTTCTAAATTTGTGGGTAGTTAAGCTCATAAGCAATCAAAGTGTGACTGAGGTAGTGTTATCCAAAATTCACCCTCAAGGTAATTTTGATAACATGCATCAAATTATTCAGTCCTGAGCAAGTAGATTGATTCAAGGCCCGAAATCATGTTTTTGGGGGCCCCTCGGCTTCTCTCTAACTCTCCCATCCAAGAAGAAATCCCAATGAGTTAGAAAAAAGGTGAAAAATGCAAAAAATAAGGTTGCAGGACTGTTTTGAAGCATTTCAGGTCTAGAGGGTGTGGATCGTACCAATGCGGGTCGTACCAAGGTTCGTCGTACCAAGCTTGGGGCCAAAATAAAAAAGAAAATCGGCTAAGTCAGACATTTTTGTCCCAGGAAGTCCGGGGGACAGTTGGGACGTCGGGACGTGTGGGGCGTGAACCGGATGATTCACCGAAAGACGGTCCATTTCGGGTAGTTTAGAGATTTTTGTTTGGGACAGTCGGGACAAAAGTGCGCGAGGTACACGAGGGACACGCAGACATGAAAAGGTGAAAAGGCCGTAAAGAGAGACAAGGAAGCCCGAATCGGCCGATGCAGGAGAATTCATTTGGGACAGCTGGGACAAAATTGCGTGAGGTATGTGAGGGACACGTAGGACATGAAAATCTGAAATGGCCGAAGGTAAGGAAGAAAAGTCAACGTTTGACCCGTGAACTTCAAACGGCCATAACTTTTGACTCCGAGCTTGATTTTCACAAAATTGGACTTTCTGGAACGAGCACGATGTCCTCTATGCCAAAAAAATTGGATTTATTATTTTTAATGAGGGTAGATATATTTAAATAAAAGAAACATATTCGGCTCCAGTCAGTTAATGCTCATTCCCGTCAAATGACAGAAAACACCGCAGACCCAAAATAGCTGCCCGCACTCAGAAGGCCATAACTTTTTCATTTCTCAACAAAATCACACAAAATTGGTACCGTTGGAATTGTGGCTCCAAGCCTGATGCACAAAAATCAAGAAATTCCAGATTTTATGAGATATAGATGGATATTTTTTATAAAACGTGGCCGGGTTCATAACAGTGTTTTATTTGGCAGGTTGGGAGTGCAATTAAGAGGCATGGTCATCATTCTTTCTCTGCTGCAGCACCTGGGACAGTATGGGGAGCCTTTTGCAAGTAATATATAATTATTTTACTCCATTTAATGCCTCTTATAAGTGGTTGAAGGACAGATTTTGGGATTTCCATTTTCCCTTCTCTCTTTCTTCTCATTTTTTCTATAAATGGGAGTGTTGGGCTCATTGTAAAGGGAGGTAGTTTTTGTAGCAAAGCTCTGCCAAGATTTCTTTGTGAAGCTGATGTGTTACAGGCCCTTGTTGTGGACTCCTTGCATGGTGATCTAGGCCCTTATCTTGTAATAGATTGAACTGTGCATATCATGAAGCAATAAAATATAAGTTTGTGGATGTATCTTCCCCTGCTGTGTTTTCTTGCATTCTTCTTGCCCTTTCAATCTTGATTACAAGAATATTGTGTCTATTATTATGTTCATGCAGGGATCCATTATCATTGTGTATGTTTGAAATATTGTTGTGAATGCGTTTTGCTAGATTATGGAGAACTGTCATCACCTCTTCTAGTGTGCACTTTGCTTCTGTATTTCACGCATTTGAAGACTACTCTCACACTCTCCTTTTACGTGCATCACCACTTTAGTGTAGGCTTTCATTTTATGCATTCTCTCTCCTGGTCCCTTGGAAATTTAGATTAGAATAGTTAGTTTCCCCTGCATTACTGATGGGTGTGGCGGGTAGTTTAGGAGTAAGAACCAACTTTCTCTCGGAGGTCTATCTCAAGTAGCAAGTCCCACAACTTGGAGATAGTACCCATGTTATCCAATCACACCGTGAGTTCAAGTATCTGTGCTTGTATAAACATAGGGGTCTTGTGATTCGGTGATAACAGTAGTAGATGTATTTTCCTTCTAATTTATATCATCTTGATCCGTAAGCGCGCTATTACAAATTGAGTTGCTGAAATATAAAATAGTAGGGGTTCGCCTAGGGTAGGTGACATAAGAATAGATGGTTTTGCCAAATACTTCTTGAGTAAGGAAAATTCTTGTTTTTGTTTTGGGCCCCAATAGAAATCAACATATTTCTTGAGAAGATGTATAAAACAATGAAGCTTTTACTGCAACTTGTGAAATGAATCAGTGAATAGCCTAAAATTTTCCTTGTAAAATATGAAATTGTCTGAGATTTTTAGGAGGAGGCATATCGATGATAACAAGAACATTTACGAGGTCAACTTCAATTCTTCTTCTTGATACAATGAAGCCTAGTAATTTTACGGATATGTTATGTTGTGGAGCCTTTTTTCATGTGTGGAAGTGTTGAAGAATGTACACTAAAATTATTGTTAACTCTCCATATTTTTCTCACCATGGTTCAGGGGCGCAGCCCCCGAGAATTTTTTTGGCCTTAAAAATGTGCCCGATATCTCGGGAAACATGATCTTCTCATATGGGTAGGATTTTCGACCCATAGGTTTATGGGGAAGTTTTGGCCCATGTTTTTGGTATCCACAATATTGTAAGATTGCTTATGCGATTGCTTTATTGATGTGCTTTTGGGAATTTTGATAGCACAGTAGAAATATCATTGTAGATGTGTGTGAGTTCAAGTGTGAGTTCAGGAGAGTTTATTGAGAATACCTCCAAAAATATCTAGGTATTGTATTAAGAGAAAGAGGTGGCTTTTAATAAAATATGAGCAAGTGATTCTTGGTGGACGTATCCCAAATTGGGTGAATCATGTTAAATATTGTGTCTATGTTTTGTGTGTTTTGTTCTTTTATTTTCGCACTTTAATTTGAGATCTATCTGCATATTAGTTTCTACTATTGTGATTATGTGTGGGATTGTTCCACATATTTTATCCCTTATCTATCAACAATATAATAAAACAAAGACATATTTCTTTGGATTCAATCTAACTTTGTAATGTTTGAGACAACTGGAAGATCTGCCATAAGATTTCGAGGATGCTTTGACCTTGTTTAGGACTTTCCTAATATGTCATCAATATAATCCTTCGTAATGTCATTTAACATGTCATGGAAGATGACTATCATTACTCTTTGATATGTTGCACCTACGTTCTTTAGATCGAAGGGCATGACTGGATAACAAAAAGTCCTTGAGGATTGTGAAGGCCCGTCTTATTCTTATCTTCCTCTATAATTTTGATATGGTTGTATCCTCGAAAAACCATTAATGAGGGATAAAATTTCTTAACCTACATTTGAATCAAAAATCATGTTAATATTTGGCAAAAGAAAATCATATTTTGGACATGCCTTATTAATATCTCTGAAGTCTGTACATAATATGATTCTAATGGGTTTATTTTATACTAGTACAATGTTGGAAATCCATTTAGAATAATCAATATGCCTAATGAATCCTATCACCAATAGTTTTTCTATCTCTTCTTTAATCGGAGAGAGCAACACAAGGATGCATATTTATGAGATTTTTATTGATAGGAGTTACCTCTTCATGCACAAGTATATTATGCACTACCAATGATGGATCTAAGCCTAACATGTATGCATAGGACCAAGAAAAGCTGTCTGAATATTATCTTAAAATCATGAAAAATGTCTTCTATTATTAGGATGAAAATGAAGCTCCTAGCTTAATAATTCTAGGTTGATCATATGTTCCAATATTCACATATATAGTCTCCTCCACGAGCAATTTGGAATCTTCTTCCATACACGTAGGATCGGGGGGGGGGAATTAAGATCTTCATCTAAAGGTGTCTCAGTAAGATTTTCACTCTGAGAGTGGTCACTTTTTTATTTCCATCTTTGTTTCAATTTTTTTCTATAAGTGCCTCAAAAAGGTTTCACTGTGAGACTTGGAATTTTTCTTTTGACAAATAGTTTTGGTTGATATCTTTCCCCTTTTTTATTTTAAATTTTACCGACCACGATTTCAACCTCCTCCTTGAAGTATGCATATGCATCAAGATTAATGGAGAAAACATTCTTGTGGTCACCAATAGGAATGTCATCATGAAGACCCACAATCTCACCAATTGCTTTTTGATTCTCAAATAAGTCGAATGGTACATGTTGTTTTCGGTACCAATTAAAAAGGGAAGGGTGGAAAAAATTAATTCGGAATTGTAGGGGATATGGTAAGGATAACCATATTTGGAAACAAGTTTGTAGAGGCAAGGTATTCATAGAGAATACACTTTGGGAATATGTTTCACCGTCATAATTAGGCGAATTATATTCACATGCGAAAGAGGTTTATTTGACCTCTAGAGGATGGGACTCATACGGTTGGATACCAATCTTATTTCTCAACTTTTCGATGTGCTATCGGAAGAGCTTCCCTCATACCTTGCTCATTTATTCCACATTCATATCCTTTGTATCCCATAACATACATAATTTTATTTGGGATAACATACTTAGGTGATTGATAACATGGATCCATCTCATCATCATATGACCGTGATATGGAATTGTCTAACATATTTTCATCTGCTGAAATACCACCGGAAGAAAAATTTCAATCTTACAATGCTCTTGGGATCATTTATATTTATAGCTAGGACTACCCCATGTCTTGGGTGATAGGGCGATTTGGAAATTAAGAGGGACTATTAGAGATCATATTCTCTATATCTAATTTCAAGAAACTTAATATCCCATGAATAAAAGTGAGATACTAACGTAGAAGCACCATATTTATGAGAGAACACAGTGTCTAGATCAATATGAGAAACAAGGGCCTCTCAGAATGAAACTGGTAACAACTTTGGTAGAAGGGCATCTATAAGTAGTATGGAAATAAACCGAAAACACTCTGCAATGGCGAAGGGTTGGGGGTCCCCCATAATGGTAAGAATTTATCCTTCATGGTATAACTTAATACATTGATGGAATGTGGGAGGCACGTCCTGCATGAAATGTATCTATGGGCGACTGCTGAGCATATTATAAGGAAGGCTGAAGTCTAAGACATGAAACCACACATCATGACTAGTAGGCCCCACGTCCATAGAGAAAGTAATCATTACATATGATTGTCTCTCTACATCATTGTAAGCCTTGACCATGATGCGTTTAGGTTCTAGTTCAAAATTAATACATCCCAACTATTTGACAAGTTTTAAGGTACAAATATTTAGGCTAGATTTGATGTCTACAAGCACTCTTTTGACCTTTTTATGATAGAAAATGACATCTATGTACAAAGGTAAGTTATGTGTTGATCATCACTAGGAATCTCATGTTGAATGAAGGTAATATTTTTAGAGGGATCCATCTGCGTGACCAAGGATTAGAAACACGTAGGATTGATATCAGTTGAGACTCCTGACCCCTAGAGTGTTTTACAAAGGATGTCTTTATGAACATTAGATATTTTGAGAAGATCTAAGATGAAAATCTTAGCAGTAGTTTTCTCAAGTTGTTCTAAAATATCATAGTGACTATCCTGAGCGGTAGGAAGAGGAGGTTTTGGGATAACAAAGAGGGCACACCGCGCCACCACGGTGCACTCTCATGCCTTGATATTGATAGTGTTCACATTCTCAATATATGGATCAACATAGCTAATAAGGGAATCAAAGGGATGAGTAGAGTCAACAACATGATTGGAAATTTTAGTGTGATGAGAATGACCTTGATCCAAATTTTTATCCGCTTATTTATGTTTGGGGAACAACTCTTTGTAAATTCCCAAATTTTGATTTGACGTTTTATTAGGGCGGGTGAATCCATTTCAACCTCTCCACTATTGATAAGATCTTATATGAAGTTCTTCAATTTAAAACATTTATCGCAATATGGCCCTTAACATGATGATACTCAAAATATTCATGGTCCTTGAACCATGACGATTTAGGTGCATCATCTATATATGGCATAGTGTTAGGCTATTTAATCATGTTCACCACGTCTAACTTTTTCAATATAGATGAAAAATAATCCCTTAGAGGTTAAAATGAGCACTATTCTTGATTTCCTTCACATGTTTTGAATCGCTATACCATCCCCTACAAGATTATTGTTCTTGTTTTGGAATAATTTAGGTTTTCGGTAGGTTTGGTTTCGTGATTGTCTCTTCTAAAGGGTTTTAGTGTCCCTTTAGCTAATAAATAATTTTCAATTTGGATTCATTTTTGATGACCTTTTCGAAGGTATTATGACAATGAATTTTTAAGTGGAAAGCAATTTTTAAGTGTAAATTAGGTGCAAAAATTATAAAAATTGTTTCTCTAGTATGGAGTAAGGGAAGCGACTAGCTAACCCTCGCCATATTTGTAAGAAACCAGTGAAGTTCTCATTATTTTGTTGTTTAGCATTGCACAGATCTAACATGGTCACATCACTTTCCATATAAAAGGAGAAGTGGCATATAAATATTTCCGCCAATTCTGCCCATGTGAAGATTGACCCTTTATGTATATGTAGGAACTATTCAAGCGCTTGGCCCCTAAGACTTTGTGGGAAGATGTGTATTAGGTAGTTATCACTATAAGTGACTTCTTGGTAAGCCATGAAGAATTTTTTAATATGATCTCATGGGTAAAATTTACCCTTCTATTAATTGAATTTGGGATAATCGAAGTGAGGAGGAAAATAGATTCTTAACATTTCTCATTAAAGGGATAACGAAAAATTCTTCAAATTGGTACATTTTTCTGTGCCTTACATTTCCTTCTTGTAAATTGTTAAGGGAATTATTCATAGTTTACCATTCTTGATTCAATATTTGTCCCTATGTAGGTGAAGCCAAAATATATACTCGGTTAGACCTTGATGTCTCGTTACCATGATTTTATTCATAAATCTCATGATGTGTAGCCTTGGGATTTATTACGTGGAGTATTAGTGTAAAAATATGGATATGTAACCTTAGTTTTTTCAATGCATGGAGTTTTAGTATTTGTTCCTAAGTCTTTATGTTCATGAGAATCCAAACTCTCCATTGGTGACTAAGGGCTTATATTTGCTTTGATGAGCCGTCACCTCTTTGGTTTGAATTTCATCATAATTATCACATTGAGGTGGTGATTGTTTATGTTCTTCACATTCTTCATTATATAAATTTCCATCGCGGTCAATTCTAACCATGTGTATTTGATAACTACCGATGTTTTTGAGAGACGCTTCTTCTTCATTATGTTGTCCGTCAGTAGAAGCATGTCTCGATTAAAAATGTCATCTATAATACAAAGGGGACATTTTTCCTCTTCTTCTCCTTGGACCATGTTTGCAAGGAGAGTATGATCAAAATTAGGTGGTAGTTTAGCCCCTAATTCTACAACTCGCATCAAGACTTGGTCTCTATTTTGATAAAGAGAGTTATCCATATGAGTGGGATCAAATTCAAAATCATCACGAGGGTGATTTCCCTCATTGCCAATATGGTCAATCATGTGTTCATATTCAATTAAGGGGTCTAAATTTGGATTAGAAAAATGATTTGACCCTATTCTTCTATGTCCAATTCATGTAATAGGAGGCATAACAAGAAGATGTTTCCCTATGTTTTGACAAATGCATCTAAGAATCACAAAGAATCTAGAAAATATTGAGTAGCGTGACAACCGCAAATAATCACAAAGAAGATGGTGTAAAGAATACCCTAAAGAATATACTAAAGAATGTCCTAATCCACTACAAATAATGTCTTGAAGGGATAAAGAATATATGACCAAATGCTGCTGATGAAAGAATATCATAAGGAAATAATATCTAGCAAAACCGAACAAATAAGCAATCGTGACAAGATTCTACTCCCTATGTCTAAATACCTATCTCAAAGATTTGTTACCGACAAGATGACAACAAAAATTGGTATGTAAATCAAGTTTTTGATCAAACAAGATTTAAATACTAAAAAAGGGTTGTGGTGATGTGAATAACATAACAATGTAAAGTATATACTCTAGACTTAGTTTAATATAAAAAAGTCTAAGTGTTGGAAATGAAGGTTACAAATGTGGGCAGCGTAACAATACTACTTGGATACTTTTAATCAAGTTTTCAAGAGAAAACAAGATGTGAGTACCAAAATAGGACTGACACAATGCGAACAATGTAACAACAACACCTTCCAAGACTTATGGAAATGTTTGAATCAAAAACTAAGTCCAAGTATATCAATGAATCACTACAATGCGAGCAGAGAACAAGAGAATGAAGACACTTATATCAAGTTTAGGAAAAAAATGTAAATATCACAAATGTATTACTATAATGTAAGCAACGTAATGATGCAAAGGGGAAATCAAGGTAAGATCACCTAACTACAATGAAATAGTCTTAATGTGAGTATCAAGACAAGGGCCTACCAAAACATGAAGACGTACCATCAAAATTTCAACACTTACATTCCTGCCATGACATGGTCATGTAAGTAGAATAAAAAAGTGGTTGACATGATTATTTTTAGCAGTACCACATATATATGCCATCTTTTGTCCAAAAATGAAAAAAAGAGAACAAAGGAGATAGACCAAGTGGTGATAAAAATACTTAGCCTAAATTTGGTATAGTATCACTTGTATTAGGACATGGTAGAAACTAAGAAAAAGTGATGCCTTGTAACTTTCGTGCTGAATAACACGCGACACCAACTTACTCTCCCTTGTTCGAATAACAAGGTTTTGAATATGAAAAAGTGATTTATTTTTGATAGCTCTTTATAACACGATGGATAAAGTCAAGTTGGCCCTAATGCCAAATGGTTGCGTAGGATTTTATTCTCAACACTCACCAATCATCTTCTAAGAGAGGTATGCTTTTCTAGTAAATTAGACAAAGGAACATTACCCCATAATCAAATTAATGAATGGGGCCTCATACGGGAAACTTGAAGCTTATTCTCATGGGTTTTTTTCTAGTCAAGTAGGTAGTGGGGCACTTCCCATTTTATCCACCGGATATCTCAAGGTTGGGACCAATTTTGGGCTCTTGTGGTAATCCTCATAATGAATTTTATTGCTTATGCCAAGATACTTCCTACGATTCAAAGAAGATAGGTTTTAGCCCTTATTTGAACCTACAAATACAATGTTTTGAATAAATGGCATGTTTTTTTGTCTTTGATTAAAAGTGTGGTTTAGTACACCATTGGAAACTTGTAACACACTTGTAATTAGTATTTGTTTAAATCCCAATTCTTTGAAAAGTGTTAGGTCCTGTGCACAAAATACTTTAGCCGTTTCCTATAAAAAAGTGAACCAAGTTGCTTTTGATTCTCAAGATCATCCAAGGACACAAGAGAAGAGCATACACAACAATTGATTCAACTAGATAGATGCAAAGGAAAACTTAAATCAAATGAATTTAAACAATGTTTTGTAAAAGGTTCATTCCCTTAAAAAATGAATAATGAAATTTCCAAGTTTAATCCAAATGTTAGACAAAGAAGACTAAAGCTGCTTTTGATTCTCAAGATCACCAAAGGTGTAAGAGAAGAGCATACAAAAACTTTAGCCTAACTTAAGAAAATCATGAAAATATAACATTCATAAAAGCATTTAGACATCTTAGCAAACTGATTTAAATCAAAACCTGTAAATAGGAAGTCGAAAAATCCTACAAAACAATAACAAACACTAAAATTAGATTATAAAATTTCTTGAAATCGAGAAAAATCTTGACACAAAACGCTAGCGTAAGCCTTTTAATATTAGAACAATACTATGAATGGTAGTACAATCATATTGATAGTAGCACAAGCATATTGATAATAGTGCAAGCTTGTGACAAAGAAGTAAAATAGTGCAACACTAGCATAGGTCGAGAGAAGCTAATGTAAGGAAGTTTACAATAGAACAAGGGTTACACAAAGGAGAAAAATTCAAGAAAACAATAATGTAACCCAAAAATGCTAGCGCAAGCCTAGAAATAGTAGGGCATGGGTAATGATGGTATTCCAAGCCTTTCGATGCTAGCACAAGGGTTTTAACAAAAATACAAGGCTTTTGTGTAACTTCAAAAACACGAGATTTTACAAAACAGACGTCAAAAGCTAAAATATTTGCTGATTAAATTCAAATTTGGCAGCACCTCACCTCCCTTATTCCTATAAAGAGCACTCAACACATGTAAACTTAACAAAACAAGTTAAGAATCACAATATTTATCAATAAATGCTTAAAAGAGGGTTAGTGAACAAAATTGAAATCAAAATACAAATAATTGAAATAAATACACGAGACAATAGAGTAAGTCCCATTGGGTGTGCCAAATGTATGTATGCTAACCTTGCTATGCTATTGGAATGAAACTAACACCTAGTAGTCTCATAAAAAAGTCAATCTACCATTAACATCAAGATAAAAGCTTAAAGGAAATATCTACTCTAATGCATACACATGAATGAAATATCTAATGCTAAACCATTCCTACTCTTATAATGTATGATTGCTACTTAGTATGATCCTATTTAGATTAGAAGAAATTGAATTTGTATGTTGTCTCCAAAGTGAGGAAAGGATCTCACCAACAATGACAACAAGGCCAATGTTTAGCTCTTCCTTTACTACTCAACAATGAGAGAATGGATGCACAAGATGAAGAAGATATTCCAACAATGGAGAATGCTTTATCAATATGCCTATAGTAATCACTATTAAAAGTGCGGTGTCAGTTTGGAAGGAAGGGGTTAGGTCCTTTATATAGCTTTCCAAATTGGGAGAAGCTAGAAACCTAGTGAATGCATGATAGAGGATAAAGTAGATTTAGAATAAATAAGCAAGATTAGTGGGATTTGATTAGAATTAGAAACTCACAAGAGTTGGAGATGATTTAATTAATCAACTAGGATTAATTAATAGGCCAAAATAAGCTTAGAAAGTTGTTTGGAGGAAATTTAGAGGAAAATAGATAGGATTTGGATGATTTGAAAGGGGGTTTAACCAATAAGAAGGTTTATTGATTAAATACAAGGTTATAGAGGCTTAATTAACCAATGATAGATAATTAATTGATTACGGGAGGATTATAGCTAACGAAGTGTCATTAATTGGCATCCGTAGGTGGGAAAGGCTAGTTAATTAACTAAGTGTTGTTAATTAACCAAAATGGAGGAAAACGTTAGTTACTTAACGAAGTGTTGTTAATTGAACAAAATGAAGGAAACCATTAGTTAATTAACGAAGTGTTGTTAATTGACCGAAATGGAGGGGAAATTTAGATAATTAGTAGAAAATAACTAATTATAATGGAAGTGATGGGAAAGAGGGTAATTAGTACCCTTTTAGTATTAAAACGATGTATACAAATTTAGGTGTTTACATAGTGGATGAGTGGTTTAGACTATTGAGGTATGTCTTTGGAAGGGAATGGAGGTATGAATGAGATGTTGATATTGTTGAGGTATGGATTAATAGGAAGTAGGGATGGTAGATGAATAATTTGAGGAGGGGTAGACAATGGAAATATAACTTTTGGTAATGGGTGGTATCGATGTCGGGATAAAAATAACCATATTTTGGACAAGCGATGTAGGTTATTGGGATAAGACCGGATGAGACATGTTTAATGGAATGGATGTTGAACTTACAAGAGAATTTTGGATGGTAGATGATATTAAGGTACTTGATGTGGATGAGGACACATTGGTATTGTTTTGGGATGATGTGGGGTAAGAGAAGAGCTCTAGCAAATACATAGGTTGGGGTTGATCAATTCCCAACTAAGAAAGTGTCGAGCCATGGATTTGACCATCCTGCCACCAAGGACGAGGATTTTGGGTGATCTCACACCAAGAATGAGTTTTTGGGTGATCTCATGCTAAGGGCGAGTGTTTTGGGTGATCTCACGCTAAGGGAAGAGTTTTGGGGAGAGATGTATGTTCTTCACTCCTTCCATGATGCTCCTCCAATGATAAGTAACACTACTGATTGGAACATCCTAATTTGTAAATGAATTATAAGCTGGATTGTAGCCAAATTATAAGCTGGATTGTAGCTGAATAACTAAATTCATGCTTGAATCCCAAGTGTATAATACTATAGATCCATACTTGTAAATTATGATGAGCCGAGAAACTGTCTACTTTTACCCCAAGACACAAGTGCCCACCATTCCTATCCAATACTAGATGCTAATGTTTGCTTTGTGTTTATGATCCAAGCCAAATTTTGGACCACTCTATAAGCATGTACCTTTTCCATTTTTATACTATGATTTTCTATTTTGGAGTTCTATGATGCTTTGGAATGGTGATTTGTTCACCCAATAATTACCCCCTTGTTTAGGATGCATGTGATGAATGTAGGAGGAGGTGGACCAAATTAGAGGACATGAAACTAATATGAATACTAAAGAGTGGTTACCTACGGGGGTAGGGGATCTACATGGTAGAAACCAAGGCACATGCAAACAATATAAGCTATAAACAAGCATTAGTATAAAAGAGATATCATGAAATAGAATAAAAGGTATCAAGAACCTATGAAGAAAAGAGGGATCACAAAAATTAGGTTGCATACATAGAACATCGCTCAAAATGTCACAATAGAATCGAGCCAAAGCGGTAATAAAAAATGATGGTCAAGTAAGAAATAAGGTATAGCACTGCAAATAAGTAACAACCAATAGCAAACAAGAAGTAACAAATAACCATGGTTGTATAGAATCTTGCAATGAAAATGCTACACATGAAGCACCCGTTAGCATGTTATAAAGATAAGTATTATGTCAAGGTATGTAGAGATCAGAAAAAATAAATAGTGATATTGCTAAGAAGTAGTGAATATTGTAATAGGAGGACCTATGATGTGTGGAGTATGAGAGTCGAAAAGGTAGATGCTCCCATGAGCCTCGACGAGACTAGTAAAGAGTAGTGTCAAGCATCATGCATCATGTAAGAATATGTGGGTCCCGTAACTCATCTTAATGAGGTACACATGTATAATGATAATTCCTTAGAGTAGAGAGAGAAAGAAGTGAGGACAAGAAGGTCCCGTAAGAAGAGTGTCAATGATGTGGTCTTCCATGTAAATATTGAAGAGAATCCACTTGCACCAAACAATGTTCTTGCCCTTAGGAAGGAAAAAAAAGGAGTATTAAAATTCATCCCACTCCACAAATGAAGAATAATGATGCAATAATATAATCATGGCTCGAAAAGGTGGCATAGGTCCGGAAAAAGTGTGTAAAAAAGATAATGGGAATGCCACCACAATATATGTTTCAGAGAAAGAAAATGGTGGGGAAATATAATCCTTATAAAGGGATACATAAGAAGAGGTGGATCGTGAAATATCTCTAAAATAGTTGAAGTGAAAAATGCCCCATGGCAGGAACTCCCAATAAGAGAGATGAATGGGTCCTCCAGAATGTGTGATGGCTCAATGAGAGCATATTATTGTAATGAAACACAAGTGGAATCTACAAATAGATAACTCGGGTTGGGTATATACTCATCAAAATGGGTTTTCTCAATGATAGAAATGTATGAAAATAATGTAATAACATCACAACATGAAGTAGGAAGAGAAAAATGCTTCAAAGAGCTATTGGAAGTCCAATATGAATCAACGTTGTACTCAATGGTAACAACCAATGTATTTGGAGTGTTGTCAATTGAGAAATCAAGATGCAATGGAGCACAAGAGGCAATGATCACATCTGTCTTAGAGGAAGGTTATCCAATAGAACATTCTTTGTGGAGAGTGAATGGAAGCATGAACATGGAATACAATGAAATATGTGGAGGAAAAAATAGGGACAGTGTGCTCAATAGTAAGATCATGTGGTGAATGGTCAATGTAGGAATCATAAGTAGCAATAGGTGCAAAAGAACACCAAAAATGAAAGGTATGTGAGAAGGGGGAGAATATATGGTGGCACTAGAGTGGTCTAAGGAAGTTTCGTTCTCAGATGGTGAAACAAGGTCGCCATGTAAATGTTAGATAGTGGTATAGAAAGTGAAAGGGAATTCAATGTGCTTAAAAATACAATATATCCATAGAAACAGTAAGACCGAGAAGGCCATAAAACTAATCATTATGGTTAAACCACTCATCCTTTTGTAGAGGTTCATCAGGCTCAAGAAAAAGACAATGGAGGTAGGAAAGAAAACCGTGCACAGTCTGAATGATTGATAATTCCAACCTTCCAAGATATAAATTTCATAGATTTGAGCATTAAAATATAATGACGAAACTCCATAATGTAGATACACCCCCAAAATTATCCCAGATGGCACTTTATAACTTAGTGTGAAAAGTAAAAGTCCCCATAGAGTTTTGCAAGAACCCTCCCAAAATGCGACACTTTATAAAGTAGTGAATTTAAAAAAATAAATGTAACCATCATGAAGAGTGTGAGAAAACATGCACTTTTGACCAAGACGATGCTCAAATCTAAGCTCTTGGTTAAAAGTTATATCAAAAACCGTTTCCCACAACTAATGTCTTATTTAATTAAAATTTTGCTGCTGATTAAAAAAGAACTTGAAATGAGAGCAAAGGGTGTGATGCGTATAATCATTGGAACCAAAAATAATGAAGAATGCAATGGTTTATCTTGTGAGGTGGAATTAACCTCCTGCCAACCTGGGCCTCACCCTTCATCTTCATCACTTGAAGATACAAGATTTAAAATCACTTAATTTCATTTACTAATTAACCAAATTTTATTCCAAAAATAATAATAGCTAATATTTACAATGAAGAGTTTTATTTTATAAATTTAAAGCTATTTCACCTTAATAAAGTGTGGGTCCACTAGGGAAATGCATTGGATTTGAGGAGAAAATTTAGGTTTAAGAAAACCTAAAAACACTATCTTTTGTTGCTGTTATTTTAAATTGTTTGCTTCTATTGGAACCTCCATAGAATGTAAAAGGTCACAGATCATCCAAAGGCATGTAGACCACCCAATAAGGTGATTACAAGTTGTTGAAGCCAAAACAATTCCCAATGCAAGCCAAAAAATGCCTTAGACCTGCAAAAAAAGCACCCAATGCAAGTAAAATTATTTATTGTTGAAGTCTGATTTATGGCTTCCATAGAAAAAAATAGTCTTATGCAGATAAATATATCTCAATACCAACATATCTAAGGGTGTTGGAGAGATTTAGGTACCATTTAAGGCTTATAATGACTGAAACTCAGCAAAAAAAACATTTTAAAAACCCTTAGGCATACAAAATGCCCAGTATGGCCCACTCAAACTCACATTTGCAGGTCCGAAACACCTCTCGATAAAAAAAACCCTTTGCAAGTATGAACATGCATGAAAAGCACTACCATAGGTGAAAACATCCTTCATAGTTCTACGCAACCGTGTGTATGAGCTTGTAAAAATAATCTCAGTGTGTATCTCTATATGGGCCCCCAAACACCTTTAAGAGCTAACACGAACTGGAAAAAACCAACAAATACAAACTCCTAACACCAAAACTATTGCAACAATAATCTCATGTAAAGCAAGCATAATAACAACTAGACAAGCTCAATACCAACATGGATCTGATACCATATCAGAATTCCAAGGATCTACCGAATTGAAGAGTGTACTTGTGTGAAATGTGAGACGTGAATTGCACAAAGGCAATACTAAGCACACACATACAAATCTGCAAGTTATGAACGAAATGAGATAAAATGAAAAGGCAAGAATGACTCCAAATCAACTCAATGCTCCATATCATAGAATGATGTAAGTGATGTACATGTATAAGAGGAGGAAATTACAACTACCACCTAGATCAGTGGTGAATAACTCTCACTAACTGATACTAGAAGTAGAGTTGACTCCACACAACTAGTAAGCTAACCCAACACAACTGGTAAGTTAACTCAACACAAAATGGTATACCTAAGTAAGTGTATCCCATGAGTGTAGGAAAACACCAATTGAGGTGGAATATCTCGAGAAAGATAATACAAATAAAGTGAGAAAAATAATCCTACACTAATAGTGTGCGAGTGATTTTCATTTAATGCCCTCAATAATCATGTATGAACCTTGAGAACACAAGTGCATCATCGGGTAAAAAGGTATTGTATGTGATTGAGATTAGATGCTAGGAAATATTTACCATGAAGCACGAAGCATGAAGTGTAGTAGATAAGATATGAGTAGATGATAGAGACACCTAAGAGTGATGGAGGGGAGAAAGTAATCCCCAAGTGTATGAGTAAGGTTCATTTAATGCCCTCAATAGTCATGTATGAACCTTAAGAACATGAGTGCGTCATCGGGTAATGAGGTAGAGTATGTAGTAGAAAAAATATGTTGTATAAATAGGAAGAAGTAATGGTATAAGAAGCAAGTGAGGAGGGGGAAGTCTGATGCCCCCCAAGTGTGTATATCAAGAGCTATTGGCAAATAGATGTGATCATTATGAGTAAGAATAACCAGAGTATGTATAGTGAATGAAAGGATGTATACCATATATATAAAGTAGTATGTGTATCATGAATATAAGGATCAATAAGTAACCATGAGAACTAAAACATGTATGGAGTGGAATAGGAGAAGAAAGGGAATCGAAAGCATATATATATGCATCAAAGTGTGCTCATAACATAGATATGAGAAAGTGCTGCTAGAAATATTGAATTGAAGTGCAAAGAAACAATACGGTATAGGTGTGTATGTGAGTAATATGGATAGGAATATGCTGCTTAGAATGTGTGGGTATGGGGTGAGAAGTTCAATGCCCCCAAGTGTGTGAGTGATGGAGCTCTATCCAATGATGGGAGAGAGAACATGTTGGTTAGAAGAAAATACTAAGGATTACATGGGCAACACGTAGGAGCATGCACATAAGGTAAAGAATGGCGTGTAGGAGGGTGCGTGTGGATCGCATGCGGGACCGCGAATATAGGTAGAAAGGAAAAAAATAGGAAAAGTAGGATGAAGTGATGAGCAATCAAGGAAATAAAGCATGATGAGTTGGTGGCCAAGAAAAGACTATTTTTGGAGAATAAACATGAAGATCAAGCACACACATGGAGTGGTATTAATAAGATTAAAGAAATATATACATATGATAGTCTATTAAAAACAACTATTGTAAAAGCATGCATGTAATATATCTTAGGAGCATCCCTATTATTGGGAGAGTGCATGGGTGGTGAAGGAAAGTACCCACCCATATAAATAATTGTTGAATATTTTGCTATTATGGAACAAGTATGTGGGTGTGTTATGTGTAGAGTTATGCTGCTCTAATGCAGATCTAGAGTCTCTGTTGCTTGTGCATATGGTTCAAGCAAACTAGTATGATCACTTTGCTTATGTATTTAGCTTCTATATGTATTGAATTATGTTAAGTAATGGATCAATGTGGCTGGATAATGTTTATTGATGCATTTGAGTATGGTATTGTTATGGTGAAATTGATCTTGAATGTTGTTTAAAATGTCATGTTTCCTTATTACATGTGTTTCCAAAATGATGTGAATGGAGTGATTATTTATGAATTAATACTTGGTTGATCATCATAACAATTATACATGATAAAATCTTGAAAAGAAAACATAAAGGAGGGACTTGGTAGCTGTAGACGCTACGGTGAGCATTCAATCTAGACTAAATGAGGTTCAGGTGATATAATGATTGAGTGGAAATAAAAGACTATAGACCATGCCATGGTCGCGAATGTGGCAATGTGTTAGGAGGATCAAATTTGCCAAAGTAATCTATAACATTGAGAACATAGGGGAATTTTTTTGTGATGGTAAGAATTTGACTCACCGCTACCTAGCCCTTGCACAAGGTGTTATATACCAAGAGGTAATTGTTGAAAGGAATTCTATTAAAGCTAAAGAAAATGATATGGGTAGATATCATTTTGTGTTGAATTTGAAATAACATCGAGACTAGTAATGCTCCCATGACAACACAACAGACACCGGTGTTTGGGATTTGTATTATGGGATTGTTTATAGACACGTTAATAAGAAAAAGTATTGATGCGCGAGACCATTATAAGAACCTCGGTAGGAGCTCCGCTAGTGTAGACAATAGGTGTCTAATTTAGTACTAAAACAGGGGACACAAGGGATTTCATCAATTGGGCTACAAGCCAAAATAGGTGGAAAAAGAGGATCAAGACAACCACCACACTAAGGGAATCCAAGAGGATTAGGTTCTGGTCATGCCCTACTCTAGGGAAAGGCCCACCACCACAACAACCATAACCAAATCAACGCCCACCTCAATAACCAATGCATAAGACACCTCAAGTATACTTTGAGATGTGTCTTCACTTACCAGAGTACATAGGTGTGAAGGATGCATCAAAGCATGTGCATAAATGTGAATTAATGTGGTGTACTAAAGGGATTATAGAATCGAGATAGAAAGGAAAGCCAATTTTCCACTACACTTCAAGGGCGCACACATAGTTAGTAAAAGAAATATGACCTACATTAGACTATGGTGGATTATGATGCTCTGCGCACAAAATTATTGTCCGAGTTCTACATTCCAAAGTTTGAGCAATAAAGTATTAGTTCACTTAAAGATATCAAACAGTTTGTTAAAAAGTATCGGGAGTATGCCACATGCATTTAAATGTTGTTGTCTAAATTGTCTTATGACATCCATCCTAGTCGGCACACACAACGGTTTATTAAGCGATCTATGAATCAATTTTAAAGGGTGTTATCTCATAGTATACTAATCCACTTGAGGCATTGGAGGAATCTCTCCGTGTTGAAGTAGTCGAAAGTGTATATATGAGAGTTAGTACTTTTATGGAAGCACATATAGTAGCTATGGTGAAGCGGTTGGAGAAGGTCTCTACCAACACCGTGTATGAGACTAAAAGTGGTATATGGTGTGCTAATTGTGAGTTTGAGGACACACTAAGGATATATTCTTGTGTAGGAAATTGCTCACGTCGTTCCAGATATTACAAGCTTTCTCATAAAAATCATGATGTGTGGAATTTCCTGCTCTTGCAACGTGCGATTCGAAGAACCTATCCATGTAGTGTAAATTTTTGATGCCCATACACATGATAGAAATTATTGTAGACCGATTGATCGAGATCCATGAAGCCGTTGAAATAGGATTGCGCTAGACTAGTGTGGGGATCTGATTGAAGGATCAAGGACAAAAGAATGAAGAGTAGAACAATGGAGATAATAGAAATGGAGTATTCTAAGGAGGATATCGAGGCCAAGGTCACGGTAAAAGTAGAGGTAGGTTAGTACATTGAACTTTTTGCACTTTTGGGTCCCTTGATCATTACCAACGTGACTCTCCATAGAATATAGTTTACGAGATGGTGTTGAAAGTAACATAAGTTAGAGGATTGTCTGGACCTATATGAACACACGAGTAAGGACAAGAATAAGGACAAGGGTGTGGGGATGATCAAGGTACAATGCGTGAATTCTAATTACTGGATGCCTAAGAAGATTCTTAATCCATAATTACAACCTATGTTGGTGACTATAGTCACGAAGGCATCACGCACGGGTGAGTCTCGGAAGGCTAAGCCCCTCATCAAGAAGGAATATATTTTACATAATAAGTATCCAGATTTCACAAACTAGAAGGAGGTATACTAAGAGACTATGGGAGTGATAAAAAAACTACGGGGTGAAATTCAATGCTTGAAGGAGTAGGCATGAGTAATAGAGTGCACAAAGAACAATGAGATCCCATAGAAAGATGTGGATGATGTCAAGAAAATATGCAAGCTGATGTATAGGAAAATATCATCCCATTGCTAAGAGAATGGATGTGAGAGAAGATGCTATGCGTAGGAGTTGAAAGCGAATGAGATATATTACATGCAAAATTTACACCACATAACCATGAGTCTGATAAGGAGATTACTTTGGATGCAATAATTGATGGGTGGTTGGTAAGTAAAATTCTAATAAATAGAGGCACTGAAGTGAATGTACTGACTCTAGATGCATGGAATTAGATGGGGAGACCTACATTACATCCATCCTTAAATGTGTTGTATATGGCGAATATGACGAGGGCTATGCCTATTGGGGTGTTGAAGGATGTCTCCAATATGATTCATGGAACCAAGTTTATTGGAGACTTTGAAGTATTGGACCTCTCTTAAGAAGAAAACTTTCCAGCACTACTTGGATGACCTTGGTGTTATGCGAATAATGCAGATTAACGCTTCAACAAAGGATACATCAGTTTTGAGAATAAGGATGAGCGTGTGATTATACCATTAGATGAGGTAAGAGATACACCTTATGTTGAGCCTCTGAGTGAAGAAGATATGAGTAGAATCTACACTTGTAAAATACATGATCATGAGACCGTAGAACCATCCAAGGAATGTGTGCTTTAATGAGAAGACACACAATCAAGAAACAACACCACAAGTGTCACTTGTGATAACTAGGACCATGACACATATGAAATGGCCAGGCACGAGATGAAAGAAAGAGTCAAAATAATGATTAGGTAGCACATGGTTAGGTGTGATTAAACTAAAATGGAAATATAGTAGTCTAATCTGGATACTATAGGAGAAATAAATAAGCGATAAATGAAATATATAAATACACCCAAGAAACTAAGCAAAGTAAATATGAAACTCTAATGTGCAAGGAGGAGGAGCGAAGAATTAGCTGATTTAGATATGTCATGGGATTGATTCACAATGGAGACTAGCTAAACATGAGGAGGAAACCATCACATAGGAGCTTGAAAAATGCAGATATGAGATGTATGACTAGATTGGGGGTGCCTAGAGAAGGATAAGGGCACCCATGGATGCCTTGGTTTAAATTCTAGGCACCTTGGTCTATGTAAATACTCTAGAAACCTCTTTCGAGGTGTCAAAATATGTTTTCTCTCCTTCACTTTTTATTGTGTGTATGCCAATGCACTTCGTTATATGTCACTATAAATCGAGAGATGGAAGAATCACCTGTAAGACCCCAAACCAAGCATCAAAACCCTAAAAAAATAAAGATGCATATGAAGGGGTCTAAATGTCCTCGATTTCTAAATGGATGGACTTATGACTGAGTGCTACACTACATATTAGACCCAATGTAGTTCTAGGTGTGTGTGTGTGTGTGTGTGTGTGTGTGTGTGTGTGTGTGTGTGTGTGTGTGTGTGTGTGTGTGTGTGTGTGCACGTGCAAAATTGTGCCTCTGGGTTCTTTTGTTCATGTTGCACTTTGTGAGTCATGAGCAATAACTAGATGTAGAATGTAAATAATGTACGTGTTGGGACCCCAAAATATTGGATAAGTACAAACAGCACGTAATCACACAAGGCCTAGTTTAAGAAGGGTGTGCAAGGAGAAGGTGCGTAGGACAGGGTTTAAGGAAGGGTTTAAGAAAACCCATGGTGCGCATACGGAAAGAGCCAAGGTTTCAGGATTTAGCCATATTGGGAATTTTGGGTAGGATATGAGATAACCATGACCCGAATGCACATGCGAAGTGGATTAGTTGCCCGGCTGACAGTGACGTGAGGTTGGCATAGGAAGGAATATGCCCTATGATAGAAGGTTCTAGAAGACATCATGGCAAAAAGTGGAGAGCTCAGGCCTAGAGGAGCATTCTCCCATGGAGGACCACATTCAAAAACTTGGCATCAGATTTGAGGCCACAGAAGGATGAGTTGGCACTTTGGGATGCCTATATATGTGAGTGCCTACGGAGAAAAAAAGGGTAGTAGAGATATAGATCGGATAGACGGGAGGAGAATATAGAGAGTGGAGCTCTACAGAAATACTGCAAGAACTCTGTGGAATTGGGTAGAGGCTATATAAGGAAGTAATGTATTAAGGGACTAGGATATAAATTTTTCTTTGTATGGATGAAGGACATGATCCCTGCTGTGATGTATGACTTTAGGTCTGATCAAGCTGTGGTAGTCTAATGGATCCATTGAATGTAATGAGATTACAAATATGAATGAGTAGGAATGTAATTGATTCAATTCATATCTATATCTTTTCATTTCTATTCATGTATGTTATGAAATAGATGTAAATCCTTATGTATTTTCCTTTTTCCTGTAGTTCTATCTGTTGTTTGTAAGTACCCTCTATTTGGAATGAATACATTTGTCTAGAGGCTGTTCTGAGCCCTATGATGATTGTATGTCTCATTTCCACCTTTATTCATTAAGTTCATGACATAGATGATGGTTTCCCACTTAACTCACATAAAAGAGAGACTCAATGCCCACGCATGCCTCGGGTGAGCACCCAGCACCCGCTAGGTGATAGGCTAGGGCACGCATGGGATTTATTTCCTTTGTGATGGGTGTAAAAATGACTACATCTTGGTTCCATTGCCGGGACCTCTTTTCAAAGTTGTAGTGGGAAATGACATACATCATGATCTGTGTAATGAGTAATGATAGAGTGTTTAACTTTGGAAAGTGTTGAATCATGGTTCAAAATCACAGAGGATGAATTTTCTCATAGATTCAACACTGGATTTGAGTTTAATGCACATAGATGGGTAGAAGAGAACCTCTACCATGATTTGTATGATTTTTTTTTTCTGTTGCTTCCCAGTAGAACTGTATGAATGGATCTTGGCATATGCATCTAGATCAATCTGGTATTATAGATCGTGTACGTGGACCCAAGAAGATTACCAGAGGATGCAAGATGCAGATCTAACGTGGACTCGTGTTGTGGATCATTGGTGGAAAGGAGTACTGGCTAGCTACACTATGGAGTACACCATTTATACATATTCTAGTCTGGAGGTTGCTGAGTTTAAATTTACGGGGGAGCCCAGAGGATCATTTCTATGTGCTATCCTCAGTAATGAAGATCTTGATTTTACATTGAGTTTAGAGTCATTTCCGATTTCCGGATAAACTATTTTGAGCAATGGGTGAGGAAGCTAGGGTGGAGGAAGATGGCAGATATTGCGGTGGAGAAAGAAAGGGAGGAGAGACGACTCAAGTATAGTGAAGCGTGTGAAAGGGATATTGCTAGATAACACGAGGTTGTAGGTGTGATGGATATATGAAGGTAAACGTTGTGGGAAGGATTTGAGGTTCATGTAGAGGACGTGGAACCTGAGAAGTATGTGCTAACCCATCTTGGCATGAGTCCACTAGTGACCAAACCACGGCACTTGCTTTTCCGGATCAAGGGAGAATATTGTTAGCCCAGTTGGTCTCGATGGAAGTGACCAATCTACACCTAGGAGATATAATTTCTCATTTAGGACTTCTATGGCTGCACATACCATTCCAAAGGTGCTACGAGGAGTTTTCAAGAAAGGCATAGATATCAAAGCTTTCGAGTCTCACATCTAGGAGTGGCGCGGGGTAAACTATTGTTAGTGGGGCATTATCACGAGACCAGTCGGCATGCACTTTAGTGGAAATGTGGGGACCCTTGGCATGAACAATACAGGACCTAGTGGATCTGGTTGGTCAGGAGGCACAAGACTTGGTGGATCCGACGGTGAAGGAAACACCAGAGGAAACCAAGGCTCTGGCTCAGGAGGACACGGGCCCCAACCACCCCCTCAAGTATTCTTCTAGATGTATTTACATTTTCTATATTACAAAGGTATTGGGGATGCTACAGAACATGTTCACAAGTGTGAGCTGCTATGGCATGCAAAAGGGATCACTAGCCTAGAGCGGAAGGCAATCCAGTTTGCAATGACATTGCAAGGGCGCACGCATAGCTGGTATAGGAAATATGACCCTCATCAAACGGTGGTGGATTATAATACTTTAAAGAATGCCTTCTTGGTAGAATTCCACATTCCTAAGTTTGAACAAAAGAGCATCAATGCCCTGAAGGAGATTCAACAAGGAATGGTAGAGAGTGTGTGGGAGTATGATGCACGTTTAAGACTCTCCTATCAAAATTTTCATATGAAATTCACCCTTCACAACATGCTCAATGGTTTTTGGGGAGTTGATAACACCTTTTAGAAGAGATTTATCTCATAAAACTTTCATAGACCCGCGTGAGGTGTTAGAAGTTGCTCTATGTGCCAAAGCTGTTTGGAAGTGTTGATACTGGTGTTAGCCCATTCCTAGAAGCTCAAATCACTACTATGGCTAAGTAGTTGGAGAAGTTATCATGAACTTAGCCCATGAGACTCGCAGTGGTATATGGTGTACAAATTGTGAAGTAGAGGGGCATGTTAAGGATAGTTTCCCCTAGAAGACAGTACGCATTCTAGTAGTAGATTGTGAGATTTGTCATGGGGACCATGATGCGAGTAGATGTCCCTTGTTATAACGCACAATGTGGAAGAATGTGTCTTGCTACTATAATATCTCACCTCTACAACCCATGATACTAAGGATTGTAGGCTTATTGATTAGATCCATGAGGCCATTGATCTTGGTGTGCGCTAGACTAGCCTTGCAAAGTGGTTCTAAGGGTGATGATCACCGGTATGAGGAACCCGTAGATGGAGGCACGTGCAAAAGGGGATTTCACGAGAGGATTCCATGGTCATGCTTACCGTAGGAGGAAGAAATGAGTTCCCGCATGGAACCTATTTTAATTATGGGTCTATAGACCACTACAAGCACGAGTGCCCAGACTTATTACAGTGCTCATGGTGTGGGAAGAAGCACAAGTATGAGGAGTTCCTTGAGTTGTTTGAGCACATGAATCAGCAGCACCGAAATACAAGGGCACTGCAATGGTAAGCATTAAGAATTATGACACATAATGGATGCCATGGGTGACACGTGATGTAGGCTTGGAACTTGTTATGGTAACAACAAGAGCAGAGGCCATGCACACAAAGGAAATACCAAGGTAGAAGAACCTAGTTTCAAGGGAAGAAGTGGTACATGGGAAGTACCCAAACCCTACACATCAAAAGGAGGTATATCAAGATACTATGGATGTCATTCATAGTTTACAGGAGAAATCTAGTGTCTAAAGGAGCAATCCAGAGGGAGGAGCAAAGAAGGAAGGTTGAGGCGCCAAAGGATGACCTGGATGAGGTCAAGGAAGTATGTAAAATACTAAGACAAGAGAATATTATTCCCTTGCTAGGATCATGGTTGAAAGAGAAGGTACCATATGCTTTGAGGAGAGTGCAGAGGTAAGTCCCGCATGTAAAACTTCCCCCTCACAACATTGACTATGATAAGGAGATCACATTAGATGCGGTGGTAGATGGATCCTTAGTAATATCCTCATTGACATAGGTGTGAAGGTCAATGTTCTCACTTTGGATGCATGACATCGAGATGGGAGACTTGTATTACAACCATCTTCAAATATACTATTTATGGAAAAAAAAGAAGGCAATGCCCATCGGTGTCTTAAAAGATGTAGCTATCACCATTTAGGGAGCTAAGTTTACTAGGGACTTCAAAGTCTTAGCGCTCGCCAAGGTAGAAAATTTCATAGCACTACTTGGGCGCCCATGGTGCTACAAGAAAATGTAGATCTTCGGTTCAAAAGGGATACATAAGCTTTGAGAATGAGGAGGAGTGGGTCATCATTCTCCTGGCTGATGGAAAATCAACACCCTATACTAAACCTTTGAGAGAAGATGTCCTGGATAGAATATATGTGCACTCAATCAGGGATCCAAAGATAATTCATCCCAGTAGAAGGAGTTATCCAGTTTGAGGATGCTCAGTCCTAAGTGACACCACCAATATAGCATGTGATAATTGGGGACGTGGAACTTATGTGTTGATTACGACATTTGAGAGGATTGGTGAAAAATGAAAAAATGCGCATACATTCGACATCTAGGAGGAAATGAGCTACCTAAGTATTCAGGAGGAGCCTTCCCTGAGATCTTTTTGTAGGAGATGGAAGCTCAGTGGAAGGAGGAGAATGAACAAAGGGGATGTTAAGTTATGTCCTAATCGACACAGTGACATGGTGGTGGGCTACACATAAGGAGAACCTCTTAGAATGATGCGAGGTGAGAATTGCCCTCTTTATCCAGTTCTCTAGAAGCAACGCACCCACCGCCATCAAGGATTATCATGGTAAGGAACCCACCTCTTTCCATATCTAGGATTGTGAGAAGGTCTGGAGAGAAGGTGTGGAGGATTTACCACCATCCCTATGGGTACACAAACTATATTCTACATTACAGGTTGTGTGTGCGCGCATGGTACATTCATTCGAGACATGCCACTAGACAGGGAATTGGTAAGAGTTAGTGGTTGATCTCATTCAAACATTTGAGTATCAGAGTACAAAACCCTTGGTGGATAAGGCATTACAGGATTATCAAGTGCCTTACCATTGGGGATAGTGTCATGGAAGAAGATAGGTTCTTTGGAGATTTCTAGGTGAACTGGCCTAGAGGTGCGCTTTGAGGAAGAAGACACAAAAGAGATAAATCTTGAGCACATGTATTTTGAAAAGAAAAAAGGAAGTTGGTGTATGTTATTGATGGGGAAGAAGTGGAAAAATTAGATGTTGACCATTTTGTAGGGATGCACGAGGTGGTAGACAAAGTCTTGATGAATGGGCGCGTGCCTATCATGAGCCTTTAAAGAAAAAGAAGGTCGATGTTAACCTAAGGAAGTTTCCAAGATCATTGATCTTGTATGTGAGTCTCAAGATCTTGATCTTTACGTGAGTTTGAGGATTCATTCCCACGTGGGTATCATGAACTCAAGGAATTCACCATTCCTTGGGGAAATGAGAATTAAGTTAAAGGAGGGTGCGCACTTGGTCTGGAAGAGACCATATTGAATGAATCCTAACCTGCGCATGAAGGTCAAGGAAGAAATAGATAAGATGATAGCATTAGGAATTATTGAAGTTGTTGAAGAGTCATAATGGATAAGTCCAATGGTAATTAGCATCAAGAAGGACAAAAGGATAAGGATCTGTGTTGATTACAGGGACCTGAATGCGAGTGTATCATTGATCCTTTCCCAACCCCTTTTACTGAAGAAATATTAGAGGGAGTGGTAGGGCGTGAGGTCTATTCTTTCATAGATGGATTCTTGGGCTATCACCAGGTAAGGATCACGAAGGAGGACCAAAGGAAGACAACTTTCACCACTAAGTGGGGAAGTTTTGACTATATAGTCATGCCTTTTGGGTTGAAGAATGCACCTACCGTGTTGTCGCATTGTGGTATAAGCTTTCAAGGATTTCATCCAAAATTCCTTCAAGTCTACCTAGATTATTGGACAATATATGGGTTAGTGAAGGACCATTGTGACAACTTAAGGCTGATGTTTGAAAGATGTCGATAGTGAGTATATCCCTCAACATTAAAAAATGTGTCTTTGCTACCTGTTTGGAGCATTATTGTGGCACATAATATCTAAGGAGTGCCTACTTTGGTAGATCCCAAAAAGTTGCGGTAATTGTGGGATTGAGGGAGCCTACTAGTCAAAGTGTAGTTGGTGGATTTATTGGGCATACGAGGTACTACAGGAAGTTCATCAAGGGATATGCCAAGATCACCGTGCCTTTAGAAGAGTTACTTAGACATAAGAGTTCCTTTCATTGGGGAGAGGTGCATCAGAAGGCATTTGACACTTTGAAGGATAGGCTTGTCACCGCACCCATCCTACATTTCCCTTCTTAGGATAAGCCTTTCCATGTTCATGTGGATGCCTCAAGAACTATCATAGGAGCGTACTTGCTGCACAACCTTGGGAAGGGATTGTTGATCTTCCTTTGGGATTTGTAAGTAGGAAATTGACACTAGCGAGAATAAAATTACACTACGGCCCGAGCATGAGGTGTTGTCAATGATCTACATGCTTCATAAATTTAGACAATATTTGTTGGTAACCCCTTTTATATTTTACATTGACCATATGGCATTGAAATACTTGGTGAACAAGCCCATTCTACAAGGACACATATGTCGGTGGGTACTATTGTTCCAAGAATTCAAGTTCATGGTGGTTGTTAAACCAGGTAAAAGTAATTTCAGACCTGATCATTTGTCTAGGATTGATTCAAGGGAGGACACATAGAGCATTGAAGAGACTATGCTAGATGCACAACTATTTAGGTTATGGTGCGTACCCTTGGATTCGGAGGACATTGTGGTATTCCTTAAGACAGTGTGGCGGCTGAGATGAAATGAAGACCTTGGAGAAGAAGAAGTTGGCCATACGTGCCACACCCTACATGCTAATTAGTGGAGATCTATACAAAATGTGTGTGATGAGGTTACGTGCCGTTGTGTGTTAGAACATAAGTAGGTTGTAATTATGGAAGAGGCGCATGGTGTGATTGCGAGAGGAAACTATGTGGGAAATACAACCGTGTGGAAGATTATACTCACATGGATTTAGTGGGAGACCATTTATCAAGATTACATTGAGTTTTGCATGGACTATGACCATTGCTGAAGACCTTGGAAAACTTGGAAAAAGGGATGAAATGCCCTTATGACCAATAGCAGCGTGGAATCATTTGAGAGTGGGCTATCAATTTTTTTAGACCAATCTTGCCCGTGGTGCGAAGGAATGGTTCATGGTATATCCTCACTTATCGATTATTTGACAAGGTGGGCGAGGCAACACCTACATAGGGATTGTATAAATGCTACATTTGCTAGATTTTATGGGAAAACATAATCAGCAGGTATAGATGCCCATTCGAGTTTGAAAAGTGATAGAGGTATGCACTTCCTCAATAAACAGTCGGGATTATGTTATCGAATTCATGGTGGCCCATCATAAGACTATTTCTTATCACCCTCAGGAAAATGGAATGGCGAGGGTGTTTAACAAAATAATTAGCCACACATTGACTAAGATATGTGATGTTGGTAGACAGATTGGGATGAAAAAGTATCATTCGTTCTTTGGCGTATAGGACAAACTACAAGAGGTTGAATAAGGCCACACCATTTCAACCGGTGTTTGGCATAGAATCTATACTTCCAGTTGAATTTATGTTACCTTCTCTGCGTATAGCGCATGTGCGTAGGAGGGCTAGATTATGAACAAGCCTGGAAGAAAGAATTGAAAATTTAATGCAATTGGATGAGAAATGATCATTAGCTAGGTGGAGCTAGAATACGAGAGAGAGAAAAATAGAAGGCATGACATGATCATCACATTAAGAACAAGAAGTTTGAGGTTGGGCAGATGGTCTTACTATATGATTCTAAGTTTCTATGCCATCCTAGGAAGTTAAAAGTCCATTGGTTGGGTCCCTACATCATCTCGTACATCCTTGATTTGTGCGCATGCCGATTCTAAGTATTGGATGGGACGAGATTTCTAGGACACTTCAATGGGAGTAGGCTGAAGCCCTACTATAAATAAGTCTTCTTGGTGTTTGTAAATAAGGTAGTATTGCCAATTAGTTTAGGATTTCCTTTAGTGCATTTTATTTTCTTGTGTTTCCCTTTCTCGTTGTTGTTTTGTTTTACACCTTGGGTGCTAGTAATCTCATTACTTTTTGAAGGTTGTAATTGTGCAGAGTACTATGCATCATTTTAGTGTGGGGTGCAATAAGGTGGAAGAAATCAAAGTGTGAAGCACCAGGAAGGATATCATGGAAATCCCAAGTTGAATGGCCACGTGAAGGAAGTACATGGGAGGAAAGGTGAAAAGGATGGTTGGTGTCAGGATAAGGCTACATTGGGGATCCACGTACAACATAATAAGAAGTGCAAAAGTAACATGAGGTAGGAGAGAGAAAAAATCATGACAGAAGAAGTGCATTTGGCGTTGGTTACGTGTGTGTAAGAGTCTCCTGTCAAGATGGATTGGTTGTGCACTAGAAGGTTGGAGAATTTTCCATGCAAGGTTGGGCGCGTGAGTTAAAGCACTAAAGTCGGGTTTGTTTGAAAAAAATGCATTAAGTGTTAAAGTACGGTGGTAGGTAAGGTAACATTTAATGTTACAAAGTGAGAAAAAACTATAAATAAAGGGTCGAGGCATTTCATTATTCACTTTGCATGTACAAAGAAAGAAGTGCTTTTACATCTTTGCAAACTAGGGCTTCTAGAACTGATCCGTGTGAAGAAAAATTTGAAGAGTTTGAGTGTGAGTAACTAGTTTGGATTTGCAAACCAGAAGGAAGGGATTTCATGGGCATAAGAGAAGTTGTGAGAAGGCACCATCTTGTGAAGGAATTATCCCAATTAGGGTTTGAAGAACTAGGGCATAGGTTTAAGGGGTTTTCTTCACAAGTTTGAGATCTAAGGTTAGAGGAGTGGAAGAGTAGAGTAACAAGAAGAGATTGAAGTGATAAGAGGACCTAGACAATGACACCCAAGAAACCAACCATGTCACCCAAGAAGCCAAAGGGAAAGGGCAAGGGCAAGGGAAGAGAGCTAGTAACAACCACCACAAGCATGAATGAGGAGTGGTATGCAGAAATGTAGTACCCAGATGGGGTTTTGCTTGGGAAGGAGTGGGAATACCATTTGAGAAATATGGTGGTGAGTGATTATAACCATCACACAAGCACAATAGAGAAGGAAATGACACTAGAGTTAGTGCGCTTGATAAACAAAAGGACACCAGAGGGTTTTCCCATCTATAATGATGAGGTAAAAGTGAAGTTGGAGAAGTCAGGGTTATTACAACTCTATGAGTTGCCTTACTTTGGAAAGCCTGAGCACCTCTATCAGTGGATGATGTTGCACGTGCATGAGGATCACTTTTACTTCATGAGGCACAAGATGTGCATAACCCCTCAGCTGATTTCAAAGTTTACAGGCCTCATCTGTGAGGGAGACAACATAGATGATGACTTGAGTGACAAGGAAGCCATCAAAGCAACCATCGCTGCATATGATTACAAAAAGGGGTCAAGATATTTTGATATTGCGGAAATCCTAGATCTCATCATGAGAATGGCTGCGTGCCTAGTCATAAAGTTAAATGATCAAGAAAGGTGGACATAAGTGAATAAGGCCTGGTTGAATGCATGCAAGAAAATATCAGAGGGCACAATCTAAAATTTATCGGCCTTCATTGCAGATGAGATAATTAGTAGCGTCCAGGAAGGAGACAAGATACTCTTTGGAAATGTCCTCTTGAAAATTGTATTTTTGGAGATATGAGTACCTAACGTGGAAAAAAGTTTGTTTTGGAGTATCTGGATGAAGATCCCTTTCATGTAAAAATATTTGCAAAGTATACATGTGAAACAATGACAGCCTCCCACAAGGTGCACCTGGACAAGTGGTATAAGTGCTTAAGGGATGTGTTCGGGGAAAAGTGGAGAATCCCAAAGTAACCACCAGAGATTACAATAGGAGAGGATAAGTTTTCTATGTACTAGCACTTCTGCATAGGTAGGTTCATGATGGTGGATGAAACCATGAGCCCATGGTGTAAACTCCCATTCTCCTTCACCACCCAATACTTCCAAGCGGGAGTTAACAGGTTCAAAGAAGCAAAGAGACTAAGGTTTGACCTTAGTGAATTTGATCAGGACCACAAGGAGATGCGCAAGATGCTGGTCTACCCCAAGAAGCATGCGTACATGGAAAAGTACGTAGCGCATGAAGTCAAAATGATGAAACCCTTGACTCTAACAATTATAGGAAAGTCTATGGTGTGTGTATATCTCTACATTAGGCCAAAATTTGAGAAAGGTGCATACCTAGAGAATGATGTCTCCCTACCTAAGATCCCACGGGTATATGAAAGCCCACACTCAAGAAAAGGGAAAGAGAAGAAGAAAAATCACCAAGTGTGCGGATTTCGGCCGATAAGCACGTTGGTGGCAAGTGCCAAACCTAGCACCTATACACGTAGGAAGAAATCCCCGATAAATAAGAATATCTCAGAAGAAGAGGTGCGAGAGAAACCCCTCACCAAGGAGAAATCGCCAAAGGAAGCGAGAAGGCTAGATCCCTATGGAAGAGTCACCTCTCAGGAAGAAGCAAAGGATAGAAGAGGAGATTGACTCGGAATAAAGCGAGAGCTTGGAGAAATACATAGATGAAAGGGATGATGATGATGAGAAGATGATTACGAAAGAGATTAAGAGCCACTGTCTTAAACGTGCATGATTTAGAAGAAGAGGGAAGAGAAGAAGAACAAGAGTTCCTTTTCATATGGCCTTGAAGGGTAGCCGGGAGGAAAGACACCTAGGACATGGGAAGAAGTGAGGAGGATGGAGGGCTAAAGAAGAAGGCTCCAAGCCTTACGTAGGAACAAGTAAACGAGGTGGCAGAAAGAGAAGAAATGAAAATAATCAAGGCCTTGGTAGAACAAGAATTAGAGTGTAACATAGACATAGTGATGGAAGAGGGTAAAGAGGAAAGTGTTGAGAAAGAACAAGTCAGTATGGGAGGAGGTCCCAGTCTAACGGTGAGTTTCCCCAAAGGCACGCACTCGGGAAGGAAGATCCTTGATACAGAATGAGGACAGGTCATGGGCTATGTTGATGACCAAAGGAAGGTGTTACACGCATACTTCTAGAACACTGTACCCACGGAAGAACTTCTAGCTATGGAGTCATTTGATAAGGAGGGCACGTACCCCAAGATAAGGAAGATGCTCTCTTGGGCATTTGAGTCCCATATTGACGAGCCAGAGTTTGAAATATACCAAGGGGAAATCATACCAGTACCGGAGTCTAAGGGAGCCAACCCCTTGGTAAATTCCCAAAAACTCTTGGATGAGCAGTTATGTAATGCGCTGAACAAGGTCTGTTTGAGACTGAGGCTAGGCTCTTTGGAAGAAATGACAGAGTAAGATTTCTAGAGGAAAAGCTAGAAAAGAAGGAAGAGGAGCTGGCTAAGAAGACTAAGGTCTTGAAACAAGAAGAGTTAATCAGCACATAACTAAAGCATGAACTAAGGGATGAGAAGGAAAAGGTGTGTGACATATATAAAAAGATGAAGTATATCACAAGCTCCATTATGTTGAAGCATCCAGACCTAACGCCACCCACATAAAAGTATAGATCCACACTTGAATGCTTAGAATATTTGATGCACATCCTCACCATGGAGAGACAACCATTGGCCTTAGAGTCCGTAGAAGAAGTGGCAACATGCTTGGAGAGGGAGGACAAATTAAAAGTGGTAGAAATCATTGCTGAGTATAGTAAGGTACTTGTGAATGTCAAGATTGCTACCCAATCTGTTAAGGCCACATACGATAATTGTGTAGATAGGGATAGAGTGGCGAGCATCTTGGTCACCACTCATGAAGTAGAGATGAAGAAGTTTCAAGAGAATAATAAGGGAAATAGGGTAGAAAGGGACAAAATCCTTGCTGAGGTTGAAAATAAATCCAAGGCCATTGAAACCTTAAGGGTTCAATCAAAAACCGGTTAAAGGAATTATACCCATAGATTACTAGAAGGATGGATGCACTTGAAGACATGAGCAAGGAGTTGGAGAAATTTGTTGACACTATGAACGCTCAAGGAGATGGACTAAGTTTTGAGGAGGTAAGCACCGTAGTCGGCGACCTCTGTCAGAGAGCGTAGAATGAAGTCGATGCCTGGACCAAGTTGGAGGCCAAATTGCAAAAAGATTTTCCTAGCTTATTACAATAATTCCATCACTTCCCCATTCTTTCTTCTTTCCAAAATTCTTCATCCCCTTATTCTTTTTCCAAGATGTAAGTATAATATAATTATGTATCTATTGGAGAAGTGTTCCCACGGATGGAGAACAGGCATAGTGTGGGGTGATGTTGGGACCCCAAAATATTGGCTAAGTACAAAAAGGCACGTAGGTACGTAAGGCCTAGTTGAAGAAGGGCGTGTAATAAGAAGGAACACATGACATGGTTTAAAGAAGGGTTTAAGAAAAACCATGGTGAGTGAGTAGATAGAGCCAAGGTTTCAGGACTTAGCCACATTGGGAATTTTGGGACGGACACGAGAAAAGCTTGACCTGACTACGCATGCAAAGTGGATAAGGTGCCAGCCTGGCAACAGTTGGCCTAGGATGGAATATGCCTTGTGATAGAAGGTTCTAGAATACATCACAAAAAAACATGGAGAGCTCGGGCACGGAGGAGCATGCTCCATTGGAGGACCACATTCGAGACACTTAGAATCGGATCTAAGGCCGCGAGAAGGTTGAGTTGGCACTTTGGGATGCCTATATATGTGAGCACTCATAGGAGAAAAAAGGATAGCGAGAGATATAGATTGGATAGACGAGAGGATAATATAGAGAGTGGAGCTCTATAGAAATACTATGAGATCTCTGTGGGATTGGGTAGTGGCTATATAAGGAAGTAATGTATTAAGGGGTTGGGATATAAATTTTGCTTTGTATGGATGAAGGACATGATCCCTTCTATGATGTATGACTTGATCTAATCAAGCTATGGTAGTCTAACGGATCCATTGAATGTAATCATGTTACAAATATGAATGAGTAGGAATTTAATTGATTCGGTTCATATCTATATCTATTCATTTACTGTTCATAGCCATGTTATGAAATAGATGTAAATCCTTACGTATTTTCCTTTCTCTTGTGGTTCTATCTGCTTTGTCTATAAGTACCCTCTATTTGGAATGAATAAGTTTTTCTAGAGGCTGTTCTAAGCCCTATGATGATTATATGACTCATTTCCATCTTTATTCATTAAGTTCATGACATAGATGATGGTTTCCCACTTAACTCACATAAAAGAGAGACTAGGCACCCACGTGTGCCTCGGATGAGTGCCCACACTTCTTTGGGTGATAGGCCACACGTATGGGATTTATTTGATTTTTGATGGGTGTAAAAATGACTATAGTCTGTATGGAATAGAATAAAATCCCCTCCTATGAAGTGTGATGTAGAAAACCAGTCTTTGTCCTTTGTGATGGAGCTAGATGGATGCAAATGAAGCTATAAATGCCTTAGATGAATGGACTCTTGGGTGGTGGTAATAATGCTTAGTGCTTTGGTCCTTCATTATGGTCACATAATTTTATATTGATATGGTTCCTTTCTTTGAATTTTGAAATTAACCCCGAAAAGGCCAACTACTAAAAGATAAATTGTTCAAACAACTAGAAAGAGCCCAAAAAGATAAGAGCAAAGTTTAAAGAGGACAAGGGTGTCGATATTGACATCCCAGGTTGGGAATTCCATACAAAAAAAGGTAAATCAAGTATGAAAAGACAAACTAAGCAAACGAGAGGTGGAAGACCGAAAGTAACAACAAAAAGCAACAAAAAATAGCCAAAGATACTGATTAATTGGTACTTTTCTAACATAGGAACCATATGAATAGTAGTATGAAACTAAGACTAGATAATTACCCAAAGTGTGTGATTTTGTGTTTACATTTCCCCCCACTTTATGTTGGTGAGAAGAATTATTGGTAACATAAAGTAGATAGATATGAGTACATGATATCCATATAGATTGTTATAGAAAACGCGCAGAGAGACTATACAAAGCGTGGAGTGATAAAAAGATGGAGAGTGGAGACTAAAGATGCAAAAAGTGTAAACTGTGATGAGAGTGAAACTAAGGTAGAAACTAATGTGTGTATGTTGATGTGTGTGGTTTACCTACATGGTTAGTACCATGTGTGTGATTTACCCGCTATGTATGTGGTGTTGATGCTTGCTTCCCATACAAATAGACCTACAAAAGAGAATATAATCAAGTAGTCAAATAAGCATGTATATGTATAAAAATGTGTCCAAAGATGTATGTATGTATGTAATGAAAGTATGAAAAATGAAAAAGGAACATGTGCACCTGATCTATGATGAGAAAAAGGGGTATAGAAAGGACCTGTAAGTGTCGATGAAGTGCAAGTTTTTTAGGCAATCTCACGCCACTAGAAAAATAAGTGTAGGGAGGAAAGTATGATTTATCCTTAAACCTATAACTGATTCTTGAAACTCAAGAGATCTTTGTACTGCCTAGTTTTTTGGGTGATCCAATGCCAACGTAATTGAAGAAGTGTACAAAGAAACTTCCCAGTGTTGTCCTCCAACGTTTAACTACTTCTTGCTATATAAAACACCACTTGCACTAGTGTGTACGCACACATGTGCTAAGGATAATATTCCCTATAAAATCCATTGTGTAAGGAGTTATGCAGTTGTGTTGAACCCACTCTATGTCTAACCCACTATGTCATGGATGTAAAATAAAAACTAAAACTATACCAAGATCTTGTGCTATGTAATGTGTATACCCCGTATGTAGACCCAATGATGACCCCCTCGTTAAGGGTGCATGAGAAGTTGCTTTATAGGATTATGCAACCACAAAAGAAGACTAAACACTATAAGCTCCATTCCATACTGAGGAGGGATGTGCTTAATAGAAACCAAGGCACATGTAAACAATGTGGCTAGAAAGCAAGTATTAATGCAATAAAATACATATATGTATGTATAAGCCAAGTGTAAGATATCGAGACAATGTGTATGCATATAATGTAAACCCCCAAGAAGAAAAAAATATAATGCATAAAGTGGGTTATAAACATGGGACACCAATCACGATGCCATAAGATAGTCAAGGACATAGTGGCGCACATAAACAAGTGTGTACATAAGACAAAGGGCCAAGCCGACAAACACGACAAATAATTGTAGACAATATAACAAATAAGTATGGAAGCAACTATCCCGCATAACAAATGTTGCACATGAAACACTGTTAGTATGTTAGAAAATAGCAAGTATGTCAAAGCATGTATAACTTTGATAATGTAAAGTGATAAGTACAAGATGAAACAATAACACTTGTAGTGTAGGAAAGTGGATTCCCCCAAGAGCCACTATAGAACCGGTGCCAAACATCCATGTCGTGAGTAGTAGCCTTGTATTGTATATGATCACAACTAGAAAGCAAGTGAATGCGAATGTGTGTATGATAATGATAATGACTTAAAATATATCTATCTAGCATGTGAAATAAAGTGAACATGTAAAATCATGAGTAAGAAAGAGTAAAGGCAACCATGAAATGAAATATGCTAAGGATGGATGAAATGGAATGTAGAGTGAATGATGAGAGTCATGTACCCCTTGAGTGAATAAAGTTATATGCAATGATGTTCATTTTTATGCCCCCTCGGTAGTCGAGAACGAACCGTAAATGAGAGTGCATCATCATGAAATAGTAAAACTATGTGTTGTGTGTAGCGCTATGGTGAATGTGTAGTAAAGAAATCCAACATAAAGATGGAATGTGTGTGATGATGTAGCCTAAGCGTATATCACTATGAGATGAATATAAAGGAGTGGTGATTTAGCATAAAGTGTATAATAGTAAATGATGCAAGAAGATGTGATGATGTAGCCTATGACATATATCACTAAGTGATGCTATAAGAAGTGACCTTGTAGCCTAAAGAGTATATCACTAGTCTAGGAATGTCACACAAGAAAATGTGTGAATGGTTGAATGTGTGGGTGTGATGTGGTACATTTTCAATGTATACTCTCAATAGTCTAGTATGGACCGTGAGACTAGAGTACATCATAGGGTAATGAGCATTGTGTTTAGGTGTAGTATTTCTTTAGATGCATAATATTTAAAAGATTTTTGAGTGGAATCCCTAAAAGGGTGGCAAGAGCTATAAAATCCACCTCTAAGCTTGTCAAGTAACAAAGTAAGGATGAAGCCAATTAAGCTTAAATTTTCCTTTAAGAGGAGATTTTTATAATTTTCTTTTAGGAAGAGGTCACCTATATTTAACTCATGGGAAAATGTTTCATGATTATATGAATGCATACTAAGGGATTGATATGCATGAGTGTTTTCCAGTCTTGAGCACTACATGAATCTAACATCTCTAACTCTTGTAGTTGGTTTTCCCAATATTCATTGTATTTGAGAATGCCTTTGAGTGAAACTTGTAATGAAGGTATCTCAAGTTCAAGTGGAATGACAGCCTCGACACCATAAACCAAGGAAAATGGAGTAGCATTAGTAGGTGTGTGAACACTAGTATGATAGGCCCAAAGAGCATAAAATAACTGATTATGCCAGTCATTTCCATTAGAAGAAATGGTTTTGTGTAATATTTTGACAATAGTTTTGTTGGTGGCCTTAGCTTAGCCATTTCCTTGTGGATAATAAGGTGTAGAAAATGATTGTTTAATTTTGAATTTTTCATAAAAATTTTTAACATCCTTATTTTTGAAGGAAGACCCATTATTAACAAGTATAGTGGAGGGTAAAACAAAGTGTGTGATGATATGGGTAGTGAGGAATCAACATATGTCAGTATCGGTGATGCTACGTAAGGGAGCTGTCACGACCCATTTAGTAAAGTACTTGGTAGTAATAACAATAAATTTGTGTCCTTCAGTGGATTTAGGATTGATCATGCTGATGAGATATAATCCCCAAAGGGAAAATGGCCAAGTGGGTGCAATTTGTTGGAGGTTGTATGCGGGTATCGATAAATGTTACTATGTTTTTTGTATTTCTCACAGTGGGTAGCATATTCAAGGTAATCTGTTCAATTTTAGGACAATAATATTCTTGGCGTAAAATATTTTGAGACATGGTATCACCCAAGAAATGGCCACCACATATACTATCATGTATTTGGGAAATAACAATGGGAATATCTGTAATCCCTAAACAACATAAGAGTCAACCATAAATTCTTGTTTAAATAGGTCTATCCTAATGATGACATAACGAGTAGCCTCACATCACAAATGACAAGCTTCATGAGGCTGTAGATTATCAAGGATGGTTTGTTTATATAAATAATTGTAAATGGGGGATTGAACCATTCTAAACTGTCTTGAATTCACATTATGACGTAGGTTACAAGAGGTAATGTAGAGATAGAAGGATGATGTAAGTGGGTAATAATAAATATGGCTTGTTTATAGGTAATGTCTTGTGGGATGAGTGACATTGTACTATCCATGGCATCTGCATGACGATTATCTTTGCATGGAATAGTGGTGATAGAATAAGAGTCAAAGGTAGCAAAGAGATCTTTTACAAGCACAAGGTATGGGATTAAATGTTCCTCTTTTGTGTGATAGGTATCATTGACTTGATTTATGACTAACTGAGAGTCACCATGGATGCACAAGTTATGAATGAGGAGTTTTAAGAAGTGAGGAGGCCTAGGATGAGGGCTTCATACTCAACAATGTTATTTTTGTAGGAAAAAACCAAGTGGTATGCAAATGGGAGTAGATCACCCTGTGGTGTGATAAATACTATCCCAAACCCAGCACTGGAGTGATAATGAGAGCCATAAAAATACATTGTCAATGTATGCCGATCAACATTATAGGCGGTAAAATCATTGCATAAGGAATTAGAGACCAAAAATGCATTGAGAAGGGGTGATGCAACTAATTGATCAACTATAACTTGTCTTTTGATTACTTTATGTGGTATGAAATTAAAATCAAATTCAGTTAGAAGTATAACCCAACGTGTTAGGCGTATTGATAAATGTGTACAAGACATGAGGTATCGTAATGGGTCGAATTTGGTGATGATATGTACTTCATGATTAAGAATATAGTGTCATAATTTTTATGCGATAAATACGAGGCCAAGACATAGCTTTCCGATATAGCTATAGTTACATTCGTAAGAGAGTAACTTTCAACCAATGGATCTCTCATGGCGATAATCATCATGTTGTGCTAGAAAGGCTCTTAAGGCATGAAATGTGGCAGAAATTTATAGCAAGAAGTGTCATTCATCTAATGAGGGAACCAATATAAGAGGATTTAAAAGATATGATTTGATGTCATTGAATGCTTGTTGGCATTTCTCATCCCATACTGAAATTAACATCTTTCTTCACAAGTCATGTGAATGGTTAAGTCTTATCAACTAGTTGTGTAATGAATCATCAGATTTCTTGAATTTTTCCTTGTAAGGACCATAATTGATGTAAATGCTTAGGGGTGTTAGGAAATAAGGGATAAAATATGTGGAACAATCCCTCATAGAATTGCAATAGTAGAAACTAATATGCGAAAATATTACAGATCTCAAATAAAAGTGTAGAATAAAATAACACAACACAAAGAGACAATATTTAACGTGGTTCACCCAATTTGGGCTACGTCCACCAAGAATCACTTGCTCATATTTTATTACAAGCCACCGCTCTCTCAATACAATACCCAGATATGTTTGGATCTATGCTCAACAAACTTTACAGAATTCACACCCAAATTCAGACACATCTGTAATGTTACATTAAACCTACCATATATAGAAAACCACATATGTAGAAAACTAATAGTGGGTATCCAAACCATGGGCCAAAACCCTCCCATAAACCTATGGGTTAAAAATCCTAACCACATGAGAAAAACAAGTTTCTCAGGTATATTAGGCCCATTTAAAGGCCAAATTATTTTATCGAGGATGTGCCCCAGGACCCCTGCTACCGGGGCTGCCACCACAGATCCCAACTCGAGGCCCGACTCGACCACGAACCCCGATGAGACAACCGTGTGGAAAGTGTACATTACTCTTAGTGTACAATATTCAATACTTTCTCACATGAAAAAAATCCACAACCTAACAAGGGGGAGGCATGTCAACGATGGCTTTGATTTTTTTGGGATTGATTTCAATTCTACGTTGTGAGATAATATATCCAATAAGTTTACCCGTAGTGACCCCAAAAATTCATTTTTAGGATTTAAGTGCACATGCTATTTTCGTAATCATTAAAATAGAATTATGAGGTTCGATCGTGAGTGGAACATTGTCCGGATTTATCCAAGATGTTGTCAACATAATCTTCAATAATTTTGTGAATATAATCATGAAATATGTGTGTCATTGCTCGTTGGTATGTTGTGCGAGACATTTGTAAGGCCAAAGGGCATGAAAATGTAGCAAAACTTCCCCATGGTTTGGTAAAATAAGTTTTCTCTTAATTAGTGGGGTTGATTTTGATTTGATTATAACCCACGAAGCCATCCATGAAAGATAAAATTTCATATCCTATTGTAGAATCAACGATGACATCAATATGAGGAAAGGGGAAACTATCCTTTGGGAAATATTTATTTAGGTGAAAAAAATTAGTGTAAAAACAACAGAGATGATCATTAGGCTTCATAACAAGGAATTTCTAGATTTCTTGTTTGACTAGGAGTGTTACTTTGGGATTCATTTTGCAGATTTTCTGATGGGCTTTGTGCTAGGGTTAAGGATAGTGTTATGCATTATGATAGATGGCTCAATACTTGGCATGTAACTATAATCCCATGTGAAAATATAAGATAATTCATGTAATACTTACTTGATATCCTTTTGTTCACTAGGCTTGAGTGAGGCGAATAACAAAATTATGCATGGATTTGCATTTGTTCCAAGATTATATTGGATGGTTTCTTCATTGAAAAGGGAAAACTGATCCTCGATGTATGAATCTATTGGAATAGTGTAAGGAGGATTGACATTGTTAGGAAATGTATCAGTCTCCCTAAAGTAAGAAGTCTTGTTGAGGGAGGATGGAAAACATCGCTTATGGTGAAAGGGAGGAAATTGATCATAAACCCCCATGTGCTCCAAAAGGGCATCATCACTAGCAAAAGTATCTTAACCATCCCAAGCTAGATAATTTCTATCACTAATGAGTTTGGGATGGATAAGAGGAAGCTTAGAAGTATGTAAAGTAATATAAGCTTCCACAAAAGTGAGAAATGGGGGATGATATCCCAAGCTGAATTTGTGAGATTATGTGGGAAGGTCCCAAAGTGCGGTTACACTTGGTTCTTGCTGACTTAAATTTTTATCAGAGAATCCATAACAGTGTAAGAATTCATATCCTATCCCATATTTAGAGAAGTCTTGAGAGGTGTCAGAGGAGCTAGGGGTATCACTAGACTATTCAATAGAGTTATAATAGGTGAAAGGTGATGTATCAACTAGAAACTTGTAAAAAAATCCACGGTAATAGAATTTAAGTCGTGTATGTAGAGTAGATGGGACCACATGTAGGTCATGTAACCAAGGCCATCTAAGAATAATTTTGTACTTAAGGTTGTTAATATAACACGACATGGAATGGTGATGATACATGGAATAATAGTGATAGGGAGGCTATCAAGACTCTAAGATAAGTTTGGGGATGTTGTCAAATCCTTGAATAGATACTAATGACGGAGCTAAAGAACTCTCCAAAATACCTAAGTGATGAAGAAAAGTTATAGTACAAATTTTAAGACTAGGCCCATTGTCAACCAAAACACACTTAACCCCGACGTTGTGAATGCAAACTTGGATGTCTAAGGGGGGGTCATGTTCTAACATTGTTTGAGGAGGTATCTCATCAGATGTAGAAGTTATTTGATCCTCATTGAGAGATAGTGCGGAAGTGAACTTATGGTATACATACTTAGGAGATGTGTGAGGATTAATATAAGTCGTAGATAAATATTGATTAAGCTTATTGATATATTCAGAGTGATTCTACGAGATAAACATGGGTGAATGTATTAATGTGGACTAGACTATAGCATGATAAGAAAATAATGAGGATCCTAAAAGTGTGAATATCAAGTATGGGTTCACCAAAATGATTAAACTAAAATGAAAATATAGTAGTCTAATCTAGATGATATAGAAACAACAAATAACTGATAAATGAAATATAGAAATACACCCAAACAACTAAGAAAAGAAAATATGAAGCCATAATATGTAAGGAGGAGGAAATAAAACTTAGTTGATTTGGATATGTTGCAGGACTATGTCATAATGGATACTTTGGATGAATGGGAGGATGAATCCATCACATAGGAGCCTAAGATAATGTAGATATGAGCTTTCGATTGAATTGGGCTTCCTGGTCTAAATTTTAGGTGCCATGATCTATGTAAATGCTCCAGAAACCTCCTCTAAGGTGTCACAAGATGTCTGCACTCCTTTTCTTTTTGTCATGTGTATAATGCTACACTTCATCATATGTCACTATAAATCGAGATGGAATAATCACCTTCAAGACCCCAAACCAAGCATCAAAACCCTAAAAAATAAATATTCATATGAAGGGGTCAGACTGTCCTCAACTGCCAAATGGATGGACTTAGGGTCGAGTGCTTCATTACATTTAAGACCCAATGTAGTTCTAGGTGTGTGTGTGTGTGTATAATTGTGCCCTAGGTGATCTTGTGTGTGTCGTACTTTTTGAGTAGTGAGTAATAACTAGATGTAGAATGTAAATAATGTGTGCATGGAATATAATAAACTCCCCTCCTATGAAGTGTGATGCAGAAAACCAACCTTTTTCCCTTGTGATGGATGTAAATGGATGTAAATGGAGCTATAGATGCCTTGGATGGATGCACTCTTAGGTGGTGGTAGTAATGCTTAGTTATTGGGTCCTTCATTATGGTCACATAAATTTATATTTATATGATTACTTGCTTCAAATTTTGTAATTAACTCGAAAAGGCCGGCTACTAAGAGATAAATTGTTTAAACAAATAGATAGGGCCTAAATAGACAAATAAAAATGTAAAGAGGACATGGGCACACGTAGAGGGATGAGGGTTCTTGATGCTTGCATTCTAGCTAGGCACTCCAGTCTAGAAAAGGTAAAAATGAAGTATGAAAAGACAGATTGGGCCAATAAAGGTGCAAGAATGAAAGTAACAACATAAAATAATGAAAGATGGCCAAAGACATGGGTTGATTGTCACTTTTCTAACATAGGAACCATATCAATAGTAGTATATAACTAGAACTAGATAATTACCCAAAGTGTGTGATTTTGTGTCTACAAGGTGCATGAGAATAATTCAGTCCACTAGATCTATTGGTGAAGAAAATACGAGAATCATTCTTGTGCCTGATGGAGGAACATTGAAATAATGAAGGTGATTGAAGAAATATTTTAGTTTATATATTGTGTAGAATCAAGCCCATTGGTAGGTGAATCATAGGGAAAACACTTTGGGTTGGCACAAAATAAGAGTAGCCTTTTCGGTAAGGTTTTCTTGGAATAATGACTATTCTCTTATGTTAGAGCATGATGGGAAGAATTTTCTTTGGTTGATGTCCATAACTATGAGTGAATATGGGCACAAGGTCATAAGGTATTACCACCATCTCTTTGGGTTCACAATTTTTATTCCATGTTGAAGGGATGTGTGCGTGCATGGTATGTGCACATTGAGCTAAAGCAAGAGGCTACAAATTTGGGAAGACATGACTTTAGGTATGGTCCATACATTTGATTATTTTTCTAATAAACCTCCAACCCATGAAGCATTGTAGGTCATGAAGTGCATAACATTAGGGGATAAAAAAAAGTAGAAGAACTCATGCTTGGAACTACTTAGAGTACCCGATTCGGAGGTTCACATCGATATAGAGGATACAAAAGAAAGATAGATGGTTCATGCCTGGAAGGAGAAATAAAAGGGAAAAATTGTGTACCTCATTGATGAAGATGAGGTAGAGAACTTGGAGATTAACCATATAGAAGGTGCACGCGAAGTAATGGACATAGCAGATGAGAAGGCCCACACATACCATGCACCCATGAAGATGAATAAGGTAAAAATTGGTACAAAATATGCACCCAAAGAAGTCATTATTGGTGATTACTAGTTAGAGCAGGAGGTAAAAAGATAATTGAGCTTTTACATGACTTCCAGGATTTGTTCCCATGAGGTTACCATGAGTTGAAAGGAGTGCACCCCTCATTAGGAGAAATGAATATTAAGTGAAGGAAGGTGCACGTCTAGTTCGAATATTCCGTATAGTATGAACCCAAAATTACGTGTAAGGGTCAAAAAATAAATAAATAAAATTCTTTATTCTGGAATTATTGAGCTAGTTGAAGAATCGATTGGCTAAACCCCGGAAATAAGTATTAAGAAAGATGGGAGAATAAGGATTTGTGTGGAATAAGAAGAATCAAATGATTCATGTTTTACAAATCCTATTCCCACACCATTTACTTGAGTAAATTCTTGAAGGCATCACAAGTCACGAGATCTACTCCTTTACTGATGGATTTTTAGGTTACCATCAGGTGCGCATTGCACATGAGGAGAAAGCGCAGACACAATTTTCCACTGAATGGGGAATTTTTTTATATATTGTTATGCCATTTGGATTTAAGAATGTGTCTGTAGTGTTTTTGTGCATTGTTGTGCAGGATTTTCATGATTTCATTCACAAGTTCTTACAGGTGTACTTAGATGACTATACTATTTATGGGTTAGTTAAAGATCACTGTGATAATCTGAGGCTCATGTTTGAGAAATACAAACAATTGAGCATCTCTTTAAACATTAAAAAGTGTATCTTTTCTACACCCTTTGGTACCTTTATTGAACACATTATTTGTAAAGAGGACTTGTTGGTGGATCCCGTGAAGATTGCAGTAATTTTGGGGTTAGAAGAACCTAAAAATTAGAGTGAAGTGCATAGATTTTTGGGTCATACTGGTTATTATAGAAAATTTATTAAGGGATATTAAAATATTTTCATGCCACTAGAATAATTACTTAAGGAAAATGGAAAATTTCATTAGGGTGACACATAACAACATACATTTGAAACAGTGAAGGAAAAGATTACAACTGCACCAATCTTGTGCTTTCCTTCATAGAACAAACCCTTTCATGTACATGTTGATACTTCTAGTATGACTGTTGGTGTAGTCTTGGTGTAACCTAGGGATGGAAATGTGGATCACTCCATATGTTTTGAAAGCAATAATTTGACACTAGTAGAGAAAAATTACACTACCACCGAGCGTCGAGCACTATCTCGTGATCTACACACTTCATACGTTTTGTTAGTACTTGTTGGCTACTCCTTTTATCTTTTATATAGATCACATGACATTGAAATATTTGGTCAAAAAGCATATCTTGCAAGGGTGCATATGTAGGTGGATGATTCTCTTTCAGAATTTGATTTCAAAGTTGTTATAAATCCAAGCAAGATAAATTCTATAACCGATCACTTATCTAGAATTAATTTTGGAGAGGATGCGTAGAGTATTGAGAACACAATTACTGATGTACAATTATTTAGGTTGAACCACACTCCTACATATTTAGAGGATATAACTATATTTTTGCACAATGGATTGACACCAGAGGGAGCAAAGGAATTAGAGAAAAAAAACTTACTATACGCGCAATGCCCTATCAGTTGATTGGTGGAGACTTGTATAAGATGGGTAGAGATGATATCTTGTGCCATTGTGTACTGGTACAAGAGTACGAGGCCATTATGGATGGAGTAGATGTGGAATAACAAGTGACAATTATGTAGGTGATGTGAATGTGAAAAAGATATTGATGGATGGTATTTGGTGGGAAACTTTGTACAAGGATGTTAAGGCATTTGTGAAATCTTGTGATCATTGTTAGTACCTTAGAAAGCCATGACATATCTTTGAGATCCCCTAAGACCCATTGCGAGCACGAAACCCTTTGAGAAATGGGCCATTAAATTTTTAGGACCTATTGTTCCACCCACACATAGGAATGGAGTGTGCTACATCATTACATGTACATATTATTTGATAAGGTGGGAAGAAGCAAAGGTGCTGACAAAGGATTGCACTGAGCCAAGCCAAAAAAACAAGGTTCCTATGGGAAACATTTATTAGTAGGTATGGCTGTCCATTAAGCTTGACCAATGATATAGGAGTTCAATTTTTGAATGAGACAATAAAAATTCTATTAGGAGAGTTTATGGAGGCACACCATAAACCCACCCCTTATCACCCTCAAGATAATGGTACTGCAAAACCTTTCAAACAAATTTTGAGACAAAAATTGAAAAATATTTGTGATGTTGGAAGAAAGGATAAGGATGATAAATTTTTAGTTGTAATTTGGGCCTACCAGGACCACTTATAAAAGATTGAACAAGGCCACACCATTCCAGCTTAGTATTTTTCATGAAGATAGTACTACCAATGGAATTCATGTTTCCATCCCTACATATTGTGTGCGTAGGTGGATTAGATGATGAGAAATTTATTCAGGAGCACATTAAGAAAATAATGCAGCTATATGAGCGAAGTGCACAATTGAGAGTTAGAGCCATGAGACTAATAAGGCATGACAAAAGGTGTTGCATGATATGCACATTAAGGATAATACATTTGTAGTTGGCAATATGGTCCTTCTCTATGACTCCAAGTTTACGTGCCATCCATGGAATTTTTAGGTGTATTGGTTAGGAACTTTTATAGTATCCATGATACTTGAATCATGAGTATGCTAGTTATAGGTGCTAGATGGCACCATGTTGCCTAGTTATTTCAATGGGAGTAGTGAAGCCCTTCTAAAAACTTCTTTGTGTTTGTAGTAAGGCAATATTTCCACTTAGATTAGGTTTCCCTTTTTTTTGCATTTCAGTTATTTGTTTTCCTTGTTTTTGTAATAAGCGTGCTTGCACATAGGAAGATGATTACTATATATTGATCTCATGCGAAGATGACCACATAGGATTTTAGTTTGGGGTGAACCAGTGCAAGTGTGCCAAAAAGATATCTTGTTAGTACTAGGAATTTTTGCGAAGTTGATGGAATTGAGCGCATGATGGTATGAAGGTGGTATGATTTTGGAAATATTCACACAAGTAAATGCAAGAGGTGTCACAGTGCTAAGGATGATGGTGCTCATGAAAAATTTCTCATATTTAAGACCATGTGAGGAAAAAGACAAGGCAATGTAATGCGAGGTAGGAAGCAACAAGATAAACTACTTAGTATATGGCGCAAAGGATTATGTACTATGGAACACGAAGTGCACATGAGGATTTCTATAGCCTAGTAAGTAGTGAGTGTTCTATAAGGTTACGATTGTATAAATCAAAATAAAGCATGAAAAAGTGTGAAAAAGTAAAAAAAAGAATTAAAGTTGTTTGTACAAAGTGGTAGTTGGTAAGAAATAAATGTGGGATATTTTTGGAAATCTATAAAAAGGGAACTGAAGAAGGTTTATTTTTTACCTTTCCTTGAGAATAATTTGATCTTTAAAGAGTGTGAAGTGTGATAATTGGTGTGATATTGTGACAAAGTGCGATAAAATCGACAACCAAAATCAAGGAAGTACATGACCTGTTTTGGAGCTCCTTCATGTGGAATTTTGAGGCTGAAAGGCGTGGAGATTTGGATTCACAAAGGGTTGAGAAATAGGGCTTTCAAGCATGAGTTCAAACTAGAGAACCAAGTGACAAAGGATAAAGATTAAGGAAGTGAAGATTAAAGTATTTTTAAGAGCTAAGATATAAAAGGTTATTAAAACACCTAGGGTATGTAGTATTTCAGAAAAAATTAAAACAGAGAAGATGGCACCTAAAGGAGAACTTGCAATAATAAAATAAGGTAAAAAGGAAAGAAGAAAGGACCAAAGGTGGAGGTTGAAGAAGCACTCGAGGTATAATTTTTAAAAATGTAATATCTAGAAGGAGTAATCATGGGACATATTTGGTAGACTCACCTCGAATTACAAGGTGAGTGACTAAAATCATCTCTCTAAGAATTACGAGTGCCAATTAGAGAATGAGTTGGTGTAGAAGAAAAATCAAAGGGATGTTGACAATAGACCAATCTAAAATGATATGGGGCACCGAGAGTTTGATGGCGTGGGAGTAATTCAGATTTATGAGTTGCCATATTTTTGTAAACTAGAGCACCTTTACCAGTGTCTTATGTCACAAGCCCATGAGGACTTATTTTATTTTATAGGAAGAAGGGTGCACATCACTGCATCGATGATTAGGAGAATTACGGGGTTGCAAAGATTAGGTACTGAGATTGCAATAAAATTGGATGATGAAGTATAAGTGGAGGCCATTGTAGTCAAGATGTAGTATCAAAAAGGAGGGTGTAATATTGACGTTTCTAAAATCAATAAATCTGTTATCAAGATCACCATACACATGTTAAATAAATTGAACAAGAAGGAGAGATGGGTCCAGGTTAATAAGAGGTGGCTCCATGTGGAAAAGAAGATGTCTAAAGGAACAATATGCAACATTGCTACATTTATTGTAGAAGGTATTATAGAGGAAGCACACACGAGCGACATGATCACTTGGGGATCAATACTCTTATCCATTGTATTTACAAAGATTGGAGTAGTAGATGGCCCCAATGATAAGATGTGGAAGTACCCTCTTAAAAATAATTCCTTTTCCAAAATATTTACAGAGTCTATCTCGTAAAGGAGTAACCAATGTCTACAAATTAAGGGTGGAAAATTGATATAGGTGAATTCATGAGGCATTCGAGGATGAATGGCGCATCCCTAGTGACTTTCCCTCATTATTGGATGGAAAGGAAATTTTTTTAGTGTACTATAAATTTTACCTTGGAAGGTTCTTCATGAATAATGGTGAATTAAGCCCATGGTGTAAGCTCCTTATGCCTTCACAACAAGGTAGTTTCAAGCATCAAGAACCAATTTTTAGATGAGCGCAAGTTGAGGTTCAATGATGATAAGGTAGATTATGACTAACACACACAACACAAGAATTATGTGTATCAAAGGAGGTAATCTTACATTAAAACCATGATCTCAAATGATCTTAATATCAATTCCACAACCCTGGTGATTGGGAGTGAGGAAGCAACAAAAGTATATAAATACTTAAAGCCCATGTTGATTGATTGGAAGTAAATTGTTGGCATGTGGTCCTAATAGGTGTTGTCATTGATGAAAAAAACATTAATGAAAAAGTGAATGTTTCATAGTGATCTTATGATGCTAACATGGTGTTTTAGATGTATACCAGCTGATATAATGGGATTCAGTGAGGTGTGCTTGCTCTTGCAAGCCTATACAGGTTCCCAAGAGATGTAGCTTGATAGCATGAGCTTCTTGGATTCTTCGGAAGCATGTTGACATGATGGATAACATGTTTTGAGGGTGCTTTGCCACTCACAATAGTGGTATAATGCAGATACATGTGATTCACTTGGTTACATATGCTAATTGGAAGTAGGTATAACAACTTGGAGGTGTGACAAAGTAGTTTGGAGCTATATGAGCTCATGAAATCTTGAATTCAGGTGTATCATGGAATATGAGGTATGTTTGTGTCATTTTCAGAGGTTTCTTGTTTAGTTATTACATTATTTCAGTTGACTCTAGCTTCTACAATAAGGATCTAACATTCAAGCATAAGTAAGTCTTAATGACTAGAGAGATTGAGGTATGTTTTTAAATTCGATAATTGGATATGTTAGAGGGATGTGTAATAGTGCTTTGAGAAAAATTTCAGGTTTACATGATGATAATTTTGCAATATATGAAAACTTATGTGAGATAGGGTGAAAATAAAGTGTATTTCTAGCTCAAAGTTCACCGATGCTCGTTGTGAACAATGTGTTTTGCATGAGACCTTATGCATTTCAGGGAATCTTCTATGGTGTGTTTAGAAGGTTTCATAAAAAGAACGAGGTCGAGTTGATTGTCACATTTTTATGAATGAATGTTAAGAAGGTCAAGAGTTCTAAAACCCTAGGTAAACCCTAGCTAGGAGTAGTTGTGGTGAAAAGTCATTTCTAACACCCTACATATTCCTTTGAATCTCTCTCAAAGGTGATGATGCTTCTTTGGTTTATAGACCAACATACACTACTTAAATTTATACACACTTAGCCATTACAACATGTAAATATGCTTGAAAGGACATGATGCATCAACACATGATGTTCACACCTAAAGCACACATATTCACACCACAAACACACCTAGACTAATGATAAACATGGGTTAGACTAATCGTATTTGTCCATAAGGCCTTACTTCCTTCCTAGCCCAAGCTAGTGGCTTGTAGTCTTGAATGACCTAATTTTTGAGGATAAATTCTCCATACCTCATGACATAACAAACCTAATTATGGATCTAGAAGCCACTATGGAGCTACACAACATATGTGAAGTGCAGGTGGAGTTGTTTTGTACAGATCGCCACTTCTAAGAGACTGTTATAAACCTAATTAGGTCTTCCTAAGCCTAGAAAACACAATCCCATAAAATTTATACCTGATAGAAGAGTTAGGCTCTGTAAACTTCGGTAGTGTTAGGTGACCTTATGAGCATGAAAAATCCAAAATTTTGGAATTTTTCATTGTATAGGTTGTGAAATCAAGAAATCCCTAGTTTGAGGACAACAGGTGTAAATTTGAGCACACAGGACTTATCCATATGTTTCGAGATCTCAAATAGATTAAATTTGACTTGTAATAGTGCCCTATAGGTGTTTCAAGCATCATAGTGAGCTTTCTAGCATGTATTATTTGAATTTCAACTTCTCGGTCTCGGTCTGTGTAGGACTATCAATGCATGCCTAGAAGAAAACAGTAAAAATTTCAAAATACGCCTTGAAAATCACCTCCAACCTTCAATATCAGTTCATTCATGTTTAATCATGCCTATTATAACCATACCACAAGGGAATATCCATATAGAAACCAAAAATCTAAATTTGACACCTCTAACTACATTATCCATACCTTCACTAGTCAACCTTGTCAAGATATCCTAACAACTTCTGACTTAGAAAAATGTTCAAAATACCCATCTTCATTGAAATGACTTGGTCCTCAAGAGGATAATACCTCCAAGTATATTTTCACACATTTTTGCCTTCACATGCAAAAAAAGGCCTCATTAGGTGTTTACAAGCTACTTGTCCCAATTTGAAAATTTGAATTACATGATTTTGGAGGAAATGGAAACAAAAACTCATAAATAACCTATGCTCATCTCAAGCATGATAAATGCTCCATGATGACCTACGATGCTACTGCATCATTCTACCTATGATCATAAGAAGCTTTCTTCATGGATTTTTATTCTCCATCAACTCTTCAATACATGTTCCCATCTTGAGAAAGTCATTTGCAATTATCCATGTTGTATTTCCAGCTGGTAAGTTCCTCCACTTGATCATGTATTGATACTATTCCTTGTCCCTTGTCCTATTATTTTTCCTTTCCCCGTTGTGCTTGTAGGGGTAATAGGCATTGATTTGTATTTGTATGCTCCTCAAGTGAGCAACATTCTTCACATTTTGTGTTCAAGATCTCTCTGGATGTATCGACATAGAAACACACATATTAAAATAAAAATCCCTTCTCCACACTCTTCACTCCACTTATTTGCATAATTGATTTCTTTTGTGTTCTCAAAAGCTTCCTTGTTCTTCTCAATAACTTTCAACCTAACAGCACTTCCTTTTCTCATGTTAAATTTATTCTTAGTCTTCTCATTATGCATTAGCATTTTACTTTTAATCTACCCTAGTTTTGAATTACACCTCCTTGACCTCAAAACATCCTCATCATGTTCTTCACTGTTTATATCAAATCTTTTCCTAATCTTTTTATGATGCACCAAAATTCTACCCATAATAATATGTTCAAGTAACCTTTGATACTGATTGTATTTGTCCAAATATGAGTTGTTTTTGATCTCTATAAACTTTAATTCAATACAAAAAGTGAGCTTAATAGGTCAGTATTCCTAATCCTGTTTCATCATGAATCTAAAAACTTGTTTTAGGAATGAAATCTTCCCTATTCTCTCTGGTTGAGATCCCAATTCTTCTTCATTCTAGTGAAATTTTGTCTTATCTAATTTTTTTATGACTTCACAACTCAAACTCATGAACCAACTACATCTCCTAAACTTATTCTCTTATCAATTCAAGAGACTATCTCTCTATGGTTTGAGATTTATCACTCAAAGCATACATGCAACTTTATCATTCCCAAGAGTGTTAGATGCATAATGGTGAAGTTTTGAGTTCTCATCAAGTATTTATTGTGACCACATTTCCTTTTCCATTTGAAAATATGTTTCAGTTGTCATCTTATTTATTCTTCTACTATACGAAATTGAACATCTAGATTATAAATAAGAGATAGTGCTACATCATATAACCATAATTTAACAAATTCTTTCTTCCAAATTGTTATTTGGATATTTTTTCACGCCAAAATATGAGGTTCAACCACAATACATGGGATTAAATCCCTCCTCAAAGATAGGCGAGGCTGCCTATTTATTACTAATCTAAAACAAAAAAAAATAATATGTACAATATTCACACTAATCTAACCATTGGGGTTGGGATAGAATCCCAAATCCATATCCACTATAGATGGAGATATTTTTGTTTTCAAAGTAAAATAAATAGGAAAGGGAATTACTATTATGGAAAAACAAAATGGAAAGGAAATGAGAGGAACATATTTTCTTTTGAATAAAAACAGAGCACGAAATAATCATAAGAGCTTTAGATAAAAATGTAACGTTTGAAATGATCGAACGATCAAGATGCTAAAAAAATAATAGCTTAAGATTATGAACATAAGAACAATATCATAAGAAAGATACGTCTCACAATACAAAGTTTGCAAAATAACATCAAATTCTATTCCTCGAATGATTAAAAGAAAACATAAAGTATTTCTTCTTCACAATAGATCTCAATATTCCAAAATATCAACCTTTTGGAATGTATAAGCATCCCTTATTTATGATAAAAGGAGTTGAGAGAAAATAGGATAAATCCTAGAAAATAGTCTTTTTAATGAGAGTCCTATTTTGATTGACTCTCACATAGGAGACCAAGTCAAAATTTGCTTCCTATGTGACAAAACAAAAATGAAAAAGACATGTCAATTTCAAGATTGAAATGACATGTCACATTGTGCTTATTCTGTATCATCATCTTTGTCTTCCTCCAACAAAGCCTGTTTGTCCTAAAATTCTTGGAATTTTCAGATTATACCCTAGCATCTCATTTTCATCAGGTGTGGTGGAATGATCACTCAGAACTTCACATGTTTCCTAAGTATCGCTAGCATTTCCAAGAAGCTTTTCAGTCTCTTGTTGAGTTTCCTCAGGGTCTCCAAAGAATGTTCAATTTTCACAAACCTATCAATGATTTCTAGGCTGAATCCATAAGTTGGTTCATGCTGAATTGATTCTTGGATCTGTTTGTAAAGATCATCAACAGAAGGATACCCGAGCTTTCACTCAACACCTTAGCACAGATCTTGACTAGCTCTTCTTCTAAGTCATTCTTGCCATCAACCAATTGATCTCTTGATTCCCTCAATTTGTTGTAAGCTTCATTGAGAATCTTTATTCTAAATCTAATGGCTTTGGTTAGCTGAAAATGTTTATCCCCATGTGGAATGATGCCTTCTTCGACCAAGATGCGGGATGGAACCTATTTCAACATTTGGAGAGCTTCAAAGTCAACTCTAGGTTCCCGATTTCTGCTGAAAAACTCATCATCCATTTTCTCTCCATCCTTCTTTATATCCTCTAAGGATTTGTAGACTTCCACGGTGTCCTCGATGACTTCTTTTCCTTGTAGGAGCAGCCTTTGGATCCATTCATCAACCATTCTCCCCTTCTCATTAATCTTCTCGATCATGGGTATCGATGAGAAATCAAACCCGATAGGATTAGAGGATGATGGTGTTAACTTAGGAGGCTTCGAGAGCTTGAGTAGCACTTCTGTTAGCTGTTGTAATTTCTCTTTAACTCATCTTTGTTTGCCTTAGTTTCCCTTAGCTTCTAGCACAACACATTCATGGAATCTTGTGCATCCTGCTATGCTCCCTCTGTTGTTACTTTCCCTAGAGCCACCCTTGTGATCTGATAATTTGTGACCATTATATCATCCTTAGTTTTATCAGCCATGGGAGTAGCAATCTCTACAAATTTATGCCTTGAGGCATCCACTGAAATCCTTGAGACTATTTTGGGTTTCTTTTCCAACTTGGTAGGAGTGACCTTGAGGGAACTGAAATCAAAGGCTAGTAATGGAACAACCACCTTCCTCTTCCTCGAAGTCTGATCTACTAACCATTGAGGCATATTGGAAGAAGTTACTCCCATTGTAGGTGTTATGGTCACATATTTAGGTGGAGGAAGGTTAGCTTGTGGAGTGGTAACCACTGCAAGTGTAGTGTCTATGGTAATGGATTCAAGGAATGAAGGTGTAGTAGGAGGAGGCATGTCCATGGTTAACTGGGGTCCAGTGGGGAGAGGTGAGAGGCCAGAAAATATACTAGCCATGGCTGAAGAACTTGGTGAAGAAATATGAGGAAAGGAAGGTTGAATGGGAGGAGGCAAGGATTCCAAAATTAGAGCTTGAGAGGTAAGAGGAAGACTTACCTCTGATAAACTATCAACCAAAAGAGGAATGGAAGGTTGGACAATCTCTTCTCTTGAAGGAGGATTTCCTTATTCTGGTTGTGGAGGTGAATCAAGAACCTCAACCAAGCTTGTGGGAGAGTGGCCATTGGTGTAGTTACTTGATCTCCTCCCTTTCTTAAAAACTTAACCTTCATTGGCCTTTTGGAAGGGTTCTTATCCTTTTCCTTTTTCCCCTTTGAGGGTCCCACTTCTAAAGTATCTAGCTTTACAAAACTCCCTTCTTTATAACTCATTCCCCAAGAAATGAGCCACGCCTTAGTACAAGAAAGAATTTGAGTAGCTCTTCCTGTGATAGAAGCTTTCTCAGTAATGGACCAATCAATGGTTGGGAATACATATTGATCTTCATTCAACCCATCATACGAGGTGTAAAAGACACTCTCGTTATCCTTAGTTCTTTTTTAGATGTCGATAAATCTAACATCTAGATTTATTTAATTGTCAACCTGCTATCATCCTTTCTTCGGATGGTAACCTCATCCTCGAAGATCAACCCAAATATCTTCTAATATGGGAACATGTAGATATAAAGTTTCGTATGATTTAAGGACTCCTCGGAAAATCAAATCCATCTCTCGTGCTTCATGTGCTTCTTCAACTTATCCAAAGCTCATGTACCATGTTCTTAACTTTGACCACCATTGAGCACATGTATCCTCCGATGGAAATAGGGAAGGATACATCAGCGTTGTGTTTTCTTTGTTGGAATTTGTGGAAATACAACAATTGTCTTAACAACTCCATTAGGATCAACTTATCACCTCGAATCTGGGAAATTGGAAAGGATCACCTGGGTACATGACCACTCGATGGTATGTGAACATCTTGTACTGCAAGAAGATACAACCCCATTTTGATACCTCGGCCCATGCTTCGCTAGAGACTCTTCTTTTCCTTAGATTAGGAGTCATCCTATAGATATTTTCATAAAATAAAGCATCGTTCACTCTTCGAACTGATCTTCGAACCCTTCATTGTCAGCTAAGGGAAGTATTGATATATGTGTTATGTTATCCTATCTCCTTTTGCATCTAACCTTGGATAATTTCTCATGCCAACTAGCTGCATAGATGACATATAGAATTTTCCCGTAGTTAAAATTGTCTTCATCTGGGAATCAATCTCATCACTTATAAGATTGCTCCAATATATCCCTTGTTCATTTTTCTTCATAATGACCATGAATTGATACATCCATCCTTAGAAGTCTCTTGATTCAGGGAGTCCAAATACTCAACTTAGCAAGGTGATGATGTTTATGATTTCAAGGATGAAATCACTCCTAGGGAAGTTATGGGAAACCTTAAGATAGCTGGCTGGCTTGACCTTAATCAAGAACTTTTTATTCACATGCCTGATGCAGTGTTCTTGATCTTTGTCCTAGGATTTCTTTGCCAACTTAAGATCTACGTCAACATATTCTTGAAAGTTGGGTAATCTTAAGAGGTCATCAAAGTAACCCCCGTCCAACTTCACTATGACTTCTCCTGCTTGATTTTTTACTGAGTGAGAGTCCAAGTCATAATTGGAAGCATAGGCCAAAATGAATTCAGGGCATCGAGAAGACATTGGGAATCCTTCTACAAGAGGGAGGCCACTGTTGGTTATTGACTTCATCTAAGGAATCTGAGAAGAATCCTTGGTTCTATTCCAAAAGTCTTCCATGTCAATGTTACCAAGCTCTGTATCTCGGATGTCATAATTGCAATCTATGTAGGAGGGGGATTCCATTTTATGGTACTTGTATTTCATCTTCCCTGACCTGTCTGACTTATCCGTAGATGATTTAGGATCAGACATGAGAAATGCTAAAGAAATAATGCCTAGACAACTCTTATTTAAACAATCAGATTTGGAAGCTTGCTGAGCAACCCTACTGCACTCCAACACACTATCTGGATTTTAGAACTTGCAAAGTACCTGATGAAATCTGACACAATAGATTGTATGTCGAAATAAAGTCTTTTTGGACACTTCAAAAACCTGACAGACTACAAAGAGTGTCAGAACTTAGTAGGTGTCAGACACTTGGTAAAACCCGATGCACTGGCGGAAACAAGGAGATGTTGAACACTCAATGAAACCCGATACACTGCAAAGTGTATGTTGGAGATTGATAGATGTCTGAAACTTGGTAAAACCCGATACACTAGCGGAACTTGGAGATTGTTGAGCACTCGATGAAGCCCAACAAATGGTGGAAACAAGGAGATGTTGAACACCCTGCAAAACCTGAAAATAAAGGAATCGGGTTTTTGAGGTGTCAGGACATGCAAAATTCCTGCCATTTCACCAGTTAGGAATTTTAGATTTTTTCAATAATCAACAGGGTATATTCCATGGGATAAAATAAAGAAACACCCTAGGGGTGAATTCCAAACAAGAAATTTCAATGGAATACAACACAAAATGAAGAAAACAATCTAAAACCCTAAACCTAGAGGAAAAATAGGAAAGAATAGAGAACATCAAAAGAATATCTCAAATATAAATCCAAAAGACCTTAGATCACTAAGAAAATTAAAATACCTTCAGTAATCTCGAAATATAATTAAAAAACAGAACACGAAATTTATCAAGAAGCTCGATCGGTTTTGGAGGTTGTAGGCACAAGTATGAAAAATCCACGCAGAAAAATTACAACAGGTAAATATGATGTGTAAAATTGGGCTATTTATAAAACCCTAGCATTTATGACACTTCACCTGACACGTGTGCCAACTACCCGAAAACTCAGAGTTAATGCCATGTCATCATGCTTAGAGTGCCTGAAAACCCGATATAAAGGATTAGCTATCAATTCAGGTTTTAGGTTTTCAGAAATAGGTGACATGATGCATGAGATTTTGGATGTTCCAAGGTTTCAAAACTTGACACAAAGGAACATATCGGGTTTCGAGGATTCAGAATTCAAGCAACATGAAGCATTTTTTTTTCCAAATAATGTTCCGATGTTCATGAGTTCCGAAAACTTGATAGACTGACTTATTTCGGGTTTCAGGTTTTGGGAAACAATTTGCATGTAGCATGTAAAAATATGTTTTCATGTTGTTGAAACCTAAAAACCTGAAAATCTCCTCAAAATGGAAATTTAGGAGATTTTTCCCAAAAATTTCTATGGTTATCTTAATTTTAGTTGGAATCACTAAAATCAGATAACAGATGTATCTAGTTGGGGAATTTCTTGATGACATCAAAGAAAGAGAACTCAAAATATCTAGTTTTATCCATTGGGCTATGAAGTCTGAAGGAAGAAGAAAACCAAAAACAATCAAAGAAAGAAAGGAAACAAAAAGAAAACACACGACAAAAAACAAATTATGTACAATGCAAGAGAGCATCTTGCATTACTGATGGAACAACTTCAGATGTTGACCACTGAAAGGTAGAGGGAGAAACTCTCCATCAAGGTATGATAGACAGAAGCTATTTTCACCATTCAGCTGATGTACTTTGAAAGGTCCTTTCCATAAAGAATCAAACTTTCCATGCATCCCTTTCTATTCTCTTCTCTTGTCCCAGAGAAGTACTAGATCTCCGACCTGGAAATCACGTTGCTTTGATTTCTTGTCAAATATTCTTTTAAATTTGATTTGATGGTTTGTGATGTGATCCACCACCTTGCTCCATTCTTCTTCTAGCCTGGCTAGGTACATTATCCTTTTCTCAATAGAACTTTGAAAAGTTTCATCCTCAATTGCTTTAGCTAACTGTAAGGCTGGAAATTCCATAGAGATAGGTATCTCAGTGTTGATCCCATACAACACCTGAAATGGGGACATCCCAATAGCTCATTTAGGAGTAATTTGATTGGCCCACAATGCATCATATAATGCTTTGTGCCATGTCCTCTGATTCTCATCAACCAACTTTCTGATTATGGTCACTAGGTTTTTGTTGCTTGATTCAACTTGACCATTGCCTTGAGGGTAGTAATCAGATGAATGAGCCAATGTGATCCCAAATCCATAAAAAAATTCTATCAACTCGTGGGATGAGAAATTGGAGGTGTTTTCAGCACCAATCTTGTGAGGCATGCCAAATCTGACAATTATATTTTCTTTGAGGAAGTTGCAGATAACTTCAGAGGTTGCCTACTTGATGGGTGCAACTTCCACCCACTTGGTGAAATAGTCCATGGCAGTGAGCATGTAGTTGTGTCCCGCACTGGAGGTAGGATTTAATACTCCAATGAAATCAATTCCCCACTAGAAAAAAGTTCTTCAATCACCACAGGATTTAGGGAAGAGCTGCTAACTTAGGATGACCAACAAAATGTTGAAAAGCTTCACATTTGGACACCCATTCTGCTTTGAGTCTCAAAAGAGAGTAGGCCAATAGTACCTGGCCCATAGGATCTTATAAGCTATCATGGAGGAGGAGAAATTTCCTCTGCATGCTATATTATGGAAGGACTCTAGCAACCTCACCTGTTGAGACTTATCAACATAGCGCAGAATACACCATCAATACCTTTCTTATATATTCCATTATCCCACAGGATGTATCTTGCAGATCTTAACTTAACTGTCCTCTTCTCCTTTTGGCTTAAATGTAGGGGAATTCACCATAAGTCAGAAAGAAAGCAATATCTATGTACCATTCATCGGTTGTGCTCACAAAAAGCACCATGGGCAATTCCAAAGAGGTATCCTCGGTTTTCACATTCTGTCTCAACATTATTTTCTGCAATCAATTGGCACAAGCCCCTTCCTCATACCAACTTGGTAGGTCTGATGTCCAAGTCATACTCTTGGAATTTAGCTATCCAGTTACCCCATTGACTACCCAACTCTTGTAGAGTAAAGATGGATTTATTTGCAGTATCAGGGATGAGAACGAGGGTATGAGAACTCAACACGTAATACCTGAAATGTTTCACTACTCTCACCACCACATAAGCATGATTTTCAATTTGTGACATTTTCAATTCATGTTATTTCAATGGGAAGCTCATGAAAGTGATGGGAGCTTCAATTCCTTCTTCATTTTCCTTCATCAAGATGGCTAATACTGTATGAGCGGAAGCATAGCTATACATGATGAAATCTTTCTTGAAGTCTAGACATACTAGAATAGGGGCATGTGAAATTGTCTTTTTAACTTCTTTAAAAGTAATCTTCCCTTCAACGATCCATCGAAATGAATTTTTCCATTTCATCATCCCAAGGATATCCTTGGTTTTATCAGTAAAATCAAGTATAAATCTTCTTAGGAAATTAACCTTTCCAGAAAAGAAGTGCACCCCAATTTTGCTTGTGGGTAGGGTAAGGATTTGAATGGCCTTCACCCTCTCTAGGTCGATCTTGGTTCCTTCTCTAGTCACAATATGACACAAAAACTTTCCTTCTGTCACTCCAAACATGGAATTTTAAGGATAAAATGAAATCCTATGACACTGCACCTTAAGAGTACTTGTTCCAGTGATCATAACGATCACTTCATTTTTAGAGAAGAGTGTCAAGTCATCCAAATACGCAACTATGACCTTTCCCATTAAATATCTGAAAGCTAGGTCCATAGCCCTTTGAAACGTGGCTTCGATGTTAATCAAACCAAAAGGCATTCTCCTATAAGAAAAGGTTCCCTATGGAGTTGTGAATGCTGTTTTATGTTGATCTTCAATAGCTACCTCAACCTGATTATACCCCGAAAATCCATCAAGCATGGATAACATTTCTACTCCAGTGACAGTTGTAATACCTGGTCCATGATGGGAAATAGATAATTGTCCTTTAATGAAGACTGGTTGAGATTCCGGAAGTCAACACAAATCCAGATTTCACTATTCTTCTTTCTCATAGGGACAATGTTCACAACCTAGGTGGAATGATGGATTGGAAAGATAATCCTTGCATCTAACATTTTCTAAATTTCTACAAGAATAGTCCTTGAGATCTTTGGGTTGTAATGTCTCTGCTTCTACCTGTGGGGTTTAACTTCAGGCTTCAAAGGAATGCTATGTTGCACATCCTTGGGCTTAAAAGACTTTAGATCCATGTATGACCATGCTAGGACGTCCATATATCTCTTCAAGAGTGAAGATAATCTTTCTTTTTCCTCTGGTGAATAACATTTACCGATGTTTACCATCCACAGTTGATTAGCGGAACCCAAGTTAACTTGATCTACCTCTGACGAGGAAGCACCTTCAGCTTTCCTTTTACCCTGAATAAACCGGTCATGCTTATCAAACAGACCTTCCAGAGAAACTAATCCTTTCTGAATCTTATTGCCTTTGAGCTGAATGAACTCACCATCAATCTCTTGATATGAACTCGAAACAGATTCATGGAAAGCTGATTCTGATCCTTCAAAATATAGTTCACTAAAATTATCAATTTTTTCAAGGAAAGACAATACCTGTTGATCATCATTGAATACTTGCCAATGTGTTGAATTATCTGGAACACTGGGATGGTACACAATCTTGATGGTGTATGTATCTTGTTTGAAATGTGGATGAGGAAGGAGAAGAGATGCGATACGACCCAAAAATTGGATTTGTTGTTATAACCCCTCAAAACTACCTTTATAGAAAAAGCATCGAAGCATTCTACGCTGTCCCATACCTTGTTCCTGTAATGCTTTAGGTGATCATTTTTCACTTGATAAACCCCTTTCACTTGATTTACAATGAGCTCCACATCTCCCTGCACTTTAAGGTTTCAGATTCCTTTTTTCTTGCCATTTCTAATCCTAATAACAAAGCTTCACATTTAGTTGTATTATTAGTATTATAAAATTGCAACTTGAAAGCAAAGGGAAAGATCTTGAAATCCAGAGATATAAGAACTATGCCGGCACCTGATCCAGTAGTTGAACAGATCCCATCAAAATCGAGGGTCCAAATACCATTAGGATCCTCTTCCTTAACATTTACAGCTGGTACCTCTGATGTCATGAAATAATTCCCTAAGCCAACATCTTCGAAAAGAATTTGAGCCTTGGGGTCATCCGATTTAGTGACTAAATACTTTGCTTGAGGCTCAGGATGGAGAATACGAAGAACTCCATTAACTAGGATTTTAGCCTTGGTCTAGTCCATATTGATCTCTCCTCCGACATCTTTACAAAAACCTCTTCCTAATAGAATACCGTAAGCAGCTGGGATATCTGCAACTAGAATGGTCATTTTTATTCTCTTCTCCTAGGAAGGTGACAAATGCAAATTGTGCATCTTTGATTTGACCAATCAAGGGAACTTGCTTGGTTTCCATGGAGTAACACCTTCCATATGATTTAGTCAAAGTAAGTCCAAGGGCATGAGCTACTTTTGTGGGCATCACGTTATCGAAGCTCCTGAGTCAATTATGCAATTGTTGAGTTTGAACCCGTTTATGAGTAAAGATAAATAAAATGGTTCGTTATTTCCTGAAGAAGAAACAAAGGTGATATTGGTATGAGGAAAATTTTGAGTAGGACCTGAAAAAATCCCTTTTGAAAATGAACAGACAGTGGCCTTGCTTCTAATGAATTTGGAAAGCTTTTGAAATTGCTCGAGATTTGACTGAAGATATTATGTGTCTAACATTTGGATCTTAGTTCTTTTTACATGGTCAATAATGTCAAAAGTATTATATGAAGGAATGATGGTAGGTTCAGATTCTAGTTATATAGGTTTGAACTAAGGGACTGGTTTTGAGAGCGTAAGGAGAATAAGACAAAATGTTACCTTTTTAGTTGTCTCCTTTTCAGGTTTGTCTTTGAGATAGGAGAGCCTCTCTTGCCCATGACCACGGGAGCTTATTTATTATTCTCCTTAGAGCCTTCAACCAGTTTTCTAGGATTCTGGGATTGGGATCGAGTGAAGACCAAAAATGATTGACCATCATGTTTGCACTGTCTTCCTCATATTCCAAATACCCAATGATAGATTTGCAAGTTGAATCATCATAGGACTCATCATCATATCCCAAAGCTTCAAAAGCTTCATGAGAATATTTTTCTTTTTGTTCTTCATCTTCTTCAACTATCTCCACTGTAGCATTAACAAGAGGAGCTTCAATAGCTTGATTTGGGTTGAGCAGCGCTTAACCATGGTCTATCTCTTGTGGGGGCATTAGCATTATTGAAACTCCATCTAGGAATATCCCAATACGGAACATTGCTCACCTATTGAGACATTTTATTTTTCAAAGAGATCAAGTCGTTAGCCATCTTCCTCAATCATTGGACCAAAGTAGTACTCGAGAAGCACTTTGATTTTTAGGCTTGGATGATTCTTTTCTCGATCTTTCCACTGCATAAGATCTTCTTCTATTTCGATGGTTGTAGCTTGAGACGGTGGAAAAATTAGGGATAACAAATATTCTCAACAAGAAGCTCACATCAGGAGGTTGAGTGTTGATAAAGAAACACTTCTAATTTTCAAGAGTAGGAATAGTGAGATCTGGAATCTTGCGAATCAGCTTGTTGAATTTGGCTATGAAGTCCCACATGGGTTCATAAGACTCCTTCATGTGTGTAAGCTATGATAACAAGGCATGAGAATATTCAGCTGGTTTGAACCTTGCTTCAAATATAGATTTCATGGTAGCCCAATTGGTAATGCATGCATTTGGGAGATGGTAAAACCATTCTGCTGCTACGCCATGCAATGTTTCAATGAAGAGTCAAATAGAGACATCTTCGTGAGCAACCCCAAGAACACCGCATGCAACAAAGAATGAGGCAATGTGTTCATCAGGATGTTGTTTTCCATTGCCATTGAACTTAGGAATATTCTTCCATGATCCATGAGGTAGGTCATGCAATGGTGGAGTAAGGGAAAGAGGACTAATAGCTATGCCCCAAGGCACAAGTTGTGCTACCATTCTTCTAAATGAAGTGCATGTAGGAATATGAATATATGACAAGAATAATGCATGAAAAGTTACAGAAACCTCTTATTTTTTGAGGAATTTGATTCCTTCGGATGGGTGAAGAACTTCTGGTCCAACTAGATGCAACACTGTTGGGTGAAAGCCCGAAAGTATGCTTTTGAAGTAGATCAAAGAATGGATCAGATTCACCCTTGGCAGAGCCTAACCAAGTGAAGATCTTCCTGGCTAACTTAAACTGGAAAATGGATCTTCTTAAAAATAAGGCAAATACAGAGTCACTAGACACCAATAGAATAAGCTTAGTCTTATCAATCTATAATTCCCAATTTGAGTCACCAAAAGCATTGGTTGGATATTTTGTCATGCCAAAATATGAGGTTCAACCATAGTACATGGGATTAATTTCCTTCTCAAAGATAGGTGAAGCTTCCTATTTATTACTAATCTAAAACAAAATAAAAATAATATGTACAATATTCACACTAATCTAACCATTGGGGTTGGGATAGAATCCCAAATCCATATCCACAATAGATGGAGATATTACTATTTTCGAAGTAAAATGGATTGGAAAGGGAATTACTATTATGGAAAAACACAATGGAAAGGAAATGAGAGGAACATATTTTCTTTCGAGTAAACACAGAGCACAAAATAATCATACGAGCTTTAGATAACAAATGTAACATTTGAAATGATTAGAATGATCAAGATGCTAAACAAATAATAGCTTAAGATTATGAACATAAGAACAATATCTTAAGAAAGATACATCTCACAATACAAAGTTTGCAAAATAGCATCAGCTTCTATTCCTTGAATGATTAAAAGAAAAAACAAAGTCTTTCTTCTTCACAATAGATCTCAATATTCCAAAAATCTCAACCTTTTGGAATGCATAAGCATCCCTTATTTATAATAAAAGGAGTTGAGAGAAAATTGGATACATCCTAGAAAATATTCTTTTTAATGAGAGTCTTATTTTTCTTGACTCTCACGCAGGAGACCAAGTCAAAATTTGCTTCCTATGTGACGAAACAAAAATGAAAAAGACATGTCAATTTCAGGATTGAAATGACATGTCACATTGTGCTTATTCTGTATCATCATCTTTATCTTCCTCCAACAAAGCTTGCTTGTCCTGAAATTCTTGGAATTTTCAGATTATACCCTGCATCTCATTTTCATCAGGTGCGGTGGAATGATCACTCAAAACTTCACATGTTTCTTGAGTATCGCTAGTGTTGCCGTGAAGATTTTTCGGTGTCTTATTGAGTTTCCTCGTGGTCTCTAAAGAATGTTCAATTTTCCCAAACTCATCAATGATTTCAAGGAAAAATCCATAAGTTGGTTCATGCTAAATTGATTCTTGGATCTATTTGTAAAGATCATCAATAGGTAGGATACCCGAGATTTCACTCAACACCTTAGCACAAATCTTGACTAGCTCTTCTTCTAAGTCATTCTTGCCATCAACCAATTGATCTCTTGATTCCCTTAATTTGCTGCAAGCTTCATTGAGAATCTTTATTCTGAATCTAATGGCTTTGGTTAGCTAAAATTTTTATCCCCATGTGGAACGATGCCTTCTTTGACCAAGATGCGGGATGGAACCTATTTTAGTGTTTGGAGAGCTTTGAAAGTCAACTCTAGGTTCTCGATTTCTACTAAAAACTCATCATCCATTTTCTCTCCATCCTTCTTTATATCCTCTAAGGATTTGTAGACTTCCACGGTGTCCTCGATGACTTCTTTTCCTTGCAGAAGCAGCCTTTGGATATATTCATTGACCATTCTCCCCTTCTCATTAATCTTCTTGATCATGGGTATCGATGAGAAATCAAACCCGATAGGAGTAAGGATGATGGTGTTGACTCAGGAGGCTTCAAGAGATTGAGTTTCATTTCTATTAGCTGATGTACTTTCTCTTTTAACTCATCTCTTTTTGCCTTAGTTTCCCTCGGCTTACAGCAAAAACATTCATGGCATCTTGTGCATTATGCTTGCTCCCTCCGTTGTTACTTTGCTAGATCCACCATTTTGATTTGATAATCTCGACCATTATATCATCCTTAGTTTTATCAATCGTGGGAGTAGCAATCTCTACAAATTTATTCCCTGAGGCATCCACTGAAATCCTTGAGACTGTTTTGGGTTTCTTGGTCGACTTGGTAGGAGTGACCTTGAGGGAACTGAAATCAAAGGCTGGTAATGGAACAACCACCTTCCTCTTCCTCAAAGTCTGATCTACTAACCATTGAGGCGTATTGGAAGAAGTTGCTCCCATTGTAGGTGTTATGGTCACATCTTTAGGTGGAGGAAGGTTATCTTATGGAGTGGTAACCACTGCAAGTGTAGCATTTGTGGTAATGGATTCAGGAATGAAGGTGTAGTAGGAGGAGGCATGTCCATGGTTAATTGGGGTCCAGTGGGGAGAGGTGAGAGGCTAGAGAAGATACTAGCCATGGCTGAAGAACTTGGTGAAGAAATCTGAGGCAAGGAAGGTTGAATGGGAGGAGGCAAGGATTCCAAAATTAGAGCTTGAGAGGTAAGAGGAAGACTTACCTCTGATAAACTATCAACCAAAAGAGGAATGAAAGTTTGAACAATCTCTTCTCCTGAAGGAGGATTTCCTTGTTCTGGTTGTGGAGGTGAATCAGGAACCTCAACTATTTGTGGGAGAGTGGCCACTGGTGTAGTTACTTGATCTTCTCCCTTTCTTACAAACTTAACCTTCATTAGCCTTTTGGAAGGGTTCTTATCCTTTTCCTTTTTCCCCTTTGAGGGTCCCACTTCCAAAGTATCTAGCTTTGCAAAACTCCCTTCTTTATAACTCATTCCCCAAGAAATGAGCCATGCCTTAGTATGGGAAAGAATTTGAGTAGCTCTTCCCGTGATAGAAGTTGTTTCATAGCAATGGACCAATCAATGGCTAGGAATACATATTGATCTTCATTCAACCCATCATACGAGGTGTTAAGGACACTCTCATTGTCCTTAGTGCCTTTTGGGATGTCAGATAAATCTAGCATCTAGATTTCTTCAATTTTCAACCTCTTTATTTTCCTTTCTTTGAATGGAAACCTAATGTCGAAGATAAACCCAAAAATATTCTAAGTCAGGAACATGTAGATATAAAGTCCTGTATGATTTAAGGACTCATCGGAAATGAAATCCATCTTTGTGCTTCATGTGCTTCTTCAACTTATCTTGAAGATCATGTACCACATTCTTAGCTTTAACCACCATCGAGCACGTGTACCTTTCGATGGAAATAGGGAAGGATACGACAGCCTTGTGTTTGCTTTGTTGGAATTTGTGGAAATCCAACAATTATCTTACACACTCCATTAGGATAAACTTATCACCAGGGAATCTAGGCAATCGGAAATAATCACCGGGTACATGACCACTCGAAGGTATGTGAACTTATTGACCTACAAGAAGATACAACCCCATTTTGATACCTCGGCCCATGCTTCGTTAGAGACTCTTCATTTCCTTAGATCAGGGTTCATCTTGTAGATATTTTCATAAAATAAAGCATCATTCACTCTTCTGAATTGATCTTCAGAACCCTTAATTGTCAGCTGAGGGAAGTAACGATATATGTGTTATGTTATCCTATCTCCTTTTGCATACAACCCTAGATAATTTCTCATGCCAGCTGCTTTGTATAGATGACATATGACGACATATAGAATTTTCCCATACTTAAAACTGTCTTCATCTGGGAATCAATCTCATCACTTATAAGACTGCTCTAATCGATCCCTTGTTCATTCTTCTTCATAATGACCATGAATTGATACATCCATCCTTGGAAGTCTCTTGACTCAGGGAGTCTAAATACTCGACTTAGCAAGGTGATGATGTCACTGATTTCAAGGATGAAATCACTCCCGGGACAAACATGGGAAACCTTGAGACAATTGGCTTGGCCTTGATAAAGAAATTTTTATTCACATGCCTGATGCAGTCTTCTTGATCTTTGTCCCAAGATTTCTGTGTTGACTTAAGATCTACGTCAACATATTCCTGAAATTTGGGTAATCTTAAGAGGTCATCAAAGTAACCCTCGTCCAACTTCACTATGACTTCTCCTGCTTGATTTTTCACTGAGCGAGAGTCCGAATCATAATTGGAAGCATAGGAAAAAATGAATTTAGGGCATTGAGTAGACATTGGGAATCATTCTGCAAGAGGGAGGCCACTATTGGTTATTGACTTCATCCAAGGACTTTGAGAAGAATCCTTGGTTCTGTTCCAAAATTCTTCCATGTCAATGTTACCAAGCTCCGTATCTTAGATGTCGTAATTGTAATCTATGTAGGAGGGGGATTCCATTTTTTTGGTACTTGTATTTAATCTTCTGATCAGCCCAAAATGCATCATATAATGCTTTGTGCCATGTCCTCTTGATTCTCATCAACCAACTTTCTGATTATGGTCACTAGGTTTTTGTTGCTTGATTCAGACTTGACCATTGCCTTAAGGGTAGTAATCGATGAATGAGCCAACGTGATCCCAAATCCATAACAAAATTCTGTCAACTCATGGGATGAGAAATTGGAGGCATTTTCGGCAACAATCTTGTGAGGCATGCCAAATCTGACAATTATATTTTCTTTGAGGAAGTTACAGACAACTTCAGAGGTTGCCTGCTTGATGGGTGCAACTTCCACCCACTTGGTGAAATAGTCTGTGGCAGTGAGCACGTAGTTGTGTCCTACACTGGAGGTAGGATTTAATACTCCAATGAAATCAATTCCCCACTGGAAAAAAGTTCTTCAATCACCACAGGCTTCAGGGGAAGAGCTGTAGCTTAGGATGACCAACAAAATGTTGACAAGCTTCACATTTGGACACCCATTCTGCTGAGTCTCGAAAGAGAGTAGGCCAATAGTACCTAGCCCATAGGATCTTATAAGCTGTCATGAAGGAGGAGAAATTTCCTTTGCATGCTAGATTATGGAAGGACTCTAGCAACCTCACTTGTTGAGACTTATCAACACAACGCAGAATACACCATCAATACCTTTCTTGTATATTCCATTATCCCACATGATGTATCTTGTAGATCTTAACTTAACTATCCTCTTCTCCTTTTGGCTTAAATGTGGGGGGATTCACCATAAGTTAGAAAGAAAGCAATATCTATGTACCATTCATCAGTTGTGCTCACAAAAAGCACCATGGGAAATTCCGAAGAGGTATCCTCGGTTTTTTCACATTCTGTCTCAGCATTATTTTCTGTAATCAATTGGCACAGGCCCCTTCCTCATACCAACTTGGTAGGTTTGATGTCCAAGTCATAATCATGGAATTTATCTATCTAGTTACCCCATTGACTACCCAAATCTTATTAAGTCAAGATGGATTTAAGCTCATGATCGTGGACGAGAACAAGGGTATGAGAACTCGGCACGTAATACCCGAAATGTTTCATTTGCTCTCTGCCACCGCATAAACATGCTTTTCAATTTGTGACATTTTCAATTCATATTATTTCAATGGGAAGCTCATGAAAGTGATGGGAGCTTCAATTCCTTCTTCATTTTCTGCATCAAGATGGCTGATACTGTATGAGCGGAAGCATAGCTGTACATGATGAAATATTTCTTGAAGTCTAGACATACTAGAATAGGGGCATGTGCAATTAATTTTTGACTTCTTTGAAAGCAAGCTTCCCTTCAGTGCTCCATTGAAATGGAGTTTTCCCTTTCATCATCCCAAGGATATCCTTGGTTTTATCAGCAAAATCAGGTACAAATCTTCTTAGGAAATTAACCTTTACAAAAGGAGTGCACCCCAGTTTTGCTTGTGGGTAGGGTAAGGATTTGAATGGCCTTCACCCTCTCTGGGTCGATCTTGGTTCCTTATCTAGTCACAATATGACCCAAAAACTTTCCTTCTGTCACTCCAAACATGGAATTTTTAGGATTTAATGAAATCCCATGACGCCTACACCTTAAGAGTACCTGTTCCAGGTGATCATAAGGATCACTTCATTTTTAGAGAAGAGTGTCAAGTTATCCAAATACACAACTATGACCTTGCCCATTAAAGATATGAAAGCTAGGTCCATAGCCCTTTGAAACATGGCTCCAGTGTTAATCAAACCAAAAGGCATTCTCTTGTAAGAAAAGGTTCCCCATGGAGTGGTGAACACTATTTTATATTAATCTTCAGCAGATACCTCAACTTGATTATACCCCAAAAATCCATCAAGCATGGATAACATTTCTTCTCTAGTGACATCATGTCATACGTGGTCCATGATGGGCAACGGATAATTGTACTTTAATGAAGACCGATTGAGATTTTGAAAGTCAAGAAAAATCCAGATTTCACCGTTCTTCTTTCTCACAGGGACAATGTTTGCAACCCAGGTGGAATGATGGATCAGAAATATAATCCTTGCGTCTAACATTTTCTAAATTTCTACAAGAATAGTCCCTGAGATCTTGGGGTTGTAATGTCTCTGCTTCTACCTGTGGGGTTTAACTTTAGGCTTCAAAGGAATGCTATGTTACACATCCTTGGGCTTGAAAGACTTTAGATCCACGTATGACCACACTAGGACATCCATATATCTCTTCAAGAGTGAAGAGAATCTTTCTTTTTCCTCCAGTGAACAACATTTACCGATGTTTACCATCTGTGGTTGATCAATAGAACCCAGGTTAACTTGATCTACCTCTGATGAGGAAGCACCTTCAACTATCTTTTACCCTAAATGAACCAAATCATGCTTATCGAGATAGACCTTCTAGGGAAACTAATCCTCTCGAATATTATTGCCTTTTAGCTGAATGAACTCACCATCAATCTCTTGATATGAACTCAAAACAGATTCATGGAAAGCTGATTTTGATCCTTCAAAATATAGTTCACTAAAATTATTAGCTTTTTCAAGGAAAGATAGTACCTGTTGATCATCATTGAATACTTGCCAATGTGCTAAATTATTTGGAACACTGGGACGGTACACAATCTTGATGGTGTATGTGTCTTTTTGAACTGTGGATGAGGAAGGAGAAGAGATGCAGACACGGCCAATGAATTAGATTTTTCATTATAATCCCTCAAAACTACCTTGATAGAAAAAGCATCGAAGCATTCTACGCTGTCCCATACCTTGTTCCTATAATGCTTTAGGTGATCATTTTTACTTGATAAACCCCTTTCACTTGATTTACAATGAGCTCCACATCTCCCTACACTTTAAGGTTTCAGATTCCTTTTGTCTAGCCATTTCTAATCCTAATAACAAAGCTTCATATTCAGTGTGTTATTAGTATTATCAAACCACAACTTGAAAGAAAAGGGAAAGATCTCAAAATATGGAGATATAAAAACTATGCCCACACCTCGATCCAAAGAGTTGAACAACTCCCATTAAACTTGAGGGTGCAAATACCATTAGGATCCTCTTCTTTAACATTTATAGCTGGTACCTCTGATGTCATGAAGTAATTCCCTAAGCCAACATATTCAAACATAACTTGAGCCTTGGGGTCATCGATTTAGTGACTAAATACTTTGCTTGAGGCTTAGGATGGAGAATATGAAGAAATCCATTAATTGGGATTTTAGTCTTGGTCCAGTCCATATTGATCTCTCCTCCGACATCTTTACAAAACCTCTTCCTAAGAGAATACTGTAAGTAGCTGGGATATCCACAACCAGAATGGTCATTTTTATTCTCTTCTTCAGGAAGGCAAGAAATGCAAATTATGCATCTTTGATTTGACCAATCAAGGGAACTTGCTTGGTTTCCATGGAGTAACACCATCCATATGATTTAGTCAAAGTAAGTCCAAGGGCATGAGCTACTTTTATGGGCATCATGTTATCGGAAGCTCCTGAGTTAATTATGCAATTGTTGAGTTTGAACTCATGTTTATGAGTAAAGAAAATAAAATGGTTCAATATTTCCTGAAGAAGAAACAGAGGTCATATTGGTCTGAGGCAAAGTTTGAGTAGGACTGAAAAAATGCCTTTTTAAGATGAAGGGACAATGGCCTTGCTTCTAATGAATTTGGAAAGCTTTTCAAATTGCTCGGATTTGATTGAAGATATTCTTCTTCGACATTTGGATATTAGTTCTTTTTGCATGGTCAATAATGTCAAAAGAAGTATATGAAGGAATGATGGTAGGTTCAGTTCTGGTTATATTTGCTTGGTGAGTACTCTGGTTTTGGGAGCAGAGAAGGAGAATAAGAAGAAGTTGTTAGATTTTTAGTTGTCTCCTTTTCGGTTTGTCTTTGCCGAGATAGGAGAGCCTCTCTTGGCCATGACCACGGAGCTTCTTTATTCTTCTCCTTAGAGCCTTTAACCGCTTTTATAGGATTCGGGATTGGGGTCAAGTGAAGATTGCAAATTATTGACCATCATGTTCGCACTGTCTTCCTCGTATTCCAAATACCCAATGCTTTGGACCCGCTAGCTGAATCATCATAGGACTCATCAAGATATCCCAAAGCTTTAAAGCTTCATGAGAATCTTGTTCTTTTAGTTCTTTGTCTTCTTTGACTATCTCCACTGTAGCATTAACAGGAGGAGCTTCAATAGCTTGATCTAGGTTGAGCGTGATCAACCACAATCTATCTCTTATGGGGGCCATTAGCATCATTGAAATTCCGTCTAGGAATATCCCGATACGGAACATTGCTCACCTATTGAGACATTTGATTTTTCAAAGCGATCAAGTCGTTAGCCATCTTCTGAATCATTGGATCAGTAGTACTCTGAGAAGAACTCGATTTTTAGGCTTGGATGATTCTTTTCTGATCTTTTCGGCCAGAATAAGATCATCTTCTATTTTGGTGGCTGTAGCTTAAGTGGTGGCCAAATCGGGGATAACAGATCTTCTCAATAAGAAGCTCACATCAGGAGGTTGAGCGTTGATGAAGAAACACTTCTAATTTTCAAGAGTAGGAACAATGAGATCTAGAATCTTACAAATCAGCTTGTTGAATTTGGCTATGAAGTCCCACATGGGTTCATAAGACTCCTTCTTCATGTGTGTAAGCTATGCTAACAAGGCATGAGAATCTTTAGCTGGTTTTAACCTTTCTTCAAATATAGATCTCATGGTAGCCTAGTTGGTAATGCATGCATTTGGGAGATGGTAAAACCATTCCACTGCTACGCCATGTAATGTTTCGATGAAGAGTCGAATAGAGACATCTTCATGAGAAACCCCAAGAACACCGCATGTAACAAAGAATGAGGCAATGTGTTCATCGGATGCTATTTTCCATTGCCATTGAACTTGGGAATATTATTCCATGATCCATGAGGTAAGTCATGCAATGGTGGAGTAAGGTAAAGAGGACCGATAGCTGTGCCCCAAGGTACATGTTGTGCTACCATTCTTCTAAATGAAGTACGTGTAGGAATATGAATATCTAACAAGAATAATGCACAAAAAGTTACAGAAACCTCTTGTTCTTAAGGAATTTAAGTCCTTCAGATGGGTGAAGAACTTTTGGTCTGACTAGATGCAACATTGTTGGGTGAAATCCTGAAAGTATGCTTTTGTAGCAGATCAAAGAATGGATCGATTCACCCTTGGCACAGCCTAACTGAGTGAAGATATTCCTAGCCAGCTTGAACTGGAAAATGGATCTTCTTGAAAATAAGGCAAATACGGAGTCGCTAGACACCAATAGGATAATCTTAGTCTTATCAATGTGTAATTCCCAAGTGGAGTCGCCAAAAACTATTGGTTGGATATTTTGTCATGCCAAAATATGAGGTTCAACCATAGTACATGGGATTAAATCCCTAATAAAAGATAGGTGAGGCTGCTTGTTTATTACTAATCTAAAACACATCAAAAATAATATGTACAATATTCACACTAATCTAACCATTAGGGTTGGGATAAAATCCTGAAATCCATATCCACAATAGATGGATATATTACTGTTTTCAAAGTAAAATGGATAGGAAAGGGAATTACTATTATGGAAAAACACAATGGAATGGAAATGAGAGGAACATATTTTCTTTCGAGTAAACACAGAGCATGAAATAATCATACGAGCTTTAGATAACAAATGTAACGTTTGAAATGATCAGAATGATCAAGATGCTAAAAAAAGAATAGCTTAAGATTATGAACATAAGAACAATATCTTAAGAAATATACATCTCACAATACAAAGTTTACAAAATAGCATTAGCTTCTATTCCTCGAATGATTAAAGGAAAACACAAAGTATTTCTTCTTCACAATAGATCTCAATATTCCAAAAATCTCAACCTTTTGGAATGCATAAGCATCCCTTATTTATAATAAAAGGAGTTGAGAGAAAATAGGATAAATCCTAGAAAATAGTATTTTAAATGAGAGTCCTATTTTGCTTGACTCTCATGTAGGAGACCAAGTCAAAATTTGCTTCCTATGTGACGAAACAAAAATGAAAAAGACATGTTGATTTCAGGATTGAAATGACATGTCACATTGTGCTTATTCTGTATCATCATCTTTGTCTTCCTCCAACAAAGCCTGCTTGTCCTGAAATTCTTGGAATTTTTAGATTATGCCCTACATCTCATTTTCATCAGGCGCGGTGGAATGATCACTTAGAACTTCACATGTTTCCTGAGTATTGCTAGCATTGCCAAGAAGCTTTTTCAGTCTCTTGTTGAGTTTCCTCAGGGTCTCCAAAGAATGTTCAATTTTCACAAACTTGTCAATGATTTCTAGGCCAAATCCATAAGTTGGTTCATGCTGAATTGATTCTTAGATCTGTTTGTAAATATCATCAATAGGAAGGATACTCAAGCTTTCACTCAACACCTTAGCACAGATCTTGACTAGATCTTCTTCTACGTCATTCTTGCCATTGACCAATTGATCTCTTGATTCCCTTAATTTGTTGCAAGCTTCATTGAGAATCTTTATTCTGAATCTAATGGCTTTGGTTAGATAAAAATGTTTATCCCCATGTGGAACGATGCCTTCTTTGACCAAGATGCGGGATGGAACCTGTTTCACTGTTTTCAGAGCTTCGAAAGTCAACTCTAGGTTCCTGATTTCTGCTAAAAACTCATCATCCATTTTCTCTCCATCCTTCTTTATATCCTCTAAGGATTTGTAGACTTCCATAGTGTCCTCGATGACTTATTTTCCTTGTAGGAGCAGCCTTTGGATCCATTCATCGACCATTCTCCCCTTCTCATTAATCTTCTTGATCATGGGTACCGATGAGAAATCGAACCCGATAGGAGTAGAGGATGATGGTGTTGACTCAGGAGGCTTCGAGAGCTTGAGTAGCACTTCAGTTATCTACTTTAATTTCTCTGTTAACTCATCTTTGTTTGCCTTAGTTTCCCTCAAATTCTGCACAACACATTCATGGCATCTTGTAAGTCTGCTTGTGCTCCTCCGTTGTTACTTTCCCTAGAGCCACCCTTGTGATATGATAATCTATGACCTAAGGCATCCACTTTGAAATTCTTGAGACTATTTTGGGTTTCTTGGCCGACTTGGTAGGAGTGACCTTGAGGAACCGAAATAAAAGGCTCGGTAATGGAACAACCACCTTCCCCTTCCTGAGTCCGATCTACTAACCATTGAGGCATATTGGGAGAATTTGCTTCTATTGTAGGTGTTATGGTCACATATTTAGGTGGAGGAAGGTTATCCTTTGGAGTGGTAACCACGACAAGTGTAGCATCTATGGTAATGGATTCAGGGAATGAAGGTGCAGTATGAGGAGGCATGTCCATGGTTAACTGGGGTCTAGTGGGGAGAGGTGAGAGGCCAAAGAAGATACTAGCCATGGTGAAGAACTTGGTGAAGAAATCTGAGGCAAGGAAGGTTTAATGGGAGGAGGCAAGGATTCTGAAATTAGAGCTTGAGAGATAAGATGAAGACTTACCTCTGATAAACTGTCAACCAAAAGAGGAATGGAAGGTTGGACAATCTCTTCTGCTGAAGGAGGATTTCCTTGTTCTGGTTGTGGAGGTCAATCAAGAACCTCAACTATTTGTGGGAGAGTGGCCACTGGTGTAGTTACTTGATCTTCTCCCTTTCTTACAAACTTAACCTTCATTGGCCTTTTGGAAGGGTTCTTATCCTTTTCCTTTTTCCCTTTGAGGGTCCCACTTCCAAAGTATCTAGCTTTGCAAAAATCCCTTCTTTATAACTCATTCCCCAAGAAATGAGCCACGCCTTAGTACAGACAAGAATTTGAGTAGCTCTTCCTGTGATAGAAGCTTTCTCAGCAATGGACCAATCAATGGCTAGGAATACATATTGATCTTTGTTCAACCCATCATACGAGGCGTCAAGGACACTCTTGTTGTCCTTAGTGCCTTTTGGGATGTCAGATAAATCCAGCATCTAGATTTCTTCAATTGTCAACCTGTTATTTTCCTTTCTTCGGATGGTAACCTCATCCCAAAGATCAACCCAAATATCTTCTAATATGGGAACATGTAGATATAAAGTCCCATATGATTTAAGGACTCCTCGAAATCAAATCCATCTCTTGTGCTTCATGTGCTTCTTCAACTTGTCCTGAAGCTCATGTACCACATTCTTAGCTTTGACCACCATCAAGCACGTGTACCTTTCAATGGAAATAGGTAAGGATATGACAGTCTTATGTTTTATTTTTTTGGAATTTGTGGAAATCCAACAATTGTCTTACCACTCCATTAGGATCAACTTATCACATGGGAATCTAGGCAATCGGAAAGGATCACTGCGTACATGACCACCAAGGTATGTGAACTTCTTGAACTGCAAGAAGATACAACCCCATTTTGATACTTCGGCCCATGCTTTGTTAGAGACTCTTCTTTTCCTTAGATCAGGGTTCATCCTGTAGATATTTTCATAAAAGAAAGCATCGTTCACTCTTTTGAACTGATCTTGGAACCCTTCATTGTCAGCTGAGGGAAGTACCGATATATGTGTTTTGTTATCCTATCTCCTTTTGCATCCAACCTTGGATAATTTCTCATGCCAGCTACTGCATAGATGACATATGACGACATATAGAATTTTCCCATAATTAAAATTGTCTTCATCCAGGAATCAATCTCATCACTTATAAGACTGCTCCAATCGATCCCTTGTTCGTTCTTCTTCATAATGACCATGAATTGATACATCCATCCTTGGAAGTCTCTTGACTCAGGGAGTCCAAATACTTGACTTAGCAAGGTGATGATGTCGCTGATTTCAAGGATGAAATCACTCCTGGGACAAAATTTGGAAACCTTGAGACAACTGGCTTGGCCTTGATCAAGAACTTTTTATTCACATGCCTGATGCAATCTTCTTGATCTTTGTCCCAGGCTTTCTGTGCTGACTTAAGATCTATGTCAACATATTCCTGAAATTTGGGTAATCTTAAGAGGTCATCAAAGTAACCCCATCCAACTTCACTATGACTTCTCCTGCTTGATTTTTCACTGAGCGAGAGTCCAAGTCATAATTGGAAGCATAGGCCAAAATGAACTCAAGGCATTGAGCAGACATTGGGAATCCTGCTACAAGAGGGAGGCCATTGTTGGTTATTGACTTCATCCAGGAATCTGAGAAGAATCCTTGGTTCTATTCCAAAAATCTTCCATGTCAATGTTACCAAGCTCCGTATCTCGGATGTCATAATTGCAATCTATGTAGGAGGGGGATTCCATTTTCTGGTACTTGTATTTCATCTTCCCTGACCTGTCTGACTTATCCTTAGATGATCTAGGATCTGACATGAGAAATCCTGAAGAAATAATGCCTAGACAACTCCTATTTGAACAATCAGACTTGGAAGCTTGCTGAGCAACCCTATAGACCTAACACACTATATGGATTTTAGAACTTGCAAATTACCTGATGAAACCTGACACACTAGAATGTATGTCAGAAATAAAGTCTTGTTGGACACTTCAAAAACCTGAAAAACTACAGAGAGTGTCGAAACTTAGTAGGTGTCAGACACTTGGTAAAACCTGATGCACTGGTGAAAACAAGGAGATGTTGAACACTCAAAGAAACTCAATACAATGCAAAGTGTATGTTGGAGATTGATAGATGTCTGAAACTTGGTAAAGCCCGATACACTGGCGGAACTTGGAGATTGTTGAGAACTCGATGAAGACCAACAAATGGTGGAAACAAGGAGATGTTGAACACCCTGCAAAACCTGAAAATAAAGGAATCAGGTTTTTGAGGTGTCAGGACATGCAAAACTCTTGCCATGAGATAAAATAAAGAAACACCCTAGGGGTGAATTCCAAACAAGAAATTTTGATGGTATACAAAACAAAATGAAGAAAACAATCTAAAACCCTAAACCTAGAGGAAAAATAGGAAAGAACAGAGAACATCAAAAGAATATCTCAAATATAATCCAAAAGACATCAAATCGAAAAGAAAAGTAAAATAGCTTCAAGAATCTCAAAAAAATTGAAAACGGAACACAAAATCGATCAAAAAACTTGATCAGGTTTGCAAGTCGCAGGAACGAGTACGAAAATCCATGCAACAAAATTACAACATGTAAAAATGATGTGTAAAATTGGGCTATTAATAAAACCCTAGCATTTATGACACTTCACCTGACACGTGTGCCAACTACTTGACAACTCAGAGTTAGTGCCATGTCATCATTCTTGGAGTTCCCGGAAACCCGATACAAAGGATTAGCTATCAATTCGGGTTTCGGGTTTCGGGAAATAGGTGACATGAGGCATGAGATGTTTGGATGTTCCAAGGTTCCAAAAACCTGACACAAAGGAACATATCGGGTTTCAGGATTCGGAAGTCAAGCAACATGAAGCATATTTTTTCCAAATCATGTTTCGATTTTCATGAGTTCTGAAAACCCGACAGACTGACTTATTTTGGGTTTCAGGTTTTGGGAAAAAATTTGCATGTAGCATGTAAAAATATGTTTTCATGTTGTTGAAACCCGAAAACCCAAAAATCTCCTCAAAAGGGCATTTTAGGAGATTTTTCCAAAAAAATTCTATGGTTATCTTAATTTTAGCTGGAATCACTAAAATGAGATAACACAACCGAAGTTCCATGTGATTGACAATTTTGAAACAATTTTCTTACCTTGATGGGTTATTGAGTATCTTCCTACTCCATGATATTATTCTTCATGACCATTATGTATCTGTAAATTTCTTTTCCAATCATTGGACATGGTTTCTGAGACCTCTTGTTTCCTCACACTTCTTAACTTGCCATTATTTGAAATATTTCCCACTCAAAATCCTTCTAAATTTTTTTTCTTTATCAATTCCTAGACTCTTATTGAAAATTGAGTAAGGGAAAATATGGTAACCATCCTTTACCTCTAATTTGGTCCTTTGATGTACATGCTTATGTGTTCCACCTCATCAAAACTGATTTTGGATTAAAATAAACTAGATTATGTTACCTTACCATCATGATTATAGAATTAACATCCAAATGTATGAATTTTAGATAGTTTCTCTTGTTCCATTTTGCTTCCAAATGCATGAGTTCATGAGTCTTAGATAGAACATAATGTTCTTTATCCTTAAAATTCATACCTACAACCAAATCATTTTCATAACATCCCGACATAAAACGTGTCTTTATATAGTTTCTAACACTTTACTTACTTGCTTCCAATGGGTTCCATTTTCCTCTTCATGGTTAGACTCATATTCTTCTTGTTTATGGCTTTCCAAATCCTTCTAATGTCATGTGCAAATGGTCCTCGGAATGATCATTACTCCTTCATCTAGTCCAAACTCTATCTTATACCATGTTGACTATGCATTTCCCATCTTGTCTTCATCCTTTCTCCTAACTTTTCTTCTTGTTATGACTTATAAACTTGGTAAGATGTTCATTCTATCTTCAAATTACCAAAATTCCTTGTAATTGAATGGAATTTTCATTATTTCCTTTAATACTTCATGCTAGTCTTCTATCATGCATCTACAAACAAGAGTAAGAAACTGACTTATTAAGCTCTCTTGGCTACTAAAATCATAAAGATCATACCTCTCCTTAGAGTTTACTTCTTGTCTCTGAACTCTTACTCCTTTAAGACCTGCAAATTCATCTTCTTGAGTCATTATCATGAGCCATGTGTCCATTATTCTTGGGTTCTTCATTCCTCCACCTTGTAGACTGATTTTTACCTCTATTTCCCCTGAGAAACAATCACCTATATACTGTCCTTTATCTTCATTTTGAAAGATCTTGGAATTTTCCTCATGTTGATCTTCATTCTACATTTGAGGTCTATGCCCTTCTCTTACCTTGCACGTGTATTCATGAGACAAATCTACCTTTCCTTCCCGAGTATCATATTCTTATATTTGTTCACCTTCAATACCCACGTTAAACTATTCATTTGCATAGTTAGATTGAAATAATTGAGATACATTAGCTCCTTTTTTACCCTAGCTGATTCTTCTTCACACTCCATTTTCCTCTCTTCATCCTAAGGTTTGAAAAATGCTTCTATCAGCTTCAACTCTTCTTTTAACATACATTCCCTCAATTCCCGCTTGTCCTCATCAAACTTAGGACTATCATCTTGATCATCTGGTTCAATTGCTATATTATCTTATTGTTCTTCATCTTAAAGAGAGGCTAAGAATTCCCTATCACATATTCTTCCACCAAAGGTATTTTTCCTCCATCTATAACTTGTGTGAGTTATTTTTCTAGGACTGCATCATTCAATATTGTTTTTGATCATTATACTAATCATTCTCCTTCACTTTTATACCTACATACAACATCATTTGTTAGATAAAAAATATGAGGCTCAGTTGTCCCCATGGAATTGATTTTCCATGCTTCTCTTATATTGTTCAAGTACTCCTTCACTTGCCATCATCACACTCCTACTTCCATTTTCTTGGATTTCTCCCTTCAAAGGTATCAAGGTGTGTTTAATTCTATCCTTCACAAATACATATGTATTCTTCTTCCCATTATGAGTTGCTTTCCTATCATATTGCCAAGGTCTTCCTAACAAGACATGACATACATCCATAGGTACAATGTCACATGTTACCTTGTCTTTGTAGCTTCCTATTTTGAATTCAAATGATGCCCTTGCTGTACTCAAGACATATTATATGGTGTGGGGTGAGGAAATTTCTTTAATTTCAACTTCTCTACCATCTCTGTAGATACCAATTTTTTAGTACTCCCACTATCAATAATCAAATTACAACACTTTCCTTGAGCTTTACATCTTGTTTTAAACAAATTCCTTCTTTGAGTGATAAAATCCATTACCTTGTTTTGTTTGGGCAACATTCTTCTCATCAAAAGAGATTTACCTTCTTTGAACTCACCTCCATCGAAATTTCTCTTTTCTCTCTCATAGCAGGCACTCCATGATCTATTTATAAACACTCATTAGCTCTATGGCCTGCATATTTATGACATTTATAACATTTCCCCTTAAAATAAGAATTTTTGATAAGTTTACCTTTTTTAGGTGATTATATGTCTTGGACTTGATGTCTTTACACCCATGCAGATCTGATCACTTTGATTCTTTCTTGGATATTTATTCTTTCAAGATACCTATCTCCTCCATCATTATTCTCTACCTAAATTCTATGTCCTTCAACCTCAAAAATAATTCTCTCATTACCTCATCTAACATGTTTCCTAAGGACCTGTCCTCCTCCTCTCAATCGCACCATCTTGTCTTTTCACCTACTGAGCTACCTTCCTCAACCTTCTTTCAAGCCTTCAATGAATTTTAGGGTCACCTATACCCTTAAGATATTCTAGACACCTGTATGCATAAGCTCATACACTTATCTACAATCATACACTTCCACACTATTAATTAAATGCATTCAATAATTAAAGCTACCGCAACACATCCTCCTATAATTAGAATCTTAGCTTCAATACCACAATGGTGAAGGTAATTTATAACACCCTCAATAATCCTTTGAATCTCTTCAAAGGCGACGATTCTTTTTGGTTGATCAACCAACATAAACTACTTGAATTTACACACACTTAGGCATTACAACATGTACATATGCTTGAAAGGACATAATGCATCAACACATGATGTTGAAACCTAGCACACTTATTCACACCACAAAAAAACCGAATAATGTGAATATGGATGAAGTTGGCATCCAATGAATCCATTTTGAGGTCTTTAATGTATGTATAAATGTTTTATGAGGTAACCTTTGGAAACAAACCTTTTGGCAGGTTGTTTTGGTGAAGAAAAAAGTATATGTGGTTTGAAGAGATAGATGTTTCATGACTTATAACTTCCTTAGAAGTGTTATACGGTGTTCTTAAATTTCCATCTAGTTATCACATGGAATGGGTTTCTCTTTTTTAAGTGATTTGGTGGCCTTATGAAGTTTCCACGGTGATGAAGGGTGCATGAAACATATGTTTTGAGAATTGTAAAGGGAATTGGGCTATTATTTTTGTTCGATTCAAATGTAGAAACAATAAAATATAACATAAGAAAAAAATTGATTTTTATTCATACGAGATGATTTTCATTATGAAGAGATTACATATAAATAGGTAAATGGCATCCTTAGAATAAGGAGTCAAACCATATCAATTACCCAATCCCCACTTATCTCTCCAACATGATTCTCTCCACCTTTATTTTCTCATAGCTATCTAATAGTGAGTTGTTCTCACAACTCACATACACACAAAATATAATAATATCTCACACTCACTTAACTATTACAATATTATATTATCATCTGGATAATATAATTCCACAAACATTATTAATGTTCACACTAACACATTAATTTCCTAACATTCACCCCCTTAGTGTGAACATGAGTGAGTTCTGTCTAGTACCTTCTCATGTTCTACAATCCGATGGTTTTCAAAGAGTACCATTAACTCCAACAGGTTTTCTAGTGGAACCATTAACCACTCTATATGTGATTTTCTAATAGATTCACAAACTCTCAAATTGGTTTTCTAGTGGACCACCAACCACTTTCATAGAAATGTACATGTTTCCCCACCCCCATCTTTACATTCAAGGGAAAATATAAGAAATATTGCTCACGCAGTTCTCACTTATTAAAAGAGAAAACATGAATAAATCGTTTGTTCTTATTACATCACACAATGAAAATTAAACACACAACAAAATAAATTCCAAAAATTCATTGTGTGGCCCCTTCACTCATGCAACGGTGATGAGAGCTCCTAATTAACCTCCTTCCTCTATCTGAAACTTCTTAGTTACTCATTTTTTTGAAAATGAAGCTCAATATGAAATTCTTCCTCAATTTGAATTTTGTCATTGCGTACGGGAGAAAATGCGACCAGGAGAAATACGAGCAACTTTTTTTTTACAATTTTCCTAATGATCACCTAAATGACACAAAAATGACTTTAAAATTTTTGAATTGACTTTATGATGATACAAATAAAATTAAAAAATAAACATAATCTAAAAATGAAATAAACAAAACAATTAAAATAAAATTAACAACTACTTTTAAAAAATAAATTACAACTTAGACTTACGTAACTAAACAATAAATAAGACTTGTTCTAAATGAATTAACTAAGAGAGTAGAAATACCACATTTCGTTTTCTTCTTAAAAATTAAAAAACCAAAATAACACATGGATGGTAAAATAAACTAGAGACTAAAAATAATGACCACGAAATTCATACCGTGTGGAAAAAGAAACATTTACAGAAACTCCAAACTTGTATAATGCAGGCTCGGTGAAATGTGTTTTTCTCCAAAAATATTATCCGGGTTTATTTGAAATTTCATCTGTAGTTTTATTACCCATATTTAGTGAAACCCAATAATTTTAAGAGAAACCTAGATCCTAGAACAAAAAATAAAATCTATTCTTCAGACGGATTTTCTTAAAAAATAATCTTTCTCAATCACAAAAATCCATTGTCAGGTTTGCATACTTGCTATGATACCAAATATTATTTTTGGTTCAGATTCAAATGTAGAAACAATAAAATATAACACAAGAAAAAATTGATTTTTATTCATACGAGATGATTTTGATTATGAAGATATTACATATAATGGTACTAATGTTAGGGCAATTTTAAGATTGTGCCCATGGGGTTTTGAGCCATTTTGGCACATGAAATGATGGTTTGAGCTAGGCCGACCTAATTGGGTCACTTGTGACTATTGTATTTAAAATTTTAATTATTTCCTTGATGTATGGGTTGAAAAAATGAGGAAAAAGTTTGTGCCTAATTTTGAAATGAGGAGAAGCATATAAAAGCATGTTTTTGGGTGATTTTTTGGAACTAGTTGGTGTGTGTGTGTGTGTGTGTGTGTGTAGGTGAAAAAAATTGTGTATTTTTTGAGCATGAAGTTGATGCTAATTAAGAATGATGATTTCAGGTTGATAAAAATAATCAAGAGGACATGAAAGCAAGATTTGATGATTTTTAGAGGGATTTAAGAGCTTATTTTGTGAAGTGTGATCACCTAGGGTTTGAGTGAAGAAGTGTGAGCTGAAAAGAGGTCTCCATTAGTTGTGGAATAAAAAAAATGAGATATACAAATTATAAGGTGGTTGAGTGGGTGTTTGATCATCTTGGGGGTTTTAGCCTCCTTGTGGAGTTGGTGCTTCACAAAATTAGGGGTTGGTGCTCCTTGTAGGGTTGGTGCTCTACTAAACTAGGGGTTGGTGCTCCTTGTGGGGTTGGTGCCTCACTAAATTCAAAAATATCAATATAAGATTGTGTTTCGTGGGTTTTATTCCCCTTGAGGGTTTCCCACTTATATCTTGTGTTCTTATGTTGTGTTTTTTTGCTTTCATGGTTACATGCTTCATTGATGGTTTATGGTGTGCACACATTAAGTATTGAATAAGTGGATATTGTGATTGAATGTGTATGAGATTTTGAGTTTCAGATCTGAAATATAATTTGAAATTTTTATAAGGACTTATTCACCCCCTCTCAGTCCATTGTGCTTCTAACAATTGGTATCAGAGCAGGCCTTTCTAGAGGAGCTTGACAACTTGAAGGAGATCTTCTGAAGCACAACTATGGAGTGTTCTAAGAATCAAGGTGATATGTTTCCATTAATGAATATGAGATCTTATTTTAAGCCTTTAGGCTTTGATATTTGGTATGACATCTATGGAACTTGTTCATCCTCTTTGCAACATAATGAAGTATGTAATCTTGCACAAACTACCTTTCATAGTCAAGATGAAAATATGATTTGGTACATTGATAGTGGTTGTTTTAGCTCATATGATAGGTGATAAGAGTAAATTTATGTCTCTATAAAAAACATGCTTCAGGATCATTAGTGAGATTTGGAGACAATTCTTCCATAAACATTCTAGGAAGAGGCACTTGAGTTTGGACAATGGAAAAACTATCACCAAAGATGTTCTATATGTTGAAGGTTTGAAACATAATCTACTTAGTGTAATTCAAATGGTCAAGGGTATGTTCTTACTTTTGATGTGAAAGGTTGTAAGATAAGGAAAGGATAATCTAGTAAACTAGTTGTAAAAGGAAAAAGGAATGATGGTAACATGTTTGTTCTTAAGGAAATTAATAATGAAAGATGTATTATGAGTAATATGGATGATTTTGGTTATGGAATAGGAGGATAGGCCATGTGAACTTTGATAATCTTGTTAAAATCAGATCTCTAACAATTGTGTGAGAAACATGCCTAAACTCAGGAAACCAGAAGATACTTATGCAAGGCATGTATGCATGGGAAGAAAACTAGAAGGAGATTCAAGACTAATGAATATGAGTCTACTACAAGTCCACTTCAGTTGATTCATATTGATCTATGTGGGCTATATGAGGACTAAAAGTACTTCAGGTGATTATTATTTCATGCTTCTTATTGATGATTTCACTAGATACACTTGGGTGGCATGTTTGAGAAACAAATATGATGCATTAGATGTTTTTAGATCCTTAAAGATCTCATTGAAAATGAAAATAATGGAAAGATAAAGTGTATAAGATCTGATAATGGAGGATAATTTTGGTCTAATTCATTTGATGAGTTTTGTAGTGATCATGGCATTAGAAGACAATTTTCAGCCTCTAGAACTCCCCAACAAAATGGAGTTGTTGAAAGAAAGAATAGGATTGTTCAAGAGATGGAAAGGACCATGCTTAATGAGTCTAAATTACTTATGGTTATTAGAAAGAAGCAATATGTATTGTTGTTTATATTCTTAACATGTGTCAACTAAGAGTAAATAGTGACAAGACTCCTTATGAGCTATGGAAAGGAAGACCAGCCAATGTGGAAATTTTAGAGTATTTGGGTGTAGATGCTTCATCAAGAGGATTGAAGACAACCTTGGTAAGTTTGATTCTAGATCTGATGAAGGTATATTTTTGGGTTATTCTTCAAGAAGCACAACTTATTTATGTTATAACAAGAGGTTGAAATCTATTGTTGAAAGTGCTAGTGTTAAGTTTGATGAATCATCCACTATGAGATATTTTTCTAGAGCTAATGAAACATCTTGTGAGGATATTTCTAAGGAAGAAGAAGATGAATTTTTCAAGAGAATCAAGAAGAGGATGATGAGGAAGAAAGACAAGACACAAAGGTTCCCTCTAGACAAGTTAGAAGAGATCATCCTAAAACTCAAATTTTGGGCAAGAAAGATACTAGAGTTACCACAAGAAGGAAATTGGTAAGTCTTCAAAATCAAGAGAACCTATCTCTTATTTCAAAAATTGAACCTAAGAATGTAGTAGAAGCTAGTAAATATGAGCATTGGGTTAAGGCTATGAATGAAGAGTTAGATCAGATTGAAAAGAACAAAACTTGGGAACTTGTACCTAGACCAAAAGATAAGAATGTAATTGGATCCAAATGGGTTTTTAGAAACAAACTAAATGAAAATGGAGAATTCATAAGAAAAAAAAAAATATTATTTTGCAAGGGGTATGCTCAAGTTGAGGGATTGACTTTGATGAGACATTTGCACCTGTAGCTAGGATGGAAGCAATCAGATTATTCTTAGCATATGTTGGTTTTAAAGGATTTAAATTTTATCAAATGGATGTAAAATATGCCTTCTTGAATGGTTTTCTAAATGAATAAGTCTATATGGAACAACCTGATGGTTTTTCATTAACTGATAAATCTGATTATGTGTGCAAACTAAACAAGGATCTTTATGGTCTAAAGCAAGCCCTAGAGCTTGGTATGAAAGACTTGATAGATACTTGATTGAACAAGGATTCAAGAGAGGTGTAGCTGATAGTAACTTGTATATCAAAAGTGAAGGAGATCATTTATTGATAGTTGTAGTTTATGTGGATGACATCATCTTTGGTGGAGGTAGTGATCATATGGTTCACAATTTTTGAAGCTATGAAGAAAGAGTTTGAAATGTCCATGTTGGGAGAACTTTCCTTCTTTCTTGGACTTCAAGTAAGTCAACATGACAAAGGTATATTCATTTCTCAATCCAAATATGTCAAGGAAATGCTTAAGAAGTTTCAAATGGATGAATGTAGACCTATGGAACACCTATGGTTATAGGATGCAAAATTTGCAAGGAAGATGACACTCCTAAGGTAAATCAAACTGAATATAGATCCATGATAGGAAGCCTACTATATGTTACTACTTCTCTAGACTGATATTGTTCAAGTTGTTAGTTTGGTTGGAAGGTTTCAAGAAGATCCTAGAGAATCACATCTATAAGTAGTGAAAATAATTTTAGATATCTTAAGGGTATAATTGAGTATGGTTTATGGTATCCTAAAAGTGAAAAATTTGAATTGAAGGGATTATTCTAATGTTGATTGGGAAGGAGCATGGATGATAGGAAGATTACTAGTGGTGGAGCATACTTTGTTGGAAAATGTCTTGTCTCATGGTCAAGTAAGAAACAATCTCTTGTAGCACTCTCAACATGTGAAGTTGAATATGTTGTTGTTGCTCACTATTGTTCACAAGTTGTATGGATGAGACAAAATTTGGAGGATTACAAGGTCAAGAATGATGGACCTACATCTATATTGTGTGATAGCACTAGTGCAATTAGTGTCTCAAAGAATCCAGTTCTACATTCCAAGACAAAACACATTCCTATCAAGTATCATTACCTAAGAGATCTTGTGAGAAAAGGATGTATCAAATTGGAGCATGTGTCTACAAAGGAAGAAGTGGCTGAAATTCTCACTAAACCACTTCCAAAACCTACATTTGAGTACTTAAGAGAAGCTTTTGGGAGTAATCTCAGCTCCTAATAGACCTTAAATGGTCTAAGGTGTGTTTTAGGGAGAAAGAAATGTTATATCTTTCTCCTAGCAAAGGAAAAAGTTTTTGAGGTCTGTAATCTCTTTGTGTGAGTTATGGTACATGTTCTTGAGTCAATTAGTCATGTGAAAATGGTTCTTTGAATTCATAAAAGTGTGTTTCATAAGTCCTTTGTGTAAAGATTTTTTGGCAATATTGAAAGTTGTTAAATGAACTATGAGTTGTCTAGGATCATCTGAGTTGTAGTTAGTCATGTTCATTTCATGTTGTTTATCATGTGTGATAAGTGTTTTCCTTGATGTTCTTGAGTGTGTATAATTTTTTTTCATGTTTACAAACTTCTTCTATGTGGTTGAAGGGTCATCATTGTATAGTCATTTGTTTTAGGTTGTGTGAAGGTTGTCTAGAGTGTCTTGTTTGAGCTCTTAGAGGTCATAGAGAAATATGTCCATGTTTTCATGTAGTAAATTGGTGTTTTCTATGTGTGTATCTTTTCTTTATGATGGTTGAAGTCAATAAAGTGCTCAAAGTTTTGAAAGAGGTTCTCTTCATATCATGTCAAACTGAGTGTATTATTCTATAAAGTGTTTGTCTCAATTGAATTTTGACTGGTCACTTGATTTACTTGTGTTTATCATAATGATTTTTTTCTCTCTACAAGATGGATGTTCTTGAATATATTTAAGAATGTTTGGTGATCAAGTGTGTTAAATTGATTAGTTTATGGAGATATGAATGGTAGTTTGGAAGTGACCTAAGTAGCTTCAATATCGAGGGTTTTCCAAGAAAATTTAAAGGTGATCTTCAAGTATGATCTCAAAACTATTTTTGTTTATAAGAGTATGATAAAAATGATTATGGTTTATAGATAATTTTCTATTCAATGGTGCATGGAATATTTTAAAGTTAAGTTTAAAGTGTAAATATAATTTTGGTAAAGTGATTACTTTGTTTACATGAGTTTACAGAGTAGTAATAACTTTTTGATGGAAAATCACTTTTGGAGGTCAAATGATGAGAGATGAAGCCAAAATATTGAGAAAAAATTATTAGGCTCATCACCATAGGGATAAAGTATGGAAGAGGTATGGATCATCAAGTTTTAGGATATTTTCTTCAGATAAATTATGACATAGTTGAAGAGTTTACTCATGGTGCACAATGAGGAGGGTTTGATCATTAAAACCCTAACTCTTGGATTTCTCAAGGCATGACAAGGTATTAAATGTGTTGAATCAGTCTAAAGGAAATGTTCAAATTGCTATAAAAAGTGTATCTTATGGTTAAGAATGGTTGTGAAGAATTTAGTTGTTTTCACCATGATTTATGCTAAAAGGTGCATGCTACTGTACAAAGGTAGAGTTGATGGTGTCTCGGGTATGAATGATGATGTCTTCATTATTGTGATTTTATTGGGTTTAATCTAATTGAAGTGTTTCAAAATGTTTGGAAGATCATTTGGTGATGATGATCAGATGGTGTGTACTTGAGGGAGCCTCTTGTTGCTCCATGAGGAAAATGAAGACCTACATGATTTCAATGATAAAAGGAGGCAAATAGTATGATTTTTTTAGAGGTATGCATGATTTCCAAAGCCTATTCTCATTTGAAAAGGTATGATCATTCATTATAATATGGTTTTCAATGTAGTGGTGTAAGGAAGTAAAGTTTATTTCCCTAAGGCCAAGAAATTATGTTTTTCTCCAAAATAACATCCTACGATGCACTTGTAGAGCACATTCTCAATGTGTTGATAGATGGTATTTGAAGTATAATGATGTCTTCACTTCTTTATATGAAATTCATGGTGAATATATAGAAAAATAGTATGTTCATGGGATGAAATGATCTAGTTTTGGTCAATATGTTGATCTTGACCTCCAAGTGAAGGTTGAGATAGTGCTACAGTGCTCTGAGATAGAGTATTGACTGGTAGTAAGAGGTTGTAATTTTTCTTCTCATGACATGGGGAGCTTGATATATCTCACTATGCAAGAAGGTGTAAGTTTTAAGAACCATATTGACATTTTATCACCTTCTAAATGGAGTTCTGATATTGATATGTTGTTGTCATGTCTAACAATATTGAAATGTTGTCATTATAAGTAAAAATGTTGCTTCTCAAGGTGTGTGTGCTCTCTCAAGATAGGGGAGTGCTTGATGATCTTTCATGGAAGATTGAAATGGTGTTCTCAAGGACATTGAAGGTGATAAAATGAGGTTTTATTTTATCATGCTTGTGATAGTATGGCTATTGGCTTATCTTAAATAATTGTTAGAATTGAAAAGGTGTTTTGGGTCTTAAGAAAAGTTGTAAGGTGATTTCCATGCATGGAACTCAAGGCTGAGTTCTCATTTTGTGATCTTGAGCTAGAATAGTTGTAGGTATTAAATCTCAGTGGAGTGCTATTTGAAGAAGTATTTAATGATTGGTTGTTTTTTTTGGTTTGTCAAATTTGTAAAAATCTTAAAAGTTGTTTTGGTCTCATTGTTGTTTTGGTATGAAGAGTAAGAATATGCCTTGTATTGCATGATTTAGGCCTAGAAAGATGGAAATTTTGATCAAAAAATGAAATTAATGAAGCTTGGTATGATGATTTTGTTTTTGGCATGTTAAAGGTGTAGTGCCCATTCTTTAAGTCTACTACAATGCCCTTAAAGAAGCTCAAAAATAGGGTTATAGAAGAAAATTGTGTTTTTTTGCATGCTAGAGGTGAAGAATGATGTTTTTTAGCTCCTAAAAGGTGATGATTTTTTTTTTTTCATGATTTATTGAATGATGTTTTTTTCAGATGTTGTAGTGCTTATTCCAAGGGGAGCTTGTTGTTTGCATGCTTAAATGAAGGCAAGAATCAAATTTTTGAGAAAAATCAAGAATTTGAGCTTGTTTGAGACCTTTGGTTGATGTTTCTAACCAAATCATGATGGTATGAAGCTGAAGAAGGTGAAGAAGGTGAGATATAGGTATGCCTTTGTCATTAATGTAAAAAGGGGAGAAGTTTAGGTGTTTTCCATCAATGACAAAGGGGAGATTGTTGGCATGTGGTCCTAATAGGTGTTGTTCATTGATGCAAAACACATTAATGAAAAAAGTGAATGTTGTATGGTGATCTTATGATGATGTATATGATGCTAACATGGTGTTTCAGATGTATATTGTTGATACATTGAGATTCAATGAGGTGTGCTTGCTCTTGCAAGCCTATACAGTGCCTAGAGATGTAGCTTGATAGTATGAGCTTCTTGGATGTCTTGGGAAGCATGTTGAAATGATGGATAACATGTTTTGAGGGTTCTTGAGCACTCACAATAGTGGCATGGTGTAGGTACAAGTGGTCACTTGGTTACATGTGTTCATTGGGAGCAGGTATAACAACTTGGAGGTGTGACAATGTGTTTGGAGCTATATGAGATCATGGAAATCATGAATTCAGGTGTATATCATGGCATATGAGGTATGTTTGGGTCATTTTTAGAGGTTTTTTGATTATTTATTGCATTATTTCAGTTGACCCTAGCTTCTACAATGAGGATCTAACATGCAAGCATAGGTAAGTCTTAGTGACTGGAGAGATTGAGGTATGGAATTGAAATTATGATGATTAGAGATGTTAGAGGGATGTTCATAGTGCTTTGAGAAAAATTTAGGTTTCCATGATGTAATTTTGCAAGATATGATTGATTTTGTGAGACAAGGTGAAAAACAAGTGTATTTCCAACTCAAAGTTGAACTTCAAATGCTCGTTGTGAATAGTGTGATTTACATGGGACCTTGTGGATTTCAGGAAGATTATATGGTGATTTTATAAGGTTTCACAAAAATAATGAGGTCATTTGATTGTCATGTTTTTATGAACAAATGTTAAGAAGGTAAAGTGGTCTAAAACCCTAGTTAAACCCTAGCTAGGAGCAATTGGCAAAAAGTGAAGTATAGTGACCCATTTTTGATTGTTTTCATCAAAATTGATGATTGGATGTTGTATAGGATTCTCATATTTCTATAAAATGTATGGTTGAGGTCATGGTGATGAGTGGGCCCACCTAAAAATAGAAGTTTATGAAGAAGAAGGTTTTAGGACAAGATGGTCCAAAGGAGTAGCATGAAAAATTGATGGTGCATGATTATTTGGAGTTTTTTTATTTACATGGAGTTTTAGGACAATTCATGTAGGTACATGGTGTTTTGAGGTCCAAACAAGTTGACTGGTCAAAGGGCAGTTTTGGGGTCTCAAATAGCAGTGGTCTAGTAAAATGAGCATAACTTGAGCTACAAGTGGAGTTTGAAGGTGATTAAAGTTGTGTTGGAAATAGGATTCATAATATATTTACATTTATATGAGGTTTTCCTCATGATGAGGTGATTTGATATGGTTTCTAGGTCATTCTTTAGACAGAATATTTTTGGCAGTTCAAGACAACATGTGTTTTGGTGAAAGTTTGATGTTTTTTGAAGCATGAGATGGATTGGTGATGATGTCCTATCACATGGAATGTGAATAGGGATTAATTTTTATCAATTAATCCATTTTGAGGTCTTGAATGTATGTATAAATGTTTTATGAGCTAACCTTTGGAAACAATGTTTTTGCAAGTTGTTTTGGTGAAGGCAAAAGTAGTTGTGGTTTGAAGAGATGGATGTTTCATGACTTATAACTTGATTTATAAGTGTTATAAAGGTTCTTAAATTTCCATAAAGTGGTCACATGGCATGGTTTTATCTTTTTAAGTGATTTGGTGATCAATGAAGTTTCCAGGTGATGAAGGGTGCAAGAAACAATTGTTTTGAGAATTGTAAAGGGAACTGGGCCCAATAAATGAAATAATTTGATTGTTGATATTAATTATGACCATTTATGAATTTTTAATGATATTTTATTCATATGTAATGGGTTTTGGGTCATGAAAAAGTATGGTACTAATGTTAGGGAAATTTTAAGATTGTGCCCATGGGGTTTTGAGCCATTTTTGGCACATGAAATGATGGTTTGAGCTAGGCTGACCTAATTGGGTCACTTGTGAATTATTATATTTAAAATTTTAAATGTTTTCCTTGATGTATGGGTTGAACCAAAATGAGGAGGAAAAATGTTGTGCCTAAGTTTGAAATGAGGAGAAAGCATATAAAAGCATGTTTTTGGGTGCTTTTTGGAACTAGTTGTGTGTGCAAGTGGAGAGACCTAGGTGAAGTGTGATTATAGTGTTTGAGCATTATTTGATTTGATTCAAGTGTGTTTTAGGTTGAAGATAAAATTAGAGGACATGAAAGCAAGAGTTTGATGATTTTTAGAGGGATTGAAGAGCTTGTTTTGTGAAGTGTGATCACCTAGGGTTTGAGTGAAGAAGTGTGAGTTGATATTGGATCTCCATCAGTTGTGGTAGAAAAAAATCAAATATATACACATCATAAGGTGGTTGAGTGGTGATTTATCATCTTGGGGGGTTGTAGCCTCCTTTTGGAGTTGGTGCTTCACAAAATTAGGGGTTGAGTGCTCCTTGTAGGGTTGGTGCTCTACTAAACTAGGGTTTGGTGCTCCTTGTGGGGTTGGTTCCTCACTAAATTTAGAAACATATCAATATAATATTGTGTTTCAATGGGTTTTCTTCCCTTGAGGGTTTCCCACTTATATCTTGTGTCTTATGGCATTTCTTTTCTTTCATGGTTACATGATTCATTGATTGTTTATTGTTGGTACACATAAAGTATTGAATAAGTGGATATTGTGATTATATTCAAAGCTAAAATGTAGAGTTAAAATAGGAAACTAGGGGTTTAGGACCTTCAACAAAGGGAGGATTCGGTAAAAGTTGCTTTACCCAAGTTGATCCCAGAGAAGATGAAGAAGAAAATGAAAACGTTGGTGCATAAGAATGGCATTGATGAAGAGAATGTTGTGGAAGAACTAGCACATGAGAAAAGATGAAATAACACAAGGACACCGTTGTCCATGATGTAGAAGAAGAAGAACGTAAGGAGGAGATATTTCCACATGATGAAGGAGTACATGAGATACCTATGGGTGACACTTTGGGAAGAAGAGGAAAAAAGGAGATGAAGAGCCCTCAAGGAGTGAATGAGGGATAAGTGCACTTACTCATTAGGAAAAATATATACCTATAAGATGATGTACAAGTGGAAGTATAAAGAAGGATGAAGTCATGTACATAACACATGTGAGATATATTAATGATCAGTCCATGGTGTTACGTGCACAGTTCCAAAGCTCTATGGCGATGGAGAAACTGCATGGATGAGAAGTTATAAATGCAGAATGTGCATCCATACACATAAGGAAAATGATGTCATGGAGCATGTAGACACATATGGATGAACCTGAATTTGAGATTGCCGATGATTCATTTGCTACACGTAAAATGAAGAGGGTGCCAAAGAAAATTTTGATGGTAAGGCCAAAAATCTCACCAATGAGCAAGCCAATAATGATATGAAAAATATGACGGAAGGAATAGCCCATAGAAATATGGACAAGGGGCCACCATTTAGAGTTTTCTTGAGGATAAAAAGGATAAGGCATAGGAGGTTCAATGGCTAACTAAGGAGAAGGAAAAGGAAGAAAAGTACATAAATATTTTCCTTGACATGACAATCCATATTACAAGTGAAATCATGGAGGCACGCCCAAAGTTTGATAAAATAGATAAGGATATGTACCCTTCAGCCTTGCATTACTTACAATATTTGGTTCATACGCTACTACAAGAGAAGATGAGTGTGTAAGGGGTGACACAAGAGGAATTGGAAGCTAAAAAGGAAAATAATATCATATTATAACACAAAAATTATGAAGTATGAAGCCATGTGAAAAAAATGAAGGATGCATGTAAGAAGATAGGATGGGCCTTTGACCATTTTCAATACCTTGACCCCATACTCAATGCATATAATACGCAGAAGAGGTGGATTTTGTGAGTACACAAGTTGCAAAGAAGGAGGGAAGGCTTGGGCATGAAGAAATCTTAGTAGATATTGAGCAAAAGAGGGATTCCTTTAAGACAATTAAAGATGCATATGAAACAAGGCTTAAGGATATAGGGTCCCTCATAATGTGGAATATGGATGGCATGGAAGGAATAATATCAATCCTAGCTAGAGTGATAAGGGATCTGGAATAGAAGGGTGAAAACATGACCCCCGAGGAGATGATGGAGGTAGGCTGGGTTGGTCCCGGACACAATTACGAGGGGATCATAGAATGGGGTGAGTTGGAGAGAACCCTTAATAAAGAATTCCATGAACTTTTGCAGCTAATTGAGGAGTACGATGTTAATACACCACTGAAGATTATTTCATTATTTTTACCTTATTCTTTGTGTTCACATTATTTATTATTTCATGGATATTCTTTGGCTAAGTGTTACCAGGGATGACAACATACCTAGTGTGGGGTAATGTTGGTAAGAATAAAATGCTAAGGATTACATGGGAAAAATGAAGGAGTATGAATGTAAGGTAAAGGATGGTGCATATGAGGGTGAATGCAGATAAGAATAGGGTCACATGTGGGACTACACATATATGTAGAAAGGAAAAGGACTTAGCCATTTTGCTGATCATGAGATAAAAATAGGAAAAGTGGGATGGAGTGATGACCAATCAAGGAAATAAAACATGATGACTTGATGACAAAGAAAAGACTATTTTTGGAGAATGAACATGAAGATCAAGCACATGCAAGGATAGCTATTAATAAGATCAAAGAAATATATAAATATGATAGTCTATTAATAACAACTATTGTAAAAACATGCATGTAATCTATCTTGGGAGCACACCTATTATTAATAGAGTGCATGAGAAGTTAAGGAAAAGTACCCACCCCTATAAATACTTTTTGAATATATTTTTATTATGGATCGAGTATGTGGGTGTGTTATGTGTAGAGTTATGTTGCTCTAATGCCGATCTAGGGTATCTCGTTGCTTGTGTGCATGGTTCAAGTGTACTAGTATGATAATTGTTTATGTATTCAACTTCTATATGTATTAAATTATGTTAAGTAATGGATCAAAGTGGTTGGATAATGGTTATTGATGTATCTGAGTATGGTATTGTTACGATTCAATTGATCTTGATTTTTATTTAAACTTTCATGTTTCCTTATTACATGTGTTTCCAAAATTATGTGAATGGAGTGATTATTTATGAATGAATACTTGGTTTATCATCATCGAAATTATTCATGCTAACATCTTGATAAGAAAATACAAATGAGGGACCTGATAGCTACACGTAATTCGAGTGAGATTTCAATACATCCCGAATGAGGTGCCTGTGCGTGTAGCACTTAAGTGGAAATAAAATAATATAGACCATGCCATGTTGGAGGATGTGGCAATGTGTCAGGAGGATCATATTCATCAAACTAAGATATAACATTGAGAATAGATGGGAATTTTTTTGTGATGGTAAGGAGGAAATTTTCATAAGTCCCCATGTATTATAATAGAGCATCATCAGTAAGGAATGTATCTAATTCAAGCCAAGTGGGAGAAGTGAGATCACCAATAAGCTCAAGGTATAGTAGAGGAAGCTTATGAGTATGTGAAGTAGTGTAAACCTTAGAAGAATATGTGGCAAGAATAAAAGGAGTAGGTAGAGGGAGATATCTGATGCTAAGTTTGGTGGATTGCATGGGAATGGAAAGAGGATCTGTGAATACCTTTCCATATTTTCCTAATCTGGTGCCAGTGAAACTATAACAAAGCATATATTGATACCCAAGACCATACTTTGTGAAATTAGGAGGATATGTAGCAGAAGTAGGGGCTTTAGGTGAATGATCAATAGTGTTGCAAAAGGAAAATGAGGAGGGATCTACTAAGGCCTCATAGACCACACCTTGGTATAGGAATTTAAGATGCACATGAAGGGTTGAAGGGACCACATGTATGGCATGGATCTAAGGCCATTCGAGAAGAATATTAAAATAAATAATTTTAGGAATTACATGGCATGGGACTGAAACGTGCATGGTACAAAGAGTAATGGGAAGTGTGATTGTACCTAATTCCTTTTAAGGAATATTATCAAAGCAAATAATACAAATAGATGAAGAAGTCAAGAAGGCTTCGAAAGGTGAAAATTTTGAAGGAATGATAAATTACAAATTTTAAGATTGGATCCATTATCAACAAAATCTAATGTAACCCCTATATTGTGGATGTGAATTTGAATATAAAGGGGTATATCATTATCTAAGACAAATTGAGAAGACATTTTAGAAGATGTAAAGGTAATATGTAAGACTAAGATCGAATAAGGCTACGAGTGGTCAATCATGAGTTGGGGTTTACCAAATGATTTAATATAAATTTAATGAAATCTAATTTCAAAATAACTTACTATAAAAATGATATTCAAGTGATTATGTATAATAATATACAAACACTAAGCATTCAAAAATGTAAAACCCTAAGAAAATGAGAAAGGGACGATGACTTAGCCAATTTTGTGTGATCCGGGAGTGATCGGGATGGTGTATCTCGCTAGAACAGTTAGGAACAATGTCATAATAAATTGATGAAGATTCATAATTACATAAATATGTAAGACAAAAGCACTCATAGGAGGACATGAGCATCCCAGAACTAGTGATTGATATGGGTGCTAGTGTTTGCTTATATTTGTAGGTTATTACTTTTTCTGGGGTCAAAAGGTATTTGCTCCAATATTTAATTTATTACTCCAAATTTGATATTAGGGTTATGATCACACTTGTAACCTATAAAAAAAATGAATAGGTGCTCATACCCATAAACCACATCAAATCTAAAAAAAAATGCATAATGGGGAGTCGGAATGACCCTGAAGGTCACCCAAAGAGTGAACTTATCATCAAGTGCTGCACTAGATATTAGACTTAATGGAGTTATTTATGTGTGTGTGTATCCATGCCCTAGGTTGCCCTTGTGCAAGTTGCACGATGATAGCGGACTAGAACTAGATTGTTCCAAGTATGTAAAATGCATGTGATGGAATAGAATGAACTCCCCCTATGCTATGTATACGATCAATGAACCCCTCTTTCCTTATATGAATGTGATATATGTATGCTTTATATAGCTCTTGTGCCTTTATACAAGCTTAGGTGGTGATAGATAATGCTTATAGTGCTTGGCCCTTGATTTAGAAGAAGTAACTAAGTATATATATATATATATATATATATATATATGATTCCTTGTTTAAATTTCATAATTGATAACTAAAAGACCAAACCAAAGTGTTAAAATGTGACCAAGAAATGAAAATGACCCAAAAGAGTAAGATTAAGGAAGAGAGGGACATGGGTGCCTAGAAGGGGTAGGAGCACTGGGTGCTTTTGTCTTAAATAGCCACCAATATCCGAGACCATCAAAAGATAAATATGTTAAGTGTCGAAAGAGTCAGTAAGATATATAGGGCCGAGTAAAAAGTGTAATAGATACAAAAACAAAAATGAAAAAAGAAGTTTTCAATCACTATTTTTCTTACTTAGGAATCATGTATACATTAGTATGTTTTAGGACCTACAAATGTACCCAAGTTCATATATTTTTGTCTACAATATCTCCTAATATCATTATAAGTAATGATAATGATTTTTTCTAAAAGACCGAGGATAATCATTAGAATGACCTTCCTAACAAATTCTCGACAACAAACCAGAGCATGTTTAGTTCTACTAGAACGTACATGAGGGAATACCATAGTTAAACCATACTCCATAGCCATTTATATTTGTGATCTAGTGTAATAAATAATATAACCCTCCCATACATGTCACTCCATATTTCATATAAACATATCTTGAGTTACACCTTTTTCCATAAGTAATTTAAAACAAGACATCTATATCTCCATAATAATCAACTTGGGAAAAATATTATAGAACACAAACAACATTAGCCTTTTTGGATGTATTTTAGCATCCATTTAAATTAATACTATAAGGATCCTAATCCTATTCTGAATCCCCAAACAAAACAAACAAACCTTGAATATAAATAAAAGCAATCCTAACCTTCCTATACATCCCATACCATCCAAGGATTCATTATTACAATAATCTTAAGCTATGTTTGTAATCACATACATAAGACTATAAATGCCTGTAATAGTTTCCATATATGTATTTCAGATTTACATGTTTTCCTATTTGACTTTACTTTATGTAGTGTTTGTAACAAAAAACCGAATAATATATAATTATGTATTATTAATAAATCATAAAGGCATATGTATTTCATAATTTTAGATACTATATCTGCTCTTAAGTTTGGTTGGAAAGAAAAGTTTACTTCATATATTTAATTCATAACCTATAAACGTTCTCCACATAAACTTGTCATACTAGGTGCATAAATTTAATAGTCTTATTATCTTGATTATGTTCATATTTTTAAGTCTGACCTAGATGATATTTTCATTCTTCCCCAAAATAGTAATCTAATTTTATAACTTTTGAGGTTAAGATAAGGTTTACGGCCTCTCTATAACATTTTTTCCCATCAACTCCACAAGAGCCAATTACTACTTTTACTACTAGAAGTGTAATAATTCCTTTCCTATGTTTAATAATAAGAATAATAATAATTATTTCTATTACCTTATCTATTTATCTATAGTTTATCTCTCATATTTATAAGATCCATCATATGACTTAAAAGATAATATATAATAACCATAAATCTCTCTAGTTGTTATATCTCTTATAAGGGTCAAAGTGTGGCTTGGTAAGTTCCAATCATGTAACCATGAATACTATTTTTCATCGATTTAATTGTTTATCTCCGTAGACACCTAATTCTCTCCACCCTATTAATCATTTAATTCCTCACCCCATCAATTTCCCACAAAAATTCATGAATTATTCATTGAAATTAATCATTTAATTAACCCCTCATTATAACTTAATAAAATTCTCCATACCACCTTTCCACATCATCTTCCACATCATCTTCTAGATTACCTCCATGTCACCTTCCATATCACTTTCCACATCAATTTTCCACTATCCCCACCATTAGAATAAAATATTTTAATTTATCCTCATGACCCCCACCATCAAAATAAAATATTCTAATTTATCCTCATGTCCCCCACCATTATAATAAAATATTCCCAATATCCCCATGATCAAATAAAACAATGGGTCAATTTTTCCATTAGTCCCCCACTTTCAAAGTGCTTGTACTATTCATGCACTATTCAACACTATTCACCCATTATCTTAAAATCATGATTAATTAACCTCTCTTAATTAATCCCATTTCGAAAACCTATAAATACATCCTCTTTACCCCTCCTAAAACATGAAGGAACTAAGTGAGTGCCTTCATTATGCCCTTTTGGATTTCTAATCCCTTTGTGTTGGAGTATCCATTTTGAGTGCTCATTATGTCTTTACGATCCTTAAGTTTCATCATGCTTAAATTCCACCCTCCATTTGGTAAGATTAAAGAAACACTTTTGGATTGATCGACATGGAGGCATACTTGTTGGGGCACCTACATCCTCTCCATCCATTGGCACATCCACATCAATATCCTGATATGAGGTGTATAATGGAAGCTGGTAAGTAGTGATAGTTTGTAAATGAAGGTAATTCTATTGTTATGATGCTAAATTTTATTATTCACATTCTAGCACACCCAATGGGACAAATCCTCTCGTCTGTTAATGTTTATATATTTTGCAGATTTCTTGTTGATCACGTGTGTTCACGAGTCCCGCACAAGATTATGGAGTCTTGTGATGACTCTTAAAGATAAATTTTTATGTGTGTTTTTTCTTTCTTTACCTTATATACCTTGTTCTCACACCCTATAATCTCATAACATGGTGGCTATCCCACATACACTTTTTATTTTAGTATGCCATTTAAGAAACATTATTTGAAATCCATTTGATATACCTTCCACTTGTGATGAGTAGTTATAACAATGATTATTCTCATGATTTCTAGCCTTAATACTAGAGAAAAATCTCATTGTAATCATGTATAGGTCTTTGCTTGTATCCTTTTAATGAATAACCTTGCCTTATGTCTCTATATTTCCTTCAGGAGTGTTTTTGTTTTAGACAACCACTTGACTCCAAAGAATTCCTTTCCTACTTGAAGGTACACCAAATCCCATATTCAATTCTTCTTTATTTCATACATTTCTTCACACCACTTTCCATCCTTAATGGATTCCTCAAAATAAATATGATCAAGTGCCAAAAATAAAGAAAATTTGATTATTTCTTCTTTGATTTCATCATTTCTTGACTACTCAAAGACCTCTTGTACACTCCTTGTTTTGACTTGGTACTTATTTGATTCAGAAGATGATGAAGATACTATTATCACTAAAAATAACACCCTCTGATTTACATGAATTTATGGATAAGAAATCAATGTTTTTGGGTAACATGGGATTGTCTCTCAAGTTGTGGGACTTGCTAATCGGCTAAAAACCTCTAGAGAATTTTGGTTCCTCTACCTATTCCTAATGCTAAACTACTCATAATGATAGAAATGTAACTATGTAATCATAGTATAATAATCCAACGGACGAGGGAGAGGAAAATACATGAAAATGGAAATCCTAAGATAAAGGGATGTGATATAACCAATAAAAGAGGTGGAGATACTCTAATGAGTGAAAATGGAGAGTGAAAATGAAGAAGGAGAAGTCGATAGAAGTGACACAAACCCAATAATTCATTCACCATATATTCTCCATGAAATACAAAAAAATGAACCTGCAAGTGAGAAATATATGCATAAAATACCACAAAAATGATGGAGAGGTAAGGAAATGCAATAAAACATAAGTTAGGGTTCCAAAACACCAAAAACACTAATTTTTATTACTTTCAAAGTATGCATAGACCATTACATGTGAAGAAGAAGGCACAAAAACACTTTCCAAGCCTAAATGAAGGCTTATAACTCACAACTAATCAGAATCAATTTTTATAGAGTTTCTTTACATTTTAAAACATCTCTCCCAAAAATGAGAGTTTTTTTACAATATATAGAAGAATGAGAGAGAGAAGAGGGAAAATTGAATTTCTTCCTCCACCCACCAACAAGATGCATTAAATGTCTAAAAGGAGTATGGGTAGCCTACCAAGGCCATTCCTCCATGATTTATTTCTTGTGGAAGAAGAAATAGGCACCATACCTCATTAAATATGGTTGTTAAACAATCTGGAACTACATCTTTAAATGCTAGGAAAATTTCCTTATTTTTAAATTTTTTTCTACCTACCCTAACCTAATCAAGATTTTTAATTTTCATGATAAAGAGGATGAAAAGAAATTTCCAAAGGTACAAAATTTGTCAAATTTAGACAACCCGGGTGAAATATGCATCCATACAGATCTAGGGGTACCCACGAGGAACACGGGTTCTATGTGGGAATGAAAAGTCCACATTTAATCAATTTTTTCCCTTCATAGTGTAGGTGGTTTCAATGTGTGGAGAACTTGATGAAATGAGGAATATTTCCACATGTTCCTTAAAGTTCTATAATGTATGCAAGGTTCATGGTTTTATTTTGAGTCTCGATATCCAAGGACGAGGTAGAACTAAGGAAATGTTCAACCCATTTCTTCTTCCCGCATCCACTTCTTTTCCTACATTCCATTATCTCCCCTTCGCTTGGTTCTCCTATAACCATAACCTCATGTAACACGCTTCCTTGACTTCTCTTTTTCATCGGGATGACCTTAAGTGAGTTGAATCGATCCCTATGAAGAACTTGTTCCTCCTTCACATGGATCTCCCATATCACTCCATCTCCGCAACTATTAACTCTTCCCAAAGTGCTCCCTCATTCGTATGTCACTCGAATTCCATCATGGAGAAATATTGACCCTATGGAACTAGTTCCATGTTTCCTCATTCCAACCACACTTAGTTATTTTGACTCTCTTAAAACCTAGAACATTCTCCTCGTGCATCTCTTTCTCCTTTGTTGCGGCTCAAAAGGAAATACAAAGAACCAATATCCCACCAGAACTAGTTCCTCAGTTCCACCCATGACCCACATTTCCAAAATACACTGCATTTTTCCAATTTTTTTACAAACACTAGACCCTTGCAGAGAACTCTTTCCACTTTGGGAACTATTTCTCCCGAACTCAAAACCCACAATACACTATCTAAGTCTATTTTTCTAAAATTTCCTTAGTTTTTGGCTAAGTATGGAATTAAGGAATTATGCAAAGAGGAGAAAATTTTCTTGAAACAAATGTAAGCTCCCTAAACATGAAACTTACTTATTTTCTCCAGTTTCTTCATCAAGGTTCCATCAAATTACCGAAGTCCAAAGATGTTAAGTCACCAATTTGTAGGGGGTACAAAATTGGATAACAGTTTAGTGACTCACGGGGTGATATTACTTCTCGATTGAAAAGATCAATGGCCTTGAAGCATCCATTATGCATGGAGTCAACCTGATAATTTGAATTTTAAGAACTCACCCATGAATCCACCCGAATTAGTGCCTGGACTTAGATCTGGTTTGTCATTTCTTGAATTTACCATTCTCATTATAAATTTTTTCTAAATTAAGTTTTATGGGTGTGGAAAATTGTTTGGAGATTGAAATTTCAACATTTTTTCCTAAAATCATGAAGAAAATGAAAAAAACAACCCCAATATTGAATAAATGTCATCATGATGTGAATTATTGCAATCGATATGTTGGATTTGAATGAATGAATTCTAAAAACTGCCCTAAAATTTTATTTTAGTTTCTCTACATATGATTTTCTGAGATGTTTGCAACTAATCTTTGAAATGTTGACATTATTCCTAACTCTTACTCCCTCTAGAATCCCCCATTGAACACTTCTCTACCTAAAATAGATTGTGCAACTACAACAAGGGAACAAAAACTATGTACAAATGTGAAAATCATACATGTTCTACTTGGTAACATGTAGAGTGTGCATAAGCTCTTTGTTTTTCTAGAAATAAACCTACACTAACCTATTTTAACAAGAGGAAAAGGAAACACAAACAAATCATGCAACATATAGGGATAAATAGCTTCCTTTCCTCACACATTTAGACTATGTGTTTGATTTAGAAATGGACATGGTCCTTAATGAGATTGGAAAACTATCTTAAAGATGAATTTCTACCTCAGTCCATAGGGTATCAACTAGAAAAAAAATAATACCTCATTTATTTACTCGCATTTGGATTTTGGAGGCAATCAGAATCGACCTTTAGTGTATTGACGCTCATCCTCATGCTCAAGTGAGTATGACCAGTAGAATCTCCTCCTTTGGTTATAAACTAAACAAATACTTGATTAGGAAAGTTTTGATCCTGTTGTTTTCCCATATATTTTAAATTCAATCCCACATGTAGGATCATCATGCAAAATCTCCGCTTGAAGATGGTTATTTGTAGGCTTCTTTGAACTTTTTGGTGCTTCTACAAAAACCTCTACCTCTTCCATGATGACTTTTGATTTTGCAAATGGTTCATCATGGATCTCCTTTTTGTCATCTATGGAGTTTGAAAGATCAAACTCATATGTTTCTTCCTCATGAGGAATGATCTTGGTAGTAGGATTTTCTTTGGTGCTTTCCTCCATGGAAATTTCATCAATAAAATCATATTTAACAAAGGATGAAGAGGAAAAAAGGCTTACAATTTCATCATCAAAAGAAAGAAAGATGATTTCAATAATATCCTCCTTATTCAAGACCTCTAAAACTAATTTTTTTCTCCTCTAATTTTGATTCTTGTGAAGACAAACCAACAACCCCTAAGAATATGGTGTCATCATGCACACTACATTCAGAGCATAAAGATTGTTCATCATCTCCCTATCGTGCTTTATATTCTGTAAAATTAGCCTCTACCTTGTGTTATTCAGTCCCAACATCTGTTGAATTATTAACTAGTGTGGAACTTGATAGGTTTCAAATTTTCAAACTTAATCCCTTAATTTTTTTATAAGTTCTTCTCTCGCTAGGTTTATCAATTTTCTCGCCATCCTTGACTGATTTTTTGATTTGTTTCTTCCCAAAATGTATTTGGGAATGAAATTGGATGGGTGGGCTAGGTTTCAACACAAATTTTAAATGTTTTTATTGAATGGGAAGGTGTGATTTCTTCTTGTGGTGGAGAGGGAATGACGGGATAATCTTTAAGAAAGCTAGGAATTTTAACCTTGGGCTTAGGTGGTTTTGGCTGCTATGAAATGGGCATTAGAACATCCCATTAACAAGGTTCCTCAACATTAACTTCATTAGATTCTAATAACTATAATGATGAAATTAAATTAACCATTTGAATGAAAGACTCACTCATTACCTCAAGCCTTTGTTGTGGGATAAACCAACTAGGTATAGGACCTCCCCATTGATAGGGCTACCTAAAACTAGGTTTTCTAGCTTGCAATATTTGTAGTTGCTCCTTAAAAACTTGGAATATGTGCTCTATTATTTGAAATATAGCTTGAAAATATTCATTAGGTGAAGAATGGCCTCTAAAGGCTGTATACTCTTGCTCCTGAATAGCTCCATGGTTTGATGAATGACCACACTAATTTACATTTGGCTCATAGGAATATGCATTTTCAATCTGATTTTGTTCATAAAACTGATCTAGAGGTGTGTTATAACATCTTGAAGAATAATTTTGGAAGGATGGAGATGGATATGAATGGCAATACTACTGAAAGTGTGGAATCCTTTGAGGAAAAGAAGTCATGATTGCACAACTTCATGGGAAAGAAAAATAAAATGACTGAAAGAAAGGGAACAATATTCTAATTAAGACAATGGGTTGATTAGACCAAAGAAGTTGCCATATGTTCTTAGAAATTACCTTTAAAGGATAAATATCTCGCCAAGAACACATCTAACTTGGTAGGATGGAAATGTACACCAGGATGTTGTAATGGAACACCTGCAAAATTATGACTTCAAAGTGGTCCCACTAGGTGCACTAAAATTGTTATCACCAAAAACATCACCCTCTGATTTGCATGAATGTATGGATGAGAAATCATTTTTTTGGTAACATGGGATTTTCTCTCATGTTGTGGGACTTACTACTTGAGACAAACCTCTAGAGAAGGATGGCTCCTTTATTTATTCCTAATGCTAAACTACTCCTACTACTGGAAATGTAACTATCTAAACCTATTCTAATAATCTAGGGGACCAAGGAGAGAGGAAAATGCATGAAAATGGAAATCCTAAGCTAAAGGGAGGTGATAGCACCAAGAAAAAGGGTGAAAATACTCTAATGAGGGAAAAGGGAGAGAAAATGGAGAGGCTACACAAAAGTGACATAGACCCAAGACTTCATTCACCATCTATTCTCCATGAAACATAATAAAATGAACCTGCAAGTGAGAAATACATGCACAAAATACCACAACAAGAATGGAGAGGAAAGGAAATGCAATAAAACACAAGTTAGGGTTGAGAAAACACCACAAAACACTAATTTTTATTACTTTCAAAGTATGCACAAACCATTACATGTGAAGAAGAAGGAACAAAAACACTTTCCAAGTCCAAATGAAGGCTTACAACTCATAACTACTCATAATTTTTTTGACAGAGTTTCTTTACATTTTAGAACATCCCTCCTCACAAATGAAATGTTTTTACAATATATAGAAGAACGAGAGAGAAGAGGAAAAATCAAATTTCTGCCTCCACCCACAAAAATATGCATTAAATGTCTTAAAAAGAGTATGGGTAGCCTTCCAATGCCATTCCTCCATGATGTCTTGCTTGTGGAAGAAGAAATGGGCACCATACCTCATTAAATCCATTTTTGGGTAGTATAGAACTACATCTTTAAATGCTGGGAATGTTTCCCTCTTTTTCTTTTTTTCCACATACCCTCACTTAACTCAAGATTTTTAGTTGTTATGATAAAGAGGATGAAAAAATATTTCCAACAGAGTGAATATGTAAAATTTGGACAACCTCGGGTGAAATATACATCCATGTGGATCCAGGGGCACCCGGAGGAACAATGATTCTTTATGCGAATGAACAATCCGCATTAAATCAATTTTTTCCCTTCATAGTGCGGGTGGTTCAGGTGTGTGGAGAACTTGAGGAAATAAGGAAGAGTTCCACATGTTCCTTAAAGTTCCGCAATGTCCTCAAGGGTCATGGATTTTGTTTAAGTCGAGATATCCAGTGTCACGGTGGAACTAAAAACTATTCCACTGGCATTTTTTTCCTAAGCAGCACCATACCTCATTAAATCCATTTTTGGGTAGTATAGAATCGCATCTTTAAATGCAGGAATGTTTCCCTCTTTTTTTTTTTTTTCCACATACCCTCACTTAACTCAAGATTTTTAGTTGTTATGATAAAGAGGATGAAAAAATATTTCCAATAGTAGTGAATATGTAAAATTTGGACAACCTCGGTGAAATATACATCCATGTGGATCCAGGGCACCCAGAGGAACACTGATTCTTTATGCGAATGAACAATCCACATTAAATCAATTTTTTCCCTTCATAGTGCGGGTGGTTTAGGTGTGTGGAGAACTTGAGGAAATAAGGAAGAGTTCCACATGTTCCTTAAAGTTCCGCAATGTCCTCAAGGGTCATGGATTTTGTTTGAGTCGATATCCAGGTCCACGGTGGAACTAAAAACTATTCCACTGGGCATTTTTTTCCCAAGCATCCACTATTTCACTTGTAATCCACTATCTCCCCACCTTTTGGTTCTCCCATGACCCTAACCTCTTACAACATGCTTCTTTTACTTTTATTTGTTCATTATTTTGGCCTTAAGTGTGGGGAACCGATCCCCACAAGGAACTTGTTCCTCCTTTGTATTGTTCTCCCACATCACTCCATCTCGAAACTCTTAACTCTTCTCGACACTCTATCCTTCATTTTTCAGCTTGGTTTCCATTATGGGGAACTCTCACCCCGTGGACCTAGTTCCATGTTTCCTCATTCCACCTACACTTGGTTCTTTCGACTCCCCAAAATCCACAATGTTCTCCCCATGCACATCTTTCTTCTTCATTACGGATCGAAAGGAAATGTAGAGAACCAATTACCCACCGTAACTAGTCCCTCCTTTAAACATGAAACCCACATTTCTGAAATACATTGAATTTTTCCATTTTTTTTGTTTTTTATAGACAATAGACCCTTTCGGAGAACTCTTACCCATGGGGAACTGTTCCTCCTAAACTCAAAAAACCCACAATACGCTATGCAAGTCTTCTTTTCTCAAATTTTCTTTGTTTTTTGGCCAAGTATAAAACTAAGGAATTATGAAAAGAGGAGAAAAGTGTTCTAAAAAAATGAAAATTCCCCAAAAATGAAAATTACTTGTTTTCTATAATTTCTTCATCAAACCCCCATCAAATTTCTCAAGTCTAAAGATGTCAAGTTAACCAATTTTTAGGGGGTGCAAAATTGGATAACATAAACCTCATGTTCTATTGATTTTATAGCTTGTTGGCTACTGCCACTTGATGATTCACCCATTTGTGAGATAGGGGTCCACATTTGTGTATTGTTAACTCTACAATTTGTTGTTTCAACTTAAATAAAAGGAGTATTTTCCTTTGTTTGTGATTGTTACACTTCTTGTACATCTACCTAAGATGATTCCTTAATGGATTAAACATCCCTTCTGATTATGAGGTCATTTGTGATTGAATTGTACTATCTATAATATTGAGATTGTTCACTATACCTGATGAAGATACATTTTTATCCTATGTTATCCCACTTTGATATTATTTAATTCAACACAAGTGTGTATGCTACACAATGAAAAACTATTACATTCTCAACAATTGGATTTATTCCACTTTGTGCCACTCGAGGCATCATGTTCCATGTACTCTTTGTAAGACACCTAATCAATAAATATATTTTTGTTCTAACTACTTTTGAAAACCCTCTTGCTTTCATCATGCTTCTTGTCATCTCTTGAATAGTTCAATTTTTCCTCTCAGATACACCATTTTTATTTTTGTATACCACGTTGTAGATTATTTCTTGATCATGTGCTCCTTGCAAAATATTAAAAATTATTTAATATGTACTCTCCCCTCTCTTTATTCTCATTGTCTTTATATAATGACCTGTAACACCTTTGACAAACTGTTATATTTCTCTTTTGCATTGCAAGCGTTGGCATGTGATTTTCTTGAATGAGGTGTGTTCCCTTGATTGTTGAAAATCATGCTTGTTATGGATAAATCATTTCTACTCTTGGATTCATTAGACTGAAATGATATGGCTTGTAAGAATCCATTTTCACTTCTTGTAGGTGAGTTGCAATCTGGTTTTGAGGGTTTCAAACTTATCTCTTTTAACTGACTCATCCTTGGATCAATTCCAGTGATCTAAGGAATGTTTTAAATATCTGTACCATACTGAATGGTAAATTGACATTCATAAGCTTCAGAGACATACCAAGCTGAAATTTTTATGTTACAAATTCTTTGGTCTTGTAAGATCATGCCTGCATTCAGTTGTATGTTTGTGCTTGGATCTTTGGGATTGACCTCTTTAGGACATTTAATGGCGTAAGCGAAATGAATCCTACTTCATGACTATGAAGGGAATCTAAATCCTAAACCTAAGGGATTATCCTAACGATATTCTAAACTAAGGTAAATGTACCTACTTCCTAGCTATGTCTACTTATTTGGGTTACAATCTAACCTAAGCTTCATATTCTATTTTTTTGGGATGTCGTCCTAACCTAAGTTGTTGTGCTAAATGGAATAAGGGAGAAATAACTAAGGTAATGCTAGGCTATTTTTAACCTATTACCTAATACTATTTGGTTGTGATTTTGATCTAACCTAAGGTGGCAATTATTTATGAATTGATTTTGATTAAACCTAAGGTTATAACCTAAGTTAGGGAAATCTAACCTAAACTATTGAAAGGGAACCTAAGGTCGCATGGCATGGGGTGACAGTTCCAAAGGAATTTATTTGATTTGATTTGTTTAAATAAATGGGAAGTACTACCAGTTTTGGCAGAGGCAAGTAAACTTAGTGGAAGCATATGTGGAGTCTTCACTAAAGTTGGAAATGCATGCTAAAATAGAAATAGCATTTGCCAGTTTTAGGAGGCGGTGGAAAGGAGAGATAGGTGGGAGATTGGGGAGTAATGGCATTAATGAACCTCAAATTTTGTGTGCAAACCGTCTTGGAAACAAGGAAGGTGGATTTTTTGGAGGTTGTTTGGTCTTGCATGCCTTGTGATTTTTATCTCTGCATGGAGCTATCTGGTTCTTCAACCGTAAGTTTCACTTTTACTTTGAGGCTATTTTTGGTTTCTCTGGTCTATTTTTGATCCAAGGAAAGTATATGAGGCATTAGAGAGAAATATGTTTGGTTGTTGATCTTTCGTGGAGGAGAAAAAGAGTTGGTAGCTCGGTGGAAGTCTTATTTGAATTGGTAGAAGAAATATCAGAATGATAGGCTCTACCCATTAAGATTTCTTGTTTTTTCTAAATGTTTCATTAAAAAAATTATGCTCTCATGAGATAAATGGTTGCATGTTTTGTCTGTTTATTTAATTTCTTGGTTGTGAGAATATTTTTGATTTTTGGATATGAATCCATTGCACAATAATGATAGTCTTTGGATGTTCTCTCTCTCTCGCTCTAGTTCAATGGTAATATGCATGTGGAACTCATATTTGAGGCTTGTGTTGTTCTAAATTTATGTTCAAGCTTTGTGTTTTGTTTTGAACTTGTATTCGTGGCTTGTGTTTTTATGAACTTGTGTTTGAAGCTTTGTTTTTTGTTCTGAACTTGTATTCATGGCTTGTGTTGTTCTAAACTTTTGCTTGAAGCTTTGTGTGATTTTAATTCATATTTGAGACTATTTGCTTGAAAAGATCTTGAGATAATAGTTTTTGTTTGAGTTAATCGATGACCTCTTGTGAGATCTTCTCCTTGATGCTTCTTGAGTTTGGAATGGTTGTGGTACTTTTGTCCCAGAATGTACCATTTTCTTTGAACTTGTAATGGCATGTAAATATGGGAGGATATTCTTGTCTCCTCTGTTATGAGAAACCCACATTTGGTTGAAAGTCTTGACTTCTTTGTTAGAAGGAAGCTGGACCTTTTAGGGAAATGTATCTGGTTCAATACTGTACAGTTACTTACTCCTTGGTTTGAATAAGAGCTCATTGAAATAGTCGATAATGGGTTTTTTGAAGTTTATGGAAATGTAGTGTCCATACTTCTTCTAGTGTTAGTTAGTTGATTGGAACAATTACCTTTCTGCTCAATCTTTACGTACTAGATGGAGCTATGAAATTCATTTTTTTGTTATTTCGTTTCAATCAATTTTAAGGGTAATGTTGAGACCTTGCTTGACTTAAACACGTGTTGGGTTTTCTTACTCTGTTTTAGATCCTTTTTAATGTATGAGTGTTGGGAAGGATTTATTACCTCTGGTTAGGGATTGTTTTGTATAATTTTTTTCTTCTTTGGGATCATGAACTATATGTATATTTAGTATGGAGCTATGTAAGACCTTGGAGTTGGGATTTCGTTTCTATTGAGCTCACAAGATTATAGAAACTTGCTTAGCTTAATACCGGTGTTGAGTTTTAGTACTCTCTTATTGATTCATTTGAATGAATTTTTGGGTCTTTAAAAGGATAAAATAATGGATTTCTCTTGTGGACAATATTTTTTTTGTCCAAGATTTTGTTCTTTAGCCTTGGGACTGTACTATGTACTCTTTTCTATTCAAACTTGTGTTTAAATAAAGTGGAATAGATGAACCAGGTTAGTATTGATTTTGTTGTCCAATAAAGTTTGAATTCTTAGGGGAAACTAGAAGTGTTGTTGTCTATAAACTGTGGGTTTGGTTTTGTATTCTCATTTGTGAACTAGAAAAAGAACTTCGAGTTTGAAATGGAATTTGGAATTCAATTGATAACACTATGGTGAATGAATTCTTGATAGGATATTTTCTATTTGAATTTCCTATAATTTTTGTTAAGTTGATTTGATCAAACTTCTCTCGAATCTCGACTTTCTTCTTGGTTGTAAAGTGATTATTCTCTTAGGCCTATTTGACTTCTTGGGTTTGGATTTTCTATCCTTTCTGTCTTGTAGGAAATAGTGGGAAACCACTCTTCTGAGACAAAAATTTCTTGTGGATTGTTTAGTCTATTTTGTACTAAGTCGATTGTAGTCTTGGTGTGGAAAGTGATCAGTTGAGTTTGTTCTTGAAGGGAAAACGTAATCATGTTAGACTCGATTACTTTGTTTGACTAAGTCATGCTCCATTGGATTTTTTTATTGGAAGGACTCCTCTTTTAGCACTCTAGCATGTTATGAATCTTCCCTAGATGGACACAGGAAGAGACTATCCTTGTGTAAGTCTTGCCTTGATTTTGGAACGAATGGTTTCAGATCTATGGATGATATCTTCTATAATGTAGAATTTATTTAAGGCTTGCAAGTAGACTGTTTTGATTCTCTATCCCTTCTTAGATTGATTTGGGATTCTTGTTTTAGATGTTGTCTCTTTAATGTTGAATCCTTATATTGGTTTCCTTGAACTGAAGCAGTTATGTGGGTAATCAGTTGAGTACTTTTTGAACCTATTTCTATCTTTCAGATGATTAGTGAATGGTGGATAGTATGTATTGATTCTTCTTCTTTTTGTTTAAGTTGTGGGATGAATCATTCTAAATATGTACTATGCTGAAGGTAACTCTTTTTGTACATAGTAAAGATAAATTTTGTATTTCAATTCAGAAAGAATTATGAAATAATTAGATGACAAGAGTTGTTGGTTGTTTAAAAAGTAATTGATTGGATCAATTAAACTATATGTTATAATGCAGTTGTTGCTGATTATATTACACTCTTTTATTAAAAGTAAATTTAGACTTGCTATTGTACTTATTTTCTCGTTGTTATTACTTATACTTATTTGTATGATACTTATTGTTTGTTTCATTAAAGCAGAGTTGTTTTAATGGAATAATTAGTGGAATGCAATTCATTTTAATGCTTAGTGCTTATCATGCTTAGTTCAATGAACTGAATCATGCTTGTAATTTTGCAGATGGAATTTGTAAGTGATAAAAAGGAATTTTTTTATGATGTATTAGCTTATTTAAGTCTGTATCTTTTGTAAAGAATTTTGATTCATTTTTGAGTTGAATTGAAAAATAAAAGTGATGTTATTTTATGACCTTTATGATGGTTGACATGTAGTATGCTTGAAATGCATAGTCTTGTAAAGTGTATATTTTATCTTGATGAATTTGAAGGGGTTGGAGACTGACTCCAATTTGTTGTGTAAATTCTCTTGTACTTTATATGAAGGAAATAGTAATGATATCTTGTTGATATTATTTATATCTATTTGTGTACTTTTATTGTTATCGATTAATAAGATGGATTAAGGGGATAATACAATCTCCCTTACTATAGTGAAACTTATTAAGTTGTAAAAGATGTTGATATCTATCTAAACAACTATAGTTTAATAATGAAATATGTATTGGATATACAATTAAACTATATGAGGGATGAATGATAAGAAGGTTATATAAACCCTAACATCTAACCATGAGGAGGAAGATACTTCCTCTCTCAAAAGAATGAAAGATAAAAGGAATGGTGGTTATGATCTTTAATCCTTGTGCTTTGTTTATAAAAAGTAAACACTAGCTAAATCTAGGTGGATGATACACCTTCTTTGGACAGCTAGGTTGCATTAAAAATTAACCATTTGATGTTTGCTGCCCTGTTTTGGGATAACTGCTTGTTATGCCATGTTAATGAACATCAATGCAAACATGAGTTAATGAAGTTCTCAATATCAAATCAGATTAATTATGGATAAAGAACTTAATGAATGTTGGAATTAGGGTTAGGCATGGTTGCTGCAATCTGAATCTTAATCCAATTTAATTATGAATAAATGACCACTAAGGGGTATGTACATTGTGATGAATCAGTTCTAACAGATGTTGGCACATGCCAACTATAGGAATGTACCTTCGAGAAGACCAAGGACTTCTTGAGGATACAGTGTTGCAGTTGACATGTGGCAACACCATACCGTATTTGTTCATCTAGATCTACACACATTTAGAATTGAACTTAGTTTCTCTCTAGGTCAAGTTAGTATTATGTTTAGAATAGGGAGTATCTTTCTATGACTCGGGTACCTTGGCACATTCAATTGACTTAGGTTGATCGAGTATGCCCATATACCCTAAGTCATCGTGAGTATATTCCTATAACAAATTATGTTGCTAACTTGGGCTAGGGTCAAACCTTGGGAAAGTGGACTGATAGAAGTCAGTAAAGACCATTCTAGATAATAGAAGAGTGAGGTGAAGGACATATTATGAATTGACGAGTATGCCATCTAGGAATAGTAACATGAATAGTATGTTGAAAATCTTTGGCCAAAGTATCACAAGTTGCTGGTTGCGTTGTCTTATGTCACCTAGTTTAAAGAAATGTGATGTCAAATGAATATTGGTAACAAATATTCAGATAGGTTCTTTAAAAAAATCACTCAGTACCTGGAATAGGGTAGGAAAACCAAGTATATGTAGTATACATAAAGTATTTTATACTTTAAGACAAACATGAGAGATCGGTTGGTAACCGAGTCATGGAATGAGAGATTGGTAAATTACCGAGTCATTACAGCTGCATATGGTTATCTGTTATGAGATTGATTGGCATGGAATGTGTTTTCTAAATGATGTTTTATTTAGAACAGAGAACATTGTGTTAAAAAAAATCCCTTGTTTCTAAAGTCTTAAAATGGGAATGTTACATGACCATTATTCTTCTCAACCATGACCTTAAAGTGTCCGAGTACTTTAAATGACTCTAATTTGTGTTTTTAAAATATACCCACATCCTTCTACTGAAGTCACCTATGAATGTAATAAAATATTCACTCTTAGAAAATGAGCAAGTCTTCGTGGGACCATAAAGGTATGAATGTATCATCTTAAGAGGTGATAATGCTCTCCAAGATTTACATGAAGAACATAATTATCTCTATTATTTTAATTATAATCATTCAAATCATTATTTCAAATTTTATAAAATCTTCATATTAGGATGAATATATAAAATCAATTTGTAATAGTGACAATGAGGCATGATTTTGTAGAAATTAGATGAAACCTTAATCTCTTAATGAAAAACATGAATAATAAATGTGAATATGGAATTATTATTCTTATTCTTATTATTCTTAAAATTATTATAATATTACTAAATTTTTACAAGGTCCTCAAACATATTCCATTGAACCTAGAATGTCTAAAAACCATAGGAACACTTGTAAAGAGGTCTACTTTTTGTGATTGAAATTTTAACTCCCTTTTATGCCCCACTGTCATTTAGTTTTAACTTTAATTTGTGGACTAAAAAATTGATTAATTGATTTTGATTTTTTAATCCCTTCGTAGTGCATATTTATTAGTTTTTGAGGTTGGTCTGATCCATTAAGGTCAAAAAAGCATTCACATTTCAAGCACCTTTTATTCTTTGTCAATTTCCTACCGAGATCTCTTGAGTTATACCGCCTTCTATCCGAGATGCACCAAGCTCCACCCCTACACACTGAGCTCCTCATCATTGTACTCTTACCAAGATTTATTTTAGATATACCAAGATATAATCTTTTAGGAACAAAATTATGCTCTCATTACTATCACATTGCACCTCTAATATGTTTTTATATACATGATTCCTAAATGTGAAGATTAGATACCGGTGACACCTCTCATAGTCCTTCTATTGCTTTCAATTGACTTTGATTGTGACTTTGTCTTATACTTATTGTATTTATGATTTTTGTTGAGTAAAAAGGATCCATGTTCCCTTATTTTGTATAATTTCTATTTCTTTTCCGTGGAACGATACCACCAAGTAAGGATACTAAGACTGGGCATTAGTATCCCTTCCGGGCACTTTTGTCCATTCTATCTTATTTTTTATAATTACCACTTAGTGCTTAATTTTGGGTCTTTTCTAATTCATATCTTGTTTTTGGTTCAGCCTTTGGTGTTAGTAAGTATCAAAATTCAAACAAATAAATCATATATACACAAATTGCTAACTATTCTAAGGGGAAATTTGGGCTATTAATTTCTATCTACTACTTGGGAAAAAGGAACACTTGAGGAATGCCATTGGGATGAATTATTTACTACATAAGAAGGGAAAATTTTGAATTCCATCACATAGAATCATCTCAGGGGAAAATTAGTTATAGCCTGCTATCTTGGTGTGACTGATATAAAGGAAATCTAGCTTCAAGGGACACAATTCTATCACACACACACACACACACCAGAACTATATTGAGACTAAAATGTAGTACACCGCTAAGTAAAAATCAAATTGGGGTGATCTTTAAGGTCAGTTTGACTCAAGCATATGTATTTTTATTCCATCTAATGCATGTTTGAGCCTTCGTAGGTAGCTAGAGTTTTGTTTTGTAGGTACAAGTGTGACATGGAAACTCTACAACAAAGTTAAAGTGACAGAAAGAGAAGTGAAGGTGACATAATAAAACCCTAAAATGACCACATTTAGACTCACTACTAGGACAATATTGCCCAATACAGATACTAGCACCGGGGCGGTCCTATCCCCTTCGAGCATTATTTTCCAAAATACTTTTAGATATATTTTCTCTAGACAAATCACATTCAACCTAGATCTATCCTATTCCATCATTATTCTATCCCATATCTAGTACAAATAGTTAGGAATTAGATAAGTCACTCTCATCCTCTTATTACTTGTACTTGTTTACCATTTCATTTTATATCTTGTATGTTTATGATATTATTTGATTGATCTCAATCCTTTGATTAAGATTTAATTTTGTTAAATCATTTAGTGAACCCGATGTGAATAAAACACATAACCTTTTGATTAAACACAAAATCATTTGGTGAACCTATTTATTTATCAAACCCTAGTTTTTTATATGATCCCACATTTTGTTTTCATTGTGTGTTCCTAATGGCTTACCAAAAGATGTTTCTTGATCGTATTTCCAAACCCCTTCTAACAAAGTATGATCCTCTACCTATGACTGGTCTTCAACCCTATTTTGTAAACAACCAAGAGGAAGCTGAATTTTATCATAAGGTATATACCCCTACGCCTATAAATGACATTCCTTCTCTAATAAAAAACTTATAAACCCTATTCCCAATGTTTCCCTCATACCCCCTATTGACGCTACTTAGTTCTTATGATAGAAATAATAATATTTCTTTGATTTCTATAAACGATACACGTGTAGAAGATTTTGTTAATTTTTTTGATGAAGAAGTTTTTAATGATACTTGTGATACCCATACTTATCATGATGTTATAGATGTTATTTTTAATAGTACTATCCTTGTTTATTATTCTATGTCTTCTCTACTTACCAATACACAAATAATTAGGGTGGATTCTACTTGTACTACCCTCCCATGATTTCAACTATTGTTGATACTAATGTTAAAATTCTCTCTTTTATTCTCAAAAAGTTGCTTCTCCATTGAATATTGTGCCCCAAAAGACATATCTTTCTTCCTCTACTACTTGTGTGCAACATAGTAATGCTAGTACTCATATTTCTTCTCATGATGTGTTAAAATATACAAAGGTTAATGATGCATGTGTTTCTACTCTTGATACTCAAAAGGATAGTGTACATAATGATGATCATAAAGATAGTGTGCATGTTGTTTGTATTCCTTATTATCATGAACTCATTGATAATAGTGTGAAAAATTCCATTTCTCTTACATATTCTCATAATGTTCATACCCATAGTCATTCATTTTCTGATCCTAAGATTAACTTCCAACCAAATAGTGTACCTATGGCTACTCATAATGGCAAGATACAACCACTTAATGAACCTCTTAATGTTTATGTCATTCCCCCACAATAATTCCTTTCTCTTATGCATGTTGTAGGTGATTTACAAAATAAAATTCATACTCTTACCCTTGAGAGTTAGGCATATTATTCTAGTACCGATAATAATTCTCTATATAGAAATCCTATTCCTAAGAATATATATAACTCACCTCTTCCTAAGGGTTTTAATTTTACTGATTTTCAATTTTATGATGGAGCATGTAACCCTTACATGCATCTTAAGGATTTTATTTTAGTTATGGATTCACATTCTAATGATAGGTTAGTTCTCAAAGAATTTCCTACTAGTCGTATGAATATTTATTCTCATTGGTTTCATCATTTTCCTAGTGGATCTATTAGTACTTATATTGATATGGAAGAAGAATTTCTTATATGTTTTATTTCTAACAATGGTCCTAAAGTTACATTTGATCATTTACCTTATTTACATCAAGGAAAGAATGAACATGTTATTGATTATATATTACATTTTAAATCTTGCATGTATCATTTAATTTATCATCCTATTGATTTAGAAATGTAATATATATTTTGTAGTGGCTTGATTTTTTCCTCTAAATAAAATTTATCGTATTACACGTGCAAATATTTTTTTGAAATTTATTCACTTAGAACAAGAGATACTTGATGAACATTCTGTGGCACATGCTTCTAGATCTTCTACTAACCCTCCACCTACTTATATTCTTCCTATTTCTCCACCTTCACGTTCCCCATCTCCACATAGAAATACTTGTAGTAATTCACCCCAATTTTTTCCACCTCCACATAGACCTCCAACACGCTTTAACCCCCTCCTAAGTGCAAACTATTATAATTTTAACATTTTACTAGGCCTCATGATATCTTACACACCTTGATTGATGAGAAAATGATTCAAATACCTTTTGATGAGCATCCTCCTCCTCATTGGTTATGACAGAATCATAAATAAACATTTTACAATTTTTATAGGAATAATGGTCATAGAGACAATGATTTTTATGTACTACATAATAAAATTCAATTTATTGAGGAAAAGGTGTAATTACTTTTCACGCACGCCTTACTTGATTGATCATATTCTCCCATGACATGATGTTTGAACACCAAAATCTATAATTTTGAATAACTCTCATCATCCTAAGGTAATTTTGTCTATTCCTCCCTCAACTATGACTACACATCACCAACTATCCCACTAATTATTCACCCCAAACCTAAGTGGGTCTTAAATAGCCACCACTTGCCACTACATGATTGACATATTTCTAGTGAATCTACTCTCACCTCAGGCTTATCATTCAAAACTTATTCTCTTGATATTACATTTCCATCATTTGAGCCACTTGTGCATAGTCACCACCTTATTTCTAGCTAGAAACTATATGTTCTTTAGAGATACATGATTCCATGCCTATTTTTTACATGTACACCACTATTTATTTTATGTTGCCACACTTCCAACACATGATCAATTCTTCCCTAAGTTATCTTCACCTTTTTTATCATCTATACTACAAACACAATTCCATAATTATACCACATTTATGTCTATTATCATCACTATGCTACTATCATTACTATGATATCAACATGTATAATCTAATTTATGAAATTATCAAAAAGAAAAAATTTATAATCACAAATTAAACAACCATTAAATAAAGTCATAAAAAAATAATATACATACATAGGACACATCATCACATCATAAAAAGGATATCATCATCAAAAGTTTTAGTATATATAGATCCGAAAAAATACCCACTATAAAGTAAATGATACATCCTCACTACTACTAGAGGAAACTATGGGAGATCTCAAACTTAAGGCTTCACCACTTGACCTTTATCTTTGTGCTTGGGAGTGTTGCACTTCTAGTTGAGTATGCAATGATGCCACCTTAGCCACCACTTTTTCATATTGGCCCTAAAGCTCTACATATAACACAAACATATCTTGAAATAGGTATCTGTTGGTTTCTCGAAAGGGCCGAGTTGTTTGAGACCAAAATGGAACCATCCCCAAGTTGTGGACCTTATGAGCTTGGGATGGATCTCCGGAGAAGGCCAGTTCCTCTATCTGTTTCTACTGCTATCAAGCTACGATAGTGATGAAAGGGGAAACTAAGCTAAAAATGACATGGGACCAGGGAAAGAAGGATAACATCAAGTAAACTAAACTAAAAGGTGATATTACTAGAAAAGAGGGTGAACACTATCTGTTCTAAGCGAGAATGATAGGGAATGCATGAAAGGAGGCTAGGCATGAATAACACAACAAGATATGCATTCACCAAATTGTTCTCGTGAAACATAATCAAGTATGGAACTATAGGGGACTTGAAATAGCACAACAATACACAATGCAAGAGAAGAGGTAAGAAGAAGGAATGAAAACACGTTAGGACAAAGAATAGTCACAAAACAATGCTTCTATTACTTCTAAAAATTCACAGAATCTGTTATAATGATAAGGAGGCCGATATCCACATGTAAGAGCCAAACATGGAGGTATACAACTCAAAATATAGAAAATATGGAGTCTTTAGCAACATGTGTAAGGATCCAGAGTGTCCATCCCTTTACAATGAGCCCCAACCTTTCCTTTATAGATTCAACACAAAGGGAAGAAGGAGGGAGAGAAGCGGGATAACCAATTTGAAGCTCAACCACCATCGTTAATGCCTCCTAAAATCCACCCTAAATATATTGTGTCTATATCAATTACTTGTTTGGTTCCTCGAAGGAGGAGGAACAATGAATTAGATCAAATTTGATCTAGTTGTTGGAACAAATCAGATTATGTATTAATGATATAAAGACATTTTTTTATTTTTTCCCCACATAACCTCTCCAAAATTAAAGTTTCAGGTATCCATGGCATAGACGAGGCCGAGATATTTCCAATGTTGCCATATTTTTTGGATTTCAAGCACTGAGTCAAAATATATGCTCATTTGAAATTTGAATCGGGTCTGTATAAAAAGGTGGGAACCAACTACCAAAACGAGCCCCTTTTGAAACCAAACATGGAGGGATGGCACATGTCTGAGGGAAGCCTTTATATTTTTCTTTTAAAGTTACACCAGTGGCACGTAGCTTCTCCGCAACTCACTCAATTTCTTCATGTTTTGGCTAAGTCTTTTGCTTGGTAGGGTCATATATCTGACCGGGGACACGCGGCATCCTGGTGCTTGTTTGGAAAGCCTCCTTAATTTTTCTCTTGAATTAGTGTCGTGCTGAAACTTTGCACCCTCTATTGGCCTATCTCAATGCTTTGACTATTCAACTCTGACCCTATCCTTTTATGAAATTGGACGTGTGGAGGATCTGCGCTCATTTAGAAACCCACTCAGAATTTTTCCTTTGAAGGAGCATTGGGTTGAAACATGGAATATTCCATAGCCATTTGGACTTTTCAACGGCCACTCTTACTTTTTTGGGCCCTGAACACGTGGCAAGATGGCACTCATTTGGGCCTCCACTTTTGGATTTACCTTAGAGATACATTGAGTTAACTAGAAAGAAGGTGATCGCATAGAATGTGGGCACAAGGGAAAAGGTGCAAGGGCACGTGTGGAAGAAATAAGTGAATGAAGGCACACGTGATGCATGGGAGTGAGAAGCAAGTGTAAAAATGGAAACAGAGGGGTGGCACACGCTCGGAGGAAGGAAGAAAAGAGGGCGCATGAAGGAACTAAGTCTATGTAAGCGTGTAAGAGGAATGCCAAGGACTTAGATGACTGGAATGTTAGTTTGCAGAGGTGTCTTGTAAGGAGTGCACACCGAGATAGGAGAGAAAGCGGGCACATAGGAGGAAGGCACGCAAGGGAAAATGGAAGGAGATAGAAGAATGTAAAGGGGAGCAAGATGTGTATGTAAGTTATCCAAATTGCTAGGAGAGCTATTTGGATAATAGTTTTGGTGACTTTTGGGGCCATCTACCTACTAGATGAAATATATTAGTAGCCTAAAGCATCTATTGGGCATGGAGTCTTCTTGTTCAATCATGAAAATTCCCCTGTAATCACTTGACAATCATATCTACACTGCTTCAATCTCACAACCGCCGAGAGAAAGCTCTGCATTCTGGAAGTAACAAAAGAGCATGTGTAGGAAGCATGCAAGGGGAAAGAACTATGTAAAAACAAACAATGTGTGCAACGCACACCTAGAGGAATTAAAACCACTCTAATATATACAACATGATGTAAAAACCTAATGGAAGGGTTTGAGATAGATCTCACATCGGGATTTACAAATGCTTCCATCTCGATGAGTTAAATTGAAAGAGTTAGCTTCTTTGTAGGAATTGATGATGTATGGAACACTCTAAAGTTCATAAAAATTTGAATGGCACCCTGGTTTAGCTCTCACAAGATCCCAATTTAGAACTAGGTCCCCAAATTTGAAAGCTTGAGGCCTAGCCTTTCTGTCAAACCATTTCTTTGTTGCTTGTTGATGCTGTTCTAGCTTGATCATGACAGAGTTTCTGAGCTCTTCAAGATGAACCAACTCTATCATCCTGATTTCTCTCTAATCCACGCCCTCAAATTCTAGCTATTGGGCAAGTGCCAATGAATTTAGTTCTAGTGTCAAAGGAAGGGCAGCCTCCTTTCCATAGACAAGCTTGTAAGGTGAAGTTCCTATTGCCTTTTTGACTATGATTCTATCTACCCAGAGCACACACAAGACCTTCGTATGCCACTATCTTTGGCTGATGTTCATTGTGTGCTTCATGATTCTGATCAAGTTCTTATTTTTTGATTCTGCCAAACCATTTCCCTGAGGGTAATAGTTGGAAGATTTTTTCAGGTAAATGCCTAGACTTAGAGCCCAATCAGTGATTTTAGCACCAAGGAAGGCCTTTGCATTATCAAAGATAATGGTTTGAGGAATGCCAAACCTTATGACTAAACCTTTGAGAAATTCAAGGATGACTACCTCAGTTGATTCCTTAAGCATGACAGCTTCTGTCCATTTGGTGAAGTAATCTATAACTATCAATAACAACTTGTGTCCAATGATTGAAGGTGGATTGATCATGCCTATGAAGTCAAGACCCCATTGCACAAAAGGCTGATCCGCTTAGATTGGTCGAGGGGAAGCACTTGCCAATCTTTTCTTTCCTACAAAGAAAGTGCACTCCTTGCATTTTGTGACCCACCTATGTGCATCTGCAAATAGGGTAGGCCAAAAGATACTTCCATTATGATCTTCATTTCTGTAGTTTTGGCAGAGAATTTCCCACAAGAGAATCCATCATAAAATTCTGCCAACACTTTTTTAGTTTGTGCACCATTTATACATCTTAACATCACGCCATCTAGATTTATTTTCAAGAGAAGTCCATCAATAAAAACATAAGGGATAAATTGCAACCTCAGATGCCTTATCTTTGCTTTGTTTAAGCCAATAGGGTACATGCCCTCAGAAAGGAATGTGATCATGTCCTTCATCGAGTCAAGTGTGTCGGGGTCTATATTCTGTTCATGTTCTACACACAAGAGATATTCATCCGAAACAATGAAACCTCAGGTTCACTTTGCACATCCTCAGCAATTTGCTTGTAGAGTGTACTACCTCTTACCAACTTTGTGGCCTTAATAGTCACATCATATTCCATGATTTTTGTCACCCATCACGCTCTCTTCTCACTAATTTCTACTCCCATGATGAAGTATTTGATAGATGAGTGGGAGAATAACACCTTGATATGATTTGTGGTGAGCATACTCTTGAATTTCTTGAGTGCACACATGATGGCGAAGACCTACTTCTCCGTGTGACTGTATTTCAATTCATAATCCTTCAACATCTAGCTGAAGAAGGCCACTGGTTGTTCCATCCCTTGTTCATTTTCCTGTGTTAGGACAACAACAATGCTTACATCAGCACCATAAGCATAAAGGATGAAATCCTTTGAATAATCTAGATTGATGAGTGTTGGTGCACAAGAAATATATTTCTTGATCTTGTTGAAGCTTTCTCTTCCTTCTGTTGTCCATCTAAAGGCTATGTCCTTTTGAGCATGAGGGTGATGGGCCGAACCAGTCCCGTAAAGTTAGGGATAAAATGCCTAACAAAGTTAATCTTTCCAAGGAAGGACTGTAAGGCCTTTTTTTTGCACCGGTAAGGAAAGGGATAGGATGGCTGAAACACGCTTAGGATCAATTGTGATACCATATTTCAAACCACATGGCCTAAGAGCTTTCCTTGAGCCACCAGAAATTGCACTTCTTGGGGTTAAGAGATACCCCAAATTCTCTACATCTCTCAAAGACCTTTTCTAGGTGTGCCATGTGATCTGCGCTCTACTTTGAGAAGACAGTTATATCATCAAGGTAAACCAAGATGAACTCATTGATGTAACCTTTGAAGGCAATATCCATGGTGCATTGAAATGTTGCACCCGCATTTGACAGACCAAAGGGAATTTTCTAGTATGCATATGTTCCCCACTTGGTTGTAAATGCTATTTTGAATTGATCCTCTTCCTTGACCAGGATTTGGTTGAAACCCAAATACCCATCTAGCATGGAGAACCTTTCACGCACCAGCCACAGTCTATAGAATCTTCTCCATTGAAGGTAGAGGATAATGATCCTTTAGAGATGCCTTATTCAAATCTCTGAAATCAATAAAAAGTCTGATTTCACCATTCTTCTTGTGTAATGGAACCATATTTGCAACCCAGGTAGAATATTTGATAGGAAAGATAATTTTTTCCTCAATGAGTTTTGATAGTTCCTTTTTCATGAGGGGCTCTATTTTTGGATTGATTGGCCACTCCTTCTGTCTGATGGGATTTATACCAGGATTAAGGTCAATTGAGTGTTGAGAAACACTTGGATAAAAACTTTGAGGTATTCATACTCCCATGAGAAAATGTCACTGTATTTTTGATATAGAAATATGAAGGTCTATTTTTCTTCATGCGCACAAGTCTTGCTGAGAAGAAGCTCCTTTCCACGCGCAATAGTAATGGAGGAGTAGTCTTCTTGCATGGCATGCATGTATCTTTATTCACCCTTGAACTCATCATTAGGGCTGAAAATTTTCTCTAAGGTGACCAGCCCTTTAGGCAACCTATTTGTCTTTAGCTATATTACTTGGTCACCATAGCTGTCATGCAAGTCAACTTGCATACTTGATGAAAATTCAGCTTCATTTTGGATAAACTAGATGATCTAGACATCAAAACACTTTCCAGCTAGTGTTATTGTTTGGAATGGATGGTCTGATCACCATCTTAATGTGCTGAGTGTTTCCTTTGACAAAGTCCTCAGCAAGAGAAAATCAGAGAACGAGCGTGGACATTTAGCCACCTATTTGTTCATTCTCGTGTATGGGACTACTTGCAGATTAAGGGCATCAAAGCTCAAGTAGGTCCCAAAATCTATGTTTATAATATTTAAGAAGCTTATTCTTTGTCTGGAATTTGTTGGTGACCTGGTGGATGACCAATTATGTGTCCCCAAAGATCTGCAACACTTTAATTTTCTTCTTCTCAGCAATGAGCAAGCCATGCACTAGCGCTTCATACTCTGCTACATTATTAGAGCATGTAAATCGTAACTGCTCACGAAGAAAAATTTCTCATCCTCGGGGAAATGAGAACCAATCCTACTCCCGCACTACTTTTGATTCTAGATCCATCAAAGTATGACTTCCATAGACCAGCTTTAAAATTTTTCTCCCATGAGTGCACACGTATGTAGTGTCTTCTTCGAGAATGTAATAAGTACTAAACCTAGTTTCATAGGATTCCACCCTTTAGCATAGGTATCAAATTTGTGATGCCTTTCCACCCATTCATCAAGTAATAGGTCTAGAATAGAGGGTGAAAGAGACTTCTCTTTAGGAACTAAAACTTTTTCTTCTTGGATAAGACAATTGGCTAGGAGAGGGGATGTGACATATGGCTCTACATGATAAGAGAATATAGGCTCAACTTGTATGGTAAACCGGGTACCATACCTTGTCTTGAGTAATATATGAGACCAATCAAAAGACAAGTAACCACCCACTTTATCAGTAAATTATCTTGATAGACATAGGGAAAACAAAGGAGGAAGGTCAATAATTGACACATCTTGAGTAATTATCAGTCTTGGACATGCATAGAGGGTTAACCCAAGATCCTTGATGAATCCTAAGGTGGTTACAATTGATCCATCAAGTTGTAGGACTCCTTTAGACAAAGGGCTATATTTCAGACCTAAAACATCAACTATCTTCTTAGGCATAACAAAAGTACTAGCACCTGAGTCAATCAAGCAGTTATGCACTAGGTGTTTGCCTATAATCAAGGACATATATAAGGGTGGGGTTTTAGCAACTTTACTTACTTTTTCTCCTCCTCTTAACATATTTTGATAGAAGCACGTGGCTACTGCATAACCAAGTCAGCACGTGGAAGTTGCGTCAGAGCTTCATGCAATAGATCCCGTTGAGATGGAATGGTCAGGGCATCCCACATTGTGACGTTTATGTTTGTTTTCTTCATCTGGTCAAAAATGCTGAACGAAAGCCCTCCCACCTTGTGAATTTAGGGAACAACATCTCTTCTTGACTGTTTAAGCATGGAAGCCTGAATTTTAGCTGGAGCAGAGGCCTGGCCTACCAAAGGATGGGCACGTGCTTTGCTTCAGAAGGAGCTTTACGTGGGACCTTTTGCATAGGGATTTGAATGCTTTTTCTGTAAGAGGTCTTGTATAATTCCTTTTTCTTCTGAATATATGCTTCTATTGCTGGGACTGTGACCTGTGCACCTGACTCTAATATTCTTTTCTTATATCTTGTGTTGTCTGCAACTTGGGCACACGGTCTGTTTGTATCTTCTGTAGCTTGGTTGATTGCATAGAAGTCCTCCACACCAAAGAACAAAAAATTGGTTTCCAAAGGATCTTCTGGTCTTTTTGGATTATCTGCTTCATGGGTGCTTGTTGAGGGCTCACAGGATGAAGCATTCTGAATCATGAAGGCTTGGGTGCATGCAACATTAGCACAATGATATTGACTATGAGGCATTTTGCAAGGGAAGCACCATTCTGACTCTTGTGCCAAATTGTTCGAACCGGAACAAGTGCTTAGATCCCACTGGGTTCTGGGAGAGAAGGTGTGGGAGGGAAAAATTGTAAGGGTAGATGTGCATTAGGCTGCCATCTATCATTCTACTAGTTGGGGATGTATCTTTTATTTCCGTATTGATTCCACTGTGGCTGATTCCTCGCCATGCGCCTAATTGAATTGCCTCTATAGGCTTGCGCCTGCTACTTTCCCAATGATATGATTTTTTTACAAATTTCTAATCACAGCCTTCATTTATTCATTTTCCTTTTACTGTGATGGAGAATAGGATGTTGAGGAAATCGGTTGCACGCTCTAGTTAGGAGTAGGAATAGAGGCTATAGAAGGCTTGGGTGCTTGTGACATTTCTGGGAATAAGGGCATAGGTGGTCTAGGAGATAATTTTCCCACTTGAATAAGACTATTTTCTACCCTTACTACAATGCTATAAGCAATCGGTAAGGTCCTACCCCATAGATTGGATCATAACTGAAATTTCATTGTTGAGCGCCTTTAGATAATAAAGGAAAACATGTTGGGTTGTAGGTATTACCATAAGAGGAATTCTATCCCAAGTCTTACAAAATCGATGACTTAAATAAGTCATCTACTCATCGGAGTTCCCTCCTTGTTGTTGTCAGTTTCTCCACCAAAGATAGGTGATCTAACTTGTCTTCAAAATAATTACATAGAGTTGTTCCCAGATCATCTCAGTGTTAATAGATCTAAGTATCAAGCCTCTATACCACCTGAAGTATCAAGCCTCTATACCTTTGAAAGAGGCTGCAAGCAGCTAACTACTACATCGCATATGTGTGATCTAATAGAGTGAACACACATTTGATACATCCTAGATATGATCCTATGGGGTGACTTGATTCTCACCAGTAAAGTAAGGAATACTTTGAAGTGCACCATTTGGCATATCATGTTGCATGACCAGGAGTAAGGGACTCCCTCCATCAAAGTTTACAAAGATTCTTAATGGAGGAGGTTGCTGATTTTCCATTGCAGGGCGTGCAAGTTGAGTTTTTTAGGAGGAGTTAAATGGGTGTGATGCGCTAGAGATAAAGATTCACGCGTGGGATTTCTGGAACAAACTCTTCTCGGGGATAGCTAGAGGTATTCAAAATAATATTTAGCTATTGCACTTCTTCTTGTGTGCACTCTTCTCATGAAAGGTGCTCAGGACTACTGAAACAAAGATCTTAAAATGTTGGGAGTTTCTAGATGTGTTTGAAATGAGCCTCTAAAGGATGAAACACTAAGTTCACACACCAGAACTTAGAGATATAAAATTTGAGCTTTTATTACTGGTCCACCAGGTGCGTGCTTCGAAACTATTGGTTTCTCAAATGTGCACCCACGTATCGATCTTGAAAGGGCTGAGATGTTTAAGACCACAATGGAATCATCCCCAAATTTTGGGACCTTGTGAGCTTGAGAGGAATCTCCTGGAGAAGGTTGGTTCCTCTATCTGCTTTCTATAGCTCTACCGCTACTCCTAGTGCTGAAAGGGGAAACTAAGCTAATAATGCCAAGGGACAAGGGAAAGAAGGATAACATGAAGTAAACTACACTAAATAGCAATATCACCGAAAAGAGGGGTGAACACTATACGTTACGAGAGAGAATGATAGGGAATGCATGAAAGGAGGCTAGGCATGAGTAGCACAGTGAAATATGCATTCACCGTATCATTCTCGTGGAACAAAATTAAGTATGGAACTACAATTGAATTGAAATATCACAACAATACACAATGCAAGAGAAGAGGCAAGAAGAAGAAAAGCAAACACGTTAGGACATATAGTAGTCACAAAATGATGCTACTATTACTTCCAAAAATGCACAAAACTATTACAATGATAAGGAGGCCAATATCCACATGCAAGAGCCAAACATGGAGGTCTACAACTCAAAATACAGAAAATATGGAGTCCTTAGCAACATGTGTAAGGATCCAAAGTGTCCAACCCTTTACAATGAGCCCCGACCCTTCCTTTATAGATTCAACATAGAGGGAAGAAGGAGAGAGAGAAGTGGGAAAACTAATTCGAAGCTCAACCACCATTGTTAATGCCTCCTGTAAATCTACCCCAAATCTGTCGTGTCTGTATCAATTACTTGTTCGGCACCTCAAAGGAGGAGGAATGATGGAACAGATAAAATCTGATCTAGTTGTTGGAGCAAATGAGCTTATGTATAAATGAAATGAAGACGTTTCTTCATTTTTTCCCACTTAACCTCTCCAAAATTAAAGTTTCAAATCTCTATGGCATAGATGAGGCTGAGATCTTTCCAATGGTGCTAGATTTGTTATATTTCGAGCATTGAGTCAAAAGATATGCTCATTTGAAATTTGAATCGGGTCCATATAAAAAGACGGGAACCAACTACCAAAATGGGCCCCCTTTTGAAACTGGACATGTGGAGGGCTAGCGCATGTCTGAGGGCAACCTTTGTATTTCACTTTTGAAGTTGTGTTGGGTGAGACATGGTTGCTTCGTGGCTCACTTAGTTTGTTCATGTTTTGGCTAATTCTTTTGCTTAGCAGGGTCCTATATCTGATCGGGGACATGCGGCAGCTTGGCGCTTGTTTGGAAACCCTCCCTTAATTTTTCTCTTGAATTAGTGTTGTGCTGACACTTGGCACCCTCACCGGCCTCGTATCAATGCTTTAACTATTCAACTCTAACCTTGTCCTTTTATGAAACTTGATGCATGGAGGCTCCACGCTCATTTAGAAACTCACTTAGGATTTTTCCTTTAAAGGAGTGTTAGGTTGACACATGGAATCTTCCACATGCATTTAGACTTTTCAATGGCCACTCTTACCTTTTCGGGCCCTGAAAACGTGGCGAGATATTTCTCATTGGGACTCCACTTTTGGATTTACCTTAGGAGATGTCTTTGAGATGACTAGAGAGAAGATGAATGCATAGAATGTGGGTGCAAGGGAGAAGGCGCAAGGGAACGTGTGGGATAAATAGGTGAATGAAAGCACGCGTGATAGGTGGGAGTGAGAAGCAAGTGCATGAAAGGGAAACAAAGGGGTGGTGCATGTCTTGGAGGAAGGAAAAAAAGAGGGCGCGTAAAGGAACTGAGTCTATGTAAGTGCGTAAGAGGAATGCCAGGGACTTAGCTGATTGGAAGGTAAGTCTACAGAGGTGCATGTAAGGAGTGCACGATGGGATAGGAGAGAAATTGGGCACACAAGAGGAAGGCATGCAAGGGAAAATGGAAGGAGATAAAAGAATGTGAAGGGGTGCAGGATGTGTATGCAAGTTATCCAAATCGCTAGGAGAGCTATTTGGATAACAGGATCCTCCTCCCATAACTTCACTTACAAGATCTATATTATTTGTCACCTCATCATACTATGATGATTGCAATACGACACATATGACCACTTCTACCACCATGAGATACAAGAGATGCATATGATCACCCGATATATTATAAAATCTCTCTAATAATCCCCTCTAACATATATATATATATATATATATATATATATATATATATGGGGAAAGTTGCGGGTTAACATTTTTAATCACATGTACATAATCAAGCTCCAATACTCATCACCTGAAAGACACAAACCATATTAGCACATCATCATGCTACTATAAAAAAGTTAAAAACTAAAGATCATACTAAGTCATACTTACATCGTACAACCGCTTCCACTAGCACGTCACCCTTGGGGACTATTTCATACCCTCCTACATCCTCTCCCCTTATGCGGGTCAATGTGGTGTCTCTATTGCAACATCCACTATTACTAGAAACAAGAGCACCCATATGTGTTTGGCTCACAACTATGTATAAGAAGGTGTACATCCCACATCATCTACCTAAATAGGTACTATATCTAGATCTACCTCATCCATGAATGTTGGGCATAATTAGGATACTATGGAACCTATTCTTGATGCCAATATCCTCGATGCTAAAATAGACTAATGTTATATATATGGTTTAAGAGGAACATCATGTGTTATGCCAAATTATTGTGAAAACTACTCATAATGTAAGAGCTTGACCACACTTAGGAATATTTCCTCTAACCATATGGTGTGATGTATACACAAAAGATCAATGCTATCCTCTTCCCACCACCATAATATTTATAGAACCTCCATATGATAACACCTAGCCCCATCCAATCCTTGATCGATTTATAAGTTATAGTATAAAAACATCAAATCTTTGGGTCAACCACCTCATTACGAAGACCTTGGGCCATGCCCAATCCACTCATGTCCCACTCATGGGCCTCACAACTACAATGTGATAATATGCCCATATATGTAATAAGGTGATAACACTAATACCACCTCCATGATCCTCCTATGTGAACCTATACAAATCCTTATATAAATGAGCCATAACATAACAACTCCATGCATACCAATCCCCATGAAACTTAATAATCTAAAAAATATCCTACATATGCTAAGAAATGGCTACCCAACCTCTATCAATGGCAACAAAAGAATCCATAAGCACTGCGATAAAATTTTACAAATGTGGAACCCCCAATCTCACTATATCATCTAGAGCCATTGATGACTCTGCATGTACATGGGACCCTATAAAATACCTCCTAGATGCTCTCATATGTCACCATGTATCACCTGGGGAAGCACCTAGAATCACTCCCCTACCACTTTGGTAGCCACATAATACTATACACGTCCTCTAGTGTTATCGTCATCTCTCTAGTAGGAAGCTAAAAGGTACATGTGTAAACAAATCATATCTTACAAATAACTATGATCAAATGCATATTATGGGGGTTTTCCCCAATCTAGTCACATGTCATAGATTAAGAAAATCCAACACATCTCACCCATCCTCATCTAGACCCAAGGATAATAATTCCCTTAAGTTTCTACTGATGCGAAACTCGCGAGAACGCACATATTTTTGTACAACATAAACAATCAACAAAGTCACGCATTAGTTTCTTAGCCAAACAAACATTCAACAAAAGATAATATAAATAAATTTTAAGCATCAAGATAGAACTAATCGAAGCCTAGAAACTAACATCATGCACTTGGGTACATATCTAATTCCATAATCACATACATGCATTCATATGATTCCTAAGTGAGAAGACTAGTAATTGAAGACTATATTTGGCCTTTTTATTTTTATCTGGTCTTCTTTCTAGTCTTTCACACCCTACATGCCAGTCATATATTCATTGCTTTATATTTATTAAGTTTAGACACCAACGCCCAACTAGGACACTAACACCTAGGTGCCCATGTTCCCTCCGGGTGCCTCGGCCTCTTTGTATCTTACACACCTCTTTTATCTTTTGGGCGTCTTGTTTTATTATGAACTGACCTTTTAGTTGTCAATTACAAAATTAAAAAAGGGAATCATATAAATACAAAGATATATGACCAAAATAAAAGACCAAGATCTAAACATCTATTATCACCACCTAAGGTTGCATCCAAAGGTATTCTAAGGGCATCAAAGGCATTCATCTAACACTCATTCAAGGGGCAAGGGAATACATTTTATTCATACAAACATATGAGGGGAAGTTAATTTTTCCATCCACACATCTATTTTCATTCGTACATCTAGCTATCTACTCGCTATCATGTGCACTTGCACAAGGGATTTTTAGGGAATGATTATATCACACATGCATAATAACTACATGGAGTCTCGAGATATAGTGTAACACTCGGTTGTAAGTTCACTCTGTTGAGCTTACCACTGGGGTCATTCTAACTCCCCACATTATATATTTTATTTTTGGGATTTGATATAGTTTGAGGGCTTTTCAGTAATCTTATCTTTGTAGGTTACAAGTGAATTCGGTGATCATCCAAAGGCATACATGTGACCAAAAGAGAAGGTTATAAACCACGTTGTGACTCAACAAAGATCAGTTTTGAGCTTCGTGCATTCACAAATTCCTAGCAGAGGTCCCTAATGCCTAGGCACCCTAGTCTAGTTCCAAATTCCTTAGTCTAGGATATACTAATAGTTCCAGGATTTTCTGTGTTTGATTGTAACATTCTCATCCTCATGTACATCATTTTTCAAGTTCGAAATACTTCAGGATTAATAAAAAAATCAACTAAGTCTTTTACCCTATCTCTTGCACTTAGGGTTTTATATTTCTTTAGCTTATTTATTGTGTCAAATATGTATTTTAGTGTTTATTTATTATACATTAATTTACAATTAGGGTTTAGCATAATTATAAATTTGTTAAATAATTTGGTGAACCCCACTTGTGATCAATCTTTTGGATCTTTCTTTGGCACATCATATTTTATATCATGGCTCTTAAGGTTACTCGAGATATCATTGTATGAGTTACTTTAAATTCATCCAAATTGTGAAGATGTTCTCCCAAAATCCATAGACATTATGTATCTCCCTCATAATATGCCACCCACTCAATCCAGTTCTATTTTTGATCACCTATCCGATGACTCTATCGGTCCCGATTCTTCATCTAGTCAACCTATTTTAGATTCAATTCAATATTTGTATTCTTTATTTCAAGATAAAATTCAATCCATGGAAACCATGATTACATCTCTTAAATCTGAAATCCAACATCTCAAGGATGCTTCTCAAGATCATGCTAGTTCTCCTTCTACATCTCATTCATCTCATCCCACTTCTATGTCTTCTACATGTGCTCATATCAGTGCACCTCAAGTCTTACCACTACCAAAACCTCTCAAGTTTGAGCTAAATGCTACACAAAAATTGCATTATTCTTGATCTCCTTACTCACCAATTGATCAATTTTTCATCTACTCATTTCTATCCTCCTTATTGGATTTCTAACTATAAAGGTATCCCATTTTTCCATTATCATCAAATCAATGGACATAATGATAATGATTAATATTCTTTAAAATGAAGAATTAAGCACCTTGAGCATCAAGATTTTATCTCATTCACTGCACAACATTATTTTACCTGTCCATATCCAAATGCTGCATCCAAATGGGTTCTTAAATCCAATTCATCTATGTCTAATGATAATCATTCCATCACTTCTCATGTTCCTTCTTTGGTCATTCAAGCACCCCCTATCCATTCCACTCCAAATAAGAAATCACATCTCAAGGTCCATCTTGCATCATCTCTTCCTACTAAGTCTTTTACCACGTCACCGAATCCTAAGCAACCTCCTCTAAAAATCAATACAACACCTCCTCATCTCAATTCTTCTTCAGCGTTATCAATCCCACATAAGCTACAACCAATTGTTCTTGTCAAGTAAATTACTCCTTACATTGATCCCCTTAACAACATTAACTAGATATCCACCTTATCACACACTTAGGGGAATCATACTTACTTCCCCCCTTCTAGCATCATCAAGTGTCTCTCATCTCTATTAGTATCCTCCATGCTTCATACTTCCTATTTATAAGAATCAATCATACACAAATTGATACACACCTATTGTATAATAAATACCCTATGACACACTCTAGTGCTAAGGTTCACACTTGACTATTAAGGGCATACTACATCCATGAACCTCACCCACTACAAATCTCATGCTTCACACATCATGATACATATCTATAACATCCTATTATTACAAATCACACTACCCTATGATGCACTCTAAGTTCCATGCTTCATACTTGACTGCCAAGGGTCTAAATTTGAAATGATCCTCACCAAATTCACATTATTTAATCTCTATGCTTCATTGACGTATCTCTTTAGAACACATTTTCAAACCATTTCTCGATGACAAAATCTTGTTATATGGTTCATCATGACTGCACGAGGGGTATTTTATAAATGAACCTCATATCATGCTCATCCAAATCTTCTCGTAGAGGAATTTTTCTCATATCACATTCACATTGCATATCATTCTATCTCACTCATTCAAAACATACTACATATCTTGGTTGCACATACTCTTGCTTGCTTATACTAGTTACATGTACACTTTGTTTTGCATGATAGAAAAGTACTTTTATGTCATTGTATTTATCATATACACATGACCATTCAATTTTTCTCTAGTTATAAATGCATAGTTTCTATAGATCCTTACACGTAACATGGATGCTTAGAATTGTACTTCTTACCAGTCCCACGAGAGGCTCTAGGGGGAATCTACTTTCTTACACACTACATGTGATATTGTTTCATTTTATACTACTTCATATTCTTATTATCACACTACTTTATCGATACATACATGTCTTGAAATACTTTATATATATATATATATATATATATATATATATAACATGTTAATGGGTGCTTCATGTGAAGTATTTACTTTACAGAACTATTTTTCACCATGGTTGTCTATTATACTTTACTTTCTATTATTTTTTATTATATGCCATTCTTTGCAAGATATGCCATTTGTTTTATATGCACATGCTATGCTTTTAAATGCTTTGGCCCTAATTCTATTGTGACATTGTACGTGATGTACCATGTTTGAAACTCAATTTTTGTGGTCCAATTTGTATGCACTATTGCTTGTTTACATTGTCTTCTACAACATGCTTGTCACTTTTTCTAACACATGTTTCTAGCCACTTTACTTCAATGTTCCTTAGTTTCTACCGCACACATTACCTCCCTCTACAGGGTATATGTTTGAGGTCCTCTCCTTTGGTCTCGCACAATCCTTGGGATATCGAATGCACCCAAAACAAGGGGGAACACATTGGGTAAATCAGTCACCCCATACAAAAACTCGAGCTTAAGTATAGGCCTGCATAGTACAGAATAAAATAGAGTTATAGTCATAAAATGGACCAACTTATGACTTGGGTCCTTAGTTTAGCATAAACACCAATTCCTAGATATAACAACTAGTGCCTAAGTGCTCCGGACATTTCTCTCCTCTGGTACCTATGATGAGGACAATTACATTTACTTATTTAGATCAGCACACTCAACAAAGTAGTTTTTCATAGTACATGCATAATCCTCCAAAGAATCGAATGCATTCTATCTCCTTTTTCTACTTGGATTGAACTAGAACAACATATAACTAAATAAGGATCAAACCATCTATAGTGGTGTATAATTTTGGGAAGAAGTCATTAAAGGAGAATAAATATAGACCTTTCTCCCCAAAACTCTTCTACCATGGTGTGAAATCACCCAAAAACTCACACTTGGTGTGAGATCGCAAAAACAATAATTCTTGCAGTGAGATCACCCAAAAAAATCACTCTTCTACAACATTTTTCAGAAATGTCTATCCTTTTTATTCATCACGGATCAGGTGCACACTTTTCTTTTACTACTTTTTCACATTTTTACATAATTTTACATGCTTTTATAGAGATTTCATAGCACATGACTTTGAATACTCACTTACTCTCTTATTTTATAGGTCCCTCCTTAATATGCAACAAGAATCAACTCCACATCAAGCTATAACAACAAGTATAACATGTTACAACTCATACGCTTCACCCCTAGGGTCACTTCCTCTTTTTAGCTTACACGCTTCATTTTTTATCACTCCACACTTTCACTTGTATCTTCACATGCTATTGCCATCACATTCTACATGGTTATCAGGTACACATCTCTTATCTACTTTATGTTATCAATTATTCACTTAAAAACATGAAGTGGGGGAAGATGTAGGCACAAAATCATGCATTTGGGTATATATCTAAGTCCATAAACAAACACTTGCATTCATATTATTTCTAAGTGAGAAAACAAGTAATTGACATCTATCTTTGGATATTTTTATTTTCCCTGTCTTATTTCTTGTCTTTCACAACCTACAACCTAGTTTTATCTTTATTGCTTTATCTTTCTTAACTTTGGACAACAACGCCTAGCCGGACGTTAGTGCCTAGGTTTCCTTGTCCCCTCTTGGTGCCATTGACCTCTTTGTATCTTACTCACCTCTTTTGGTACTATTTTATATTTTAAGAATATTATTTTCTTATGGGTCATCCTTTTAGTTTTCAATTATGAAATTCAAACAAGGTAATCATATAAATATAAAGCTATGTGACCAAAATAAAGGACTAATCTCTAAGCATCTATTATCACCACCTACAAAGGCATTCTAAGAGTATCAAAGGCATTAATCTAGAACTAATTCAAGGGATAAGAGACTACATATTTTTCATACACATATAGGAGGGGAAGTTCATTTTTCCATCCACACATCTATTTACATTGGTACATTTAGCTATCGTACGCTATTATGTGCACTTGTACAAGGGATTCCTAAGGCATGATTCTATCACACATGCAAAAAACTACACGGAGTATGAGATGTAGTGCAATGATTGGTCATAAGTTCACTCTATTGGGTGATCGTTCGGGTCGATTAACTCCACATATTACATATTTTTTTAGGATTTTATGTATTTTGAAGGTTTTGTAGGTCATCTTCTCTTTGTAGGTTATAGGAGAATTTAAAGTTCATCTACCGGCATACAAGAGAAAAAAATCAAAGGTGAGTGACCACCTTACGACACAATAAAAATAATTTTATGAGCTTCTATGTAGTCATAAGTGCCTAGTAGAGGTACGACACTTAAGTTCCCAGGGCCAGTTCGATTCAGGTGCCCTAGTCCAGGATCAGCCAAAAGTTCTAATATTTTATGTGTTTGATTGTGACAATATCCTCCTCATGTTCATCAATTTTACGGTTTATAATTCTTTAGGATCAATAGAGAAATAAGCTACGTCTTCTACCTTCTCTCTTGAACTTAGGGTTTTATATTTCTTTAGCTTATTACTTATGTCAAATATATAATTTAGCATTTATTTATCATACGTGACTTTGCAATTAGGGTTTAGCATAATTATAAATTTGTTAAATTAGTAATCCCGAACTGATAGTCTTGTCCAAATAAAAAAATTGGCCCTAATGGATCATGTCTAGGATAAAAATGCCCAACTTCTCAAAATTTTAAAAATCACTACAAAACACCAAAAATCCTATAAAACTATCTATTCTACATTCAAAAATAGTACTTACCAGCTAATATGTAGTCTACATCACTATAACCTCCATAACTCTCTCGAATCTTGTCGAATCACCTCTCGTGCACATGGCATGATTGTAACCTAGAGCTTAACTCGAGAATCAATTGATTTACAAATGAAAAAAACTATTCACTTTTTCGTACTTGGTATTTATAGTTAATTATATTGCCAATACAATTTTTAAGTTCATCCTATGATAACTAATATGCCGACACTATTTAATCCATATCTTGAGCCTTGTTCATCCCTTTTTAGCACCGTTAATGGTAGTAGAACCATATTTTCTATGTCTACAATGTTGACTATTTAAATATACACTCTAAGTACTTTATCTCATTATTTTCTTACAATTATCTCATAAGATATTTATCTTACTATATCCATATTTGATTCATCTATGAGCAACCTACCTATTTTATTTCAGATCATGGTTTGACGAATCACTTCTCACCCTCTCACCAAAAGGGGAATTTTTTCGAGGTTATCCTATTTCCCCTTAGAACAAACAAAATGAATTTCCAACGCAACATGCATGATCAAATTACATAATGTAACTCTATTTCTAATCAATCATGGAACAAAATTCAAATCCTACAAAGTTATCACTCAAAATCATAAGTTTCAATCTATTTCAAGCATAATACTATCTCAGATTCTCAAAATTTCACCCTCAAATGACCTAATTTGGGGGCAATTCAATTTTCTAAAGAAAGTTCAAATCAATCAAATTCAATCAAATACTACTATTCAATCAATATACATTGTTTCTAATTTTATTTAACAATATCGAGTTTTCTCGATATAACCTAATATGGGAGCCAATATATACTATATTAGTGAGAAGTTTTATATTCAAACAAGTTTACAAACTTATATCATAAAGTGGGGCAATAAGATGTCATTGCCTATCCTTATCTTCTTTACGGGGATTTTGTGTGACTAGTAGGTAAGCTAACAATTGGTTTATTTCTATCTGCGAAAGGTGGAACCTCTTATGAGGAAGTGTCACAAAGTGGAGAGAATAGTTTATCGCTCTTTGAACACTCTTTCTCTAGTGTTAGGAAAATCAAATCCATATATTATTCACATCAATTCAGGAATTGATCACTCTTGATGCCTCCTACCATTTATAAGGTTCAAAATTTCCTATCTCCATCGTGTGTTTTTATCTAACTACATATTTTGTGAGAAAAAACTCACTCGGAATGGATCGAATGATGATCCATGGTTCACCACACCGTGATTATTACTTCGGAACACCTTGGCTATAGATTCTTCATCCCTATATAGGTATAATCTTCTTATATCCTTTATACTATTGAATTTCATCCAAATAACATAAAGGGGTGAAAATGTAGACACAACATTATGTACTTATTACTATTACATTGCACCTCTATTATGTTTTTATATACATGATTCCTAAGTGCAAAGATTATATACTGGTGACGCCTCTCTTATTAATTCTATTACTTTTGATTGAATATGATTGTGACATTGTTTTATACTTCTTGGATTTACGATTTCTAGTCGAGACATAGGGATTGACGTTCCCATCTTTTGTATAATTTCTATTTCTTATCCCCAGGATAGTACAACTCAATAAGTGTTGTCTAAAATAACCCCTAGACTATTTGGAAAACTTACAAATTTATTTTTGGACTTCGAATTTTTTTGTTCGAATCCATGAAACACTTGAAACTTAGTGTTTCATGGGTTCTCCTAACCCTTAGAAAAAGGAGTTTGAACTCAAGAGTTAGGTAGATTTTCAATGAAGCGGACCTTCACAAACTTGGAAATATTTAGTGTTCCAAAGAGTTGGTAAAAATGCTTTGCACAATGAAGGATAAATCCCTCTTAGGTGAATCATGATACATGAAGGAAACATGCCATGTAATAAGCATAATAACAAAGTCATGAAGTTTAAGGCGACTAAGGTTGGAATTCACATAGCTAATTCTACATCATTACATATATTAGAGTAGTTTTAATTCCTCTAAGTGCATTACACACACATTATTTTGTTGTATATAGTGATTTCTTCTTACGTGCTCCTAGCACACACTCTTATTTTATTCCAAGATGCTAGTCATCTTCTAATAGTTCTCAATAGTTTTTACAGGGGTTCGAATAGAGTTTAGAAAGTTTCCTCAAGTGAATTTAGGAGAAGTTCTTCAATTTATAGATTAAAAATTCATGTTCACACTCAGAATCCATGCCCAATGGATTCCCTAGGATACTAATATCCTTCATCTAACAGAATATGGCACCAAAAGCTACCAAAACTATTGTATAGAATAATTACCCCAGTTATTTTGACAACTTACATCCCTTTTTTGGCTATGAAGTCCTATATTGTAGGTTGTGTGCACCATGATTGTCCCCTTGGCACTATTTCCTTGGTTGGAGTTCCATGCACACCCTCATGCATTGTATTACTCTTGTGCACATTTCACTTTCCTTCCCCATTCCTTTATCTCTTCCAGGTTCCCTTACGCACACTACTTGTGCATCTTCCTTCTTCCCAGTAGTTCAAGCACCCTTCGCACACACTTTGGAATTGATTCCCAAAATTAATTAAGTCCTTGAAATTCTTGTGCAGCCCCTTCCTTGCTGCCACACATTGAATTCTAGATGATTGCACCCTACCTATATTTATCTCCTATAAATTATGTTCCCATTCCTCCCACATGCGTTACTTTTGCGTGCCTTATCTTTTCTTTTGTCTTCTACGCTTCTCCCTTACATGCACATTCACACCTTATTTTATGCTAGTTACTTTTCCACGTGGAAACTTGTTAGAATGAGTGTATCCAATACAATCTATCAAAGTGCACCAATAGGGAATCAATCCTTACAACCAACCAAGGCATGAAACATGGAAGAAAATGACAAAATATATGAATAGTCAACTAACTCCTTTAGCTAGTATGTGTGGGCCATGTGTCAATTCGACCTGTAGACTTCAGATCACCATAACTCTTGCTACGTGGATTAGATTTGGGAAATTTTCATCTTGTTGGATAGATGCTAATGTGGGATACAACCTAGATCACTCAAGTTAAACTTTTGATGGGATTAAGTAGGTGAGAAAAAGGGAAACACACTTCTAGTCATTAATACATAATGTTATTAACCCAACCACAAGATTTTATTGAAATATGACCTCCTTCCTTCTCCTACATGCCAAACAGACACGGGAAGCACATCTAATAGATTTATAGGAGGATTTAAAGAAATTCATTAATGGTTGTTGGTGGTTAAAGATTCAAATTTTTTTTTCTCTTTTCTCCTCCTCCTCTATCCTTCATTCTTCTATAAATGTAAGAGCATTGATCATTGTAAAGGGTTAGACTCCTTTAGTTTGTAAAATCATTATCTAGGTATTTCCTTACATTTTTGAGTTGTAGGCCTTTATATATAGTCTCTGAATTTGGATATTGGCCTCATATGCCATTGTAATCGACTATGCACTTCTAGAAGTAATAGAATCTTGGTTTTGTGGCTACTCTTTGCCTTAACCTTTTTTATTACTTCTCCTTGCCTCTCATTTACGTTGTGTGTTTTTTGTTCCATCTCACATCCCTACATTTAATTTTATAATTTTGATTTGTGAGAATGAATATGTAAGTGTGCTCTAGACTGTGATACGCATGCCTATGTTCTCTCTGCCCATTTCCTTCCTTTTCACTTAAAGATGATTATGTTCACGCCCCCTTTCTTTTTGGTGCTATCACCTCCCTTAGATTATTTTTCCCTTTCCATATATCCTTCTATCCTTGGTCCCTTAGCATGTTTAGCTTAGGATTTCCATTTCAGCATTAGGAGTAACAGTAGTAGTAGTAGAAGTAGGTAGAGGAACTGGCCTTCTCTAGAGGTTTGTCTCAAGCGTGCAAGGTCCCATAACTTAGAGACAGTCCCATTGTTGCCTCAATAACCTAGTTCAACCTGATCTGGGATGGGTGTAAGTTTGAGCTCAAAAAAGAGCTTCGCATAAGAGGTCCCTTTATGATGGGATATCCAAAACATCCCACATTGTCACATTGACATTCATCCTCTTTATTTTCTCCACAATATTGAAATGGAGACCCAACAAATTTATTTAAATGTGGTATAGGAATCTCCTTTCTTATCTACTGCAAGGTTGAAATATGCATCTTTAGTTGGGAATCAACCTCTTTTTGTGAGCTTAAGGAAATATTCTTTTATCATCTGTAACTTCTTTCTCCTTCTTGATCGTATTTTCCTAATTAGAAGAGGATGCGGTTGAGATTTTAACATTCTCTTCTTAGAAATCATATTAATGATAACATTAATCTTAGGTCTATCGAAACTACTCACTACTTGGTTTACCACACATAAATATTCAACCCCAAAGAACATGAGATTTGTTTCATAGTTGGCATCCTGATCTCCTTCCACATTAGGATTTGGTGCTTCTACCAATGGTTCTTGTTGGTTGGAAGATCGTTAAACCATGAGGGTTTGGTCATGCAATGCATATGCACAACCATAAATACTATGTGGTTGAATGCATGAGAAACACCATCTAGCCTCTTATATCACATTATTTTACACCAAGACCATTGTTTGACTAGAGCTAACAATAGGAGGTGGCTGAGGAGGAGTAGCTAGTACAAGTGGAAGAGAAGCATTTTGAGCCTCGCCACCCATCTTTGTTTTGCTAATTTTTTTATTCCTATGATTAGGTTGTTGATTCCTATATGGATGATAACCTTGATTAAAGAATTTCTTTGAATAATTCCCCGATTAGAATAATTCCTATAGGATTGGGCTTACTACTTTTCCAAAGATATAACTTTATTCGAAAAATTCTAATCAAGGTTTTCTTGTCCTCATTCTATTTTTGTTGTGCGTGAGTAATATGTGGAGGCGGTAGGGTGGGATTTTTCTCGGGAATAGGAACAATGTAAGGTTGGGAATCTTGGGGAAATTTGAGGTACAAGGGCATGGGTGGTCTAGGAACTAACTTGCCACTTTGAATTAAAATATTTTCAGCCTTAATTGATAATGCGTATGCCCCCAACAATGTTTCATCCCACATACATTGAATCATAATAGTATTAACATAATTTAAATATTTTAAATAATAAATAAATGTACCTTCTAGAGTTGGTATTACAAGGGATGGAATTCTCTCCCATGTCTTCTAAAATATGAAATTGAAGTCTGCCATAAGCTTATTGGGAGCCCTCTTTATGGTTGTAAACTATTATAATAAAGAGAGGTTATCTACCTTCTTTCCAAACTGATTGCAAAAGGATATTCCCAACTGATTCTAATTTTGATTTGATCCTGCTACTGCAGACTCCTAAACCATTGAAGAGCTCCCCATTGAATAAAGAGGCTAAGAACCTAATAGCCATATCTTGTTCAATAATTTGGTGAACAGAAAATATGTTTGCAATCTATTAGATATGGTCATCTAGAGTGGTATGATTCTCCCTAGTGAATAAAGGGATAATCTTAAGTGCGAGATGCTTTGGAATAAGATCCTAAACATTAAGACCAAGAGGAATGCTACTAGTAAAATTAACAAATGGTTGATTCCCTTATTGTGTTATAATGATAGGTCTGAGAACTCTAGTATAATGAAAAAAATACCTACCAAGAAGTGGTGTGAATATATTTTTATTTGGAGGTGAAGGTGACATTTAAACTGTTCTTCCTCTCCTTCCTCTTCCTGGTGACAATTACATCTACTCAAAAGTTCCTTCTTTTGCTAAAATAGACCTTGTATGAATTCTTCTCATGAACCTGATCAATAACACTACTTAAACAAGTTGATTTGAATAATGGAGTCACTAGATGTGTAGAAAAAAGCCTCCAAAGGATGAAAATTATTGAGTTACACACAAACTAATAAGAGATGAAAATAAAGTATTCAATTGATCTAAAATGGTACTATTTTTATACTTTTCAAATTTCTAGATACTAGGAACTCAACATCAAATTATTGGTTTAATTACCCCAAAATTGTTTAATTCCTTTATCTAGTTTGGACCTCGGTTTGAATTTCATTCACCACACTGAAATGTGCATTTGTGGATTATGGATCCTGAAATTATCATAAGTCAATTTTCCCATTTGTAATGATGATTTCTTAATCAAATAATTAAAATCCATTTAATTGATTTTTATCTGATCAAAAGCTTCATTCATAATAGAATTAAACATCCACAAACTGAAATCAAATCCACAACACAAGATTGATAACAAAGTTCACCCGAAGGCTACGTCTCCAGATTCTCGAAAAGAGAATCAATCTATTTGACGATGAAGTACAATAAACCCTTCAATAATGACTAATATATATTTATACCTTATAATGAGTTGGTAAAATACTCAAGGAACTCTAAAAATAGTAGAAAGCTGTCCCAAGAATAATCCGTGGCTCCTACAAAGGCTTCCTCGGTGATTTTCCTATGCAAATACGTCCTAAAAATGTATACAAATTGAAATGTACAACACCTACGTAAAATGGTTTACATTTATGGAAAATAGAGGAAATTTTGAGAAACTTTCATTTTTACACCAAGTCCTAATTCGTACTAGAAGTGCCTCTAATTTGAGCTTGAAGTCTCATTTGCCTTGTTATCTTCCTCACATACCCTGTCTTAGAGCTCTTTAAATACAAGTGAGCTCATTGTATACTCTATAGATCCCATTGGGCGTGTAGGCTAGTGGGTTGGTCTTAGAATGGAGAGGTCGTGGGTTCAAACCACTGCTTTCAAACTTTTTTTTTTGTGTTCGGTTTAACTATGGGGAAAAATCCTGCATATTCAGCGTAGAGGAAGGGGATTCTATTTAAAATAACAAAGCCCAAACTATATTCCCGTGGCATGAGCCACATGCGACATTTTCCCTCCTTTTATTCTAAGAATAACTTGCTATGAGCTCGGTGCTTTGAAAGTTTCCACACCCATCTTAGGATCGATTATGTTAGAACTACAACGTGGCAAGTTGTTAGTAAAACCGCTCAATGTGTTGGGATCGTCTGAGTCTTGTGGTTTGACTGCCTATATAAAGATCGAGTCATTTGGATTTTTGCAATGTGCATTGTTTAATGCCCAATATAGGGCCAAAGGGTTAAGTTTGAACCACTGAGTCATACGCCCAACCATGTGGACCAACCGAGCTATAATAGATAAGCCCAAGTTGTTGATTCATTGTGCACTATTTAAACGTTGAACCACCCAAGTAATATGGGACAAACCCATTCAATATGGTAGAAAACCTGATCATTGGGATAATATGTGATCAACTCGGTGGTGAGTTGATCACCCCACAAAGCTAATAAAATATCTCCCCAAGCCAATATCAACCTGCAATGCACAATATAATTCTCCAAAAAAATAATCCCACATGAGGCAATGTTAGAGAATAAATGGCATATAAAATCATAAAAATGATAATAACAATGTGAAATAAAAGGCAACAAAGGAACCCCTCCTATAAAAGAGTGTGTCAAACTGGTTGAGGGCCCCTAACCAGTAAATAATGGGGTCTACCAAATTTTTAACCATTTTTTGAAGATCAATGGCCAAAAACAACAAAACTTAACCTTTTTCATCTTTTTCCAAAATTGGCACGTGTCATGTCTGAATTGTATTGTTGACCACTGTTTACTCGTTTAAGACCTTAACTTTTAACGGTGATAAATTATGTAACCAAACTCTATTTCTGGAGTTTTTCATACTATCAGAAAGGTCTCAAATCACTCTACAATGTGGTCATGGTTTAGGGAGGTTTAGGAAAATTCCAACACCCAAAAAATCCTCTGGATCACTCCTACAAACCGGGAATTCCTTTTGTCTAAAAATATATATATATCAACCTATCAATATGCTAACTCTTCTTGTAATTGCACAAACCCATACATGATCCCGAAAAAGCATTACAGGTTAATCAAACACAAATAGTTGATTAGCTAGTCATATAATTGATTAGATAATAACACCCATTTAAGCTGTGTCCAACTAAAATTCTACAACCCTATCAAATCTATACACATATGTGAACTGTCAAATCCCCTGTAATGCCATCATAAATAACTAACTAGATAATAACACCCAATTAAGCTAGTGTTCAACTATCACTTTGTGATACGACCAATTACTTAAGTTACAATTCCATAACACAAATCAGTATATCAGACATCTAAACTACCCTAATTAGGCTAGTGTCCACTGTCTATCTAAAACTGTAAAAATGAAAATATTCACTATCCAGTATAGTTAGACCATCAATGCCAAAATAGATATAGTCAAAAAATTGAATCCACGTGAATCTTCCCAAAACACTATAATGCCATCACAATTAATAAGTCAAATAATAACACCCATCTATAACGGAAGCTAGTGTTCAACTAAAACTTGTGATTATGTCTGCTTACAACTAAAAATATTCACTATCCAGAATAATTAAACCATTAACACCTAAAAATGGCTATAGTCAAAATATGAATCAATGTGAATCTACAAATTCTATCCATTCACCATGAATTATAAAAGGATAGTTCAAACTGTAATTTTGCTTACCCAAAATGGTGAGCCGCTAAATGCTGAAAATGATCACCAAGCATACCTACACACCAGCTTGTTAGTGTAAATAATGTACACTTCAATTGTGACTACATAGAGTAGTCACAAATACAAGCCCTAAAAATAAGGGTAGTCATGAATGTGTAATTACCCTGTGAAGACACAGATTGATTTTTATATTACCTACAAAATAAAAAAGGTGTTAACAGAATTGCACAATGACATTTAACAATAGTACTAAAAATGCATTCCAAAAGCTAAACATTATTCATTACATACCCACCGAAACGCATCTCGTTGTTAAAAATAGAAAATGGTATATTGTCATCCTTAACAAGTAAGAAGTTAAATCTGAGTATTTTAAACTTGTCTCCCAGATCCTCTTACATGTGACCCCAATTTCCAATTTCAAAGTAATTAAAAAAACTTGTGAATACATCCCTCAACATACTATGGAAATCCACAAATTACTCGAAAATTTGCAAAATTTTCAAAAACATCCTGCATTATAAAATTAAGTCTATCCAACTCACATGAGCCTACATTCTCTGTATCAACTGAATGGACTCATAAGTGATTCCCAAAATGGATAGCTAAAAAGGTTGATTTAAAAACTATGGTTCAAAATTTTTTTACTAAAATACAACTTATCTTACCATACACTGGATGGTTTGTTAGATGAAGTTTCCAACAATTATCAACCCAATGTCTCATCTCGTAAAATCTACAAATGCCCATAGTGCACTTGTACCTATCCAAACACTACACTAATCTGTACCAACCAAAGAGATCATTGTTAATCATATTAAAACCAGAAGATAAATATGAAGCTAGAACCAACTCTGATACCAAACTTGATCCGAAAATGGTACTATTTTTTTTTTGTACTTTTCAAATTTTTGGATACTAGGAACTCAACATCAAATTATTGGTTCAATTACCCCAAAATTGATTAATTCCTTTATCTAATTTACACCTCAGTTTGAATTTCATTCACCACACTGAAATGTGCATTTGTGGATTATGGATACTGAAATTATCTTAAGTCCATTTTCCCATTTGTAATGATGATTGCTTAGTCAAATAATTAAAATCCATTTAATTGATTTTTATCTGATCAAAAGATTCATTCACAATAGAATTAAACATCCACAAATTGAAATCAAATCCACAACACAAGATTAATAACGGAGTTCACCCAAAGGCTATGTCTCCAGATTCTTGAAAAGAGAATTTATCTATTCAACTTCCAATGAAGTACAATAAACCCTTTAATAATGAATAATAGATATTTATACCTAAAAATAATCTTATCAAAGACTCAAGGAAATATGAAAATAGTAGAAACTGTCCCAAGAATGATCTGTGGCTCCTATAGTGCTTCCTTGGTGAGTTTACTATGCAAATATGTCCAAAAAATGTGTCTACAACTTGAAATTTACAACACGTACATGATAAATGTTTACATTTATAGAAGCTAGAGGAAAATCTTGAGTAACTTTCTTTTTACACCAAGTCCTAATTTGGACCAGAAGTGCCTCCAATTTGAGCTTGAAGTCTGCTGCCTCGTTATCTTCCTCTCACAGGACCACTGTCTTAGAGATATTTAAATACAAGTGAGCTCATTGTATACTTTGTATTGAGCCCATTGGGTGTGTTGGTTGGTGGGTTGGTCTTAGAATGATGAGGTTGCAGGTTTAAATGACCATTTCAACCTTTTGTGTCAGTGTTAGGTTTAACCGTGTGGGAAAAATCCCACATATTCAGTGTAGAGGAAGGGGTTGTTCAAAATAGAAAATCCCAAATTATATTCCCATGACATAAGCCACATATGGAATTTTACCCTCCTTTTATTCTACGAATAGCTCACCATGAGATCGATTCTTTGAAAGTTTCCATGCCCATCTCGAGATCGGGTTGTGTGGCACTATGACTTGGTGAATTGTTGGTAAAACGCCAATATGTTGGACTCGTCGAGTATTGTGGTTTGAATGCTTATATAAAGGCTGATTAATTTAGAGTTTTATGTTGTGCATTATTCAATGCCCAATATAGGCGAAATGGTTAATTTGGAACCACCAAGTCATAAGCCCAACCATGTGGACCAACCGAGCTATAATAAATAATCATGAGCTGTTGGTTCACTATGCATGCATCGTTTAAATGCTTTGAACTACCCAAGTAATATGGGACAAACCCGGTCAATGTGGTAGCAAACATGATCATTGGGATAATATGTGATCAACTCGGTGGGGAGTTGATCACCCCACTAAGCTAATAAAATAGCTCACTCTAGCCAATATCAACTTGCAATGCACAATATAATTCTCTAAAAACAATAATCCCACATGGGAAATGTTAGAGAATAAATGGCATATAAAATCATAAAAACAATAATAACAATGTGAAATAAAATATGACAAAGGCACCCCTCCTATAAAAGAGTGTGCCAAACTGCATCTGAGGGCCCCCTACCAAGAAATAGTGGGGTCCAATAAAATTTTAACTATTTGTTGAATACCGGTGGCCTAAACAACAAAAATTAACCTTTTTCACCTTTTGCCAAAACTACCACGTGTCATGTCCGGATTGGATCATTGAAAACTCTTGACCTCTTTAAGACCTTATCTTTGACCAGGTGATAAATTATGTAACCAGACTCCATTTTTGGATTCATACATACCGTCAGAAAGGTATCATAACACTTTGCAAAGGTGTGGTCACATTTTAGGAGAGTTTAGGAAAATTCAAACACCCAAAAAATCCTCTGGATCATCAATTGTCCCACCAGTATGCCAAAATGGTTAGTGCTCAAATATGCACCCATCCCAAATTATAATGATCTAGTAGTTGAGACAATATGTGAATATCTCACAATTTTGGGAATTGATCACCACATTCCTCTACCTATTTCGAATACAAAAACTACTCCTAGAAAAGGAAATGCAGCTACCTAACACTAACTTAAAATGCCAAGGGACTAGGGAGAAAAGGAAATGCATGAAATTGAAATCCTAAACTAAGGGAGGTGATAACACTAAGAACAAGGGTGGAGATATTCCTAGTGAGTGAAAATAGGAAGAAAACAAAATAGGATAGGGCAGACAGAAGTGCCATAGTCCAAAACAACACTCAGATCCCCATTTGCATGGAGCTCAACAGATTTTATTCCTACAAGAATAAAAAAGTATGCACAATATACCTGTAAATGGAAAAGAAAGCAAGAAATTCATTACAAAACAAGCTAGGGTAGAGAGAGCCACACCATATGAATTTTATTCCTAAAAAGGATGCACAATCCATTACAAGGTAGACACAAGGAAATAATCCTTTGCAGAATGCCCAAATTTAAGGCCTATAACTCAAAAAAGTTATTAAACAATTTTGACAGAGTTCCTTTACATTTGCAAAAACCCCCTCAAATAAAGGGGTGTTTACATTATATAGAGAAGGAAAATTGAATTTAGTACCACTAATCGACAAACTTCATTCAATTTCGAAAGAGGTATGGGCCACCATACAAATTCACTTTGTATAGGCACTTACTTGTAGGAGAAAACATAGGTGCCATACCTCATTAAAATGGTTGTTGACTCGCTCTATACCACTTTAGTTAATGCCCTACCAATTGTTGATATTCCTACAGCTTGGCCGCTTTCATGCATTTTTCCCCGAACGGTAACATTTATTTCCCTATCAACCGGTTACATAGCCCCGATGTCACCAATACCATGTCTTATATATTGTATTATTGTTATTGTCCGATTGCGTATTCATGTAACTAGCCATAGTTCATTTCCTAAGTACCATCCATACCATGACCATCCTGTCCTCGATCCCGCACCTTCATGACCCGATCACAATTTCTCTCCACCACCATTTGGTAGGATACGGTTGTCCTAAATAACTCCCAAGTTATTTGGAAACTTACATTTGTATTCTGAATCGATGTTTCATATTTTAGGTTTTGTACACTCTGGTAGTTTCCTTGGCACCTTGGCGTAGTTGCATTTCTTCTTCCGCATGCCCTCAAGTTCACTTCCTAATTCTCCCTTTACATCCCCTTTCCTTTACTTCCCCTTTCTCTTGCTTCATGTGCTTCCACTTTCCATTCTCTTCTTTTATCTCATTTCATCTTCCCTATGCTCCTTCCTTCTATGCACTCATTGTCATTCCTAGTTTTTCATGTACTCCTTACGTGCACAACTCCCGACTTGCCTTCAATTTCGCTAATTCCTTTGCATGTCTTTTTGCTTACGTGTTTTTCCATTTTTTCTCTTTCATCACACCCTACTTGCATACTTGTCTCATATAGGAATGCATCCATTTCTTCCATGCACACCACATTCACATGCCTACCTTTTATAGTCTCACATATCTTCCTTTTGCACCTTGCGCCTTCTTCCACACCGCACAATCGTGCCATACAAAAATTTTTAGACTTGAGTGTGAAACACCCACCCCATCAAAGTACATAAACAGGGCACCGAATCCTGATGATGAACCAATACATGACACATGGTAGAAATGAAAAAACAAATGAACACTTGGCTGATTCCTTTAGTGAATTAGTGCGTCCCATGTGTCTTACTTTTTCAATTTGCACTATAGATATCTGATAGCCATAACTTCTACTATAGTGCTTAGATTCCCATGCGACTAGGCTCGTTTGAAAGATAATAATGTGGGATACACGCTAGAATTTTCAAAATCGACAGGATTTGGTAGATGAAAAACAAGGCAACATCTTTTTGGTCATTAATGAATGAATCCAATCAACCTCAACCACCGAATTTCAATCATATTTTCCTTCTTCCTTCTTCTACATGCCAAAAAGACATAGGGAGGTGCATATGACATCCCTGCAGGTGGATTTGTAGGAATTTATCACTTCTTGTTGGTGGTTGAAGATTTGAGTCCAAGTTTCCTATTATTTCTCCTCCTCTTCTCCCCTCCTTCTATAAAATGTAGAGCTCTGCTCATTAAAATGTACCCCTCTTTGTTGTAACGATAACATTCCAAAATAGTGGGTTACTTCCCACTAGTTTTAGACATTGGAATTGTCTATGCAATGTATTATCACCTCTTGTCATGAATATAAAATGGCCGTGCATCCTTAAGCAATAAATTTGGGTATTTGTGGCACTTTTGTCTACTCTTTTCTCACTTCTACGGTGTCTTTCCTCTCTGCTACCTTTTGGCATGTTGTACACTTCCCTTACTTGTAGGTCCCATTTTCACTTATTGTCAATATACTAGAAGCCGAGTATACATGGTTGTTTATGGTGCACTCATGTCCACCCTCTCTCATACATTCTCTCACTTTCCTTCCCCTTGTGGAGAGTGATCAACCCTATTTATTACACTATCACATTTCCTTAGCTTATGATTTACCTTATGCATATCCTTCTATCCCTAGTCCCTTGACATGTTTAGTCTAGGATTTTATTTCTACATTAGGAGTAGTGTTAGCGGTAGAAATAGGTAGAGGAACCGGCCTTCTCCGGAGGTCTATCTCAAGTGCATAAGGTCCCAAAACTTGGAGACAGTCCCATTGTTGACTCAAATGACTCAAGTATTTCATATTTGAGACACGGGTGAAATTTTGAAGAACCAACAGCTTTTCTAGCACATCATGTGGGGAGAACATTGAAGATATTTATATCTTCATCTTAGCAATTTTGATGTGTTATTGTTGAGATATAGCCTTTGGAGGTATCCATCAATGCATCTGGAAACTCCACCGATTAGACGCACCCATTATCTCATTCGCAGACCAGTTCTCCCTCCTTTATTTCATTCATTTTCCTTCTACCATCATTTCATTTTCCTCTCTTGAAGTTGTGCAATCATGACTTATTTACCTTCCTAGAATTCCCATATGTAGCAACAGATGTATTTCCCTTCATCACCACAGTTTAAAAATCCTTCTCTAAATCAATTTTATGAGCCACATCATCCTGAAAATGCATATAAGCTCGACCTCTGTTTGAACCATATGGCTATTTTTCTAACCAAAATGTTTATACAAAACATGTTTATGTAGATCATGGTGGTGAATCTATAACATATGCTGATTTCAAGAGGAATGTGCAAGAAATGAAGATGAACATGATGCATCTTAGAGTTAAATTCTCCATAAAGGTAGCTAAAGTTGGCTTTAGAGTCCTTGTCCATGGTTCGACCTTGTTTTAGGCTAGTTTAACACCCAATGTGAAGCTTTACTTTATTACTTGAGATGCTACCGCATACATAAATTGGGTGGAGTTAATGGAGGCTTACAAATCTAGTGTTAAGAAACCCCGTGAATGGGGAAACCTGTGCTACCATCCTGCAACCCTCCCATTCCTCCTCCCCAACTTACACCATCCCGAGTCCATTGCCCATATTCACAGATTTCTGTGCACTACCCCCATTGAGAATTGCCCTCCCCCATACTCTCATCTTCACTCCTCTTTCATCACCCCTTCCACGTGAGTTCCCATTCCTTTTGTGTGCTCATCTATTCCTTTCACGATCGAGTCTTCTGTTCCTTCTATACCCATCCTTCCACCTTCTTCCGAGTCCCCTCTTTCTAATTGTGTCATAAATGAAAAACCCCTACCTACGTGCTATGCCTAGCCAATTTTATCATGTTTGAAAACTATAGAGAGGTTGAAGAATGGTGCAAATATGATTGGGATGATGAGATTATCGGGGTGCATGTTTAAGAAGAAAATCGAGTTAGTTCCGGAAGGCACAGTTTTAGAGGAGATAAATTTTCTTGTAGAGGCGAACCATGCACGATCCATCCTGACAAGCACTCACCTTCGGGGAGAAATCTGAATAATAATCCCATATGTGGGGTTGATCTATAATAAAATGGGAAAAACACAAGGATCAAACTATTCCCACTCAGATATCTGGCTAGTCTAGAGCCAAAGATAGATTTTTCACTAGTCATGCTCACCGTAGAGCATGAGTTTGAGCTTTAACATGCCAAAGATAAGCAACAATGCCCCTGAATCTAAATGCATACCAACTTTAAGAGGTATATATTTTATTTGTTGATAATTTGAGGAGGGTGAAAGGCTAGCTATAAGTAATTTTTTTACTCATGTCTCAAACAATGTTTAGCACCAAATCAGTCACATTGTGGGAATTTGTGAGGAAGGGAAGTGTACACACCCAAATTTACACATGCTACATTGTCGGAAAATGGTTATAAAAGGTTCCCAATGATGATTCATATATTTTACAAAAGTGTTTGAGCTCCTAAACCTACTTACAACTTGTATTTGTATCCTGGTATGCCTTACTTAGCCTTTGCACAATTTTTCTTAGCTTCTCACTTCCTTTTTAGCCCTATTTTGACCTTTAGTGTCAAAACTGCCACCTTGCACAGGTGACGGTTTTATAATCGCTTCCTTGAGTAGGGTAGTGGTCCCGTAGTCACCACTCTTTACGGGGTAGTGGTATTGTGCACATTTTCCAAAATGTTGCAATGTGTGTCAATAGACGTGTGTTGTTTCACTTAACTTCACTTTGCACACACATTTCTTACCCATTTTGGCTGATTTCAAGCCTGATTGCCTTATGGCATTCTCTTCTTCACTTCTAATTTGTGATTGATTGTGATTGATAGTTCAAACTCCCTCTTCACTATTGATGTGGCACCCTTTGGCTGCCAAATGGATTCAACCATTTCCCAACCAACCTTCTATAAATTGATCACTTGTTTTCAAGAAAATGGCCAGAGATCATTTTGAGTATTCTTGCAATTGCTAAGCTACCTCTTTCTTGTTGGAAACTGCATAACCAATCTCAGTTCCATTGTGCTATCTTTCTTCCACTTGCATTATTCCTAGATTTCCAATTCAAGCTGCCATTGCTCTAGTGCTTTCCCTCTATTACTATCACTACATTCCCAACCTCTAGACTCACGTGGACATGAGAGAATGAAAAGATAAGTTGAGGGGACCAAGTACCACACAATTGGATTGCCACTACTTTGTATTCTAGGTTGGAGTTGTTATTTTTTTTCCTTAATTTCTTCAAATTTGTTATTTCTGAATTGTATGCACATTATCAAATAGAGTAGAGAATCATTTCCATAGTTATAATCATTCAAAGTTGTAGTAGATTATTTGTTTCAAACCCAAAGATTTCTTAGGAAAGATTTATTCTCTTTCCTATCTCTGTAGGTTTGTAAGGAAGTAAATCTAGAAGAAAGATTCATTGCTTCTAGAAGTAAACACAAACATGAATCCATATAGAAAAATCCTCTGTTATTTTGTTATGGAAGTTGCAGAGAAGAAAAGCTTCCAAGAAGCTCGATTTATTCTTCTTTTGCCTCTAAGACATAATTGAGGTTAGATTTACATCCATAGTTTAAAGTGAAGCTTTCATTAATTAAATTAGACTAAATACACTCAGCATAGGTGAATAACTACACTAGGTTATTTACTTGTTTAGTTTTAGTGTAGAGTTAGCTTTAATTATTTAGAATAGAAGCAATTTGTTGTCTGTGTTTCGATAGATATTACAACAATGTTTAACCACAACAGCAGTCCCCTTCCCTTTCTAGATGGTCTGATAATTACATAAGCAATGTCTAAACCTCCCCTAGTTACGCTTCAAACCCCATTATCTATGTAAGGATGGAGGAGGTTGACCAACCATTAAATATGAAATATGGTCAACCCAATGCAAACCATGTTTTTATCACAAACAAAATAGGTTCTTACCACAAAGTCTTATCAAGACCTCACATTGCCATGCAATCAATAGAAGATGACATATTTGCATGAATAACTAATCCTCTTTGTCAAATAGATGAGTCTTTGGATAGAATGAAGGCTACAACCTTTGAGATGTCAAATACCTATCCTAAGATTCCTATTTTTGAGGAAGACAAGAATTATAACACCGAACAATTCATAAAAGGTATCATGAGCTTTCTCAACCAAACCCTACGCCATAGGCACCCCAACAAGGGACTCAATCCTCTCCTAATGATGTCATTTCTACTTTAGTAGGGAGGATTAGAGAAATAGAGAGTGCCCAACCATCGCAACCAACTCATGCAATAGGTCGAACATGGGATATCCAGTAGATAACAAGGGATACATTCCTACCAATGAACAACCAATGCAACATCATGTGCAAAAAGGTTATCCGGTTCAATCAAATTTGGGTGATCTTCTCACAGATCTAACACACTAGGGATGGGTCCTCATCCTTCTCAAATTTATCCTATGCAAGGGCTGGTCTGGAAGTGCTTTCTCTAATGCTACTCCTTCAGGAAATGCAACGTTCCTTTGTTTTATGCCCACTAGTCCATATGCATGTATCACCCACCTTACCTACAAATGTATTCAAATTCCCCCCATATGGACCCATATGGACCCATATGTCATCCCCGATCCATATGCACCATATCAAGGGGGTCCATACATTCCCATCAATTCTTATAATGCAACTTATCTGACTCCTCCTCTACCACCTCATCAAGAATATTCAATGGTGGAATCCTACGTAATGGGTACCTATGCTAAGTACTTAAAGGAACCAATTGAATTCACTATACGTGGTGTCATTATTCCCCTCTCATTACTTGATATTCCTAATTTTAAGGGAGAAGGAGACCCGAATGCTCATATCAAGGCTTATGCTACCACTATCAGGGAATTGATTCCTTGGGATGTTGTAGTACCTAAAATATTTCGAAGAATCTAGAGGGAATTACAATGGAATGGTATTATTATATTCTAGAAGCCTCCATACATTCCTTTAAACAACTTGTTTATGAATTTATCAAAGCATTTGACATGAACAAGTTGTTGCGTATATGGATTAAGGAGTTTCTACATATTAGGAAGGAGCAAAATGAATCCTCCGCCCATTTCGTCTAGAGATGGCATCAAGTTCTTTATTCATTTGCAAGTGCACCCAACATGGACCAGATGGAAATTTTTGATCTCTTTCTTCACTCGCTCAATCAAGAAACTAAGGAAGAGGTCCAAAAGTTTCCTTTTTGTAGTTATAAGGAAGTATTGGAAGGTGCACTTTGAATTGACCAAGACGCTATTAATAGTGGACGTAAGAACTATGGTGTCAATGGGAAACTGGTGTCCATTAAAAAAATAATTTAAATTATTAAAAAAATGGTGCCAAAACCAAGGACCCGAGGGTGTGAATTTCAATCATGGTGCTACCTCGAATGGAGTTACCGATCAAATCAAGAATGTTATTATTACAAACAAAAGTAATTAAAAAAACTATAACAACAACACGGGTAATAAAAGAGGCCCTAAATCTATTTCCTTGGTCAAAATGGTTGATGTGAACTGTCCCCCTTAAAAGAAAAATCAAACCCAAGGCTTGAACCTAGTCAAAGGGGAAAAAATCATGGTTATTACAATCAATTTCAAAAATATAATCAAGGTTATAATCAACAACAACAAGACGCTTATCAAAGGCAAGGAACTTATGATCCTAACCTATATTATGGTTTCAATAAGGTTCAAGGTCATAATGATATAAATTTCTGTGATCTCAAAAAATTCTTACAAAGGATCCCTAAGAATCAAAGGAAGCTCTTTGTGGATTTTTTCTCAATGTGAACCCTAGAACAAGTTTGTAGCTAAACTATACAGACACAACTCCTCGAATGCTAATGTGAGAATATTTCAAGATCCACTCCCTACACATCCTAAAAATGTCAAGGTGAATCCTCATAACATAAACAAGGGTATTCCTATTATTAAAAATGAAGCTTTAACTTTTGACAACTCTTCGGTTTCCCCAACCTTGGCTCAAATAATGATACAAAGATATTGGGATTAGTTGAGCTAGGATTTGAACTGGAAATTAATATAAAAACTTAGGTGAAGGAATACCTTCCACAACCCCTACCCACTCATTTTTTATCACAGGATGATGTTCCTAGAATCAAAAACTGGTAGGAGCCTATGATTTAATATTGGACTTGAATAATACATTTTCTCACATCTCGTTCCTAGATTTGTGAAAGAATTCCCATGTGCATCATTCTCGCATTGATTGATGCATTGATTGATTGGTCATCTAATGCATTTTACACCCCCTCCTAGTGTTTAAATAAATCATGTTGAATTTGACACATATCCTCTGGGACAACAGTGATAGGGATATTGGGTTTGTTTTCGATATAGACAAGATGCCATCTCACACCGAAATAGCTTTGAAGAGGTAATCTGCGCATTATATTTATAGGTTTGGGTTTACATCAATTACATTAAGATATCCATGATCGATGATGGGGCTGCTGTAAATGTGGTTCCCTTCTCTTTCTTGTAGAAGTTAGGATATGGAGAGACTAATTTCTCCTCTAAAAGAAACACGTTATGAGGGTATGACAATCTTAAGGATACTTTAATTAGAACCATAGTTCTTCTTGTCACCCTTGGGCCAAAAACCATCTTGATGGATTTTTACATCATTGACAGGGAAAAAATTATAACATGATCCTTGGGAGACCTTGGATTCATCAAATGAAGGCTATTCCTTCTACCTTGTTCTAAGAAGTTAGATTCCTCCATTTGGGAAAAGTCTTCATTGCCCAAGGGGATCCTAAGCCCTTTGATATACACTTAGAGAACCTCAAGAAGAAAAGAGGAGTCCATTTGGAATATGATCTCCTTGTAAACTAGTTAAACAAGCCTCCTCCATCAAACCAATTAGTCACGACCACCCCGAGCATTCCAAAGGCTAAAGTTGTTGACCCAAAAAAATTTGAGGTGGCAAAAAATGATAAGGTTAAATCAATATTTGTAGAAATTATATCTACTAAAAAAATGATAGAGATCATAAAACTCTTGGAGAGTGATGAGCTGATCTTCCTCCCATTTGAACCACATGGAATGGGTAGCCTTCTTGGTACAACCTCTCTTCCTGCCAATGGTCTTGGCCTAGGTATAAACATGATAGAATTAACAAAGGAAGAAGAGAGGGATGAAATCAATACGGTACCCATGAAATCCATCTTTAGGGTTTTTTCTATCATGTACCTTGTTCTAAATGTGAACAATCCATAAATTAGGTATGTTATCTCAACGGGATGTGATCCCATAACACAAAAAAGGTTACACAAAAGCACTATGCTTCACAAAATAGACAAATTTGATCGGCACAATCATGCCCACCTAAATGTGATATGTCAAAAATGCAACAGAGAGGTTCTCAAATACCTCCTTCAAATAGGAAAATTGGACAAACATACATACCTAATCATGGGTGGGGGTTATAGGTCTAAACCACTGGATAATAAATCCTTGTCTAGAGAATGAAAGCTTCAAAGATTTTTTTCTTCATCAGTATGCACTTGGGGTGAGGAATTTGACATCCGTCAACTCTCTTCACCCAAGAAATTTATGCATGATCCACCAACATTTCTATGTGTACACTACTACATTCTCATTGCATTATCATTAGTTAGCTCATTCTGTGAAATTTGTAATCAAGGAAATTATTTTCAAGTAAAAAACAAAAATTCTACAAAACATTGGAAATTATTCAAATCATATCTCTTCAAACATACATCAACATTTCTTATCACTTCATTAGTTCAACAAGACAAGACAAAATTTTGACACTAATCCTACCAAGGCCTACATACTTGGTTCTTCCTATAGCTTTCTTCTAGCATAGTTGTATTTTCCCATAGTCAAGTTCTAGAAGCTTCATGATGTCATATATTTCCCTAGAAAAACCTCTTTGGTACAAAAACATTCTAAAAATTTTCACCTGGGTGCTTGTTCACCTATCTCAACCTTCGGTGTTGAGCCCTCACATCTTACTGGTTACATGGGGTTGAGGCTAGGGGTAATATTTCCTTCCTAAAAGAATAATTAAAGTTTAGAAAAAAGGTATATATCTCAAATCAAAATCAATCAAAATTTTCATTTACACACTTCTTTGCCCCACCAACCTTCGGTGTTGAGCCCATGCCTCTTACAAGTGGTGTGAGGTTGGGAAAGGAGGGAAGTGCCCTTACTCACCTATGCCTTATCCTTGGTGATGAGCCCATACTTCCTAAATGGGGCAAGGTGTAGGGGGTCTCTGAAAATAAATTAATAAGTTAAAGCAATTTCATTCAATAAAAGTTCTTTGAAAATCTCAAAATCCCAAGAAAAATGAATTAGATGTGCATGTTCCAAAAGAGAGTCAAAACCTTAAAACTAGATTATGTCAATTAAGAGGCCATATACAGATCTAATTATAGATAAAATTGCAAGAAATCACATTCTAGGTTGTGTAGTAAACTGTATGCAAAGTTAAGTTGTAGGTTCCTAATTGGGTTTATGTCAAAATATTGTCTTTCTGTCTCTATCAAAACCATACAATTCACGTCCCTCCTGGATCTTGGTGTTGAGCCCTCACATATTACTAGTTGCATGGGGTTAGGAGTGGAGTGAATTCATTTTATTATCATATCATTATTCATCACACATTTCCAAAACAAAGAGAAGTACCAAACATTACTTGAAAAGCTAAAGTTTAACATTACATTGTGTTTGCATAATCATCACATATCAGCATTAAAAATAAAAAAAAATCATTTTGTTAGCATTCATCATCCATTGCATACATTTTGAAAAGCATACAAAATTGGAGATTCTAAACATCTAGAGTACACATGCAAATCAAACCAAAAATGAAGTCAACTCTAATGCAAAGGATAAAAAAAAGTATCTGTATATATATCATAATAAGTCGAGTTTGTGTACAATGCCATCACACACTATGTATGGTCAAAAGGATCATAATGAGCACAAAAATATAAAAAAATCATATTTGTGCCTTACAAAATAGAAACAAAGTAATAAAGGCTAAATAACATATCAATCTCTGTGTGATCTCTCGAGAAGGCGCATAGATGTGGCCGGGACTTCTGCTACTGCTCGACATCATCGTGAATGCACCGAGTAGTGTGAGTGGCCATGAATACAACCACTAGCTAAGGTCTCACTGCGTGAATTTCCCCACCTCATCAATCTCTCAGCCACTTCATACCCAACAATCCTTGTGTTTTGAGCAAGAAGGATCTCCGCTTCCTTCTAAAGAGTTACATAAATGTCAGTGTGGTGGCTAGCCTACAAAGGTTGTCCCACATCCTCTAACAAATTTGATCTAGTCTTCCCCATAGGGATCAACAAGGTGTCAACATAGACCTGATGAATAAGATCTCCCCAGCCTTGAGAAGTCATTGCAAAACAAAGAAAACAACAACGAGTTAGAAAACCATAAAAAAATAGTACAATGCATAATAATTAACATTTCTATCTAACAAGGTTGAGAAAAGAGTGTCCACATACTCGGATCTCCAGGAATCAATGTATGGTTAGCTAGTGCTACTATTGCAAGTATCTGTTGTGCTTCACCCCTCCCGAGGAAACATGTAGTCCCATGCTAAACTCCTCATCACCACCTCCCTCATGAGGAAGTGGCTCCTCATAAACTAATGTCTCCATCTCTTCCTCTCCTCCTCTTGCTCATCCATAGATCTCTCCTAAGTGTCATGCCACTCTGTATCGTTGTTCTCCTCATCATCATCACCACCCTCTGTGTAGGTATCCTCACCTACCTTCGCATCAGTCTCCTCCCCTATCTCTACCTCAGTCTTAAAATATACATCAATGGGAATCTCCTACTCCTCCTCCCCACCGTGTGGCGGGTATGGCCTCGATCGAAGGAGAGGTATAGGCCTAGGTGCTTGTCATCAAGCATAGAAAACATTTATCACCGCAATAGGAACCCCTAGAGTCACAATGGTAAAATCAAGGTCACTTATAGCACCACCTCGAGACTCCCTAATAATCTTGTAAACAACTTACATAGGAGGAAGAATATCAATGTATGGTAATCAAACTATTGAGGAACTCTATCAAATGGATGAGTCTCCACCGCCCCTGATCTCGTCTAATAACTGACTAGTAGTGGAAAAAAAAATCACTATTGTCCCATCTTGTCCCCATACTCCTGCCATATCCTAGTAGGGTGTAGAAAAAAATTCATTTGTAGTCAAGGTAGCCACTAGCTGATGTGGTACCCTAAGCACTGACATACTGGTCCATCTCGCAGCCCTGATGGCCCTTGGGTCCTGTACCCTACTCCCCTCTCTAGTAGGGGATGATCCTCTTGTATACCCAACTCATCACGAGTGTGGGATGACTCAGTGACTGTCCTTGTAATCTCACCACCCGGTATAAATCATGGTATGTGGTGCCCAAGATGTCTATTCCCTAAGTATAATTCCACCCATGCTACTCAATCTGCATCATAATTGGGGCCCAATAATACAACAACTTATCCCCACCCTTATCCCCTATCAACTATGAAGCCAAGATACCCATGATGGCCTTATGGAGTGCAAGGATAGGAGTGGTGGGTATAGAAAGGAGCCTCATACCCTGTTTGGTGCCTGGTGACACCCCATCATCTCCCATGTAAGTGACCCAATTCCTGGCCCTTTCTGTAGACCCTCTTGTCTCAAGGGTCAAACATATCCCAAGTATAGGAACTCCAAGTATCCTATACACATCCTTGAGAGTGATGGTCCACTCTCCTCTAACACTGGAAGTTAGAAATTTTCTCGATCCACATCCCAATAAGAAAATAGGTCACACAAAATTTGACTAGGAGGTGTAATGTGTGGTACCCATGCGATCCTCCATATCCCTTCTCGCCTAGTATGTCTATCTTAGCCTGTGTCAACTAGTCAAGGATAGTTGGTAGCCAATCACACAATCTCTCTCATCTCCAACAAACATACTCCTCCTTATGCATTCATAAAAAAAAAAAGAGTGAGTCAGTAACATAGGCAAGCTCATAAAAAACATCACAAAATGACATAAAATCCAAAAAAATTGTCTAAACATGTCATATCTACTCTCTGTCCCAAAATGAAAAAACCGCCACCCTATGCAGATTGGAGATTTTATAACCATGGCCTTGTTGGGGTGGTGATTTTGTAATCTTGCCACCATGATAGGGTTTCGATTTTGTAACTGCCACCTTGACAGGTGGCGATCCTATAACCATCGCCTTGTGTAAGGTGGAAGTCCCGTCCCAAAATTGTTGGGCCATCCTTTTAGCCCTAAAAACTCAAAAAGACAAAAATAACTTGTTTTTAGTGAAATAAAAGGCTAACCCCTATGTGTCCCCCTAAGGACCATTTTAAATAAGAAAATTTGAAAATATTCCCCTTAGGCTTAGATTTTCAACTTTTTTACATTTTAGGTTTCAAATGAATAACTAAGAAAAACTAACCTTTTCTGTGTCACTGGGTTTCTTAGTCTCGGGGCCATGATCACCTCCTTGAAATGGTCACCGTGGGCCCAGAGCTCAAAAACCACCAATAGGATATGTGCAAATGAATTGGAAAATGAGTTGTTTTGATATATATATATGTTGTTTTTTAACTTCGTTTTGAGTGTATGTGACCACAGGGATGGAGCATTGGCGCAGGTATATTCCTACCCCCACGCAAATGGTAAGTCCTCTTGTTATTTTTATTTAATGTTTGTTATTCGATATTTTTATCTATTTACACTTGAGTTTTCCTTTTGTCTTATAGGTAGTGGGAGCTTGAATGACGACAGGTTCGGCACATGGGCATGTTAGCTATAGTTTCTAACTCCCAATTTCGGGAATGCCATAATCAGACTCTATGTTTTACGCCTCTTCATGGATAATACAATTATCCGAGGGGGCAATATGTATGCACCCAAATTTACACGTGCTACATTGTTAGAAAACGGTTATAAAAGGTCCCCAATGATGATTCATATCTTTTCCGAAGGTGTTCAAGCTCCTAAACCTACTTGCAACTTATATTTGTAGCCTAATATGCCTTACTTAGCCTTTACATGCTTTTTCTTAGCTTCCTGCTTCCTTTTTAGCCCTGTTTTGACCTTTAGTGTCAAAATCACCACTATGTATGGGAGGTGATTTTGTAACCGCCACCTAGGAAGGGAAACGGTTTTGTAACCACTGCCCTAAGCAGGGCGGCGGTCTTGTAATCGCTACTCTACATATGGTGGAGGTCCTATGTGCATTTTCCAGAATGTTCCAATGTGACTTTAGACGTGTGTTGTTTCACTTAACTTCACTTTGCACACACATTTCTTACCCGTTTTGGCTGATTTCAAGCCTGACTGCCTTGTGGCATTCTCTTCTTCACTTCTAATTTTTGATTGATTGTGATTGATAGTTAAAACTCCCTCTTCACTATTGATGTGGCACCCTTTGGCTTCCAAATGGATTCAACCATTGCCTAGCCAACCTTCTATAAATTGATCACTTATTTTCAAGAAAATGGCCGAGATCATTTTGAGTATTCTTGCAATTGCTAAGTTACCTATTTCTTGTTGGAAACTACATAGCCAATCTCAGTTCCATTGTGTTATCTTTCTTTCACTTGCATTGTTCCGAGATTTCCAATTCAAGCTATCATTGCTCCAACACTTTCTCTTTATTGTTGTCAGTGCATTCCCAAGCTCTGGACTCACGTGAATATAAGAGATGGAAAAGATAAGATGAGGGGACTAAGTACCACACAACTATATTTCCACTGCTCTATATTCCATGTTGGATTTGTTATTTGTTTTCCTTAATTTCTTCAAATTTTTATTTTTTTGAATTACACGCACATTATCAAATAGAGTAGAGAATCATTTCTACAGTTATAATCATTCAAAATTACAGTAGATTATTTGTTTCAAACCCAAATATTTCTTAGGAAATATTGCTTCTCTTTCCTATCTTTGTAGGTTTGCAAGGAAGTAAATCTGGAAGAAAGCTTCTGTGGCTTTTAGAAGTAAACACAAACATCAATCCATATAGAAAAATCCTCTATTATTTTGTCAGGGAAGTTTTAGCTAAGAAAAGCTTCCGAGAAGTTATGATTTCTTCTTTTGCCTCTGAGACAAAATTGAGGTTATATTTTCATCCATAGTTTAAAGTGAATCTTTCATTAATTAAATTAGACTAAATACACTCAACATAGGTGAATAACTACACCGGGTTATTTACTTTTTTAGTTTTAGTGTAGAATTAGCTTTAATTATTTAGAATAGAAGAAATTTGTTGTCTTTGTTTGTGATAGTTTAGTTTAGTTGATTTATTTAATTAGTTTCCCATTCAATAGTAGATTAGATTGTTAGTTTCATTTTAGTTAAAATTGAACACTTCAACGTAGTTTAACACTTAGGTTCAATCAAGCCATAGGGAATTTACACTACCCATTCATAGCCACTAAATTTCCCTTTTCTTTCGACTCAGCTACTAGGAATTCATACTAACAGATCTTAATCATTGATTCTCTTATAGTTAGCCATCCACATTTCCACATCGGCTACCTTGGCATGACCTCGGGGACTTGAGTACAGCTTGAAGGTTGCATGTTAATTTTCATTTGTATAGAAGCTACTTCTCCATTCTTGTTGCAGGTTTTCATCCGAGTGCCCTTGCCTCTAGTTAATATAGGTTAGTTTAGGTTTGATTTTTGAAAAACAAGTTCTCATGCACAATCTACATGTTTCACCTTGGAACATGTATGATTTTAAAATTGGATACATAGTTGCTTTATGTTTGTGTTTCAGCGTGCTCCTTTTATCACTGGTTCCTTTCCTATTGCTCACCGCGCACCCTTTTACTAGTTAGGATGACAGTTTAGTTTCTAGAAAGAGGTAGCTATAACAACATGATCTGCGCACGACTTTCAAATCTCGAATCCAAATTAAAACATCTTCATATGAGAGCAGCAGTTCAGTTCAAAGTTTAGACAATGATGTAAGTGACTTCAAGGGCATTCTTCAAGTTGAAAATTAGATATTCATGTTTCTAGACCGATTCCATACCCAATGGATGCTTCTAAGGCTACTTGGTATCTTCATCTAGTAGGAAGATGGTCCTGAAAGTTTCCAAAATGTTGTCCCAAAAAACTCCCCAAGTTATTTGGATAACTTACATTTTAATTGTGACTCGATGTTTCATATTGTAGGTTGCGCGCACTTTAGCAGCTTTCTTGGCACCTTGGCATAATTGTAGTTCTTCCACATGCCCTCATGCACCATTCCTACTTCTCCCTTTGCATTCCTTTTCCTTTACTTCCCCTTGCACTTGCTTCATGCATTCCTAATTTCCCTTCGTTCTTCTATCTCCTTTCGTCTTCCTCTCGTGACTTCCTTTTATGCACTCGCTTTCATTCCAAGTTTGTCACGCACTCCTTGTGTGTGTACCTCCCGACTTTCCTTCCAATTTGGCTAAGTAATTTACATTTCTTCACACTTGCGTGCATTTAATTTTTTTATTTCCTCATACCCCACTTGCATACTTCTCTCTTTCAAGAATTCATCCATTTATTCCACGTGTGCCACCTTCGCACGCCTACCTTATATAGTCTCAAGCCTCTTCCTTTTGTGCCTTGCACCTTCTTCTCGTGCCGATCATTGTGTCATGTGGAAATTTTTCAGACTTGAGTGTTCAACATGCAACCCATAAAATCACACCAACATGGTTAGAATCCTAATGACGAACCAATACATGACATGTGGTGGAAATGAAAAAACAAATGAATAGTTGGATGATTCCTTCAAAGTGAATCGGTGCGCGCCATGAGTCTTATGTGTCTAGTTCACACTATAGATCTCTGATAACCATAAATTCTACTGCAATGCTCATATTTCCATGCACTAAGATCATTTGAAAAATGTTGATGTGGGCTACACACTACAATTTTCAAAATCAAATTTGGGTAGGATTTGGTAGATGGAAAACAAGGAAATGTCTTTATGGTCATTAATGCATGCATCTAATCAATCTCAACCACCAGATTTCAATAAGATATTTCCTTCTTCCTTCTTCTTCACACCAAATAGACATGGGAGGTGCATACGATAGCCTTACAGTCATATTTAGAGGCATTTATCACTTGTTATTAGTGGTTGAAGATTTGAATCTGAGTTTTCTTTTTCTTTCTCCTCCTCTTCTCCCTTTTCCTTCTATAAAATGTAGATCTCTTCTCATTAAAATGGACCCCTCTTTGTTGTAAGGAAACCATGCCAAAATGGTGGCTAAATTCCCATGGGTTTTAGACCTTGGATTGTTATTTGTAATGTATTCTCACCTCCTACCATGAATGTAAAATGATTGTACATCCTTAAGCAATAAAGTCAGTTTTTGTGGTACTTTTGTCTACCCTTTTCTCACTTCTATTATGTCTTGCCTCTCTGCTACCTTTTGGAATGTTGTGTGCTTACCATATTTGTAGGTCCCATTTTCACATATTTTCAATGCACTGGAAGATGATTCTACATGTTTTTCTATGGCACATGCTTGTTTTCCCTATCTCTTACGCTCTCTAACTTTCCTTCCCCTCATGGAGAGCGATGGACCCTATTTATAGAGCTATCACCTTTCCTTAGCTTAGGATTTCCCTTATGCATCTCCTTATATCCCTGGTCCCTTAGCACATTTAGTCTAGGAATTTATTTTTGCATTAGGAGTAGTGTTAGCAGTAGAAATAGGTAGAGAAACCGGCCTTCTCTGGATGTCTGTCTCAAGCACACAAGGTCCCACAACTTAGAGACAGGTCCCATTGTTGAATCAAATGACTCATTTATTTTAGATCTAAGACACAGGTGTAAGTTTAAGGAGCTAACACATACATTTTATGCCAATTGGTAGAATAATTTATACTATTGAATGATAGCATCCCTACATGCTACATGCAATACCAATACCCCGTACTTCTACCATCATGTTACCAACTGGTAGCACTAAACATGTTATTGATCGGTAGCATCTATACATCTTCACCGACCAAGAGAATTTATATATTCTACTAGACATTAGCATTTATATATGCTATCGATGGTAGCATTTTTAAATGCTATCGGCGGTATATTATATAGATGCTACCTACACCATTGTGCTATCTCCACCTTACAACCCAATGATCTTCTTCATCACCATTTTCTTCACTACCCACTGGTAACAAGATATAATGATGTCCTGTAAGTAACATCTAATTTTTCTACCTACCGGTAGTAACTCTACTACCTCTTCATCTTCTTGACTATGACTAGATATTCCATTCTACCAATGCAGCTCACCTAACAAATCAAATTAGCCACAACTTGGTTGAGCCATCCATGAGCTACCCTAGTCTTTGAAACATCACACTTCACTTTACCAATAATTCCTAGGTTTGTTAAGTTTTCTAATTCACGGGGTACAAAATTAGACAACATGTACTTTCTAAGAAACTAGTTACTTTGTGTGTGTGGTGGTATAAAAGGATGATGTGTGATGGAAAAATATATTTAGTACGTGGAAAATGGTGCTATGAATGGATGGATATATTGTGAGGGTACTTAAGGATGTTATTACTTGATGGAAATTTCTTAGATTAGATACAATGTGAATATATATGTGTATAATATAACGTGAGGGGGAAATAATGAGTTAGCATCCTTGACAAGTGATGTAGAGGAAGATTGGGTGTGGCATAGGGAGGTACACGTAAGGAGGTTTACATCCTTGGAAGTAATACCATGACTCAAGGTAATGAATGACGTGTGTAGAAAAGAAAATTTTGACTAAAATCAAAATTCACATTTAAAGTAAAAAGTAGTGATAGGTGAGGAGAAATAAATGTGGATAAAATTGGGAAAAACTATTAATATTGCATGAACAGATTCATTCTTACCTTTCTATTATGAACTTGTGTGATTGAAGAGTGAAATTTTGGTATCGAGTGTGAAGAGTAAAGTGCAAAAAGAGAAACAAACTAAAATCCAAGACAAACCATATCATAGTGCATATGGTCTTGAGTTTAAGAGATCCTTCAAAGTGGAATTGGAGGCTTGGAGAGAAGGTTTGAGAGAGGGAATGAGCAAGGATTGGGGTTCGTATGGATTGAATTTGTAGAGCTATGGCATGGGGTTTTGGAAACTGGAATAGAGCACAAAGTTAAGTCAAATGAGAGAAAAGGATTAACCAAGTATTAAATGATAAGGTTGGAAGTTTGGTATGAAAGCACAAATTTGAGTAAGTAATTTCTAGAAGATAGGGAACAAAATTTACAGCTTTTAGGGTTTGCATAGTGAAAAACATTGTAATGGAACCAAAGAGGGATCTTACGGTCGAATTCACCTAAGAACAAGAATAAGAACATGGAAGAAGCACCCGAGGATTGGTTATCTAAAATGCAGTACCCACCAGAAGTAGTAGTAGGGAAACTATGGTATCACATTTGAAAAAATGCAAGATATGTGACTATAATTGTTACATAGAGGTCCATGAAGGAGAAATAAGGGAAAATGTAATGAAATAACTAACGCAAATGATAGCGAAAGAGAAGCTAGTTATTGATGACAAGGTGAAGAAGGACTTGGAGAGCGTAGGGGTTCTACAACTATATGACTGCCATATTTTGCGAAGCATGATCCCCTTTACGAATGGATTTTTTCAAGGGTGTATGAGAACTTATAATTTGTAAGAAGGATAATATGCATAATTGTGAAATTTATTGGAAAGGTGACTAGATTGCGGGACACCGGATCAGAAATTAGACATGATTTGGAAGATGATGTGGCAGTGGAAGCCATAACAACACTCGTTAAATTACCACGAGGGAAGTGTGTTTTCACAATCACAAACATAACCAACCTAGGAAAACGGGTAGTAGTACACCTTATGATTTGAAAATTGTCACTTCGAATGATGGAATGAAGTGAATAAGAAGTGATTGCATGTTGCACAAAAGATGCCACAAAATAATCTCTATAACATTGCCCTATTTATTTTTGAAGGAATTTCTAAGGAAGCTAAGTCTCGGGTGAGAAAGGGAGAGAATACAACTTGGGGTGCAAGACTTATCTTGATTATATTTTGGGAAATTTGAGTAAACGATGTCTTATAGAATAAGATATGGGTGTATCCAATAGAAAATAAGTCTCCCGCACAAAGGTTTACAAAGTTCGGTTATGATGCGGTAATAATAGGTCCATATAAAATGCATGTCTTTGAGTGGTATAGGATAATGTGAGACACATTAAAAATGAGTGCTGCATACCAAGGGAGATTCTTGCATTACTAGATGGATAATAAGAGTTTGTAGTACATAAATTTTTTTTTCCGTGGCCAATTTTTACTTAATAATGGAGAAATTGGGCCTTTGTGTAAGTTTCCTTTTGCTTTAGGAAAAATAATTTCATGCGGAGTGAACCACATCAAGGATGTGCAAAACTTGATCATTAGTATAGACAGTGTTGATTCATATTATCATACCTTGCACCATACTTATGTGTAACCTTCAAGGCCGACTTATGTAGAGATGATGGAATATGACAACATGGAACTGAGCCCCACAACTATTATAGTGGGTAAGCATGCATATATAGTGTTCATATATCTTAGGCCCAAGTTGAAGGATGGGAAGTACAATGAAATGTGAGACATTCATCTTCTAGAACCCCCAAAAAAATCAAATAGTGGGAATTTGTAATATAAGGTGTAAATAAATACCCCCTAAGGAAGAAGAGGTAGAAGGGGAAAAGGACGAAGAGAATGAGGAAGATGATGAAGAAGAAGATATCTTGCCTTAGATAAGAGAAGAAGAAATAATTTACAAAGGAAGTGCAGGGAAAAAGGAAAGGGTGCAAGAACCTCATAAGTGCCTAAGGGGCCACCATCGGTCACAAAGACCAAACCAAGTACATTGAAGAAAAGATAAATATCAGCGAGGAAGAATCCTTGGGTGATTTATGTTATGGAAGAGGAGGAGGAATTAGAGGAACAAGTGGCATAAGAGATAGAATGTGAGATGGAGCAGCTACATGAAGAGATTCTCGTGTGTGATGAGGAACTGTATAGGAAGGAGTACTCAAGGATGAGATCATGCAAGATAAATAGGAGATGAATGACACATGCAAGAAGGAATCCAAGGGTGATTAAGATAATGAAGAGAAATCTGATGGAGATCAAGCAAATGGGGAAGGATTGGTCCTTACAGGAGATGAAATAAGCATCATGAAACTCAACATCATGTAAGAGATGCTAAATAGAAAGCATGTAAGAATAAGGAAGAAAATGGAACTTATCTAGGCACCTCGATGCATTATATTGATGATCCCTCTAAGGTGCTAAGGGAAATATTTCAGAGCATGGTGCCAAGAATATTTTCAAATGGGAGTTGATTAATCAAGTTAGGGATATATCAAAACCAAGAAGATGTTTCCATGGATTATGTAGATGCATATAGAGGAGCTAGAGAGTGAATTAAGTAAAGAATCATACTCCAAGACATGGCTAAATAAGGATCCGTGGTATAGTCCTTACTACCATTGATCCTACAGAGCTATCTGATGAGAAAGCCTACAATGCACTAAATAAGATGGACATCAAGGTTATAAGGAGAAATATAGATAAATCAGCCACAATCAAAGTGATGCAAGAAGATAAGGAACAAAAATATAAAGAGATTCGAGAGGCTCATGGAGGATTTGAGGGATGAGAAGAAGTGCAAGTAGATGCCTATGAAAAAGTAGCTCATATGGTAAAATGTATCACGAGCACATGCCTAGAGTTACTTGATTAAGCCCATGATGTATACCCCACTAATTTATACTATTTATAATACCTAGTGTGCATGATGTTGGTGGAGATGAAGACTAAACTAGGGTTTTCATCCGAGGATTTAAAAGAAATAAGAAGAAAGAATAAAGAAGTGGAGAAAATAATAATATAGTATGAGGCTTTGATCGTAGAGGTTAGGAAGGTCGAAAATAAGGAAGAGTACGCATTCAAAATTACCAATATTTTGATCCTATTATTAGTGCACATACTACCATAGAAGAAGCAACACCAAGAAAACCTAGGCCACAATGATGAATAATAAGATAGAGTGTGATAGGGTCATGATAGAGGTTGCAGAGAAGAAGGAACTAATAAAGGCCACATAGGATACCCTTGTTGAAAGATCAAGTAGATCCACCTGTAGATATTGCACAAGATGGATATAATAGTAGGTGTCACCATGAACTTAGAGGTGGTGGCGGTGAAGGAATTAAGGAATAAGGAAAAAGAGATAAAGTTAGAACAAGTGTTAGATATAGTGGAAGCAACATAAAATAGAGTTATCGAGGTGCTTAAAAGATGGAAGGAGTTAAATAATTTGATATATAGGGAGTTTCTATAGCTCCTATCACCACCAAAGGAATGAGCTACTATTGCACACACAGATGCAAAATTATCATTCTTTGCATTGGTAATCAACCCCCACCCCGCCAAGTTCTTTATTCTCCATATTTTATAATTCTTGTATTCATTCTTGGAGGAGAATTCTTTGGACATGATATTGATGAAGAAATACAATACTCATAGTGTGGGGTAATTTTGGTTGGAGAAAATGGCTAAGTGTTAGCCATACGTGGAAGTTGAATACCACACGTAGAAGGGTGTGTACATGTAGTTAAAATGTATGAAGAGATCATAAGGTATGCATGAAGGAACAAACACAAGAATAAGTTATCATAGATCAACGTGTGGAAGAATTCCAAAGAACAAGGAGAAAAGATAGGATAATGCATGGGGAATGCACGAAACAAAGGAATAGGTTAGTAAACAGGGGTTCATGTGGATAAATAGGTTCATGAATTTTATGATTTTAGATAAATGATAAAAAATAGGAAAACAAAATTTGATGTGATACACAGAAAATTCAAGAAATAGGTGAATAAAGAGGTGAAAGGACATGCGAAGGTGACCTACTTATAGGAATAAAGCATTGGTACACTTGAGCTATTTATAACTCGATATATAGTTAAAGAAGAGTTGTAAAAGAATATGATCTATTATTATAAAACCTATTATTATTAAAAAAATGCATGTAAGTGGTGAAGGGTAAGTCCCCACCGTGTATAAATAGGGGTAGTGCTATGGTATTTAGGGAGAGGTAGGAAAAGGGAGACTTGTACATATATGCAGCCGTGTGTTGAAGATGATTATGTAAGTTCACTATTTATGTGTGTGCATGATCTAGTACATAATATTAAGTAGTTATGGATGTAATCAACATGTCTCATTATGTAATGAAGTATGTTTGTAATGGATAATTGTGTTTGGGTAGAAAAGATGACTAGATCTAAGCATGGTATTATGGGAATTCAAATACTCTTACTAATTCTCTATGTTGAATGATTTCCTTATTATATGTGTTGTCAATCTTGTATGTTATATCTTCATTCCTACATGTGATAATAGATATCGTGAACATGTATGCTCTAACCACAACTTTTGAGTGAAGAAAAGAGAGAATTGGTGGTTGTGCACACTTTGAGCAAGTGTTCATACCTTTTCTAAATGAAGTGACAACGTTCCCAACTTAGAATTAGTTAATAAATAAGTCTACATCTCCATGCCACAATTCAAATCCTTGTTAGCAAGGGGCTTCTTCCTATGAATCCAAATCATTTAGATTTAATCAAGCCTAACCATCGAATAAAATCAACATTTCATATCCTTAAAGCCACCCCTTTTGAAGATTCATCCAACACCACATCCATACCAACCAAGAGTAAGGCTTCCTACAGTAAAAGCTACACTCCATCGATATATTTTGTTCTCATATCCGCAAGGTTATGTGCACAAGACTCAAAGTCCCTAGACTATAAAATCCCAAAGTCTCTATTTCCCTTACGATCAAATAACCTAATCCATTATCTTCTAAGGATAAGGTGTATATCATGGCTACCCCACACAACTAATATACCACATTTGCATAAAACATCATCATTAAAAAAATCCATCAAGCTCCTGTGAAGATGTCTCTCTATGATTTTTTTAAACATCTCCACAACACTTGCAAACAATGATTAAGGCTTTATAGTCCATCTTAGTACCATTGGATGACCCTCAACCATTCGCCAACCTTTTTAGAACTCTTAAAATGTCCGCGCTATCACCTTTGGTGACTCAAATACCATCCTTATAGCCTAAAGATCATGACATTCCACTATTATTTGATACCAAAATCAATGATGCTCTCATCAAAAGAGTTATTATCAACAACGAAAATAATATTAACATCATATCCTCTCATGCCTTCAAGAATATTCAGCTTACACGATACTATCGTATCACAGCAACACCTTCTCGTATTGCATGAATTTAATGACACCATCACCCTACATTAGGCATGGTAATTTAACCCATCAAAGTAGTCATTAAAATCCTTCATGAGATCTTCTATCTCATAGAAGGATAGTTCCAAAGATACAACATGATGTTAGGAAAACCTTGGATATGCACTATGCGATGTATCCCATCAATGCTAATCCGAAGAGTCTAAAGTATAAACATGAAGGTAAAACCTTTACTGTTCCCACTAACCCAAATCCTTTAAAAGCATGTCACATGACCTGCCACCTAATGATGTGTTCATCACTAAAATAAACTTGGGATCTTCTCGATGAATCCTCTATAAGATCTTCCATCTCTCGTGCATCTAAACTACCGAGATGATATCACCTTCAAATATGTTATTAAATGTCTCTCGTTGGGGAGTATAACCTTTTAGCCCTTAACTCACTCCCTACACCTAAAACATATGGGAGACCTAAAAACTATGTACAAATCAAATGTTGGAAATATCATCTCCTTTGGTCCTCCCCATCTTAAAACCAACCTCATTTATAGATGGATTGATCATCCTTCCCCTACTACAATAATAAATATCATGTAAAACTATCCACATCTGAATTATCACTCTTATACAATCAATCCTACGTAAAATTTAATATTCATCACTTCTCCTTGAAAGGTTTTAGTTTAGGGCATTACAAACAAGGTATACATGACTTGGTATTTAACCAGTCTCGGAAGCCTCATGAGAAATTCAGACTAGGTTTTAACAAACCTTCCTCGGAAACATTTTCAACCACCACACCCATATCCGTAGCAGGAATAGATCCACCCTCTACACCCGATGACTATTTGGACACAAATGACACCATATCCATCCCTCCTAACTTTTTTTATCAATACGATCACCTTAGGACCACTCACTTATCATAATAATGACAAAAATAATACCCTTCTAATAGTATTACCCAAAATGATATAGAACACTCCTTACCATTGAAATTCTTCAATGCAATGAAGATGAATCGATCATATCCTATATATGGCCAGGGGACCATTATCTTCAAAATAATCTACCACCTAACACATCTACACTCCTTAACAAATCAACTATCGACGTCAACATAGGGACTTCACAAGAACCTCACATAGTCAAAATTGGCCACTTTAGATTCAAAATAATTAAAGGATTTCACCACCTTCCTTTCTAAACATAGGATAGAATTCACATGGTCATACCGTGACATGCTAGGTATTGACCATAACATTGTTTTCCACAACATTGTCATGATTCCTAATGCTACACCCATCAAGTAAAACCTACGTAGGATTCACAACCTCACATAGCCCCGCTCATAAAAGAAGACTTATAATTTCTTCTCTCTTCTAATTTCATCTTACCCATTGAATATGCATAGTGAGTTTCTAATATCGTACTCGTAACCAAAGCCTCAAAAAATTTATATATCTACACAAAATTTTGAGATGTCAATCTCACTAGTCGTAAAGACAATTTCCCTCTTCCTAACATTGACCAACACTTATCGACCTCCCGATAAGCCATAAAATTCTATCCCTTATGGATAGTTTATCCGGATATAATCAAATCATCATCGCACCCGATGACTAACATAAGACATCTTTCATTAACCATTAGGGGATATTTTTCTATCAATTCATGTCATTCAAACTCAAGAACATAGGGGCCACGTATCAATGAGCTATGAATTATATCTTCCATGACCTCATCTATAAAACTATAGAGGAATATGTTGATTATATCTTAGGTAAATTGAAGCACCAAAAGGACAATTTCATCTTCCTTGACGTCATATTTTTCCACCTTATTCAATACTTCCTCTACCTTAACCCGAGATAAATGTGTGTTTGGAATTCTCATCGAAATATTTTAGGGTTTATAGTATCTATCAGGGGCACTGAATTAGAACATACCAGAATCAAATCCATCATTGAGATGCCACCTCCTTCTAACATTAAACAACTTCACAGTCTCCAAGGTAGACTCCAATCAGTCTGTCGCTTCATTTCTTAGATTTTAGATAGTTGATATCCTTTTCATCATCTTCTCCCAAAGGATGTCCATTTTAAGTGGGATTGAAACTATAAAAGGGCATTCAAAGATATCAAAAATACCTCCTATCGCCACCTTTTTCTCACACCTCCAGTGAGAGGGAGCCATTTTCTCTTTATATATCTACCATTGATCATGTTGTGGGTGCTATTGTAGCACATCAAGATGAGAAGGGTAGAGAGAATTCTGTGTACTACGTAAGTTGTACCCTTCATGACTACGAGATTTGTTACACCTTTGAATAGGATAAGTTATGTTGTTCCTTATACTTTGTAACTTCCAAGATTTGTCACTATCTCCTTAATCATAAGACTTGTCTTATCACCGGTTTCAATCCTCTCAAGTATATGCATTCTAAAAAATATCACAATGATTTCATCACACGATGAATTGTGCTTATGACTGAATTTGACCTAGATTTCATGTTGTAGAAATTTGTCAAGGGGCAATCCTTTGTTTACCAACTAGCAAAATCTCACTCCCTAATAATCAATTACCTCATGAATAATTTTTCGATGAATCTATCAAAACTATTAATCATGAAAACAATCCCCCTCAAATTACACTCTTATTTCATGGTTCTAAATTTTGGAAAGGGGTAGGTTTCACTATAATCATCATACCTCCTTAGGGGACTCATATTCCTCTATCCTTCAAACTAAATTTTAAGTGCACCAACAACATGGCTAAATATGAAGCTCTCATTATGGGTCTCCAAACCACTGTCATTCTTGGTGTTCAAATCCTTGACATCTATGGGGACTCCCAACTTATCATCAATCAAATCAAAGGAAATTATTAATGTAAGAATGAAATTTAATAGAAATATAAAAAAATTCAAATTCCTCTTGGAATCATTTGATCACTATATAATCCAAATAGTTCCCTATTCATCCAACAAATTTACAAATACTACATCTTCTCTTATATTACATATTACCATATCAAGTGAAGATTCGAAGTTGTTCATTTTTGTGCACATGACTTTATCAACCATATCATACCAATGAAATATCATTTATTAACCTCGGAAAAAATAATCAATTAGATATTTAGTACACTTAATTCTATGACTATCTTTCCAAATCTAAAATTCCATCTGATTTATCTAAGAACAATAAAATATCCTTTATATAACATGCTAACCATTATGTTATCATAGGTGGTGTCTTCTATAAATGCAGGTTTGAAGGCCTCCTACTTTAATGCCTCAAATCTCATGAATTGACTAAAGATATCCAAGAAGTCTGAGATGGAATATGTGGACACTTAAGTGGTTTGGTTTTTACTAAATGTATCCTATGGATGGGATATTATTATCCTACCCTTAATCAATATTTTTTCAATATTTCAATAAATGTGTCAAATGTCAACAAAACTCTAATCTTACTCACGTCCCGAGTCAAGCCATATAACCCACATAAGTTTTATGGAATTTTTCAAAATGGGGATTTGAAATCCTTGGCTCATCAAACCTTGTTACTCACAATGACATCACTCTATTATCAATTCTACAAAATACTTCAAAAAATGGGTGGAAGATATTCCCCTCATTTACACTAAATTTGATAAAATTGTTAACTTCATCCATCATCACAATATTTTTCGCTTTAGCATTCCTCTCAAAATTATCGCGATAATTGAAAATATTTGAAAACCAAAATATTTGTGAAACCTATAACATCAAGCTTATATTTTTAATCACCTTACTATCCATAAGAAAATGGTAAAACTGAGTTTTATAACAAAACACTCAAAAAAATCCCCATGAAAACTATTGATCAAGAAAGAAAGAATTGACATCTCCAAATTCTATTTTCCCTTTGGGCCTATCAGACTAGCATCCATACCCCTAAAGGTGCTACTCCATTTGTATTTATTTTACGATCTGTGAGGATTTACTCCCTCTTGAAGTCCAAATCCCATTTCTCCACGTATCTCGTAGAGATTTCATTTCTCGCAAGGAGTATCATCAAGAGCGCTTAACACAACTTGAATTATTAGACAAAACTACCTATCATTCCTTGAACATCATCATGTCTATATACAATGCATCCAATGAACATACAATAATCATGTCAAAGAATGTGAATTCAATATTGGTAATTTTTTCCTCAAAGAGAATCAAAATGTGACTACTCTGTAAAGGAGTAAAAGTGGGAAGTTTTCTCCAAATTGGATTAGTCCAAATATCATCACATATAAATATGGGTCTAGAGCCTATCACTTAGCCTCCTTGATGGTAAACCTAAAGAGGAATATCTAAATGCTTTGCTCTTGTGGCATTTCTATTATTAACACATATACTTCAATAACATTAGCCACATCAAAATCCTCATTCCATCACCAACCTACCACTTACTTTTGTAATAATAGGGAATTATATGATCTTCCATCAAAAGTATCCTATATTCACAATCTTAAATATGAATACCACAGATCTATTCATCACATTTTCCATATGGAAAATTTCCTCCTTAAAGGTAGTAACCCCAAATCATTACTCCCATCTTCCCCTTATCTTACTAACTAAAAACATGTTAAGGGGTACACTTGTGTTATTTGTATACATGTATTTCCCCTCCTAAAATGGTATGTTAGGACTAACCTCAATTTAAAAAATATGTACAGAGATGCATGCTATAAAAATATAGGATGATCCCTTGGAGGACATATATTAATCAAATATTACAATAAAATATGGAATGATCCTCGAAAAATAATTAATGATAAAAATGGCTATCTAAAATAAAAATAAAAAATTGTAGACCACTCCTTAAATGATTAATAATTAGTAGTGGTTATAAAATGCTTCCCAAATCAATCAACCTTCATATAAAAGTCAAAATAATCAAAATCATCCTAGGAAATATTTTCACATTGATCATAATTCCCATCAAAAAGTAAACTTCCCGCATTGATCAGTTTACACAATATAAATATAGTTGGGGAAAATATTATAAGCCATAAAAGGAGAGCCACTTCTCCCCATACAAAATACATAAGATCCTTTTACCATGTATAAGGAAGGTATACAAGCTTACTTTATATATATGTGATCCTATATGTGCCTAATTATTATTAGTTATATGTTAACATTTGTCACAAGGCCTCAAGTGCATTACTATACATATTAAATTTACCATCAGATCATATGTATATATCAAATCCATCTCAAAAGAAAACATTTCAAATTTATTCTCAACCATGATAAAGTGCATTACAACATACAAATATCAATATATTTAAGTCAAATCACATCAACATCAAACAACATATCCATATATCCAAGCTCTTAAAATATCTCAAAATCACATTAAAAACTTGTATATAACATCACATCAAAAATAATTAGCATCACATGAAGAAAAAATCACAATCATATATATCTCATTGAAATTTTATACAAAATACCTCAAAAGGGTTCTATACATCCTAATAATATACAAAATACAGTAAATATGCTGTAAATTAGAAATCAAATAGTCTATCACCATCACCACCCTAGCCTCCCTCATGTACTAGATCTCTCTGAGGTTGTGTTACATTTCTAGTGCTCTCCGAGGTATCTTTCTAAGATAATCTATTATTTCTCTCTCTATACTCCATGTAGTGGGGTGTATTTAGGAGGTGCTCTATCACAATCTGCTCATAGTATCACATGTCATCTCCTAAGACATGATAATTCTCTATAGTAACAAAAATAGGAGGTCTCATTTGACCTCGCCTATTTCCGACACTCCTCTTGTAGGAACTACAACCTCCCTTCCACACTTATCTACTGCATATCCTCCACTCCCGAGACCTTTAATGTCGTTCCTATCTCTCCATACCTCACCTACAATGCCTCCCACTACCAATGATACTTTTACCTCTACTTCCTACAAGTATAACACTCTACTCGCTGCCTCTGATCTCACTCCTATAGAAAAGCATCTCTCTCTTGATGAGTGATTTCCCAATCCATTACCAGTTTATCCTTCTATATCTAGAATGCATCAAATGCTACTTGTAGTCTCACAAAATCCTCATCAACATCCTCCTCAACTTCCCCACATCTCCTCCTCTGCATCACTCTATCCCCTTGGGTCACCCACTGCTACATACACCACTCACTAAACCCTCTAAAACCACAATGTCATCAACATCCATAGACTTTGGCTCCCCCTCCTCCTCCACCTATTGTTATTCATGAAATACCAATGTTGGTAGGTCCCTCTCGAGTTATCTCTTCGATAGAAAATCATCTCACCAGGTATCTACTAAGGTAACCTAAACTACCTATGCACCTTAGGGAACCTGTAAAACCTAAATCATGTCTACTCTTTATTCCAAGATCCACTTTGCACCCACCTTAAAATAGCCAATTGTGTACCCATACATGGCCATATAGGAAATCTAACATATGACCTCCAAATGATATCATCCACTAATAAAATATTAAGGTTCTCAATGTAGCATGTCATATCCCTCTCCACCGACCATATTTTATCCATTAAAACCTTCATCACATGAATGCCACAACATACTATTTTGGGTCACCTCCCCTCTAAGGTAAGCCTGATGGCCTTACCATACTAATATGCTCATAGGACCAACAATGCAAAATAAATCCCACATCCAATCTAAATTTCATCCCTACCACATACATCCATATCTTGTGATATACCCGAGCTATAAAAATAGACCCCAGGAATACACTATCTCGGTGCTTCATGAACTCGGATCAAAAACTTGTCGGTTTCCATGGAAACTTACCTCCCCTTGATTTTGGTAGTTCATAACAAGATATGGAAAATATCACCATCAACATTAGTTATTTCCCTAGTGCCTCTACATCATAATAACTCTCAATGTGAAATCCCATGTAGTATATCTAATGTCTAGGGCACCATCTCTATATAGCCATCTCATAATATCTAGATGTTCCTTTTGTGTGATAGGAACTACCTTGTCCCCCTTAATAGGTAGTTTTAGTATATGATATGCATCCTCTAATGTCACCTTCATCTCTCTAGTACGTAACCCGAATGTACCTGTAGTCATTTTTACACCCCACTAAGAACAAGGGAACCTCATGCATGTCGGCCTATCACCCAGCGAGTGTTGGGCGCTCACCCAAGGCATGCGAGAGGGAGCCGAGTCTCTCTTTTATGTGAGTTCAGTGGAAGGCATGCTCATGATCTTGACTTAGTGATTTAAAAGACATGAAAAAGCTATAGAGCTCAGAACGACTTCTATACCCTTTCAGTCATAATAAAAGAAAAGCACGCAATAGAAGTAATAGAACTAGGAAGTTGTAAATCCACCATTATTCATAGCATTCAAGTAAGATTCATGATTATACAAGAACAAAAGTACAATAGAAATATGCAGGTAATACAGAGAAAGAGTCTTAATACATTTGTCATGGAAACCTTATCACATTCATTCATAGTATTACTTATAAAAGATTACAGAAGGCAGACCGTAGTCATGCACCATGTGTGGATCCATACATGTATTCTCATAAAACAAAATAATTGCATTCCCCATTTCCCCATTACATCCTTACTGGAATCCTTTACCCATTTTCATCCCATAGTTCTCGCAGTAATTCTGCAGAGCTCCGCTACCTTACTTCTGCCTCCTTTTTCTTTGCCAAGGGCACGCATATAAATAGGCCTCTAAGCTCTAACAAACTCCTCTGCAGCCTCAGATCTACCCCCAAGTGTCAAGGTATGGATCACCCCGGGCGCATGCCTCTCCATGTCATGATTAACCTTTTGGATATTTCTATCGCAAGGTATATTCCCTATAGGATACCCTGTCGCTAGGCTAGAACCTTATCCAAACGGAACACGTTCTTCATGAGTTTTGTCCCAAAGGCCAAAAATGGCTAAGTCTCGAATTATTCTTCACATGGCATGTACGTTCTGGGTTCTTCAAGAATCCTTTTGAACTCTGCCTTGTGCGCCTATGCACCCTTAAGATTTGGAAGCTAAGTTAGGGGCCCAACAAGACCTATACTTGGGTCCCATTTATCCATCAAAGCTAACATCAACCTGACATCTCTAGGAATCCGCCGGTAGTGATATAATCCTCCTAAATTAATGATTTTCAAACAATCCCACATGCATTTTTTCATGTCACCTCTAGTTTCCTCTAGCATGTATGGGACTCTATCACAAATGTATATAGTATCTTTCTCCGTATAAACAAGAAAAATCACAATCATTATTCATTTCATCTAATTAATAACAAATTGCTTACTATAATATTGAAAGTGATTTACATATGTTGATTGATGGCGATCATACTAATTTTCATTGATTGTGACGATCAACAAAAATTAGGCATTATCACCCAAAAATTTCAAACATGCATGAAAATCAATAAATAAAACAAAAAAAAAAAAAATCTACTTACCCCACGTCTCACCCGCTACCTCTTCCGACCACTCTTGCTCACCTCCATCTCTAAAAAAACTAAAAATAAATCACTCACAAATCTCGAATCACAAATCAATAGGTGAAAATGATCCATTTTCATGCCCAACTCAACTTATATAAACCTTATTTATAGGATCGTCAATGATCATTAATCACCTCCAATCCAAGCCCTTTTTACAAATCTTATAAATTTGGGTCTTCTAGACCTTTGTTTTAAATACATGATGACATCAACTAGAGCTCATATGCCTTTTCTTTAATGCCCAACACTTTATCAAACATATTTTTTGATAACACATCCATTTTTTTCACACATTTTAGATATCTTTCACTAACCCATTCGTCTCATGGATTCACATATCCACGCAAGATGGATCCCTTTAGAACTTGTACTTGTAGTAATATTCCCAAAGCGCACATTTGTAGGTTTTCCACATTAGCATATCCCTCCTGAGGCCATATAATGTCCCCTACGAAGTGTTTGCAATACTATTACCATCTCTACACATTCCTCCGCATGGTCATTTTAGACTACAATCAATTCCTAAAGCATATTCTAAAAAAATATATTAAATCAATGTAACTTTTTTCAATCCAATGCCCAATATAGTCGATAATTTACTTGAGGGGGAATGAAATCCTTATCATAAAATTGGGGCATATTAATATTAGTTTTTTGTCTCGCAACATGTGCCTACAAAAATTTCAATAAAAAGGAGAAAATGTAGACACCACTTTTTCACCTTAGGTGACCCAAAACATATTAATCGAATATCATTATTTATTACTATTATTTTCATCTAAAGTTCATTATCCCTATAATCCAAATTACCATCGTAAAACCCCATTTACCCATGTATAATATTATTTACCATCCCCTAACCATCTAAAATTTTCTAACCCAAATTACCCTAACCATTCTAACCCCCCACCTCTTCCTACCTAGATTCCTAACCTCCCACCATTCCTAAAACAACCTCAATTATCAACATGAAAGTGATTTCAAGTATTTTTAATCATTTCATAGTTTTTTAACCATCTTTGACCAAATCAACGGTAATCCATGATTAAAGAAAATTATTCTAGACGTTGTTGATTCTATTTAGTCACCCTCCTCCATTTAAAAGTTAGATAGATTAGTCGAAATTACATTTGGTAATGGATTGCTACACCTATGTACAAAATCATGACCTCAAAAACATCAACACTCTACTGTCATCCTTTGATAACCCTTATCAAACAATCAAACAATCACTTAGAGCTTTGTTAGCCTCAACAATAGTCAACAAGGTCATTACATTTATTTTGATCATCTTAAATCACATTTTTCATTATTCATAACCTGCAAACACTTGTCTTCACTATTATTTATAGTCACCTTACACTCTATCTTTCATTTAATCATTTGATCAACTTATGATATATTTACAATTTTATTAACAATTACAAGAATCCACGATCACCGTCGATCTTGTCCTTAACTCTCTTTACCATCAATTATCCCTTTATACATGTCAAAATATCTACATTTTGTACCTCTATTTTCAGAGTATACCCTTATCTCATCTTGGCACTACCAAGCTATGTCCCGCATCAAACACAGCTACTTTATCACTTTTATTAAAATAGACATTTCATCCCCGATTTCCATTGATTCCTAATCACCGTCGATCTTTGTCATTTTAGTAATTTTTATCAGTTATCATTATTTATCAATTTGTTTCATCCTAATATATTTTCTTGCAAGATGTATTCTCTATAGATGATATTTCCATGTATATCGTACCCCATTATAATCATATATGACATTATGATCTTGCGCAAAACCTTTCATATGTGATCACTTTGATATCATATATGAAATCATCATGTGTGTCATTACTTTCACTCCTAAAATTGAAGACATCTAGGAGAAACTTGAGATTATACAAGAAGAACGAGAATCCACAGAGAAATTCTAGTTTGACTACTTTTGATTATCAATAAAGAAACAAAACCATCTTATATAAGAATGGTTATGGATTGAGAATTTTTAAGATGTTACTTTTAAGTTTATCTAAATGACCCTAATCTAATGACAATTAGGATTGTTACCATTTGTATAATGTGTTACTCTTTTATTTTTTACTTCAATGGGATTTAAGTGAAATAACAATCTAAGAATGGTTCAAATAGAATGTGTCTTGCTAATGGGTGACTTCATTCTAGTAGCCAATATTATCTTGTAGTTTTAGATATTTTAGTGGTGTCGTGTAATTCCCACTTCCCTTAGACCATTTTTACTTCACTAGATTAACTATTGTAGCCATTTTATCTATCTCCTAGGACATTTTGACAGGGATTATGATACTTGACATATTGACATTTGGACACTATTGATTTGGCACTTGATGATAGGATTGTTTTGGATGGTATTAATGTATATATTTGTATATGTGATCATGTTAGCTTATCTAATGCAGATATTTTAACATTTCATAGTTGTATTTAGTTATGGGTGTGTTTATATGACGATGAAAATGATGTTTCTAACATTTAAATCTTTTGTGAAATTTATAGATGTTGAATTTCTATACTAACAAAATTGTGCTCAATTGTGTATATGGATGTTAATTGTGATGATGATTTGTTATTGAATTGATATATTGAGTTACAATGTTAATTATATGTGTGAATGTATGATTTTGTAATATTTTCTTGGATAGATGTTTATGTGGAGTGTGCAAGTGATGAACAAGTTCAATAGAATAAAATTACACACGTATGGAGACCAAGGGACCAACACATAAAGGATGCATGGGCCAAAACCCATGGCCACCTTGAGAAACATTGGTTGGGGGTTAGGAAAAGTGGCTAAGCCCTTTTTGATTTTTGTGGTTGTTTGGATTAATTTACTTTCCCTATGTTGTGAGCCCCATTTGAAAATTTACCCTTGAATTTTTGTAAATTGAAATTTATTTAATTTCTTCCTCTTCCCATGTGTTGATGTGACACTTGTTATGACACTTTTGGTAGGTGGATATCATATTTATGGGTCCCTAAACTCAAGAAAATTATTAGGGGTCTATTTTTTCTTTGGGAAAGTTTTTGGGAAACCTAGAGACAATCTAACCTTATCCTTGCCACTTTAAATGAGCCCATACCACAAAACCATCAAGGGATAGAGTTTTTTTAAGATTTATTTATGATTTTAACCCTTTTATTACTCAATTTTCCTTTATCTTAATTGCACTTTAGTTATCTTTCTTGAATTAATTTTTTTAATAATTTATTACTTTTATTATTGATGTGAATTTTTTGAGCGAAGGATTAAATTAAGATTTCTTGCTTGATTATCCTTTTGGTACTTAATATTATTTGATTTTTTTGTACTCATGATTTGGTGGGGTAATGGATATTTGAATATTTTTTTGAGGAAATAAATTTCCTTGGAGAATGGTGTGTACCCTTGGTTGAGGTGGAGAGAGGACACCTAGTTGGCATCCATGTGGAGCCAAATCATCCTCTCTTTTTGCAAATTCTATAAATAAGTACTATGTTTTGAAAATTGGTTTGGATACACACATTATCTTGGTTATTGTAAGTTCATTGTTTTTGGAGGAGTAAGCTTAGAGTAAGGAATTTGGAGTAAGTGAAGACTTTGGCAATGGCTCTAAGGTAGGGTCTTGATCCTTCTCGTTAGTGCATTGTTATTATGTTATTTTTTAATCTTGTATTGTTCATTGTTTTGATATATGGTGTTATTTTACTTGAATGTTTCCTTGGTTTATCTTATTGTTTAGCCCTCTTATGGATATTTTTATTTTTGAAATGAGTTGTGTTTGGGAAGGGTAGTAATCCATAGGTTGGGTGTTAGAGGGGAGTGTGAAAGATTGGTTTGGTGGAGGGAAAAGGAAACTAGGATTATTGTTATAGATATGGTTTCTTATTGTAAATTATTTGTTGGAGTTGGGAAGATGGGAATTAGGTCTTTGGTGGAGAGAAAAAGGGTGGTTTTTGGTTGTATAAGGTGTAGTAGAGGAATAAGGAGGGTTGGTTTTATGGATATTTTAAGGCCTAATTTACTACCCATTTAGAGAAACAAGGAGAAAAAAATTAATCCCTATCTCTCACACTTGGCTTGATTTCAAGACATTATGTTACATGCTTGTATTTGTTGCATTATTTTTAGGTGTGCTTTGTTTTGGGCCTATTGGAGCAAGATTAGGTTATTAGTGTTTCTCAAGGGATTTTATTATTTCATGGTTCATGTGTTTATGGTCGGGGGCCAATTGGGAAGTTCTCCCCTTCCCCATTGGATAAATTTGGGTGATGAGTGTTGTTTGTATCCCCTTTTGTGTTTTAGATAGCTTGTAGAAAACCCTTAAATCCTTGTTATAACTATATAAACACTTGTTAATGGTGGAGAATTTCTCTAAGTTGTATTCTTGTAAAGTGAAATATTGTGAGCTAATGTATTGTAAACTTGAAAGGAATGTATTTTGAAACAAATGTAATGTTAGAAAAAAATTATCAGATTTGAGAAGTATTGTTTAGTGCTGTAAAGGAGACATTATTTTGGAAACTTGTTATAAACGTTGAAGTGGAAATTAGTGTTAAAACCAAAATTTAATACCCTTTAAATCTGCAATGTAAGGGGCAATGTTGTAAACTGATTTCTAGAAAATTTGTATATATTGAGCATGGTTATTGGAATGATTTTGAATTTTTTTATATTGGTAATATAGTTTGAGGATCAAATATTGAAGTTGGTGCATCCGACCTAGTAAGATTGCACTTTCACGGTGAGTGTAATATTAATATATGGGATACACATGGGTATGGCCATCCTTTCATGTAAAAATTTATGAAAGGGTGATCATAACCATGATGCACCACTCTAGCATTTCTTTCCCTTTCTATTTTACATCATAGTAAACTTGTAACTTTGTTGTTTTACATCATAATAAATTTGAAACATTTTTTTTTCATTCCTTTGAATTTTGGAAAAAGGAAGGAATATTTTTAGGGTGGTATATAAAATTTACAATTTGAAAATTAAGCTTGTTGTTAGAATGTCATATTAGTATATATTAGTTCATGATGTAAATAAATATTATTTTCCTTATAAACCCATTGTTACTTTAAATATTTTTATAGTTGTATATAGTTCCAATGAACCTTTTCTAAATAGAAAATTTCATGCCAATATTCTACATTATCAATATCAGGAATTTGATTGAAGAGCACCACAATAATTTATTTAGACTTATAATCCCATTTCTATATAATGTCATTTTTAACAATATTATATCATGATATGGGAATTTTCGAGAAAATGGGCAGATTAATTTACCTCTACTAATGTTATATATATTTGAATCAATATTTTGTTACTTGGACATATAATTAAAAACATTATAAATCTACAAATCCATTTTGTGCTTATCCTGAAACCATGGCATTCCAAACCCATTTTGTGTTTATCCTCCAAGTATAGCATTCCATATAATTATATATGATGCTATACTTTGAGGATAAATAAAAATGGGTTTGGAATTCCATGGTTTCAGGATACACACAAAATGGGTTTGTAGATGTGTGTGTGTGTTCCAGATAGGGGTGGGTGGTTGGGCCCATCCACCCCTAAAACAGTATGGTTTTTTCAAAATAATTATAAATAATATAAATAAAATGAGGAAATATGTGTAGGGGTGGGTGGGTGCTAGGGCTGACCCGACCCATCCTCCTTTCCATTACTGGTGTGGCCGAGCTACCCACCACCCAAAACCACTTAACCTTTCAAATAAAAAAATATTTATATCAGTTTGTATTAAGAGGGGATACGCCCCTCCTACACCCATTTCCTCACCACCGTCGGCCACTCCCCACCTTCCTCTTCCCATGCAACTTCATCCTTCCCCACTTCAAGTGCCCACCATCATTTCCCCTCTTCTCCTTCATTCATATTCCTCCATGTCACTGCCCCTACTTACCCCGTACAATAAAACCAAATAAAAAACCAAAGAAAAGAAAAATAAGCTAAACCAAAACCTAAAACATAACATATAACCTTAAACAATAAAATTTAAGCATATTAGCCGGGCGTATAGTTTAGGTATAGGTTTAATAAAGATAATAATATAATTTATAAGTTACCTTTAATGTAGTATATAATGAATTATATAATATAATAAGGTAATATAGTATATAAAACATAATTTATAATATATACATATATATATAAGGTTATTATAATGTTTAATATTATAATAAACATTAGCTTGAAAGGAAGATTGAAACAAATACATCTAGCAAGAAAAGAAAGGGCATGAAGACTAAGATCCCTACTTCTCAGAGGGTGCTTAGAAGCCACAAAGACCTTGAGCTTGCTAAAAACCTCCTGCATATCAGCCATCCAATGGAGGAGCCTAAGGAGGAGGATTTGATGGTCGAGTGGACAGGATGGAAAAGGAAATACAAGAGCTGAAAAGGGTTATAAAAATATGGAAAAAGCTAAGGGAAAAGGATTACTGCAAAATGATGATGAGGAGGGGGTTATTGCTGAAGTATTCAAGAAGCTACAGTCTTTGGATGGCAGAATGGGAAATGCAAAAGTCATAATGACTGCATCCTATCTGCTCTTAAAAGTATTTATAATTTCATTGAACAACATGTTCATAGTGTATGCAGCCTAAGCGGGATTAATGAAGACATTTGGGGCCCCAAAGAGAAAAGGGATATGGAAATTTCTCAGGTGGATATGAAAGACTCTTCTCAGGCCACAGCCATTGCTTTCTTTATCTCACTGCAAGTGATCAAAACCAAAATTGACAGGGCTATCAAGTAACGTGGTCTTTGTCTTTATTGTTTTGCTTGGCCGCTGAAGTTTCTTGATGATCATGGCGGATCTGGAGCTGTTTTTTGGTGAAGATATTCTATGATAGATATCTATTGTTTTCTTTTTGATCTCTTCTACTATTTTTTGGATCATTGTACGACTGGATCCTTTCTTCTAATATGTTGTTTTATCTAGCTGATGAGCCCTCTGAGGTTAGTTGTTTTTCCCTTCTCTGGGTTGTTTCTCTCACTTTTGATATCTGGCTTTTGAGCCCTTTTGTATACAGGGTATAGTCCCTTCAAAACTATTTTCCCTTAATAAAAAAATATTATATTATATATAATATTTTGTATCATATATAATCTAATGGTATGATAATGTGGTAGTAATTATAAGGGTTACATAATATATTTATAATGTTATCAAATATCAAATTGTTATAGTAATAATGTTTATATTGTCTATAATTGTTTTATAAATTAGAATTATAATGTTATTATTATAATAGTTACAAAAATTATAATATTATATTACATCTACTAGTGTTACCATATACAATATAATGTGGTTATAATATAGATAACGCTGCAAAGTTTAACACTATAATATTCATAAAGTTATAGTATTATATTAGATATAATATTATTAATATAATGTAAGATTGTTATAATGGTTATTATACTTATAATAACATGTTGTTATTATAATGTTATAATATAGTATTATTCTAGTGGTTGTAATATTATACAACATAAATAATGTAGCAAAATATATCTAACGTAGTGCCTCTTCAAAGACATCTGATAAAATTGGAATGATACAATGAATATTAACATGGCCCCTACATAAGGATAACATGTAAAAATTGATATAGGTCCTATGCAGCACCATAACGACGTAAAAGAAAAAATTTCAAGGTATTATCATAGAAAATTTAGGGCATGACACTTGGTATGAGAGTGTGGGTTACTACACTCAGTTGTGGGAATAAAATAAAACAATCGATAGTTAAATTATAACTGTTAAAATTAGTAAAATTAATTTTTTGATAAACCATCAAATGAGTTCCTAACTCCCATCCTTATCTATGCGAGGATACGTAGACGAGACGAGTTACTAGAGTTGGGACCAAAAGAGGATCCACTGGAGTTGAGACTAGGAGTTTTCATGGAAGAAGCATTGTAGTGGGAGCTAGGGGAAACTAAAGTGGTGGTAGGACTAGAGTGTGAGTCTAAGGATGATCTAGGTAGCTAGAGGTAGTTACCGAGACATGATAAAGGAGAGATGGGACAGACACACACCACATGTAGAGGACATTGTACACATATCCCCGTAGATATTACATGCATTATAGGAGGTGGTTGTTGCACTTAGAGAGAGTTGGAGATTATCCAATAGGGAAGGGTGAGGCTTCACATCATACATCATAGGAGTAGGTATTGATGTGTGAGGAGAGAGTGGGATCCTCACATCAGAGGCGAGATCTAGGATTCCTCCTACAAACATTCCTACCCTAGGCCGTGAGACCCAAAACCACTATAGACATGCTACTAAGAATATAATAGAGATCCTAAAGTTACACCCACCATCTTACTCTAAATACACCACATGATTTCATGTAGAGGCATGGCTTATGATCTTAAGTGGATGCTTTAAGCAATTTTTTTTCTCTAGAAACACCAAGACACATGTTTTTATTCACTTACTCATAGATAAAGCTAGAGTATGGTGGAGATATGAGGAGTTGAAGCTCGTAGTGGATTTTGATTCTATCTCTTGGGACATGTTTGAGGATAGATTCATGGACATGTATATATCTATACACTTCATGCAATAGCACATTAATGAGTAACATGAGTTGAGGCAGCAAAATATGACAAAGGGCGAGTATGAGGGTCATTTATTGAACCTATTACAATATTTAGATTATATGCATGATGTGTAGGTCATAATTCACTAATTCATTAGAATCCTGAATTAGGATATTAGAGGACCCTTACGAATGCATACCTCTTAAATACTAGATGGGGATGTTGACAAGGCCTCCATTACAAACCAGAATAGGGGTAGGAAGAAGCAAGATAGAGGGAATGTGAGATATACCCTTCATTAGTTACATGAAATTTAGTCAAGAGGTGCACCACCTCCCCCTCATGGTGGAATTAGAACCACATTTTTACCACCTGCCCATCAAAATATTCACAAAATCAATCTCATTAGCCGCCACAACAACATAAAAAGTAGAGGACCTTAACTCGACACAACACAAAGAGAGGTCATAGTGTGGGACAACCACCTAGAGCACCAAAAAAGGACATATTTACTGCCTAGATAATAGTAAGTAGGATTCCCACAATATTTATTTATGGCATGACCAAAAACATCTTCTACTATGAGTACTAATGGTCCTGGAGGTATATCGGGGTAGTGGATGACTACTTCATCTTGTTATGGTCTGGTGACCAATGCAAATATTGGAACATATGTCCAAAGAATCTAGATATAATTAAGGAAAGAAAATCCCCTGCATCATAGGCTACATTTGGTGATGTAGACAGACACACATGATATATGTGGCGTTTATAACCACAAATTAGATCATCATGCTACCATAATTAAGATAACATGTAGTATTAGTGGCACCCCTTTCAGTGTTTTTTTATTTTGGGTCTTCATACTCATTTATATCTCCTTTAGTAGTGGATCATTGTAGGCTGGTGGTAGTGAGACAAGGTCCTAGATGGGAGGTTGAGGTATCATCGTGTGCTATAATTTCCACATACTCATTAGTTAAGGAGTGTGTACTTGACATAGGGTCCTTTTGCACTATAGTTGACCTTCACATTTTTCCATTGGGGTCCTATGATGTGATTTTGGGCATGGAATCATTATCATCTCATCAAGCTAGAGTAGATATCTATTGTAAGGATATTGAGTGTAGATATGACACTAGTCTAGAGAGGGTAGTGACAGGTATTTATAGACCTATATCCATCCACAATATATCCTATATGCACCTTGAGTGGATTATGCATAAGGGATGTTTTTGTTTTCCATCATGGTAAGTGATAGGACAAAGGAGTGCTAAGGACCATTCTTGTATGATCACCCTATCCTATAGGATTTTATAGATGTGTTTCCTAAGGAGTTTCAAGGTTTACCACCTTCATGTGAGATATATTTCCACATTGAATTTTTACCTAGAGTTGAGCCTATATCCCAAGAACCCCGTAGGATGACCACTCCTCATATTTGTGAACTCAAGTTACAATTATAGGGATTATTGGAGAAGGGATTTATTTTCCCTAGTGTATCACCATGGGGATCACCGTTAGTTATATTTGTGAAGAATAAGGATGGGTCCTTGATATTGTGTATTGACTACAAGAATATGAACAAGGTGACAATCAAGAATCATTATCCTCTTCCATGTATCAATGAACTATTTGGTCAGATGAGATTAGTGACCATCTTCTCAAAGATTAACCTAAAATCAAGATACCACTAGTTGATTATTATAGAGTTAGATATACATAAGACAAATGTATATACTATATATGGACATTATGAGTTCATGGTGGTTCCTTTTATAATCACAAATGCTCCTACAATGTTTATGAGTCTAATGAATATAGTATTTAGGACCTTCTTGGATCAATTCAAATTGGTATTTCTTGATGAAATTCTTATATATTCATAGAATCAAGAGGAGCACAAGGATAACCTTCATTAGGTTTTACAGCTTCCTTAGAGAGAATAAATTATATGGTAATTTAGAGAAATGTTCCTTTTCTAGACTAAGGTACATTATTTAGGGCATAATATTTTAGGGAATGGATTCTGTTGACCCTTCCAAGATCAAGATCCATTCTTGAGTGGCCGACACCAACTAATGTTATAGAGGTTCATTACTTCATGGGTCTAATAGGATATTACATGAGGTTTATACAAGACTTGTACCATATTTTACACCCCATTACATCCTTACAATGCAAGGGAAGAAGTTTGAGTGGACCAATAAGTGTGAGAATTCCTTTAAGACATTAAAATAATGTCTTACTATAGCTCCCATTCTTGTAGTTCCTCACCCACACTAGGAGTTCATTTTGTGTATAGATGCATCTTAGCTAGTTTATGAGAGGTATTAATGTAGGATATAAGGGTGATTTCATTCGCGTTTAGGAAGCTCAAGGTCTATGAGCTCAATTATCCTTCACACGATATGGAGTTAGTAGTAGTTTTGCATTCTCTTATTAGATGGAGACATTTCCTACTAGATCGAGATTAATTTTGAGGAGAGAACATATGATACTACTGAATATATTTACTCAAACTAACTTGAACACCCACATGGCATTGGATGGAGCTAATGTGCGAGTACGATATAGAGTTAGAGCACGTGAAGGGGAAAGAAAATGTTGTGGCTGATTCTTTGAGTTGCAGTAGAGATGTGTGGTAATATATACTTGAGTGGGCACATATTTACGTCATAGGATCCTTTAGAAGATCCCTCATGATAGATGGTATGAATCATTCGGAGAAATATTGATTCAAGGAGACCCGTTAAGAGGAAGTTAACATGTGTTACACTTGAGGTAGATGGACTTTTTAGGCATAGAGGATGGATATATGTGCCTAAGGAGGGTGGTTTACAACATATTATTCTAGAAAAGGCCCATTGTTTACCTTAACGAGCCCATCTAGGGTTTAATAATATGTACACTACTTTGAGAAAAATATATTATTGGGCATGATTGTGATAAGATATCATAGGGCATATAGATCAATGTTTAGAGTTCCAGAGAGTGAAGGATGAGAACCAATACCCCATAGGAATTCTCTACCCACATGACATTCCAGTGTGGAAGTGGGATGTTATATCTATGGATTTCATTATGGGACTACCTACATCCACTTATTAACACAACACGATCATGGTCACAGTTGAAAAATTGACCAAGGTCACCCATTTATCTCTAGTGAATACCACCTACACTTTTAGGGCTATTACATGAGTTTATTTAGATGAGATAGTGAGATTGCATGGAGTCCCTAAGAAGATTATATCATATTGTGACCGAATCTGTACACTTCTAATTTCTAGACCACTTTACAAGAGGCTTTGCGAACACATCTCAATTTCGGTACATCCTATCATCCTGAGATAGATGGATAAACCGGGAAGATGAACTAGGTATTAGAGGACATATTATGTATGTATGTGATGGACCAAAGTAGTCTAGATGGTTGGAGTACCTCTATTTGGGTGAGTTTTCATACAAAAACACTTACCATAGTTTTATTTTTATGGAAGCTTTTCAGGATCTTTATGGAAGGGAGTGCATAATTCCACTTAGTTGGGATAGGTTTGAGGATTAGGTCAAAATTGGACCTGCCTTGGTATAGGAGATGGAAAAATAGGTAACTCTCATCCACCATCGCTTTCTTGAGGAACAAGATAGAAAAAAAAGTAAGTATGCGGATGCTAAGAGGATGACAGGCACTTCGAGGTTGGCTCAAAGGTGTTTTTGAGATTCATGCCACATAAGATCCCTATTTGTTATGGGAAAGGCTCTAAGATATCTCTATGGTTCATTGTACCATTTGATATTCTTGATCAGATTGGACCCATAACATATCATCTCACCTTTCCACCCATCTTATCACATATCTATTATGTTTTTATCTATCTATATTAAGGATATATTTTAAGGACACATCTCATATGCTATATTTTACTTTCATTGTAGGTACATGAGAGATGGCATGTGATGATAGAGCTTTTAAATATTCTAGAGTGTAGGACCACTGTGCCTTTAGGAATATGATCTTGATCATGTTAGAGTGCGATAGAATACATAGGATGAGCATGGAGCTACATGGGGAGGATACATCCACTCAGTAAGTGCATTACCCACATTTATTTGAGTGAATTCCAAGAAGAATTCATGTTTAATGGGAGGGGTATGTAATGAAAACTTCCCTTAGACCATTTTTAATTCACTAGATTAGGTTTTGTGGACATACTATCTTTCTCCTAGGACATTCTAACAATGATTACGATACTCGACATATTGACATTTGGACACTATTGATTTGGAAATTCATGTCAAGATCATTTTGGATGACATTGATGTATATAGTTGTATATTCGATCATGCTGACTTTTTTGATGCATGTATTTTAGAATTCTATCATTGTAGTTAGTTATGGAAGTATTTATATGATGACGAAAATGATTTTTTTAACATTTAAATATTTTTTTAAATTTCTAGATGATGAATTTCTTTAATAAAGAAATCACAGACAATTGTGTATATGGATGTTGATTGTGATGATGATTTTTTATTGAATTGATATAGTGAGTTACGATGTTAATTATATGTGTAAATGTTATTTTGTAATTTTTGTTTGGATGGATTTGATGTGTGTGTGGAGTGTGCAGTGATGGACAAGTTCAATAGAATAAAATTACACACATATGGAGACCAAGGGACCAACACTTGAAGGATGCATGAGCCAAAACCCATGGCCACCTTGAGAAACATTGGTTGGGGTTAGGAAAAGTGGTTGTCACCTTTGTGATATTTATGGTTGTTTGGATTAATTTACCTTTCTCTATGTTGTGATACCCACTTGAAAATTTACCCTTGATTTTTTTAAAATTGAAATTTATTTAATTTCTTCCTCTTCCCATGTGTTGATGTGACACTTATTATGACACTTTTGGTAGGTGAATATCATATTTATGGAACCCTAAACTCAAGAAAATTAAAGGGGTAGGATTTTAGATTTCAGTAAGTTATTCGGCAACCTAGAGACAACATAACCTTATCCTTGCCACTTTAAACAAGCCCATACCCCAAACCCATCAAGGGTGGAGTGTTTTTGAAGCTTTATTTATGAATTTGACCCTTTTATTTCTTAGTTTTCCTTTATCTTTATTGCACTTGACTTCTCTTGCTTGAATCAAATTGTTGAATAATTTATTACTTTTAATATTGATGTGAAATTTTGAGTGATGGATGTAAATTAAGATTTGTTTCCTGACTTGGTAATTTATTTTCTTGTATTTTTTTGTACTCATGATTTAGTGGAGTAATGGATGTTTGACTAAAATTTTGGAGTAAATCAATTTCCTTGGAGAATTATGTGCACCGTTGGTTGAATTAGAGAGAGGACACCTAGTTAGCATCCATGTGGAGCCAACTCATCCTCTCCTTTTGTAAATTCTATAAATAAGTAGCGTGTTTTGAAAATGGGGTTGGCTACACACACTATCTTTATTATTGGGAGTTATTCATTCTTGGAGAAGTAAGCTTGGAGTAAATATTTTGGAGTAAGTGAAGACTTTTGTAATGGCTTCAAGGTAGGGTCTTGAGCCCTCTTGTTAGTGCATTGTTATTGTATTATTTTGTATCTTGCATTGTTGATTTTCTTGATATATGGTTTTATTTGACTTGAATATTTCCTTGGTTTATATTATTTTTTATCCCTCTTATAGACATTTTATTCTTGAAATGAGTTGTATTTGGGAAAAGGAAACTAGGATTATTATTACGGATATGGTTGATTATTGTGAACTGTTAGAGGGAGTTGGGGTAGATGGGAATTAGGCCTTTGGTGGAGAGAAAAGGGGTGGTTATTTTCAATATAAGGTATAGTAGAGGAATAAGGAGTGTTGATTTCAACAGAGGTTTAAATTCCTAATTCACTACCCATTTGGAGAGATAAGGAGACCAAGTTTCATCTCTCCCTCTCCCAATCGTCTTGATTTTAATCCATTGTGTTACTTTCTTGTATTTATTGCATTATTGTTTGGTGATGTTGTAAACTATTTTTTTGGAGCAAGGTTAGGTTGTTATTGTTTCTCAAGGGGTTTATTTATTTCATGGCTCATGTTTTAGGGCTTTGGGACAATTGGGAAGTGTTCCCCTTCCCTATTGGATATAGTGTGGTAGTGAGAATTGATTGGATACCCCTTGTGTGTTTTGGAAAACTTGTAGAAGACCTTTGAATCCTTTGTGCAAATATCTAAATCCTTGTTGATGGTGGAGAATTTCTCTAAGTTATAATCTTGCAAAGTGATGTGTTGTGAGCTAATGTCTTGTAAACTTGAAAAAATTTATTTTAAAACAAATGTAATGTAAGAAGACAAATTTTAGATTTGATAATTATTTCTTAGTGTTCTAAAAGATATCTTATTTTGGAAACTTGTAAAATTTGAAGTGGAAACTAATGCTAAAACCAGTAATGTAGTACCTTTTGAATTTGAAATTTTACAGAGTGTTTTTGTAAACTGATTTTTGGGAAATTTGTATATATTGAGCATGGTTATTGGAATGATTTTGATTTTTTTTTTGTATTGGTAAATTATTTTGAGGATTATATGTTGCAGTTGGTGCATCCCTACTAGTAAGAGTTTCCTTTCATGGTTATTTTTCTCTTACTAGATGGGATACACATGGGTATAGCCATCCTTTCATGTAGAAATGCATGAAAGGGTTATCATATCCATTATACACCACTCTAGAATTTATTTCCCTTGTTATTTTTCATCATAGTAAACTTGCAAAAAAAAAAATCATCATAATAAATTTGAAACATTGTTGTTTAATATCTTGTCAAATTTGAAATCCATGTCATTTTGGAAAAAGGAAGGAATATTTGTAGGATGGTATATAATATTTACAATATGAAAACTAGGCTTGGTGTTAGAATGTCATCTTAGTATATATTATTTAATGATGTAAATAAAGGTTTGTTTTCTTATACACCCATTGTTACTAACTATGAATTGTTGTATGATTGTATACAATTTCAATGAAACTTCTAGAGATAGACAATTTCATGCCAATCTTCTACATCGTTAATGTCATGAATGTGCTTGAAGAACACCACAATAATTTATTTAGAGTTATAATGTTGTTTCTATTAAACAACATTTTTAAACAATATTTTATCATGTTGTTGGAATTTTTGAGTAAATAGATGGATTCATTTACCTTTATCAATGTTATATATAGTTGAATAAATATTTTGTTACTTGGAACTATGATTTAAAACATTATAAATTTGCAAACCCATTTTTTTCTTATCATCAAACCATGTCATTCTAAACCTATTTTATATTTATCCTAAAAATATGGCATTCATACACACACACACACACACACACACACACACACACACACACACACACACACACACACACACACACACACACACACACACACACACACACACGTATTCATTTTAAAGACAGACAGGGTTGGGCAACCGGGCCAACCCACCCCATCCTCCTTCTCCCCATTCATGGTGCAACCGAGCTGCCCACCACCCAAAACCCTCAATCTTTAATATTATATTATATATAGTATTTTTATTATATATAATATAATAGTATGATAATGTGGTATTAATTATAAGGGTTGCATAATACGTTTATAATGTTATCAAATATCAAATTTTTATAATAATAATAATGTTTAGACTATCTATAATTGTTTTATAACTTAGAGTTATCATGTTATTACTATAACGGTTACAATAATTTTAATACTATATTACATCTAATAGTGTTATCATATACGATATAATGTGGTTATAATATAGATAATGTTGTAAATTTTAGCACTATAAATTCATAAATTTATAGTATTTTATTATATATAATATTATTATTAATATAATGTAAGATTGTTATAATGGTTATCATACTTATAAAAGCACATTGTTATAACGTTATAATATAATATTATTCTAGTGGTTGTAATATTATAAAACATAAATAATTGAATGAAATATATCTAGCGTAGTGTCTCTTGAGAGAAATTTAAAAAATTGGAAGGATACAAGGAAGATTAGCATGGCCCCACTGCACAAGGATGAAACATGCAAATTGATATAGGGCACACTCAAGATCACGTAAGAGAGAAAAATTAAAAAAAAGCATGATTTTGGGTAGAAAATTTAGGGCATGACATATTGTTAATTTCAGCCAGACCAGTCACCAAGGCATCTAGAAGGCTTAACCTCGATACTCTTGCTGTGGGGAAGGGCCCTCATGAAATTGAAATTACACATGACCTCCTGAATATTAGCAGTGCTAGTCCCTGAGATGTGCATATGGAGAGCTCTACAAAAAGGTTGGATGCCTTAGAAGCTGAAATGAAGTTGTTGAAGGATGAGGTTAAGAACTTGGTAAAACAGAAAGGAAAGAGGAAGCAGGGAGGAGGAGGTGGATATTGATAACAGCTAGATTGAATACATCTACAAGAAGCTGAACTCCTTAGACTCCTGTTTAGGGAAGGCCAAAACTCATCATGACTACAATATGGCCATTTTTAGTGCGAGTGAGGAATTCATTGAGCAACATGTCAGAAGTGTCTCCAATCTCAGCGGAGTTCCAGCAACACTTTGGGGCAATGATAAAGAAATTAAAAGGGCCATTGATCAGCTGGATAAGACTGATGGTGCCCATGACAACTTTGGGAATGTTCAAATCCTGGAAGAACATCAAAACCAGCATCGACAAAGCTGCCAAGAAGTAGTTGTAGGTGCTTTATTGCTCTTGCTTGTTTTTATGCTATTTTTTTGTGGTTTCTTTGTTGCTTTTGTGCAGGGTTTTTGTTGTTTTGTCTTGTTTAGGTAGCTATTTTTTGGCTACTTTGGGATTCATTGTCATACTTGGATTTTGATCCTTTTTTCTCTGATTTTCACTTCTATTCTGGCTCCTAGGCCCTCTCTTGTACTCAAGGGTATAGTCCCTTTCAAAAAACTATTTGCCAATAATAATAAAAAAAAATGTATCCCGGTTTTTTCCTTATAACCAAGTGGAGTTTTTAAGTATGTTGAAGTGCATTAAATGCAATGGTTAAAAATGTATAATGTCACTTTGTGACATGAATGATGTAATGTATTAACAATGTTTTTAAGTGGGTGTCTTAGAAACTAAGCTTCAATGGAAGGGATAAAATATGTAAGCATATGGGATCATCGGAAAAATAGGGAATGTAATCATTACTCATAATGTGATCAAAAAAATTTGTTAAACCGCAAAGTGGGTGCTTCACTCACATTTCCACCTTCAGAGAATCCCAAATCGAATAAATTTAAAGTACTTAATCATAGTACATGAGTGTTTTGGAGGGTATGGGGTGACTCAAATAGGGAATTTTTGTTGAAATATCATAAGAAGGTTTAGTTACCTATGAGATTTAATTTTAGATCAAACTTTCAAATATGTGTTCTCTATTATGACATTAAAAATTCAAATGTGTATGATATTATTAATATCCTTTAGATTTTATATGGTATTCACGAGGTGTCAGTTTTAAAAGAAAGTATAACTTGGTGGTTTTGTGAGATAAAGATGTTTGAACACTCTAAAATTGACTTTTAGTAGGATGTAGAGTCCTTGAGTACAAATGTAAATAAATAAAAAAATTTGAACCTATTGATAGTTTATTGGAGTTTGAAACCTATAGTAAAATTTACCTAGCAAAAAAGTATCCCTAAGATGTTGGTGTAAGTGCACCAAGTTGGGGGTCCAAAAAGGGGTCTCAAGTGGATGCATTTTTCTGAAAAATAAAAAATCTTCAACTACTATGAGTTATTTGAAATAGTTATACTCAAAATTGGAAGATGTTATAAGAACAAGAAACGTAGAATTTTGAGTCTAGTTTCTAAGCTACTAAGTTTTTTTTTAAATGGTTAAGTTTAAGTGGGTAAAATAACTAAAATACCAATAATTTCTTCTGTTGTTTGTTAAAAAACATAATAGACAAAGTGTTTCGTGCTCCCACCATTTTTTAGCACGATTTAGTATTTTTGAAAACCCTCTGGTAGAAATATAAATAGGAGCATCTAGTTTTTGCTAGGATTTTTTTTAAAAAAAATTAGCAAGTATTTTTTATGATTTTTCTAGTACAATTTTTTTAATTTTGAATAATAATAGAGCTCATTGTGCCCCCTAACTACCTCAAAAATATCAATATTAATTTTTTTAATATGTATAGAATTAGTCCTAGTTTGGGCACAATTTTTTTATTCAATTTTGATGAGTCGAAAAAAGATACATGACAAAAGATAAGCATTTAAAATTACTAAAAATAGAGTTATAAAAGACAATTTAAAATAAATGTAAATGGAAACCTTAGAATAGTCAGAAAAATATAAAAAGTACATATTTAGAAAGAGGATAGTTTTCTTGACGTTGTAGGAAAATGTTTAAGAAATATAGAACACGTTTTTGTAGGATTTAACATGGTGGAAGGTGAGTTTTTTTCATATTTTGTCAAAAACATGTACGTTGTTGTTTTGTTGTAGGTATAAGGTGCATGTTTGGGAAACCAAAATAATACCAAGCCTATAAATTCTTGGTTTGGAGGAATAATAAATGGAACGCAAACACACTAAAATGCATACGCATTATAACACGTACACATTATAATGCATATGCATTATAACGCATACGTGTTCCATGGAGTATAGGTAATATATGTATTTTTGGTATGCTTATATTTACAAAAATAAATGTTTAATTAGGGTCACTCTAAACCGTATGGAACTAGTCTCATAGCTCTATGAGTCACGGTTTAGGAGATAGTTTTTTACAATCTAATTTAGTCAATACATAGGTAATTTTCAAGATTTCATCATTCAACCTAAAGCTTTTAGCATTTAAATTATACAATCAATGTCTATTTTGGCACCAAATATAGTCATTGTTTAGGTGTTAGGGCTTATTGGATTATTTTTTGATATTTGTAGGAGTGTTAGATGTGTCAAAATTAGATTTTACAAACCTCACAACTCTCAAAGGAAACAATTGCTCAAATATATGCACTCATGAAATTCCTTATAATATATAACAAATCAAAACACATGTGTTAGACATAGTGTCATTGGTGTTGTCATTGATGTCAAGTTTCAATGATAGAAAGGAGTGTCTAGGTGGAATAGGAGTCAGCATGAGGTGTCAATCATCAAGAATCATGAAGTTTTATTGGTAGTACCTGCTTTTTGTGTCATGAAGTGTTGCATTGGTGAAGTTTTGGTTTGAAGAAAAAATGGGTAGCTTAACTATTTTTAAATTATTCATGACACCTTCAAGATTTAGAGAAACGTGGATGTATCCAACATGTAGAGGATTTACTTATCTTTCCAATTCCTATTTATTTTCCTTCTAACTCCTTACATATCTCCTGGAATATTCTAGAAAAGTTAGGTTTCACCATTAGAGTGTTTGTTCCCTGCACCTAGAAAACCCGACGTCGAGAAGATAATCCTTGAATGATCAAACATTTCCTAAATCTTCATAAATTACCTTAAAAACTTCCAAGATTCCATAAAATCACATCTAGATGCTTAAGATCTTTCTTAAATTCTCTGGAGGGTGTTTTAATAGCTCTAGAATAACCAAAATAACTAGCATGGAAATTGAAAATTTTGAAGCATGACAACTAAGCCCTTAATTGAAAATAAGGCTTCTAAGTCATTATGCATCCTTCCTCTGGTGATGAAGGAACATTTTGTTAATAATAAAATTTGGCTTTCTTAGGTGATTATGGGTATATTGGGTCCACTTGAGATGGTCATAGCTTATACTAGTCTATTTGGACTCCATAGGAAAGAATAGGGAGTTTCCCTCCAAATGTATAATTTGAATATTTGAACTAGCTCTAGGTATGTTATAGGCTTAGGTGTTAAGTGACATAGTCCTTTCGACCAAGATATCAGATTTGGAGGTTAAAGACTATTTTGCAAAGCATTTTCACGTGTAAATATATTGTTTTGGATTGTCTTCTTATCTATAATGGTGTTCAAGGCTTCATGGAACCATCACGCTTTTCGAGGAATGGAAAATATATAGAAATAATTATTCACACCATATTATACCCTATTTTAGAAGTTTAGTAGTATGTAACATGAACATAATGATTCAATGGAATCCTTGAGTCTATTTCAGGGAATTGATCATAAGGAATTGGTGTTGCAAAAGTCAAGAAAAGGTAATAATCCATCTAAAGGATGATTTCTTAAATTAAATTTGCATGAACACAATCCTAACTGTGTGTGCCCAGTCTTAAGGGCCTAGAGTAGAACATTCATTATAAAATTTAATAATTATGCCTTGTAGAGTCCTTGATAAGTGTGGAGGAAGGTAATAATAAGAACAATATTTTCAAAATCCCTATTACATGTTGGAATAAGAATAAAATCAAAGGAATGTACAAATATAGTCTAACAACATTAATGCCCAGTTCGAGGGCTAGGAAAGATGTACTTTTAGAAAAATAGTCTTTATTCCATTTGTTTTAAGTTATTAGAGCCTCGACAAGTTAGAGAAATGCCTAAGGGTATTAAGGAATCATAAAATAGGGGCATAAGGAAAAATTATTGAATGGTTAGTAGGTAAAGGGAACAATGTATAATCATGCTTATTTCTTGTGACTACCAAGACCAACCTTCTGAAATAGTTGTCTTAGGAAATAAACTCATAAGAATTTAGTATCTATCATTGAAGGAGTGGTGTTAGAATGTTTTTAATCCTTGAGGAATAGGGGAGAATCCTTATACAAATTTAATAAAAAGACCTATTGACTATCCCGCATAGTTCCATAAAAAGAATCCTAAAGAGAGTAAGGGTTTGTATGAAAATCCTTAAGTGAAAGAGGAAGAGTTGAGTGATTTTCATTAGTGATTAGGATAGGGGTAAATAAAAATGAGATAAGTGAAAATAATATTGATTAAAAGTCATTGTGAATGTGAAAAACAAAGTTGAGAAGATTGTTAGAGCTTGAGCAAACAAGTAGTCTTAAAAAGCCAAAAGTTGAAAATGTAGCAAGATGATGGATAAATGTGTATTAGAGCATTGAGGTGTGCTTGAGTAAGATGTATTGGTGTGTTGAAATGTGTATTTAAGGATGAAATAGGGGTAATCCATTAAACCCTTAATTTTTCTTTCAAACCCTAACTAGACCTACTTGAAACAAGGGAAAATGAGAAATTTGAATTGGAGAAGTTATATTTTAAGTTGAAGTTATATAAAGAGGATTGCGGTGTGCTCTGTATCTTCCGGCCATCCTGCCATAAGTTCAACCTTTACCCTAGCTCAAAGAAAATTCCTAATAAGATCAGTTAGTGTGTTTTAGTGCATAGGTAATAGTGTTTAGAAGGTTATTGATCAACTCATTTAGTTTTGATGAGAGACTACTTCCTCTGAAGGCCTAAAAAGGCCATTTTGGCCATTATGTAGCTAATTGAACACCCTTAGGAAGTTTTTAGAGAAAATATAAAGCATCTAAGGGTGATTTCAGAGAGAATTTAATATTTCTAAGTAAATTTAGGAAATTTTAGGAAATAAAATCTCATTTAGGAGCAATCTGTTTAAGACCGAGTTTTCAGGTGCAAGGAATGAAAGCTAAAACAATGAAAGATGACTTCTTTGGATGATTCTAGGAGTTATATAAAGATTTAGGATTAAAAAAATAGGAATTGGAAGGCTATTAAAATATTATAAAAGGTGGAATAATCAAAATTGATTCAAGGATTAAATGTTTCTTTAGGTATTGCAAAACTTTGCATCTACACATTCTAGTTCAAAATGAAATCGAACCTAAATTTTGAGTTATAGGAAGAATTATATTTTTAGAACAGTTTCATTTATCATAAAATATGCTTTGTAGTGTTTCTATTAAGTATTGAGGTTAATAACATATAACTCATCCTTAAATTTCATTCAAGGATTCATCCCCTATCTGGAGGAGGAAATCCATTTCCATGATGAGCAACTTGAGAAAAAGGTGTCTATGTACCATAAGCATGCTTACACCCAGGTGTCATCTTGGTAAATAAATTGAATTATGAAGGATTCATCATGTTCAAAGGTGAAATGTGGATCTCAAGTAGTGAATCAATTATCTTCATATCTTGAATCTGTCATTGTACCCAAATCTCTCCAAAGAACAAGTTAAAATGAGCTAGTCATGCTACCGAGGTATCAAGGACCATCATGTGTGAAGTATTAAGGCATCATCTATCTCCATGAGAGACATATGATCAAAAAAATGTATGAGAATCATGAATTTTATTCCATGAAAGGATTATTTTAGAGCCAAGAAAGGTGAGGGGATGATCTTTATATGGAGCACCCTATTTCTAAGAATGAGCAATCATCTGAGTTCACTTGATGCAATTCACTTAGTACTATTCATAAAAACTCATTCAACACCTAGTAGTGTGATCACACCTTAAGGAGGAGGCACATTACAATCACCTCATTTTGGCCATAGGACAAGAATCCCATTCAAGGAGCAATCCTCTATCTACAAAGTGAGGATCTCATTTTAGTGAGCGAGACAAGCATCATAGAGTTAATTCATGGTCACTAAAGTGAATTATGGACCAAATTAAAAAATTGGTACCAATTCAAGTAGTGGTAAGGCCAAAATCCAATCTAGAAGGTCAAAAACCTACAAAATGACTATATGCTTTCCCAAAACAAAGACCGACTACAATATATATGCCCTGAAAATTTTAGGTCCTTAACAAAAATCCTAAAATTGAGTAAGTGTTGACTAGATTAGATTTTGAAAAACTATCTTCTAGATCATAACTTTTGGAGCTACAAGACCACTTCCATTAGGTGCAAAGTGAACCTAACTTCTTATATTTACTAAAATAAATTTAAAGGAAATAAGATTTATTTTATTATTTCTTTATACTTTTATTATTTCTTATACGTAAACATTTATTTTTGTAACTATAAGCCCCCAAAAATACATATATAGTCTATATTATGCAAAACACGTACACGTTTTAATTTTGGGAAACAACAAAGAAAGAAAAATAAAACACATGTGTGTTATTTAAAAATGTGTATGCATTTTTCCTATTTTTGGATTTTTGTCGACTATTTGCCCCCTAGATTGATGCACTTGCCTATTGATCTTTTCAATAAAGAAAAATATGGAATCATTTCCCTTAAAACCAATGTTAACTCTTTTCATGTGATTAATGATGGGATGAATTTATCCATGCGAGAACATGTGTGTTGAAACCATGAGCTCTTGACTTGATATACAAAATTTAAATGTCTCATACTCATTTTATAAATACTCCCAATCAATTCTATCTTCAAGATGTACCACAAGCATAAGGTTAAACTTAAGATTCTCCTCTTTAGTGTAAATTTAAGTGGAAATTGTGATCTTCCCCTTACTTGATGTAAGCACTCATTATGTTAATACAAAGTGAAATGAGTTGTTCCATGTGTAACATAGTTTCAAAAACTAGGAATCCTAATTGGGAACAAGTGGATTGCAACTCACAGACATATCACGAATGATGCACTTAAATAGTTAATTACATAGTTTTCGTAATAATACATTCAATTAATTCAGTGTATTATTGTTGTTAAATTTTATCACAAAGATGGAAAACGGGAATCTTCCACTCTTGAACTATTATCCTCCCCTTATCTTCATGTGAATTTTTGCCCTTTTGTAATGAAGGTTAGACACAATATAAAATAGGAATACTTTCCAAGAAATGAACCTTTAGCGTAAGAGTGAGTATTATGAGACTCATATGTGTTTAAAATGATTTTAAATAACAATTTAATTATGGATGATTAATGGCAATTTAGGAATGAACGAAATAGTGCATACTCATTTTAAGATAAATCATATGTTGAATAAAGTATATGATGTTTTAAGAAAAGGGAATTTATACCCTTACATGTTTAATTATCTTTAAACTTATAAGGCTAAATAACAAGAACTTAATTGTAATAAAGATGTAAACCATGAAAATGACCATGTTGTGGAACATGCCTATGTTTGATTTCATTTTGTGATTTACGGGAGATGTTTTTTGAACTAAAAAAGTGTTATAGTGTTTCATTATCATATGATATTGCATATGTGTACCAACCTAATCCATAAAAAAGTACATTGTAGTGAAATATGCCATATCATGTTAATTACCACCATGTTATGGTGTATTAAGGTGTTATGAAACTATGTTCTGTTGCATTTTTATGTATATCATGATGTTAATTCACTATGTTTGTTGTATTTATGTATTCATATGTTATGTGATAAATTTGTGTCATGAATTTGGGTAATATAGTGATTTATGATACTAATATATTGTACTTGCAATTGTTTGTGCGTTGTGTGGGAAGTTGATGTGTGGAAAGTTGTGGAATTATCATTTTCTTTACACGAGTCCCTGCGATAATTATACCATGTGTATGACATTATGGTTGTTTTTGTATATGTCATTGTGTTATTATTTAGTTATGTGTTAATTTTTGTACCCTAAACTAATTGAGTAATATGGGTAACAATCAATAAAATTGTGTGGAGTTAGAAAAAGGGATGTTGACCATTTAACTTGAGTCAAGTATGAACTAGAAGGTAAAGTCTAGCATAGACTGAAAATACAATTCTATTCATTTGGTATGTATGGAATTTTCTCAGCGGGCATCATACATATTTTGTTTCATGGAAACCTTAAGCTCAATGAATGGAAGCACATACCTCTTTCTTTCTCTCCATAACTAGTTATATTATAGATGAATTTGTATCGTTACAACTATATTGAGCCTTGTGAGAGTTTGGAGGTGATGATTCGACATAGAATATGGAAGTTACTTTATTTAATTATTTATTAAATTGTATTTTTATTTAGACTTGATGAGAAAGTACCATGATGAGAAACCTCTTTGGAGGTTATTGTAGTACTTTGTGATGTGAATAATTTCATATGTGTTTTATTTGTAAACTCGGTTGTACTTGAAACCAAAATTTTTAATTGATTTGTTGCAATGTTTTGAGGCTCGTTACTTATTTGTGATGTTTTTGTTGTTTAAATGCAGCTAATTAGCCATTTTCCTTGATTTATTGAGTTTATCATTTTTGTTACCCCCGAAACTCAAAGATTTACCAATTTTATGCCACTTGGCTATTGTTGTCCAGTGTGGACCTTCTTAAATGATTGAATGAGATGGTACTATATTGTTGTATGTTCTTATATGCTTTCCATGAACCTGATATAGTCCATGTGAAGTATATGGTGTAATATGATCATTTTAATTAGGTAACAAGGCTCTATGGTGAGTGACTCGACCTAGTTTTGGTTATTCAGGTGATGAGGCTCTATGGTGAGTGACATGACCTAGTTTTGGTACTATGATTCTTTTATCTATTGGGAGGAGTATAGAGATTTGGGAGGCATATGGGGTTGGTATATATGATTCATGATTTACTCATGTGAGTCATGTTATGTATTGTGATGTTGAGGATTGATGCTCCTCATTGTCGACATGTGATATTGGATCTTATCTTGACACTATGCGAGATACTGATCATAGTTTTGCGTCATGTGAAACCTATTGCATATGTATTAATGTGATGTATTATTGTTATGTTAGGCATGTTATATGTATTTTATCTATTCCTGGGGCATGTGTGTTGAGTTATATGTTGTGTGGACCATTATTTTCCTTTCCATGGTTGGGTTCATAGTCTTGTTGTGATACAATGAATGAAAATATTTTAAAATGATGTTTTTGGGTTACTAGTATTGTGCTTTAGACCATGTGTGACATTATGATGTCAAGTGTTTTGAGTAACTTATTTTAATTTTTTTTTAAAATGAAATTCTTAACAAGTGATAATATTATGAGAATTGAACAAGTGAATGGTGTAATCAGTAAAAAAATTGTGATTACACTTATGAGAAAACACAAGTGAACATGTTTCAAAATGATTATCAAGTTAATATTTGAATATGGATTTGAACTATTGAACAATGAAATTTTATGAGATTTGAAACTAAGAAAAGGTAACTAAGGAAAGGTTAACCGAGTAATAAAATAATTAGAAATTCCAATCTTCACGAACATTAAGAAATTGAATTTTTTTAAAATGTGTATAACTTTATGAAGGTTGCAGCGATAGAGTCTTTTTCCATAAATGGAGTTCTCATTGTTGAATTTTATAGTTTTATTATCCCTCTTTCTACTCTTAGTGTTATGTCTCATCAAGGATAATGCTCTTCTAAATGTAGGGAGATGTAATTCCCCTCTAGTTTCCACCTTTCCAACTTTAGTTGCGAGAGATCGAGTTGGCCATGGTAAGGTTGAGTTCCCTTTCTTCACGTCTACTTTGATTCGGTTAATTTGGATAAGTGAAATAATAAAGGTAACTTTGTAAACGTCCTTCTGCAAAAAAAACCATCTAAACCCTATGGAGTGTCTTTATGTTTCTGAATGGTGAGGTGATTTTGTTTTTAGTTGAAAATTAATTTAACTCAAGATCACTTTTAAATTCTTGAGTTCAAAATATTATAATATCAATAAATTTTTCTTAAAATGAATTTTTTTATGGATAATAATAAAGATGATCCTTATGAATTTGAAATGAAAATAAGTACGTGATAATAAATAATTTTGGGGAAATTTACGATTTCCTTCTATTATATACATATGCACGTGAATTTAAGCATTTTCCTAGTCTCTCAAATTCATGACATGAGGGGGTTATAAAAATAACTAATTTTAAATAGTTAGGTAAATAAAATAAAATAAAGATAAAAAATAATAATATAATAAAATGGAAACAGTTTTATGTGAGTGTGTTAGGGTTTCATTCTTGTTTCTTTCCGGCTTTAAATTTTTTTGAGCAGTAGCCATCATGGGATCTCACCTGAGGTATATACATTTGATGAGGAGTGGAGGAGGTATCCACACCTTGAGGTATATGCATTTGATAGGTATATGCATAATCTCATCCCGTGCATGGATATTTGGACAAGTTAAATCTAGACTTCATACCTTCACCAATATCCTTTTGGCCATCTTACATAATGTTGTGTTATTGATATTTGTAGAGGATGGATTTGACATTGTATGATTATCATTGCATATATAAAAATGTGCATGGTTATTAAATATGATATCACTCTAATTTTTACGGGCTTGTTGTGGCTACTATGGGACTTTACCTATTATTATTGTAGCAGATCATTACAAGAGGGTAGAAATAAAAAAATGGGAGATTTGGAACAGGGCGTGGACAACTACCAAAGTGTTAGGAAGGAGGGGTTGTTGGAAAAATCTTTTTGGTTGTAAATGCCTTGGTAAATATGTAAGAAAACGTGGAAGCATGTGCTTGGCATGAAAACTATTGAAAAAGGTTGATTTTGGTATTGGATGACATTGGAAATGTTTGATTAATAATGCAATGCTAAAAAGTGAAGACAAGGAATGTGGATTGTTTTTCAAAGTGCCTTGAATAAATGTAATGTCATTTTAATGAAAATGAATTTAGAATTCATGGTTCTCTTGAAAATTCTTGATACTAATCAAAGGAATTCCTTCTCCTTATGTCATCCCTTAGATTGGCCTTATTTCAAGAAACACACAAAATGTGTTATTTGAAAAGGCCTTGGAAATTTTCAGTAAAACATAAATTGATAGGTGGAAATCCAAACACCACAGACTTTTCCATTGTGCTGAAAACTTGTGCTAAGGTAGGAGCCAAAAAAATTGTTAGAAGGCCTTAAAGAGATGTGTTCCCACGAAACACATGGTTAAAATATGTTTACAATATGGGTTTGTTAAAAAGGATTTATAAACCTTCAAATGTCATGTGGTTGGCTAGTGTAAATCCTAACTCTTAAACATTTCCAATACCCTTATTATCTTAGTTAAAATAAGAGAAATGAGACAGTGAATGGTCATCCATCAAGTATAGTGGAAGGTGAGTATTGGTTATTTATTCAAGTTTTGAGTCTCCAAGAAGATATGCATGTGAATGTGGAATATTTTGGCGTCACGAAGGATGTGTAAGATTTTACTTGCAACTCATCCTTATGTTTGTGTGGTTGATTATTGTTGTTTATTAAACTTGAAGCTTTTGGGGGCTTGAGAACTATTTGAAGAAATGGCAAGTAGTGAAATGGGGGTTCATGCTTTGTGGTGTCATTGGGTATACACAAAATGGGTATGTAAAAGGATTAGAGTGTTCAAGAAAATGCATTTGGAGAGCATGTGGACTGCATGAAGCCACGTTTACCCCTATAGGCATGGTTATCTTTCCTCTTTCTAGCATGATCTTAGCATTTCTAGTTTTCCAAATTTTTTAATGATGTTTAAAATGAAATTAAGGATTTTTGTATGAATTAAATGAGATGTAACACTAATAGAAAAATTACTTTTTTATATGCAACTAGAAAATTTACTTTGAATATGAACCATGCTCCCAAATTTTCCTCTTGAGATGTTTGGAAAATTGTAATAATAGTACTATATACTAAAGCCATACGGTTGGCAAGTTGAACTCTAAATTTAGTAAAATTACCACTTGATGACTTGAAGAAAAGTTAATAAAACTTGTTTTTAATGTCACACAAACACCTTTCCAAACCATGAAATGGGAAACTCCAATTTTGACCATGTTCCTTTTCACATAAAGTGTTTCCCTGGAACATGTAATGACTTGGAATTATTTCTTCACCATTTTTTCACGTGCTTAGAAGCGCAAATGATCTATATGCATATTTGGATAAGTACTATAAGTGAAAAGGTTGGTTTGGTTTTGGATTTTCGTTTAGGCCCAGGGTGGAGAAATGGAATTCAAGCTCCACATACCTCTAGTATTTATCTATGATAATCACTACCAATCCTTAGTTATGAGAAAATAAATTTGTAAGCTTGTTTTACATTCAAGTTTTATATGTGTTTTGTCATTGGGAAATGAGGTCATTTGGGTGCAATTACGATTGATATCTCTAAAAAGATGAGTGTCGATTAAACCCAATTTTCTAGTTTTGGGTTCTATTAGCTCTAAGGGTTTCCCTATATATGGGGGATTACATGATAATTTTACTCTTTGTGTTCGAGTCTCGAGATATTTATGTTGAATGCATATTTTTGAGCCACTTGAATAAATTTGATGTTTTTTTATAAACCTACAACCAAATGGGGATAAATTTCATAGGACCTTATTCAAGTAAAATATCTATCGAGGAAATTTTAAACACTAACATATGACTATATGGAACTTCCTTTCGATGCTTTTTTCTAAGAAAATTTATTGTGGTACAAAAATTTTTCTCTCTCTCTCCTCTCTCTATCTCTCTCTTTAGTTTTGAAAATGAAAAGAAATTGCATTTGTATTTTTGACTCTCTTCAGATGTGTGTTATGTGTTGTTTTCATTATGAATGGAAAAATTTGGAAATCATGATTTATGCTAGATCATAGGAAAGGTACCATGCCAACATTGTGTTGACCATGTTGTGGTTGCAGGTACCCGGACAAGAAGAAATTGTAGCATTACTTGTGCTTTTGTAATAACGTGTTATCTTTGAAACACATGTAATTATAAATGGATAAATCAACACTATTGTTATAAACAAGAATGTTATTTATTGATTTTTGTGATAAGTAAGAAATTGTTAGCATATTGGTATGTTAGAAAAATGGGCATTCTATTCTGGGAGTGATTTTGAATACTATTTATATGTTGTTAATGGTGTTGATGTACCTATTAACTGGAAATGAAATGACCATTTTATAATGTGATCCTATGTGAAAGTAATGAATATATATTCTTGTGTGCTTTACAAAATACTTGGGAAACTCAGAAGAAAAGAACCAAATCAAAAGGATGACCTTAGAATAAATGACAGGTGTGGGTTTTCCTTATGCGTGATAACCTTCTTAACATAGAAAATTGAAATTTAAAGGATGAGCCTAGTTGTTATACTTGTTGGCACCTCCTAGCTTAGAGGAGATAAGATCACCAATTCTGGTTATTGTTTGAGCATGTATGCTTATCGACAAAAGAAACAAAACCATCTTATATAGGAATGGTTATGGATTGACCACTTTTAGGATGTTACTTTAAAAGTTATCTAAATGACCTTAATCTAATGACCCTTGGTATTATTACCCTCTGTGTAATGTGTTAGTCTTATGTCTTTCTCTTGATGAGATTTTAGTGAAACAATGATCTAAAAGGGTTCAATTTGAACGTGTCTTATTAATGGGTGACTTCATTCTAGTAACCAACATTCTCTTCTATTTTTAGATATTTTAGTGGTATTGTTAATGTAATCATGATTCTTTCCCAAGAACCAAGTGGAGGGTTTTCGTGTATGTGGAAGTGTGTTAAATGCAATGGTTAAAAGGTATAGTGTCACTTTGTGACATGAATGATGTAATGTCTTAACAACATTTTTAAATGGGTGTCTTAGAAACTAAGCTTTAATGGAAGGGATAAACAATGTAAATGTATGGGATCATAAGGGAAATAGGGAATGTAATCATTACTCCTTATAATGTGATCAAACAAACTTTGGTAAACCGCAAAGTGTGGTGGTTCCCTCACACTTCTACTTGAATAGAGTCTCGAATAAAATAAATGAATACTAGTTAATCCTAGTACATGCGTGTTTTTAGGTTATATGGTGGCTTAAATAGGATATGTTTTTGTTTAAATATCTCTAGAAGGTTCAATTGCGAATGAGATTTACTTTTAGATCCAACTATCAAAGATGTGTTCTCTATTGTAACACTAAGAGTTCAAATATGGATAGAATTATTATTATTAATTAAAGGTAAAAGGTTTTGGAGGGAACTTACCCAAAAGTACAACCAAAGGCTCAAGATCCAAGATAAACAAAGTATAACAATGTGGTTTTGATCCGTGGGGGCCACACCCCAACCAAAAGATAAGAAATGATAAAAAGCTAAGGTAGGGGCCATCTGCCTACATAGAGCCCAACAACAAACCAACAACAGCAATACAACAACTAAACAACAAAAAAATAGCTACACCAAGAACAAGGAGTCGACAACACTAATCAAATAGATTTGTTAAAAAAATTAAAGCAACTCTGAGGGCCTGATGGAGCTTCAGTGTAATAGCAATAGTGGGGTCCAAGTTTGAAGCTTTAAAATTTTTGGTACTCTTTCTGTTCTTCCATGCAGAGGCCGGAATGTTGATGGAGTCACAAATACGGAATATGTGGACTTGAATGAGATCCAGAATGGCACTGTGGATGGACATATAGTTGTTATGTTTATCCTCAAGGTATTTTAGCTTAGATAGAATTATTAACAACCTTTAGATTTTAGATTGTATTCATGAGGTGTCGGTTTTAAAAGGAAGTAAAAATTGGGGGTTTTGTGAGATAAAGATGTTTAAACACTCTAAAATTGACTTCTAGTAGGACGTAGAGTCCTTAAGTGCAAATGGAATTAAATTAAAAACCTAGGACCTCTTGATAGGTTATTGGAGTTTGAAACCTATAGTAAACTTTGTCTATCAAAATTGTGTCCCTAAGATGTTGATATTTTGAGTAAAAAGATATATGGAATCCTTTCCCTTTAATCCAATGTTAACACATTTCATGTGATTATTTATGGGATGAATTTCTCCATGTGAGAATGTGTGTGTTGAAACCATGAGATTTTGAGCTGATACACAAAACTTAAATTTCTCATACTTATTTTATAAATACTCCCAATCAATTCTATCTTGAAGATAAATTGCAAGAATAAGCTTAAACTTGAGATTATCCCCTTTAACGTAAAGCTAAGTGGAAACTATGATCACCCCCTTACTTGATGCAAACACTCATTATGTTAATAAAAATAAAAATGAGTTGTTCCATGTGTAACATAGTTTCAAAAACTAGGAATCCTAATTGGGAACAAGTGGATTGTGACTCACAGACATATCACGAATGATGAAACTAAATAGTTAATTAAATATTTTTGTAATAATGTATTAAATTAATGGAGTGTATTATTGTTATTAAATGTTATCACAAAGATGGAAAATGGGAATCTGCCACTCTTGAACTATTATTCTCCCCTTATCTTCATGTGAATTTTCCCCTTTTTGTAATGAAGGTTAGACAAAATGTAAAGTAAGCATACTTTCCAAGAAATAAACCTTTAGCGTAAGAACGAGTATTAGGAGACTCGTATGTGTTTAAAATATTTTTAACTAACAATTGAGCTATGGATAATTAATGGCAATTGAGGAATGAACCAAATAGTGCATACTCATTTTAAGATAAATATTATGTGAAATAAAGTATATGAAGTTTTGAGAAAAGGAATTTATGCCCTTATATGTTTAATTATCTTTGAACCTATAAGGATAAATAATAAGAACTTAATTTTAATAAATATATAAACCATGAAAATGACCATGTTGTGGAACATGCCTATGTTTGAGTTCATTTTGTGGTTGGGTCATACTTTTGTCTTCGTTCATTGAGAAAGTGTAGCATTGATGTGAATGTTGTGTTAGCTTTTTATATGTGTGGGTCAATGTGGGTGAAATAATATAGTGTAATGTCATGTTATTCTAATTGATCCCAAGTGGCGTCTTATAACAAGCAAATTAAAGTTAAAAAAATTATCTTGATTTTTTTTTCTTGAGTTTTGGTCATTCGAATGTGGGCACTACACATTCATTCATGTTTAAACAGACATGATATTTTAATTTTAGATGGTGATTGGTGGAATTTTTAAATCTTATGCACACATAGAGATAATAATGTGGAAATTGGATAACTTTAAGGAAAATTAATCTCAAATGTGTGTAATGATTAAATTTTATTCACACACAGGTTCATTGTATGGGAATTTAGCTACAAAAATCCTAATGGGATTTATATATTTTCTAATTCATCTTAACCTCAATTGAAAAAATATTTCATATAAAAGTATAATCTTGCATGCCGAAACAAAGTCATGCATATTTAGAACATTCCAAAGAAATGGGGAACAAGAAACCATTTGAACCAAAGAGTAATAATAAGCGTATACAAGGTAAAGCCACTTTGTGGAAATCCTTGAAAGTATGGAGTGGTTACAATTTATCCATATGTTTAAGGGATTTAAGAAAGGCATGGTTGAAGAATTTTTATGGAATACCTCACCAGTGAAGGCCAATACTTAATTATACTCGTCCCCTAGCATGCAAATTTTAAACCATTTATGTTATGGGGTAGAATGGCTTGAGTTGAGGGTGAACTTACCAGAATTCCTCTATAAGTGTTTGTAGAATATGGGAAAAAAATAATAGTAAAGGATAACCCTTAAGGAACCATGACTTAATTAATTTAATCTACAAGAATCACTTTCTAAAATTGTATAATGGAGAGTTGGTTTGGTATAGATTTGTGAAGAAATTCGATAAGGAAGAACTAATGGGAAAATGTTCTACTTGATTTAATATAAATTGAATTAATCCTTAATTTTAGTGGAACTAATCTGTAACTAGTGATATTTAGGAAATAAAGTATAGTAGTGCACAAGAAATAAGCATTAAAATATATGAAACCCTAAGAAAATGAAAGAGGGAGATGACTTAACGATTTCATGTAATTCGAGAGTGGTCTCGAATGAGTAAATTCTGGAACATACTTAGAACAATGTCATTAAGTCTCAATGAGGGTTATTAAACTTAAAGTTGTGTTGGAAAAGAGAACCCACATGATGAAAAGAGTGCCCTGGCACTAGTTATTATTTTGGCACTAGTGACTAGTTAGATGCTCGGTTACAGTATTTTTAAGGGTTGGGGAGATTTATTTTTGACTTCTCTTGCTCGCTCTAGTTTCATTGTAATATCATCAATCATACCTATAACTTAAAAAATAGATAGCTACCTACACATTCCCACAAACCACATCAAACCTAATAAATTATATACATAATGGGGAGTCATACTGACCCCGGTGGTCACCTAAAGAGTGAATTCATGATGAGCATTACACTACATCTTAGAATCCATGTAGTTCTCATTGCTTGTGTGTGTAATGATGTCCTAAGTTTCCCTCATGAAAGTTGCACGATGATAGTGATCTAGATCTAGAATGTACCAAGTATGCATAATGTGTGTAATGGAGTGGTCTCAAATGAGTAAATTCTGGAACATACTTAGAACAATGTCATTAAGTCTCAATGAGGGTTATTGAACTTACAATTGTGTTGGAAAAGAGAACCCACATGATGAAAAGAGTGCCCCAGGCACTAGTTATTATTTTTAGCACTAGTGACTAGTTAGATGCTCAGGTTCTGGTCCTTTTTGGGTTGGGGAGATTTGTTTTTGACTTCTCTTGCTCGCTCCAGCTTCATTATAATATCATCAATCATACCTGTAACTTAAAAATAGATAGCTACCTACATATTCCCACAAACCACATCAAACCTAATAAATAAGATACATAATGGGAGTCATAATGACCGGTGGTCACCCAAAGAGTGAACCCATGATTGAGCATTACACTACATCTTAGAATCCATGTAGTTATCATTGCTTGTGTGTAGGTTTCCCTCATGAAAGTTGCACGATGATAGTGATCTAGATCTAGAATGTACCAAGTATGCATAATGTGTGTGATGTAATAGAATTAACTCTCCTCTTACATTCGTATGCAAAATAATACATCCCTTATCCCTTATATGAAATTGTTAGATGTGTCATTGTAATGCTCTTGTGCCTTTGATGCAAGCTTTAGCGATGATAGATAATGTTTGTAGTGCTTGGCCCCTTATTTCACGAAATAACTAAGTATATATATATATATATATATGATTCCATTGTTTGAATTTTGTAATTTACAAATGAAATGCCAACCCAAACTTTTAAAAGGTGATCAAGAATTAAAAGAGACCTAAACTAGTAAGAAGAAGATAAAGAGGGTCGGGAGTACCCGGGAGGGAGAAGAGCTCATTGGAACTTCTATCCTAGCTAGGCGTTAGTGTCTAAGGTCATTGAAATATAAATCAATTAAGTTCCAACATATATATAAGACATGTAAATCTAGTAAAGTGTAAAATACAATAACTAAAATTATTAAAGGAGTTTTCAACCTATAAACACTAAATCACACACTTTGGGTCTATCTATTCCCGATCACATACTACTAATCATATGATTCTGAAGTAAGAAAAGTAATAATTGACCCATGTCTTTGGCCATCTTTGCTTGCTTTCTGTTTGCACTTTTGGACTTACACACCTCCTCACCCATTCTGACCTCCAAACCTTCAGTTTCTCTTATTCTGGACACTAGAGCTAGGCACCCTCGTACCCTCTGGCACCCCTGACCTATTTTTACTTTTCTCTATTCTTTTGGATACTTTTTATCCATTTGGTAATCTTATCTTTTAGTACTTGGCCTTTTTAGGTTAATTATGAAATTTAAGCAAGGGAATCATATAAATATAAAGTTATGTGACCATAATAAAGGACCAAGCACTAAGAATTATCTATCACCACCTAAGGTTGCATTCAAAGGATATTCTAAAGAATTAAAGCATCCATTCTAGCTCCACACAAGGGACAAGGTACTACATTCTTTTGCATACACTTCATAGGAGGGGAAGTTCATTCTTTCATGCACACATCTATCTACATTTTCTACATCTAGTTACTTTCTTGCTATTAAGTGTGACTCACACAATATCCATGTAGGGTATGATTCTAACACACACACACACACATAAATACATTGGGTATGCAATGTAGTACAACAATTGGTTGTAAGTTCACTTGTTTAATAGCCAAGGACAATCCAAAACCTCATTTGCATTTTTTTAATTTGATGCACTTTTGAGGGTTTTGTAGGTCATTCATTTATTGCAGGTTATCAATGACATCAATGATAAAACACCACGATCAATAAGATGAAATCAATTCACGATAAAACCTTTACATAAACCTTTGCAAATAAATTACCAAAAATATCATATATTATTATGAAACTCAATGAAATACAATGAGAATGGGCCTTGCTTATATAGGAAAGGAATAACAATCTAAGAACCAGTCAAGGTCGTAGATCAAGCCATAAATAAAGGAAAGAGCTAGTCAAGTCCATAGATTTAGGAGAAAACTAGAACTCAAGGATCTATTCAATACCATGGATCAAGGAAAGAACTATACCTAACAACTAGATAATATCCCCCTAATATTTAAATAAATAAAAGAAATATCCACACACATAAGTGGGTGAGGATAAATAAAATAAAGGTAAATAAAGTACCTAGGTGAACATGAGATAAGGTAAATACCTACTTTAACACTTTTGAGGGTTTTTTAGGTCATTAATTTATTTCAGGTTATCAATGACATCAATGATCATTGTGTGACATACTAGTGACAAGAAGAAAAGGACATCGAACATCTCGTGACCCTCTCAAGGAGGTTTATTGACGTTCGAGTAGTCACAGTGCCTGTAACAGTCCGTAATGCCCGCATGTGCCCCTAACCCATTCCAAGTGCCCCATTCCAGGGAAAATATTGTGGTCACACAATTTTTTGTGCTTATGTGTGACACTTATCCCTCTTTGTTCATTAGCTTTTCAATTTGGAATAGTCCGGGATAAATTACAAATCAACTAAGTCTTTTTATCCCTTCTTTGCAACTAGAGTTTCATAACTACTAGCTTATTTTGCTTGGGTCAATTTTTATACTTCATTGCATATTTGATTACAACGTTGTTACATATTTAGATTAGGAATTCTATTTATTTATCAATATTTTTCTTAATCATTTTGTTGAACCCGAATCATTCAAACTTTATTGTGTCTTCCTTAGTTCTCTCCTTATTTCTTAGGGGTTTATCATCATAGAGGTCTCCATCTGTGATTTTTAGAGGACCATCTTGATTATATCGAGTAAACTAAAATCCTATTTAGCTAACACTTACATCCATCCTCATACCTCACCAAAGTATGTGTATCATAATTTTACGTCTTCTTTATCTCTCAATGAAGATCAAATTACTTTCACATCTAATGATTTACCTTCTCAAGAAATGTTAGAACACGACCCCCTATACATTCAAGTTTGTATCAATAATATTAGGGTTTAGCGTGTTCTATTTTATAATGTTTTGGGAATCAATATTTGTAATATTTCTTTTCTCCATCAATTGGGTCTTTTTGAATCCTCTTTAGCTCCTTCCTTTGTCTCTATTCATGGATTTGATAATATACCCAAGTGTGTCTTAGGGACTATCGTACTCCCTGTCACTGTTGGACCATGTACATTACCCATTCCATGCCATGTAATTCCCAACAACCTTAATTATAACATTATTCTTGGGCAGCCTTGGATCCATGCTATGCATGCAGTCCCTCCACTTTGCATACATGGCTTAAATTCCTTTATCAGGGAGTTGTCTATGATGTTCCAACAGATCCATCACCATTCACATATTGTAATTCCATTGAGCATACTTTCTTTGAGAAGGCATCACAGAGCCATGGGATATCCCCACTCAATCTAGCAAACTTAGTTTGGGATACCATCTTCCGTCTATATCTTCTTCAAAATATTATACTAATTTACATAATTCTTCACTTTTGTTGGTATATCCAGACCTCAATGGTGATTCTACTTCTATTACTTGGGATAACTTAGATATTTTTTCTACTGATGACTCCCTTTTCGAATACATGGGAGTTTATGATCACTTCCATTCCTTTCGTCATAAGAAGTGTTATTCACCACTTCTTATTGCTCATGACCTACTTTAGAGATTATGATACACTTACAAACAATGCCTATCCTCCCAATACAATTCCTACTGACCCACATATTGAGGATTTCTCTTCTCTTCTCAATGAGAATATCATTCAATACAACCTTGGAACTTCTGATAACTCGCGAATGGTTTTGTTAGCTATTTTTATCTCACCCAATGAATAACATGATATCAAAAAAATTTATTCAAGAATTTTCAGACATCTTCGCATGGGATTATAGTGATATTCCTAGAATTGATCCATCTATATCCATGTATAACATCATTCTCAACCTCGATGCAAAGCCTTTGTTTAACATGAAAATCCATAAAATACACACAAGGTCACACTCCTTGTTAAATAAAAAAATACAATGCCTCCTTGATGTTGGATTTATTTGTGCCATCGATTATCCAAAATGGGTGTCTAATATTGTGCCCATCATGAAACCAGATGGATGAGTCTATTGTTTCAAAGACTTTTTGATCTAAACAAGGATTTTTGCAAAGATAGTTTCCCTTTCTTGCACATCGATGCCATTATTGATTCCAAATCTGGGTACGATATTATTTCCTTCATGGATGGATTTGATGGTTATAACTAAATCAAAATCAATCTGGAAAATCAAGAAAAAACTTCTTTTACTACGCCATGGGGAAATTTTTGCTACACATTCATGCCTTTTGGCCTAAAAATTCCAGTAAACTTATGAAAGTGAAATGACACACATATTTCACGATTATATTCACAATATTCTCTAATATTATGTTGATGATATACTTGTTAAATCATGACATCATTATATACATGATCAAGACCTATGCACGATCTTTAAACGACCATGACAATATAAAATACATTTGAATCCAAAAATCATTTTTCTTAGTCATGACGAAAAGATTCTTAGATAAATTATCTCACAACATGTTATTGAAATAGACCCCAATAAAATCAAGACAATTTTTGACATTCCTCCACCCTAAAATTTACATCAATTACACTATTTACAAGGTAAAATTCAAGTTATTCAATGGTTTATTGTCCACTTGTCGTAGTCCCTCCTATGGATGACCATCTTTTCTTGTTATATATTTCTACCACGTTTCATGCCTTAGGGTCCCTACTTGCACAACATGATGATTCTCAACGCAAGTGGGAAATTTATTATATCAATCAGACATTAATCTCTTATGAATGTAACTATAGTTATGTTGAAAAGCTATGTCTAGGTCTTGTCTTTATAGCAGATAAGTTGCACCATTACCTTCTTAATAATGAGGTCCATATCATTACCAAAGTAGATCCATTATGATACCTCTTTTCCCGCACACATCTCTCAATATGTTTAGTGTGATAGCTCATGCTATTTGCAGAATTTGATTTCAAATTCATTCCACGAAAAAATTAAAGGCCAAGTCATTAAGGATCAACTAGTTGAATTACCTTTTCTTGATGCATCTCCCATTTTTGATTCCTTTTTTGATGATTTCACTACTTATGTCATTGATTCTCATACTTAGACCATGCATTTTTATGGTTCTCATTGTTGCTCGACGCCGGGGCTAGGATAGTCTTCATCACTCTGCATGGTGATCCTCTCCCCTTTACATACCGCTTAGGGTTTTCTTGTACTAATAACATCGCTGAGTATGAAGCCCTCATTCTTGGCCTTCTCACTACTCGAAATCTCCTTATTCAAAATATTTGTATACACAGTGATTCACAACTCATTATTAATCAAGTTAATGATACATATCACACAAAATAAGAGCACTTAATCCCATATAATATGCTTGTCAAAGATCTCTTAGCTACATTTGAGTCTTACTCTATTATTGCTATCCCTCGTAAGGACAATCATCATGTAGATGCTATGGCTAGTGTGACATCGCTTATCCCTCAAGAAATCACCAATGAGAAAGCCACGTTCATCATTCGACACTTACGACATCCTTCCACTTTTACTCTACCTCTAGCAGCTTGTGCCATCACACATAGTCATGATAACCTTGAATGGTTCACTCCAATTTATAACTTTCTATACCAAAAACCATTCCCGATGGTCTACAACCTCATGAATCTCATATCTTACGATGTGAGGCCACCCATTATGTCATCATAGGGGAATAATTATTTAAACGTTCACTTGATGAACATATGATATGATGTCTATGACTCACCGACATCCCCACCACTATCTCTTAGATACATTAAAACATGTGTGATGGAAATTTCTATGGAAAATATATGTCACAAAATCTCTTGCATCGGGGATATTATTTTCCTACCATGGAGCAAGATTTCTTATAATACTCTACATGTTGTGATAAGTGCCAAAAGCACAACAATATTCACCATGCACTGCATATGATCTCCAACCGATCACTCTAACATGGTCATTCTCTCTATGGGGTTTCGATCTTATTGGCATGATCAATAATTAATCAGTTGAGGACCACAATTTTATTATTACTACAAAAATTATTTCACAAAATGGGTAAAATAAGCACCACTATAGACTACAACTGGTACTAATTTTTTTGGTTTTATCACTAGTCACATCATTACATGCTTCAAAATTCCCTCTACCATTATCACCAATAATGGATCTTCTTTCAAAAATAAGAATGTTACAAAGTTTTGCACAAAATTCAAAATTAAACAATCATTTTATACTCCTTATTACCTATTAAGAAATGACCAAGTTGAGGCCACCAATAAAACTATTGTCAAAATATTACACAAGAACTTTGTTACTAGTGGTGATGACTGGCATAATCAATTCTTCTACAATCTTTGAACCTATTGTACTAGTGTCCGTAAGACTACTAATGCCACTAGTTTTCCCTAGTATATGATAATCGAAGTTGTCATCTCACTTTGGAACTATATATACCCTCATTACACATTTTACTCAAAGGCATACTTAAAGATAATGAATATTGTGAAAAATTCTTACATGAGCTGGAAATGTTGGAATCTCTTTGTGTCCAAGAACTTGAACATATTTGTTCATATCAGTCTCACATTTCCCAGGCATAAAATATCAAAATTCGTTATCGTGAATTCAATATGGGTGATCTAGTGTTAAAATAAAATCAGAAAACATGAATGCCGAAGCTACTCTCGAAGGAAAATTCAAGCCCAACTAGCTTGGTCCGTATATTATTACCAATAATCTTAGCGATGGCATCTATCACCTTACCGCTCTTTTGGGTAAGCCACTAAAGAACCCACTATATGCTATGCACCTTAAGAAATACTATGCATAAACAATGCTCCTTACTTGATGACGCACTCTCGTGCTTTGGTTCACACTTAACTATTGAGGGAATACTACATACATGAACCTAACACACTACACACTGTGAACTTCATGCATGCTTGACATATATTTATAGCATCTTCCATCACACATCATATGTACTTTGCACACTATACACATTCATGACATAGCTTCCTCACATCTACTTCTACATGCTACACTCATTACCCTATGATGGACTCTAGTTCCATAGTTCATACTCAAATTTTTATGGTGTCAATCTCAAAATGAACCTCACCACACTCACTTACTCACCACACTCACATGATTTACGCTTTATGCTTTCATGATCACATATTTTTCATGCACACATTCAAACCATTTCCCAATGATGTAATATTGTTTTACAGGTTCATTCTCAACTACCGAGGGGGCATGTATAAATTAACCTCATCTCATGCATAGTCATTCGCACTTACTCGGGAGGATGCTACTCTTATCATTCACTCGTATTACATTCCATCACACTCATAGCATATTTATCATCTTGGTCATATTTACTCTTGCATACTTATGCTCACATGTACACTTTTACACATGCTTGTTATATATTCCGTATGTCATTATATTTATCATACACACATGCACGTTCAATTACATTCTAGTTGTGATCACAATATTTATAAATATATTTACATGTAGCATGGATACTTGGAAACCTCATACCAGTCCCACAAAGGATCTTGGTGGCATCCACTTTTGTACCCTACAACATTTGATTTGTAGTTCTATTTTCTAACATGGTTGTCTATCACTTTTCCTACTATTTTCTATCATTGTATGCCATTGTTTGTGGGATTTACCCATTGTCTTGTGCGCACACTATCTGATTTCAGCCATGATATCCTCAATTTTATTGTGACAAAGCATGAGTGATGTCCCATGTTTGAAACCCATTTTGTGTGGTCTACATTGTTTTCTTGTGTATTGTCTTTTTATTCTTATCTTACACATTGTCTTCTTACTTGTTTGCTTACATATTTTATTCTACATGTGTATTTTTATTTTCTTGCACTAACACTTGTTTACCAGCCACTTTGTTTGTGTGTGCCTTGGTTTCTAATAAGCACATTCCCTCCCCTATAAGGCATCAATTTTAGTTAAGCATTCAATCCTCCTTTTGACCTTATACTCCTCAATGGTGTCGCATGCACCCCAAATGAGGGGTGCGTAATTGGGTGAATAATTCACCCCATACAAAAATCTACGATTATAGATCAACATAGTTCAGTATCAGTATAACATAGTCTTTAGTCTCAAACAGGGATAAGAATCGACTCGTGTGCTCAACACAAAGACATACACCAGCCCCAACACCAGATAGTAGCACCTAGGTTCCCTTGACCCTTCTTAGATGCCTGTGACTAGGGAGTGGTTACAAAGCATTTTTAGTTCACCAAAAATTTTATAAGTATACACGATGGATTTTACAGGGCATATAGTCCTTTAACACTCAACATACATGTATTACACTCTATTTTCTACATTCACATTGGATCAAAATTATTCAAAATGGATCAGATTTTAATACACCATCAATAATGGTGTTCTACACTTTGGGAAGAAATTAAATGTTGGAGGATGACATAATAATTTTCTCCCTAAAGTTCTTTCATTCTCCGCGTGAGATCACCCAAAAACTCACAGCTTAGCACAATTGGCATGAGATCACTCAAAAACTCATTCTTCTACATCATCTTAAAGATACCTTCTATCTCTTTCACTCATCCTAGATTTGGTGCACATGTTCCCTTTCCCTTTTTATACTTTTTACTCGTTTTAATCGGACGTATTTGACTACTTGTTCGTTCATCTATTTTGTAGTTCCATCCTTATGGGAAGAGGTAGTCACATCATCACACATCAGTGAAAATTCACATAAAAATAAGTATATCATGACATCTACGCATACACTCTCACCCTAGGGTCATTATCATCACTTCTTTTCATTTCCTCTTCTCTCACATCCATGCTTCATATTTTTATCACTCCATGATTTTTATTATCTCTCTACACTCTTTTCACCATCGATCTACATGTTTATAAGGTACACATATATTATCTAATTTATTTTATCATTCATTCACTCAAAAACATAAAGTGGGGGAAAATTTAGACAATAATCAAGCACTTTGGGTACATATCTAGTATCGATCACATACAACTATTGGAATGATTCATAAGTAAGAAAATTACTAATTGACCCATGTCTTTAGCCATATTTTCTTGCTTTCTATTGCCACTTTTTTCTTAGACACTTCCTTTCCCATTTTGACCTTTGATCCTTCGGTTTATATTAGTTTAGACACCAAAGTGCCGGATAGTTCACCAACACAAGATGACCCCATCCCTTCTATGCTCCCCAACCTCTTTTTACTTTACTCACATCTTTTGGGTCCTTTCTAGCCATTTGGGAATCTTATCTTTTTTATTCAAAATTTTTGGTTTAATTATGAAATTCAATAAAGGAAATCATATAAATATAAAGTTATGTGACCATATTAAAGGACCAAACACTAAACATTAGCTATCACTATCTAAGGTTGCATTCAAAGGCTATTCTAGAGAATTCAAGCATCCATTCTATCTCCACACAAGGGACAAGATATTGCATTCTTCTATATACACTTCATAGGAGGGGAAGTTCATTCTTTCATGCACACATATATCTACATTTTCTACATCTATTTACTTGCTCGTTATCAAGGTTGACATGCATAAGAGCCACCTAGGGCATGATATTGACACACACATAGATAACTACATTAGGTCTGAAATGTAGTGTAGTTCTTGGTCATAAGTTCACTCATTTAATAGCCAAGGATATTCTGACCCCTCATTTGCATAATTTTCTTTTTGGGATTTGATGCACTTTTGAGGTTTTTAGGTAATTTATTTATCGCAGTTGTAAATGACATCGGAAATCATTTTGCAATATAGTAATGACTAGAATAAAAGGATAGTAAACATATCACAAACCTCTAGAGGGGGTTTCTGATGTTTTGAGCAGTCATAGGCATTCAAAAGAGGTTTGCAGTGCCGTAGGTTCCCTTGACCCATTCCAGGTTCCGCAATATAGGAAAATCTTGTAGTCACACAATTTTTGTGTTTCTATGTGACACTTCTCCCTCTCTCTGTTCATTAGTTCATCACTTCAGCACAATCCAAGATAAATTTTGAATCTTCTAAGTATTTTTATCCCTTCTTTGCAACTAGGGTTTCATAATTACTAGCTTGTTTTGTTTGGGTTAATTTTTGTACTTCATTACATATTTGATTACAACACAATTACATATTTAGATTATATATTTTATTCATTTATCAATATTTTTCTTAATCAAAACCAATAGTTTTATTAATTAGGAATCATGTATACATTAGTATGCTTTACGACCTAGAAATTTACCTAATTACATAGATTTTGTGTCTACATTTTCCCCCACTTTATGTTTTTTTTTATTAAGGGAAAATAGTTTTGAAGGGACTATACCCTGTATACAAAAGGGCTCAAAAGCCAGATAGCGAAGATGAGAGAAACAACCCAGAGAAGGGAAAAACAGTCAACCAAGAAGGGCTCAACAGCCAAATATTACAATATAAGTGAAAAAAGGATCTAAACGTACAAAGATCCAAAAGAAAGAAGGAAAGATAAAAAAGAAACCAAAGGAGAAACAACATATAGAGCTCCACCAAAAATAGCTCCAGAACCGCCAGATGACAGCCTACATCGCAGCCAAAAAACAACATCACAACAACCCGTTACTTGATGGCTCTGTCAATCTTGGTCTTGATAGCCTGCAGCGACATGAAGAAGGCAATGGCAGTAGCCTGAGAGGAGTCTTGCATATCTACTTGGGCAATTGCAATATCCCTTTTCTCTTTAGGACCCCAAATGTCCTCATTAACCCCACTTAAACTATAGACACTATGGACATGTTGTTCAATGAAATTATAAATGCTTTTGAGGGTAGACAATATGCAGTCATTGCAGCTTTTAGCATTCCCCAATCTGCCATCTAAGGACTGTAGCTTCTTGTAGACCTCAGCAATAACCCCCTCTTCCTCCTCAGTTTGAAGGATTCTTTTACCCTTAGCTCTTTCCATGTTTTTTATAGCCCCTTTGAGCTCTTGTATCTCCTTTTCTAATCTTTCCACCCTGTCCAACAATTCCTTCTCCTTGGGCTCCTCCACCGGCTTGCTAATATGCAGGAGGTTTTCAGCAAGTTCCAAGTCTTTGTGGCTCCTTAGGACCCGTTGGGAAGTAGGGATTTTAGCTTTAAGGCTCTTGCTTTTCTTGCTGGAAACAATATCTTCATTTTTATTTTAAGCAGGGGGGAATGGAAGTAGTGTAGGTAGGTGGAGGTATGGAGGAGGGAGGTGGGGTAGGATTCACGGGAGGGCAGCTGGAGCAGTGGTGGTGGATCAAGAGGATAAGTCCTTGGTGCAAAGGGACAACCCTAGAGTGGCTCTGCACTTCCCTTATAGATTTCTCCAGAGAGTTAATCAAATAGTGAGGAAAGCTGATAATGTTATTTCTACGAAAGTGATTCAGAAAAATCAGATGCTTTTGAGGTATAGTCACAAATCTTCCTTCAAGGGTAACGTACCTAACCACCATTTTGGCTAGCTCAGCAAAAGGTTCAGGAATCAACGCCACCTTGATGCCAGCGGCCACGAACTCAAGATTTTCCCCCTCTTCCAGAAATTTCTTGGTCTCCACCTCCCTGTCCACCTTCTTATTGAAGAATTTGGTGCCTTCCAGGCTGAGGCCCGTGATCTGAGTGATGAGCTCTTCCATGATTTCCATCTCCATGTTACTATACTTGACAATTCTATTCTTCCAACCCTGGGTGAATTTGATAGAAATGTCTTGGTCGAAGCCTTGGATCCTTTCAATGAAATTAGACAGGCCCCCGATTTGCAGGTAATCCCAAAGCTCTGTGTTCTCTTTCCACTCAGGGTTGTGGGTCGGTTCAGTTTTGCATGGCACCCCCCATGTTTCCTCTGCTTCTTTTTTTGTTCTCAATGATAAAAATCTCCCAATGTGTGGGACAAGCCAAGATTTGATTTTGATATTTGAATCTTTCCTTACCATGGAAGATGATTTAATGATTATGCTACACTTGTTATTATTTCCCCACTCCTCGGCTTTCCTCCTATGCCAAGAAATGATGACAATCCATCCCGCACAGATCGCATCAGTCATCCATATCTTTTGTGATGTCATCATCATGTACTTGAGGATCTGCACATTAGCATCCAAATTACAGCCGTTAGTAATGATTTTAACTACCATGCAGATCAATGATAATGGCTTTATTGACATGAGCGGGAAAACATCCCCCTAAACCAAGTTTGAAAGGAATTATTAACACCGAAGTTAGCCAAGCTGTCAGCTACCCTATTACCTTCCCGATAGGTGTGGGTGATTTGGACATTTTCAAAGCTTTTGCATATATCAATAGCTTCCTCAATATAATCCCTGATAGACCAGCTGGGGTGTTGCTTTTTATTCAAAAGATTGATAATATTTAGAGAATCACCTTCAATTATAATATTTGGAATATTGCAATCCCTGGCAAGTTTTATACCCCAAAGAGCCACCATGGCTTCGGAATAATGATTAGTCTACCTACCCATTCTCCCAGAAAAAGTAGCAACAAAATAGCCTCTTTGATCCCTGATGATTCCCCCTCCTCCAGAGTCACCCGGATTGCCTTTTGAGGCCCCATCAAAATTTAACTTGTGCCAATCAGTGGGAGGTTTAATCCATCTGATTGTGGTTCTGTCAGTACCATTGTTATTTCTATTGACAGTGGCAATATTCCATTCAGTCAGGATGCTTGCTTCATTCTCCGGGTAAAGACCATTTTTAGGGGGTTTAAATCTAGCAATATTATCTTGCACAACAATGATAATTTCCTTATATACTTTGTTACAAGCCTGTCTTTTGTTTCTGAAAATACTATCATTCCGAGCCTTCCAGATTCTCCACATAGTGTGGGGCAGAACAAGTTGCCACAGTCTTTTCACCATGCAATGTTTGAATGGAGAGCCCCATTGCTCCCAAGCCTGAAGACAGGTAAGGGGAAAAGTCCATCTCAGATTAAATTTATCAAAAACAAGCTGCCAAATTTTGGAGGCAATCTCACAATGAAGGAATAAATGTTTTATATCTTCAGCCTCTTTCTGACACATGCAACATCTATTTGGCATGATGAATCCCCTCTTGATGAGATTGTCATTAGTTAGAATCTTGCCATTAATAATTAGCCACCAAAAGAAGTTCACTCTAGGGGTTATCTCCGGCATCCACAGCTTGTGCCACTTAATTTCGCTTTCCATGGATACAAAGAAAGAATTATATCCTGATTTAACAGTGTATTCCCCATCGAAAGAATCTTTCCAGATGAGCTCATCCTTAAGGTTTTGATTACTTATATGGATTAGGGAAAGTTGATTCTGGAGATATGCAATCTCAGCCTGTATACTATCATTCTCCACTTTTAGCTGTTTCCATTTTCTTTTGTTTCCATCCCTCTCAATGTACCCCTAGATTTTGTGCCCATACTTTGTAATTAAGTTGTCTTTAATATGATCAAAAGCAGAAATCCAGTTAGAATCCATCCACTTATCAGTCCAGAAGTTTATGTTTTGTCCATCTCCAAGCTTCCAGCTACACCCCTGAGAGAGAATGTGTCTGCTGCGTAGAAGGTTGTTCCAGAAAATAGAACCACTCGGAAGAGACTGATCATATATGAAGGAAATCTTGTTTTGATTTGAAAGATATTTAATCTTAACCAGCTCTGTCCAAGGTCTGTGTTCTTTTATAAGCCTCCATCCTAATTTTGCACTAAGGGCAGTACTCATATGTTTGATATCTTTTATGCCTAACCCCCCTAGCCTCTTAGGTTTACAAACCTGTTCCCAAGCCACAAGGTGATATCTGAATCTGTCCTCAGTACCGTGCCATAGAAAGTGTTTTTGAATCTTCTCAATGCTTGTTCATCACTGCAGAAGGCATGTTGAACATTGACAGTATGTAAATAGGCAAGTTTTGAAGCGTGCTTTTAACCAAAAGGCACTTACCTGCACTTGAAAGGACTGCTCCTTTCCAGCCAGCCAACTTTCTTTGAAATCTCTTAATAAGATCATTCCATACCTCCACAGAAATCTTGCCAGTACTTAAAGGTAATCCTAAGTAAGTAGCTGGTAGAGAATTAATAGTGCATCCTAGAATATTAGCAATCTTTCTTTGCCTTTCCCTAGGAGTATTGAAGAAATAAATAGAGCTTTTGTCAAAATTAACTTTTTGTCCCGAGGCTTCCTCATAAAATCTGAGGACAGTTTTGATAGCCTTTGCCTCAATAATGGAAGCCATCAGGAGCAGCAAAGTGTCATCGGCAAACTGCTGATGAGAGGAGATCTGATTACCAGTAGTTGGAGGGAAGCCTTTTATCATGCCAATGTCAATAGCTTTGGAGATGGATCTGCTTAAACTGTCAGCCATAATAATGAATAAAAGAGGGGAGATTGGGTCGCCTTTCCGAATACCTCTATTGCTGGCAAAAAAGCCCACAGGTTCTCCATTAACAACCACAGAGAATCTAGAGGTAGAGATACAAGAGTGAATGATTTTTCTGAATTTGCTTTGAAACCCAAACTTGGATAAGACCTCTTCCATGAATCTCTAGGAGACTCTGTCGAAAGCTTTATGCATGTCCAGTTTGATGGCCATCCCCGCCTTTTTACTTTTATCCATAGAATGTATAGTTTCATGAACCATGATAATTCCATCTTGGATAATTCTTCCTTGGATGAACCCGCTCTGCTGTTGTGAAATGATCTCCATGAGAATAGGTTGCAATCTAGTGGTGAGGATCTTTGTGAAAATTCTATAAATGACATTAACCAAACTGATAGGCCTGAAATCTTTGAAGTCTTTTGCATCCAACTTTTTTGGGGCAAGCACAATGTGTGTATTATTTAGTTCTTTAATGAGATTTCCCGTTCTGTAAAATTCATTAACAGCTTTCAAGAGATCTTCAGAGCATATTTCCCAACATCTTTGGAAAAAGTTAGCCGAGAAGCCATCTGGACCTGGAGCCTTATCCCCTTCTAAAGCAAAAATAGCCTTTTTTAATTCCTCAATGGTGACAGTTTTTGAAAGACTTTTAAATCTCTCAGAAGGTATGAGATTATTAGGAATGGAGTCTAAGAGAAAAGAGGTCGCTTGTTCATTGTAGGGGTTATCTTCAGTGAGCAGGTTCTTGTAAAAATTAAGCACCTCTATTTTGATATCCTCTGGATCCTTAGTAATGTTTCCATTTCCTTTAGCAACCTCAGATATTCTGTTACAAGCTCTATGTTTGATGGCTGTCAAATGAAAAAAATTTGTATTTCTGTCTCCATCTTTAAGCCAAAGGGCTCTAGATTTCATTCTCCAAAAGGATTCTTCATGGCTGTTTATATTATGCAGATCTGAGAGGAGTTTTTTTTCCCACTGATTATCCTCTAGAGTCATACCTTTCATGGAAACATTTAGCTCAAGTTCTTCCAGCTGTTGCTTAAGTTCTTTCTTCTTTTCAAAAATGTTTCCAAATACCTCTTTATTCCAAATTCTAATCTTCTGTTTAACATTCTTCAACTTCTGAATAAGCCTAAATTGGGCCATCCCTGTGCCTTCCCAAAACCACCATTCTTTAATTCTGACCATAATGTCTTCATGTTCGAACCACATTTTCTCAAATTTGAAATTTCCATGAAAAGGCTTTGTCCAATTGAAGAAGTTGAGGACAATTGGATTATGATCAGATCCCGTTCTGGGGAGAGAAGAAAGATGGAAATTCTGGTCCAGGATCCAATTTGTAGAAATAAGAGCTCTGTCAAGAGTTTAACCTGAATTAAGTTTTCTCCTAACCTTCTGTTGGACCATGTAAATTGATTGCCATGAAGCTCTATGTCCATAAGATTAAGAGTCGAGATGAAGCCTGCAAATTCTTCCATACCAAGGGAGAATTCAGAACTTCCCCCAAAATTTTCTCCTAGATTCAGAGGAGTATTGAAGTCTCCCATGACCAGCCAGTTCATGCTTTCAACCTTGCTTCGGAACAAGGTTAACTCTTTCCATAGATTTCTTTTACCAGTAGCAGTATTGGGCACGTAAATATTAGATAGAATCCAGCTATGATTATTTTCAAGGCTTTTAAAAATAATAGCTAAATGATTCTGGGTGGAGGAGAGTACCTTACCGTCAACCATCTTTGTATCCCAAAAGGTCGCTAAGCCTCCAGAAGCCCCTTGAGAGTCAACAACAGCAAAGGCAGCGTTCTACCAAAAATATCTTTTGAAGTCTTCAACTGCTTTACTTTTCATTTTAGTTTCCTGAATGAGAAGAATGTTGGGTTTGTTTGCTCTTTTAATTTCCTTAAGCATTCTTTGCTTAGGCCCCCCATTGAGGCCTCTGACATTCCAAGAAATAACCTTCATTAAAAAAATTTGGAGATGCATTTGCCGGATGGTTCAGAATTCTCTGTGTACCATCTGTAATTTCTTTTTCAGTTTCTTTTTCTCTTGCTTCTCTCTTAGATGGCCTACCTTTTCTAAAGGTTACTCCAAAATTAGCAGTTCTTCTAGTAGTGGCCCTTGTGATTCTCGAGGTGGATGCTTCCCAGCTTCCAAGCTGCTTTTTTTTCCACTACAGAGTGATTCCGGACTTTCTTCCAGGCTTCTTGAACCTCTTTTCTTTCTTTTCACTAAGATGAATCCATCATTATCACAGTCATTTTCCTTTCTAATGGGGGTAATTTCCCCATCCTCTTTTCCTGTGGCAATATCAGTCTGCTTATCCATTTTAGGAGCCAGCTCCTCCACATCTGTGTCCTCCTTCTCTTGGTTTAGATCTCGTGCAATGGATTCTAGATCCTCTTTGCCTTTTTCTTGTCTCATTTTTAGTTTCTCCAAAGAGTTGTTGCTTAGCAGCTCTTGATGAGCATTGATTTTGTCTATCTCTTCTTCCATATACGAGAGAGAAATGTTAACTTTTTCATTTTCTTCATCAACCTCCATGTTCAACTTAACCGGATTCGGTGACAAGATGTTCAATACTGAATCCACTAACATCTCCCTTTTGTTTTCTTCCTCATTCTCACCCAGATCTATTTCTTGTTGAGTCTCAATCAGTTTCTTAGGTTTCCAAAGCTTTTTGAAAACCGGTGGTCTCTTCGCCTTAAATCCTTTTTTCCTTTCTTTTAACTTGGAATGCTTCTCCAAACACCTATTTCCAATAGCTGGTTCAAATATCTACTCTTTAACTGCCTTATCTCCCTGATTCTATCTTTGATCTTCAGGAATATCTGAGGAAGCTTCCAGCTTTTGAACTGAATGTTCAGGACATTTGCTGGCAAAATGCCCTAATCTGTGGCATTTGCTACACCTTAGTTGGAAAGCTTCATATTCTATTTGCTGATTCCATATTCCAAATTTGGATTGTAGAACAATGTGATCGGGAAGCTCCTGATCCATTTCAATGGAGACACAGAACCTAGCAAATGCCAACCTAGATCTATTTCTCGTGGGCCCATCCAGGCCAATGGGAGAACCAATCGATTTGGCAATGTGCAGGAGGATTTCATCATCCCATAGATGCAGAGGAAGCCCTGGGAGCCTACACCAGATGGGTATGGCATGAATATTCTCAACAAATGGATTGAATCCAGGATACCATTTTTTAAAAAATAGTCCCATATTACCCAGACACCAGGGACCACCCAACAAAACGGAGTCAACATCCGATTGTAGATTAAATCGGGCCAGAAAAAAACCCTTTGCCATGGTGGTGATTATTAAATCCCCTTTTGGTTTCCATCTGCGAATGGCCCATTTTCTAATAGTGTCCACATTGGGTCTTGATCCCAAAAATTTGCCGACAAGGGCCAGATTGGTTTTCTCCAGAGCTCTTTGCAGACATCCATCAGGTACCTGTAAGTGGGTCACCCCTTCAGCATCTTTTGTACTTTTAAAATCACATGCAGACAGAGGTCTCGCATTTTTGTCAGGAGGAGACTTAACCACATCCGCCCAGGCTCTAGACCCGAAACTGCCATCAGTGATCACATTTTTAGCTTTTACCGGTTCATTAGCGGCTACATCGCAGTCCTTTGCAAGACATTCAGCAGCCAGAGCCGCTGAAACAATGCTTTCAAAACCCTCACGCAGCCCACTCTCATTTTCAAACTCACAGCCCGCTCTCATTTTCGGGCCGGAATGTTGTCAACTATGTAAGTTATGTATTGGATCCATGTTACTATCCCTTGGCATAATTTTCATAATTCAAGATCAACAATTCTCTGTTTGTAGCATCGACAGCTTTATCTTTACCTATTATCTCTAAGAGTAATTTGGGCTCTTGACCCTATGACACTAGCTCTAGATCCCGAAATTCCCCCACTTTATGTTGTTAAGTGAATACTTGATAGTATATAATAGATAGAGAATGCATACCTTGTGATCCGAAGAGAAGTGTAGCTGATAGCATGTCGAATGGAAAAGTAGTATGAAGTGATCATAATGTGAAGTTTGGTAACTAAGAAATGGAGGTATACCCTAGGGGTGGAGTGTATGCATAATAACATACGATGGATCTTTTGTTTGTAAATGTGAGATACTTATTGTGGATAGACCTAAAAAATAATATAAAAATAGTATTCAAAGTCTTGTATGTGAAATATTAGAGTAACGTATGTATTAGTATGTAAAAGTTGTGTGTAGTGGTAGTTAAGGAAAGAGTGCACCTGATGTATGAGAGAGTAAAGGATAGAAATTTGTCCTATTTTACTTTGGATATGTTGTTGGATTTGAATGTATTTCTACCAAGGGTGAGGTTTTTGTGTGATCTCATGCCAAGAGCGATTTTTTTGGAGATCTCACGACAATGATAAGTTTTTGGGCAATCTCATGCCAAGGGTGAGTTTTTTGGGTGATATCATGCCAAGAGAAGAGTGTTGGGGAGAGAGGTCTATTTTTCTCTCCTTACATGATGATTGTTGAATAAGTCCCACTATAAATGGGATGTCTTGATTTGTAACCAAATTTGTGACCGATTATAAGCTGAATTGTAGTTGATTGAGTGAATTTCAGAATCGAAGGTAAGTTCTTAATATTGTAGATTCATTTTGTAAACTACTGGAAACTGTGTTCAACTGAGAAACTGTATTAATTTTCCCCCAAGACACAAGCACCCATCGTTCATGTCTTCTATTGGGTGTTAGTGTCTACTCTCTTTTATGATCTAAGTATGATTCTCGACCACTCTATGAATGTGTTCCTATTCCAATTATGCATTGTTATGTTCGGTTCTTGATCTATAAGTTTTTTGAAGGGTGATTTTTTCACCAAATAGATTCCCCCTCATTTGGGGTGCATGTGACGGAAGTATGAGGATGCATCCCAAAAAAGAGGACCTGATTTTGATATTCATATATTTAATTGGATACTTGCAGGGGGTGTGGATTTGTAAGGTAGAAATCAAGGAACATGCAAACAAGATGGACTAGTAAACAAGTGTTAGTGTGAAAAAGATAACATGCAATAAAATATAATGTAACAATAAAATGTGAAGACAAGAGGGACCATGAAAATCTGGTTACATAAATGGGACACCACTCAAAATTTCACAATATAACTAAGGACGAGGAATCCAATAGAAAATAATGATCAAGCATGACATAGGGCATAACCCACAAACAAGAGAAGACAATGGAAATTGATAATAAGAAAAAATTTATAGATAACCATGGTTGTATAGAGTCTTGCAAGGAAAATGGTAGACATGAATTACCCATTAGCATGTTAGAAAGATAAGTAGTATGTCAAAGCATGTATAAATCAGTGAAAAATTAAGTGATAGTTAAGAAAAGTAGTAATTATTATAACAATAGGACATGTGATGTGTAGTGTATTAGATTAATAAAGGTATATGCCCCAAGAGCCTTGGTGGGAATGGTAAAGAGAAGAGTCGAGTATCATGCATCGTGTAATAATCTGTACAATTCATGTATTCACCTCAAGATAATATGTGAATGTGTATATTTGTGTTTCACAAATAGGTTTCATACGTATGAGAAAAACATATAAGGTAGGGGTTGGGTACATGAGAAATACCTAGAGGTCGAGAAGAGGTTGCACACCATTGAAGACCAGGATGATCGAGACTACACCTTTTTGTCTGAGAAGGACTACCTGAAAAATAAAACAAGACCACAATATATAATTAAAAACATCGGTTGGTGTATTGCCTAACGGGAGTCGATCTCTGGAAGTGGGGTACTTCCTAGAAAGTTATCAATCCATGTTTAAAACAAATTAAATGCCAATAAGAACATGAAATAGAGATTCCTACTATAGTTGTATAACTTAGGTATCTCACACAAGCATAATAAATTAAATCTAATCTAAATAGTGAATAAAATATTAAATTTAAAGTAGGTGGTGGGTTATTAATGTCTATAGATGTGATAGAGGGTGTTAGGGAAGTCTAGGTGAGTTTTTGGAAGTTTTGAGAGGTTTTGAGTAGATGAATTAGCTCGGTTTAAGGGAAATTTCTAGGCATAAATACATTTGTCGGTTTGGGAAACCGATGACGATCACCGGTTTTATCCGGTATCAGTTGGCTAATCAATCATGGTAGGGGAAATTGGGTGCCAAAGTGGAAAAGGGATTGGTTTAGGTTCTCTGTGATTACATAGAGTGTTGGGAGGCTTAGACAGAGTAGTAGGAATTATGTGAAGGATCAGCAAGGGAGAGATAGGTTATTGGAGAGGAAAAAATGTTCAGGTTTGTAGGGTATCAGGTAGATGGGTGATGAATGGTATTCAAGTGAGAAAAGAGTCGGAAACATAAGAGATATAAGACCAAAATAAGAACTAAAATTTAGATTAGTAGATGGTGGTGGTTGATGGGCATTCATAGGAGAAATGGTTCTAGGTCTAGTGCAGCATGTAATAGATCCTGTTTTCTTCCCTATGAATTATCCGAGGATCTAGAGCAAGAGGTTGGTTTCTGGTGAAGAAATGAAATGTTACGGTGTTGTTTTTATCATCGGATGCTAAATCTAATTCCAGTGTGAATGAAATCCAAAATCCAACCAAAGGAAGAACCCAAGAAAAGAGTTGGAAATCCTTATTTAAAGGAACGATAACGATTCCTTGACCAACACCGCCAAGGAAAAACAAGCGTCGTTAGGGAGAAATAGTCCAATTTGCTTAAAAGAGCTTGTTTTTTCCTTTTTTCAACATGGGTCAAGATTTGATTGTGGGATAGGAGTCTTGGTTAACATTTAAACACGTGGGTAATTAATGAGGGAAGTGGTTAGCAATAAATATTAGGTTTGGAAATATTCTTAGTTAGTTAAGTGAAGTGATGACTCAATGCTAGGAGTGATGACCTAGTCTCAATTAGTTAAATGCCCTTGGAATGGGTCCAAGGTGAGGTGGAGAGGTGAGGTGGTAATTAACCTAATATTGATAATTAGATTAATAATAATGTGTGGAAGGGGTCATGGTAAGGGGGTATGTTAATTAAAAGGGGCCTAGAGGGTTACAACCCAATTTTTGGTGTCTTTATTTTTCCCTTTTGTCATGTAGCTTGTGTTAATAAGAAAAGATGACAAAAACAATAAGTAGGTTACCCTAGGTAAGGGTGGAGGTGATCATAATGTTTCAAAAATAAGTTTCGTATGTATGAGAAAAAGATAAGGTAAGGGGTTGGGTATGTGAGGAATACCTAGAGGTCGTGAAAAGGTTGCACACCATTGAAGACCAAGTTGATCGAGAGTAATCCTTTTTGCTTGGGAAGGAATACCTAAAAAACACAAGACAACAAGATAGAATTAAAAGCATCGGTTGGTGGATTTCCTAGTAGGAGCTAGATCCGAGAAGTGGGGTACTTCCTAGAAGGCTATCAATCCACATTTAAAACAAATTAAATATTGATAAGAACATGAAATAGAGAGTCCTATTGTAGTTATATAATTTAGGTATCTCACATAAGCATAATAAATTAAATCTAATCTAAATAGTGAATATAAGATTAAATTTAATGTAGGTGGTGGTTTTATAAGGTCTTTCAATGTGATAGAGGGTATTAGGGAAGTCTGGTTGAGGTTTTGGTAAGTTTTGAGAGGTTTTGGGTAGATGAATTAGCTTCTTATCAGTCGAGGGAAATTGTGCGGCATAAAAATGGATGCCGGTTAGGAACTGATGTTGGTCATTGGTTTTATCTGATATTGGTTGGCTAACCGATCACAATAGGGTCAATTGAGTGCCAAAGTAGAAAAGGGATTGGTTCAAGCTCTCTGTGATTGCACAGAGTGTTGAGAAGGCTTATGCATGGTATTAGGATTTATGTGAAGGATTAGAAAGGGTGAGAGAGGTGATTGGAGAGGAAAAAGGGTTCAGGTTGGTAGGGTATCGGGTAGATGGGTGACGGGTGGTATTTAGGTGAGAAAAGAGTCGGGAAACATAAAATAATAAGAGATCTAAGACCAAAATAAGAACTAACAAAAAACATTAAGATACTTATTTAAAGACCCGTAGATCGGTATATAACGAGGGTTGATGGAATTTCATAGGAGAAATGGGTTTAGGTCCAAAGCCATGGAAACGAAGCCTATGTTCTCCCCTGTGAATGATTCAAGACTCGTGGAGCGAGAGGTTAGTTCTTTGGTGAAGAACTAGAATTCTTTGGTGTTGTGTTTTGATCGTCATATGATCAATCAAATTCCAGTGTGAATGAAATCCAAATTCCAACCAAGGGAAGAAGTCGAGAAAATAATTGGAAATCCTTATTTAAAATAGTGATGGCGGTTCCTTGACTAGCGACGGTCGAGAAAAAACTAGCGTCGGTTAGGGAGAAATAGTCCAATTTTCTTAAAATAGCATGTTTCTTCCCTTTTTGGCGTGGGTCAAGATTTGATTATGGGCTAGGAGTCTTGGTTCATGTTTAAACATGCGGGCAACGATGAGGGAAGTGGTTAGCAATAAATATTAGGTTTAGAAATATTCTTAGTTAGTTAAGTTAAGTGATGACTCAATGCTAGGAGTGATGACTTAGTTTCAGTTAGTTAAATTCCCTTGGAATGGGTCCAAGGTGAGGTGGAGAGGTGAGGTGTAGGTGTGAGGTGGTAATTAACCTAATATGTATAATTAGGGTAATAGTAATATGTGGAAGGGTCATGGTAAAGGGGTATGCTAATTAAAAGGGTCCTAGAGGGTTATAACCCAATTTTGGGAGTCTACATTTGTCCCTTTTTGTCGTGTAACTTATGCTTTATTAAGCGACGATGAAAAAAAAAAAAAGGTTACCCCAAGTAAGGGTGGAGGTGATCCCCTTAAACCAGTGCATATTAAGTGGAAGGCGGAATCGGTGATGGGTTTCATAAGGTAGTAGGTGTTGAAAATGGATGTAACTTGTAGGTGTAGGTGTAGGTAAGGTGGAGGCATTCAAACACATACACGTTCTTAGAATACAACGAGGTACTAGGTTATAAAGCACACAAACTCTAACTTTTCAAAGGTCAATAATTTATCCAAACAAGGGTGATGTGGTCTAGGTATCCAAGGTATAGGAAGTGCTCTGGGAAACACAATGGTTCAAGGTGCAGGAATGGGTATAGGCGTGCTCCAAAACACCAAAAGGTTTGGTCTGGTTGAGATAAACATTATAAAATAAGGCAAACCAAGGTCGATAAGCTAAACAACAAAGGTGTCATTATCGCATGATGAAATGAGTACGCGAGTTTGATTGTCAAATAGGTGGGGTGGGTTCGGTGGGGGTATACAAGTGAGGAAAACATGCCCCTATGTATCCTTAGGGAATTGGTAAGGTGGTGAGGCTAGTAGGGGAGTCTGTAGGGATGTTTTAGGAATGGTTGATGTTATGGTCCGGCTTGGTTTAATTTATAAGTTATTAATATTGTGGAAACTAGATTATATGCATGGTTTTGTTTAATTTCTAGGTTATTGATATTATGGAAACTAGATAATATGCATGGTTTTATTTAATTTTTAAGTTATTGATGTTATGGAAACTAGATGTATAGGAATGGTTGATGTTATGGTTTTTTTGGTTTTAATTTCCATGTTATTGATATTATGGAAATGTGAGAAAGATTAAGTAATAAGGAAAAATAATGGCAAAATGGTGAAAGATGGTAGAAAATGGTGGTCGAGCTAACCTCTGAAGACCCCATGTCTTTGAAGTGCTACCTACATAGCCCTTACAAAAGGGGCCTCAGGCCGATGTAGTTCTCCCATAGGATAGGGAAGAATAATATTTTTGATAGGTAGGTTGGGTAAGGAAAATGGTCCTGGTAAGGCAAGGTAGAAAGTAGGCAAGGTCAAATGTTGAGTAAAAAGTAAAAGGGGCAACTCGGTTAACTGTGTGATTGGTATAAGTATGGTTTTGGTTTAGATTTTTATTTGATTTTGATGAGTATGTATAATGTTTTTGAATTGATGATTAATATGGGTGTGGGTGAAATGAGAATCAAAACAAGATATTCTATTTTGATGGTCATGTCCTACTAAAGAAGCATCAAGTAGGTAGAGGTGAACCCCAAAAAAAGTGAAATTCTCCATAGTTGGGAAGAACCATAATGGCCATAAAAATATGATTATCAACAGATGCCCCTAAAGATGTTGCATGATTGATAGGTCGACACTTGAAAGAAGTTATATAATAAAAATATTTGCATGTGTGCCATGACCCTTGAGTGGATAAGAGTAAAATAAATTAAGGTAGGGTGGAGTAGTTTGTTTAGTGCAACCTTGTTATGGGATAGCATGCCCCTTCTGCAAGATACCCAAAACCAAAATACGCAAGTTCATGACCAAAATTTTATATTTTTATTGACTTTTTCTTTTTCTTTTTGATTTTTTCATGTATAGATTGATCGATGTGGGAAGTATATATTGGGATAAATAGTAGTGTCTCCTTAAGGTCTTCATGAATTTGATCGATGCGGAAATCTCCAAGAGAATTTTTACATTTGAAATATATAGATCAGTCTTATTTTGGATAGACTAAGTACAACGGGTTGCTAGATTGTTATATCTATCCTTTAAGGGAGTAGTCTACTTATAGTAGCAATAGAGATACATAGATGTTCATTTGAGGGAATCATCCATTTGCAAGAAGTTTGACTCAAGGAGTAAATTTTAGTATCCCAAATTTTTGTATTATTTTGAACTTGTAGTCATGGACAAGACTATAAAGGAGTGTAGGCCTCTTTTATGAAGGCAAAACCATAACATAGAAAGGTTAACTATGAAAGAGGGGTTTCAAGTGATGAATGACCATGGGATTTTATCCTAAAAAGATGAAAATTATCAATGAGAATCATTCCATGAGTAGTGTCGTGGTACTCATATTCAAGATAAAGGATGAATGGTGATGTATAATCACACAATTTTGTTTGAGTCGTTGATCCTTAAAATAGGTAGGTAGAAGGAGAGGTTTTATTAAGGGATGAGCATAGAAGAGAGATATAGTGATGTAGTACTTCATTCAATAATAGAATGGTTGAAGATGTAAGGCATTAAGGGGCTCAAGTTTGGGTTTACCCTCAAGAGAGGATAAACAATAAGTTCCTGATCCATAGGTATGTGTGACAATATAAGGTCCAAGCCAATTAGGAGAAAACTCTCCTCGTTTACTTTTTTCTATTTTGGATATATGTTTATGTTTCCTCAAGACAGGTCGCCGATATTGAATTTTTGGTGAGATATGAGAATTCATATGAAAAATTTCTAGTTTTAATGAGAGGTTCAATAGAATAATAGGAATTTTCAATTCCCCCATAGGTTAGGTTGGTGTGAAGGTGAGGAGGTACAAGTGAAATGGTAGGTGAAGGCAAAATAGAGGGGTTGCTAACTTTTCCCTTTTATTTGTATTTTGTATGTTGTGAACGATTGGTTACACACACCATGTTAATCTCAAAGATAAGTGGAGGAAAAGATGGTGGTGGAACACTACCTTGATCCCTGGGTGGATGTGAAGGTAAAGGTTGTTAAATGATTGAGGGGCTAGGTTATGTGGCAACAAGTGAAGAATGAATGGAATCCTCCCCCAACAGATCATATTCTTCGAAGAGACCATAAAAATCATAGAGTTGAAGGATAATGGATTTGAGAGATTATAACCCTCTACATCATGCCCTAGCGAATGATGATAGTTGTAAATTTTTTTATCATCAAACATTACTAGTTTAGGTTTGATAGGGTCATAAGGATTGATAGGAAGAAGATATATGGATGATGTCTCTAACAAATGAGAAAGCATGTTAGAGTAAGATCATGCTAAAAGATTATAGTGAGAAGTCGAGTTGTCTTGGGTGAAGGTGTAGGTGACATTCGTGAGGAAGGAGAGGTGAGTGGTCATACTGGTGCAACTAAATTTTTGGTAGGTAGTGAAGGTTGGGGTTTAGGTTGCACCTTCTTAGGTAAAGGCGAAGGAACAAATTGGTAGGATAAAGGAGACTTAGAAGGTGTAGGTATCTGATTAAGCCAAGGTGAAAGTGGGGGTGTTGGTGAGAGTGAGGTTCAAGGAAATGAAGAAGGTATAGGCAGAAGGGAAGGTAAAGGTGAGGGTGTAGGTTGTCACACTTTAGGTTTTCCTTGGTGAAGAGGTAGGTTAACAAAGGTTGAAGGATGTGGGCCTAAAATCGACGGAGAAGGATAAGGTGAGTGAGAAGGTGTGGGAGATACTGGGGTGTGAGCCCTAAAAGGTTGTGTCTTCCTTTTAGGTCCTCTAATAGATTTTATGATGGATGGGGATGAAGGTGACAAGTCTAGCTTCACATGGGGATGTGCTAGACTTAGCACCAGTAATATCCCTAAGGTGGTGTTAGGTTTTGGTGTAGACAAAGGCCTGAGTGAAAGGGGTGTTGATGAAGAAGGGGCCATAATCACAGGATCAAGTGCAATAATTTTAGTCACTTTGAATACCTTGGGGTAAATGGTCGAGGTATTCGGGGATAACATTTGCATTTGGGTGGAAAATAGGAGTCTAAGGTGCCCCCAGAGGGTAGAGTAATCAACATACTCCATGCAATCAACCAAATGAGAGAATGGTTTTAGTTTAGATGAAGAGGATGATGTGCAAGTGCTAATCCCCGTGATGAGTTTTGAGGTTTGTGAGAAAGGAAAGTTTTAGCCTCATATTCGGTAGGTAAGAGTGAGTTAAGAAGAGTGATGGGATCTTTGAGGTCTTTTGGCAAGGTATCACAAATAGAACAGGGTAGATAATATTGAATCCTCTATGGGTAGAGGTGGAGGAAAAGTGGATGAAGTAGACAAGGTTATCTCCTCTACGGGTTGAGGAGAAGGAAAGGTGGGTGAAGTAGACAAGGTTAACTCCTCTATAGGTTGAGGAGAAGGAAAGGTGGGTGATGTAGACAAGGTTGACTCCTCTACAAGTTGAGGAGAAGGTAAGGTGGGTGATGTAGGCAAGGTTGACTCCTCTATAGGTTGAGGAGAAGGAAAGGTGGGTGATGTAGGCAAGCTTGACTCCTCTACAAGTTAAGGAGAAGGCAAGGTGGGTGATGTAGGATCTTCTATGGGTAGAGAGGATGATAAACCGGGATACTCTATAGGTAGAAGAATAGATAAAGTGGGTCCCTCGTGGGTAAAGGAGTAGGTAAGGTAGGTGAGGCGGGCTCCTCTATGGGTAAAGGAATAGGTGAGGTAGATTCCTCCATAGATAAAGTAACTGGTAAGGTGGGCTCCTCTATGGGTAGGGGATTCCATGCAATAATTTCCTCAATAGATGTTAGAGGAGGATGCTTAATAGAAGGATCAAACGTTGTAGTAAAGATTGCATGAACCACATGGACATTGGTTTCTTCTTTAGATGTCTCACTAGCATGATTTGATGAAGGGGCATGGTTAGGAAATGGTTTCCTAAAAACATCCAAGTTTGCATTAGCAGGCACATTAGGGTTTTGAGGACAAGATCACCACTATCTAACATTCCTTGGACAATGTTTTTGAAGGTTTTACAATTTCCGTCACTATGGCCTCTCACATGGTGGTAATTACAAAAATCATTTTCTTTATACCAAGTTGGTGTGGGGTGAGAAGGATCAAAACCAATTTGTGGTTTGATAGGAGGAAGAGTGATGGCTCAAGTTTTAACAACTTGTCCAACATAGAAGAATATGGCTCTCCGATGGGAGTGTAACTCCTCTGTTCATATTTGTATTGAAATTTTGAATAGGTGAGAGATTGGCAGGAATTTTGGGTTGATTAGATGGATGAGAAGAACCAACCTTAAGAACCACCATGCTAGCAGATCCTTTGGGATTAGAATGGTTGTTAGGTGGTTTGGAAGAAGAGTCTTGTTACGCAGCTTTAAGTTTCTCTTCTCGAAAGGGCATGGATTTCAAGATTCCTAGCCATGGTGAAATCCTCATCAAACATACAAAATGTTTGAACTCTGAAGAGTTGGGGAATTTTTTTGGAAAATGCCTTGGTAAAAAAATCTATGAGTTCAGAATGCGGTAGAGAGAAGGAGATCTGATTGATTAGGCCCCACCAATGTGTAAAAAATCAACGATAGACTTTTCATCATATTGGTGAATATAATATAAGTTCATCATAGATATATTCTTATAAATATTGATTGAAATGTGATCAAGGAAGGTCTGGTCCAATTGGTTAAACGAAAAGACTGAGTGCCTAGGAAAAGCACTATACCAGTCTAAGGAGGGTCTTGAAAAGGACATGGAAAACATTTGAAGGAGTAATACATCATCATAGAATATCAAATAAAAAGCATGTTTGAATGAATGCAAGTGTTGTTGGGGGTCCTCCTTACTATTAAAATGGTTGAATTTGGGAAACTCCCATTATGTGGGATAGGGATGAATAGGTATGGAGGGGTGAATGGGTTCATTACAAATCTCATCATAGGTTAAGACGTTATGAGATCTGGAAATAGAGGCCTCGAGCATCTACATTTTTTCCATCATCATTTTGATGAGATCTATTATGGGGTTAGGCTGAGGGACCCCTCCTGATGTATAAGGGGGTGGATAAGATAAGTGGGTCATGGAAGGAATACTAGTGTGTGGTGGTTCCAAGTAAGTGAATTGAGATGTAGGTATGTAGGCAATGGTAGAAGAGGAGGGAAAATACCCTGAGTATGAAGTGGAGGTGATAGGATGTGTTTGAGGTAAGGTGTATGTGGGAGGAGCTTGTGGAAATATCCTCGTAGTGACAGAAAGAAGAGTTTGGGGAATGAAGACTACCAAACTCTAAAATGGGGTGGAAGATATCGACACAACTGGTGGTTGCGTAGACATAGGTACATAAGGTAGTGATGATGAAGGGACCCAAGAGGTTCATGGACAAGGGTATGGCAGATGTTGAGGGGATGACAAATGTCGAAGGTGTAGAGGTCACTTGTGAAGTAGGTAGTTGTGAGACAAGGTTGGTCGATGCTAGAGTAGTTTGGGTAGCTACATTAGCGTTTGTTGATATGGCAGAGGTGGTAGAAATAGGGGGCATGGAAGTGGGCATTCCATAAAGAGGTTGACCTAATGAGTCATGGGTGGAAGAGTTAGCAAGGTAATGTTGTAAGGCCTTGGTGTTGTGATCAAGGAATCTAGTGAATTCCTCATCACCCTCAGTACGATCGCAGGTGCATTAGGATCCATTGGTGAAGAAATAGAAGGTAGCGAGGGGGTAGTAGGTAATGATATAAAAATCACATGAAAATTAAGATCTCGTGCCTATTGGCGAGTCTAAACCATATGAAAAGTGGAAAATAGGTACTTTGGGTTTTGCGGTTTGTGAAACTCATAAATTTTTTTGAAAGAATTTGGTAGGTGAAAATAGCTTGTTGTTTTTGATAGAAAATCAAAAACATAGAGACCGATATAAATCAATGAACCAAAGGTCTTGTTAGATGAAAATACTCGATATCGGTTGTTAAACCGATGCCGTAGGAAGTAACTCGATCTTTACTTATGAAAATTAAGAAATTTGAATTTTTTTGGGCCTCAAAATATTGGCTAAGTACCAAAAGGTGTGCACATAGGCGGGACCAAGTAAGAATAAGGGCGTGTGGGGAGAAGCACACAGGGAAAGGATTTAAGAAGGGTTTGAACAAACCAAGGTGTGCACGTAAGGAAATACACAGGGTCTAATTACTTAGCCATATTTAACATTCTGGAGACACTTGAGGAAAAACGTGACCTGACTAGGCATGCTGAGTGGATAAGGTGTCATCCTGGAGACTTGGTGGTCAACGAAAGAATATTACACTCATGGAATATTCCTAGGAAGACATAATTATAGAAAGTGGAAAGCTCAGAGAAAAATACGCATGCACCATTGGAGGACCACATTAACACTTGGCATCCGATCTGCTCTTGAAGAAAGGCATGGAAGTGGGTGAAGATCCTATTAGAAGAGATGCTCAGGTAGATGAGACAGACACACACACACACAGACGTTAAGGTATGAAGAGAGACACCAAAACATATATCATGGGAAGAGTGAAGGTTTGTAGAGAATTCTAGGAGGCTCTAGGAGTTAGGGTTCTCATTAGAGGAATGTAGAAATGTTATCATATCTAAGGAATGTTTCTATAAAATCTTTGTAATAAATAAATTATAGCTAGGACCTATGATATATGGGTTAGATCCCTGTCTTGATACATTTGATCTAATATGATCCTTTTGAATTTAATGTGGTTTCGAGACCATGATCAATATTAATATATGGCTTTGTTCTGAATGTTTGGTTTAGGGGTGAAAACCCTAGTGTTATTTCCTTATATTTTATGATAGATCTATTCTTTATATCTCATGCCATGATCTTCCTCTTGTTATTAAATTAAGGATATGAAAGCTCATGTTATGATTTTACATGAATATTCATTTCTCTGCAACTAATCCTCTAACAATGGAAAGATCTTCTCATAATGCTCACATAAAGGAGGGGCTTGGCACCCGCACATGCCTTGGGTGAGCACCCAGTCCCCACTAGGTGATAGGTCGATGTGCATGGGGTTATAAGTTAGTAGATGGGTAAATATGACTACATCTTGGCCTTTTCAGGACCTATTTTTGAAGTTGTTGTGAGAACGATGTGTGATGACAGAGCGCTTGACCTTGGATAGTGTCAAATCATGGTTTAAAAACACAGGGGATGAGTTTTCTCATATATTCGATCTAGACCTAAGTTTGATGCACACAAATAGGTAGAAAAATATCTATATCATGAGCTATATGAGACCTTCTTTTGTTGTTTTCCAGTAGATTTATATGAATGGATTTCAACATATGCATCCAGATCAATTTGGTACTATAGATCTCACATGTGGACCCAAGATGAATATTAGAGGTTGTAGGATGATGACCTGACTTGGACGTGTGTTGTTGATCATTGGTGGAAAATAGTGGTGACCAGTTATACCCTGGTATACACTATTTCTACGTATTCTTGTCCTGAGGTTTTGAGTTTGAGTTCTTAAGGTATTTTAGAGGATCTTTTCTGCACTCTATCCCTTCATCTATGAAGATCCTCATCATTACCCTGAGTTTGGAAGCATTTCCTATGGCCGGCTAGGCTTCTTCTGAGCACTAGGTGAGGAAACTAGGGTGGAGGAAGATGGTAGACATTATGGCTGAAAAAGAGAGAGAGGATAGATGACTCAAGTATAGTGAAGCATGTGAAAGAGAGTTGGCTAGAAAACGTGAGGTTGCGGGAGTGATGGATTTATGGAGGTAGACATTGCGGGAAGGAATTGAGGTTGACACAGAGGATGTGGGGCCTAATAGTCCATGCTACCCTATTTTGGCAAGCGTAGAAGAGAGATCCCTTCAGCTTCTGATGAGATTTCATCACTTGGAGAAAGGAGAGCCATCGACATACATCTGAATCCACCTGGTGACCAACCCCTAGCACTTAGTCTTCCAAATCAAGAGATAAGTATTTCTAACATAGTTGGTATCGGTGGGAGTGACCGATCTGCACCTAGGAGATATAACTTTTCATTTGGTACATCTATGGCTGCATAATAATTTCCCGTATTTAGAGGAATATTATCTTGAATGATTTTGGACAAAGTGCGCGTATACAAATCTTGGGTATCGTGCTTGGGATTGGCATGGGACACACTTCCGGTAGTGATGTAATATCACAAACTATTGGTGTGAAGTTTAGTGGGACATTGGGAACGCTAATCGTGACCACTTCGTGCCCATTACCAAATTCTGAAGAGGTGGATCAGGTAGTATAGGAGCTAGAGGACCTGGAAGATCTATAGGATCTAGTGGGTTAAGAGGAGCGAGACCTGGTGGATCTAGTGGATCTGGTGGTGGAGGAAACACTAGAGGGAATCAAGGTTCTAGGTCAAGTGGACAAGGGCCTCAACCACCTCAAAGTGTTTTTTGAAATGTATTTGCATCTAATAGACTACAAATGTATTGAGGATGATACGAGAATGTACACAAGTGTGAACTTCTATGGCACTTGAAGGGGATCACTACCCCAGTGGAAGCAAGTCAATTTGTGATAATGTTGTAAAGACAGGCGCATAGTTGGTACCAAAAATATGACCCCCATTAGATAGTGGTAGACTACAAAGAACTTTGGAATGCCTTTTTAGTATAATTTCATATCCCTAAGTTTGAATAAAAGAACATCATCACTCTAAAGGAAATTCAATAGGGTATGGTAGAGAGTGTGTGGGAATATGATGCGTGTTTTAAGACTCTCTTATCAAAATTATCTTATGACATTCACCCTTCTCAGCATGCTTAGTAGTTTTTGGAGGATTGATGACACCATTTAGGAGAGAACTTTTCACAAGACTTTCACGGACCCGCACGAGGCTTTGGAGGCTTCCATGCATGTTAAGGCTGTTGGAAGCATGGATACCATTGTTAGTCCCTTTCTTGAGGCTTAGATTTGTTGTAATGATGAAGAAACTGGAAAATCTATCTCGTGAACTCAATGCATGAGACTCGCAGTGGTCTATGGTGCATGGATTGTGAGGTATAAGGGCATATAAAGGAAGAGGGAAAGAGAAGAGGTGCCAAAGAAGAATGTACCAAGTGTGCAAAAACAAAATCTTTGGATGCACAGGGGTGGCAGCGCGAAGGCGAGCACATATGCATGGAGGAATAATTCCCCCATAAAGGAAAAATAACCTGAGGAAGAGTTACCAGAGAAAGAAGAGCCTCCCGTATAGGAGGATTCACCAAGGAAGGAGTTTCCTACTAGGAAGAAGAGAAGGAAGAGTCTCTTATACTTGAATCACTAGTTAGGAAGAAGTAGAAGGTAGCAGAGAAGAGCGAGACTCAAAAGGAATGGAGAGCTTAGAGGCTCGCATAGGCAAGATAGAAGATGATGAGCATGAAGAGGCTCAGGGCCATCCCATGTACAATGTACATGACTCAAATGAGGGAAATGAAGAAAATGATGGGGAAGAGGAAGGCACTCAAGGAAAAGGGGAGAGTGAGGAAGTGAATACAAAGGATCAATAGACCCCAAGCCTAACCAAGGAGAAGATAGAAGATGTCGCGGAAAGATAAGTAGTGGGCATAATAAATGATTTGGTGGAGCAAGAGGTGGAGGGGAGAGATGAAAAAGTGATCAAGGAGATAGAGGAGGAAAGTGTAGGAAAAGAGTATGGGAGTATGGGTAGAGATCCCAGCTTAGTCATGTAAGATTTCCAAAGGCACCACGCACGGGAGGAAAAGGTGTGGTAGCGGCACATGAGTAAGGGATGAGTTACATCAATGATCCAAGTAAGGTACTACACATGTGCTTCTAGAGTACCGTGCCTATAGACCAAATCCTTGCATGGTCTTCATTCAAAGAAGAAGGCATGTACCCACAAATGAGGAAGATGTTATCTTGGGCTTTTGAGTCCCATGTTGATGAGCCCGAGTTCAAGGTCAACCAAGGAGAACTGATGAAGATACCAGAGACCAAGGGAGTGAACCCTCTTGTAAATGCTCGCAATTGTCCAATGAGAAAGTTTGTAATGCCCTCAACAAGGTATCGATTGAGGTTGAGGTGAGAATATTTGGAAGGAATGACAGGGTAAGGTTCCTGGAGGAAGAGCTGGAGAAGAAGAAGGAATAACTCACGAGAAGAGAAAATATTTAAAGCAAGAAGAGATGATCAACGCATAATTAAGATGCAAACTAAGGGAGGAGAAGGTGAAGGTGTGTGAGGTGTAAAAGAATATTGAAATGATCATGGAAGCCATCACTTTGAAAAACCTAGACCTAGCACCACCTGAGTAGAAATATGAGTCAACCTTGCAATTCTTGGAATAATTAACCCACATCCTTACCATGGAGAGGTGATTGCTCACTCTAGAATCACCGAAGAGGAATTAGTATGCCAAAAGGAGGAAGAAATTTAGAATATTTTGGAGATAGTGAAATGATATTCGAGCTCTTTTCCACCGTACATACCTCCACACAAATAGATGAGGCCATGTATGATAATTATGCTGACAGAGATAGGGTAGCAAGCATATTAGTTTCTACATATGAGGTGGGTCTGAAGGAATACCAAGAGAAGAATAAGGGGACAAGGTAGATCGAGATAAGATCCTAGATGAGGTTTTAAAGAAGATGGAGGTAATCGAAACCTTACAATGTTCGATCAAGAATTAGCTTCAGGAAATGTATCTCTAGATCACCCCTAGAATGGATGTGCTAGATGATCTTAGAAAGAAGCTTGATGGGATTGTAGATATGTTGAATGCTAAGTGCAGTAAAATAAGTTTTGAGGAGTTAAGTTCTCTAGTGGGTGACCTACTTCAGCGGTGCGGGGTGAAGTGAACATCCGGGAAACAATCGAGGTAACAATAAGAAAGGATTTCCCACTTCTCTTACAGCAGTAGCAAGATATTCTATTCTTTCATTTCTCTACTCTTCATTCTTCCATTCTTTAAATCTTCATTCAAATTTTCTAGATCCCACCATTCATTATTCTTTAAAGGAGTAGTATGTTTCCGAGGACGGAGAACAAGCTTAGTGTGGGGTGATGTTGGGCCTCAAATATTGGCTAAGTGCCAAAAAAGTGCATACGCGTGCAGGACCAGTAAGAAGAAGGGCTCACATGGACAAGCACACAGTAAAATGGTTTAAGAAGGGTTTAGGAGAAACCAAGGTGCGCATGTAAGGCAATACATAGGGTCTAAGGACTTATCCATATTCAGCATTCTAGAGGCACTTGAGGAAAAACGTGACTCGAATAGGCATGCCGAGTGGATAAGGTGCCAGCCTAGAGAATTTGTGGTCAAGGAAATAATATTCCACGCATGGAATATTCCTAGGAAGACATCATTACATAAATTGGAGAGCTCATACTAGAATAAGCATGCACTATTAGAGGACCACATTTACACTTGGCATCCGATCTGCTTCTGAAGAAAGGCATGGCGGTGGGTGAAGATCCTATAAGAAGAGATGCTTGGGTAGATGAGATAGAAAGACACACACATATATATGAAGGCATGAAGAGAGACACCAAAACATATAGCTTAGTTAGAGTGAAGCTCTACAGAGAATACTAGGAGGCCCTAGGAGTTGGGGTTCTCATTAGAGGACTATAGGAATGTTATCATGTCTAAGGGATGGGTCTATAAAATTTTTGTAATAAAGAAAGCATAGCTAGGACCTCTGATATATGGGTTAGATCCCTATCTTGATACATTTGGTCTGATACAACCTTTTTAATGTAATTTGGTTGCTGAGACTATGATCAATATAAATATATGGCTCTGTTCTGAATATTTGGTTCAAGGGTGCAAACCCTAGTGTTATTTCCTTATATTTTATGGTAGATCTGTTCTTTGTATTTCATGCCATGATGTTTCTCTTGTTATTAAATGCTTGGGTATAAGGATATGATAGCTCATGTTGTGCTTTTACATGAATATTCACTTCTCTATAACTAAGTCTTTAACAATGGAAAGATATTCTCACAATGCTCACATAAAGAATGGGATCGGTGCTCGTGTGTGCCTCGGGTGAGCTCCCGCCCACCGAGTGATAGGTCAGTGCACATGGGTTTAGAATTTAGTAGATTGGTAAAAATGACTACAAAATTTCTGAGGTAGATCGGGTCAAAATAAGCTAAGAAAGAGGCTCTGTGCAGAAAATCTAATCTAACATACTCATAGAACGGAAACAAATTACCGGTCCTATATGAATAAAAGAGCCCACAAATAACAGGTTCCCACTAGGCATGCCAAAATGTTTCACCAATAATTTGTGTACATATGAGCAAAACAAATAAGGTAAGGTCACCGTTAAAGACTAGGACGATCGAGAGTACTCCTTTTTGTCTGGGAAGGACTACCTGAAAAAGAACACAAGACCAAAAGATAGAATTAAAAGCATTGGTTGGTGGATTTCCTAGTGGGAGCTAGATCCAAGAAGTGGGGTACTTCCTAGAAGGTTGTCAATCCACATTTAAAACAAATTAAATGTTGATAAGAACATGAAATAGAGAGTCCTACTGTAGTTTTATAATTTAGGTATCTCACACAAGCATAGTAAATTAAATCTAATCTAAATAGTGAATACAAGATTAAATTTAAAGTAGGTGGTGGGTTGTTAAGGTCTCGTAGGTGTGACAGAGGGTGTTAAGGAAGTTTGAGTGAGGTTTTGAATCAGGTCACTGTCCAGAGGGAAATTGTCGTGCAATGAGACTGATGTTGGTTGGGGGAACCAATTCCGGTCATTGATTTTATCCTATATCAATTGGCTAACCAATCAAGGTAGGAGAATTTAATTTTCAAAGTAGAAAAGGGATTGGTTCAGGATCTTTGTGATTACACACAACATTGGGAAGTCTTAGGTAGGGTATTATGATTTATTTGAAGGCTTGACAAGGGTGAGAGAGGTGATTGAGGAGGGAAAAAATTTCAGGTTGGTAGGGTATCGGGTAGATGGGTGACGGGTGGTATTCGGGTGAGAAAAGAGTCGGGAAACATAAGAGAATAAGAGATCTAAGACCAAAATAAGAACTAACAAACAAGGTTAAGATACTTATTTGAAGACCTGTAGATCAGTAGATGGCGGTGGTTGATGGGCATTCATAGGAGAAATGGGTCTGGGTCTAGTGCCATAGAAACGAAGGTTGTGTGCTTCCTATGAATGATTTGAGGTTGTGGAGCAAGAGGTTAGTTGCTGGTGAAGAATTGGAATGCTCTGGTGTTGTGTTTGATCGTCGGATGCTCAATCGAATGCCAGAGTGAAAATGAAATCCAAAATCCAACCAAAGGAAGAACTCAGGAAATATTTATAAATCCTTATTTAAATGAACCAATTATGGTTCTTTGACCAACGCCGACCGAGGAAAAATCATCTTTGGTTAGGGAGAAATAGTCTAATTTTCTTAAAATATCATGTTTCTTCCCTTTTTGGCGTGGGTCAAGATTTGATTATGGGATAGGATTCTTGGTTCATATTTAAACATGTGGGGAATTGATGAGGTAATTGGTTAACAATAAATATTAGGTTTGGAAAGAGTCTTAGTTAGTTAAGTGAAGTGATGACTCAATGCTAGGAGTGATGACCTAGTCTCATTTAGTTAAATTCCCTTGGAATGAGTCCAATGTGAGGTGGAGATGTGAGGTGGTAATTAATCTAATATTGATAATTAGGTTAATAATAATGTTTGGAAGGGGTCGTGGTAAAAGGATATGTTAATTGAAAGGGTCCTAGAGGGTCACGACCCAATTTTGGGTGTCTATAGTGTGTATAGAAAAATATAATGACATAATAAGTATCTAACTACTATATGAGAGAAAGTGCAACATGTAAGTAGTATGAGCTAACAAGAGTAGATATAACTAAGATGTACAGATGTCAAGTGCATGTCATGGTGTGCTAGGATATGTAGAATGTGTAAATGAGAGGGGTCGTGTTTCCCCTATCATATTCATGTGAGATTAGGTTCATTTTAATAATTCTCCCTCAACAATCAAGTATGAACCATAGAAAAAGAGTGTGTAATCAGTAATGAAGGTAAAGTATGTTTACCATATATGTGGTGATGTTCATAAATATATACATGAAGCATAGAGCATGAGTAGACAAGATACGATAAGTGAGGTTCATGGAGGAAATACACCTCAACAAATCAAACTGAACCATGGAACAAGTGTGTTTCAACATGTAATGAAGGAAAATTATGTTTATGAGAGATGTATTGATTCTAAAAATATAGACAAAGAACCATGTAGCGTGAGTAGTCAAGATGTGAAAATTGAGGTTCATGAAGGAATTTCACCCTCAATAGTCAAGTATGAACCATGGAATAAGGGTGTTTTATTAGGTAATGAAGGTAAATTATGTTTACCAGATATGTGGTGATGCTCAGAAAGATAGACATGAAGCAAAGAGCTTGAGTATCCAAGATACAAAAAGTGAGGTTCATGGAAGAATTGCACCCTAAAAAGTCAAGCATGGATAATGGAACAAGAGTGTGTTATCAAGTAATGAAGATAAAGTATGTGTACCGGAGATGTGGTAATTACAGGAAAGATAGTCATGAAGCACATAACATACGAGATAGGGGGAGAGAGAGAGAGTAGAAAATATGTGACAAGTTAGGTCCATTTATGAATTATGACCTCAAAATTTAAATATGAATCATAGAACAAGAGTGCATTATCGAGATAATAAAGGTATTGTAGGTGATTGAGTGTAGATGTTGGAAGAGGTTTACCATCAAGCACATATCATGAAGTGTAGTAAATAATCTAGGATCGAAAAGTGACGGAAGGGGGAAGAAAGTAAAATGCCCCCAAGTGTATGAGTAAGGTTCATTTAATGCCCTCAATAGTCATGTATGAACCTTGAAAACACAAGTGCGTAATAAGGTAATGAAGGTAAAGTATGTGATAGAAACATTGTGTTATATAAATAGGAAGAAATAACGGTATAAGAAGAAAATGAGGAGGGGGAAGTTTGATGGCCCAAAAGTGTATATATAATAAGGTGTTGACAAATATATGTGATCATTGTGACCAAGAATAGCCAAAGTATGTATAGTGAACGAAAGGACGTATACCATATGTGTAGAATGAATAAAAGGATCCATAAGTATGGATGAGGATCAAAGTATGTATGGAGTGAAATAGGAGTGGAAAGGGAATCCATAAGCATAGATAAATGTAACAAGGTTATCTCAAAGTGTAGATAAGAGAAATCTCTGCTAGAAAGATTGACTTGAAGTGAAAAGAAAAAGGAAGGTATAAGCATGTATGTGAGTAGTATGGATAGGAAACTACAATTTATATTGTACGACTATGGGGGAGCGAAAGGTTGATACCCCAGAGTGTGTGAGTGATGGAGATATATTTGAAGAGAGGAGAGATAGAATGTCATAGTGGTGGATGTGGAAATGGATCAAAAATATCAATATTGGTGTCAGGAGGATCATATTTTCCAAAGTAAGTTGTAGACATTGAGAACAAATGGAAAATACTTTTTGTGATGGTAAGGGGGAAATGGTTGTAAGTTCCCATGTATTCTAATAGAGAATCATCAGTAAGGAATGTATCCAATAAGCTTAGGGTATAGTAGAGGAATATTATGAGTATGTGAATTATTGTAAACCTTAGGAAAAGATGTGGTGGGAATAAAAGGAACATGAAGAGGGGGATATCTAATGCCGAGTTTGGTGGATTGTGTGGGAATGGAAAGAGGCATTGTGACTCCCTTGTATACTTTTCTTAATTTGGTGTTGTTGAAACCATAACAAAGCATATAATGATACCTAGAACCATACTTTGTGAAATTAGGAGATTTGGCATAAGTAGGGGCTGAAAGAGGGATTTGCAAGAACCGATGTCGAAAACAATTCACCACAACGAAGTTGCACTCTGATGGTAACATCAAGCTCCAATGCAACAAGAAATATTCGAACAATGGAAAGAATATGCAAATAAGAAAAGAGGTTTGCTCATACTCATAGATCAAAAAAGTAAGTACAAATAGGGGTGTTATGTAACCCCCATGCCTAAACAAGGAAATAATATCAATGATGTCACTGACGCATATGACATGACTGACGCATATGATGTCACTAAAGGAGGAGTTACAATTCCAAATAAGGAATGTAGCTCCTATGATACATTGATGCAAATGACAATGATAGATTTTATGACAGAATATGACACTTGTCATTTGAATTCCTAAGACTTATGACTCTTGCAAGGCGAGATGACTCACTAGGTGATGTGGACGATGACTAGGCATGTCACACACACCAACACCCCCCTTCATCGAAGCCAAGGAAGAGGTCAAGGTAAGCCAGAATAGAAAAGAAGACTCCCTAGACAACTAAGAAAGATGTGTCAATGGGGCCCAAAAACTAAAGGCCTGATAAGGTGCCCATATACAAAAAACATCTTCCTAGAAGAAGAAGAAGAAGAAGAAGAAGAGAAATGGGTCCCGGCATAAAGCCTGATGAGGTACCCATGCACAAAAAGAAGTCCCAAATAGTGAAGGAAAACCCAGTGGGAAAAACATCCATCACAAGAGAACAAAATACTCTCGAATCTAAGAAAGATGCCAAGGATGGGTCCTGGCCATAGACTAGCCTGTAAAGGTACCCATGAACAAAAGGGCAATCTCTCGGAAAGATGAAAAAGAGAGAAGATGAGGGAGATGAGATGGATGTGGAAGATGCCATGGATGGATCTGAACTCTGCAACTCTAAGAAGTCTCCCAAAATAATGTCGATGATGATATCCTCTGCCTCTGGATTGAAGAAGAGCCACCCGCACCGAACTATGTGCCTGCCCTTAGGAAGGATAGAAATGATGTCTTGGAAGTCTGCCCACTCCATGAAGGAAACTAAAGGTAGTAACACAAAGAACTCTGAGTATGGTCCACAAAAGTGTGACATAGGTCTAGAAAATGAGTGCCAAGGAACCAAAGGTAATGCCACGTGTGTAGAACTATCAGAGTGAAGAAGGGGAACACCTGTAGAAAGGATTTCCAACTAATGTGAAGGAAAAAAAACATCCCCCACAACAGAAAATGGATCCACAAGAAAGGGTGGATCAATGAAGGTCTCTAGAAAAGTGGAAGTGGTAAGAGTCCTGAATTGGCACTCCCAAAGAATGGAGATGATGAAGTCCTCCTAAATACCTGTAGATGGATGAGTAACTTGTAGTACATCACAAGTTTACTTTGCAAAAAGATGACTAAGGTCAGGTAGATACTCATCCCAATGAGGGGGCTAAACAAACAAAAGAGCAATGTCAAATAGGTATGAGTCATCCAATGAAGGTGGAGGAGTGAAAGGGGCCTCAAACACTGAAGGTGGAAAATAGGTGGGTGTGATGATCAGTATGAGACTCGTATAGTTGAATCCTCAAACTATTCTAAACATTTCACCTGGAACTCTTGTTCACCTATCTCAATATTCAATGTTGAGCCCTCACACCCTACTAGTTGTGTGGGATTGAGATTAGGGAAATGTGTTTCTTTTCAAAAATCATAACTCAAAGTCAAGTAAAAAAGAGATAATTAAACAATAAACACAAAATTATTTCATTACAAATAACTACACTTCTTGTCCCCACCAACCTTTGGTGATGATCTCTTGCTTCTTACTTGTAGCGTGAGATTGGTAAAGGAGGGAAGTGACATTACTTGCTTTTTTTTTTTTCATCGGTGATGAACTCATGATTCTTACTAATATCATGGGGCAAGACCTAGGGGTCGCATTAATAAGTCATAAGTTGTAAATAAACAAGGAAATAAAGTTGCTTCTAAAAATTGTGAAGAAATTGACTTAGATTTATATGTTAAGAGAGACAATTATTCTTTAAAACCAAATTTTATCAATCAATATGCCATTTATGAATCTAATTCTAGTTAAAACTTACAAGAAAAATTCATTTCAAATTGGTTAATTTAATTTTGGTTTGGTTTGAGTTGTAGGTTTCTTATTAAATCCTCGTCAAAATTCTTGTCTTTTGATTATTCTAATTCACAATATTCAAAATGCATATCTCACGTTATTTTTGGCTCTTGGTGTTAAGCCCTCTCATCCTACTATTTATGTGGAGTTGAGAATGAAATGATATTATCTTATCATTAGATTACATTCAACACATTTTTTCCAATGAAATAGAAATGCTAAAAGTTACTTGGAAAATAAATTTTACTAATTAGAGTTTGTTTTCATAATCATAATCATGTGTGTATCATTTTTAATATTAGATTGCATCATCATCCATAACATTCATTCAAAAAAATAAAATATTGAACATTCCTAACCATACACGAGTGCAAAAATGAAGTAAATTCTAAATAAACAAGTTTAGAAAGGAGTGTCGAACAAAAACTATGCATATATTTGTATCCATTTGTCGATGTCTAAGTACAATTCCATCACACCATAGGACAAGTGTGGTCAAAATTCTCAATGTGAGCCAAAAATACAAAAAATCAATAAATACAAAAAAATACTAATCAATAAATGCATTCCTCTCTATCCATCTCATTGAGACCCCTTACGACCGCTTCAATTACAAATTTCCTACAAGTTCTCAAATGCATTCAAAAAGCCACATCCTAATGCAAAAAGACTAAATCTCTCACATCTAACATGTTCTGAGCCCCATACAATTTCATTGGTTCCATCACCATCATTTCTAAATTCCTTCTAATTCAACCATACCCACGAATGAAAAATTCGCTTGTCAAGAGTTGTAAATTCAACAAACTTTCAAAACACAAATGATTCCAAAATAGTAAAAAGTAAAATGTATGTATGTATGTATGTATAACGCAAGATTGGTTTTCTAATATTGCTTTAAGTGGGTGTATGCAGGGCCAATGAGATGGAGTAGTATATTTCTTACCCTCTTGGATATGGTAGTAATCTTGTCATTTTTTTGAGTATTTTACTAATCATGTTTTATATCTACACTTGATTCTCGTCTCTATTTTGTAGGTGTCGAGAACATTGGATTGGCATGGTTTCAGCACATTGGTGATTAAGGTATAATTTCTAACTCTCCCATTTGGGAGAGCCATACTCGGAATCCACATTTTATGCCCATTCATGGCTAAAACGATTCTCCAAGGGGCAATATGTACGCACCAAAAATTACATGGTGCGACATGGAAAACACAATGTCTCCAATGATGATAAAAACTTCTTCCAAGGTAAAAATGAGGTCTAGATCCTTCCCTCTCTCCTTTTCATCCCTCCTTTGACTCAAATCAACCCTTTTATTTTGTCTCCAAACTTTAATTTTTCTTGCAAGAACACTTTATAACTTTTGGCATCTTGTCTTGAATGGTGGTTACGTAACCACCGTGACTTACTTAACTCGCGTGTCGGTGGTTGTGTAACCATCAGTATTTCTACATTGGAGGTCATGTCACCTTAAATTGGAGAGTTAAGACACGTGTTTTTCAACACGTAATTGATTTCGGGAGTTATTTTCTCACTCGTTTCTCAACTGTTTTACCTATTTTTGGACTCATAGAAATTGTATTGATTTTCTCTTCTTTTTAGATATGTTTATAATGTTGAATACCTCTCCTTTTGATGATTTGTAAATTTTTAATTGACATATGTAATTGAATTCTTATTTCTCATATTTTTATAAAATCTAAAGTTCTACCCGTATGATGGGTTGGATTTTTCACATTCTTGAGGTAAATTTATGTTGTTGAATTTTTAAGAGGAACAACACAAACAAGTAGCTCTTTTCTCTATTCTATCCTACCATTTTATTTCTGTCATTTCTTGCACCAAGTCGGCCACAACTAGTATTTTTCTTTTTCTTTTCTACTAGTCAACATCTACACATTCCCGGGATCAACTGGAATTCATCTTTAGACTATTATACAAAGATAAGAAGACAACAAACAAATCTCATATTTGGGAAGCTACCACAAGATACAATAGTAACTGAGTTAGGGTTGTAGTTAAATTCCTTGAAGCTTTATTTAATTATATTTATTAGAATATAAATAATGCATTATTTTAAGTTGGTATAATAGTATAAGTGAAATATTTCAACACTTCCCAAATGTATTTATTTCATTTCTAGTATCTCTTACATAAATCTTACCTTGATAACATATTCTTGGCTTATACCTATGGATGCATTTGGGAAATTAGTTTGAGGAAGAAGTGAAGAAATTCTTGCACATCATTTATTTATTTCGATTAATTTAGATTTACTTCGCCAGAAAAGTTCATAAGGCAAAGAGGAAATTTCTTCCAGATGACTTTCCTTTCCGTAAAACTTGAGGCGTAAACTTTTCCCAGAAGAAGTTTATTTTATTTTATTTAGATTAATAATTTTTGAATACATTATTTTATAATAGCATTGTCGACAACCCTACAACAAAGGAATAGCCACATCCAATTATTCTTTATTTTTAATTTATTTTATTAGAGGTAATAGTATTTTATTTTAATTAATTTCTTGTGTCTTTAGAATAGCTTATTTATTTATTTTATTTAAATTCTAAAAAATACAAAAATATTTTAGTTGTTTAATTAGTTTCTTTCAATTCATTTATTTCTCAGATAAATAGAATAGATGGTTTACTTTATTTTATTTAATTAATCAGAATTAATCTATTGAATTAAAAGATTAAACATATTTTTCTTTTATTAAAACTAAATTCACTTCCTTTCTTATTTATTTAAAACAAAGTTTAAATGAAGTTAAGTACTCAAATCAAAATAAAAATTCAAACAATAGGGAATTTCACTACCCGTACATAGCCTCTAATTTCCCCTTTACTAACTCATCTCATAAGAACTCACACTACATGTTATTAGTCCCCGATTCTCCTATAGATATGTTTCATTATCCCCTCAATCCTACTCATTCCAACTATCCCGACGTGACCTTGGGAGGTTGAGTATGTCTAGAATCACATGTTGATTCTTAGGTGTACAATCCCATTTCTAGGAACTAAGAGGATTGGAGGCCAAGAAAAAAGAGATGGAATCAAGTCAAAGAGTTTTGAGAAAGTAAAATGACTATGGAAGGAAAACCCACAAAAACTTTCCAAATAGGTGAGACATTTCTCAATCGCAAAAGACCCTCCAAATTTAATTCCATGTTCCGATAGGAAATATTTCTCAATTGGCATATTTTTATACTCTAGAATATTATGACACATGATATTGAAAACCCCAAAGAATTCATATAGGTTTATACATCTAGTAATATCAATTTCAAATATTTTTGTGTGAATTATGTGTCGACATATTCATGATAGGGCATGACATAATATTTCTCATTAACTTTATCACATGAGAAGTGCAACTAGGGGATTTCACATCAACCCTAAAAATCATAGGATCTAGGTGGAGAAAATTGTAGAGTTCAACAACATATAGAAAAATAGAGGTTTCCTCATGAGACACAAATTTACTATCCCAAACAAATTAATCAATACCTTTAGATCACAATAATGCATTCCTCATATCAAATAACATTATGTGGAAAAGATAGAAGATTTTATTAAGGAATTAGAAAATTATGTCTTCCTACCAGCCTACAGAAAATAATGGTAGGAGCTTCCATAGAATTTAATAAGGGAAGAATTCTTTCCAAATAATTTAAACTACACTTATAGAATATTAAAAGAGTTTTTTTTCATAATTAAGATATTTAAAAACGAGTGGATCAGGATGTATTACTACCCACCTCTACTTTGGGAACCATCACCAACATGGAATTCTTGGGATTAATAAACTAATAGGGATTTTCAGGAATGGAGAAAATGGGTTTTATTTAATAATTCTTACATAACTCTAAGAGATAATACTTGGAACACATACACCCAAAATTATGACTATAGTAGGATTGTTAAAATAATGAATAGAGGAAGATAGAGAACTTATAGGAGGTCCCGCAAGATCTTAAGTTTGGGGGAGTGATGAGACTTGAATAATCTCATCTTAATAAGGTTTAATTCCTCAATTTTGAGTAATTTTGGAATGTACTTAATCATGTTTGAAATTATTTTATCTATTTTAGAGATTAAGTATGGTACATGTATGATGAATTAACCTATAATGAATTGTGACTTTTTTCCGACTCTAACCGTTCTTATGGAAAAGAAATATTCTCATGGAAAAATAGGGTAACGAGAATAGTAACATGCAAAATGTTTATCAAAGGCCTTGATTTTGATTGAGTCACGAGATCTAAACTTTATCAATTTTCCTTAGACTAACAGGGGAAATAACATTACTCCCAAGAAAAGTGTTGGACTCTCAATAAAAGTGCATCACTTCATCCAAAAGAACATGAATCTCAATAAAAGTGCAAGCTATAGAATCAGACTCTGATCCACAAGCAAGGGACTCACTACAAAGTCATTTAGTTATTAAATCTACCTCGATATTATGATATCAACAAGGAATTTTTACACCATGAAGAAGAGTTCTTCAATTCAACACAAGGTTGATTAGCACTATAGAAGCAATATTCAAGAAAGAGGAAGAGAAGGACATTATCCCACATTTTGAGAGAAAATTCCTAAAGTATGTTTCAAATTGAAAATTTCATAGTTGTTTGCTAACATGATAGTTGTAATAACATCCATTTGTTAAGAGAAAAAAATGGATCCATATCTAGTTCCACTAGGACTTATATTTAATAAGTTTTCATGAATGTAGAGGTTAGTTTTACATTCATGAGAAGAAAAAAGATTCACAGATCCAAATATATATTAAATGTTTCATTGTAAACATAGAAGGAGCTAGCCAATTAATTGATAGATATCAAATTTTTATTTTGTGAAACACATCAAATTAATATAAGTTGAGTTGTTAGATACATGTTTTGAGTGTTCTTGATTAGTTCCAATCCAAATCTAAGGGGGAAAGAAAGGTCTATTCTAATGCAAGTAAAATGAATTTTTCTGTATTTTTATTAGTTAGTTTCATTTCTTGTACTTTGCATTTAAATGAATTGTAGAATTGTTTAAGTAGATAATTTGGTTTAAAGTTCATACATCTCTATTATATGTTCAATCGGTGATTTATTGTTTTTGTTGCAATTATATATTCTCTAATCTCTATATCATTTGAGTGGTTTCCATTTTAACTTAGATTAGTAGGTTGATTGGAAACATATTTCATCTTATTACCTATAAGCAGAAAGTTAACCTTAGACGTCACCCATGATTCAATATATAATTAAATAAAGTGGAGAACACAACAAACCTCGCTAATTAGGGAAATTATTATGTAGAATAACTACTTGATTACTTTTGAGTATTGAAATATCATTAATTATGAGTGTAATTAACCCATATAGACTTAATAGTTAGTATTAGTGTCTCATATGTTTTTGAGATGGCATCATTTTTCTACTATGGAAATAGCTTTTACAAAAAAATGAATCATTTCAATCTTGAGTATAAATACTCATATCCTAATCTCAATGTTTATTTTAGGAATAGGAAAGAATTATTATGTGAGTAAAAATTTTATATTCATTATATCAAAGGAAAAGATAACATGGTTACGATGCATTTCATAGTATACGACACCTATAGGAAAAAATTATTGTTACGACTAGCTTGAGGAGTCATGTTTTGAGTAAATTCCTCAAGAAAATGTGGACACAAATGTTTTCCTTATATTAAGTCCTAAAGGGACATTTTAGATTAGTAATTTGTAAATCATACTTGTTCTCGAGTTATTGTTGTTGATCATGGTGAATACCAACAACTTGAGAAAGATGGGCATTTTGAAGGTGGCCATTTCAACTCAAAATTTTAATTCTCTTCATGTGTGGGAAAAAATAGATCTAGATTCGTACGAGGAGGATCCTCGCAACAGCCAGAACAACACCGGTTGCACATGGCCGAGAGGTTTCAAAGGGGAATAGTCTGCTTTTCGGAGGGTCCACAAATAGGAAACAATGATGACCCCCAAAATTGAAATCCTTGTCATGTGGATGATCAAGGTGAGTTTCATTTTACTATATCTTAATAAATATTAAATGTGAAGGTTAGAAGAAACTCACAATATTTGATGGGTAATTTTTGGGATCTATACCCAATATAGACCTAATAAGAAGATGGGCCCAAAGGAAATGGTGTCCGAAAGGCCATTTGGATTTTTTTGTAATGAAAAAGGTGATTTCTTGGTCAATTTTTCTCTATATGAATATTAGATGAAGGATTTATTTTGGGACCATGGTTTCCTGTGAACACGACACTCTATCTAAAAAATTGGGCACCCGTATTCAACCTAGACAAAGAAATCATGTCTTATATTCCTATATGGGTTCGAATAAAAACACTCCCATTGGAGTTATGGAATGAAGAAATAATCACAAGAGTAGTCATTTCCATTGATACGATCATTGGATTTGATAATGTAACTAACTAATATGGCTCGAGGCTTACTCGCTACTAGATTTTTCATCAGTGTGAAAGATTATCAAAAGCTCCTTGGCAACATCATTATCCACTACCCTCTTGGCACATGGAGGAAAGTAATGGAATATGCAGATTGCGAGAATGAGGTACAAAAATTCTCAAATATGGGTCATAAAACTTGTTCAATGGTTGAGAACAAATGAAATAAGCCAAGCATGGTCAAAACTAATATACCCGAGAATCACAGAGAAAATATAATTACCGAGGCTAGGAAAAAATTGACTTTTCAGCCTAAAACCCCATAAAATAAGGTAAGGATCCTCTTATTATAAATCCCAAATAATGGTTGATTCCTCCTTCTCAAAATCCATATAAGATGATTGGCTTGGAAGAAACTTAGTCGATAGTAACACGCTAAATATCTCTACATAAAATGAAAGGATAATGGAAAATAGTGCAATAAATCATCTCGGGATATAACGTCGCTTTTCTATATTCAAGAGCATAAAGGGTAATACAAAATCATTAAGGATCGGAAAAATCAGCTCAGGATCGACTTACGAAGATGCAAATTTGATGGAAGAACTAAGAAAATAAAGGAATGATGAGCAACTTAAGGACACTCTCCTGTTAGAGGATAAAAATGAAAACTTATTTGAGGCCTTAAAGAACAATCTTCTAGAATAAAGAGAGAGCTGGAGGAAACACTTGAAAATTAAGGGAAGGAATAAAATGAAAATACAAAACAACTTAAACCCCTAAGGATGAAGAAAATTCAGTATTCTCCACTCCCAAAAAGAAAGGAAAAGGGAAGTGTGGGGGTGACCCTAAGGCTTCAAGCTCTAGACCACCTACCAGATATAGGGGAGAAATGGATGTGGGGGAAAGAAAAAGGTAGGTAGATAAACATTGGGTGACCATAGGATAAATACTACCAAAAAGGATATCGCTTATGGAACCCAAATAATATTGGACTCAAAGGGAAATATAAATCCCTTTACCAAACATTCAAAATGAAGATCATATCATGGAATATAAGAGGTATGAATATCTGTAATAAATAAAGAATTCTTAAATACCTAAGAGCTACCATGCTACCTCAAATTTTGTAATACAAGAGACTAAGATGCAAGGAAATTCTATTAGTAAGATTAAGAACCACTTCTGGAAAAATGTTGAGATTGGAAACATTGATTCCTCAAGAGCTTCAAGAGGTTTAGTTACCATTTGGGACGAAAGCTAGGCGAAAGGGAATACAAAATCATTAAGGATCGGAAAAAATAGCTCAGGAGAAGACTTCTAATCATTTTCAAATATTCTAATCATTTAGCCATTATTTTCACCTCAATCAAAGACAACAAGGATTAATGGTTTATATATAACATTTATTCTCCGAATAATCTAGTTTGTAGGAAAAAAATTTGGATTGAACTCATGGACTTTAGGAAAATTCATAGCAGCTTATATATGGCTAATCATGGGATACTTCAACACTCCATTGAGTCCTAATGAGAAGAAAGGGGAAAAACATGAATTCACTCTAAGAATGGAAAACTTGACAAATATGATAGTAGATAATAATCTCATCGACATTGAACTTGGAGGTATTAAATACACTTGGAGCAATATAATATTGGGAACTAAGCTAATCCAAATTTGTCTTGATAGGGCTTTGGTCTCATCCGATTCGACCCTTGCACAATATTTAACTTTTTCTTCTCTTACCAAAGTTATATACGATCATAATTTTAGTATCCTCAACCTTCTCAGTAAATAGGTTAAAAACCATCCCCCTTTCAAATTTGAAAAAATGTGGATGTCACATCTGGATTTATATGATAGAATAAAATACTGGTGGAAGATCAACATAAAGGGGTCTACAATATTTATCCTCACTCAAAGATTGAAAAATATCAAGAGAAGAAATGGAATAAGGATGCCTTTGGAAATATTTTGAAAAAAAGAAGATAAAAGAAGAGCTAGATGCACTTGAAATAAAAGTTGCAAATAATGGAATGAATGTGGATGATTACTACTTTGAAAAATAACTCCTTTCAGATCTTCATATGGTCAACTCTAGAGAAGATTCCTATTGGAGGAAAAAATCACGAGATCTTTGGCTCAAAGAAGGTGATAAAAACACTAATTTTTTCACATGACAACCTTACATCATAGAAGTAACAATAGAATTTTGGATATCCCTACAAAAGATAATTAGAAAATATTTGCACATCATCAAGAAAGAGGTTATTTCCTATTACAAGGAATTGTTGAATGGGGATTCCACACACGATGAAGCAATTTCTGATGATTTTTATTTTAGACATCCTCTCTCATTTATTCAAGGATATCACCTTCAAGAAAGTAATGGAAAAAACCATAATTGAAGAGATACATAGAAATGTATTCTCGATGGAAGGAGACAAAACTCCAGGACTAGATGGTTTTTTGGAAAGTTTCTTTCAAAGGTATTGAAAATATGTAAGGAAGATATACTCGCATGCTAAAAATGAATTTTTGTGGACTAGGGAATCTTCTTAAATAAATAAACAATAAATTTATTGTGTTGATACCCAAGAACAAGGTTGATAAAGACTTCAAAGACTATAGACCCATAAGTTTTTGAATGTCATCTACAATATCTTCACAAAGAGATTGCTTCCAGGATTCAACCTCTTCTTCCTCACATCATATCCAACCAACAAGGGGGATTCATGAACGGAAGGATTATTCAGGATGGTATTATATAGGTGTAAGAATAAATACACTCTATGGATAAGAGTAAAAATAAGGTACAATTGTTAAGCTAGACATGAAAAAGCTTTCGATAGAATTTCTTAGACAAATTCCTCAAGAATTTGGGTTTTGATGGCCATTTTAGAAAAATTCTAAGGACCTACATATCTAATAGTTTTCTCATCATTATTAATGGGACCCCGATAGGTTTTTTTTTGTAGCAGAGATATCCAAAAGGATATCCACTTTTTTAACTCTTGTTTATTTTAATGGCCAAAAACGTTAACAAAAAATTTGTTATTGTTGTTAATTCTAGATACCTCAAAGGTTTCAAGCCATCTTCAGATGAGTTAAAGGTATTCAATCAAAACTTTGTTGATGACACAATCTTCATAATGTTAGCCTCAGTGTTGGAAGCTAGAATACTTAAATACCTTCTCAAAGATTATGAGGAATTTTAAGGACAACCTGACTAATTTTGACAAAATTTCAGCTTATTTCCTAAACACTCATATCTATAGGAAAATCAATATTTCAAAAATTCTTAGATGCAATCTTAAAAAAATTCCCTCGTTCTATCTTGACATGCCCTCTTTCACCGGAAAAGATCTCATGGCAAAAGCATGAAACTCTCTAATTGAGATATTATTAAAAATATTACAGAATGGAAGGGTGTTCTTTCTCAAACCGAAATTTTTTACTCATCAAGAGTATAGTCCATAAACTACCTATTTATCTTATGTATCTTTTTTAGGATACCTAGTATATTTATTGATAAAATTGAACGAACCGAAAAAATATTTATTTGGATGAGAGTGGAGGACTTTTTCTTAGGAAAAGGTATACCTTTAAACAAAGTGGAGGTTTAGGAATTAAGAACTTGAGGTGGATGAACAATGTTATGATATAAAATATGGGATGTATGCTAATCAAAGAGGACCTTCCTTGGACCTCTATCATCAAGAAAAAGTACCTCAGTGCTTCCAATGATCTCAATTGGCTTTCTAAATAATACCTTCCCTATAAATCAACATTTTGGAACACTATTTTTAATTATTTACATCTTATCCTCAAAGGCGGTGAATGGAATCTCAAGAATAGTAAAGACATAATATTTTGGAAATATAAATGGATATCCCATCTTCTTCTATAATAATTAGATGGTGGTAAATAGATGTATGATCATTTCAAATTTCAGATTGTGGAAAAAAATTGTGACTACATCGAAACAACTCCCGGGTTCAACATAATAATGATCCCTCAATGGAGCAATTCCAACATGTAATAGAGATAAAAAATATTATAGGCATCCAACATCCTTCCCAAGTGGAGAATAAGGTTGATTTTATTTGGGAAAATACCTTTGATGAATCATACTCGGTAAGGTTTGGTTACCTCATCCTCTCTGAAATGCAACTCCCTCAATTTGATTGGAACAAAATATGGATTAAGGAATTAAAACCCAAGGTAAATCATTTCTTTTGGATTGTGATTCATAAAAAGATGCTAAAAATTGATAATTAGGTGAAGAGGGTATAAAACCTCCTATTATGTGCATTCTATGTAAAAACCGAAGAAAATGCTAACCACCTCTTATTTCATTGCTCGTTTGTTTCCTCGGTTGGAATTTTCTCTTGAACTACATGCGCATCATTTGGGTATTCCCCGATTTTCTTAATTTATTCTTGGAACTAATGGTTTTTTCCATCCAAAATTTTGGTTATCAAGAAATTATGGAACATTTCCTTCCCCATATTATTTGGTCCATTTGGAATGCTCATAATTATGCCATCTTTGAGGAAAAGTCCCATCTCTTCTCAAAATATTGAATTACATTTTTGATAATATAAGACAGAATCGCCACTTCCTTCAAACCCCCTACAAAGATGTCTCAAAGTATAAATGACTGTAAAATTTTATAAAAATGGAAATTGAATATTTTCTCAACTACCATTCAACATGAGGATGATATTAGCAAAGAGCATGTGAAATGACACCCCCTCCTTCGTATGCATTAAGCTCAATTTTGATGGTACCTCAAAGGAAAATCTTGACAAGTCCAATGGTGGAGTATGCATCAAAAATAAAAAAGGGAAAAATAATTATGCTATACGATGGACCCATGGGAATTAACTCTAACCATTATTCGAGAGGATATTGTTGTGTTGTGGGGCCTAAGGTTAGCTAGAGGAATTAACACCAACAATATAATCATTAAAGGATACTATTTAAACATAACCAATTATCTCAATGACACTAATCATATCAATTGGAGAATTAAACATATTATAGAGGAAGATATTCAAATCCTTAATACTTTTTCCAATAAAGTAATTAAGCACACATTTTGTGAAGGAAATAAAGTGGTGGATTTGATGGAAAATATAGGTTTAAACATTAATGATTATCGAGTATGGGAAGATGTTTATAGCCTTCTGTCTAGTATTGATGTTATTATAAGGAATGAACAAGTCATTTAATTATCACTTGATCTTGATCTCATTCGTTCTAAGGAGTTTTCTTTGGGATTTTAACCCTCATCTCCAATACTTTGACCTCATATTTTTGGAAGCAATCATAATAGAAGTACGAGATTTTCTAGGTTTTTCAACATGGGGTGTGAAATGTGTAGAGCCAAACCTGTTATCTTTTAAGAGTGGAAGCAAAATGGGTAGCTCTGGAGCATATCAAGCAAATGGGGATTTTATACTTTTATGGAGCGAGTGAAGGGTCATGACCTCCACCTTTTAATATAATTTTGCAATTAATGGAAAGATAGGAAAGTAACATACAAAGGAAGAGAATTTGAAATTACAGAGGATGCCATTGCTTGGGTCACCGGGCTTCATAGAAAGGGTTTAAAGTTCTATAAGAACAATGTTGATACTACAATGGAGGAGAAGAAATTTTGGGTAAAGATGAGTCAATCAAGCATGCTAAGGGTGGTTTTTACAGAGACTTGCCCCTCATCCTTACAACACTGTAGGTTTTCTTGTAATGAAATACATTACTCTAGATGGGAGATTTAAGGTAATGTCGTCTTTACAATTGGTTTTCCTTAATCATTTCAGGAGGAAATACCTTGCCAAAGATTCCTTTTTCTTATTGCACTCCCTTGAGCACTCCATTAATCTTGTTAAGGGAGGGAAAAGAGTGTATCCGCTCCACCATGTGGTGATTCTTCTTCTTTACATATTTTTGATATCTTTATTCCCCAACCCCAGCCTTCTACACTCCCTCCTTCAGACTCCCATGTTGCCCCCTCTTCCAAGCCCTTTGTCCTTGCTCCCAAGGATTCCTTCACTCATGTTTCCAACCCTCTCAACTCTTCCTCTACTGAACCCCTATCCTATTTCTCCATGCCTCTCACTTCTTCTCCTTCCTCCTCTCTTTCTCCCTCATTTCCTTATTCCTCTGTCCCCCCTTCTCACAATATATCTAGGGAAATTTCTTGGGATAACCCCTTTATTGGGAGTCTATTTCTCATTCCCACCCCATTCAGGAGGAGGGTGAAGCTATTATTGGGATCTTATCTATGGGAAAGAAAACCCTCCACTATGTCAACATTGAGGTTTTAGAGAGAATGTTCAATTATATTAGTGACGAGGTCAAAAACTCAAGGATATGTTGAAGAACTACAACATTGATAAAGGGAAGAACAAATCTGGAAAGACCCTTTCGATGATATTGGTCCGAGTATTTCCAAGATTGAAAAATAATTTAAAACCATAAGATCCAGGAATTGTGATGTACTGTAAATCCTCAAGTGTATTATTAACTCTCTTTTACTCATCACCCATCATATAGAAGACCAAAAAGGGAAAGAGAAGTTCAAGAAGGATGCAGGACTAATTGAGATCAACAAGGGACTTGCCTACATCAAGAAGAATTTTCAAAGATAATGAAGTATAAAATTTTCTTGTGGTCCTCTTCTAGTTGCTGGACTTTTTTATGTTTCTGCGGCATTATGGCTGACTTTTTGTTGTGTTTATGCTGACATTGGCATTGTGCTTACTTTGTGTTGTATTTCAGTTTCATGTTGATTGTTAGTTTGCTACAATATTTTTTTTTCTCTTGGGATTTGTAATGCATTATCTAGGCTTTGGCGTCTCTCGTGAATCGGGTAGGCCCCCCAACCAAAAACCTTTATCCTAAATAAAAAAATATTTTATGATTTTATTTTAAAGTAAATAACATCATGTGTAAAAATAATGAATCTACTTACCTATTTCACGAGGTTGACATATTTTGGTGTCGTAAGAGGTTTGTCAAGATACTTATTTATCACACCTAATATTAAAGAAGATACAAGATGAATTGCATTGATTGTACCACAAGTTTGATATATGTCATGACATTTAATGAGTTATGGCATGATGCCTAGTGTTTTTAAGGTTCAACCCAAAGAGTGAACATCCACCAAGAATTCTTTAACCCATGAAATTATAGATCGTAATTTAGATATAACTTCCATAGAATTTATTACTAGTATTCCCAATTTTTCATATCAAATTGCTATGGTCATGGTGATATTAGGTAAGTTAACTATGTTGAGGTCTGAGAAATTTATTAAATATTACATAGTTATTTAAACATTATAAAATAAATAACATATTAAAATACAACACAAATAACCCAAAACAATATTGACACATATTTATGTGGAAAACCTCATAAAAGGTAAAAAAACATGGGAAAATTATAAATTTCCATTTAACCAAGAAACTTCTACATTGCAATCTAGTAACCCTTTTTCTTCCACTTCTCTCCGATTTCAACATTTCAATTGTATTAAAATTAACATGTCCCGAGGGCCCTATTTAAGTGGGTTTATGGGCGTGTCTTCTTGTGAAGCACCCCCACTTAATAAATTGATTTTAATTAATCAATTTAAAACTTAACATAACATTTATATTAAATAAATAAAAATATTACATATTTTTATTTAACTAATTATAAACTACAATTTATAACTTTTATAAGAACACTTAAGAGGGGATTTAAACACTACTTAAAATTTAATGTTCTAACACTACCCCTTAATATTAAGTGGGCTTTATATGCCAACACTATATGTTTATACAACAAAATTTATAATCCTTAAACCATAGTGAGGGTTTAGGATAGCATATCACTTTTTAACGATTAATACACCTTCATCATGCTAAACCGACCTTTTGGTAAAAAGGGATTTGGAATCCATAAATAAGAAGTTATGATTTATGATAAACATGATTTGTGAGACAACATCTCATTGTTTCTCATGGAAAATTTATACAATAATATCTAGGATCCTTTTATAAATTAAGGACCTCTCCTTTACAATATGATTCTTAATTATTGGACTACATAGTAAACTTAGAGTGATAAGTTTACTAAGATCATAAAAAAATCTTTTCTGAATGCTTTAATTGGAGCAAAAGTATAGAGGTGAAGAAGAAAACAAACGACCAACCATTAGGAGGTGGATTTCATGCACACTCCCCTCAATGGAAAATTTTAAAGTCCAAGAGTTGTAAAAAATTATAGAACTTCACGACACACAATGGGTTCGTAAATATATCTACAACTTGATCTTCGATAGAGACAAAACTAGAGATCTATATCATTGAGAGTACCTTGTCTTGAATAAAATGTATATGAATGTTTATATGCTTTGTTCTCTTGTGTTGAACTATATTATTAACTAGATAAATTCAACTTTGAATATCACATAACATAGAAGTACTTCCTTTAACTTCTATGTGAATTTCATCCAACAAATAAGGCGTTATCCACATGGCTTCTTTCGATGCTTCCATTGCACTTCTATATTATGCCTCAGATAAGAGACGGATAATGTTAGTTTATTCTTTCTACTCCAAGTAATGGAGCCTATACTAAACTTGAACACATATCCAGTGTATATTTTCTATATATCACATCACTAGCATGGTCAGAATCACAATATCCATATAAACATGCATTATCAGAATAAGTATAATGTAAACCAAAATTAATTGTTCATTTAATATATCTTAATATTTTTATAATAACTTCTAATGTGTAGCAGACTTTTATCTTGCATCCTTCGCAATATAATATAATCGACATCGCTTCTTGCACTTTCTATCAAATGCACAAATGTTGTTTGATGTTGTTTGTCATCCTCTCGATGCCTTCTCCACACTATTCACGACATCCCATATCTTACATACCATGAATTTTTCTTTCACTCATATCTTCCAAATGTTATAGTTAGTTTCATTTAAGATATGTGGCTTATCAATCTTGAAATGATTATAACCCAAATTTGAATGAAGCTTTCAAATTCAAATCAAGTGAAAAAACTAGATTGTAATAAAATAAATGTGAATTTTGTTTATATTCTACATTTTTAATAGAAATTAGGTTTTATGGAGAATTTAGGCAAAATAATGCAAAAAGTTTAGTAGATTTTCCTTGTTGTCTTTATGCAACAATACACACCAAATTTGATATTTTACCCTTTTCTTGTTGTAATTATCTTATCACTTGTTTCTTAAGACACGAGAAAGACAACTCATCAATTATATCAACAATTTCATAAATTCATTATCAAAATAAATATTGATTTTTTTGAAAATTAACATGATATTATGTATTTTCTAAATTATATTGAAAAAAAAAAAAACTAAAATAATTGAAGGACATAATTTGATAAAATAAGTATTTAAATGTTTATTGAATGAATTATAATATCATTATAAGGTTATAATTAAATTTAAATTTTATTTATGAAATCCCAATAAAATTACTCAATAAAAAAATCTTCGTTTTAACAAATGGACCATTTTGAAATCGTCGTGACCCCTTTAACTCAAAAGTTCTTTTAAAAACTCAAGTTTACCAATTACACTAACCATCATCACACTTACATTTTTAACACAATATTTTTTAAAGTTTGAATAAGAATAAAAATAAATAATTTTTTTTTACAACTATGCCCTCATATTAATCCACACTAGTTTTAAGGCTTAATTTTTTTAATAAAATAATTAAAAACTATACCAATGGCCAAGACAAAAATCCATATCACCGAGCCACAAAACTAAGTGTATTAACAAAAACTAATGTTCAAGTGGTCCACATATAGAGGCGGCCAAAGAGGGTGTATTAATTTTTTTATAGTTTTAATTTTAGGTCTTAAGTGGATCGTATTTACCAAGCAAATAAAGTGGGGCGCATATAATATAACTCTTAACTCTTCTCCACCTAATGCAAATATGCGGAGTGCCCAAAGCGTATTCAAATACTTTGATGGTATATTGACCTATCAATGTGGAAGCGAGTTTTAATTAATATATATACTAAGCAACTTACGGGGCTATTAAAATTTGTTTTGATAAAGACTTTTAATATGCAAAATGGTCCATGACCGGGTCATGGTAAGAGTTTATTGTTTAATAGTTTCCAAAATTCATTGAAACGAGTGTTGTTTAATATTTTCCAAAATTCATTTAAAATATTAAATGTTGTGTGTTTAATTGTTTTATATTTTCAAAGATGGTTCCCATCCAATGTTGTGAGTTTCCACACAATGAAAGTTTTTGAAAATCTTTTTGATGCGGGAGTATAATTTGCAGAGACCATAACTTTTGATCCGATTGTTGGATTGTCTTGAAATTTTATTAGGTGGTAGATATATATTAGTATTATGGTGGATTCAAATTGCTTAGTAAGAGTGAGGCCATTTCAACACATTTTTGGCCCGATTCCTTCATCTAGTGGCCTAAAATTGGCTCCGAACGTTTTTTTTCGCTTTTGACTAGGTCTTAAAACTTTAATAACTTTTGTTGTGCTTGTTATAATAAGTCCAAATTTCGTGTGAGCATTGATTTATGAAGGAATATTTGGCACAAAATTTTTGGGGCCCATCCGAGTTGTTTTGCTAGTAGATAATTTTTAGCATTTTAACGTTTTTTGACATTTTAGGGTTTCTTGGCATTTTAGGATTTTTAGAGTAGACGTGAAATAAAAGGAGGATTATAATGATGTAAAAGATTAGTGTGGATTGCAAGAATGAGAAGAAAACTATTTTGAAACTCCTGTTTTTATTTGCAAAGATGTTTATGTGTGTTTTGGAGGTATTTCAACCTCTTGTAATTGGATTCACATCAATTGGTATAAGCTTGATTTTGATCTTGCGGAAATAGTTAAGGTAACATATTACATTTTTATGTGTAATTTTTGCCTCTATTTTATATAATCATGGCTAGACGTGAGAGGGGAGGTTATGCCCAAATGAATAGGCATATGCATGAGCTACAGAGACAAGTTGTTGAGCTCACAAGAGAAGTTAACCGCCTTAGAAGGAGACATGCGAGATGGGGATGCGCACCCAAATAGTATCAAGAAGTACCTCCATTAATGAATGAAGGAGGAGATGAAGAAGAAAATGAGAGAGATGAAGAAACCTTGAATGAGAGACCATTTGAGGAGAGATTGATCCAGGCTTTAGAGGGAAATAATGATGACATCAAGATTAATGTTCTTGATTATGCTTTGAAGGATTATGGCTAGAGGAGTTGATTGGTCGTTGAATCGCATGAAAAAATTATTTGAGTGTAAAACCCTTTCATAGGAGAAGAAGGTTAACTTTGTATGCACTAAGTTGGCTGGACATGCATTGATCTAGTGTGATCACCTACAAAATGAAAGACAAAGGAATGGAAAGGGCAAGATCCGAAATTGGAATAAAATGATAAAGAAGTTGAAAGAAAAGTTTCTTCCGTAGACTATGCTTAGAAACTCTTTCAAGGTTCCAAAACCTAAGACAGAAGGATCTCAACATTGAGGATTATATTAATAAATTTTACAAGTTTTCAATCAAGGTGGAACAGGAGAGTCCAAGAGCGAAGGCTACAAGATATATAAATGGGTTGAGTTACACCATACAAGATGAGTTGAGTATGCTCTGGATCCATAGCACTGGATGATGTTTATCAACTCGCATTAAAGGCGAAGAAAAGAGCATGAGGAATAATTTTAGAAGAGGTGTGAAGAGAGGGCCATCATCATCTCCAATTAGAGGCAGGGGTAGATTTGAATCTACAAAAGGTGAATCCACTAATGCAGAAGGGCATGAAGATTTTGGTCAAAGCCGTGGTAACTACCAAAGAGGTATGGGGTTTTAGAGGGGAAGATTTTATAATGGAGAACGGAGCTGCAATATCCCCAAAGGTAATATACATGTTACATATGTGGTGAAGTGGGGAAAAGAGCGTTTGAGTGTCTGCATGATATCCCACACAAGATAGATGGCAAAGAGAACAACCATGAGTAAATATGGTTGAAGCTAAAGAGGAAGAAGAAATGGAGGTTCTTGTAGACTTGGGTGAAACCATCATGATAATGAGGACGATGATTGCCCTAAGGAAGGAGAAAGAACAAGATGTTGTTGGAGCTGATTCATGGCTGTGAACAAATATATTTTGAACAAGATGCACCTCTGGAGGAAAGGTATGTAAAATTATTATTGATGGTGGTAGTTGTGAAAATATGGTTTCAACTGTGATGGTTGATAAACTCAATCTAAAATGTGAGAAGCACCCATATCCCTATCAGTATATCATGGTTCAAGAAAGGGAATGAGGTAACCATAGATAAAAGATGCCTTATAATTTTTTGATTGGGAATACCTACAAGGATGAGGTATGGTGTGATGTTATCCTAATGGATGCATTCCATATATTATTGGGAAGGCCTTGGACATACGATAGAAAGGTTACACATGATTGAGGAAAAAATACATATACCTTTTGGATGGTGTAAAGGTGGTCTTGTTACCCTTCAAGGAAGAAGAGAAGAGTGAGGGCTTATTGGATACAAAAGAGTTTGTTACAAAAATGGAAGAAGTTGGATGGTGTTATGCACTAGATGTCAAAGAAGGTTGAAATATAGGACTTTAATATACTTGTTGTTGTGGAAAAGGTACTAAAATAATACAAAGATGTCATACCAGATGAGCTACTAGATGGGTTACCTCCAAAGTGAGATATTCAACACCATATTGATTTGATCCCATGATCGACCCTTCCAAACCAGGGCATCCTATCGGATGAGTCCAACACAGAGTGAAGAGTTGAACAGACAAGTGATAAATCTAATACAAAAAGGGTTAGTGAGAGAAATCATGAGTCCATGTGTAACTCCAGCGCTATTGACTTCTAAAAATATGGAGACCGGACAATGTGTGTAGACATCAAGGCCATAAATAAGATCATAATTAAGTATCAGTTCCCAATTCCAAGATTGGATGATATGATGGATGTGCTAGTGGGAGACCGATATTTTAGCAAGATTGACATATGGAGTGGGTACTACCGCATCCGCAGTTCGTGAAGGGGATGAATGGAAAATGATTCTAAGAAAAAAGAAGGATTGTATGAGTGGATGGTGATGCCATTTTGGCTATCTAATTCACCTAGTACATTCATGAGGCTGATGAACAAAGTACTCCAAGAATATAATGGTAAGTTTGTTGTTGTCTTTTTGATGATATTTTGATATTAAGTAAGACAGTGGAAGAACACTTGTTGCATATGAAATTGGTGTTAGACTTGTTCCATAAAGAGAGTCTATATGCAAACTTGAAGAAGTGTAGATTTCTTCATAAGAGTCTTATTTTTTTGGATTTGTCATATCATAGGATGGGGTGAGGATGGATGAGGAAAAATTAAAGGCAATTTGGAATGGTCTATTCCAAGGAATGTTATAGAGGTGTTGGAGCAAATTAGAGTTTTCACACTTTGCCCTAATCTTATATCTTTTTGCTCAAAAAAGCGTTTCATTTGCTCGAGCCGATGATCTGCTGCCTAGGTTGTTATTATTTTTCCCTAATTTGAACAAACTTCCAAGTTCCCCCTTTTCGTGCCCTAATTTCTTCTTTTCCACGCTACCGTTGTGTCGTTTTTTCCATTGCCAAAACATGTAAGAAACTCATATTTGATCGAATTCCATTTATGTGCAAGTGAAATCCCAATCCCCTAGTCGAAACTAATGTCAAAACATGATTCAGTTGGTTTAAAACCAAGAAATCTGTCCTCCTGTGAAAAAATCTGATTTTCAGGGCATTCTCTGCATTTTTATGTTTTTGACGGGTATATGGGTGTCACCTGCCCATCAAATTTATCTTTGCAACATATTGCTTAACGTGGCGATAGGCTCTATTGGCCGAGGATGTGTGGGGAAATGTTATAACTTGTCATTTTTTATTTTTGGCACAAGGAAAATTTTGGTCTGCGGCCCCGCATTGCTACAGTGATGTGCCTATGTGGCACAATTTGATTGGCTGGAGGATCGGCGGGTGGCGGAGGGCACTTAGAAATTTTGCCTTCACTTTTGCAAATTTCTCAAAATCAATTTTTTTCCCGAAGGCCCGCAATGAATTGGAAGGTGACACGTGGCACAGAAGGTCAGGCGGGTGGAGGAAGGACTTGGAAAATTTTATTGTTTTTGCCTCGGATGCTAAGGTAAAATTTTGACCCAAAGGCCCGCCTCCAATAAGAAGTGGACACGTGTCTAGGAAAGTCAGCATGGAGGGGCGAGTTTGTGAAAATTTTGAAGTTTTTAACTTCAAAATATTAAAGTTAAAATTTGGCCCGAGAGCCCACGACCAATTGGAGGAAGACACGTGTCCAGGAGGTGAGATGGAAGAAGGGGCCGAAGGAAAATTTTATGAATTTTTGCCTTTATGTTTGCAAGGTAAAAAATGAAAAATGGGCCTGCCTCCAATGAAAAGTGGACACGTGTCTAGGAAGGTCAAACGGAGAAGCGGAACTTCAAAAATTTTGTTGTTTTTGGGCTTAAAGTTACAAAGGAAATTTTTTTCCCGAAGGCCCATGTCCAATTGAAGGAGGACACGTGTCCAAAATTTGGTGGAGGTTTGGAGCGCAGAGGAAATATTGAAAATTTTACAAATTTTGGCAAAAAAATATCAAGTGAAAAATTGACTTGTGGAAAATTTAGAGGTGTCCCCTCGCATCCAATCAGGGGGCAACATGGCATTTACAAAAGGGCAAAAGGGAGAGCGCAGGCCTGCAAAGGTTTTAGTGCTTGCGGAGGTTTGAAGAAAAAAATTGGAGGGTCGGCTCCGAATTGAATGAGATACTGCCACGTGGCAAGGGAGTGAGCGGGTGTTCGGGCCCACGGGAATTGTGAAAATTTTTTCCTTTTCTCAAAAAGGTGGTGCAAAATTCATCAAATTGGCCCATAGTTTTGGTGGGGCCCACATGTGGACACGTGGTGGGTCCAGGGGGCAAGCGGGGAAAATTTTCAAAATTTTCCAAAGGCATAAAAAGGTTACAAATGCAAATTTTAAAAGGGAAGGGCCCACGCCAATAGTTTTTGGACACATGTCCACCTTATCCAAAGGAAAAAAGGGAATATTCATGAATCTCATCCTCCACGTGGAGGGCTAACATTAAAGGTTGATTTTTAAATCAACGGTCACTTTGTGCAATTTTTTCATTTTTTGGGCGCCATGGGAACTCCAAGAAACTTGGAAATCAAATTTCTTCATCGAAATTCATCAAACCTTATATGATTTTGAGTCCCCTCGGCCTTCTGAGAACAATGGCACCATTTTTGGGAGCTAATTTGATGGCTTATGATGTTTTTTGATGAAATTTTTCCCTAGACCCATGTAAAAAATGTGAAAGGTGAAAATTAAAGTTACAGAGGTGAAAAATGATGAAGTAAAAGGTGGAAAATGATTGCAAAAGCATGTTGGCATGTCTGAATGCCAAAAACATGACCCTGGGATGGATAAGATCCGAATTCATGTAATATTTTAAAATATTTGTGCATCCTGGCATTTTACGAGTTGTTTTACAGTTTAATGTCATTTTCATGAAATGGATAAGGTTTCTTGTAACAAATTTGATCCCTAAGCATATTATTTTCTTGGGAAGCAAGGATCCAAGCTGGCATGAGGTATAAAATGTATTTTTCAAGCATTTGTAAAAAAAGAGAGAGAGACAAGAGAGAAAAAGACTCAGAATTTTCAAGCAAAAAGGTGGAAGAAATCCATTTCTCTGGAGAAAACCGCCTGAGAGCCATTTTTAACTCCATTTTGTATCATATTTCATCATGTTGAGTTGGTTTCAGTTGTAAAGCCATCAACAAGATCTGAGATTGTTCTTATAACATTCCCTACTTGATGTATTTGATCAGATTTTGGATTATGTGGTGTTATCTCTTGGCAAAATTTGCATATACTTATGTCTCAGAATGTTTTCAATTTGTGTTTCTTTCTCATGTTGCAATCTTGTGTTTAGGATCTCTTTGATCATACAGGGTCTCATTTCTTGTTGATGGTTTAATGGCATTTGTAATCTTATATTCAAAAGAGCTTTCATCTGATAGAAGATAAACAGATTTAAAATCATTTCATTGTCCTTGAATAATGAGACTGTTTGTAAACCTTTGGGTGCACCTTAGGTCATGATTAAACAGGGATTCCTAGATACTTTGTTGGTATTTTGCTTCAAGATTTTGTGGCAGGTTATCAAAGGTTGTGTGGAAGAGTGCAGATCTGGGCCTCCATTTGTGCACATATCCTGGTTGAATGAGCATTTAAAACCCTTGGAAGCATCCTTGTTGTGTAGGTATTGCAAATTTCTTGCAAAGGTTTTCAAAGAAGTTGGTAATTCCCAGCTAGACTTGTCTAAGCATCTCCCACAAAATTTCATTCAAACTAACTCATCCTACCTATACTACCCCTACATTTGCATTGTGTGTCAACAAAAGAATACAATCCTTCCACCAAAATGCACAAAGTATATCAGGGTTTCATCATGTCTTTAGCAGCCCTAGCCTTGTTTTGAAAGCATTTCCATCATTTAGTAGTGACAACTCCTTTGAGTTTGATAATGGATAATTGATCATGTTCTCCAAGGCCATCTTCCTTACTATGTGCAAAACACAAGGATATCTCCATCTCCTTTACCATACAAGGGCTGCAATATAGGTTCTCTTGCCTTGGTTGATAGGCACAACCTAAAATAGTGAGGGTTAGATCAAAACCCTTTTGAAGGTGCTATCCACTCCCTCAAATCTTGAATGCAAACAAGCAGATAGGTGTGCTCCCCGGCTACAAATGACATACAAACCATCTATCTATCCTTGAGTGTCTTGTGCAAGTTCATGATGTTGTTCAAGTTGTGAAGGAGATTAAATCTGGATACCAACACTGAGTGGCCCATTTCTAGGGGAATTCTTGGAATTTCTTGGTGGTTTTGAAGTGTTTGAAAGGTTTGAGCATTTGTGTGATCAAGTATTTGAGTTGTTACATTCTTGAGATATCATTTCATACTTCAGATCTGCATGTTTTGGGTAAAATTTTCAAAGCTCAGCCTGCTCTTCTCATTTACCAATAGTTTATATAATTTGGATGCATTGTTTTTGGTTGAATTAAGAAGAAGAAGATATAATTTGTAAACCCTTGCAAAGTTTTCAGTCATAGCATACATTTGATAGAATATTTTAGTGCTTTCTTGCACAACTAAGGTGGAAATCCTTAGTGGCGACTCCATGTTGTTTGGATCTTGAAATACCAGTTGTCTTATACATCTCTGTCATTTGTAACTTGTTGTTTAAATCTGTCAAGCTGGAGGGAAGGAGATCCTCTTCATCAAGGACTCTTCTAAGAAATTGCTCTCACCAAATCAAGAAGCTTAGAACTAGAAGGAAGAAGAGTGTGGAAAGTGGTTGGTGATTTGGTTGCAAGAAAAGAGATCCCCATAGTTGAATTTGAAGGAGAGCAGCCTGTTATTGAAGATTATAATTCTTTTTCAAGTAGATCTGATTCAAAAAATTTTCTTGCTGATTTGCATTCTCCATCAGGTGAGGGACCTTCTTGTGTATTTAAAAAACTTGCTCCTAAATCTGATCCTGTGGTTTCTAAGTTTTCTAAATTTTATCAAGAGAGAGAGCCTTTGGGGGTTGTCATTTTAAAGATCACTCATCTATTCCAATCAGACCCATTACTACTCCTCACTAGATTGTTTCACCTCAAGATCACCGCCACCAAAAAATATGGCTCAGCCTAGACCTCCATTTGTTGTTAACACCTTTGGTCCTATAAATTTTGAGGAATGGATGGTTATCCAAATGTTGTCCCACAAGATGTGAGAAATAGGTTACCAAAATTCCAAGGTAACAATGCCATTACCAGGTGATCAACATCTCAAACTGTTTGATAATATGATGGAATATTTTGAGATAGAATTTGAGGATGTGTATATCAAGTTGTTTATCCATACACTTGAAGAAGATGCTAGGGATTGGTACAAGGCTCTACCTGATAACTCTATTGATTCATGGACTGAGATGAAAAATGCATTTAGATTGCAGTATGGTGACAGGACTGATCCTAGATTTCTTTTGTCTGAATTTGAAAATATCAAGAAGAACCCGAATGAGACAGTCCATGACTTCAATACAAGATTCAATAAAACATTGAGAAGGCTTCCTGTCATTTTGAGGCCTTGTGATGAATCTTGCTTGATCAAATATGCAGATGCATTTGATAAAAAGGCAGCCTATTACTTGAGAGACAAAAATCCTACAAACTTGAGGCAAGCTTTCACCATGGCACTTCAAATTGAAAATAATATTAAAGCTATTGGTAAACCACTTAAGAGGGATGGTGTGAAGCTGATAAACCCTGAGAAGCCTCAAGCTAGAAAGGGTGCTGATTTAGAAGATGTTGTCAAGACTTTGGCAGGGCTGTCAAAGAAATTTCTTACAAATTAGCCTAGGTTGAGAAAGGAATTGGGAAAAGTTCACAAGGACAACAAAGAACTCAAAACCATGATAGATTTGGCAATCATCCTAGGGGTGATCAAAGACAAGATGATAGAGGTAAAGGGCCTATTGGATCTGCAAATAGAAAACCCCAAGCATGTGAAAATAGAGTGGTGCCTGACCCTCTAACTGCAGGGTTTATTGTTCAAGAAATTGCTGATATGGATTGGTGTGATAGATGTTTTCTTCCTCATCCTCCATGTGAAATGGACCAACAAGTTATTGAATATGATAATGAGAATGAAATGGATGATGAATTTGTATGATGGGCAGCTCTTCAGGCTCACAACAAGCAGCAACATCAATATATGTGATAAGTTCAAGGATTGTTGTAACCTTTTGGGATTGCATAAAGAGGGTACCATTTCTTTCTCTTCCTCAAGCTCATGATGTAGATGTAGTTCAGGCCTTTGAAATTCCTAATAATGACTTTGAATATCTAAGGGCTTTAATGATCAAGAAGTATGATGGTGGTATTCCTTCGAGGAAGATAGACAATTGTTAATGAATGTTGTGGTTGGTCAAGAGAAAGAGTACAATACTAGAAGTAAAGTTGTTAGAGGAGCTGGTCCTCAAGCCAAGCCAAAGACACCCTTGCTCACAAGAATTCCCAAAGACAATCCTAGAAAAGAAACAATTGCCAAGAACCCTACTGTCCCATGCAAAAATATCAGTCCTCTTCATGCCCAGGCTGCCAAGAATACTTCTCCATCTGATGAACCTTCTTGTTTCCCTTCCAATGTTGTTTTACCAAAGAGTGTTCCATATGATATTTCCCAAGTATTGAGCCAAATTAAAGTGAGTGTTCCCATTATTGAGTTGCTTAGAATTCCTGAGCATAAGAAGAGAGCATTTGAGTACTTGGGATTGAAAGAAGAAAAGATTACCCCAAGCAAAAATGTAAATGTTGTTGAGACTCCTCTTCAAAGCATTGCTGGCCTTGAAACACCACCACCAATGGAAGATCTTGGAGAGGCACCTGAAGTATATTTGGGGACATCCTTGGTTGATTCCCAATTGAATGTTGATCCATTTTTCACAACTTTTCTCATAAAAGATAGGTTGCTTCACAATTACATGTTTGATTCCGGTGCATCATGTAATGTCATGCCTCTAGAAGTCATGAATGAGTTGGATATCAAAGTGAAAACAACATATGGGAAGTGTACAACCATGGATTCAAGGGAAGTGCTAGTTGTTGGTTGTGTGAAGGGTTTAGTAGTGCAACTTGTAGCCTATCGGGTAAGAATTTAAAACTTGATGTTGTAATTGTTGATTGCCCTGCCAAATGGGGTATGCTTTTGTCAAGAAAATGGGTTGCAAGTGTTGGTGGTAGTGTTCAAATGGACATGTCTTTTTCCACCATTCCCATTGAGGGCAGCCTTGTCAAACTCTATGGTGAAAAGAAGATGTTGCACTTGATTGAAGATCCCAACAATGCTTCTTATGAAGTGTTGTTTGCTGATGTGGATGTTGACAACTTCATTGGTTTTGTTGATGGAAAGGAGAACAAGATGGAAAAATCAGAATGCCTTGGTATGGTAGGTTCTCCATGGACCTTGCTATTTGATGGAGCTTGCTCCAAATTTGGAAATGGTGCTGGTATAGTGTTGGTTTCTCCTAGTTTGGAAGAGTTTCCTTTTTCCTTCAAACTTAATTTTGAATGCACTAACAACATAGCTGAGTATGAGGCATTATTGTTGGGGTTAAGGATTGCATGGAAATATGGAGTGAAGGACATTGTTGCCAAGGAGATTCAGAGCTGGTTGTCAAGTAAGTAAGAAAGTTGTATGCTACAAAAAATCAGCGTATGAAATAATATAAGCATGTTGTTTGGGACTTGATTGAAATGTTTGATTCCTTTAACATTATTTACCATGATAGAAGTCTTAATGTTGCTACTGATAAGTTGGTTGTCCTTGGTTCTAGATTTGACAATTGCACTATTTCACCTTTTTGTGAATATGACATTGAAGTGCTAACAAGGCCAACTGTCCCGGATAATGTGAAACATTGGAAATTTTTGATGATGATGCACAAGTGTTGAGATTCTTACAATGCCAAGGTGAGTTTTCTGGTCAGAACATTGATTGGGAACCAATGGTATGCATGAATGAAGGTAGAGAAACTTTATTTGACAAGGATATTATCCAATTGAAAATAAATACCATTCCTAAAGGTCTTATTGCACTTGAGGAAAATTTTAACAATGTTGATTGCATCATAAATAGAAAGATGTATGCTTCAAGGGATGTGGAAGAGCAAAACTTGGGAACCAAGGATAAACCAAGGAAGATTTGGTTGGGAAGCAATCTCAAGAAAGAAGAAAAATAGTCTTATGCCCAACTTTTAAAGAAATATCAAGACTGCCTTGCTTGGTCTTATTCAGAGCTAAAGGCATATAGAGAAGACTTGTTCCAACATGAGATTCCTCTTGAGGCAAAAACTAAGCCATTTAGACAAAAACAAAGGCCTATTAACCCACTTCTTTCCATGAAAATGCAAGAAGAGTTGAATAAATTGAGAGATGGTGGCATCATTCAGCCTACTAGATACTCATCTTGGGTGGCAAACCTTGTGCCAGTTAGAAAGAAGAATGGTGATATCAGACTTTGTGTGGATTTTAGGAATCTAAAAAAGCATCTATGAAGGACAAATACCCTTTGCCAAACATGGAGAATATGTTACAGCTTGTAACAGGGTCAGAGATGCTTTCTACTTTGGATGGTTTCTCCGGATACAATCAAGTAGTTGTCAAAGAATCAAAAAGACTTAAGACAACCTTCACTACTCCTTGGGGGACTTATGTTTTTGTAAGGATGCCCTTTGGATTGATGAATGCTGGTGCTAATTTTCAAAGGGAAATGGATGTTTCCTTTGTTGGTTATATCAATGAGTTTATTGCAGTTTACCAAGATGATGTGACTATTTTTTCAAGGCAGTGAGAGAGACCATTTGCAACACCTAGAGAAGATGCTAATCAGATGTAGAGAGTATGGAATTTCCTTAATCCAAAGAAGTGTCATTTTGGTGTGCAAAAGGCCAAGTTTTGGGACATATTGTGTCCAAAGAAGGTGTTATGATAGACCTTGAGAGAGTGGAAGCAATCAGTTCCCATTCCAAGAACCAAGAAAGGTATTCAATCTTTCTTTGGCCAAATCAATTTCATTAGAAGGTTTGTTTCTAATTTTGCTGAGCTAACTCTTCCAATCACAAGCATGCTAAGAAAGGATCAAGTTATCAAGTGGGAGGAGGCTACCATTCAATATTTTGAAGGAATAAAGGATGCACTTAAGCATGCACCTGTTTTGGTAGCTCCAAACTATAAGAGGCCTTTCCAAATATTTTCTTTTGCCTCTGAATTCACTATTGCTTCAGTTTTGTTGCAAAAGGATGAGAATGGAGCTGAGAGGCCTATTTCCTTCTTTAGCAAGGCTTTACAAGCAGCTGAGTTGAAGTATACAATCATGGAAAAATAGGCATTTGCACTGGTAAAAGCAACAAATATTTTCAGGCCCTACATTTTGAGTTCAAAGGTTGTTGCTTATGTTCCCCACACCATGGTTAAAGACATCTTATCAGACATGGAGATATCAAGCAAGAGATGTAGATGGGTCAAAAATTACAAGAATATGATATGGATATCCAAACAACAAAGTTGGTAAGAGGTTTGGGTCTTGCCAAGCTCATGGCTGAGAGTAATTTGCAAAATGTAGAAGTGAATCAGCTAGAGGAAGAAAGGGTAGATCTTCTTGACAAGTTGGTAAATTCTGAGTGGTACAAAGATGTGATTTTCTACCTCAGACACCTATGCTGTCCTAGTCACTTGAATAAAAATCAGAAAAGGGCCCTCAAGTTGGCTTCTCAAAAATATATCATAACAGACCTTGGGTTGGCTTGGAAGAACCCTAAAGGTGTCCTCTTGAAATGCATAACTAAAGATGAAGCTCCCAAGTTGATTGCTAATTTCCATGGGGGATTTTGTGGAGGACATTTTGCTGGGAGAGTGACAACATAAGATTTTAAGAGTTGGTTATTGGTGGCCTACTCTTTTTAAAGATGCAACCCATCTGGTTAGAAAGTGTGATAGTTGCCAACGTTTCTCTGGAAGACTGAAAGCTTCAGCTCCCTTCCTTTGCAGCTTGTATCAATTAAAGCTCCTTTCAAACAATGGGGAATGGATTTCATTGGTGAGATTTCAGATCCTTCCAGTGCTGGTCATAAATGGATCCTTGTAGCAACTGATTATTTTACAAAATGGGTTGAGGCAATTCCATCTAGAAAAGCAACACACCAAGTGGTAATGGATTTCTTGTTGAATCATATCATATGCAGATTTGGAGTTCCAGTTAAGATTGTATCTGATAATGCCATGTGTTTTAGAGCCAAACCTTTGATGGCAATGTGCAATGAATATGGGATAAATCTGACTTATTCTTCAAACTACAATCCACAAGGGAATGGACAAGCTGAGTCAAGTAACAAGAACTTGCTCAAGATCATCAGAAGGACCTTGGAAATCAACAAGAAGAAGTGGGGAGAGAAATTGAAATTTGTAGTTTGGGCTGATAGAATAACTCCAAAAAGAGCAACTGGTAAAAGTCCATTTGAATTAGTGTATGGAACTCAAGCATTTGCTGCCCTTACATCCTGTAATTACCCACTTTTCAGTTTTCCCAACAATTGGAAGATCAAGAACATGGCCCATATGAATCAAGGATCAATTAGATCATTGAGTTGGATGAAGAAAGGAGAGCCTCTCATCAAAGGCATATCAGATTTAGAGAGAAATTGAAGAGGTTGTTTGATAAGAAGGTCACCCCTAGAGCCTTCAGTGTTGGAGATCTGGTTTTGCTATGGGATAGTAGGCATGAAGACAAGGGCAAGCATGGAAAGTTTGATGCTCTATGGATGGGCCCTTATGCCATTGATATCAGGATTGGAGAAAATACATTTTTTCTCAAGGATTTGGATGGGGATTTGTTGGAGCTGCCTATTAATGGCAGACATTTAAAACATTTCTTGGATTAAATCCCCATGTGAGGTATGCACAAGTTGTACATTTTGTATAGTCCTTGTTTTTGTTTTGTCTTTTGCTTTGTTGTTGGCTCATGGTTTGCCCTTTTGTCCTTGGAAACCATTTTTGGTGTGGTTTTCTCGATACTTTTTGGTGAAATTTCTGGTTTTTGGGCTGTTCTACATTTTTGACTCCTTGCCCAATGGATTTCTGGCACTTGGTCTATGTTGTGATCTTGTGGCACTCACTGGGAGTGCCCATCCCCAAGCAGGAGCCAATGTTGGTGCAAATTCTGAGTTTGCACACTTTTCCCTAATTTTCTATATCCATTTTTTTTCTCAAAAATCATTTCATTTACTTGATGATGATCTCGTAATTCGTTTATCCCAGTGGAATCCTTTGAAAATGCCTAGGTTGTTATTATTTTTCCCTAATTTGAACAAACTTCCAAGTTCCCCCTTTCATGCCCCCTAATTTCTTCTTTTCCACGGGCTGTGTCATTTTTTCCATTGCCAAAACGTGCAAGAAACTTGGATTTGATCGAATTCCATTTATGTGCAAGTGAAATCCCAATCCCCTAGTCGAAACTAATGTCAAAACATGATTCAGTTGGTTTAAAACCAAGAAATCTATCCTCCTTGTGAAAAAATCTGATTTCCAGGGCATCCTCTACATTTTTACGTTTTTGATGGGTATACGGGTGTCACCTGCCCATCAAATTTATCTTTGCAACATATTGCTAACGTGGTAGGATCTTATTGGCCGAGGATGTGTGGGAAAATGTTATAACTTGTCATTTTTAATTTTTGGCACAAGAAAATTTTTGGTCCGTGGCCCCGCATTGCTACAGTGATGTGCCTACGTGGCATAATTTGATTGGCTGGAGGATCGGTGGGTGGCGGAGGGCACTTAGAAATTTTCCTTCACTTTCAAAAATTCTCAAAATCAATTTTTTTCCCAAGGCCTGCAACGAATTGGAAGGTGACACGTGGCACAATAAGGTCAGGCAGTGGGTGGAGGAAGGACTTGGAAAATTTTATTATTTTTGCCTCGGATGCTAAGGTAAAATTTTGACCCAAAGGCCCGCCTCCAATAAGAAGTGGACACGTGTCCAGGAAAGTCAGCATGGAGGGGCGAGTTTGTGAAAATTTTGAAGTTTTTAACTTCAAAATATTAAAGTTAAAATTTGGCCCGAGAGCCCGCGACCAATTGGAGGAGGACACGTGTCTAGGAGGTGAGATGAAAGAAGGGGCCGAAGCCAAATTTTATGAGTTTATACCTTTATGTTTACAAGGTAAAAAATGAAAAATGGGCCTGCCTCTAATGAAAAGTGGACACGTGTCTAGGAAGGTCAAACGGAGAAACAGGGAAATTAAAAAAAAATTGTTATTTTTGGGCTTAAAGTTAGAAAGGAAATTTTTTTCCCGAAGGCCCATGTCCAATTAGAGGAGGACATGTGTCCAAAATTTGGTGGAGGTTTGGAGCGCGGAGAGAAAGTGGAAAATTTTGCAAAATTTTGGTGAAAAATATCAAAGTGAAAAATTGACCTGTGGAAAATTTGGAGGTGTCCCCCGCATCCAATCAAGGGGTGAAACACGTGGCATTTACAAAAGGGCAAAAGGGAGAGCACATGCCCGTAAAGGTTTTAGTGCTCATGGAGGTTTGAAGGAAAACTTGGAGGGTTAGCTCCGCAGCGAATGGGAGACCACCACGTGGCAAGGGAGTGAGCGGGTGTTCGGGCCCATGGGGAATTTTGAGAAAATTTTCCTTTTCTCAAAAAAGTGGAAAAATTCATCAAATTGGCCCACAATTTTTGGTGGGGCCCACATGTGGACATGTGGCGGGTCCAGGGGGCAAGCGGGAAAATTTTCAAAATTTTCCAAAGGCATAAAAGGTTACAAATGCAAATTTTAAAGGGAAGGGCCCGCACCAATGGTTTTTGGACACGTGTCCACCTTATCCAAAGGAAAAAAGGGAATATTCATGAATCTCATCCTCCACGTGGAGGATGGCATTAAAGGTTGACTAAAATCAATGGTCACTATGCAATTTCATTTTTGGGCACCATGGGAACTCCAAGAAACTTGGAAATCGAAGTTCTTCATCAAACCTTATATGATTTTTAGTCCCCTCGACCTTTTGAGAACAATGACACCATTTTTGGGAGCTAATTTGATGGATTATGATGTTTTTGATGAAATTTTTTGCCCTAGACCCGTGGAAAAAATGAAAGGCAAAATTAAAGTTGCAGAGGTGAAAAATGATGAAGTAAAAGGTGGAAAATGATTGCAAAAGTATGTTGGCATGTCTGAATGCCAAAAACGTGACCCTAGGATGGATAAGAATCTAAATTCATGCAATATTTTAAAATATTTGTGCATCCTGGCATTTTACGAGCTATTTTACAGTTTAATGTCATTTTCATGAAATGGATAAGGTTTCTTGTAACAAATTTGATCCCTAAGCATATTCTTTGCTTGGGAAGCAAGGATCCAAGCTAGCATGAGGTATAAAATGTATTTTTCAAGCATTTGTAAAGGGCTAGGAGAAAAATAGAGGAGACAAGAGAGAAAAAGACTAAGAATTTTCAAGCAAAAAGGCTAGAAGAAATCCATTTCTCTGGAGAAAACCGCTTGAGAGCCATTTTTATTCCATTTTGTATCAGATTTCATCATGTTGAGTTGGTTTCAACTGTAAAGCCATCAAAAGGCTTTGAGATTGTTCTTATAACATTCCCCTACTGATGTATTTGATTAGATTTTGGATTATGTGGTGTTATCTCTTGGCAAAATTTGCATATACTTATGTCTCAGAATGTTTTCAATTTGTGTTTCTTGCTCATGTTGCAATCTTGTGTTTAGGATCTCTTTGATCATACAGGGTCTCATTTCTTGTTGATGGTTTAATGGCATTTGCAATCTTATATTCAAAGATTTCATCTGATAGAAGATAAACAGATTTAAAATCATTTTACTGTCCTTGAATAATGAGACTGTTTGTAAACCTTTGGGTGCACCTTAGGTCATGATTAAATAGGGATTCCTAGATACTTTGTTGGTATTTTGCTTCAAGATTTTGTGGCAGGTTATCAAAGGTTGTGTGGAAGAGTGCAGATTTGGGCCTCCATTTATGCACATATCTTGGTTGAATGAGCATTTAAAACCCTTGGAAGCATCCCTGTTGTGTAGGTATTACAAATTTCCTACAAAGGTTTTCAAAGAAGTTGGTAATTCCCAACTAGACTTGTCTAAGCATCTCCCACAAAATTTCATTCGAACTAACTCATCCTACCTATACTACCCCTGCATTTGCATTGTGTGTCAACAAAAGAATACAATCCTTCCACAAAAATGCATAAAGCATATCAGGGTTTCATCATGTCTTTAGCAGTCCTAGCCTTGTTTTGAAAGCATTTCCATCATTTAGTAGTGACAACTCCTTTGAGTTTAGATAATGGATAATTGATCATGTTCTCCAAGGCCATCTTCCTTACTATGTGCAAAACACAAGGATATCTCCATCTCCTTTACCATACAAGGGCTGCAATATAGGTTCTCTTGCCTTGGTTGATAGGCATAACCTAAAATCGTGAGGGTTAGATCAAAACCCTTTTGAAGGTGCTATCCACTCCCCCAAATCTTGAATGCAAACAAGCGAGATAAGTGTGCTCCCACTACAAATGACATATAGACCATCTATCTATGCTTGAGTGTCTTGTGCAAGTTCATGATGCCGTTCAAGTTGTGAAGGAGATTAAATTTGGATACCAACAAGAGGTTTGTAGTTTTGATGGATTGACAAATTTTTATAGGAAGTTCATCAAGAATTTCAGTAGCATTGTGTACCCATAACAAAGTGTACAAAAGGGAGGGAGTTTTTATGGACCAAGGAAACAACAAATAGTTTTGAATTATTGAAGAAGAAAGTATTAGAAGTAGATGTTTTGGTATTGCCGGATTTTAGCAAGATCTTCAAGGTTGACTATGATGCCTTGCGTATGTCGGATTAGAGCTATACTAGAAGGACGACCTATGAAATTATTCAGTGAAAAGATAAATGAAGTCAGGAGGAAATATTCTACTTATGATGTGGAATTTTATGCTATTGTTTAGGCATTAAAGCACTAGAGACATTACTTGGTAGAAAAATAATTTGTACTCTTCATTGACCATGAAGCCTTGAGGTATGTAAACACATAGAAGAAACTAAATAGTAGGCATGAAAAATGGGTTTCATTTTTGCAAGAATATAATTTTTCTTAAAGCATAAGTCGGGTAAGCAGAATCAAGTTGTTGATGCCTTGAGTAGGCGTGTAGAAATTTTGACAACAATGGAAAATGAAGTAGTAGGGTTTGAGGTAGTTAAGGAATTGTATGAAGGTGATCCAGATTTTGGTGATGTTGTGAGACAACTTAAGGACCCTACAATGGGTAGTGGTTCTTCTGATTATTTGATGCAAGATGGTTATTTGTTTAGGGGGAAACAATTGTGCATCCCTTCGGTTTAATGAGAGAAAATATTATAAGAGAATTGCATAATGGGGGGTTGGTTGGACACTTTGGTATAAGTAAGACAATTGATCTTGTTGTAGAAAAGTATTATTGGCCAAAGGTAAAGAGGGACATAAGTAGGATTGTAGCAAGATGTAGAGTGTGTCAAATGGCTAAGGGCCATGCACAAAATACTAGGTTGTATATGCCATTACTTATCCCTACATGGCCATGGGTTGATTTGAGTATGGATTTTATGTTAGGACTTCCTAACACACAACAAGGGAATGATTCTATCTTTGTTTTGGTTGATATATTCTCTAAGATGGCACATTTCATTTCTTGTAATATAACTAATGATGCTTCCAAAGTTACAGATTTGTTTTTTTCAGAAGTGGTTAGATTGCATGGAGTTCTAAGGAATGATCTCGGGGACACATCTACAGATTCAAGAGAGCATATCACCCCAAACCGATGGGTATATGGAAGTAGTGAATATAAACTTGGGAAATCTCCGACGTTGCATAGTTGGAGAAAAGCCAAAAAAATGGGACTTAGATTTACCACAAGTTGAGTTTGCCTATAATAGCTAGGTAAACAGGTCAATAGGGATGTATCCTTTCCAAATTTTATATGATAGGAATCCCAAGGATTCCTAGATTTTATTGTGCTACCTAGTGAAGATAAAACTAGTGATGATGCAAAAGCATTTGTAGAACACGTTCTACTATCACAGGATGATGCGAGGAAAATTTGAAGGCGAGTAATGCAAAATATAAAGTAGCTCTAGATTCTATTAGGAGAGTAAGTTTATTTGAAGAAGGAGATATGGTGATGGTTCATCTTATAAAGGAGAGGTTTCCAAAAGGGACATATAATAAACTCAAGTATAAGAAGATTGGGCCATGTAGGATTCTGAAGAAAATGAGTGATAATGCCTACAAGGTGGAGCTACCTGAAAACTTTTCTATCTCACTAGTTTTTAATGTTTCTAACTTATATAAGTTTCCAAGTCATGATGAAAATGTTGTGGAGGAGGAAGAAATAAACTGGGAGTAGTAGATGCCGAAGAAGAAAAAGGAAAGGGTAATGTGTGTCTTGGACCAAAAGACAGTCACTACTAGACATGGGAGCTACAACAAATATTTCGTACAGTGGGTAGGTTTGCAAAAAGATGAAAAATACTTGGATTCCCGAGTGGAATTTTAAGAATATTGAAATTGTAAAATTATTTGAATTCTCATCAACCGAATTTTTGGAGCTGAATTCTTTTCAACTAGGGGAGAATGATGCGGGAGCATAACTTGCAGAGACCATAACTTTTGATCCGACTATTGGATCATCTTGAAATTTTACAGGGTGGTAGATATACATTAGTACTATGTTGGGGTCAACTAATTTAGCATGGTTGAGGCCATTTTAGCACATTTTCGGGCCGGATTCCTTCATCTAGTGGCCTAAAATTGGCTCTGAACATTTTTTTCACTTTTGACTAGGTCTTAGAACTTTAATAACTTTTGTTGTGCTTGTTAGAATAAGTCAAAATTTTGCATGAGCCTTAATTTATGAAGGAATATTTGGCATGCAAATTTTGGGGCCCATCTGAGTTGTTTTTCTAGTAGGTAATTTTTGGCATTTTAGGGTTTTTAGAGTAGACGTGAAATAAAAGGAGGATTGTAATGATGTAAAAGATTAGTGTGGATTCCGAATGAGAAGAAGATATTTTGAAACTCCCTATTTTTATTTGAATTTTTTTATGTGTTTTTTGGAGGTATTTCAACCTCTTATAGCTTGATTCACATCATCCTTCAAACTTGGAAGATGTCTCTAAGTTGGGAACCATCCCATTAAACCTAGAAATTTAATTTTCATGCACATGCCAGAGCATAGAAATAAATAAAATTCATGCCAAAAATATTTCAAAGGCTTACCTTTACTAAAAATTTAGGTGGGCCCACTCTAACCTTCAAGTACACAAACTTATTTGAAAGATTTTTAAAAATATTTGCGAGATAAAATGTGTCTATAAATTTAAATCAAATGGGGTAATTTTATATAGCATGTGGGTTATAACCACCCACCAACTACACAATAACATTTATTTAATTAATGCAACTTAAATAATTTAAATTATATAAACTACCTAGCTCTAGTACCATGTTGATGTTTGAGTAATTAGTTAAATGTTACATAGATATTAAACATTATAAAATAAATATCATAGTAAAATGCAACATAAATAATAGATAACAATATTAACACAATTTTTTTAGAAAACCTCATACGAGGTAAAAATCATGGGAAAATTATAGATTTCCATCTAACCCTTCTTCACCTACTTCTCTCCCATTTCCATATTTCAATAGTAAAATTATTGGGCCTTTAAAGCCCTATTTAAGTGGGTTTACGGGTGTGTCTTCTCATGAAGCACCCCTCCACTTAATAAATCAACATTCATTAATCAAATCTAAACTATAAACTAAAGTTTATATTAAATAAATAACAATATTACATATTTTTATTTATTAAATTATAAACTAAATTTTATAGCCTTTATAAGAACACTTAAGAGGGGATTTAAACCATACTTAATATTAATGTTCTAACAAACTAAGGTGGCACATGCTTCTCTAACCAATACCACTTTTAATTCCACTTTGGTAGAAAATTTATCTTTCGATGATATAGTTTTGTTACACAACATCTCGTGGTGGATCATTTTAGTTAGGGACACTACGTACAATTCAAACTTTTAGGACCATTATTAAAAGGTATTTGAGCATGCAACTCAATTTCAGCATGTTACATCACCATGATCCATATGGTTAGATCAAGATGGTAAAGTAGGTACTAGAGGATATGCTTCATGTGTATGTGATTAATCAATAGTCATATTGGTTAAATTATTTGTACTTGGTAAATTTAATAACATTAATGGTATCATCACCATATTCTACACACAATACATGACCTTCTATGCCTTTAAGTGGAGATTGCATTGAGGACCAAATTTAGAATTGTCTAATGATGTTGAAATACATAGAACATGTTATTATCATAGGAAACACCTTCATGAGGTGGAATATTTTCTTGAGAAATATTTTTATACCAAGTGATTGGATTGACGCTTTTATGTGGGTAGAAAAGTGTTTTAAGAGTTAAACCTCATAACTGTTTTATCTATTATAGAAATAATTTTAACTTACACTAAGATTTATGGGTCCTTTCAAGATGTTGAAGAGGATTGGAACATTGGAATACTAAATAGCCTTGGTTCCTAGACACTTATGGGGATAATGGGTATTATGTTTATGATTTTAAGGAAGTAGTTAATTCTTCCAATGTTTTAGACTAGATAAAATTTCCCAAGGAGAATAATATGCAGCTAGTTAGGAAGCCCGTATAAATTTTTGCATGCATGAAATTTAGGTCACAATCAAGAGTAGGTTAGAGTTAAATAGCACTTGTACCATATTACTAGAGTTGTTTTAGATGATGATTTACTATTTTTGGTCCAGTAGCCCCTCCCTTTCAATGACCACCCGTAGGAATTAAAAATAAGGGGAGGATGATGTGATTGTGTTGCTTTTATATATTGTCTACACCATGTTTTATGTTTACCATTATATATGATGATGTTTAGAATATTGTCATTTGATATATGTATACGAGAATAATTCATTATGGATTATAATTAGCCTTTTATTTAATATGTTATCTTGTTACTATTTGAGCATATGTTGTTATCTAGGTATCTACCCTAGATATATTATTTGGTTAATATACTATTTAATGTATTTATGTGAAATGTTATTTATCTAATCATGATGGATTATGATGTGTGATATTTTGATTATCAATGTTGGTCATTATGATTGGTACATAAGAATTAATGTGATAATGATGACATGTGTTTTTCCAATTTTGAACCATTTATGATATTGTTCTAGTTCCGGAACCAATATATGTGTGATATTGTATGGTTTATTATATTTTATATTATCATGTTCATTTATTTATACGTGTATTTTTAGATCTTTTGATGGGGGTAAAGAGTGTGGATGTCTTTACTTGTCAGGTTTGTGGAGCCTATTTTCATGTGAGAAAGTGTTGAAGACTGTACGCTAAGAGTATTATACACTTTCCATAGTTTTCTTGCTAGGGTTCGTGGTCGGGACAAGCCCCGAGCAGGGTCCGGGGCGGCAGCCCCTAGTAGCGGGATCGGGGTGCAACCTCAAGAAAAAAAAATTTGGCCTTAAAACATGCCCGATATATCGGAAACGTGCTTTTCTCATATGGGCAGGATTTTGACCCATAGGTTTATGGGATGGTTTTGGCCCATGGTTTTGATACCCATGGTTTTGTAAAATTGCTTAAGTAGTTGTCTATTTATGTGGTTTTGTGCATATGGTAGGTAATAATGAAACATTACAGATGTGTTTTGAATTCGGGTGTGAATTATGTAGAGTTTGTTGAGCATAGCTCCAAACAAATTTGGGTATTGTATTGAGAGAGCAGTGGCTTGTAATAAAATCTGAGCAATTGATTCTTGGTGGACGTAGCCCAAATTGGGTGAACCACGTTAAATATTGTCTCTTTGTGTTGTATTATTTTATTCAGCACTTTTATTTGAGATATGTAATATTTTCTGCATATTAGTTTCTACTGTTGCGATTCTGTGAGGGATTATTCCACATATTTTATCCCTTATTTCCTAACATTTACAACCAATAAAATCAAGAGAAATACATATCCAATATATTATGTTACCACACCATCACACTTCATTGTTCACCATCACTTTCAATGTCATTCTTATTCCTTTTGGTATATTTACAACCATGTATTAGACCTTGACATCATTTAGCTTATGAGTGTTTAGGATGTAAAACTTGTGACTTGTTGAGATCAATTTCCTTTAATTGTTCTTCCGATATTTGTACTAAAAATAAAAATAGAAATTCCATGTAAGTGTATACGAATGTGAATACTATGACTTTTTCTTCATGTTAATTTGGATTCAATATTAGATGGCTAATATTTGTAGTTTAGAAATCATGTAAACTTATGTTAACATGATTTCTTGTAAAAGGACCATCAAAATTATGTTATTGATAGTGTAAAGGAACTAATAAGGTCTTTATGATGTCTAAAAACGTCTAAAAATATATATTTAAGACAAATATGATAAAAAAATAATGTAGGGGACACATTTTGCACCTTCATTAGGATTGGGTTTAGGGGTTTTCCTATATGAAGGGAAAAATATTCAAATATTAATTTTTGAATTTTTTTATAAATACGCTTAGGAGAGGAGTGAAAAATAGGAACAATTGGATGTTGGGTATTTTTTCACTAATTACTACTCAATATTCCACACCTAAAAACATTATATAATACTAATGTACATGAGTATTCCACACCTAAAAACATCATATACTACTAATGTACATTGACATGTAACTTGGTGTGATAAACTAGGCACTCATCTGAATCTTATGAGTGGTCAGGATCCTACAAGGGTTAGCTCATGACCTTAAGGAATGTATAAAGGGATGCTTCTCTGGAATTTTTCATTCTCTCGAGGAACATTCTTATATCTAGAATAATGAATTAATCATTAACAATTACAAAATTAACATTAAAATAAAGAAAGAATCATGTAATGTATCTTAGATTCATGAAAATAAGCTAGAGATATAATTAAATACATAGATCACAAATTATATTCCCCATGGTTATATCATTATGTTAATGTATAATAGTTTCATATATAAATGGGAAAATTAAAGGTGCGAAGACACTCATTTTTTCAAAATATTCCCATCGAGCCAATTTATAGATAAATACAAGGATTTGAATTCAAATTTTCCTTCACTAATTAGTAATCATCCACTAACCATCTCTCTTTCCTATATCTCCTAATATTGTATCATGATTCTCATTTATCATTCTTGTGCATTTCACTCTACCATTTTCTTTATGTCAAATGATGCCTACACCTTTCTTTTTCCTTTTTATAGTGCACTTTGGACTAGGGTAGATCCTATTAACATAAGTTGTGCATACATGTCCTTATATAAATTATCAAGATCAACACCCCCTTGTCTAATTTAGATGTCCTTCTTTAGATAATTTTTCTACTTATTTATCCAAGTACTTTTTACTACTCCAATTCAACTTTGAAGGAAATCAACTTTGTTATTATAGCCTTTATCTCCTTGGTAGTTTAGGGTTGTTCTTCATTAAATTTATTCAAGGGTTACCACTTAGCCTCATTTTTTAGTATTGATTATGCATTAGGAAAATTAGTGTAAATTCAAATATTGATTTCTTTCAAGTATTTTCCCTCTATTATAACATAAAATTGAATATTGTATGCCTCTTACAAGGCCTTCTATTTTTATTTCATTCTTTCTCCTAACACCAATTATACTTAATGTATTCTTCCTAACTCAATATTTTCCTTGGTCTAAAATATTTTTTCCTTGAGCACCTTTTTTTTCTTTTTCTTCTCTTAAATTCTTATTGACTTCATTGAAACAGACTTGAGACTTCTAGAGATATGTCTTTCCACCTTAACTTTGGCTTAGAGCTTAGTAAATGTTTTCTCCAATGCTCCCAACTACTCTATCAAATCCTTGTGAAAATCATCCATGGGGTCTTATTTTGTAGGAACTTTAGTCATCTCTGTTAGAGGATTTGCTCTGCAATATTTTAATGAGAATTCACCAAGTCTTTTGTACTACTGACTGTTAATGAAGTGTATTCCCCCAAATGATTTTCCTAAACATTTATTTGTGCCAACCTATTTGGTTATAAATTTTATAGGCGTAATTTTATTCCTTTCGACATGTTTCTACTAATGATGTTATTCTATGCAATGTATGGTTAGTTTCATTAGAGTAAGCCCCATCTACTCTTTTGATAATGATTTTGGGCCTAAAAATACTATTAATTTCTTGATTACGGTGATGCCCCTTTTAATTTCAATTTTTTTCCTTTATAAATCATAATAGGGATCATCCATATGCACTTGTAACATAGTGGATATGTTTTTGCATGTTCTAAGTGTATTCTATAGGACTTGGATGACATGTGTAGGGTAAGAATCATCTTATTCAATTGGAATCATAATCACTTAGACGAGGGTAAATCAAGTGCAATAAAACTGTCATTTATTTAAACATTTACATTCATCATCCATTCCATTCAAATTAATTATTCAACTAAGATAAACATGAATATTAAAAATATTACAACATCCATACATGAAAATGCAACATAAGAACACATGAAAACCATATTTATGTAGGAAACTATATGATCTGAAATCACCACGTGACCTTCAGTGCACTCGACCTCCAAAGGTCATGTTGGGAAAGCCGATGTGAAATGAATGGATGGATATATGTAGCACAAAAGAGAAAATGTACGTAAACAATTTACCAAGGAAACCTAATGTCCTCTACAGGTGCCAAAGGTATCTGCTCATCAAGTGCAATAAATTCCTCTCTAACCTGAATGGGTGTAATGGTACAGTCAATAATGATAAACATGTGTAAAATTATATCAATTTCTGTGTGTGAAACTCTCTCAACTGGTTGCAGAATGCGTGGAAATTGTCATGTGGGTGTCTCGTAAAAGTTTCCAAACAAGGTCATGGAAGTAAACGAGCGAGCCTATGGAACTGAAAGATCTAAATTTGATTGAATGGGGTGGTTCAAAAATTGTAAGATTTGTTGTATTTTATGTTTAGGATATTTATCGATGTGATAATATCATGTGGTAGTGGCAATGTTCAGAAACTAGCATACACAAGCCTATGTCAATGTCTGTGAGTAGTTTGGGCCCATTCGGTTGGGGGACCCTAGGATCACAACCATATGTTCTTGGCTATTGTGGTTCTTGAATGGTCATGTGTGTATTTGTGCAATTTAATCTATGAAATAAAATAACAGGCTAATCTAAATAAATGAAAGCTAACTATGTTTTTGTATTTTTCAATATAGAATAAATAAAGCAATAAACAACAATCTAATCTAATTTAAACTAATATTTTTGTATTTTATGAGCTTTATGGAATTAATAGAGGAAACAAAGAAATGAATTTCCTCTAATTCTAATTAAAAAATCCTATAAAAATAAATAGTTAGATGTAACTATTTATTTGTGCAATAGTATATTTAATCTATCCTAATTAATTCAAAGCTTTTTCCAATCTGTAATTGTGGAATTTTAAATCCTCTTCCTACCTCAGAGACATGGGAAGAATTGAATCTTCTTGAGAATATTTTCTTCCCCTGTAACTTCCCAGATAGAATATGAGAAGATTTAATGGAGACCACAATTTGGAACAGGTTGCAATTGTCTACAAGTGATACAAAAGCATTCCTCCAAATATTTTTCCCTTAAAAATCCAATCATATAGGAAGAGAAGGATATATCACCGAAACTTATATAGAAGAAATTAACACTTTTGAAAATGATATATCTATTTGCAACAATTGAAATGGAATCAAATTTTTATACTTTAGTAAATAAGTGTGCGTATAGATTTCGAGATAAAGAAATAAAGAAATAAAGAAATAAAGAAACTCAATAGCAACCCCAACCTGGAAATTGTAGTGCTGAGGCAATGCCAGTTGTGGTATCACTTTGTGTCCCCTCAGTTATATTTTCCAATATTTTGTGTCCACATGATTCCAGGGAATTGGGAATGCAAAGGAAGCAAAGAAGAAGGTGTTGGAGAAATGGTGGCTTGCAAAAGCGGTTTGGTAGCAATGCAGGTAGAGGAAGAACAACGCAAGAGAACAATGTTTGGTTGTGTAGTCTCTAGCAAGATTTTAGCAGCATGAAAATGTAATTCACAATAACAATATTTGGCCATTTTCTTCACAAGAAGCATTTGTTTTATAGAACATAGGCTGGGAAATGGTCTAAGCCATTTGATAGCAATGGGATGCCACATCACAACAAGGAGGGGTAGTTTAAATCTCAATCAACAATTAGAAGAGGAAGAGGAAGTTGGTACGTATCCATCAAGCCTACAAACAACCAATTTGACCAAGAAATGTGCACTAAAATCATGTTTGAAGATATGAAATGTGTTCAAAACATGCCAAAAGAGGTTCTAGAAAAACCGCACACAACCATCGAGCCTACGCAGAGCGGTGGTCAGTAACCACCGGTATGTGTAAAGTGGTGGTTACGCAACCATCGATGAGGGAAGACTGGCGATAATCACGGCCAGAAGACTGATGGTTGCGTAATCGTTTAGGAATTTTTGTAAGTTAAGGTAAAAATCTAATGAAAATCATCACTGCGGAAAGATAATGGAAAGTAGGAAAAGAAACGAAATGGCTAAGTAAGGTATTAAAAGATAAAAATATACACTCGTAAAGAGGAAAGGGGTTGGACACCTTTGGAAAATACATGAATCGTCATAGGGACTTTTAACCATTTCCGTCAATGTAGCACATGTGAAATTGGGTGCATAAATATTTCCCCCTCGAGAAAGTGTTCTAACCATGAAGAGGCATAAAATGTAGAGTCCAAGTATGGCGTTCCCAAAATGGGGAGTTAGAAGTTATACCTGACACGTCGTGTGTTGAAGTGATGCCATCTAAGCTCCCGCTACCTACAAAATGCAAACAAGACTCAAGTGCAGATAGATATGAAATAAAAAAATACTAAAACTAAAATGACAAGAGGACTTACCATATCCGTGGGGATAGAAACATACCTACGCCAATGCTCCATCCCTACAAAGGACACACACACTCAAAACAAAGTTAAAACAAGCCATATATATATATATATATATATATATATATATATATATATATATATCTAAAACTATTCATTTTCAAATTCATTTATACTTGCCCTCATAGAGAATTTGGAGCTCTGGACTACCTGTGACCATTTTGAGTGAAATTATAGTTGAAACCCAAAATGGCCCCACCAACGAGAGAACCAATGACTAAGAAAAGGTTAGTATTTTACATTTATTCATTTCAAACCTAAAATGTGAAAAATTGAAAAATATAAACCCAGGGGGGAATTTTCAATAATTCTATAGTTAAAACTTTCCTACAAGGGCACATATATGTACGTGTATTTTATTTCATGAAAAATGGTGTATTTTTGTCATTTTTGAGCTTTCTAGGCACTAGGGTATGACTTTCCATTTTGGATGGAACTACCACTCTGTGTAGGCAGAGATTATGCAACCACCACTCTGTGGAGAGGGAAGGTTACTCAACCTCTATGGAAATTGTGCAACCGCCACTCTTCACAGAGGTTTGGTTACGTAATTGTCAGGGTAGAGGTAAAATTTGACTAAGTACAAGGATTTTTTTAGGTTTTTGAATTTTTTAATGATGTTTTTGATGAGCTTATTTTGTCAAACATGTTTGTGACTTGATCTTTTTTTTGTTTTGGTGTATGTAGAAGGATTATTATGTCTAATGGATTTGGGGAAAAGAGTGTTATTGGCTCCCTAGGATTTTAGCTAGCCTATCTCAGGCAGAGAGACATTCTACACAGAGCCGTGATATGGAGGATATCCCAGACACCATTGGTTATACCTCTTGGATATTTGTTAGTAGACATATTGAGTTATTGGGATGTGGACCAAAACACTTTCTAGTTCTTGGGGTTAGAGGAGAGTGGACTATCACTCTCGAGGATGTATATAGGATCTTGGGTGTACCTGTTACCAGCACGAAGTTGACATTAGATAGTGTTATAGGAGTGGTATAGTCATGCGTTTGGCATCTTACATGGTAGATGCATTCGCACTCAATAACGGGTCCAAACATGGTATGAGGCTATTATCAGTTCCCATTGCCCCTATCCCAGCCTTGTGCGCAAGGCCATCATTGGTATTTTGGCTTTGTGCTTGGTTGGAGACAAGGGTGGGGATAAGTTACTTTACTATAGGTATCCTATCATTCAGAGCATAGAGGAGCATGGTTGCAATTATTATTGGGGCATTGTTATTCTTGGTTCTACCTATCATGATTTGTACAGAGTTGTTAGACTATAGGGAAAGGCTGTTAGTCATCCTACACTAGTGGTCAGTTTGGTTTTTGAGCGTATGACCCCCTACCAGAGGGGAGTCAAGGTAGATGACCCCGGGGCTATTAGAGCAGCCAGATGGACAGTTATGATCCCCTAAAAGGGATGTCACTAGCTTGCTTCTACTCTCATTACATATGACATGATCATGCAACCGTACTTAGACATGGCCGGCTTATGGGGTGAGGATGCCATCATTGTGGCGACATACAACATTGTTACTCAGTTAGTGGACAGGATCTGGTCGGGTGGAGGTCTATCTAGTTCGAGAGGGTGGCCCAACAAATTTGGGTTGCCCTATATTGACGCCCTCCCAGCAGTTCCAATTACATACAAGGGGATTAGAGAGGCCAAATCCACCCAAAAGGGAGAGTTCCCATGAACCATTGTCACACCCGGGTCTTGATCAAGACACCATAGGCCAACCTAGATCCGAGTCTTAGGCCTCAGAGTGACCTTACAGATCAGTAGCTTCCCCCAAACATAGAGGGGAAGAGGAGGAGGAGGCTGAGGAGGAGGGTGGTGATGAGGAGGAGGTGACTAAGGAGGAGGGTGATAAAGAGATTGACACCGACACGGAGAGGAGAGTCGCAGAGAGGTTTCTATAGTAGGTAGGGCCGAGGATGAGGCCAAAAATGTGAATCTCTATTCAGATGAGCCTCTTACACATGAGGGAGGAGGAGATGGGCACTCTATGATTAGAAAACAAGTGGCTTCGAGGATATTTCGCGAGTAGGTTCTTGTAGAAGCAAAATCACCACCTATAACTCATGCAAACCCACCCTAGTGACCACGAGATCTAAGTATGTAGATACTCTTCTCTCGACTTGTTATTTAGAATTATTAGTGACAACTACACATTGTATTTCCTTTTTTATGTGGTTTTTAGTAGTTTTCTAACTCACCATTGCTTTTGTGTTTTACAGCCACTACTGACGGTTGGCGAGATATCATTCATGACATCCTTGTCTATAATTTTACGTATCCAATGGGGATGGCACTAGAGGAGTTACTCGCGGACTCGTAGTAGCCGAGGTATGTGGGGTGGAACACTAATGTTTTTCTCCGATGATGATAGTATCGGGAGAGGTGACCAAGATGAGGACTCATCTTGTTGGATAGTGGATAATCAAGAAGAGGAAGTGACACAAGCATTCCCACAATGAGACCTCCACTAGAAAGTCACCTGGTTTGTCATCTCATGGTCACTCTCAAATATTTGGGTACGGAGGATCTCATTCTCATCATAGGAGCCGTAGCAGAGCTCTAGGCAAGAACCTTCTTCCGGATCCCATAAATAGGGCCTTATTTCCTTATTGTCATTTTGTGACACACATATATAGATTTTTTTGATTTTGTGAGCATTATGAGAATTTTGACCACACCTAGAGTGTGACAACATTGTATATAGACTTGACTTATTATGGATATATATACATATACTTATTTTTGTTTCAGTCATTCTTGCGTAAGAGTTGACTCATTGATGGTTTATTTCACTTGTGTACTCTTAGATGCTTAGAATTTCCGATGTTTTTATATGCTTTTTGGATGCATGCTATGGATGATGATATGCTAACAAAATGATTTATTTTTTTTGTTTTTATATGATGCTAATGCAAGCACAATGTAATGTCGAAACTTTGGGTTTTCAAGCAATATTTGATACTTCTTGTTTTTTCGAAAAATGTAATGAATGTAATAAAATAAGGAAATGAACCCACTCCACTTCTAACCCCACAGAACAAGTAAGGTGCGAGGGCTCAACACTGAGATCCAGGAGCGATGTGAGTTGTATGATTTTGATGAATGGAAGTGACAAGAGAAATAAAATATTTTGACAGTAAATCCACATAGAACCTACAACCTAACTCTACATAGTTTACTATATAGCCTAGAATGTAATTCACTTGCAAGTTAATCTAGTCTTAGCCGTAGATGGCCTCATGATTGACAAAATCTAGTTTTTAAGGCTTTACATATTTTAGAACATAGACATCTAATTCAATTTTTTCATATTTAAGACATCAAAGTGTTGGTGTGTGTATTTTCCACATCATTAGCTGAGTCATCTCACTTAGGTGAGATCGTAGGTCCATGTGTCATTTAGGGGTCATTATGAGATTCCCTTACGCGTTAGTGCATCGGTGTGTCGATGCGTCGCGCTCGTCGGCCAATGCATCATATGAGTCATTGGGTGTTACACTTCTATTCTCGGGAATGTAACTCCCTTCTCTACTCGAGTTGTCATGATTGCAACACTTTGGGGTTACTCAAAGACCTCCTATATGTACACGTATTTTGATCTATGAGATAGAGGATATTTTTATGGCTTAACCAGGTTCTGCTTGTTTTTCAAATCTTTGCATGCACATTCGGTTGATGCTCGCTCCTCCCGATATCTCTTCACGCTGCTGTTTGCACGTCCGCTTGATGTGCATGCCGTCCCTTGTGATCCTCGCTTGTGGTTTTTAAACCCTATTTCATGGTATCAGAGTGGATCTTGTGGATCCATGCACTCCTCAATGCATTGCTCATGTGTTTCTCGGCTTTCAGCGTGATCTTCATATTCTCGTTGCGTGTGTCGTAATGGTTATTCTGACCGTGCTCTTCTTGCATTGATTTCAGGCATTTATACCTCCGTTCGGGTTGTTCGTGGTTCATTTTCGGTGTTCATGGGTTTTTCTACCTTGCATGTGGTTTTGAGGTGCTTCAAAGTCTCTGGTTATAGTTTTGGGTGTTTTATAGTTTCAGATCTGAGTTTTTCACGTGCCAGTTTTCTGAGCTCATCGAATAACTCACCCAACATTTCTTTTGACTCAGTCTAAACTCGTGGTGGGTTTGGCATTTTGAACTTGCATCGGGTTTTTTTTTATTGTCTTTGACCTATGTGTATGTTCTGCTTCTGCTCGTCGGTGTGCCCTCCTCCTTCGGTTCATGTTTGGCTGCCTCCTCACCTGAATGCCGCTGTGCTCTGCTGAATGCTCCATTCTCTACCTAGTTCGTGGTGTCCCAACTAGTGGCATTGAATCCTTGGTCATTTTTGCACACAGCGGCCATCCTCTAGCATCTCTCCTCCATGTGGGCTCTCCTCCTTCCAGTCTTTTTGTGCACCATTTAAGAATAACGTTTTTTGGTTGTTGAGGTGCTTTGAAAAATGTTTTGGTTGCATTAATTTTTTTTTTTTCCTGTGTTGATTATCCTTGACTGTGCTGGGATGTTGAAGCTATTTTTCTTTGCACGTGCCCCTTGGAAAACGTTTTTCTGCACACTGCATTAACCCCAGGCTCGTTTTTCATTCAAACTACATTTTTTTGCATTGGAAAAATGTTTTTGGCTTGCTATTTGGTCGTCTTTGGTTACCTACTCCCCTTTGGACGTTTTGAGAGCGCTCCACTCAACAACTCTCATGTGCTCTAGTTACCTATTCTTCACCCAGCTGACAACAACGGTTACAAGCACGCAGACAACAACTCCACCTCAGAACTTGGGCGTTTTCTATCCAAAGACACCGGCTCCTTGGCACGTGGTTCCTTCATTTAGCTTGGTCAAAGATTATCTTCAATGTGGCCCCCTCCTTTCCACCTATTTTTGATGTTTAAAGGTGTTAAAAATTAAAACATTCATTTTGGCATTGTAATTTTTTTAAAATTTGGGTTTTTGGCTTGTATTGTTCTCCCTCCTATGCTTGTCGAAGACGGAGGGTGAGGTCCGGGGTTGGCAGGAGGCTAATCCCCCCTCGCAGTCAAAATAAACCCCTACTAAAATTTTGTGCTTTGTTTCCAACGAGTAGTCACATGATACCCTTTGCACTCATTTCGAGCACTTTTTTAATGCGTTTGCAACGTTTAGTGGCATTTTCCATCAGTTGCAGGATTTTAATGCCATAAATTTTGACTCATGCAGCTCATTTTTGAGTGCTTCTTTAGTCAAAGTTACATGATTTTTCACACACTACATGATGACATTGTCAGTTTTGTAAACACACTAATTTTATAAAGTGCCACATTCTGGGGGGGTTGGCTGTACTCTTGGGCTTTCACACGCAGATGCATTATCAGCCGAGTTCAACATCTTGCATTTGTGCATCTATCATTTTTCACCATGGAGAGTGCTCTTTTCAAACTTGAGCATCGTAGGATCACTTTACAGCCTCCGCCACTTCTCACCAGGAGAGGGAACTATTTAGCTTGGTGTGCTTCCATGGAACGTTACTTTGCCCATGAGGGTCTTTTACCCTTCTTGCTTGGGCCCGTTCCTACACCCACTGATCATCATCATCTGGAGGACTTCCTTGAAACTTGTGACCATGTCTTTGGTCACATGATGATGCATGTCTCTCGTTCTCTCTGGTTTCACGTGGCAGACTCAGATCCACCTCACCATGTCTAGAGCATTCTTCAGTCCTTCTATGGAGACCCTTCACATCTGTCACCACTGCTTTTCTACTACTAATTCAGTTATCTCCTCTTCTTCATGTGATGACAGTACCACTAATACAGACTCACTTGGTTCTACTTCTGATGACGAGGATTGTGCACCCAGTTATGATGTCGAGAGCACTACATAGGACTCTTCTTCTCTTTCTCTCACTATTCCAGAGAGTGTTGACACTTCCCACATCTCATTAGATATTGAGTAGTATTCTACTCAGTCTCACACCATCATTACACCAGCCTCCTTTCCAATTCTAGTGTGTGAGGCCCTTTTCACTCCTCTACCTTCATTGGATGACTCATACCTATCTAACATCGCTCTTCTGTTTGTTGAGCCCCCTCATTGGGACGAGGATCTGCCTGACCTTAGTCATCTTTTCGCAGAGTCCACTTGTGATGCTCTACAGGTTCCTCATCCATCTATAGGTATTTCAGATGAGTTTATCATCTCTTTTTTTGGGAGTGCCCCTTTCAGGAATCATGTCACTTCCACATTTCTAGAGACCTTTATTGATCCACCCTCAGTTGTGGATCCCTTTTCTGTTGTGGAGGATGTTCTATTCCCTTCACATCAATTGGACATCCTTTCCACAGTGTTCCTCTTTTATACTCGACGATTATACAAACATGGCATTACCTTCATTTGTTGGCACTCACTCACTAGACCTATGTCACACTTCCGTGCACCACTCGAGTTCTTCGTGTTCTGCTTGCCTTTAGTTTCCTTTGTGGAGTGGGTGGACTTCAAAGACGTCATTTCTATCCTTCCTAAGGGCAGAACATAGTTCATTGCAGGTGGCTCTTCTTCACCCAAAGGCGAGAGGATCTCATCATCGACATTCTTAGGGAGACTTCTTAGAGCTGCAGAGTTCAGATCCATCCATGACATCTTCTGCATTCCTCTCATCTCCCTCTTCGTCTCTCTTCTTCTTCTTTCTCAGAGATTGCCTCTTTATACATGGGTACCTTTTCGGGCTCGTCTAGAGCTTGGGACCCATATTTGGAATTTTTCTTAGATTATAGAGTTTTATGTTCTCTTGTGGTGGATGTTTTTCCCACTGGGTTTTCCTTCATTGCTTGGGACTTCTTCTTGTACATGGGTACCTCATCAGGCTTTGTGCGGGACCCATTTCTCATTTCTGACTCGCCGCCTCATCCTAAGTTACAATGAAGGGGGGTGTTGGTGTGTGTATTTTCCACATCATTAGGTGAGTCATCTCACTTAGGTGAGATTGTAGGTCCATGTGTCATTTAGGGGTCATTATGAGATTCCCTTACATGTCAGTGCATCAGTGTGTCAGTGCAACACGTCAGTGTGTCAATGCGTCATATGCATCATTAGGAGTTACACTTCTATTATGGGAATGTAACTCCCCCTCTCTACTTGAGTTGTCATGATTGTAGCACTGGGGGTTACTCAAGCACCTCCTATATGTACACGTCTTTTGATCTATGAGATAGAGAAGAGTTTTATGGCTTAACCAAGTTTTTCCCGTTTGTCGAATCTTTGCATGCACATTTGGTTGATGCTCACTCCTCCCAAGATCTCTTCACACATCCATTGATGTGCACATCATCCTCGTGATCCTCGCTGCGGTTTTCAAAACCTCTTTCACAAAGAACTTTTTATTGAATGAATTGCTTATTACCTACAAAATTATTGAAGATACCCCTATACCTTGCCCCATGCTACCAATAAGAAGCATGAGCTCATCACCAAGGACAAGATATAGGTGAGTAAGGGAACTTCCTCATTTCCCAATATCATGTTACCGTAAGAATCATGCGATCAACATCAAAGATTGGTAGGGAAAGGAAGAGTAGTTTTATTTGTAAATGAAACATTTTTTATTTATTTGATTCAACTTATATCATTTTTTTATTTTTAACTTTGAGTTGTGATTTTTGGAGGAGAAATTTCCCCTAGCCTCAACCCCACACAACCAATAAGATGCAAGGGCTCAACACCGAAGGATAAGATAGGCGAACAAGCAATCCAGGTAAAAATATTATGAATTATTTTGCTACCAAAGAGGTTTTTCTGGGAGAGATGTGACACCAAGAAGCTTCTAGAATAGACTATGGGCAAAGACACCTAAGCTGGAAGAAAACTATGAGTAGAACCAAGTATGTAGGCCTTGGTAGGATTAGTGTCAAAATTTTGTCTTAACTTGTTGAACTGATGAAATGATCGAAATGTTGATGATAATATTACGGATATTTGAAGAAATGTGATTGAATGTTTTGCTAATGTTTAGAAGTTTGAAAGTTGTTTGAAAAATAAGTTTCTTGACTACAATTTTACAATATGAATTGGTAGATGAAATGCAGTATGGATGCAATAATGTACAAGTGGAAATGCAGATGGATCATGCATAATAATTTTTTAAGTGAAGTGAGTTGAAGGATTCACCAAATTCTTCACCCTCTAATGTACACAAGCAATAAGACCCATTCTTATAGTCCTCCATGACTCAATATGGTCCCAACCACTTGGGCCTGAATTTCCTTCCTTCTTTAGTTTTCTTATCTATTCGGCTGTCATCAGTCTCAATACTAGATTTCCTTCTAATATTTTGTGTTTGTATAACTTTTTGTTGTCTTTATCGGCTCATCCGTCAAAGCATAGAAACTATGCCATTGCTTAGTTTTGAGCCGAGTTTTTGAGGGTTTGTAGCTCAATGAGTCATGCCTCGTGATATCCTTCTTCACCTAAGATGCCTTGCAATGATATTTAGAGGCTAGGTATCTCAACTTCAAGTGGTAAAACTGCTTCAGAACCAAACACTAAGGAATATGGTTGCCCCCGTACATTCTTACCGAAGTTCTGTAGGCCCACAAGGTTGGAAATAGCTTCAAATGCCAATCACATTTATTCTCCTTGACTTTTTTAGGAGAATGGACTTTAACATCTTGTTCATAGCCTCATCTTGTCCATTGGCCTAAGGATAATATAAAGAGGTTGTGTGGTGGTTTATATGGAACTTTGTGCATAGCTCATGCACCTCTTTGTTTTTAAAATATAATGACCAAAGTGGGACCACACCTACGGATGATATGATTGAAGATTAAATTTGTGATCACAGAGACCCGGTAATATATTTAGTGGCTATGACACGTAGCCATCTTCTCTTCTATGAGGTTTCCCCTTCAGGGTATGCACATTCATAATGAAATTGACAATGTCTAAATACCATGGACACACGATAATGGGAGGCTTAACTTCTATGTAATACACACACTCATCGGGAAATCCAAGTCTACTAGATCTCCACCATCTAATGGGTTTTCTGCCAACCAATCTACAATGATTTTTCCTTTGACAGACTTTTGATTGATAAAGGTTAACTCAAATTCACCCATTAGGGTCATGAAGCATCCAAATTTCTTGGAAAAGAAACCTGTGTTAGAAACATTTAAAGATGATCTATCTTGAAAATCACATGTGTTTCTTGGTTAAGAATATAATTCCTTAACTATTTCATTGCAAACACTATAACAAGTAGTTCCTTTTCTGCCTGTGTATAACACATATCATAGTCTAGCAAAGTGTGACTAATGAAGTAAATTGCACATTCACATTTATCATCATCTTCTTGTGCTAACATGCAAGCTAGAGAGACATCTATAGCTCAAGAATACAAGATGAGAGGATGATCTACCTTAGGTGGCATGAGTGTGGGTGACTATAATAAGAAACACTTAACAAATTCAAATGCCTCATGACACTAATTCTTATAGATGTTACAAAAATAATTCTTTAACAAATTGTTGATTGGATGAATAATGTAAGTTAAATCAGGTATGAACTTGCGGATTGCTCTAAGCTTTCCAAGAAAGGACATGATGCCTAACTCATTTGTGGGTGGAGTCATCTCTAAGACTACCCAAATTTTTTCTAGATCTACATCAATCCCTCATGAAGAGATGATGTAACCCAACAACTTCCCTCTTGTCACTCCAAATATGCACTTCTCTAGATTTAACGTGACATTGTATTCAATGAGATGAGAGAGGATGATGCGAAGCACCTCGGGTGATTACAATGCTTCTTGGCCTTATCTAGAAGATTGTCAACATATGATTCCACAATCTTATGAATAATATCATGGAATATATAGGTCATTGCCCATTGATAGGTGGAACAAGCGTTATTAAGACCGAACGACATGACCGTGTAGCAATAGGTACCCCAAGGAGTAGTGAAAGTGGTCTTTGTCTGATCCTCCTCAGAGATCCTAATCTGATTGTAACCCGAGAAACCATCCATGAGTGACAATAGATTGTATCCACTATTGTGTCCACAATAACATCAATGGAAGGTAACAGAAATCATCCTTGGGACATGCCTTTTTTATGTCCCAAAAATCAATGCATATTCAAATTTTCCCATTCTTCTTGAGAACGAGGACTATGTTTGATACCCACATTGAATAATCTATAGGTTTGATGAATCCCACATGTAGGAGTTTCATAACCTCTTCTTTGACCATTAGAGCCACTTTTGGCTTCATAGGTCTCGACTTTTGTTTGATGGGCTTGGCATCAGGTTTGGTTACAATATTATGGACTACAACATGGGGAGAAATTCCCATCATCTCTTTGTAGTTGAATGTGAAGGATTTTAATTCTCCTTGATAACCTTCATATGAATTTCCACTTCTTCTAGAGTTAAAGAAGAACTAAGTTTTAATATCTTAGGATCTTCCTCCGTCCCAATATTTATATCGATAGTCCCTTTGATTAAAGAGGAATTTCCTTCTTCAAACTTTGGCCAGTGGAGGTAGTTCTAGTTCTCCTTCCTCCTCTACTTCATAGATCTCAAGGCCTTCTGATGAGGAAGGAACCATCACATGATCTCCAAAATAGGAGGAAGAGTGAGGTATGAGAGAAAAGCCCCTCTTGTGATGTGTGGGATGAAGGTTAGTGTATGCATTAAGGTAATCCAAGATAGCCTCATCATTATCTACATAGTCTAAAGTGACAAGCTCATTATTATTCTCAACATACGCTAGAATTAGACTGGTATACTTTTTCAAACTAGGGGTTCAGTTCGGATTGAAACATTCAATTTGGTATCTTAAAAATATCTTCTTGGAAAAAGTGAAAATCAAAATTAGCCATGGAATCAGCTAAAAGGTTCTGTTCACATGGGATAGCTTCAATGGATATGAAGTCAAAACATTTTCTTAGGTTAAGTACGACAATTTTATAGAGCTGCAGGTGTTTTTACTATAGTCCCGTAAAATTTTAAAACTTGGTTGGTGACTAGTTGGGAATCACCCAAAACTCTAATATTGCAAGCACCCATTCTCTTGGCTACAATGAGACCAAGAAGAAGGGCCTCGTACTTGGCACCATTATTCATGCATTTGAAATTGAGCTTAAAGGAAAAAGGCATAACCTTCCCTTCTGGGGAAGTGAGGATCACACCTGCCCCAACACCAAAATGACACTTCGCTCCATCATAGTTGAGTGTCCAATAGTTGCTTAGGGAAGATTGATGTTTGATCATTTCTAGTATCTTCTTCCTCCACTTTTGAGACCTCAACCATGTAGATCTCTTTGACAGGGAAGAGAGTCAAGTCCTAGAGCATGTCCTATGCCTAAGGAGTCAAAAGGAAGGAGAATAGGAAAATCATTCTCTAACAACTTGACAATATTAGTCATGGTTTCCATTGATATTGTCTCAAAAAAATAGTTTCATATTTAGTTGCAACAACCCCTCAATTAAAATGGAGGTTTCCAGTTCCATCGTGGGAATCAATTTAGACTCTAGCATTGTATCTTTAGGTTTTTTCACTTGATTGGTAGGGAGTTCGAACTCGGTATGGACCCCAGGTTTCTTCTTTAAGTTGGCTAGGTGAATATTGAAAGGCTTTGGGTCACCTTGAGTGATGAATACTTTCCCCAAATGTAGGAATCTGACTTCTTGGAATAGTGTGGAAGGGATTTCCTTCATTCGATGGATCCAAGGTCAGCCAAGAATCATATTATAGTTGGTTTCCCTATCTATAATATAAAACTCGAGTTAGAATCATCTTGGGCGTGAGAGTAACTAGGAGTACTATGGTCCCTATGGATGTTGCTTTGAGACTTTCGTAGCCTCTCAACATATTTCTAGTTGAGGAACAATTGGTTTCCCCATAGCCTAACTTTTGGAGGAATGAAAAGGGGACAATATTAATAGTTTCCCCATCATCAATCATTACACGTTTAACATAATTATTATAGATCCAGACCTGTAAATACAATGTTGGGTCACCTCTACGTGTCAGCTCGACATCGGTGGGAATCTTATTGATGTTGAAGATAAATCCAACATCTCTTTCAGGTTGCCTAGGAGGATAGATGTCAAAGTTTATGTGGTTGATTTGTGCCTCGACGGAGGGGTAACATTAATCAAGTGACCAAGACCCAATGCTTCTAATAAAGCGACTCGATGAGTAGGGGAGTTCTTCAACAAATCCAAGAAGGAGATGTGAGAAAAGGTCTTGGTTAAATCGTAATTAAATCATATGCCCCTACTGGCCTTAGAAGTATTGGAGTGTCATCCAACATAGATGGGTAGATGGGAATATGCTACGTTGAGTAATCACGGGTTCTTGTAGTTGCGTTAATTTGAGGTTCATGTCTATTTGATGAGACCCATGATCTTAGTTTGTTTCGACCATCCAATGGAGGTGCTACCAATGGGTTTGAAGAAGTGGAAGCTTCGTGGTCATTGTTTCCCACTGGGTTACCCTTGTTTTTGTAGTGGGGGTTTAATTTTCCATTGTCAAGATGCATAGGAAGAGGGTCACTAAAGATCCTAAGAGGAGTTTTTGAGGGGAAACATGCCCCATGCTAGCATTCTACATTGGTGCCATAGGATTTTCCAAAAACATCTCAATGAAGAGTTGCCTTTGGTCCTCTAGTAGGCGTTGTATGAACTTTTTACAGTCATGAAAAGTTCTAAAATCATTCCATTAGACCATATGGAAGCCACATTATCTATTTTATGATTTGCATTCTGTTGCGGTCCAAAGTTTTGGTTGTTGTTTAACTGTTGGTTGTTGTAATTAAAGTTTGGAGGCCTTTTCCCTTGGTTTTGATATTGATTTTGATACCCGTTTGGGTATTGATTGGGGCCTTGGGCCTAAAATTGTTGTGGAGGTGGAGGATGGTTGAAATCCACTGTGTTGATGGAAGGAATGAAGTTTTTTACTTGCTTTGATTATTTCTATTTGTGTTGTTATTGACATTATTTACGTTTGAAGTGTTAACAACATTCGGATTTTTGGCTTGATTAATTATGTCATCTGTTGTAACACCACAATTCTTATTAAGGACCTTAGGTCCTTGATTGTTGTTGGAATTTCTAGGGTAATTTGAATTACCTTGGGAGGGAGTGATCAGTCTCCCATTTGAACCATAGGTATTTTGACCGCTATCTATTGCCACTTGATCAATGCGAGAGCACCCTCTAGTACCTCTTTGTAGCTCCTAAGGGGGAAATTTTAGAATTCTTCCTTTGTTTCTCGGTTAAGGGAATGGAGGAATATATAACAAATCTCCATCTGATCCATATTGGGAGAAATATTCGATGATTAGAGGACATACCCCAATCTCTGAATGAAATGGGCAGCAAATTCATTACACTCTTGCTTTATATGAAGGAATTCCTTGACTCCTGTTCTTAGAGTTTCTTAAAGGAGTGTATGGAGGCTTTAGGTATCCTGTAATACTAATCGAGAGTGATTCCCTCAAGAGTCTTAGGGAATATCTTATCTATAACCGTATCCCATAGGAGTAGCTCTTTGACGGTAGTTGCATATGCTTTAATATGTGCATTTGGGTCTCCCTCCCCTTTAAAATTTGGAAAGTTGGGAAGCGATCGTGGAAGCATTACACTTCATATAGTAAATTCCATGGGCTCCTTAAGATATTTAGCATATTTTCCCAATGTATAGGAATCTACTATGGATGACCCTTGATGGGGAGGTGGAGTAGGTATAAGAGGCTGATATGACACAACGTAAACATTTGTAGAGGTATAATGCATCCTCTATGGTTAAGTATATGAACAAGGAAAATAATACATGTCCCCTTGCGGTAATTTGGAATGTTAGAGATTTTACACTCACGAGAAGGGAGGGTTAAATCAACATTGATTAAAACATACAATAAATTTCCTTTTTCCTTTCTCGTATATGTTGTCGTTAACTATCATTGATTGTTGTAAGCATGAAATATTAATAATGAGACTATAATAATGAGAATCATACACACACATTCACATGAGGATACCAAATATAATGTGGGAAACCCTTTCGGGACAAAAACCCACTGAAACCATTGCTTATATTACACAAAGCAAGGACTCATAAGAATATAACACATCTTACAAGATTTGTTTAGTGAGACACCAATCCCACAAGGAGCTCTAACCCCTTACACCTCTGTTGATATTACGCACAACAAAGGACTCAAGTGAATATAATGCATCACAAGAGATTTTTTTAGCAAGGCACCAACCTCACAAGGAGCACCAACCCCTAATTTAATCAACTACAATTGATATTTTGTAGGAACCCACCTACAAGGAGGCTACAACCCCCTAAGACTGCTAAGATACAAATTAGACTTATGTTCATACAAATTTGATCATCTAGATTCCATGTTGCACATACAACAAATTATGATCACCTTGTTGTTTCATTATTTTACAATCACTCTTCACAGTTAGATGTGCAATATTTTCTTTACCTCTTTTCTGGTCTCTCCAATGTATCATATTTTATTCTTTTCTCTTCTCATTAGTTCTTCATTTGATAGTTTTTCCTCCTTCTGCACATATTTATTCTCTTTCTCTTTGCACTAGATCCTTTCTTCTTCTCTATAATAACTCTATCCTCGGATCCTCCTTGCTCTTCTCTTCAACAAATCTATGTCATGCAGCTACCTCTTATTTTTTTGGCTCATTGCACTTTTCTCTCTTTTTAGATATTCAAATATTCATATCTTCAACTCATGAGAGTGATTTTTCTACATCTATCATTTTGTAATGCATCTGATCAAAATTTCAGACTTCTTCTCTCATCTCTGCATTACTCCTTTTGCCTCTCTCTTCCTCTTTTTCTCATTTAACTTGAATGCATTGTTTTTATCTTGATGTTCTTATCTCATGTCACTCCTTCAGTTATATTTTCTTATTTCAACCTTGAGAAACAAGTTAGCAATGACATCAAATTTCCTCTATATAGCCAATCGACCCATTCACACTTCCTTTTGTGTGTCGTGCAATCTCTCCTTCCTAGTCACCTCAAAAATATGGTGCATTAAATGCATGCCACTCACTCCATATTTTTCCCTTACTATGTTTGGCTTGATTTCTCCTTTTTCTATGCATCTGACAAAAATTATTTATGATCGACTCCTAAAAATAGATTTCTTGTATTTTTAGGATTTCCTCGTGATATGGAATAAACGAGCTCCTTTCTTCTCCAATATTTTATTTTACCTTGGAATGAGGATTTTGTATTGAAAATATAACTGGACTTCATCAAGTCAAAGAAAATTAAATGTTGTGAGCTGAAATAGTAGATTTCATCACTCAACATGGAGATGTAGCCTCAATCTTCAGACTATCAAATCACCATTTATTTACATGTAAACTCTTACTTCTTTTAATTTAAACTCTATCTAATTGTCCTTGATTCATCTTTAGTTCATATTTTCTCGATCCATGACTTCTCTTGGCTTCTTGAACCTTTTCCCTTATATTACAACTATTTTATTTGTTTAACGACATTTCTCTTTATTCGATGGATTTTCAGTTATCCACGGTTCTTCTATGCTTCTCGCGACTTCTATAATATCTCACAAATATACTCCTTATCTTTCACCTTTTTGCAACTTATTCCTTGTACACATATCTCACTGTCTTCCAAAGAACTTTGTTTTCATGTCTCCAACTCCATCCTTCCATTTGCAGCTTCTATGGTTCTCCGCGGTTATTTTCGGACTTTAGTAGATTTTCTAGTTCTTGGTGACTTTTCTACTTGTCTCTGGATTTAGTTTTACCTCCATGTTTCTTCTTACTTCCTTACTCTGAAACTTCTCCTTTTCCTATCCTTTCTTTCGCATCTTATCTCCATGTTCATGAATCTTCCCTCATAGCCACGATTTTACCTTTCTCTCATATGACTTCTCGGGTATTACGCAGCTTTTCTTCTTATCCACCGCCTTTCATCTATTTTTAAAGATTCTATGGCTTTATGTATTTTAGTTGTGACCTTTATAGTCTTATGTGGCTTTCTCCTTTTCTTAGTTTCCTTGGCATATTTTCTGATTCTTCGTGACTTTCCTTCTATGTATGGATTCCTTTTGAACTTCCTTACTTTTGCATATTTTCCTTCATCTTCACGGTTCTTCTTTTGCATTCTCGGCTTCACTTTTCTTACTCATGGATCATCCTTTGACTCCATGAAGCTTTGTGACTTCATCCTTTTATGCACGACAACCACTTACCTTCTATGGCTTCTTCTAGCCTCCAATGTCTTTGTGTAGACTTTGGTGGCTACTCCAAGTCTTCGGTGTCTATCTCTAGACTTTGGTAGATATCACCTCATGTCCGCAACATTTAAAAATATTTACTAAGTCCCTTAACACTTATCCTTAGTCATCTTGAGCCTCTGTGAGTTGACACTACCAATCAACCTTCATCTTTTTAGCTTTCTCACTTTACCAATTCACTCCTTTTTCCATCAATGCAACTTGACATCAATTGATCTAGCTTGACATCAATGAAAACACATATGACACATGAAAAATGTCCAATAATATCCCCTTTTTCATTGATGGCAACACACCTAGAAACCTATAACTATTGATGGCAAAAATACTGACAATCATGGTTTCTGTTCTCCCCCTTTGACATATGAATAGTTGGTTTCTGACTTCAATTTCTCTCCCCCTTTGAAAACAATGACAAAGGACCAACTATACTGCATAAGGATGAAAATACTGGTAAGTTAGATACATCACATTATTACCTTAAGAAGCTCCTCCTAGACTCATGCTTCTAATCCACTTGATTTGATATGTCCTGCTTAATGCTCCATCTAAGTGATGATACCAATTATTTATCATAAGATAGTGAACTAGCTCCCCCTTGCATTTGACACTTATTTGAAGTTGATAATTCTTGAGAATGTCCCTTAGAAATGTGATCCATATTTTCTATCTCCTATTCATAGCAAAACTGATTTGCTTGATCACTAGTAGCTTCCCCTTGGACAATGTTGTTCTTTCAATTTCTTGATCTCCCTTCCTGACACTTATCCATTATTTGGTGTCTCGTTTCCGTAGAATGCGTTAATATTTTCAGTCTTGTAATCTATCTGATTTCTCTAATATCATCCATAGATAGTCATTAACTCACCTGAATCTACTCAACAACAAACTTCTGAGCATGTGGTTTGCATAGTTTGGAGATACCAATTGTTACACTACTTAGATCAACAAGAATTTGTCACCAACATCTTTTGGAAGCTTAGCCTATGCATTTGAAAATGATGCCCTCTTTAATACATGTATTATGTAATTACTTTCTCGTTACATATTACTTATAAACATTCTGTCACCTTTTTCTCAGCTCAAGGGTTATTAGGATCTTGCATTAGTTCACTCATGTTGTATTTGAAGGATCATGACAATAGAATTAACACTTGACACTTACGACCGAGATATTCTTTCAGGAATCACTACATAATGTTTTGACCACATGACTCATTTTCCACCATGACTACATGTTGATAATAACAACCACTGTAAATGACTCAAATATGACATGAACTCTTGTATCCATACATACACATAGAATATTAGACCTATACTTGATTCGAGTTTTTACCATGCAACCATCTTGTTCATTGATTCAAGATTTCGTTGTGGAACCACTTCTCACTTGACTTATACTAATGAAAAAGGTTAAGGAGACACATACATGAATTTTATATGAATTATAACCTTATCTTCCTATTTTTTTCTCGGGGGAATACACAAGGACTTCAACATATAAAACACTATATAACATGGAGCAAATCATATATGACATACCTTGACATCTTGCTTAATTAAACTACAAATTTTACCACCAACCAACATCTTTGTCCAATCTCTCCATGATGGAATTTTACCATGCTTCCTCTAGATTTGGTATACCTTCTAGAAGCTTAGAGAAGGTATATCATGTTCTTCTTAGGTGTGGTTAGAATAACAAGAAGTCATCAAAACAACATGATGACTTAGTTCTATCTTTCTTGGTATTTGTTTTCTTATCACTCTTCTTGATTGCATCTCTTGGTGTGACTGTCATATCACTTGACCTCTCTTTTTCCACTTGTATTCCGTGAGACACATATACTACATTTCCTCTATCACCACTTGAGGAAGAAATTATTCACTGCTTGTACTCAGCTTGTCTTCCTTCTTCTTTCCTTTATCACCATTCGTTCTTTGACACGGGTCTGTGCTAGATTTTTGATTTTCCACCTCATCTACCCATGATAATTTCTTGTCCTTCTTTTCTTCTTTGATCTTATATACCCATCTCATCTTCTTCTCTTTAGGAGCTATTTGAGTCTTGGCAGTTTTTGTATGATTCTTAGGAATCATTTTCATGGTAGAAGCTTTATTTTCTTGCCATTTGAAGGTATGAAGTCTACTGCTGTGTTTAGGTTGTTCATTTTGACAAAATTCTTTGAATAATGCCCAAATTCATGACATGTATAACACATTACATGATTTATCCTTTTATCTAAATGTGAATGATCATTGCTAAACTATCTTAAGGATTTTTCTAAGAAATACCTAGTAATGTGTCCTCTTTCATGATAATTGAAACACATCCTATTCTTCTCAAAATCAGATCTGCTATCCCTCCATGGATGTTCTTTGTATTCCTTGTGTCTTTTACATTCCATGGCTTTGTGACTAAGACCATAACATGAATAACAATATCCATTAAATTTTATTTCATACTTGGATGCGTTGGGTTGTCTGATTAACTTGGATCGTCCAATGTTAGTCACCTTGGTCTGGCTTCCTTTTTATTACATGCTAGAGCTAGACTTTTAATCCTCCTTATTCTCTCGAGAATTTTTGACGATAATTTTTTTCATGAATTGGCTTCCAACTCCCTCTATCTTGCTTGTTTCATTTCTTCTCTAAGAGTATTCATATCAACATTTAGTCTATCACATTCCTCACTCTTAGCATGAATTGATGTCTTAAGTTACTCATGCTCTAATACACCATTCTGCATTTATTCCATTTCTATCTTTAGATTCTTCAATTCAGCTTCAAGCTTCTGACAGGAATATTATTTATCATTATTGATCTTCACATTTTTTACTTTTCTGATCTATATCTTTTTCAAATGTCTTCATGGACAAGCTGATTTTGTCACATTCTTCAATTTTGTCCCTGAGAGATTTGGAGATCATATTGACTTGTTCTTCAAGTTCCTCAATCTTTTCTTCATGTTCTTTCTCCATTTGGATCATCATTGCTTCATGATGTCTGATTTTATCTTCTTGTTCCATCACATATGTTTTCATATTGGTAATCTCTTCTTCCTTGAGCTTGAGAGAGTTCATCATTTTTTCTGATTGAGAATCATCTTCATGCATTATTGAGCATCCTTTTGTTCTTGTTTTCTCAACTTATTTTCAAGGAGAGTGATGTGCTTCTCATAGGAACTGATGTAGGATTTCAATTTATTATTATTCTTCCTTTATTTTTCTAAATCCTCTAGAACACATTCTAACTCAGCTTCTAGATTAAATCCTACTTCTTCATCATCTGAAACACATCTAGAGATGCTACAACTTTCCATTTCCATCATCAAAATTTCTTTGTGTGCTTCATCCTGATAATTTATGTAATTATATTTTTCCATGCTTATCTTTCTCTAGGATCAAATCCAAGATGTTAAGCTTTACATAGGAGAACCACCACTCTGATACCAATTGTTATAGATTTCATGCACTGAGAAGGGGGTTGAATCAACGCTGATTAAAACTTAAAATCTATTTCATTTTTCTTTGCTATATCAATTGATGTTAACTATCATTGATTGTTATAAGCATGCAATATTAATCATGAGACTATAAGAATGAGAAGCATACACATACATTCACATAAGGAGACCAGATATAATTGTTAGTGCAAAATCACAGCACCCCTGGACGCACATCAGGCTTCTAGGTTGATGTTCAGGCATCCAGTGTGATTGCACAACATGGAAACCTCTCTCCAAGCGTGGGACTTGTGAAACCGAGAGAGGAATCTCCAGAGAAGGCTGGTTCCTGCTCCTAAACTACCTGCCACAAGCTATTCCAGTGCAGGCAAGCTAATCTAATCCTAATCTAACCATGCCAAGGAGACAGAGAGAGAGAGAGAGGGAAAACAGCAAAAGCCTACACTAAAACGGTGATACACCAGAGAAGGAGAATGTTGAACATCTATCAAAACTGCCATGGGACAAAGAGAGGTGAGCAATGGGAAGGATGGACAGATGCATCACAGGCCCAAGGATAGATTTCACACAGAAAGTGTCCCAAAACTCCATGAACACAGCTCCAGATCTGCAGTGAACGTTCAAACATGCACAGATACCTGCAATGAAGAGAGGCAAGAAGAAAACAAGCAAAAATGAGAAAGGATGGACAGATGCATCACAAAACACGTTTTGTTGCTTCAGAAGTTTGCACAGAACATCATTCCATTAGTAAAAGGCAAAAAACGCCATTACAGAGTAGGGAGGAGGTTCGAACTCCATTTTCAACCCTAGAGAAGAAAAGAAGGGAGGGCAGAGCAGAAAGAATGAACAACCTTTTGGAAAGAAGCCCCTCCTTACAATTTATAGGAAGAATGAGAGAGAAAAGAGAGAGGAATTCGAAATCTGCCCCAACCACCTCCAGACTGCATTTAAAACATATCATAATGGTGGTAGGTGAGAACCCCAGCGAACCCAAAAGTGGCGAACTGTATTTTTAATTTTTAAGAATTTGTTCTCACCCAATTAAAGATATCCAGTCGTAGTTGGATAGAGGACCTCGTAAGCTTTCCAAAAAGTCCAACCTTGCATGAATCTGAGCTCCCAGTCAAAAGTTATGGCCATCTGAATATCTCGCACTGAGGTCTCGCTTCTGTCAGCGCTCAAAATGTTGCACCTCCTGAAGGTGCGCCATAGGCGCATCCGTGTGTGTGTCGACATCCCTTTATGTGCGCCAAGGGTGCAAATTTTCCATTGTCGACACTCTGTGTCGTGCGCCACTTCTGTGCGCCTTGGGCGCACCGTTTTCCCGTGTCGGCTTGATCATGTTTGTGCACCATTTCATGCGCCAAGGGCGCAACTTTTCTCTCGTGTGTCGGCGATCTGTGTTGTGCGCCATTTCACGTGCGCCAAGGGCGCAAATTTTCCCATGTCCATAGTCTGTGTTGTGTGCCATTTACAGTGCGCTAAGGTGCAACTTTTCTGTGTCGACAATCATGTGTTGTGCGCCATTTCTGTGCGCCAAGGGCGTAACTTTTCCTATGTCGGCTGATCATGTTGTGCGCCATTTCGTGTGCCAAGGCGCGCAACTTTTCTGTGTCGGCGATCTGTGTTGTGCGCCATTTCTGTGCGCCAAGGGCGCAACTTTTCTGTGTCGGCGATCATGTTGTGCGCCATTTTCGCGCGCCAAGGGCGCAACTTTTCTGTGTCGGCTGATGCCTGTCGATGATGTGTTGTGCGCCATTTACATGCGCCAAGGGCGCAACTTTTCCAAAGTCGATATCCATATTGTTGTGCGCCATTTACGTGTGCCAAGGGCGATGAATGCCAAGGATCTGAGCTTCTTTTATTTCTCCATTCTTCTTCTTGTCTATATCTACCCGGGGGGAAGATATATACAACAATTTGGCGACTCAACGGGGTCACCTGCCTGCTAGGTAGAAGATCAGTGGCCTTTTAGCAATCCATTGGGCATGGAGTCATAAGCAAGCCTGAAAACTGATCTGAACTTTGAAAACTTCCCTTCTGAGCCACTTGGAACCCATTGAACTTGGAGTTGTCCTCACCAAAATGCCACTGAAATGAATTGTGCCAGAGCAAAACCAGCAACACCAAAAACTATGTACAAAACTGAAAATCATACATGCTCCAAAATGGAACATGCAGAGTGTGCATAAGCACTTCTTCTGCTGAAAGCAAACCTACCTACTCTACTCTAACTGGAAGCAAAGGCAAGCTAAACAAACCCTACAACTGGTTGTGCAAAATAGCTTCCTTTCTTCAAAATTGGCAGCCATGCAATTGATTTGGCACTGATCATGGCTGTTTGGATGGATGGAAAATCAACAAGAAGTTGGTCTTCTATCCAAATCATCAAGGTATCAACTGAAAAATCCAATACCTCTTTTAGTTGCTCTGCATTTGGATTGAAGAGGTATGACAACTGATCCTTGGTACTTTGTAGCTCACCCTCATGCTCAGAAGCAAGCATGACTGGTTGTGGCTTCTCCTTTGGCTCCAATGAAGCCAAATACCTGATTGGGCAAGGTCTGATCCGTTTGATATGCCCATAGCTCTGATTTTCAACTCCAAGAATGGAGTCTTCTTGTAGACCTCCTTGAATGGATGGCGTGGAAGAAATGGTGAAATTCTTCTGTCCTTTCTCTTCCTCCAATGAAGAACAGGGAAGATTAGAATCTTCCAATTTTGATTCCAAAGAGCTGCTGTAAGATGCAGGCTGCTGCAAATGAAAGCTCTCCTTCATGACAGCAGATTCTTGTGTTTGGAATGTGGATGATGAAAGAGAGAATGGTGAAAACTCAACCGGTTCTTCTCCATCAAAACAGTCCTCCAAATCTGACAGGTAAACTGCCTCATTGCTGTCCTGTTGCTCGTGTTCAACTTCCTCCATGGTGTCCTCTTGATCTGCAACTTGACCACCATGGTTTCCTTCACTCTCTAATATTGAGTTTGAGAGATCAAACTCCTCTTCAGTACTAGAACTTGGGAGAGGTGAAGTAGAAAGAAGAACTGAAGGTTCTCCTGTAGCCTGCTTTGTGCTCAAAGCCCTTGGATTTGCACTTTTCTCCTCCACAACTAGGATGTGCTCCTCTTCTTTTGCCTTTGGAGCAGCTTCTCCCTCCTCTATTACTCGAAGGCAATCTTGCTCTTGATATAACTCTTCCTCCAGCATGAAGTTTTTTAAGTCAAACTCTTCAATCTGCTGCTCTAGAGGACAAGTTGGGGCTGCAAGATCTTCTTCAGAGCTTTCTTCCTTTTGCTCTTCTTCTGCTGCCACAAAATCAGTTTTAACCACCGTTTGTTCAACCTTAGCCTCTTCTGTAGGCTTTACCAACGCAAAGGGATCTTTTCAATTCCAAATTTAAGAGCCAAACTTACTAAGCTCTTAATCATTTCTTCTTTTCCCCTCTTCCTCTTGCTTGTCCTTGATGACTGATTTTTCAATTTCTTCTTCCCCACATGGAATTGGGAATGCAAAGGAGGAATGGGTTGAAACTCAACCGATTTTACAATTTTTGTGGTGGTGGAGGCAGTGAAACCTCTTGTTTCTTTGGAGGAGGGGGTATTTTTGTTAGCTCTTGTGGAGGGGATGACTGTTTGGAAGGGAAAAGGAAAGAAGAATCGAGATGGGGTGGAAGACTAGGGGATGGAGGGATGGATTCAACACATGGGACAGCAGATGGGGAGTTTAAATGAGATGGTGCTGCTTGAGTAATGGAAAGAGAAAAACCAGATGATGGTGTAGAACTTACCCATTGACAAGGTTGTTCAACAACAAGTCTGATAGGCCTCTCTCTCTTCAATCCATTGTGCAAGTTGGGGCAGCATCTTTATCATGAAGTCCAGCTTCTCCTGAGGGCTGTAGTGCCTTGGAAAAGGTCCCACCCATGGACAGGGTGCTCCATAACCGATTCCAAAAGCTTTCATTTGTGCTTGAGCCCTGGACTGCACTATGTTTACCTCCATCTTTTGATTTTCTCCAGCAGACCAGCATCTTGCATCGATTGTCTTCATTATATGCATACTCTTGCTCTTGGAAAGCTCCATAGCCAAACCGACTTTGCACTTTGCTCATATGAATATGCATGCTTTGATCTGGAGGATTTGTAAAACTGTTGGAGGTGGAATATCTTTGCTTGTTGTTGATATGAAATCCATGATGGAAATGAAGTCATGATTGCACAACCTCATGGAATGGGAAAGAATGAAAGAGATGGAAAGAAGGATGAATGGAAAATGAATGAAAATGAATGGAAAGGAAGGTCTCGTGACTTCGAGAGATGGGTTGTTGACCGATGGAGTCGCCGAGATGTGTTTGCAAGTGCCTCCAAAGGCTGAAATCTTCACGGGAACACATCAACTCGCAAAAGATGAAGTGAAAGACCTCGAAGGTCCCACCGGCGTGCAGAAGCTGTTAGTGCAAAATCACACACCCCACGGACGCACATCGAGCTTCTAGGTTGATGTTCGGGCATCCAAAGTGTGATTGCACAACATGGAAACATCTCTCCAAGCGTGGGACTTGTGAAACCGAGAGAGGAATCTCCGAGAGAAGGGCTGGTTCCTGCTCCTAAACTACCTGCCACAAGCTATTCCAGTGCAGGCAAGCTAATCTAATCCTAATCTAACCATGCCAAGGAGACAGAGAGAGAGAGAGAGGGAAAAACAGCAAAAGCCTACACTAAAACGGTGATACACCAGAGAAGGAGAATGTTGAACATCTATCAAAACTACCATGGGACAAAGAGAGGTGAGCAATGGGAAGGATGGACAGATGCATCACAGGCCCAAGGATAGATTTCACACAGAAAGTGTCCCAAAACTCCATGAACACAGCTCCAGATCTGCAGTGAACGTTCAAACATGCACAGATACCTGCAATGAAGAGAGGCAAGAAGAAAACAAGCAAAAACGAGAAAGGATGGACAGATGCATCACAAAACACGTTTTGTTGCTTCAGAAGTTTGCACAGAACATCATTCCATTAGTAAAAGGCAAAAAACGCCATTACAGAGTAGGGAGGAGGTTCGAACTCCATTTTCAACCCTAGAGAAGAAAAGAAGGGAGGGCAGAGCAGAAAGAATGAACAACCTTTTGGAAAGAAGCCCCTCCTTACAATTTATAGGAAGAATGAGAGAGAAAAGAGAGAGGAATTCGAAATCTGCCCCAACCACCTCCAGACTGCATTTAAAACATATCATAATGGTGGTAGGTGAGAACCCCAGCAAACCCAAAAGTGGCGAACTGTATTTTTAATTTTTAAGAATTTGTTCTCACCCAATTAAAGATATCTAGTCGTAGTTGGATAGAGGACCTCGTAAGCTTTCCAAAAATTCCAACCTTGCATGAATCCGAGCTCCCAGTCAAAAGTTATGGCCATCTGAATATCTGCACCAGGGTCTGCTTCCTGTCAGCGCTCAAAATGTTGCACCTCCTGAAGGTGCGCCATAGGCGCATCCGTGTGTGTGTCGACATCCCTTTATGTGCGCCAAGGGTGCAAATTTTCCATTGTCGACACTCTGTGTCGTGCGCCACTTCTGTGCGCCTTGGGCGCACCGTTTTCCCGTGTCGACAGTCTGTGTTGTGCACCATTTCTGTGCGCCAAGGGCGCAACTTTTCCAGTGTCGGCGATCCAGTGTTGTGTGCCATTTCAGGCGCCAAGGGCGCAAATTTTCTATGTCAGCCGATCATGTTGTGTGCCATTTCGTGTGCCAGGCGTAACTTTTCTGTGTCGTCGATAGTGCTGTGTTGTGCGCCATTTCAGCGCCAAGGGCGTAACTTTTCCTATGTCGATAGTCATGTTGTGCGCCATTTCAGTGTGCTAAGGCGCAACTTTTCTGTGTCGGCTTGATCATGTTGTGCGCCATTTCATGTGCCAAGGCGTAACTTTTCCCTGTGTCGGCGATGCGTGTTGTGCGCCATTTACGTGCGCCAAGGCGTGCAACTTTTCTATGTCGGCGATGCTGTGTCGACGATGCATGTTGTGCGCCATTTACGTGCGCGGGCGCAACTTTTCCCGGTGTCGATAGTCGTGCGTGCGCCATTTCTATGTGCCTTGGCGATGAATGCCAAGGATCTGAGCTTCTTTTATTTCTCCATTCTTCTTCTTGTCTATATATTGCCCTGGGGAAGATATATACAACAATTTGGCGACTCAATGGGATCACCTGCCTGCTAGGTAGAAGATCAGTGGCCTTTTAGCAATCCATTGGGCATGGAGTCATAAGCAAGCCTGAAAACTGATCTGAACTTTGAAAACTTCCCTTCTGAGCCACTTGGAACCCATTGAACTTGGAGTTGTCCTCACCAAAATGCCACTGAAATGAACTGTGCCAAAGCAAAACCAGCAACACCAAAAACTATGTACAAAACTGAAAATCATACATGCTCCAAATGGAACATGCAGAGTGTGCATAAGCACTTCTTCTGCTGAAAGCAAAACCTACCTACTCTACTCTAACTGGAAGCAAAGGCAAGCTAAACAAACCCTGCAACTGGTTGTGCAAAATAGCTTCCTTTCTTCAAAATTGGCAGCCATGCAATTGATTTGGCACTGATCATGGCTGTTTGGATGGATGGAAAATCAACAAGAAGTTGGTCTTCTATCCAAATCATCAAGGTATCAACTGAAAAATCCAATACCTCTTTTAGTTGCTCTGCATTTGGATTGAAGAGGTATGACAACTGATCCTTGGTACTTTGTAGCTCACCCTCATGCTCGAAGCAAGCATGACTTGTGGCTTCTCCTTTGGCTCCAATGAAGCCAAATACGATTGGGCAAGGTCTGATCCGTTTGATATGCCCATAGCTCTGATTTTCAACTCCAAGAATGGAGTCTTCTTGTAGACCTCCTTGAATGGATGGCGTGGAAGAAATGGTGAAATTCTTCTGTCCTTTCTCTTCCTCCAATGAAGAACAGGGAAGATTAGAATCTTCCAATTTTGATTCCAAAGAGCTGCTGTAAGATGCAGGCTGCTGCAAATGAAAGCTCTCCTTCATGACAGCAGATTCTTGTGTTTGGAATGTGGATGATGAAAGAGAGAATGGTGAAAACTCAACCGGTTCTTCTCCATCAAAACAGTCCTCCAAATCTGACAGGTAAACTGCCTCATTGCTGTCCTGCTGCTCGTGTTCAACTTCCTCCATGGTGTCCTCTTGATCTGCAACTTGACCACCATGGTTTCCTTCACTCTCCAATATTGAGTTTGAGAGATCAAACTCCTCTTCAGTACTAGAACTCGGGAGAGGTGAAGTAGAAAGAAGAACTGAAGGTTCTCCTGTAGCCTGCTTTGTGCTCAAAGCCCTTGGATTTGCACTTTTCTCCTCCACAACTAGGATGTGCTCCTCTTCTTTTGCCTTTGGAGCAGCTTCTCCCTCCTCTATTACTCGAAGGCAATCTTGCTCTTGATATAACTCTTCCTCCAGCATGAAGTTTTTTAAGTCAAACTCTTCAATCTGCTGCTCTAGAGGACAAGTTGGGGCTGCAAGATCTTCTTCGAGCTTTCTTCCTTTTGCTCTTCTTCTGCTGCCACAAAATCAGTTTTAACCACCGTTTGTTCAACCTTAGCCTCTTACTCGTAGGGCTTTACCAAAGAAAGGGATCTTTTCAATTCCAAATTTAAGAGCCAAACTTACTAAGCTCTTAATCATTTCTTCTTTTCCTGGCTCTTCCTCTTGCTGTCCTTGATGACTGATTTTTTCAATTTCTTCTTCCCCACATGGAATTGGGAATGCAAAAGGAGGAATGGGTTGAAACTCAACCGATTTTACAATTTTTTGTGGTGGTGGAGGCAGTGAAACCTCTTGTTTCTTTGGAGGAGGGGGTATTTCTGTTAGCTCTTGTGGAGGGGATGACTGTTTGGAAGGGAAAAGGAAAGAAGAATCGAGATGGGGTGGAAGACTAGGGGATGGAGGGATGGATTCAACACATGGGACAGCAGATGGGGAGTTTAAATGAGATGGTGCTGCTTGAGTAATGGAAAGAGAAAAAAAGGCATGATGATGGTGTAGAACTTACCCATTGACAAGGTTGTTCAATAACAAGTCTCATACAGGCCTCTATCTCTCTCTTCAATCCACTTGTGCAAGTTGGGGCAGCATCTTTATCATGAAGTCCAGCTTTCTCCCGAGGGCAGTAGTAATGCCTTGGAAAAGGTCCCACCCATGGACAAGGTGCTCCATAACCGATTCCAAAAGCTTTCATCTGTGCCTGAGCCCTGGACTGCACTATGTTTACCTCCATCTTTTGGATTTTCTCCAACAGACCAGCATCTTGCATCTGATTGTCTTCATTATATGCATACTCTTGCTCTTGGAAAGCTCCATAGCCAAACTGACTTTGGCACTGCTGTTCATATGAATATGCATGCTGATCTGGAGGATTTGTAAAACCTGTTGGAGGTGGAATATACTGCTTGTTGTTGATATGAAATCCATGATGGAAATGAAGTCATGATTGCACAACCTCATGGAATGGGAAAGAATGAAAGAGATGGAAAGAAGGATGAATGGAAAATGAATGAAAATGAATGGAAAGGAAGGTCTGCAACTTCAGAGATGGGTTGTTGACCAGATGGAGTCGCCAGATGTGTTTGCAAGTGCCTCCAAAGGCTGAAATCTTCACAGGAACACATCAACCTGCAAAAGATGAAGTGAAAGACCTCCAAGGTCCCACCGGGCGTGCCAAAACTGTTAGTGCAAAATCACAGCACCCCTGGACGCACATCAGGCTTCTAGGTTGATGTTCAGGCATCCAGTGTGATTGCACAACATGGAAACCTCTCTCCAAGCGTGGGACTTGTGAAACCGAGAGAGGAATCTCCGAGAGAAGGTGGTTCCTGCTCCTAAACTACCCGCCACAAGCTATTCCAGGTGCGAGCAAGCTAATCTAATCCTAATCTAACCATGCCAAGGAGACAGAGAGAGAGAGAGAGAAGGGAAAAACAGCAAAAGCCTACACTAAAACGGTGATACACCAGAGAAGGAGAATGTTGAACATCTATCAAAACTGCCATGGGACAAAGAGAGGTGAGCAATGGGAAGGATGGACAGATGCATCACAGGCCCAAGGATAGATTTCACACAGAAAGTGTCCCAAAACTCCATGAACACAGCTCCAGATCTGCAGTGAACGTTCAAACATGCACAGATACCTGCAATGAAGAGAGGCAAGAAGAAAACAAGCAAAAATGAGAAAGGATGGACAGATGCATCACAAAACACGTTTTGTTGCTTCAGAAGTTTGCACAGAACATCATTCCATTAGTAAAAGGCAAAAAACGCCATTACAGAGTAGGGAGGAGGTTCGAACTCCATTTTCAACCCTAGAGAAGAAAAGAAGGGAGGGCAGAGCAGAAAGAATGAACAACCTTTTGGAAAGAAGCCCCTCCTTACAATTTATAGGAAGAATGAGAGAGAAAAGAGAGAGGAATTCGAAATCTGCCCCAACCACCTCCAGAGATCGCATTTAAAACATATCATAATGGTGGTAGGTGAGAACCCAAAGAAACCCAAAAGTGGCGAACTGTATTTTTCATTTTTAAGAATTTGTTCTCACCCAATTAAAGATATCTAGTCGTAGTTGGATAGAGGACCTCGTAAGCTTTCCAAAAGTCCAACCTTGCATGAATCCGAGCTCCCAGTCAAAAGTTATGGCCATCTGAATATCTCGCACTGAGTCACCGCTTCTGTCAGCGCTCAAAATGTTGCACCTCAAGGTGCGCCATAGGCGCATCCGTGTGTGTGTCGACATCCCTTTATGTGCGCCAAGGGTGCAAATTTTCCATTGTCGACACTCGTGTCGTGTGCCGCTTCGTGCGCCTGGGCGCACTGCTTTCCCGTGTCGATGGGCCTGTGTTGTGCACCATTTAGCGCGCGCAAGGGCGCAACTTTCTCTGTGTCGGCGATCTGCGTTGTGCACCATTTCAGTGCGCCAAGGGCGCAACTTTTCTGTCGGCGATGCATGTTGCGCCATTTCGCGTTTGCGGGCGCAACTTTTCCCGTGTCGGCGATCATGTTGTGCGCCATTTCTGTGCGCCAAGGGCGTAACTTTTCCTATGTCGACAGTCTGTGTTGTGCGCCATTTCTGTGCGCCAAGGGCGCAACTTTTCCTGTGTCGACAGTCTGTGTTGTGCGCCATTTCTGTGCGCCAAGGGCGCAACTTTTCCTGTGTCGACAGTCTGTGTTGTGCGCCATTTCTGTGCGCCAAGGGCGCAACTTTTCTGTGTCGGCTGATCATGTTGTGCGCCATTTACGTGCCAAGGGCGCAACTTTTCCAAAGTCGTCGGCGATCTGTGTTGTGCGCCATTTCTGTGTGCCAAGGGCGATGAATGTCAAGGATCTGAGCTTCTTTTATTTCTCCATTCTTCTTCTTGTCTATATCTACCCGGGGGGAAGATATATACAACAATAATGTGGGAAACCCTTTCGGGACAAAACCCATCAAATCATTGCTTATATTAAAAAAGCAAGGACTCATAAGAATATAACACATCTTACAAGATTTGTTTAGTGAGACACCAATCCCATAAGGAGCACCAACCCCTTACACCTCTACTGATATTACACACAAAAAAGGACTCAAGTGAATATAACACATCACAAGAGATTTTTAGCAAGGCACTAACCTCAAAAGGAGCACCAACCCCTAATTTAATCATCTACAACTAATATTCTATAGGAACCCACCTACAAGGAGGCTACAACCCCCTAAGAATGCTAAGATAAAACTTATACTTATGTTCATACAAATTTGATCATCTAGATTCCATGTTACACATACAATAGATTATGATCACCTTGTTGTTTGACACTTTTACAATCACTCTTCATAGTTAGATGTGCAATATTTTATTTACCTCTTTTATGGTCTCTCCAACGTATCATATTTTCTTATTTTCTCTGCTCATTTGTTCTTCATCTAATAGTTCTGTCTCTTTTTGCACACAACTCTTCTATTTCTCTTTGCACTAGATCCTTATTCTTCTTATGTGTCTCCTTTCTTCTCCTATATAATAAATATATCCTCAGCTCCTCCTTGCTCTTCTCTTTAGAAAATACGTGTCATGCAACTACCTCTTCTTTCTTTGGCTTGACTGCACTTCTCTCTCTTTTCAGATCTTCAAATATTCATTTCTTCATCTCATGAGAGTGATTTTTCGCATCTATCAATTTGTAATGCATCTGATCAAACTTTCATACTTCTGCTCTCATCTCTACATTACTCCTTCCACCTCTCTCTTCCTCTTTTTCTCCTTCAACTTGAATGCATCATTTTTCTCTTGAGGCTCTTCTCTCTTGTCGCTCCTTCAGTTATATTTTCTTTTTTCAACCTTGAGCAAAAATTAGCAATGGCATCGAATTTCCTCTATATAGCCAATCGAACCATTCACACTTCATTTTGCGTGTCGTGCAATCTCTAATTCCTCGTCACCCAAAAATAAGGTGCATTAAATGTATTTCGCTCAATCCATATTTTTTCCTTACTATGTTTGGCTTGATTTCTCCTTTTTCTATGCATCTGCCATAAATTATTTATGATCGACTCCTAAAAATAGATTTATTGTATTTTTAGGATTTCCTCATGATCTGGAATAAACGAGATCCTTTCTTCTCCAATATTTTATTTCACCTTGGAATCAAGAGTTTGTATTGAAAATATAACTGGACTTCATCAATTCAAAGAACATTAAATGCTGGCAGCTGAAATAGTAGATTTCATCACTTAACGTGGAGTTGTAGCCTCAATCTTCAGACAATCAAATCACCATTGATTTACATGCAAACTCTTACTTCTTTCAATTTAAACTCTATTTGATTGTCCTTGATTCATCTTTAGTTCATATTTTCTCGATATATGGCTTCTATTTACTTCTTGTAACTTTTCCCTTATATTACGAATCTTTTCTTTGTTCTGCGACATTTCTCCTTCTTTGAGGCTTTTCGATTAACCGCGGTTCTTCGATGCTTCTCGTGGCTTTTGCAATGTCTCACGACTATACTCCTTGTCTTTCACCTTTCTATAGCTTGTTCCATGTACGTGGCTCTTGCTTCCTTCCAGCATATTTTTTCACATTCATGGCTCCATCCTTCCATTTTTGACTTCTATGTTTCTCCGTGGCTATTTTCGAACTTAGTGGATTTTCTAGTTCTTGACAGATTTTCTACTTGTTTGTGGCTTTTCCTTTACCTCCATGTTGATTTTGACTTACTTACTCCATGGCTTATCCTTTTCCTATCCTTGCTTTCATTCATGACTCTTCCCTCACACCCATGGTTTTACCTTTCTCTCATACAACTTGTTAAGTCTTACGCGACTTTATTCTTATCTGCTTTCCTTTCCATAGATTTCCAAGCTTCCGAGGCTTTCTTCATTCCTTAGTTTCGTTGGCGGATTTTCCTTCATCTTCACGGTTCTTCTTTTGCATTCTCGACTTCACTTTTCTTACTCATGGATTGACCTTTGACTCAATCAAGCTTTGTGACTTCATCTTTTTATGCACGAAACCACTTACCTTCCATGTCCTCTTCCAACATTCAACGAATTTGTGTAGATTTCAAGCAGCTACTCCAAGTCTTCGGTGGATATCTCTAGAATTTGGAAGATATCTCCTCATGTTCATGGTGTGCACAAATATTGACCAAGTACCTTAGCACTTATCCTTAGTCATCTTGAGCCTTTGTGAGCTGACACTACCAATTAACCTTCATCTTTTCAACTTGCCCACTTTACCAATTCACTTTTTTTTCCATCAATGTAGCTTGACATCAATGAAAACACATATGACACATAACAAAGGTACAACATGGAATACATGTGAAAATATGGGGAGCATTACTATGGTACGAGTGGAAGGAACAAAGCCATAGAAAATTGCATTTCCGCTTAGGATGGAATTTGAGAATGCACTTCTGGTTGGTTGTTGTTGTGGGTGTCTATACGAGGTGTGAGGGGGCATACCTAATGTGCCGGGTCCAATGAGAAGATCTCTGGGGCTACGAACACCCATGTAAATAGGAGGGGTTGATGTCATAAAAGGCACATAACCTATATTTTGAGTGTGGTAAGGGATATTTCCTTTCTTAAAAAAGGTGAAATATGAGACGAATGGGCAAGTTCTAAATCGCTTAAATTTATCTACCAATATAGAAATTACATCACCCAAAGATGGTGTTGTATTTTTTTTAGGCATATTTTATGCCTTGTTAGGAGGTAGAGGTACCTAATTTATCACTATAAATTTTTCTCTTGGAGGCCACCCCTTGTTGGGTATATTTTTCATTGCGGGGGAGGGGTAGTAGTATTGTTTTTAAGTAAAGCATCAACATACTCTTGCATCCTTTCCAAGGAATGGTCTATATAATTGAAACGATCTTGAATTTGGATGAAGTGTGCCATGAGTTCATCATGAGAAGAGAGGTAAGAAGTGAAGGGATTAGACTGCACACTAACCTGGGGCCTAGACAAGATCAAAGGATAGAATCCTTGTCCTCCAGTGAATGCCATATCATTTGAATTGGATAACTCAAGCTGGTCAATCTCCTCAATCCTGGTAGATGAATTGCTTATGGAAGCTTGCGGAAGAGAAATGTGAGGTGAAGGCAAGTTGGGAGAGTAATTTTCATCCCAACCTAATAATGAGGTTGACTGTGGTATGCCAAATTGGTAGTAATAAGCTTCAATACCTAAAATAGGTTTTCTGTAATCTTGACGCGACATATTTGGGGGGTATATAAATACCCAAATAATAATGGGAGAGGATAAGAATGGATGAAAGAAATGAATGAAAGAGGAAACAAGAAAGAACTATTCTTTAATATTGGGTTCACCAATTTGTATGATTAAAAATCAACATGTGACCTTTAGGTGCACTCAACCTCTCGAGGTTGTGATGGGACAACTAATGTGGAATGAGTGTATGTCTATATGTAGTAGAAAAAATAAAATGTAGGTAAACAGGGATATCGAGCAACCTAATGTCCTCTATAGGCACCAAAGGTATATGGTCATCAAGGGAAATAAAGGCTTCTCTAACCTAAAGAAGTGTAATGATATGGTCAAGAATGATACACACACGTAAAATTATGTTAATGTCTGTGTGTGAAAATATATCAACTCAACTTACGGAATGCGTGGAAATTTTCTTGCGAGTGCCTCATAAAATTTTCCAGATCTAAACTCGATTGGTTGGGGCAGTCCGAACTCATAAGCTTTTTCACTTCAACGTTCAGTATGAGATAATATTAGGTGGTAGTGGTGATGTTTATAAAACTAGCATACGTAATCCTATGTCAATGTCTGTGAGTAGTTTGGGCCCGTTCGGTTGGGGACCCTAGGATCACAACCGTATGTTCTTGGTTGTTGTGGTCCTTGAATGGTCATGTGTGCATTTGTGTAATTTAATCTATGAAAGTAAATTATAGGCCAATCTAATTAAAATAAAGCTAACTATGTTTTTGTTTTTTTTCAATATAGAAGAAATAAAGCAATAAACACTAATCTTTTTAATTTTCTCGAGCTTTTTGGAATTAACATAGGAAACAAAGAAATGAAGAAATGAATTGCCTCTAATTCTAATTAACAAATCCTATACAAATAAATAGTCAAACTATTTATCTGTGTAATAGTATATTTAATCTACCCTAACTAATTCAAAGTTTTTCCAATTTGTAATTTTGGAATTATAAATCCTCTTCCTACCTAAGAGATATGAGAAGAATTAAAGCTTCTGAGAAGATTTTATTCCCTATAACTTCCCAGACAGAATATGAGAATATTTAATAGAGACCACAATTTAGAAAAGGTTGCGATTGTCTATAGTGATATAGGAAGCCTTCCTCCGAGATATTCTTCCCTTACAAATCCATTGGGATAGGCAGGGAATGATCTATCACCGAATATTCTATAGAAGAAATGAAATATTTTGAAAATGATCTTTCTATTTATAATTATTGAAATGGAAATGAATTTTTCTACTCTAGTAAATAAGCATGCATACATATTTAGAGATAAAGAAATGAATAAATGAAGAAACTCAATAACAACCCAACTCGAAATTGTAGAAAACGAGGCAATGCCGATTGTGATATCACTTTGTGTCCCCTCAGTTATATTGTCCAATCTTCTATCTCAACATGAGTCTAGGGAACTAGGAATGTAGAGGAATCCAAGAAGAGGGCATTGGAGTGATGGTTTCTTGCAAAAGTAGTCTAGTAGCAATGCAGGTAGAGGAAGAACAACGCAAGAGAATAGTGCTTGGTTATGTAGTCTCTAGCAATATTTTAGCAGCATGACAATGCAATTCACAATAAAAATCTCTGGCCATTTGCTTCAGAAGAAGCATTGGTTTTATAGAACATAGGCTGGGAAATGGTCTAAGCCATTTGACAGAAATGGGATGCCACATCACAACAAGGAGGGGTAGTTTAACTCTCAATCAAAAATTAGAAGAGGAAGAGGAAGTTGGTACATATCCATCAAGCCTATAAACAACCAATTTGACCAAGAAACATGTGCTAAAATCACATTTGAAGATGTGGACACATGTTCAAAACACGCCAAAAGAGGTTTTGGAGAAAGCACATGCAACCTCCGCTCCATGTAGAGCGATGGTTACGTAATCACCGGGAAGTTGCGTAACCGCCACGAGGGAGAATGGTGGTTGCCTAACCACCACCTGTAGACCAGCAGCGGTTGCGTAATCGCCATAGAATTTACGTAACTTAAGGAAAAAAGCTAAGGAAAAGTATTATGGAAAGATAACGAAAAATAGGAAAAGAAACGAAATGGCTAAGTAAGGTATTATAAGATACAAATATACACTACAAAGAGGAAAAGGGGCTTAAAAACCTTTGGAAAAGACATGAATCATCATAGGGAACTATTATGCAAATAACTCTCCTAGTTATTTGGATAATTTATATTTTTCATTCTGACTCTGATGTTTCACATTTTAGGTTACGTGTACTCAAGCTTTCTCACTTGGTAAAATTTTCTTGGTTGTAGTTATTTCGTGTGCCTTGTGCACATTACTTCCTTCTTGCTTATGTTCCCCTTATCTCTTTATTATGTTATCCCATTTTCCATTTTCCTTTTCACCTTCCTCCTACACACCCTCTTTCTTTCCTATCCTGTTGCGCACTCCTCGCGTGTAACTCTTTAGAATTGCCTTCCAAATCAGATAAGTACCTCACATGCCTTCACGCTTGCACACCTTACACTTCCTCTTTTTCCTTGTGCTCCTTCTCACACCCCTTCCCTATACTTGTCCCCTACAAGTATTTTCCTATTCCTCATGTGCATACACCTTTGCATGCGCCTTCCTTCTATTTCCCTTTCACGCATCTCGCTTTTGCTTTTGTGCCTTCCGTCTTCTTCGTGCGTGCGGTCAATATGGGACATCATCTATCATACTTGAGTGTGTAACACGCAACCTATAAAAGCACGCCAACTAGCCAATTAATGAAACATGATAGAAATAAAAAATTAGATGAATAGTTGGCTTTTTTCTTCAATCAATCTATGCACACCACATGTCTTACATGCCCGGATAACTCGAAATATTCCAAAATCTGTATCTTCTCTCTACAACTTTGATTAACATGCACTAGGGATTTTTAGAGAGCTATTGACACAAGCTACATGTTGTAATATTAAAATTCAAATGTAGGTAGGATTTGGTAGTCAGAAAATAGGAAACTTCTCTCAACTCATCAATGCACACATCTAATTAACCTCAACCACCATATTTCATTAGATCTTTCCTTATTCCTTCTTCTACATGCCAAACAGACATGGGGAAGTGCATCTTACAACCTTATAGGTGGATTTACAAACATTTATCATTGGATGTTAGTGGTTAAAGAAATAGCAGAGTTTTGATTTGTAATAAGGACCCCTCTATGTTGTCACAAAACCATGCCAAAATGGTGGCCAACATCCCATGGGTCTTAGACCTTGGCATGGTCTCTACAATGTATACTCACCTCCTACAATGAATGTAATTAATTGTGTGTCCTATGAGAAATAAAATCATGTTCTATGGAACTCTTGTCTTCCCTTTCTCATTTTCATTGCATCTCACCTCTTTGTTGCATTTTCTCGGTATGTTGTGTGTCCCCTCTACTTGTAGTCCCCATGTTGATGTGTTGCGTGTGATGAAAGGCTGAGCCCACGTGTTGATATATGTCACACATCATCTTCCCTTTTCTCCCACACCCGCTCTATTTCTTTCACCGCTCGTGGAGAGAGATTGACCATTTCCTTGGCACTATTGCCTTCCTTAGGTTAGGATTTCCTCTTTCTACACATCCTTCTATCCTTGGTCCCTTGGCATTTTTAGTCTAGGATTTTCTTTCTGCATTAGGAGTAGCAATATTGTTAGAGGTAGGTACAGAACTGCCTTCTCCGATATCTATCCTAAGCGTGCAAGCTCCCAAAATTTAGGGATGGTTCCATTGTTGACTCGAGACCAATTGGATATTTCAGATTTGAGACACGGGTGCATGTTTGAATGACCAACAGTTTCTGGCATGCCTAGTGGGACAAGAGTGAAGAGATTTACATCTTCATCTCAGCAAGTTTGATGTGTTTTGCTGAGATCCAGCCTTTGGAGGAATTTTTTCAACACATTTGGTGACTCCACTGATCCAAACACACCCATTTTCTCATTCACAGACTAGTCTCCCATCCTCCTTTCATTCATTTTTCCTTTTTCCATCATTCCACCTTCCTCTTTTTGAAGTTGTGTAATCATGACTTCTTTCCCTTCATGGAATTCTCATTTGCAGTAGTAGAGCTATTTTTCTCCATCCCCACAGTTCCAAATTCCTCCTCCAAATTAGTTTTATGAGCCCTGTCATCCTGAATATGCATATAACCCACTTTTTTCTAACCAAAATGTTTATGAAGAACATGTTTATGTAGATGATGGTAAAAATTCTTGGATGAAGCTGATTTTGAGAGGTTGGTGCAAAAAATAGAGATGGACATGATGCACTCAGAGTCAAGTTCTCCATAAAGGTAGGTAAAGTTGGATACAAGTTCCCTTTCCATGGGTCAACCCTATACCAGGATGGTTTAACACCCAACAAAAGATGAACTTTGTCACTGAGATGCTGCCCCAGATTATAGAGTGGGTGGAAGAAATGGAGGATGAAAAATATAGCACGTGGAAATCTCATCATTAGGGTAACCATGCACTACCATCTTAAAACCCTCCCATTTATCTGTGCTAACTTACATCATCTCACTCACTTTGCGTGTTCCCATCTTCTTGCACACTGCCCCCATTGAGAATTCCCCTCCTCCATCCTCTCACCTTCATTTCTCTTCCATCACCCCTCCCGTGTGCGCTTCCAATCCTCTTGTGTGTGTTCCTTCCATGCCTTCCGCGCCATCCTACCAGCTTTATTCCAAGTCCCCTCTACCTAGTGACCCATAAACGAACAACCCCTTACCAACATGCCTTTCCCAACCAACATCAATATGTTCAAAGACTGTATAATAGTTAAAGAATGGCATGACTCATGCGACTTTGAATGGGAAGAGGAAATCATACGGGTTCCTGTTCCAGAGGGCACCGTTATTGAAGAGACCAAGTTTCTTATAGAGGTAGAACCATACGTGTCCCATCTTTACCCAACTAGACCTCGAAAGCACTCCCCCTCGAAGGATAGTCTACAATAAAATCCCATGTATGACATTAAGCTTCAAAACAATAGGAAAATCACAAGGATCAGACCATGCCCAATCAGATATCTAGATACTCTAGAGCCAAAGATAGAGTTGCTGCCAGTCATGTTCACTACAGAACATGAGGTTGAGATTCAACGTGCCAAAGGTAAAAATAGTGCCTCCCGAATCCAAGTGTAGAACAACTTCAAGAGGTATATATTATGTTTTTGATACTTTGAGGAGGGTGAAACACCATCTGTAAGTCAATTTTTCACTCTTATTTCTGACCATGTTCAATGCCAAATCAATTACATGGTCACAATTTGTGAGGAAGGGAAGCTACTTCTCCCTACCTATTGCAGGTTTTACTTGAGTGCCCTTTGCCTCTAGTTAGAGTAGGCTAGTTTAGGTTTTCTTTCAATAACATAAGTTCTCGCACACACTCGCATGTTCCCTTTGGGACATGTATGATTTTCATCTTTTGTACATAGTGTTGTGCTTTTGTTTAGACACACTTCCTCTTGTGCCTTTCCTTTCTTGTTGCGCACGCATGCCCATTTTTGTTTCTTCTTGGGATGGTAGTTAAATTTTGGTAGAGGTAGTTCCAACAATCTGCAAAACTTTCAAGTCTCACAATCCAAGTCATAATATACTAATGAGAGCATAATTTAAGTTCAAAGTTCAGACAAGTGTTATAAGTGACTTTAGGGATGTTCTTCAAGTTACAAATCAGATCTTAAAGTTTAGCGCTTGACTCCATGCCCAATGGACTTATAAGGCTACTTGGTCTCTTCATCTAGTAGGCAGATGGCCCCGAAAGTCTCCAAAACTATTATCCAAATAACTCTCCTAGTTATTTGGATAAATTATATTTTTCATTCTAACTCTGATGTTTCACATTTCAGTTACACGCACTCAAGCTTGCTCACTTGGCACAATTTTCTTGGCTACAGTTCTTCCATGCACCCCATGTGCATTACTTCCTTCTTACTTCTGTTTGCCTTCTATCTACATTCTGCTATCTCCTTTTCCATTTTCCTTTGCACATTCCTCCTATGTACCCACTTTCTTTCCTATCCTATCATACACTCCTTACGTGCACCTCTCTAGACTTGATTTCTAAATCAGCTGAGTCCCTCACATTCCTTCACGCTTGCTCACCTTGTACTTCCTTTTTTCCCTATACTCCTCATGCCCCTTCCCCATACTTATCCCCTATAAGTATTTTCTTATTCCTCCTTTGCGTGCACCTCCGGGCATGCCTTTCTTCTCGTTTCCATTTCACACACCTAACTTTTACTTATGTGCCTTACACCTTTTCGCACCAATCATTATACCATGTCATCTCTCGGACTTCATTATGTAAAACATAACCTATAAAATCACACCAACAAGGCACCAAATCTTGACAACCAACCAATGAATGCCATGTGGCAGAAATGAAAAATTAGATGAATAGTTGGCCAATGTCTTTAGTCAATCCACATGTGCCACATGTCTTACATGCCTAGACAACTCGACATCTTTCGAAACCGTATCTTCTGCTATAGATCTCTTATCAATGAACACACGGGCTTGTTATAGAGATGTTGACATCAGCTACACGTTGGAATATTAAAATTAAAATGTAGGTGGGATTTGGTAGGTGAAAAATAGGGAAATGTCTCTCAACTCATCAATGCACACATCCAATCGACCTCAACCACTAGATTTCATCGATATTTCCTTCTTCCTTCTTCTACATGCCAAAAAGAGATGGAAAAGTGCATCCGATGACCTTGTAGGAAGATTTGGAGGAATTTTTCATGGGATTTTGGTTTTGAAGATTTGAATCCAAGTTTCCCTCTCTTTCTCCTTCTCTTCTCTCTTTCTTCTTCTATAAATAACAGATTTCTGCTTTGTAAAAAGGATCCCTCTCTATTGTAATGACACCATGCCAAAATGGTGGCTGAATTCCCATGGGTCTCAAACCTTGGCATGGTCTCTACAATGTATTCTCACCTCCTACCATGAATGTAAATGATTATGCGTCCCTTGAGAAATAAAATCATGTTTTGTGGAACTATTTTCTTCCCTTTCTCATTTTCATTACATCTCACCTCTCTGTTTGCATTTTATGGTATGTTTTGTGTCCCCTATGCTTGTAGTTCCCATTTTCATGTGTTGTGTGCACTAGAAGTATGAGCCCATGTGTTGATCTATGGTACGCGTTGTCCACCCTCATCTTCCCGTGCTCACTTTGTTTCCTTCACCACTTGTGGAGAGAGATCGACCCTTTCCCTAGCGTTATCACCTTCTTTAGGTTAGGATTTCTCCTTTCTACACATCCTTCTATCCCTAGTCCCTTGGCATTGTTTAGTCTAGGATTTTCTTTCTTCATTAGGAGTAGCAGTAGCGTTAGAGGTAGGTAGAGGAACCGGCCTTCTCCAGAGATCCATCCTAAGCACGTAAGGTCCCATAACTTGGGAAGGTTCCATTGTTTTCTCAAATGACTCATCTCTTTTGGATCTAAGATGCGGATGTATGTTTGAAATACCCACAAAAACTTTTAACCATTTCCATCAATGTAGCACATGTAAAATTGGGTGTGTACAGAAACCCTTATAGGGAAGAAAACCCATTGAAACAAAGATTTATTATAACATTGATTAAAATTTAGGCTGAGTACCAACCCTATAAGGAGAACCAACCCCTAGATGTATCAACACCAAATAAATCCACCAGATTTATTCTCCACCTTTGGAATGTTTATTTAACAACCGATGATGACACTATGAAGCTCTCTTTTCTTCCTTCTTCTCCAAATCTTCCTTCTTGCCAAATTTCTCAAGAACTTATTTTTCAAGCTGATTATGTCTAATGAATTATCTCTCTAACAGAAACACAATCTCTATAATATCACCACACACACTCTTCCATATTTTTATGGTCACAAAGACCTCCTCCACCTTTTCAATCAACACTATAGCTCATACTTTCTTATACCCTCTCACCACAAAAAATAAGTAAAAAAATGAGCTTATATACATGACTCATGATTCTACTTCATATAGGTCAGACATCATAGGAAAAAAAGTCATAAATGTAACTTTAAAACTGTTATGTTGTGGAGCATGATTTCATTTGTGGAAGTGTTGAATACTATACACTAAAATTAATATTTTCAACAATTATCAAAGGAGATGTGTCCCAAGACAGAGAAAGAGAGAAACCAGATGTCCAAGGTACCTTACTCATTAGCATTTGGAAGTTTGATGTATGTCATGGTGTGCACTAGGCCTGATATTGCCCATGTAGTGGGAGAAATGAGTAGATTTATGAGTGATCCAGGTAAAGATCATTGACAGGTAGTAAATTAGATCCTTTGGTACTTGAGAGGGACCATGGGGATAGTTTTGTGCTACAATAGATTAGACACTACTTTGTGTGGTTATGTAGATTAAGATATGGCTAGAGATGTAGCCGGTAGGAGGAGCACACCAGGTTATATTTACACTTTGTAGGTGGGATAAAAATGAGTTGGATTTCATGACTATAGAAGTTGGTGGATTTTTCAACACGAGGTTGAGTATGTTTTTTCCACGGAGAGGCAAGCAAAGAGATGATTTTGTTACAAAAATTTCTTAAGGAGTTGGTGCATAAGTAGGAGGAAGGGAAGTCAGTATAGTGATAGTCAAAGTTTTATACACCTAGCTAAGAAATATGATATACGAGTTAAGGTACCATTTCATTAGGACATCTTTGAAGGAAGATAAGTTGAAGCCGAAGAAGATTCATACTAGTCGAATCCTATAAACATGATGACTAATGTGGTCACAAGGATAAATTGAAGCTATGTTTAGCTTTGGTTAGTCTTCACAGATGATCATGAAGGGTTTGAAAATATTTATTAGAGGAAAAATAGTCTCCAAGTGGGATATTGTTATATTTTGGATCTTGTTTTCATGTGTGGAAGTGTTGAATATTGTAGACTAAAATTATTGTACACTAAATGTTTTGGCCTCAAAAATGTGTCGATATCTCGGAAATGTGATCATCTCATATTAGAATTATTTTTGACCCATAGGTTTATGGGATGGTTTTGGCCCATGGTTTTGGTACACACGATATTGTAAAATCGCTTAATTAGTTTCCTATTGATGCAAGGAAGACATATCATTGTAGATGTGTGTGAGTTAGAGTGTGAATTCAGGAGAGTTTTTTGAGTGTAGCTCCAAACATATTTGAGTATTGTATTAAGAGAAAGAGGAATATTGTAATAAATTTTTTTAAGCAAGTGACTCTTGGTGGATGTATCCCAAATCAGGTGAACCATGTTAAATACTTTGTCTTTGTATTGTGTTCTTTTATTTTCTTTGCACTTTTATTTCAAATATGTAATATCTTTTTACATATTAGTTTATACTATTACGATTCTCCGAGTGGGTTTGTTTTTCATATTTTATCCATTATATCCTAACAAAAAAATCATAAGGAAATCATAAAAAATACCACATTAGTCACCAATATCATCCACAAACTCAAATCCTCCATTAGGGCACAAGAATCCCTAAAGCACCCAAACTTCCCTCTCACCAAAAAAAAAGATAATGGGCCTACACTTCCTTCACCAAACTTATAAAACCACTTAGACAAGTTATCTAAGTCCACTCCAATCCTCCTCCTTCTCCAACTCAAAACCATCATATCATATTGTAAAGCCACCATTAGGAACACATGTTCTCACTAGGTCTATGACCTACAAAACTAGTCTTCAAAGATTAAGCTCAAACACCATTAAAAACACAATAATCCAACCAAAAAGGTATAAATCTAGTAAATTACCTTAGGTTCATCACTATATGATTTATACACCATCACTCAGTTGGCCGAGAGAACATATGGAACATTTTAGTACCAAAAATAGAGACAATTTCCTAGCGAGAAGAAAATTACAAATATTCTTTAAAATCTATTAAAGGTCGACCAAACACGATAAAAAAATGATGTAACACATAAATGCATTGCAACAGTTAGCCCACACCACTAGTCATAGATTACAAAAACCATAGTCTTCTCGATAGACTCAAAGAATTTGAACAGACTATGAACCATTCAGTTTAGACTCTTAAAAAATAGAAAAGACTTTAGAAAATCTTTGAGGAACTCAAGGTAGACTCTAAAGGATATATTTCATCATTTGGTCAGCACTAGTGGTCCTATACTAATACAAACCAAAAACTTTGGAAAAAATATGAAGCATTCAAACAGACTTTTAATAGACTTTGAAGCATTCTATCTCGAGACACCAAAATAAAAAACAACACTCTAAGACACTTGAGAGTGTCTCTACACCTCATCCTTTTGATCTCCATGTGCAACCAATTGCTACATACTAAATAACCACCATAACATACCTTCCTCCTTCATGAATGTTGACTAGGCCTCACAATCAATTATTTTAAGCGTGGTTACACCATCCATATTGACGTCCTCATGTATTTTCCACACATCCACACCTGTAAGATACTTCAATACACTTCATAAAATCATTTCCACATCATCTTATCACTAAAACACTCATACAATCCATCATACTCACTCAAGACACCTCAAAACATCATTTCATGTTAACATCACATGTCAACAATGAAGGACACTACCAATCAACCTTCATGTCCCTTACCTATTTTGACATCAATGATACTTCAGAAATCAATGACATCATTCAAATTTCACATCAATGATACCTCAATGCTAACATCGTCTTGGGTTTACTCTCCTTCCCCATCATCATCTTAGGTTTTTGTGTCCCATCACATGTTTCATCTTCCCCTTATCCATATTTTGCACTATTTTCATATGCATTTCCTCTAAGTGTCGGAAGGGGTTTTTATAGTATAATTTTTAGGTTACTCCTACCCTTGATCATTTTTCTTAGATATTATTTTTATGTGCACTTTGGGATATTTTGTGGTGTCTTGAAAATTCTTAATAAAATGGACACCCATTAATCCTCTAAGATAACCTCGTACATCCTTCATTACCTCCAATATCTCTCCATGCATATGAAAACTTGATACATTAAGATGAATATTCATTTATAAATGGACATGGAGTGAGTAAACAAAATATAGTTACATTTTGACTTGGGAGGAGTCAAGTGCCTTTTATTATTATCATATTATTTATGTTTCATTTTTTTGTTTTTGGATTTTGGGTGGAAATCTTACTCTTGATGGGTTTATACTTATAGGTGCATATGAGGACTCACCTTGGATTGTGTCTTGTGTTTTTAATCCTCCAACAAAAATGTTTCTCTTATTTCTATGTAGCTTATTTATTTTATATGAGACTAAAATAATTGATATATTTTATTGAATACAAACATCTATATAAATACAAGTGAAAGAGGTTATAGAGGAGGTCGGTTAAAAAAACCAAATGGCATATGAAATTTACATGTCGGGGAGATGAAGTGACCATAATGCAATGTATTATATTTATGCTAAAATTCCCCCTTATTACATTATTTTTATAAATGTACCCCTAAAACAGTTCAAATTTCACCTTACCAAGAGACTTGGTGAGTATATTTATTATATGAGAATCTTTTGGGAAGTATTGGAGTTGGATGTGGTGGTTCAAGACTTGTTCTCAAATGTAATGAAATTTGACCTCAATGTGCTTTGTTCTTTCATGAAAAAATGGATTCTTCACAAGCTTCAACACACCCTAATTATCACAATGAATGATAGGTGGATTTTATTCAAGAATGCCCATATAATCTAGAATGTGACATTACCAAATCAATTTTAACAAAAATCCTCATGTAGCGTGATAGTCTTCCTAAGAGGATGAAAAAGAAAGAGAAAAAAATTCTTTCTAATCCACGAGATAGGTCCAAATCCAAGATGAAAAACATATCTTATAATTGATTTCATATCATCAATAGATCCAACATAGTCCGAGTCAAGTATATCTCAACAAAAAGAACTAATATTTCTTATGATATTATTTACCATAATTGATTGTACCTCATACATATCTCAAAACATTCTTTTCTAGTACCCATTGGAATCTCTTTGGCTCCTACACAAATATGTAAAGATAGATTACAAAAAAACATAGGTATGGTTCAGTATAAGTCAAGTAAATGAGACTCCCAACAAGCTATCTATAGTGAGTGCCATTTACTTGAGGTGAATCCTTAAATCTATAAAGTTGAAAACCTTTTTCCATTAGAGTGGACATAGGTTTACAATCGAACATCCCATAATTTTCTAGGAGTTTCTTCTTATATTTCATCTCGGAGATAAAAATATGACACTTTTCTGTCATATTTCCAAGCCAAGAAAATAGTGAAGCAGCCCCAAATATGTCATGTTGAAGGATTTCTTGATATCATTCTTAAATTATTCAACAAGATTATATGAAATCCCTATTATCACAAGATCATCCGCATACAAAACCAAAATGACAAATATCTTCCTATATTTTTGATATACAAATTTAAAGCAAAGGAGCTAGGAGTGAATCCATGTTTTAATAGGCGATTATCTATTTTAATGTACCATTCCCTAGGTGCTTATTTAAGTCTATAAAAAGAATTAATTAGATGACATTCCTTTTTAATATGTTGTTTGTTGAAAAATATTTATGGCTGGGTTAGGTATACCTCTTCTTCGAGATCACCATTCAAGAAAGCACTTTTTACATCCATTTTTTGAATCTTCCATCCTTTTTGTGTTTTCAATGCACAAATAACTTTGATGGTTTTGATGTTTGGGTGCAAAGGTATCCTCATATTCAATGCATTATTACTAAGCATATCCCTTTGTATATATCCATGCTTTTTACTTATTGATAGATACATATACCTTGTATTTTTTTTTGAAAATCCATTTGCAACCAATGGATTTCTTTCCTCTGAGTGTAGATCAACAAGTTCCCATGTTTGATTCTGAATTAGGGAGTCATATTCTACATCCATGGCCTTCTTCCACTCTAGTTGAATGAGTGCCTCATGAACTTGATAAGGTTTTGTGATGTCAACCACTAAACTCATGAGTGAGATATTTACCTCATTTATTTTTTTGTCTTCTTGTTCGAATCTCGATAAATTATTTGAGAGAGAGAGAGTCTAGATGGGAATCACTGATGGTGTTTTAGACCTATTTCATATGTTGATGTTGTTTCAGATGTGAAGAATTATTTTCCAAATGACCATGATCAATGAACAATTCTCCATGCAACTCATATTTCTTGTGTTAAGATTATTCATGCTCATTATCAAACTATGAGAGCAATCTATGAGATGAGCTCAATACTAACTCTTCTTTGTGTGGGAATGAGTAATATGATGAATCATCACAAACCACATATTGACTCTAATATATATTATATGTCTCAGGATCCATGAGATAATATTACTTTTAGGTACTATTGTACCCCAAAATATACACTGTAGTGTCTTCACATCGATCTTCTTCTTATTTTTAGTTGGTACACGTATATATAATGTATAATCAAACACTATAAGATGGGAGATTAAAGGATTATGATTAATATATACCTCTTCAATTGTATTTTATTTTAAGATATTTTGATATTCCTAATTCAGAAGATATACATCTATTTGGACTATTTCTCGCCAAAATATGTTCTCCAACTTGGTAGTGGAAAACATGTAACAAGCCATCTCTATGATAGTAAGATTGCGGCGTTATGTAATGAAATTACTATAGGTCATATAGGGATAAGTAAAGTGTTATGTGATGTTGTTCTACTTCAAGAGTACCAATTATTTATTTGATGTGAATTATCCCCTTTATCGAGCAAGCGGCAAGAAGGATCTTCCGGTATGTTGAACAAATCATTGATAGAAGATCTAAAAATTAGCAAATGATTCACTCTTCTTTTGAGAAAGAACACCCATGTCTTGTGAGAATAATCATCAATCAATAACTTGAAGTATTGAAATCCTTGAAAATAATAAGGAAAGAGTGCACACATATTGATATGTATGACCTTGAGATGGTTCCCGGCATGGAAGGTACTCACTGGAATGGATCTCGATGTTGTTTTCCAGCTATACATATGGAAACATATAGGTAAGTAGTGGGAGAGTGGATGAAGTCATTGTACCATATCCTCAAAATTGATATGAAAAAGGGAGCATGGATAAAGGTGTTCATATCAATAATTCCATAGTGCATTATGGTTTACCATAGAGGAAGATAAAGCAACTACAGAGGATGATACTACATCTAGTGAAAATAAACGATCCATGAAATAAACTCTAACAATTATCATACCTTTTCATGAGATAAAAAATGATTGGATGCCTTTCTAGACCGTGAAATCCACCTTGAGCTCATTATTAAAGAATTGATAGATAAACATGATATTTGTGGTCAAATGCATAATATATAGCACCTTCTTGAGTGTATAGCTTATTGTCCCAAGAGGAATGGTGATAATGTCCATTACTTAAGCAACATACTCCTAGTTGTCTAAAATTCAAACCAGATCTCAAGTGGGTTAATCGGTTAATGAATAAACAATATTCTTATCACCCATCATGTACTTGTTGGCACTAAAGTGAATCAACCAAACATTATGTGATGGTTGTGATGTTTGGGAGAAGATAACAAATTTTTTGTATGTGCCGCATTGTGCTAATTATGGTTCTTCCTCATCTGAGTCATCATCTTGTTAGGCCACATAATGTCCTTTTTTCTTCCTATGGAAAGGATTTAATCTATATTTTTTGAATCACTACAACCAAATGTTCTCTCTTCTTAGAAATTTTATTTTGTGAGTCCATTACACCAACAGATTAATAGTTTCGTGTGTATTTGTGGTGTAAATATGACACTATCCATTCATTTTCTAATACTTTTGTTGATATGGTTGTTTATGGGGCTACTTATTTTATTTTCAAATGTGAGAATTTTTTCTTTTTTGTCTCAATATCAATTCATTGTATTCAAAATCCTTGTGCACTTTGTCCGAGATGGCTTCTTCCTACTTTGAAGAAATTTCACCAATTATGTAAATGTCACCACTTTTGTGATGATCAATGTTGTGAGGAATGTCCTAAACTAGGAAGGAAGAACTCTCAGTGTGAGAGGGGATAACATATTGTATTCCACCTTTTCTCTAAGCACTACAATCTCTTCTCATAGTTCTGCCATGCGATGCAATAATTCCTCTACTTTCTCACCATCTTTCATACTCAGTGTATGAATATTTAACTATAGATGGAGGATCTCCATCAAGTCATTTTATTTGTAGATGGTGGAGAGAATCTCAGAAACCTCTTATGTCATCGCATCTTGTATGTGTCATTGTACATAATAAAAAATGTTAAGAGTGATCAAAATCAAGGATTTTATATTAGCCTTGTCATACTTTATTTACTAATCTACAATGGTGGGACAAGTGACGTTTCGAGTGAAAATTTCCCATAGATCCTCTAACTAGAGAATGATGTGCATATTTTTATTCCAAGAGGCATAATTTGGTCCTTTAAGTAATCGAGAATTAGATGACAACAACTTGGGAGAATACCTAATGCTAGAAACAAATTTTCATTATTGTATTAAAAAGTAAAAATCCTTACTTGATGAAGAAGATAATGAAGGTGAGCTCAGTATGCTCTTGCAATGATATGCGGGAAATTTTGGGGGCATTTTACCTCACGTTCATCATCTCGCATCATATTCTTCCTCAAGCTTATCACATATTTTCTCTGCGCTTGACACTTTGCATGAAACAAGAACAAGTAAAGGATATGCCAAATTATCCTTGCTACCAACACCACTCTAAATCAACAATAACCAACTCATAAAAATCATAGTTTTACACTCTATGTTTCTCCTGGATCTCTTTCTTCTTAGAGGATGAGAAAATAATGGCTCTAATACCAATATGAGAACATAATACTTGATATATTTTATTGAATTAAAATAGGTGTATAATTATAAGTGAAAGCGGTTATGGAGGAGGTTGGTCAAGAAAACTGAATGACACGTGGAATGTACATGTCGGGGAGATGAACGGACAAAAATGTAATATATTATATTTATGCTAATAGCATCTTCTTCATCTTACTAATCTTCATCCTCCATTCAACTCTTTATAATCATTATTTTCTTGGGATACTTTTCTTTGACTCAGTAGGTACTATAAATGAGGTCATAATGCATATGTGAGCTTATACTCATAAGATTCATTTGCATCACCTTTGATCATCCTAATTGGGAGATTTACCCAATTATCATTGTCTTTAAATGTGTTATCGAAGGATCCACTACTTTAGGGTATTTATACATTGACCTCAATAGAAAGTTCTTCCCATTGAGATTTATTGGATCCATCGTAGCTCTCTTTACATTAATGGCCCAATTTAAATATCACTCCAAGGAGTTAGCAATGAAGGTATAGAGAATATTTCTCCATATATTCCACCTATAATCCTTTAACCTTACCCTTGATAAACACATTTTATAAAAGTTTCGAATGACATGTAATTCTAGTATCTCATAGGTACATCTAGGTGATATGCACCTTTTGTGACCAAAGGTTGCTAAAAATTTCTCATATTAGTGATCCAAATTCAAGGTATTTACAAACATGTTGAGGCATGCATACTTATTATACCTACACATAGGTGATGTTTTGGGATTTGGGAACTCCCAAACTTATTTTTCATACCTATATGGGATGTTGATGTTATCTACCATAATTATTATCAAAATATCCACTCATTTAAAGGGAATCCTTCCTTATGTGAGGCCCTTGTTCCTTCAATTATCTCATCACACATATAATTAGCAATATCATATTACTTCTTCGTACTAAAATAATGTGTGCCACTGCCATGTAAATCCACACTTGTCTTATATTGTATCATCAACTACAATGCAATATTTTGTATCTCATGACCCAAGAAAATATGTGTGTTACAGGATCCTTAAGTTTACGATTGGAAATATTGATATTTCCCACTTTTTAGAGCATTTTCCTTTTCAAAATCTTCATTTCGCAACCAATTTTTCTAACATGGTATATATATTTTGTCCTTCACATGATATTCCAGGTGATTTTATCGATAGGTTTAGGTGAGATCCTATTTTGACTACCTATTAAATAGAATCTACTCTCATGAATGTGTAAGATAATAAAGGATCCAAATTGGTATTGTTTCATAAAAAAGGGGAGATTTAACATATTTTCTAATTCCTTCCTAATTTGGATGTTATTCATTATTTCTCCTTATATACCCATTATTGGTTCCTTTCCCATATTGTCATTTTCAAGTATTTTTCATTCTTATATTAGAAGTGAATATATTATTAATTTTTCATTTTTGCACCTATGTATTCCATTCCCGTATTGCACATTGTTTAGAAAATATATTTTTTCAATTTTTCCACAATAAATTCCTCCTCTTTGGGAAGTGATGAATCTAGTATTTCCTCCTCTATGATGGCTATATTCAACATTTTCCTCATATATTTAGTGTTGTGTAACTATTCTTCAGAGCTAAATATTTTTTTGGGAGTGTTTTTTTATGTAGTCTCGGGTGTTACCATTACATTTTTATTTTGTGGCATCTTAGTCCTTTATGACTCAATATTCAACCTTGGCACATGGGGGTTACCAAAATTCTACATCTTGATTATTTGTGTGTTTTCCCTATAATCCAAATATACTTCCTCAAAACCCTCATCCTAGGATCCTCCACTCAAGTACCTTCCTCACCCTATAGTTTCCATCCCTGTCTTTGATCAACTAGTTATCTTCCACTATTTTCACTATGGTTAGGGTTTCAATTGTTCCCATAGTTTATCTCACTCACTCTATTTTCTTTACTCTCTCATGATCTCAATTTTCTCACAAAGTTTCAAATGTGATTATAATGAGTGGTTATCACTTTACATGATTGATCTAACATAATATTGTATTGTTCTCATATTGTAATTAACAATTTTGATTAAGGATTCTTGCCTACACATTTTCACTGGAGGAATTATTTCTTGTCACCTCTTTTCTTTTCTCACTTTATACAAATTTGACTTGGCCATTAGATTAAACTGATAGCACATTCGAAAAAAGTAAGTTAATTTTTTTTAAAATTTTTTTTTTTTACAATATTTTGATTTGATTATTAACTTGAACTCGACACAACTTAGAATTTTAATCAAGACGACTAAAATGATAATAAACAAAAACTTCTAACTACAAAATGTAAAAAGTAATCAAATATTACTTTTTAAATGACTTTTACAACTCAAATGGAACACACCATGAATAATAATGTGAAATTTTATCAACTAAGACATGTAATTAATTTTAACGGGACAAAACTTGACAAACAATAACTATCATCATGATAATAATACCTTAACCTTTAATTAACATAAAAAAATGGACTCATGATAAACATTTACATGCACACTAAAAATTAATGAGATACTTCTAATTTCTAATACAACTCATAAGAATTTACAATTTTACTATAATCACATGAATTTTAGAAAAATGTTTTGTAATCATCATGTCTAAGTATGATGACTTAAAATGCTATTTTAAAAACTATCTAAAACCTATGCACACGACCAAAATTCAAACTCATGAACCAACAACTATATAAGAAAACTTTAGACTACAAAAATAAAACCTAAAATTATGACATGTAACTTACATCAGTTTGGATAGATATGTAACAAAATGTGGTGGAGATAGAAGAATTCAAGTGATCGAAAAATAAAATTTTATATTTTCGTATGAAGACGTCGACAAAAAAACAAGGCTGGTCTCGGTTAGAAACTTTGAATGCCCTTCTCTCTCAATAGAGAACATGGTGAAGTAATTTCTTCTACAATAACAATTCTCAAATGAAGGAATTACATTGGTTAGGGAATTGATGAACAATATGTCTTCCTCCAAATCAAACATTGTTCCATCACAAGAACCACCCAATGTTCATGTTATGATACCAAATGATAAATTTAGTCAATATTTTTATAATTTAAATGCACAACATTAATTATTAACAAAAATATCAACTCAATATTCAATTCATACAAAATTTACAAGGTATAGTTTGATAATTTCCTATCTCGATAGGAGTTAAATATTATCATGATCCCACAAAATACTCCTACAACTTATCTACGTAAGTTTATAGAATGAATTACTTACAATAGATTATTACACTATTAAATTTACCGTTATGTTGATATAATCAACCCATATAAATTAGCTAAAATATGTGATCACTAATAAAATATTTTCCTAACATTTCTCTCTCTTCCTTCAGTTGTTTCACATGACTACCACACACTACCACAATTCTCGATTTTTCACTTATGTGTACTTCCTTTCATTTGAATGTTCTCATTTCTCTTACCTCCTCGTGGACTAATATATCGAATGTCCCTCCATCTTTCCATTCATATATGCATATTCTTTCAATCTTATCACCTTTATCTATCTACATATACTATAATCTTTTATGCATTTTCATGTTTTTCCATACCATTTTCCTTTAGCTTTGTGTGAAATATGGACTTTAGTTTCCACAACATTTTAAATCAATTTTTTTCTATGATACTCAATATTTATTGACCTAATAAAATCTATCCCTATGTGAAATAAAATAATTAGAATATTGGTGCATTTTTAGCCTTATTTATAGTATCATGAAGGTGCATTAGTGATGATTCAATTCAATATTTATCCCATTAAAGTTCCCTATAATAAATTAATGTTTTAAAGTGTAGAGTTAATAAGAACTAGTTTCTATAATGTCATAGGTGATCTAAGGTCCCATCCATTTTATATGTAATTTTTGTGGATCTTTTACATGCCCCGAGTCTCATATAAAAGCATATGTTCTCCTTTAGTCAATACATTATCCTTCATGTGATTATCATGCCATATCTTCTGGTGCATATTTTCATCTCCTTGACTCCATTTATCCAAAATAATTTTCTTATCTAGGTTAATGAGTACTTTGATTCATTGCATCTATATATCGCCTTCTTATCATCCATTTCTAATGCACATGCTATATGTAGTGTAGGTACTATAAATATCAAAAGCAATATTACATATTTTTGAAAACTTATTAAAATGGAGTTTTCTTTGTCATCCTCCTATATATTTTTCTATCATCCCATGATACTCTTGATACTCAGTCATCCCATTCAATTATTCCTACATCACAAATCTTCGTTAATGTCATGCTCAATAGCGTATTGAAGACTTCAACACTAACACTAGCTTGTGGTTTATAAGCCACTATTTTTAATGTATGGTCATTAATTGTTATAGTAATATATGTACCATATCTACGAAAAACTGAATTTACCTATCTCTTATCAAAATCAAAGGAACCCATACATGCTTGTATTTTTTTACACAAAAAATTGACAAATATAGTGGTAGTACATTCTCAAGTGGGGGATGATTCTACCCATCTTATAAATTAGTACTAAATGAAAGTGATAATGTTTTTCTCTCTAGTATTTCACATGGATGGGGAGGTAGCGCCTATAAAATTAATTAAAAAAATTCAAACAATTTTTATGCCACTACAGAGGATCATAGGCGGTTTATCAAGTTGATTTGGATTCCCACTCTTTGAAAAGTATCACATCTAAGAACCAAATTATTAGAATTATTAACAATATAAGGCCATTATATTCGTTAAAAAAAACTTTCTTGTGGTGATTTTTGGCATATTCCTCCTAGGATTCCTTCAAACAATACTTATCTTTTATTCTCTAGAAAACACATGATCGAAAAAACTTTATCCATTCTCTAAAAAATAAATGGTAGGGGTATTATCATACTTATATATTATTTTTCTCCATTTTTAATATCCCCTATGTGGTTGTGCCCAAAGATAAAAAAAAATATACAATGTTTATGAGTTCATTGGAAAATCTATTCACCTAATAGATTTTTGCATACAACATATTATCATTAATATTGTGTGTGTGATTTCCATTACTTATTATTATGAGATGTTTTATTCCATAATTGAGTCTCCCTAGATTTACCATATCTAATAATTCAAATTATTGGAACAAGATGATACACTAGCATAAAAACACATACGAGATGGTTTTTACTCAAGTACTTAAACATTTTTGATCTATACTGAGAACATAATTTGAGTTTCTAGAAAGTATTGGAGAAACGTATGTAACATGTACACCATTCCCAATGCATCTCATTCAATATCGGTAGAATTCCTTTCAACATAAGATAAATTTAATCTCTCTAAATAGATGAGATGGTCTATCTTTCCTTCTCCTAGTCATGATAACATAGCTTAACTAATTTTACCTAAAGCATCTACATGCATATTGAATGGTTTCTTCTAATATATAAATATTAGGATAGGTGAACTTGGTAGACTTTCCTTCGGGTTTTTGAATGCATATTGTTTCGTGTTATTCTATGCGAAGTATCCATATTTATTTAATAGTTCCTCTAGTGGACGTACAATATTTTCATAGTATTTATAAAACATTAAAAACTAGCCACAATTTCCTAAAAATGTGCATACATCTCTTTGTTTTATTTTTGTTTCAAGCTATAAAATGACCACAACTTTGGTTGGATTGACCAACTTACCCTCCTTACAAATCATATTTCCAAGAAAAAATAGATGTATAAATAAGTACTTCATAAGATTCATTTATATTTTCATTTGTTGACACCTTTAAGAAACCCAAAGGTAGTCCAACTTTCTAAATACACATGTGGAGCTTATAGATGAATTATTTGAAAATTTCAACCAAAATTAATGAGAACACTTTAGGTTTATTATTAAATAAAAAATTCATTACGTTATAAGAAAACCAACCTCATTCTATTAAAAATGTTTTCCTAGCCTTATCTTATTTAGTAACTTGGAACTAGTGATACACTAAAAATTCATCTATGAAAGTATAAAGTTTACATCCTAAAACTCCTAAAATTTCCTCATTGAATGGGGTAGGGAATGGATCATTCATATAAGCTTCATCAAGCACATGAAATTCAACATAAATCCTAATACACACATCCTTCTTGATGTTAATGACCATAGGGATAACCCATTCTCATTGTTCCATGGGGATAATGACTCTTGATACCAACTTCTTGTCGAAATCCTCTTTGAATATTATCCTTAAAATTGGTTTCATCATACAAGATCTCTTCTTAAAAGGTTTATCTCCCCCATTTATTTAATTCTCATCCTCTGTAAATAAGGGTGAACTCCTTCATCTCATTGTAACTTTAAGAAATAGGTCATTGAATTCTCTACCTTTAAGAAATTGGTCATTTAATTCTCTAATATCTCTCAATGTGAGATAAATCTTTATTAAGCTATCATTCACTAATGGTTATAATATTTATGTTGTTTATATCCCAATGATAACCTTATCTTTTTACATGGGATGATTTTATTATTACACTATTGGGTCTCTAATATCATGTACCATAAGCTCTCCTATGGTTGTAACTAAATTTAATTGCTGAAGCTTTTCTAAGTCTTCATCAACCTTCATTAGTATTTTCATTTCTCCATGTTTCTATCAAGTGTATTTGTTTCTCATATGACACTTTTATTATTTTAAAACTTATCTAGGATTGCATCACCTTCACCATTATACATATGTATAACGTTCTCTTCCATTTTTCATCCTTGTTGAAGATTGATAACCTTAGCACTTTTAAAGAATCATTCAAATGTTCCCATTTTAAGCTAAATGTGTATGTGCATATAAATGAACCATAAAATGATTCCCATTTAGTAGTTTCTATTTTAGTCTCTATGATACCATACCATGAATGTTTCCTTAAAGAAAAATGTACCATAAAATTCCTAAGCTTATAGAGTAGTAAAAATGTAACTAGAAGGTTTCCTCTATATCTGCTTGCATATATGTAAAATATCTTAAAGTTTTTGCACCCATCATAAACCGATGATAATTTTATGTGGTTAATTCTTTAAAAGTGAAATTTAATAACTTATTTAATATTGTTACATCATGATAAATTTAGTTTGTGGGTATTCCACTCTTGAGTAGCTATAATTTTTAACATATAAACCAAGGCTTTGAATCTTTCTTCCTCGTTTTTAAACACACTTATAGGAAAACCACACAGAATATATAGTCGTAGACCCATAAAACTATGGTATTTTATCTAATACATTTGTTTCTTAGTCTAATTACCTTCTAGCTAAAGGCACACATTTTGGTCTTCATTATTGTATACACATTATACTTCTTGAACTCCTAATATAACCATAGTCTTAATTTCTAATCATGCACATATTTGACCCATAATTTCATATTATTCCTCAAAATATTGGTTTTTATCATTGATGGTATAATAAAAGACCAAATAACTACTTTACCATTCAATCACTTTGACATCTCTTGGATTGATGTAATCTTGCCGATTCAATGACATTATAGATGTAATTTACATCCTCCTTAGTATTGACACTCTCAACAAACATAGGTCCTTGAACATAATCTAATGGGAATTAAAATTGGTTCTCATAATTATCAAAACTACTGTACAACTTTTATATTTCATGTATGCATTATTATAAAAAAAAATTGGTCTTCTTATAACTTGAAGATAATTATTATCTTTTTCTAACTCTATTACCTCGAAGTCAACCTTGAACTTTAAACCCATTATCTCTATCTCAACATTATTCAAGGCTCCAAGAGGCACACCATGGGTATCATTATCCATAAATAAAAAAAGTGGTGGTTAGTTCTAATGGTGGAATCCCCATCTTAGTTCATGAAACAATGGTCAATATGTTTACTTATAAACTTGTGTGAACAAGAATGTGTATCATATCATAAGCATTAGTAGTTTCATATATAGATAATTATATTTCAACCTTTTTATTTTTTGACTTAAAATATCTTTCAATAATCCTTTTTCCCTCTTATTATCATTTTGAATTTTTCACCAATTATTCCTTTATTTTTTGAAACAACACACTAGTATTTAAAAGATATGATATCTTTGTTATCTTGGATATCTCTTACGTAGATGGATTCCTTTTATATTTTTTTCTATGATATGAAACTCTACATCTCCTACAATGAGGAGACCACCTTATAATTTTATTATAACATCCATAGCTTCTTGTAAAATTTATTATAAGATTCATCATCAAGGTATCTAGTTTTATGTTTTGAGGGAGTGAATACATAAACTCCATTCATCATGGATATGTGTGTACACCATTTATAATTTTCATCTTTATCTCGGGGTCATCTCTTAACGCTTTTTTTAGTACCCATCCTCAAAATCTAATCATACTGATACCCTTAGGTGCATACTAAATATTTTTACCATCTTATACTATATGTTGGGGAAGTCTTTATTATGATGACTAAATTTATAGGACCCATACAACGGGATATTTGGGATAATATATCTAGTAGTGGTATAGAAATACAAACTTGTAGCAAGATCTTGTTGGAAATATTCCTCCACCCATTTCTACTCTTCCTCGGTGGGATATACTTGCATATCCTTGGTGTTTCGGTGGAACCTTTGTGGTTCCTTTTCATCATCCCTTTCCTCTATATTCACTTGAATCCATAATAACCTAAAAATTATCCATGTCATGTGTTCTTGAAACACAAAATTGAAACTAAATAGATGCATTTGTCTATTTTACCCTCTAGAGAGTAGTGCACTTATTTACATCAAGATCCTCTTGACATATCTCACAAAATCTTGTCCTCATCCTCACACAAGTTCTTAGAAAAAAATATTTTGGTGTTCCTCTCAATGAAAAAATTCTATACACCATTTAGTCCTTTGGTTTTAGGAATCATATTTGTTGACATTTACAACTGAATATCCATATTAGATATTTGTTCTTCTAAAAATGATAATATTATAATTTACATACTTACAAACAAACTCAAGTACTAATGCACCATATAATTATTTTCATGGTTTGTTGAAAGTGTACGTTGATGATGCACATCAAAAAGGTAAATGTAATATTCATATGGACCATGGCACATTTTGAGTTCATAGATTTTTTTGAAATCAATGTCTTATTTGTAAAATATCTTATTGTGAGAAAAAAATATGATGTTTTCCATCAACTCTATGGGAAAAGTCTTTCCTCTTAGTAATGGGGAGGCTCCCATTTATTGAAAGTTAGAAATAATATATACTAATGTTATTCTCAAGGTGGTCAAAAACTGGGGATCACATAGGAACACTCCATTGAACTTGTGGTAATAGTGTATGGAGGAAAAGGAGTGTGAGGTATGAGTAGGAGAAGAGAAATGAAGAGGTATTTTTGGCAAATAAATAGGTTGTAAAGTTTATTAGCGACAAAAATAGAAGTATTTCTAGATTCATTGAGAATACACCAATATACAAAGTAAGATGAAAAGATAATCAACACAAATTTTAACTGCATTATATTCATCAAAATATTCAATGTTTCCCTAGTTGTGAAGTATTTCAATGCTCTACTAGAGTAGGAGTTGATAAAGAAAGGAATATATTAACCAATAAATAGAATAAATATATATATCACTATAATAGGATAAAAATGAATCCATTTAGAGTGGAGAGAGAATTAAAATTTATAGTTGAAACAATGGCTCTTCACATTACCAAGTGACCTTTTACCTTAAAGTCCAATCTCAATGAAAAAATATAAACTTTAAGTGAATTAATTCACTTTATCAAAAGTTTCTCCTTAATGCGAGAAATAGAATGTTAGATAGAGAAAAGAAGATAAAGAAATTTTGATCAGAAGAAGATGTTTTAGGATGAAGTTTTTATTATCCTTTAGTATGGATATGAATATTGAAACTATATAGGATCTCCATTGGCTCCTTCTCTAATCGTAGAATGTCTTTTCTTAGACCTAGAAATTATGTTTTTATCTTATCATGATTGATCATCTTTTATTATGTCTTGAAAACTCTCTTTCAACTCTCCATCCCTTACAATCATCATGAAGGAAACACTCACACTACGCATGCCCCAAACTCGATATCCATGAGATCTCTTGGATTTGAAAATATCACATATTTTTGAGAAACCTCGGCAGAAACATCGTAATCCTATGAAATGGAAACGCCTCTGCTTTGTGAGATGGCCCAAGCAATGACTAGATGGATAATGTCTTCATGAATAATAAGAGTACATCATATCTTGTATCTTAAATGGAGAGTGGAATGGAGGTATAGAATACACTACCACCATGGTTCCCTTCGTAAAATCCTTCGAATGATCAATTGGTTGTTTCATGCTCTCTGATCCTCTTGTGCATGCTGACTCAAATTAGCAAATGATTTTTCATTCTTATTTAGGTGTCTTCAATGGTATTCAATGATGATTTTAGTTGCGATATGGATGTGGTAATTATGGATTAAGTAATCATCCAAATCACTTGAGAATGGATTTGTTTGAAATATATTTTTGATAGGAAGTGATGCTCTAATTTTTTACATAATTCTCTCATTTGGATCAACGATAAAATGCAAACAACTTCATCGAATCAAGCGTAATACTAAGATAAAAATCGCCCTTAATATATATAAAAATATTCCACCTCATCATATAAGAAATAGCTCAAATGAAAGTTTATTTTATGAGGAACATTTGCTCCAAATTTCAAACAATTTGGCTTGTGAGGTTATCTCGGAAAATGTAAAAATTCAGTTGTTTTGGGAAAAATAGAGTTCTTGGATGGAAAAATATTTCTCAAATAAAAAAATCATGCCATGATATCCCCCAAGTAATATATCACCTGAAAGGCATTTTAAAATGGACAACTTTGAAAAAATTTTGAGGTTTTTTAACGATGGGATCATCAACAATGAGAAATATACCATTTTGAAACTAGATCATAAAGATGGTTTTAATGGATTCCATGGAGGAAAAATATCAAATTTTTAATGGATTTTAATGTTTCCATTTTTTTCTTTTCATTTTTTTATGTTTTTGAGGGAAGTGGAGATTTGAATTGTCTTTGCACATGGAGATGGAGATTGAAATTTGCAAATGCAAATTGAGTTTTCCACAAAGTTTGCAAACTCCACTCCTAAAATGTGCCTCCAGTAGCCTTGTCTAGAAATTTTGTTTTCAATTACACCTCCAAAGTGTGCCTTAGTACACATGATCTCTAAAAATTCACACGGGGTGGAGAAAGTGGGACCCACATGTAAAAACCCCTCTTTATATGCCTATTGTGCCATTACTTTTTGAATTTTTTTCTCCACCAATGAGAGTGAGGCACACTTTAGAAGGTGGAGTATAAAATTGGAAAATTCAAATGTCATTTCAGATCTAAATGGTCACCACAATCCCAAAGTGTGTGAGGTGCACTTGATGACATCATCAACATAACACGAAAGTAGACCAAAAAGTGCACTTTTCACCCTGGGGTAAAAATTTAACCATTTTAGGCCATATAACATATGATTTTGATTTGAAATGGAAAAAAATAATTCAATGAGAGAAGTTATAAAATATAAAAAGAGTTATTCATGATGTTTTATCAAATCACCACTTTTGCCTAGGAAGGCACATTAAAAGTTAATTAATGAAGGAGCTTGAAACAAGTATGAACTAAACTATCACTTGGGTCATGAAGGGGGTTAAATGTGCTTTAATGTGGCCCTTTGTTAGGATCCCAAATCTACTTGAGGTACCTAAAAATTTTTTAGTCATTTTTATGTACACTTAGTACAACTTTCTAACCCCATGCGTGGCGGCCCTATCACCCAGGTGGGTGCTAGGCACTCACCCGAGGCACGTGTGGGCACCAAGCCCCTCCTTTATGTGAGAATTATGAGAAGATATTTCCATTATTAGAGGATTAGTTTCAAAAAGTAGATATTCATGTAAAAGCACAACATGAGCTACCATATCCTTATACCCATGCATGAAAATGAGAGAAACAACACAACATGGATTATGAAGAAAAATCTGATTCATAATATGAAGAAATGACACTAGGGTTTGCACCCATGAACAAGATATATATATATATATATGATTAAGAGTGTTAAATAACCACATTACATTCAAAAGGCCATGCTAAGTCGAATACAATAAATGTCAAGGATCCGCCCATACAATATATGTTAAAACAAATATCTAACTCATATATCAAGAGTCCTAGCTATGCCCCCCTTATAAATTTTATAGACCCATCCCTTAGATATGATGACCTTCTTGCAACTCCCTAATGAAAACCCCCAACCCTAGGGCCTCCTAATACTTTCTGTAGAGCTTCCTCTTTTCCCATGCTATATGTCTATCCATATATATCTTGGTGTCTCTTATTCTACCTAAGCATATCTTCTTATAGGTCTAGTACCCACTGCCATGCCTTCCTTCAGAGTAGATCACATGCCAAGTATCCATGTGGTCCTTCATCGGTGAATGCCCATCTTATCCCAAGCTCTCCACTTTCTGTAACGATGTCTTCCTAGGAATATTCCCTACATGGAATATCCTTTTCTTGACTAGTAAGTCACTAGTCTGGCACCTTATCCACTCGGCATGCCTAGTCGGATCACATTTTTCCTCAAGTGCCTCTAGAACACTGAATATAACTAAGTCCTTAGATCTTATGTATTGTCTCCTACATGCACCTTGTCTCTCCTAAACCCTTCTTAAACCTCTTTTTACTACATGCTTCTCCATGCGTGCCATTCTCTTTATTTCTCCTGTACATGTGTGCCTTTTGGTACTCAGCCAATAATTTGGGACCCAACATCACCACACACTAAGCTTTTCTCTCTCCATCAAAAACATCCTACTTCCCCAAAGAATAAAGAATGGTGGGACTCGGATAATTTTGAATGAATAATGAAAGAATGGAAGAATGGAAAAATTTGCTATTACTATAAGAGGAGTGGGAAATCCTTCCTCATTGTTGCCTCAATCTTCTCCCAAGCATCCACTTCACCCTACACATGCTGGAGTAGGTCACCCACTAGAGCGCTCACCTCTTCAAATCTCAATTCATCGCCCTTAGTGTTCAGCGTATCTACAATCCCTTCCAACTGCTTTCTAAGGTCATCTAATGCATCCATTATGTGAGTGACTTGGGGGTATAGTTCCTTAAGATGATTTTTAACCAAACCTCACAAGGTTTTGATTACTTCCATTTTCTTCTCAACTTTGGCTAGGATTTTATCCCACTCCCTTCTATTTCCTTTGTTCTTTTCTTGGAATTCTTTCAGATCCACCTCATGTGTAGAAACTAGTATACTTGTTACCCTATCTCTATCAACATAGTTATCATATACAACCTCAACCATTCATACAATGGTATTCACAGTGGAAAGGAGATTGGAATACTAAGTGACTATCTCCCTGATCTTCTACTTCTCTTCCTCCTTCTGGCGTGCCAATGCCTCTTCTATTGATTCTAGTGTGAGTGGCCACCTTTCCATGGTAAGGATGTGGGTTAAGTCTTCCAAGCATTGCAAGGTTGACTTGTATTTCTGCTCAGGCAGGGCTAGGTTTGGATGCTTCAAGATAATGGCATATGTAATCATCTCTATCTTTTTGTAGACCTCACGCACCTTCACCTTTTCCTCCCTTAGTTCATGCCTTAACTATGTACTTGATAAACTCCTCCTTTATATCTTTCTCTTCTCAATTATCTCTTCATTCTTCTTCTCCATCTCTCTCTCTAGGAACCTTACCTGTCATTCCTCTCAAAGAGTCTCACATCAAACTCCACCCATACCTTATTGAGTGCGTTGCATACTTTCTCATCAGATAACTGTTGATAATTTATCAAGGGGTTCACTCCCTTGGTCTTTGGTATCTTCATCGCCCCTTTCCGACATCAAACTCAGCCTCATCAACATGGGAATCAAAATCCCAAGATAACATCTTTCTCATACGCGGTATGTGCCTTATTCTTTGATTTAATACCATGCAAGAAGTTTCTCTGTATGCATGGTACTTTGGAAGTGCATGCACAATACATTACTTTAATCATTAATGTAAGCCATTCCTTTCTCTTGCGCTAACTCTTCCCTCTTGTGTGTCTGACTTTGGAAAGCTTACCGCTAAACTGGGATCTTTTCCCATGATCCCATACTCCTTCCCTACACTCTCCTCCTCTATCTATTTGAGAACTTTTTTAGTGTTTTTCTCCACCTCCTAATCCACCAATTCCTTTATTATGCCCACTACTTCCCTTTCTACAACCTCTTCTACCTGCTCCTTGGTGAGGCTTGGGGTCCTTTGATCCTTAGTGTTTACCTCCTCACTCCCCCTTTCCATGAGCATCTCCTTCCTCCTCATCCTTTTCTTCATTCCCTTCCTCCTCCAAGTCATGTACATCATACACAGGATGGTCCTAAGCCTCTTCATTCTCTTCATCATTATTTTTTCCTCTATAGGCTTCTAGGCACTCCATTCCTTTTGAGTCCACCTCCTCTACTACCTTTCACTTATTCCTAATTGATGACTACAACATAGGAGATTATTTCTTCTCATCTTCTTCAGTAGGCGACTCCTTCCTCAAAAACACTTCTTTTATAGGAGGATCTTCTTGCTCTGGCACCTCTTCCTTAGGTGTCTTTTCTTTTTCATTAACGAGGGACTTCTTCCTTCTAGCATATGTGCTCGGATTTGTTCCTGACTCCTACGTGCCAACAGATTGCGCTATTTGTACACTTGGTGCCTCCTCTCTCTCCCTCTTCCTCAACGCATCCTTATTCCTCATGGTGGAGTCTTCTAGGATGGAGAAATCATTCTCCACATAGGCACCTTTCTCATACTTGGGCCTAATGTGTAGGTATACCCTCATTGTAGTCCTTATAGAAATTAGCAACATCATAGGTTTTATCATATGCACCTCATGGGAGACATACTTATCCACATAAGTGCACTTCTTGGGGTATACTATATTTCTACACAGCTCACGATGGTCTTGGTCCACCTTGTTGAGGTTAAAATTTAGTATTTTTGCCTCCTTGAAGTGATTGAACCTAGCTTGGAAATATTATGTAGTGAAGGAGAACAATAGTTTACACCATGGGCTCTTAGTCCCTTCTGACAGAGTGAACCTACCAATGAAAAAGTGCTGGTATAAAAACACTCAACTTTTCCTTGCACAAGTTATGGTAATTATTCGGGTATCCTCCACTTAGCCTCGAACTTGTTGCGCATTCACTTGTACCATTTTTCTAGGTGCGCCTTGTGGGCGGCCGTCATGGTGTCACAAGCGTATTTATCAAATATCTTGGTTGGGGAGGGATTCTCATCTAAGTACTCCCATACAAATTTGTCTAGCCCATCGGGCACTCCAATTTCTGAAAACATGATGGTAAGGAGGATATTACCAAATATTATCTTCTCCTTGTCACACATGGCACTGATGATTTCCTCCGCTATGAACGATGAGAGGTTGTAGATGGTTCCTTCTGATATTTTTGAAAAACATTTAACTAGGACTTGTTGATCTGTGTCCACCTCTCATGTCCATTCAACTTGGTCACTAAGCATGCGGTCATACTCATCACAGGGTTAGAAATTACAGAAATATCGAAGTACCGTGACCCCTTCTTATATTCGTAGGCCTCCACAATTTTCTTTATGGCCTCCTTTTCCTCCAAGTCATCATCAAATGAATCTCCCTCGTAGGTAAGACTAGTAAATTTGGAGATCAGTTGGGGAGTTATCCTCATCCTTCTCCCCGCAAAGTATAAATGGTCTTCATGTACGTGTGACATCAACCATTGGTACAACCGCTTGGGTTTACCAAAATAGGGCAACTCATATAGTTGCAATAATCCAGCCTTCTCCATTTTCACCTTGACTTCATTGTCATAGATGGGCATTCTATCAAGTGTCCTCTTATCTGTAGGTCTAACCATTTCTAATGCCATCTCTTTCTCCGTGGTGCTTTTTTGATGGTTGTAATCACTTACCACCATCTTCCTTACATGGGATACCCACTCCTTTCCAAGAAACACACCATCTGGGTATTACATCTCCACATACCACTCCTCATTGAAACTAGTGGAAACAACCTATTTCCCTTTTCCTTTCCCTTCTTTGGTGAAAAAAATTCCTTATTTAGTGCCATCTTCTTGTTAGGTTATGAAAAAAAAACTCTTCCTCGCTCCTCTTCCTCACTCTACTGAAATCTATGGCTTACCTTCATGAAAAAAATTACTTTACTTCCGTGCCCTAATTGCACAACCCTAACCAGACAACCCTTCCACAAAATAGCATACTCTCCTAAAACCTTCTTCCCTACGCCCGTGTAATTATTCCACTGGGTTCAGTAAATCACACTAGTCATGCACTCATATTTTCAAAAAAATTGCTTCACACAAATATTCTTTGTGGATTCCTAGTTCACAAGAGCTCTTTGATATCGTAATTGCAAGGTAAACAATAATATGTTTGACCTTCTACTTATAGCTTTTTTCTCATCTCCCACAATAAATGCTATGTCACCTACCAACATACTTTTTTAATAAAGGCATATTTTTCCACTAAATCCAACCTTAAGCGCTCTTACCCCTACGCCCTATCCTGTGTGAAAAATATCTACAACCTTCTAGTGCACAAAAATCCTTACTGACCGAAGATCCTCACGCATGCGCTTATAGCACCGAAGGCACTTCTTTTGTCCTTAACCTAATTTTTCCCTCACCTACCTCATGTTGTTCATGTGCTTCTCATCCTTTGTACATGGTCTTTGTAAAGTTATCCTAACACCAAACTCCTTATGTCCACCTTTTCTACGTGTGCTCTTCCACACTACACATTTTTTAATCCTTCAATCTAGGCCATCAAAACACAACTTCCACTACTAGCTTCTATTTTACTTCACATTACTCCACCCCACATAAAAACAAATGCATGGTCCTCTACGCATACACAACCTTTTGAAAATAATAAGTGGATACCGACACACAAGGCGCGTAAAACAACAACACAAAAAGAAAGGAACAAGCAATGAGAAAGGGAAACACAAGGAAAATAAATGCATTAAGGGGAATCCTAAGCTAAATGGCAATACTACCTTATTTATGAACACAAGGAAGACTTATTTATAGTAGGGCTTCAACCTACTCCCATTGAAATGACTTGGTAACTATGTTATATCCAGTGTTTGTAATCGAAAGAACCTAAATCAACGATGTACAAGATGATATATGGCCCTAACCAATGGAATTTCAGTTTCCTAGGATGGCACAAAAATTAGATTCATAAAGAAAGAACATCTACCCAACCTCAAATTGTTTGTTTTTAATATGATGATCATGTCATTCTTTTTTTCATGCCTTTTTAGCCTTCTGACTCCACCTAACAAGTGATCACCTTTTTTCCAACTGCATTAATTTCTCCATGCACTCTTGTAGTACTTGTTCATTAGCTAATCCTCCTGCATGTGCAATATGTAGGGATGGTAGCATGAATTCTACTGGTAACATAACTTCTGCAACCAAACACCAATTGGAATGGTGTGGCCTTATTCAATTTCTTGTAGGTAGTCCTATACGCCCATAGTACAACTGAAACTTTGTCATCCCAATCCTATCTTCCCACATCACAAATTTTTGTCAATGTGACTCAAAATTTTGTTAAACGCCTCAGCAATTCCATTAGCTTGTGGGTGATATGGGGTAGTGTTATGGTGGGCTACCATGAATTATATCAACAAGATCCTAATTGTATCATTTAAGAAATTAGTACCCCTATCACTTGTTAAGCTCAGCGGACATCCATATATGCTGATTATATTTTCCCACAAGAGCATAGCTATTGTAGCTGCTATACAATCCCATGTAGTTACTTCCTCCACCCATCTTGTTAAGTAGTCAGTGCAAGTGATGATATAGCACGAACTAGTCCTTCACGCGGAAGGTGAAATTGGTCCTACAAAATCAATTACCCACTTTTCAAATGGTTCTGCACTAGCTATCGGCCTCAAGGGAATTTCATCCCTTCTTCTTGGCTTGCCAAGGCACTGAAAATGGTCACAAGCCTTGCAAAAATCAATGCAATTCTGGTAGATGCTTTCCCACCAAATCCTTTCCAATAGGATTTTCACGCATGAGTATTCCTTGCATAGTGTCCTCTTGCAATCCCACCGTGTGCTTCCTCCATGATTGTAATGCACTCATGATCCAACACACACCGATGAAAAACCTCATCATGGCCTAGTTTGTATAAGTCTCTAATTATTAACATGTAGGGAATGATGTGTATGGCTAACTATTTTATTTCCATATTTTAAATTCCTTTTGGCACCACACCCATTTTGAGGAACACAAAAATATCTTCTAAGTCAGAGTTTACGCGCTACAACCTAAATAGTTTCACATCTAGCATAACATCCTTAATGCTCTACGCATCCTCCCCTGAGTCAATCCTTGACAAATGGTCAGGCCCTAAGTTACTCTTTCCTAGTTTCACAAAAACTGTAAACTCAAATTCTTAAAACAACAAGACCCACCGACATATGTGCCCTTGCAAAATGGGATTGTTCACCAATTACCTTTGTGTTATGTGGTATGTGTAGAATATGAAAGGTGTTTCCAAAAGATATTTCCTAAATTTTTATAGCATGCAAATCATTGATAGTGCTTCACGCTCAGTAGTAGTGTAGTTTTGTTCTACTCATGTTAACTTCCCTCGAAAAAATAAGGGGTGATCAATAATCCCTTGTCTAGGTCGTGTTAAGATTTCCCAAATCACCATCTCGTGAAGCATCAAAATGTTCATGAAATGGCTTATCCTAATAGGGAAAATGTAATATGGGCACAATGATAAGCCTATTCTTCAATGTATTAAATTTTTTCTGTTTGCACCTCTCCCTAGTGAAATGAAATTTTGTGTTTTAGTAACTTCTCTAATGGTGTGGTGATCTTGGCATACCCCTTAATAAATTTCTGGTAGTACCTCATATGCCTAAGGAATCCATGCACTGCGCTCTAGCTAGTAGGCTCCCCCAATCCCACAATAACGAAAACTTTGGCGGGATCTACCAGCAATCCTTCCTTACATATGATGTGTCCCAACAGGTTCCAAATGGAGTAGCGAAGAGAAACTTCTTGATGTTGAGGGATATGCACAACTGCTGACATATTTCAAACATCAACCGCAAATTTTCACAATGGTCTTTCACTAGTCCATACACCATCCAATCATCAAGGTAGACTTGAAGAAACTTATGGATGAAGTCTTGAAATGCCTGCACCACAATGCACAAAAATACAATAGGCACATTCTTTAGTCCAAATGACATGACCATGTAGGAAAAAATTCCCCATTCAATGGTGAAAGTTGTATTTTCTTGGTCTTCTTTAGCAATTATAACTTGATGGTATCATGAGAATCCATCCGTGAAGGAATAGATTTCGCACCCAGCCACTCCTTCTAGGATTTCCTCGGTAAAAGGGGTTGGAAAAGGATAAATTACAAATACTGCATTTAAGTCCATGTAGTCAACACAAATCCTTATCCTTCCATCCTTTTTAATGTTGATGACTATGGGGCTTTGTAGTGCCAACTTCCCTTTGACACCTTTTATTACTAATCATGATAATGTAGACTATATGATGGGCATTATTATGGTTTTGATTTAGTATGATGTTAGATGTTGCACCATGAATTATCGTTGATCGTGATTTGCTTATGATGCATGACGATTATTAGAGACACTTCATATCTAGATGATAATATACTATTTGACATGGATATATTATGAATGTTGTTCAGACATGTGATATTTGATATTTTGAGTAAACCTAGAAAATTGAAACTATTTGATGATGATATAGTTGTTACTTTGATGATGTTGTGATCTATTTATATAGATGATTTTGGAATTATATTTATATTCATTTTGGATGTTCTGATATGGCCACGAGGACAAAGGAGGTATTTGTGTTTTGCAGGTTAAAATATCACAACAAACATCGGGGGATTGGAGACCAACCACAATGGAATTCTAGGTGAATTCGAAAAGGTCACCATGGCAACTTGTTTTGTGTGTGTGTGTTGTATTTTGTTAGGGATTCCCATGGGGGGAATTACCTTTGAATGTGACCAAGGGGATTTGTGTATTTTATTATGTGGTTCCTTTTTATTATTTTTTGCATGTATTTATTTTTTTGATGCATTTCCCCTTTCATTATTCTTGTAATTGTGGGGAATTAATGTGAGTAATTATATTGTTAAAATAAATAAATAAATCAATTTAGGATGTAAGAAAGTAATTATAGAATTTGTTGGCTTTTGTATTAAATATATAAGTGATATGTAAGTTTGTGTAAGAGTTGTGTAAGTCTGATTTTGGAGTATGAAATACTCCACCTCCTTGGAAATTCGAATTTGTCCTTGGGGGCTGTTTTAGGAGGCTTGTGGGACAAGTAAAACTTGTCCCATACCTCTAAATTTAATTTACCAACCATACTTATGGTTGGAGAGGTGATTTTAGACTTTTTTAATGCATTTTATTAATCATGTTGCATTGTTTTGATTGCACTCTCTTACATTTTATTTTATTTGTGGTCCTTTGGGGTGTGGGATTTTTGGAGTGTGCAAGTAAATTGTCATATTTTCACCCACCTCTTTATTGTGCTTGGGAGAATGAAATTTTGTCTTTTGTGTTTGGAGTTGAGGATGTGTGATGTGGCATCCTACATGGATCCAAATCATCCTCTTCTCTTCCCTCTTATATATTATTCAAAATCCTTGCTTGTTTTAGGTTGTTGAATCATTTTGCATACTTCTTTGTGGCGCATTTTCTTGTGTTTTGTAACTCTTGCCTTTGGAAGGAGTTGGAGAAAATTTGCATGTTTGGGAGATTGTTGTTTTGGAATTGTGTTTTGGCATTAAATCTTTCTGTTTGGAAACAAAAGCTACCATGGAAAGGTAGGAGTTTAACTCTCTTTTATGATGTTATTTTCTTGTTGTATTGTGTGAATGGTGAATGTTGTTATGTATTTGTTGGTTGTTTGGGTAGACTACCATAGGAATGGTGTAGGAGAAGGCTATGGGGAATCCATGTGGGGGGGCATAAGGGAATGCCATTAGCATCAGAATTTTGTGGAGGGAGTTTGGGTTTGGGATCCACCATGGAAAAGAAATAGCTTGCATTTCTTACTTTATGGGGGAAAAAGGGAGGGATTGTGGGGGCATAAGGATATGTGTGGTGAAATATTTTGGTGGTTTGTTATAGGTGGATGCCCAATTCCCATTGGGAGGCATAAGTAGCTTTCCCCATAGACCTTGTTCCTTTGTCTTGCATGATCAAGCATGAGTTCTATTTTGAATGTTTTCAAATGCATTTGTAAACTACTCTCTTGTGTCGAATTGTATCTTATATTGAAATGTGCATGTTTGAAAGAATGATGTGTGTTCTGTGGAAGTCAGTTGTTGCCATGGGTTGAATCACACCTCTTATTGTATTATGGTTGGGGCTTGGGGGCCAATGAAGAAGGACGGATTCTCCTTTCATTGGATGTCTTGGTTGGGTGGAGAGCATTTCCTTTCCCCCACTATTGTTGTGACCAATTTGGAAGAAAAAGAAAACTTACATGTTGCTATTTTGGAGCAGAAGAAGACAATTTTTCCAACCCTTTGTGAAAGTTATTTCATTGTAACCTTTCCCACTTGATGTGGATGAAAATGTAATACATTTGTGAAGAAAATATGTATGTATTTGGTTATGAAAGTTGTATAATTGAATTGTGAAAGACATTTATATTTTGTTCTGTTTGTTGGAAAGAAATAGAATTCTATTAAGTGCACTCAAGGAATGGAAGAATGTAAAGAAGTATTTATTTTTGAAGTCAATAAAGGATTGCAAGATATTCTCTCATTTACATTGTTGATTCAAATTGGAATATTAAATTGTGATTATAATCTTTGTTAGAAAATGGAAAAAGAAGAAATGTACATGGAAATAATGTTGCATTTTGTATCTTTGGAAATGTGTAAAATGGAATGCAGTATTTGCATTTTGATTTAGAATGTTTTTCTTAAACAACTGAATATATTAGATTAGATTAGAAATGAAATACCACACTTAAATGATGAAATTGAAATGCAGATTTGCTAGAAATAGATTTCTGTTATAAATTTAAAACTAGCAAATAAATTTAATTAAAATGTACAGTTCGGGCCTGCACATTATAATCAACTTGGAAATGATATAATTTAGCATGCTATGACATCAATGAACTCAAATTGACAAAGAAAACTTAAGAAAATAATTTAAACTTTACAAAATTGAGCCCAATCTCTTTCATAGTTGTTTTCTCAATTGTTGGAAAAATGTAGATTGGAAATCAAACAAGTGAAATTACCTTCCTAAAACATTATAAATCCCTCCTAGAACAATCCTCCATGTCTGTTTGGCATGTTGAGTGAAGGAGGAGATCAAATTGAATCAAAATTATAAACCGGAAGTTACCAGGTTTGCTATATAAAAGCTTGCATATTGTTTTGACAAAATTTACCGCTTAAAATTTATCAAAATGTAAAATTTATGATTCCTCTGTAAAGAGGGCATCGAGAGATTTCTATAAAGTCCTCATTTTCCCAAAACTGAGCTTCCTAGGGAAAGTTATGGCCCTCTGAAGTTTTCCCGCATTGGCGGGAAAATTTGGGAAAATTTTTCGTAGCGGCCCGCGTCCAAAAAAATTCCCGTTGAGAAATCCTTAGAAGAATTTTGAAATAAAATTGTTGGGGAAATTTTTGAAATTTCCTCCACCATCCCGTAGCCAAACAGAGGCTACCATGTGTCCTCAAGGGGTAGCGACAGATGCATGACATTATTTTTGTCTTTGGGCCCTTTTAAAAATTTGGGAAAATTTGATCTTTCTCCCCGCCTGCCCGCAACCAACCAGCGCCGCCACGTGAGCATGGGGTGACAACAAGGTGGGGAAATCCTTGCAACTCTCTCCTTTGAATTTTTTTTTGTGAAATTTTTTGTTTATTTTCCCCACGACCATGCACTCCCGCCTTTACCCCCGATGAGACCCTTTTTGTGGGTGTGCGGACCCGCGCACGCCATTTACCACTTTCTCCCCTCGGAAAAATATCCCTAACTTCTCCACCACCCTGCCCTTCCTACCTTCCTTCGTGCGTTGTTTGGCTGAGCACCAAGTGTCCCCTGTTAGACCCGCAGCACGTGGGCATCAATAGGAACCTTCCTCTCCCTTTGGCAAAATTTTCCAACCTTCCCCACGTGAGCTCGGAGCCGACACGTGTCCCCGGCAATAGCGGAGGCACAGTGCAAATGGAAATTTTCTCTCACACAAAATTTCAAACACTTTGCCCCATCACCCGCCAACCCAAAAATTTCTCATCTTTCCGCCTCTTGACACTTGTCTCCTTGGGGAAAATTTGACCCCAAAGTCCACTGTCCATATCTAGAGTTTTACAAGGAGTTAGGAGGACTTCTTTAGATCATTGGAAAGGTGAGAAAGTTTCATATCCAATGAGAATGATTTAGGAAAATTTTGAATGCATTAAGTGTGAGAAAATAAATTTTAAACTCGAGCCTATTAGAGAGTGGGTATGGTGATATTTTACCCCGAACCTAATCAAACTTCTAACCCTAAAATTTGGACCTTGTGATCCTTGATAATTGTAATAAATGAAAAGTGTGTTCTAGAAGATTAAATTAGTTCCAGAGCCTAATAGTGTCAATGGTTGTCTTGCAACCTAGTTGTAGACACTTCTAAAAAGTAATAATAAAAAAGAATTATTCCTTAATTTTCTTTCTAGGTTATTTCTTAGGTCTCAAGTAGATTGATTTAATGGGCATCACACTTTGGTATCAGAGTGGTGGTTCAAAATCTTGGACCCTTAGGCACACTAGAAATTTTTAGACATGAACTATAAACCTAGCACACTTTTAAAACTAGAAAACAACCTTGTTTGAAAATTGAAAAAGAAATAAGTATGAAGAAATATTACATTACTCTGTTCATTTGAACTACTAGAATTAAAATCATAATAAAATAACAAGTTGTTTGGGTTTTTGTGCTTGCTTAGTGGCATTTTGTCTAAACCCGGGTAACTAAGAATGTCAGATTAAATTGATTTTTGTGAACTTCTAGTATAATGGAAACTTGGTTCCCCTTTGAAAATGTGTTATTTTACAAGTCCTAAAACTTGATTTAATTGTATGATGCATTAAGCCCTTTGTTGAGACCCTTCTTTATTGATGTTGTTGGAATGATAAGTTATATGGTGTGATTTTTGTAGTTGGACAATAGTGGTTGTGTTTTGGGTCGGGAAGAGTTAATTAGAAGCTATTTAGAGCTTCCTTCCTTCAGTGGTTAGGGAAGAGGGTTTGGTTGTCATTTTTCCATTTTGTTACCCGTGTGAGAGAGTGGACACTAAGTCTGGGTGTTGTTTAGGACCCAATCTTGTGTATGTGTTCTTGGAACTAACCTCGAGGCAGAGTACCCCTATTGGCGGCCATGAAGGGCTACAGAGTGAATGTGGTGTTAACTTTTGTGTTTTACATTTGTAATCTTGTGATTATTTTATCAAGGACCAACATCTTATTTTATGATTGGATTGAGAAGCTCTGAGAATCTTTTATTTATTTATAATTTTTGCAAGAATTTTCAAACTTTGCAATGTGGCTACTTAGCCACTTTTCTTGATTGCCGATATTTCTTGGACTTTATTTTGATTAGTGACTCAGAGCTCATTATGTTGTTGGCTACTTAGCCAAATGTTACATGATTCTCACTTGCATGTTGTTGAGCTGGTTCTATGCTATTTGTCTCGTAATATTTTGTCGTATGGGGGTACACCCTAGGTGCCTAGAATGTCTTCTTAGGTGCATTAAGTTATGCCTTGGCTATGGATGCACGGAACCTTGAGTGTGTCTAAGATCTTAGAGTGACCCTTTCATTGCTTGACCTTGCTAGAAAGAAAGTTTTTGTGTAGTGCGGTCTAGATGGTAGTCGACATTGTAGTGGTGATTCTCTTACAATCTGGTAAGAGCTTGACCCTCGTCGGAGTAGAAGTGTTTAATTATGGGATTTTAGATTTTGTTAGGATTGGATTGCCTTTTTGGTTGACTGTAAATGTTACTGGAAAAGTGTTTGTTTTGATAGTGACTTTTCATTGATGGCATGTTAAATTGTATCATGGGTTCCTGGTTGCATCATAGAAAGTTTTGACTCGTGGAATGTATGCATCTTGGTAATTATGGATAGATTTAAGCCCTTTCAGGAAGTGTGTTTATTTAAGTGTACTTGTTTTACTCTCTTGACTTATAAATAAGTCTACCCTTACCTTAAATTTCCTTTACTATGAATAACATTCTATGACCTATTAATCTTTGGGTTACTTGGAAACACTTATGGATGCTTTGGGTCTTTTGGACCTTTCTCTTAGAGATGTTAGTTTGGTAGATCTTAATAGTTAATCTCGATGGTGCTTATATTGTACTTCCTCTTTTAAAACCATAACTCTTGGTGGTAAAGTCCATGATTTGGTAAATTATTTGGTTGCCCCATGGCATTTGATGCTTTCTAGTGTGGAAGTGGTGTCCTTGGAGTAAAGTTGCATTGTCATCTAGTTGCTTGGCTGGTGGCATCTTGTGGGGACATGAGAATTGATTGGAAAACCTTCTTTGGTTATTAGGGGAGTAAAATGTTACCACCCTAAACAACAAAAATTGTTAAACCTTAATAGATTCATAAAAGTAAGATTATACCTCTTTAATGAGCCTTCCTTGAAAATTTCTTGTGAGACTTGTGGAGACCCACTAAGAATGTTTAATGATGCTTGAAATTATTTGGTGAATCTTTGAAATCTTGGTGTGATTCATGTTGGTTCATTATTTCCTAGTTCTTACAAAAATTAATGATGTGATTTCTATGACGAATGTCTCTTGTTCCTTTAGAATTAAAAATGTGGTGTGTTGATTTATATCTCTTTCCCATAAAAGAAATTATGTGATATGTTTGAACCTTCCTTCTCATTAAAATTTGATTGATAAGACGACTCAACCAAAACATCATAAAACTAAAATTGAGGAGATTTGGCCTTGAAGCTTAAACAAATAAACTGGAACATAGAAAGAGAAAACAGTCCTTGCTTTAACCTTAGTAGATTAATAGAAGGAATAAAAACCATGTAGAAGAACAAAAGGGAATTTTTTTCCATCTACCTCCCCTAGGAGTAAAATAAATACTTTTTCTCTTTTCCGCCTTTACAGAATGGTAAGACATCATGCCCACCTTAGTGGTGCTCTTTATAACGTAAACTGGTGATGTCATAATAGAAGGAAGTTTGTAACTAAGGAAACATGAAAGGAATGTTCTTAACAAGCAAAGCTATAACTTTTGACTTAATGAGTTGATTTATAAAATGGGTAAAATTTATGTGTATTGAGTACAATGTATAGTTGAACCTATAGTTCTGTCACCTACCTGAAATTGTGAAACCCCAGTGGATAGTAATGTGTTCTAGTTGCTTATTACTTCTTGTTCATAGATGTATGTTCCTTTCTTGTGGGAGTTTTGGGTCATCATACCCTTATCGTCCCATAGCTCGATGAATGTGAGTTGTGGTCCTTTTGGATTGAGACTTATCTATTGTTTGAGAAGCAACCCCCTTGCATGTTGTCTTGTCCTTGGAGACCTAAGTTATTGTAATTTTAAGGCAACATATGTTAAGGATATAAAATAACTTCAGAAGTCTTCTTTTCTTCATATTTTCTTGGGTCACCTTGTTGTTGCTGCCCCTTTTCCACTAGGATGGAAAGTGCAAGATGATGTTATTCACTTCTGATACGATGCACCCTTGGATTGTAATTGGACCCTGTGTTACTTGTTCTTCTCCCTAGCGACCTTGAGTGGTCCTTGGTGTTCCTTGTGCTCTCTTTATGGTTATTCCAAGCTTGAGTAGGAAATAAGATAAATAAATCCCATTGTGCTATAATGTATGGTACTTGTATTGATATGTTAGTTGCTAGGGAGATATAAATATATATATTTTTCTTTTGCTAAATGGTTGACTTCCTTAGATTTGGTTGGTATGGTGTGTTCGATTCTTAAAACAAAAGTGTAAAAATCAGACTATAGGAAAACTTATGGTCTTGACTTTGCTTTTATTACCATGAAAAGTTAATTGTACCCTCTCGAGATTATAGAAGTGCCTTCCTAGAATAGTTCCTTGATTTTAAATGTTTGCTGATTTAGGTGTCCTTGTTGATCCACCTCATCCTGTGTGATCCTCAAATTGTGGGACCTTGAGTAGACTTGTTCCTCGTGCAAATTTGGTCATAGTTGATTTTGCTAGCCTTGTCTAGACAACGAACTTTGAAATCATGGCTTAAACATGTAGAAACCTTAACTTTGTTATTGTAGTATGTTGTATCAAGGAAAACTATGTGGTCATCTCAAGTTTATGGAAATTCTCCCTGTAATTCCCTTACTTGGTGGTTATTCTTGGGGCTCCCTGGACCTTTTCATGTTTTGATGCTATGTGTTGTAACTTGTTTGGCCACGTAGAGTTACTCCTTAGAATTGAATGTCCACAACCTTAATTGGAGAAAGTGCAGAATTCATCCCTTGCAATCTTCCTTCTTCTTATTAAATTACATTGGACCAAACTTGAGTTCTATAGACCCACACTTGTTTGAAGCAAAAAAATTCCAAAAGGGTATGATCCTTTCTCTATTGCATTGTTTTCCACATCTGTTCTTGTGACTTCTAGGAGGAAGTCAAGTCTAAGGGGAGGGGGATGTAGTGCCCACTTCCCTTTGACACCTTTTATTACTAATCATGATACTGTAGACTATATGATGGACATTATTATGGTTTTGATTTAGTATGATGTTAGATGTTGGACCATGGATTATCATTGATCTTGATTTAGTTATGATGCATGACGATTATTAGAGACACTTCATATGTGGATGATGATATACTATTTGACATGGATATATTATGAATTTTGTTCAAACATGTGATATTTGATATTTTGAGTAAACCTAGAAAATGGAAATTATTTGATGATGATATAGTTGTTGATTAAATTACAAATTATATAGTTGTTACTTTGATGATATTGTGATCCATTTATATAGATGATTTTAGAATTATATTTCTATTCATTTTGGAGTTTTGATATGGCCAGGAGGCCGAAGGAGGTATTTTTGTTTTTTAGGCTAAAATATCACAACAAACATCAGGGGATTGTATACCAACCATAATGGAATTCTAGGTGAATTAGACAAGGTCACCATGGAAACTTGTTTTTTTGTGTGTTGTAGTTTGTTAGGGATTCCCATGGGGGGATCACCTTTGAATGTGACCAAGGGGCTTTGTGTATTTTATTATGTGGTTCCTTTTTATTATTGTTTGCATGTATTTATTTTTGTGATGCATTTCCCCTTTCATTATTATTTTAATTGTGGAGAATTAATGTGAGTAATCATATTGTTAAAATAAATAAATAAATCAATTTGGGATGTAAGAAAGTAATTATAGAAGTTGTTGGCTTTTGTATTAAATATGTAAGTGATGTGTAAGTTTGTGTAAGAGTTGTGTAAGTCTGATTTTGGAGTATGAAATACTCCACCTCCTTGGAAATTCGAATTTGTCCTTGGGGGCTGTTTTGGAGGCTTGTGGGACAAGTAAAACTTGTCCCATACCTCTCAATTTAATTTACCAACCATAATTATGGTTGGAGAGGTGATTTTAGACTTTTTTAATGCATTTTATTAATCATGTTGCATTGTTTTGATTGCACTCTCTTACATTTTATTTAATTTGTAGTCCTTTGGGGTGTGGGATTTTTGGAGTGTGCAAGTAAATTATCATATTTTCACCCACCTCTTTATTGTGCTTGGGAGAATGAAATTTTGTCTTTTGTGTTTGGAGTTGAGGATGTGTGATGTGGCATCCTACATGGATCCACATCATCCTCTTCTCTTCCCTCTTCTATATTATTTAAACTCCTTGCCTGTTTGGGTTGTTGAATCATTTCACATACTTCTTTGGGGGAGCATTTTCTTATGTTTTGGAGCTCTTTCCTTTGGAAGGAGTTGGAGAAAATTTGCATGCTTTGGAGATTGCTGTTTTGTAATTGTGTTTTGGCATTGAAGCTTGTTGTTTGGAAACAAAAGATACCATGGAAAGGTAGGGGTTTAACTCTCTTTGATGTTGTTATTTTCTTGTTGTATTGTGTGAATGGTGAATGTCGTTATGTATTTGTTGGCTGTTTGGGTAGAGTACCATAGGAATGGTGTAGGAGAAGGTTATGGGTAATCCATGTGGGGGGCATAAGGGAATTCAATTGGCATCAAAATTTTGTGGAGGGAGTTCTGGTTTGGGATCCACCATGGAAAAGAAATAGCTTGCATTTCTTACTTTATGGGGCGCATAAGGAGGGATTGTGGGGGGAATAAGGATATGTGTGGTGAAATATTTTGGTGGTTTATTACAGGTGGATGCCCAATTCCCATTGGGAGGCATAAGTAGCTTCCCCCATAGACCTTTCTTCTTTGGCTTGCATGATCATGCCTGAGTTCTATTTTGAATGTTTTCAAATGTAGTAAGAAACTGATGTCTTGAGTTGAATTGTGTCTTATATTGAAATGTGCATGTTTGAAAGAATGTTGTGTGTTCTATGGAAGTCAGTTGTTGCCATGGGTTGAATTATACCTCTTATTGTATTATGGTTGGGGCTCAGGGGCCAATGAAGAAGGATGGCTTCTCCTTTCATTGGATGTCTTGGTTTGGTGGAGAGCGTTGCCTTTCCCCACTTTGTGTTGTAACCAATTTGGAAGAAAAATAAGACTTGCATGTTGTTGTTCTAGAGCGTAAGAAGACAATTTTTCCAGCCCTTTGTGAAATTTATTTCATTGTAACCATTCCCACTTGATGTGGATGAAAATGTAATACATTTGTGAAGAAAAGATGTATGTAGTTGGTTATGAAAGTTGTATAGTTAAATTGTGAAAGACATTTATATTATGTTCTGTTTGTTGGAAAGAAATAGAATTCTGTTAAGTGCACTCAAGGAATGGAAGAATGTAAAGAATTATTTCTTTTTGAAGTCAATAAAGGATTGCAAGATCTTCTCTCATTTACATTGTTGATTCAAATTGGAATATTAGATTGTGATTATAATCTTTGTTAGAAAATGGAGAAAGAAGAAATGTATGTGGAAATAATGTTGCATTTTGTATCTTTGGAAATGTGTAAAATGGAATGCGATTTGCATTTTGATTTAGGATATTTTTTTAAACAATTGAATATATTATATTAGATTAGAAATGAAATACCACATGTAAATGATGAAATTGAAATGCAGATTTTCTAGAAATGGATTTACTTTTATAAATTTAAAATTGGCAAATAAATTTAATTAAAATGTACAGATTCGGGCCTGCACATTATAATCAACTTGGAAATGATATAATTTATCATGTTATGACATCAATGAACTCAAATTGACAAAGAAAACTTAAATAATTAAAACTTTGCAAAATTGAGCCCAATTCCTTTCACAGTCATTTTCTATCAATTGTTGGAAAAATGTAAATTGGAAATCAAACAAGTGAAATTACCTTCCTAAAACATTATAAATCTTTCATAGAACAATCCTCCAAGTCTGTTTGGAATGTTGAGTGAAGGAGGAGATCAAATTGAATCAAAATTATAAGTGGAAATTACCAGTTTGCTATTTAAAAGCTTGCAGATTGTTTTGACAAAATTGACCCCTTAAAATTTATCAAAATGTAAAATTTATGATTCCTATGCAAAGAGAGCATCAAGATATTTCCAGAAAGTCCTCATTTCCTAAAAACCGTGATTCTTAGGAAAAATTTTGCCCTCTGAAGTTTTCCTTCCTTGGCATGAAAATTTGGGAAAATTTTCCCTGGCGGGCCATTGCCCAAAAATTTCTTGTTGAGAAATCCTTAGAAGAATTTTGAAAAAAAAAATTTAGGGAAATTTTTTGAAATTTCCTCCACCGCCCGCAACCAATCGAGGCGCCACGTGTTCTCACGGGCAAGAGAGGAGGCACGACATTATTTTTGTCTTTGGGCCCTTTTAAAAATTTGGGAAAATTTGTTCTTTCTCCCTGCCATCCCGTAACCAACCAAAGGCTGCCATGTGGCAGAATGGGGTGAAAGCGGGGTGGGGAAATCCTCACAATTTTATCCTTTGAAAATTTTTGTTTAGGGAAAATTTTGTTTATTTTCCCCATGACCCCGCACTCCCATCTTCGCCCTGATGAGACCCTTTCGCGGGCACATGGACATGCGCATAACATTTACCTCTTTCTCCCACTCAGTGAAATCTCCCAAACTTCTCTGCCACCCCACCCTTCCCTCCTTCCTTCCTGTGTTGTTTGGCTGAGTGCCATGTGTCACTGTACAAACCTATGAGCACATGGGCGTCAATAGGAACCTTCCCCTCCCTTTGGAAAAATTTTCCAGCCTTCCCCACATGAGCTCATAGCTGACACGTGTCCCTAGTGACATAGCGGAGGCGTGGGTGTAAATGGAAATTTTCTCCCACGAAAAAATTTTAAACACCATCCCACGACCCGCTAACCCAAAAATTGCTTGTCTTCCCGCTCGACACGTGTCTCCTTGGGGAAAATTTGATCCCTAAAGTCCACCTGTCCATATCTAGAGTTTTACAAGGAGTTAGGAGGACTTCTTTATATCATTGGAAAGGTGAGAAAATTTCCTATCCAATGGGAATGATTTAGGGAAATTTTGAATGCATTAAGTGTGAGAAAAATCAAGTTGAAACTTTGAGCCTGATTAGAGAGTGGGTATGGTGATATTTTACCCCCTGAACCTAACTGAAACTTCTAACCCTAAAATTTGGACCTTGTGATCCTTGATAATTGTAACAAATGAAATGTGTTCTAGTAGATTAAATTAGTTCTGGAACTTGATAGTGTCACAGCTTATCTTACAACTGTTGTAGACACTTCTAACAAAAAAATATTCCTTAATTTTCTAACTATTCTAGGTTGTTTCTTAGGTCTCAAGTGGGTTGTTTTAATAGGCATCACATGCTTACCCATTATTATTCCTCTATATCTTTAATGATGCCTAAAGTGATCATTTTGTCTATCTCCTCCTTTACTTTGATGTGAAGATTCAGATTCATTCGATAAGGCCTCTTCTCGAATCGGTGCACACCCTCCTTTAACTTGATTTTCATTTCTCCCAAGGAGTGGTGAACGCCTTTAAGCTCATGGTATCCACATGGAAATAAGTCTTGAAACTCATGTAATAGATCAATGATCTTCGAAACCTCCTTCTTTGACCAATAGTCTCTAATAGTGTCCTCCTTAGGTTCTGTTTCTGAACCGATGTTAACCTTCTTTGTTTTTAGGGGCTCATGGTAGGTGCATTCTTGATCATAAGAACTATCGAACTTTGCACGTACCTTCGGTATGGTTAGCTTCCAAACTCTCCATTTCTTCTCCACCTATCACACAGACCAACTTTCCCTTCTCTTTATCCATGCATGTACGCTTAATCTGGACTTATTTTGACTCTTCCTCATCAAAGTGTGGTTCCAAACTAGGTTCACCCAATAAATCTAGTATTCTATCCTCTTCGCCATGGCACTATCTCCCATCGTAAGGTACTTAACAACCTACAACTCCCTATCCACCAATGGTTTAGTACTCTTATATTCAAAAGCATGAAAAAGTTCAGTCGTTAACTTTGGCCAATTTCCTATATGATGTCATATCTTGGAGTAATATACCATGTGCACACACAACCTTGTAAAGTGGAGTACATTTTATGCACCCATAAATATGTTGGCAAGGATTTCATGCCTTCCATATAGGATTTCTCACATGCTTAGACGAGGAATGAGTTGGGTTCCTTCCCATGATAGTCTTGTATGATAGTGGGTGCATTTCTTCAAGAAAACAAAACAGAGAATGTGATTCTCACTTTGTGCCACTCTAGAAGGCTATCATGATGTGTTGACCATCAACGTGTTATGGTCTCGAGAAATTTATAGCTGAGAATCCCTCTTCTTTTGATCTCATTTTTCCACTGAGCCTTCATTTCTCATAAGAAATCATCAGGGTTAGATCCTCTAGAATAACTTGGTAACTTCTTCCCTCCCATGAAATTGACTGAGCGTGCCTTTTTCACCCTTACAATAGAACCTCTTAACTATCACCCAATTAACTCATAAGTCACGTGCACCCAATTATCACATGCCACACTAGTTGTATCACTCATGGATCGAGCATATTCAAATTGAATAACTCCTTCTGTAGGGTGAATCACCTCAGGGTCCCTCATAGAGTTCACACAAATCCCTTCAAGAAATTCTTCTCGTAAGGGCTCAGTATAGGGTGCTGACTTTCCATCAGTCAAGGGGATGATAACCCATTCTTCCTTTTTCTCAAAGCTTATGTATCCCTTGTTGAACCCTAGGTCAACATTGTTATTATAACACCAGGGGTACCCAAGTAATCCTAGAAATTTTTCCACCTCAGCTAGCACCAAGAATTTGAAATCTCTAATGAATTTTTTCCCTTGGATAGTGATAACAACTTCCTTTAAGACACCAATGGGCATTTCCTTTATCTTTTTAGCCATATACAACATATTCGAGGATGGCTGTAATGAGGGCCTTCCCATTTGAAGCCATGCATCTAGAGTGAGAACATTGACTTCCGCACCCATGTCAATCAAAATATTTCTCATAAGCCACCCATCTATAAAAAAATTCAAGGTAATCTCCTTATCATAGTCAAGGCTATGGGGAGGAAGGTTAGCATGTAGAACTTGTCTCTCGCACTCTATTCCAACACATGGTACCTTCTCCCGTAACCATTATCCTAGCAAGGGAATGATATTTTCTTTCCTTAACATCTTACATACTTCCCTAACTTCATCCAAATCCTTTTGTGGATCCTTGTACTTTTCCTTTGCTCTAGCTACCCTTGACTACTCTTTCAGGCATTGGATCTCCCCTTATAGGCTTTGAATCACATCCATGGTTTCTTGATACACTTCTTTCTGATGAGTAGGGTCCAAATACTTCCCATGCACCACCTCTTATCTTGTAAATATTGGTTTATTCCTTGGTATATCCTCATGCGCACGTAGCCTCACTCGGCTCACATTGTAACTAGTACATGTTCTAGTTCTGACTCATGCGCCACTCTTGGCATCTATTGTGAATCAGCCTTCCTCACACTTACCATTCAGGTGCCTTTCTCTTTACGGTGCTCTTGGGTCATATGCTCAACTATCTCTAGACACTCCTCATACTTATGTTTTTTCCACACTAAGAGCATTGTAACAGATCAGGGCATTTGTGCTTATAGTGCTTCGTAGACCCATAGTTGTAACATGTTCCACGCGGAAATCACTTCTCCCTCCACGGTTACCATGACCATGAAATCCTCCTCGAAACCTCTTCCATGTGCCCCTCCATCCACATGCCCTTCATAGTGATGACCATCATCCTTGGAATTTATTCATGAGACTGGTGTGTCATAAACCAATATCAATGGTATCATGTATCTGGTCAATCAATCACAATCCTTGGTGTCATGAGTACTAGAGGTGTAAATCTTGCAATAGCAAGACACATTTTTATGAATTGCACACTATAGTAGTGGGCACTTACTTGCATCATGATATCCATGGTAGATCTCACAATCCATTGTCATGGCACGTACTAATCTCCTAGGGAAACTGTCCTTTATATGACCCTCTACGTCACAATTTGTGCACTATAGGCCACTGCGAGTCTCATGCACCGAGTTCGTAGATAGATTATTCGATGCTTGGCCATTACAAAAATTTGAGCTTTAAGAAAAGGGATATCATGGGTATCCATTTTTCCAACAACCTCATCTCATAGGGAATTCTCCAAGGCCTCACATGGATATGTGAAAGTCGTATGTGAAAGTGCTCTCCTAAAAGGTGTTATCAACCATCCAAAAAACCAATGAGAATGTTGAGAGGGATGAATATCATAAAACAATTTTGATAAGATATTCTTTAAATGTGCATCGTAATCCCACACACTCTCTTCCATACCTTGTTGAATCTCCTTCAATGCACTAATGCTCTTCTGTTCAAAATCTAGGATATGAAATTAAGCCAAGAAGGAATTTCGTAGCATGGTGTAATCTACCACTGTCTGGTGGGGGTCATACTTCCGGTACCAACTATGCACGTGCCCTTGCAATTTCATTACAAATTGGCTTACTTTTCATTCTAGGGTAATGATCCCCTTTGCATGCCATAATAGCTCACACTTGTAGTTTGGTAGATGAAAAGAAATTTCAAAAACACTTGCTAAGGAGGTTGAGGCCCTTTCCCACCTGATCCAGAAGCTTGATTTCTAATGGTGTTTCCTCCTCTACTAGATCCACTAGATTCACCATGTCTTGTCACTCCTATCCCACCGATCCACCTCTTGTAGCCATAAATGGCCCTAAAGTGGTCATGCCTAGTGTTCCCAATGTCCTACCGAATCGGCACCAACAGGTTTATGATATTGCACCACTACTAGATGAGTACCCCACACCACTTCTAGACGTGATACCCAATCCTTGCATAAATGTACTTTTCCTAAATGTCATTCCGCATACAATATTCCTCTAAACACAGAAATGATTGTTCACCATAGATGTACCAAATGATAAATTATATCTCTTAGTTGCAGATTAGTCACTCCCACCAATACCAACTATGTTATCAATACTTGTCTCTTGATTTGGAAGATTGAGCGCCAGGGGTTGGTAACTAGGTGGATTCATATGCATGCCAATGACTCTCCTTTCTCCAAGTGACAAAATCTCATCAAAATCTAAAGCGATATCTCTCCTAAATTTGCCAAGATGGGGTAGCACAAACTTCCTAGGCTCCACGTCCTCCGCATGAACCTTAATTCCTTTCCATAATGTCTACCTCCATTAATCTATCACTATTGCAACCTCACGCTATCTAGCCAACTCCCTTTCATGAGCTTTACTATAATTGAGTTTTCTCTCCTTTCTTTCCTTTTTAGTTGCAATGTTTTCCATCTTCATCCACCCTAGCTTCCTTTCCTAGCGCTCATAAAAATATTATCCGGCAATAGGAAATGCTTCCAAAATTAGTCTAATGATCAAGATATTTATGGATAAGGGGATAACACATAAAAATGATCGACTAGGCTCCTTTAGGAACTCAAACTCAGCAACCTCTGGAAAAAAAAAGTAGAAATAACATATTCTTGGGTATAACTGGTCAACATTCTTCTCCACCAATGATCAACAACACATTTCCAAGTTAGATCAACATCCTGTAGCCTTTGGTATTCATCTTGGGTCCACACACAAGATCTATAGTACCATCTTGATCTATATGCATACGTGGAAACCCATTCATAAAAATCCAGTGGAAAGCAACAAAAGAAGGTCTCATATAACTCATGATACAGGTGCTCTTCTACCCATCTATGTGCATCAAACTTAGGTTCAGTACTAAATCTCTAAGAAAACTCATCCTTCATGATTTTAAACCATGATTTGACACTGTTCAAGATCAAATGCTCTGTCATCATGCATCATTATCACAATAGCTTCAAAAATAGGTCCCGGAAACAAAACCAAGATGTAGTCATTTTTATGTACATTTCATACAAATTTCTAATGCCATGCGCGTCGGCCTATCACCTAGTGGTTATTGGGCACTCACCTAAGGCATGTGTAGGCACCGAGCCCCTCCTTCATGTGAGAATTGTGAGAAGATCTTGCCATTTTTAGAGGATTAGTTTTAGAAAAGTAGATATTCATGTAAAACCACAATATGAGCTACCATATCCTTATACCCATGAATGAAAACGAGAAAAAAAACATAACATGGATTATGAAGAACAAATCTGATTCATAATATGAATAAATGACACTAGGTTTTACACCCATGAAAAATATATCGAGAACACACACACACACACACACATATATTTATTTATATATAGATCAAGAGTGCTAAATAACCATATTACATTCAAAAGGCCATGCCAGTTGAATACAGTAATTTCTAGGGATCCGTCCCATACAATATATGTTAAAATAAAGATCTAACTCATATATCAGAGTCCTAGCTACACCCCTCTTATAAATTTTATAGACCCATCCCTTAGATATGATGACCTTCTTACAACTCCCTAATGAAACCCCAACCCTAGGGCCTCCTAATACTTTCTGCAGAGCTTCCCCTTTTCCCATGCTATATGTCTATCCATATATATCTTGGTGTCTCTTCTTCTACCCAAGCATCTCTTCTTATAGGTCCAATACCCACCGCCATGCCTTCCTTCAGGAGTAGATCACATGCCAAGTGTCCATGTGGTCCTTCATTGGTGAATGTTTATCCTGTTTCGAGCTCTCCACTTTCTATAATGATGTCTTCCTAGGAATATTCCCTACGTGGAATATCCTTTTCTTGACCATCAAGTCTCTAGGCTGGCACCTTATCCACTCAACATGCCTAGTTGGGTCACATTTTTCCTCAAGTGCCTCTAGAATGTTGAATATGGCTAAGTCCTTAGATCCTGTGTACTATCTCCTCATGTGCGCCCTGGTCTCTCCTAAACCCTTATTAAACATATTTTTCATGCGCACTTCTCCCTGTGCACCCTTCTCTTTATTTCTCTTAAACACACACACCTTTTGGTAATTAGCTAATTTTTCAGGGCCCAACACATTCAGTGTAAGTTTTTTGTCCAAAATACCACTGTGCTTTAATGTTAGGGAGGTTTTTTCTTTTTATGCTCCCAAAGGATTTTCTTACATATTCCATCATGTAGTAGACTTTGTAATATTTATGATGAACACAATTTGAGCTTCCAACACCACCCACAGCTCCTGAAACCTTTCTCTAAATTTTACCCTTCTTTAATGTTCATACACTCATTTTCCTCAAAAAGTGCATGGAGAGAAAGCTTTCCTAAGACCACTTTGAATCCTATAGAATATATTATAAATGATATTGTCTTGGAGAAAGATCTGATACCTTTGTATTGAAAATGGTATAAGCTCCTATAATGCTCGAGGGTCCTTAAACATTTCCCAAAATTTGGTTTTCAAAAGAGTAAATTTGGAAATTTTGACAATTTTTGCGATTATGACCAGTTTTGACCAAGAAGAGACAAAAATTTTCAATATGTTTGATAGGTAAAATTCCTAAAAAATTAGCATTCCAACAACTAGATCTGGCTTGGGGACTTATTTTTGGTTAGAAAAGTACAAACAAGGCAAGCATAAACACCAGAATTTCACGACATTAAGCAGACTAGTGCCTTATCCATTAGGCAGAATAAAGTCAAAGGGAAACACCTTATTATGGAATATTTGTTAAACACCACACACACTTACACAAAAAAACATAGGAAGGGAAACAAAATAGGGGGAAAACACAACCTATCTCACCTATGTACATGTGACGGACATCCCAATTTCACTATATTACTTGTTATTCTTCAAATGTTACCCATGTATGCCAAGCAAAAATGGCATTTTATGCAAATACTTTGAATGATTTGATGAAGTAAGACCCTTTGTCAACTACATGGGAAATACATCTATTACAAAATATCTCTATATGGAATAGAAAGATAAAGTTACATGTTTCTCCCCGAGAAATTTTGTATGACTCTCTTTGCAAGTGAGGAATCACTTGGACAAATCATTATATTTGTTATGAAATTCCATTTCCATTTTATAGTCCATTTTCAAATTCAACCATGTTTCTAATTTCTTGTTTTCCACTTCACTGGTACAATATTGGTTCTTGATCATACCATACTTTCCATATTAAAAACTAGGATTATGCTCTTCAATGGGAATTTAATCCTTTCTTTTCATACTCCCCATGAAAATTTTCCCATGAACTGGTTCTTAATAGATTTTTTTGAGACTTTTGACACCATCATAGGCTATTTGATGCTTCACATTTACCATATTCTAAAAATGGTTCTCCTTTACACACACTAACTCATTTATGACATTTTATTTTTTATGATGTAACTCACATGGTACATCATCTTCTTGAAAAGAGAATGAATACAAGGTTAGGGCTGAATATGGAGATAATCACTTTCCTTATGACCTTTTTTTGAATGTAACAACCATCCTGTGATGGATATATTTTCTTCTTGAGTGGAATTATTACTTTGAGATTTCAACACTTTCTTATCTATACATTCATCATTTAGAAGGTCCTATTCTACAAGTAGAAAATTGAAAGACTCGTATTCACAATCATATTCATTGGTTAAGTCTTTATGATGGATCTTGAGATGATGATTGGAAACTCAGGGTTAATATTCCAAGAATTCATTTGATATCACTTTTCTTCATGGTCCATATTACTTATCATCTCAAGGATATCTTTTTGTAAGTCCTAATATCCATGATCTCCATCATCACTAAGTAGAGAAAATATTACATGATTAACAAAAAGTGCACATTGTCAAATTTTGGCTCCATCAAATAATCATGTTGTTTCTCAATTGGCTCAATCAAACCTGGGTACTCCTCCGTAAATATGAGAGAATCACCATCTTCCTCTAAAGTTATAAAATAGTTCTCATATCTCAAATATTGGTAAAAATTTCGGTCATTAGGTCATCCTCTCTTTGAACAATGTATCTCATATTTCTTATAGGAAGGAGCTTCTTCATTTTACCCTTAACATGTATGGTGTCATATGAAAAATCCATATAAATATATCCACCAACATCCGGATAGAAATCTGCCTCAACAACATCCCATATGAAACTAGAATGTCTACCTCAAGTATGTTCATCTTGACTTTCTTGTCTGGAGAATCCACAAATGCTGCTTAAAAATATTTAACCTTTCTAATGAGGTTTAATTCTTTGGTCTTCATAGAGTAACAATGAACAAGTTTATCAAATTACTTGGGATGAGTTCAATGATGTCAAAATATGAGGAGGTAGACACAATGGGAACAATGGTAGCCATGACATGGGTAGGATTTGTATTCTTAGGAACCAAAGAAACATAAACATAAATTGAGTTGAAAATGAGAGGAAAGAGACTTACCCAGAGAATGAGATGTGGCTTTGGATGAGGTAGTATCATGATTCTTCTTAAATGACTACATGGAAGTGGGTAGTGGGGATTATCTTTTATTTTTTATTTTTTGTAGAGTCTCCTTTTCAAGATTCAATTAATTTTCTTAGGTGGCAGAGGAAGATACATATTTCCATGCTTATGAGTGAGTGAACACTACACAAGATTAGTTATTCATATCATTCATGGGATCTTTGGAATATTCATCATATGAGTATTAAAAATATCCAATGTTCCCATATCCAGATTATTCTTATATTTTAAGTTATGATTCAACAATTTCATCTTCTCCATCTTCGTGGGTTCCACATGTTGCATTACCTAGTGGATATTCCATGTGTAGTATTAAAATTTAACACCACTTAGTCGTGTGCATTTAAATATCACTCAAACCGATGTCTAAGTGCTTACTCGAATCCCGTGCAACCTTTCAAGTCCTTCCTTGTTTAGATCATTCAATATGTAGAGCTAACATTTAATATTTCATAGAATATAATAGAAGAAAATATAAAAATATCGTAATAAAGATACTAATAATATGGATCTTTGATCATTCATTCCTCAACATATACAATAAATAACATTATCTACATTCCAATAATACTATGTTCATATTTCCTAATCTTTGAAATCCATATCAGATTGTCCATTATAGATACATAACATGATCTCACACAATATTACAGACTCAAAATACCGCTCATATAAAAATCTCTTCCACACTTATATCTTCTATTCATGGCTCTAGTCGTAGATCTCGGTTACATAAACATGACAACTATATATAGCTAGTGGGAACTTATCCTTTACTTCTTTACAATGATTTGATATATTAATAGAATATATATACTTAGCCCGCATGTATCCTTAGTATATGCCTTAGTCCCCAAATGAATGTTCTATTTCCATCAATGTTATTAATAGCTTACTTGGATCCTTATGTCATCCTATATATAGTTGTATTCGTCATGGGTATTCTATATTTATCCAATGCTAAGTTCATGTGCTTTATCATTCTCTTGTGATGCTTTATCCATGCTTTTATAAAATTATAGCTCTATCTTTCTCATCACGCCAACCCATTTTTTTCCCGTTTTAGCTGATTTGTTCTTTTCTACCAATCTCCTATTCTAACCCTATGCGTAAACCTCCCGTGCATCCACTTCTCATACCTCCATGCACCTTCACGCATTTATTTACACGTGTATCATTTATTCCTTTTGTTTTTCCATGCATATTCACATGTGGCTCATGCTTAGCCATTTTTCCATCTAACATTACCCCACACTAGGGATATTGTCCACACTCGAAAATACAAATATTGAAATAATTTTTGAAAGAATATGGACAATACCCTAATGAATCAAATATTAAAGAATGTTATTCCTTGCACATGTCCAAAATTAAATTCATGAAAATGGTATAAGTTCTTGGAACTTTATGTTGATGCCATTCTCCATTTTCCTCCATTCTCCAAGCCTAATGTATACCTTATCTCGATGTTGACTCAACAATATCTAAGATATTTTCCAGAGTTAGTTCACCGACTTCTCTTGTAGCTCGTTTAATATGACATCCCATTTTATGGTTATTCCCTTCAAAACATCTACGCTTCACATCGCCATTGTTTTTACCTCTCCAAGCCCTTCTTCTATCCTATTGTGTTTAAATTTTATTGCCTCTTTCTCTTCTCCAACTTCATATAAAACTTTCTAATGCACAACCCTAATTGTCAATAATGAGGCCTATAGTATTTTTAATTCTTCCTCATCTTCTCAAGTGCACATGTTTAGGATCATCAAAGTATCCTTAAATTTTATAAAAATCTTCTCAACCTTTTTCCGTGGCTTACTTAAGTTTTTTGCCAAATGTTATATACTCATCTAATTTTTGGTCCACCTTTTCCTTATTTTCACTTGCCTACTCTTATGTTGTATGAACTTTCCCATTATTCACTTTTACTAGTATTAGTTATATCAATTCTTCTAAGTATTCCATCTCGGTGATATGTTTTGGTTTTTCCTACATTACAACATCTTGACATATGTACACAATATTATTTACTAGGTTGGTTTCCTTATTGCATACATCTACCAACATTTTCGTTGTATCATCTCCTCATATAGCTTCTTATTATTCTTTTCCCTCTCTCCATATCCATTTGTGCGCTACATAATGTGGAAATTTTATTGAAATTTATTCATCCTAACTCGTATCAATTTTAATCGAGCATTTCTTTCTTTCTCTCCCGACAGTTGAGTAGAGTCTACTATTGGAAAAACCTTCCTAGTTCTCTTTTCCCCTTTAACTCCAAAATTGACTATTTCTTCACCTCAAAATCTAGTTCCTTCATGTACATCTGCAATGCCCAAGAGATAATATTACATGTGTGTAGTTGGATCTTGGAATTAATAAACATATCCTAGCAAAATAGTTGTTTGGTCTTCATTGAGCTCTAAAATTTATCTCTAAAAATATTAGTCATGTCATCTATGTATGACATCTCTGGGGGTACGTATGAGGTTTCCTTTTCCTTCTTCTCATTGATGAATATGGTCCTAGACTCACCATGCACTTCCCCGTGTGATGTCACGTGCGTAATATCTTGATGTGCCTTAGTATTCTCTAAGTCCATGTTCATGTATCTTCTCTTTATCATGAAATTATTCACGCCCTTCCTTGTACTCCTCTATATGTGCAAGCTATTTATATTGGAATTCCTCTTGTTATTCCCTTTGTAGATATTTTTGTTGTTCTTCTTCCTCTTCATGCTGAGGATACTTTGAACCTTCTTCCTCCTATTCTAGATCATGGATAATGTCAAGTTATTCTTCCTCTGCTCCATCTCCTATAGTGGTATTTTTTTCAGACAAATCCTTTATAGGATCTAGTACGTGTGCTCTCTTATTCTTTCTAATTAGAGATACTTGAGGGGTTTTTATGATTGGGTTAGTTGGAGAAATTTTAGGATTACATAATGTGCTTACTTCTTATCACCCTACTCATCTCCTTTTCTATGTACTATGATCCAATGTACCCTAATTATCATATTCTTCCTCTTCTTCTTCTGAGTGGTCTCATGCCCGTGCTTTAGTATATTCACCATTTTTTTCTTTGATGGAGGTAGTGCAAGACCAATATCACACACTTCAAGTACCTTACCATCCTACAAATTTGGCTTCAAGGTAAATGTAGACCAATAAGACTCCTTCCCTAATACCAATGTTATGATTAAATTTCCTAAGATCGGACTCCATTTTTTTCAACATAGGGTGCCTTCGTATCATACCCATATTTATTACACAATGTGTGGTAGTCAACATTTAAATTTTTTTCATTAAAATTGAGTGGATGTGCATCCTTGATTTGGTTGATGCGCTTTTGAATATTTGGTAGTGAAATAAAATGGAAGTTTACATCAAGGCCCCATCTCTCCATTTTGTAATAAAAATTTTACAAGGTAAATGTTACATGACTTTAAGCCTTACTTGTCCATCCATCTCCATCGGCATCTCCTAGGTATGTGCCACTCATTCTTGAATGTGTCACACATTCTTTTATACCACTTCTCTAGGTTTTCCTTGTAAAACATTATATATTACATCATCACAAGTGTACTTAGAAAAACATTGTGTCAAAGATATATTCTCAATTGGGTGTTCCCAATTGTTGTCCATAGTCCATTCAAAACCCCTATTTTCCAAAATAATATTAGTAATAAAATAGAACCCCGTGTTATTCTCTCTCCTTTTAGTTTGCATCTTCACTTATTATACAATGCTTTATGAAATGAACAAAGTAATGTTATAATTGGTCTCGTGCATCATATTGTGTGTAATATGTAGAATTTTTTGTTGAAATCTAACCATATTTATGAGGTTCCTAATTTGGAGCTCACTAAATGTGTAGTTGTTCTCGTTCCTAGGTCAATGATGGTTGTAACTTTAAAGGAATGACTTCCCCTTTGATATTGAAGTTTGGTGGCCATCTCCTCCACTGTTTCATCATCGTCACTATCACGTAACCCTATTACTTTACTCGGTCAACCTCGTAGTTAGGAGCATCCTCCTTCCTCGTGAACTAGAAATAGTCCTCATGGACTTGCAAGATCAACCATTGGAATAGTCTCATGGGCTTAATGAAAAAGGTAATTAATACAACTCCAACACTCCCACACCTTCCAAGGTCTTCCACACCTTGTCATCAAATATTATCTATTCTTCCGCATATGTTACCTCATATTTTGTAAAAAACCATTTTTATATTTTTTCATGGTCCTGTTGTGATGCTTATATTCCATGGTATTACAATTCCAAAGTTGTGATACCCATGGCCTCCCAACAATTGTAAATACTGCATCTCTAAGAACTAGTCAATTGGTAATTCCTCTACTATCCTCCTACCCTTGGATTCCCTTTTTTTGGTGTCACGACATAGTTTTTCACTTACAAACTTTGAATCTCCAACAAATACATTCCATAGGTATGATTCCCCTATTTCTCAACTTTAACCGCTTGTTGGTATATCCCTACTCTCAACTACTTACTCTACTTATAGCTTTATCTTAAAACTTTCCTTGGTGTTCCGTATCTCCATAAAATACTTTCCACATAACCTCTGCAACCCCTAGCCTCCACTTCTCCAAACCCCTACTTTAGCTTCTTCTCTATAATTTAGATGTCACGTTCCCAAAATGCAAGGATATATAGTTTTAGGCATTGGTTGCTGGTTACTTGTTCATACTTGTCGCTTCCTCCATACATAATTTTCTCTAGTTTGCGTTAGCTCAAGTTTGCAAAAAATATCAAAATATCTCAATGCATAAGTCACAAGGTGAGGGAATGAATATGATCTTCCCTTTTATAGATTTTATCTTTTTAAATGCCTTTAATGTTTTGTCAAATAACTTCACCTACCACCATATTATAGCTTTAAATGTGATTTTTTCATTATCCTACTTTTTTCTACATTTTACTACCTTTTTCATGTGGTTGTCACTACCTTCCATTTGTGATAGTCCATAAATTTTTGGCATGATACCAAATTTGTAGACCCTCTTGCATGCATATTATTTTACTTAACACATTCTTCATCTGTGCCACTTGCTAATTAATTTCTCTTATAGGACTGCTTGTCTCATGTTATATTGTGCACTTTACCAAACTTTCCTTCACATAAGTAAGCATCCTTCACACCTTTGAGAAAATTCATCATAAAATGTGCCTCGTGCCTTTCATATCTGAATGGTCCAATCATGAGAAAGATAATAAACTTATACATATCTTTATATAGTGGTCGAATGTAATCCTCTTACGCCTTGTCTTCTACCCCATACTAATAGTATGTGTGGTCCATTGTGCATCAATCTATAACAAAGAACAACATCTCCTACATGCGAATGCACTTATTACAATGAAACAGAACAATTGAAAAATTGAAATCTAACATAAGTGTCAAAATTCCTTATTATAAACATAAAAAGAAAAACTTAATTATAGTAGAGATTTTTCCTACTCTTATTAAAGTAACCTCAAAACAATGTGCCATCCAATGCCTATAACTAATATGCTCCTAAATCCAATATCTTAGTTACTTTAAATGGTACTAACCAATGAAATTTAAGATTCCTAGGTAGCGCATAAACTTTTAATTATAGAGTAGTACCAATCCCTCAAATGCAAAAGATTTTTCTTAATATACATGTCATGCCAAGCCTTTTATCACATTTTTCATTTTTTTGGACCCATCGCACAATTACATGTATTTCATCCAATTACATTAGTTTTTAAATATCCACTTCCACTACATGTCTATTAACAAGGTTTTATACACATGAAATACACAATGAGGGTAACATAAACTCCATAGGTAAAACTATCTCTACACCAAACACCAACTAGTAATGATGTTTCTTTGTTTAACCACTTATATGTAGTCTTATATTTCATCATGATTATTTCTTCATAAATCATATATTTTTATCAAAATGTGTCCCAAGATCTTGTTGAAATATTCTATAGTGTCATTAGCTTTTGGGTGATAGGGGTTTTCGTATGATGAGTTACCATGAAATCTGCCAACAATATTCTAATAGTCTCATTCAAGAAATGAGTTTCCATTACATTGGTAAGGATCAAAGGGCAACCATACCTACTAATTATATTCTTCCATAAGAATTGTGATGTTTTAGTTGTATAATCCTTAGTGGGTACAAATTATACCTATATTGTCGAATAATTTTTGTAGGTGATAATATATCACAAATATAGCCTTCACGCCATAGGTGTAATTTGTACAATGAAATCAATTTCCCATTTTTCAAAGGGTTCTGCACTTTCTATGGGGTGTAATTTTATTTCATCAATATGTCCCGTATTTCCTATTATTTGACAATGATCACATTCCCTAACAAAATATTTACTATCCTTGTACAATGTCTCCCACCAAAGTTATGCCAAGAGTATCTTGCATGTTGTAGATTCATCAAAGATAATGTCCTCCTTTTATCCCACCATGTGCTTCCCTCATAATTACTTGGCATTCATGCTCCAAGGCCCATCTGTATAGTACTTCATCTCTCCCAATTTTATACATGTCACCTCCTACCAACTGATAACGTGCGACACAAATAGATAATTTCTTATTCTCTTGTATTTTCATTCACTCAAGGTCCATACTTGTGTATAAGAATACTTCAATATCCTTTAAATAAGTTAGCACACGTGGCTGCCTAAATATTTGGGAATCTAGTATGGTGTATTCTATGCTATGTGCATCCTCTCCATAATTGATTCTTGAGAGATGATCAGGTCCAATATTAATCTTTCCAAGTTTAACCATGACTCAGAAACTCAAAAAAATTCCTTGTAAGACATGTTTATTGACCAAATACTTAAGTGTCATTTGATCAATATAGAAGGAAAATGGTGTGGCCAATAAATACTTCCTAAACTTTTGAAGTGTGTAAACCATATACAATGCCCCGCACTCTATAGTTGTATAATTTTATTCATATTGTGTCAAATTTCTGCTTACAAATCCAATTGGATGATCTACACTCTCTTTCCTAGGCTGAGAAAATACTACCCTGATGGCTATTCCAGAGGCATCTACATGCACCTGAAATGGAATATTGCATGAAGGAAAATGGGAGTGGTTTTCAATGTTTCCTTTAATGTCTCAAATGCATATTGTTGCACATCCTTCCAATAGAACTTTCCCTTTCCTTTAGTTATTCCTCTAGTGGTGTGAAAATATTTGCATACCCTTTAGTGAATTTTTGGTAGTATCTTATATGCCCAAGGAATCCATGCAATTAAATTTTATTTTTTGGTTACTCCAACCCCAATATGATTGCTACCTTTTTTGGACTAATAAACAATCCTTCCTTAAAAATTATACTCCCCAACAATGTTCCAAATAGTTTCATAAATATACATTTCTTAATGTTCAATGATATACATAGTTACCTACACCATTCAAAAAGTATCCTTAAAAATTGCATTGTTCCTTCTCTAGTCCATACACTTTATCTAGTTATACTTGAATAAACTTGTGAATAAAATAATTGAATGTTTGTACTTTAATGTGAAATAACACCACTGACACATTCTTTAATCCAAAGGGCATGAATGTTTCTAAAACTAACCCCACTTTGTTATAAAGTTTTTATTTTCTTGATCTTCACATGTGATCTTGACCTGATCATAACCTAAAAATAATCAGCAAAGGAATAGATCTTGCACCCTGTGACACCCTCAAGTATTTATTCTATGAATGGTGTCAAGAAAGGATTAGTCACACATGAGGCATTCAATACCCTATAATCTACAAAAATATTTATCCTTCCATCCTTCTTGATGTTTTTAAACATCATGCCTATCCATTTAGATTCCTAGATGAGATTGATGATGCCTTATTTAAGCATTTTATCGATCTCATCTTTACTTTAAAGTTCAAGTTGGGATTCATCCTATAAGGACGCTTATGAACCATTCACGCACCATACTTAAGTTTTATCTTCATCTCCTTGAGTGATGGATGGACACCCTTTAACTAATGGTTTCACATTGAAATAGATCTAAGAAGTTGCATAATAATTTGATTATTTTTACAACTTTTGCCTCATATCATAGTCACCAATCACTACTTCCTTTGGCACGTCATCAGTCCCAATGTTCACCTTATTTATTTTTAATAGAAAATGATATGTATGTTCTTGTTCATTAGGTGTATCTAGGACTTTGCGTTCACCTTTTGAGTTCTCTTTATTGAGATCCTCAACCCCATAATCATCTATCAAGTATATAATCTTTCTTTTCTACTTCTCTCTCTAAGCATGTTGCATAAGAATCCCATTAGTATCCAATCTTGTACGACCATATGCACGTTCTTAAGGGAAAATTTCACCATACATCTATGTTAATATTTCCTCTACTCGCACAATATCTCCCAAAGTGTGATGTGCTTCATTAATTGTAATGCTTTATAAACAAGAGGTTTAGTATAAATGTAATCAAATGTCTCGCACGATAAATGAATTTATGTCATGCTAACTCATTGTGTATTGTTTTAATTACACGTATATGGGTAAGTGCAACAAGTTGGGGGACAATTAAGTGGACATCAAATCCTGAATTTTACATCAAAAACAACAAAACATCAAATTTAGTCTTCCATGGACTTGAACCATGCCAAAAAGTAAAAATATGTCATAAAAATGGTACCATCATGTAGGAGAGACTGTTAGCTTTGTAGAAATATTGATTTTAAAGTGAATAGAATAGGATAAATATCATTTTATAATTTTTTACTAATAGTAGGTCTTTAAGACACTTTTTCCCGTGAATATTTATGTCTACGTTTAAGACTACAATTTTTTTTTCACTTGTCAAAATGTGATAAAACTTATACCATCCCAACCATGGTGAAATTATATACATGTTCAAAAAAATAATAATTTGATTTCAATATTTTTTGATGAAGTTATGGCGGGCAAACGGAAAGTGCTCTGTTTTCTTTATGTTTTCAGACCACTTTCATGGAAAAAATCATAAAAAAAAAAAATATTGCTAAAAAAATGTAAAATAAAATCTATCCCAAGATAGATAGCAGCATCTAACTTCTCACCAAAGGAAAAATATATATATCACTTTTTGGTCATCCAAATTGTGGGCAAATGGACTACAATCTCAGAGGTGTTTTAAAAAAATATACCAAGTCATTGAATTTTAAGTGTTTCATATAGCTAAACTTGTCCAATTTTTTTAAAAATAGTATTTTACAAACTATATTCCAGATGCTAGGATTCATATTAACATAAGTTTTTCTAATTTTGAGTGTATGCATTGCTAATAATCCCTACAAGTTGATATTATGTTGTTATTTGCAATATGATGTCCACTTATGACCCCTTTTTTGTCCCCCAACTTGGTGCACTTACCCATATATATCATGCACACTCATCCACATAGTGTAGAATAGATCATATGAACCCAAAAATATGGAGGTAGTGCATCAAAACCATATAGCTAATTTTTCTCAAAAATCAGATGTGATCATGTGGAGATGAATTCCCATTATAAGCTCATATTTAAAAAGAAATATTGTTCTTGACAAACCTTTTCAAGAAATAAACTCTTATTTCATGCCATCCGAGAATATTATCCCCATGTGCATCCCAAAAATGTTTTTATTCCCTTCAAGGAGTAAACCAACATGTTTCTCCTATCTCCTTCATTATTCAATTGTCCCTCTATTGTGTGTAAGAACGAATAAGGATTTTCTTCCCAAAGATAACCTAGTAACATCACTCTTCCATTTTTCTTGAGTTTTTGTAGCTTGAGCACCAATTTTATTCTTCCATGACACTCGTGACTAACCATTTAATAAGGTCCATGAGCCCAATTATCACAAGAAATGCTAGTAGTACACTGATAGAATGTGTATCTCTCCAATTAATCACTCCATCGTTTGTTGGTTCAAAAAAATTGACCGCACATTACTTGCGCATATATCTAAGTGATGTCCTCCTCATTGACAGAGTTCAATTAGGGTGTAATAGTTATCACCAAATCAAAACACCCCAGTAAATTTCTAGCTTTTGTGACTGAGGCATTCGGTGTGATTGGGTAACATGGGTACCATCTCTCAAGCTGTGGGACTTATGAACTTGAGATGGACCTCTGGAGAATGTCGGCTTCCTCTTCCTAATCCTACTGCTACAACTACTCTTAATGTAAGAAAAAAATCAACTAAACCTATCATAAAATTTCCAAGGAGACAGGAAGAGAGAGATTGCATGAAAGAAATCCTACATGAGAAGCGGTGATAACACCGGGAGGAGTTGTTGCATAATTCGCATCCTGAAAATGGAGAAAGATGAACATGGGAAGGCTAGGAAAGTATCAAAACCATAGAACATAAAATGCACCACTTTAGTGAAGCAAAACTCCCAAACATGAAATGAAAACCGAAGGTTGCACAATATACATGCAAACATGAAGAGAGGAAAAGGAAGGCAACAAAAATAATGCAAGGATAGACAATTAATCACAAAACATCATTTTTATTACTCCAAGCATATGCACAGTACATCATTACAATAAGAAGAGGTAAGAATTTGCATTACAATGCTAAGAAGGAAGGCTTAAAGTGTTAAATTCTCAACAAATCGACTGAGAGAAAGAGGGAGCAAGGGGAGAAAATTATCTAACTCTTTGTAATTTTGCATCCCTTTACATTTATAGAAACTATGAGTTGAGAGGATAAAGAGGAGGGAGAATTTCCTAAATTATAGGCATGAATGTAGCATATTAGGTGAGCCATGCCACTACCCATGCATCCCTGTAACTACCCATGCTTTCTTACATCATTACTTGCATCCGAAGAAACCTCCACTCCACCATGACTCATTAATTCCAATTTCCCCATTTTTATTAAAAATAATATTTTAAAATTTTGGGAGTCATTTTTTCCCCTACCGAGAGCCCTACGGGGTCAGATTTACATTGAGGGGTTTCTTAGTTGGCGGATTGCCTACAATATTGGTAAGCTGGCTCCTCTTCATGCATTAGCGATCTCTATGTATTCTCCCTTACCATTGAACTCCTCTCCTTTGTTGATTCTTTCCTTCCAACTCGGTCGGCTCGGTTGGGTTTCCATAATGAATCCTACTTCGTGGCATGTTCGGCTTGCCTCTTAATGCTTTGGCCCCTACAACACCGATGTGGTGAATAATTTGGTGTGGTGTATACCTTGGTCCTTGCGCAGTGGGAACAACATTGTTATCCTCTCTTTGGACTTCGGAGCCCGAACGATCTCTGACATGCCAAACTGCCAACCAACTCCAAAACCTGATTTTGATTGTGAAACATGATGACCCCAACTTACACCTCAACAAGCCACTTAAGACATCAAAGCTTTAGAGATCTTACCATAACCAACATCAACTCGATGCTCGATATCCGATACACAAAATTATGAAAGTCCAAACACCTCATACTTTAGACTTTGTGTTTTCCATGTTCTTGCAATGCATGCAATCGACCCTCCTTTTTCCGAACCCTTGAAAGCTCAAATCTGATATGCATCCCTGAATTCAACCTCCAATGAATCAACCCATTAATCTCTGAAAAACATGCCCACCAACTATCCATGACCAAAAGATCCACCTAAAACCTAGGAAATTTGTGATCACCTCGCCACTTACTTCTCGCCGATGAAATCGGGCACCTAGCTCCAGGTGCGGTGCAACCTTACTTGACCTTGAGCTCACTTCATGCAAACTCAAAATCTCCTCATGATTCTCCTACCTTACTTTGATCCATGCACCAAGATTTCAACCAAGCATCGCATCCCTATCTCACCACTATTTACCTCATGACCACGCACTTCAATATCATATTCACTATCGACATGTCTCAATCCACCGAGTCACCGAGTGACTCAACCCTAATGTAGTCCCCCAATTTTCCTCCAATGTTCTCTTCTTCACATCAACCTCCTTGTGCCTAGCTTGACATGGCTTGGAAAACTAAGTCGACCACCTCATACAAACCCCGCTTGCATGATGCATTCAAGACCCATACCATGGGATACCCCATGAAAACTCATTGACCCTTGTGCAACTCCCCGGTGCATTAGATCCACGCTGAGTTGTTTGGCCCAAAGCATGCATGAAGATAAAAATCTTAAACCTCCCATTGCATTGGTATCAACTTAGCTCAATTGAACTACTTTGAGATCTACAACCCGTCCCCTCAACATAACTCCCCAATAGATCGTGAGCTCTGTGGGATCCAAACCAATTTTTAACCCACGATGTCAAATGTTTTTCCTAATTTTTGATTTTTCCTTGAATTTTCTCATACCAGAGGAGTAATGGGGGTCGTGAATTATTATAGGGTTCGTTATCCATTTTTTTGAATTTCTGCTCGTTTTGGATGGAAAGTGGGCCCCGGGCCTATTTTTGATGTCAGTTGAATTCTAGACCCTCTTAAACCCAAAAGAGGAAAAATTCTTTTGATGTTAACAATCCTTCCCGAAAACATGATTTTCACCTGAACTCTTCGATCCTCCCATGAAGTTTCGATCGATACCTAGGTCCATTTTTCTCGGGGCAAAAATGGATAATGAAATCTTATTATAATCCATTGGGATCATAACCCATTCTTCCTCATTCTTAAATATGACATAACACTTGTTAAATTATAGGTGTGCATTGTTTTAGTAACACCAAGGGTGGTCAAGTAGTACAGAAATTGTTTTTCTTCTCGCTAACTCTAATAACTTGAAGTTTCCTAAAACTTGCTCCTTAGATTATGATGTTTGCATCCTTCAACACCCCAATAGGAAAAACCCTTTTTTTTCATGTACAACACACTTGAAAATATGACTATAATAATTTTCTTCCCATTTGATTCCATACATCAAGTGTAAGGACATTGACTTCTATTCCTATATTAATTAGAGGATTACTTACCAACCAACCATCTATAACCACATCTAAGGTGATCTCGTATCGTATTCATGGGGTGTAAATTTATCATGTAATATTTGTTTATCCCTTTGTATTCTTGCACGTGGAAATCTATCCTTCAACCATTCTCCTAATAGAGGGATGATGTTTTCTTTCCTAATCATTCTACATACTTCCTTGAGGTCATCCACATCCTTATCAGGTACCTCATTATGTTTGGAACACTCTATATCTCATGCTTGTTCCTTCAGGTAAAGTATCTCTCCTTGTAGTTCTTTGATCAATCCCATGGTTTCTTGAAAATTTTATTTTGCTACCATGCATCCGGGTATTTAGTTGGTTTCATATTCTCATCTCATCCGATGAGTGTATTTATTCATCCATGTTCATGCACACATGACACTTTTGTGTGTGTATTAACCAATATTAGATGTTATTCTACCACAACTAATGTATTAGGATGTCACTATCCCTTCCTAGAGTGCTCGACCTATGTCATCATTGCCCTCTATCCTTCTTATGTTTACAAATGTTTGTGTATAAAACCGATACAAGATTCTAATTTATGTCCCTTTCCACACCATGCACAAGATTGGTTCTTTAGAAACTCACAGTGATAATGTTCAGGTGTCCCACATGTATAACATGTTACTTGAATGAAAATACCTCTATAACCTCCATGAACTCTGCCTTAATATCCTCTATCATCTCCATTACCATTATTACCTATGACATTATCATGTTTAGTTTCATTATTTTCACATTCGCATCCCTTGAGATATTCTTTGCACTAGTCTGGCACAACCTAGTCTCACAAGCCTCATGGATATGGATAATTACTCAACAATTAGATGTATCATGGGTATGCACATCATAAATCTTGTAGTATAATGACACATTATTCTATGTGGCATGGTGCGAAGTGGGAAGTTTTAGACATCATGATTTTTATACATAAGCTATAAGTAGTGCACACACATTACTTTGTGGAAATATATCCTTAGTATGCCCCTCTACTTCACAACTTGTACACCATATTCCATTATGAGTATCATGTGTGGAATTAGCTGATAATTTCTCCAGGTTAGTGTCGTCGTAGTTGTGATCTAGGCTTATAATAATGAGCTTACACTAGTACCTACACTTTTGACCATGTCTACATATAGTGCTTCCTCAAGTAGCTCGTGTGGGTATATGAATATCTTATTTAATAATTCCTCTCTAAATGGTGTCAAGAATCTGCCCATAAACCATTACATGTGTTGAATTTTATGGATGACATATGAGAGTTTAGACAAAAGATTCTAAAATTTTGAATCATACTCCCTAACACTCTTGTATAGGACATGTTTAATCTCCTTGAGTACATTAATGCTATGTTTTTTGAGCTCGTGTATGTGAAAATTAGCTAAAACATTGGCATGAAACATGTCATAGTTCACATCCATCTAATGTGGGTCATATTTCTTGTACCATCTATGTGCATGCCTTTATAACATCATTGTAAACTATCTCACCTTTATGTCATAGGTCATAATTCCCTTGGTCCTCCAAAAGAGTTCACACTTGTGCAAATGTTTTGATGTATCTTCCACTCCTCTATACTATGGTAAATAGAGTGACATATTAGCCAATATTTGAGGAGGATGTTATGGTGGTATGTTACTCCCTTATTTTGGGTTACTTATTCTTAGGGGAAGATTAGATCTTGACCACGAACCATTGCTAGGATTTCCTCCACTTGGGGGAGGAATAGAGCTTCATGAGCCTCCTATTGCTACCTAAGAACCAAATGAAGTGTTTCCTTTTGTTCCTATGATATAGCTAAATTTCACTCTAACTATATTTTTTTGTATCCCACCAATGGGATTACTCGCTCATGGGTAGTACGCCAATATTTTTTCCTAACGTTGCACCTATCGGGATATTTCCAAAAAAATTATTTTGTATAGCCGTAGGATCCTATTGTGTTTCCATATGTGATGCCTTAATATTTTCTACTTCCGAGATGATACCAACATGTATCTTCCTCGTATCTCTTACCCAACACAGGGATTCTTGATTCCCTTATTGATCCCCTTCATATTGATGATCCTCTATAAAAATTCTTGATTTCAAACAAAAACACAAGGGCTAAGGGTCTAGGGTGGGTTATATGCATGCTAACAATTCTTAATCATTCACTAAACTCATCATCATCATTTGCTGAGGGGGTCCTTTTACTTGTACTTTCCTAATATCCGAGGGAAATGTTCTTGTGGTCCATCTCCTTCTGTAAAGTTCTCATCACTTCCACCTATCCCCATTTCTATCAGGTCTTAACACTTCTTCACTTGCACTCTCTCACACATCATTATATATTTGAAGTCTCTCTTCTTTGTTTGTGTCTTCCACTTGGCCCAACATCATCCTTCCCAATCCCTTTCATTTACCATGCACATAGTGGGGTTTTATCCTATCATATAGAGCTTCTAAAATATGAGCTAAAATATTAAAATATTAATAGTCAATGGGAGCACACATAGATAAGATTCTCTAGGTTTGCAAAAGAACTGAAATTTTTCCTCCTCTAGACATGAATACATCAAGATCACATATTCTAAAGTGTAATTCCTCAAGATGGCTACCTACCATCGATCTAATATACGTCCAAGATTCATCCAGATCAAATATTTCCTAGTACTTATTCTCGCTCCACACCTACCTTAATCCCAATCTAAATACTTTATCTTCGTAGTATGTTGCTAAACATTCATAACATTCACTTGGAAATAAAATGAAGAAGGTCTCACATAATTCATCATACAGTTGTCCTCTACCCATTTATGTGGATTAAAATTACTACCGCTATTATACATCTACAAAAATTTGTTGTGGCCCTCATGTACCCAACACTCAATATTATCCAATGACATCTGGAATTCCTTATGTATGCCACATCTTGAAAGTGTGAGTAAAATAAGGTCCTAAAAAATGTAAGAAAAAATGTATTCTTAAAATTTAACACCACTTAGTTGGGTGCGCTAATGAGATCACTCGAGAATGATGTCCAATTGCTCACATTAAGTGTGTGCAACTTGTTAGGCCCCTCTACTTTTAGATAATTCAAGATGTATATTCAGAATTTAATATTACATAGCATAGAATAGAAGACAATATAACATATATCATAATAAATACATTAATAGTATGGAGATTTTATTATTCATTCCTCAAAATATACAATCAACAACAATATATGCATGCCAATAATACCATGTTCATCTCTCTTAATCTTGGAAATCCATATCGATTGTCCATTACAGACACATAACATGATCTCACATAATATTACAGACACAACATACCCCTCATACAACAAGCTCTCACACATTTATCTCTTCTAGCTGTGGTACTCGTCATGGCTCTTAATTACATAGACATGAAAAACATATATATCTGGTGGGAACTTATCCTTCACCTCTTTACAAGGATTTGATATATTGATAGACTATATATACTTAGCCCGCATGTACCCTTAGTTTATGCCTTAGTCCCCAACTAGCTATTCTTTTTCCATCCTTGTTATTAATATATTACTTGATCTTTATGTCATGTGATATATAGTTATATCTCGTCCATGTGTATTCCATCTTTATCCAATTCTTTCAAAGTGATTTATCCTTCTCTAGAACTATTTTATCCATGATTTTATCCAATTATAGCTTTGTCTTACTCATCACACCAACCCGTTTTTTTCCTATTTTTAGCTCATTTATACTTTTTGTCAATCTCCTATTATGACCCTATCCGTGAACTTCTCGTGCATCCTCTTCTCATGCCTCCATGTGTATCTTCACATATTTATTTACACTTATATCATTTCTTCTATTTTCTTACATGGCTCATACTTAGTCATTTTTTAATCCGAAACCAAGGAAATCCTTTGGGGTTCTCCAACAATTTGATTCTAGTTTTGATTTTGATATGGGGCATGCTTTGAGTCATTTTATTATTCAATGTATTCATATAATTGACCAAAATTTGTCACAATTAATCATTCCCTTCATCCTGAGAGCTTTGGATTTTATTTCTTGTTGAATGATTATTGATATTCATTGACATGATAAAATCATCTTCTACTTAGATAGTAATTTATGAGCATTATCCAATATTTTTGGTTGAGTTCTATGTAATATGAATCTAAATTTTAAAAGTAATAATGTATTAAGAACCTCTTTTGATTATATGTAGTAGGATGAGAACAAATAGGAATCTTATTAATCAACTTATTAAATTTGGCCACAAATTCTCTCATAGGTTCATATGGTTCATGTTGTCTATTTTTGTACCCCATGCAAAAATAGAACAACTTGACTACCGCAGACTTGGAATGAATACCACATAGACGTTTAAGTATGCCACGGAGATAAGTCAAGAACCACTAGCAAATTAATGAATGCTATAGAGTGAAGGGAAAATATTAGAAAGTTGCATGACTAAGGAGATTAAGTCACAAAGTCGAAATATCTGCGTAAGAATTGAAGCATTCTCGAGGAGGTCGGGAAGACACGGATTGAAGAAAAGGGTCTGTGGATGTTCTAGCAAGTTGTGATACACTGAAGCAGAAAAATGTGGGTAAAAGAAAATCAAGAAGACCGTGGATTGAAGGAAAACATATCCGTGGATGTCAACATGAAGTTGTGTCACACCGGGAGGTCCGTAGGATGAAGTAGAGAGGTAGGAAAAGCTGCTGAACATAAGGAAGAACCACGAAGCCAAAATTCATGTAGGATTGAGAGGAGAAAGCCATGAATCAAAGGAAAATGACATTTTTCTATAGGAGACTAAAATCACCATATCTTTTGATCTGATGATCTGATTTTTACAAACCTTATATCGATGGAAAGGTCTCAACATCCTCTATGCAATAGAAACTAGATTTATTAATTTTATTGAGGATAGATATATGTTTAATGTCGAAGAATTATCCAACACGGAAAATACAATGTTCTAGGCATCACAACTACCAAAATTTAATGTAGTATGGGTGCCCAATAAGGTAGAAGGTGTGTTGCAGTGGATAATCAAAGGCACCCATATGTTTCATAGAATTTAATGACTATTGTTTCGGTTGGAAATTTGAGTTCAAGTTTCCCTCTCTTTCTCCTCTTCTTCTCTCCTTCTTTTTTAATAAATGTAAGAGCTCTACTCATTAACAAGAGATATATCTTTGTTTTAACGCCACCATGTTAAAATGGTGGCTAACTTCCCATGGGTTTTAGACCTTGAGTTTGGTACTTGTAATGTATTTCACCTTCTGCCATGAATGTAATCGAATTTGTATCCTCTAAGTAATAAAATCATATTTTTGGCTATCTCTTTGCCTTGGTCTCACATTTTATTTCTCCTTTCCTCTCTGTTTGCATTTCTTAGCATGCTTTGTGTTCTCCTTACTTACAGGATCCATTTCATGTGTTGTTCACATGAAGAAATAAAGATCTACGTGGTTTTTGTCTATGGCACATTTTTTATGCCCTCTCACCCACATTTTATTTCCTTATTTCTCATTTGTGGAGAGTGATCAACCTTCTTTCTAGTGTTATCACCTTCTCTAGTTTAGGTTTCAGTTTTATTCATCTCCTTCTCACCCTGGTTCCTTAGAAAGTTAGAGTAGAGTTAGATAGTTGCATTTCAATTCCTAAGATTAGTGTTAGCATTATAAATAGGTAGATGAAGTCGGCCTTCTCTGGAGGTCTGTCTCAATTCAAGTCCCACAACTTGGAGAAAGTCCCACGTTGTCTCAAATTCTGAATTGTCTATGATTCGAGCATGGGTGAACATTTGAGCTCCAATAATTATGTTTTCATTTGAGATATTTGAGAAAGAATGGCATGACAAAATTCTACTAACTTGAATTTTTCTTCAAAATTAGCTTGCATATCTTCCTAATCAGTGATTAATGTTGGCATATATGACTTGTCTCGTCGACACTCGGTTTCTTATCCACCTCATGTGGTTAGGTATCTCACATAGTGAGATCATAGGTCATTAGCCTTAGTTAGGTTTGTTTCCACATGTCATGCACATGAGTTACACAACACTCCTATATGTACCTCTTATTTTTTTATATATGAGCATGCGAGACTTTGTCTTTTTCTACTTGATTTTCCTTTGTGATTCATTCTCTTACTGATTACATGAAGTATTCTCATCACCATTGGAGGTACAACCCTATTTTATGTGTATGAGGTTCTGTATTGATCCTCACAGAACAATATGATATGGGATCAGAGCTATTGTTTGGTAAATGTGCACTTGTTTGACTTCGGTTGCTAATTACTTCATTTTTGGTTTTCGTGCTTCTCGTTAAAGTTTTCAATTATCTTTTAGAATATTGTTAATATGTCTAAAAATCTCATTTTTTGGAGTTTGTTTTGGTTTTATGGTTATGCATGTGTAGGTTTTAGTTATTTTTTAGCTATATATAGATATCTCTAACTAAGTTTGGAGGAATAGCTAAATATAGAGGTAGGTTTTAAATTTCTAGTTTTTATCAATAATTTTTAATTAAAAGTGATTTTTTTTAGAAATTCTACTGTTTGGGCCTATTTGCATATTATGTATGTATCATTTACATATTTTTCTTGTTTTTCCCTATTTTTTCTCCCCTTTTTGTCATCTCGGACAAGATCCTGCAGATCTTGGTGAGCTCCTGAATGAGTTGACTATATTTGGCAAGTTGTGGTTTCTCCTAGTGGAGTTATTTTATCTTGGATGGTCAGTCTTGTTTCCTTGCTAAGTTCTTTGACCTACATATTGAGTTGGATCATTTTTGTTTATTTGATCTCTTTCAAGCCTCTGTGTATTGGTCGGGGTTATTTCTCTATTTTTGTCTTGTCGAGCTACTCAAGTTTTTACATTTCCTTGTTTACATCTACCCTAAGTTCAAATCGGGGTTGTTTTCTCTGTGTTCGATTGCATACAAGCCGTATTGGGTTTTACATCAGAAATTTTATTTAAGCCTTTGCAATAAGTTATAGCCTATCATTGTTTTGTTTTGTTAGTTATTTTATTTGCTTGTTTAAGTTTGTGCATGAGTTTAGTGTAGAGTTGAGTTGGTTTTGGGTTATGTGTTGCCAAATCAAGCCTTGAATCAATTCTTATTTTTTTATCTGTGTACAGCTTCCCGTTGCATGACCCCCACTCTCAGTCCTATTATGTGTCATTTCCAACCATTGCAACCCAATCGTTAGACACTCCTTTTCGTCATCGCATGTTATAGTCTTTGTTTACCCCTAACTTCTCTTCAAACCCTAAGCACGTCGACATATCACCCATCCTGACTAGGATCTCGCTTTGAGGCTCAAGTAGGTTCTGATCCTCTCTTTTATATGAGATTCATGATAATTTTATCCGTTAACAAAAATGTTTTTGTACAGATAGAAATTAGTTACATTCATTCTTACAATTCAGATCAAGAACTAGATCTAGGTTCGAGCACACCACATATGGAAGTAAACATGATCACATTATAGAAATATCATAGATAAACCCTAAATAGTATCAAGAAAAAAAGGGGTTCAAATTCATATACAATAAAGAAAACACATACATTAACATCCATAATAAATATGTTCGAACCATTCCATTTTATTAAATCATCACATTACAGTAACCAAATATACATTTAAGATTCCGTGGATAGAGATAATACAACACGGCCTCAGTATGTTCTCTATGATAGCATTATTATAGAGCTTACAATCACATACTACCCTCTCTATCTCTCTCCTTCCCATCCACACACCTATCCACTCTTTTTTCTATATCTCCTTCATCTTTGTTTCTCTACGTATATCCACTTTCCCTTACCTCCGCCAAGTCATCATTACAAGAAAAGTCCTGAAGGAATATTTTATGATCACCTAACCACTAGCAAAGAACATGCCAAATGTCATCATGTGTTTCCGTAACCGATACCCTTTAGAATGCAAGTGATGGCTAATTCATAACAAACTCGGCTCCTTATCATGTTATGATGACCATAATAATGCCATGGAATATGATTTTCTTGAGCTGCAAGTATCCATAGCTTAATGTTATCCATAACTATATCTGGCCACCCTCCATTTATCCCCTTAACTTTATTTACTCATAGTAAAAAATGACTAATTCCTGAATCCATCCTACCTGGAAGAGAGCCTTTGCACATCCCTATAGGTTACTTCCGTGCGTGCCTTCGTGCCATGTTCTTGTGTACCAAAACCTTCATGCCTTAGGTACTTGGTCATTTTAGGGATAAAAATCACCCCACATTAATGCAATTGCTTCCTTAAAAATCCTTTATGCTTCACGAACAAAAATTCAACGACCCAAAAATATGCTAAGAAAAAAATAGCTACATGGTTCAACCACTAAGCGACTAATGGAGGATTTCAGGGAACTCCATGTCTATTTCATCCTTTAGCTTCCCCATGCCTTCAATTTTGTTAAATCCTTTCCTGGTACCTCTCCTATAATGTTGGGCACTTGGTCTGGAGTGACTTCCTCCACTTTCCCCTTGAGCTCATTTATGGCTACCAACATCTCTGCGTAGATGCCTTCATTATTGTCCATCCGCTCGGTGATGGAGTCCTCGAGTTCACCAATCATGAAAACATTTTCTCATGCTTTGTTTTTATTTTATCCTTCTGTGTAGTAGTTTCAAAAATTAATTGCATGCACTCAAAATTTTTGGTAGGGATTTTCTCCTGTAATTCCTTGAGAGTGGCCTCTTCCTCAACTACCCGTGCATCGATTATGGGCTCGCACTTCCTGCAGCTATCAAAAACCTTGTTTGCTAAGATGTCTGCCTCTTTGAGCTGGTTGAGAATATCCTCCAACTCTAAAACCATGGAATCAAATGAAATTTTGTTATTCTCCTTCTCCCCGCGAGGTCTATGGATTTTGGCCCCATGTCATCCTTGATGTTGGTCAACAACATCCCCACTAGGTATTCTAAATATTCCATCTCATCACCATAATATGTCCTATCTTGGCTCACCAATGCAAATTTTTTTACTAAAATTCCTTTAACAAGGGCACCATCTTGGTCATAGGCCTATTTGGTTCACACATTCTCACCCTTCAGTCCTTGGTGCAATCTCTCTATCTCCTTTTCTTTTTCCTTCTTCACCGTGACTAAGGTTCAAACGGTGGCCCCTGCATCCAAGCTATGTCGCACCACCTCCAAGGACATCTTATATAGAGCATTGCAAGATTTCTCATTTGTGAGGTGGCTAGGATCCACCACTTGGTATGTCTCTCCTCCCTTCTTCTTCAAGTGAATGGTCTCGATCATGTGATCGCTGACCTCAAATTCTAGCTCTTCTATGTGGTAGTGCAGGTTCCAACTTATCATCTTCCTCATTCTAGGAATTTCCCTATCTTAATGAAAGATATACCATACATGTACTTTCTTTGAGGGAAGGGTGGCCTAAAACCTCGTGTGAAATACCTTCCGAGGTCATCTAAAAAGTCAATATGGGGGACATGGGTGTCCACTTTTTGCTTTTCGCCTTGCGCTTTAAATACTACTTATTCGATCTAGGAGTGAACCCCTTATCCTCCTTTATGAAAAAGGATTCTCCCTTAATTTCTTCCTCCAAATTAGTGGGCCATGTAGGAGAAGAATCTTACACTAGGATCTTCTTAGTTTCTTCCACAGAATGAGCCTTCTCCTTGCACGTGCATCAACTTCTGCCTTGGTGTTTACCTCATCTCTTCTCTTCTCTTCTACTTTGAGCTCAACCTTGAGTTCCTTATTGAATGTCTTGTTATCTTCCTTAAAACCCATTTCTATTTCAAAACCGGTAACCTTGTGCACCTTGTGTTTCTTCCATTCTGGCTCCTCTCCTTTAGGTAACTCTCCTCCCTCAAACCCCGATTCAAAGTGTCCTCAAAGCATTTCTCGATTGTGAAGAACTTGCACCCCCACCGTTAACTCAATGCGTATAGTATTTTTTTATTCTCGAGGTTTCCAACTTCTCCTCACTTTCTTCTTCTCCCACTACTACCTCCTCATCTTCCTAAACCACTTTCATAGGTGGGACTGGCGCTTCTCATGGCTTGGGGAAGGGGTGTCTCTAACGTCCATCTCAACTCCTCCGTATGTCTTAGGGTGTAGCTGCATGAAAACCCTATGGATGTATCCCTTGATGGTAACATTGATCTATGGGTGTAAATCTAAGAATTCAGGCTCCAGGGTCTCCACATATGTTGGTCTCGAGTTGTATCTATAGGTTACGAGCGGTGGTGTGAACATCCATGTCCACCTTATCTACATTGAATGTTAATAATTGTTCATCCTTCAACCAGTTGATGGCACACTTCAGGTACTTAGTGGTGAATGCAAATGGGAGTTTGCACCATAGCCCTTTCTCTCCTTTGGCCATCACAAATCATGTCAGACTAAAATTTTACATGACTACAAACTGAACTTGCTCCCCAACAACATTTGGAAGCTTATGCGGGATGTGCCATTCATTTTCAAAAGTTGTGTGTAGTCTCTCATACCATTTTATCATCCACACCTTGTACTTAATTATATATACTCCAATCAAAATTAAATTATTTGAACTGTATTGTAGGAGGCGGTGTCTGCAAAGTTGGGTAAACCCACATTTTTTCATCTCGGTCCATCTCGGGACATTGTACGCACCCAAAATTTCATGTGCTACATTGTTAGAAAACAGTTACAAAACTCCCCAATGATGATTCATGTCCTTTAATAAAGTGTTAGAGTTCTTAAACCCATTTTATTTGTAGCCTAGACATTCTTACTTATCTTTTCCACACTTTCTTCTAGCTTCCCACTCATTTCTTTGCATGTTTTTGCCTTTACTGATCAAGACCGCCACCTGCTTGGGTGGTGGTTCCAAACTTCCACAAAGGCAGGGTGAAATTGATGCGCATTTTTTCCAAAACTCTTCATGTGTGGTTTTAACACACGTGATTTCACTTAACTTGACTTGCAAGGCGTGTTTTTGAACCAAATTGCCTAAAAATAGTCTTGATTGCATGGTATTCCTTCCCTATTCTATTTTTAAATAGATTTAATTAGTTTGAAATGTCTCTTCACCCAATGATTTGGCACTCTAAGGATGCCTTATGCATGAAGGCACATCCTATCCAAGTCCTATATATTCAATTCTTGTATTCAAGTAAATGTTCTGAGAATTTTTTGTATCTTGCATAGTATTGCTACCATAATCCTGCTAGAAATTACATAGCCAAGCTCTATTCACTTGTGTTATCTCTCTTCCACCTACATTGCAAAACCAGACTTCTTTAAAGTTTCCATTTCTCAAGAACTTTCTCATGTTGTTTCTTTTGCATTCCCAATTCCTTGGATTCATATGGACACACATATAAGGAAAGGATAATATGAGGGGACAAGAATAGATACAACCAGATTTTCCAAAGATCTTGCTTATCCAGGTTGGAATTATTTATTTGTTTTCTTCATTTGTTCAAGTTATCAATTTTAAGTTATTCATTTCAAATACATATCAAATAGAGTAGTAAAATTTTTCATTTCAGTTAATAAAGCAATTACAAATAGAGAAAATCATTAGAAAGATTTCTCTTTGACATTACCGAGGAAGTAGTGGGGAACAATAGCTCTTCTAGAGTTATGATTTGTTCTCTACCTCTGAGGTAGGGTTAAAAGGGTTTTGATTAAATTAGTTCAATTATTTTAGATCTATATTCACATACTTACACAAGTAATTAACTAAAATTGGTTGATTACTTATATTTAATTTCATTTATTAGATTAAAATCATTGTTTAAAATCCTAAAAAGATAAAAAATATTTACTTTTTCTAGATTAGTTTGCTTCCATTGTTTTGTTCGATATACTATGAAAATACCAAAAAAATAGTTTAAATTTCCTTTGATAGTTAGTTTTCTTTATCAAGATCAATTCAATTCATTTCGCATGACCATCAAAGGTCCACAACAAGATAAAATGTTCAGTTGTGATCCATTGGTCCCACAATCCAACATGCCTGAGTTGTTGACCGACATTGATACAAGTTTACACTTGTTAGTTTTACACACACTTGCTAGGTATTATGAGAAGATAAAACAATTAAACACATTAAAAATTGCAGTTGATCAAGCCTACAATTATTGGACTACTCCTGGAAATAGGGCTTGATTACGCATATGACCATACAAAGACCACAACCTCCACGAGTTCATAGTTGTGATCCCTAAGTCCCAAAACCCAACGGGCCTACTGAACAAATAAACATTGACACTTTGGTTTATATGCACTAGTATTTAGATCATCACCACTTCTACCTAACATCGTTTCATAACTTTCAATGTTGAACATAGCGGTCGATCGTGCAAAGGCTTTCTCGGACTAGAAATGAAAATATCTCGTAGACCCTCCGGTTCCATTACACCTCTCATTCTTATTTCCATGCCCTTTTCTGGAAATCTATACAAGGTGTCCATAGGACACTTTCCCCATGTTCCACAACTAGTAGACAGCATCTCGGTAGAGCTTGATATAACCTAGAGCCTCTGAGTAGCTATTCTATCTGACCATTCCATTACACCACTTCATCTTAGGATGGATTTTTGTGCCTTGGACTCGTAGATCCCGATATTACATGTTGAAGACATAAGTTTTACTTGTTAGCTTGTTCATCACTAACACACACACATCCATTTTAATTCTACATAAGATTTCCCGACATGACCTCGAGAGGTCGAGTGCAAAGAAGGTCATGTGTTTATTTTCTTTTGTAAAGACACCAAGTTCCCAAAATACAATTATTAATAGATCGGACCCCAAAGTTATATTTTCTCATAGGTTTTTATACACTTTTGTCTCCTCGATGATACTATCTATGATAAAGTGTGAAAAAATGTAATTTTCTCACTTAGACACCTTGTATGTAACATACATGAACCCCTTTTATGTCTTTCCACTTCTCATATCTTCCTAACTTGCAATTAATGACTTAGGAAGAGACTCTTAATGTCTTTGGTCGGTAGATCTGTAATAAATTGTACCCTTCCCCCTTTTCATAGTTTAATTTCTTGGTTAGCTCTTCTACCTTTGCAGTGGCACTTAAATTGAGGGCCATGTCTTCACCTTTGTTTTGCAGGCCCATTACCATATGGATTAAATTTCCTGTGAGTCTCATCCTTCTCCCCGCAAAGTAGAAAAAGTATTCATGCACTCATGACATCAACCATCTAAACAACATTATGGGTTTAACAAAAATATAAGCTCCCAAAGCTGTAAGACCTTAGTTTTCTACAACTCCCTCTTCACTGAATCATCTACCCTAGGGTTTCCTTGTTCGCCCAACCCTGATAGCTCCTTGTAGACATCTGTATACATTAAGTCATCATATTTGGTGGTTTTGTGGTTGAATTCACTAGTCTTACATTTGTATAAATTTGAGCTCCACTTCTTTACCTTAATAACCCCTAGGGATACTCAGTAATTCGAATAGACTTCCATGGGTTCTTCCTTTTCCACCACTGATCTCTTTGTATGATATTTCTTAGGTGCCATCTCCTTTTTCTGTCACTCTTCTATGCCCTAGGTGCTTCCAACTTTTCCTTTGTCTGCCCTAACTTGACGACATTGTACACTTCTCTCTCATATAACCCCCTCCTACTTTGAGGTCTTCTTCCTACTTGCTATACTTTGCAAGATCATGCCAAAACTTGCAAAATTTTACTTGGTTTGTGATAGGTACCTCACTCTTTTTCGCAAAACCCTCGTCACACTTGAATTCGGGAGCACAAACATTCACTAAGTAAAAGTAGTCGAAATTATTACCTTTACCCTCTATTTATACTTTTCTAACACCTAAAAGTTCCTTTGACCACATGTCTTAATGTATTTTTTTAATAAAGAAATTTATTTTACTTAAATCAATTTTCACGACTCCCCTTTGCACTCATCACGCTTATAACCTTCTAGTGCTCCAATGGTACTTCACTACCATTGATGTCCTTCGCACAAGTCACCATGTCGAATCACATAACCTTTGTGTTGTTCACCAAGTAGTTCCCATGGTTACTCCTTCCTCTTTTTATACTATGAGACTATTTTTTCTCTTCGTGTGTATTTAAAGTTTTCAAAACACACCTTTATAACCATACGGATTAGAACACCGTATCACTCGTTCTTCTACCTTTGCGCTAACAGTCCATCTTCTCAAAGAATTTGTCAACCATATCCAAACATATCTGCCAATCCATCCACTCCATAATAAATATATGAGCAGTCCTCTCGTGCATGGAATCACTTACAATGTAATTAGCTACTGGCACACCAACACACAACACAACACCGAACAGAGAAGACAAAGAAAAATGACGACAAAAGGAAACACACAAAAGGGAAATGCGTTAAGGGAAACCTAATCTAATTGGAAATACTACCTTATTTACAAAAACACAGAAGCCTTATTTATAGTAGGGTTTCAACCTACTCCCATTGAAATAACATGGTAATTATGTCCCATACAACAATTTTAACTAGCACGCATCTCGAATCAAGTATGAAGGATATAATATATGGCCCTAACCAATGGAATTTGAGCTTTTGAGGATGGCACATAAACTTAGAATCTTAAAGTAAAACCATATTCCCGACCTCAAATTGCGCTTATTCTTAATGTGAAGATTGTGTCATGCCTTCTCAGTCCTCTAACTCCATCTAGCAAGGGATCATATTTTATCCAACTACATTAACTTATCAATGCACTCTTGTAACACCTATTTGTCATCCAATCCTCCTACATGCACAATACGCAGAGAGGGTATCATGAACTCTATCGAGAAAAATTATTTAGCACCAAAACCAATTGAAATGGTGTGGCTTCGTTTAATCTTTTATAAGTTTTTATATACACCCATAACATGGCCGAGACTTTGTCATCCCATTCTTATCTCCTAATATCACAAATATTTTTCAACTTGTGATTCAAAATTTTGTTGAAGGATTCTGTTTTCCCATTAGCTTGTGGGTGGTAAGGGGTAGTCTTATGATGGGCCACCATGAATTCTTCTAACAGAATCTTGATAGTTTCATTTAGGAAATGTGTACCCCTATCACTTATTAAAATCAATGGGAAACCATATCTGTTAATGATGTTTTCGCATAAAAATATAGTTTTCATCGCTACCATGAAATCCTTAGTAGGCGTTGCTTTTTCCCACTATGTAAGATAATCAGTGCAAGTAATGATGAACCATGAAATCATCCTTTGTGTGACGGGTGAAATAGGGCCTACAAAGTCAATTTCCTATTTCTCGAATGGTTCGAAAAAGATATTGGTCTCAATGGAATTTCATCCCTTTTTCTTGGCTTACCAAGGCACTGACAATGATCACAAGCCTTGCAATACTCAATACAATCCTAGTAAAGGGTTTCCCACCAAAGACCTGCTAATAAAATATTCCACGCAGTGGCATTTCTTGCATAGTTTCCTCCTACAATTCCACCATGTGCTTCCTCCATGATTTTAGCGTGCTCATGTTCCAGTACACACTGGTGCAAGACCTCATCCTAACCTAACTTGTATAGGTCTCCAGTGATTAACATGTAGGGCATGACATGTACAACTAATTGTTTCCTCTCCAAGGCCTTCATCCCCTCTAACACCACACTTGTTCTTAAGAAGACAATGATATCTTTCAAATCAGAGGTCACACGCTATAATCTAAATAGTTGTGTATATGACATTGTATCCTTAATGCTCTATACGTCCTCTCTTGAGTCAATCCTTTATAAATGGTTAAGCCCCAAATTACTCTAACCTAGTTTTACAACAACCGTAAAATCAAAATCTTGAAATAATAGGACCCACCTGCTTATGTGCCCTTGCAAGATGGGATTGTTCACAGAGTACTTTAGTAATGCCATGTGGTTCGTATAAATGATAAAAGGTGTTGCTAGAAAATACTGTTTGAATTTTTGCAACATGTAGATCATAGATAATGCCTCATGCTTCGTGGTAGTATACTGTTATATTGGGGTTAGCTTCCTATCAACAAAGCAAAATGGATGGTCAACAATTCCCTCTTCAGGTTGTGCTAAGACTGCTCCAATCACCATCCTGATGCATCAACATGCACATGAAAAGGTTTATCCCAAGAGGGAAAGTGTAATATGGGTGTAGTAATGAGTCTATTCTTCAGTGTGTCAAAATCCATTTATTGCACCTCTCCCTAATGGAACATACTCTTGTGTTTTAGAAACTCCTCCAATGGCATGAAAATCTTGGCATATCCCTTGATGAAATTCCTATAATACCCTGTATGTCCAAGGAATCCACGCACCATGCTCTAGCTAGTAGGTTCCCCCAATCCCACAATAATGGAAACTTTGGCAGGATCCACCAGCAAGCCTTCTTTACATATGATATGTCCCAATAGGGTGCCAAATGGAGTAGTGAAGACACATTTCTTAATGTTGAGGGATATAATTAACTTCTTGCATCTCTCAAACATCAACCTCGATTGTCACAATGGTCCTTCACTAATCCATACATCGTCCAATCATCCAGGTAGACTTGCAAAACTTATGGATGAAGTTCAAACACCCGAACCACAATGCGCAAAAATATAACAGCACGTTCTTCATTCCAAAGGGCATAAAAGTCTAAGAATAAAATCCCAACTCTATCATGAAAGTATTTTTATCCCGATCCTTCTTAGTAATTCTAACTCGATGATATCCCCGTAACCCATCTCGTGAAGGAATAGATCTCTCGTCCTGCGATACCTTCCAAAAAAATTTCTATGAATGGGGTCGGGAAGGGATCGATGACACACACCACATTCAAATATTTGTAGTCAATGAAAATCCTCTCCCTTGAGTTCATGGTACCTACGCAAGAATAAATATTTGAATTCACACAACATATCAATAATCTTTGAAACCTCCCTTTCCGACTCAAGTATCTCTAATATTATCTTCCTTGGGTTCCACCTCCAAGCCAATGATAACCTTATTATTTTTCAAGGGTTCATGGTAATCACACACTTGCTCATCAAAGACTATCCATAACCTCATTTGTACCCACCATATGGTTAACATCCAATTTTTCCACCTCTTCACAATCTATCACGTAGACCAACCTTCCTTTCTCCTTTTCCATGTAAGCACGCTCAAGCTATACCTCCTCTTATTCTCCCTCATCGAAGTGTGCCTCCAAACCAGGGTCACCCAATAATTCCAATAATTTTTCCTCCGCTATGACACTATCTCCCATAGTCAATAACTTAACACCACAAGTGCCTTATTCACCCATGGCTTAGTACTCTGATACTCAAAAGTTTGAATAAGATCAACTATCAACTCCTGCAAATTTCCTTTCTGACGATGCATCTCTGAATGAATGTACCATGCAACCATGTAACCTTGTAAGGTGGAGTAAATATTATTCACCCATAGTGATGGAAACAAGGCTTCTGCACCTTCCATCCAAGCCTTTTCATATGTTTGGATGTGAAACAAGGCGGGTTCCTTCCCATGATAGTATTGTATAGCAGTAGGTGCATTGCTTACGATAAACCTAACAAAGAATGTGATCCTCACCTCACACCACTCTAGAAGGTTATCCCGATGGGTCACCCACCAATGTGTTTCAGTCCCACGTAAAGTATAGATAAACATACTTCTCCTTTTAATCTCACATCTCCACTGGGTCTCCATTTCTCACAGGAAAACATCAGGGTTTCCTTCCCCAGTGTAGCTCGACAAATGTTTTCCTCCCAAGTTCTCAACTTAGCACACCTTTTTTCTCTCTTCACATATGCTTTTATCTACCTTCCCACTAACTCATATGTTCTGCTTTGCTCAATTGTCACATGACACACTAGTTGTATCAATTATATATTGATCATCTTACCACCGAATAACCCATTCTCTTGTTGGATGCACAAACCTCGTGGTCTCCGATAGTGCACACATAGATTACGTCTAAGTCTTCTTCTCCCAAGGGCTCAATATAGGGTGTTGAATTTCCATCCATAAGAGGAATTGTTATCTCTCAAAAGTTCTTCCTTTTTGAGAGATGATAATAGGGTTCTAAGCTTTCCTTATCTCTCACTTCCGTATACAAAATGGAAACACCTCAGTCATGGGGTATACCTATTATTGAGGTGATTCTCCAGATCAAGGTCAGTTCCTTATTGATGCATCCCAAACTATTTTTGGGGTTTCGAGGGTAAAGGATTGCCTTAAATGAATTTAAATAGGTTGATACACCAAATTTATTAAGGGATTTGAATGAATACATGCACAATAAATTGAGAAAACAAGTTTCGGATGCATGAACCACTGGGTTTTCAGCCTAATCCTAAGGCAACCACTTGTGTGTTGAGGGATAAATCACAACAACATAAAGCTAACATGCACACTAAGATTGAAAAGAAAGCACCAAATTTACAAAGAAGTAAGATAATTAATCAGGGAATTGAAATTCACAAGAATTAATGTAAAGATACAAACCACTGCAAATAATTAGAAAGGCAATAACTAGTTCTTATTCAAGAAAAAAATGGCAAAAATATGCTTCAGCACTCTGTGTCAAAAATTCCTCCTTGTGCCTTGCTAGTGCACACAATATATAGCAAAAATACTTCACCCAACCCCTCCTAAAAATAGACTACATTCTGTACTTGCATGCATGCTAATTTTACCCCTTTATCATGAATAAATAAAGGAATAAAAATAGACATGCTGATTACAATGAGGCATTAATAGCCTTAGTTACAAAAATACACTCCAGTGAAAGTGCATTTTACTATTCTATTTTTAATGTAATTAAAATACTTGGGTGAATATTTTTGCTAATATTAGCCACTTGCTTGTTGTTCAAGTTCAATGTAAGTGCATATTCTTTTTCTTCTTGTGCATGATGTGACACATGTTCATTATCCTCTTGCATGACATTATGTCTTTATCTCTCGTTACGTCTTGGTGATGGCATGCAAAATTTTATTTTGTACTAAAACAATGGCTTTAATCGCTTTTACTTAGCAAAAACATTCCTCCACTATGGGGACCACCTTTCTCGTGGTATATTCTCTATAATGATGTGGTATCTTGACTTGGGCATATACTTGAGTTGTTATAATCACTGCCTTTGACTACATACAAGATAGTGGCCCCCTCCATTTGATTTGACATTGGAATGGATATGTACAATTTTAAATAATACTCACTGTTTGATTTCCCCTTCGTGATTATTTTCCTTTGAAGATTGGTAACATGGCCATAGGAAATAGTATAAGGTTGAAATGAATCATTAATTAATCATACCATAGTTTTTGAATTTCGGCCCCTTTTAATTTTCATGTAGCATATTGATCGCAGACCTTAGTCAAAATACTATTTCATTTTTTACATAATTCAGTCCCCTTTTATGTTGGCTCGACCCATATGATGATGTCGGTGGAAACTTTAACTACACCATGGTTAGGGTTTCTATGAGGTTGGTATGTTAGTACCTTTTGTCCTTTGGTTGAGTTAGGGTGATTCGATGGTTAATTTTTTTAACTCACTGAGTTTGGAATAGGAAAAAAAAATTGAACCCTAAAATTTTGAATTATTTTGAGCTCTTAGTTGAATTAGCTATACTCTACCGAAATTTCATTCGATGACCATTTTTGAATGTGAAACAAGCTCTCTAGTTTGTAAGTTGATTATTGTTCATGTTTTTTCTATATTTTTCTTGTAATCGAGCCATTTAGTGGAAATATTTGTATGTGGCTGCCATTCTGGGTATATCTCATGTTTTGCTAAAAAAATCTTCTTCGGTGTTATTATTCTACCTACACTTCGAATACACTTTATAGGTTTCTCATTGTAGAATATAGAAGGCCAAAAATTTAATTCCTTCATTCACTTATTGATATAGCCACCATGGGTCTCGTTGTTTCAGCTCTACACTCTAAGGGTTCGGTTGCGATGTATCATGCCTGTAATGGTCTATATGTATTTATGATTGAGGAACGAGGTGAGTTTTCCATGACTATTGCAGATTTGATTTGTAATGGGTTTTGTTATATACCCATGGCCACCATTAGGGTTTCACTGTGCATTGTTTCCTCTGCTATTCTAGGTGTTTTTTTGTTCCATTTGGATACAAAAATTAAGATCTATTTTGGTAATAAAACCTTGTAATTGGTTCCATGGTCACCATTTATAGTATTAGAGATTTTTGGTTTGAAATAATCTTTTGGATTATCCATAATTTTTCTTGAGAAATTTCTGAGCTCAATGTTTTTCCCTTGCAAGTCATCATGAAGATTACATTTGAGTTACTCAAACTAGCGCTTCTTCCATCAAACTAGGCGTTTACCAAATATGGGTCATCTTTTTAATGGTGGTTCATGTTTTTTTCAAGGTAAGTATGTCTTCATGCCCCGATTTGGATTTCATTATTGAAGCTCCATTCATTCTTCTATGTAATCTTGTTTATTAAATGTTGAACCTAGCCTTTCACATTTTGGGTCTCCATTAATGTAATTTAGAGCTCAAGCTTCTTGCTCCAATGCCAGGAATTTTGCTATTCTTCTCCTTCTACAAATTGGGGTTTTACGAAAACTTGTGGACACTTTGTTGGTTGCTAAAATGTGCACCCACATCTTAGATCTCGAAAGGGCCGAGGTGTTTGAGACCACAATAGAACCATCCCTAAGTTGTGGGAACTTTCACACTTGGGATGAATATCTAGAGAAGGCCGGTTCCTCTATCTATTTATACTACTACTGCTGCTCTTAGTGCTAAGAAGGAAACTAAGATAACAACACCAAGGAACTAGGGATAGAAGGATAACATGAAAGTAAACTACACTAAAAGGAGATAGCACTAGAAAAGAGGGATGATCACTATATTTTCTAAGTGAGAATGAAAGGAAATGCGTGAAAGGAGGCTCGGCACGAGTAGCCAATGAAACACATATTCACCAAATTTTTCTCATGGAGCACAACTAAATATGGAACTACAAGGGACCTAAAATAGCACAACCAACACACAACGTAAAAGAGAGGAAAGAAGAAGGAATGCAAACACATTAGGATAGAGAATAGTCACAAAATGATGTTTCTATTACTTCTAGAAATGTACAGAGTTGTTATAGTGATGAAGGAGGCCAATATCCACATGTGAGAGCCATATTTAGAGGTATGCAACTCAAAACATAGAAAGTATGAAGTCCTTAAAAAAATGCATAAGGATATAGAGGGTCCAACATAACAAATAATCCTTGCTCTTACATTTATAGATGAATCCATGGAGGAAGAAGGGAAGAAAGGGGGAAAATTTGAATTTGAAACACAACCACCAACAAAAAGCATTTAATGCCTACAAATATACCTAGAGATATGTGAAATACACTTCCCCAAGCTTGTTTGGTATGTTGAAGAAGAAAGGAGGGTGGATCATATCAAATTGGGTGGTTGGAGTAATCAGATCTTCTCATTAATGCTCAGAAAGACATTTTCCCATTTCTCACCTACCATATCTACCAAAATTTGAATTTGAATTTTTGGCACTATAGCTGATGTCAGCAACTTTCTAACAAGTCCAAGTGCATGATGATCTAATCAAAGTAGAAAAATATATGGCTGTTAGAAGATGTTAGAGTCATCGACACATGAAAAACACTTGGCGCATGTGGATTGGCTGAAATGATGGTCAATTATGCAAATATTTTTATTTTTGCCACGTGTCACTTAATGATTTGTTGTAAGGATTTGACGCCCTATTGGCATACTTTAACTGGTTATGTGTGGCACAATCAAGGATGTCAGGAGTTGACCTGGCATAAAAGGGCACAAAGGAGGGTGTGGGAAGAAGACAAAAGGAAGGCGCATAAGGGAGCACGTGGAGGGAAAATGAAGAAAACTGGTGAGCAAGGAACACATGGTGAATGTGCAAATATTACAAAGTAATGGGCCTAACGTGCGAGAGAGCCAGGAACTTAGCCAATTGAAGCAAGTGTGAGGCACGCGAGAGGGTGAAGAAGCTGACTAGGAATAAGGTGAATGCATAGAATGTGGGCACAAGGGGAAAGTGGAAGGAGAGAAAGAAAGGGGCATGTAGGGAAACTACAACCAAGGGAATGTGCTAAGTGATCTTGAGTACACGCACCTCCAATGTGGACCTAAGAGCCAACAAATTTATACCAGGTTTCCCAAATAAATAGGAGAGTTATTTGGATAATAGTTTTGGAAAATTTCGGGGCCATCTTCCTGCTAGATGAAGAAGATCGGTATCTAGAGAAATCATTGGGCATGAATTTTCTTATGCAATCATGAAAGTGCCCTTATATTCACTCGAGGATCATTTCTTGACTCTGTTTTGAATCTTGCAACTACTGAAATAAGATATGCATTCTGGAAGCAACCAAAGAGGGTGTGCAGAAACATGAGAGAATAAAGAACTATTTACAAACAAACAATATGTGTGCAACACACTTACATGAATTGAAACTAATCTAACACATGCAAAATGATGCAACAAACTTAATAGAATGGTTTGAGATAGATCCCATTTACTGGGATTTATAGCGTGCATCCATCAAGATGAGTTAACTCAAAAGAGTTATCTTATTTGCAAGAAATGATGATGTATGGGCCACTCCAAAATGCATCAAACTTTGAATGACACCCTGGTTTAGCTCATTAGCATCCCATTTTAGAACCAAGTCCCCAAATTTGAAATATTGAGGCCTAGCCTTTCTGTCGAACCATTTCTTTGTTTCTTGTTGATGTTGTTCTAGCTTGATCATGGCATAGTTCCTTAGTTCTTCAAGATTAACTAGCTCTACCATTCTAATTTCTCTCTGGTCTGCGCACCTTCAAATTCCAGCTATTGAGCAAGTGCTAATGAATTCAGCTCTAGTGTCAAAGGAAGGGTAGCCTCCTTTCCATCGACCAACTTGTAAGATGAAGTTCCTATTACATTTTTGACCATGATTCTATCTTCCTAGAGCACGCGCGAGAATTTTTATGCCACTATCTTTAGCTGATGTTAATTTTGCGCTTCACGATTCTCGATCGTGTTCTTGTTTGTTAACTCTTCTAGACCGTTTCCTTGAGGGTAATAGTTGGAAGAATTCTTCAGGTAAATTCCCAGACTTAGAGCCCAATCAGTGATTTTAGTACCAAGGAAGGATTTTGAATTATCAGAGATAATGGTTTGAGGAATGCCAAACCTTGTGAATATTCCTTTGAGAAAGTCAAGGATGAATGACTCGGTTGATTCCTTAATCTTGAAAAAATATGTCCATTTGGTGAGATTATCTTTAGATTTCAACACCCATTTATGTCTAGAGCTTAAAGGTGGATTAATCATGCCTATGAAGTTGAGACCCCATTGCGTAAAAGGCTGATCCACTTGGATTGGTTAGAGGGGAAGCACTACCAATATTTTCTTTCCTACAAAGAAAGCACATTCCTTGCACTTGAGACCCACTGTGTGCATCTATAAATAGGTGGGCCAAAAGATACCTTCCATTATGATTTTCATCGATGTAGTTTTGACAGAGAAGTTTCCACCAGAGAATCCATTGTGAAATTTTGCTAACACTTTTTCAGTCTGCGCACCATTAATACATCTTAACAACATGCCATCAATATTATTTTTGAAGAGAAGTACATCAATAAACACATAAGTATAGATTATAACCTCGGATGTCTTATCTTTACTTTATTTAAACCAAGAGGGTATGTTTCATTGGAAACGAATGTGATCATATCCTTCATCCATTCATGCACGCTAGGGTCTACGTTATGTTTAATTTCTACACGTGAAAGACCTTCATAAAAAATAATGAAGCCTCGTGTTCACCCTACGCATCCTCAAAGCAATTTGTCTACATATTGTGCTACCTCTTACCAACTTTGTGGCCTTGATAGTCACATCATATTCCATGATTTTCGTCACACATTGTGCTCTTTTCTCACTGATTTCTACTCCCATGATGATTTCTCTCGACGAAAGAGTGGGATAATAACACCTTGATATGATTGGTGATGAGAATACTCTTGAATTTCTTGAGTGCATACATGATGGAAAATACTTGCTTCTCTATGTGAGTATACTTTAGTTCATAATACTTCAGCATCAGGTTGAAGAAATCCACTGGTTGTTCTAGCTCTTGTTCATTTTCTTGTGTTAGGACAACATCAACACTTACATCATCGCCATAAGAATAAAGGATGAAATACTTTGAGTAATCTAGGTCAATGAGTGTTGGCATGCAAGAAATTTCTTGCTTGATCTTGTTGAAGCTTTATCTTCCTTCATTGTCCATCTGAAGGTTATGTCCTTCTTGAGCATCAAGGTGATGGGCTGAACCAATCCTACAAATTTAGGGATAAAACACCTAATAAAATTGATCTTGCCAAGGAAGGATTGTAGGGCCTTTTTGTGTGCCAGCAGGGAAAGAGCCAAGATATCTGAAATGCACTCATGATCAATTACAATACCATCCTTTGAAACCACATGGCCCAAGAGCTTTCCTTGTGCCACCGCAAAATGCACTTCTTGGGGTTAAGAGACACCCCAAACTCTCTACATCTCTCAAATACTTTTTCTAGGTGTGCCATATGATCCACGCTTTACTTTGAGAATACTGTTATGTCATCAAGGTAAACCAAGATGAACTCATTAATGTATCCTTTGAAGGAAATATCAATAGTGTGTTAAAATGTAACACCCGCATTTGACAAACCAAAAGGCATTTTGTGATATGCATACATTCCCCACTTGGTTGTAAATTTTGTTTTGAATTAATCCTCTTCCTTGACCAGGATCTGATTGAAACCTGAATATCCATCTAGCATGAATAATCTCTCCACACCAACCAAAGTCTATAGAATCTGCTCTATTGAAGGAAAAGGATAATGATCCTTTAGAGATGCCTTATTCAAATCTAAGAAATCAACGTAGAGTCTTATTTCACCATTATTCTTGTGCAATGGAACCATATTTGTGACCCAGTTAGAGTATTTGATAAGAAAAATCATTTTTTCCTCAATGAGTTTGGATAATTCCTTTCTCATGAGGTGCTCTATCTTTGAATTGACTAGCCGTTGCTTTTTCCTGATGGGCTTAATACCATGATCAAGGTCAATGGAGTGTTGAGAAACACTTGGATTAAAACCTTTGAGGTATTCATATTCCAATGAGAAGATATCACTGTATTTTTGATAGAGAGAGATGAAGGCATGTTTCTCTTCATGTGAACAAGCTTTACTGAGCAACAACTCTTTTCCACGTGTAATAATGACTGGGAAATAGTCTTCTTACGTGGCGCGCATGTAATTTGTATCACTATTGAATTCATCATCAAGGATGAACATTTTATCTAAGGTGACCAGCCCTTTAGTCAACTTTTTTTTCTTCAATCAGTATCACTTGGTCATCATAGCTATCATGTAAGTTAGCTTGCATACTTGATGAAAAATCAACTTCATTCTGGATAAATTGGATGATCTGCATGTCACTATCAAACACTTTCCAGCTGGTGTTGTTATCTGGAATGGATGGTATAATCACCATCTTGATGTGTTGAGTGTTTCCTTTGATAAATACCTCAGCAAGAGAGAACTATGAACCAAGCGCGACCATCTGGTTAAATTCCTTGTTCATTCTACATAGAACCACCTGCAGATTTAGAGCATCAAATATCTCAAGGAGGTCCCAAACTCTATGCTTATAAGCTTTGAGAAGCTTATTATTTGTCTAGAATTTTTTTGTGACCTGATGGATAACCAATTCTATGTCCCCAAAGATCTGTAACACCTTATTTTTCTTCTTCTCAGCAATGATCAAGCCATGCACCAACGCTTCATATTCTGCCACATTGTTAGAACATGCAAACTATAGCCTATGCACGAAGAATAATTTCTCATCATTAGGGGAAATGAGAACCACTCCTACTCTGCATCGTTTATGCTTCTAGATCCATCAAAGTACAACTTCCATAGACCCTTCTCTACTTTATTTTTCTTGAGCGCAAGTAGAAACATAACTTCTTCTTCTAGAATGCAATAAGTACCAATCCTAGTTTCATAAGCTTCCAGTTCTTCAGCATAGGGATCAAATTTACGGTGTCTTTCCGCCCATTCATCAAGCACTAGGTCAGGAATAGAGGGTGGAAGAGACTTCTCTTCAAGAACATGAAGCTTGTTCTTCTTGGATTAAATAGTTGGCTTAGAGAGGGGATGAGACATATGATTCTACATGATAGAAAAATATAGGCTCAACTTGTATGGTAAAATGGGTGCCATACCTTGTCTTAAGTAACATATGAGACCAATCAGAAGACAAGTAGCACCCAATTTTCCAAAGAAAGTCTCTTGATAGACATAGGACAAACAAATGAGGTAGGTTAATAATTGACACATCTTGAGTAATAGTTAGGCTTGGACATGCATGGAGGATTAGTTCAAGATCCTTGATGACTCCTAAGGTGGTGACAATCGATCCATCAAGTTTCAGGACTCCTTTAGACAAAGGGTTGTACTTTAGACCCAAGACATCAACTATTTTCTTAGGCATAACAGAAGTACTAGTGCACTGAGTCAATCATGCAATTATGTACTAGGTGTTTTCCTATGATTAAGGACATATAGAAGGGTGGAGTTTTAACAAATTTACTTACTTATTTCTCCTCTTCTTGGAAGATGTTGATAGAAGCACTTGGCTTCGTATAACTAGATCAATTTGCGGGAGTTATACTAGAGCTTCATACAATAGATCCCACTGAGATGGAATGGTCAGGGAATCCCACATTGTGACATTTATGTTTGTTCTCTTCATCTAGTCAATAATTCTAAATGGAAGGCCCCTGTCTTATGCATATGGGGAACAACATCCCTTCTTGATGCTCAAGCATAGGATATTAAATTTTAGCCGGAGCCACGACTTGACCTACCAAAGGAGGGTCGCACACTTTAGAAGGAGCTTGAGCATTTTTGCTACTAGATGCCTTGTCTGCATCTTTCTTCTTTTGAGGATCCACTTGCATTTCTAGGATTGTGACCTACGTGCCTGATTTTGACATTCTCTTCTTATATCTTGTGTTGTCCACAACTTAGGCATGCAGTCTGTTTGTATCTTCTACAACTTGTTTGATTGCACAAAAGTCCTCCACACCAAAGAACATCAAATTTGTTTCTGGAGGAGCTTCTAGTCTTTCTAGGTTATTTGCTTCAGGGGAACTTGTTGAAGGCTCACAAAGCTAAAGCATTATAGATCATGAAGGCTTGGGTACATGTAGAATTGGAAAAATGATATTGAATATGAGGCATGTTGCAAGGGAAGCACCATTCTGACTCTTATGCCAAATTTTTCTGAGCTGGAACAAGTGCCCGAATTGCAGACTTTGGTGCTTTGGAAGAAAAGGCATGAGAGGAGCAACTTGCAAGGGTAGAGGTGCATTGGGATACCATCTATCATTTTGTTGGTTGGGTGCATATCTTTGATTTCCATACTGATTCTACCAAGGCTGATTGCTTTAGCCATGTGCCTAATTAGAATTACCTCTATAGGTTTTCCCTATTTCTTTTCTAATGATATGACCTTATTTGAGAAATTTATGATAATATCCTTCAACTCTTCATCATATTTCTACTACACTAGAGAGTAGGATGTTGAGGCAACTAGTTGTGTGCTTTGCTTAGGAATATGAATAGGGGCCACGAAGGTCGGGCACTTGTGACATTTCTAAGAACAAGGGTATAGGCAATCTAGGAGCCAACGTTATGGCCTCAATAAGACTATTTTCTACCCTTACTACAATACTATAAGCAGCTGGTAAAGTCCTACCTCCCATAGATTGGATCATAACTGAAATATTGCTATTGAGCACTTTTAGATAATACAGGAAAGCATGTTGGGATGTAGGTCTTACCACAAGAGGGATTACGTCCTAAGTACTCTAAAATATGATGTTGAAATCAGTCATCTACTTGTTGGTCACCATAATTGTTGTTGTCGGTTGCTCCACCAGAGATAGGTGATCTAACTTATCTTTAAAGTAATTACAAAGAGTTGTTCCCAACTCATCCCAGGTGGTGATAGATCCAAGTCTCAAGACTCGGTACCATTGAATCACTTTACCTTTGAAAGAGGCTGCAAGTAGTTTGACTACTAAATCATCATGTCTGATCAAATAGAGTGAACAAACATTTGCTATATCTTGGATATACTCCTGAGGGGTCCCTTCATTCTCACTAGTAAAGTATGGAATACTTTTGAGCACACCTTTTGGAATATCATGTTACACAACCAGCAACAAGGGAATTACTCTAGAAAAGTTTGCAAAGTTTCTCAGTGGAGGAGGTGGATGATGCGCCATTGTAGGGCATATAAGTTGTTTGTCTTGGGGATTTGAATGGGTGCGACATGCGGGATAAAGAGATGTGAGCGCTTGATTTCTAGAACAAATTCTCCTCGAGGATAGTTGGAGGTACTCAAAAGAATCTTCAGCTGCTACAATTCTTCTTGTATGCAATCTTCTCATAAAAGGTGCTTAGGAATACTTTGAAATAGAGATGTTAATATGTTGGGAGTTTCCAGATGTGTCTAAATGAGCCTCCAAAAGAATGAAAACACTTAGTCCACATACTAGAATTTAGAGATGTGAAATTTGAGCTTTCAATCTGGTCCCATTTGGGCGTGTCAGAAAGCTGTTAGTTACTTACTCAAATGTGTACCCGTGTCTCGGATCTCTCGAAGGGTCATGGTGTTTGAGACCATAATGGAAATATCCCTAAGTTATGGGACCTTGCGTGCTTGGGATGGATCTTCGGAGAAGGCCAGTTACTCTATCTATTTTTGCTGCTACTACTACTCCTAGTGCTTTGGAAGGGGAAACAAAGCTAATAACTCCAAGGAACCAGGGATAAAAGGATAACATGGAAGTAAACTACACTAAAAGGAAATAGCACAAGAAAAGAGGGATGGGCACTATCTATTCTGAGTGAGAATGAAAGGAAATACATGAAAGGAGGCTAGGTACAAGTAAGAAAGTGAAACACGTATTCACCAGATCATTCTCATGGAGAACAACTAAATATGGAACTGCAAGGACCTAAAATAGCACAACCAACATACAATGAAAAAGAGAGGAAAGAAGAAGGAATGTAAACATGTTAGGATAGAGAATAGTCACAAAATGATTCTTCTATTACTTCCAAAAATGTAGAGTTTTGTTACAATGATGAAGGAGGCCGATATCCACATGCGAGAGCCAGATTTAGAGGTCTGCAACTCAAAATACAGAAAGTATGGAGTCCTTAGCAAAATGCGTAAGGATCTAGAGTGTCCAACATAAAAATGAGCCTTGATCTTATATTTATAAATGAATCCATGAAGGAAGAAGGGAAGAAAGGGGAAAACCCAAATTTGAAACAAAACCACCAACAAGAAGCATTGAATTCCTACAAATCCACCTAGAGATCTATGAAATACGCTTCCCCAAACTTTTTGGCATGTTGAAGAAGAAAGGAGGGCAGATCATATCAAATCAGGTGGTTGGAGCAATCAGATCTGCTCATTAATGCTCAGAAAGATATTTTCCCATTTCTCACCTACCATATCTCTAAAATTTGAATTTGAATTTATGGCATTGTATTTGATGTTAGCAGATTTCTAACAAGTCCAGGAGGATGCCGATCTGAGCTCTATAGCAAAATATACAGCCATCAGAATATGTAAGAATCATCAATGCATGCAAAACACATGGCACGAGTGGACTGGCTGAAATTATTGCCAACTTTGTAACTATTTATTGTTTCTACTACATTTCACTCACCGATTTGTTACAAGGATTAAACACCCTATTGTTGTACTTTGACTAGTTACACATGGCACACTCAAGTATGTTATAAGATGACCTAGCACATAAGGGCACAAAGGAGAGTGTGAGGATGCATGTGAAAGAATGAGGCACAAGAAGAAGACAAAAGGAAGGTGCGTAAGGGAGCGTGTGGAGGTAAAATGAAGAAAAATGGTGAGCAAGGAATGCATGGTGAAGGCACAACTATTACAAAGTAATGGACCCAACGCACGAGAGGGTCAGGGAATTAGCTGATTGAAGCAAGTGTGAGGTGCGTGGGAGGGTGAAGAATCTAACTAGGAAGAAGGTGAGCGCAAGGGAAAGTGGAAGGAGAGAAAGAAAGGGGCACGTAGCGAAACTATGACCAAGGGAATGTGCTAAGTGATATGTAGTGTGCATGACCTCCAATGGGGAATTGAGAGACATAACATTTATACTAGTTTCCCAAATAACTAGGAGAATTATTTGGATAATAGACACCATTTACTCTTGGATGTTTTATTCCCTTGGTTTTTCCATGAGATATGATATTTTAAGCTTTACTTAAATGCAAAAACATGGATTCCTTACTATTTGGTTCATGCTTTCTCGAATATGGTTAAATTTGAATGTCATAGCCTAGAAGGTAAATTTTCCCTTAGCAAATGATTCTGTGTTAAAAATCTAGATATTCATTGTTTCAAGTTGTTTGGCCTCACATTTTGCATTCTCAGGTAGTTTCCATTTGTACAATCTCTGAATCTTTCTCATGTTGGGTGTCATGGAATAGAACTTTGTATACTTGAACATTTAAATTTGTTGTTTACTTGTTTACTTCTCTTATTTTTGCAAATAAAGATCTACTTTTGTTTTCTTAGAACTCAAACAATACACCCACAAATGCTCATAATGTTAATTTTTTTGATGATGCTATGTATCTTACTTTAAATTTTCCTTTTTCAAATTGATTCTTCTTTGAGGCATTTTTCTTGTATAAGTTGAAAGTACTTCATCCATAAAATCTAACTTGTGTTGCATCTTCATCACTTTGATCTCATTTGTATGGTTTGTGAAATGGTAAAAGTAACTTCCTGTTCTTTGTAAAATTGATGGTATTGTGGTCCTTGAATCGCTCTAAAAATTTGTTCTTGAAAACATAGCTTGATGTCATGATGTATTTTTAAACCACTCTTAGTTGAATACCTACAAATTGTACTTTCCTTGAAAGATAATGGCATTGTTGCATATGGATTTATATTTGTTCTTCATAACTCTATTTTAACTTCTTATTTTAAGATAATTGTTTGCAAATATGAATTTGCAATTTTTCCTTAATGTTGTAGCTGAAAATTGATGGTTGTTTGACTCAGTACATTTATATACTTGAATTAAAAGAATGCATATTCACTATAATGATTTTTTAGATGCTAGCTTTTTCCATAATGAGCTCATTGTAGCAACCTTCAACATTTAGTTTTTCTCATTCGTAGTTGATTTTCTTTTTTATCCTTCCAACCATACCGAAAGTTGTACTTTGTAGAAATGTATGACACATTTAACTGAAGCGTTGCAAATTTTAATTTAATGTGCATCATTCTTTCATGAAATCCTAGAGCTTGAGCATTACACTTGGGCTTTGCAAACTAGATTTTCTTGATAGTTGTGATCTAAAAATTCAATGACCTATATAGATGGAACATTTAGTTATTGGGTGGTGTGAAAACTCGGTTTAGATGAGATTTCCTTACTCTTTGACATTCTAAATTTGTTCCCTGAGTTCTACTTTAGAATATATTAGCACCATAAGGATGGCATTCTTGGAAATCTATATCATGATGGAGTGCATACTTCAAAGTATGATGAAAACACGGAAATGTTTGAGATTATGTAGCATATCTGATCATGAAAATGTATTCTTTTATTTCATGCAAAGCATGATTATTTAGATCTGATAGACTATTTTAGTTCAACATGCTTGACTCTTGAAAACTTTGAACTTTCCAGCACTTAGAATGAGATGGTTCTTTCTTTCGGTTGAGTATTCACTCTTCATCCCATGTAGCATGATTGTAATTTTTGTACCTAAACGTTTAACTGGTTGATGATAGATTTACATTACTTTTTGTACTTTTTTCATTTCAAGTATGCTTGTTAAGAAAGTTCATTTGTTTAAAACTATGAGTACAATAGACATAGAAATTGAGCTCTAACATAGTTTTCTTCTCTCTTTCAAGTACCTACTAAAGATCTTGGACAAGAGTGGAAAGGAAAACTGAAAATCAAATGGGATAATCCATCTGAAAATAAAATGATGGATCTCCCTTTCTCTTTTTCTCATAGCTTTACACACATGCATTTTCTTCATGCGCTTGCTTTCAGAGTTACTCCCATGGCTTGTGTGGGTTCACTGTACTTTATAATTATGAAATAAATGAACTATTTATTTATGTGATGAGTTATATCTTTTCCTTCGCATTATTCTTTCACTTACATGATGTAAAATGAAAAATGTACAACTCATACACACTAGGAACATTTCATTTAATCATAATTAATGAACTTAAGATAACTGATAACAATTGAAAAGTGAACAAAGATAAATCATAACCAACCTTGTCCCTAAAGTGTATTGTCCCTCATCAAGCTTTGGGTTATCCATCTTCTCCTTTTCATGTCCATCCTGTTTGTGTCAAGATCTTGCTGCTTTGTTTCCTAAGGGATCTGGTGCATGGTCATTATAGAAATGTGATGGAAAGACATCTTGAGTAGGAGATAGGCATTCTAAAATTGGTAAAGTGACATTTAATTTCTACTTTATTTCTTACTTAGGTTCATCCATCAATTCCTTCCATCGAAAACAAAGTTTTTAGTTACCCATTTTTACACAAGCACAAAAATTGTCAAAATTTCTTGAAATCTTGTGGGGAAAGCTACCTGCTAGCTTATAATACTAATTCCTTGATCTAGTCCATTTGACATTGAGTCAAAGCATATAACCAAAATCTACCTTTTCTAAAAAACTGCCCCTTCTGAAAAACAAACTAAAGCTAGGAAAATGGCAAGCCAGATCACATGAATGAATGCACTTATTAAAGGGAAATCCTAATCTACCCTACTCTAATCAGTAGAAAATTGAATCTAAACAAAGCCTCAATAAACAACAAAAATAGCTTCCCTTTCTCCAAAACTGAGGCTATGAATAAGATTTACAAATTGGCAAAGTGACAAAGTTAGAAACAAGATATGTACCTTTATTTCGCTCACCGAGATCAGTCCAAGAACGGTAAAAACCTCTATCTAATCTACAAGATGCTCTAGAATGATTTTGGGGTGGATCCGAGAACATGAAAATCACTTTTGTGCTCTAAGACAAGTATGAAATCTGGCACTCATCAGAATCGGATGAGAATCAACCAAATATTGAATAGGACAAGGCCTCCTAGCAGCAAATAAGATGTATGTTTTGATTTGATCTGAATCATGAACATCATTTTCAACCATGATCTCTTTCTGAAGATGTTTTGAGGGTTCTTTTTTCTCTACAAGTTGTATGAATTTTTTGAGTGACTTTTTAGGAGTACTATCAAATTATTTTGCATTACTTAGATCCTTCATGCAGTATAAAAACTCAAGATCATCTCCTTCTTAATAGGCACTATCTAGATCCATTGTGCAGTCTAATAAATCAAGATAATCTCCTTCTTCTTCATAAGTAGCTATATGAAATTTTTGCTCTTTATCATATTTTAGGACATTCTGAAGTTGATCTCGAATAAATTTCAAATCTTTCAAACTATTGTTCTAACATATTCTCCTCCAAAAATGATTCTTCCAAGAGGGGAAAGAAAGGATCTGTATCCAATGGAACTTCTTGCTCTTTTCCAAGTGTAGAAGAGACCTTAGCAACAAGAGGCTCTGTATAATGGAAGAAGAATGATGAAACTGCAACATCAGTGAGTTCTATAGGTTTTCTTCACCAATGCAATCTTCCAAATCTATCAGAAATTAGCCTCTTCAAGTTGTAAATATGTAGCATACTTCATTTGGATCTCATCCTCCCTTTTATTTAAAAATGATCCATCCTCTTTTGATAAGATTGTAAGTTGTGTGAGTATGGTGCCTTCCTATGCACTACACTCACGAATATGAATATTGTTGATCATTTTCCAACTTCTCTTGATCTTCTGCAAAAAAAATATACCTTTCACTTGGGTTCATTTTCTAACTTTAGAATATAATCAAATTGAAACCTAGAAACCCATTGTTGCATGTTTTGTAAAAACTCCAACATGTTGTTTTATTTAGTTGGCTTCCCCTCCTGAATGATATTATGATTCTCTCTTTCCTGGACTAGAAGTATGAGTAAAGGAGGAGGAGTGGGCTTAATTTCAGCCTTAACTAGAAAATTTTTAACAAGAGGTTGGGGTACAAGGTCTACATTTAAAACAAAATCTGAATGCCAACTTAGACACTTAAATTTTATTTCAGTACATGATTGCGGGGTAGAAAAAGCATAAATTACAGTAGTTTGAAGAATTGAAAACTAGGGAATAGGCTGAATTGGATGACAAGAAGGATATATGGGCACTGAATTCTAATAGACTGGTGCCCTTCAATTTTCACTACTTGTAACTTTTCATAATGTTCCTTGACATCTAAAAATTTCTTCTTAAGTTCCTCAAATTCAATCTCAATATCTCTCCACCTTTCACAATAAACATAACCCTCAACATTACTTTGACTTTGAATAGAGTAATAATCATTAATTTCTTGGGATTCATTTTTCACAATCAGACTCGAGCATTGTGATTTCACAGGTTAAGTACCCTTTTTATTTTCTTGCTTGGTGTCTTACATTTGATTGTAAGCCTTCTCCCACCCCTTTCCTTTCTGGGGTTAAGTTGGTTTCTAATTTCTATACTCCCTTGGTTAATGGTACCCTTTATGGACACTTGGTGGAGAGATTGATTTACCTTACTCACACTCATTTGGATCATGTCTAGATTCATGCAAGAACCACATGATTTTCATTGGAAATCAGTGGATCGGATCCTTCATTATGTTTTTGGCACTTATACGGATGAGATTCACCATCTAGAAGGAGTAGATATTGACTTAGTTGGATATACTAACTCTGATTGGTTTGGTGATCTAGATCATTAGAAATATACCTTAGGCTACAATTTTTCTCTTGGTTTGGGTCTTGTTAGTTGGTCTAGAAATAATTAGAATGTAATTATAATATTTGTAGACACTAAATTTGGGTCACACTCACCTTTTACCCCACATGTATATTCATTTAATTACCTATAATTAAATTAATGCCCATTCTCACAATATTCATTAATTTAATTACCTTAATTAAGTAAATTTACACCTTACCAAGACACCTCACCCCACCACATCACCTAGACACCTCATCATAGACCTATTCTTAACATGTTTCCTTTTAACTAAGACTCATCTCTACTTACCTAAACTAACTAAGACTTAGTTTAACCCTAAAATCACATGCCTATTTTCCCTCTAATAGCATGCCCACTTACTTAAGTGGAAAATACCATTTCAATATTGTCAATAATGAGACATACCCGACCAAAAGATAGCCAAGATCTGAAGTTTTGGCAACCTAGGATTTCCTACCTTAACTGACGTCGGTTAACCCTAAACCGGCGCCATCCACTCTTGACCGTCATCGGTTGCCATATATTCATTTTGTTAACCTTTTTCAAGGTTGGTTGATCATTTTTTGAGTCTAATAAGAGAGAGATCTGCATACAATCATGAACCAGAGCCCTCTTGCACATCCAGACATCCTGAATCAGCACCAAGAATGATATGAAGGTTAAGCATTCATGGTAACGTTCTAGGAAGCACTGTTGTGGCACTGAGCACTAGTTTCACGTATCAACCATTTCCATCACCCACCCACTAGGTCTGTAAATGCAAGTAAGTATGTTTTTATCTACATCATCCTATACTTATTTAGATCAGTTTCTTTATCTTTGTTTGTAGGTCCTAGTCTCCTTTGCATCCCATCATTTCCCACCTTCCTGTCAATCCATCCACCTAACCACCTACAACCTCCCAACTCTCCATACCCAACTCCAGACATCTCTAAGCATTCCCAACACTATTACCAACCTCACCACTCTCCGTTTATTCTCTGGGTAATCACAGAGAAGCTCCAAAAACCAAGTTTATTGAGTTTCCACCATCCCACCTTTACCAACATTGGCTGCTTTAACTATCATCATTTGTCCCTAAACCGTCATTGGTCATACCACATTGACGTCTGTCTCTATAACTCGTAATCGACCATAACAATAACCTAATAACCTTCATCCAAACAACCCGAATCACCAAAGATCTGACCCTGACCTGCTCCAACCACCTTGCCAACCTACCCAACCTAAAACAAACACCTAACCTTAGTTAGATTTAATTGTGCATGTTATATTCGACTTTATCTAATATATTGTTAATAACTTGAGATACCAAAATCAACTTGTTAGAAATAGGACCTCTATTTCTCACATTTTTGTTCATTGATTTGATAAACAGTGGATTGACAACCATCTAGGAAGTATCACACTTCCCGATCTAGCATACACTAGGTAGTCCACTGACATATATTGTTTAATATTCCTCTTGTGGTCTTGTTTTGCATTTTAGGTAGTTCCTCCTAGCCAAAAGGAAGTTCTCGCAATCAACATTGGATCAAGAAGTTAGAGTGCATGCATTCTACCTTCCACCTTCATCTCATAGGTATTCCTCCTCACCTTCACCTTATCTGTTTTTCTCATACATACGCAACTATTCGAAAATTTTTTTGGCACGCTTGTTGGGACCCTCCTTTTTGGGTTCATTTCTATTCATATAGGTTTCATCTTGTGTGTTTCCTTTCTAAATCGTTATTCACTAAATATTATTCTCTGTAATCTGCTCTACTTTGTAATTGCTCTAAATGAAACATTTCTTTTGGTGCATTTAAAAATAATCATTCTTCTTTTTTCTGCATTAGTGAAAATCATCCTCTCTTCTATTCATCATTTGCTACATCAAATATAACTGTCAATTTTGGTTCTAAAATCTATTGTGTTTTCATCTTTATATGTTGCATCATAACTCACATTAAAACTACGAGCAACCTATTTACTGGAAGTCATGACCAACTGATGGTTGACACAATTGAATCATAGAAAGAACTTTCTCTCTTCTCACTCTCTCTGCGCCAAACTACAAACATCTGAATTTGCACATCTTCTTAAACACCATATTACCTGAAGAGATCACAACGATCACACGATGTGAGGATTGATAGTGGGCACCTAGTTTGTTTATTTTTCTAGTCATACCTCAGAGAAAGGACTGCCCCTACCAAAACATAACCTGAAACCTCCCCTTTAGAATTTTCCTCTTCATAGGACACCTTCCCAACCAAAAAAATTGTTCTAAATTCAAAACTCAGTCTCAAATAGCATAAGCTAAAGTAACATAAAATTCACTTATAGGATTATGTGTTTTTCTTAGCTTTCTTCTGAATTGCATTTTGAGTTGTGAGGATTATGTTTCTTCATTTTCTTCTTCCTTTCACACTCCACCATCATAGTTGGAGTATTCCAACTATTTCTGAGTGTGTCAGAGCCTCATATTATCATTCTTATATTTTTGGATTGATTCTTCATCTGATTTAATTTACAAAATCCATTTTTCTTCACTTCTTCAGATTTCACATTAATCGACATTAGTCCAAATGACCATCATCAGTTCCCATTTGATTGTCATCGGTTTACTTGACCGGTGTCGGTTACCAACTCTTTTGGTTATTTTACCCAAAATAGATTTCATCACCTTTTCTTTTCTATTTGTAGTCCTCAGGACATCATCATATTCCCAACATTTTGATATCACTATCAAGTACAATTTCCCCATTTCATTTTCATCAATTCGCTTCATTTTCTCAAACTGGTGTTTTCCCATAGAAACCGGTATCGATTCTTGTAAATCATCATAGGTCCACTTTAACCGTCATTGGTCACATTAACCAACCTTAGTTTCCCTATTTTGATTTTTAATTAAAACACTAACCAAGTCCACCTACCAATATTTTTTCTTTTCTATTTTTGTTGTTCTCTATGTAATTTACAGAATATAGTTAACCTGATACATGCTAATTCACATGGTGTTGACTTGTAGTCAAGCCATCACCCTTGTATTTCACACTAGCAGCTAACCACTACCACCTAGCCCATTGCCACCTTCCATCCTGTCACCTATGTATCCAACTTATCCTATCACCATTTCTATTGGAAACGAGGAGTTCGAAGACTCCTTGACTAGAATCCCACGACCCTATAATACTCTCTTTCCTTCCCTCACACCCACTTCCCAAGAAAACTCCTCAAGAAAACTAGTGTATGGCATGCCCATATCTATCCTTCCTTCCCTCACACCCACTTCCATGTCATCTATCACTAGCTTGATGTTACCCTCATCCACATTACCTCTTGTGGTCTCACATCTAGGCCCCACATCTGCTATAACTGCCACATCCACAACATCTATCACACCTATTGTATCAACTGTCCCTTCACCAGCCACCCTTAGCATAGCCCCATCTACACCCGCTACCTCATATGTACCTATTACATCACAACCAACCATGGTGTCGGTAACCCCTACCCTATTCCAAAATATTGTCCTCTCCATCCCACAGATCTTACCCCAAATTACTACTAGATTCATTTCAACTACCCCGCCTACATACACATATCACCAACAACCCCCGATCTTGTCCATCACTTATTCTAGATATGTGCCACCTACATCTATTCCCCTTTCACAGTCCTCCTATTTGACATCACAATATATTGGAATTCCACCGACATCACATATTCATCATCAACCCCATTATACTACAGGAGGCACCCATTCATCACAGCCCACCAACAACCTTATTGAGATGATGATAGAAAAGATGTAAACATTAGAAGCATTAGTTTCTGGATCTCGCAACTCCTAACTTATGATGAAATATGTAATGCGTCTATTCATCCATCTATTCCTATTCACTCATACCCCGTGTATTGGGAAATGCCTAAGTTCAACTGTTTCAAAAGTAAATAAGACCCGCAACAACATTTACGGTCGTTCAAACATGGGTGTTACCTAATTGCCCATGATGACACTTTACTCCTGAGGACCTTCCCAATTTCCTTGAAAGGACCCGCATAAGATTGGATATTAGATTACCTAGACATTCCATCTACTCATTTAATCAAGTAACCCAAGCCTTCCTAGATCAATTCTCAATCAACATTATCAAGAAAGTCACCATGATCGATCTCTATTCAACACGACAATATGACGACAAGTCTATCACTTATTTTTTCGCTCATTGGCACAACCTTATCAACCAACTTACATTCTAATTACCTCAAACCAAGCTCATAGAGTTGTTCACTCAGGTTTGTGCCAGGCACATCTCACCAACCTTGCAAGTGAAAACCTTCCATACCTTCAACAAAGCATTTACCATGGCACGAAAACTTGAAATTCATGCCATCAAAGAAAAGAAAATTCAGCTACGTAATAAAAATGTCGCATTCAAATAAAATTATGCCTCTTCATATTCAAAACCCCAAAACAATTATTCAAAATCCAAGGGATCTGTCAATGTGGTAGTTCTCAAAGTTGGCCCATCTCACCCATCTAACCAAGTAAAACCTTCCTCCAATATCTCTCCCATTCAAAATTTTCAGTTCAGATGAGAGCAACAAAAGTACACCCCAATAGGGGAACCTTATTCTTTATTCTTAGAAAATATTCTTAAGGCTGGTGTCATTACCCTTCCACCCATAAAACCACATACTAGTTTTGACCCTACTCGTCCCATGCCTGCATGGTATAAAGAACATGAATTTTGTAACTATCATCACATTAAAGGCCATAGTGATGGTAATTACATCACCTTCAAAAACATCATTCAAGAAATGTTAGATAATGGAGATCTAGTCTTGGATAACCCAAACGCACCAACTAACCAGAACCTACATATCTTCAAAAATCCATTCCCTAATCATACCCCATCTTCTAATCAAACTGGTGAATCTTCAACCAATGATAGTAATGTCCATGAAGTCCATGTTGTTTTTTATGACATACCAACCATTCCCCAATTTCCTCCTGTCCCTCTATCGAGGAGATCCTAGCACGAGCTCCCCTACCCACAGAGGATCCTACCTCATCTACTCCTTCACCCATAAAGGAGTCCCCTTCATCTCCCCCTTCACCCATGGAGGAACCCATAATTTCTACCAATCCTATTTCACCACTCACCTCTCAAACTAACGAACAATCACCAGTAGTAACTCTCCTACCCATGGGAGAGTCATGTTCACCTTTTACTCCATTGCAAGGAGAGCCTACCTCATTTCACCCATCATCTCCCTACCCATAGAGGATCCTTTAGAAACACCACTACCTTTAGGTGACCATTCTCCATCAGCCTTCCAAGATCTTGTTGATCTGATCTCGGCTCTCTTACCCATAGAGTCCGAAGCCAACCATTTCCCTATCTCACAGACATATTTTATAGGGATTGCTACTAAATCAACATCAACCTCTCTTACAAAAACACCACTTTCACACCTAGCCAAATGTTTGGATTATGTTGATAAATCCTTGCTTTGGGGACACCTTCTACTCCCTGTTTCAACCCAAATGTAGATGTCGCTCACTGATACCTCCACGATCTATCTAAAATTATTTCAAGCAACCAAATCAACCATAACCATGCTTTTTAAAACACCCTATTCTCCATCATCCTTCCCTACGTCCAAGAATTTTCCCATAACTAAACAAACACCTATGCCTAAGAACCTACCCACACCTATATCTTCTCCCATATCTAAACCCATCATTACCTTGGGGTCCTGCCGACATCAAGCCTTACCCATCCACCCATCAAATTGGATTTAGCCACATCTTCCCAAACCCACACAAAAATCATTCCTCCACCTAAAAGGAAGACCCAACCTTCTAGGTTGCATACACCAGTCTCACCTACCACGCCTTTGTCCCCTTCACCCCTTTCGTCCATCATAGGACCTCACCCCTCAACCCTGGTCAAACAACCTCCTACCCACATTAAATAAAAAATGTAGTAGCCCACCTCTTCACCATGATCCTCTAATATGCCCAATCGACCTACACAGCCCTCGTCATCACCCATATCTTTCTTACCACCTATACCCCCACCAACTACCATAGCTTCATCACTACCTATGAGACTTTCTTCTCTTCTGCCCGCACCTTCTACTTGACCTCTACCAACAACTTTCACTGCACCTCCATTATCCCCATGGATAACTCATCCTCTTTGCCATCTTCCTTTCCATCTACATCACACACTCCTTCCACACCTCTACCCAAGAAAGTGCAACCAAAATTGAAAAACCCACTACCCTCCAAAGAAGTGGTTAGACCTACAGCCCCTTCCATTGCCAGTTCATCTACTACACCTTTACCCAAGAAGGTGCAACCTAATCCTAAGACAAGTACCATCCCCAAACTGGTGGTCTAACTTACCCCTCTCCAAATTCCACCTCTTGTGGCACCTTTCCCATCATAATCACCCACCATTCAACCTAAACCCACACTCACTTCACACTGTGATCCATTGGCGGGTCATATGCCATTATTTTAGACAACCTTTTAGAGACCTTTGTCATCACATTAACACCTCTTAGACCTTATGAACCACTCAAAACAAAACCAAAAAGGTTTTACAAAACCAAAATATGTGCCTACCATCGTGTGCCGAACATGGTGTAGAGAATCTGTAAGGCTCTAAAAACCATTCTTCTTCAATTATGTCCTCCTAAAGCAAATTTTGATGATGATGATCTTCTTAATGAGGACCATATTCCATATTCACCTATCATAATACATCCCCACTCACTATCTATTCAGTAACCTACATCACTACATCCACAACCCTTTTATCCACCTCCAAAATTTGAGATCAAAATGGTTTGTATCAAAGAGTTAGCCAAACCACCACCTAAATACCAGTGTGACCTACTCATTTCACAAGGTTCATATCCTCCCTTAGGTTTTTTTCCATCATGACGTTATATTACTCATGGCATACCTTCTCCATCTACCTCTCTTCCTCATATTAACATGATTCAGGTTGTTACTCACACCCAAAAAGACAAAGGAAAGGAGAAAACAACCAGCCCATCAACCAATCCTATGCCCAACATACCATTTGCACCCACACCCAAAATCACCATTCAAGGTCCCACGTACCCTATTTCTAATGGCATCACCCATTGTACTATGCTAAAACAATTACATCAATCCCCTTTAAAAATTTCTTTGTATGACCTCGTCCAAACCTCTAAATCACATCGATAAGCCCTCATGGAGGTTCTCCAATCCATTGAAGTTTTACCTAATGACCCTACACCTATGGCCTCCATTATTACCCCTCATCATGTGGCCTCCCTCACAAAATCAGCCCCTTCCTCTACACCTCCACCTACTAGCTAAGTAGTTTTTCTCAACTTCTCCTATGACGAGATTGCACCTCTTCAATTAAATGATCATGATCCTTTCCTTTTTATATCCGTCTATATCACTAATATATGCATATGAAACATTATGATTGATGGTGGCTCCATCATCAACATCATATCATCCCATGCGTACACAAAAATTTACATACCCGCCATTACATATATAATAACCTAGTTATGTTGTGCTCATTCAATGATGTTATGACTTCTACCCATGGCACCATTGTCCTCCACATTTGTGTAGGCCCCCATATTGTCCCAGAACTAATCTACGTCCTAGAGGGGGATTTCTAATACAACTTTTTGCTTTGCTGACCTTTGATTCGAGGCATGGGTTGTGTTCCTTCAAATTTACACCAATGTATCAAATTTGAACATGAAGGACATAACTATACCATCCTAGATGACCCTTCACCATTCACAACTTGTAACATGTTATACCAACCTAATGATGTCCTTGTACCAATTAAGAAATCTACTTCTACCACCACTTCTCCTTCACCCACAACTCCATCCACCAGTATCGCCACCACCTCTCCCACACCTAACTCTTCTATCCCCACCGTTGTCGTATCCTCGACAACTAACCCATCTACTTACCAACTAGTGACACCCCTTCTTCCAAATCATCTAATAATTAATCTATTCCTGCCACCCACATATCTACTATTGATCCCGTAGAAGATGTTTTTCAATGCCTCACTCTAGGGGAGTACCGCCTTTAGAACATAAACACATTCCTTACTCCACAAGAGTATGGTAGCTGTTATCGAGACTCACGGCACTTCCACGGATGCAAATCAGGTTTCTAAGTTGATCTTCAGGCATCCAGTGTGATTGCACAACATTGAATCCTTTCTCCAAGTGTGGGACTTGCAAGAATGAGAAAGGAATCTCCAGAGAAGGCTGGTTCCTATTCCTCTGTTCAGATGCACACGAAAAATGCAGAGGGTTCACTCAAAGTCTAATCTAATCTACCAAGGAGACAGGGTAAGGAGATGCATAAAAAATAAACCTACACTAACAGAGGTGATGCACCGAGGAATGAAGAACATCTATCTTGCCAATAAACACAGACCATTCAAATGTGATGCAAGATCATGCACAGATAACAAAATTCGCAGTGAAAGATCAGAAGGATGCAAATGAACACAGAGAGGGTTGAGAATCATCCACAGACATGCATTACTTGCTCCAAAGATTGATACAATACACTACAAAATTCCAAGAGGCAGAGTCGCATTACAGTTTCAAATGGGAGGTTCGAACTCCACAAATTCACCTGATAAAGAGAAGAAGGGAGGAGCAAAAGGAAAATGTTCGACCTTTTGAAAGAAGCCCCTCTTTACAATATATAGGAAGAATGAGAGAGGGAAGAGAGAGGAAGGTCAAATCTACCCCAACCACTTCTTTCTTGCATTTAACTCATTTCATTATGGCAAAAGTGGCGAATCCTGGAAAAAACGGTGGGTGTCTAATGTAGTGGCGAACGTCATGCATTGCATTAAAGTTGGTTGTTGAAGCGTCACTTCTGGCATTACCATGCGTCAGAGACGTTTTCTCAATTTTCTCTCTCCAAACTGAACCAAAATGCAAGATTGACCCCAGAATCATGTAGAGAATCTCACCAGCTTTCCGTTGATATAAAGAACGTGCAAATCCGAGCTCTGGATCAAAAGATATGGAGATCTGAAGATTTAGGGCACAAAACAGTGAAGATGTGTTTTGAAAATATTTCCGCTCTGCCACCTGGATGACACGTGGCATGCATTGATTGGTTGACAGGGCACGGGGCAGACCTTTGCTTTTAGCTTTTCAGCCAAAACTCTTGCTAAACTCTCTAACTCCTTCCCGGGCTCCGAGCTTCCCTTCCTCATTGGACACGTGTCCTCTTTTTATTGGCTCGGGTTAGTGCTTGAAACCTCACCCTTTGAACTTTTGGACTTTTCTCCTTGTGACACGTGTCATGATTTGGTTGGTCCGTGGGTCTGCTGGCTCTTTCATGTCTCCCGCATCTTTTTGTCCCGGATGTCCCAAGACTGTTTGGGACAAAAACCTCGATCCACCCGAAATGGGCTTCCTTGTCCCAAATTCGGCCGATGACGTGGCGTTACTTGATTGGCTTTCAGCTTTCTCGGCTATCCGCGTCTTCCACGTCCCTTTGTCCCAACTGTCCCAGTGTGAAAGTTCCCATTTCGGCCCGAACCGGCCGGTTCACATCCTTCGCGTCTTCTTGTCCCAAATGTCCCAGAGCATTTAGTCGATTTTCTTCTCCTTCGGCCGAACCAGCTTTCGCGTCCGCGCGTCCCGACGGCCCGAATGTTCCTTTGCTCTGCAGATCGCTGGCAGCCTTTCGGCTGATTCGCACCCAGATGTCCCTCACATCCCGACTGTTGTGAGGACTAGGACTTAGACATTTTTCATGATTTTTTCTAGCCCAAGCTTATTTTTGCAACTTTTTCACCTTTTCTCAGAACTTGCTCTTTTCAACCTGGACAGGAGAGTTAGAAAAAATCTGAGGGGACCCTGGGAACATGATTTTTTTCCCTGAATCAATCAATTTGCCTGGGGCTTGAGAATTCAATGCATGTTATCAAAATTTACTCTGGGGGGTGAATTTTGGATAACAATTGGCGACTCAGCGGGGTACCTGCCTGCTAGGTGAAAAGACCAGTAGCTGAAGTAGTCCATTGGGCATGGAGTTATCAAACATTCAGTTTAGAATCCCAACTGACTTAGAATGTGTAAGGAGGAAGATGGAATATCACCTGATGAAAGCAAGGACTGCAAAACATCTCCATGGACAACAAGTTGTGCCAAAGCACTTAGGGAAAACAAAACTAACCTACAGCAAAACAATGTGCACAAGCACTTGGAGGAAAGAAAATCTAATCTAATATTTACAGAGGTAGTGAACTTCCCTCTAGAAGCAACGCTTGAGATAGATTCCATTGACTGGAATCTGTAGTTCTTCACCATCCAATGAGGCCAATTAGAAAGCATTGTTGTTCTTACACTTTGTGACCATGTATGGACCACTCCAAATGGCATCAAATTTTGAATGCCTTCCTAGTTTTGCTCTATCCACATCCCATTTCAACACTAGATCTCCAACTTGAAAAGATCTATCTTTGGCCTTCCTATCAAAGGTCTTCTTGATCAAATCTTGATCCTTTTCCATTGCTTGGGATGCCTGATTTCTAATCTCTTGCAACTCCATCAACTCTGCATACCTCACCTCCATGGGCTCAAACTCTAGCAACTCCAGCTGCTTCATGAGTTCCAACGTTGGAAACTCAAGTGACATGGGCAAGATTGCCTCTCTTCCATAGACAAGCCTGAAATGGAGAGTTACTGTGGATCTTTTGGGAGTTATCCTATCAACCCATAAGGCTGACTTCGAGTTTGGTATGCCAAGACCTCGATTCTCATCAAGAGTCCTCCTAATGATCCTCAACAAGTTCTTGTTTATAGACTTGGCCTGCCATTACCTTGGGGGTATTAGTTTGATGAAGTGCTTAGGTAAATACCGTTCTTGACAGCCCATTCAGTCACCTTAGATCCAATGAATGCCAATGCATTATCAGAGATTATTGTAGCAGGTACACCAAATATGCTCATTATTCCCTCATAAAAGTCTAAGATGCTAGACTCATTTGCCTCTTTGAGTGCTACTGCTTCTGTCCATTTGGTGAAGTAGTCTGTGGCTGTCAAAATCCATTTGTGCCCTTGGCTTGAAATGGGATTAATGACTCCGATGAAGTCCAAACCCCATTGCATGAATGGTTGGTCAACTGAGATTGGATGCAATGGGAGGGCAGCAAGTCTCTCTTTTCCTGTGAAGAATGCACAATTCTTACACCTCTTGATCCATGCATAGCAATCACTGAAGATTTTAGGCCAATAATAACCAGCCTTCATGATTTTTAGAGCTGTCACTCTTGGTGCAAAATGGCCACCAGCTGGTCCACCATGAAACTCTTCCAACACCCTTTGAATCTGATTTGTGCTAATGCATCTCAGCAGCACTCCATTCACATCTTTCTTGAACAAAACTCCATCAACAATGGCATACGGAACAGCCTGCAACCTGAAGTGTCTCCTTTGGGTCTTGCTCATCTCTGGGGGGCATAGGCCTATACCTAGGAAGTGTATAACGCCTTGGGTCCAGCAAGGAGTGGGGGAAGCATTGTCTTCTTCTTGATTGCCACTTGGCTCATGGCTGTCCTGGACTATCAAAATAGCCTCTTCTTCGTTGCATACTTCTTTTTGCTTCCCCAAAACCAGCTGCTCACACAGTCCTTTCCCTCTTACCAGCTTGGTGATCTTGATCTCAATGTCATATTCCATGACATGGGTGATCCAACCTACCCTTTTCTCATTCAAATCCTTGTTGAGGAGGAAGTCCTTAACTCCAGCATGTGAGACCAGCAACTGGACCTTGTTGTTTGAGATTAAATGCTTGAATTTTTTCAAGCTTCTAATTATTAAGCACATGCTTCTCAATAAAAGAGTACCTCACCTCATAGTCATCTAGGCTTTGGTGAAGAAGGAAACGGCTGCTCATCATTATCTTTGTTTTGCTTGTACGAATGGTAGAAATAGTGTCATCACCTATGAATGCATAGAGGATGAAATCCTTGGAGAAGTCTGGGTTGATGAGAGTTGGTGCTTGAGAGATAGCTTCTTTGATTGCTTCAAAACTCTCCTTGCCTTCTGCTGTCCACTTAAAAGCCATGCTCTTCTTTAACATTTTGGTGATGGGCTTGACAAGGGCTGCAAAATCTGGGACAAACCTCTGAACAAAGTTTATCCTTCCCACGAAACTCTGAAGGGCTTTCTTGTGGCTTGGCAGTGGTAGTGCTCTTATGGCTTCAACTCTTTCTGGATCAATTGCTAATCCTTCTTTGGAGACAATATGGCCAAGCAACTTTCCTTCATGTGCAAGAAAGATGCACTTCTTAGGATTCAAAGACACTCCAAATCTCCTACACCTCATGAAGACTTGTCTCAAATGAGAGAGGTGGTCTGCTGCATTCTTTGAAAAAATAGTGATATCATCAAGGTAGATCAGCACCACATTGTTAATCAAACCTTTGAATGCCATGTCCATTGCCCTTTGAAAGGTAGCACCAGCGTTGGACAGCCCAAATGGCATTTTCCTGTAAGCATATGTGCCCCATTTGGTTGTGAAGGCTGTCTTGAATTGGTCTTCTCCCTTCACCATAATCTTATTGTAGCCTGAGTAGCCATCAAGTAGTGAGAACCTTTCTGAACCAGCTACAACTTGCAATATTTGCTCCATGGAAGGGAGTGGGTAATGGTCCTTGAGGGAGGCTCTGTTCAAGTCTTTGAAGTCAACACACAGTCTAATTTCTCCATTTCTTTTTCTCACTGGCACCAAGTTTGCAACCCAACTTGAGTGTTTGATGGGGAAGATGATACTGGCCTCAATAAGCTTGCTTAACTCTTTTCTCATGAGAGGTTCAATATGGGGATTCACTGGCCTTTGCTTTTGCCTAACAGGCTTGGATTCCGGATCCAGCTCAATAGTATGTTGTGCCAACTTTGGGTTGAAACCTCTTAGATCTTTGTAAGTCCAAGCAAAGACATCTAGGAACTCTTGACAAAGCTGAACAAAATCAGATTTCTCTTGTGAGGTACTTACTTTGCCAATCTACAATGTTTTGCCTTCTTCCACTAAAATAGGCTCTGAATCTTCACCCTTTACTTGAATGTTCACTTTCTCCTTCCGGAACTGATCATTCGGGTTGAAGATTGACTCCAAGGTTATGAGGCCTTTTGGTAATTTGTTAGTTCTCAGCTGCACCACTTGGTCACCATACTGCTGATGCAGCTTGTCTTGATTCCTGGCGAGAACTCAGCTTCTTCTTGTAGGAAATTAACAATTTTCTGATCATTCTCGAAGACTTGCCAACTTGTATTGTTATCCGGAACAGCTGGTCTCACAACCAATTTGATATGAGGCTGAGATTTCTCACTTTTGATACTTTCTACAACATCAAACGCAGCCCCAATTGCTGCAAGTCTGTCAGCGGCTTCATTCTTTTTTCTTGGGATAGAATTGATGCTAAAAGCTTCAAGATCTTCAATAAGATCCCATACCCGATTTTTGTAGTTCTTCAACAGATCATTTTTGGAAGAATTTTTTCCTTTGACTTGGTTTACAATCAGCTCACTATCACCAAATACTTGTAAATTCCTGATGCCTTTCTTCATTGCCCAGTGCAGTCCATGAATTAAGGCTTCATACTCAGCCGTGTTGTTTGAACAGGAAAACTGGAAACGGAAGGCTGAGTAATACCTTATACCTTGCGGTGAAATGAGCATAGCTCCTCCTCCTACACCTTGTCTACTCCTTGACCCATCAAAGAACAATTTCCATACTTCATTCTTGTCTTTATGATCCGGCTTGGTGATGCTGGGGAGAGGTTGATTCTCTTCATGTAAACAATAAACTCCTAGCGCAGATTCTTCTACTTCTTGATAGGGATCAAAAGCATGTATCTTGTTTGCCCATTCATCAAGAGTTAGATCCGGGATACTTCCAACCTTGGTGTCAGCCTCATCAGTGCTAGGGTGATCTTCTTGATCAAATGCTGAGCAATTGGCATTAATCTGACTTGGAGTGTAAGGCTCAATATGGAAGTTTGCAATAGGTTCGGATCTGATTGTGGCCTTAGTTCCATATCTTGTTCTGAATAGCATGTGTGACCAATCAGTAGACAAATACCCCCCAATCTTGGCTGTGAAGTCCCTTGACAAGCAAAGGGCAAAGAGTGGTGGAAGGTCTATGATTGATACATCTTGTAAAACAACAACATTTGGACATGCGTGCAAGGTAAGACTCAAATTTCTAATCACTCCAACTGTTGCTATTGCTGTCCCATCTAGCTGCACTACCCCTTTAGATGTTATTTCATACTGGAGCCCTAGCTGATCAGCTATCTGTTTAGGCATTACTGAGCTACTTGCCCCGGAGTCTATCATGTAATTATGTACTAGCTGATTTCCAATGATTAATGAAACATAGAAAGGAGGGGGCTTCAACATTTTACCTTGTTGTCCTCCATGACTTCCTTCAGGCTGGGCAACATTTGTAAGCACTTTGTCTTGCATCTGAACCTGCTGATTCGAAGTTGGCCAATCCTTCATGGCAGCTTGCAGCAGATCTCTTTGGCCTGGGATGGATAGGGATTCCCACATAGATATATTGACGTTTGTCTTCTTCATCTGATCAATGATACTGAATGGTGATGAAGGATCTCTCTGCTGTCCCTTGGTTTACACATTTACTCCTTGCACGTGGGCAGCAACAGCTGGCATTTGAGTTGGCCTAGGGGCTGTTCTTGGCTGCCCTTGTGCATTTGAAATGGGACTTTGCTTGCCAATCATTTCTGGAGTCATAGAAGGTTGTGGGCTGGTTGGAGCTAGTGGCTGCTCTTCACCCAAATTCCTCCTTTTTGACCTTGTGTTGGCTGCAACACCTTGGGAAACTGCCTGGTTCATGCCACAAAAATCCTCTGCCTGCCAATTTACCAATGTGGTGTCATTTGGGGCTGATTGCTGTTGGAATGTTTCTTGTTGTTGACTGTTTCCTTGACTGCCCTCACCCTCCACACCAGTAGTTGTCACCATCAATGCTTGATTGAGAGCACCATTGAAGCACATGGATTGGTTATGAGGCTCATTGCATGGAAAACACCAGTCATACTCCTGGGCAATGTTGTTTTGCGTTGGCACCAATGCCTTGGAGGTAGATATGGCATTTGGATTATAGGGCTGAAATGGTCTATTGGTAGGAGGCCTTGCTTGATTTATATTTGCAGCTGGGTTAGGTGGTCTTTGTGGTTGGTATGGTTGTCTATTAGGCTGAGCTTGGGGTTGATAAGAAGGTCTAAAACCTTGGGCCTGCTGTCTTTTGAGAGTAACCAGCTCATTGCCTAGGTTTTGCAATTGCTTCATGACCTCTTGAAGCTCATTTGGGGCACTTGGAGATGAAGTGGAAGCTTCATTTGAACTCTGATTTCTAGGAGTGGGAGAAGGAGCCAAATTAGGTGCTTGATGGGTGTTTGGGCTCTCTAAACTTGGAAACAATGGCATGGGAGGTCTAGGGGCAAGTTTGCCAGCTTGGATTAAACAATTTTCAGCCCTAATGGCAATGCTATAAGCCATAGGGATAGTTATGCCTCCCATGGACTGAATTAACATAGAAATATCAGAATTTAGAGCTTTGAGATAATAGAGAAAAGCACCTTCTGCTGTTGGCCTGACTGCCACTGGAATCCTCTCCCAAGTTTTTTGAAATCTGAAGTTGAAATCGGTCAGCTGCTCATTGGGAGCCCTCTTAATGGTTGTCAGCTGCTCCAAAAGAGACAAGTTGTCTCCCTTCTCTCCAAATTGCTCATGAAGTGCAATACACATAATGATTCCAGTTTGTGATAGAACCAGCTCCAAGGCTTCTAAACCATTGCAATGCTTTACCCTTGAATGAAGATGCCAGCAACTTGACAACCACTTGCATTTCATTGATTTCATGGATCACACAAAGGTTAGCAATATCTTTAACATGATCACCTGGAGTAGTCTGATTTTCTCCAGTGAAGTAGGGAATGTTCTTCAAGGCTGCAATAGGAATTAGATGTTGCACATTGAGGGCAAGTGGGCTGCTTCCTGTGAAGTTGATGTAGGGATTGTTTTGAGCCATTCTGATTGGTCTTAAAACCCTTGTTGACTGAATGAAAGGCCTACTAGGTGGAGGAGTTGAGAGAGTTCTGTTTGGTGGAGATGGAGACCTTTGAATCCTTCTTCCTCTTTGCCTTCTTCTTGGAGATAATTACAGGTATTCAAACAACACTTCTTCTTCTCCAACTCTTGACCTTGTGATTCTTCTCATAAGTTTTCGGAATGCACTTGGAACCAGCTGATTCTTCCCCTTAGAGTCGCCAGATATGCAAATAATAGCTCTTATAAGCAAGAAAATTGTAGCAGACGCACATCAACCTTGCTGCAATAAAAATGAGACCTCTAGTGTCCCACCGGGCATGCCAAAACTGTTGATGCAAAATCACAGCACCCCTGGATGCAAATCAGGTTTCTAAGTTGATCTTCAGGCATCCAGTGTGATTGCACAACATTGAATCCTTTCTCCAAGTGTGGGACTTGCAAGAATGAGAAAGGAATCTCCAGAGAAGGCTGGTTCCTATTCCTCTGTTCAGATGCACACGAAAAATGCAGAGGGTTCACTCAAAGTCTAATCTAATCTGCCAAGGAGACAGGGTAAGGAGATGCATAAAAAATAAACCTACGCTAACAGAGGTGATGCACCGAGGAATGAAGAACATCTATCTTGCCAATAAACACAGACCATTCAAATGTGATGCAAGATCATGCACAGATAACAAAATTCATAGTGAAAGATCAGAAGGATGCAAATGAACATAGAGAGGGTTGAGAATCATCCACAGACATGTATTACTTGCTCCAAAGATTGATACAATACACTACAAAATGCCAAGAGGTAGAGTCACATTACAGTTTCAAATGGGAGGTTCGAACTCCACAAATTCACTGATAAAGAGAAGAAGGGAGGAGCAAAACAGAAATGTTCGACCTTTTGAAAGAAGCCCCTCTTTACAATATATAGGAAGAATGAGAGAGGGAAGAGAGAGGAAGGTCAGATCTACCCCAACCACTTCTTTCTTGCATTTAACTCATTTCATTATGGCAGAAGTGGTGAATCCTGGCAAAATGGCGGACTGTCTAACAGAAGCGGCGAACTGTCTGTTGCATTAAAGCTGGTTGTTGAAGCGTCACTTCTAGCATTACCACGCGTCAGAGACGTTTTCTCAATTTTCTCTCTCCAAACTGAACCAAAATGCAAGATTGACCTGGAATCATGTAGAGAATCTCACCAGCTTTCCGTTGATATAAAGAACGTGCAAATCCGAGCTCTGGATCAAAAGATATGGAGATCTGAAGATTTAGGGCACAAAACAGTGAAGATGTGTTTTGAAAATCTTTCCCGTGCTCTACCACCTGGACGACACATGGCATGCATTGATTGGTCGACAGGGCACGGGGCAGACCTTTGCTTTTAGCTTTTCAGCCAAAACTCTTGCTAAAATCTCTAACTCCTTCCCGGGCTCCGAGCTTCCCTTCCTCGTTGGACACGTGTCCTCTTTTTATTGGCTCGGGTTAGTGCTTGAAACCTCGCCCTTTGAAATTTTGGACTTTTCTCCTTGTGACATGTGTCATGATTTGGTTGGTCCGTGGGTCTGCCGGCTCTTTCACGTCTCCCGCATCTTTTTGTCCCGGATGTCCCAAGACTGTTTGGGATAAAAACCTCCGATCTGCCTGAAATGGGCTTCCTTGTCCCAAATTCAGCCGATGACGTGGCGTTACTTGATTGGCTTTCAGATTTCTTGGCTATCCACATCTTCCAAATCCCTTTGTCCCAACTATCCCAAAGTGTGAAAGTTCCCGTTTGCTGAAATTGAACCGCCGATTCGCGTCCTTCTTCTTGCGTCTTCTTGTCCTAAATGTCCCAGAGCATTTAGTCGATTTTCTTCTCCTTCGGCCGAACCGGCTTTCCACGTCCCGACGGCCCGGATGTTCCTTTTCTCTGTAGACTTCCTGGCGGCCTTTCGGTTGATTTGCACCTAGATGTCCCTCACGTCCCGACTGTTGCGAGGACTAGGACTTAGACATTTTTCATGATTTTTTCCGGCCCACGCTTATTTTCTGCAACTTTTTCACATTTTCTCAGAACTTGCTCTTTTCTACCTAGACAGGAGAGTTAGAAAAAATCTGAGGGGACCCTGGGAACATGGATTTTTGCCCTGAACTAATCAATTTGCCTGGGGCTTGAGAATTCAATGCATGTTATCAAAATTTACTCTGGGGGTGAATTTTGGATAACAGTAACCTATGCCAAAATCCTCATTATGATCATCGCATAGGCGAGGTCCTTACCTTTGGTCCTCCCCACCTTCACACCAATTTAACGTATGGGGGACTCGATATTACCACCTACTCACCTGATCCACCTTCCCAAACATGACCATTTTCATCCGACCTCCAATCTTTCACCAACCACCATTTCGCCCATATCTTCTTCCACCATTGTGCATGGAAGGGCTTGACTTTGGATTTTATGAATAAGGCCATCATACCATCATCTCGTGTACCACTCATAAACACAAAGAGTGCATTGGTATTGGCTTCACCAAACTATACTCCTAGAAGGCCCGTGTTGAACACATTCGGGATGAAAAACCTTCTTAGGGTGAGGTCTGTTGTAGTCACCCATCTTCTTCGAGATTTATAGTCCTCTTCTCCTCTTTTTCTCTTCCATAGATTTATTTTTTGTACATGGGTACCTTATTAGTACTTCAATTTTTGGGCCCCATTAACACATATTTCTTAGTTGTTTAGGGATTTCTCTTTCAATTATGACTTTCCATGACTTCTACCTCAAATTTGATGAAGGGGAGTGTTGGTGTAGATGAATTATCTCATAGAAACTCATCATCTTGTCCACCTCATGTGGTTAGTCATCTCACTTAGTGAGATCATAGGTCATTAGGGTTAGTTAGGGTTGTGTCCACGTGTCATGTATAGGATTTACACAACACTCCTATATGTACCTCTTATTTTTTTATCTATGAGCATGCGAGACCCTATATTTTTCTACTTGATTTTCCTTTGTGATTAATTTTATTACTTATTATGTGAATCATTACCATTTCCATTGGAAGTGTAACCCTCTTTGATGTTCACAAGGTTTTGTATTGATCCTCTTAGAACAATATGATAATTCATTGATATGGAAAATAATAGAACCATTCTCGCAACATTATCTTGTATTGACTCCATGAATATCCAAAAACAACATCTCCATGTTCCACTCCAAGAATTCCATAGGATGTGATAAAGGTTGTAATATGCTCACCGGATGTTGATTTCCATCTCCATATAATTTGGGAAAAATTTTCCTTGGTCCTTTGGGAAATTTTTTGAAGTGGAGGGTTGAAGCCTATAGATTGGTGTTTTGACTCCAAGGTATAGGCTTAGCCATCTTTAGAGGAATATTTTTCGTTGGTTTTAGAGAGAGTGGAATTTCAAGTCAACAAGGAGTATGATATTTTAATGGATTTTTAGGATTTTTCATAGGATCCATATGGCATTACGTATGAAATCAACTTATTATTGTGGATAAAATAGAAGATTATGAAGGAGTACATGGAAATTTTCTTAGTTTCTTCTTTTATATATTATATATTCCATTTTACAAAGGATTTATCATTAAGGAATATAAAAATTTCTAGCCTCGAATATGAAAATACAGAGGAATATGAATGGTTTCATACAAAATCAGTAGTGGGTTTTCAAGAAATGAATTTCATATTTTTGAGTTTTTGTTTTATGAATTTTTATGAGTTTTGGGATATTTTATTTTAAAGTTTTTTTGGATCGTATAGGATGTAAGACAAAAAAATATACCGCATGGTGGGCATAAAAATTGTTTGTGTAATATTTTTTCGTAGGAATAAATATGGGGTTTTTTTCCAACACTTTGGTACTAAGTCCCTCCTCTTGCGAATGGGGAGGATCACATTTATAGAAAGATAGAAATATTATACACTAATTATATTCTTGGGGTGGTCAAAGACTGGGATCACAAAATAATACTCCAATGAACTGCCGCATGACAGTGTATGGAGGAAAAGAAAATTGAGGTATGAGTAGGAGAAGATAAATGGAGAGTAAATTTTAGGTAATAAATAGGATGCAAAGTTTATTAACCAAAAAACTAGAAGTATTTCCATATTTAATGAAATTATACCAATATAAAAATCCATAGAAAAATGATAATCAACACAAAATTTAACTACATTATATTCATCAAAAGATTCAATTTTTCCCTGTTTTGTAGGATTACAATGATCTTTTGGAGTAAGAGTTGAAAAACAGAGGACTACATTAAGAAAGAAATAGAATAAATACAACTCGCTATAGTAAGAGAAAAAACTAATCGCTTTGGAGTAGAGAGAGCATTAAAATTTATAGTTGAAACAATGGATCTTCACATTCTCAAGTGACCTTTCAAATTAAAGTGCAATCTCAACATAGAACTAAAAACTTTAATTGACTTAAGTCACTATTACAAAATTTTCTCCTCAACTAGGAAAAATAATTTTAGAGAGAGAAAAGAAGTGATACGAGGGCATCATGGAAAGAAAAGAAAGTATAATTTTATTCATTTTAGATCAAATTATATGTTTTATGAGGGATAGAGGGAATCTAAAAATTTAAATTTTCAAATTCATGCCTTTCCCTCTATTATTTTGTGTTCAAATGTCTTAAGGATGTAAATAGGGAACTATGGTTTGTTAAGGTGTTGTAAGATTTTTAGGAGGGTTTTGAAGTGTGAAAGGATGTTTATAAGTTTAAAGAGTGTGTGTGAGGTGTCTAGAAGTGAGTGATGAGTCATAGGGGTTAGTTAAGGAAGATGAAGGGTCATAGTGAGTCATCATGATTCTTGGAAGAGACTTACATTTCAAGGAGTTACATGAAAGAAGAAAGTTTTTATATATGTGATTTAAGGTGTGAGAAAGGAATCATTCCTCATGAAGGAGGAGTAGAGGAGATAGATGGATAATACAAATTTTAATAACTAAAATCATGCAATAAAATTTGTTTTGGCATTGTACATGGATCTTCTTCTTGTGTCATTTTGAGATTTCCTTGATGTTATGGTTAGATAAATTATGAATTAATAATGATCATGAAGAGTTTCTTGAGTTTTATATAGTAGGATAGATAAATTTGAATGTTATACTATGCTCATAGATTTAAAGATGAAAGTATTAACTGTGTTTGCAAGATAAGACTGTGTGTGAAAATTATATGATTTGTTTCGAACAAATTAACATAAATTTTAAATTTTAACTCCAAAATGATTTGAAATTTTAACCATAGGAGGATATAATTTTTCATATGGGTTTTCAATATTTTTATTTTACGATAAGTAATTTTTGAGTTATGATACATTTTCTTATCTCTTGGGGATGCACACAAATTATTGGACATAATTTTTGTCCGGTAAAGTGATAATAACTCCCATGTTTCAATATTTAGGTTATGAAATTTGGAGGGTGTACTATTGAAAAAAATTCAAGTGTTTTTTAATATTTTTGTGATTTGACCCTTATATAAAAATTTATAATAAAATCTCAGTCGAGAATGTTCTTAGGCTTGGGTTAAGATCCTCAAATGCAGAGTTAAGTGAAGTTAGTTGGTATGAAGCTTCTTTATTGGTTGGATGTGTGATTGAATCTATTTTCTTTGCATCATTTGGTATCAGAGCCTAGTATTGAGAGTTGAATGAAATTTGATTGTTGATTTCTAACAATAAATTGTGAAGTTGTGATTGTGAAGTGATAAGTGAAGGCAAGAGACAAGAATGGATAGAGAAGAACTCATGGAAGCATTGGTGAAGATTATAATCCTGAAGGAGAAGAAAAATGAGAAAGAAAGAAAATAAAATACAATAAGAAGAAATAATACAAGAGGCATGGATGGAGCAAGAGTTAAGACAATGGAGATAGGATGTAAAGAAACTAGAAGAGTTGATAATGAGAGAAAAATATGGAATGGGGTGTTTGATGAAGAGAAGGTTCAAATGGCCTATAACACAAATTTTCAAGAGGAACCAGAGGCTTTATTTAAAATAGATCATCAGGGAAGAAGAGAAGAAGCTAAGACAAATGAGGAAGCATGCAAAAAAAGTAGAGAGAGAAGAAGTCAAAGAGGTTGTGTATGAGAACATTCAGAGGTTGGATGAGGATAGAGAAGGTGCAACAAAGAGCACATCAGCCCATGAATTAGGTATGTGGTCCATTTTAAATGATAAATGATATTTTTTATTGTAAATAATCAAAAGGATGAAGAAAATAAGTTTGATAGTATTGTAGATGATGAAGGATTATGTGCATTACATGTTGAAAGGAAAGAGGCCAGTTTAGGGAATGTGATTATAATTATGGATATTAAGAAGTTCTTGTTAAGGAATAAGAAAGAAGGTACACAGTGAAAGAGAATGAGGAAAATAAAGGATAAGTGACAGGTTAGAGGTGTAAAACAAGTAAAGAAGAAGAAGATGAGTTCCTAGATGATGCCTTAGCTATGTTTTTGCAGTATGAGGACAATAAGAGAGGTATAGTGCATGATAAAGAACTTGAAGATGAAAGTGAAGAGAAAGAGATAAGAGGAAAAGAGAAAGTAACAAAAATAGAAGTTAAAAGGTAGGTTTGTGAAGAGATTTTGGGGGCCTTAAGGATAAGAGAGGTCAAGAACAATGAAGATGGTGAAGAGAGAAAAGAGAAAGATGAAAGTATAAATGAATAAGAAGCTCATGATGAAGAGCTTGTGGACCTAGAAAAGGGTCTAATAGAGGAAGAAAAATTTGATGAAGAAGATGAGGATGGTGAGAAGAGGAATAATGAGGAATATGGGCAGCTTATAGTCGATTTGAGCTAGGAAAGTGATAAAGACAAGATGAGTAAGAGATATGAGGAGATGAATAACATCAAAAATCATGAAGAACAATGCATATTTGTTGTTTTTGTGTTTTTTTACAGGTGTAGCTGATGAGAGCTTGGAAAAGAAAAATATGGAGAATGAAATAAATAAAGGAAGAAGTAATATTAAATAAAATCATAGTGGAAGCACCAAGTATGGGGTTTATGTGGCCTTGAAGTTTGCGAGGACAAAGAGAGGATGGAAATAAGAAAAGATCATACAAAGAAGATGAAGACATGGTTAGGAAAGAAAATAACATGGGTTATTTTTCCTCCTCCTTGGGAGTATGATTCAGGGGCATCATGAAAAGAATACAAAATTACTAGATAAAATTACATGTGTAGGAGGGTTAGAGGGAGTCTAAAAATTTGAATTTTCAAATTCATGTCTTTCCCTCCATTTTTGTGTTCAAATGTCTTAAGGATGTAAATAAGGAACTATAATTTATTCAGGTGTTATAAGGTTTTGTGGATGGTTTTAAAGTGTGAAAGGATTTTTATAAGTTTAAAGAGTGTGTGTGAGGTGTCTAGAAGTGAGTGATGAGTCATATGGGTCGGTTAGGGAAGATGTGGGGTCATAGTGAGTCATCATGATTCTTGGAAGAGAGTTACATTTCAAGGGGAGTTACATGTAAGATGAGAGTTTGAATATATGGGATTTAAGGTGTGAGAAAGGGAGCATTACTCATTAAGGAGGAGTATAAGATATAGATGGAGAAGAATTTTTTTAAAACTAAAACCATGCAATAAACTCTATTTTGGCACTATACATTGATCTTCTTCTTATGTCATTTAGAGATTTACTTGATGTTATGGTTAAAGAAATTATTAATTAATAATGAGGATGATGAGTTTCTTGAGTTTCAAAGAATAGGATAGAGAAATTTGAATGTTTATACTATGTTCATAGATTTAATGCTAAAGTTATTAACTTTGTGTGAAAATTAGATGAGCTGTTTCAAACTGTTAACATAAATTTTTAATTTTAACTCTAAATGACTTGAAATTGGTACCATTTTAGGATACTAGAATTTTTAGATGGGTTTTCAATAGGTTTCCTTTATGATCAGTATTTTTTGAGTTATGATTCATTTTCCCTTCGTACTAAGGATGCACACAAATTATTTAACATAGTGTCTTTCTCGGTAAAGTGAGAATATATCCTATGTTTTGAAGAATCAAGTTATGAAATTTAGAGGATATAATATTGAAAGAATTTTGGAAGTGGTTATGTAATATTTTATTAATTTTACCTTTATATACAAATTTATAATAAAATCTTAGTCAGATTGTTCTTAGGATTGAGTTAAGAACCTCAAATGCAGAGTTAAGTGAAGTTAGTTAGTATGAAGCCTCTTTATTGTTTTGATGTGTGATTGAATATATTTACTATGCATAAATAAGGAGATAAATTATGATCAAAATAATATATATTATGAAGTTTTGTTTTGTATCTCCCTTAATTATGCTAATATATTCATAGAAGAATATATGGACCTATTAATTATGCTCCATACCTTATCATGACCGATCATCTTTTGTCATGTCTTAAAAATATATTTCAACTCTCCATCCCTTGAAATCATCATGAAGGATGCACTCACACCATGCATGCCCTAAACTCAGTAACCATGAGATCTCTTGGATTATATGGTATAAAAGGTTCTCGAGAAATCTCGATGGAAACATAGCGATCCTATGAAATGGAAACACTTCCTATTCATGAGGTGGACTAAGAAATTATTGGATGGACAATGTATTCATAAAGAGGTGTATCTTTTCTCTTGAATAAATAGTGTTGTGGAGATATAGAGTACACTAGTACCATGGTTCCCTTAATAAAATCCTTGAAATGATTCAATTTGGTGTTTCATGCTCAACAATCATATTGTGCATGCTTTGACTCAAGTTAAAGAAAATGAGTTTTCCTTCTTATCTAGGTGTCTTCAGTGGTCTTCAATGATGATTTTAGTTGAGATATAGATGTGGTAATTATGTATGAAATACTCATCTAAATCACTTTATAATATATTCGTTTGAAATATATTGTCGATAGGAAGTGATGCTCCAATTTTTAGACAATTATCTCATCCAGATCAATGAGAAAGTGAAAACTTCAATGATGTGGGTAGAATATCGAAATAAAACTCAGTCCTCCATACATCCAAAATAATACACTTCATCATGAGTGAAATGGTTCAAATAAAATCTAATTTTATGAGGAACACTCGATCCAAATTTCAAATAATTTGGCTTGTCAAGTCAGGTGGGAAAATGTAAAACAAGTTTTTAGTTTTTCTAGGAAAAATTGGAGTTCTTGGATGTAAAATGTTTTCTCAAATAAAAACTAAACCATGCAATGATATCCCCCAAGTGATATATAATCTAAAAGGTGTTTTCAAATGGAGCAATTTGGAAATGTTTTGAGGTTTTTTTGATCATGGATCACCGAAAAATGAGAAAAAAACATTTTGGAAATTGGGCCATGGAGGTGGGTTTAATGGATTCCATGGAGGAAAAATATGAATTTTTATAGGATTTTCATGTTGCAATTTTTCTATTTTCATGATTTTTTAGGGAAGTGAAGATTTGAATGGTCTTTGCACATGGAGGTAGAGATTGGACTTTGTAAATGCAAAGTGAGTTTTCCACCAAATTTACAAACTCCACTCCCAAAATTCAACTCTACCATCCTTTGTGGAAATTTTTGGTGCAATGTCACCTCTAAAGTGCACCTCAGTGCACATGATCTCCAAAAATGCACCTAGGGTGGAGAAAGTGGGACCCACATGCAAAAACCCCTCTTCATATGCCTATTTTTCCTTTTTAAATTTTTATCTCCACAAATGAGAGAGAGGCACACTTTTTAATATGGAGTTTAAAACTAGATAATTAAAATTTCATTACACCTTAAAAATGACATCAAGCTCCCAAAGTGTTCCAGGTTCACTTGATGACATCATCATTAGTAGAATGGGAAATCAAACTACGAAGTGTACTTATCTCCTTGGGATCCAAACTTAACCATTTCAGGATGTATAATATATGATTTTGATTGGAAATGGGAAAAAAGTACAATGAGAGAATTTAGAAACTCTAAAAATAGTTATTCATGAAATGTTCTCAAATCACCACTTTTTCCTAGGAAGGTGGACCCATGAGAAGAACTGTTGAAGGATCTTGAAACAAGTATAAACCAAACTATCACTTGGGTCATGAAGGGGGATTAATATGATTCAAATTGGCCATTTATTAGGATCCCAAATCCTCTTTAGGTTCCTGAAAACTTAAATGTAAATTCTTTATCCATAAAGACCATAATGCTTCATGTTGGGAAGGTTTCCTCTTTTTATGTTTCCAAAACTTTGTTTTACATATTCCATCATGTAGTAGACTTTTTAATATTTCCAATGACTTGGATTTATTGAAACCTTTATTTGAATTTTACCTTTCTTTATTGTTCAAACACTCATTTTCCTTAAAAGGTTCATGGAGAGAAAGCTTTCCTAACACCACTTTGAATCTCACAGAATATATTTTAAAAGATACTATCATGGATAAAAATATGACACCTTTATGTTTACTGTAATCTAATATCTTAAAACACTTTTAGGATCCTAAAACCTTTCCTAGAAGTTGGTTTTTGAAATGTGGCAATTTGGTAATTTTTACAATTATGACCAGTTTTGACCAAAAAGAGACAAAATTTTCAATATGGTTGAAAAGTAAAATTATTGAACATTTTACATGCCAACATGTCTTAAACCATACATCATATGTGTGGACAATATTTTTTTGTCCTTCATATTTTTTATTTGCATAATTTTTTTTTCTCAAATTCTAAATTTTCAAACTCTTCCAAACAAATGTTCTATATCAGTTCATAATCTACACAAATTTGTGAGGGATCAAAAAATGTATACCATGTGTATTCTCAATCCAAAAGTGTAATGACGAACCAACTAGACTTATTCTCTATATACATCACTAATTTTTCTCCTAAAAACATATTAGGAGTGAACATGCTCTAGGGTGTTCTCGACTCCTTAATACTCTAGATATTAATGATTTTTCATAGTAAAGTGTTTTAGCTAGAACCATGGTGTTCACAGGTAGGTAGTAATGATGAACTTGGGATCGATTTTGATGCTAGAATTGGGCCTCTTAAATTTTTTCTATTGGTAGCTTATGCGGTGTTAAAAATATGATTGAGTTCATGTTTGTTAGATTTACTGAACTTCCCATTATTTCTAATGCTAAATTAGTCATTTTCAATATGCTTAGGTGTAAGGAGGGATAGTTTTTAATACAAAGTATTGGCCTATACTCCTAGTAATCTCCTCTACTCTCAAAAATCCATGTCTTGTGTAAACTTCTTCCTATATATGATTGAAAATGGTGTGACAACAAGTAATGGGTTGTGTGAGGAGTAGATATTTTCATATTAGTCAAGGTAAAATTTAAGAAAAGGGTGCTAAAATTTTGAATAATATCTCGGTATTGCTCATCATAGAATTTTAATTTTCTAAGAAAATTTAGGATGTTTATACATACATACATACATATATGTGTATGTGTGTGTGTGCATATATATGTGTGTATGTGTGTGTGTGTGTGTGTGTGTGTGTGTGTGTGTGTGTGTGTGTGTGTGTGTGTGTGTGTGTGCACTCACACACACGTGTGTATGTATGTATGTATGTATTGTAGGGGAAAAATTTGAGTCTGCTATGTGAAAATAATTTCATTCCTTGGAAATTTTGAAAGAACAAACAAATATATTTTATTTTATAAGGATAATATTTGTCACATGAAAAATATTGATGGAATTAAAAGGAAATTTTGGTTTTAATTATATACATTAAGCTATTTCTACATGTGAAATACACTATGGTTCTAGACATGTGATAATTTTTTCCAGTCATATTCCCCTGTGGTTATAATAAATATTTTTTTACTAGTAAAAACCATTAATTTATTTCATTAGTTTACGTTGGATGAAATAAATAAAAAAATTAATTCCATTGGTGATGTTAATTCAATGTTTTTACTTTAAAATGTTTTGTCATGTGAATGTTATGATTTACCGTCACACCAAAGCTCGAATCGGTAGTGGAGAGGATCGCATCATGTTAACCAGTTGTTATGCCAACACACCCCCACATGATAGAGCCGGATGCAACCATGTGAGCTCTGGGCCCACCACGTATTCACCCAATTAGGCCCAACGACATTAGGAGGCAATGACACGGACTTCCCGGGAGGTTGACCATCCCAATACTACTCTAGGTCAGGTATGCTTAACTACCTAGCTCGATACTGGGTAGTTAAGAGCACTTGACCTAGTGTAGTCTTGTGATGGGTGACCTACCGAGAAGTCCCGATTTTTTTTTTCCACCTAATGTCGTTGGGCCTAATTTGGTGAATACATGGTGAGCTCAAGGCTCACGTGGTTGCATCTGGCTCCATCATGTGGGGGTGTGTTGGTGTAGCAACTGGTTAACACGATGAGATCCTCTCCATTACCAGTTCAAGCTTTTGGTGTGATGGAAAATCATAACAAGGTATCGAGCCTAGCGATTAAGTGTGCTTGACCTAGAGTAGTACTGGGATTGGTGACCTCCTGGGAAGTCCCGGTGTCAATGCCTCCTAATGTCATTGGGCCTAATTGGGTAATATGTGGTGGGGCCATATCTCACATGGTTGCTTCCAGCTCTATCGTGTGAGGGTGTGTTGGCATAGCAATTGGTTAACATGATGAGATCCCTCTCCACCACTAGTTCAAGCTTTTGGTGTGATGGCAAATTGTAACAGAGAAAAACATATTTTTCAAAACTTTCCAATTCTTTAGTATTTGAGTCTATCTTATCCAATATACAAATTTCAAATATAAACATTTAGTGTAAAGATATTGTTTTCCAAACTTAGTTTCCATGTTTTTATTTATCTGAGACCATATCACCCCATCATGGTTAATAATAAACTAAGGAAATTGTTCCTTTATTCCATGTTTAGGGAAAAGGGCTCACAAGGTCTTTCCCACACATTAATTATTTTTATTATTATTATTCACTATTTTTATCACCCCATCTAACCTATGTTGGAACCAAAGAATTTTTCTTAAGTGTCTTGGGTTCCTTGATGATCCAATAATCTTGATATGGTTTCATTCACCTTAGGTTCTAAATTGACCTAAAAGTTCGACCATGTCTTGGTATTTTTGTATTGAGTCATCACTTCTTGCATGGAACTTTAGAACAATTTCCCATGTGATCCATGTTTCTTGATGAGGTAATAATATTAATATTTTTATTTCCAAATTGGTTCCACATTTCTCCCCATGTGCATATAGAATCTTATTTGTAATTATCATTCCACTTGAGCTCCAAACTTGATTGTTTTTCATTAGGCCAAGCCCACAACAATTTAATAATGCATTGGGCTATATATAAATTTATCGGCTTATTGATCGGCTTATTATCTCTTATTAAAAATTTATAAATTCTAAGCAATAATACATAAAGTGTTTTTAAAACACCAATCGATGCATTTGAAATTTCACTCTAAGAAAAACTTATTTTCATTTATGTCATATCCTAACCCTACAAGGATATTTTCCCTCATAAATTTCATTCTACCTATCCATTTTCCTTTTAAAAATTATCACATCATCTCCATATTGACACATGCATTTTGACTATAATTACTCTATTTTTCACTACTTGTATTATTTTTTTTTTTTTTTTTGCTACTGGGGTTTTTTTGGGTGGTTTTCCTATTCTATACCTTGTAAAAACATGACTTGATTATTTTACCACCAAAATAAATTTTAAAAACATTCACTAAGTGAGAGGTTAATCTTTCAACAACAATGAAATTCAAATTATTTTGTTATGAAACCATATCTGTTTTTGTTATTGGTCTTCCTAATATTTGTGATATCAATGTTGACCACATGGACTTCATAGATATCAAATCTAGAATGAAAGAAGGAATACGTAATCCTCTCGGAGAACATATTTTCTATAGTTAGTTATATTAACCTAAAAATTTCCACAATCAATGTAATGCATTTATTTGGTTCTATCTTGTTCGTGGATGATACGATTCAAAAGTCATAAGGTCAAGGCTCCTAGTGGTACACTCATTTACTAACTTTATCCTACCTCAATCGATCTAACTCTTATGGATAATAAACATAAAATGTCAATAGTCATCAAGAAGAAATATGTTTTGGAGGAAAGGAACACTCGAGACACGTATATATTTGAATATTCTATCACAATCTTGGCTAAGAGTATAGAGGAAGGATTCCTCTAAATTAACAAATAAGCTTATTTGAATAGAATTTCATGAAGATCTATTTGATGTGATTTTTGTCCTAAATAGAGTGATGGATGATCCCATCAAAAATAACTTTGAAAAACTGATGGCTATGTTTATTAGCATGATATGTGATGTAACTTCAATATGTTACCTGGAACCAACTTATAAGATAATATCCATGGGGCCTTTATTGATTACACATGAGTACTACATGATTTCATATCCAGTCTACTCAATTATTACTATCAAGATTTGAATTGGTTTTTCATCTTAAGGTCAACTATTAGTTTTTAGAGGTATATGAATTCTTTCTAAAACTTACTCATGAGGGTCGTAATTTATATTTCAGGAGAAAAAAATTACATATTCACAATGTTTGTTTTCTAGAAAATGAAGGGAAATATTGTTGTAAAAATCTCCAAGGAAGCTACAGCCTTAATCAAGAAGTATGAAAAATATTTCATCTAGTGTTCATGACTCACCTACCTATGGGTTGGTGGCTTTGAATGTTTTTCTTACAAACTACAAAGGTAACCAAGTTATAACATATCTATCATTTAATTATACATGAAGCTTATTATGGTTCAAGATAATTGCATAAATAGACAAGTGAAAGGCATTCAATTTCCAATTAGTTGAGGATTTTATTCTTGTAACAATCTTATAGATTCTCAAAACATTGATCCTACATTGTTTCCCTTCAACTGATGTTTGTACATCAAAAGAATTCCCTTTGAAAAAATGGATTTTGGAGTGAAAATTTAATACTATGAGCTAGCTTCTCTCATCAGCCAAATATTGAATATTTTTAGGAATATTGTGTAGATGAGTTTTGATGTTTTCCAAAGAGACATCATGAGGATGACTATGGAAAAATGTAGCACTTAAGGCTTGAATGGTTTTTGAGGGACTCATTAATTATGTATGTCACTTGATTGATCCCCACTACATAAAGACAATTTTAACTCATCCTTTAAGATATATTGATTGGTCAATCAAAGGGGATGATTATGTAAATCTATGCATACTCATTGTCTTGAAAAGGTTTCATTTAACATCATTTCTAAAGGATCTAAATAGGATACAACCTTCAAATATCATAAGCAATCATCCTCCTTTTGGTCAAGGAAAGCATAGACAAAATTTTATCTCAAGACTCACAGATTAAATGTTGTGGGAGGAAATGGTGAAAATGAGGAATATCCATACAAGGTTAAACCTCTAGAGAAGACATGTAGTGATGTTCCTCTAATGATAAAAAAAATTCCAATAAAGAGGAACATAAAATATCCTCCTAAACATGGGGAATTTTTTCTTCACCTCCTAAAGAGGATAATCCAATGATATTGAAAAAATTGTTTGGCATCAACCTCCTTAACATTACCCTCAAATCAAAAAATTTCACCTCTTCTACCTCCATCTTCTCTTGTTACACATATTTTCATCCCATATTCTTGTCATTTTTTATCTCCCTCATGTCCTTCTTATTATTTACAATTTTTGTTTATGTTCTATGTCTCTTTCCTCTAACCTACAACCTAAAAAAATTTCTAGTTTTTGTGTCGTATTCTTCTCTTGAGTAAAAACATGATCGAGGAATAAAAAAATAGTACCAAATCCATATCCCCAGATATGGCATGGTTGTAATCCTTCTACAGATCACACAAGCCACAAAAATATAAGAACACTTCAATACTTTCCTTAAATCCCTATCGTGCATAGTTTTTAGAAATTACACAACCAATAGTTGAGAAATACAAAGAAGATATGACTCTTACTTATTATAGTATTAGCATGATTTTGTTAAGATATCATACTCATTAGAGATATTTTTCATAGGTTAAAATAATCCTTATAAATGTTACTCGATAGGATTGAAAAAGGAAACAAACTTAAGAGAATCTATAATAGCAAGTTTGTATGCTCTCCTCATATATTCATCTATTTTTATACTTAAATACAACTTAAATTACCTCATCAAAGTAACTCATGCTCATCCCCAAGGTTTATTATAAGGTTATTAAGGACATAAAAATATTTAATTGGCATGGAGAATTAATTAAGGCTTCAATTAAAACTACCCTTCCTTAATGTTACAATTATATTGATGAGGGCAAGAAGGTATATGAGATCATTAATATTTTTTTTTGGTAAAATCGGTGACACTACGAAATTTACAAAAGTAGAAACCACATTTTGAGGGAGTTATACAAGTTATTCTTTCCATGGCTTCCATAGAGGAAACACATATCATTTTTTTAATCATATTTTAAGTTGTTTCAAGGATAATATCTCTTTAAAATGGAAAACAAAGGTTGAATGGAGGTTAAAGACACTCGAATAAGCTCTCGGTAATCTCTCATCCCATGTTCAAAATAATAATGATCTCAAGTCTAAAATTTATGTTGACGTGAGCAAGATTAATTTTCAATTGTTTAAAGAGAATGACTTTGATATGAAATTTTCCATTTAAATTAATGATAAATTCAAAAGTACACTCAAAGGAAAAAAATTTATTCACAAATATTTTATGTGGCCAATAGTTGATAATATCACAAGGATCCTCAATGTAATCATTTAAGTTAATAAGAGTGTGTATAAAATCTTCAATTGTGTTAAATGAATACAAAAAGATACAAATTCATGGATTGTTGTCTTTTAAAACACCAATATGCCCAAATAGAAGGAATTTTCTATCATTGTTCTCAAATTCAAAACACATATATTGAAGATAAAACAACCTAAAAAGATATATTATGGGGCTTCTACATCATGATCCTCTTTCTAGATATCCTCTTTATTCAAATTTCCTCTTTAATTATAATTTTTCATTGTATTATTTGTTAAGTGAATTTTTAATTGTATAATCACTTTAAGTGATGTTTGGATGAAAAGTAAAATGTAAAAAATCAAAAAGTTACTTAAAATCAGTAATGAGCTAGTTATGAAGTAGTTATTTTTCCCTCAAGTATAAATATAAGGGTTGGTAATTATAAAAGGATTTTATTGAAAATATACTAAATTTTATTAGAGAAAAAAATTGTGTTCATTTTATAAGTTAAGGAATATATAATCATTTAAGAATTTTTTTCTTTAATATTCTTGTGGTTTATTTAATTGTATGATAATTTCCTTCTTTGAGACTACAACAAATTTTTGAAGTTAATGATTTTTTTATGTTTAATATATTCTAATGATAATGAATAAAATCAATTTTTTATTATATATGAACACCTTTCCTTTCATATTCTAATTCATTTATTTTCCCCTTATCTCTCTCAATTAAATTTCCTTTCCAATTATGTTCTACACGAAACCCTCAATATGCAATTTAAGATGTGAATATTATAAATATTCATTTTGCATTTTGTGGTTTCAATAATAGGAACCTCTGCAAAAAATAGAGGAGATATTTTGTCTCATTGATCATTTTTGAAACTACTCATTTTTCCTTGTGCGAAATACTACACCAAAAATTGTTAGCACCCATAGTGGGGTACGTGTTTGTCTCTATTATAGAACCCACATACCACATGCCCACTCAAAATGAATGTCATGGGTAATCCTCTTGTCTTGCAACCTAAGCTCGTTCTAATGCATGATACTCAAGAAGACATTACTACTAATTAGATAAATTTATCCTAAGACAATTGTAAGAGTGATGTTCATTTTTATCAATCCATTATAGTTTTTAGATGAAGAAGATGATAATATAAATTTGTTGATAATAATTCACATTTCTCAAATGAATACATATAAATAGAGAAGAATGTAAAAAAAGAATTATTTTTAATTCTCAAACAAAAAAATATTTTTACAAATATGGTTGAGAGCAGATTCACCCAGTATAATATATCAATGATCCATTATTTGAGTCCCAATAAGAAAATTATATTAGTTTTCCTCTAGGAAATAAGAAGATGAGAAAAACATCATTTAGCACTCCACCAAGTACTAGGAAGCTCATAAATTTAAGTGGTAATTATTTAAGAAAAGTCATTATGTTATCGACACCATATTACAATTAAAAAAATATATTTTCCAAAATAGAAACACTTTGGGAAAAATATAATACATTTGGCCCTAACTCTTCCTCTCCATGAACTTCCCAAAGGTTACACAAAAAAATTTCCTAAATTAAAAGGAGATGGAAAGTACCATCCTAATGAACATGTTGGGACATATTTTCTCCTACGGAAATCAATGTGGAGCATGAAGATGTATCTATTATGATATTTATTTATATTTTACAAGAAGATATAGTAAATTAGTTATATCACCTTCATCTGAATTCTATCACAAATTAGGATACTATGCAAACTATATTTGAAGAAATATTCAAGATAGAAAAGAATTTACATTATCTTTTATCACTATGCAATTGAATAAAGAGCCTTATGAACTTTTAGGGAATGTGTTTCCATTTTCAACAAACTAATAAACATAATTCCACAAATAGATCAACTAAAATTGTCTAATAAAAAATATTCTTCATAAATTCCAAACTTTTCTTGAAGTGGAATTTATTTTAAGATTTAAATTATTAAATGTTGACATCACTCAACATTTAACCATATATGTATAATATTATGTTTGTTAAATTGAATAAAGAACATGTTAACACCCAAATGTATCACCCTTGATTTGATCATGGAAGGTCAATACTTTTGGTAAACATGGGATTGTCTCCAAGTGAGGGACTATAAATCTTTGATCATCGTAAACCTCCAAATAAGGTTGGTTCCTCTACCTATCTAGCCTAATGCTAAAAATACCTCTAAGCTAACCTACACTAACACATATAAGGGACTAGGGAGAGATAGATAAAGAGAAAACTAAGATAAATGGGGGTGGCGATAGCCCCAAAATAGAGAGGGCTCGGTCACAATCCAAAGTAGGGGAAGAAATGGAAGAAAATGTAGGAGGGAAGGGAAGATAGATGTGCCACATACCTGAAACAACACAAAATAACCCCTCCTACACATTTAAAACATGCAAAAAGGGAACCCTGTAAGTAGAAAATGTGCACAATATACAAGAGAAATAATGGGAGGAAAAATGTAATGAAACACGAGTATAGGGTAGAAAAGAGCCACAAACACAAAATTTTATTTATCAAAGGATGTAAAGACCATTATATTCATGATAAAAGGTATTAAATGCATCGTAAAATCCAAATATGAGGTCTAGAAATCATGGGAATTTGGCCACCATTTAGGCATGGTACTTCTAAAACAAAAGATGATCCCTTTTCAAAGAGTTCTAGTTCAATATATATAGAGAAAGGAATAAGAAGAGAGAAAGAGAGAGAAGCACCAATAGAAGAGAGATTAAACCACCAAGAAGTGATGACCATTAATTTCAAGGTGAAGAATGGGTTCTGACATGGATTCAATCGCATGCCATCAAATTTATATTTTTAGGAGGATGGTGCCCATACTTCATTAAATTCAGGCTGGTGGAGTGGTTGATTATCTGATTTCAAATTAAGTGAGTCTCTTGTATACAATCCAGCAAGATTTAGATGTTTTTCATGTTTTCCTATGGATTTTACAAACTTTAGATGATGTGTGGAGTCTCTTATGATCCTCACAATATATTTAATTGTTTCTCTCTTACCTCCCTTAACCGTGTGGTTTCCTATGTTTCGTGACATTTTGAATGTCCTACGGCTATTCCCTTATTTCAAAACTTTTAAAACTCTAGTGCTTTACTTTTTAACACTCCCACTATGTCATGAATCTCTTCTTTATTTTGTTACATGACACTTTTACCCATGACTATTTTTTCTTGTTCCACAATCTCTGTAAACCACAGGACACTGCAATTGGGAAACCCATATAACATTGGGATAATTTTTTGCATCTTCCAATCTTAGTCATTTTCCAAACACTATCTCCTTTGTCATGGGTTGTTTCCTAGTAGACTATAAACTATTTCCATGGAATTAACAAAATTTGTGGAATTCTACACCTTCCAAGTCTATGTAAAATTGTGTTTTTCATACCGCGAAGCACTAATATTTCTCACTCCTTCACTATGTTGGTGTTATCCTTAGCATATTTTCCATATTTTCATGGGTGTATAATTCCACAGTGCTTTGACTTTCCCTCAACCCATGAGAGACTAACTCGATCTGTGAAATATTAACTTCCTAAAAATCTTCCTAACTCCCAAAATCAATTTCCTTTATTCCACAAGTTAGGAGAACCCATAAAACACTACATTCATGCACTTCATGGAATACTAACATACTATTTTGCAAATTTCCTGAGAAAAAGTGTCAAAGTCCCAACTTAGATGATTCGTTCAAAATTGCATGGGGTGAAATTTTGGAAAAAAATTTGGTGACCTCCAGGGGACATCTTCCTACTAGAAGATGAAGACCATTAGCCTTAAAGCATCCATTGGGCATGGAGTTAAGCATATAAATTTAAGAAAAATGATCTTAAGCGTTTGATTTTGTCCTGAATCTTTATGAACTTAACACTTTGAATTGAAGTTGATTCTTTGGAGCTCTAAATAAAAATCGAAAACTACTACAAAATATCATGATTTTCCCATGAAATATAATTGAAATAGATTGTGTATGAACAACAAGATCCCTCAAAAACTATATACAAACATGGAAAATCATACATGTTCTAAGAGGAGACATGTAGAGTCTGCAAAATGAACTTGTTTTGTAATTAATAGAACTAAACTATTCCTATTCTAACCAAAGGCAAAGGAAACTTAAAAAACCAAAAATAGTTTAGAGAAATAGATTCCTTACAAAATTGGACCATGTGATTAGTTTGGCGGTGAACATGGTCTTTAATGAGAGTGAATTTTTTTCTTAAAACTTATTTCCCTTCCCATTAACAAATGAAAAGAGAAAAATACCTATGTTTGATCTAAATTTTATTTTGAGAGGTGTTTGAGTTGATATTTGGAATTTTAAAGCTATTCCTCATTCTCTAGAATGAACATGACTAGTAGAAACTCTAGTTTTGGCTCTAAGATGGACAAATATCTAATTGGGTATACAATGTTCTGAGTTGATGGACTATCCCTTTGATTTTTGCATCTTCCTTGCATGAAATTACATGAATGGAGATATTATAAAAACTTCTTTCATCATCATGGATGCTCAGAAAATAATATGAAATTTGATTAATCTCTCCTTACACAAAAATATTTATTTCCACACTTGCAATATGATCTTCAAAAAAATTGTGAAAGTTTAGACTCCCATCCATCTCATCAAGAAGTATGTTTAGAAACTGATTTGTGTTTTGTTTTTCTTCTTCTTGTAACTCAAATTCCTCTATGATGATTTCTGATTTAGAAATTGAATTTTCCTTCTTGTCATAATCTTCAAGAAAAAGTTTGACATGTTAAAATCATCTTCTTTAGTATGATTCTCTTCATGATTTTCCTCCAAATCTAATTCTCTAAATGAGGAAAATGATTGATCAACATACTCATCATCAAAAGAGAGAAATAAGCTCTTAATGATCTCATCTGCATTTAGAGTCTCGGTGTCTTATTTTTCCTCCATCTTGTGCTTAGCTGATGTATCCTCCATTACATATTGTTAAAGAAAAAATAGAAGGAATATCTTCAAAAATTGGGGAAGTTCTTCAATTATGATATTATAACCAGTCCATTCCTTACAAGATATATCATGATTAACAACAATGATAGAGCTCACCTCAATTGATTTTGATGTGTTAGAAGGAGATTGACTTACAAATCTTTGATGAAGGGTCATTTCTCATTTTCATCTTCCTTATCCTCTAACAAAAAGTGTGACATTTCAAAAATATCCTCAACTTCATCCAAGAAATTTTTTAAGACCCCAGGAAAATAAATTCATATAAATTGTTTGTCGAATCAATGAAAATTATATTTTGTGTGAATGGTGAATATGAAGACATCATGACATCGCCATTAAATGCTACAAGACGGTATATTTTTTATATGTTACAGGCTGGTAGCATATTTTATGCTACCGGTGAACAACATATATTATGTTGTTACTTTGTAAAAAAAAAAAATCTCCTTGGTAGCATATTTTATGCTACCGGCCGATAACATACTATATGATTTCAGTTAGTAGCATAAAAAAATACTACCAAACAAATGTATCAAGGAAAATTTTATGAATTTCTATTTCATGGGAATGGATAATTACCCCTAAAATTAATTTGTACCCAAAAATATTTGGCAACCTGGTCCTAATTCCTACCCCAAAAAATTTCCATTTTCAAATATTAAAAACCGTAATATTCATGAATTAATGAATATTCACCTCTAAAATTTTCCTGAATTCATCATGAAAATTAGGTTCAATATACGATTTGATTTGTTCCCATTAAATCTCATCAACATCTAATTTTTCTAGGGATGGAACCAATGGAATATCTACATTTTCATCACCAAAAGAGAGTAAGGAACCCTTTATAATTCCCTCTACACATAAGGCTTATAAATTTGAATTTTTCTCCTCCACTTTTTATTTTTGTGAAGAAAAATCAACAACCTCCTTGACCATGGTCTCTTTAATTTCAACCTATTTTTTAAGATTAACCAACTCTGGGATTTTTTTGGCCTCGAACTATGAGCTCCAATCATTCAAATTTTGCATGAGATCCTATCTACATGGTTTCCCTCCCGAATGATTTTCTAGTTAGTTTCATCCCAAAATGGGTTTGGTAATGTGATAAGATGGGTAGAATGGACTTTTAGCTGAATTTACAAAGGTTGAAATGATGGGGGAGGTGTAATATATTTTGTGGAGGGGAAGACGGAAGGAGAATCTTTGAAAAAGATAGGAAATTATATTTCGAGGCTTTGGTTGAGATGGTTCAAGCTGATAAGGAGGCATCATATATCTACATGGTGGTAGTGAAATAATACACCATAGGAGGGGTTCTTCAATCACATGTTTATTAGCCGCTAATGCTTGTAAATATGCAATAAACTTAACCATATGGTTAAAATATTCACTCATTACCTCTAAATTTTGTTGAGGACTAAGTCAATAGGTAGATGACCTCCCCATGGATAGGGATGCCTAAAACCAAGTTCTTTAGCTTGTATGATCTCAAAGTTATCTTTTAGTGTTTGTAATATCTCCTTCATATTTTGAACTCTCGTTTCAAAATTATATTCAGTGTGAAATGGCCCCTATGCTTGCATACTCTTACTCTTGAACAACATTATGGTTAGTCAAATAACCACATTGATATCTTTTTTTTCATAGGAATATACATGTTGATTTGGATCATAAAAAAATGATTTGGAGGCATGTTTTGATAGATTGGAGATATATTTGGAGAGCATGGAGGTTTATTTGAATGGTATTTTTCTAAAAGTAAGGATTACTGATGAAATAATGAAGTCATGATTTCACAACTTCATGGAAAACAAGACTAAAATGATTAAAATGTGGTCTACTGATTGGAAAAATGAGTTTTTGGATCAATGGACTCACCATATGTTTTGAGAAATACCTCTAATTTATTGTATATCACCAAAAACACATGAATCTTGTAGATATAATGTTGTAAAGCTTGTTACTCCTTTCCCACTTTAGGGAATTCCATAACTATTAACTCACAAAATTAGCACCCTTGATTTCATCATGGACTAATAATACTTTTAGTGAACATGGGATTATGTCCAAGTGTGGGAATTGTTGGAACATAATGATTAAGTGGTCTGGCCAACCCTTAATGTATATGGGTCCATCACTAACATATAGGTTAATATTTAATACTATGAAATATTTATATTTCTATTATTAAATATGCTAACCTAGGTATATACTTTAGGGTAAATATTTAATATCATGAAATGATTATATTTCTAATATTAAATATTATAAACCTAGGTGTATGTGTCAACCATTTTAGGTTGAAAAGGTGGGTCGGGAGATATACCCGATCACCTTATATAAAAAGATTTTAGGTCCTCATTTGATATATTCAGGAAATATATCAAAGGTGTGTAAATCAAGTGATTTAGTTTTACCCTTGGTAAATAGGGTTTCAAAGGAGGAGGTGATCTTACTAGATGTAAAATAAGTTCTCTGAAGTAAAAGGCTATTTTCAAAGTGGTTTTTACCCTATTGGGATTTTCCACTATAAATATTGTGTCACCTGTGTTATTTATTTCCTGTAAGTATTTCTTTATTTACTTATGTTATGATGTAATCTTTATTTAAATATTTAAGTTGATTAAATTTGTATTTATTAGAATCCTCAAATTCTAACATGGTAATGAGGAGATAAATTAAATAAATTAAGATAAAATGTTTTTTATTTTATTTATTTAATTTGTGCGGGTTTTTTCAAGAAACTCGAAAGGGTATTTAAAAGTATCCGATCCCCTTCTTTTTCCCCAATTTATTTTGGCACTACATTTGTGCAATTAAACTCTCGGTAAATTTTTAAGGTTTTTCAATTTTAAATCCCTAATTTTTTGGGGGGGAGATGTAATATGATATGATTCTTACTTTCATTTACATTTTGTAAATTATATGGAATAAATTTTTTTGGAGATTGATGTGTGCACAGTGAAAGGGGTTTCAAATATTTACCTACATGAAAATCACATATAAAAAAGGAAATGATTTATTACTATATGAAATAATTTTCATGTTTTCTATAATTTAAAATGTTTGCAGGTTAAATATTTCGAAGGTAAATTCATACCCATGTTCTTTTGACCCCTAAAAAAATTTATATGAAAAACTATAGTTTATAATTAATCTATAACTATATTTTTTAAATTAAAAAAATTAGAATAAGTTTTATATAATAAATTATATAAAAATCGTATTGAAATTTATATAATTTGAAAACTATATATTTTATATAGTTCTTATACTATAGTTTATAACTACCCCATTCGTATGGGCTCCATAAAAAAATATTTTGAACATACCTAAACTATAAAAAATTGTTTTAATCTTAATGCCCGACATGGTGAATGGTGGGTAGTTGAAGGTTGGTGGCCTTAGTAATCAATATTACTAAGTTTAATCATATACTTGTTCATTAAAAAAATAAAATGGACACCTAAACCATAAAAACTACTTCAACTCTAAAGCGGCCCCATTCTTTTTTCTAAGTGAGATATAAAAAAATTAAACTTAAAACCTAAGTAGTTTTTTAAATCATATGGCATTTTCTTAGGTTTTTCACGTGGCATTGGTAAGTATGGCATGTTTAATTAAAAAAACTAATATCCTAACTTATGTTTCCAAATTATCATGCCATATTAATGTGGGCCACCTTGGCATAGTTTATGTTTATAAAAACCTAAAATAATAATTACATACCAAGTGGCTGATGTTTTTTATTTGGTCATTGTGTTTTTTTATAAAAAAATATACTATAGTTTATAATTTTTATGAGCTATATGTTATTTTTTATTTTCTATAAACTATATACCTTTTTTTTAAAGTGTATATATTTTTATATTATAATGTATTAAAATATAACCTCTCTAATATTATACATAAGAAGAAATTCTAGAATTTCACATTCTGTAATACACAACAAGTTTTGGATTCATTAAATTTGACGGTCAAATGACCGTCAGTGGTAGACCAAACATAAGACAATATGACCGTCATTTATACATCAAGTTTAAGCTCGTAGGTTCTAGAAAACTTTTATTGTGTTAAAATTGATGGTCAAAAGACCGTCACGACAGACCAAAAAATAAGCCATTATGACGGTCATTTAGACGTCAAATTTAAGTTGGTCGAGATCTTTGTCTACATTATTTTTTTTTCATAAATTTGAAGTTTTTATGCATTATTAGGGGTCTCTTCTTCACTTTTATATGGTCGAAATATTTTTATATAAATTTGGGGTATAAGAAAAATCCCTTTATATTGCTAGTTATTATTTTGATCATGGGAGGTTAATTATAATGCATTGTAATGACAAAATTAGTTATGATCAAATAGTTTCTTTAGATCTATAAAATTTAGATCTGATTCTATTAAAAGTGTTGTTTTTATTATTGATAAATATGTATTTAACTCGTGGTACATTGTATAATGGGGTGTGTTTTACAGGTTTGGGAAAACAATAAAGTCCAACTATTTCTGTCTTGACAAAACCCAGATCCTGAATGAAACCAACTACAAAATTTGGGTCAAAACAAAATTTATGGTGAGGAAACTCTGGACGATTATTTCTAGATCTGAGGTTGCTCCCACCGGTCATCAAGAAACTGTAGATAACATGAATGCATTCTTGTAACAAATGTAGGAGGCTCTTTCTATGATTTTGTGTAATGTGAACAATGAGTACCTTCTACACATTGGTAATATCAAACATCTGAAAGAGGTATGGACACAACTAGAATCCATGCATGAAGGATACTTGGTATATCAAGGATAGTAATGAGAATATAATAGCTGAAGGAATTCAAATAAATGGTCTGAGATATTTTTTATGATTTCTCTTTTGCATCTTGTTTTATATCTCAGAGTTTGAATAATTCAAAACTATGGCATGAAAGGTTAGGACATGTTAATTATTGAAGCTTATATGAAATGTATAGATATAATCTAGTGAAAGGTTTACATGTGTTATCTTCTTCTCTTGAAGTTACTTTATTAAATGCTTCTAAATGATGGTTTTGATTTTGATTTAGTAAATGGTCATGATGATGTTTTGATGCTATAGATGTTTCTAAAGCTCTTATCTTCCTAGATAATAAATTAAATTAGGCTCAATTTATGTTAGAAAGTTCAAATCCTATTAACCTTAGGAAAATGATCAAAAGCCATCATATGTACCATGCATTAATTACCTTGTATGAACCTAAGCGAAGTATTATATGTTCTAGGTGGATATACTAAGTAAAGTATAATGTTAATGGTAGTATTAAAAAACATAAAGTTAGACTTGTTGCTAGAGGTTTTAATCGAAACCTAGTATTGATTATGTTGAAACATTTTCCTCTATAGCTAAAATGAGTACTTGTTAGGGCCTTATTTACAATTTTTCCTCAATTTGGGTGGGAAATACACCAAATGGATAAGAAAAATACTTTTTGAATTGAGATTTAAAAGAAATTTACATGTTTTAACCTAAAGGATTTGAAGAAACTGGTAAAGAAAACTATGTTTGTAAGTTAAAAATCCTTATATGGTTTAAAACAAGCTCTTAGAGCTTGGTATGTGAAAATTGTTTCCGTATTTAAACTATTAGGTTTTTTTAATTGTTCTTCTAACAATGATATATTCATTAAGAAATAAGTAGTTTTTAAATCATATGGCATTTTCTTAGGTTTTTCACGTGGGGTAAGTATGCCATGTTTAATTTAAAAAAACTAATATCTTAACTCATGTTTCAATTATCATGCTATATTAATGTGGGCCACCTTGGCAAAGTTTATGTTTATAAACACCTAAAATAATAATTACATACCAAGTGGCTGATGTTTTTTATTTGGTCATTGTGTTTTTTTATAAAAAAATATATTATAGTTTATAATTTTTATGAGCTTTTATGAGCTATATATTATTTTTATTTTTCTATAAACTATATACCTTTTTTTTTTAAAGTGTATATATTTTTATATTATAATGTATTAAAATATAACCTCTCTAATATTATACATAAGAAGAAATTCTAGAATTTCACATTCAGTAATACACAACAAGTTTTGGATTCATTAAATTTGACGGTCAAATGACCGTAAGGGTAGACAAACATAAGACATTATGACCGTCATTTATACATCAAGTTTAAGCTCGTAGGTTCTAGAAAACTTTTATTGTGTTAAAATTGATGGTCAAAATACTGTCACAATGACAGACCAAAAAATAAGCCATTATGACGGTCATTTAGACGTCAAATTTAAGTTGGTCGAGATCTTTGTCTACATTATTTTTTTTTCATAAATTTGAAGTTGTTATGCATTCTTAGGGGTCTCTTCTTCACTTTTATATGGTCAGAAATATTTTTTATATAAATTTGGGGTATAAGAAAAATCCCTTTATATTGCGGGTTATTATTTTGATCATGGGAGGTTAATTATAATGCATTGTAATGACAAAATTAGTTATGATCAAATAGTTTCTTTAGATCTATAAAATTTAGATCTAATTCTATTAAAAGTGTTGTTTTTATTATTGATAAATATGTATCTAACTCTGTGGTACATTGTATAATGGGGTGTGTTTTACAGGTTTAGGAAAATAATGACGTCTAACTATTTCTGTCTTGACAAAACTCAGATCCTGAATGAAACCAACTACAAAATTTGGGTCAAAACAAAATTTATGGTGAGGAAACTCTGGACGATTATTTCTAGATCTGAGGTTACTCCCACCGGTCATCAAGTAACTATGATAACATGAATGCATTCTTGTAACAAACGCAGAGGCTCTTTCTATGATTTTGTGTAATGTGAACAATGAGTACCTTCTACACATTGGTAATATCAAACATCTGAAAGAGGTATGGACACAACTAAAATCCATGCATGAAGGATACTTGGTATATCAAGGATAGTAATGACAATATAATAGTGAGGAATTCAAATAAATAGTCTCAGTATATTTTTTATGATTTTTCTTTTGCATCTTGTTTTATATCTCAGAGTTTGAATAATTCAAAACTATGGCATGAAAGGTTAGGACATGTTAATTATTGAAGCTTATATGAAATGTATAGATATAATCTAGTGAAAGGTTTACATGTGTTGTCTTCTTCTCTTGAAGTTACTTTATTAAATTCTTCTAAATGATGGTTTTGATTTTGATTTAGTAAATGGTCATGATGATGTTTTGATGCTATAGATGTTTCTAAAACTCTTATCTTCCTAGATAATAAATTAAATTGGGCTCAATTTATGTTAGAAAGTTCAAATCCTATTAACCTTAGGAAAATGACCAAAAGCCATCATATGTACCATGCATTAATTACCTTGTATGAACCTAAGCCGTGAAGTATTATAGGTTCTAGGTGGATATACAAAGTAAAGTATAATGTTAATGGTAGTATTAAAAAACATAAAGCTAGACTTGTTGCTAGAGGTTTCAATCAGAAACATCCGGTATTGATTATGTTGAGACATTTTCCCCTATAGCTAAAATGAGTACTGTTAGGGCCTTATTTACAATTTTCACTCAATTTGGGTGGGAAATACACCAAATGGATAAGAAAAATATTTTTGAATTGTGATTTAAAAGAACTTTACATGTTTTAACCTAAAGGATTTGAAGAAACTGGTAAAGAAAACTATGTTTGTAAGTTAAGAAATCCTTATATGGTTTAAAACAAGCTCTTAGAGCTTGGTATGTGAAAATTGTTTCCGTATTTAAACTATTAGGTTTTGTTAATTGTTCTTCTAACAATGATATATTCATTAAGAAATAAGGCTCATATATTATCATTATATGTATATATGTTGATGATTTGCTTATGACTGGTGATAATTCTGATTTAATTCATAGGATTAAAGAGAAATTGAAACAGTACTTTGAAATGAATGAGTTAGGTCTCTCACATCATGTTCTTTGTATGACTGTATTTATTTTATTCTATTGTTATTTTTCAAAACACAATATGCAACCATTGTATTGAAAAAGTTTCTTATGATTGATTGTAAACCATTTTCTACTTCAATGGAAGTTGGAATAAATATTGACCCTAAATCTGCATATGAAAAAGGTTGATCCTATTTTATATATGTTGTTAGTTGATAGTTTGATTTATCTAACTATAACTAGATCAAATATTTCCTATATAGTAGGAATTAATTCAAGGTTTATGCAGGAACCTTTTTTAGAGATCATTAGAATCTTGCAAAAAGAATTTTTAGATATATTAAAGGAAAAATCAATTATGGGTTACATTATACTAAGAATGAAAATGCTATCTTATATGGATTTTGTGATTCTAACCATACTGATGTTGTGTTATAAAATATACTAGATATGTGTTCAAGTTTTTTTGGTGTAGGAACCATTACTTGGAACAAAAATGTAATCAATAGTCTCCATTTCTTCTACTGAGGAAAAGAAGTACAATGGAAGAAGTAAATAAGCCATGTGGCTGCAATGCTATTGGTAGAGATACACATGGAAGTTAAAGGAAGTATTCCTCTTCTATGTGGTGTTCAGAGTTGTATTACTCTTGATTAAGAATCTGATTCAACATCAGAGGATGAAGCACATTGAGATACATATACGCTTCACCCATGATAAGGTGTTAAGTGATGACATAAATATCAAGTTCATGTTAACTGAAGAGTAGGTTGATGACATCTTCACAAAGTCCCTAAGTGCCGCAAAGTTTTGTCACTTTCATGAAAAGATTAGATTTTCAGATTTTCCATTAAGGGGGAGTGTGCATGACAATGTCACCTCCTAATGGAACTTGGTTTTTGTAAAAAGACCTTCAAGCATGTATACCTCCTCGGCTTCTTTTTTAGAACGAAGTGTAGAAAAATCTTAAAGGCAGTCTTAGTAAACTCTTTAGTGAACTTATTGAGTTTACTGGTAAAAATCCAGTACAAGCATATTTTTAAGGAGGTAATTGGTTGTAAAAGGATCCTATATGCTTGGGTTCAATAACCTTTTATGAGAAACTTTGAGAACATGTAAAACTCACAAATCATACTTATCCACTAATCATTGGATAATCTTTGGGGTTCCAAATCCTTATGTACCAAAAGGTAAATTGAGTATGATGAAGGTGTTATAATTCCTTCAACTAATATGTGATGCCCAGTTAAACAACCCACTTGAGAATTAAGAAACAACCTAGGATTAGTCAGGGAAAAATTATGGAATAATTTTTTTTTATTAGAAGTGTCAACAAACCGGGTTGTAAAGGCAACAACATGTCACTAACAAGTTTGAACAAGTCTAATTTGATAGAAAATACTTTTCTTTTATTAACAATTATAAGAGGTCACAAGGTCCAAATTTTAGGGTCGAAGTTTCAAGATGGTTCAAGGGGTGATTTATCCCCATACCCACTTTCTAAAGGCTCGAGTTTTAACTTGATTTTTCTCACACTTAACGCATTCAAAATTTCCCTAATTCATTCCCATTGGATAGAAAATTTCCTCACCTTTCCGATGATAGAAATAAGTCCTCCTAACTTCTTGTAAAACTCTAGTTATGGGCTGGAGGGCCCTAGGGTGAAAATTTTACCCCAAGGACGGGCCTGCGGGCCCCAAGATGAAAATTTTCCAACGGGGATGGGCCGGCGCATCACTAGGAGACTTTGCTAATTTTTCTCTTGGGCAGGGAAAAGATCCAAATTACGTCGTGCGCCCACGGGACCGCCAAGGACACGTGGTGCCCAACAACCACGATGGGGAGAAAAGGAGAGGGAATGATGGGGCGGTGGATGTTTTGAGGAATTTTTGCCAAGGAGGGGGAAATGGGTAAGTTTGATGCACGAGCAGGATTATTTTAGTGGCGAATATTCGTAATATGGTGAATATTACATTTTGTAAAAAAGTGAAAAGGTGATTTTTTTGGCGTGGGTCAATGACATGTTCACCTAAAAATTAAAGTTTAATTTTTTTAGGGTCGGCTTCACCTACCTCTTTATAATATCCCCTATATAATCCTATATTATTCACTGGGTAGAACACTAGTTGCTAACTCATTCCACGGTAGTACATAACTTGTGAAGCAAAAGATTCCAATACGGGTGATAAGAAGGTTGTGTGGATGGGTGATAAGATGGTTCTATGGCTAGGCGATAAGAAGGATCGAGGGACAGTGACAAAAATATCTATGGACGGGTGAAAAGAAGGATCTATAGACGAGTGACAAGAAGTATTTGTAGATGGGTGACTAGCAGGATCTGTTGACGGGTGATAAATAGGATCTATAGGCGGGTGAGAAGCGAGGTTCGATGGATGGGTGAAAACAATATTTGCGGACGGGAGACAAGAAGGATCTGCAGATAGGCAACTAGTAGGATCTGTTGACGGCTGATAACTAGGATCTATAGACGGGCGACAAGCGGTCTGCATTAAGGTGTGACAAAGCGGATTTGTTGATGGGATTTGTTTGAACTTTGTTGGTGCATGACAGGGAACAATGGCAGCTGCTAGTGATCACAATACCCAACAAGTTATAAAAAAAACTCAAAAGTCTCTGTTAAATTATTTTGGAAACTCTACTAGTTCAAATACAGCAACCGCCAGCACCCATAGAGCTCCCACTGAAATCAATCAGAGCATAGACTGTGTGGAAGGTGTTATTGAAGTGGACATGCATTTTGCTCAGTGTCAGCCAAATGACACCTATAATGATACCATGCATAGGGCTTGAAGATATTCCAGTAGTGCAGGTAGAACTTGAAGATATTGTGCAACTAGGAGTGCCAAATGCAACTCAAAATTCAAATGCAACTAGTGGTTCATGGAAAAGGAAACTTGATGATCGTGATAATCCTGAAAGCTCTGCACGTAAAAGTAAAACTGTGAATACGAAAAGAATATGTGGATGCTTGGGAGGACATACAAGTTTGACTGGGCTTCAAAATTTCCATTTATTGAACCTATAGAACCAACTAATTTTGAAGAAATTTCATCGGAATGTACATGTACAATATGTACGTGGAAATTGGGAAGGCAGCAAAAATGAAACTGAAGTTGGACACAATTGAAAAACACTGTGGAAAACAATATTTCACTTTAACTGGGGAAGATGGCTAGAAAATAAAAACACACAGATGGAAAACTAAAAAATAATGCATGCATGTGAAATATGCGGTAGAATATGAGGCTGATCGAAAAGACATAGACTTCTCGTAGAAAATGGCGGAATGATCACAACGCAAATTGGTAAGATGAATAAATCAAATTTGCATGCTAAACTCATACAGATTTTACTTTATTCCACATCCTTAAGAAAGGAAGACCAATTTCAGATTTCATCGATTTCAAACCTTTGTATCAATATAATGGAATGCAGAATGTTCCCCAGTCTCATTGGTTAGACAACAGTGCATGGGAAATGGCTAAATGCCTTGCTACGATTGAGAAGGAAGATTTAAAAGAGTGTGTAAAAAATGCAAAGTTCATCTCTTTGTCAATTGATGAAGTGACCACTATTGACAACACCGCATGGGTATGTATCCATGTTTACACTTTATAAAATCATATGAGGACTCTGCATGTTGGGTGTTCAGAAAATGGTTGAAAATTGCAATGCAAAAATCTATATAAACTAGTTATTTCTCTTTTGAAATAAATTGTTGGCATGACTATGAATGAAATTGCTATGAAGTTGGTATGCATGGGAGAATATGGGGCATCAATCATGCAAGGTCATAGAACTAGGTTGTGTGTTTGATTACAAACATCAGTCACTCCTTATATGCTAGCAATTCATTGTATGGCTCACAGAATGAATTTAGCATATAAAATCGTTAGCAAATATGAAAATGTTGCAAAAGTAGAAGACCTTATAAGAGAACTACATGCCTATATCGCAAGTAGCCCAAAGTGATTTCTTGAGTTTCATAAATTTTCCATAGGTATTATAGATGGAAAAAAACTTCTGAAGGATGTTGAGACAAGGTGGATTTCATTGTATGAGCTTGCATGCAGAGTGCATGAGGAGTATCCTTCGTTGGTTGGTTTCATGCACAAATATCATCATGAAATTGACAGGGTGAGGGACTTGTTGTTCCATCTAACTGATTTGGAGACATTGCTTACATTGGTAGGCATTCTTCCAATGTTACAGGAGATCAATACATTGATGAAACATGCACAGGGGAGATTAACCTATATTGTTGATTTTATATGGATGAGAAAAATGGTATGTATGAGTCTTGATGCCTTGTACACTTCCCCAGATAGTTTTGATACACTTGTATTTGATAACTAGAAAAATTTATTGGATCTTAACCATCCCAATAAATTTTTGAGATTTAACATCCATGATCACCTCTGTTTCCATGTTAGAGGGAAAGAGATACCACTGCACATTCTAGCAAAAAATTAAAGACGTTACATCAACAGAAAAGAAGAAGTTCCTGTGACACGAAATATGTTTGATTCTGTAGTAATTGAAACAAGAATAAAACTCAGAAAAATTGTAGAATCCTTAGCATCGAAATTAGAGAACGTTTCAGCCAAGACAAAATTCTTGAAGCCATGGGTGTGATGAATCCAAATTTTTGGAATACAGAAGGTGGCCGTGCTGATATTGTAGGTAAGATTTTTCAGAAATACATGGGTACAATATTGGACCATTTCAGAAATACATCAGAGGTTGAGGGTATTGAAATAAAAGGTATACTAAATGTTGATTTAATAAAGACTCAATCAACTAATTTTGCAAACGAAAATGAGGTCACAAAGATAAAATCTTAGCCGAACCTTCGAGAGTGGTGCTATACCAAAGTAGTGTGTTACAAAAAGACATTAGTGAATATTTTCAGTTCTATGAGTTGTGCCAAACAATGATTTTGGGATCCGTGGAGGATGAAAGAGTTTTTCAGTGCTTTATCTTTTATTAAATCAAAACTGAGAAACAGGTTGGATACAAATCTCGAAAGTTGCCTAAGGTGTTATGTTTCTCGCTACTCTTTGGAAACCTTTCCTTTTGACAGCTATTGCGCACTGGAATTCCCTTGTCAAAAGAAGAGGTGTAAATAATATTGCTACAAGTCCAAGTAATCTCAACGATGAGACTGAAGTGGTGCATCTTCACACTCTGTGGATGCAAATATTGAATACGAAGAAGCTATTGAAAATGGATTATTTCAGCTTTAAATAGGTATCACCTTGACATTACACTTTAACTATTCTTATTTATTCAATTTCATATAAATAGAATCTAATTTAATTGTTTATAGTTTTACATAAATACCATTGTAATTCTGCAGATGCAAATATTGACTGCGGCTATTTTTGATCTGTAGTTATTGTCGAATATTGTTACAGGTATGTATATTTACATTTATTCTACATTTTAATCTCTTCATTTCATTAATATTTATGAAAAACGTGAGTTGACATCCATCCAAGGAAGCTCTCGCTTCTTGGGACTGAGATTATCAGGAAACTCACCCATTTTTATTCTAATCCTTATCCATTTTTCGTGTTGAATTCCCGAGAATCGAAGGTCGTCTAGCTTGCTCAAGAACACAAGAGGTACCTTAAAACATATCTTAGCCATAGTTTTAAATGTGAAGTAGATTTTTTTCCTTTGAGCTTTGTCATTTCAATTCAATATGAAGGTTTGAAATTAAATGTGAAGAAAATAATATATTATATTAAAGAGTTTGAAATTTAAAAGATAGAGAAGAAACCCTTACTGTATTAAGATGTATCTGTCACACCACATTATTATTTTTCGTAATAAAATTATCATTTTTTATTATTGGCAAATAGTTTTTTGAAAGGGACTATACCCTTGTGAACAAAAGAGGGCCTAGGAGCCAGAATAGGAATTAAAACAAAAAAAAAGGATCAGAATCCAAGTGTGACAATGAAGTCCAAAGTAGCCAAAAAACAGCTACCCCATCAAAATAAAAACAGCAAAAACTATGCAATAAAGCAACAACAAATACATATAAGAGCAGCTAAAGCACCTACAATTACTTCTTGGCAGCTTTGTCGATGCTGGATTTGATGTTCTGCCAGGATTTGAACATTGCCAAAGTTGTCATGTGGGCAGTGTCAGTCTTATCCAGCTGATCAATGGTCCTTTTGCTTTCCTTATCAGTGCCCCAAAGTGTTGCCGGAACTCCGCTGAGATTGGAGACACTTCAGACATGCTGCTCAATGAACTCTTCAATCGCACTAAAAATGGCCATATTATAATCATGATGAGTCTTGGCCTTCCCTAAACGGGAGTCTAAGGAGTTCAACTTCTTGTAAATATCTTCAATCTGGCTGTTATCAATAGCCACCTCCTCCTCCTTCTTCCTCTTACCTTTCTATTTTGCCAAGTTCTTAACCTCTTCCTTCAACAGCTTCATATCAGCTTCTAAGGCTTCCAGCCTTTTTGTAGAGCTCTCCATATGCACATCTTGGGGACTAGCACTGCTAATATTCAGGAGGTCATGTGCAATTTCAATTTCATGAGGACCCTTCCCCACAGCAGGGTATCGAGGTTAAGCCTTCTAGAGGACCTGGTGACCGGTCTGGCTGAGGTGGAAGTGAAGGGGAAGAAGCAGTAGTAGGGGAATGGAAGATGAAGCCTAGACGGCCGGTAGAGGGGTGACAATAGTGGTGGCGGGGACAGAATGTGGAGAGATGGGGCTAGCGGCAGCTGAACCAGGCAGAGGGGGAATGGAGCTAGGGGAGGAAGGGAGACCAGGATACCGAAGAAGACATAATTTATGCAGCAATAATAAAATTATCATTATCATCCACATCCACATCCTATTTCCACATAACACCACATTCTAAATGAATAAATAGATGATCCATTATAATGTCATCAAAAATATAAGATGTCATCACCCACATGTTAAACCACATCTACTTTATTTTCATTATCCAGACATCCACATCTAAGCAGAGATAATATTGCATAAAGTTTAAATCCATGAATCATGATTATGCATATATTTCATCATCATCCATATCTACTCTAATTTCATTATGCAAATATTAAACCACATCTAATTTATTTTCATTATCCAGACATCCACATCTAAGCAGAGATAATATTGCATAAAGTTTAAATCCATGAATCATGATTATGCATATATTTCATCATCATCCATATCTACTCTAATTTCATTATCCACATGTTAAACCACATCTACTTTATTTTCATTATCCAGACATCCACATCTAAGCAAAGATAATATTGCATAAAGTTTAAATCCATGAATCATGATTATGCATATATTTCATCATCATCCATATCTACTCTAATTTCATTATCCACATGTTAAACCACATCTAAGCAGAGATAATATTGCATAAAATTTAAATCCATGAATCATGATTATGCATATATTTCATCATCATCCATATCTACTCTAATTTCATTATCCACATTGTAAACCACATCTACTTTATTTTCATTATCCAGACATCCACATCTAAGCAGAGATAATATTGCATAAAGTTTAAATCCATGAATCATGATTATGCATATATTTCATCATCATCCATATCTACTCTAACTTCATTATCAACATTCAAATGAATAAATGGATAATAAATTTAACCACATCTACTCTAATTTCATTATCGAGACATCCACATCTAATGATAAATGTAACTATGACCATCATTGCAAAGAGAGATAATATTGCATAAAGTTTAAATCCAAACTTCAAATTAAACAAATATTCAAGTATCAATTTTGAGGTTCCCCAATCCTTAACATTCTCACCAGACCCTACTATATTCCTTCCCTCAATTATCCCCAAACTAATCAGATCCTCAGCAGTCATTTCTAGGTTCTTGATGATTGCTTCTTCTTCCTTTGTAGAATCTCCATGGGATGTCAAAGAAGGATCTGCCGCTGCCTTTTCTTTGAATAAAATCTCAGGGTCATAGCCATTCTCTTTAATTATCCACTTAAGTGTATTGTTTTGTTTGTTAACCAAAACAATATTTTCTTTCATCTTAATTGTTGCGGATAAATGTTTTCTTGGCCGTTTCCAAGTGAACTTGGAACACCTTAGCTTGACTCTTTAAATTTTCATATTTCAGCTACAAAAAAAGAGTAGGGTCAATTAAATATTGAAAAACTAATTTTAATTGAACTTAATAAAAATTCTATTTTCAAACCGATTATACTTACGATAGCTCTATCTCTTTTAGCATTTGCGATTGCCGCCATCTCCTTGTCCTTAGACCATTTATTGAAATAGGCCTGGGCCTCAGCACTGATATTTTCCAATTTGTTTAATACTTTATCTAAAATACTGTCATTATAGGTGTTGTTATATGCAATGTCCACTTTTTAGCTCTGAAGAATAATGCATCCATCTTCGCGGGTTGATTTTTTACTATTGCAAATAAGTTCTCTCTTTGCCAATGGTTGTCATAATGACTTACTATCTCAGATATTAATACTTTTTCCCTTCTCTCCCATTGAATGAGCTCACTAATTTGAGGTGTGATAAATTCATTCATGTGGGATTGACAATCATAGCCAATCAAGTTTTCCAAAGGAAATGTTGGCAAGTCATCACTATCTGTATCAGAAGAGGATGATTTTGAAGGAGAAGTATGGTGGCTTTTAGTTCGATCAATGTCTGCTGCATCTTTTTCCTTTTGGGTGCGTTGATCCTAAAAGTAATAATAGAAATTCATATTAAAATTGAAATTGAAATGTTGAAAATTTAATTAAATTTAAAAGTAAATTGAGATGGAAATATACCTGCTGGCCCTGAATCATATCATGTGTGTTGAAAAAACCAGATGGGTCACTGCTATCAATGCCCAAATAATCTTCATCTAAATTTATTTGATTCAAAACTGATTGCCCTGTTGTAGTGGGACAACCAACGGAGAGAGAGCGTTGGAATAGCGAATGAGGAGGGTATGTTTAGTGTCCTGCTAGGGCCGGAATCAATGGCATGCATTTACCAATGGTATTTTGTCCTGAACCTCTTATCGGCATTTTGAAACGAAGTTGCGGGGTTGATTGAGTAGGTGTGGTTTGTAGATTTTGAGTAGAAGACAAAGGATTTCTATCAACTTTGAACATCAAGAATCAAGTCATTAGTAATTACTATAAAATATGTAAAAGTATTAAAGAACTCAAAAAAATTGAAGTCATACCTTGTTGAACGGGATTTTTTTGGTACAAATTGATTGTGTAAACTGGGGGACTGTGACAGAGTTTGAATGGATTTAGTTGGAGCTGATGGTGGTAATTACTGTTGAGATTCAAAAATTGCATGAGATTGTACCGAGTGAGTTGGTGATGCTTTCCTTGAAGCACGCGTGTAGTCGAAAGTCCCTACAAGTGCAACAACCACATGTCAATTCAAGATGGTAATTCAAAATGTATTCAACCCTACTTAGAATGTTAAGGGTATTACATCTCTGTCATTTCGTTAATGCAAAAACATGGCCATCAGCTGATGTGCGAACAAATCCATCTGATTGCGATTCTCCCGAGGCCTCAACATGTTGTTGGCCTCTTCCTCTTGATGCAAATTTTTTTCATGGAAGTGACTCAAGAAATCTTCTCTGCATACCGAAAAGATTCAATCAGAAAAATATAAAAATGATTAATATTTAACGAACGATTAAAATTTAATATGAACGATTAAAATTTTACCTGTTGTTCCTCAAAAGGAATTGACAAATTCTTCATTGTCTCATTTGTACAAGTTGGAGTTGGTTCATTTTTCAAATTATAATAGGCCTCATAATAAAGAGCTAGGAGATAGTTGGTTGAATGAATAACTAGTTTTTCTGAAATTGTTGCATTATTAATGTCTGCCTTTATCTTGTTTGATAAAAATGTGCACCAGTCAAATTTTTGGTTTCCAATTGTTGCAAGAATATATGCAACAACCCAATTTGGAATGTCATATTTTCGACCCTGCATAATAATTCTAGCTTGAAACAGAGAAATTAAGGCAACAAGAAAGTGGTGTGCAACATCTTGTGTATCCACTCCTCATCTTGATTTGCTGACATGGGCTATAAGTCATCGGAATCAGAATCAATATGAATTAATATAAAACAAACATTCAAATGAGAGCAAAGTAGACTTACAATCAACATTGAACCCATAACTAGATTCAAGGAAAATCTTGTCATTGTCAGTGAGGGTTGCTTTGGTTGTTACAATCAGCACATTTTTAAATGGGAGGCTTGTCAATCGATGGATATCAATAGGTTCAACACCAAAGGAGAATGTATGGCGATCATCCAATGTAACAGTAAAAGTATTGTTTTATGTATTGTAGGACGAAAGTAGGTAGTCAAGAGTCTGATGGTCAACCTCAAACTAGGGCATGCTAACAAGCCCTTGGAATTCAGATGCTACTATGGAATTCTGTATTTTGCATTCATTTCAATAACTACATGTATGTAGGGGCACAAGGCACTTTTGTATTGAATCTTTCCCTTGGAGACTCTGGGTGTTGGATCCTGGGGTTCATCTTGGGCACCAGAGGTAGAAGCCATGACTTCGAATGTGGTTTAAAAACATCCACGAACATATGATACCTACAGAAAAAAGTGCTCGGAGAAGGAAAAATGTTTGTTATACGGGAAATAATCATGAAAATGAGGGCCGGGTTGGTATTTATAGGGAAAATTAGGGTTAAGGGGAGGCAACGGGTGACATCAAGTTGTCTCTGATGCCCACCAGCAATACAATATTGTCATGCAACAACAAGAATAATCTTACTGCCGCACGATAGTAAAGAGATTCGGCATACAACACCAACCTCTTTTTGCCATGCGACAATGTGATGGTGCTTGACAGGCCGAGAGTCACTTCTATCACGTGGCAGCAAAGTGTTTCGATGCCCAAAAATAAGGTGATTCTAACACCGCACGACAACAAGAATCATACTATCATGCGAAAGCAAGGAGATTCTAACACGCGATATAAGCAACCTCTTTTTGTCGTGCGACAAAGTGATGATGCTTGACGGGCATCGAGGCCACTTGTTTTCACGTGACAGAAAATTTTTTCTAGCACCAAAAACAAGATGATTCTAACAGATGACACCCGCCATAACTTTGTGTTGTCAAGTGAGAACATATTTTGTATAGATTTCACACTTTTTCATGAGCTTTCCAGGTGAATTTTTCCTGCATAAACCTACAAAAATTCACCTTTTTGTGAATGGGGCTAAACAAATATTCACCGGGGATTTTCCACCTATTTTCAAGAGGCTTCTTAAAGGGAACCCTATGCACGGGCACGCCTGTCAGCAGAAGGGATCTCACCGAGGTGAGGGTGGGGGTGTGGGGCCGCAGAAAATTTAAGGAAAATTTTTCAAAACCAAAAACATCAGAAATGATAAGTTTTACGAGGGTTTCGCCCCTCTTCGCCCATAGTGCCACATGGTAGCTTTGATTGGTTTTGGGGCGGCGGGGGAAGTTTCAAAAAATTTCCTCAAAAATTTTTAAATTTTTCTAAGTTTCTATAAAGGGAAAATTTCAGGTCGCGGGCTGCTAGGGTAAACTTTCCCAAATTTTCCCACCAAGGAAGGAAAATTCAAAGGGCCATAACTTTTGCTAGAAATCTCATTTTTGGGCAAACGACAACTTTCTAGAAAACTCTCGATGCCCTCTTTGTAGAAGAATCATAATTTTTAGATTTTGATAAATTTTAAGTGGTCATTTTAACAAAAACTTTCTGTAGGATTTTAAAATCCAACTAGAAAATTTTAACTTATAAAACTTATTCAATTTGGTCTCCTCCTTCACTAAACATTCCAAATGCAGACATGGAGGGTTATTCTAGAAGGATTTAGGATGTTTTAGGAAGGTAAATTTTCTCAATTGATTTTCCATTGAATTTTTCCAACAATTGACAAAAAAAAAGAGCTAAAAATGATTGTGAATGGTTTGGGCCCGATTTGCAATGTTTTAAAATATTTCCTTATGTGTTTTTGTCAAATTGAGTTCCTTGATATTATAACATGCTAAATTTTAATGTTCCAAAGTTGATTATTATGTGTAGGCTCGAACTGTGCATTTTAATTAAATTATTTACCAGTTTTAAAAATTTACAACAAAGATCAATTTCTAGTGGGTCTATTTAACAATTTCATCTTCCATAAATGGGAGTTTCAATTTGATTCTAGTCTAATGCATTCATTTTTTTAATAAAACCATTCAAGCTCAAAAGCAATCTTGAATTCGATTTTATACATTTCCAAAAGATACAAATCCTGTATTATTCCCACATACATTTCTCCCTTTTTCCACTTTCCAAAACAGGATTCCAATCACAATTTGATGTTCCAATTCAAAACAACAATGCATATGAAGAAAGGTATTGCAATCCTTTATTTATTTTAAAAGAAATACATCTTTACATTTTTCCATTCCTTGAATGCAATTAAAATATTTCAATATATTTCTTTCAATTGAACAAAACATAATATATGAATTTTCACATTTCACAATTTACACTTTCATAACCAATTACAAACATCTTCTCTTCACAAAATACATTAAAATTTCATCCAATTCAAAGTGGGAAAGGTTATAAATGATTTTGTTTCACAAGGTACTATCAAAACTATATTTTCCTTTGCTCTAGAACAACAACATGCAAAGTTCCCTTTTTCTTCCAATTTGATCACAACAAAAGTGGGGAAAGGCAACGCTCTCCACCCAACCAAGACATCCAATGAAAGGATAAGCCTTCCATCTTCATTGGCCCCCAGCTCCAAACCACAATGCAATAGGAAATGTGATTTAACTCATGGCAACAACCTGCTCCCCACAACACAAAACATTCTTTCAACATACACATTTCAATTTAAAACACAATTCAACACAAGACAATAGTTCACAACTGCATTGAAAACATTAAAACAAAACTCAGGCTTTATCATGCAAGCCAAAGGAGAAAGGACTATGGGGGAAGCTTCTTATGCCTCCCAATGGGAATTGGGAATCCACCTCTAACAAATCGCTATTAAAATTCACCACACATATCCTTATGCCCCCACAATCCCTCCTTATGCCCCCACAAATTTCCTTATGCACCCCATAAAATAACAAATGTAAGCTATTTATTTTCCATGGTGGATCCCAAACCCAAACTCCTCCAAAAAAATATGATGCCACTGGAATTTCCTTATGCTCCCCCACATGGATTCCCCATAGCCTTCTCCTACACCATTCCCATGGAAGTCTATCCAAATAGCCAACAAATGCACAAAACATACACCATTCACACAAACACAAAAATAAGTAACAACATAAAAGAAGAGCTAAGATCCTACCTCTCCATGGTAGATTTTATTCCAACACATCAAGCTTCTAATGCTAAAAACACAGTCCCAATAGTAGCAACCAACAAGCATACAAGTTCAACAAACTCCTTCCAAAAGCAAGAGCTTCAAACAAGAAAATTCGCCCCAAGGAAGCATGCAAAATGTTTCAACAACCCAAAACAAGGTAAAGATTTTGAATTTTATAGAAGAGGGAAAGGAAGAGGATGAGGTGGATCCATGTAGGATGTCACTTCACACATCCTCAACTCCAACACAAAATTCCAAATTTCATTCTCCAAAGCACAATAAAGAAGTGGGTTAAAATATGACAGTTTACTTGCACACTCCAAAAAACCCACACCCCAAAGGACCAAATTAAATAAAATGTAAGAAGAGTGCAATAAAAACATGCAACATGATTAATAAAAATGAATTAAAAAGGGCTAAAAACAGCCTTCCAACCATAGGTATTGTTGGTAAATAAAATTAAGAGGAATTGGACAAGTTTTACTTGTCCAACAAGCCTCTCAAAATAGCCTCCAAGGACAAATTCGAGTTTCCAAGAGGGTGGAGTGTTTCACACTCCAAAATCTGACTTACACAACTCTTACACATACTTACACATCCCTTACATATTTAATACAAAAGCCAACAACTCTTATAATTACTTTCTCATATCCCAATTTGATTTATTTAACTTTTAACCATATGTTTTCTCACATTAATCTACCACAATTTAATTAATTAAAATAAAGGGACACATCACTAATAAAACACATAGAAACAATAATAAAAAGGAACCACATGAACAAATACACAAAACCCATGGTCACATTTAAAGGTGATCCCCCATGGGAATCCCTAACAACAATACAATAAACACACACACACACAAAACATGTTGCCATGGTGACCTTGTTGAATTCATCTAGAATTCCAATATAGTTGGTCTCCAATCCCCTGATGTTTGTTGTGATATTTTAACCTGCAAAACAAAAATACCTCCTTTAGCCTTGTGGCCATATTAGAACATCCAACATGATATAAATATAATCACAAAATCATCTATACATATAAATCACAACAACACCAAGACAATCAATAATATCACTTACAATTTATATCAACAAATATATCATCACAATATATTTCCCATTTTCTAAGTCTACTCACTATATCCAAAATCACATGTCCAAACAACATTCATAATATATCCATGTCAAAATAGTATATCATCATCCACGTATGAAGTATCTCTAATAATCATCAAGCATCATAACCAAATCTAGATCACAATAATCCATGACCAAATATCTAACATCATACTAAATCAAAACCATAGTAATGTCCATAATGAAATCAACAATATAAAAATCAGTATCAAAGGTGTCAAAGGGAAGTGGGTACTACATCCCCCTCCCCTCAGACTTGAATTCCTCCTGGAAGTCATTGGAAAAAATGTGGAAACCGAACTCGTAATAAGGTAGCATCCTCTCATGTATCTGCAGCTCTCATCATATCTATCCCACTACACCTAAACCTTATCAACCTCTCTACCTTGAAGGCCCAGGGTCCTATGATCTAGGATGCAAATGGGATCCAACATCACCTACCCCTGATCCTACACCTGCAATGATGTCCAATCAAAACATGATGTAATATATCTCCTAATAACTAAAACATGAAACACATCATGTATGCGAGACAAGATAGGTGGCAATGCTAGATGGTAGTCCAAAGGGCCGATACACTCCAAGATCTCAAATGGACCCACAAATCTAGGAGATAACTTAGAACCTTTTCCATAATGGATAGGGCTCTTGTGTGGCCTGACATGAAGGAACACCTTCATGCCCATATCAAAACTATGGTCGATCATATGCTGATCTGCATACTCCTTCTGTCTTGTGTCTCCTGCCCAATCTCTACAGATCAACACCACCTCTTGCTCCATGTCATGTAGAAGAGTTAGTCCAAGAGAAACCACCGTCCTCTAACCTATCCCAGCTAAGAGGTGTCATGCACTCTCTACCATATAATCTTGAAAAGGAGCCATGGCTATGGAACTTTGAAAACTATTATTGTAGGTAAACTCCACCAAGTATAGGTACTCCTCCCATTTAGACTGATAATCCATCACATACATCCTGAGCATTTCCTCTAAAATATGATTCACCCTCTCAATCTATCTATCTATCTCCGGGTGATATGTTGTGCTGAAGTTGATTCTCATCCCAAGGACATACTGCATGGTAGTCTAGAAATGGGAAGTGTACAAAGGATCGCGGTCATAAATGATCTTCCATGAAATCCCGTGTAACCTAACAATCTCATCCAAATATACCCGTGCCACTACTCTAGCTATATAAGTGGTCTTCACTAGAGAAAAGTGAGTGAATTTTGTCAATTTATCAACCGTGACCATGATGGCATCATGGTGATATCTCGACATCGGTAGCCTAACAATGAAATCCATGGAAATGGTGTCCCACTTCCACTTTGGTATAGCATGAGGATAAAGAAGGTCGAATGGATGATGATGGTCAACCTTAACTCTCTGGAACTCAAAACATCATGACACAAACTGGGAAACATCTCTACGGAGTCCTCTCTAATGATACAACTGTCTCAAGGTGGCATGCATCTTCTTCACCCTGGGATGGGCTGAATAGGGTACACAATGTGCCTCTTCCAAGATGTCCTATCTCAAGCCTTCATCTCTGGGAACATAAATCTAGCCTCTGTGCCTGAGAAGACCATCTGACTCAAATGAGAAACCATCAAAATTCCCCTCGAGGGTCTCGAGACTCGATCTCTTCTCAAATTGCAATGTAAAAGTATTCAAGAGGAAGCTGCTGAAGAATCCTTCTCCACAAATATGTGCTCACCAAGTGGACATAGCCACATGTCTCCGTCTTACTTGAGAGCGTCTGCTACCACATTCTAATTCCATTTCACATTCTCTATCTCCATGTCATACTCACAAAGCAACTCCATCAAATGCCACTAACGAGCATTGAGATTGTGCTTTGTGTGAAGAGGTGATGAGACTCAAGTGATCTATCATGAGTGTGAATATCCCGCCGAGAAGAAAGTTCCTCCATCAAACCAAAGCAAGCATAACTACTGCAATCTCAAGATCACGAGTCGGGTAATTAAGCTCATAATATTTAAGTTTGTGAGACTCAAAAGCTACAACTCTACCCTTACGTATTAACATACCTCCAAGCCCTACTAAAGAAGCATACATGTAAATGAAAAACTCACCTTGTGGATCCAACAGTACAAGAATAGGTGTTGTAGTGAGACACTCCTTCAGGTTCCTAAATGCTTTCTCACATCTGTCTAACCATACAAACTTCTTCCCTTTCCTCTGAAGGGAAGTGATAGGGTGTGCAATCCGAGAGAATTCCTAAATAAATCTCCTATAGTATCATGCCAATCCCATGAAGTTGTGCACCTCAGTCAAAGTAGTGGGTGCTGGCCAATCCATAATGGCTCTAATCTTGGAAGGATTGATGGTGATACTATTTTTGCAAATCAGCAGCACCCTTGGATGTTGATCAGACTTCTAGTTTGATCTTTTGGACATCTAGTGTGATTTCACAACATTGAATCCTCTCCCCAAGTGTGGGACTTGAAAAATGGGAGAGGAATCTCTAGATTAGAAGCTGATTCCTCAACTCCCCTGATCAGATATATCACTTACAAGTTACAAAGGTTTAAATTCCTAATTCCTACTCTAAATTCCAAGGGGACAAAGATAGGGAATGCAAGAAAAATGAGACTAATGCTAATGAGGTGATGCACCAAAGGAGTAGCAGACACCTAATACTACAATACATACATAATCCACAAGAAAACACATCACAAGGCATGCACAAATTGATCAATATGTAATGAAATATTAGGAAACAATGGTAAATATATGAAAGGATTGAGGGATTTTAATCACAAAGCATACATTATCATTCCAGATCCAATACAATGCATTACAGTGACCAAGAGGCAAAAAAGGGGTGTTGTATTGCATGGAAAGGTAAAAATTTCCACAAATTCTACCAAAAGGGAAGAAAAGAGAAGTTACAAAGTGGAAAGTGTCTTCCTTTTGGAAAAATGAGCCCATTCTAGCTTTTACGGTCATTGCAGAACCGACCCGGAGAGAGAAACGTGGGAAAACATGGGAGAGCTTCAACCACCAAACCAAAAATAAAATAAAACAGCATGGGCATCCTTACAGGTCCATCCCCTAACATTTTTCACCATGTTGGGAGAGAATGTGAACCATTCTTCATTAAAAATGGTGGTTGAAACATCATTTCTGCTCATGACCAGGTGTCAGAGGTGTTTTTCAATTTTCTCTCTCCAAACTCCATAAAAATACAAAAATGACCCCAGAATCTTGTATATAATTTCACCAACTTTCCATTGATATAAATAACGTGAAAAACTTATCTCTGGATCGAAAGATATGGCCGTTTGAAAATTTAGGGAAAAACAGGGCCAAAACGGATTGGCGGGCAAAAAAGTTAAAATTTTCCACCTTTTTACATTTGGGAAAATTTCCCAAAAAATCCCCATGCTCCGCCGTTCTGGGTGCCACATGGCACGATCTTATTGGGCACAGGATTTTTTTTTCCTTTTTCCCTACGGACCTGTCCTGTATTTTTGGCGCCACATGGACACGTGGCAAGATGTGATTGGATCGCACTTGGGGGTGGACCTTTCCCTTGAAATTTCCTTCGTTGTATTTGGGAAAATTTCCCAAATTTCCCCCACATTCTGTTGGTCCGCGCGTGCCCATGGACACATGGTGGGCCCTGACTGGTCGGCGGGGCCATGGGCCAATAATTTCCCTTTTCCTTTTTTCCAAACACTTCACCAAAATTTTAAGTTTCCCCGCATTCCACGGGTCTTGAGACACGTGGCATGAGGCCATTGGATGTGGGCCCTGTGGGAAAAATTTGGCTTTGCACCTCACCAAACATTTTACCAAAATTCTAACTTTATCTCCGCCCTCCACCACTTCTTGGCCTAAGGACACGTGGAAAAATGTGATTGGGCATGGGCCTTTCCTCTTGAATTTTCCATGGCACCAACACTTAGTCAAATTTTTCAATTTTCTCCCCTTTGGACACGTGGCGCAATCCAATTGGACGGTAGGCCTGCGGGGTGAAATATTCCTTTTGAAAACTTTGCCAAACACTTGGTAAAAAATCCAAGTTTTCTCCGACCCTTGCCACTTTCTTGGACACGTGGCACCATATTATTGGCTGCGGGCCTTTCAGGGAAAATTTCCCACAAAAACTCCACCGAGCCATAACTTCAAAAATACATGGAGTTAGGAGGAAAACTTTACCTTTCTGGAAAGCTGAGAAAAGATCTATCCAATGGTGCCATTTCCAGAAAGTCTTGAGTCCTGAAAAAGTAAAAATTATGGTGAGGCACAAGAGAGGGAAGAATGAAGGGAGTTAGCCACAAAAGAGCAGGGGCTCATTTTGGATAACAATTTTGGTGACTCAGAGGGGTCATCTACCTACTGGATGAAGTTACCAGTTGCTGAAGCAATCCATTGGTCATGGAGTCATTAGATTCTCTTGCTTTTACCCCAATTGATTAGAACACTGCAAGGAGGAATATGGAGGGTAGAACATCACTTGATGGAGTAAGGCCTGCAAACACATTTCCAGGAACAACAACCTTGTGCCAAAGCACTCGGGAAAGAAAACTAATCTATAGCAAAACAATGTACACAAGCACTTGGAGGAATGAAAACCTAAGCTAATATGTACAAGGCGGAGAAATTCCCTTGATGTGAATGCTTTAGATGGATTTCATTGATTTGGAATTTACTGATTCTTCGCCATCCAATGAATACAATTGAAAGCATTATTGTCCTTACACTTAGTGACCATGTATGGGCCACTCAAAATGGCATCAAATTTTGAATGTCTTCCGGTTTTGCTCTGTCTGAATCCCATTTTAACACTAGATCTCCAACTTGGAAAGATCTATTCTTGGCCTTTCTATCAAAGGTCTCCTTGATCGAAAGCTTGATCCTTCTCCATTGCTCGGGATGCTTGATTTCTAATTTCTTGGAGCTCCATCAATTACGCATATCTAACCTCCATGGGCTAAAAATCCAACAACTCCAACTATTTCATGAGTTCCAATGTTGGCAACTCAAGTGACATGGAAAAATTTCTTCTCTTCCATAAACAAGCTTGAATGGAGAGTTACTGTAGATATCTTGGGAGTTATCTTATCAGCCCATAAGGCTGATTTCAACTTAGTGTGCCAAGACCTCTGATTTTCATCAAGATTCCTCTTAATGATCCTCAAAAAATTCTTGTTTATAGATTCAGCCTGGCCATTGCCACCGAGGGTAATAATTTGATGAAGTGCTTAGGTAGATCCCATTCTTAACAACCCATTCAATTACCTTGGACCCAATGAATGTCAATGCATTATCTGATATTATTGTAGCAGGTATGCCAAATCTGGTTGCTATTCCCTCATAGAAATCTAGGATGCTAGATTCATTTGCTTCCTTGAGTGCTACTTGCTTCAGTCCACTTGGTGAAGTAATCTGTTGCTATTAAAATCCATTTGTGCCCTTGGCTTGAATTGGGATTAATGACACCAATGAAGTCCAAACCCCATTGCATGAATGGTTGGTCAACTAAAATTGGATGTAATGGAAGGGCAGCTAGCCTCTCTTTACCCATGAAGAATGCACAATTCTTGCACCTCTTGATCCATGCATAACAATCACTAAAAATCTTGGGCCAATAATAGCCAACCCTCATGATCTTTAGAGCTATCACTCTTGGTGCAAAATGACCACCAGCTGATCCACCATGGAACTCTTCCAACACCTTGTGAATCTGATTTGTACCAATGCATCTCAGCAACACTCCATTCACATCCCTTTTGAACAAAACACCATCAACAAGGGCATATGGGACAGCCTGCAATCTAAAGTGTCTTCTTTTGGTCTTGTTCATCTCTGGAGGGCATAGACCTGTGCTTAGGAAGTGCATTATGTCTTGGGTCTAGCAAGGAGTGAGGACACCATCATTTTCCTCTTGAGTGCTTCCTTGCTCATGGTTGTCTTGCAATGCCAAAATAGCCTCCTTCTCATTGCATGCTTCCTTTTGTTTGCTCAAAATCAGCTACTCACACAATCCTTTTCCTCTGACCAACTTGGTGACTTTGATCTCTATCTCATACTCTATGACACGAGTAATCCAACCTGCCCTTTCTTCAATCAGGTCTTTGATGAGGAGGAAGTCCTTAACTCCCACATGAGAAACCATAAATTGAACCTTGTTGTTTGAAACCGGATGCTTGAATTTCTTCAAGCTTCGATTCTTGTAAGAACATGCTTCTCAATGAAAGATTATCTCACCTCATAGTCATCTAGGATTTGGCAAAAGAAAGCAATTGACTGCTCATCATTGTTTTTGTTCGATGTACCAAGATTGCAAAATAGTATCATCACCCCCAAATGCATAGAGGATGAAATCCTTAGAGAAATCCGGGTTAATGAGAGTTGGGGCTTGAGAGATGGCTTCTTTGATTGCTTCAAAAATTTCTTTTCCTTCTGTTGTCCATTTGAAAGCCATGCTTTTCTTTAACATCTTGGTGATAGGATTGACTAGGGTTGCAAAATTTGGGACAAACCTCCGAACAAAATTTATTCTCCCCAAGAAACTTTGAAGGGCCTTCTTATGGCTTGGCAATGGTAGTGCTCTTATGGCTTCAACTCTTTCTGGATCAATTGCTAATCCCTCTTTGGAGACAATGTGGCCAAGGAGCTTTCCTTCATGGGCTAGAAAAATACACTTTTTAGGATTCAAGGATACTCCAAATCTTCTGCACCTTTGGAACACTTGTCTCAAATGAAAGAGATGGTCTACTACATTTTTTGAAAAAATAGTGATATCATCAAGATATATCAGTACTATGTTGTTAATCAAATCCTTGAATGCCATGTCCATTGCTCTTTGGAAGGTATCTCCAGCGTTGGACAACCCAAATGGCATTTTCTGTATGCATAAGTTCCCCATTTGGTTATAAAGGTTTTCTTGAACTAATCCTCTTCTTTCACCATAATCTAATTGTACCTAAATAGCCATCAAGCAATGAAAACCTCTCAGAGCCGGCAACAACTTGTAAAATATGTTCCATGGAAGGAAGTGGATAATGATCCTTGAGAGATGCTCTATTCAAATCTTTGAAGTCAACACACAACCTGATTTCCCCACTCTTCTTTCTAACTAGAACCAAGTTGGCCACCCAACTAGAATTCTTGATAGGGAATATGATTCTTGATTCTATCAACTTATTCAATTCTTTTCTCATGAGAGGCTCCATGTGTGGATTAACTGGTCTTTGTTTTTGCCTGATGGGCTTAGTACTTGGATCCAATTCAATGGTATGTTGAGCTAACTTGGGATTGAAACCCTTCAAATCTTCATAGCTCCAAGAAAACACATCAGGAAATTCTTGACAAAGCTATATGAACTCATACTTTTCTTGCTCGGTTGTCATCTTACCAACTTGGAGTGATTTGCCTTCTTCCACCAAGATGGACACTGAATCTTCTCCCTTGACTTGGATGTTTGTTTTCTCCTTCCTAAACTGATCATAAGGATTGAAGATGGACTCCAAAGTAATAATTCCCTTTGGTAGTTTGTTGGTTCTCATTTGTACCACTTGGTCACCATACTATTGCTCCATCTTTTCTTGATGTTTAGCTAATAACTCAGCCCCTTCTTGCAAGAAATGGATGATTTGCTGATCATTTTCAAACACTTGCCAACTTACATTGTTGTCAGCAGCCTTTGAGGGCCTTCTGATCACATGGATGCTTGGCTATACCTTGTCTTTTTGAATGCTTTCAACAATGTCAAAGGCTGCGCCAACTGCTACAAGCCTGTCAACAGCTTGGTTCTCTTTTCTAGGAATGGATTTTATGCCAAAGCCCTCAAAATCTTCAATGAGGTCCCACACCCTGTTCTTGTAGCATTTGAGTAGATCATTCTTGATAGCATGCTGCCCCTTAACTTGGTTGACAATCAATTCACTGTCACCAAAGACTTGCAAGTTCTTTATTCCTCTCTTAATTGACCAATGCAATCCTTGTATCAAGGCTTCATATTCAGCAGTGTTATTAGAGCATGCAAACTGAAATCTAAAAGCTGAATAATACTTAACTCCTTGAGGTGAAACAAGCATAGCTCCCCCTCCTGCACCTTGTCTGATCCTTGATCCATCAAAAACAACAACCGCCATACCTCATTTTCATCGTTGTGGTTTGGCTTGGAGATGCTAGGAATAGGCTGATTTTATTCATGCATGCAATAGACTCCTAGCTTATATTCTTCTATTTCTTGATAAGGATCAAAAGCATGCACTTTTCTTGCCCTTTCATCAAGAGTCGATCCGGATGCTTCCAACCTTGGTGTTAGCTTCATCATTGCTTGGATAATCCTCTTGATCAAATCTTGAACAAATGGTATTGATTTGGCTTGAGTGTGAGGCTCAATGTGAAAGTTTGCAATAGGCTCATATCTCGATTATGGCTTTAGTTCCATATCTTGTTACGAAAAACATGTGTGTCCAATTAGTAGATAAGTACCCTCGATCTTGGCATGAAATCCCTTGACGGACATATGGTAAAGATTGGTGGAAGGTCTATTACGAGACATCTTGCAAAACAATGACGTTGGGGATGCATGCGAGTAAGACTCAAGTTTTTAATCACTCCAATTGTAATTCTTTTTATCCCATCCAATTTCACTACTCCTTTGGATATGACTTCATATTTAAGCTCTAACTGATCAGCTATTTGCTTGGGCATTACTGAACTACTTGCCCCGGAATCAATCATGCAATTGTGTACTAATTGGTTTCCAATGATCAATGAAACATAGAATGGAGGGGGTTTCAACATTTTACCTTGTTGTCCTCCATGATTCCTCTCAGGCTGGGTAGCATTTGTGAGCACCTTCTCTTACATTTGGACTTGCTGATTTGAAGTTGACCAGTCCTTCATGGCAGCTTGTAGAAAATCTCTTTGGCCTAGGATAGATAGTGATTCCCACATTGATATGTTTACATTTTCTTCTTCATCGATCAATGATGTCCCTTGGCCTGCACATTCATTCCTTGCACATGGGTAGCAACAAGCTGCATTTGAGTTGGCCTAGGAAGCTGTTTTAGGCAGTCCTTGTGTGTGTTTGGAACTACATTTTGCTTGCCAATCATTTGTGGAGTGATAGAATATTGTGGATTACTTGGAGCCAATGCTTTGTTCTTCACCCAAATTTATCCTTTTTGACCTTGTGTTGGCTGCAAAACTTTAGGAAACTATTTGATTCATGCCACAAAAATCTTTTGCCTACCAATTTACAAGTGTGGCATCATTTGGAGCTAATTCTTCACTGGAATGTGTCTGCGTTGTTAGTTATTTCCTTGACTACCTTCACCCTCCACACCAGTTGTAGTCACCATTAACGCTTGATTTAAGGCACCGTTGAAGCACATAGACTAGTTGTGAGGTTCATTGCATGGAAAACACCAATCATACTCTTGAGCCATGTTGTTTTGCACTGGCACTAATGCCTTAGAGGTAGATATAGCATTGGGATTATAGGGCTGAAATGGTCTGTTGGCAGGAGGTCTTGCTTGATTTAAATTTGCAGCTAGATTGGGTGGTCTTTGAGGTTGGTATGGCTACCTGTTAGGCTAAGCTTGAGGCTGGAAAGAAGGTCTAAAGCTTTGGGCTTGCTGCCTTTTGAGTGTAACCAGCTCATTGCCTAGATTTTACAATTGCTTCATGACTTCTTGAAGTTCATTTGAGGCACTAGAAGATGAAGTAGAAGCTTCACTTGAATTATGATTTCTAGGAGTGGGAATAGGGGCTAAAATAGGTACTTGACTAGCATTTGGGCTCTCTAAACTTGGAAACAATGGCATTGGAGGCCTAAGAGCTAGCTTGCTAGCTTGAATCAAACAATTTTCAGCTCTAATGACAATGCTATAAGCAACAGGGATAGTTTTGCCTCTCATGGATTGAATCAACATAGAAATATCAGAATTTAAAGCTTTAAGGTAATATAGAAAAGCACCTTCTCTGCTGGCCTTACTTCCACTAGAATTCTCTCCCAAGTCATTTGAAATATGAAGTTGAAGTCAACTCTCTTGATGGTTTCGAGTTGTTCCAAAAGGACAAGTTATCTCCCTTCTCTCTCCAAACTGCTCATGGAGGGCTATACATAGCTGGTTCTAATTTTGAATAGAACCTAAGGCAAGACTCCTGAACCATTGCAAAGCTTTCCCTTTGAATGAAGATGCCAGTAGTTTGACAACAACTTGCATCTCATTAATCTCATGGATTGCACAAATATTAGCAATATCCTTAACATGATCACCAGGAGTGGTCTGATTCTCTCCAGTAAAGTATGGAATGTTCTTCAATGTTGCAACTGGGATTGGATTTTGTGCATTGAGAGAAAGTGGGCTGCTGCCAGTGAAATTGACATAGGGGTTGTTTTGTGCCATTTTGATTGGCCTTAGAACTTGTTGTCAAAATTTCACCCCCCCTGGGTAATTTTGATAACATGCATCAGAATATTCAAGTCCCAGGAAAATTGATTGATTCGGGGCCAAAAATCATGTTGCTAGAGTCCCCTCAAATATTTTCTAAGTTCCCTGTCTGAGAGGAAAAGAGCAAGCTCTGAGAAAATGTGAAAAAAGGTTACAGAAGGCAAGTAGGTTGATCCAGGAAAAAATCATAAAAATGACTAAGTCCTAGTCCTAGGGGCAGTCGGGACATTTGGGACAAAAGGCTGAAAGCAGCGGCTCGGCCGGCAGTAAGCACAAACAGCCCACAAAGCAACGGGGACATCTGGGACAAAATTACGTGGCGGGCGCGAAATGCCGGTTCAGCCGAGAAAAATTGGCTAGCTTCTTTGAGAGAGGGACGCAAATGGGACAATCGGGCCAAAAGGAGCGAGCCAGCCGAATCGGGCGAAAAAGGGCTAGACAGTCCAAAATCAAATGGGACAATCGGGCCAAAAAGGCGCGAACCGGCCGAACCGGCCGAAAAGAGTCAAGTCGTCCAAGCAAAGTGGGACAAGCGGGCCAAAAATGCCCGAACCCAGGTGAATCGGCGAAATGAGTCAGAGGGTCAAAATCAAATGGGACATCTGGGACAAATGGACGAAATGCCCCCGAATCGGCGAAGAATGAGCACAAAGCGGCCAAAATCAAATGGGACATCCGAGACAAATGGAGGTGAAGTACACGAAGGAGGCAAAGGGCCGAGGACCAATCGAAAGCGCCACGTGTCCTCACAGGAGAAAAAGTCAAAAGGTCAAAGGGGCGAGTTATCGAGCGCCAACAAACTAATGAAATGGCGCCATGTGTCCCAGTAGGGGCCCACAAGGAAAATTCAAAAGACAACCCGCCAAAAGGTAGAGGAGAGAGAATTGCGCGACCAATTAGAGCCTGCCACGTGTCGTCTAGGTGGCGAAGCGCGGGAAAATATTTCGAAATCTGTCTTAGCATGGCTTGAGATCGCCATATATTTTGATCCAGAGCTCGGATTTCCACGTTCTTTATATCAACGGAAAGTTGTTGAGATGCTCTACATGATTCGAATCAACCTCGAGTTTTGGTGTAGTCTGAAGAGAGAAAATCAAGAAACGGCTCTGACGTGTGGTAATGGCCAGAAGCGACCTTTCAACAACCCGTTTTAATGCTAATGGGTCGCATTCTTCTTCTGCACGGCCAGAAGTGACATTTTAGCGGCCAAATTAATACAAATGGGTCGCATTCTCCTCCAAAATCACTCAAAGTGATAGGGTATGGGTTGGTAAGATCCTCCATGCTGATTTAATGCATCTGCAGTCAATGAGGAATGGGCTTGCACGTTTTCCCACGTTTTCTGTCCCCTGGGCTCGACCCATGCAATGTAAAAGCCAGATTTGGCTCATTTAAAAAAAAAAAAGAAGTTGTTCATTCTTTCTGCTCTGCCCTCCCTTCTTTTCTTCTCTAGGGTTGAAAATGGAGTTGGAACCTCCTCCCTTGCTCTGTAATGGCGTTTTTGCCTTTTACTAATGGAATGATGTTCTGTGCAAACTTCTGGAGCAACAAAACGTGTTTTGTGATGCATCTGTCCATCCTTCCTCGTTTTTGCTTGTCCTCTTCTTGCCTCTCTTCATTGCAGTGTATCGTGCATGTTTGAATGTTCATTGCGAGGTTTGGAGTTTGTGTTCATGGAGTTTTGGGACATTTTACGTGTGAAATCTATCCTTGGGCTGTGATGCATCCATCCATCCTTCCCATTGCTCACCTCTCTTTGTCCCATGGCGCTTTTGATAGATGTCCAACATTCTCCTTCTACGGTGTATCATCGTTTTAGTGTAGGCTTTTGCTGTTTTTTCCTTTCTCTCTCTCTCTGTCTCCTTGGCATGGTTAGATTAGGATTAGATTAGCTTGCCCATGACTGGAATAGCTTGTGGCGGAGTAGTTTAGGAGCAGAAACCACCTTCTCTGGGAGATTCCTCTCTCGGTTTTACAAGTCCCACGCTTGAGAGAGGTTTCCATGTTGTGAAATCACACTTTGGATGCCCGAACATCAACCTAGAAGCTTCGATGTGTGTCCAGGGGGTGCTTTGTGATTTTGCACTACTGTTTTCCCCTTATTGATTAAATAAAAGGCCTACCAGGTGGAGGAGTTGATAGAGTTCATTTGGTGGAGATGGAGACCTTTGAATTCTCCTCCCTCTTTGCCTTCTTCTTGGAGATAACTATAGATACTCAAACAACACCTCTTCTTCTCCAACTCTTGACCTTGTGTTGATTCTTCTCATGAGTTTTCAGGTCTGCACTGCTAAAACCAGTTGATTCTTCTTCCTTGGAGTCGCCAGATGTGTAATTTAGGGCTCTTTTAAGCAAGAAACTTGCAACAAATGCACATAAATTTTGTTGCAATGAATATGAAGACCTCTAAGGTCCCATCGGGTGTGCCAAAACTGTTGTTGCAAATCAACAACACCCCTAGATGTTGATCAGATTTCTAGTTTGATCTTTTGGACATCCAGTGTGATTTCACAACATTGAATCCTCTCCCCAAGTGTGGGACTTGAAAAATGGGAGAGGAATCTCTAGATTAGAGGCTGTTCCTCAACTCCCCTGATCAGATATATCACTTACAAGTTGCAAAGGTTTAAATTCCTAATTCCTAATGAAATATGTAATGAAATATTAGGAAACAATGGTAAATATATGAAAAGGATTGAGGGATTTTAATCACAGAGCATACATTATCATTGCAGATCTAATACAATGCATAACAAACACCAAGAGGCAAAAAAGGGTGATTTATTGCATGGAAAGGTAAAAATTTCCACAAATTCCACCAAAAGGGAAGAAAAAGGGAAGTTACAGAGCTGAAAAGTGTCTCCCTTTTGGAAAAATGAGCCCATTCTGGGTTTTACAAAGTAAGTAAGTGACCCCGGAGACAAAAATGTGAGAAAACATGGGATAGCTTCAACCACTAACCAAAAATGCAATAAAATAGCATGGGCATCCTTACAAGTCCATCCCCTGACATTTTTCACCATGCTGGGAGAGAATGTGAGCCATTCTTCATTAAAAATGGTGGTTGAAACGTCATTTCTATTCATGACCACGTGCCAGAGGTGTTTTTCAATTTTCTCTCTCAAACTCCAAAAAATACAAAAATGACCTTGGAATCTTGTAGATAATTTCACCATCTTTCCATTGATATAAAGAACGTGAAAAACTGAGCTTTGGATCGAAAGATATGGCCATTTGAAAATTTAGGGCAAAACAGGGCCAAAACGGATTGGCGGGCGAAAAATTTAAAATTTTCCACTTTTTGCATTTGGGAAAATTTCCCAAAAAATCCCTGCGCTCTACCATTCTGGGTGCCACGTGGCACGATCCTATTGGGTGCGCTATTTTCTTTCCTTTTCCCTGCAGGGCTGTCCCAGTATTTTTGAGGCCATGGACACGTGGCAAGATGTGATTGGTTCACACTCGAGGGCGACCTTTCGCTTTGAAATTTCCTTTGTTTTCTTTGGAAAAATTTCCCAAATTTCCCCTCGCACTCCACTGGTCCACATGCCCATGGACACATGGCGGGCCCTAATCCCAGTCGGTGGGGCCACGGGCCAATAATTTCCCTTTTCCTTTTTCCCAAACACTTCGCCAAAATTTTAGGTTTCCCCCCATGGTCCACGAGTCTTGAGACACATGGAATGAGGCCATTGGATGTGGGCCCTGCGAGTAAAATTTGGCTTTGTTCCTTGCCAAAAATTTCTTCAAAGTTCTAAATTTATCTCCGCCCTCCGCCACTTCTTAGCCTAAGGACACGTGGCAAAACGTGATTGGATGCGGGCCTTTCCTCCTAAATTTTCCATGGCGCCAACACTTAGTTAAATTTTTCAATTTTCTCCCCTTTGGACACGTGGTGCAATCCAATTGGATGGCGGACCTGCGGGGCGAAATATTCCTTTGAAAACTTTTCCAAACACTTGGTAAAATTCCAAGTTTTCCTCCGACCCCCGCCACTTCCTTTGACACGTGGCACCATATTATCAAGCATGGGCCTTCTAGGAAAAAAATTCCCACAAAATCTCACATCGAGCCATAACTTCAAAAATACATAGAGTTAGGAGGAAAATTTACCTTTACGGAAAGGCGAGAAAAGATCTATCCAATGGTGCTATTTCTAGAAAGTCTTGAGTGCCTAAAAAGCAAAAAAATATGACTAAGGCACAAGAGAGGGGAGAATGAAGGGAGTTAGCCACAAAATGAGCAAGGGATCATTTTGGATAATGATACCTTCCCCGAAATAATGTGACCCAATTAATGCACCTCTATCTAAAAGAATGCACACTTCTCCAAGTTCCCGTAAAGCTCTGCTCACGAAGACATTGAAGAACCAGCGAAGGTGTCCTCATGATCCTCACGCGCATGTGAGTAAATTAAAATGTCATCAAGGAAGATGAGCACGAAATAATCTAAGAAATTCCTAAATACCCCATTCATTAAACTCATAAACACTCTGGGGCATTATTCAAACCAAAAGGCACCACTGTGAACTCATAGTGCCCATATCTCATACGAAAAGTGGTCTTATGAATGTCTCGCCTCCAAAATCCTCAACTGATGGTACCGTGACTTAAGATCAATCTTAGATAAAACCATGGCTCCTTTCATCTGATCAAACAAATCATCAATATGTGGAAGGGGATAATGATTGTTGATCGTTACCTTATTCAAATTTGGCGAAGAGTCAATACACAACCACAAGGATCCATCCTTCTTCTTCACAAAGATCACTAGTGCACCCCAAGGGGATACACTAGGATGGATAAGGCCTTTCTCTAAAAGGCCCTCAAGCTGTAACTTGAGCTCACAGAGCTCTAGGGTGGTCATCCAATAAGGTGCTCGTGAGATAGGCTCTGCTCCAGGAACTAGATCTATATGAAAATCAATCTCACATGGGGGTGGTAACCACTGATAGCTCCCTTGGAAAGAAATCTGAAAACTCTCTCAAAATGGGATGATCATCTAGCAATGGTCCACTAGATCCATCCTCTGATATGTCACTAACTATAATAGCATACATCTGACAACCCCATCACACACACCACTTAAGCTACATAATGGAGATGGTGTGAATAGAAATGGGTCTCCTGACCCCTGAAATCACCGACTCCACTCCCAAATCATCTACACAAGATATAGTCTTGTGGTAATAATCCATCCTGGCCCTGTGTGTAGATAACCAATCTATACCCAAAATGACTCCATACGAGCCCAAAGGAAGAATACGGTGATCTGAGGTAGTGGTGAAAGGTCCCAAAACTACTACACAATCCTTAACTAAGGAGTCTACAAAGATCTTAGCTCAGAAGCCATCTCAACATCCCAACTATGACCTTGCCTAATTGTAACCCACCCGCATCGCTCTACTAAAGATGGTGTAATGAAAGAATTAGAAGAACTAGAATCAAACAATACAAAGGTAGGAATACCACCAATGCTACATGTGGTCTCAATGACTGTACTCTGATGCTCTACCTAGTGGTTCTCAACCACTACATAAATCTTGTGGTTGTGCCCCATGTCACCAACATTCAGCTTAGAAATCTATGTCTTACCCTTGTTGTTAGGGTTTTGTGGGAAATCTCTCCAAAAGTGTCTAGTAACACCACAACCAAAACATCCTTCGATTCTCCCCGATGAGTAGCACCTCTAACAGTGCTTTATGGAAGTCTATGGCATGGATCCTGATGATCCGGCTGTGGTCTACTAAGGTCTCTCTTGGTGAGCTCCCGCCGACCGAGCTCTCTATGTCCACCTTTGTGTCTGATGGGACCCATAGGAGGAGGCCCCATACTTTGACCTCTCTGTGCATCATCTCTCTATGGAGGTCTATGAGGTGGGAGGGACTGCTTCATTGCTTACTGCTACTTGGGTCTAAATGATGACTATGTTTAACCCTCTCCACCATGAGGTAGGGTACTCGACCCCCTTGATTTATTGTCCTGCATCATGTGTATGTGGCCCCTAAATCGGTCTCTAGCCATTGGGTATTTCCCTGAGTCTCCTCTGCTATATAGGCCTTCTTGACGGCCTCAACTAATGTCTGTGGACAATGGATCTGCACTACACCTCCAATGTCTATATTTAGGCCCTAGATGAACCTATGGATCCACACCTGCTCATCCTACGTGTACTTAACATGCGAAGTAGATCCAAAACCTACTCTCATACTGCTCTACTCTGCATCAAAAAGATGTCATGGAGGTTGTGGAACTCATTGATCTGTCTTTGTTGTATGAACCTCCATGACAAATATATACTCCTTAATCTCTCCTCAAATAGCTCCCAGGTCACTATCTCAGAATCAACATGGATCTTATGCTCCTCTTTCCTCCACCATACTCCTACTCCATCCCTCAGTAGATGGATCACAACACGAGATTTCATGTTGCTAGGACAAGGAAAAAGCTTAAAGCAACTCCTGAAGATCACTATCCAGGCCTCTACCCAGAATCCACCTATGTCACTAGAATAATGTGAGGTTCAAAGCTTCAGGATCTCCTTGATGTGATCTATAGCTATAGTCTAACGGCCTCAAGGTCTCTCTGCATGCTCATCCCTAAGCCTAGGGATACGAGACCTCTCTCTATGCTTTGAAACTTGGTCTCCATGTCCCCTCTATGGTGACTCTACCACAAGCTAAATCTTCATGGTAGTTCTCTCCCCCATGCTCCTCGCTAGGCCAAGGAGATTCTTGAGCATCAACAGATGGCTCCCTACTATGTCTGGCTACATGCCCTACGTGTAGAGTGGCATTAACATCCTAAAGAGTTTGCAATATCTGGGGTAGGATGGATGCTACACCCGATCTAGTGGTGGTGGTGGTGGTAAGTCTAGGTCTATGTGAGGATCCCCTCATCCCACCTGTGCCTCCCGCATAAACAAATGTGAGAGTTAGTTCACCTTTTTCTAAGTTTTATTCAATTCCCATGATTACTAAAGCATACAATTTCTAAACTAAGTTATTTTTATAGATTAAAAGTGTGCTAGGTTTATGTTTCATGTCCCAAGCTTTCTAGTGTGGCCAATGGTCCAAGATTTTGAACCACTTTGCTCTTATACCAAGTGTGATGCCCAAATTGAACAACCCACTTAAGACCCAAGAAACAACCTAGGATTAGTCAAGAAAAATTATGGAATAATTTTTTTATTAGAAGTGTCAACATTCAGGTTATGAGCCAACAACTATCACTAACAAGTTCCGAACAAGTTTTATTTTCTAGTACATAATTTTCTTTTATTAACAATTATCGAGGTCACAAAGTCCAAATTTTAGGGTTAGAAGTTTCAGGTAAGTTTCGGGGATAATTTATCCCCATACCCACTTTCTAACAGAGGCTTATTGTTTCAACTTGATTTTTCTTACAATTAACATATTAAAAATTTCCCTAATTCATTACCATTGGATAGGAAATTTCCTCACCTTTCGATGATCTGAGAAGTCCTCCTAACTCCTTGTAAAACTCCAGTTATGGGTCGGCGGACCCTGGGGTGAAAATTTTCCCCCAAGGGTGGGCCTACGGGCCCCAGGATGAAAATTTTCCAAAGGGGACAGGTCGGTGAGTCACGGAGATACTTTGCTAATTTTTCCCTTATGTGGGAGAAAGATCCAAATTACGTCGCACACCCATGGGTCCGCAATGACATGTGGTGCCCAACAACCACAAATGGGGAGAAAGGGAGAGGGAAGGGTGGGGTGGCGAAGTTTTGAGGAATTTTCACCGAGGGGGAAACGGGTAAGTTTGACATGTAGGCCCACGTGTCTATGGAAGGGATCTCACCGAGGCAAGGGTGGGAGTGCAAGGCCACAAAAATTTAAGGAAAATTTTCCAAAACCAAAACTTCAAAAACGATAAATTTTACGAGGGTTCTCCCTTCCGTTGTCACCCCCATAGTGCCACATGGCGCTACGATTGGTGTGGGGTCAATGGGGTGGCGGGGAAGTTTCAAAAAAATTCACTAAAATTTTTCAAAATTTTTCTAAGGTTTTATAAAGGGAAAATTTTAGGCCGTGGGCCCGCTAATTTTTTTTTTTCCCAAATTTTCCCGCCAAGGAAGGGAAAATTCAAAGGGCCATAACTTTTGCTAGAAAGCTCAATTTTTGCAAACAAGAACTTTCTGGAAAGATTTCAACACCCTATTTGCATAGGAATCATAGATTTTAGATTTAGATAAATTTTATGGGGTCATTTTCACAAAAACATTCTGCAGGCCTTTAAAAATCCAACTGGTAAATTTTAACTTACAAAAATTATTCAATTTGGTCTCCTCCTTCACTCAACATGCCAAACAGATATGGAGGATTATTCTGAGAAGGATTTAGGATGTTTTAGAAAGGTAAATTTTCTCAATTGATTTCCAATTGAATTTTTCCAAGATTTGACAAGCAAAACAAAGACTCGAAAATGACTATGAATAGTTTGGGCCCGATTTGCAATGTTTTAAAAGATTTCCTTATGTGTTTTCTTCAAATTGAGTTCCTTGATATTATAGCATGCTATATTTTAATGTTCCAAAGTTGATTATTATGTGCGAGGCTTGAATCAGCATTTTAAATAAATTATTTACCAAGTATTAATAATTTACAACAGAGATCAATTTCTAGTGGGTCTATTTAACAATTTCATCTTTCATAAATGGGATTTTCATTTCTATTCTAGTCTAATTCATTAATTTTTTTAATCAAACCATTCAAGATCAAAATGCAATCTGAATTTGATTTTATACATATCAAAAAGATACAAATCTTGTATTATTCCCACATACATTTCTCCCTTTTTCCACTTTCCAAAATAGGGATTCCAATCACAATTTGATGTTCCAATTCAAAACAAAAATGCATATGAAGAAAGGTATTGCAATCCTTTATTGATTTTAAAATAAACACATCTTTACATTTTTCCATTCCTTGAATGCAATTAATAGATTTCAATATCTTTCTTTCAATTGAACATAACAGAATCTATGAATTTGTCACATTTCACCATTTACACTTTCATAACCAATTACAAACATCTTCTCTTCACAAAATACAATACAATTTCATCCACTTCAAAGTGGGAAAGGTTAAACAATATTTTTTTCACAAGGTGTTGTCAAAACTGTATTTTCTTTGCTTGAACAACAACATGCAAAGTTTCTCTTTTCTTCCAATTTAATCACAACAAAAGTGGGGCAAAGGCAACACTCTCCACCCAACCAAGACACCCAATGAAAGGAGATGCCTTCCTTCTTCATTGACCCCCAAGCCCCAACCACAATGCAATAGGAAATGTGATTCAACCCATGGCAACAACATGCTTCCACAACACACAACATTCTTTCAACATACACATTTCAATTTAAAACACAATTTAACACAAGACAACAGTCCACAACTGCATTGAAAACATTAAAAATAGAACTCATGCTTTATCATGCAAGCCAAAGGAGCAAGGACTATGGGGGAAGTTGCTTATGCCTCCCAATGGGAATTAGGCATCCACCTGTAACAATTCACCAATAAAATTCACCACACATATCCTTATGCCCTCACAATCCCTCCTTATTCCCCCACAGATTTCCTTATGCCCCCACAAAGTAAGAAATGTAAGATATTTATTTTCCATGGTGGATCCCAAACCAAAATCCTTCCACAAAATTTGATGCCACTTGCATTCCCTTATGCCCCCACATGGATTCCCCATAGACTTCTCCTACACCATTCCTATGGAAGTTTACCCAAACAACCAACAAATGCACAAAACATACACCATTCACACAAACACAACAATAAGTAACAACATAAAAGAAGAGATAAGCTCCTACCTCTCTATGGTATCTTTTGTTCCAACACAACAAGCTTCTTATGCCAAAAACACAATCCCAAAATCAAAAACCAATAAGCATACTAGTTTCTCCAAACTCCTTCCAAAAGAAAGAGATCCAAACAGGAAAATTTTCCCCAACGAAGCATGAAAAATGTTTCAACAACCCAAAACAAGGCAAAGAGTTTGAATTTTATAGAAGAGGGAAAGGAAGAGGATGAGATGAATCCATGTAGGATGCCACTTCACACATCCTCAATTCCAACACAAAAGTCCAAATTTCATTCTCCAAAGCACAATAAAGAGGTGGATGAAAATATGACAATTTACTTGCACACTCCAAAAATCCCACACTCCAAAGGAATGAATTAAATAAAATGTAAGAAGAGTGAAATAAAAACATTCAACATGATTAATAAAAATGAATTAAAAAGGGCTAAAAAATCCTTCCAACCATAGCTATGGTTAGTAAATAAACTTAACATGCATGGTATAAGTTTCACTTGTCCCAAAACCCTCCAAAAATAGCCTCCAAGGAAAAATTCAAGTTTCCAAGAGGGTGGAGTGTTTCACACTCCAAAATCTGACTTACACAACTCTTACACATACTTACACATCCCTTACATATTTAATACAAAAGCCAACAACTCTTATAATTACTTTCTCATATCCCAATTTGATTTATTTAACTTTTAACCATATGTTTTCTCACATTAATCTACCACAATTTAATTAATTGAAAGAAAGGGACACATTACTAATAAAACACATACAAACAAATAATAAAAATGAACCACATGAACAGATACACAAAACCCAAGGTCACATTTAAAGGTGATCCCCCTGGGAATTCCTAACAACAATACAACGCACACACACAAAACATGTTGTCATGGTGACCTTGTTGAATTCATCTAGAATTCCATTGTGGTTGGTCTCCAATCCCCCAATGTTTATTGTGATATTTTAACCTATAAACACAAATAGCTTCTTTGGACTCATGGCCATATTAGAACATCCAAAATAATATAAATATAATCACAAAATCATCTATACATATAAATCACAACAACACCAAGGCAATCAACAATATCAGTTACAATTTATATCAACAACTATATCATCATCATATAATGCCCATTTTCTAAGTCTACTCACAATATATAAAAATCACATGTCCGAACAACATTCATAATATATCCATGTCAAAATAGTAAATCATCATCCACATATGCAAAGATTTCTAATAATCATCATGCATCATAACCAAATCTAGATCACAATAATCCATGACCAAATATCTAACATCATACTAAATCAAAACCATAGTAATGTCCATAATGAAATCAACAGTATCAAAATCAATATCAAAAGGCGTCAAAGGGAAGTGGGCACTACACGATATACTAGCCTAAAACCTTTATGGTTAAGGATTGTAAATCCTATAGTGTACCACAGGAAGGTAATCAATTGACATATGTTATGTTATCCCATTTAACATTAAAGGGAGTGTTGGAACATAATGATTAAGTGGTTTGGACAACCCTTAATGTATATGGGTCCATCACTAATATATAGGTTAATATTTAATAATATGAAATATGAAATATTTATATTTCTATTATTAAATATGCTAACCTAGGTATATACTTTAGGTTAAATATTTAATATCATGAAATGATTATATTTCTAATATTAAATATTATAAACCTAGGTGTATGTGTCAACCATTTTAGGTTGAAAAGGTGGGTCGGGAGACATACCTGATCACCTTATATAAAAAAGGAATTTAGGTCCTCATTTGATATATTCGGAAATATATCAAAGGTGTGCAAATCAAGTGATTTGGTTTTACCGTTGGTAAATAGGGGTTCAAAGGAGGAGGTGATCTTACTAGATGTAAAATAAGTTCCCTTAAGTAAAAGGTTATTTTCAAAGTGGTTTTACCCTATTGGGATTTTCCACTATAAATACTAAATCACCCTGTGTTATTTATTTCCTATAATTATTTATTTATTTACTTATGTTATGATGTAATCTTTATTTAAATATTTAATTTGATTAAATCCGTATTTATTAGAATCCTCAAATTCTGACAGGACCTTGCATCTTGAGACAAACCTCCAGAGAAGGTTGGTTCCTCTACCTATCTAACATAATGCTAACACTACCTCTAAGCTAACCTACACTAACACATCCAAGTGACCAGGAGAGAGATATATATACCTAAAATAAAATGGGTAAGTGATAGTAGTAAATGAGAGGGTCAATCACTATCCATAATGGGAAGAAAGAGAAGAAAATGTAGGAGTGAAGGTAAAACATATGTTCCATAGACCAAAACCACACAAACTAACCCCTCCTCCACATTTAAGAAATAAAAAAGGTAAAAATTCAAGTAGAAAATGTACACAACATACTAGAGAAAGAATGGGATGTAAGAATGCAATGAAACACAAGTATAGGGAAGAAAAGAGCCAAAACCATGAGATTGTATTTCTCAAAGGATGCATATGCCATTGCATTCATGGTTGAAGGAACTAAAAGTGTCACTTTGAGTCCAAATATGAGGTATGAAACTCATGGGAAGTTGGCCACCATTTTGGCATGGTATCACTACAACAAAGAGGATCCATTTTCAATGAGTTTTATTTCCATATATATAGAGAGAGTAAGAATAAGAGAGAATGAGAGAGAGGAGCCAATAGAAGAGAGATTCAACCACCAAGGAGCAATCATCATCAATTTCAAATGTGAAGAATAGGAACCTAACATGGCTCTAATTGCACACCATCAGATTTTCAAGTCGAGGAGGAAAACACCCATACTTCATTAAATTCAAGTTGGTGGAGTGGTTGATTATCTAATTTCAAATTAGGTGTAGCTCTTCTATACAATCCTGAGACTTCGGATGATTTTCATGGTTTCCTGTGGATTTTACACCCTCTTAATGATATGCAGAGTCACTTCGATCCTCGTAATGTATTAAATCAGCCATGTTCTTACCCACCTTAACCATGTGGTTTCCTATGTTTCGTGACATTTTGAATTTCCCATGACTATCCCCTTGTCATGCAAATTTTAAAACTCTCATGCTTTACTTTTTAACAATATAGATATGTGATGAAGTTCTTCTTCATTTTTTTGCAAAATGTTTACTCGTGACCATGTTTTTTTATTCTGTAGACTTTGAAATCCATGTAATAATGTCAATGGGAAACCATTGGAGCACTAGGATAGTGTTTAGAGGCTTCCAACCTTAGTCACTTTCCAAACTCTATCTCCCTTTACGCATTGTTTTTCCCTAGCAAACTATAACCTTATTTCTACTGAAATTACAAAATCCACAGAGTTATATACCTTCTAATTCCACGTAACATTGTGTGTTTCATGATATGAATCACTAATATTTCTCACTCCTTCACTTCATGGTTTTTTTCCTTAGCTAATTTTCTATATTTTTACGAGCGTATACCATGCAGTTTTCTAAATTTCATCAACCTATGAGAGAATAAATCGATGAAGAAAAATATTGACTTCCGATAATCATCCTCAATGCTGATCTTGATTTCCTTTGTTCCACAGGTTAGGAGAATGTGTGGAACACTACATTCATGAACTCCGCAAGAGGATAAATTTGTAGTTTGTAACTTTCCTAAGTAAAAATGTCTAATTCATAACTTAGATGAGTTTTTCAAAATTTCATGGGGGTGAAATTTCAGACAACATTACCTCTAAAAGTAGAGAAAAACTTATGGCTAAGTACTATAGACCTAATAGTGTATAAATTGGAAAATAATATTATATATCTAAAGAAACGAGCATCCAAGAATACAATGAAAAATACATGTAGGGATGTCCTAAGAAGGAATTTTTGCAATTGAATTCATTTTTGAGCCCCTCAACGAGACTATCTATTGAATATCATCCTACTGCTAATGTGTTTTTCAATACCTATTGTGAGATACAAGAAGAAAATGAAGAATAAATTGTTGAACCAGATCGAACAATGAAATGAAGATTCTCTTAATGTAGAGGTTGAGGAACTAGAATAAGACTTAAGTATTGTTTAAATTTAATATGAATATTCATAAGACGATTATGTTGAGACCATTGAAGATATGAATATTCACTCTTGTGATGTTTTCACCAAATCTCAAATGAAGAAGAAAGAAGTAAAAAAACCAAATACAAAGGAGAAAGATAAATATTCTCCAAATATAATTCTAAAAAATACCATCAATTAATAGAGTATTACCTCTTCTTTTTCTTACAAAGCAAGCCAAAAATTAAGTACTTCATCCTCATCTTATAGTGCTAACGTTCCTAAAAATAAACCTAGTAATCTTTTCAACTCATGTAAATATATAGTCACTATTATTACATTATTTGATAATATACCATGTTTAAAAGTTCAAAATTGATATTTTTGAAGAAAATTATATGTAAAACCATCCATACCAATTTGAAAATTTGAATAATTTAATCAAAGGTAATATTCTAAATCCTAGTCAAGATTCCTCCTCTTCTAAATGAATCTTTCCTAGGCCTACAACCATCACACCTCAAAACCTCTTGGATTCTTCCAAATATAATTATATCTAATAAGATATTTTTAATCTTTGACTTCTTTTTAGAGGCTATATGATTAAAAAGTCAATAATTGAATATAAAGCGTATAACCATGTAGTTTTCTAAATTTCCATCAACTTGTGAGAGAATAACTTGATGCAAAAATATTGACTTCCCGATAATCATCCTCGGTGCCGATCTTGATTTCCTTTATTCCGTAGGTTAGGAGAACATGTGGAACACCACATTCATGCACTCCGCAAGAGGATAACTTTGTAGTTTGTAACTTTCCTAAGTAAAAAGTGTCTAATTCATAACTTAGATGAGTGGTTCAAAATTTCATGGGGGTGAAATTTTAGACAACATAACCTTCTAAAAGTAGAGAAAAACTTATGGATAAGGTACTATAGACCTAATAGTGTATAAATTGGAAAATAATATTATATCTTTAAAAAAATGAGCATCCAAGAATATAATGAAAAATACATGTAGGGATGTCCTGAGAAGGAATTTTTGCAATCAAATTCATTTTTAAGCCCCTCAACAAGACTATCTATTGAATATCCTCCTACTAATAATGTGTTTTTCAATACTTCTTGTGAGATATAGGAAGAAAATGAAGAATAAATTGTTGAACAGAATCAACAATGAAATGAAGATTATCTTAATGTAGAGGTTGAGGAACTAGAATAAGACTTAAGGATTGTTTGAATTGAATATGAATATTCATAAGAAGATTATGTTGAGACCATTGAAGATATGAATATTCACTCTTGTGATGTTTTCACCAAATCTTAAATGAATAAGAAATAAGTAACAAAACCCAATACAAAGGAGAAAGATAAATATTCTCCAAATGTAACTCTAACAAATACCACCATTAATAGAGTATTTCCTCTTTTTTTTCTTACAAAGCAAGCCAAAAATTAAATACTTCATCCTCATCTTATAGAGCTAAGGTTTCTAAAAATAAACCTAGTATTGTTTCAACTCTGTAAATACATAAGTCACTATTATTACATTATTTGATAATATACCATGTTTAAAAGTTCAAAATTGATATTTTTGAAGAAAATTATATGCAAAACCATCCGACCAATTTGAAAATTTGAATAATTTAATCAAAGGTAATATTCTAAATCCTAGTCAAGATTCCTCCTCTTCTAAATGAATCTTTCCTAGGCCTACAACCATCACACCTCAAAACCTCTTGGATTCTTCCAAATGTAATTTTATCTAATTAGATATTTTTATCGTTGAATTATCTTTGGAGGATATACAATTAAAAACAACATAATTGAATATAAAGACTCTAATAATGTCATTCTTGGTTAATTTTATAAATATCTTGGTCTTACCCTTCTCAATCAGTTTGCCACTACTATTCCATGGAAACAAAATTAGTCCCTCTAGTTAGTCACATTAAATATTCCCAAGTTTGATTTTCTTCTTTACCTAACAAAAGAGTTAAGGATACCATTTTTTTGGATAACATCCCAACTACCTATGGGATGTTACTATGTATAATTTGATGTAGATATATTGGAATGTAAATTTATATGGACTAGTCTCATGCTATGATCCAACTAAAAGGTGTTAAAAATAATCTCATACTTTAGGTGAAAGATAAATATATAGTTTTAAAATATGATGATTCAAGGGTCGGTATCCTTTATCAAGGCGTTGTTAATAAAAATTGATATTATTTTAAAATATAACACTGACCTTCCTACCCTTATCAAAGGAAATTCTAATAATATTTATATGTTAGAATTAAATTGAATGTTTTCCTCTTCTAGTTATGGAGTTAGAATAGTATCGATACCCTTGCAAGAATATATGTACCTTTTACCTTACAAATTACAATTTATAAAAACAACTAGTATAAGTGATTTTGAAATGTTTTCTACTTAGACTCAAGGTTATTGAATACATGGGGATAAATAATATGACAATGTAAGGATATTTTAAACTTATTTTCAAGTTAATAAAAACTATTTTTAGTTGAATAATGGTATATTGAAGCACTACAAAAACTGGGCATAAGGCTGCATTGTAAGTTTTGAGGTATTTTCTATTGATTTTGTTTTGAGTGATAAAAATGATAAGGTAGATGAATTAATTTTATCTACATACTTAATGACCCAATATCACATGTTTTTAAGAACAAATATACCATTGAAATGGTATTTTTATTATTGTACTCGATAACTCAAAAAATTGGCAAGTCTTGACTAATGATGATAATATCATTTAATTCCTTTAACAAATAGATAACTTCATAAATATCTATTTTGAATGCATAAATTATCCCTAAAATGAGTCTTATTCTTAGAAGGATGAAAAGGGAGTTAAATGTTAACCTAATGAAGATAGTATCATAATGTTGAAAGGTTACAAGATCCTTGCTTAGCCTCCTTAGAAGAAATGTTTGATACGCAAGACATATTTTTCAAAATAAGACATGGGATAAACCATGAGGATAAAATGAGTAGGAAAAAGTGAATATTGTTTACAGGTAGAAACCTACACTAGTAAAACCGGTAGTTGGTGTTTATTGAAGATTACAAAAACTTTGTATCACTTCTCAAAATATATATAGATATCATTTCTTATTCTTATGAAGACTTGAAGTCTATTAAACCAATGTAAATGTATCACACCACCCCTCTAAAAGAAGTAACTAGTCCTTTTAAGAAAACATAGAGGCACTACACCCCAAAAATTATAGACAATGTTTATGATGAATTTTCCAAGATATTGAATGCAATAATCATATTTTATATTCATTAATCTACCTAGGTAGATAACATAGTACATGTATTGAAGAAAATAAGATTAAAATAATTTTTGTTGATTTTTGAGACTTCAACCAATCATCAATTAAGAATAAATATCCTTTCCCAATCATGGATCAAAATTTTAAATTTATTACAGTTCGATATGTTATCCATGTTTGATGGTTTCTCAATATATAATTAGAATGAATTTTCCCTAAAGATCAACAAAAATAACCTTTACAAATATGGGGTACATGTGCATACTTTTTTAGATAAATGGTAAAGGATGGTTTTGGCAGGGGCTCCTACCATGTTACAAAACAAGGATATGAGATCTAGGTATAACAATGAGGTACACACAAAAAAAAAAAAACTTCTGTAACAAAACATCCTAAATGCATCTTGAATACATCTAAAACATGGCCATACAACAACCAAGAAGTAGTAATTTAGCCAAAAATGGATAAAGACAAAAGTCTTGGCTTGATTTTAAATACCTTTGTTCTTCACTTGTGTAGAAATATGGATGACATCTTTAAGAATAATTTCTCTTCTCTACTTCCTTTCTATTAATATCTCCCTTGTTTTTTCCTTTTGCATTGATATCCTTAATGATGGAGTTGAGAATACCATTTTACAGATAAAAACATCGTAAGGGTATTGTTTTTTTGTCCACACCTCCACTCTTTCCTCCACATCCTTCCAGCTTAGGGGTGACCCCGTCAACCTCACCGGCCTTGAGATATTAACACTTTCACGAGATCACCCGATGTCTTTTTGATCCATTTAATGACATATTTTTGTAGATCCAGCTTCATTTTGAACAAATTCCTTGGTATTTTTTCAACATTATTTCTAAGAGAAAGAAGGTAATGGGCAATCATATTTGCATGAGAACCCTTTTGTATATTTTTCTCAACATTATTAGATCTCTCAATGTTCTTTCCCTTATTAGTAAGGATTTTGAGAACCGTAGTGGTATGGATCTCCTTGCCCAAGATTTTGTTTCTTTTAGGGTTTCTAAAAGACAATGTATTAGACAGAGAGATGGGGTAGGGTTAAGATTCGTGAAATTGGAGTGAATGAGGAGGATAATGGCTTGGTGTATGGGGTTGATTTTCTTTCCCATTATACATATTTAATTGAATTTTCTAATGAAATAAGAATGTAGAAGGGAAAATTACAAGGCTCTTCCTATGAAAGTGATTCAGGAAAACCAGATGATAAGTATTGATGAGATGAAAGTGGCCTTGTAGAGTCATGTAATGGATGAGGATTCTAGACAACTCATCAAAGTGTTGGGTAAGGAGGAGTAAAGAAATATTCCATGTATGACCTTCAAATTCTCTTCCTCTTCCGCGAACATGGAATCTTGTTCATCCATGTTGCATTTATTTTTATAGAAATTGGTTCCATTCATGATCATTACATTGATGAAGGAAATCAACTCTTTTTATGGTCCATCTTTGACCTTTTATTGTAATAACCCCTGTCTTTCCTAATGACCACAAAGGTAGAAGAAATGTGAGGGTCATGACCCCTTATTCATTCTAGAAATGAAGAGAAGTTGTCAATACCTAAAATTATCCAAATCTCCTTATCTTCCCTCCATTTTATATTTAACATTGATCAACATGACATAGGTCTCCCCTTATAGAAACACCAAAAATATAAAAATAGAGAGACAAGTAAGAAAGATGGTTAACAAAATATGAGATAAACCTCACCATAAATAATAAAATAATCATTTTTGTAACAAGATATTTCCCATGGGAATGGTGTTAAAAAATAGTATGTAAAGTGTTCAAAATAGATATCATATCTTGGAGGTGATACATGATAGGATGGTTAAACAAATTTTGTGCTTCCATTATTTTCCAAGTTCATGATATACAAGGAATGCCATTAATCCAAATCTAGCTATGCAAATTTGAGTAATTAATCCCAATGTTAGAAACATTGTCAAAAAAATTATAAATTTTTCTAAAGGTGTAAGAGATAATAGTGTGGGTGTAGGAATTGATAATGTGTACTGAATCATTAACAAATTTAATTATGGTCCAACTTAGAGAGGATTTTTTATGAAGGAAAATAATGGCATTGAGGGAGTCCCCTTCCACTCGTAGACTCCTAAGGACAAGATGTTGGGTTAATTGAGTTCTTCATAATGGAGCCATGGCTTTAGCATAATCAAGTTTGGATTCCTAGGTTTCCGGCATGCGAAGCAATAATATCGCCATTTTTGTTCCTGATGACCCAACCCCTCCTACCTTCCTTGGATTTCCTTTAGATTCCCCATAAAAGTTCAGTTTATCCCATCCATTGGGAGGGTGTATCCATTTAGTCCCATGCCTAGGATGACTAAGGTCACAAGAAGTTTTATTTTGATTAGTCTGAATGTTCCATCTTGTAATAATTTTGTTTTCATTCTCCTTCATAGTCTCTTTGCTTGAATTTTTAGTTGTATTAAATTTATTTGTAATAAAAATGTCATTATTTTGAAAATAGTGTTGATAGAAGAATTGTGTTCCTAAAAATTCTTCTATTCCTTTCTTTCCAAATGGCCCAGAGAGTATGTGGGAAAATGATTTTCCAAAGCATTCTAAAAAAATTACATTTAGTAGGAAGGTACCATTGTGATCAGAGATCCTCCATAGATAAAGGAAGAACCCATTTTATCTCAAGTTTTTCAAATATGAGTCCTTATAGAGTATTAAAAAATCACAATGGATAAATAAATACTTAACATTCTCTTCCCTAGATTTTCATATAATACACCTGTTGGGAATCATTTCCCCTTTTTCTTGATATTGTCCACTTGTGAGTAATTTATATTGAATAGTAAGCCACCAAAAGAATTTGATTTTTGGTGCGAGATTCTTAATCCATTATTTATTCTATTAAATCAATGGACATGTGTCTGGTTTAAACTCTTGTATCCATAATGAACATTATTATTACCATCATAACAATCCTCCCAAAGAATTACATCAGCAATGTCTTTTTCGGGGATAAATACATTTTATATCATGCTTTAGAGAATATTCAAATTATCTTTGTTCTTTCATTGATTCCTTCAATAGAGAGCCTTTTCCATTCCATTTCTTCATCCCCATAACTGATGTAGTCACATTTTTTTCTATATATTTTTGTCTAATTTAAGCAATCAATTTCGAGGTTTTCTTTTTTATGTCGATTAACTTCTAAATTCCACTTATCTTACTAAAAAGAGATATAATTTCCATATCCCAAGTCCCATATAGTTCCTTTAGTGATCAATTCATGGCTTTTGGTCAAAGAATTCCAAAATTGAGATCCTTTAGGGAGCTCATCAGAGCTTAAAAAATCTCTGATATGATCATTGTCCAAATATTTGTTTTTCAGGATGTTGCACCAAGGGATATTTTCCTTAAGAAGTCTCCATCCCATTTTTTCTAGGAGAGATTTATTCATATTTCTCAAAAACTATCTTTATTCATATTTAGAATATTGGTTTTACAAATTTCCCAATAAATTTGGAAAAAAATATTCAGAAATCCTTCCAAGCCGGGGATGTATCCCCATCAAAGGAGAAGACAATATTATACAATTAATACCTATCAACCGGGTCCAAAATGGAATCCATATCCTCTTTCATCTCAATGAAATGAGGGATATTCTCTAGTAGCATATTGATGTAGCTTTCATTATCTTTGTCTTATTTATTAAGAATAAGCTTGTAGAAGTAGACCACCTCCTTCTTGATGGTGTTGATATTCAGGATTTCCTATTCATTATCCATAACTATGGATTATATTTTTACATGAATCATGTGTTTAAGAGTATTCATGTGAATTTTTTTTTGTATTTTTGTCTCCTTATTTTTATTAAGGATAAATATTTTTGAAGGGACTATACCCTAGATAAAAAAGAGCTCAAAAGCTAGATATAATAGTAGAAGTGGCACAAAGAGAAAAAAAGGGACTAACACCCTAAACAAGGAGGCTCAGTAGCCAGATATAACAGTGAAAATAGCAAAAGGGGATCAACACCCACGAAGTTTAAAAGAACTAACAGAGGGACAAAAAAGAATAGAGTAGCATCAAAGCAACTTGAAACCTTCAACTTGACAAAGAACATAACAACAAACTGGGAGCAGCACTATTTAACTGCCTTGTCAATCTTTATCTTGATTTTCTGCAATGAACTGAAAAGTGCAAGTGTCGTGACTTGAGAGGGATCCTTCTTATCAATTTGTGAGAAGACCAGGTCCCTTGCAGTGTCAGACTCCCAAATGGCAGCAGGAATGTCACTTAGGATACAAACACTCTTCACATGTTGTTCCATGAAATTGTAAACCACTTTTAGCATAGAGATGGTACAATCATGCCGTCCTTTAGCATTACCCAATCTATTATCCTTTATGGTATAATCATGGTACAATCTATTTCTGTCTCCTTCTTTCAACCATCATGTACGGGATTTTTGCCTCTAATGTATCTCTTCATAAGTTTTGATCATATAAAGGTCACCAAGAAATTATTTTTCTATGGAATATTCATTGGTTTACATACCATTAGTTTGCACATTCATCCCAAGAATATAGATCTTTTCCTTGAGCTTTGTTTCAAAGATATTTCCAAAAACATGTTTATTCCACTTTTTAACATTAAGATTCAAGTTTTTGAGCTTTTGAACTAGAATAAACATAGTAGATCCAATATTTTCTATCTTCTATGATTCTTGAATTATTTTATAAAAATATGGATGCATAGTCCACATTTTTTCAAATCTAAAGGGAGTGGGGGCATGTTTACCTTTGTTGTATAAACAGAGAAAAAGAGGGTTATGATCAAATCTTATTCTAAGAAGAGATAAAAGGCAGAAATATTGAGAGAGAAACCAATCTAAAAATACCATAGCTATCTAATTTTATCATAATGAGGTTCTCCCCAAGTCTTTTTGTTGGTCCAAGTAAAATTGGTACCTTTTAGATCAATATCAAGATGATTTTTGTGAGTAATGAAATCAGAAAGTTTTGCACTTGCATATTGAATTCCTTTTATCCTCACCAATGTTGGAGATAGTTTTAAAATGACTATAAACTTGGATTGTCATGAATTTAAGAATAATAGTATAGAAATGTATCTTGATGACCTCATCCTTTTTCCAAGAAAATAAGGGACCATCTCATACATTTAGAATATTTTTTCAGAACTAAAAATCTCACTATATCTCCTTGAATCCTAAATAAAATTATTTCATGTTAGTGAAGGGAGTTCTTTGGTCACATCATGACTAAAAATGGTACAAATACTGATCTTGAATGAGTTAAAGTCATTCATAAGTTGATGCTTACTACCAACAAACCCAAATTTCATTCTTTCTTTTGTAAATTTAACTTTTTGATAAGATTTGTTCCTGATTTTGACATATTTATAATATGATGAAAGAGAAATACTCTTTTAATTGGAGAAAATAAGGGAAAATTATTTTTAAGAAATAAATTCTACAATTATGGAATATAGAGTTTAGTGTATCCAAATTTTAAAAATGATTTTCTCATTTACAACTTTTCTTTATAACACAAACTCTCTAATATCCTAGTATAAAAAAGAAGAATAGGTAGAATATCCTTATTATTTTATGAGTTGATATTTTAAATGTCATGAGCTTGAGTATTCACCTATTGAGAAACATGCCTACAATGTAGTGAAGGCATTAAATCAATTTGAATTTTATATCTTAAAGTTGCATACATTAGTCATGGTCCTCGACATAAAGGTGTGGTGAAATCTATTATAACTAAGAAAAATCTTGGTTTGAAAATAGGAGATTGGATTACTAATGTACAAGAATATGAACTTGATATCAAGCCAAAAAAATTGGTACAGGAAAGGGATTCTTCCAACTTATAAAGGAAAATTACTTTGGGAAAGAATATCATAATATTTTTAAGATGAAGAAACATGTGATAATATCCCTTTGGTATTTATTATTAATACTATTTATGAATGGTATGTGATCATTATGTTATTATAAATGTACATGTAATTTCCTCCTAGTGATAGTTCCAAATAAAAGTGATATATTAGGAGAAGGCCTCCAATTATGTGATCTCGGGATAAAACTATATTGAAAAGAGGTTTAGATAGTTTTTATTAAGGTGTGTAAATAAGGAGTAACAAGTAATAATGTTGAAAGCATGTCATGAAAAATATTTTGGAAAAAATATTTATGCACATTTTACTACATAGAAACAATTGAGTGGATGTTACTATTGGCACACCCTTTTTCAATATTCTCAAAATCTGTTTTTTATGTGTGATGCATGCCAACATGGTTTTGGAAGAATAATGCTTTCGGCACTCCCTTGCAGGCCTACCATTGTTGAGGAACCATTTTAGTAATGGGGTTATGATTTTACTAACTCATTAAATCCTCATTATAATGGCAATCATACTTGTTTCCTCATAGCTACAAATTACCAAGTGGGTAAAAATTATCCCAAAATAAAACTACTTCCAAAGTAGTATGTAATTTTATCAAAGAGTTTATATCAATTCATTATAGAGTACCTAAAAACAATTTCACATACAACACTATATATTTCTCTTCTATTGATTCGATATATTTTTATGGGCATAAAATCTTCTTATCTCATTATTGTTACTATTACCCTTAAGGAAAGGGTGAGGCTGAGTTAAGTAACAAAATAATAATCATGATCATTAACAAACTAGTGGATAGTAATCAAATGATCTTGCACAAAATATCTATGATGCATTATAGGAATATCACATCACTCCTAAGAGAGGAAATGACATGTTTCCTTTTCAGTTGATATATGGAATAGAAGTCAAGATTCCTATTTAATTAGAATTATCATCTTTGAAAATAGCAAGAGACATTAAAGATTAACATTTTGAGATTCTCTTGATAAGAGAATTATGTATCTACACAAACTAGAGGAATAAATGGTGATTTTTTTTTACAAGATCAAAGAGCATTAAGAATGGGTGAGAAGTTATTTAACAAGAAAGCTAGACACTTAATTTCAAATTAGTGATCTAGTACTTCTATGGGATAATTAAAAAATATCAAAAAGGAATTTAAGAAATATAAACTATTTAGTGTTAGGTACATTAATTTTTTTATTTTTGGGGGATAATACCTATTATCTCAAATATTTGTATGGTACATATCTCACATTTCCTTATAGTGGTAAATACATGAATTTCTTTAAGTACTTTAAATTAGGTTTCTCCCACACATGTACATAAGAGAGTTAGTATTTTTTCATTTTTCTACTTTGTTCTTTTACTATTGTGTTTGTTTCCCTTATTTTATGTTTTTTTCCTCTCTTCTCATTGTCATACATTTTTTCATGTTGTAAAATACTTTATTTTTATTAGATAAGGAACTAGTAATCAAACTCAAGATTCTAGTGATTAAGATACACCTTATTTTTATTTAAACTGATAATCATACAATCAAAGCCATGTCCCCAATCAAATATAATATTTATCATGGGAGAATCACATTTTTAAAACCTCCCAATTCTAGTGCATTTGAATCAATATTGTCTAAAATATGAATTTCAACTATAAACACTTGTGTAAAAATATTGTTTTCCAAACTTATTTTCCATCTTTTAGTTGGTATTAGAACTTTTAACCCCATCATGCCTATTAGGTAGCTAAAAAAATTGTTCCTTTGCTCCAAGTTTAGGGTAAAGGGTTGATTGGGTCTTTCCGGAACATTAATTATTATTATTATTACTACTACTACTACTACTACTACTATTATTGTTGCTACTGCTGATGCATCCGTTTTGGAACCAAAAAAATATTACTAGTGCCTTGGGTTCCTAATTGACACGATAATCCTGAGTGAGTCACACTCAACTTAGGTTCCAAATTTACCTAAAATGATTTACGTTGTCTTAGAATTTTCTGTCACATCATATAATTACACATTATTATTTTTAGACTTTTTATGGTTTGGTGGTTGTTTTCCACAATGCTATAGCATATGATATACTACATTGATTTGATTCGGTTTTCATATATGACATATTTTTGGATTAAAACACTTATTATCATTTATTTTATTAGTATTAGATGATGCTTTATTTCAAATTACATTTTGGGGTTACTATGATTATATTCCATTTCAATTGATTTGATTATATTAGAATGGATATTGTGTTAGGTATTATTGTCTACTTGCGTGTAGATATTCTTTGGATATAAGAAATGGTATCATCGGGGAGAGACATAAATGCTTAGAATATGGTTTTAGATAAGAGAAAATGTGTATATGTGTTAGGTACACGAGAAAATTGTTAAACCTTTTCTTATACACGATATATATATATTTGAGTATAATTTTATGTAATGGGTTTACTTTAATCACTTTATGACATCAAGATAGTGTTGTGAATTTTTATTATAGTGAAGAGTACGACATATCTTTACAAGTCTAGTCAAGAAGAATATTGTTTATTAACGATAATGGATCACTCATGATTTGATTTGCATATATTAATTTTTGTATGATAATCTTATTTTTATTAAAAGGAAAATATAATAAGAATAAAAATAAGAAAGATATAATTATTCAATAGTTCAACTAAAATTAGTTATAGAAAAGGGTATTTTTGTTATAGGGTCGCTTGGATTATGGGTCCTAGTTGGCCTTGTGCATATATGTTTAAAATTCTCCTCCAATCCCTATGATCATGTTTACCTCTTCATCTTAGGAATGGTTTTCAATATTCTATATGTTCTTACCACCTCACATCTCGGGCCAATGTTAGGTGGGAATCATCATAGCCATGACTCTATCTTATTGTAGAAGTGATTTTACATTTATATTATAACTTAGGTTACTACATAATGCATGTGGGATTATTCCCAATTTTTATTGGGGTTAGGCTTAGAAATTAAACCCAATGTTATGTTTTATATCACTCTCATTACTAAGCTAAATTTCCTTCATACCAAGATCATCTATGGTCAAGATACACATAACTTTTCAAGTTATTTTATGAGTTCAAGATTACCTTGCTTTATCTACATCCAAGTTGAGACAACTCATTGGGTTATTTTTGTCATTCAATCTAAGTTTCATTAATTGGGTCGATATATTAACTGAGATATCACTGAGTTGCATTAATCAATATGAGATTGTAATCAATCTATCATTGATTTATAATAATTTTTGAGTTCGAAGGTGAGATTAGTTACTCAATAAACCAACTTGCAAAGTTAGTCAAGTTGTATTGAGAGCATAATTTTGTAGGAAACTATATAAGTAAGCTATATTATATAAAATATTAACTATATTACCCCACCTAAAATATGGGACTAAACTAAAAGGTGGTCATACCCTTGAGGCACCAATTTTTTCCTATGGCACACATTGGTGTGGCCTCGTAATGAATAATCAATCCTAAGGAAAATGAACAAGGAAAGTGAGGGAACTAGTGGGATACATATGGAGCCAATTGGTGGACCCTCTCTGTTTGAAAGTGATAGGACCACTAATCTATATGAAGGGGATCTAATGGGCCACATGCGGCACCAATCATCATTCCCTCACTCTACAAACCAAAGTTTGTGGCCCACAGGGTGTAGGGATTTTGATATCCCCACGTGGTGTCTATCGGAAACATATGTAAGTGAACAATAATTCTAGTTAGGGCATGTGGTTCCTATCAAAGGAGCATGTATTAATCCATCAATAAACCTTAGAGAGACACATGTCAACTCTCTAGTGTTCAACAAGTTAACCAACTTGTTTGATTAAAATCATGTATGTTTTTGTCTCATTATATATGTGTGATTATAATGTGAACTTTGAAGAGTTTTTTGATATTTTAGGCTCATATAATCATGACCTCCATTAAATACTACTATCTGAGATCATTTCAATCATAATGATAACACCTTAAACAAAATACCCAGCTAGAATATACCCATGACACAAAATGACCATGATCGAGTTAAAAATAAAGAGGCTATTTTTAGTAAACTATTAGAAACTAACTGGGTATAGTGGAATGAATCTCTTGGCCACATACTAGAAATCAAGAAGCCATCAAAGTTGTAGGGAGTAGATGATCGGTTAGAAAATTGAATTATATATTTAATTAGTCACAAAGAGACCAAGGGATAATTCAAGAGAAGTCTAAAAAAGAGAGTTTTAACTTTAGTTTTGTTTTTCATCGATTGAGGGAGGAAAATATTATAAATTGAGAGTATATGGAGAAGGAAAAATAGAGGTAGAGGGAAATTTATTAAGAGAATGATCCACTAGTTGCAGATTAAGGATCTATCTAAGGTGGAAAGTGGAAATCAAAGGAATCAAGAAAGGAAGTGGCTTTAAAATTCTCCTCATGCACAAAGAAACATAGTCATGGAAAGGAGGAGATTAAATTCATTTCCAAGTTCCATTTTATCTATGTATTTCTTTTGTATATTTTTGTGTATGGAAATCAACTTAATTATTATTCTCTGCTTCTAGCTATAACCGAATGATACAATGTTTGAATCTCCCGAGTTTCATCACAAAATCATTAGGCATATCAACATAGTAATTTAAATTTGTTGTAATCGGGTATTTGGGCATAAAAATAAATTCACTTAACTAGGGTTAAATAGTTAAATAATCTTATAGTAGACTATCACTCTTACCTTTTGTACACTTAACAAATTTTTATAAAGTCTTTTTGGTTTATTAAAATTTATCTTGTGATGAGTTTTTAACTAGTCACTTTTAATGTCTAATAAATATCCTAGAAAAGAGATTTAGAACACGGTATTAAAGGAAACCAATTCTGAGTTAATCTCATTCTCTCTTTTGACAATAGCTTTTAGATTTATACTTAAACTATACTAAATATTATTCTCTAAAACTATTTCGTGTCAAGGAAAATAAGGAAAAATAATATGTCCAAATGGTTAAGATTATGAGTTAAAATTATATGTTCAATATCTTTTTGTACCCATCTATTATTCTCTATAAACATAAAAACTTAGAAATTTGTTGGAAACTTAAGGAAACAAGAGAATTTAGATATTATTATATTTAACTTGGAAGATAGTTTTGTTTAACATTATGTAGAATTGGATAAATCAAGAGACTTCTTGGTATCTTTGAAGACAAATAATCTAGGCAATAATTTTTATGCGAATAGTTTAAACTATGTAATTTCTGAGGATTAATTCTACATATTATTTTATAGGAAAATTTTTGAACCTTATAAGAATTATTAATAGTGACACATTGAACCATAAAGGATGGCTAGATAATAAAATCAAAACAAATGATGAAAAATTTATTTATTAGTTAAGAAATATGATGGATTGTTTAAGGGATGAAGAGTGGACTCTATCAACAATGAATTGATATAATAAAAATTACACTTGGTCCTATAAGAGATCATGTTTAACTTATCAACATCAAATAATGGTTATTGATTTTATTTTCTCAGTCAAATAAGAAGATATAAGGTAAACATTGGCAAACATAAAAGGAAATAGTAATAGTTATATAAAGGTCTGATTATTAAACCATATGGGCTAAATGATTGCTCATTATAGTGAAAATAGTAAACATGTTGAGTTTAGTGGAGAATAATGTTTGGTGAAAATATAAACTTTATCTTAACCTATAGGGATATGAATTAAAATTATATCATGATAAATAATGGAATTCTAACTCATTCAAAATTAAAAATAGAGCATAAGTAAGATCATAAGACTATAAATATGATTTATACACATAGAATGAAAATTTAATAATGATAGCCTCTATTATAAATTATGAGATAATTTTTTAGATTATATTTAACCATTTAAACAAACTTAAGATCTGAATTATGTATCTATATGGATTATGAAATATTATGCCTTTACACTTTTATTGATTATACATGGTTGTATATCATTATAAACCTTATATAAAGTATTGTTAAACCTTGGAACACATAAAATTAAAATACATGTATATGAAAACTATTAAAAAAATTTGTAGTCATTTGTTTGTGATTGAAACCTATCTTAGGATTCTTGTATTAATGAACTCCTTGGGTGGTACGGGATGCACAAGAAGGTTGGTATTCTTTTTCTCATATTTATGGTTTGTTTAGTGTTGTTTAGGTATCAAAACTAGGATTAGGATCCTTATTAAACTAATGTGAATGGGTATATTGGGACACTCAAAAAGTTTAAATGTTATTTTTTTAATTTCTGATTTTCCCACTTTGTTTTATTGTGGAGATAAAGATGTTGTGTTGTAAACTTATAATGGGGAAATGGAGCAACTTGAAATATGTGAAAATGAACTATGGAATGACATGTATATATCAGTGGGTAACCTAATGCAGTGAATCACATATAAAAATTTATAGGGGTAGGGGAGGAATGTGGATAGAATAAAAGTATTCCTGCATGTCAATTTGAGTAGGAAATGACATGCAATAGTTCATTATTGTATTTCATTGGGAATGTGAACCTATTTTTATCCCGCGTATTATTCCCAAAAGCATTATGACTAACTTTTATTACTTCTAGGATATATTTACTCCAACCCTATTCATTTGTCTACCTTTTTGGTGACTGGATTTACACATGGTATTCTCTCTTATTGTATATATTTCTCGCATATTATTTATTGTGAAGGGAAGGGACACTATCGCTTCATGAGAAGTGTGCAGAGTAACCAAAAATATTATGTTTGGAGGTAAAGAGATTTGATGATACTATTTCTTCCATGGTATATTTGACTTAACGATGGATCTCTGGAGAATGGTTACATGATGTCATGAATGTATATGTATTATTCTATTCACTAATGTATATTTTTATTGAAGATAATTGGATGTAAACCTTTGAATATTTGTAATTTATTCTAAATTAAATATTTCAAAATGTAACTCATTAATTGTAAAATTTAGGACTCATGTTTATTGAGGTAAGAGAAATGTAGCCTTTGCATAATTTAGTAAAACTATTGATAACCATTATGTACAATGGATTATTGTGAAAATATATTATGATGTAAACTTTGTAATATTATAGCACGTGATAATTCATGGATGAATGCAAAATTCTTATTTTAGATTACATATTATTGGTTAACTTAATGGATGAATATGATGCAAACCATAGTTGAATAATTATTCTTCATGGGATTAAATGAATTGCACAATTTTATAAATAATGTAATTATCCAATAATGAAATCATAAACTATGAATAAATAATAGGATGCAATTGAACAAGTGAATAAGGATTTGACATCACTTTTACATTCATGTATTGTTCTTTTTTATAATGAATGATGGAATGAATGTTTTATTCACATGCTTAATGAATTAAATTATAATATTTTATTTACTTAGGTGTATAATTAATATTTGAAAACACATAGGTACTTGTACTTTGGGTTTTGTACATTTAATTTCATATTTATGTTAAGAAGTAAGACCGCATGAAAAAATAAGTTTGTAATAACTCTGATTAAATTATGTTATATATTATTAGCTTCTTGTAGGTGTATTTTTAATGTTAAGTGTAGGAATGATAAATTTAGAGGCATAAATTTTGATCCCTAATGGTGAGGGTAATTGAAAATTTTGGTTTAAAAAAAAATCTGGTGTTTATTCTAGTCACCCACCAAGGGGTCACCGCATTTTGTGTATCGCATCATCACCGCCATATGGAACTTGGGAAAACTTTATCTTGTGCTCCATGTTTCATGATGAGGCCACATGACCAATATATTAACTTACCAAATTGGTTCCATATTATCCCTAATGTTCCAATGGATATTTATTTGTAATTATCATTCTATGTTAGGGCTCTAAACATGATTGAGTCGCATTTGGTCAAGTGACATTTTTGGTTTAGAATGATTTGATAAAAACATTATAATGTATATTTTTATTCAATACATGATATTATATATATAGACCTATTTAACTCCTTCAACTAAGGAGGTAGGCATAATGTATCCCATACAAATACTCATATCATCCCTACATATATGAGTTTTGAATACAACTCATCACACATTTACACATATACACACACCTATTTTATGTTGAGTGTTATAACAACCCAAAAACTCAATCTCTCATATATAATATATTATTTATCATAAATATGTCTATCTAATATGAGTAACAAATCCCGTAGTATGAACATGGGATAAAACATCTCATTCTAGAACCGTATCTTTCCACCATAGATCTTTCTCATGATTTTAATCCACACATCAATTGCATCGAGATTACACATAGCTAAAAAAATTATTCTCACATATGGATTACATGAATGGATAAAACAACCACCCAAGTATAAATAGGGACCTTCATAATTCTATTCATCCCCACACTTATATACTAATGGTTTTACATGGGAATGACCAACAACCTAAACATCTATATCATTTTAAAGGACAACCTACGCATATAAGTATCATGATGTTACAATACTCGATATGATTCTCTAGTATATGTTTACATTAGGGAAAATATAGAAACTTCACACACATATTACACCACATTAAAATATAAAAAATAAAAAAGGTCAAGGAGTGAGTCCTCATTGTTACTTTTTTATGTCGCTACTTCCACTCAATTCACAACATAGCCTATAGGTGATGAGAACTAGAACTGGATATCACCGTAGACATTAGTTGTTGCGGTTAAAATTTTGGTGCCACTATTGTAATGTGTGGCCTCCTTACTAGCGATTGAAAAGAGAATAGTGATCAACTTCTAACCTCCATCGCCTCCTTCTTTTACTATGTTTCTACTCAATGAGCCAATAAATATTTGATGTTCATTTACATGTAATTTTTAGATAAAATATCCCTCCCCATAGGATGGATATACACATCCTATTATTCATTGGGTTCAACCAATAATACACACATAAATACATACATATTTCACCGTAAAGTAGAGATAAAACAAATAAGGGTAAGGTCGAAGAGGAATACCCGTGATAGTTGAAGATCACTGTGTGCATGTAGAATGTTGACCAAGATGATTTGTGAGATCTTCCCTTTGGCTAGGAGGAATGACCTAAAATAGAACGTAATACCACAAAATAGGATTAAAACAACAATTGGTGGATTTCCTAGCAAAATCTAGATCTGGGAAGTGAGGTGCTTCCTAGAAGGTTGTCAATCCACTTTTAAAAAAAAATAAATGCTGATAAGAACATGAAATAAATAGGCCTATTGTTTTTGTATAGTTTAGGTATCCAACACAAGCATAATAATTCAAATATAGTCTAGTAAATGCATGCAAGACTAAATCCAATAAGGTTAGTAGGTGGTTGAAAGTCCAGTAGGTGTGAAATAGGTTGTAAAGGAGGTCAGGGAAGATTTGGTTAGGTTCTGGGTTATCTGGTAAGAGATATGAGCTTGCTGGTTTGGAAATATTACGGTCATAAAGACCAGTATCATTTAGGAAAACGATGTTAGTCTTCGTAATGAACCGATGCTGGTTGGTGACCCATTTCGGTAGGGGAAATTTGGTAAGAATATTAAAAATAAGGTTTTGGGAGATCTCTGTGATTGCACAGAGAGTTAAAAAGGTTTTGGGTGAGGTTGTGGGATTATTATAAGGGCTCGAGAGATGGTTAGATTGGTTTTGGGTGAGGTATGAAGAATAAATGGTCGATGGTTGGATGAAGGAACTGTGGATGAATTCGGATAAGATAGAATAAGAAATGAAATCAATATCTAATAAAAATAACTAATATATTGAAAATGAAAAATAAGTAATAATACTTACGTGTAGAATGCGGTAGAAATTAGGTGGTGGTGTTGTTTATAGGAGGAGGTAATCCCAAATAAGTGCGATTCTGAGAAGAATGGCATGATGATTTCTTTTTGTGCACTTGGAGCTCTGGATGAACCTTTGGATTAAACATGTGGAGTATGAATTTTGTGAGAGCCTGCGGTTGGTCACAAGATCGCGGGAGATTGAGAATCATAATGCAAGATTTCCAAAAGCCAAGAAGTTAGATTCAGAATTCGGTCAATGAATTTAGATTTTTATTCAACCTAACCAATGGCGGTTATGTGATGGCACTAGGCGAGAATAACCGGTGTCATTAAGGAGAATTAGTCTAACTTGCCAAAAATAGGGTTTTTCTCCCAAATTTGGCGTGGTCCTCGCTTAGTCCAAGTCTGGAGTGTCGAATGGCATAAATAAGATCATGAAATTAGTTAGAGGACTAATAGGTCATGAATAATTACAGGTTGGAAAGAGTCCCAATTGGTTAGGATAAGTGGGGACTTTTTCTAGGATCATTACTATGCTAGGAATGGGTCTAGGATGAGGTGGAAAGGAGAGCTTTCTTAATGATATGGATATTAGTTTAATTAAGGTAATTAAAATAAAAAAATGGGCGAGGATGAGGATTAATTTAATTTTGGGTAATTAAATTAATACTAATGTGTAGAAGGGGTCATGGCTATGTGTATGTGTCTAATTACTTAATTAACGCACTAGAGGGATTCGACCCAAATTTGGTGTCTACATTTGCCCCTTTTTCATGTAGCTTGTATTAATAAGTGACTCTTACAAAAATAGGAGTGGATACCCTAGGTATGGGTGGAGGTGAGATTGTACCAAATATGGGTGGAAGTGATCCCCTATAACAAGTAATGATGAAGTAAGAGGATGAATAGGTGATGGGTTTGATAAATTGGTAGGTGAGGTCAAAATAAACTAGGTAAGGTGTAGGCACATGCGGTGGTGATATGGATGTAGATAATAGGTGGGGTCACTCAAACACACACACACTTATAAAATGTGACAAGGCACCAGGTTGAAGAGCTCACAAAATATACATCGTCAAAGGTCGATAGTTTATCCAAACAAGGTTGATGTGGTCCAGGTATCCAAGGTATATGATACGGTCCTGGAAACAAAATGAGGCTAGGTGTAGGAATAGGCATTAGGTGGGTTCCAAAGCACCAAAAGGTTTGGTCTAGTCAAGATAAACATCATGACATAAGGAAAGGAATTTTGGTAGGCTAAACAACATGAGTACCGTCATTACGAGTATAATGAGTAGAAAAATTTAGTATCCAATGGATGGGTTCAAGTTGAGTGTATAGGTGAGGTCATGGGTAAGGCTAAGGTATAGGAAAAAACATGCCCCAAATGATATTGAGGTTATGTGTGAGGTAATAAGGTAATTAGATGGGATTATAAGGTCAGGTGAGGCTTTGGTAGTAAGAAATTAGCATCTAGAATAAAATTTTTGGGTAAATTAGGTATAAGTGGGTTGCCAACGTGACCAAAACTGGTTGAGGATGAACCAACACTTTGTAAGAGGTAACCGTTGTTAGTCCAAAGAGGGCATAATACTAATGTCGGTAAATTTGGTTTGGTGATAAAAAGTAAAAATACATGTAAAACAAATTCATTTGTGAATTTCTACTTTTGGAAAATGACATAGAGAGAAATTTTTGATGAGAAAAGACCGTAAGGTGAGGTTAAAGGCTGAGTTGGTGAGCTATTAACGACTAAAAGGAGTGTATTGGATGGGATTACAAGATTGATATGAATGATTCAATTGGTGGAGGGCTGAGAGTTTGATTCAGTCATGGCGGAGGTGGGAGAGGGTGTGGGAGGACCTCCAGTTTAGAGACCGTACATCCCACCGAGGAGACGACATCGAGTAGAGGTAGGATTCGATAGTCATTGGTTTTTTTGATGAAAACTAAATTTGAATTTGGGTTGTAAAAGGAATTTGAAATTCATTTGAAAATTGGGTGAAATTGGGTATGGGAAGGGTGAAATATAGTGTAATTCGGTGGTAAAATAAATGTAGGTGTAATTTGGGGTGGGATTTTGGTAGGGTTTTAGGTGTTTTTGTTAATTTTTTGAAAAATAAAGGTGTCGGGGTTTGAATATAGGGATAAACCAAAGACCCATGCCGGTCGAGGATTGATATTATCAAGACCGATTGATGGAGGTTGGTATCTAGTATATTACTTATGGAGAGTATAGAACACAACAAGTAGCCAATATGAGGATCAACACATGAACTCATAGTTTGAGTATCTCGGAGACTCGTCAACCATATAGGTAGGGTGAACAAGAGGTTACCAACTCATGGTGAGAGAGGCTAGGTGAGGGTATAAGGGAGAGCATCGGGGGTGTCGGCCCGTCATAGAGGCTATATCATATAACGTGTATTTTGATTTTTGATATATATACCAGCCTTCGTGCCAAAAATGTGAGATGTATATGAAATTTTTGGGATACTTGTATTTCATATCTGTACATTCAGTGTATTGATATACATAAATATTTAATGTATAGATGGATGTTGATATTTATAGATGATGCACTTGGTTTATTTCCATTGTATTTTTATCATGGAAACTAGATGTGTAGGCATGATTTTATGATGATGTATGGTTGAGTTTATTTCCATTATATTGATGTTATGGAAACTTAGAAGTTTAGGCATGGTGTGATTTTAATTTCCAAGTTATTGATTTTATGGAAATGTAGATGTTTAGGTATAGTTTGATTATGGTTATGTGATTAATAGTTTGATTTCTAGGTTGAGTTGATGTTGTCATGATGTGATTTCATTCTCAATATATTGATGTCATGGAAATTATATGAATGATAATGAGATAATGTTATTTTGATTTCCAAGTTATTGTTCGATGGAAAATAAGGTATTAAGGCATGGTTGAGTTTGATTTAAATTTCTAATTTATTCATTTCATGGAAATTAGATGTAGGCATGATCGAGTTGTGTTTGTTTCGATGTAGTTTCTAAGTTGGTGACATTATGGAAATTAAATGATGATGTATATGTGTGATGTATGGTTTTGTTTATGAGTTAATTTACAAGGTATTTTTTTGATGTAAACTAGCTTAATTAAGTTTTTGTTTGATGGGGAAATGACAATAGGGAAAAGAGTGGCTGAGCTAACCTCAAAGGGCCCCATGCCATAAGAGTGCTACCTACATAGCCCTTGCGAAAGGGGCCTTAGGCCGATGTAGTTATCCCATAAACCAAGGAAGAATGAGATTGGGTTAGGTTAGATGAATAGGTAAGTTGGATTGATAGGTTGGCTGGGTAAGGCATGTTTGAAGATAGGAAAGGTTGAATGTTGACTAGGTACTAGGAAAGGTGAGTTAGATGTAGGTATAGATGAAGGTGTCATGGTTAAATCAATTTTGATGATCTTGTCTTGTTGAACAAACAATAAGGTAGGAAGAGGTGAACTAAAAATAAGTGAAATGCCCCAAGTTGGAAAAGACCATAAATGTCATACCCTTAGACTTATTGAACGTAAGTCCCTAGATACATTGCATGATGCGATAGGTTTATAGGTGAAATAAGTTGCATGATCACAATGTGTAAAATACATGCATCATCCCTTGAATTTGAGTTAGAAGATATTAATTAGAGGGTAAGGTGGAAGAGTTTGTTTAGCATAACCTTGTTGTGGGACAACATGCCCCTTCTGTAAGATACCCAAAACCAGAATAGGCAAGTCCATGACCAAAAGTTTGTATTTTCTTGATTTCTTTTCTTTTCTTTTTTATATAGACTAATCAATGTGGGAAGTATATAATGGGATAAATAGGTTCTCCTTGAGGTCTTCTTGAAGTTGATCAATGCAGGAAGCTCTAGAATTATTTTATTTAAGAGATACAATTTAGTCTTCTTTTTGGATAGACTAATTATAATAAGTGGCTAGATTTTTATAGTTGTCCTTCAAGGGAGTAGTCTACTTATAGCAAAAGTAAGAAAGAGATGTAGATTTCCTTTTGAGGGATTCATCTATTTGTGATAATTTTGACTCAAGGAGTTGAGTTTTGGTTATCCCATGTATATGTTTGCTTTTTATTTTTGAACTTGAATTCATGGACAAGACTATAAAGGAGTATAGGCCTCTTTTATGAAGGTAAGACAATAACACGAAAATGTCAGCTATGAAAGAGGGGTTTTATGTGATGAATGACCATGGTATTCCATCCTAAAAAATAAAAATAGTATCCATGAGAATAATGCTATGAGTAGACCCATGGTACTCATATTTAAGACAAGGTTGAATGGTGATAGATAATCACACAATTCTAGTTTAGTCGTTGGTCCTTAAACTAGGTAAATCGAGGAGAGGTTTTCTCAAGGGACAACCATATAGGTGACATAAAGTGATGTAGCACTTTATTCAACAGTAGAAAGGTCGAAGATGTAAGGCATTAAGGATATCAGGTTTGATTTTACCTTCAAGAGAATATAAGCGATAAGAACTTGATCCATTGGTATGGGTGACAATGTAGGGTCTAAGATAATTAGGAGCAAACTTTCCCGTTTTCTTTTTCTGATTTTGTTATGTGTCGATTTTCCTTTAGGATAAGCTTGAAAATCTTGAAATTTACGCATGAACATGTTTTTCATTGGCACGTTTGATACATTTTTGTTATATTTGAAGGTGGTCGAGAGCATTTAAATGAAATTCGTCTAATAACTCAAGTTTTTCCAAATGGTCTTGGATAAAGTCGTCATCATTGAGCATATCTTTAAGTGAGATATGAAGAAATGGAATTTGGAATTCGAGAGGCAATACAACCTCTATACCGTAGACCAAAGAGAAAGGTGTGGTAGTGGTTGAGGTGTGAATGCTAGTGTGATAATCCCATAAGGCAAAAGGAATGTGCGTATGCATATCCTTACCAGTATCATCGATAACTTTCATGAAAATTTTATTGAGGGTTTTGTTGGTTGATTCTACTTGACCATTTGTTTAAGGATAATATGGTGAAGAGAAACTGATTTGAATACCAAAGTTATCACATAATTTATGTAGGGTTTTGTTTCTAAATTTTTTACCATTGTCCGTGATGTGATGATGAGGAACACCAAATGAAAAATGATGTGATGGTTGATGAATTCACATATTTTCTCAGCTTTAGTAGAAATCATGGGATGAATCCCACCCATTTATTATAGTATTCAGTTGTTGTGATAATCCATTAATGAAATTGAGAATGATGAGGGTTAATCTCTCTGATAAGATCCAAACCCCATTAAGAGAAGGGCTAAAATTCCATGGTGACTTGTAAGGTATGACTTGGGGTATGGTGAAGGTTAGCATGTTGTTGAAACTTCATAAAATGCTTGATGTAGTCACAACAATCTTGGTTAAGGGTTGTCCAGTAATGTCCGAGGTGGAGAATACATTTTGAAACAACATGGCCACTGAAAAGTCCACCACGAATCCCATCATGGATTTATTTAGTGGTGTATGAGACTTCAAAACTAGTGAGGCACCATAAGAGCATACCTTCAAAGCCATGCTTGTATAGAAGAACCTCCATGATGACATAATGAGATAAATTTTGGAGCAAGGCTCTCTTACCATTACGAGTGAGATCCGGAGGTAGACTTGAAAGGAGATCACGTGGGTCGGTTTTAATTCTTCCCACAAAATTTACATCATGGAGGATATAAAAGGGTGACTACAATCATTATCTTTTGTGACAAATATTTTAGAGTCTGAAGGTGACGTAGGTATCTCGTGAGGTGATGCAAGCCATGATATCCATAAATTTTTTAGTGGATTGTGGAATAGTTTGAATGTTGTAATTATCAAAGATAGTCAAAATCATGTCGACGTGATGCTTATACTTATGAAGTATTTTGTTACAAAAATGGTATAAACCACTTTGAATTCTTTGATGAATAGTTCAAAATCACCAAAGATATTAATAGTTTTAATGTCTAGGGAAATGGTAGTTTGGAGACCTAACACGAGTGCTTCGTATTCATAACCCATTAGACACGAGTATCCTCCATCTATCATAGCCCATCAGATAGGATTATCCTCAATGTAGATGGAGATGAAGAGGGCGGGATCAAGATCCTCTGAATGGTGAGGAGTAATCTCCGAGTCAAAGAAACTGACGGTAGAAACTTGGTGATTGGTAGTGGAAATAGAAGTTTTAGGTGAAAAAGTGAGAGCGGCCACATGATGAGGGGTGAATATGGTGTCAATGGACATAGAGCTATTTAGTATAACCTCAATGGTTTGCAGGATCTTGAGGAGGGCCTAAAGATGAGACTCAAAGGTTTGGATGAGGTTATATAAAGACATTTTTAGAGGAGATTGATGTAATTTTTTGATCATATTACAATGAGTCATGCCATCAGAAGCCCATGGATGGTTACCATAGGGGAAGGTGTAGATGGAAGGGTCACTCTAAGCACATAAGATGGGCTGTTGGCTTTCTCTTTTCCTTTTTCCTTTTGTGATCAAGTGGCTAATCAAACCATATTGATTTCAAAGACCGAGAGGTAGAAAATATGTTTGTGGAGACAGAGGTAACGATAGCTAAATAGATATAGGATTAGGTCATGTGGTGATGGGAGATAGGGAATGAAATTCTCCTCTAGTTTTTCATCTTCTTCCAAGGGGATTTCCGAATTACAAAGTTGAAGGAGAAAATTTCTAAGGGCCTTATAATCCTCGATATCATGCCCTAGAGAGTGATGATATGCACAAATCTTAGTATCGTCAAACCCTATTGGTTTAGGTTTGAGCGGGTCATAAGGTTTGATGGGCGGTAATGTGATAACAAAGGTTTCTAACAACCTAGCAAGGACATTGGAATAGGATCCCACCAATGGATCACAATGTGAATTCAAAGTGGGTTTTGGTGAAGGCACAAGTGATTTTTGTGGAAGAGGTGTTGCTAGAGGTGGCATAGGTGGGGATATATTTTTGTAGGTAATGAAGGTTTTGTTTTTGATTTTGATTTAGGTTACACCTTCTTAGGTAAAGGTATAGGTTGGATATGTGAGGTAGAAGGAGACACGAGAAGATGATGGAAATATAAAAATCCAGGGTGAAAGTGGCGGTATTGGTAATGATATGGTGGTAGGTAACGAAGAAGGTATAGGGAAATGAGGTGGTGAAGGTAAAGGTGTGGGAAAATGAGTTGATGAAGGTAGAGGTATGGGTGTGGGATGTCGTGCTTGGGATTTGTTCCAAAGGTGAAGAGGTAAAGGTGTGGGAAAATGAGGTGATGAAGGTGCAAATGTGGGTTGTCATACCTTAGACTTGCCTTGGTGAAGTGGTTGCTTGACCAAGGTTGATGGATGTGGGCCTAAAATCGATGGAAGAGGTGAGGGAGAATAAGGCCTAGGAGATTGTGTCTTCTTCTTAGGAGTGGGAGTTAACTTCATGACATGTGGTTGTTTAGTAGTTAGATCTAGTTTGACTACGGGATGCGTGAGACAAGGTGTAAGAAGGACTCCCAATCTAGTATTGATTTTAGGTGCGGTGGAGGTTTGGGTGCAGGTGAAGGTTGAGGTGAAGGCGAGGCTAATGAAGAAGATGCTTATATGACTAGTTCAAGCTTCTTGATCTTAGTTTTTGGAATATATTTGGATAAATGGTTGAAGTCTCTGGGGTCAATATCTTGATTTGTGTAGGTACTGGGAAACCCAAGCACCCCAGTGTGGTGTGATCAACATACTATAAGTGATCAGCCAAACAAGAGAATGGCATAGAGGTAGAATAATATGGTGATGACTTGGTGGTAATCCATGTGAAAAATTCTGAGGTCTACAAGACAAGGAATTTTTTAGCTTCTGACTTTATAGGTAGAAGTGATGCAAGAAGATTAACAGGATCCTAGTATACCTTAGGAGACACATCACTGACAGAATAGAGTATGAAAGTGGATCCTCTATGGGTCAAGGAGGGAGCAAGGTAGGTAGTGTAGGATCTTCCTTAGGTGGGGAAGAAGATGAAATAGGTGCTTCCATGGGTAGAAGTATGGATAGTGCGGGCTCCTTGACAGGTGGGGGCATGAGTGGGGTAAGCTTTGTTGTAGATGAAGGAGTAGGTGACATGGGCTTCTAGGTAGGTAAAAGCAGTGTGTAAGGTTGGATCTTCAAGGTGGGTAGAATATTAGGTGAGGTAAAATCCTCCATGGGTATAGGGGTAGGACAAATGGGTTCCTCTATGGGTGAGGAGCTCACACAAGGATTTCATCAATAGTCGGGATAGAAGGTAACCGAACGGAAGAAGTAGATATGGTATCGAAGATGGCATGAACCTCATGAGAATTGGTGTCAGAGGTTTCACCTACCTGGTCCGATGAATGGGAATAGTTTGGGAAAGGTTTTTTAAAGATATGTAGGTTTTGATTTGTTAACATGTTGGGGTTATCTAGGATGAGATCTCCATTATCAAGCATTTCCTAGATAATGTTCTTGAAATTTTTCTAGTTTTCATCACTATGGACCCTAACACACAAAGATAGTTGTAGTAGTCATTCTCCTTATACCATGTTGGTATAGGATGAGAAGGGTCAAAACTAGTATGTGGTTTGATGGGCGAAAGGGTGATAACACTTGCTTTTAAATAAAAATCTAGTATATAGGAGTAGGGTTTTCCTATGGGGGTATAACTTCATTGTTCATACCGATAATCGGAAATTTTGAACATGGGAAAAAGTAGAAGGTGATTTTGGTTTGCTTTATAGATGAGAAGGACCATATTTTAGAAGCATCGCATTGGCGATCCTTTTTCTTTATAAAAGTTTTTTTTTTTGGTTTGGAAGAGGAAGAAGAGTCATTCTTATTTGAATGGATTGCTCTTGTTGTGTAGCTAAAGTTTCTTCTCTTCTAGGGCACAAATTTCTAGTTTGTGAGCCATGGTGAATGCCTCATCAAATGTTTTGAATGTATGTACTTACATATTTGGTGAGATGTTCCTGACACAAAATCTAGTGAATGACTCCATCAACTCATTCTGGTAAGTTGAAAGGTGAGCCGATTGATAAGGCTCCAATAACATGTGAAAAAATATGTAATAGACTCGTCCTCGTATTGAGACATTGAATATAATTTAGTCATGGATACCTTCTTGTAATGCTTATGGAGAAATGGTCGAGGAAGTCCTGGCTAATTGATTAAACAAAAATATTGAGTGCATGGGTAATGCATTATACTAATCTAAATCCGATCTTATCAAGGACATGGGAAAATTCATGAGAAGCAAGGCATCATCATAGGTGATCAGATAACATATGTGTTTACAAGATCACAAATATTTTTGCGGATCTTCCTATCTATTAAATCGATTGAATTTAGGAATTTCCCAATGTGGGGATAAGAATGAATGGGTATGGACAGATGAATATGGTCATTACAATTTTCAGCATCGAGCTTAGAAGTCTCATGTATGTTATGATTTGTACTGACCAAACATTTCACAGAAGTGGGAATTGTGAGTAGATTTATGGCCAATCTAGGTAAAGAGCATTGAAAAGCTATCCAATGGATTCTCGGGTATTTGAGAGGATATTTGACATGTAGTTATGTTATGGAGGGTCAGATATTTATTTATGTGATTATGTTGATTTAGATATGGCTGGAGATTTGGATGGTAGGAGAAGCACCACTTGATATGTATTCACAGTAGGTGGGACGATAGTTAGCTATATTTCTAGATTGTAGAAGGTTGTGGCCTTGTCTACTATAGAGGCTGAATATGTTGTAGCTATAAAGGCTAGCAAAGAGATGATATGGATGAGAAGGTTCATGGAAGAGTTGGGAAAGGAGTAAGAGTATTGCATATTGTACAGTGATAGTCAAAGTGTGATTCATCTGGAAACTTAGTGTTTCATTCAAAAATGAAACATATTTAGTTGAGATATCACTTCATACGGCAGGTTTTGGAGGATGGAAAGCTAAAAAAGAGAAAATTCATACAAATAAGAACCCATGGATATGCTAACGAATTCGTTTGCAAAGGAGAAGTTGGAGCTACAATCCACTTCTATTGGTATTTAAGTTTGAGACTTGAAGAAGGAGTACAGGGAAAAGGAAAGGATCCAAGAATGGAGTTGTATGCATGCAGTGCAACAATTGATCTCCAAGTGGGAGATTGTTGAGTTTTGGAGCTTAATTTCTTCACATTAGCATGTTTATCAACTTACTTTGGAATACACATTAATTGACGTCTATCAAAATACCGGCGTTGGTCACCCGGCAACCGGTATCGGTCAAGGAAAAGAAGAACTAGAATCAGCTTAGGGTAACCAACATCGTTTACCTATGCATGATTGTTTAATTTAACTCATAGGAATTAGATCTAACATTTGATATAAAGTTGATCTAATGATTGTAATTGTATTGCTAATTTTTCCGAGTTTGTATATGGTTATATAGGCTATAAAACTAGTGTTAGATTAAAAATAATTGGGAGAATTATAAGAATGAATTCTCGAAGAGAGAAAAAGAGAAGCTTGTGAGGAAGAAAGTATTGTACATCCAGGAGGTGTGGAAGATTACAGATCTTCATTGTATATTATCTACAAAGCTTTGAATAACAATATTGGTTGTTTCTTGGTGGACGTAGCCCTTTTTGGGGTTAATCACACCAGTTGTATAAATATATTATTAAAATCTAAGCATATAAGCAATAAATATGGAAATAAACCAGAAGAACAATACACAAGATATAATGTGGTTCACCCAATGTGGGCTACATCCACCAAGAAACAATCAATCTTATTATTCAAATATTTGTAGAGAATATACAATGAAGATCTGCAATCTTCCACACCTCCTAGATGTACAATAATTTATTCCTCACAAGCTTCTCTTTTTTCTCTCTCGAGAGAATTATTTCTTACAATTCTCCCAATTCTTTTTAATGTAACCCTAGTTTTCTAGCTTATATAACCATATACAAACTTAGGGAAACTTAGCATGATTTATTAACTTGTTGGAATACACAAGATGGCTCTTGCACACCTCCCGGATGTACAGTAATTTCTTCCTCACAAGCTTCTCTTTTTCTCTATCTAATAATTCCTTCTTACAAATATCCCAATTCTTTTTTTATCAAACACTATTTTTCTAGCTTATATAACCATATACAAACTTAGGGCAACTTAGCTATGCAATTACAATCATTAGATCAACTTTTTATAAAAGGTTAGATTTAATTCCCGTGAGTTAAATAAAATAATCATGCACGAGTAACGATGTCGGTTCCTCCTTACATTGACCGATGCCGCTTATTGCGTATTCCAGAAATTTAATAAAGCATGCTAATGTGAAGCAATTTCAACACAAAGTAGAGATAAAATAGATAAGGGTAAGTTTGAGGGGGAATACCTCGATAGTCGAAGATTGGTGTGCATGCGTAGAATGTTGACCAAGATGATTTGTGAGATATTTCCTTTAGATAAGAGGAATGACTTGAAATAGAACCCAAGACCAAAAAATAGGATTAAAACAACAATTGGTGGATTGCCTAGCGAAGCTAGATTCGAAGCAAGGTTCTTCTTAGAAGGTTTTCGATCCACTTTTTAAATAAATAAAATGTTGATAAGAACATGAAATAAATAGGCCTACTATAGTTTTATAGTTTAGGTATCCTACACAAGCACAATAATTCAAATCTATTATAGTAAATGCATGTAAGACTAAATGGAGAGGGTAGTAGGTAGTTGAAGGTTTGCGGGTGTGATAGAGACCGTAAACAATGTCTAGAGAATATTTGGGTAGGTTCTAGGTTGTTTGGAAAGAGATATGAGCTTGTTGGTTTGAAAATATTACCAGTCACATAGACCGGTATCGGTTAGGCGACCGATGTCCAGATCTTGGTAATGAACCGACACCATTTGGGTGACCGGTGTCGGTAGGGGAAATTTGGTAAGAATATTAAAAATAAGGTTTTGGGAGCTCTTTGTGATTTCACAAGAGAGTTGGGAAGTTTTGGGTGAGGTTATGGGATTATTATAAGGGCTCGGAGATGGTTAGATTGGTTTTTGGGTGAGGTATGAAGAATAAATGGTCAGATGGGTTAGATGGAGGAATTTTGTGAGAGATCTGGATAAGATAGAATAAGAAATGAAATCGATAGCTCATAAAACAACTAATCTATTGAAAATGACAAGGAAGGAATAATACTTACATGTAGAATGCAAGTAGAAAGCAGGTGGTGGTGGTGGTTGTAGGAGGAGGTAATCTGAACAAGTGTAATTGCATAAGGATAGCATGGTGCTTTCTGTGTGTGCACTGGAGCTTTGGATGAACCTGTGGATGAACTGTGTGGAGTCTGAATGTTTTGAGAGCCTATGGTTGGTTGCGAGATCGCAGGAGAGCTTGAGAATCAAAATTCAAGATTACCAAAAGCTAAGAAGTCAAAGTCGAAACCGATCAATGAGTTTATATTTTTTATTTGACCTAACCAATGACAGTTAGGTGACCAACGTTGGCCAAGGAATAACCAGTGTTGGTTAAGGAGAGTTTGTGTAACTTGCCAAAAATAAGATTTTTCTCCCAAATCGCATGGTCCTGTCTTATTCCAGTGTCCTGGAGTGTTGGATGGCATAAATAAGAGCGTGGAATTAGTTAGAGGATTAATAGGTCATGAATAGTTAGGGTTAGAAATATTCCCAGTTGGTTAGGATAAGTGAGAACTTTATCTAGGTTCATTAATAGGCTAGGAATGGGTCTAGGATGATGTGGAAAGGTGAGGTGGCTTAGTGAGATGGATATTATTTTAATTAAGGTAATTAAAATAAATAATGGGGTGAGGATGAGGATTAATTTAATTATGGGTAGTTAAATTAATACTAATGTGTAGAAGGGGTCATGGCTAGGTGTATGTGTCTAATTACTTAATTGAAAGGGGATAGAGGGATTGTGACCCAAATTTAGCCTCTACAATACATACATAAAATATATTAATGAATTTAACAAAAACTAGTATTCACCTAAAGAATAATTATTTATTACTAAACTTTAGACATTGATATTTATAAAATTTATCAACCTTGAACTAGACAATTTTATATATAATTACAAAAATCAAATTAAATATTATAGTTTATATGTGAATTGACTTTTTACTCTATATAATTCAAACTAAATTATAACATTTAAGAATACAAGCTCCATTAAAGATAAATACCACATTGATTAAAATTTTAAACTAAACATTGACACAATATTTATTTATTTTATTTATTTAAATAAATAAATTAAATTAAATTAAATTAAATATTTATTTATTTTAAATACTTAAAATATAAAAACATCAATAATTTAAGGAATTTCACATTAAAATTGTATGAGTTATGCCTATGGACTAAATACCATACTTGAATAATAATTTAGACTTTAGGAAAATGACCACTTTTAACTTGATACAACTACTTCGTAATTTTAAACTAACAGTGAAAATGATGTGTCATGGTTTACATAAAAATGGATTTTTCATCACTTTTCATAAGGAGACGCTCTAAAATATGGAAAACCAAAATCACGAGTAGTGAGATGGATTGTTGTGACCCCTCCACATCAACATATATGTGAGATGAATGTGTCCATTTCAGCACTATGTCGGAAAAGAGAATCCCCACCAATATATTGACTAACCCACATGTGAATATCACATTGAGAACTATAATCTCATATCTAGCTACTCCTAATACTTCTTAATCTTCATTCTTTCTATTTAATTTCTATAATTCTCCCTCCGGATTGTAGAAACTTTTCCTTTCTTCGGCCTTAACAATTTGCGTAGATTTTTTGAAACATTTCTCGTGTTGTTCACAAGTCCACGTGTTCTAGGAGTTTTAGATAACTCTTGCCTAGTTGTAATTAGAGGCGTTTAAAATCCTTGCCTCAGGAACTACGAGATGGTTGTTAAAACATCATTTTAATTTTTCATTTTGGCCACCCATGAAGTGATCGTAAAATAAAATTGACATTAAAATATATTAAAAATTAGAGATAACGAAATAATAAGGTTAAATTTGAAGTTATCCTTTCACGAGCCAACCCTTTTGAACCTTGGAGTGTTTTCATGTCTATGATTTGTTTGCAGATGTCATTCTTCTTGTGATTCATTCAACTTGAGAGCATATTTGAAACTTGAAGTTTGAAATATTTATATATTTCTTTACAACGTTAATGTCTATCTAACTAAATCATATTATGGATAACTATGAAGGTAATCCTAATAATTTTCAAGTGAAGATAATTACGTGATAAGGTAAATGCCTTAATGGGGAGTTGTTGTGGTTCTGGATAAAGTAAATTTAAAATAATTAAATAATATAGTCTTTTGATGGTAGATTGTAAACAACGAAGTAAAATTAAAATAATTAAATCGATGAATATCTTTAATATCCCTAAATTATACCAAATTATTGGAGTTTGTGCCAACCCCTTTCCAAGGAAAATAAATCACAATTTTTGGGTTAATGTGAGGTTTGTGCATGTGAGGATTTTGGGATTTTGAGATTTATTTTCTTAGGATGTTTTCATATTGTTCTAATCTTGGTGTAGATATTTCATGGTGAAGGATATATTTTTTTCAGGTTTTAGACAAAATGGATTTGTTCAAAATCCTTTTGATTCCATCAAAAATGCATTTGAATTCCGTGAATCATGTTGGCATGTGGATGTTGTGCTTTCATTGATATAAAGGTATATTAATGACAAAGAAATATGAAGGAGAGTTAGAGGGAGCTTGGAGTGAGTCATACAAGTAAGAATAAGTCACATTTTTGAGAACCCCAGAGTAAGTAATGACTTCTTGAGGATCTAGCGACAGACACATGCAAGGTGATGATGTGAGAACACACCAGGATGATGTTAAGAATTTTCTAGCATGTACATGATGTGCAAGCATGGTCGGAAGGTTTAATATAGGAAAACATGATTTGAAATTGTCATAACAACTCGATTCAAGATGCTTAACCCCTAGGCCTAAGTAGTAAAGTGACTTGGAAAGGTGAAGCAAAGGCTCAAGGTTGATTGTGAATCATGGTAGAGGCATGAAAAACATAATATGACTTGGATAAAATTCTACATGGTGAATAAATTGATAAACATGATGAGATACAATGTAAACCGGCTTAATTTGGCCTATTTTAAGGACCTATGGTGAGGATATGAAGGAAAACAAGTTGTTTCAACCTAGTGTAGTGTTGGTGAGAAAACTTTTAGGGGAAAAATTAGCGGGTTTCTAGCCAAGGCTCTGTGAATTTAGGTCCCTCTACTTGGGTAGGGCAGCTCCACTTTATTGTGAATGAACATAAATAAAAATTATGTTTTTGGATGGATATCCGGGATCCAACGAGTACACTCTACTACGCCCTGGAAAATGATTACAATGAATTGTAAGGGAATAATTTGCTGGAAGATAGGGGAGGGGAGTTAGAGAATTTAGACAAGGAAAATTAACCCTGTGAGTAGAAAATTAGATTCTTGCCAAATCCAATTAGAAAGTTCACATCCATAATTTGTTAGAAAGAAACAACAAGATTATTATGCCAACGGCCAGAGGAAACCATGCACAAAAAGTTACACACATTCATAAGCCATGAAAAGAAACAATCCCTTTCTTTATTGCCATTTTCATCAAGTTGTACAATGTAGGAAATGGAAGAAAAATGGTGAAGGAAAGTGGAAGAATGTTATCTCTCTTGTATTTCTCAATAGATCTCTCTCTTGAGTGCACAAAATTGAAAACCCTTAAGAATGAGGGTGTCATTACATTATATAGAATCATAAATAACCTTTCAAATCCTCCCACATGACTTTTTGTTTGCCCTCACAAAATGTGACTCTTAACATTATTAGGAATGAAATTAAGTTCCCTTTTGATTTAATTAAGGGAAACTTATTTAATGTTTGCTAAAGCCACATTTAAATGAATAAAAAAATGTCATGATTGTTCACAATGAATAATTAGAAAGGGAGTAGAGAAGAGGAGGAAGAATGAGAGAATAGAAGGAAGAAGGAACGCTGGTGAAGATGATGCCATGTTGCCTTCACCTCATTGCATGACTGACATGATGAAATGTCCCAATGCAGTGAACTCTAGATCTATAACATTTTTATACTATGAGAAACATCCTTCGGATGATGCACGAACACCTCGAACTAAGTGTTTAGAAAAAATGCTGAATTATCACTTGGTTGACCATAAACGTTGCTTGTTGAGGTTCACTTTGAAGAAGTTTGAGGATAGAGAACAATCTTTGATCACATTCCGCTACATAGACACATTGTTTTACTCGATCGAAAGATTTGATGAAGTGCATTTTTAACACTTTTTCCTTGTTAATGGTGATCACAACTTCCCCCTGGTACATGATGCTCGGACATCTCAGGTCACAAAATGAGTGTTGAGAAACATTGTTTTAGGATTTCCCCATGTGAGTTCAAGATGGACGCGGGTGCTACTTACAATGATCCTCTTTGATACTTGATTGAAGAACCAATTGAGCTCACTAAGATCTCCCTAACCAAATCATTTTGAATCACCTAGCTCTCTGAGTGATGGGGATGGATTCATATGTTGCACATTACAATTCCTTGCATTACTTCCAAGCACACTTGAATTCAAGATGATGCTTCTAAGACCCATATGAAGTTATCAATGCTCTATTTGAGACTTAAAATCATCTTTCAATCCCATGAGGATGAAAAATCAGAAATATAAGGTATTATGGAGACGACAACAAGTTTACGTAACTAAGGCCAAAAACTACTATTTTCATAAATCGGGACCCGTGGACTATTATTTCGGGATGGTTTCTTTTTTGGCCTTTTCATTTTCACTTTGAGTGTTTCCTTCATGTGTCAATTTTTACATAGGTGTCTTGGGGTCAATTCGAAGTAATTTCAATTTTTGGAAATTTTCTTTTCACTTTTTGCTTTTTGTGCTTTTTTACTCGCGTATCGTATTCTTCAATCTAGATGATTTTCAGTATCTGGTCTTCTAGAGGAGTTTGCATTTTTGGAAAATTAATAAAAATGACAAGTTTGAAATAGTGGCACTTTCTATTTTTAGAATCTGAAAAATCATGATGTAGATTGATGAGAAAATTACAGACTCTTTTTGGGTTTTCTCCTCTAATGTTATGTTTAAATTTTTAGGTCAATTTGCTTTGCATGGTTTGACAACAATCGAAGGAAAAGCGCTCCAAGGAATAATTTTTTGAATGTTTTCTACAAAAATTTGGGCCATATCATAGTTAATTTTTCTCCCACAAGGCATTTGGATAATTCTCAAATTTTGCAGGGATCGGATGCACGGTTTGGAAGATATGAGCAAATTGTGATTTTCATGCCCTAGGGTTTTGACAACTCTTGATCATGGAGTTTTCTTGAAAACCTTAGTTATTCACATTGTAGAAGAATGGAATGATGGATAAATGATGCTAGAGGTGATGGAAATGTTTTGGAAGAAGCATAAATGGAGGAGAGGAAGAGATCTCGACGATTCACAAAAAAATAATTTGCGTCCGTACAGGAAAAATGGAAGCATCAAGTGGTAGCCCGATAGTTAGAAAAATTCACATATTTTCAATAGATGGGAAGGAACATACTTTTTTTCACCAATTAGATCAATTTTTTGGTACACTTGGTGTAAAAAAATCCCCATTCTTATTGGGCCAAGTGTCGTCATGTGATTTGTTGTTGGGTTTGAGCGAGGGGCTTAGAAAAAACACCTTTTTGGTCTACCTGGGTCGCATGATGGACTGCAGGCTTAGGAGGATGGGGGAACATTTTATTACACAACTTACACCAAGGTTTGGTGAAATTGGTGAAAAAAAATTATCCCTATGCTGATTGGTCCACTTGGCAATACACGATTGCACATAGCGGGGGGTTGTGAAATGAGGCCTAGGGGCTTAACCTTGCGAAAAGAGCTGAAATACTATCATGTGGAGGGTAAGAGGGTCAAAATATGGTAGGGGAAAATTTTATTTCACCTGTTGCACCAAATATTTCATGCACTTGGTGCAAAAATTGTTCCACTCTCCCATTGGTTGGATTTCCAACCAAAAAATGACTAACTGTTGAAGCTTGTGCCTTGGAGAGCAACTTGTCGGGACCATAACTTGAGTTCCCAGAGAATTTTCTTATGAAATTTTATATTATTGTAAATGTCCAATGGTGGGGTTTTAAGACCTTGATTCCACCATTTAGCCCCTAAAATTTAGGTTCTATTCTCAAGCTCTAATGTTATGCATTCAAAGAACAAGATGTGGAAATAATGCGACTAAGTGTTGTGTAGAATGTGATATCACCATAATATAGGGATTTGAAATACCTTTCGATGATATTTTTTTACTCTAAAATCCTTACGGAACTCCCATAATAACCTCCCAAATCTCAAGGGTTTTTTTGCACCGTGCACTGCCTAGGCCTCCAAGACTCACTTTCATTGGAGCTGCTCCAAAACTTGTGAAACCTTCCAAAACCTTCCAAAAATGTTTGTACAACATTATTATATCTCTAATATTCCTCCTTGATTTATTTATCCCTTATTTTCCACTCAAGGGGGTGTGCACTAGCTTCGAGAAGATCATAAAATGACATTTCTCAAGCTTGCTAGAAGGTCTGTCTTGATGGATCTTTCTTTAGAAGAACTTGGAAAGACCAGGTAACCCTAAATCACCTATGGACACACCAACATGACACTTTAAAATACTTCATAGAAAAGGGATAGGAATGAATCAAGGGTTAGGGTGATAGGAAGGAGGGCTCAGAATGACCTTTGGGTAAAATTTTTGGGTAGGGTATGGTTGTCATGCTTGAAAATTGAGAATTTTATTGTTGCACATTTGCATGAAAACAACTGGCTCTAGCTTGGGGACATTTCATGGATCAAGTGCAATGAGGAAATCACATGAGAACTCTAGAATATCAATACAACCCATACTCCAAAATCTCAATACAACCCTAAAAATTGACCAAATGCCTTATCCATTGGGCCTTATAGAACACACACAACTTGCAAGAGATAGATAGAAAGGAACAACACACACAAACAAAATAAAGGGAAAAAACACACAAAAATGGAAAGAGGAAACAAACCTAAATTACCTATAATACAATGTGGGGGACAACTCACTTTCACTATAGTGCTCTTATATTTTCGAGAACTTACCCCTACGTGGGAAACACTAAGTGATGTTGTTTTGTGAATCCATTGATCGGTTAGAGAAAGTAGCCTCCTCTCCTTATGAAAGCTAGGTGTTTTCATGATTGTTTGTGTACTTGGTAAGAGTGATTCTACATGAGCTTCTTGTTACTTATTCCTTCTCTTATAAATTACATTACCTTTATTCCCTTTGAAATATGTTTCATAGTGTTAGTTGCCTTCTATGTTTTCCCAAATTGCTAATATTTTATTGACCATATCATCACTTCCCCAAGGCTGATTCTTATTTGAGTTTCTTGAATTTATTTCTTCCCTTCATTCGTGTTTATTGAAATCCATTCCACAAGAAATAATGACTTCATCATTTTTCTCCATTCCACTATGAGGTGTTTGAATACTGACTAAAGGATCATAAGTAACCTCATATCTATCTTGTATGGCCATGTCATGAGCTAAGAGATCAAGACTTAGCTCAGGATCTTGTGTATTTTATACCTCATCTAATATTTCTTGCACGAATTTCTCCTTTGAAATTTTGAATAGTTGACCTTTGCATTCATTGAAAGCATCCTCATCTTAAGGTTAAAGGAATAAATTGGGAGGGATTACTTCATCGTCTTAAGACTCACTCTATATTATCATTAATTTTTCAAGGGGAGCCTTGGATTCAAGGGCATCAAAACTCCTTTCTTTAATTTATTCATCATGTAAATATTCTTCCTCTTCAAATGGGAAAGAAAACATCTCCATTTCATTGTTGCATCTATCAACTATTGGTGTAGGAGGGACATCTAATTTCTCATCTTTCTTTATTTCAACATGGCCAATATTCATGCTAGTTTAATATTCCAAATCAGATTCACACTTGTCTTGCAGATTCATGGCTTTCATTAGGATTTCAAGACTAATCTCAGGTTCTTCTATTTCTTCCATGGCTCTTAGTAGTGCTTGTATAGATCGTTCTTACAAAACTTTTGTAGGATCATCACAAGCTAGTCTTTTCTATCCATGGATGGAATGATTGAGACCCTTTTTATCTCCAAATGGGAATGAGAGAATCCCCTCTTCATGGGTAATCATATAATCTAGTTTCTCCATTTGTAAATCATCAAGAACCATCTCCTCTTCTTCCTAGCTTGCATCATCCAGCAACTCAAGTCTATCCTCTTGTAACTCAAAGTTCCTCAATGATTCTTCAAGATCCATACCCCTTTGGGAAGAGATATTTGTCCTATAAAGATGGGAATATCATCCTCCTCTTCACTTTTTATGAAAATATCCATCCTCCTACTATTTTGGTACAAAATGTTGGCTCTGTATTTCTTACTTTTTACACCATGTACCTCATCTTATTTTTTGGAAGAAATTTTTCCATGTCTCCCTTAACCAGGATGGTTGCAAAATACCATATCATCTAAATCTTACCCCCAAACTATTGATAGAAACCCCTACTTACTAACATTCCAAATGAATTTGTAATGTCTCGATACCAAAATCATCGCCAAAACCTTCTTGTCCGGAAATTTGGTGAGAGCCACTGTGAATCTTTGACCTTCCCTACAAATGGGACCTCGTTTGACTCCAAGGAGTAACAAGAGAGCCACTAGATGGGGTCATGGTGAGTTTGAGGTCCTTGGCGACCTTCGCATACATCATGTTGTTGGAGGTGCCAAAATCTATTATAGAGTTATTCAATACATATTCTGCAACAAGAAGGGAGACATAGAAAGGATCAACCTTGTCAATTTTTTATGCACTCAATGCAAGCATGTTCTGTCATGGAGGCGTAGGTGGGTTTGGTAGTATTCCTTTAGAACTAGGAGTTACAACATTGGGTGTTAAACTACCACTCTTGATATATCAAACAAATCTCTCAAATTGTTTGGGGAGGGTTCACAAATATTTGGTTTCAATAATCTACACTTTATTTCTGTTCACATATTTTACGAAGTCAAAAGGAGAAGATGTTGATAAGGTGGGTGAAGGGACTAATTTCAGATATGGGATAGGCTTTGAATTAGGGGTAGATGTTTAGGGAACAAAGGTTGTTTTAAAAGGTAAAGTGGAATCTTTTAAAGCACTAGATTTTACTGAGAATATATTTAGATTTAAAAGGGGCATTAGAATATTTACTTGATATTGAGGGGGTCCTCGTGCTTTGGCTATAGGATCAATATTCTCCAATCTGGACTCCATGCAAGGTGGAAGTGGAGATTCTTGACTTATTATTTGGTTCTGCGAGAGTCACCATAGGAGAATCTTTAGTCTTCTTATTTTTAATAGTAGTGGAGAAAGAATCTCTTTTCTCATCTTTGGGAATGGGTGAACACTACACATGAGAGACTAGGTTCATCTTAACTATCATCTTCATCACCTCCGGAGTACTCAAAAATCTGATTTGTGTGTCATTATCTACTTCCTCAACCTCTAGGAGATCATCATCTCTAATTTCTTGTTCGGGCTCTCCTTCATCTTCTCAACTCATACAAATTGCATTGATAGGTGAGGCTTTAATAGGAAGTCTTCGAGGTGATCTTGCAATCTGATTTCTATTTTTCTTCGATGACATACTCATTTGAAAATTTCCATCTTTAGTGATGATATTTCATTTTCCATATTTTTCAAAAATGGATCAATTCTCTCGTCTCTAGAGTGTTGGGCCCTTCCCTTTGAGGGATTCTTGATCTTTATAGATACGATAATATCATCATCAAGTTCAATAGCCATTTTTTTGTTTGTGTTAGATTCCTTAGCTGAAAAATTTGTAGGAAGAATCCTACCTCCATTGATTCATCATTGATGAAGAATCTCTTGACATTATTTTTAGATGGTGAATCCTCTTCCAGTATCCTACGGAGCAACCGGTCGAAATGAGCTACAAAGTCTCATATAGTTTCATTTGTGCCTTTATTCATTTATTTCAATTTAAAAGGATATATTGATAGTCCTCAATAAATTTTAATATTTCCTCAAACTTGGTTTTGATATCATACCAACGAGTGATTGATTTGGAAGGAAAGAGATGGAACCATTCTATTGCTTTCTCTTGGAGAGATTCTACAAACAATCTTACGGTAACATATTCATGTTCAACTCCAAGAATCCTGGATGATGTGGTGAAAGTGAAGATGTGTTCTTTAGGATGTTGTATTATGTCACGTTTGAACTTTGGAAAGTTATTGCGGGAATATGTTGGTAGATTGTGAAGATTTGGTTCAAGAGCGAGCAAGCTGTATTTCTTCCCCATGGAACAATGGGTTGAGGTATTTTTGCTTCATCTTTCATTGTTGTTTATGTTTCTTCTTCAGAATTTGCTTTTACAAATTCTTTTCAAATTATTATTCTAGTCTTTCTTATTCCTCCATATACTCAATGCTCAATGGTGGTTGAAAAATGGGATAATTTGAAGGGGAGTATAAACAAGATTTTGGATGGGATTTATAGGTGAATTGTTTGATGAACTAGATGGGGATGAGGCTTGAGAAAAATAGTAGGGATTATCGCTAATTCATTCTTGATGATTTTTCATAGCCTCAAAATTGGAATCAACAACACCTCTTTACATGCTCAACTTGCTATATCTTCCTTGACTAGCTCGAGAAAAATTTTTCAATGGGAATATGAAAGGACACTATGGAATCTGAAAAGTCACGTGTAGAAATCAACAAATGTAGTTTTCCTTTCGAAATGGATTTCTGTCACCATTTTTTTCTATTTTTTAATTTGTGAGTTCATTTTTGGGTGCGGATGTTGCTTAAATCTACCCCATGATGGGCACCAAAAACATTTGGCAAGAAATTTTTGGGGAGAAAATTTGGTGGGTTTCTAGCCAACGCTTTGGGAATCTAGGTCCCTCTACTTATGTGTTGCAACTCTATTTTATTTTTAATGCATAGAAATAAATATTTCATTGTTGGCCAAAAGGTCGGGGTTACAACGAGTACACTCCACTACACCCACAAAATTTTTTTACAATGAATTGTAAGGGAAGAATCTTCTTGATGATATGGGGAGGGGACTTAGAAAATTTAGACAAGAAAATTTAACCCTACGAGTAGAAAATCATATTCTTGCTAGAGAAAATTAGAAAGTTCACATACATAATTTTTAAAAAAGAAACAACAAGATTATCATACCAACGGCTAAAGGAAACCATGCACATAAAGTTGTACACATTCATAAGCCATGAAAAGAAACAATCCCTTTCTTTATTTCCATTTTCATCAAGTTGTACAATGTAGGAAATGGAAGAAAAATGGTGAAGGAAAGTGGAAGAATGTTATCTCTCTTATATTGCTCAATAGAACTCTATCTTTAATGCAAAAAATTGAGAACCCTTAAGAATGGGGGTGTCATTACATTATATAGAATCAGAAATGATCTTTCGACTCCCCCACATGACCTTTTATTTTCCCTCACAAAATGTGACTCTTGACATTCTTAGGAATGAAATTAAGTTCCCTTTTATATTAATCAAGGGAAAATTATTACAATGTTTTCTAAATCCACATTTAAATGAATAAGACAAACATCATGATTTCTCACAATGAAGAATTAGAAAGGGAGTAGAGAAGAGGAGGAATAATGAGAGAATAAAAGGAAGAAGGAATGTTGATGAAGATGATTTCATGTCACCTTTGCCTCGTTTCCTAAGCCCGACCTAATGAAGTGAAATTTGGATCTCGACATTTTTATACTATGAGAAACCTCCTTCGGATGATACACAAACACCTCAAGCTGAGTGTTTAGAAACATTGTTGAATTATCATTTGGTTATTTGTAAATGTTGTTTGTTGAGATTCACTTTGAAGAAGTTGGAGGATGGATAACAATCTTTGATGACATTCGATACATAAACATATTTTTGTACTCATTAGAAAGACTTTATGAAATACATTTTGAACATTTTAACCTTTCTAATGGTGATCACAATTTCCCCTTGGTACACAATGTTCAAACATCTCGGTCACGAAATTAGTGTTGAGAAACATTTTTGTAGGATTTACCTATGTGAGTTACTTTGGAACATAATGCTTAATTAGGTTGGCCACCCTTTAATTAAATATGAGTCCAACATTATACTATAGGTTAAATATTTAATAATAAGAAATAATTATATTTCTATTATTAAATATTCAAACGTAGGGATATAATTTAGGTTATATATATATATATATTGATAGATAATAATTTGGAAAAAGGCTCCAAAGGACCAATTACAAAAATTTCAAACAATACTTAATATCTATAAAAAACCCAACAAAAAGATAAGCGGGAAGGATCAACGGAAAAATTGATCCACAAAAAGCCCAACCAAAACCAACAAAAACAGCTAAAAAAACCACCAATTAACACAAAGGCCATAAAAGGACCTATTTATTCCTGGACCTGGTACAAGAGCTTGGCCTAGCTCCTTCCACGCCACCCATATAGTTGTCTTCATCCTTAAAAGACGAAATAAACAAGCGTATCTTTTTAACTGTAACACTCACCACCAAACCTTAAAGGGTATCCACCCTATTCTCCAAAGCTCTGATCTCCCCGTTCGACCTCTGCACTCCCCTAAGAAACTTTCTATTTAGAGATTTTACTTGGGTTCTGATTCTTCCAAGGCTTCTAATTTACTAGCCAAAAAATCAAAAATTGAATCTTTCTCCCCTTCTTCCGCCTTCTCACCAGCTAAATCCTGCAAAGCTGACATTACATTTAGCTCCTTCACAGCCCTCTCCTTGATTTTCAAAAGTTTTGTTTGATTAACCAATGAAATGTAATCTTCCCAATCACTACCCAGATGCCCACTAACCCCTTAGTATTGAAATAGGTTTTCTAGCTCTAACCAAACAACATAATAAAACCTTAATGCAAAATCATCTCGAGTTTTCTTTTCTTTAAATTTTTAACTAAGGCACTTAGAGAGTTGAAAATATAAAATGGAATACTAATATTTTTGTTTCACCTAAAATGGTTTAGCAGCATAAGACGTTGAGAATGTACCTTCTTGTATCTTCCATCCAACGTAATATATTTCATAAGATGAAAACAAACCTCTACCCACCAACTTGGTAAAGAGTTACGAGCAATTCCATTCTCCATAAAAAAAAAAACTTTCCTCATTTTCCAAGAAAATATGTACCTCTTCCTGAAGACGAGATCTATCCTTAAAAACTTTTCTACCTTCACAATCCATTTTTGTTACATTACCAATTAAATCTTTAGACACTAAAAAACTTACCCCTCTCATCGAAACCAGACCCTTATTCCAAGACAAAGAAAACTCTCATGAAATAACATCATCTGAACCCCTCAAACTTTGAATAAAAAAGGAAATACCACCCTCTTTGAACAAATCCCAAATAAAAGCATCTTGTTGTAGACAAGAAGATGACAATGGCTCCACCCTAACCCTAGCACCCCCCATATTTGTCTTCCTTCTAAAAAGGGAAGCGAGATATGTACTGAGAACTCTTAACCAAATTTTTTAAAAGCTAGCTACCACCCACAATAATCAAACTAATGATTTGAAAGTATAAATACACCAGTGATGAATTTATTTCCCAGATCACAACACTCCCAAACTCAAGCATGAATCCTCCTTTCTGCATAAATTTTGTCCTTTGTAATTTTTGGTAACCCTCCCTCATCCCGCCACCATTTTTTATGATTAGATAAAATACCAAAATTAGCTAATGTGTCTGTGCATTCATTTGCTTCCTAAAACACGTGCTTAAACATAATATCTGTAAAACTTGACATTATAGATTCTGCATCCCTTATAATGGGATCTATATTAATATGATGTATTACCTTACCATTCATTACATTAATAATATATTGGGAATCTCCTTCCACATAAAGTTTTTTTATATGTAAGGACTTTGCCCAATGTAACCCAATTAACATAGCATAGGCCTCTGCATAGTTATTAGATTTATTACCAATGGCCTCAACATAAGCAACCACCATCTTACCAATTTCATTTCGATAATTCCCCAACCGCCACTAACCCCAAACTCCCCTTAGCAGCACCATCAAAATTTAACTTCAGCCACCCATCAGAAGGAGTAGTCCATTTTGCACTTCTTCTCTCCATAATCTTAGCCATAGAAGAATTCTTCACAATTATTCCTAAAGAAAGAATAATTTCCTACTCATGGTAAGGAAATACCCCTTTCTCCTTAATCTTTACTATAGAAATATTATTTCTCAAAGCTCCCAGAATATCACTTCCCACCTGTTGTTGCAAATCAGCATCACCCTGGATGTAAATCAGGTTTCTAAGTTGATGTTTCATGCATCCAGTGTGATTGCACAACATTGAAACCTCTCTCCAAGTGTGGGACTTGTAAAATGAGAGAGGAATCTCCAGATTAGAGGTTGGTTCCTCAAACTCCTCTGATCAGATCTATTATTTGCACAACTACAGAGGTTCAGATCCTAATTTTATCTTAATTTGTAAGGAGACAGGGATAAGAAATGCAAAAATTAAAACTAAACTGATAAGGGTGATACACCAAAGGAGTGGTGAGCACTTCTTGCTCATGCAAATTGACACAAATCAGAAATTGCAACATAAAACATCATGCACAGGTTGATAAGCTATAAACAAGGGTTTGAAATGAAGCAAACAACACATACAAAGGACTGAAAGCATTCACAAAGCTTGCATTGTGATTTTCAACATCAAAATCCTTGTATTCCAACACCAAAGAGGTAGAAAAACCTGTTACAATCCCTGGAAGGTCTGATACTTGCCAAAATCACTTGTTGAAAGTGAAAATAGAAGCTTGTTTGTGTAAAAAAGTGTTCCCCCTTTGAAAAATGAGCCAAATCCGGCTTTTACAGTGCATGGTCGAGCCCAGGAGAGAGAAAACATGAAAAAATGTGGGAGCCATTCCCCATTAACCAAAATGCATTAAAAACAGCATGGAGGTCCTTACAAACCCATGCCCTAACATTTTTGACCATGCTGGAGAAGAATGCGACCCATTTTGCATTAAAATTGGTTGTTGAAATGTCAGTTCTGTCCATGGGTGCATACCAGAAGTGTTTTTTATTTTCTCCCTCCAAACTGAACCAAAATTCAAAATTTACCATGAAATATTGTAGATCATTTCACCATCTTTCCATTGATATAAAGAACGCAAAAATACGAGCTCTGGATCGAAAGTTATGGCGATTTGAAGTTTTAGGGCAAAAACAGGCCAAAATCGGATCGCTTTGATATTTTGACCTGGACATGTGGCGAGTTCGATTGGTCATGACCTTGCAAGGGAAAATTTCCCACAAAAACTCCGCCAAGCCATAACTTGAAAAATACGTGGAGTTAGGAGGAAATATTTACCTTTCTAGAAAGTTGAGAAAGAGCTCTATCCAATGGTGTCATTTCCAGAAGGTTTTGAGTGCCTAAAAAGTAAAAATTTATGACTGAGGCACAATAGAAGGAAAGAATGAAAGGGAGTTAGCCACAAAATGAGTAGGGGGCACATTTGGATAACAATTTTGGTGACTCAGAGGGGTCATCTACCTGCTGGATGAATGATCAGTAGCCTGAAGCAATCCATTGGGCATGGAGTCATGAGTAGTAGCCTGAAAACTGATCTGAACTTTGAAAACTTCCCTCTGAACCACTTGAATCCCACTGGACATGGAGTTGTTCCCACCAAAATGCCATCAAAATGAACTATGCAAGAGTGAAACCAGCAGCACCAAAACTATGTACAAACTGAAAATCATACATGCTCCAAATGGAACATGCAGAGTGTGCACAAGCACTTCTTCTACTGAAAGAAAACCTACCTACTCTACTCTAACTGGAAGCAAAGGTGAGCTAAATGAACCCTGCAACTGGTTGTGCAAAATAGCTTCCTTTCTTCAAAATTGGCAGCCATGCAAATGATTTGGAGCTGAGTATGGCTGATTGGATGAGTGGAAAATCAACAAGAAGCTGGTCTTCTACCCAAATTAGCAAGGTGTCAACTAAAAACAAATCCAATACCTCTTTTAGTTGCTCTGCATTTGGATTGGAGAGGTATGACAGCTGATCCTTGGAACTTTGCAGCTCATCCTCATGCTTAGAAGCAAGCATGACTGGTTGTGGCTTCTCCTTTGGCTCCAATGAAGCCAAATACCTGATTGGGAAAGGTCTGATCCATTGAGTATGCCCATAATTCTGATTTTCAACTCCAAGAATGGAGTTCTCTTGTAGACCTTGAATGGATGGTGTGGAAGCAATGGTAGAACCCTTCTGCCCTTTCTCTTCCTCCAATGAAGGACATGAAAGATTAAAATCTTCCAATCTTGGTTCCAAAGAGCTTCTATAAGATGCAGGCTACTGCAAATGAATACTCTCCTCCATGACAGCAGGCTCTTGTGTTTGGAAGATGGATGATGAAAGAGAGAATGGTGGAAACTCAACCGGTTCTTCTTCATCAAAACAGTCCTCCAAATCAGATAGGTAAACTACCTCATTGCTGTCCTGCTGCAAATGTTCAACCTCTCCCATGGCGTTCTCTTGATCTGCAACTTGATCACCATGGTTTCTTTCATCCTCCAGCATTGAGTTTGAGGGATCAAACTCTTCTTCAGTACTAGAACTTGAGAGAGATGAAGTAGAGAGAAGAACTGAAGGTTCTTCTATAACCTGCTTTGTGCTCAAAGCCTTTGGATCTACACTTTTCTCCCCCACAGCTGGAATGTGCTCCTCTTCTTTTGGATTTGGAGCAGCTTCTCCTTCCTCTTGCTGTCCCTCATGACTGATTTTTGCAATTTGAATTGGATCAGCATTTCCTTCAAATAGGGTGCCAACATGGACACTATATTCTGAACAAATTGATTGCTGATCTGCAACTCCTTTTTGCTCTTCTTCTGCTGCAACAAAATCAGTCCTGACCACCATTTGTTCTGTAACTCCAACCTCTTCTGAAGGTTTCATCAGCAAAGGGATCTTCTTCATCCCAAATTTAAGAGCCCAACTCTTCAAAATTTGAATTTCTTCATCCTTGTTTGGCTTCTCTTTTTGCTGTCCTTCATGACTGATTTTTGCAATTTTTTGTGGTGGTGGAGGAGGTAAAACCTCTTGTTTCTTTGGAGGAGAGGGTGTTTCATTTAGCTCTTGTGGAGGGGATGACTGTTTGGAAGGGAAAAGGACAGAAGAATTGAGATGAGGTGGAAGACTAGGGGGTGGAGAAATGGATTCAACACTTGGGACAGCAGATGGAGAGTTTAAAACTTGACACTGCTTGAGATAAAATAGATTGGGAAAGAGGACAAGAAAAGGCATGAGATGGTGTGCTTACCCATTGATAAGGTTGTTGAATACTCCTCTCATACACCTCTATTCCTTCAATCCACTTTGCAAGCAATGGTAGCATTGCAATCATGAAGTCAAGCTTCTCTTGAGGGCTATAATGCCTTGGGAAAGGTCCCACCCATGGACAAGGTGCTCCACAACCGATTCCAAATGCTTTCATTTGTGCTTGAGCCCTGGATTACACCATGTTTACCTCCATCTTTTGGATTTTCTCTAACAGACCAGCATCTTGCATCTGATTGTCTTCATTGTATGCACACCCTTGCTCTTGGAAAGCTCCATAGCCAAACTGATTTTGGCATTGCTGCTCATATGGGTATGTATGCTGATTTTGAATTTGTTCAAAATGCTGATTTGGAGGATTTAAAAAACATGTTGGAGGTGGGAAACATTACTACTATTGTAAATGTGAGTTCCATGATGGAAATGAAGTCATGATTGCACAACTTCATGGAATGGAAAAGAATGAAAGAGATGGAAAGAATAATGGATGGAAATGGATGAAAAATAGGTCTGCAACTTCAGAAATGGGTTGTTGATCAGATGGAGTCACCAGATGTGTTTGCAAGTGCCTCCAAAGGCTGAAATCTTCACAGGAACACACCAACCTGCAAAAGATGAAGTGGAAGACCTCTAAGGTCCCACCGGGCGTGCCAAAACTGTTGTTGCAAATCAGCAGCACCCCTGGATGCAAATCAGGTTTCTAAGTTGATGTTTCAGGCATCCAGTGTGATTGCACAACATTGAAACCTCTCTCCAAGTGTGGGACTTGTAAAATGAGAGAGGAATCTCTAGATTAGAGGCTGGTTCCTCAAACTCCTCTGATCAGATCTATTATTTGCACAACTGCAGAGGTTCAGATCCTAATTTTATCTTAATTTGCAAGGAGACAGGGATAAGAAATGCAAAAATTAAAACTAAACTGATAAGGGTGATACACCAAAGGAGTGGTGAGCACTTCTTACTCATGCAAATTGACACAAATCAGAAATTGCAACATAAAACATCATGCACAGGTTGATAAGCTATAAACAAGGGTTTGAAATGAAGCAAACAACACATACAAAGGACTGAAAGCATTCACAGAGCCTGCATTGTGATTTTCAACATCAAAATCCTTGTATTCCAACACCAAAGAGGTAGAAAAACCTGTTACAATCCCTGGAAGGTCTGATACTTTCCAAAATCACTTGTTGAAAGTGAAAATAGAAGCTTGTTGTGCAAAAAAAGTGTTCCCCCTTTGAAAAATGAGCCAAATCCGGCTTTTACAGTGCATGGGTCGAGCCCAGGAGAGAGAAAATGTGAAAAAATGTGGGAGCCATTCCCATTAACCAAAATGCATTAAAAACAGCATGGAGGTCCTTACAAACCCATGCCCTAACATTTTTGACCATGCTGGAGAAGAATGCGACCCATTTTACATTAAAATTGGTTGTTGAAATGTCGATTAATTCGTCCTTGGGCGCGTACTGAAGCATTTTTTTATTTTCTCCATCCAAACTGAACCAAAATTCAAAATTTACCATGGAATCTTATAGAGCATTTCACTAGCTTTCCATTGATATAAATAACGCAAAAATCTGAGCTCTGGATCAAAAGTTATGGCGATTTGAAGTTTTAGGGAAAAAACAGGCCAAAATCGGATCGCTTTGATATTTTTGACCTGGACACGTGGCGAGTTCTGATTGGCTGTGGACCTTGCAAGGGAAAATTTCCCACAAAAACTCCGCCGAGCCATAACTTGAAAAATATGTGGAGTTAGGAGGAAATCTTTACCTTTCTAGAAAGTTGAGAAAGAGCTCTATCCAATGGTGTCATTTCCAGAAGGTTTTGAGTGCCTAAAAAGTAAAAATTTATGACTGAGGCACAATAGAAGGAAAGAATGAAAGGGAGTTAGCCACAAAATGAGCAGGGGGCACATTTGGATAACACCACCCTATTAGGGTTTTTTTGTTTTTCTCTAAAAATTCTACTATTCCGTTCAAGATAAATTCCCCACAAAAGATGAGGCAAAACCAAACTCCATGCCTTAGGCATTCAAAGAAACAAAAGGAAAAACCCATTATTTATACCAGTCAGTAAAAGTCTCGGTAAGAACCACACTATTTGAAAAAATTCAAAATATGAGCCATAAGTTTAAGGAGAAAGGACATTGCATAAAAAGATGTTGAACTGATTCATTATTCTTTTTGCATAAAACACACCAATTTGGAATCATCATACCTCTTCTTTGTAGATTATCAATAGTTAAAACCTTGTTTTGAATAGCATGCCATAAAAACAAATTGACTTTAGGGATAAGATCTTTATCCCAAAGATTTTTCCACACAACTTGTGGAGGAGGGAAATTCCTAGCAATAACATACCCTGACTTTACCATGTATCTGCCATCCCTTGTCATAGACCAAAACATCTCATCCTCCCTCTGACCCATCGAAATATGCAAACCTCTTAAATTTTGATTTAAAGTTCTTATGCTAGCCTGCTGAGCATCATCCATCCCTTCCCTATCCAAAAGTTTCCAAGTCCAGCCCCAATTAGACTCCTCCTAGTAGTCTCTAATCCATACACCCACAATCAGCTAAAAGTGATCCACCATATCCCTTAAAGGAGCTTGACTAGCCAAAGGGGCTTCCAATAACCACCAATCTTCCCAGAACTTAATTTTTGACCCATTACCAATTAGCCATTTACAGACCTTTTAACAAAATATCCCTACATTTACCCAGACCATTCTAGAAAATAGATCCTTCAGAAACACATCATTAGAGACAAAATTTACCTGATTAGCCATTAAGTACTTTGAATTTAGAATTCTGACCCATAAACCTTGCTCATGCTCCAACCGCCACCCAATTTTGGCCATAAGAGCTAAATTCATACTTTTTATATCTTTCAACCCCAAACCCCCAACTCCCTTTGGAAGGGTAACTTTATCCCAAGCCACCAAAGGAATTCTATCTTTAGATTCCATTCCAGACCACAGAAACCTACATTGGATCTTAGTAATAATGTGTTTAATCTTTGCAGGCATTAGAAACATAGACATAAGATAAACCACCATACTTTGGAGACAACTCTGCAGCAGTTGAAGCTTACCTGCTTGAGAAAGCAAAGTTCCTTTCCAAGTTGAAAAATTCTTTTGAAACCTCAAAATAAGGGGATTCCAGCATTCCATCTACATTCTACCTCTAAAAAACAGCATTCCAAGATAAGTACATGGCAACTCTTGTATAGAACATGCCAAAATATCCACAATTCTGGTTTGGATTTCCATATCCACATTGAAAAATAGAACAGAGATTTTCCTAAAATTTATGAGCTGACCTGTAACTTCCTCAAAATCATGTATAACTTCATTAAAACCTAGAGCCTCTATTTGGGTTGCATTTCCCAAAAGGAAAGTGTCATCCACGAATTGCTGTAATATTATAGGATCAATACCATTAGAAATGATTAAACCATGCAAAAAAATAAATTGTTTATAGTCCACACAAAATCTACTCAAAGTTTCCACCACAATGATATAAAGGAAAGGAGAAATGGTATCATCTTGTGTTAGACCCTTCCCTAAAGAAAAGAAACCCTCTGCCTTCCCATTAACTAAAACAGAAAATTTAGGAGTAGAAATGCATTCCATAATGATATTTATAAAATGCCAATGAAAACCCCATTTTTCCCAAAATAATTTTCAAGAATCTCCACAAAAAATTTTCATAGGATTTTTTCATGTCAATTTTAAGCATCATAGTAGCCCTTCTAGAAACTTCAACTGAGTGAACCACCTCATGAATAGTTATCACACTATCTAGAATCTGTCTTCCTTCCACAAAAGCTCCTTGATTTTCTAAAATAAAGTGTTCCAACAAACCTTTTAATCTTGAAGATATAATCTTTGTTATTATCTTATACACCATATTACATAGGCTTATAGGATGATAATCTAGCACTTTCTTCCCCCCTTGCACCTTAGGAACAAGAGCAATGAAAGTTGTATTAACTTCCTTCAATAATTTGCCACTTTCAAAAAAGTCTGAACAACTTCTTCCACATCCTTATGAATAATATCCCAAAAGGATTGGAAAAACAAAGTAGGAAAACCATCCGGGCCCGAGATTTATCCCCATCAAGGTCAAAAACAACAGTTGCAATTTCCTCAGAAGACGGGATTTTTATCAGCTCTGTATTTTCCTGATGAGAAATAACAGTTTCAAAAAGATTTGCAATGTCACTTTCCTTACCCAAATTAGGATCCTTATCAGCTGAAAGTAGATGAGAGAAAAATCTAACAAATTCCTGAGAAACTTCACCCCGATTACTTACCAACAAACCCCTCTCATCCTCAATTTCCCCAATAGAATTTCTGTTCTTATGCACGAAGCCAGAGAGATGAAAAAACTTTGTATTCATGTCTCCCTCCTTTAACCATTGCACCCTAGAATTTTGTTTCCAATAGGCCTCCTCTTTGGCTTCCAAATTATGATACTCAGACAATAGAGATTTATCCTTATCTTTCAACTCTATAGTCAAACCAAAAGACTCCACCTCTTCCTCCATCCTCTTCAAAGCTTCACTAATCTCAAATTTTTGAGCAAAAATGTTACCAAAAGTCTCTTTATTCCAAACCTTCAACCTAGACTTTAAGAGTTTCAATTTTGCCACAAGTTTAAACATCGGATTACCTCTAACATTACTTTTCCAACTCATCCTTACCTCTTCCTCAAGACCAGGATGCTGAAGCCACATCTTAAAGAACCTAAAAGGTCTTCCACCTACCTCATTGTTTAGTCCAATTTGAAGGCTAATAGGACTATGATCCAAACTGATTTGAGGAAGAGCCACCGCAAACCCAGCTAAATTTTGAAACCAAGACAGATTTATAAAAAACCTGTCCAACCTGATTTGAATCAAATAATCCCCCAATCTCCTGTTTGACCAAGTGAAGAGGGATCCTCTTAATTCAATATCCACCAAATTACAGGAAGTTATAAAGTCAAGTAAAGTCCTCCATACTATCACTATAATCCCCTGACCCTCCTTTTTTATCTTCCATAAACAGAGGAGTATTAAAATCCCCACCAATTAACCAATTTAACTCATTATAATGACTACAAAAAAGACTAATATCAGCCCAAATATTTCTTCTTCCCAACACCGAATTTGAAGCATAAATATTAGAGAAAATCCACTAAGAACCATCCAATTTCTCTTTAAACAAAATAGCAACATGATTCTGAGAACAAAACATCAACTTACCTTCTCTATCAAAAGGATTCTAGAAAGTTACCACACCCCCTGAAGCACCCACCGACGATGCACTTTGAATCTTAGATCTAAACCAAACTCTATTCTTCACCTCCTTCATTTTATCAATAGACATCTTTGTTTCTTGAATTAAAAGGATATCAAGCTTATTCTTCTTTCTAAAAGAGGACAAAATATTTTGTTTATTAGGTTATTTATCCCCCTTATATTCCATGAGATGACCTTCATTTCAATTTATTTGGAGAAATACTCTCCTCAATGGAGCGTTGTCTTCCTGAATCAATTTCCTTTGCTGCAACTTTCTCCCTCCTATCCCTATTTGTCAAATTTCCTTTTTTTGCTAGAATCTTCCCACAATCTGCTTTACCTTTGTCTTGTTTTTGAGAACTTCTTGTATTAAACCTTTTTTCTTCCCTTTCCATCTTTGATTTTTCCAAATTGAAAGAACAAGGAACTTCTTCCATATGGAATGTCATTTTCTCCTCTTGAGCGTCCAACATACTTAAAAGTTGCTTTACTGGACTTTGCGGAACACTTATGCCCCCACTAAAATCCTGATCTTCCAAACCCAAATATTCCTCATTCAAAACCTCCTTTTGATACTGATATTTTTCTCCTTCCTCCTTCGAATCCCTACCCTCCTATACATTTTCATCACTAACTTGAAAATCATTTTTTTGTTCACCTTCCTGTTCCTTTTCCTTATCTTCCAACACATGAAATTTATTTAAAGAAACAAAATTTTGCTGTAAAGATCTATCCCCTTCCATCCTAGATTCCTTTTATTTTTTTCATACATTTGCTTCCCTTTCTTACCCTCCTTACACTACCTTTGCTCATGTCCCATCCTCCTACATTTATGGCAGAACAACGGAGAGGCTTCATATTCTACCTTCTGAATCCACTCACCAAACTTAGATTTAAGAAGAATTTATTTTCTTAATAAGTTCCCCACATGAACAATAACACAGAAATGAGTGTACATTAATCTTGTTCTTTCCCTTATAATAGGGTCAAAAACCACCAATGACCCTAATGCATTTGCTATAGTTGTTAAAATTTTATTTTCCCATAACTCCATAGGCAAACCCAAAAGCTTAACCCACACAGAAACTCATCTGGTTTCTCCTTAAATGGATCAAATCCTGGAATCCATTTTTGGATCAAAAGACTTGATCTACCCATAAACCATGGACCACCAAGAAAAATATTTTTGCAGTCCTCCTAGTTTGAGAGGTTTATAATAAAAAACCCATTCACATATGAAACAATTTCAAGTGATCCCTTTGGATTCCACTTTCTTTTTTCCCATTCATGAAACCATTCTACATTCGGCCTTGATCCATAAAATTTACCAAGGCATACTCCATCCTAGATCTAGCCCGATCTGCTAACCCATCTGGGATATCAAGACTAATCAACCCATCTTTTTCCCCAGCCATAATATTTTCATTCAGAGGATGATTCACAACATCCTTTCTACGACCATAATCTTTTCAGCCCATGAGATAGGTGAAGACAACTGACCTCCTTCTTGTGTCGTACATGGGACCCCTACCCGATGTCCCTCGATCTTTAGATCACTGTGTCCTGTAATAGTTCCCGCTCGCCTAGTTTTTGAAAATCCCTCTCCCACTACCGCTCCATAGTAATACTTTAGGTTAAATATTGAATAATAAGAAATATTTTTATTTCTATTATTAATTATTTTGAACCTTGTATATGTGTCAACCATTTAGGTAGAAAATTTAGGTCGGGAGACATACCCGATCACCTCATACAAAAAGGACTTCGGGTCCTCATTTGATATATTAAAAAATATATATCAAAGGTGTTTTTACCCTTGTGATTAGGATTTCTAAAGGAGGAGGTAATTTACTGGATGTAAAATGGTTCTCTACAATAAAGGTTACTTTTCACAGTGATTTTTTACCTTTGGGTTTTCCACTATAAATCATGTATCATTTGTTATTTACTTTATATAGGTATTTCTTTATTTATTATGAAATATAGTGTGATGTTTATTAATTTAATATTGCATAATTTACTAATGTTGTATAATTTAATTGATTAAATCCGTAGTTAATAGAATCCTCAAATTCTATCATGGTAACAGAGTGAGGTAAATTAAATAAATTAGATCAAATGTTGTTGTATTTAATTTATTTAATTTGTACGAGTTTTTTCAACCAACTTGGAAGGGTATTTAAAAATCATTGGGCCCCTTTCTCCTCAATTTTTTTCGCAATCTAAATTTTGGAATGTTTTGTGAGGAATTAATGTAAGTGTCCATAGGTGAAAGGGGCTTACATTCGTGTGAAAAATCACATACTCGTAAGAGTAAATTAATATACTGAAATATTTCTATTTCTCTATAGTTTTACATGTGTGTAGGGTAAATTTTTTCAAAGATAAAATTCAAGAGTAAATGAAGGGATGAGACAAGTTTCATGAAAATAGGGATTTAAACTTGTTTCATTGGCGAGTAAAATTACTTGTCCCCTCTGTAAATTTCTAGGTAATTTGTACTCTCATGTGATTTGAAATCTCCTTGTACAGTAAAGATTCTCTTCCTATTTTTACCTTATTTTTTTCTCAAAATAATATGCTCGCATCCTTTGGACCCCCCTTTAATAGGGCTTGATTTTAAAAAATATAATTTATATTTTTATACTTATATTCTTTAAATAAAAATTATTATAGTTTATATTATATAAACTATTCTCAAAAAAATTATATAGTTTTCTATATATTTTCATAATTTATAAAAAAAATCTGTCTAAAACTTATAGAAGAAGAAATTTTGAAATTTCATATTCTGGAAATACACATGTATTTTTCATTGTGTTAAATTTGACAGTCAAATAACCATCACGATAGACCAAAAATAAGGCATAATGACAGTCGTTTAGATGTCAAATTTAAGTTTGCCATAACCAGGAAATTTTCAATATGTTAAAATTGACGGTCAAATGACCATCATGACAGACCAAAAATAAGGCAGAATGATGGCCATTTAGACGTCAAATTTAAGCTGGCCAAATATTTATCTTCATTAACACTTTTCAAAAATTTGAAGTTGTGCATTCTTAGGGGTTTCATTTTCACTTCTATATGGTCGGAAATTTTTTATGACAGGTCTAGGGTATAATGTCAGAGCTCTTTATAATATGGGTTATTATTTGATTATGGAAAGTTAATTAGTATGCATTTTAATGACAAAATTATCTATGGCCAAATAGTTTCTTTAGATCTATAAAATTATATCTAGTTCTATTACTATTTTTATAATTAGATTTTAAAAAATTAGTTATTTCTTTTTTAAAAATATATAATACTTGATTTTTTAATGAAATAATACAATTTTTTTATCATAAAATATGGGTATTGTCAATTTTTTATTAATATGTTTCTAACTCAATGGTGCATTATATCATAATGGAGTATGTGTTTCAGGAAATTTGAAATAAAATGGCATCTAGTTTATTTTACCTCAATAAATCTCAGATCCTAAATGGAGCAAATTAAAATATTTGGAAGATTAGGGTCAAATCAGAACTTATGGCAAGGAAACTCTGGATGATTGTTTCAAGAACGAGATTACACCCACCGGTCTTCAAGAGAATGTGGAAAATATGAATGCATTGTCATAGCGTACATGGGAGGACCTTTCCATGATCCTACGCAATATGAACAATGAATATATTCTACTAATTGGAAATATCAAACATCCTAAAGAGGCATGGATACAATTAGAATTCATGAATGAAAGGTTAGGACATGTCAATTATCAAATCTTGTATGAAATGTATAGATATAATATAGTTAAAGGTTTTTTTGTTTTGTTTTCATTTCATGATGCTTGTGAAGGGTGTTTACACTCGAAACAAAGTGCTAAACACTTTCACTTACATCCTCAGAAGAGTTCCTCTTCACCACTAGAACTCATTCATAGTGATGTTAGAGGACCTCTTGAAGTATCTTCATTAAATGGTTCTTTGTATGCTGTGACATTTATTAATGATTTCACCAGGATGGTTTGGAAATATTTTCTTAAAAATAAATTTTAAGTATTTGGAAAATTGAAGGAATTTAAAGCTTTTGTTAAAAATTCATCAAATTATAAAATTAAGAGGCTTAGAACAGATAATGGGGGTGAATATGTTAGCAAATAATTTGAAAATTTTTGTATTGATTTTGGTATTAAGAGATAATTAACTTCTCCTTATTCTCCCCAGTCTAATGGTGTTGTAGAATGGAAAAATAAGACTATTCAAGATATGGCTCGCACTATGCTTCATTATGTTGGTCTTCCTAAATTTCTTTGGGCAGAAGAAATAAACACAACAGTCTACATTCTAAATAGAGTCCCTATCAAAGTTATTCACCTTTTGACCCCCTTAGAGAAATGGTTAAATAAAAAAAAGGATGTATCAAATTTAAAAGTATTTAGTAGTCATGCCTCCTTATATAACCCTAAAAAGAAAAGAAAGAAACTTGATATGACTTCTTTTTCACGTATTTTCATTGGATATGGTATTAAAACTATAGGTTTAAGGATTTACGAACCTGTAAAAAGGGAAGTAACTAAAAATTACAATGTTATTGTTTTAGAAAAATGTTTTTGTTCATCTTAAAATAGTAATGATATTCTTAATCTTGTCAATATTACTAATGATGGTTCTGGTTCTAATAATGAAAATATGGTAAAATATCATGATGATGTTTCTTGTGTTAATGTTATGGATGTTTCGAATCTCCTGTCTCCCTAGCTAAGAAACCAAAATGGGCTCAAACTGTGTTAGAAAGTTCTAATCCTATTGACCTTAGGAAAATGACCAAAAGCCATCATACGTACCATGCATTAATGACCTTGTATGAACTTGAGCTGTAAATTTTTGAAGAATCTTCTTAGGATGAGAAGTGGATCAATGCAATACATGCTGAATATAATGCCATTATTGTTGAGTTGTGGAGCTCAATTACTTCATGATTAGCATGTTATATTAAACTTGCAGGAAAGCACAATAATCAACATCGGTTATGGAGGGATCGACATCGGTCGAGCAAAGAGGAACCAACATTGGTTAGGGGTAACCAACGTTGGTTACCTATGCATGGGTGTTATATTTAACTCACAGGAATTAGATCTAATTTTAGCATTAAAGCGAGATCTATTGATTGTAATTACATGGCTAAGTGCCCAAATTTTTATATGCCTATATAAGCATAGAATCTAGGGTTTAGAAGCGAGAGGATTGTATGAATTTATTATTATTATGAGAATAATTGTGAGAGAGAATTCTTGGAGAAGAAGGGGAATATTGAGAGGAAAGAAATTCTTGTACATCGAGAGGTGTGGAAGATTGTAAATCTTCATTGTATATCTTCTGAAAGCTTTGGATAATATATTGGATTGTTTCTTGGTGGATGTAGCCCACCTTTGGGTGAACCACATTAAATCGATGTTGATTTATATCTCATGTTTGTATATTTCTTACAGGTAGAATATCCACTTTTATTGAATGTATGATTAGATATGATATATTATCTATACAACCTTTTTCTAACCCCAACACTTATTCAAAATCAAACTTGGGATTTGGTTCCACCTCTGAGAAAAGAATTTTTATAGGGTATATATGGTTATACAAAGTAAAATATAATGCTGATGGTAGTATTGAAAAATATAAAGCTAGATTTTTTTCTAGATGTTCTACTCATAAACTTTGTGATAGATTATGTTGAGACCTTTACTCCTATAGCTAAAATGATCACCGTTATGACCTTATTTGATATTGCTACTCAATTTAGGTTATAAATCCACCAAATGGATGTGAAAACTGATTTTTGAATGGTGATTTAAAATAATAACTTTACATGTCTCAACCTAAAGGTTTTGAAGAATCAGTAAATAAAACTATGTTTGCAGAAGTTGAAAAATATTTGTATCATTTAAAGAAATCTCCTAGAGCTTGGAATGTGAAAATTAATTCTTTCTTTAAACAATTAGGTTCTCACATTATCATTAAGCAAGAAGGTTCTCACATTATCACTATATTTCTATATGTGGATGATTTTCTTATGATTGGTGATAGTCCTACTTTAATTCATAGGATTAAATAAAAATTGAAACAATACTTTGAAATGACTGATTTAGGTCTCTTACATCATTTTCTTGGCATGGTTGTATTTAAAAACTCATTCTATTGTTGTTTCTCAAGAACAATATGCAACCAATGTACTGAATTTTTTTAATATGATTGATTGTAAACCAATTTATACACATATGGAAGTTGGAATAAAACTTGATCCTAAACATGCATACGAAAAGATAATCCTACTTTATATAGGCGGTTAATTGGTAGTTTGATTTATCTAACTATAACTAGACTAGATATTTCCTATGTAATAGGAATTGCATTTAGGTTTATGCAAGAACCTTATAGAGATCATTGGAATCTTGCAAAAAGAATTATTAGATATATTAAAGGTACAATCAATTATGGGTTGCATTATACCAAGGATGAAAATGCTAACTTATATGGATTTTGTGATTCGATCATGATGGAGATGTATTATATAGAAAATGTACTTTTGGTTATGTATTTAAATTTGCTACAGTACCATTACTTAGTGCGGTAAAAAAATAACCAAGCTGTTTCTATCTCTTGATTATTTGAAGCTGAGTATAGAAGTGCAATGGAAGCTAAAAAAGAGTCACTATGGCTAAAGAGGTTGTTTGCTGAGATAAATATGAATGATCAAGGTAGTATTCCTTTGTTCAGGACAACCATAACACCATAGATCTTACACATAATCTAAAACAACATGAGAGGATGAAGCACATTGAGATACATAAACACTTCATCCATGAGAATGTGCTAAGTGGTGACATAGATCTCAAGTGCATGTGCCATTGCCAGAGAACAAGTTGTTGACATCTTCACAAATCCCCGAGTGTTACAAAATTTTGTCACTTTTGTGACAAACTTGGATTGTTGGAGTTTTCATTGAGGGGAGTGTGCGTGACAATGTAACATCCTAATAGAACTTGGTATTTGTAAAATGAAAAATTCATTGTAATAAAGACCTTCGGGCAAGTGTAAAAAGACCTTCAGGAATGTGTATACCTCCTCAACTTATTTTTAATCAAGAAGTGTAGAAATACCTTAAAGGAAGTCTTGATAAACTCTTTAGTGTTATTAAGTTTCTTGGTAAACATCCAGTGTAAGCATATTGTTAAGGAGGACCTTTGTTATAAAAGTCCCCTATATTCTTGGTTTCATATAACCTTTACGATAACTTGTGAGAACATGTAAAACTCAAAAATCATAGTTAGCCATTGATCATGGGATGATATTTGGAATTCCAAATCATTTTGTATAAAAAAGGTAACTTGAATATGATGAAGGTGTTATAATTCCTTCAACCTCTATGCTAGCCTAAAAATTTATGGTTTAAGGATTGTAAATCTTGTAGTGTATGATGGGAAGATAATCTATTAGAATATGTTATCCCACTTAACATTAAGGGGGAGTGTTAGAACATAATGGTTAAGTGGGATGGCCACCCTTAATTAAATATGGGTCCAACATTATACTATAGGTTAAATATTTAATAATAAGAAATATTTCTATTTCTATTATTCAATATTCAAACCTAGCGATATAATTTAGGTTAAATATTTAATAAGAAGAAATAGTTTTATCTCTATTATTAAATATTTTAAACTTTGGTATATGTGTTAACCATTTAGGTTGAAAATGTGGGTCAGGAGACATACCCGATTACCTCATATAAAAAGTACTTCAGGTCCTCATTTGATATATGAAAAATATATATCAAAGGTTTTTATACCATTTTAATTTCTAGAGGAACTAATTTACTTTGGATGTAAAAGGGTTCACTACAATAAAGGCTACTTTTCACATTGGTTTTTACCTTCGGGTTTTCCACTATAAATCCTATGTCATTTGTTATTTACTTTTTGTAAGTATTTCTTTATTTTTATGCAATATAGTGTGATGTTTATTGATTTAATATTTCATAGTTTATTAATGTTGTATAATTTAATTGATTAAATTCGTAGTTAATAGAATCCTCAAATTCTATCAATTTCGAGATGGACGCGGTGCTACTTATGATGGTCCTATTTGATACTTGATTGATGAACCAATTGAGCTCAAAAATCTCTCCCTAATCAGATAATTTTGAATCACCTATCTCTCTAAGTGATGGGGATGGATTCATCTCTTGCACCTTGCGATGCCTTGCATTACTTCCTAGCACACTTAAGGTCAGGACGATGCTTCCAAGACCTGTATGAAGTTATCAATGATATGTTTGACCCTAGGAATCATTTTTAAATCCCACAAGGACAAAAAAATCAGTGATATAAGGTACTATGAAGATGACAACAAGTTTCTGCAAATGAGGCCAAAAACTACTATTTTTGGAAATAAGGACCCATCAACCGCTATTTCGGCGGAGTTACTTTTTTTCTTGTCATTGTTGCCAAAGTGTTTCCTTCACGTTTTAAGTTTTCCATAGGTGTGTTGGGGCCAATTTGAACAAATTTACATTTTTGGAAATTTTTTATTATGTTTTTTTTTCTTTTTTGTTCTTTTTTACCCATGTGCCCTTGTTTTCGATCTAAATGATTTTCAATGTCATTTCTTCCCAAGGGGTTTTTCATTTTTATAAACTTACTCAAAATGGTAAGTACAAACCAATGAAACTTGTTATTTTTATAATCTTAAAATCATGGTGTTATATTGATGATAAAATTACGGATTCTTTATGGGTTTTCTTCTTACGATGTTCTGTTAAAATTTTCGTGTCAATCCATTGCTACACGGTTTGATGACAATCAAGAAAAAGTGCTCCAGGAATTTTTTTTTGAATGGTTGCTATAAAAAATATGGTCCATATCATATTTTTTTGTTTTTCACTTCCTAAGGCATTTGGATAAGGGATATTTCCTTAAAAATTTCAAGGATCGACAAATTGTGATTTTCATGCCCTAGGGTTTCTGATAACTCTTGATCATGGAGTTTTCTTGAAAACATTCATTCTTCACATTGCAGTAGTGTGGAGTGATGGATAAATGATGTTGGAGGTGATGGAAATGTTTTGGAAGAAACATCAATGGAGGAGAGAAAGAGATCCCAATAGTTACAAAAACTTGTGTGTGCGTACAAGAAGAATGGAAACAGCAAGTGACAACCCAAAAGTTAGAAAATTCACATATTTTCAATAGATGGGAAGGAGCACACTTTTTGCACCAATTACACCAATTTTTTGTGCACTTGGTGCAAAATACATTCCCATTCCTATTGGTCCAAGTTTCATCATGTGATTTGTTGTTGGATTTGAGCGAGGGGCGTAGAAAAATTACCTTTTTGATCATGTGGGACACATGATGGACTAGTGGCTTAGGAGGATGGGGAAAATTTTATTGCACCTCTTACACCAAGTTTTGGTGAAATTTTTGAAAAAAAAATTCCCTATGTTGATTGGGCCACTTGGTAGCACTTGATTATACGGAGCGGGGACCGGGAAATGAGGCCTAGGGGGCTTAACCTTGCGAAAAGAGTTGAATTGCGGTCATGTGGAGGGTCTAGGGGCCCAAATAGGGTAGTTGAGAATTTTATTGCACCTTTTTCACCAAATATTTGGTGCACTTAGTGCAAAAAAGTGCACCACTCTCCCATTGGTTGGATTTCTAACCAAAAAAATGACTAACTGCTAAAGCTTGTGCCTTGAAGAGTGACTTGTCGGAACCATAACTTGAGTTCCCAGAGGAATTTTTTGATGAAAATGATATTGAATGAAAATGGAATTATAAATCTAATGGTGGGAATTTTAGACCTTGATTATACCATTTACCCCATGAAATTATGGATTTTTCTTGAGGTTCTAAGGTTGTGCATGCAAAGTAATGGATGTGGACATAGTGCACCTAGGTGTTGTGTAGAATATCATTTCACCATAATATAGGTCTCTTTAAATACATTTTTATTATATTTTTACTCTTAAATCCTTACGGAACTCCCAAAATCACCTCCCAAAGCTCAAGGGTTGTTTTTGCATTGTGCACTGCCTAGGCCTCCAAGACTCACTTTTGCTAGAGTTGTTCCAAAACTTGTGAAACCTTCCAAAACCTTCCAAAAATGTTTATACAATGTTATTGAATCTCTATTATTCCTCTTTGATGAATTTAGGCCTTCTGTTTCGCTCCAAGGGGTGTGCACCAACTTCGAGAAGATTAGAAAATGGCCTTTCCCAAGCTTGCTAAAAGGCTTGTCTTGATGGATCTTGCTTTAGAAGAACTTGGAAAGACTGGGTAACCATAAATCACCTATGGACACACTGACACTATGCTTTGGAATACTTCATAAAGAATGGATATGAATTAATCAAGGGTTGGGGTGATAAGAAGGAGGGATGAGAATGACCTTTGGGTAAAATTTTTGGGTAGGGTATGGTTGTCATGCTCAAAAATTGAGAATTTTATTGTTACACATTTTCATGACAACATGAAAGAATTGTAAATATGTGAGGACATTTTAAAGAGTCCTAATATGAAGTTATAGGTCATTATTCAATGTGTGGAGGCATATTCAGGGTCATTGGTAGGACTGCCCTTTAGGACAAACACATTTAACATGCACAAATGAGATTAGATAAGAAGGTACATCTTAATTTAAGAAAAATTATCCATTATAGAAACTGGATAATGGATTCATGAAGGTTTGGAAACAATTTCAGGACCTAAGGAGGATTTTTATGCAAGATATTGCATTTTTACCAAAATCAAGTTAAGTAAGGTATGGTAAACTAGCACTCTGACTTCTTAGCATTCAAGAAAAATTGTGGATCTTTCTTAAGATAAATAATAAGAGACAAATTTGAAGATCATAGGGATAAAAAAATATGTTGTAAAAATTCTGAGACAAAATGGATGAGAAATAAGAAATTTATATCTTTTTTCGTGGACCTGTCTTAAGCCTTCCTCAAACCCAATTAAATTAGTATGGAGAAATTTTTTTGGTTGAACCTCCAAATGAAGTTTTTTTTTTTGTTTCATGAAATTGAGCATGTATATAATTCATCATAGAATATTTACATGGTTTTTAAATCTCTTTAATCATGGTGGACCCCACAATAAAATAATAATTTTGTGAGAATTTCAGTGTACATATAAAGTTTTCAAAGTAACCCATGCTAAAGAAAATAGTGAATTCTAGGGGGATGTGTACTTATTTTTCATGAAGTCATTTGGGGCACTCTAGATAAATTTTATGGTATGGTCTATTTTTGATCTTACCATTAGAAAATGCCAAAATGCAAGACTAACCTTGAAGGTATGAAGAGTATACATGATGAATTACCTCATGAAGTGAGTGTTTTGGGTCCTGAATAGCATGAAGAAATTCCACATGAGATCTAAGCATTTTTTTTTGGTTTGATAAGGTTCATATATGTACAACTTTGAATGATCAAAATATATCTTTTTGAGATAGTGAAGAAGCTTATTGCTACAGGTGAGTATAGGGAGTTTTGTTCAAATAAGGTATGCCTTTGAGTGTTTTCATATGTTTTTTGTGATGTCCTTGAACTGATCAAAGTGATATTTGAGCTTGGAGAGCACTTTGAAGATGGTTTGAACATGAGGAGCCAAGACTAATTTTTAAACTCCCGAACGTAGTCAAACCAGTTTGAGAAATGAAGTTGGTTAAGTGAATTATTCCTTGATTTAGTAAAATAAATTAGTATTTCCAAAAAGAGGACTTCAATATATTTCATTTGGTATATGATAGGTGGTTGGATGACAAGTTTTAGTGTTCAAAGTAATCAAATTTTGAAGACTATTTTTCTATGCACGGAAACTCACAAGTACCTTAAACAAATCAAGTATCCCATGGCATGAATAAAGAAAGTATGAGCTTCTCCAAGCCTTGAAGGTGGACTAGAGATTAAATTCAATTCTCCAAAAGTTTTTTTAGACCTAGAACATACATAAAATAATGATATAGGATCATGCACCTTGACTGTAATTTTATCACCTCCATGAATGAGTTTGAAGCTCTAATGAAGTGTGAAAGAGAAGTGGCGAGTTAGGAAGGATATGAAGGGGTTATAGAGCACATGAAGAGTATTGTAACATCATTTCATACTTCATACACGTTTTCCTTTGTGCAATATAGCTAGAAGACTAAATAACATGCCAAATAGGAAGAACACAAAAGGACTACAATTTTAGTTACAAAATAATGGGTCAAATGTCATATATAAGTGTAATAAAATTCTCATCATTTTTGCATCGAGTTAAGGAGTTATTTTGTGATCAAAATGAATCTAACAACTTCCATTTCATGTTGTGTAAGTTATGCACATATAACTGACATTTAAACATGTGTAATAATTGCTAAAATCAGGTTGTATGATGTCACATTTTCTTTCCAATTTGAGTTACTATGTGAAGTTCAAGAGTTTCTTGTGTATTGTGAATGGTAAGATACCTTCAAGAGGTCTCATTTAATGTTCCTAAATATATAAAATTTGGTATGGAGTGTTTTTATGGATATTCCATTGAAGACATAGCATAATGTAATGAAAAATCGTAGAATGATTTAGTGTATAAAGGACTGAAATTTTACAACAGTGTGGACATGAAAGAGCTAATGGTTACGAGATATATATGATATGAGAAGCATGAAAAAGTTTATTTATATGATATAAATTGAGATGTTATGTTTACAAAATATGAAAGAGAGTGAACTGAGAAGAATAATGAGATGATATAGTGGTCACAATCTATTGTGTGAGACAACCAAATCAAAGTTAACAAAACCTTGAAAAAATCTAAACTATTACTTAGCAAATAGGGATTTGAAACTTTCTCATAAGTTATAGCTTACAGAAGGTCAGTGAGTTCTTGAGTGAATTTGGTAGTTAGAGATTCCATGCAAGTAGAAGATTTATAAATATCAAGTTGATGTTTGATTAAATTTTAGGATTTGTAGCTCCATGTTGATTTGATTCTCAATTGTGAAACCAATTGTAACATTTACAAGACATTATTGTCTAAGTTAGTTCTTTGGTTTCAATTGGTTTTTCTCCCATAAATGGTTTCCCACTTTACATAGTGTGTTCATGTGTGTATGTTTCACTCTCTCTTATGTTTGAATGTCCATGCTTTATCATGGTTAAGATTTTTAATCCTATATGGTTGAAGAATTGTAAATTGTTTCAAAAGTTTGAACAAACACTGATTCTCCCCCTCTTAGCGTCTAACATTTCCACAAATTGGTATCATAACCTTGTTCTCTTATAACAAGTTTAACATCTTGGAGGATATCCTTGAGGTACAAGCATGGGTACATTATCCGAATCAGTTATGAAAAGGAATTATGAGATTTCTAAGTCAATGATTGATGGAATGAAGAAGGAAATCAAGCTTATGGAAGCTAACCATGGCCAAGCAATCAAAGAGATGGATTCATTCATATAGAATGTTTCAAAATACCTGAAAGGAAAGGAAGATTATTTCCTTGAACATGAATACAAACTAATAATCTTGAAGGATTAAATAGAGGACAAATACTAGATCGAATATGTATAGAAATATGGAGAAGAGTACTAAAGTTATTGATGAAATTCTAGTGAGTAAGAGAGTAGAAGGTGATAAAACATGTCTAGGATTAAAAGGAGAATCTATGGAAAATAGAGAGGATGATAAAGCTAGTCCAAGCATGAAGATGACCATGGAGACAAACACGAGAAGGCCTAAGCCATTTAGGAAACCAAATGCATCCAGGTATGAAAGAACCTTTAATGGCTAGTGTTTCTCTTTTCATAGATTTGTACATAGAGATAAGGAATGTAGTAATCATGTCATAGATGAGCATTCATGGAGTGATAGTATAAGTAAGAAATAAAAGAATATAATTTGCTTTAATTGCAAAAAAAAGGTCATATTTTCTAAGTACTTCTTATAAGAACCATCAAGTCATTTTGGGTATAAAAAGACTCAAGAGGCCTGAAAATGGTAGTATTCTACAATTACAACAAGTTTAGACACTATGTTAGGAAATATCACGATCTTAAGGCTATCAATCATAGTTAGAATGACAGTTTACACCCATCCAGAGGTAAGAGTAGTGTTATGTGTTATAATTGTCATGAATTTGGGCATTTTGTAAAGAATTGATGTTGTAATGAAAATTCTAAGTAAAAAATAGGCCTCATACCATCAAAGGGCAAGTTAAGAAGGTTTTCAACATGAAGAGCAATCCTAAAAATGAATCCAAGTCAGCTATGCCTAAGAGAGCCTTTGGAAATAAGAAGGTAAAGTACATATACAAGGTCAAGGAAGCAAAATCTAAAGTTGAAGAAGTAAAGAATGAAGATAAAATGGCATGGGAAGATGATGAAGATACACCATAATCAATGATAGTCATAGGAAAAGAAAGTCCAAGTAATTCATACAAAGGTGATGATCAATCCAAGAAAAAGTAAGAGAAGCCTAGTATGATTTATGAATAAATTCTACCCCAAGATGTGTTAGAGAAAGTGTATGAGATGCATCATGAATGATTTTTAGGCATCTAATCAAAAGAAGAATATATAGGTGATGAGGTTATCACACCTAGAAGTTCATCTAATAAAATTTACGAGCTTTCAAATGAAATAAAATAAATAATAGAGTTATCATTCTGTTTTGATGATTACCTAGTGTTTTAGTGAGCATATGAGAAAATGAGTTCCTTCTCTAGGCTTGTAGAAGGGATATACTATTTATAAGAAGCAATGGTGTGATATTGAAAGAAAGCCATCATTAGTAGAATTTGATCAAGGTCTTCACGGTGCTACATATATATAAAGAGTTACAAGGTATGTCCATGTAGTTTCCCATGAAGTTCTCATGCATAATCAGGTTGTATAAGTTGTTATAAGGTCTTACTTGATTGACCATGTAAAATAAAAAGTGTATGTATTGCACCAAGGTGTGTGTTTCCATCACTAGAGTGTATTACCAAATAGTCATCTTTTGTGCATGAATGCTCTTAGAGGAATGTATGAAGTTTTATGATAAGCACAAGGTTGTCAAAAGTGTTTCTATCATTATTTAGGTTTGTCAAAGGTTGTCAAATTTTTTAAGTATTGCAAAATTGTCAAGTGTGTCAAAATGGTCAAAGTGCATAAGATTTTTCTTAAGTTCATTTCCTTGTAAACTTTTCAGGCCTATAATAAATCTCCTATATAGTCTTATTTAGGTATTTTAAATCTTCAAATGTTAAATCCTAAAGTAAAATAACCTCAAAAAGGTCTATCGAGAGTTATTATGAAGGCAAAATGAGTGATTGAGACATATTGTGCTCATAAAAGTCAATATGAGTATTCTATAAACCTAAATGTGTAAGAAATATTTTAATAGGATCAGTCAAGAAAAACCAAAGAATAAGATGATCATAAAGGTATAAATATAGATCTCATTACAAGACCTCTAGAAGTGAAGGTGTGACTTCATATGGGTGTAACGTTCTTATATGAACATGAGGTTGTAGTCAAGTTTTTAGGTGGATTCATCAAGCCTACCAAGGTCAGAACATGGTATGGTTCTCTTATCTAAGAAGATCATTTCACGACAGATAGAGTTCCTCAAGAGAAATTTAGATGCCTTGTAATCAGTTTAAAGTTATCAAATACTATTCTCAACTTGTTTTGTTCAGGTTTTGCATAATGGTTCACATCATGCATCAAGCATTCAAACCAAAAATTGTTCTATGATGACTATGATGCTTTGTCATTATTGAAAATGAGGTCATAGAGTTATTCATGGTATTTCAAGTAGTAAAAGGTGTGCTAAATTCAACTAATGCTTATGTAATCGTAGTATTAAATTGATTTAAGTGTAAGTGTGGAAGATACCTTGAAATGATACCTATCAAGAATACTTAAGCTTATAATTTGAACAAGGAAACTATCAAAATCAATTCCAAGAAAAAACACCTAGCCACATAAACCTTGAAAAGTTAGAGTCGATCCTGATATCCTCAAATGTTGTAAAGATATCATGTGTTAATGTTGAAGTCTAAGGAAGGGTTAGAATTTTGTACAACTACATAGTTGATATGTCATATGGTAGACATATGAGCAAGTATTGTTGTTTATATCATTGTATGAAGGCCTTTTCAAGTCCAAGAAGAAGGTGAGATTGTTAATGAATATTTTCTTATGATAAAAATCTTTGCATGTGCTTAAGATTAGTGGATTTTGAAGAAGTTATACCTTGTTCTTAACTATGGAGTAATCTTTGACTATGCATTGGTTTCATATGACTGATAAATCCTTGTAAAGGCATATGGATTGAGATTGTTAAAGGTTATTATGATTGAAAATATTTACAAGGAGATTATAAACCTAGGTAAATAGATGCATTTATTTATTTTGTTAATAAGGTGCATTGTAATTATATGACATTGTCACCTATAGGTCATGACAATAAAAAAATGAGAAAATGGAAGGTTGTATGTGTTTTTCAAACTCCATTGGTAAAATAAACATACAATAAACCCTAAACCAGATCTCCACAAGAAATTTGAGAACTTGAATCTAAATAAAAATAAAGATATAAGGTTTTCAAGCTTCTTGGGTTGTTCAATGTTTGATAGCTAGGGTTTAGGAGAAAATTGAGTTTGAAGCACCAAATTAACAATTTTTGCCCAAAATTTGGGAAGAGGAAAAGGTGAGGAAAATTGAGTTTTAACTATTAGAGAATGAATATTGGATTTCAAAGAGTTAAATATCACGATATTCTTGACGGTCTTGTAGGAGGACATTAAAAATAGTGATAGGGTTAATTGTGAATGCCACCTTACAAAGGAAGTAGGCTTAAAATTTGACATTTAACATTAAAACTTTGGATATATCTATAACCATAAAATGGGTGTTCAAAAAGGTTAAGTTTGAGTTTTGGAACCACATGCATGATTAGTTATGTTCAAAAATTCCTAGAAACAAGGCTACAAGGACTAGCAGTCTAGAGAGGAAGAAAGAGTGACTGAGAGAGATAAGAATAGTGACTTATATCATTAAATTTAGGGCATAAATCATTAATGATAAAGGGTATTTGAATGTTTTTACTTCTTGATGGGGTTTTATAACTCATTAAAACCATGAAGCTAGCAAGAAGCGTTGTCTTAAGGACACAAAGGGTAGTCTAGAGCTAGATAGGTGAAAGGTTGATCATTGATCCTTTTTGCATCAATTTTTGGATGATCTAACATTGGTTGAAGTGGTTGAATAAGGTATATGAGTGGAAGAGGCTATTCTAGGATTGAAAGGAAAAATTTGCTTCTTGTTTCCAGAATTAGTGAAGTGAAGTGAAGAGAAAGTTAGGAGAAGGTAAGTGAAAATGAAGTTTTAAGAGATTGAATAAATTTTTGGAATCATTTGACATTGAATCCATGGTTTAGAAATAGGGTATAGATATTTGTGAAGCCACTTAAGGTGGAATAGACCAATATTTGCATATAGAAGCCATTTTAGGCATCTTAAAGATCCTCATTCTACGAGTTTGAGGTGAAGTTATTGTGTGAACATTCTTTGTTGATTTTGAATAGAGAGTGAATAGGGAGTAGATGGATAAGGTCTAGAGGAAGTGTAATTTTTCAAGGTCTAAGATGAATAGTCAAGAAAATATTATAAAACCTAGCTATTGTATCAATTCAATGGATGGTAAAGGTTGTTAAAGACCTAAATTAGTCACCTACAGGAGTTACAAGTAGGGGACAAATTTTAAGGAAAACACATGGAGTACAGGAGAAAAATAAGTTCATATCAATGTTTGTAGAAGCACTCAAATGGTATTTTGACATAGTATTTCACAATCCAAGGGTGGTGATGGTGTTGGAACTGTAAGAAATAAATCATGTAGGCATGAAAAGTGAATATACAGGCGGAGAAGATAAACTTGGAGTAAGGGAAATTTGTTTGGAACCTTCTAAGAAGTGTATTAGGTGCTTATAATACTATCGGGAAAAATTAGATGAATGATTTAATGTTTCAATCTTATTCAAATGAGGATCAAATGGTAACACCATGAAGATCATTAAACCGAGAAAATAAGGACTACAAACATTGAAGGATCAATTCGGGAAGAGATATAAAGGTTTTCTTACCTATATGATAGAAGAAAAAGATATGAAAATCCTTTCGTGGCATAGGAAGATAGAATTGGATCATATAACCTCAAGGGAGGTAGAAATCAGATATTCATGAAGCATAAAAAAATTGTTAATAATGCACTAAAAAGTTACTTTAGGGAACTCAATCCTAAATCTTTAGTACAAGTAGCTTATGGAGAAATTAAGCTTAGAAATTAATTATCTCAATGAAGATTGACATATTAATGTGCTAGGAGACTATTTTCACCCAGGTATCATATTGTTGGCATGTGTATGTGATATGAATGCATCTTCTCAAGGGGAGCAATAGTGAATTTGATGCATATTGAAGACAAAAGCGGGGCAAAGGAAGAGAAAGACAAGAGGAAGAGTATAAATCATGAATTTGGTTGAATTTTACAACCAATATGGAACCTAGAAAATATGATGCGGGATGATAACATGAGCTAAAACTGGGTACTTTGTCATTAATGTAATAAGAGGGAGAAGAATCAGGAGGTTTTACCATCAATGACAAATAGAGAGATTGTTGGCATATGTATGTTGTGTTTTCATTGATTTCAAATGTATATTAATGAAAAATCAAGATGCAGGAGAACTAGAGGAATATTAGAGTGAGTTAGACAAGGTAGAACAGGTCAAAGGCTTGAGAACACCTAAGTAAGCATTGATTTATTGAGGAGCAAGTGACATGTATAGGCAAGGTGATGATGTGAGAACACACCATGATGATTTCAAGAATTTTATAACATGTATATGATGTGGAAACATGATCAGAATGATGAATACGAGGGACACATGAGTTGAAATTTCTAGACCATCTTAGTTCAAGATGCTTAACCCCTAATCCTTGGTAGAAATGTGACCTAGAAAGGTGAAGTGAAGGCTTGAGGTTGATGGTGAAGCATGTTAGAGGCATGAAACACATAATATGATATGAATAAGAGTCTACATGGTGAAGAACAAGACATACATGATGAATGCAAGTCTGAAACTAGCTCAATTTGGCCTATTTTAAAGACCTAGAATGAGAGCAGAACATTGTTTACAGTCCTAATATGAATCTACATGCCATAATTCAATGTATGGAATCATATTCAAGGTTATTTGTAGGAATTCCCTTCAAGAAAAACAAGTTTAACATGAAAAATTGAGATTTTCCAAGACGTTACATATGCATTTATGAAAAATTAGCCATTTGAGAGATTAGAGAAGGGATTCATGAAGGTGTGGACAAAATTTCTAGATATGAGGAGTTTTGTGCAAGATATTGCATTTGTACCAAAACCAGGTTAAGTAAGGTATGCTAAAATAACACTTTGAATTATTAGCATTCAATAAAAATTATGGATCCTTCTTCAGATAAATCATAAGAGACAAATTTAAATATCGTGGGGATAAAAATATGTTGCAAAAATTCTGAGATAAAATGGATGAGAAATACGAATGCTCTATCCATTTTTGTGGACCTATCTTAAGCCTTCCTCAAACCCAATTTAATTGGTATGGAGAAATTTGTTTGTTTGATCCTCCAAATGAACTTGTTTTACTAGTTCATGAACTTGAGCATGTAGATAATTCATCACAACATATTTCCATAGTCTTTTGAGCTCTTGACTCATGGTATACCCAAAAGAAAACAACAATTTTTTGAGAATTTCAGTGTACAAATAAATTTTGCAAAGTAACCCATGTTAAAAAAATTATGAAGGATGTTGGAGATGTGTACTTAGTGTTCATGAAGTCATCTGGGATACTCCTTTAGATAAATTTGATGGTACAAGTATGTTTGTGCTCCTCTTGATTGAGAATGCTAAAATTCAAGACTAGCCTTGAAGGTATGAAGAGTATATATGATGATTTACCTCATAAAGTTAGTGTTATTGGTCCTGAAAAAAATGAAGACATTCAATATGTGCTCTGATTAGGGTTGGTTTGGTTTAATAAAGTGATTTCTGTATAACTTTGAATGATCAAAACTACTCTTTTTGAGATAGTGAAGAAGCTTGTTTGTAAATGGGTGATTAGAGGGAGTCTTGTTCAAACAAGGTATGCCTCTAAATGTTTTCACATGTTTTTTTATGTCCTTAAACTGATAAAAGTGATATTTTATCTTGGATAACAGTTTGAAGGTGGTTTGAACATGAAGATCCAAGGCTGGTTTTTAAGCTTCCCGAACACACTCGGACCATTTTGAGAAACAAATTTGGTTAAGTGACTTATCCCTTGATTTAGTGAAAGAAATGAGTATTTATAGAAATAGGACTTCAAGATATTTATTTTGGTATATGATAGGTGGTTGGATGACAAGTTTTAGTGCTCCAAGTAATCATATTTTTAAGACCGTTTTTCTGTATGGAAACTCATTAGTACCTTGAAAAAATAAAGTATATCATGGAATGAATGAAGAAATTATGAGTTGTTCCAAGCCTTTAATGTGAAATAAATATTAAATTATCTCCCAAATATTTTGTGGACCTAGAACATGCATAAAACAATGATATAGAAACATGCACCTTGACTAGTAATGTTTTGACCTCAATGAATGGAAGTTTGAAAATCCTATGAAGTGTGAAAAAGAAGTGGAGAGTTAGGAAGGATATGAAGGGATTATAGAGAACTTGAATATTATTGTAACATAATTTCATGCTTCATACATGTTTATATTTGTGCAAGAGAGATATAAGACAAGTGAACACGCCAAAGAGGAAGAAGATAAAAGTAATACAATTTCAATTACAAAAGAATGTGTCAGATGTCATATCTGAGTGTAAGAAGATTCTCATCAATTTTGCAGTGAGTTAAGGAGTTATTTTGTGATAAAAATTAAGTTAACCACGTCCATGTCAGGTTTTGTAAGTTATGTACATGTAAATTACATGTAAACATGTGCAATCATTGCTAAAATCAGGTTGTATGATGTCACCTTTTCCTTTCCAATTTGAGTTGCTATGTGAAGTTCAAGAGTTTATTGTGTAAGGTGAAGGGGAAGATACCTTTAAGAGGTCTAATTTTATGTTCTTGAATATTTGAAATTGGGGATAGAGTGGTTGTTTTGGGATATGTCATTAAATACAGAGTAGAATGTGATAAGAAAATAATAGAATGATCTAGTGCATGGAGGACTGAAATTTCCCACCAAGTTTGGACATGAAAGAGATAATGGTTAAGAGATATATTTGACATGAGAAGCATGAAAAAGTGCATTTATGTGATAGGAATTGATATATATATTTTTATAAGATTAAAGAGAGTGAAATGAGAAGAAGAATGTAATGATCTAGTGGTCATAATTTGTTGTGTGAGATAACCGGACCGAGTGATCAAAACCTTGAAAAGTCTAAGTTATTACTTAGCAAATATGGAGTATAATATTTCTCATAAGTCTCAAATTACATAAGGTCTTTGGGTGCTTGAGTTAAATTTGGAGTTAGAGCTTCCATGCAAGTAGAATCTTGATGAAGATTAATTTGATCTTTGGATTAAATTTTTGGAATTGTAGCTTTATGTTGAGTTGATGCTCAACTCGTGAAACCAATTGTAAAATTTATAGGACATTCTTTTCCAAGTTAGTTCTTTGGTTTTAGTTTTTTTCTCCCTTGAAGGGTTTCCCACTTTACATAGTGTTTTCATGTGTGTTTTCTTCTCTCTCTTATGTTTGAATGTTCATCTTTTATCATGGTTAAGATTGTTTAATCCTGGATGGTTGAAGAATTGTAAATTATTTCAAAATTTTGAACAAACACTAATTCACCCCCCTCTCAGTATCCAAAATTTCCAAAAAATCCAAGTGCTATAATCTTTTCTAGATTTTTTTCCTTCCGTGTGTTAAGTTAGAGCTTTGGAATAGGGTTTTAATGTCTACCAAAAGGCTATCTTGGTTGTAAGTGCATTGGTAGATATGTATGAAAATGTGGAGGCATACGCATGGTAGTGGATGTGTATGTATTATGGTTTTTTCATACCAATTTTAAATCTCATGCAAGGCACATGGACTTTTTTAAAGATTCCTTGTAGAAATGCAGCCCCACATGCTTGTTTTGACTGATGTGTGTGAAAGAAAAAAGGGTATTGGTTGAAAAGGATTTGAAGTTTTTAAGAACATAATGAGAGGAAGATTATTTCAAGATGTTTTAGTTACAAGTGTGATAGCAAAGGAGATTAACATGGCATGTAAATTTTTTTAAAAATGGAACCATGAAATGCACCAATGATATGTGGTTTCATGGATGGTCAGGGTAAATTTGGGACACCAAAAGAAGATACCATGAATCCTATTCATGGATGTGAACTATTTATTTAAATTATTGAAATAATATTTGGTTTCATGGATAGAAACAACAGTTTGATGCATACATAAGGGTTGTATAAAATCACCTTGGAAACTTTCCTTCTAATGCAAATTAGACATGTATAAATTCGACACCACAACCTTCTCTAGTGTACCCCTTCCCTGTTCCATTTGGGAACCATGGAGTAGATTAGGGATGATTTATTTGATGATGAGGACTAAGGATTTTTTTAGAAATTTTATTTTCATGTTACTAGTAAATATGCAAGAGAAACATGGAAAAATACATTGATTTTGGGCGGTCAAGGAATGTGAATTATTTGATAAAATTCCTAAGAAAGAGATATATTTCTCCTAGATTGTCTTTGTTGTTATGTATGCAAAATTTTTGGTTGTAATTAAATACTTTGGTTAGTCAAGAGAATTTTGTTTATGGGTGTAAGAAAAACATTACAATATTTTCCAATATTCTCCCATCCCATCTGTGTCAAGTATGGAACCTTGAAGCGAGACCATGGAAAACTAGAAAAGCATAATGGGAAGTGGATTCTTATTAAAACATTTATAGTGACTAGAAAGATATGTATGCAGTTGTGGAGGTTAACACAAGGCTTGTGAAGTGTTTGATGAAAATCCTCTTCAATTGTATGGTCTCATAGATCATGAATGTGGACCGCTTGGAGCTCAGTGTACCACGGTTCGACTTCTATCATCTATGGTCATCTTAACCTTTTCTTGGATGTTTTAACTGTTTTTATTTTTCAATTTTAATGGATTTGATAATCAAACCCAATAAGAATAACTTTTAGGAAAATTAAATTAGATTTAGTAGCTTTTACCTAATGGTACCTCTTTTTGTATACAATTAGAAAATTAACCATGGATGTAAACACTACTTTATTTTACCTCGTAAGATGGTTGGAAAAACCATGATATTAGTTTTGGATATATAAATTGTGGTTGGTGACTATTGTCATGAGTTTTTAAGGGAAAATTTTGACTTTAAAACATGACAACTTTACCCTAGTATCAAAATTTTTACTTGTAAACCCTCCCGAGCACTCCCCTATATTGTTTCATCCCCTATTTCAGGACTATCCAAATCCTTTTATTTCTTATAAACTTTATAATTTGTTGTAAAGATGAAAATAATTTCATCAAGTTATTCGAAGACAATACCTCTCAAAGCATATTTTTCATTAGACTTAGAAATGGATATTTTTAGTCTTTCTCGAGAAAGGTATGCACTCTCCAAGATAAATTTTAAGGATAAAATTCATTAAGAAATGGTATTGAGGAGTTGAGGAGATATGATAATATTTCAAGTGATTTATGAAATTTTAGGGAATATTTGAAGGTTCAGGGACAATTTCATTGAAAGAAAGTTTTTAAAGGTGAAGGAGCTTGTAGTTCAAAAAAATACCTAAGATTTGGAAGATGATTTTTGGATCTCTAGAATGATTTGGAGGCAAAACAATATACCATTGGAAATATAATTTAATTCCCTACATGATGGTATTTTCATATTTTTTACAAGACCAAGGTGATTCTTCACACAACTCATTTTTGGAATCCACACCTTGTGATCTAAAGAAATAATGTTATTTTTATGGGGTTTCGGAATTATTATAGCTTAAGAACAATCCCATTGTATTTAGAAGAATTGTAGGAGCCAAATCATATAATGTTTCATCAAAAAATTCCTCCCAGAGCTATGACAACTTTGTCTTCAAGGTCCTTCCCAAAGTAAGCATTTTGTACTTAGCCAATTTTTCAAGTGCCACATGTCAGCATGAGGCCGAGGCTCACTATATTTTCCCTTCCATCCCATACTAAGAAGAAAATGGGGACAAAAATTCTCCCCATGCCTAGTTAAGCTCTTAGGCCTATCACATCACTCGAGAAGCATCAACAAGCTCATTTTCCTATTTTTCTAGCCCCCACCTTGCACAAAACCTCAAATTCCCACTTGTCAACACCAAGCCAAGGTATTTTGGTCCCTTATTCCCTATTCTAAGGGGAAAACGGGGACATAAATTTTTTCCAATCCTCCTTGCTCTTGCATGGTCTCTCATATGATCCAGACTTAACCATGGGTGCTTTAGAAACTAGCTTTTCTCCCTCATCTCGCCACAAATCAATGATCACCACTTGTTATCATAAGGATAAGGTGAATTTTTATGTCCCTTTCATTATGTAACGAGGTAAAAATGGGGAAAAAATTCTTCACCTCTAAATGTAGTGATAAAAATATAAGTTAGATTTTTTCAAACTTCCATTATTCCCTCCTCCATATGCTTCCTCTTTCCATCTCTCGTTCCATAAATACATTCACTCTTACTCACCACCACTCATAACTCAAATGAAAAACTTTTAAAAAAAATATCATTGAAATCCATTAAATAAAATTTTAAATCAGTTTATGACATCCAAACACATAAAAACCCTCTTCCATGCCCTAATCTCCCAAACAAAGTTTTGCTCATAACTCATGTTCCGAAATCCGTTTGCGATGAAATTTTAACCATGGATTCTTAGTCAAAACACATTTAATAGGAGTAATTAAATTCCCTCATTCATTCCCTCATTTTATTTTTGTAGACACGTGATTTTTTCATCAAAAAATAATCATTTCAGAGATCTACACAAGTCTAGTAGATGAAATCCCTTGAAATTTGGAGCAAAGCCTTGAAATGAATTATGTAAACTTCTGCAAGTGGTTTCATTTGAATCCAACACCAGGAAGACCTTGAAATTAATTCTCTCTCATGTATATTACTAAAAATATTAAGTTTTAGGAAAATTTGGTTTCCATTATCTCAAGACAATCCTTCAAGCGTAAAGCATTCAAAAGTGGCAAATTTGGAAAAATTAGCAAAATTGGCAAGAATGGGCACCCATATGAAACATGATAAAAATAGTAAGTAGGTTAAATGAGATAAAAGTGGCCAAATTTTAGTCTTTCACACATTCATAAATGATCCTAGTGCTCGCAAAGAGTCTCCCACTCAATTTTAAACTCAATCCCCACATTTCCCAATGTGGTGAGCAAAAAGTGTCAAAAGTGGAAAATGCCCATTTTTATCCCAAACGCTATTTCAATTCCTTTCACATGGAGGTCATGCTAAAAATTTGATGGAATTGGTTTTTATTTTATCCTCCTTTCCTTTCTTCATGATTTAATATATTTTTCTCATGTCTCACTCATCATCAATTCTCTTACATGTGAGAATCAAGATCATGGTTGTGTGAACAAAACACATTCAATTTATAACATAAAATTATGGTCTTGAAGATGTGATAGTGTATCAAGGATAAGAGTAACTTTCTGAATGAAGGGATTCATTCTTCTTTTTATCAATGGTCTACTCATCATTTCTCGTCACTTACCATCTTGGTGTGTCCAATCAATGTGGAAAAGGTTAACTCTTTCAAGATTTTTTAAAAGAAGGTAAGGTGTTCAAAGTGGTCTTCATCGAATATTTTAATCTATGCATCATTTTAGAGGGTCATTAGAGGTCGAATGTCATATTCAACTTATTTGGAGTATATCTTCATTGAAGGTGGAGGTATCCTCATCCATGTTTTAGAGAATTCCTCTCTTTTTAGTCTTTCTCCTCTTCTCTAACCCCTTTCTAATTATTCATTGTAAGAAATCATGAATTTTTGTATTATTCATTAAGGTGAATATAAAATATTTGTGAAATGTAAAAGTCCCTTTTGCAATTATAAAAAAGGGGGCTTATTTTTTGTTTCCTAAGGTTGTTTGAAAAGTCACTTATAATGGGAATATGAAAAGTAATTTTGGGGGTAGATGACGTGTTGACCTTAAGCCTCAACGAAAATGTGAGGGTTAAGAAGTTCATCCCTTTATTAAGGATTTACAAGGGAAAAGAGTAAAGTAAATCTAATTACTGAATAGAAACAATGTAAAATCACATGGTAAGATTTTAATCATCAGTCTTTATTTATATTCAAATAGATTACATTACTCTCATACGCATTCATATGTCTTATCTATTTTTACATCTCATATAATTCTGATCTATTCCACACATCTCTCATCTCATGTGGTACATTATATTCATTTGATTAAGTACAATAGATGTTTTCTTAAAAAATAAGCCAAGATATACTTCTTTTGGGTCATGATTATTTCGGCTTTACACCTTACTTCATTTCTTTCTTTATTTGATTCACAAATTTCTCCTATGTTCGGTGGCTTCTTACATGTCTACCATGGGTATCTTTGGTCTTTTGCTTCTTCTTCCTTTCTTCATGGATTTTCTATGGTTGGTGGGGTTTTCCTATCTTTGCGGATTGTTACAAATTTTGATGAAGAACCATGTCAACATCATCCTCAAACTTCAAATGTTGTCTCATCCTCAAGACAAACAAGTGATGAAGAACCCTGTATTTTAAGAAAAACATTTAGATTGTATTTTATCTATCTTCATTGTACTTTAACTTTAGGAAAAAAAATGCATCAACCCCAGAAACTTAGAAATATAACATAAGGAAGTGTTCCCTCACTTGACTCACCCGACTGGATTTATGGGATGCCATAGTTTTCCTCCAAAATATTTCTCCTACATACTCTTTTCACGATGTATTATGGGGAATGTATTTTGTGATCTGAGTGGTGATGTTCTTTTCAAAATGGTACCACAAGTCTAAATGGTCCTTGATCTATTGTGTCCATTCCTAAAGTTGTGAGTTATCTTGAATCAAAGGAAGGATGTCTGGAGGGTGGATTTGATTGGATTTGATTGAATCTTTATTGTTTTCTTGTTAATTCTTGTTGCATCCTTGTAAGTTCCCTATCCATGGTAGTGTTGCATTCTTGCATAACCGTGATCTTCTCTGTCCACTTTTATTAGTTAGTATGATATTGTTCTGTAAGTTCTACAAGTTTTCTATGTCGAGTCCTATCCAAGTCTTTATTTATATCATATATGTAGATTCTTTATGCAATTGTTGTTCAAGTCTATCTAATTCTTTTTTATATTTTTGAGTCACACTTGGCCACCCCATAGCATATGCATAGTATGTTGCGGCATTGTTGAATTTTGTCTTTAATTTGGTTATAGTTGATTATGTGTCCTTCCTTCGCTTCCGATTTTCCAAAACTTGTCGGTGTAGGATTTACTCTTTCTATTATTTTATGCCTTCTTTTTGGATCTTTTTCTTTTCATTTTCATGGTTTGTAGTGTTGTCTACTAGTATTTATTTTAGATCTTAGAGCGTGTTTATTTATATCGATAGAATATAATCCCTTTTCATGTGTGATTTAGATTCCTTAATAGATGTGAGTATTATATTCATAGATTCTTCCATATCTACACATCTCTGCATCTAATCTTGTTTTGCACTTTGATCTAGTAATTGGCTACATGTGGATTTATGAAGGGGTGAAATTTTGTGTAAGTGTACCATGTACCCTTCTTGTTTTTTTTAAAACTCTTTGTTGTAAGTGGATGGAATTATCTGTTCTTCTCTGTTGGAGGGCTTGATTGATTTTTGTTAATACATCTCTAGGGATTGTACAGTACTATACCATTGGATGTTTTGCTTAGTTTGGATGGTTCTGGTGTTAGTACCTATAATTTATTTCTATCATCTATATTTTCTTTTTGTTTCCTTTCTATTTCTTGTCTATCTTCCTCCTTTTTATTTCTATTTTCTTCTACCTATTTCTTTGATTCTTCTTTTTCTACTTCTTCTTTCTTCTTTTCTTGTTCTTTCTTCTTTTCTTTTTCTTCTTTCTCCTTTTCCTCCTTTTCTTCTTCTTCTTTCTTCTTTATTTCCTTCTCTTATTATTCTTTCTTATTTGTTTCCTCCTCTTCTTCTTCTTCTTCATTTCATTTTCTTATTCTTCTTCTTATTTCTTCTTTCTTTCCATACTTTATTATTCTTTCTTATTTCTTTCCTTTTCTTCTTCTTATTTCTTCCTTTTTTCTTATCTCTCCTTTCTTTGCTTTTCTTCCTCTACTTTCTTTTGTTCTTTTTTATTTCCCTATCTTCCCTTTCTTTTTTCTTGATTGTTTCCACCTATTTTTTCTTGGTTTTTTTCTATCTATTTTTCCTCCTCTTTATTTCTATTATCTTTCTTTTATTTCTTCTTCCTCATCTTCTCTCTTTTTTATTTTCTACTCTATTGTTTGTTTCTCATCAACTTCCCTCTACTCCTCCCCTTTTTTCTTGTTGTATGCTTCTATGTGTTTCCTTGCATCATCTTATTCTTCTTTATTTGTTTTGTCAATGAGCCTTATTAATTATTCTATCACCTCCATGTGGGTTTGATATTTGATAGTATTCTTCTTATTTTTTTAATTGTTTCATTTATTGCCTAAGATATTTAAGTCTATTTTCTTTGTATGTCTTCTTTTGTTTGAATTTCCTTGAGTAATTCATGTGGGAGGAGATGAATTATATCTCCTATTATTAAGTCAAATTTCTTCATATAATGAATTATATATTCGTATGTTTCCACTTATTCGGTTCTTGTTCTTAATTTATATTGTTGTGTTACTTGTGAGACACCACCTAGAGTTAAACATGTCTTATAGTATCCATAGGAAATTTGGGATAATTGTGACTCTTCCCAAGGTTCAACTTCTCCTAAAAATGTGGCCTGATTCTTCCTATGGTGCGGTTCTGTTATTACCCAATTTTGACTCTGCAAAATTGTTAAAAAACAATCAAAAAATTAAAAATTAGAAAATTTTGAAAAGTATTACTTTGCATGGTTCATTGGACTCATTGCGATCGTCTTATTTTTGTGATCGTTTCAGTCTTCGTTTCGTGATTTTCGGGCGAGAACTCTTCCCGCCAGGCTATAAAACGCGTTAAAATACATTAAAATAATTAATTAATATTTAATTAATTAATTGCTCCTTGTTTAATTAAATTAATTTTTTAAAAATCACTTAAGGAGTATTTAATTAAATAAATATAAATTAAAGTTCATTCGACAAGTTTTAGTGCCGGGGAAGTAAGCTTTTGTTTCCAACTGCCGGGTTGGCTTCCCAAACCCGGATTTCCACTTTCCTGGAAATTTCCTTCAAATTTCCCGCACATGGGTTTTCCTCTGCCAATTTCAAAATCATGAATTGGCAAACGGGCATAAAATTCCCCAATTTCCCACATGGGGAAATTGGACGGGGATTGCCAACCCATTTTGCCATTCCCGTTGGCAATTGCCCGTTACTTTTCCCATTTCCCCCTGGCACTTAAGCCACTACCCGGGATGAGAGGAAGTTGAATTAATCCTCGTAACTTCCTCCATCAAACCCGTTGGAAAAAGTCAGAAGCTTCTTTTTTCTTCAAGAAGACATAATATTTTGTCAGCCTTATGCAAGAGAAACTAACGCCATTGTAGAAGAGAAATACAAGAAGGTTTTTGGTTTTGTTTTCAAGCTCCACGCATTCATCAAAAAGGTTTTATCAAAATCTAAAGTTGAATTTCACACACAGCTGTGGGAGAAGGGTTTCCACGTTTTGAAGGAAGAAGCCACGCCTAAGGTAGGAGGGAGAAGTTTCCATAAAACAAAAGACTTTCATGCGCCTGGGAAAGAGAAAGGAAAAGTTTTTAAAACAAATAATAAAAAAATCCTGTCCACACACTGCGCTCAGGCAAAAAGAAGAATTGTGAGTTTAAAACAAAGGAGGCGCACAACCCATTCAAGAAGATCTCCACGCCTGGAGGAGATTAAAAGACCACACGTTGGAGAAAGGAAAAAAGATACAGTCCAAAAGAAGACAAAAGAAAGAATAGATTTCCACGCCAGAGGAAGAAAGAAAACGCGCCCAGCCAAGTGTAAAATTGCACATTGGCAGAGAAAGTTAGTAGAAGCCCACGAAGGAAGAAAACAAAAAATTTTCCACGCGTGGAGAATGAAAAGCCAGCAAATTGACAGAGGAAGATTTCCACGCGCCAGGGAAAAGATTAAACACAGAGAAAAGACCAAAATCCACGAATGTGAATAGACAAGACAGCAAAGCAAGAACAGTTTTCCATGCATGCAAAGGAGGAGAACGCAGAAAACAATTTTAAATCCCAGGCCAGAGCACTTTCCAAATAATGAGGAGCAACCTCCAGCAATGCCTGAATGTTTCACACCAAATTTTATCGACCATCTTCATAGGATTTTCAATGGTCCAAAGCTAGCTGCAATTCAGTGGGCTGCTATGCATACGGCACCTGGTACAAATGGAGTTGGGTCTGCTAGACGGCAGGAACCCTGGCCCTTCACTTTGGTGTAAGGTCCACCAGGGACAGGACACACACAGTCTGAGGAATGTTGAATGTTATTCATCTTGTTCAATATCAACACTATTATGGTGCACTACTTAAGAAACTTGCTCCTGAAAGCTACAGGCAATCCTATAATAATGCAAACAGTATTGACAATATTGGCACAGGATCAATTGATGATGTTCTTCTGAGTATGGATCACACACTGTTCTGTATGCTTCTTAAAATTTTCCCTAAACCATGAATGCTTGTTTGCGCTCCATCAAATGCTGCAACAGATGAATTGCTACGGTGTTTACGGATCGTGGATTCATTGATGGTGAAATGAAGGTCTATCACCTTGATGTTGTGAGGGTGGGTGTGGATTCTCAAAATCATGCTACATAGGCGTATCGGTGGAGTGTAGAACTAAAATTCTCCCGGAAAGTTCCATGAGAAAGTAATTGGCTATATGCGGCATTCTATGGGGTAGAGAAGTAAACTTATCTTAGAAAATCGGTGGCCTCCAGAGAGAGCTAAGTGTGATAGCTACCGCGGGACCCGATCCCAAGGAACCGTTGGTGTTGATCCCGATGTTCTAGTTGCACGTGACCACGTCATGATTAGTTGTTGTAAAATCTTGCAGTGTAGTGGAAGAATAAGATAAAGTTCTAGTTGAGTTGTCTCACCTTTTCATTTTGGAAAGTCGCTTCCATGGAAGAAGCTGGATCAAATCTTGAGGAAAGTTTTACAAATGAGGCTGAGATTATGTTCACTACTATTTCTAGTAGTAGCCGGAAGTTATTCCAGCACCTAGCCCATGGGTTTGATATGGTGGTTATAGATGAAGCTACAAGCTAGTGAAGTTGGCGTGTTACCTCCACTTTCATTGGGTGCTTTGTTGTGTTCTTGTCGGGATCCATAGCAATTGCCTACAAATTGGTTCATTAGCAACAGGCATGTTGCAGTATAGTAGAAGCCTTTTTGAGTGCTTCCAACAAGCAGGTCGTCCAACTATGTTGTTATCCGCTCAGAATCGAATGCATCCTCAAATTCAGGTTTTTCCTTCAAGATATTTTTATCAAAATGAATTAAGTGATAGTGAGAGTGTTACCAGGAGACCTGATGAAGTTTATTACAAAGATTCTCTATTGAGACCTTACTTGTTTTATGATGTAACTCATGGAAGGGAATCTCATAGAGGTGGATCTATTTCATATCAGAATATTCATGAAGCACAATTTGCTTTGCAATTATATGAGCATCTTCAACGGGTCATAATCATGGCAGCATTAGGTCTTTATCGGTAAAGGCATTTTCTCATCGTTTGGAAGGTACAATTGTGCTTATTATGGCAAAGCCAAAACATTCTTACTACAAGTGTTATATAATAAGGAAGAACCGTGAGCATTGTGGTAAAACCATTCTTTTCAAAAATGTTGGGTTAAGCTCGGTATTCAAGTGAGTTGAGCCAGAGAAGAACTCAGGGAGTTCGGTTCTGGAAAGAAGGTAAGACGACACGAAGGGCATGGATCGCCATGGGAGTCTGAATTCAAGTTGAAAATGCATGAGCTCATAATCAAGCTAGGAGCGATACGATTGAGGGCTCATTCATGAGTTCAGTCGTCTAAACACCTAAGTGAAGAAGGAGCACATCTTGAGAATTTCTCATTCCAGTCATCATTCATCTTTGCATGATTGCCCTAATTCTTCAGGCCTAATCAACAACTCAACACTATAATTTAGAACATTGGTTCATGCGCAAGCACCTGTAATCTATATCACACAATTTATAGAGGAGGAACTCGTTGATGAAATGCCTCAAAATATACCAGTCCAACTTGTAGCAGTAGACAAAAATTCTCAACCAAAAGTTGATGATCCAGTTCTTTCCCTGCCTACATTTGAAGAATCATCACAAATGGAGAAAATGGCAACAACATCTTTCTCACAACAAGAAGATCCAATTTCAGCAACACCCGAAGGTGATCCCCTTTAGCGTGATGAAGATCAATTCCCAACGAACACGAGAACCATGTACAATGAGGTACTTGGAGAGGTTCCCACCTGGCTACATGATACCCTGAAGAATTGAAAGAGGGTCTTCAAGCCAATAGTGATAAACTTGGAAGTGATTGCGTAAATGTTAGAATCCATCACTCCAAAAAGACCAAATACTACGCTAAGGTGTGTGTCAACGAATTCATAAATCACTTCGATGATTTTTCAACACCACTCGTTCACAATGGGGCAAAGGAGATGGATTTCCAAGACTCTGAAGTCTCACGAATTCTACTCGAGAGATCAACACTTTGGGATGGTGACAAAGACAAAGGACATAACTCCAGGTAGTGAATTGTAATTTTGGCTCTTGGATATCTTCTCAATGACGAAAGACCAGAAGTTGGATTCTGATAAACCAAGGTGGCATAACGACTACGGTCTTGTGACAAATGAATAATTCACCATGGAAAGGTACTCGAGCATGTGGAGAATTGTGAATATGAATACGAATGAAGACAAATCTTCTCACACCGGGATATTGCTTAGATAGAGGGGTGGATGAATTGCTCAAGTTTCAAGCTCAGCACTCTTGTCATTTGGAGGATTGTAGAGCATAGTCAATGAGTTCATTCCCATACGATCGGGATAGGTGGACTCTTGGCCCAATGGATAAGGCACTGATCCTAGGTGTCTTAATCTAGGTTGCACATTGCTGAATAGGATGTCTACGTGTGCATACAAGTCATTTAAGTGGGGTCCACATGTACCCATTTCTTTTATTTATGTATTTTTCCTTAAATGACCTTTTAACTTAAGTGGTTTCTATTTTTAGTCACTTTTTAAAAGTTGGTTGAAAAATTCAAAGTCACTTAAGTGCCCTATTTAATGTGCATTTAAAACCCTAACTACTTTGTAACCAACTTTTGTGTTATAAAAGGAAGTAGGGCTCATTTTAAAAGGTGACTTTGAGAGAGGAGAAGAGAATACTTTTGTGCAAGATTTTTTCAAGAAGAAACTTTGTGTTCTTTTGTGAAAAACATTTTGGAGTTAATGGAATAAGAACTTTGTGTCTCATTCATTGTCTCTTGTAACATTTGGTGTTCTTATGTTCATTAGATGTTAGGTGTTTAATCTTGCATGAAAATATTATCTTTGATCTTATTGTCAACATTAGTAATCAGTTGTTCTAGTTCACAGTGATCAAGCTCTGACTATCTACTTGCTCATGTGTGTTCCCTTTTACATGTTCTTGTTTAACTAACTCAAACTCCGTTTTATTTGTGTTGGTTATTCATCTTTCCTCTTCATGCAATATTAGGCTCTGTTTTTACCTAACTCTTGCATGTTCTTTCAGTTCATTCCATTCCACTCCTTTCCTTCTTTCTATTCCATTTCCCTCATTCACTTTTCTTTCCATTGATGTTCCAAACACCCCCACATACAATTTTGAATGTATAGATGTAAATACAGTTTTGGCTTTCAATAAAGGCAGCCTCACCTTCATTGAGGAGGGACTTCGTTCCCATCTTTGTTGCATGTCATTTACATGCGTGCAAATCCATATGCTAACATTTTTTGGCTACTCTACTGGGGATTCAAATTGTTAACTAGTGCTTGGTTAAATCTTTATGATTATCCCCTCATCACAAGCTCCAGTTCTTCAACGAAACCTTGTGGCCGACAAAGATTTCTAAGGAGACATTGTTGCCAACCTTCGAATAGTAGCTTGGGAAAACCATGAAAGCTTGCAGCAATTTGTGGCTATTGATAGAGCCATTGACAGAGAAATCTACATCGAAGACCTTAGAAGAAGAGCACCCGCACTTGTGGCCAGAAGACCTCTTGGGCACGTGTTGATAGTTGTTCACCGACGCGGTCCTCTTCCACCCAGGTAATAAGTTGTATGACTATTACAGGTAACCCACCTATCTTGCAACCAAATCTTGTTTTTGCAAATACTCAAGAAGACATATCATCAGATTTGAGGCAAGCTATTTGGGAAAAGTGCACAAGTAACCATCATTTTCATCTCGCCGCATCAGTACTAGATAACGAAGAAGAGAAAGCCGTGAGAGTTGTTAGAGTTATTCAGGTGCAAATAGCTCAAGAAAGAGAGCAAAGAGAAAAGGCTAGAGCTGGTCGAAACACGCCAGTGATCTCTTCACCATAAATATTCCAAGCTAGAAGGAAAGAGGTTTACGCGAGGAGAAAAAGCTAAAGGTCGATCTGACCCCACTTTTGACTTTCAAGGAAAATTTGGTTTCAAGTTATCTCCTCCCAAGAAGAACACACCTCGTAGATCTACAAGCCTTGCATCAAGTCCTGAAAGAGCAAGCAAGGAAGGAACCACTACCAGTCAAGCACTTGTCCTTGCTCACATTGTTTTACCTTCGCATACCACCTTTTCTCCAATGGCAGCCAATGTACCATGGGGAAATGCCATAGGCCCATTGGCCTTACCTGCTCGACATGAACTCCCACGAGGATCAAGAAAGATTCTTCCCAAGTTTGACGGAGATGGGAAGACGTCACCAGATGATCATATTTCTGCCTTCTTTGCTGCATGTGTTGTTTTGTCGGTAGAATATGAAGATGTTGCTATTCGTCTCTTCATCGAGACATTGCATGATATTGCTGCAGATTGGTTTCATCATCTTCCCAATGGATGCATTACAAGTTGGGATGATATGAAAACTAAGTTTGAAAATCGATTCAAAATGGTGGAAGATGAACATGCTCTTCTTGCCCAACTATCTCAGGCAAAGAAAGAGCCTACAGAACCCATGAGGAATTTTGTGGCCAAATTCAACAAGATGGTAAACAAATTTCCCACCAGGATTCATCCCAACCTTGATGGACAAAAATGTTTCTTTATTAACGCACAACAACCAGAAGTGTGCTATCAGCTAAGAAGGGCCAGGGTGGCTACTTTGGAACTTGCTCAATCTTTGGCCATAGAAATTGAAGATGATTTAATCATGGCAGGAAAATTCAAGAAAAATTCCCTCAAAGGAAAAGTCAAGAAACTTCCCAACGTTTGAAACTATACTCACTAAGTTGGCTAATGATATGCTAGCTTTGAAGAAGCAAGTTGCTCAAAGTAGTAAACCTGCTCCTTATAAAGATATCCCATGAAAAGGATACGTTCCCAACAAAGCCAGGATTGTAGGTTCTCCAACGAGGCTTGCTATTGAAGCATCTCCGGTAACTAATTCCAAATGTGATGTCATTGAAGAAAGTGATGATGAGATTGAAGTTGTCGAGAAGTTGATGAGGAAGAGCACGATTTTGAGACATATGAACTGCGGTTGAAGATCCGAAGAATAAAGTAATAATCATTTCTTTGAGTACCATTCCGATGAAGAATACGAATATGAAGAAATTATAGAAGATATGAATAGTCAATCCTTCGCCATTTTCACATGCTCTCAGAAAAAGGACCAAGATACCACTAAGGCAGGAGATAAAGAGGTTTCCAAGGAAACTCTCAAAGAATCCAAGATAAAGGAGGCTCCTAAAGAGTCCAGAGTTACTGAGGTTTCAAAGGTCAAGACTATCTTAAAGAAAGGAGAGCCCTTGTTAGATCAATCAATTAGTAAACCAACTACGAAGAAAATTCTTCTTCCACATCCGTATCAACCAAGCCCAGACCAAGGTCAAAATTGTGCCATCATCAAGTTCGAAAGAACTCATATCTGAGACTTCAAGTGCCATTACTTTGCCTAAATTTGATATCATTGATCATATCAATAAAACAAAAATTTCCATGTCACAGGCAGAGTACTTAAAGTCCAACAAGGATCAGCTTGAGAAGTTGGTCCAGTTTATCAAAGGCGACTCTATTGTTCATTCCTCTAAAGGAATTCTAAAAACTCCCAAAGATGGGAAAACTCAAAATATTGTGGCGGCCACTACACCTTCAAATGAAAAGATTGAACCTTTCTTTGTGTCTTTTCTGATCAATGGATGCAAGTTAAGTAATTGCATTATAGACTCTGGAGCCTCGGATAATGTGATGCCGGCAAAAGTAGCACATGCTCTTGGTTTGACTTGTACGAGAACATTCGGATCATGTTACTCTATGGAAACCAAGCAAGTTCCTCTGATCGGGCAGATTAAGGACGCCCAAATGGTTTTAGCCCAATTCCCTCAAAAGTGAGTTAAGGTAACTATTTTAGTTGCTGATATCCCACCTCGTATGGAATGTTGTTGAGCAGAAATTTTGTAGGGATTTGGGTGGTGAGATTCAAATGGACTGGTCTCATGCCATGATTCCTATCAATGGAGAAATGAAGAAACTTATGCCGGAAGCTCAGGCAAAGTTCACGGTAACTAAAACTGAAGATCCTCGCACACAGATCCTTTTCCAAGGCTCAAGTATGGGTAATTATATGATGACTACAGAAGTTCATACCCCTGAGATCATTTTCCAAAATTCCAATGAGATCTGGACTCTTGAGTTTGATGGAAGTTGTTGCTCAATGGGCTCTGGTGCAGGAGTGGTGCTCATATCTCCAAATGGTAAATTTTTTCCTTTTTCCTATAAACTCGAATTTTCAAACACTAATAACACTACAGAGTACGAGGCATTAATCCTTGGCCTCCAAGTTGCAAAAGAGAAAGGGATCAAAATTCTGAAAGTCTTCGGAGATGCGGAATTGATTGTGAAACAAGTAAGAAATTAGTTTCAGGTAAAGAACGATCGTCTGAGACACTACAGAAATAAAGTTTGGGACGCAATAGAAGTTTTTCGATGCTTTTTCCATTAAATATGTCCCTCGTGAAAAGAATGACAAAGCGGATTCTCTAGCAGTCTCAGCATCATTAATGATTCCTCATTCAAAATTTGATCAAGATAAATACACCATTGAAATGGTTTTTAGGCCAAGTGTTCCTGACAATGTAGAAAATTGGCAAGTATTTAATGATGATCAACAAATTATTGCCTTCTTGGAAAAGAGAGAAAATTTTGAACAGTTGTACTTTGAAGGAAGTGATTTGGCATTTCACGAATCAACTACCTCACCCATTCAGGAAGGAGTTGAGAACGAAGATCCTGGTGATGGCATCATTCAACTCAAAGGAAATAAAATTCCCAAAGGATTGGTTTCACTTGAAGAACTTTTTGACAAACATGACAGGTTTATTAAAGAGAAAGAGCAGGCAGGACCTGCAAATTCTGCTGACTATGAGCAAATTAATATCGGCACCAAGGATAAACCTCGCCTGATCAATATTGGTAAATGTTGCTCACCTGAGGAGCACAGGAAATTCATAAATCTCCTTACCAAATACTCTGACGTCTTGGCATATTCATACGAAGACTTGAAGTCTTTCCAACCCAGGGAAATGGAGCATGCCATACCCTTGAAGCTGGTATAGTTCCATTCAGGCAGAAGAAAAGACAATATAATCCCAATTGCGGGGACAATATTTCATGAAGTTCAAAAGATGCTAGATGCACGAATAGTTTTCCTATTCGACATTTGACTGGATAGCTAATATTGTACCGGTTCACAAGAAAAATGGAGAAATTAGGATTTGCATGGATTTCCACAATCTTAATCAAGCTTCCTTGAAGGATAACTACCCACTTGCCCATGGATCATATTCTGCATAGTAATTAGGATCGGAAATGCTATCTATGCTAGATGGTTTCTCTTGTGGCTATAATCAGATTGAAGTGGCTAGAGAAGATCAACATAAAAATGCATTCACTACCCCCATAAAGTCGTTCGCATATAGAAGAATGCCCTTTGGTTTGATCAATGCTTGGTGAAAATTTTCAAAGGGCCATGGATATGGCGTTTGCGATTATAAGGACAAGATCATTATGAATACCTAGATGACTTGTTCGGTATTTTCAAAGAAGCGAGAAGATCACTTAAGAGATTTAGAAAAATTTTGCAAAGATGTAAACTTCATAAGATTTCTCTAATCCAAAAAAAACTGTGTTTGGAGTTACGGAAGGTAAACTCCTAGGTCATATTGTTTCTAAGGAAGGAACTAAGATCGATCCTAACACGTTATTATAAATAATCTTTCCTTGCCTACAAGTAAACACGAGTCCACTCCTTCTTTGGAAAGGTGAACTTTTTGAGAAGGTTCGTGCTTGTTTCGCCGAGTGACTAAAGAAATCAGCGATATGATGAAAGGAAAAGAATATTTCAAATGGTTAAAAGAAGGTAGAGAGGCATTTGAACAAATCAAGGAATGCTTATTGCAAAAGCTCCTACATTGGTGTGTCCTAAATTAAGAAGGATTTTATAATTTATTGCTATGCTTCACCACACACAATCTCTGCCATTTTGACTCAACACAATCAAGAGGAGATTGAATCTCCTATCACATTCATGAGTTCGGGATTCAAGAAACATGAACTTAATTACACTCCTCTTGAGAGACATACGTACGCGGTGGTAAGAGCCCATCAAACACTTCGGTATTACGTGTTGAATTCTCACACCAAAGTCTTAGTTCCAGACACCGCGAGTGAAATCAATGTTGACACAACAGGAACCAGGATCTAAAAGAGGTAATTGGGTCTCCAAGATCCAAGAATATGATCTGGACATCAAGCCTACCAAGTTGGTTCTAGGGAGAGGACTCTGCCAACTCATTGCAGAGAATGAACCACGAGATAACTCTGAAGAAGAACTAGTTGAAGAAAATTTACCAATGGTAGTTTTTGTCAGTACCATAGATGAATGGTATTCTGATATTTCCTACTTCCTCACATACGGTGATTATTCGGAGAATCTTACAAAAGAAAGAGAAATGAGCTATCAAACTAAGATCTGCCGATACATCATTTGGGATAACACGTTTTTCAGAAAGAAAATTGACGGCATGTTCCTCAGATGTGTTGATAAAGAACAACAGCCTAGGTTGTTGGAAGCCTTCCACAATCATGCCTGTGGTGGTCATTTTTCTGGCCCAGTAACAACCCATAAAATTTTGAGAGCACATTATTACTGGCCCACTATGTTTTATGATGCTCAGAAATGGGTGACCAAATGTAAAGCATGTCAACAATTTGTTGGAAGACCAAAGTCGGCAGCACTTTGCCTTTGAAGCCAGTTGTCATTGAAGAACCCTTTCAACAATGGGGTTTAGATTTCATCGGGGTCTTGAATCCTAATTCTAGCGCTGGTCATACCCACGTGCTCACTGCCACTGATTACTTTACTAAGTGGGTAGAAGCTATAGGTGAAACAAACATCTTCTGCAATAATCTGTGATTTCATCAAAGAAAACATATTGGTTCATTATGGAATTCCTCACAAGATCGTGACTAACAATGCCTCAAATTTTTCTTCTAGAAGATGATAGGTTTTTGTTATGGATATGGGATATCTTTGTCTCATTCATCAGATTACTACCCGTAGGAAATGGTCAGTGAATCCGGAACAAAAAACCTCATTACCATTGTGCGCAAGTTAGTCGAAGAAAATCAAAGAACTTGGCACAAAAAGTTATACGATGCATTGTGGGCTGACCGCATAACTCCCAAAAGGGAAATTAGGATGTCTCCATTTCAACTTCTGTATGGAACTGATGCTCAAATTCCCATCACATTGGAGCTACCAGCGTTAAAATTAGCTTAGGCAGTTGATGATGAATGCTTCGCCAATGCATTAGATAAAAGGGTCATGTTCCTAAGCAAGCTCGAGGAACAAAGAAGTCAAGTGGCCAACAGGATCGAAGAACATCAATCCAAGGTAAAGAAGTTGTTTGATAGGAAAACTAGAGAGAGATAGTTTCAAATCAATGACTTAGTTCTTCTCTGGGATAAAAGACGTGAGCCGAAGGGAAAGCATGGGAAGTTTGACTCACTGTGGCTGGGACCGTTCAAAATAAGACACTTTTGTGGAGATAGTACCTACTACTTGGCATATCCTGATGGAACTCATTTGCCTTTGCCCTACAGTGGGCAATATCTCAAGTATTACCAGAATTGAAAATGGGTTGTTCCCCGTATGTACATAGGTAATTAGGATTTTGGTTTGTTAGTTTCCCTATTTTTCGGTCTCCTCTCTTATGTCGCCCCATTTTTGTGCCCCATCATTCTGTGATCATGGTCATGACTATTTTGGTTTGGGTTCGTTGCTGCATCTATGAAGTCCTTATCCCCAATCGTGAGCTATTTATTATCAGCCAATTTTGACTCTGCAAAATTGTTAAAAAACAATTAAAAATTAAAAATTAGAAAATTTTGAAAAGTATTACTTTGCGTGGTTCATTGGACTCATTGCGATTGTCTTATTTTTGTGATCATTTTGGTCTTCATTTCGTGATTTTCGAGGCGAGAACTCTTCCCGCTTGGGAGCTTATAAAACGTGTTAAAATACATTAAAATAATTAATTAATTACTTCTTGTTTGATTAAATTAATTTTTAAAAAATCACTTAAGGAGTATTTAATTAAATAAATATAAATTAAAGTTCATTCGACAAGTTTTAGTGCCAAGTAAGCTTTTGTTTCCAATTCATCTTGGCTTCCCGAACCCGATTTCCACTTTCTGGCAATTTCCTTCAAATTTCAATGCACGTGGGTTTTCCTCTTGCCATATTGCCAAATCATGGATTGGAAAATGGGCATAAAATTCCCCAATTTCCCACATGAGAAATTAGGCGGGATTGACCCATTTGCCATTCCCGTTGGCAATTACCGTTACTTTTCCCATTTCCCCACGGCACTTAAGCCACTAACCGGGATGAGAGGAAGTTAAATTAATCCTTGTAACTTCCTCCATCAAACCCGTTGGAAAAAGTCAGAAGCTTCTTTTTTTGCTTCTTCAAGAAGACATAATATTTTGTTAACCTTATGCAAGAGAAACTAACGCCATTGTAGAGAGAAATACAAGAAGGTTTTGGTTTTGTTTTCAAGCTCCATGCATTCATCAAAAAGGTTTTATCAAAATCTAAAGTTGAATTTCACACACGGAACATGTGTGAGAAGGGTTTCCACGTTTTGAAGGAAGAAGCCACGCCTAAGGTAGGAGGGAGAAGTTTCCATAAAACAAAAGACTTTCATGCGCCTGGGAAAGAGAAAGGAAAAGTTTTTAAAACAAATAATAAAAAATCATTGTCCACACATAAGGGGTTGCGCTCGAATTTTACAAGAAGAATTGTGAGTTTAAAACAAAGGAGGCGCACAACCCATTCAAGAATATCTCCATGCTTGGAGGAGATTAAAAGACCACACGTCGGAGAAAGAAAAAAATATACAATCCAAAAGAAGACAAAAGAAAGAATAGATTTCCATGCCAGAGGAAGAAAGAAAACGTGCCCAGCCAAGTGTAAAATTGCACATTGGCAGAGAAAGTTAGTAGAAGCCCACGAAGGAAGAAAACAGAAAATTTTCCATGCGTGGAGAATGAAAAGCCAGCAAATTGACAGAGGAATATTTCCACGCGCCAGGGAAAAGATTAAACACAGAGAAAAGACCAAAATCCACGAATGTGAATAGACAAGACAACAAAGCAAGAACAGTTTTCCATGCATGCAAAGGAGGAGAACACAGAAAACAATTTTAAATCCCGAGAGCACTTTCCAAATAATGAGGATAAACCTCCAGCTGATGCTGAATGTTTCACACCAAATTTTATCGACCATCTTCATAGGATTTTCAATGGTCCAAAGCTAGCTATTTTGGTGATTATGCTGATGCATACGGCACCAGTACAAAAAGGAGTTAGGTCTGGTGAGATGGAAGAACCACGGCCCTTCACTTTGGTGCAAGGTCCACAAGGGACAGGACACACACAGTCTGAGGAATGTTGAATGTTATTCATCTTGTTCAATATCAGCACTATTATGGTGCACTGCTTAAGAAACTTGCTCCTGAAAGCTACAGAAATCCTATAATAATGCAAACAGTGTTGGAGGTGATTGTACGAGATCAATTGATGATGTTCTTGGCTCTGAGTATGGATCACACACTGCGAAAGTATGCTTCTTAAAATTTTCCCTAAACCATGAATGCTTGTTTGCGCTCCATCAAATCTTCATGAAAATGATAATTCACCATGGAAAGGTGCTTACGGATCATGTGGATTCATTTATGGTGAAATGAAGGTTTATCACCTTGATGTTGCGAGGGTGGGTGTGGATTCTCAAAATCATGCTTTGCAGAGTAGTATCAGCGTAGAACTTGTCATTCTCCTAGAAAGTGTCGTGAGAAAGTAATTGGCATATCACGTATACGGGGTAGAGAAGTAAACTTATCTCGGCCCAAAATCAGGGCCTCTGAGAGAGCTAAGTGTCTTGATCTAGGTGGCACATTGCTGAATAGGATGTCTACGTGTGCATACAAGTCATTTAAGTGGGGTCCACATGTACCCATTTCTTTTATTTATGTATTTTTCCTTAAATGACCTTTTAACTTAAGTGGTTTCTATTTTTAGTCACTTTTTAAAAGTTGGTTGAAAAATTCAAAGTCACTTAAGTGCCCTATTTAATGTGCATTTAAAACCCTAACTACTTTGTAACCAACTTTTGGGTTATAAAAGGAAGTAAGGGGCTCATTTTTAAAGGTGACTTTGAGAGAGGAGAAGAGAATACTTTTGTGCAAGCTTTGTTTCAAGAAGAAACTTTGTGTTCTTTTGTGAAAAACATTTTGGAGTTAATGGAATAAGAACTTTGTGTCTCATTCATTGTCTCTTGTAACATTTGGTGTTCTTATGTTCATTAGATGTTAGGTGTTTGAATCTTGCATGCAAATATTATCTTTGATCTTATTGTCAACATTAGTAATCAGTTGTTCTAGTTCACAGTGATCAAGCTCTGACTATCTACTTGCTCATGTGTGTTCCCTTTTGCATGTTCTTGTTTGGCTAACTCAAACTCCATTTTATTTGTGTTGGTTATTCATCTTTCCTCTTCATGCAATATTAGGCTCTGTTTTTACCTAACTCTTGCATGTTCTTTCAGTTCATTCCATTCCACTCCTTTCCTTCTTTCTATTCCATTTCCCTCATTCACTTTTCTTTCCATTGATGTTCCAAAACACCCCCCACATACAATTTTGAATGTACAGATGTAAATACAGTTTTGGCTTTCAATAAAGGCAGCCTCACCTTCATTGAGGAGGGACTTCGTTCCCACACTGTTGCATGTCATTTGCATGCATGCAAATCCATATGCTAACGAGTTCGCAGTGAATGTGGGGGAGGGAGTTTCTTCCTCTCCTAATTTGGATATATGTATTGTTTCTTGTGAATCTTCTTCTTCTTCACCGACTTCTATTTCTTTCACCATTATTCTTGAGCCATTTTATTTTAGCATTTTGTGGTTGGGGCCAAATAAATTTTACCTTTATTTGGCCTTATTTTATATGTTTTAGGCCATGTTTTGGTTGTTTCTTCTTTTCCATATTGTTCTAGATATTTATTCCTAAATTCCTCTCATGTTTCTTTAATCACTTCATTAATATTGAGAGGTATCGGCTTCCTAGGATCCACTAGGAGGTTTCTTATTGCTTATATGGTTATGGCCACCAATTCATCTTAGGCTTCATATGACAAGTAGGGCTATGTGTGAAGTGTGTGGAATGAATAGTTTTATGTATCCATAATCAATATCGACAATGATGACCACTTCACTTTCATATCTTTCCACTACTTGTTTTGATATCCTTACATGGTTTACTACTAGCTATCTAATATTGTTTATCCAACCTATAAAATATGTGATTTGATGTACTTGATTTATTTTATTCATATGCTCAAAGATTTTTTTCTGTGATAGTTTTATCTTACCGCCATTGAACTGGTTCCGTTTGGGTGGGGAGAATATTTTTGAAGTACATAGCTAGACAGAAAAATAGACTTATAGAAAAATGTATGTTTACCCTCCTTAATCTTCCTAGTGTTTTCATGGAATTCCTAAGCTAACAATTCACATAGATTATATTTAAAGTGTGAATTCATCATATCTAAGCTATTTGGGCACTTAATCCATGAGCTCCATATTCACGATTTGTATGATAAAATTTTAAATAAATGGCCTTGGCGGCATACCTGAGGGCATGGTTTTTGATGTCACCAATTCTTACTCCTATTTTGGTCATGGTTACATCCATCATCCACACTATAGTTTTCATGGGATTCTTCTTCTTTTTTACGGTTGGACGTCCTCTTGTCGGTAGTCCCATAACTCTCTTGAGTACTCTTGTGTTTATTTTATATGGCTGATCCAAATATAACATTTGGTTGTGTAGTCAACTAAGGAGAACCCTAATTATATTGTTGTTTCTAGTAAAATAAGAAATCGGCTTCATGCATCTATTTTTAGCTCTCCTATGACTTTGGAATTAGTTTTAAACACTAGTTCTCTCATGGCTTGGTTTTGTTGAAGCAGTAGTTGTCTATCAACATCTAACTATGTATCATCACATTTTGTGATGTGGGAGTGGATATGTCCTTAAAGGTCACGTGTATGGTGAATTTGAATGGAATATATGAGAGTGTTCCCATTGGATCATGCTTAGTATATTTCATGGAGTTTTTCTTGAATTTAGGTTGTCGTAGTTCTTCTTGTGTGACCACAACGGGCATCTACATCTTCTGTAATGCATCTTTTACATTCCCTAGTTTTCTTTCCTTCGATATTTCATCCTTTATTTATTTTCTCTTGTTATATTTTCCTTTGTGTATTATTCCCTTATGATTTGATGTTTTTATATCTTTATAGTGTTCACCTACTACATTTATCGTTTTTTCGGGAGGATAAATCTATCTTTGTTTGTGGGTTGTAATGGTGTGTTTTTCATCATGCATTTTTCTATTACTTTATGGCCTCTTTGAGTGTAATGTGCATTTTAGTGGCTTCTCATGTCATGTAGTGTCTGATTTATTTCATTGCTGTTTTTCTTTATTTTTGGATATTTTCCTATTTTACATGGTATTTCTGGTGTTCCATGATTTTTATTTATTTAATACAGCTCCTTTCGTTTATTATGCGGATCTGATTTCCTCTCGAGACTTTGCTTTGTTGCACGGGTATGCTTCCTCTATGACTTCTTATTTTTTTTTGTGGGTATGCTTCCTTCATGAATTTTTATTTTGTTGCGTGGGTATGCTTCCTTTACCATTTTTTCCTTTTTGATATTTTTTTCTCTTTATTTGGTTTCTTCTTTTTCCTTAGTATTTATTAGGGATTTTTTTCTTATTTACTTATTTTTGTAGAGATAAGATTCCTTTATGAGTTTTCATCATGTTCCTCATCCTATCCATCAAATTGTCAATTTTTAGATGAGCCAAATTTTTCATTTGTTTTTAAAAATATTGTCTTTTTATTCCAAATTATGATATTTCTTTAGTCCCGCTCTATTGACATAGCATGATAATTCTTTGTGTTACAAATTATGAAGGTTTGTAGTGCTGGTGATAATATATCCTTGATGATATAAGGTCCTAACCATCAAAATTTGAGCTTCCCATGCTTATTTGATTTGCTATCATATAATAGTACTTGATCCTCTATGTCGAACTCCTTCATTTTTATATGGCAGTCATGTCATGTTTTCGCCTTCATTTTTTCCAGTGTTTGACAATAATTTGATATGAATATTTTGTCATCCAATTTTTCCAACTCAACGAGTCTTTCATGTAATGAAAAATATTCATTTATCTTGAATGTTACTATCATCCTCAAACTTAGAATGATAAATTCTGTGGGGAATATTTGGTTATCCTTTTATATGTAGTTCGGTAGGCCCATAGTGCGGCTAGTATTTTTAGGTTCCAATCTGATCTTTCGAGTGAACACATATTTGTAAGTACCTTTTTCAATACCTTATTGAATGCTTCAATTTTTCCATTGGCCTATGGATGGTATGGTGTGGTGAAATTATGATTTATTAGGAAATGGTCTAGTAACTCCTTAATAGTAGCATTTACAAAATGTTTTCCGTGATCACTTGTAATGTTTAGGAGAAATCCAAAACTAGTTATGATGTTATCATAAATGAATCTTATTCTTGTCTTCGTAGTGCGAGTCTTTGGTTGGAATGAATTCTTCCATTCTTATAAGATATTATATCCCTATAATGGTAAATCTGTCTTGGGAATTTTTTTCAGCAAGCTGGTTGGATAGGTCCAATAAAATCTATGGCCCATTTCCCAAATTTGGTTGGTGCTAGGACTCATGTTAGAGGAATTTCATCCCTTGCATTTAGTTTTCCAATCCAATGGCATATGTCACAATACCTATCATGTTTATATACATCCTTGAATAATGTAGGACACCATAGTCCTACCATTATTACTTTCTTTGTTGTTTTTTCCTCCTCCATTGTGTCCACCAACTATTCCTTCATGGGATTTTATTATTATTATTTTTCATTCATTACAGGGCTACCATTATAAGGACATCATATCGACCTTTCTTATACAATTTACCTTGGACTAGAGTTAAATGGAAGGACCAACTTAGGAGGTTCCTATTTGGTTTTGTTTTTGTATTTAGGAGGAAATTCTTTGGTAGACAGTGGTTGTGTTATGTCATCAAACTCTTTTGGGATGGCCTCAACTCTAAATAGATGTGCTCTAGGGAATTCATCATCAATAGGTCCTTCATCTTCCCCTGTTTCTATTCTAGATAGATAATTTGGTCCATTATTCAGCTTTCCAGGTTTCACAGCAATAGTAAAGTCAAATTCTTGAAACAACATCAACCAATGACATATTCTTCCTTGTAGTACTTGTCTATTTAATAAGTATTTTAGTGGTTCACAGATCATGTAAAAAGATAAATGGTGTAGCCAACAGATAATGTTTGAATTTTTGTAAGGCATATACCATGCTTAATGCCTCTCTTTTTGTAGTAGAGTAATTTCTTTCATACTTATCCAATTTGATTACAAAAGCTATTGGTTGATATATTTCTTTCTCTTGGTTGTCCTAAAACTGCCCCAATGGAAATTTATGATGTATCTACATGCACATGGAAGGAAAATTTATAATCTAGAAATATTAAAATGGGTGCAAATTGCACCTTTGTTTGTACACAACAAGACCATTCTACCCGATGGTGTCTACCTAAGCCCTAGCTTCATGCAAAAATGTGAACCCTAAAAATGCAAATTCACGCAAGGATCTGGCAGGAGCTCATCGGCCAGGAGATGGAGATGGAGGTGACATGAATTTGGAGCTCGTTTTAGAGGATTCTCCCTGGTCTTGGATCGATCTCGCCTTCAATACTAATGCAGGGAGCTCCATTTGTCTGACTAAACCTCTGCCTTGGGGCGGGCACAAACCCTAGCCATGGTCTATTTCAAGCTCCATCTAGGGGCGTTCTTGTGACTATGCCTAGAAATGGCTATCTAAAATCTTTGTTGGAAGGTTCTTCTCGTGGTGGACTGGAACAAGGAGACACTGACATAGCAATACCTGATTTTCCACCACTGGATAGAGAGGCTAGTCACGGCCCTATTGGGACCTCCTTCAAAGACATTTTAAATGGAAAGGAATCTTCCATGAAACCTGCAGACATTACCCCATGTATTACATTTGGGGAAGAGGTCATTTCATCTGAGATTTACTACAAAGAGCATGCTTTGATTTGTAGATTCGGGGACTATGGCCCAACCTTCCTATTCTTCACGCGTGGATCTCTAAGCATTGGACTCCAATTTTAACTGGTAGGATAGACTTGTATCCATGTGCTAAAGGTATTTTCATTGTGACTTTCTCTTCAATAGCTGATAAAAACATCATTGCTTCCAAGATCTGGACCTGCCAATCTAAATATTTGGTCATTAAACCCTGGTTCCCATCCTTTAACCCGCTCACAGAATCATTCTCATGGAAACCTATTTGGATCAGGCTACCCCATTTACCTCTCCAATTCTGGAGTCATGACTATTTGACATCCATTGGCAACACCTTGGGAACTACACTCTATATAGATTCTCAAACCACTAATTACACCCATACTACCTATGCCCAGATCCTGGTGGAACTTGACACTGATAAAAATCTTCCTATAACCATAGATCTTAGAGTGCAAAATAGAACTTGGTCACAACCTCTTGATTATGAAGGTCTACCTTTCTCAGTGTAGAAGGTGTTTTTGCTTAGGACACACCTCTACTACTTGTGGGATGGAAAAATGTCAACATGAGAAGCGCAACTGGTGGAAAGACGCACTCCCGGAACACCTGATTTTTGATGCAAAAAGGATCTAAAATCAAATGCAGATACAAAAGCTGAATCCGATTCTACCCCGAAACCCCTTTATCCAAAACTCAAATTGTGAGCAGCATGAAAAATGCACAAGTTGTTGAGGGCAGCAAGGAAAATGATAAATATCTCTCTCAGGATAACAACGTGGCTATCCCAAATGGAAAAAATGTGACTAAGGAAAATAATCCTCCTTTGTCTTCTCCTCAAACCATGGAGGCTTCATCAGGCTAGGTAACGGTCGGCAAAAAGAAAAAAATCACTCTGAAGGAGAACTCTACGCCTAGATGATTTTCTCTGTTATTGTTTGGTTGGGTTACATTGGTTTCATTTTTCTTGGCCGGATAACAGTTTGTTTCTTTTCCAATGGTGTTGATGTGCCATTTTTGTTTGATCGCTGTACATCAGTTGTTTATTTGCTAATGCGTTGTTGGTTGTTGGTTTTTTTCTTTGCAGACAATTTTTTTGTAGTTGGGCATTATTGTTCTATCTAGATTTTGATCTCTTTCTTGTGCTTTAACTTTCAATTTTGGCTTCTGAGCCTTGTTGTACAAGGGTATAGTCCCTTTCAAAAAACTATTTACCAATAATTAAAAAATGGGTGCATGTAAGATTTTATCCTTGAGAATCTCAAAAGCATCAACACATGGTTTAGTCCATTCTATCTATTTGTTTTGTCCTTTTCTTTTGGATTTCTACTAAGGGTGCACTAATTTCTTCATAATTCCTTATAAACTTTCTATGGTAGCATGTGTAAACAAAGATTGTTCAAACCTCTTTTTTTTTATTTGGGGTGGTAAGTTTAAAATTACTGAAATTTTTACTAGATCTATCAATAAGAACTCTTTGCAAATAACATGACCCAATAGTGTGCCAAATGGGGTCAAAAATATACATTTCTTCAAGTTCAATGATATCTCAAGTGCTTTGCTTATACGAAACATTAGCCTTAATACTTATTTATGATTCTTTAATATTTCATAAACTGTTCAATCATCTAGATATACCTCCAAGAAATTATTATGTCACAAAAGTATCACCCTAGGATTATCTGATGAAAAATTCCTAGTTTTTGCTAACATGGGACTATCTCCAAGTGTGGGACTTGCATCTTTTGATAGACCTCCGGAGAAGGCTGGCTTCCTCTACCTAATTCTAATGCTAAACTAATCCTAGAAAGTAAAATGCAACTAAATAGTCCTAAACTAACCATTCCAAGGGAATAGGGAGAGAGAGAGAGAGAGAGAGAGAGAGAGAGAGAGAGATGGTTAGAAAGATGCATAAAAATGAAATCCTAAGCTGAAATGTAGTGATAACACTAGAAAAGGGGTGAGAGGCAATCTAGTGAGGGAGAAAGAGAAATAAATAGATAAGGGAGAGGCTAGACATAAGTGACACAAACCAAAATATTCATTTACCATCTGTTCTCACATGAAACATAAATAAATGAACTTGCAAGGAGAAATACATGCACAACATAATGCAATAAGTAAAAGAGAGGCAAGGTTGTAGCTAAAACAAACTAGGACAGACAAATGTATCATAAAACAAGCTTTATGGAAATTGAAGTATGCACAGTCCATTACAATTACAAAAGAAGGCACTAAATATATTGCATGCCCCAAATGGAGGTTTTAAGGTTCACAACTATTTAATAGAAAATTTGATAGAGTTCCATTACATTTTTTTGAATGTCCATCCCTTCAAAATGAAATATTTTACAATATATACCTTGATTGAGAGAGAAATAAGAAAGAGAAGAGGAAAAAGAGAAGGGGCAATTTTTTTAATTTTTAACCACCAAAAGTCTGAATTAAACTCCTCTGAAAAGCACATGGGCACTCACGAAAATCCATTACTATGTCAATTTCATCCTCCTGAAGAAAATGAATACATGATTCATCAATTTGGTGGTTAAGCTACTTGATTTAATAGTTTGTGTGCCAAAATAGTCCTCTTCTACCTCTAAAATCTTTATTTTCCATTTTGACCTATAAAAATCCACCAAAAAATATTTTTCTAATGCCAAGTTGAAGAGATAGAGGAGAGATTTCCAATAATATAAATTTTGTCTAATTTGGATCTCTAGATCAAAAGATATTGCCTCTTGAAGATTTTCTTGTCATGAGGCATGTGAAATTGATACGTGGCAGCCCTAGATTGGTTCGGGGATCATCCATTGCCAACATGTTCTTCATATTCTATTTTCCATATGTCCACCTCACATTGGTTTGCAGGTTTGGGGTTTACTTCTTCTATTTTGTTCTCTTTCCTTTTACCTTGGAGAATGGGTCTGCCTTTATGAAAATATGGGTCAATGAGTACTTGTCACGCTTGTTTGGGATGTCAAACTTTCCTTTGGAACTTGTCTGGACCTTTTGAATTGTGGTCCAATGAGAAACAACCATGCCTCCTTTGTAATTTTCCCTTGTTTGATCATTGTGAAGTGTGAGCCAATAAAAATTCCCCATGCACTTTACATTTCAGATCCTTTTGATAACCTACCTTTGACACTGTGAAGCATTAGCCAATGAGAAGGTTGCACATCCATTTTCATGTTAGAGCATTTTGATACCTTTCCTCTTACACCTATGAAACATTAACCAATGAGAAGGTTTCATGCCCCTTCACATGTCGATCCTTTCGATTCCTTCCTTTGAAACCTACAAAGCATCAGCCAATGAGAATTTTGCACATCCCTTCACATGTCATAGCCTTTTGAGTCCTTCCTCGACACCTATGAAGCATCAACCAATGATAAGGCTACACATCCCTTCACATGTTAAAGCCCTTTTGTTTCTTCATCTCGACACTTGTAAATCCTTGGCCAATAGGATCATTCCACGCCCATCACATTTTTCATTCTTTTCTCTATCTCCTCTCGACATTATGAAATGTGATCCAATGAAATGGCTCCACATTTCCCTGTATTAGGACTTGTCAGATTGCCTTTCTTGTGCTTATATCTGATTTAATGGGCCTTCAAATTTTTCAATCTGCGAAAGGAAAACCAATAGGGTAGTGGCACATAGCTCTTCGCATCACAATTTCTAAGTTTGGGGGACTTATAAAACCTTTTTGGATTTGAAGTTAGCCACCACCCATCCCTTTGAACTTGTTTGACCTACGAAATGAGAACCAATGAAATGGTTCCATGAGGATCTCTTATGAGGATTTTTAGAATACAAAATGCGAGCTAATAATATGGATCCACTTAGCCCTTCACATCACAAATTTTAAGTTCTAGGGACTTAGAAACTTTTTATCTTTGAAGTGGTTTCCAACTGTCCCCGCTGATTTTCATGCTAAATTTGACAATCAAATGAACGTCAATAAACATCTTAATAATTTTCCTATGTTTTTGAATTGTTCTCTTTTAGGTTTTTGAATACTAATGGCTAGTGCATTTGCAAAGTGAAATTTGACAGTCGTATGACCGTCGCAGATCTACAAAAAATGGCTACATCCATTTTTTAAAATGTTAAAACCAAAATTAACTTTGAGTGAGTAATTTGAGATAACATAAATAATGGATAAGTTATTTGAATACATTAATAATTATTCTATTGAATAGAGATGGTGCATTATTTAATCTAAATGGCATTAATGTGTACATGAAGGATCCCCATTCTCAGTAGATAATGTGTTTATATGTGATCTTACGAGAAATCTGGACCCGAAGGTTATCGGAAAACCCATCAGTGAAGGAATATACCTCTCTTCCTGCTACATTTTCTAGAACCTCTTCTGTGAATGGAGTAGGGAATGGGTCATGCACACATGATTTGTTGAGCTCTCTATAATCCACACATATTCAAATTTTATTTTCTTGTTCTTGACCACCATATGACTTACCCATTCTGAATCCTCTACAAGTTTGATGATGCATGCATTCAACATTTTGTCTATTTCTGTTTTAAATTTGACATTTAGATTAGGGTTTAATCTATAGGGTCTCTTCTTTAGTTTTTGATCCCATCCTTGATTTGAATTTTAATGGTTCCAATTTTTTTATATCTCACATCTCCTTGACATTTTTAGGGAATATATTCTGAAATTCTTGGAGTAGATTTACTACTTTGGAAAATTATTCTGACCAAGTATTCTCCAATATTAGCAAAATTTTCATCCCCATTTATTCTAATATTCTATCTTCTTAATTTTTGAGGTTGATAATATTATTTTTCCTCTTCTAATTTGGTCTCTAATACTTCTTTTTCTCCTTCTATTACCTTGTATTTCAAATTTTTAGGTTTTTATTCTCTTTTTGTTTCTCTACTATAAAAAAGTAGGCCATCTATGGAGTTTTCTTTGGATATTATTTTTATTATTCTTGGGAGTCTAGTTTCTTCTGTGAAAATCAGTTTGTGATCTCTTTGCGAGTTAAAAATAAGAATTTCCTTATCTTGTAATGCTTAGAGAATGTTGAGATTTGCATCCCAGGAAGTTAAATGTGTGGCAAAAATCTTTCACAATTTGATCCCAATTTGTTGTTTCCTTTCTTGTTTTTTGATGTGTATGCCAGGATCTAATTATGGGTCCTATTTTCCATACAAATAATTGAATCCTTACTAGAGAATAATTTTCTCCACATATTTTCCAATGCATTTCACAAATTTGGATGTGTTTCTATGGATATCCTTCACCTGTATACTCTGGTATAGCCGCATAATATCCTTCACTTTCTAAGTATTTTGTCTTTAACAATGTGGTTAAGGAATTATAATGAGATACATTAATTTTATGCATCACCCACCATCTTGCAACATTGATTGTCAATGTATCATCTAAATCTTCCATTCTTGTCTCGTTAGGAAATATTCTAACCATTTATTCCAAATAGTCTTTTAAATACCTAAACCCGAGTATTTGGGTAAAGTCTAGTGGGATGCACCTAGGCTTAGTCTAAATGCTCTTTTGATTGGTTTATCATCTTGTTATTTGATGGTGGAATAATATCCATCGATTCTTCAAATTTGTCTTATGCGAGGCCTAAAATGACATTTGTGTGATCCATAAAGTTTGGGTTGTCATCATCTAAGGTGATTATGTGGGGTGGTAATCTTCTTGCATAATGTAACTTTCTTACCCCCATAGTTGAGGAAACCATGTACCCATGCTTCGACTACATTTTGAGCTCTCATTAGTAGATTCTCTTTTTACTAAAATTTCTCCATCAGAATTAGGTTCAAATTCTCTATCGATGTTAGTAAATAGATTCAAAGCATATATCCCTTGTATTTCATCAAAATTTTCATCCCGAGTGTTGTGTAAAACTTCTTCGAGACCATGTGGTACTCATTCCTACTTGTAATGACACATGGAAATGAATTCCATCTGAATCTATTGTAACTTCTTCTTCTAAATTCAATGTACCATTGCATTCAACAAATCATTCTAAGGCTAGAATGACATTATATGTAGGTTTTAAAGAAACATTTTCTATAACTTAAAAATTTACAATTTTTTATTCCCATAAAATTGACCTCTATGTTCTTTAGTACCCCCATAGGTGTTTTTTTATCCATTTGCTAACCCAATGTAATAGCTAGTAGGTTTGAAGTGAGGTCTCCCAGCCGTCCAAGTTGTTTTGGACATCATGTTTACATCCATGCCGAGATCTAGAAGTACTTTTGTAATAGTAGTATCAAATATTTCAATGTCCAAGTATATGATGAATTTGCACCATGTTACGTGTTCTAAAGATATTTATCCTTTTCTTGTTATGTCCATCCTCATTCTCGCTAGACATGAAAAATCTTATCCTCTTTGTTCCAATATTTACTAAATTGCTTTAACTTATCAATGAGACCACATTTGATGGTTAACCTTGCTATCTCTTTAAGGGTAATGATTTCATCTTCCATGAAGTAATTTTTTTTTCCTCCCGGTATTGTGCTTTCTTAACAACTGCATTGCTTTTCTTGACTTCTTTATCATGAAGGTCTGATCTGATTTCCTTAAAGTCCCAATCTTCACTACTAGATGAATCTTCCTTTGTGGGTAACCTAATGATCTTATTTTTCCTTGTTGTATTCTCTTTCTTAACAGCCCTTCTAGTTATTACCAAAGATTTATATTTCTGTTCTTCATGGCCATGTTTTGATTTAGGTGATTTCCTTTTAAAATTATCTTTGGCTTCTTCCCTTTTCTTCTCTTTTTGGTTTTCTCCTTAAGCTAGATGCTTATGCCTTATCTTCCATTACTTTTCCTCATCCCATGGTATCTTAGTGATATATTGAACATTCTTCTAGGTTCCCCTACCTAATGTTTCTTTCTTTGTGCCTCCAATTTGATAAAATTTTACATATTTGGGAAAAATAAATTATTCATGTCCTCGTTTGTGGAAGAATCCACAAGGATCATGCTTTGTATACAATTTTTGGCTAAATGTCCATTTTGTCTACTTTTTTAGCAATGCATAGGTTTTATATCGATCCTGAATTATTGTGGTTGTCCCTTCCTTAGTATCCTTGGTATATTCTTCCACCATGATAGTTGTTGTATCCACCTATGAATCCTCCTCTATACCCTCTCTTGTATCTTCCTTGGTATCCACCACCATTATACCCTTGATAGTTAGGGGTGTAGTTATTACCTTTGTAGCCACTTCCAAAATGATATTTTCCACCTTGGTAGTATTGATATTATGGGGGAGAAATAATTGTTGGATGTGAGGCCTAAGTAATTATTATTATGAGTACTTGGTTGTTGTGGTGGAGGTGGGGGGTTGGTCCAGGATTCTACCTAGGCTGTATTATAATCCTTTAAATATTCAATTGCATCAATGAAGTATGATGGTAATGATTATAGGATCCACAAGTTGTGCAATACATTATTTGATTAGTAGGAGGAGCTACTTCTAACAAAATTCAAGTATCTTGAGTATTATGGTCTCATACTATGATAATCCCACACCAAGTCCTATCTCATTGTAGATATTGATTGGAAGAATGTTTTTATGGTGAATGTTTCCTGACAACCAACCCTTTTTACTTTTTCTAAGTAAGGGCATTATGTTTTACTATTTCCCTTTACATAACATATTGTACACCAAATATTTATCCTGATGTTATTTGTTGGTGGGGAGATATTTCTTAAATCCTCTTTTTTTTGAATCTCCTACTAGAGTTTTAATTTAGCTTATTCTAATTGCACTCTTTTCAGTTCTCTTTTTAAGTTAATTTTATCCTTCTCTTTGCCAGGATTTTTATTTTAACTTGATGGTCATTTCTATTGCATTTTAAATGGTTTGGAATGGTTTTGCATCTAAAGATTCTCTAATGTAAGGTAGAAGTCCTGAAGTAAACCATTAAATTTGTTTCTTATTTGTAATTGGTTTCTCTAGTTTTTGGTGACAATTTTAAATCTATGGCTGAATTATTTCACCATTTCATCTTATTTCTGAACAAGCTCTCTCATTTTTCTAACACCTTCTGAAGGTGCCTCTGGAAAGTGAAAATATGTCTTAAATTCCTTCTCAATTGTATCCCAATCTTTAGCACCTTGTGTGTTTGTTTTCATGTACCAACGTAGGGTGTATTATCTTAAAGATCCTATGAAACCATACAACTTCTTTGTGGCATGTGTTATATTGTTTCATACAGTATGAATCCAAAATGAATAAATGTTCATATACATCTTTGGTATCTTTCCCAAATACTAGTAGCTTAATTTTCTAGGCCATCTTTCTAGTTGGTTGTGCATTTGGTTATTAAACAATTAATTGTCTATTTCTGGGGTTTTACTTTGTTAGATTGATTATGTGATTTTTGTAAATTAACTTTTCTCCCTTTATCTCTGGGTAATTTAATGTCAAAGTATAGGTCTCCTAATAGTTCTCTAAACTCTCTTACAATCTCTTCTCTTTTCTTACTCTCTTCTTGTAGTTGATATCTTTCCATAAAAATTTCTCCTTCTTCTACTTTTTGAATAGGTGTGTGAAGCGGCACATGGAATGGTGTTTAAATTGGGGGTCATATCCTTTGGGCTAGTGTGGTGGTTGGGGAACACATCTTTTCTTGGTGTCTTTTCATAATTATCTTCTTCCATAAATAACTTTCTTCCTTTAACATCTCTTAATCTATAATTGTCTTCTAATCCTTCATCACTTCTTTTCTTATTTTGTTTTTCTACTTCCTTCGTGTTTTGTTCTTGAAATTGTAGAAACTATAATTAGGCCACACTCCCCTTTGGTCTCTCGACAAATAAGCACCCTTCATCACATTCACCTAGCCATGGCCCCCTTCACCTCACTAATATTAATTTAATTAATCTAATTAAATTAATTCATTATCCTCACAATATTTATTATTTAAATATCTTAATTTAAATAATATCCACACATACACTTCACCTAGACACCTCATCAAGCCAACTCACCCTAAGACCTATTCTTAGTAAGTTTCCATAACTAACTAAGACTTACCCAAACCCTAAAAATCAATGCCTACATTCTCTCTAACCGCATTCCCACATGCTTACAAGAAGCTTCTAGTCTAATCCATAAGTTAACAACATGATATCTGAGAAAATCAAGAGGATATCCCTAGTTTAGTAAACCTAGGAAATCCTTCCTTGACCGATGCCGGTTATCCCTAACCGTCACTGATTAAGCTGGAATCACCGTCGGTTACCCTTTTAACCCTCAAAACAACCTTATTCTAGAGGTTGGTAAATATTGGAAAATTTTTGCAAAACATTGAGATATTCCTGAGAGATATCACATCATCTCGAGATTGAATATTAGCGAGAGCATGTGTGTAAGGAAAGAGATCAAGTATTTTCCCCTGCACAGCCACCCCAACAATGATATGATCTAACAAAGCAAAGAGGAATGCACATGCAGCCCATGCAGAAGCTCTCCTATGATTGGTGATCACCTGCAACCTTTAAACTCTTACCAACACCCCCATTCCTCACTCACAGGCATCTAGGACCAGAATCCAAGTAAGTAAAACATTCTACTTCTATGGTTCACTTCATTTTGTCATTATATTACCACCTATTGATTACATAGCCACCCATTGACCTCCTTCAACATTCCCCCTCCATGTACCCATTAAAACCTAGCCAAATCCATCCCAAATCACCCAATACCTCATCCTGACCAACCAAAATCCTTTGTGAAATCACAAAGGAGACCCAAAACCCATTCTCGTGGCATTCCCGAACTCCACGAATTGGCACCAATTATATCTAATCTCCGTTGGTCACCCTAAACCAGCATCGATTACTATATTTTCCCATACAGTCGAAATAGTGACCTACCAACCTAATTCCGCTTCACCCTCATTCACCTGTGATCTACCTAAGACTTTTGTCGGACCTACGAGAGACCCGAACTAATTATTTGATCTTCAAATCCTATTCTAACCTAGCTTTGTTAGATTAGATCTTTGTTATTGTGTTTTAAGTTACATACCTAAATAATTTCAAATTACAATAGGATCTACTTTATTTCCCACATTAAATTGTTTAAAACAGTGGACTGATAGCCATCCAGGAAGTATCACACTTCCCAGATCTAACACACATTAGGCACTTCACTACATATATTGTTCAAATTTTTTTGGTGGTCTTATTTTTCATTACAGGTAGTTCCTCCTAGCCAAAAGGAAGCTCTCACAATCAGCTGTGGATTCAGAAGTCATACGCGCACAACAACCCATCAACCAACATTAAAATAGGTATTCCTCCTACGCCCATTACCCTATCTATTTCGTCAATACTTCAAAGAAATGTCTAAGAATTAGGTGAAACATTTTGGCACACCCAGTGGGACCCATCCGGGGTTCCTTACATTTTATTCATTCCTAGGAAAAGTTGTGTGTTTGTTTCCCTTTTGAAAAGCATACACATTAATTTTCTTCCTTGGTAACCCACCTTTTCTTTCTATTTTCTCTAAAGGAAACCTTTCTATTGGTGTAATGAAAAGAACCATTTCTTTACGTTTTCTGCATTATAGTGAAAGAGCATCCCTCTTCCTCTTCATCTTATTGTATCATCCAAATTCACACTTTGATTTGGGTTTAAAAATAAGTGCATTCCATTCTGATTTATCAAATTAGCTCACATTAATTGAGGGCAACCTATACACTGGAAGTCATGACCAGCTAATGGTTGACAAACAAACCGTAGAAAGCACATCTCTTTCTCTCTCTGAGTCTTGCCAAATTGCACAAATTCAAAACAAACACATATTCTTAAACAACATCTTTCCTAGGAACGCCTGTCAACGATCGCACTGATCTAAGGATTGACAGGTACTCCCACCGCTACTCTATCGATTCATACTTTAGATCGAAGCCCGCCCCCACCATAACATACATGAAACCTCACCTTTTAGATCTCCTTATTCGTAGGAAGCCATCCTCACCAAAAAATTATATTTCACAGTTCATGTGTCAGTCCTTAAATAACATAAGCTAAACAAACATAATAGAAAAGGCACTCCTAAAAATTACATTTTTCTTAATGTTTCTACTTGGCTTGCGTTTTGAGGTGAGAGATCACATTCTTCATTTTTATTGTTCATCCTTGCATGCTCCTCATCACAACTGGTGTATTCCAGCTTCACCTGAGTGTGCCTAGGCCATATCATCATCATTCTCAGAATTCTGGGTTTGATTCTACATCATATTTTAATTCACAACCACTTTTCTTTCATCATTGTTTCAATTTCACAGTAACCATTGTCGGTTACCCTCTGACCGTCATCGGTTATACCCAACTAATGTCGGTTCTAGGTCCTTTTGTTAACCTACCAAAAATGACATTTTATTCATTTTATTCCACTTTTCACAGTCCCTGTCACTTTCATCATTCCCATTGACATTGTAAAACACCATCAGATTTGGCATACCTGTCAGATTTGACTTTCTACCTGGTTTTTCACTCACTGACCATTTTCTATAGTGACTGACAGTGGTTACCCCTGACCGCCGTCGATTTTCCCTAACTGGCATCGGTTAGCCTATTTCACTTTCCAACCTACATTTGGTACCGAATACACTTTTTACCATCATATTCACCTATTCCTGCTATTTTTCTCGTGTCATTTACAGAGAGATAGCCTTACCTGATCAATATTGGTTCACATGGTGCTGACCCAAAATAAGCAAGCACACTTGTATTTCACCCCAGTTATCAACCACTCCCACCTAGTCCTTCACCACCTTCCATTTTATCGGTAGCCATGGATCCCATCCAGCTATCACTATCACTACAGGATATGAGGAGTTTGCACAACTCCTTGACCAAAACCCCTGTCACTCTGCGGTTTAACCTTTCCCACTCGTCCACTCAAGATGCCTTGGGTCAATTGATATATGGCATGCCCGTATCTATCCCCCTGACTCTCACTCCCACTCCTGCATCAGCCCCATCTGGCTCTGTGTTTCCCACATCTACCTTACCCCAGTAATTTCACAACTAGGTCCTATACCCATTATATGATGCCACATCTGCCACCTCCATGGCAACCGCCACATGCACCATACCTTTAAAAACTTCCCACAATGTAACCTCATCCACCCCTAATGTCTCACACATACTCGTAGCTACACTACCACCTCCAGTGTCGGTGACCCCTACCCCTTTTCAAAATGTGGTACTTTCCATTCCACAATCATTAGCCCCCATTACCACTAGGGTCACCAAAACCCTTCCACCTCCATATACATACTATCAGTATCCTTCCGTTTCATCTATTATTCACTTTGGATATGTACCCTCTATTTAAATACCTTCTTCCCAATCAACCTACATGGAAACACCATACACTGGAGTGCCACCCTCATTATATGCCCAAAACCAACCCTCTCACACTACAGGAGGCACCTAATCATCACAACCTACCAATGACCTAATCAAATTGATGTTGGAAAAGATGCAAACATTGGAGGTATCGGTTTTGGCTCCCACAACACTCTCACCTACGACAAGATTTGCAACGAGCCCATCCACCCATCTATTCCTATTCGCCCATACCTCGTGCATTGGGAAATGCCTAAATTCAACCATTTCAATAGCAAAGAAGACCTGCAACAACATTTGTGGTCATTCAAACATGGGTGTTATTTGATCACTCATGATGATGCCTTGCTCTTGAGAACCTTTCCCATGTCTCTGACTAGACTTGCATTGGATTGGTATAGTGGGTTACCTAGACACTCTATATTCTCATTCAATCAGGTATCCCCGGACTTCTTGGATTATTTATCTATCATTATCATCAAGAACGTTACCATGACTAACCTATGCTCCACACGTTAATATGAGGACAAATCTATCGCAGATTTTGTCGCTCGCTGGCGTAGCTTGATCAGCCAATTCACCTTCCAACTGCCACAAACATAACTCATCGAGCTCTTCACACGGGCTTGTGCTAAACATATCTCATTGATCTTGCAGGTCCAAACCTTTTGATCATTCGATGAAGCATTTAATATGGCATGAAAGTTAGAGATTCGGGCCATCGAAGAGAAGAAAATCCAATTACGCAATAAGAATTCGACATTTAAGTCGAATGATACCTCTTATTCTTCCAAACCACAAAACAATTATTCAAAAGCTAAGGGCACCACTAATGTAGTGGTACTCAAGGCCAGTCCCACTCATCCATCAAATCAGGCTACCCCCTCATCTAATCTCTTACCCATCCAGACTTTTCAATTCAGATGAGAACAACGAAATCCACCCCAATTGGGGAGCCTTACTTTATTCTATCTTACAAAAATCTTATCAAAGAAAGAGCCATCACTCTTCCACCTATAAAACCACACACTTTGGTCTTGATCCTGCTTGCCCATGCTGCGCATGGTATAAAAAACATGACTGATGTAACTATCATCGAGTAAAGGGTCATAGTGACGGTAATTGCATCACTTTTAAAAACATTTTCCAAAAATGCTTGAGAAAGGCACGTTAACCATGGATAATCCTAATGCACTGTCGACCAAAACCTACACATCTTCAAGAAACCATTTCCTAATCATGCCCCTTCATCCGATCAAACCGGTGAGGCCTCAAATCATGATACCCATACCCAGGAGGTCCACGCTATTTTTAATGACATACCTATCACCTCCTAATTACCTCACATTCCTTTCATAGAGGAAATCCTATCCTGAAATACTCCTTTCACATTAGAACCCACCGCACTACTCCTCCACCGTAGAGGATCACCTTTCATCTCCTTCATCACCTATGGAGGATTCTTCCACTAACATCAAGATAATTTCACCTTTGGCTTCTCCACTTAGAGAACCGATACCCACAATACCTCCTCCACCCATAGAGGAGCACCTATTATCTCCTCCACCCATCACAGACCCAGTTGAGATACCTTTTCCTCTTGGTGAGCATTCACCATCAGCTACCCAAAACCCCGTAGACCTACTTTCGGATCTCTTACCCACGGAAGCTGAAGCTATCCAATTTCCCATCTCTAAGACACATTTTATGGGAATTGCCATTTAGTCCTCATCAACTCCACCTATAGATGTACCATTCTCACATTTCGCCAATCACTTAGATTATGTGAATAGAGTCCTACTTATGGGGATGCCTTTTTCTTCTGTCTCAACATAGATGCAGAGGTCACTTACGATACCTAAAAATATTTCGACCAATCAAATCAAACACAACCACCTCTATCACAACTCCTTCCATGGCACATGTCATAGCTCAAACCACACCCTTACCCATAGCCTAATCTATATCTAAACCCAAACCCACACCTATGACATTTTCCTCAACTAAACCTATTACCACCTTAGGGGTCACCCCAACCACTAGTCTTACTCATCCACCTATCAAACTAGATTTAGCTACATCCTCCCAAGTCAACACCACACCTACTCTGACACCCAAACAGAAGCACCAAACCCATAGAACCCATACCCTAGCTGCACCAATCACACATGGTCACATGTTCCGTCTATCTTAAGACCTCAGCTTCCCAACATGGTCAAGCAACCTCCACCCATCGATAAACCAAAAACACAACAACCCATTCCTCCCACACAAACCTCTAACCTCCCTAGATGCCCAACATGACTTACACCCACACCCACAACATATTTACCACCCATACCTCCAATACCCTCGGTTATTACTTCACTGACCCACTACATTTCAATCTCTATCCCTTACACCTCTGCACGACCCGCATCCTCTACCTTCACAACACCCCCATTATCCCCGTGGGTAACTCGTCCTCTTCCCCATCTGCCTTTCCTTCTAGACCTCGTACACCCACATCACCTTTACCCAAGAGGGTGCAACCCAAAAACAAAACTCCACTACCCCACAATAAGGTAGTCAAAACAGCCATACACCTTCCTTGCCCATTCATCTACTATACCCCTACCTAAACAAACACGACCGACACCCAAAACCATGCCGATACCCAAAACCATAGCTCAACCCACTCCTCCTCTTCCAAAGGCCATTCCTCAACAATCAACCACACCTACACCCAAACCCATGTTCACTTCCCATTTTGATCCACTAGCAGGGTCTTATGCCAAAATTTTAACCAACCTCCTTGAGACTTATGTCATCACATTACCGCCACTCAAGCCTTATGACCCCCTCAAACCCAAGCCAAAAGGGTTTGATGATACTAAAATTTATGCATACCATCATGTGCCAGGGCACGATGTGGAGAAATACAAGGCCTTGAAAACCATCCTTATCCAGTTGTGTCCTCCAGAAGCCAACTTTGACGATGACAACCTTCTCGACGAGGACCTTGCTTCACCGACACCCATTCCCACACTGCCCACTCAACAACCATGATCTCCACCCTCATAGCTCCTAGAGCCACCCCCAAGATTTGAAATTAACATGGTTCTCATCAAAGAACTTGGCATGCCACCACCTAAATTCGTTGCACCCCAACTCACCTCACAGGGTTTTTCTCCTCTGGTAGGTTTTTTCCAAAGTAGTGTTGTTATACCACTCACCCTACACCTTCTCCATTTGCTAACTCCCCTCGGATAAACATGATACATGTCACTACATGTTCTCGAAGGATAAGGGTAAAAAAAGGCAAATGACCCACCAACTAATCCTATACCCAACATACCATCTACACCCATACCTAAAATCACTATCCGTGGCCCTACGTACCCCATTTCTAATGACGTCACACATCGCACCATGCTCAAACAATTACACCAATATCCCCTCAAAATGTCCTTATATGACCTCATCTAAACCTCAGAATCCCATCATCAAGCTCTCATGGAGTTTCTTCAATCTATTGAGGTTTTACCCAATGACCCTACACCCGTAGCCTCCATTATCACACCCCATCATGTAGCCTCTCTCACAAAATTACCACCTTCATCTTTTCCCCACCCTATTCACCAAGTAGCCTCCCTTAGCTTCTTAGAAGAAGAGATCGTGCCACACCAAAATGATGACCCAGACCCATCCCTCTTCATCTTTGTCCACATATGATGACATACGGGTACGCCATGTGGTGATTGATGGGGGCACTAGCATTAACATAATCTCATCCCATGCATTTGCTCAAATGTGCATACCTAACAATTGCATGCATAAACATCCTATCATGCTGCATTCATTCAATGATGCTATCACCTCTACACTAGGCACTTTCATCCTCCACATTCGTGTGGGCCCCCATACTATCCCAGAATTATTCTACATCTTGGAGGGGGAATTCCAATATAACTTGTTGCTTGCGCACCACGGATTCATGTTATGGGTTACGTTCCTTACACTTTGCATTGTTGTGTAAATTTTGAACATGAAGGACACACCTATAGCATTCCAGCTGACCCATCACCATTTAAAACATGCAATATGCTTTACCGACCTAATGATGTGCTCATACCTATTAAGCCGTCTACCTCCGCAGCCGTTTCTTCTTCACCTACACCTCCACTTACTAGTATAGCCACTACTTCAACCGCACATACCTCCTCCATTCCTACCACTTGCCCAGCCTCCACCACGGATGACCCATCAACTTCTCAACCTCGTTAACTCCACCTCCGCATTGACTTTCGACACATCATCCATTCCAACTACCTACATATAAACCACCGATCCCTTGGAAGGCTTTTTCAATGCCTCACTCTGGGGGAGTACAACCTATATAGTGTGAACACATTCCTTACTCCACAAGAGTACGAAAGGCTTCACCAACACCCCCATTATGATCATCGCATAGGATAACACCTCCTTTATGGTCCTCCTAATCTTTTTACCAATCTCACCTATGGGAACTACATACTACCACTTACTTACCTGAACCACCACCACAAACTTTCCCATTTTCTACTGACTTCTAATCACTTACCAATCACCGTTTTGCCCACACCTTCTTGCGCTGATGTGCATGGAAGGGTTTTGGTTTTGGATTTTATGAACAAGGCCATCATACAATTATCCCATCTAACACCCATAAACATAATGACCATAGTGGTATCAGCTTTCCTAAACCGCCTACCAAACAGGCTCGCATTGAACTCATCAAGGACATCATCCCTTCTCCACCTTCTTCACCCACTCTGCCTTCATCACCACCATCACCAACGAGTCGATGGATCCAGAATCTATCCCTCCTAAAAAAAAATTTCATAAACACCATTTCCTTGGGGCCTTTGACTTATCAACATGGGGGCGAGGCCCCTTCCACTCTTCCCTTCCTGTATCCTGAAAATGATCGATGACGATACATCTTCAATTAACATCGTTCAATGTTAGGATGATGAATCTATACTCACCTACCTTAGTGCAGAAGACTCATATATTCATCATTCATTACCTTCTGAGATGTAAACCATGTTGAATGAATCGACTATCGAGATCAACATTCATACTCAGGATGACCCGCACATCCTAAAGATTGATCAATCTTTAGATGTTGCTGAATAGGAAGCCATCACTTCTTTTCTTAAGGATCATAACCATGTTTTTTCTTGGTCTTACATAGACATGCCCGATATTGATCCCACCATAGTGGTCCATAATATCATAACCATTCCTGATGCCAAACCCATTAAACAAAAGCTGAGGAAAATACACCCTCACATTGCCCTTCTTGTCAAAGAGGAACTTCAACACCTTCTTTCTATTTCCTTCATCTTACCCATTGATTATCCTCATTGGATTTCTAACATTGTCCCTATCACTAAGGTGATAGGGGAATCCGTATTTACATGGACTTCCGTGACCTCAACCTAGCATGTCCAAAAGATGACTTTCCCTTACATGGTATTCACTAGCTGGTTGACCTTACCACTGGCCATGAGATGTTATCACTCATGGATGGCTTCTCGGGTTATAACCAAATCTTGCTTGCTCTAGAGGATCAACACAAAAGCTCATTCATCACCCCTTGGGGGACCTTTTTCTATCGATTCATGCCTTTCGGCCTTAAAAACACTGGTGCCACATATCAGCGGGCTATGACTTACATCTTCCATGACATCATGCATCGTATATTGGAAGATTACGTGGATGATCTCCTGGCCAAATCTAAACGCTGCTCTGAGCACCTTGCCATCCTCAAAACCATTTTGATCCTCATTAAATATTGTGTTCACCTTGACCCAGAAGTGCGTCTTCATGGTCCTCTCGGAAAGATTTTGGGATTTATCATTTCCCTACGTAGTATAGAAGTTGACCCTACTAAATTCAAGGCCATTTTGGAAATGCCTCGCCACCAACCTTAGGAAACTCCGTAGCTCTGCAAGGTAAGTTGCGATCTATTCGTCTTTTCATTTCACAATTATCGATTGGTGTCAACCATTTCATCACCTTCTCAAGAAGGATGTCTCCTTTAAATGGGATGATGACTATCACAAATATTTTGAGGCCCTAAAACAATACCTTCTCTAACCACTTGTACTCATTCCACCTAAAGACGATCAAAATTTTTACCTATACATATCCATTACCAATCACTCCTTGGGAGCCATGCTCACTCATCGTGATGAACAACACATAGAGAAGGTGGTTTATTACATAAGCCATACTCTTTTGGACTATGAAACCTGATACACCCATCCCGAAAAACTCTGCTTAGCCTTAGTTTTTGTTACCACCAAACTCCGTCGTTACCTACTAAACCACAATACTTATGTTGTGACCAACACCGACCCCTTACCCTTCATGTATGCCAAAACTTATCAAAATCAGCGTGTCACACGATGGCTTATGCTTTGAGCTCATCTTGACCTCAAATTCATTCATCAAAAGTCCATCAAGGGCCAAGTTATCACCGACCAATTGGCTAACACACCTATTTCTAGGGATCAACCCTCTAATTTTGACTTTCCAGATGAGTTGATTGCTACCCTTTCCCTGGATGAACCCCTTACCAAATGACACTCTTCTTCGATGGTTCAAAGTGTCAATGTGGGGGTGGGGCTGGTATTATCCTAATTCCTCTTAATGGAAAATCCATGCCTTTGTCTTTCAAACTAGATTTTGAATGCACCAACAATATTGCCAAATATGAAGTGCTCGTACTAGGTCTCCAAGCCGCCTATGCCCTAGATGTCAAATCCATCAACATCTTTGGTGATTCTCAATTGGTCGTAAACCAAGTCACTGGTATATACCAATGTCATAATGAGATACTTCAAAAGTATAAAAATCATGTCGATATACTTTTGACCACCTTTGACCATTACACCCTTCAAACCATCCCACATTCAACCAACAAATTTACAGATACCATGGCCTACTTAGCTTCCCAAATACCCACTTCGCTGTTGATTCTCAAATCTTTGTCATCATACAATGACTCCAATCACCTTCTTATTTACCTCATGATGTTTACTCGATTAGAACCACCACCCCTAACTCGAGTGACCTTTGGTATAAACAATACTCCAACTACCTTTCTTTCTCCATCTTACCTCTTGATCTCACCAATAACAAACAACGTGGCTTCCTTAAAAATCTCTCATGTTACGTAATCATGGGGGGCCTCCTCTATAAGAGCATCTTTGATTGTATTCTCTTACGATGCCTCACGAGTTCTGAAATTCCTTATACCATTAAGGAAGTTCATGATGGCATATGTGGAGGTCACTTCAATGGCCTTGCTATTGCTAAGCGTATTCTTCGCCTGGGCTATTACTAGCTAACCCTTAACTATGATTGTTGCAACTATGTCAAACATTGTGTAAAATGCTAACAACATTCCAATCTTCATCATACACCCAGCCCACACCTTACAAGTCACCCGTGACCATTGGCCTTCTCTCAATGGGGTTTGGATCTTGTTGGAGAAATCAATCCCCATTCTTCCCAATACCATCAATGGATCATCACTGCTACCGAATACTATACAAAATGGGTGGAAGCCATACCACTCATCTCTACGAAAGATGAGAAAATATGTGAGTTTATTAACCACCACATCATTTTTCACTTTGGTGTTCCTCATCATCATTGATAATGGAAAACAATTCAAAAACAAAACATTGCAAAAATTAGTGATGCCTTCGACATTCAGCTTAGTTTCTCATCACCTTATTACCCATAAACGAATGGCTAATCCAAATCCACTAACAAAACCCTCAACAAGATTCTCATGAAATTGGTTAATGATACTGGGAAGGATTAGCATACGCACATTCCTTTTTCCCACTATGTGGCATACCGCACTAGTATTCACACTTCCACTACCACACCATTTTCTCTAGTCTACAATACGAGGCATTCCTACCTCTCGAAGTCCAGATTCCCTCACTTCACATTTCTCTCCATGACATGCTCAATGATGATGACTTTCATCAGGACCGTTTAGCACAATTAGAGTTACTAGATGAACGTTGTCTTAACGCTCTGGATCACCTTCAATTTTACCAAAAATGTATCAAATGTGCCTACGATAAACGTGTCCATGAACGGACCTTCCAAGTTGGTGACCTTGTCTTGAAATAAAATCAACATGTAACTAAAGCAGAAAAAAGCAAACGGGGAAAATTTTCCCCTAATTGGCTTGGACCATACATCGTGACTCATACCTATGGATCTGGTGCTTATCATTTGTCTTCACTCGATGGTAAACCTGAACCTGAGCCCCTTAACACCTTACATCTTTGACCATTCTATTGTTGACTTGTAGTCCTACCTCACCTTTTGTCTCTTTCCATGCTCGTCCCTTGAGCGCTAGCCACTTCACACACCTCACCAATGACTAAACAAGAATCATGTGAGTACCCATCACTTGTTATCTTCTCTTGAATATGTGTACCATGGCGCTTTGCACATAGCATGATTCTCATGGATACTTTTCATCTACCTTTAGATGAGATCCCATGGTCATTTCACCTTGCCTTTTGCACGAGAGTCCTATCCTCCACCTTGGTCTTGTCCATGACTTCAAAGCCCTCACATGGGATATAACTCCTTGAGTCAAACTTCCACTCAAAATATGACTCCCTCAAATGAACATCTTCCTCTCGACAACTACTGCTATAAATAGAATACTCCCTCGAAGGACAGCTATATAAATATCTTAAAAACATATTTTAAAAAAAGAACAAAAAAAAACAAAAAATGAGAGCAACTGAAGCTTCCCACATCGATCAGCTTCATGAAGACCTCAAGGAGTTAAATTTTCTTCATCCCATATAGACTTCCCACATCAATCAGTCTATTTCAACTACAAGTCAAAACAACAAACCTTTTGTCATGGACTTGCCCATTGTGACCTAGGTTCTCTTGCCCGAAGTGCATGCTACCTATACCATATAAAAATTAACTACCTTTCACCCTTTTTACCATTCCCACTCCCATTTCCTACTACCTCAAGGGACTTCTTGGAACTTAGACATTTGGTGATCATGTGACTACTTTTCACCATAGAACATTCAATCATGTAATGTCTTTAGGGTCTCACGTTCATCACCTCCTCCAAGGTATGATCTACTCGGTATGATCCTACCCAATCAGGTGGCTTTATTGCCCCCTCTTATACCTTAACCGTCTTTTCTTACGTATTGATTACCTTATACAGGACTTGGTCCTCGACGCTTACCTTTGAGGTAATCTTCTTCTTCCACCACAATCGACCCCACCTACATCACTTTACCTATAATCTACCCACACCTAACAAACCTAAAACCACACCATACCTAAAACCTACCACCTCATTTTCACACCCTCTCATATTCTTCCCTAGCTCATGGGAGAACTACATCGGCCTGAGGTCCCTTTTTGTTGGGACTATGTAGGCAAGCACACTCGAGGGCATGGGGCCCTTGGAGGTTAGCTCAGCCATTCTCTACCCTAAACAATTCATCTTCCATGTTCCTCACATTACATCACACCTCGTTTCATTTTCCTTTGTATACCCAAAATTGGAAATTAAACCACATACATAACAAGTTGCTTCATATTTTAATCCTTATCACAACATACATTTATTATGCCTACCATTTCTCTATCATCACTATGCATAGATTATACCACATCTCACATATGACCCATATTATCATTCCTTGCATAAAATAATGAATCACAACTTCACCTACTTTCTAACTCAACCATGCCTATAACCTGACTCAACCATGCCTATAACCTGACTCGATCCATGCCTAAACCAACTTGAATCCATCATGCCTAACTCACCTAATTTCCCTCCATATCAAAATAACAAATCAAAAATCAAATAATACCATGTATCTCATCATATAAATAAATCAATGTGTATCTCAAATTTACAAGGCTATCTCGTCATGTCCACCATCTCAAAATCATCGGCACGCAGGCCGGTCTCATATATACAACAAAATAATGAAATAATACAAAATATCTTCGGTGCGTAGGCTGGTATATGCTCAAAATATACAAAAATATCTCATACATCCTCACTGTCATCGGCACATAGGCTAGTATGTGATCAAAACTATAAATATCTCTCAGCACACAGGCTAGTATATATCACACAAAAACTATCATACATCAAAAATCAGGCACCATATCAAGCATCTCGGTGGATGTCCTCCATCTCGGTATCACCTATACCCTTGGCCTCCTGCATCCCTACTAGCACCTCAACTGGAGCTAGCCTCCATGTGCACCTTTGGTATCCTCTACACTGATCGGGCCTCGAGCTGTTGACCCCCTGTGCTCTCCACACTATGAGTACGGGATCTCATCCTCTCACTAGATGCCTGTTGTGCCCTGTACTTGGTATAGGATATGAAGTCTATCCCGGTCACCATCAGCTAGTCCTGATAATATCTAGCCTCACCTAGGGCATCCTGTAACCTGGATACAGGCACGGTCTGTGGTGGTCCCATAGGTCTCATCCCTTGTGCTTGTCATATAGGACCCTACCTCACTCTTTCCTATGAATTGGGACCCGGTCCCGGTGCTGTGGGTGTGCCCCACCCCCGTGCTTGTATCTAGGCCTATAAGACCCCAATTTGTGCCTGGGTTGAGGCCAATTGTCCTTGTAAACCTGCCACCTATGCCTATAAGGCTGCCACCTGACCATCCCCTCCTCTCCATCTCCATCTCCTCCACTACCATGTTGGCCTCTGGGACTAACCACACTGCGTGTAGCTCTGCTACCTCTGCCTCCGAGCCCTCCAACTGTGTCTACAATATACCCAATTGGGTAATGAGAGTAGCCACCTGCCCCTATAGGGTGTCTCTCTACACCATGATGGTGGCTAGATCTGGTTGCCCCAATCTGGGTGGTATGGCTCATAAGTGAGCCACCCACCACTGTCTATACCTATCTGTACACCCGATGTCATCTATCTATCGGTCCACTGGTTGCTCTCTCCTTCCCTATGGGTACTGTAGGCTATGGTAGAGGTAAGGGCCTCTCCATGTCGTCTCTCTGGTACTTGTGGGAAGGGCGAAGGTATGTCCTATACTAGCCCAAACTACCGCTGGACTCTGTCTACCAGGATCATCTCATCCTCCCTGACACGGTGACCCTGTATCCATCTCTCTAGCTGGAGCTCAGCTAGCTCCTCATGCATATGCCTATATGAGGGGAATCCCACATATGGCCTCCATATAATGTCCACTTTGGAAAACCCCTCTAGTAATCGTCAGAAATAGGCCACATCATGTGTGGGCCTCTCAGATCTCCACTCTCCAATAATTGGCACCCATCTCCTATACCCCACCCACACAAATCTCACTGGGAATGCATCTTCTCAGGGCATCCCTATAGGTCACACACAAACTATGTGCTTGTATGCATAGTAGTGCAAAGTAATAATATACAACACAAGCTAAACCTGCATAACTACCCATATGCCCACTACTCCTATATAATGCACCAAGAATGTTGGTGCCCAAGCAAAGAGGGTGTCATCTCGCCATCATGTCATTAAGTACCCCCATCGGTGATTGGGAAAGCATACACCCTCTACATCTGGTAGTGTGAAGCAACACACTGCCTCCATCAACAGAACCACTAGCCTCGTCTCCTCTGGATGGGCTAGGTACATCTCTCCATAGCTCAAGCTGGCACTATGGAATCTCATATCGGCCATCCCCTCTCCAAAAACAAACATAATCAGCTCCTCTGAGGCCTCGGAGGAGATATAATAAACATATGCACCCAATATGGGTAACCGAAGAATCCATAACACATCCTCCAGGGTGATAGTAATCTCACCCGTCGACAAGTGGAACATGTTGGTCATGGAATCCCATCTATCGATGAGTGTGACCATCAAACTGGGCTACTAGAAAACATGTCTATAATGAAAAACTCCACTCAACCCAACTACCTCCACATGTTGCAATTCTTACGTTGTGCTTGTTCTCACTAGTAGAGAGGTGGAATAATTTCCCGCATATGTAGTTGTGTTGTCCCCTACATATAATATAAGAACGACATTATTTTACATGTATCAATCCATATTCAACAATTATCATTTTCCTACACCCTATTTTCACCCTACCTATTTTAACCACCTATCCCACATCACTTTTGGACCCTTGTGCCCAATAATCCAACCAGGCAGTTCATCCTAACCGACCCCGGTCACCCTTTAACTGGCATCGGTCACTGTTTGGTGACCGATACCGGTTCACCCTTACCGACCTCGGTCACCCCTTAACCGAATCGGTCACTTGTTTGGTGACCGATACCGGTTCCACCTAACCAACATCGGCCAAACTTGACCGATGCCGGTCATTGTCACGGAAAATCCCACGATTTCCCAAAACCCTCCTTTCTAAAAAAACCTCCCCCTACCCCTTTTACCCCCTACAATGACCTAAACTACCCTTGGACCTCCACCCACCCCATATCCCATTTATTACCCTCCCCATTCCTCTTTTTACCCGCTATTCCCCCATTCCCAAATTCCATTTTTAACCACCCACAAAACTGAAAAACCAACAAAACCTACAAACAACAATAAACTAATCCTCTAATCTATCAAATCAACTACACGTAGAGTAGAGCACTTACCTCGTCGCATGTGCTTTGTCATCGTCTCGGTGGCATGTCGCTGATGTACTGCGGTGGCTTGCCTAATCCCTCTCTGGCCTCCACCATCACCGAATAGCTACCCACAACCTCCACCCAATCAAATCCCTTGCAATGATCCTATGGACCCGCTCACCAACCAATCACTCATTGATCACACCACCACTCACTCACTTCCGTTATGTCCAGACACTTTTCTCTCTTTTCTCTCTTTTTTTTGTCATTTTCTCACTTCACAAAATAACAAATGAATAACAAAAAACATAGATTTTTTTGTTTTTATAACAAACCTGACCTAACCGATGTCGGTTACCCTTGACTGGCATCGGTCGCGTGCCCTACCTAACCATCATCGGTTGACCTATACCGATGTTGGTTCTCCTTGACCGGCATCGGTCACCCTCACCTGCACATTGCCCTATGTTTTACCCCTTTACCCTACCCTACCTCCTTTTTTTCCCCACCCAACCTTCACCCTGATCATTTACCCCACCCCACCTTTACCCTACCCATTTACCTCACCTTTCCTAACCTCCTCCCTTTGTCCTTCTTTGGGGACTCTTTATTTTACTACTACCTTGTCCTTACCCATGTCGTGACCTAGATATTTGGATCTAGCCCATCGCTAGTGACCATTGACCTCATGTGTTTGTTATACCTTGCGACACTGTTTACTGTGTTGTTGACCTAATGACCTTACCTAGCCTAGTGATGTGACCATTTATCCTGACCCTACCTTTGGTGTACCGGAACATACCTAAAAATTCCTACACCTAACCTACGTTGTGTTTCCTAACCATATCCTATAACTTGGATAGCGGAATCACTTCAACCTTGTGTGGATAAACCTCTCGACCTTAGACAATGTAGCATTTGCTGCTCTTCAACCGGGTAGCGTGCTTACACGGTTTATACGTGTGTGTGTGTGTTTGAATATTTCTACCTTTGACCATGATCCATTACCTAGCTTAACCGAGTATACCTTGCTCCTCTTTCCCCCATTACCCACCTTTCTTTTCATCACATTTACTTTTTATCAAACCACTCACCGATTCTCTCGCTCACGCCTCATAAATTCCTGGTTTGAGGGGATCACCTTCACCTACACATGGGGCAACCACATCTTATTTTTGTTAGCATCAATTACTAATACAAGCTATGCAACAAAAAGAGTCAAAATGTAGACACTAAAATTAGGTCACACTCCCCTTTGTTCCCTCGACAAATAAGCACCCTTCATCACATTCACCTAGCCATGGCCCACTTCACCTCACTAATATTAATTTAATTAATCTAATTAAATTAATTCATTATCCTCATAATATTTCTTATTTAAATATCTTAATTTAAATAATGTCCACACATACACTTCACCTGACACCTCATCAAGCCAACTCACCCTAAGACCTATTCTTAGTAAGTTGTAATAACTAACTAAGACTTACCCAAACCCTAAATATCAATGCCTACATTCTCTCTAACCACATTCCCGCATGCTTACAAGAAGCTTCCAGTTCTAATCCACGGGTTAACGACACGAGATCTGAGAAAATCAAGAGGATCTCCCTAGTTTAGTAAACCTAGGAAATCCCACCTTGACCAATGCCAATTACCCCTAACCATCGCCGGTTAAGCCGGAACCACCATCGGTTACCCTTTTAACACTCAAAACAACCTTATTCTAGAGGTCGGAAAATATTTGAAAAAGTTGGTGAAACATTGATATCTTTCTGAGAGATATCACATCTTCTGATATCGAATTCCAATGAGATCATGTGTGTAAGGAAAGAGATCAAGCATTTTCCCCTACACAGCCACCCCAAAAATGATTTGATCTAACCAAGCAAAGAAGAATGCAAATGTAGCTAATGAAAAAGCTCTCCTATGATTGGTGATCACATGTAGCCTTCAACCTCTTACCAACACCCCCATTCCTCACTCACAGGTGTCCAGGACTAGAATCCAAGTAAGTAAAACATTCTACTTCTCTGGTTCACTTCATTTTGTCATTATATTATCACCTATTGTTTACCTAGCCACCCATTGACCTCCTTCAACATTCCCCCTCCATATACCCATTAAAACCTCACCAAATCCCTCCCAAATCACCCAATACCTCATCCCGACCAACTAAAATCCTTTGTGCAATTGCAAAGGAGACCCAAAACCCATTCTGTGGCATTCCCAGAACTCCACAGTAATCGCACCTGGTTATATCTAACCGTCATTGGTCACCCTGAACCGGCATTGGTTACTGTATTTTCCCATATAGCTTAGAATAGTGACCTACCCACCTAATTCTACCTCACCCTCATTCACCTATGATCTACCTGAGACTTTTGTCAGACCTACAGAGACCCAAAACCAATTATTTGACCTTCGGATCCTATTCTAACCTAGCCTGTTAGATTAGATCTTTCTTATTTTGTTTTAAGTGAGATACCTAAATCATTTCAAATTACTATAGGATCTAATTTATTTCCCATATTAAATTGTTTAAAATAGTGGACTAACAGCCATCTAGGAAGTATCACACTTCCCGGATCTAGCACACGCTAGGTAGTTCACTACATATATTGTTCAACTTTTTCTGGTGGTCTTGTTTTTCATTACAGGTAGTTCCTTCTAGCCAAAAGGAAGCTCTCACAATCAGTTGTGGATTCAAAAGTCATATGCACACAACAACCCATCAACCAACATTAAAATAGGTATTCCTCCTATGCCCGTTACCCTATCTCTGCTTGGCCAATACTTCAAAGAAATGTCTAAGAATCGGGTGAAATAGAAACTACTTTATCTTTTATTTCTTTCTTCTATTATGTTTATCCTTCCTCCAAACTCATTATGTAGTTTTTCCACCATAATAACTTATTCTTCTTCACCTTTTTCTTTAATCAATAATGGAGTCTTTTTATTTACTTCTTCCCATTTTGTTGTTCCTACTATCTCCTTGAGATTTGGTTCTAGTCCATTTACAAAATTTTGCAAATATTTTATCAACATAGCTTTCTCTAATAATGGTCATTGTATCAAATTATATAAGGGACATTTCACCATGGGGTTCCATGGGGTAACCAATACTTGATGGTCTCTACCTAATGTAGGAATGATAGCAATAATCTGAGTGTTTTCCTTCATTTTTGAGTAGGCAATTGTTGGCCTCCACTTGAAGTGGGTTTTCTTTCTTTTCTATTTGCTGAAATTTGTATAATTTTTCCTTTATTTCATTTAACTTCTTCGCCCTTTCCTCATTTTCCATATTTTTTTTATTCTGTATTTTTCTCTAAATATTTATTTTATACAAATATCCTAGATCTCTCTTCTGACCTCTCATTATGATTGATTATTTTCTTTTAGTTAATAGTTTTCCTAATCCGCATAATCCTTCTTTTTGTCAATTATATAGTTTGTTTTGTTTTTATTTTTCTTTATGTATTTTTATTTTTATTATCCCAAACATCACCCCATTAATTTTGATTAGTTATGTCTCTTTGATTTCTCCCCTTCACGTATGCCATCCTGTGGTCCCCGTCCCCTAAGAGAACTTTTCGAACTTCTAATTAATCCTTTTTATACCAGTAAAATTTTGATTAAAAATGGAATTTGTTTGAGAAATCTTCCTCGTTCTTTTCTTAGAACTTTATAATTTTTATCATAAAAACTAGTCCAACCTTGGATGGCCTAAGTAATTATATATGAATCTAATGTGGTCTCAAACCAATAGTCAATTGCTTTGGTCTAGGGTTTGTCAAGGTTTTTGAGTATGTTTAATTTTTCCTGAGTCCACTCAAAAGGTTTTCTCAAATGTATCCACGACCACTCTGTTATTTTAGTATGTGCCAATATACAAGGCCACAATAAATGTGGGAATTGAGACCAAAATTCCTCTCCATATTCTCCAAATATTTCCGCCTCAATTTCTTTGTATGATGCTTTAAGTCTCTTTGCTTATCCTTTGACAAATATATCAATTTGATTCTCCCACCAATCCTCAATTTCTGTCAACACTTTGGTTTCCAATACCCTAGTGGTGAAATTTTTCCATACATCTAATTAACAAAAGGAACCTAGGCTTAGACACCAAAATGTTTACCTTAAGCCTCAACAATAGTGTGAGGGTTAATACGTTTGTCCTCTTGTTAAGGATGTACAAGGGAAAAGAGTAAAATACATCTAATTACTCACCAAAAAGAATGTAAAATCACATAGTAATATTTCGATCATCATTATTTATTTATATTCAAAACAGATTACATTAGTCTCATACACATTCATAGTTCTTCTCTATTCTTTACATCTCATATAATTTTGATCTATTCCACACATCTCTCATCTCATGTGGTACATGATATTAATTTGATTAAGTAAAATAAATATCTTTCTTAAAAAATAAGCCAAAAGACACTTCTTTTGGGTCATGAATCTATCAACTTTACGCCTTACTCCATTTTTGTCTTTCTTTGATTCATGGATTTAGGTAGGATTATGTACATTTATCCTATGCTTGGTGTCTTCTTTTTTATATTGTGGGTATCTTTTGTCTTTAGAAGCTTATTTTGTATACCACATGTATCTTCGGTATTTGGAGGCTTCTTCCTTTCTTCGCAAATTTTCTATGTTCGGTGGGTTTTTCTTGTATTTGTGGATTTTTCCAAGATTTTATGAAGAACTCTATCAACATGAAGAGATGGATGTAAAACTATAAATTGAGACAACCTCGTCATTTCAAGGTATGGTTAATATTATTTACTAGCTCCCATGTTCTCTCTACAAACAAGTGATCAAGTTTCCTCCATTTCCTTTCCATATTATTCCTCCATCTTTCTCATTGTACAACTTTGTAAATATGTCAATAAATAAAGGAGTTTCATCTTTTCGGATGAGTGAATAAGTGATATTTTATGTTCATGGTTTCATCTTCTCTTGATATAATATGAAAATTTGTCATTATTTCCAAATGTGTATGTGATATCTCTCATTAGTCCTAGCAATAATTTTATTTTTCCTACTTGCAGCATTAATCCCCCTCCTAATTTCTCACTCCCACATTCCCACCTTCCTAGCAAGTTCATCCCTTGCATAAAATTGTAATCCATAGGTGTATTAAAGTGTACTGTTGGATTCTTGCCCTCTAGGACAACAAAAAATTTACTATTTACTTCACATAAAATAATGGATCTACCCCATTCAAGCAGAGGGACATAATCCTAGACCATTGGCATAAATCACCTAATTTTTCCTATCAATTTTTTTCTAACATTGAGTTAAACATGAAACTTAGTTAAAATTACTTCCTTATGAAATTTTGTGGTCTTAATATAACTTATTTTTAATGAAGCACAAAATATAAATTTAAACCCTGAATTGAGAATGTAATGAACCTTCTTAGATATTGTCAATAAAAGATTGCAGATAATACCAAAATGATCAAGGAAAAAAATAGAACAAAATAAAATAGCTTATATCAATCAAACACTTTGAGGGAAAACCTCAAAAAATTGAATAAGATTATAATGCTCAAGATGATCCTCAAGTACTACCCCTACCTTCTATATATATCCTACTTAGGAAATGGTTAGTCCATATGCTAACCCTACTATAATATGAAAGCATAGAAAGATGTGACAAGACCAAGGAGAGATTATGCTAGCCACATGTTAGCTAATCATATCCCATTACAGAGAAAGTAGATTAAGGGTATAACATGCCCCTCCCCTTGAAACCAATGTTGTCCTCAACGTTGAGTAATCCTGGATGCTTCTGAATGAATTCTTCATCCTCCCAAGTGGCATCCTCATTTGGTAGGTTCTTCCACTTGATCAAATATTACTAGAGGATCCTAGTATGCATATTATTTGTATGCATTTGAAATAATGACTCTAACTCAATAATAATGTGACATTCATCATCTAGATCTAGTAATTCTATATATGTGGGTACATATTGTCCAATGACCTTCTTCAAGTAGGAGACATGAAAACAAGATGTATTTTGGTTGAAGGGGGTAGGTCCAATTTGTATGCCATAGTGCCAATATTGTGTAAGACTTGATAAGGACCATAATACTTGGGATCCAACTTTTTATCCTTCCTTTGTTGTTTCAATGACATCTTCTTGTATGGTTGAAGTCTTACAAATACCCAATCACCTGATTCAAAATTCCTTTCACTTCGGTGTTGATCCACTTGTTGTTTCATTCTATTTTGGGAGAGAGCCAAATTTTCCTTGAGGGCTACCAAGATTTCCTGTTGATGTTGGATGTGATCCTCCACTTCCCTAACCTTAGGATGCATCCTTAAAGTGGATGTGATGGAGGGTGGTTCATACCCATATAAATCCACAAATGGTGACATCTTGGAAGAGGAATGAAAGGATGTGTTATACCACCATTCTGCAAGGGGTAGCCACTAAGCCCAACTTCCCTATTGATCAGAAAAAAATGACATAGATATCCCTCAAGGAATTTTTTGAACTATGTTTGACCATCCGATTGAGGGTGATATGATGAACTGTGAGCTAGTTGAGTACCTAGAACTGAAAATAAATCAATCCAAAAATTACTAGTAAATATCAAATCTTTGTCACTTACAATGATCTTAGGAGTACCATGGAGTTTCTGAACTATGTCCATGAAGGATGAGGCCACTATACTAGTTATAAAGGGTTATGATAGTGCACAGAAGTGAGCATACTTAGTGAGCCTATCCACTACCACCATGATGACGTTATTACCATCTGACTTGGGAAGCCCTGTGATGAAGTCCATGGAAACCTCCTCCCACCATTAGCTTGGGATAGATAGGGGATGTAACAAACCAGGTGTCCTAACTGTTTCACCCTTAGTTTTCTAACATATCATACATTCGAGACAAACTAATTTGTACTTCCCCTTGAGTCCTTCTCAAAAGAATTCATTTTTGATTTGATGATATGTCTTTAGGAAGCTAAAATGCCCACATATGGGAGAGGAGTGTAATTCTTGAATGATCTTATACTTAAGTACTGAATTGTTACACAAGTACAACTAATCCTTATACCAAAGAGTAACACCATCCCATAAAAATTTGTCTGACACTTTGGAATCTTGAATAAGTTAATGAATGAGATCTTGTGTTGCTGCATCATGTTCCCATTTAGTCCTGGCCTCTACTATCTAATCTAGTTGTAGTACTAATATGGCACAAAGTAGTGCTTCAGTGGGATCATCCTTTCTTGAGAGTGCATCTACTACAACATTTTCCTTCCCCTTCTTGTAAATTATTTCAAAGTCAAATCCCAACATTTTAGTAACCCATTTTTTTGTTCCTTATATGATAACCTCTATTCTAAGAAATACTTGAGACTATCATGGTCAGTTTTTACCTTGAAGTGCCTACCCAGTAGGTAGGGTTGCCATTGTTTTACAGCATGGAGGATAACCATCATTTCCTTCTCATAGATGGGCTTGAGAATGTTCTTCCATGTGATTTGGTGACTCTCAAAATCAATGGGGCAACCCTTTTGCATAAGCACTGCACCCATTCCATATCCAGATGCATCACATTCCACAATAAAAGGATTCAAAAAGTATGGAGTAGCCAAGACTAGGGTAGTGCACATAGCCTCTTTGAGTTATTCAAAATCTGTAGTAGTAACATCATTCCACTAGAAGGAATATTTATTTAGGAGAGTTGTGAGAGGTATTTTTATGCCCCCATAGTGCTTGAAAAACCTCCGATAGTAACCTGTTAATCCCAAGAATCCTCACAACTATTTCAATGTTTTTGGAATGGGCCATTCCATCATGGATTTGATCTTCTGAGGGTCCACTTTTACCCCTTCATGTGACACAATGTGACCTAAATACTCCACTTCATTCACCCCAAAAGATAATTTGGATGGTTTGGCATAAAGTTGATGTTGTTTGAGGGTGAGGAGAACTTGATCCACCTGCTGTAAATGATCTTCCCATGTCTTACTATAAATTAAGATATCATCAAAAAATACCAAAATAAATTTACAAAGAAATGGCCAGAAGATGGTGTTCATTAGACTCTAGAAAAGTGGAGGGGGCATTTGTGAGGCCAAAAGGCATCACCAGAAACTCATAGTGACCCTCATGGGTTTGAAAATTTATCTTATGGACATCTTCATCCTTGATTCGAATTTGATGATAACTTGAACAAAGATCTATCTTAGTGAAATAGACAACACCATGTAACTCATCAAACAAATAATCAATTACAAGAATATGAAACTTATCTTTGATGGTGTACTTGTTGAGTTCTTTGTAATCTGGACACATCCTCTAGTTTTCATCCTTCTTATGCACCATTACCATAGGAGAATAATATGCACTCTGACTAGGGTGTATAATACCTTCTTCCAACATCTCTTGCACCATCTTCTCAATCTCACTCTTTTGGACATAGGGGTACCTATACGGGCTAGATGTTGGGTGGTTTAATTCCTAGAAGTAAATGAATGGCATGATCATGTGATCATTTTGGAGGAAGACCTTTTGGAATCTCACCAAAAACCTTTAAGTGGTTATCCATAATTAGCTATAAATCTATAAGGGTATCAATCTTCATCTTCCCATCTTCAATGGTGAACAATTGTGTGACAAACCCATCAACACCCTTCCATAATAGATTTTATATCTAATGGGAGTTTCATTGAGGGAACTTTCCCGTAGTCCCTAAAGTTCAAACTTCTTACCCTCATATTGGAAGCGCATGAACAGTTCCTGAAAGTTCATCTCAATTGTCCCTAAGGTTGTGAGCCATTATACTCCCAAAATAATATCGGCACCACCCATAGGAATGGAAAACATAGGAGAGTCCAATTTGTACTCACCCATGGATAACTTGATACTATGAAATTTTCTTGAATAACTAATTGTGCCCCCATCAGCAATCATGACTTGAAATTTAGGGGCTGGATAAATAAAGCAGTTCAATCTTGTTTCCAATTTATGGTTGATGAAGTTATGTGTACTACCTGAATCAATCAAGATGGTGACTCTTTGCTTCTTGAGGAAACCCACCACCTTGAGGGTTTGAGGAGTGCTAATTCTAGATAAAGCATGACATGAAATGGTTGGTGGAGAGTATTTTGAGCCACTCTCAAGATCTTCCTCCACCTCCTCTATGTTTTTCTCCTCCTCTTCATCATCCTCTACTCCTTTGATGTAAAAACTTCTTCTCAACACATTTGTGACCTCGACTATATTTTCTATCACAGTTGAAGCATAACCCTTTGGAATTTTTCTCTTTGATCTATTGAGGAGTCATGTGAATGGGTTGGGAGAATGATGGTCCTGGTGGTTTTGGCATATGTCATTCCCGACCTAAGGTGAATATGATCTGAAAATGGTACTTGAAATTTTTTTAGTACTTAGAAAATTCTCATATTCTTAACTTTAAAATATTTCAACTTGATCAAGAGTTTTTTTTATCAATTATGGGTGTTCTTGAAAGCCCCAAACTTAAACTCTTCCAAAAGATAAAATTAATCCTTAATTTCCAACTTAAGTGAAATATTTGAATCTATCACAAATCTAAATATATAATCACAGTTGATTTAGAATGCACTCAATTTGATGTTTAAATCCAAGTTAATAAGTGTATTCAGATCTTGTTGTGGGTTATGGATACTGAAATTTACTTCCTTCTAATTAATCCAGTTTGTGATTGCTTTAATAATTAATCAAATAAACTAACTTGAATGTTTTTATCTAATCAAAAGCTTCTAAAAACTAAAATCAAATCCACAACACAAGAACTTGATAACGAGTTCACCTGAAGGCTACGTCTCCGGATTCACAAAAAGTGAATTGATCTATTAAACATCCAATGAAGTACAATATCCCTTCACTAATGACTTAATAGACCTTTATACCTACAAATGAGCTGATCTATGTCCCATGGAACTCTACAAAAAATTAGAAACTATCCCAAGAACGATCTATGGCTCCTACAATGTTTCTTCTATTGGTTTCCTGTGCAATTACATCCAAAAACATATACAACTTGAAATATAAAACACTTACATAAAAGAGGTTTACATTTCTAGAAACTAGAGGAAATTATGAAAAACTTCCCTTTTTACTCCATGGCTTGATTCGGACCAGAAGTGGTTGGAAAATGCAGATCTCTGCCTGCTCCTCATGCCTATTCTATGAAACTGTGATGGAAAAATGCCTACACAGGAAAATCTACAGCACTTCCTGTAACAAAATTTACATTTCTAGAAATCTCTCGGAATTTTGAACAATTTTTTTTTTACACCATGGAAAAATTTGGACCATAAGTGCCTCAAAAATGGTGATCTCTGCAAACTGGTCCTTTGTTGTCCATTCACAAACCTACCAAAAGGTCCCTTTAAATAGAAGTGATCTCATGTTCTATCACTTGCTAAAAAGTGGCGAGGTTGGTAAGGCTGATAAGTATTTTGGCACAGTCAAGGGTTCAAATCCCCCTTCCATAGGTTTAGGCACCCAATTTAGCCATTGACCCCACATTTGGTGGGAAAGGGATAGGATAAGCCCTTAAATAGATTTTTGACCACAAAATCCTCCTTATCCCATGGGATTTAGGATTATTCACATGGAAAGGATTAAACAGATTATTATTATTATTATTTTAAATAAAAATCCACTATAAACCTACCAAGTATCATGCCCATAATATGCCATTTGTGTACGTCGAATGTGCCACATCATCATTTGTCCATAGCTTTGACTATGCATATCTTTCGCATACGAACTCAAATTTGGTCCATTCAAAAACATGTCATAAATCTTGCAATGAGACCTATACCATGTAAATGATTTTGAAACATTATAAGACCATAAATTTTTCCTTGTCGCCAACTTCCATGTGTCACCTTGCCATTGGTCCACTTGTTGACTTGTTGACCAGGGTTGACCCATTTACGACCTTAACTTTGATCGGTGATAGAATTTGCATACAAACTCGATTCTCGAATTTCAGCATACCATTAGAAAGTTATCGATAATTCGCTTCAACATGGTCTAGGTTTAGGGAAGTTTAGGGAAGATCTACATAGTGAAAAATCCTCTGGATCGAATACGTAACATTTGGAAAGATCCCTTTTTTCCATTCTCCGAGAAAGGACCATAGAGTTAGAGATCGAATTCGGGTTAAAAATACGAAACATCATGTTAGATGTTATCCTTGAGACCTCCAAAAATAGGTCATTGAGGTTCTCATTAGTGATATCCTCCACTCTCAAGGATAAATTATGAAATTGCTGAATGTAATCCTTGACCAAATCTATTTTTCATAATATGGTGAGCTAGCTGAAGTAGTTCTTAATGACACTATTATTATAGTGTAACTGAAGTTCATCCACAAATGCTAACCAGGAGAGATTGAGTCTATTTTTTTTTGTTCACTCAACTAACAATACCAAATGCATTGGTCTAGTTCCATGTATAAGGATGATATAATCACCTTTTGTGCACCAATAGTTTAGTGTAGCTCATAAAATTCTCCATTTGGTTGATCCAAGTGACTAGATCCTTCCCATCAAATTTTTACATCTCCACCTTTGGTATCATATTTTGTAATCCTCTGTTAGGACTCGTTGGCGGTGGTGTATATGATGGAGGGTTACTAGATGATCCAATATTTTCTATACTAGAAAATGATGCAGTGAGAGAGGAAATTTGGGCCTATACTTATGACATGTTGTCACGAATATATGTTGTATTATGGAAAAAATCATCTTCCTTCCGCATATCTTGAAGATCCACTTGGATTTCTGCTACTATAGAAGACAAATTAGACTTAGACTCTACATCTTCCTTACCCGATGTATTTTAAAGGCGTGTTAGATCCTTTACCACTACCATGAGTTGAGAATCATGCCATTGATTAGGGTATATGGATTAGGTTTTATGGTTTAGGGTTTAGGTTTTAGGGTTTAGGGTTTGTGTTGGGAAAAATAATCTCTCCGGTGGATTGTATGGTTGCAAAAGGTATTTTAAAAATAAGACTAGTGGTAGTGACAACAAAAAGAGTGAAAATGGTTGGAAAAAGGGTTATGGGTGGATGATATCATTGAAATCTTGGTGAAAAGAAGAAAAATTGATTGTTATATTATGAAAGGCCCAAAACTTTCCTTGAGACCTCCCAAAATAGGTCATTGAGGTTCTCATCAATGATATCCTCCACTCTTAAGGATAAATTCTAAAATTGTTGAATGTAATCCTTGACCAAACCTATTTTCCATAATCTGGTGAGCTGACTAAAGTAGTTCTCAGTGACACTATTGCTATAGTGTAACTAAAGTTCATCTGTGAATGCTGACTAGGAGAGATTGAGTCCCTTTTTGTTTCTATGCACTCAACTAACAATACCAAATGAATTGGTCTAGTTCTAGGTATAAGGATGCTACAATCACCTTCTATGCACCAAGGGTTTGGTGTAGATCAAAAAATTTTCTCCATTTGGTTGATCCAAGTGACTAGATCCTTCCCATCAAATTTTTGCATCTCCACCTTTGGTAGCATGTTATGTAATCCTCCATTAGGACCTGTTGGTGGTGGTGTATATGGAGGAGGGTTGTTAGATGATCTAGTATTTCCTATATTGGAAACTGATGTAGTGAGAGAGGTGATTTGGGCCTATATATGTGTCATGTTATCACGAAAATTTGTTGTAGCCTGGTGTAAATCATCTTTCTTCACCATATCTTGAACATCTTCTTAGATTTCAGCTACTATAGTAGACGATCATACTCAAAATCTATCTCTTCCTTACTTGGTGTCTCTTTTGAATGTTATATCCTTTACTACTACCACAAATTGAGTATCGTGTCATTGATTAAGGTATACGATTATGGTTTAGGGTTTAAGGTTTAGGGTTTAGGGTTTAGGGTTCGGGTGGGAAAAATAGGGTCTCTCATAGAGTGTACAATTGTGAAGGTATTTTGAAAACAAGTCTAGTGGAGGTGACAACAAAAAGAGAAAAATGGTGGAAAAAAGGTTATGGGTAGATGGTACCGTTGTAATCATAAGGACAAGACGAAACCAATGACTACTATATTGTGAAAGGCCTTAAAATTTTTCACTTTGTTGTCGGTTGTTAGTAGACTAGAAAAAAATGGTTGCAGAGAAAGCTTTCTAGATCAAATCTCTGATACAAATTGTAATGAACCTTCTTAGATATTGTCAATAACAGATCGTAGATAATACCAAAATGATCAATGAACAACAAAATAAAATAGAATAGAATAGCTTATATCACTCAACCACTTTGAGGGGGCAACCTCCAAAACCTTACAATAAGATTATAATGCTCAAGATGATCCTCAAGTACTACCCCTACCTTCTATATATATCCTACTTAGGCAATGGTTAGTCCATATGCTGACCCTACTATAATATGAAAGCATAGAAATATGTGATAAGACCAATGAGAGATTATGCTAGCTATATGTCAGCTAATCATATCCCATTATAAAGCAAGTAGATTATGGGCGTAACAAAGAAAATTAGAATTTGATTGTGTTCCTTGTCACATGGAGTGTTCTATTGAACCCTAGGTTATTTATTGAATGTTAATTTGGCCTATTTTGTCATGCATTTAAGAGTCCAATGGACTAGTTCACAACTTTAGACAACTACTGATATTTTAAAATGTAGTTTGGTTTTAACCCATAGTTTATTCACTTTGGTTGTAGAAATGGATGTTTTCTTACGCATACATCTAGAATTTCTTTTTCAACCACTACCATCCATTAGTTTAGATAAAATCACCTTGTAAGTTAGTTTTCTAGGTGGTTTTGTAGGCCTTCGGTCGTTGGATGAAGAGGTCATTCAGGTGCATTTACGATCGATAGCTTTAGAAATATTGGAGTCATTTGAACTCAGTTCCTCGGTTATGGGTTTTGTGAGCTCCAATTGTTACAATGTATATAGGGGAGTAGGTATGGGTTTGTTTCCTTACGTGTTTGATTTTAGGATTTTTTTCAAATGCGGATTGTTAAGCTACTTGTCTAAATTTGACATTTTTGGAAACTTGTAACTAAATGGAGAAAATTATTCTATTACTGTGATGCAAAATCACAGCACCCCAGACGCACATCGGCTTCTAGGTTGATGTTCGTGCATCCAGTGTGATTGCACAACATGGAAACCTCTCTCCAAGCGTGGGACTTGTGAAATCGAGAGAGGAATCTCCAGAGAAGGCTGGTTCCTACTCCTAAACTACCTGCCACAAGCTATTCCAGTGCAAGCAAGCTAATCTAATCCTAATCTAACCATGCCAAGGAGACAGAGAGAGAGAGAAAAGGAAAAACAGCAAAAGCCTACACTAAAACGGTGATACACCGTAGAGAGGAGAATGTTGAACATCTATCAAAACTGCCGTGGGACAAAGAGAGGTGAGCAATGGGAAGGATGGACGAGATGCATCACAGGCCCAAGGATAGATTTCACACGTAAAAGTGTCCCAAAACTCCATGAACACACTTCTTCAGATCTGCGGTGAACGTTCAAACATGCACAGATACCTGCAATGAAGAGAGGCAAGAAGAAAACAAGCAAAAAAATGAGAAAGGATGGACAGATGCATCACAAAACACGTTTTGTTGCTTCAGAAGTTTGCACAGAACATCATTCCATTAGTAAAAGGCAAAAACGCCATTACAGAGCAAGGAGGAGGTTCGAACTCCATTTTCAACCCTAGAGAAGAAAAGAAGGGAGGGCAGAGCAGAAAAGATGAACCACCTTTTAAAAGAAGCCTCTCCTTACAATTTATAGGAAGAATGAGAGAGAGAAGAGAGAGGAATTCCAAATCTGCCCTAACCACCTCCAAACTGTATTTAATTCATCTCATTATGGTGGTAGGTGAGAACCCTAGCGACCCCCAAAAGTGGCTAACTGTATTTTTCATTTTTAAGAATTTTTTTATCCAATTAAAGATATCCAGTCGTAGTTGGACAGAGGACCTCGTAATCTTTCCGTAAAGTCCAACCTTGCATGAATCTGAGCTCCCAGGTCAAAAGTTATGGCCATTTGAATATCTCGCGCTGAGTCCGCTTCTGTCGGCCTGCCGAATGTTGTGCCTCCCGAAGGTGCACCTTGGCGCATCCATATGTGTGTCGACATCCCTTTATGTGCGCCAAGGGTGCAACTTTTCCTATGTCGGCGATCCCGTGTTGTGTGCCATTTCGTGCGCCAAGGGCGCAACTTTCTGTGTCGGCCTATGTTGTGCGCCATTTACGTGCGCCAAGGGCGCAACTTTTCCCGTGTCGGCTTGATGCCTATGTTGTGTGCCATTTCGTGCGCCAAGGGCGCAACTTTTCTCCTGGGTTGTGATGCGTGTTGTGCGCCATTTCTGTGCGCCAAGGGCGATGAATGTCAAGGATCTGAGCTTCTTTTATTTCTATATTCTTCTTTGCTCGTATTTACCCAGGGGGAATATATACAACAATTACCCTATCCAAGAAAAATATCTATCGAGAAACCCTATAAACACTATTACATGACCATAAGAAACCTTCTTTTGAAGTTTTCATGAAAATAAAGTGATTGTGGAAAATTGTGTTTTCTCTCTCTCTCTTTATCTCTGTTTGGATTTGAAATTGAAATGAAATGGAATTTATATTTCTTACTCTCCCTAAAAGTGATTTAAGTATTATTTCTTTATTATTAGGAAACTTCACAATTGTAAATTTAAATAGATTGTAGGTACATGCCATGCCAGCGGCTTGTGTTGACCATGCGGTGATTGTAGGTATGTGGGACATGAAACAATTGTAGCATCATATGTTCTTTGTAATATAAGATTATATTTGAAATAAATGTAATAATAAATATATGAATCCACACTATGGTTATAAATAGAAATGTTATTTATTGAATTTTATGTGATGAGTAATAAATTATAACATATTGGTATATTTGGGAAATTGGGCATTTGATTTTGGGATTGATTTTATTTATGAGTTTATATGACTGTTTTAATGGTTTAGATATTTTGAAAAATATTTTATAATGTTAGTTATTGTTTTCCCTCTTAGTATTTGTATCATTTTGTGGAAAATTCTATTCCTAAATGATCGAAATAAGCCATGCTCTTAACCTTTGTTGTGTATCTCTCTCTTAAATGAGTTTTGTATAGTTTTACAAAATCCCTACCCTCTTTAGAAAAGAATCAAACCCATAACATGTCGTATCTTGTCTTACACATTAAATGATCTCATTAATATGTCTAAGAGATGTAAGTGAAGTTTTTACCACTTAACCTATGCATTGAACCCTTATGTTTACTCTATTAACCCCTTTAGTATCTAATTGATCTATGGGATGTTGAATTGCTCTAATGTAAAATTGTATCAATCAGATCCCTTGATTTATATAGGGAAAAAAGTAAACTTGGTACCCCTTTTAAGAGTTTGTTTGGAAAATGAAACTCACAATGATAATTTCAATCAATTTGTGTCCCTTTAATGTTGAGCTTAGGAGTCAAGTGAAACATGGAAACCACCTCCTTTTAACTCATTAGTAATTCCTTCCATGCTTTAAGTGATGGATGAATTTTTACTTATGGGAACAAGTACTTTGTCATTGTGATATTCTCTCCCAAACATGGAACTATTTTGACCCATGTGATTCTCAAAATGCATCCCAACATTTATGGATTGTAGTATTTTAACTTCAAGCGGAAATAATATCTCAAACCCATGTTACCATAGGAACATGTTTTCTTAACATATTAGTATGAAAAACCACCTTTGATAATTGAAATGGATAAATTTTTAGCTTCTTTCGTAGTCTGCAAGTATTGGAGAAATGTAATAATTTATATGTTTCCTCCTAGTAACATGGTAGAGATTTTTCATGTGATTATGTTAGTGTATAAGACATATAATGTAAGGCATAATGTCACTTTGTGACATTTAGGATGAAATTTCTAGTATGTAATCCATATGGTTATTCTAGAACTAAATAATATTAGAAAGGGAAGATAATGTAAAGTGCTTGGGACCTTAGGGATAATTGGGATATGTTTTTACGCACCATTAAAATTATAATCGTAAATTAAAATTGTAACTTTCTCTTAAAAATGGAGAATATACCCTTGTGATGTCGGTCTAAGGATTTTAAGTACCATGGAGACTTCTTGTAACTTAATAAACCCTTCTTATGATGTGAAATTGGATGTGAAATGATCCACGTGAAAGCAAGTAATTGAGAGACACATAGTTTCTAATTTGGGAATCTAATCTTATGATGTGTAATGTTAAGTTACTTCTAATTAACAATCAAGTTTTATAATTTATTTACAATAAGATAAAATAACTAAATTGGATGGAACCATTATACGTTAAGTATTAAACGAACCAAAAGAAATGTGGTCTAGAAAAAGGAAAATGTGTGCTTTCATGTTAAGTACTCTTCAAATCATTAAGTTAAAATAATGAAATATGAATATAATAAAGTTGTAACCATGAAAATGTGGTAATGTGGAAGGTGCCCATTTGTGATGTTCATAGTATGGTTGGGTCGTGGTTTTGTACTTGTTCTTTTATAAAAGTGTGGCATTGAATTGCATCTTGTGTCATCTTGTTATTTACATGGTCTTCATGTTGTATGAGTGGGTTCATGTTTGTATGGGTGTCTCATGTGATGTGGAGCCTTTCTCTTGTAATCCTAGGTGGTGATGTATAGCTATATCAAGTAAATGAAAGTAAAAATAAGTTATTTTGGTTTATTTGGTTTTGTGTTTGGGTCCCACATGGGTGGGAGCTAAATTTTTTTATCAACTTATTATTATTATTATTATTATCATTTATTTAATGAAAAAAATTCAAAAAATTATAAACATAATGCACACACTAATCAATTGATTGTACAAACAATTATGCCATTAAGTGGGGCATAATATGGTAAAAATCACCTCCGTAAGGATATAAATCATTTTGAAAATCATTATTTGATGCCGAAATAATGTTTTTGGTTCAAAATTATTCAATAAAGATAATAAAATATATATATTATAATTCAATACATGATAATATATATAGGCCTATTGCACTCTTTTAACTAAAGAGGTAGGCATAACATATGCCCTAAGTAAAAATAATCGTACCATCCCTACCTACATGATTTTTCATTACATAGTTGCACATACATACAAATCTATTTGATGTTTGGTATAATATCAAATACACAGTTAACCTCTCATACATATAATATCACTTCTCACTAACATGTCTATCTAATATGAGTACCAATAAATCTATTGGTGTGTGTTATTTTCCACATCATTAGTCAAGTCATCTCACTTAGGTGAGATCGTAGGTCCATGTGTAATTTAGGGGTCATTATGAGATTCCCCTACATGTCAGTGCGTCAGTGTATCATTGGGAGTTACACTTCTATTATGGGAATGTAACTCCCCCTCTCTACTCGAGTTGTCATGATTGCAGCACTGGGGATTACTCAGCACCTCCTATATGTACACCCCATTTGATCTATGCGATAGAGGAGAGTTTTATAGCTTAACCAAGTTCTACCCGTGTTTCCAATATTTGCATGCACATTCGGTTGATGCTCGCTCCTCCCGAGATCTCTTCACGCTGCCATTTACACATCCATTGATGTGCACGTCATCCCTCGTGATCCTCGCTTATGGGTTTTAAACCCTATTTCATGGTATCAGAGAGATTCTTGTGGATCCGTGCACTCCTCGGCATTTCTCGTGCATGTTTTCTAGCTTCTGGCGTGATATCCAGCTTCTCATTACGTGTTTCATAATGAATATTTCACTCGTGTGTTTATTGCATTGATTTCAGGAATTTTCATACCTCCATTCATGTTCGTGGGTTCTGGTTTCTTGCTCAGGTGTTCGAGGTTGTTGTTTGAGTTTCTGGTGTTTTTAGGTTTAGTGTCTTTGACCAATCAATTCTCTGGGGTTGTATGCATGTTTTGTGGACTTCAGGGTTCTGATTTAAGAGTTTTGTCTTCGAGCTACTCCACCTGCTCGCCTTTCTTGTCTGCATGCATCCTCCTCCTAGTGAATCGAGCCTCTCTACATTGGTCCGTGGTTTGGACATCTCGTTCCCTGGTTTTTCAGTGGTGTTGTTCATGGTTTTTCCCGTAGGTGTTTGGCGTGATCTGTTTGCTCATGCTACAAAGATTGTTTCCAACGCTGCTTTTTTAACTGCTGGTTTCAACGCTTCCAATGCTCAGAGCTTCCATATAGGTCTCAATCATGGTTTCCTCCTATGGTTCGGCTCGTGCTTCCTCTGCTCAATGTTTTTCCTGCATTTGGAATCTTGCTCAGTCGTTTCTCCTTCTACTCAGCTTTGGCACGTTGCTTCCTTCACTCACATGGTTTCTCCAACAACTACCTATGTTTTCTCTTCAAACCTACAGCTGGAATCATTTCCAACATCTCCACGACCTCCTTGGCACATTTTTCCATCCTCTGGCACTGCAACCTACTCTAGTAGCTCTATCTTTTCTTGGCACGGTTTTCCCGGACTGCAATGCATCAACTCAACATTCCACCGTGTGCAAACCTGCTCGTGGCCATTTCACCCGTGCTCAGCCATTTTTTGGGATTTTTTGGCATTTTTTTGGTGTTTGGGGTCTTCCTGCAACCTGCAACAGCTCCACCTCCCTCCCAGCTCCACACATCTACTCAACAGCTCACAACCAGCACATTATTTGTTTGCTTGGCACGTTTTTTTGTTGCAGACCTGAGTGGAACAACAACCTCCAGCTCTCTTCCACGTGGCTTCCAACTCCCTTGAGAGCAGCTCTTTCCAAATGTGGGCCCCTCCTCTCATCACCTTCTTTTTTAATGTTTTAGGGTGATTAAAAAAAAATTCATTCATTGGCATGTAATAAGTTTTAGATTGTTGTTTTTGGCTTATTTAATCCCCTCCTACGAGCGTCAAAAATGGAGGGCAAGGTCCGAGGTTGGAAAGAGGCTAATCCCCCTTATAGTCAAAACAAACCCTACCTAAAATTCCATGCCATTTCCAACGAGTACCCACACGACACCCTTTGCACCCATTTCGGGCATTTTTTTAATGCGTTTGTAGCATTTATTGCATTTTCTCATCAGTTATGGGAATTATTTTTGTTATAACTTTTGACTCGTTGCTCGGATCTGAGCACTTCTTTAGTCAAAGTTGCATGTTTTTCACATTCTACATGATGGGATTATCAGTTTTGTAAATGCACTACTTTTATAAAGTGCCGCATTCTGGGGGTTGCTTGTACTCTTGGGCTTTCACATGCAGACGCATTATCGGCTAAGTTTGATGTCTTGATTTTGTGCATCTTGCATTTTTCATCATGGAGAGTGCTCTTTCCAGACTTGAGCATCGTAGGATCACCTTACAACCTCTGCCACTTCTCACCGGGAGAGGGAACTATTCAACTTGGCATGCTTCCATGGAACGTTACTTTGCTCACGAGGGTCTTTCACCCTTCTTACTTGGGCCAGTTCCTGCACCCACTGATCATCGTCATCTAGAGGACTTTCTCAACACTTGTGACCACATATATGGTCACATGATGATGCATGTCTCTCGATCTCTCTAGTTTCACATGGCACACTCAAATCCACCTCACCATGTCTGGAGCATTCTTAAGTCCCTTTATGGAAACCCTTCACATACTGCAGTTGTTGTTGCTTCTTGCTGATTCATTGTCTCCATTTCTTCATGTGATGACAAGTACCAGCGACACGACTTCCTTGGTTCATCTTCTCCGATGATGAGGATTGTGCACCCGCCTCGATGCGAGAGAGTACTACAGAGGACTCTTCTCCTCTTTCTCTCACTATTCCAAACATTGTTGTCACCCCTCCCATCTCATCAGATATCGAGCAGTCTCATACTTAGTCTCATACCATCATTACACCAGCCTCCTTTCCACTTCCAATGTGCGAGGCCCCTTCCACTCCTCTACCTTCATTGGATGACTCATACATATCTGACATCGCTCTTTTGTTTGTTGAGCCCCCTCATTGGGATGAGTATCTACCTGACCTTAGTCATCTTTTCATAGAGTCTACTTGTGATGCACTATAGGTCCCTCATCCATCTACAGGTGTTTCAGAGGAGTTCATCATCTCTGTTGTTGGGAGAGACCCTTCCGAGAATCATGTCACTTCCACATTTCCAGAGACCTTCATTGATCCACTGTGGCTTTTGGATCCATTTTCTATTGTGGGGGATGTTTTGTTGCCTTCACATCATGTGTAAATCCTTTCTACAGGTGTTCACTCTTTTCACTCTGACATATCTACACACGTGGCATTACCTTTGGTTCCTTGGCACTCACTTGCTATACCTATGTCACACTTCCATGCACCAGACTCAGAGTTCTTCGTGTTGCTTGCCTTGAGCTTCCTTTATGGAGTGGGTAGACTTCCAAAGACATCATTTATGTCCTTCATAAGGGCAGCACACAATTCAATGTAGGTAGCTCTTCTTCGCCTAGAGGTAGAGGATCTTGTCATTGACATTCTTCCGGGAGACCTCCTAGAGTCAGTAGAGTTCAGATCCATCCATGGCATCTTCTGCACTCCTCTTGTCTCCCTCTTCTTCTCTCTTCTTCTTCTTCTTTCCGATAGATTTCCTCTTTGTACATGGGTACCTTCAAGCTCGCTCTAGAGTGGGACCCATATTTGGCATCTTTCTTAGATTAGAGAGTGTTTTATTCTCTTATGGTGGGTGTTTTTCCCGCCTGGGTTTTCCTTTACTTCTTGGGACTTCTTCTTGTACGTGGGTACCTCATCAAGCTTTGTCTTTGGACCCATTTCTTGTTTATGACTTGCCACCTCATCCTAAGTTACGATGAAGGGGGGGTGTTGGTGTGTGTTATTTTCCACATCATTAGGTGATTCATCTCACTTAGTTGAGATCGTAGGTCCATGTGTCATTTAGGGGTCATTATGAGATTACCTTACGCGTCGCCAAGCGTTAATGCATCATTGGGAGTTATACTTCTATTATGGGAATGTAACTCCCCTCTCTACTTGAGTTGTCATGATTACAACACTGGGGTTACTCAACACCTCCTATATGTACACCCCATTTGATCTATGAGATAGAGGAGAGTTTTATGGCTTAACCAGGTTCTACCCGTGTTTCAAATCTTTACATGCACATTCGGTTGATGCTCGCTCCTCCCAAGATCTCTTCACACTTCTGTTGCACGTCTGTTGTTGTGCACATCGTCCCTCATTATCCTTGCTTACGGGTTTTAAACCCTCTTTCAAAATCCTAATGCCAAATGCATGAAATTTGGAAAACACAATGGGATATATAAAATTCATTCCACCCTCTATTCTTATTTCTGGTATGGTATGTTATCTCCTATTTGCACTTTATAAATCCAAATTCATAATACACATTGTTTTTGAAAACAAAAATTGACCCATATGAAAATCAGTTCACTCCAAGAAAAATATCTACCCTTTATGCCCTAGAAAGAACCTACAAGAATATTTTTTCTCATAACATGCATTCTACATAGCCATTTACCTTGAAAAATTTCCCAAATCATCTCTCTTGCACCTTCATTTTAACTATAATCTTGCCAATTTTCACTTCATGCATTCATTACTTTGGTTCTTGGAGATTTTTGCTATCTTGGAGCTTAAAAATAACATGATTATTTTCCTACTAAAATAAATTTCAAACACATTTACTAAGTGAGAGGGTAAGGTTTCAATAAAAATGATATTTAAATGCTCTATTTATGAGCCCATATATTTTTGGTCACTAATCTTTCTAATATATGTGATAACAACATTGAACACATGTACGTCATAGATCTCAAAGATAGAATGGATAAAGGAAAAAAATACTTGGCTCGGAGAACATATTTACCACATTGGGTTATAATAAGTTGTCGATTCACAATGTCTATCCATTACACTTATTTTCTTTTAGTGTTTGCAAGATGCCATGATTAAGAACTTGTGAGGTCAATAATCCCATTTATACCCTCATTTTCCATCTTAATTCTATCTCGCTTGGCATCACTCTCAAGCTTAAGAAGTATAAATGGTCAGTGATCCTCAAAAATTAATATGTTGCGGAGAAATGGATCAGCAAAAGTGGTAAATATTTGGATATGCTATCATAAACTTGGTTATATGTGAAAAGGAAGGATCCTCTAAATTACTATGGAATATTTATTGATCATATTCTCATGAAGATATATCCTACATGATGTTTCTCCTAAACATAGTGATGGGTAATCCCACCATAAATAACTTGAAAATTTGGATGGATTTTTTGTTAGTGTTATATTTTATGGTATTCATATACAGTCTTCTCAATTGAAGCTATCAGGATTTTCACCGGGTTTTTCATCATAAGCTCAAATGTGAACTAACTTGAGGGTATATGCCTTATTTCCATAACTCACTCATGAGGGCAATAAGTTGCATTTCATGAGAGAAAATTTGCAGACTTAATCAAGAAGTATGAAATCTATTTCTTCTTATTTTCAACATTCACATACCTATGTATTGGTGTCTTTGAAGGTGTTCTTTACAAAATACCAAGGTACCCAACAGATAAAAAAATCATTGAATTGTGTAGGCGTCTTGATGTGGTCTAAGATAAATGCAAAGATAGATAGGTGAAAGGTATACACTTTCAAATCAGTTTGGATTTTTATTCTTATATAAATGATAGGATGCTTAGAACATTGATCCTACATTAGTTCCCTTTAACATAGATATTTATCGTAAGATAATCCCATCCAACGAAAAGGCTTTTTAAGGAAAATTTGAGACTAAGAATTAGTTTCTCTCATTAACTAAAGATTGAATAATTTTTAGAATATTATGTGGATCAGCTTAAGGTTTTAAAAATAGACTAAATGAGGGTTATCATGGAACAAATGCAAATATTCATGATTTAATGGGTTATTAAGGGACACATTGATGATAAAAATGACTTTATTGATCCCCACTACATCAAAAAATTTCAAACTCAGCCTTTAATATATTTTGAGTGGTCGGTCAAAGAAGAGGGTGGTGTAAATATATGCAAACTCATTTTCTTTAAATGTTATAAAAATATGTTCCTAGGAAGGTTTCAAAACACATTGCCACTAAATCATCTAAGGTGGCTACCACCTCCAATGGTCATAATCAAGAATCCTTCTTTAGGTCTAGAAACATAGATCCCAAATTGTATGTCAAGTATCTTGGATCAAATGTTTTTAGAGGACATTGTGAAAATGAGGAAGATATCCATAAGAATAAATCCCTAAAGAAAACATGTAATTATGTTACTCTATCAAAGAATAAATCTAATAAGGAGGAACACCAAATTTACTCCTAAACATGGGGAAATTATTTTTACACCTCCCGAGGAAGATAATCTAGTGATCACTGCAAACATTATTCATTATTCATATCCTTAACCATTGTCCTCACCTTTGAAAATTTCCCCTCCTCCACCTACATCTTCTCGTTCTACACATACTTTCATCTCATTTTCTCATCCTTTACCATATCCTACATATCCTTCTCAACATTTTCAATTTTCATTATTTTATCCCTCTCATGTATCTAACCTACCAACCCAAATAGTCACCACTACTCGAAATCATCCTTATCTTGGGTACAAGCCATGATTGAGGGAATAAGTGGAAAATTAACAAATCCATATCCCAATCATATGGCATGGTTACATTCCTTTTATATATCACACAAGCCACTAAAAAGGATAAGACCACTTCAAAGATCACATTAGATTCCTCTCGGTGCTCAATTCATGGAAATTCCATAACGTTTGTTAAATAAATATGAAGTAGAGATGAATAATTCATATTATAGTATCGTAGGATTCCATTACAATATCCTACTAATGAGGAGATGTGCATAATTTTAAATAATTTTGAGAGGAGTGAAAAAGGGAAGAAAACTCAAGAGTAGCAGGAAGATGAAGTTCATAGTCTCTCATCATATATTTAGACGACCTTGGGCCTGAATGTAACTCCAATTGCCTCATCAAACGAATTCAATCCCATCAAAAGATCAATTAAAAGGTTGTTTAGGACATACAATTATTTATTTTTCATAATAAATTAATTGATGCTTGGATTGAAAATATCATTCGCAAAGGTTACAAGTATATTTATGAAGTCATGAAGGTATATGATCTCATTAAAAAAATTGGGTACAATTAATGAGACTATAAAAGATGCACATGAAGAAACCACATTTTTAAGATGATTAATACAATATATTCACACCACGATTGTCATATATGAGAAAATTATTTTTCCCAATCAGATTTTTAGTTATACCTAGGATAATTTTATCTCTGAAATGGAAAATAACAATTGAATAGAGGCTAAAGACATTCAAATAAGCTCTCGGTGATCCTTTTTCTTATATGAAAGTCTCAAGTCTGAAATTGTATTGCCATGAGTCATCTTCATTTTCAATTTTTCAAAGAGAATTTCTCTTATCTGTGATCATCCATTAATAATAAAGAGAAATTCAAAAATATTCTCAAAGGACATATTTTGGATTCAAAAATATTTAATGTCGGCTCTATAGATAGGATCACAAGGATCTTAAATGTAATCATTTAATCCAAGAAGAGTGTTCCTAACATCTTCACTAGAGTTGAAAGAATGATACAAGTTGTAAATTCATGGATTGGCATCTTGGATAACACTAAAATAACCAAAGAAAAGTAAGTGTCTAAATGTTTTCTCAAATTTAGAACATGTTTCTTACAAATAAACATACCTTAAAGATAAAGTGTCGTGCTTCTAAATTGGGTTCCTCTCCCTAGCTTTCCAATTTATCCTAATTACCTCCCCGATTCTAATTTCTTATTGCACTTTTTGTTAAGTGACTTTTAAATTGTAAAATAACTTTAAGATATGTTTGGATGGAAATTAAAATGTAAAAAACAAAAATTAACTTCAAATCAATTATGAGGTAGTTATCATGTATTTATTTCAACTCAAGTTTAAATTTAAGGCTTGGTCATTTTACAAGAAGTTGATTGATTATATAGTGAAATTTTGCTAGAGAGAACGATAATAGAAACTATTTGTTTTTTTCTCAATCAAGGAATATAAAAGCATTCAAAAAAATTATGAATCTTCTTTTGGTTTATTTAATCATATGATAAATTATTCCTTGAGACTTCTTTTGTGCACATAAAATTTATTCATTTAATATATTCTTGTGCTAATGAATAAATTTAGTTTTTATTATTTATGAACACATCCCCTTACATGTTATATATATTACCTTCTCTCTCTATCCCTCTCTTCCTCTCTCCCTCTCTTCCTATCTCCCTCTCTCCCTCTCCCCCTCTATGGTTGTATTTGATATTGCAATTAAAAGATAAGTATTTTTCTTATTTATATATAATTTGTTAGAGATTCAATCTAGTAGGCTTAGGGAATGATTGTGTTGGATTTTTATGATCTTTTAATGTTTAATTTTCATTGGAAAGGAATTTTTCTCTATCCTACAAGCTAGAATAATAATACAAATTTATTTTTTTGATCAAACATTTATAGCTAATGTTGGTTGTGATCCTTGAGACTTATAAAGAGTAGGTAATTCACATTCCCATTCGTGATTGTGTCCATGTGAAAGTAAATTTTCTAGAGTTAATGCATATAATCCTTGACTAGTCCTATTTTTCAAAACTTTATTAATTATTTTATGTAGTTATTTGGCACACTTTTACTATAATTTTGGTAGGTCCTCCATAAAACTGACCAAGTGACACTTTGAATCCCTTCTTCTTCTTTTGAGCACACAACCATAAATACTACACAAATTGTTTAGGTTCCATATATAATTGTGTCATAATAACCTTCTTCCCACCTAGGATTTAATTTAGATAAAATAAGCTCTCCATTTAATTGATCCATTTGAGAAAGTGATTTCCATCAAGATTTTGCATGTCCACCTTTTGGATTTGGTTCCATAACCTAGAATCAATGTTAGCACCAGAGGAATGTGGTGTTGTAACTAAATCATGATTAGAATATATATATATATATATATATATATATATATATATATATATATATATATATATAAGTCAATATTTTTATATATCTTATCAATATATCCTTGTAGTGTCTTTGCCTCTCCTTGCATGTTATGAAAATATGATCCACATCTACCTTAATGGTTTTTATGCTCTCCACGAGGGATTTAATTTTTCATCCACAAAAGAATACATGGCATTCAAACTTTGATTCAACCTCTTCTTTATTATGATTTTTCCCTAGAGTGGAAAAACCATTTCTTTGGCCTCCAATAGATCACACTTTGCCACGGGGGTAAGGTTTTAGGTTTTTAGATGATGTTAGCTAGATAGAAAAAACAACAAGAATAAACCCCAATTAAATTTAAGATATATTTCTAAAAATATAATTAATTTCAATAAATTTAATCATTGTGGCCCACAAATTGAATTTGTGAAAAAAACTTAAAATTAATATAGCTTCCAAAAATAAATCAAAATAAGATGAAATATGGAGAATTATTTCTAGTTATGTCACCACTCATTAAATAATTGTAGAAAAATTTGTAATCTTTGTGATATATAGGTGAATCCTCAAAATTGGGGTTTTGGCCTAATTTTGTCTAAAATCAAATTTTGATACCACTTGTAAGGAAATTACTTAGATATATAATAAAAATAACATAAATATAACACTAAAGAAAATTAAAATAGAAAGATACTATGAGAATATGCAAGTGTATGTGACGTAATCACTTTAATGAAGAAACATCCACGCCTTACAATAATACTCAAATTCTAAAAAAAATGATCAAATAATAGTCACTACATCCTATGTATACCCTACTTATGCTAGGTAATCCACCTAGGCCTTCATGCTAAGCATATGAAAACATAAATAAATGTGATGTGACATGTTAAGAGATTATGTTATCCATGGGTTAGATATACATGTCTAGATATATGATCTAGGATTAAGGGCATAACACAAAAAAATTCTAAAATATAAATCTCAACCATTAATTCTCTAATATTTAATAATTGAAAATTGGGTCACATGAGATGGTTTATATTCATTTAAAACATAGGAAATAATGATGACTAAAGAGGACAATTTAAATTGATGTTAAGAGTGGAAAATAAAATCATGTTAATAAAGAGGACAGTTAAAATTAATGTAACATATCTATTAGATAAATCAAGTGACATGTGTACTTATATGAATGTTATAGTTCCAAAAATTTCCACTAATAAATTTAATGTTTCCCTCATTTAATAGTACCACTAAATTTTGAATAGTAAATGACAATCTAAATTACCAATAATATAGTATTTTATCCGGTAGAACAAGGGTTTTCAAGTATTTAAACAATTCATTTTTAGTTTCAGAAATCCCTTATTTATTTTTTAAGTTTTCTATAAGCTACATCCTACAATGTATTGATACTTCTTTTCAAAAATTATCATTTCAAAATATTGAAATCTAAATATAAACTCTATCATTTCAAAATCATCACTCGAATTCTAAATACATGGTAATTATGAAGATGAAGATAAGTATGTGATTTATTAAAAAAATATGTGGCTTAATGTTAAACCCTAGATAAGCTATTTAAAATTCACGACAAGTAGTAAAGTACATGAAGTGACACAAGTAATAAGAAAATTAAACTGAACCCTAAGTGTAATGAAGAGTTAGAATAATTATATGATTTCACAATAAATCCTGAGCTTTGTGTGAAGATGGAGAACTAGTAGACTGGAACATAGGAGGTCATAACCCAAAAAAATGCATAAACACAAGAGGATGTTAGACCAGGGTGTCTAGGCACCATAGTCCTGCACATGATGCTTAGAAAATGATCTTCACATGGTTGTGAAGTTTTTGTAATCCTTCATTATCTTTCAATATAATGTCACATAGTGATATCCTATGTCATTGATAACCTGTAACAAATATATCACTGTAAAATCCTCAAAATATCATCAAATATAAAAAAGAAAATAATGCAAATGCAGGCTCAAACTATCCTCGTCTCGTAAAAAAAAAAGTGAACTTACGATGAGTGTTGCACTACATCTTAGACCCAATATAGTTTTGTGTTTTTGTGTCGGTAAATCATGCTCTAGGTGGCTCTTGTGCATGTTGCACTTGATAACGAGAAAGTAGCTAGATGTAGCTAATGTAGAAAGGTGTGTGTATGAAAGAATGAACTTCCCCTCCTATGTGTGTATGAAAAATAACCATCCCTTGTCCCTTGGATGGTGCTATATGGATGAAATGATTCTCTTTAGATGTTATGTGAATTCAACCTTAGGTGTTGATAGTAGATGCTTAGAGGTTGGTCCTTTATTATGGTCATATAACTTTATATTTATATGATTGCCTTACTTGAATTTCGTAATTAACCCCAAAAAGTTTGACTACCAAAAATATAAGATTCCCAAATGGATAAAAATGGCCCAAATGATGTAATTAAAGTACAAATAGGTAAGGGGTGCCCATAGGGGACAGTGGTGCCAGTGTTGGCATCCTAAATAGGTGTTGGTGTCCAAACTCGTAAAGATTAAAGGGTCGAAGGTCAGACTAGGAAAGAAGGTGTGTAAGACCAAAAGAGAGAAATTAAATCAATTAAAGAGTCCAAATACATGGGTTGATTAGTAATTTTCTCACTTAGGAATCATATGAATAATAGTATGTGATCAAGACTAGATAGATACCCAAAGTGTGTGATTTAGTGTCTACATTTTCCCCCACTTTATGTTTTTGAGTGAATTATTGATAACATAATGTAGATAAGATATGTGCACATGATAACCATGTAGATTGATGACGAAGAGTGTTCCGAAAGACAAGAAAAAGTGTGGAGTGATAAAAAGTGAAGTGTGGATGCTAGAGAAGAGGAAGTAAAAAATGATGATGACCCTAGGGGTAAAAGCATATTTGTAGATGTTGTATTGTACTTTTTTGATGTCATGCTTGAAGTGTGATTGATGCAACTATTGCTTCCCATAAGGATGAACCTACTAAAGAGAAGAATGAATAAGTAGTCAAATATGTGTATATTGAAATGTTTCAATACAAATGTATGAAATGCATGTAAAAGGCGTGAAAAATGCTAAAAATAAGAAAAAGGAACATTTGTAATTCATTTGTGATGATTGAAAGAGACGAGAAAGGATCCTTAAGAGGTTATAGAAGAATGATTTTTTGGGCGATCTCATGCCAAGTGCAAGTTTTTGGGGTGATATCATGCCACAATAGAAGTAGTGTAGGGAGAAAGGTCTAGTGTCATTCTCCATCCTTTGACTAGTTCTTGAAATTTGTACACCATTATAGATGGTTTGATTCATTTTGATCCAGTTTGATCCAAATAAAAAGGAAGATAAATTATGTACTGATTATTGGAGGACTGTGCATGTACTATGCCAATCGCTAATAATTGTGATATCCGAGAAAAATTGTGTATCTTCTCCCTAGTCATAGGTGCCTACAACGGAAAGAGCACTTAGGCACCAAAGTCCGTATTTTGGTGCTAGTGTCTATTTTGTAATAAGGACCCAAGTTTGATTCTAATCCTTGTTTGTGACTATTTACTTTTCTTATTATGTCCTAAAATGTGTTAAACTATGTTGAACTCTAGCTATGGATTGCGGAATGGGTGACTAATTCACCCAATAGAGGCCCCCTTGTTTGGGTTGTATACGACCTCGCTAGTAATATGTAGACCAAAATAATACCCCATGTTGAATTTATATCGGTATGTATGAGGAAATGTCCTAGGTATAAACCAAGGCAAATGCAAAAATGGCTAGGCAACAAGTGTTACTACAAACAAGCATGTGTATAGAAAATAGTGTAAACAAAAATATAATGTAAACCGTGAAAAACAAGTTGCAAACATCGGACATCACTCACAATGTCACAATAAAATTAGAGCCAAAATAACCAAAAACATAGAAGTAGCGAATAAGAAAAACATAGGCGAACCCCACAAATAATGGCATACAATAGCAAACCGAGACAAGCAATAATAAGAAATCATCAAACAACCATGGTGGAAAATAGCTCCTACAAGATAAATATTACACATAAAGCACTCATTAGTATGTTAGAAATATATAAAGTATGTCAACATGTCTATAATCCGATATAGTAGTGTGCTAGTAAATAGGAATTGGTATAGAATAAAACAATATCACATGTAATGTGTGCAAAAGTGTATGCCCCAGGATCCTATTGCGAGATTGGTAAAAGGTACAATGGAAAGCCTCCATGTTGCATTTAATGATCTATGTAAATTCTATGATCACAAATAGAAGGAAGGTACACATACATGTGTATATGATAAAGATAATGACATACAAGATATCTATCTAGCATGTGTAAAAAGTGTACATGTAAGCATAAGAATTCAAGAGTAAATGTGACCATGATATGTAGTATGATGTGGAAGAGATGGAATGGAATTTAGTGTGAGTGTGATAGGAGTCATGTGCCCCGAGTCTATATGTATGTATGTATGAGTGATACAAGGTTCATTTATAAATGAACCCTCATCGATCGAGAATGAACGATAGAAAAAGAGTGCATCATCGAGAAATGGCTTGAAAGAAGTGTGTGATAGAAAGATTTGATCAATAGAGCGCAAAGCATAGATTGTAGAATGGTGTAATGTGATGTGCAAGAAGAAGATATTATAAATATTGAATGAGAGGCTAGAAAACATTTTATTTGGTGTGCAGAGCATAGGATGTAAAAAGATGTGAATGTGTAGAATGTAGAATGATGCAAGTTTGGTGAGGTTCAACTTAGATTTCTAGATCATCTTCAGATCAAGTATGAACCATGAGACTAGAGTGCATCGTCAGGTAATGAGATGTGTGTTTAAGAGATGAGTCATATAAGGTAGAATAGTATATTATGATGTGCTAGAATGATGTAGGTTGGAAGTGTGTATTTTGTTGTAGGAAGGGCTAGAAAGATTTATGTTGAATGTGCTGAGTATAAATATGTGTAGAAGATGTAGTAGTAAATGTAAGAAAAGTGTATAAAGCACCAAGTGTGTATGATGTGTACTAGTAGATGCAAGAAGATGTTGTAGATGCATAGAGTATGAAATGTGTAGTGTGTGAGGTTCATGTATGTAGTATGCCCTCAATAGTCAAGTGTGAACCGTAGCACAATAGTGTGTCATATGGTAATGATGATACACATGTATCAAGATGTGTAAGATGCATGAAATACTAAATGTGAACTGTAGAATGAGAAAGTGGGGATATAAAATAGATTAAATTCTAGAAGGGAGGGGAGGAATGAGCATGATGGTCCCCAAGTATGTGATGATGAGAGTGATCAAGTAACGTCATCTAAGAGATCATCATTTTCATGGTCAAAACTTAATGGAGAAGTAGTTGATACTTGGTAAGAAATAGTATCAGAATGATCAATTAAAGAGCCATTGAGGTGTAAATTTTACATGCCCATAGAATATTCTTCTCTAGTGAAAGGAGGTAATGGATAACCGTGTGCATACCATCAAGCAAGATTTTTGGATAGGATAGAAATGAATCATTACAGATAGAAACACCACCGAAAGGCATAGGGAACATGATAAAAGTATGGTTAGGGTCCAAAGTTTCCCGATGTAATCTAGCCAATATTTCCCAAGTTTCAAAGTGGAGAAATGCAAGGATTGTGTGACACAAATACTTTTAGATGGAATACACGAAGACCATAGGTAGTCATAATATGGACACATCCATGGTAGAGATGAGGTGAATGAGTCAATGGTAAGATATCATTGATCTTAAAGCCAAGACAATTAAATCCATCATATCTACAAATATTATTAAATAAATTAGGATCTAATGGAATATGATGCCAATAAGAATTATTCATGAAAAACATGCATGTGAAAGGAAGCAGTGTAAATGTAGATTTTTTATGAGAAGGTGAAGTAACGTCCAAAGTATGGACATACCCCAATAAAATACCACAACATTATTAAAAATAGGGTTGTTTTGAATTGGTATTCACCAAGGCCTATAGCAGAACTAAAGTATTTTTAAATATGAATTATCTACCTCAAGAGGAGAAAAGTTAGGTTTGCACAAGTTGTCATCGGTGCTAGATTTTTCATGCTAGATAGTAATATCAAGAATATTGGTAGGAGGTGCACTATGCATATGAGTGAGATGAGCCTCATCAAATAGAGTGGTAGTGTTTATAGGAGCATACAATTTAGGTGAAATGATATCGTAGTAGTATGAGTGGAAATAGTCAAAGCACTTGGAGCGGTGGAAGAAGAATGTGATGCATTATATTACTCAATGTAATATGTATCAATATTTTTAAATGAAATAGTATGTGATTGCGGAATAACAATAGCAATAACTAGATCTATGTGACATAATTTAAATGGTTTGTGGTCCTGAGTAATGGTATGCACAGAGCATCATGTAGGAATTCAACAGATTGATGAAAAGTAAATGGTACAACATGCATTATATGAATCCAAGGTCTACCTAGCAATAGATTAAACTGAAATGATGTATCGATAAAGAAGAATAGTAGGGATAGTATTAGGTACAGACTTGTACATGTATTGTGATAGTTCCCAAGAATGTGTTATTGGTTGAATCGTATCCATGAATAAGAGTGGAATTCTCGATGCCAATTTTCTTTAAGAGGGAATGAGCACATAAATTAAAAGAATATCTATTACCAATGAGTACATGCTTGATAAAAATGGTTCCAATGATAGTAGTGATAAGTAAAGGTGCACATGGATTTTCAATAGCAAATGGCGATATGTCCTCATTAGTAAATGATATAACACATGGTAGATTTTTAAGAGACTGAATGAGGTGTGTGAATGCCACCAAAGAATTATCACTTTCAATGTGAATAGAATGAAGGGAGGATTCTAATTTATGATGTATATCGGTACATTGCACAAGAGATCATAAAGATAGATTTTTGTTGTTGTTCAACAATGGCATACCCCTTATTGGTAGTTGTAGGAATTGTAGGAGAAATAGGTGGTGGAATAGAGGCCGGTGGAGCTGTAGGAGGGTGAGTACTGTGAGTACTAACAAAAATGATAGTTATATCAACCATGGGAGTAATGAAGCGAAGAGGGTGCTTTGAGTACAAACTTTCATGAAAAGAGCAACAAAGCAATAATTCCAGAAATCTTGGTTAGAGAAAAATGTAGTTCCCATCCTATCTCCTTGTTGGCATAGTAGAAAAATCCATCCTCACACAACATTCAGTCTACTCCACCTTGTCTATAAATGTGTTCCAACAAAATAAAATATAATAGTGATAAAAAAACATATTAAATTATTTTAATAATGAAATAGTTTGTCAAAATGAATGAAATGAGTTAAAATGAATTTAGAATAATGCTAATGTTAAATAAAATAAAATAAATAAAAATAAATAAATAATTAGGAAGGGGCGGTTTAGGGAAAAAGAGGCTCGTTTGGAAATTGTTCTGTCTTTTTGCTCAAGGATGTCAAGCGCCGCTGCCATGGAAGGAAGGGGGAAACTCGACCTGTTTGCACACCCACCAAGGCTATTTGTCACCATTCACCCTTTTCTTGATCCGAGGACAACAGTTACATCATGGTGTTGTTGTCTAATGAAGAACCAGAAGAGGAAGACTGGTCAGCTGTTGCAAATGAGGCTGCACACGCAGGGGATCTGGAATCCAAATGAAACCTTTCTATTTGCTCTCACCTGCTCTTGATCTACACGTTTGCATGGTCTTCTTCTTACTGTCGGCTATGAGAGACATTGACCAGTCTATCCTTGGTTTCAACGCATATGTGGGTGTTTTGGCATATCTAGAATGTAATGGAGAGGAATATTGTCAGATGTTGTAGTTGTTACTGCCCTGGTAGACCTGTATGCGCAAAACAGATGTGTAGAAGGGGCGTGTGAACTGTGGACATAATGCCTCAAATAGATGTGGGCTCATGGAATGCCACGATGGTAGGATATGCACAAATGAGTTTGTTGAAAAGACCTTGGAAACTTCCAAGAAAATACATGTGGTACGTGTAAAGCCAGACTCCACAGCGTTTTTTTTTTCCAGCAACCTCCCATCCTGCGCCAAAATAAGAGCTTTGAAATTAATACAGTCATCCACCAAAGCATTATGGAGAAGGGATCCTTGTATGTTTCAGTTGCAAGTGCCCTGGTATATACATATGCAAAATGTGGAAGCATGCAAACTGTTCGACAATGCCTGAAAGAAATGTTATTTATGGACTGCAATGATGGTAGGATGTGCAAAAATAAAATGAGTTTGTTGAACAGGCTTTGGAATCTTTCAACCAAATGTAAATAGCAAGTGTAAAGCCAAATTTAATAACCTTTGTCAGCGTATCTCTAGCCTGTGTAAAACGTGGCAGCTTGGAGCAGGGTATGAACAAAAAGAATCTATTTTTTTCTTTTGTGAGTGTCTTAGTTGTTTTCGTGAAAATGTGGAAGTGTTTCAGGGCGTGTATGCAAAATGTGAAGGCATACACAACGCATGTGAACTGTTCGACAAAATGCCTCAGATATTTCAGTCTCGTGGAATGCAATGGTTTCAGGGTATTCATAGATGAGCTTGTTGTAAAGGCCTTTGAAACCTTGAAGGAAATGGATTTGGTAGTGGTAAAGCAACACTTAACAATTTTTTAACACCCTCTCAGCTGCGCTAAAATAAGCGTTTTAAATTGGGATATGCGCAAAATGGATTTTGTTGAAAAGGCGTGTGATTTGTTTTTCATAGAAAATGTAGTCTCTTGGATCGGGATGACTTCTTGAAAACACAAAATGGTTCTTCTTGATGAGACATAGGTGTGCAACAAATGGCTTGGTTTGCACGCGACTATCTGGCATCATGTGGCAACAATGGTGGTCTCGTTGGATCGTGAGTGTAAATTGCTTGGAGCCCTCAGTAGCATTTCACTCATCATTTCCGAGCATGGTTCTTTTTCCCTTACCTCTCATAATTCTCATGTTTTAGTTCTCTTTTAAAACTAATTTAGAATTTTAAATTATTAGGATTTTTAAATACAGTTAAATGTCTCTTCAACTCATTGCAAAATAATAAAGTGTCGTGTCGCAACTCTCGAAACCATTATAACTCGCCTACTTTAAATCATGAACTATCACCCTCTCTTTGAGATGATCTAGAAAACTCTTACCCTTTTTATCGCTCCAATATTGTTTTATTGACCAGAAAAAATTGACTCTCCATTGAATAAGTTGACCTTATTCCCGCTTAAAACAGTTAAATTTTGCATTTTCGGAGACTCACTAAGTACCCTTCACAACTCTGGAAACAAGATGTGAAGTTTCATTCGTGTACCTTGGTATACGAGGAGTTGTCTCGTATTTTTGGTTTGACCGAAACGATCATATGAAATCATTTTGACACTCTTCTAGGAGCCCCTGCTACACCAGCTTTACAACAGAGAGTTGTTAAAACTAGCAAGTTGGCTTTCGTTTGGGACCACCATTTGAAACCCGGAAAGAGAAATCACGTTCCATCTTCACAAACCTCTAGCGTTTATACTAGACAAATGCATGGAACATTCAGCATAAGAAAGAGCACTTTTCAGGATAGTTTGGCAAAGCCATTTTGTAAGCCTCCGATCGTAGTTTGACAAGGTCAAACTGGTCCAATTTCTCCTTATCGCTCCAAAAACTTGTCGCCATTTGAAAATAGTTTACTAGTTCTCCGTCCCGTCAACTCTGATGAACTCTCCTTATATAAGGGAACTAGTAGGATATGTCTTGTTGTGTGCTCCTCCATCGAACGTTCATTTTGGACACGGCTTTCTGGGTCCTCGAGCTAACTTTTGTCAGTTTACAACTTGGTGAACTACAACCAGTGGCCCCGGAGAACTAACCGCCAAACGTAAACCGTTCACTCCTTTTCAATTCCGTCAGTTTCTATTAATTCTTGGTATATCTGGGGACACATAGAAATTTAATCGTGGAGTGTGTGCTCATCAGAAGATAACTTTTGGAAGCATTTTCTTGGCCTCCGAGCATGTTTTGTATGTTTTCGTAGTTAGTAAGAAAATATAAAAATAGAAAGTTGCGGACCCTCGTAGGGTTGCCAAACCACCCTAGAAAATTTTAACACATGCTAATAACTATTTAAAACCCTTTTGTGTATCTATTGTGTGAAATAGAAATTTTTGACGAAATGGTGTTTTCTCTCTCTTCCCTTCTCCTTCTCTCTCCTGGGTTACAAAATGAAGAAAAATGAAATGCAATGAATACATGTTTTTAGATCTTTTTATTTCGATTGCAAATTGTAATTATTGTTAGATGTAAATGGGAAACTGAAAAAATATAATTATGATTGATTCGGGTGGATGCCATGCCAGCGATTTATCGTGGATATCTTGCTCACGTGGGTTTTACAGGATGGAAGAATGATGACAAAAAAAAGGTGATGTGTAATTTAATTATTATTATTGTAATTTTTATAGGTCATTGTAAAATGAATAACTGTCTAATGTAGTCTCTTGTTACAGAAAATTTATAATTGAAATTTGTTAATATGCATGAGATGCTAGTTTTAGGGATAACTTAGGAAATGTGCATCTAATCACCGGTTCAATTTGATTTTTAGTTGTGTATGGCAAAAAGTTTTGATTTATATATAGTAAATTGAAATTGAAGTTAATATATTGTAGTATTTTCTTAGTATTCAATAAACGATTAAATTAATTTACTGGGTTATCTTCTTACCTTGCAAACATAATAAAGAGTTATAATGGGAACACTCAACCTTAATAAAATATTCATGCATAGCTTTCCTGCATGTGTGATCCCTTTTACCATATAAGAAATTTTAAACCATAGGACGACCTTAAACTTTGCACTCGATGAGACCTCCTAGGTTAGGTAAATAAAACCCCTAGTTGGAGTTACCGTCATAGTCATTAGGTTTAGCGACATTGTCGTGAACCCATATTTTAGGAAAGACATGATCCAACCTACCCAGAGTATGCGGTTTCCTTCTAGTTTTGGTAATCGTGAGAAGAATGTCCTCTCTTCAAGTCTGACACCAAATTGGGTGTTGAAGACCGCCTTAGAAGTCACCTTATGAGTCATTGTTTGAAGGAATGATTCAGCGGTGCTACCTTGGTTTCTATCAAAATAACATCTTGGTATTTTCTTGAACGTGGTTCATGTATAGTTACAATTCTTCCAATCATGTACCCCTTCAAGATGTTAGTCAAATGCTTATGTAACTCCTGTTTTCAAAACAACGCTAAGAACGAGATCTTAGTGCGATGTAAGAGCATATTATATAAATGTTGCACACGAGATTGGAGATTAGGATTAAGGTCAATCTTGGAGTCCTTATAACTTAATTAAACTTTATCATGCGTTGCAAGAATATAAGTTACCTTGGTGCGACCAAAATTTGAGAAACCAAAAGATATATAAATATAATGGAAGTCCATAAGTTATTGAACTTTATCAACCATGGTAGCGAAATAACTATTCCGTGATCGATGGATGTTCTTGGGGAAAAAGCTATCTCGAATCTATGTCTTCCTTAATCCCAAGATTTCACCTTGACATCATGTTAGATTCACTTGTGTAGCAAGGGTAAATTTTAAACATTAAATAAACGTTTGAGAAGCACATTCTTAACATAAGAACAAGATAATTAAGTACTGTATATGTGATTTGAATTGTGCCAAATAAGCCAGTAAGTTATGGAATTTTCTCGTGATGCATAAAGGAAGCCAACCTAAATTGGTCGAACTGTAAATTAAAAATGGAATGAACTTAAGATTTTGTAGATGGAGAAAGGAGAAAACTATACTTGCACAATAATGTTCCTAGAATGATAATCGTAACTAAGATGCAATTAAAGAAATGATGTATTGTGGGTTCGCCATTCCTGAAGTCATGTTTCTTGTGGTTGGGTCATTGCTAGTATTCGTTCATTGGGAAAAGTGTAGCATCGACATGTCGATGTCGTCTGCATGTGTCTATGTGAGTCGATGACTTATGTGATTGTCGCATGTGTACCGAGTTTGTACTTGGAGCCCTTACTATGTATTGTGTAGTGAGCAATGTAAGTAAAAAAAAAAATTATCCTGGTACTTTACTATTGTATTTGTGTGTGTAAAATGTGGGCACTACAAAAAAAGAAGGATAAGAAGATTAATCCATGATTTTAGAAGTAGGAGCAAGAGTTTGATACATTCTCATAAAGGTAGTGTGGAAATGAAATGGGTTCACTAAATGATTTAAGAAAAAAAAGTATCCAAATTAATTTTAAACCCTAGATAAGATATTTCAAAGTCACATCGAGCAAGTAAAGTACATGAAGTGACACAAGAAATAAACAAAGTAAATGGAACCCTAAGTTTAATGAAGATTTATAATACTTAGATTTTGTAATAAATCATGGACTATGCAAAGATGAAGAACTGGTAGAAATGGAACACATGAGGTTGTAAATAAACTTAGAAAAATGTAGAAATATAGGAGGAATCTAGACTAGGGAGCCTAGGGAAGTACTAGGGCATCTAGGTGCTAGGATCCCAAGCCGGGTGCTAGGGTTTATGCAGGATGCTCAAAAATTATCTTCATAGAATTCGTTGAGTTATAACAATCCTTCATTTTCTATCATTATAATTTTGCATGATGATCACCTATGTCGTTGATAACTTGCAATAAAGATATCACCTACAAAACCCTCAAAATCACATCAAAACCCAAAAATAAAATAATTCAAATGAGGGGTCATATATCCTCAATTTTCAAACAAGTGAACTTATGACCGAGCGTTGCACTACATTTCAGACCCAATGTAGTTCTATGTGTGTGTGTGTGTCGAAATCGTGCCCTATGTGGCTCTTGTGCATGTCACACTTAATAGCGATCAAGTAACTAGATGTAGAAAATGTAGATAGATATGTACATGAAAGAATGAACTTCCCATCCTATGTGTTTATGCATAATAGCTAGCCCTTGTCCCTTGGATAGCGCTAGATGGATGCAATTATGCTCTTTAGATTCTATGTGAATGCAAATTTAGGTGGTGATAGTAGATGCTTAGAGCTTGGTCCTTTATTATGGTCACATAACTTTATATTTATATTACTCCCTTGCTTTAATTTGGTAATTAACCTCGAAAATGATGACTACCAAAAATATAAGATGTCCAAATGGATAAAAAGGACCCAAAATATGTTAGGGCACCCAAAGGGGATAGGGGTGCCTAGCCCTAGTATCCTGGATAGGTGTTGGTGTCCATACTCATAGAAACTAAAGGGTCAAAGGTCATACTAGGCAAGAAGGTGTGTAAGACCCAAAAAGTAGAACTTAAAGAAATAAAAGAGGCCAAAGACATGGGCTAATTAGTAATTTTCTTACTTAGGAATCATATGAATAGTAGTATGTGACCATGACTAGATAGATACCCAAAGTACGTGATTTAGTGTCTACACTATGAAACCCTTCATTATTTATTTTAAAATTTAGGAACTTAGATCAATTTTTAGTTTTTATAGCCTTACTCTCATTTTATTTAACTATTTATTTAATTCAGAAATATAGTCAATATGTGTGAGAAAGAAAGGGGTAAAATAAAATAAGTCCAAGTTCATTTAAAATTCTTTAACCTCTTTACAAGTATTGGTTCAAGGAGGGATATTGGTAGAAAGATAGAACAACGTAATATACCAACCTATTTTCAAGGAAGTTTCACTATAGTTTAATTCAATGATGAATAATTTGATATGTATGACTTGCTCTTTCTAAAATCACCTATAAATTTTAGAGCATCTACTTGTTATAAGAGTGAACATTTTGAAATTCGTAATAATTATTTAAAGCGATGGAAGAGTGGGTTCATAAAAATGATGATAAATGAGGTCTTCTCTTCCCCTAAATAATTATATAATATGCTAGTAATAATGATCCAAAATTCTGAGAAATATTTAGGAAAGGGAAACCTAGTAGTGGATGGAACCTAGAAAGTATAAAGAGGAAAAATGAGGAAGAAATCAACATTTTTTTGGTGTTTATGGGAAGAGGGGAATGGGTTTTGGGAGTAGACTAAATAAACCTAGAATAAATTTCTAAGGAGTATACGTATACGGTGAAACTAAAAATTCCCGCTTCTTATCAAAAATCATACAATATCGAATAGTACCAAATCCACCAATTCATCCTCATTACAATTACAAAATATTCAACAGTTAGGTTAAGAGATAATTTCTATTTTATCTTTTGTAATGACATTAAAAATGATGATTTAGTGGATGATTATGTGCTAGAAAAGGTTCACAAAAATCCACTTTATAGAATATATGGTTTATTATACCCATTGTAACAAAATTATTAACTCTATTCATCATAATTTGGAGTTAATTTTAAACAATGAATCTAATACATTTAGATTCAATATTAACTTGTGTATGTTTCTTATGTGAAGGTTTTCTTAAGATCGAGCCATTTCAAAAATCTTACTAAAAATACTTCTAATAAATGATTGGTTGACAAGATAAAGATGTATAATACTCATATTTATTACGTCTAGTTCATGGATTATACTCAGTTATATGTAAATGTCCTCTGTAGTTCCATACCTAGAAATCCCCAAAGTTCCGTAAATGATGTTTAATCGGAGCAGAGATTCAACTAGAGATTTACTTTTGATGGAAGAATACATTGTGTTAAGATTTTATGGTGCAGAATTTAAATCATTCAAATTTCCAAAAATGTTATAGAGATGGTTTTTCTCTATAATATATAAGGTAGATGGACATTTTAGATAGAAAATAATTTAAAATTGTTGGAAATAATTCTATATTTCCTTTTTTTCTTGTTCTTATGGATGGTTCATGTTTGATTATGAGGTTTTTTAGATTATATAACTATTTGGTTTTGGGAGACCAAAAACCCATAGTACATAGTATATCCAAAACACAACGAGGCGAGAGAGTGACCCAAACACCAGCCAAGACTCTAAGAAGAAAAAAATGTCTTGACCAACCCAACATCCCAACAAGGGGTGAGGCAGCATAACCTCAATTACATATAATATTTTTTTAATAAAACAACCGAGAACCACCAAGAAACTAGATACAAGACAAAGGGGGAAAATAAACACGGACACAACACATGGACGGTCGAACAAACAATCAGCTATCATTTTATTTTCTGATTGTTCTTGGTTTTCAGAGCTCGACCCACCATCCATACTTTATAGGGGACCCTAGGTATGCATGTGTTGAACATCCTTGATGCCCATTAAAGATTACTCATCATATGAGATACTCGGTACCATATTAGATCCATCCCTCTGCATCTCCTATTTAAAAATTTGTCCTTGTAATATCGAGATCTTGTTCTCTTGCATGATGAAATCAGCCTTTAAACCATTGATACATTTTTCTTGCAAGGCCACCTCGAGGTGCCACTCCCTTATGTCCTTGACCAAATATTTTTCATATTAATAAGTTTGCCAATGGCCACCTCCATGTTAGTAATCTTGGCATCCTTGTTTGGGTTTTCACTAAATTCGTCCACAACATCCTTTTCCTTAGAATATTAACCCTTTATCATGTCCGAGAGTACTTCCACTACCACATTTTTACTCTTTAACACTTTAGGGTTCTTTTTATTACGTAGCATATTGGCTAAATTTTCATTTTCAAAATATGTGGGTTGAGGAATGGGAGCAAGGGTAGATTTTCCCTTATAAAAAATAAACATAATCAACCCATGGTGGAGAGGAGAATCCACTTTCTCCTCCTTTAAATCAACAATCGAAACATAAAAAACCTTAAAAGAAAAATTGATCACTTGGTTTCACCTAAAGAAGTTCATAATAGACAAGTGGTGAGTATTTATCTTCCTAAACTTACCCTCGAGAGTGAGATATTTCATGAAAAATTTACACACATCAGGCCATCTTTCTAGAAGAAAAGTTCTCACAATGTCGTCCTCGAATAGGTGAATGGTCTCATTCAATCCAAAGAAGATAGATATTTCTTGGTTCCTCCTCTTCCTATCTTTGAAAATTTTCACTCTTTCCATCTCCATTCTCATAGCTTCACCAATATAGTCCTTGGTGACATGAAATTCCATACCTCTAATTTTGACACTCCCATGATCCCACACTTTAGCAAAATCTATAGAAAAATCCGGGTCACTTCCTTTGATATGCTTAATGAAATCACTTAGTCCCCTTCCCTCATTAGCTAAAAAATTGTGGTATACTAGTTAATAGGATGGTAGGAAGTAGTCTTAGTCATAACCCTCTCACTACCTATTTTTGGGCTTGAAATAGTCACAAAATAGCTCCACTTAATCAGCAACAAAAACTTACCTTTTTGCTTCGAGTAAAGGTTAATTCCCACAACCACTCTCAAGTCATCATTACTCTTAACCTTGCCCCGTGTAAACCATTCCCCTATCTATTGAGGCTTGTGTGATTACCTTTTCCGTATCCTTTCATTATTAACGAGGATGCTACATGTCTCCATGGTACTTCATCGTTCCATTCTTCCCATGCATTCAAATCATTCCCTTGATTCACAAGACCATTTTCATTAGAGTTGGCTTCATGAAATACATGGCACAGTTCCACATCAATAAAGACTATGATAATATTTTGGGCTTCCATAATTATTTTTTTGGTAGTCCATCTCACCTTACTTTTTCTTCAATATATTCAATAACTAAAATTGAATCTCCTTCAATAATGATCCTTTTTAGGTAGAATCTTTTACTTATCCTTATTCCTTTCACAGTCAATTGCCTCAAAGCATAATTATTAGAATTTTTTTCCCAACGGTCCATCATAAGCAATAATACAATTTCCTAAGTAGTCTCTTATAAAACCTCTTCCCTTGATGTTTCAACTCTTACTTTCATAGATCTATCAAAACTGAGTTTGAACCAATCCCTAGGAGGTGGTTTCCATTTTGAGTTTTCTCTATCCTTCTTTTCCCCAATTTTAGAACCATTTTTATCCTGGGATGATCTTAAAGGTTTGTAGGATCCTATTCTCCTCATTATTATATGAATCCTCCCACCTATGTTTGTGAATACCAATGTTTTCCTTCAAGATTTTTTAAATTTTTTAAAAAACTTTTGACAAATTAACCACTTTGTGTTCTGAATATTTTGTTATTTTGTTCCTTTGAAATGCTCCAAATTATGTGTAGAAGAGTACATTTCCAAATAAAATTATAAACAAATCTTTTTAAGGAACATGTCATTGTTCCATCATGTTGCTAAGTATACCCAGTAGGGCCAACTGAATGCTAAAAAACTTATCATCTCCATAATCACTTGGGAAGTAAAATTACATTCTATAAAAAGATGGAACACAAAATTAGAATTCAACTCAAAAAAGATAGAACATGTTAATAAGGATCATGCCTCTTTTCCTTAATTTGTCTACAATAAGAATATTATTCAATATAGCTTCCCAAACTAAAAAATTAACTTTAGGAGACAAAAATTTGTTCCATACCTTAGAGCAAACCTTTTTCTCTTCCTCATTTTCAAAATCCATACCATACCTAGATCTGACTTCATACTCCCTTGTGGTAGTCTTTCTCCAAATAATATCATCCATCGTGGGTCTGTTTGGAATAATTATGCTCCTTAATTTATTGCTTAGGTTCTCAAAAGGATCAAATGATCCATTGTAGTCAAGAGGAGGGAGGATAGTAACCCATCCAACCTCTTGAGAATTGTAGACCCAATAGGTACTAATGTTTTCTCCTAAATCTTGTCTATATAAATATTTGAGCTCATCCCATGGTTAACTAAGACTAAGGGGTTTTCCGTCAAGCCAAGGATCTTCCCAAAATTGAATTTCATTCCATCTCAAATATTCCACTTAATCTCATTGTTAAGAAGATGTTTACTATGAAAAATCTCTCCCCAAAAATGGATGCTTTGGGTAGTTCATTATTGGAAGATATGGCCATACTTCTACCTACGGTCTAAAAATATTTCGCCGTATAATATTCACTCACACCCATATTCCCTGAAGATCCTACATCATATCTTAGCAATAAATGCTTCACTCATAATTTTAATGTTTTTCCATCCTAATCCTCCATTCCTCTTGGGCTTAATCACATTCTCCTAGGAAAACAAAGGGATTCTGTCTTCTCCTCTGTCCTAGACCAAAGGAATATTTTTTATATTTTCTCAATGGTAATTCTCTCCTTGCGAGGAATTCTAAAAACTGACATTATGTAAGTAGTCACCCCTTTTATAGAACTATGTAATAGCTGAGCTTTTCCATTTTAGAAAAGTAGAGATCCTTTCCAAGAGGCCAATTTTCTTTGAAATCTCTCAATGAGGAAGTTCCACGTTTCCATAGTCATCATATTCCCACACAAAGGAATACCCAAGTAGTTATCCAAAAAAAATTTGATTCTGCACCCCAAGATGTCTACCCTTCTTTTTGTTTCTCAAGTTGAACATTTATGAAGAAACACAAGCTCTTATGGAAGTTGATAAGTTTTCCAATCACTTCCTCATAATCCTTAGTGACTTCCTTGAAATCTCTAGCTTTATTCACCTCCACTTGTCTAAGAAGGAAAGTATCATCAATAAACTATTGCAAGCTTAAATGATCGACACCATTGGTTACCCAAATACATGTAATCATTCTATCCATTATAGCTCTTTGGTAAATTTGACTAAGGGTTTCTACCATGATAATATATAAAAAAGGGGATAGGTGATCACCTTGACATAGGCCCCTCTCTTCTTTGAAATAACCATAAGTCTTACCATTAATCATAATATAGAAAATTGAAATAGAATAATATTCCTTAATCAAGTGGGTATCCTTCGATGGAATCTGAGTTTAATCATAATGAGCTTTAGAAATTCCTAGTCAACCCTATCGTAGGATTTATGCATGTATATTTTTACTAGCATAACTTCCATCTTGGATTTCTCCAAAGTGAGTGAACCATCTCATGGATAGCTATGATATTGTCTAAAATTTGTCTCCCGGGATTAAAAAAATCCCTGATTTGGTGAGATAAATTTATACAAAACTTCTCTTAGTCTGAAAGCCATAATCTTTGAGCATAATTTATATATAGTATTGCATAGACTAATCGGTCTAAAATCCTTAAGATCCTTAGCACCATTATCCTTAGGGATCAGAAAAGGAAATTATGGTTAACTTATTTTAGCATCATTCCTATGAGAATAAATCCTAAACCTCCAACACCACTTCCTTCTTAACAATATCCCAAAACATTTGAAAGAAAAAGGCAGGAAATCCATCTAGTTTAGGGCTTTATCACCCTCCATAAGAAATAAGATGGATCTAATCTCATCCTCCTTCGGAACCGCCATAATACTTTGATTCTCATCCTCCTCAATATTCCTTTCGAAGAGCGACAAAGCTTCCTCCATCTTCCTCCCATCAACTTGAGCACCCTTAGATAAAAGGTTCTTGAATTATCTGATGATGGTATTATCTAATTCCTCTTCTTCATTAGTTTTGGTTCCATTCGGTTTGGTTATTTCTAACATTTTTTTCTTGTTGGCTTTAATAGTGACAGAGACACATGAAAAAACTATGTGTTTCGATCCCCATCCTTTAGCCAATTAATGCGATATTTTTTCTTCCAATACATCTCTTCTTTAGCAAACACATTATGGTATTCTGAGAGCAAAGCTTTTTCTTGGTCCTTATCCTATGGGCTCCAATCCCCCTCCTCCATTATCTCCTCAAGAATTCTTAATTCCTTTCTTATTTTTCTCTTTTGAATAAAAATGTCCCCAAAAACCTCCTTATTCCATTTCTTGATATTTTGTTTTATATTTTTCAGTTTTGAAACAACACGGAACATATTATTCCCGCAAGTGGGGATATTCCACCACTCTTAAATCTTATTTCTTGAGTCAAGATACAACATCCACATTTATTTAAACTGAAAGGTCTCCCTTTAACAATCTGGGCTTCATCAAACTTGAGAATGAGGGGATTGTGGTCAGATCCCATTGTAGCTGCAAAAGAAAGAGAGTGCACATGTTCTTGAACCCATTGAATATTAACTAGAAATTTGTCAAGTCTTATTTGAATTAAAATCAGTCCCTGTATGTGTATTTGACCATGTAAACTTATAACCTAAAAGGTCAAAATTGAATAATCCATTGACATGAAGGAAGTTGGAAAAATCCTCCACTCTCTGAAAAGAAGTGATCCCACCTCGTTTATCTAATGGTAGAAGGGGATGTTAAAATCACCCCTATCAACTAATCATAGTCTTTGAAAGCCTTTCTAAATGCCATTATTTCATTCTATAGGTCTTTTCTTCCAACCATAGAGTTAGGCACATAGACATTTGACAAAATCCATCTTTTTTTTAAGACAAATCTATGAAATATATTGCTAAATGATGCCTATTCTGAATTAAAACCCCATCTTCAATAGTGTTCCCATTCCAAAGGAAATCTAGTCTTCTGAAGCTCCTAAAGATTCAAAGCATAAATAAAAACAACCTCTTTCCAAAAAGACTTGAATATCTTTAAACCTATCTTCCTTCATCTTGGTTTATTGAATCGTGAGAATATTGCTAACAAGATTTTGTAGTTTTATTTTTTTGAATTGGAATTCTATTAAAGTATGAACTATTTTGAGTAATGAAGACAAAGTTGTACAGAACAAATTTTTCTATTAAAAATACAATATGAATGTAAACCCCAACTAGAGGAAATTAGAAACAAGCACTCTTGGGAAGATGTGGAGGAAACCATCAAATAAATTATTGTTGAGAAATTCTCCATATGTCGGAAAATTATCATTGAAATATAGAATCTATCAATGCCTAATAGGTATAACATTTTTATGCATAGGTGGTTAGGCTCTTTGTATGTAACTAATAAAAGGCCCAATAAAAGATCATATTTATATCTTTATAAGGTATGATCTATACTAGGATAATAAATGGGTATATGTTAAATATGTACAACTTGAATTTATAATTTGATTAATACATGGAACTTGGAATATCACACTCCACTCTCAATAAGAGATACAAGGTTCCAAATCCTAGATCTAAAATAAGGCAATGGAATCTAACTAGATCTTGATTGTAATTTAACGATAATATGGTTATGATCACATCATAGTAGGGTACCAATTATTACTCTAAGGTTATAAATATATGTCATAAAGATTTATAATTCATATAAGGTTGTGAAAATTAAAATGGGGATTGTAAGGAAAGATATGATAGATAAAGAATATAATTTCATACTCTAATTCATGCATGCCCACATAAAAAAATCAAATCAAATCAAATGAAATAAAATATAGGTTAAAGATAATTACCTAATTAAAGATGCCACTAACACATTAAATTCCTCTAGGAAAAACAACACCTTATGAGAGAGTTAATGTGGAGGACCATAAATGAATATAAGAAGACCTAACAACACCTTTAGTTAAAGACTTCAAAGGTTGGTAAAATCATGGTAAGTATAAATCCTATGATTTAAGATCCTAAGTACACAATGTTCCAAGTGTGTAATCCAAAGAAGACAAATAAGACCAAATTTAATAAGTCTAAGGATTTAATGGAAGATTGGTGAGAACAAGAAGACCAAATGAGTGATGAAGATGTGTTGGGATGAGATCCCAAATACTCCTTATAAATTATAAAATGATAGCACTTACAATTTATGTTTTCTAACACATGTCGACCATGGTTGATATTTTCATTTATGAATAAATGCCTAATCAATAGTATAAATCGTGGTTGATACCATTGATTAGGTAAATATACTCACCCAACGGTATTGGCCATGGTTGATACCATTAGCTAGGAAAAATGTAGAATCATAGAGACGTCAAATAAGAAATTCAAAACAAGGGAGGGAAACTAAAAGTTTTGAAAGGAGTGACATGACGAATTCCTATGTATGTTGAAATAAGGTATGAGGGTGACTGTAAGAGAATTTTTAGGTGATGTCATAGGGAGGTTTAAAATATAATTGGGAAGTTATGTAGAAAACTCACTTATACTTTGATAGGGATGAATATATATTATATTATTTTACAATTTAAATTTTAACATTCATAATTAATAGAAATTACATAAGATATAACAGTTGCACAACACAATATTTATGTGGAAACCCTTTTAGGATAAAAACAAAAGATAAAATACTTTTTGGTGCTAGTGTCCAAATCTAGCCACAAAATTAAATTTTTTTCAAATGTTTGTAGGTACCAACCTACTGGAGATACCAATCCCCAAGTTCGAGCACCAAATCAAAATAACTCATGAGCACCAAATCACTAAATACACCAATCCCCAAATCTGATTACCAACTCAAAAATATTTGTGAGCAACTACTCATAGGAGACACCAATCCCTAAGGTCGAGAACTAACTGATCATTAAAAATATCCACCCATAGTAGTAGTTTCTTCACCTTATGATGGCATATAGATTATTCTTCATGTATTCCTATTATTTCTTTGCACCTTCAATTTACTCTTTGCTTATTAACTTTTCTCTCTTAGTTCTTCTTTAGTAACTTAACATTTAAATCTCTGGAGTTTTCTTCCTCTTCCTTCAAAAATCTTCTTGATATATCTTAATATAATGTTCCTCTCTTCTTGCTCTCTTCCTTTTCTTTTCAAAATAACATCATAATATCATGAGTGCACACATGAATTTGCAATTGAAGTCACTTATATACCATGTTAATTTCATGAATAGATATAAATTTTCATGAGTTAGAATCCTTTACAATATTCATAATGATTTTTCTTTAGTATACTTTGAAATTAGAATATTTGAAGTTTTCAAATAATCCCATTGATATCCCTTATTTTCCCTTTGTCCTATGATATTTAAGGACCATCATGGATAATTCTATACATTCTGGAGTTTTCTCTTTGTTGTGTAGATATCCTCTTTTGTATCACACCACTTGTTGACTTCAGTAACTTTCTCTTTGTTGTGTAGCATTATTTTGATAAAAAAATACTTCAGTCTTATCCCTCATTACAAGAGGCACTTCTACCACCCACGATACACCAAAAACAACTTTGGAGCATTACCTAACCCGCGAAGCATGATAAAAACCCACGGAACATTACGAGAACACTGCAAAAAATTGTGGAACATTACAGAACTCACGTGACACTACAAAAACCAACGAAATAGTTTTCTTTGGTGTGCAACATGCAAAATTCAAACTGAATCACCATTTTCATAAGGGTCACACATCTATAAGCATTAATGATAATGTTTCTAACATATGAGATACATATTAGTATTCCTTTGACATCAATGACAATATTTCTAATTATCTCCCCCTTTTTCATTGATGGTAATCAATCATTTTGCAACACTTTCCATCTTGATCTATTGTTCCCCCTAGTTTTAACTCTCATATTGTTATCCTTTGATGTATTAATTATCTTGACATTTAATTATCTCCTTTGACATCAATGGAAAAGGGAAAAATATCATCACACTCACCCCTGAAAATATTCTTCTATCTAATGACTTGTTAAAAGGGATATTACCGCCAATTTTTTTGAGATATTCAAATTTTTCTTTTGGAAGAGGTTTTGTAAAAATGTCAAAAAAATTCTATATTGTTGAAAAATATTCCAAATCAACTTGTTAATATGAAACTTGATCTCTCAAAAATGATATTTAATGGGAATATGCTTTTTGTAGAGTGCATAACTATATTTTTGATATGTTTATTGCACTAGTATTGTCATAGAATATGGAAATTAGAGAATCTAATTCTACCTTGAAATCCTTCATTATTTGTTTCATCTAATAACTTGTGTGCAACATGATACTACAACAATGTATTCTTCCTTAGATGTAGATAAAGAGACGAAGCCTACTTCTTGCTTAACCAAGATACTAAATTGTTTCCAAAAAGAAATAACCTTCGCTTGTAATTTTTATGTCATCTATACAACTAGCTTAGTCTACATTTGTATATGTTGTTACTGAGAAAAATCTTCACATTTTTAATATCGTAAACTACAATCCATTGTACCTTTCAAATATTTGAACAACTTAAACATTATTTTCTTTTGGATCATTTTGAAAATGTACTATCATGTCTACTTCTTGCATCATATCTAGTCTTGATGTAGTTACATATAACAAACTTCAAATCATTGATCAATAAAGAGTCTAGTTTTCTTTAAGAGATTCATCATCCTTGCTCAACTTACAGGATGTGATCATGGATGTACTTAGTGGATTATAATCTTCCATTCTAAACTTCTTTATCATTTCCTTAATATACTTGGTTTTTGGAATCAATATTCCTTTTTCATATTGATAAATTTGTAATCCATGGAATAATGAGAACTCACCGAGCATGGAAATTTTAAATTATTTTTTTCATTTCCTCAAAAAAATCTTGAAAAATCTTAACATTAATTCCTACAAAAATGATGTCACCAACATAAAAAACCATAATCAATTTATTGTCACCTTCAGTTTTGATGTACATATTACTCTCAGCAATACCTTTCTTGAACCATTGCTCTTATAGATAATTTTATATTCTTGAGTACTAGGCTCTAGGGTCTTATTTTAATCCATAGAGATATTTATTCAACTTGCATACATAGTTGCCAATGGGGTTTGGGTGGATTGGTTAAGACAGATGGTTGTGTTCGGATCCACCTAGGTTCAAATCTCGTTGGGCATGATCCCTTCGAGGTGGTTATCGGTGGTGGCGGATGTTACATCACCGGTGGTTATGGTTGGCGGTTATTCTCGGTGATGGTGGACTTTGCATCATTGGCATTGGCATTCGCGGTGGCTGGTAGCTCTAAAAATGGCGGTGGAGGAAATTGTATCATCGGTGCGGGCTCACTGGTCATCTTCTTGGTTGGATTAATTGTAATATCTTGTCTCTGGACATTGGCTGTTATGGGTGGGGTCCCAGGAAACCCTCAGTTCATAGCTCCGGTCAAAAGTGTTTATCGATCCAAAAAGAACTTGCATACATAGTCCTCATCATCTGATAATATGAATCATTCTCGTTGTTTAATGTAAACTTATTCTTTAAATTCCCATTCGAAAATAATATTTAACATCCACTTGATAGAATTTAAAGTTATTATAAGAATAAAATTCCAAAAAAATCTAATGGATTCTAAACGTGCAACAGAGAAAAAAATTATTCAAATAAATACCTTCAACTTGTGCATAACCTTTACATACTAACCTTGCTTTATTTATTACAACTTGTCCATCTTCATTCATCTTGTTTCTAAATACCCACTTGGTGTCAATCACATTTCTATTTTTAGGTCTTGGGACAAGCTCCCATGTCTCATTCTTCTCTATTTTTAAATTTCTTCTTCTATAGTTCTACTCTTGTGCATGTCTTCTCTTTCTTGAAAAAAATTCAGATAAATTTTGGATAGTAAACATATATTTACATGTTCTCATTAAATTTTACAATCTTCTTCTAGTCTATACTCCAATATTTTTGTCATCTATAATTTTAATTTTTGAATGATTATTTTATATTGATCTAGGTGGTGTTTTTTCTTCCTTTATCTCAACTTCTTTCTTTTCATCTTCATCATCCTTTTCACCTTCGATGTTTATTTATTAAAAATAATCAATTTATTGTATCATGTTGTTAATATCATATACCTTCACATTTGCACTTTCAAAAATTTTAATGTTCTCAAATTGTAACATCTATAGGCCTTTCTCATTGAAGAGTAACCAAGAAAAATACCTTCATTAGATCTAGATTCAAACTTACCCAAGTCTTCATCATCTTTCATGATATAGCATTTACTTTAAAATACTTTGAACTGTTTGAAAGTTGTTGGTATGCCTTACCATATTTCACAAGGTGTCTTATTTTAATTTACTATGATCTTCCCTCTATTTAGAATATAGACTAATGTGTTGATTGCCTCTTTCCAAAAAAAATCAGATACTTTGGATTCATCTATCATGGTTATGTTCGTCTCTTACACATTATAGTTTTCCTTTAAACAAATTCATTCTTTGTGGAGTTCTTATAACTTAATAATGTATTTTTATTCCATGGCGTTCACAATATTCTTTGAATGAATCAAGTGAATTTACCTCATCGGACATATATTAAACTCTTTATTTTAAGGTCCTTTTCATTTTCAACCAAAGTGTTTTAAATGCCTTAAATATTTCAAATGCTTTATACGTTTCACTTAGAAAATTAACCGATCTCATCTTAGTATAATAATAAATAAATAACATGAAATATATCTCACCTTGCATGCTTTGAGTTCTTGTAGGCCCAAAAATATCATTATGCATGATTTTTATAACCTTTTGTTGAGGACTCCTTTTTCTTAAATGAGGCTTTTGTTTGCTTTCTAAATTGACATTGTTTGCAAATGGTATTTATCAGTTTACTAATGTTTGGCATGTCTCTAACATCTCGTTTGGAACTAATATTTACTAGATTATAAAAATTCATATGACCCATTCTTCTATACCGCATCCTACTCTCATCAATTTTTCCCATGTAGCACTTTTCACCTTTAAACTCACTACAAATTTAATGGTTATTTGTTTTCCCGCATGTGTCGACAAAAATTTCCTTGTACTTGCCTAACTGATTTCACATCCTCTAGTATAAAATGTTATTGTGTATCCCCTATCAATCATTTGACTCACACTCAAAATATTATACTTTAGTCCTTTAACATACAAAACATTTTCATTTTTTGATTTACCATTGTTCAAGCTAATGGCACCCTTACCTGAATTATTGCAATAGCATTATCTCAAAATTTTACAGTGCCTGCATTTACCTTTTTCAAAGTAAGAAACTTACATTTATCTCCAATCATGTGGCTTGAGCAACCACTATCAATGCACCATTGATTTTATTCATTTTTTACATGGAATGATGTATGAACTAAAGCAAATAAAAATAACATCATTCATCTATTCAAGCAACAAGAAGATTTCAAAATCTTGTTGGTGCTTGTTTTGATCTCACACCTTGTTCTCAAATGTGCCCTCCAAAAAAATTCTATCTAGCTTGCCAAAGCTCTGTGATATGTAAAATAATATATACCATGAAATAGTAAATGTTGAACTCGAGAAAAGTATTGTACTTATCCATGAAATTGGGTGACAATGTCCTCCCTAATCCATAAGAATCGTCACCTTTGTGTATACATAAATTAAATTTCTTATGAACCTTAAAAATAGATCATTTAAATCCCTTGCCAGCTTTTCTCTATGTTGTTCTTTTAATTCCTTGTAAAAATACATTTCTTTCCTTGGCACCCGATAAACGTGGCATATTTTTATTGGTTTCACGTTATCGTGCCTTGTATGAACATTTATATAACTATATAAATGTGCAATGTGTGAAAGAACTCCCGAGGCCCGATGGAGGAATATTCCAAGGAATATTTATGGTACAAGGTATAAAGTGTATATATACTCCCTCTCCCGAAGATAAAACATATAAAAAGGTTATTGGAGCGTGGGAGGGGCATCTTATTTGCTTTTTCATTTTAATCCCAATCAAGTGAAAAGTGTAATTGCATGTCCTAAACCTAACATGGGACATGTGTCATTTCTTCAAGTAAAGTCGATGTCGATTGTAAGTGGGTCAACATTTCATCTTTGCACCCCTTCGAAAAATGAGAAAAAGCACAAGAAAACTCCCAAAACCCACTTTTCTTCAGATAAAAACATGTGGACAGCCCAAATTTAAAAAGGGGAAGTTAAATCAGATGGATGAGGTTCAAAGCATTTATATCTTCTGCCATTAATGCATTCAAAGCTTTAGAGGAAAGCTCTATCATATTTGTTGTCAATTCTACCTCCCCATTTTATAGAAAGGAATTTGTACTAAGCCCTTCATAATGAAGCTCAAAGAAAGGATATGGGCTTATGAAGAAAATTGTGAGAATTTAAAGAGGAAAGGGAGTCTGGGAGTAATGCACAAAAAATCATAAGCGAGTTAAATGTTATATTTCTTTTGATACTCGCATGAGATGATGAAGGAGAAATGGATTAGTGCTAATCGAGAAAGGGGTCATTTAGATTAATGTAATAGATCACATGGAAGGACAGTCAGTTTGAAAGGAAGTAACAATGATTGTGTGCATCTCAAAATGGATTCCCAAAAGGAGAAAATAGTTAGTGTCAAATCAGGCTACATTGGAAAATAAAAATAATCATCAAAAGCTTCTCAACTTGCTCAAAATGGAAAGAATAAAATTGATGTATAAAATGATGTAAAAAAATGGAGAATGATTGCATGAAGCCTCGGTCATCACAATAATATAAAAGAGAAAAATCACACATAGTAGTACATATCTAACGCTTTCTCAACCCATAAGTATGGGAAATAAAATGATTCCAAAGGTGTAACAGAAAAATCAGATATTTCCATCTGGGTGAAGTATATTCCTATTTGATTTATTTTAGTGGAATTTGAAATAATATTCACTAAAATTTTTGGGGAAAAATTAGTCACAAAGAAATACCAATATTGTATAAGTATGAGGGCATGTCCTCATACGAAAGGGGGTTTTTTCTTAAGCTTTTACAAAAAGGAAAAGTTGAAATATCTTGATGCGACACTGCACAATTTTCTTGAAAAAATACATTATAAGTTTTTACTCTTTAAATTATGATGTTAAGATGGTTATAATGTATAGCCATTAATAGACATTGAGATCATTGGTTTTCATGTTCCCTTGTCAATAATTTGGTAGATATTAATGAAATATGTCTGGTTATGAGCTTGGCTTACATATTTTGTTCTCTGTATGTTGAACATCCAATTAATGAGTTGTAATTTTGTATTTCTTGCTTCTCTAAATTACACTAGATCTATCCTTAGTGATTAAGCTTTGGTTATTTTTTCAATATTGTGTTGTGAGTACTTACTTTACAATATTGAATGCAATTATAAAATCCTTACTGAAATCATTTTGTTGATGGATTTTTGTAAGCTTTTGAGTGAATCTTAAGTGTATGAGATCATAAGCAAGAAACACTTCATTGAAATATTTTCATAAGCCTTTATGCTAAGTATTTTAAAGATTGTGTGGAACCTTTGCACTAATTGAGTATCAATGAATGCAAATATTCCTTTAAATTGAAACTGTGATTAATTGATGAATGTTTTTCCTTGTCTAGGATGTTGTATTGTTTAAGTGAGTACTGCAAAAGTGTCATTAGGAGATCCATTGTCATACAATCCCCCACCTCTAAAATTACATACATCTAGTTTTTATCACATAATATAGATCTTCAATTAGTCATTATGTTGTTTTGATTTACAAATATCAGTATAAGGAACCTTTAATTTCAAGTTCTTTCATCATAAAAATGTAACAACAATACAACTTATATGTCTAGAGTAACTTGAGTCTAGTTGGATTGACATATGCACCATTTAGTGTGACAACTTGTGAGAGTTAAATGTTGCATTCATTAGCCATGATCATCTAGGACTAACCTACATACTTTGAGGGAATTAATAAAACAAGACTCCATTCACCCCTCTACATTTTTAGGTTACAAAGCGGGTCCTCTCACCTTGGTCATAGGTAGGACTAAAAGTAGCAAGGTTGGTCATTCCTTTTGTATGTGTCACCCAATCCCTCCAAATCTTGGTCTAAATAAGTTTTCTAGACATCTTCCTCAGCTACAAATGACATAAAATTCCAAGTCTGCCATTCTTAAAGCACCCTAGTTTACTTGTTGATGTTTCCTGGCCCTAAGGAGGTGTAAGATTAGGTACCAACATGCGGTGTCGTTTCCAGGGAATATTTATTGGAAATAAGAAATATACAAGTCTCTAGTAACATTTATAGTGTGTTTAGTCTAAATTCATGTTCGAACCCATTCCTTTGTTGATATTTTCTAAAATAGAGCCTGATCTGAATTATTTTTCTTAGTATTTCCCAAAGATAAGTAAGCTTTCTATTAAATTTGACTTCATTGGGATAAGCATAATAAAAGACACCAATATTTGCAAACATTTTTTCACATGTCTCAGTAAAATTATTGTTGATGCGAAATCACAACACCCCCAAATTTCCCAATTTGAGATAGGGAGTTTGGTGTGATTGCACAACATAGAGTTATCGTGAAGTGTGGGATATTTTGAATTATACAAATCTCTAGAGAAATCCATTTCCTTTCCTAAACTTACCTGCCACAAACTACTTCTAGTGCAAACAAAACTACTATTAAACCGTACTCTAAAGCTTCAAAGAGGATAGATAAAGAAGGATGCATGAAAGTAAATCCTACACTAAAGAGGTGATACACCAAGAGAAGAGTGTTAATCACTCTTCCCAAGCCCTATAAAATGGAGAAAGGGTGAATTTTGGGAGGTTGGAGAAAGTGCCACACCGACCAAAATCACACCAATGCACTAAAAGGAAGCTAGAAAACTGCAACACAACCCCGAAATGCAAACCCTCACCATCTCTCATGAACACAACCAGCAAACCCTGCAATATACAAGAGAGTACACATAGATCCGTCAAGCACAATAAGAGGCAAGGAGAAATAATGAAAACAATGCAAATATTGAAAATGGAACCACAAACGTGAATTTCATTACTCCATAAAATTTGCACACAAGATATAGTTATAGTAGGAAGAGGCATGAATCCATTACAAAGATTTGAGGAAGGATTTAATCCCCAAGAAGAAATGGGGTGCATGGGAGAAGAAAGGTGATCAAAACCTTTGTTTGTGTAACCCCTTACAATATTTATAGCATAAATTTGAGAAGAGGAGAGAGAGAAAATGAAACCTAAAATTGCTCTAAAATCCTTGAAAATCCATTGTTTAATCTGCGATGAGTGTGGAGGATTTGAAAAATATCTTCTCCATTAATGTCTTTACCTTTTTCCTCAAGAAACTATTTGTGATTTTACTTGAGTCTAGCTCCAAGCCCATGTAGTTTCATCATGACCTATTTTTCACCAACCTCCATTATTGGCCCTCACCTACTAAGAGCACTATTCATTTTTCCCTGAATTTTATGTTCCCATGCTATAAAGATTTCTCTCACAATTCCAATGACTATTTGTTTGCGAGAATCAGACATCAGGAGCTCAAGATATCACATTTCAAATTCTGGTGAACTCTACAATTTTGGGGTTTACAAAACCTCCAAAAATCCATTTTTTGTGACTCTATTATGCCTTCAATGCAAAGACCTCTCTCTCATCTTTCCAATGACTATGAGTTTGCAATATTTTGACACCCGGAGATTGAGACATCATCATTTGAGAGGAGAGTTTTGTTAATTTGGCCCTGTGTATGGGTTATTGTGAGCTTTGCGTGAGTTGTTCTTAGCATCTACGTATATCACTTTAAGTACAAGATTCTTGTTCTTGTTTTAACATCACATTATTGGGTAAGACACCTATCCAACATTGAACGACCCTTTTCCATACTAGCGTGAATGCTCACCTTTCATGTTAATACCACATCACCTTATCATTGCGTCATTGGCTCGCTACCTCCCATCTTTGTTTTTGGATGATTTAACTACATTTTTGTTTGGCGGGATTCCTTTCCCAACACCAAGCCCGCAAATCCTACACATTTCACTTGCTCGGACTTCCTCCTATGGTCACACGTGGCTCTCGAATTAGGCACCGAGCTCTTAAAACTACCTCAATATTTTCATTCACATTGGCTCCTCTCGACATGACTTCAACCAATCTTCTCTTACATGCAATCCGAGCCATGTTGGCTAACTTGGCACGGAGACCAATGGATCGGTGGGTTTTTTTTAAATTATTTCTAAGCCCTTCAGACCTTTATCCATGCCAACCTACTCCACCTTCGAATGCATTGATCCACAAGTCAAACATTTTCGATCTTTGGGCTCGACATTTTCGGCGAGTCTTGATCGCAACGCTTGGGCTTCCCACTCCACCGAGCCCAAAGTCACTTATTTGATGACCTTGAAACCTCCAGCTCACGGAACATCGCCACTTCAAGTCCACTACTTCTAACTTTTTAGCTTTCCCATTTTGGGGATTATGAGCCCTTCACTTAGGGTTTCTAGCACGGAAAATCCTGAAACAATCCTCTAAAACCATTGAACCCTAAAGTCCAAAATTTTCAGACTTCATCCTTTTTCATTTTTAGTGTTTTGCGAACTCGATTTTCAACTGTGGGTGGAGCTAATTCTCCCACATCAAGATTTAAAAAATCAATATGGTGAGCTAAGTCTTTGAATTTGTGGTCACCCCGCCATTTCTCGCCATTTTATATGCCTCGACCAAGGCCGACTCAACCCAACTCATTCTTTTATGGCTCTCAATCATATCGAGCTTCTTATTTCTACACGAGATCTAATTCTACTTTGCCTGCAAAATGACTTTCCTTGACTCATTTGGATGAGCCGACATATTCCTCCCCGTGAGCTCATTAAAACCTTGGCCCGAATTGTTCCATGTAGTAACCTCTCGATCACCCCGTCCAATTCAAATTGCAACATGTTTAACATTCCACCGCCCAAGTCATGTTCCATAGCGAGTGCATACACATTCTCCTATGTGAAGTTTGGTGTCATGCATGGATGAGCCACTCGATTCAAACCCAAATATACCCTTACATTAGCGATATCCTAGATTATTTCCACTGTGCTCACTCGGCCTTTAACTACGATGCCAAGTTGAATTTTTGCATGCCTCCTAGCCGAGTGAGTAAGCTTTTCCACTTGCAACCTTGAGCTTGTATGGCTTATCATGACCTCGTTCTGGTTTCTCTATGGACCAATCTTCACCGATATTCCTTTTCGAGCCATGATCTATACCAGCTCCCATGTATAAACAAGCAGAATAGGTTCACAGCCTTGTGATTCCCACGTATAGCTCAATGAATCAACGCCCCTACGAGTCTCGAGATTCTTTGGTTTTCCTTAATAAATACAGAGAGCCTCCAAACATTTTCCTACCCGACACAAACTCCATCCTTCACATCGATCCACTCGAACAAGCTTTACCCTAAAATCACATTCCAGACCTCACCTCATTTAATAGTCACCTAGTGCTTTCCAAGCCCAACCTACGTTAGGTTATTCTATGGGGATATGGCTTTCACAATTGTTTTTCCCAACTAAAGCTGCCTCGCTTTGAACTTCATGGTGGATTTTAGCTAATTGATTCTCCAACGAGCTCACTTACGAGTTCCTAGGCTCATTGCATTTCATCATCACCTTCTTCATTCGTGAACCTTCCCTTTGCTAAGTTTGTTTTGGCTATTCGCCTTACGTCTTCTACGGATCCTTCGAGCTTGGTTCCATGGGCTATCTTCATGCATACTTGAACTCATAACTTCCATCGATCAAGCTTATATTTTTCCAGGCCTTGGGATTACGATTCGAGCTATTCCTCTTGCTTGATCCATTCCCCTCCGAGTTGATTCATTTGTGTGCTTGCAAAAATCCTGATTTTCCACCATGAAACCACCCCGACCGTCGATCCATTCTTTGGCATAGGACTAACTCAGCCCATTATTCCTTCATCATGAACCCAACTCATCTCACCAAGCAGCTTTCCGAGCTACTCGGCGAGTCACCCTACTACCTCCAAACAGTCTCCCAACTCGCCGAGCTACTCGCTTGAGTAGATCGGTGAGCTCATTTCAGCTCGGTGGGTGCAGATATGAGGCCCAATGAAGATTTTCTCGACCTTAGAGCCCAATTTTTAGAATTTTTTTATTTTCCAAGTGTCGAAGACCTGATGGACCTGAGTATGGGGAATTTTAGACTTGTCATATTTTACCCATTTTTGCTTGTTGATTGGATGTGGGCCCAAGTTGTCTAATTTTTCCTGGGGGGATAAAATAGTCAACGATTTGGCGACTCACGGGATATCTTCATGTTAGACGCTTTTTACACCGTAGCCTTAGTATGTCTATTGGACATAGACTCACTAAATGCCTAAAACTCATGAAACTAAAACCCGGATCACTGCCCGCACTTTGCCCAAACTTATTACTCGCCACTCGCACTCTATATTTTTGTAAGATAATCTTAAAACTAAGATTTGTGAGAGTTGAAAATTGTCTCGATTGAAAATTTTTACATGTTCCTCCCTGCAACCCTACTCTACAAGACTGGAATGGCCATCCTAAAACATGATTCCTCCAAGTATGGAGCACACAGCTTGGTGATTTCTTGGCTTTGTGTTACACGCTGCAGATTTTGAATAAGAAAATTTAAAAAATCTACATCATGGAACTCTATTAAATTTGAATTTTCTCTTTCTTCTGAAAGTTCCACTCTCTACGAAATGATGTGAGAGACTACTTTGGTTTAGCAGAGGCACCAAAGTTCACCTGTAATTTTTCTTAAAGGAATCAAGGATGAAAACTCATAAAAATTAGTCCTTAACCTAATTTTAGTTGCTCTACATTTATTTTCCTTTGAAACTACAATTTTTTCCAACAGGTATGGACTTCTTCTACATGCGGAGGCATTCTAAACACCATGTGCCATTCTATAGAAATATAAGCAAAAATTATGTATAAAATTACAAATCATACACACCCAAGTAGGCATGCAGAGCATACAAGAGAACTTGTGATGCTGAAACCAAACCTTACACGTACCCTACACTAACCAAACACTTGGAAGACTTCAAACAAAGCCTCTGAACTAGAAGTGAAAAGTATCTTCCACTTCTTAAAAATAGTATCCATGTGGATGATTTGACACTTGGCATGGTTGTGCCTATGAATGATAAACTTCCATAACAGTAAACTTCCCATCCATATCATCAAGGTATCACTAGAAAATAAACAAATACCTATTCGAATGATTCACATGAGGCTCTGAAAGTGTTGTATCTGATGTAGTTGATCCTTGGTACTATAAAACTCACCCTCATGTTCAAAGATGAACATTACTTGTTGTGGAAACTCTACTTCTAGCTCAAACGAAGCTAGTTACTCGATGGGCGTGGCTTAAACCACCAAATGTGCACACTGCTTGCTACGAATTGGAATTTCAATAAGAAAATATTTAAGCAGAATTTAATGGAAAAGGTGTCTATCTGTATTTGAAATTTCTTCTCCTCGCACATCTCTACGAGATAAGCGGGTGTGTCATTTCGGTGGATGGTATGGGAGAAGTGATCTCCTCATTCTCTTTCCTCTCCATGGAAATGTATAACTCCTTGTTCAACATGTTCTTAAGAAGATTCAATTCCTCCAATAGACACTCAAGAGGATTCTTTTGAGAAACAGAGTACTCTTGAATGTGCTCCTCCTTGGAAATAGGATCTTGTGCTTCAAATATGGATAATGGAGGAGAAAATGTGATGATTTCCATGGGATCCTATTCATTAAACTAATCCTCCAAGTTTGACATATAATTTGCCTCCTCATTGTCCTATTATGCCAGATCAACCTCCTCCATAATGGGAGCATGATCCTCTTCTTTTGGATTTGGAGTTATTATTTCCTCCCTTTATGCTAATTTTTCAACCTATGTTTGATCAACTTTTTCCGAAAACAAAGTGCCCTCATGAATGTTACATTCTGAACACTTTGATTGTTGATCATCTTCAATGTGTTCTTACTCTGTAACTATTACAACCGGATCAGTCTTCACCACCTACTCTTCTCCAACTTTAGCCTCCTCTCGAAGGCTTAACCAGTAGAGGGATTTTTTCTATTCCAAGCTTAGTAGCCCAATTATTCAAAAATTGAGGCATTTCTTCCGTGTTAGGCTCCTTTTGTTGATGTTCTTTTTCACTGGTTTTTTGAGTTTCGTCCTCCATGGATTTGGGGAAGTGAGAGGAGTATTGGGTTGAGTCTCGATAGGTGTTTTTGTTGGTGGTGGAGATGGTGGAAGGGGTTTGAAAATTTTCTCCTGTGGAGGGGTTTTTTGGAAGGGAAGAGGACATAGGAACTAAGATGAGATGGAAGGGTGGAAGACGGGGAAGTGGGTGTCACAATAGGTACAACAAATAGGAAACATGGAAATTGGGGCTTGGGTTGAAATGATATTGATTGGGATGAAGGAAAATAACTATGAAATGGTAATGCAGGGGTCTCCTGTAGACAAGGTTGACTTGCATAATGTTTAATGTCCTTGATCCATCCTTCTAGTTGGGGTATCATCTCAACTATGAAGCTTAGTTTATCCTGCAGGCTAAGATAATATGGAAAGGGGCCTTCCCATGGACAAGGGGCCTTGGATTCAATCTTAAATGCCTTTATTTGGGTTAAAGCCCTTGAATGCACCATACTTTCCATTATTTTGAGGATATTCATTTGTAACTCCACCTCTCCTAGTGAATAATTTGCTCAAAATCAGAGACCCTTGTTACGTAATAGCTAGATATTTTGGCATATAACCCGAACTAATTTGTGTCTTGTTCATTGGGATATACCGAATATTGATTCCCATCACAATATGAATTTGGAGATGGTTAATAGCACTCTGAAATGAAATTTTCAATTTTGAAGGAGGGTTCCACTGATATGGTTGTTGTCTTATATGTGAATCCCATGAGGAAAATGAATTCATGACTATAATTCTTCATGAAATGGAAGAAAATGGAAGGTATGTAAGGGAGAAAATGGATGGAAATGGAAGGTGAATAAAAAATAATGTCTGCTACTCATAGAAATGGGTTTGTTACCTAGATGGAGTCATCATTTGTGCTTCGTATGTGTGTCTCGAAGACTAAAATTCCATAAAGTGCACAAAAAATTGATGAAATGAAATGGATACCTATATGCACACCTTGAATATCTCAAAAAATGGTTATGGGGTTGGACTGGTTCATCTATAAATGATCTTTAAAGTTCTGAAATACCACAGGTCCACAAAATCCAAGTAGAAAGAACTTTGAAAATTGGAAACCTACGAAATCCCAAAATCCAAAGAACCTCCCAAAGTTTGAACCACAAACTCGAAATTTCAAAACCTAAAAGGTCCAAAATTAGACAACCTCCAAAATCTGAAATTTCTAAATCCTAAAACTACAAAAGGTCCAAAATTTTGGAAGTCCCAAAAATGTGAAACCTAAAATCCTGAAATTTGAGAAAACACTAAAATTTTGAAAATCAAAATTTCAAAGAACTAAGGATACCCTTTTGAAATTTAACACCCGATCTATCATTTGGTAAATTTTGAGCTTATTTTGCACATTTTAAGCCATCCAAAATTGATTTTAGACTTTGACCGTGCGGTTGAACCTTTGAAATATGAAAATGGCAACCTCCAAATTCTAAAGTGTAGGGAGACATCTGAAAATGCCTTATTTTGAGCTTTGGCTTCAATGTGACTAGGTTTTGTAGTAGAACAAATCTGAAAATATAAATATAACTTCTTGTTGTCCCACTAGGTGTGCTAAAAAAGCTGTCGATGTGAAATCACAACATCCCCTCCCGAATTTCCCGATTTGAGATAGGGAATTCGACGTGATTACACAACATAGAGTTGTCATGAAGTGTGGGACCTTGCAAATTAGACAACTCTCTGGAGAAGGCCGGTTCCTTTCCTAAACTTACCTACCACAAAATACTTCTAGTGCGGGAAAACTAATACTAAACCCTCCTCTAAAGCTGCTAAGAGGACAAAGAGAGAAGGATGCATGAAAGTAAAGCTTACACTAATAGAAGTGATACACCAAGAAAGGAGTGTTAATCACTCTTTGCAAGCCCCGTAAAATGGAGAAAGGGTGAATTTTGGGAGGTTGGATAAAGTGCCAAATAAACCAAAATCACACCAATGCACTAAGAAGAGGCTGACAACTACAACACAACCCCAAAATGTAAACCCTCACCTTCTCTGATGAACAAAACCACCAAACCTGCAATAGACAAAAGAGTACACACGATCTTGCAAGCATAATAAGAGGTAACGTGAAATAATGAAAATAATGCAAGGATTGACAATGGAACCACAAACACAACTTTCATTACTCCATGAAATTTGCACAATATATTGTTATTATAGGAAGAGGCATGAAGCCATTACAAATATTTGATGAAGGCTTGAAACCCCAAGGAGAAATTGGGTGCATGGGAGAAGAAAGGTGATCAAAAGGATTTTTTTTTGCAACCCCGTAAATATCTATAACATAAATCTAAGAAGAGGAGAGAGAGAAAATGAAACCCGAAATTACTCTAAAATCCATGAAAATCCATTGTTTAATCTAAAATGAGTGTTGAGGATTTGTAAAATCTCTACTCCATTAATGTCTCTACCTTGTTCCTTAAGAAAATAGTTGTGATTGCACTGATTATAGCTCCTAGCCCCAGTAGCTTCATCATGACCTATTTTCACCAACCTCCATTAATGACCCTCATCTACCAAGAGAATTGTTCACTATTCCTAAATTTTGGAGGTAAATAACCTCTAAAATACCAAATTTTATGTTCCCATGTTGTAGATCTTTCTCGCATGATTCCAATGACTGTTTGTTTGTGAGAATAGAAGATCATGAGCTCTAGATATCACCTTTTAGGTTCTCGGTGAACTCTACAAGTTTGGGGTTTAAAAACCTTCGAAAATCCATTTTTGTGACTCCATTATGCCTCCACTCCAAATAAATGTCTCTTAGATTTCCAAATAATGTGATTTTGTGATATTTTGACACCTAAAGATTGAGATATCATCATTTGAGAGAAGGAGAGTTTTGTTAATTTGGGCTGTGTATGGGTTATTGACCAGAAAGCTCACCGAGTAGCTCGACGAGTTCTTGGGTGAGCTATGTGGTGAGTTTCTCTTGGCATCCATATATATAGCTTTAGGTCAAAGCTTCTTGTTGTTTTTTGACATCACATTATTGGGTGACCCACCCGTCCACCCTTAAACTATCTTTTCCCATGCTAACGCCAACACCCACCTTTCATATTGGCACTTTGCATCACCTTATCATTGCGTTAGTGGCTCGTTGCCTCCCATCTTCGTTATTTTCATTTGGTGGGCTTCCTTTCCCAACACCGAGCCCACGAATCCTAAACTTGTCACTTTCCTCAAAATTGGCATTCACATTGGCTCCTCTTGACATGGCTTCAACCAATCCTCTCTTACACACAAGTGAACCCCTCGACCCCCTCTTTTCCACCTACTCATCACTTCATACTTGGAATTTTTCATTTTCATTGTTTATGTGAACTCGGTCTTCAACTATGGCCCAAGATATTTATCTTGCATCAAGATTTACAAAATCTCTATGGTGAGATAAGTATTCGAATTTGTGGTCACCTTGCCATTTCTTGTCATTTTCTACGCTTTGACCAAGGCTGACTCGGCCAAACTCATTCTTTTATTTCTTAGTGTTTCGAGATTCTTATTTCTACACAAATCTGATTCTCTCCTGCGAAAATGACTTGCCTTGACTCATTTGGAAAAGCCAATATCTTCTTCCTTATGAGATCATTAAAACCTCGGCTTGAATCATTCCACATAACAACCTCTAATCACCCCTGCCAATTGAAATTGCCTTGTGTTTAACATTCCACTACCAAATTCATGTTCCATGGAAAGCTCGTATACATTCTCCCATGTGACGTTTGGTGTCATGCGTGGATGAGCCACTCGGCTTAAAATATATATATATATATATATATATATATATATATATACTAGTTTTTAATAAGCTCTTGGCTCATTTCCACCTATGCTCGGCCCCAGTATCTTTACGATGCTAAGTTGAATTTATGCATGCCTCTAGCCAATTGATTCGGCTTTACCACCGTAACCTCGAGCCTATATGGCTTGTCATGGTATCATTCCCGATTTCTCTATGGACGAGTCTTCACCTGTTATTCCTCAACAAGACATGAGCTATACCATCACTTTTGTATAAAAAAATTAGGTTCATAGGCCCCGTGATTCCCACACATAGCTTAATGAATCGACCCCCTAAGAGCCTCGAAATTTTGTGGTTTTCCCGAATGCATGCATCGAGCCTCCAAACATTTTCCTACATGACTCCAACTTCATCCTTTACATCAAGCCACTTGGCCAAGCTTCACCCCAAAAGAAAATTCTAGACCTCACCTCATTTAATGTACCACATGGCATTTTCCAAGCCATCCCGTGTCTAGTTTCTCTATGGGGATATTGATTTTATAGATTGCTTTTCCCAAATGAACCGAATCACCATGAAATTCATGGTGGATTTGAGCTACTTGATTCTCTAACGAGCTTTCTTTTCAGTTCGTGGGATCATCTCATTTCATCCTCGATCTTCTCGCATTCGTGAACCTTCCCTTTGCTAAGTTTGTCATGGTTATTCATCTAATGTCTTATACAGATCCTTCAAACACCATTCGAGCTTGGTTCCATGGGCTATCTTCGTGCATACTTGAACCGATGACTTATGTCAATCAAGATTTTATTTTCCTAGGCCTTAGGCTTACGAGTTGAAATATTTATCTTTCTCCGATCCATTTCCCGCCGAGCTGATCCATTTGTGTCATTGTGACGAGCCCACTTTGCCAACTTGAACCCACCCCGATTTGCCGAGCCATTAGTTGGTATAGGGTCAACTCGACCCGCTCCTCCTTCATCATGATCCTAACTCGGCTCACTAAGTAGCTTTCTAAGCTAATTAATGAGTCACCCCGCCACCTCCAAATAGTCTCCCAACTCGTTGAGTAGCTCGGCGAGTTCATTTTAGCTCGGTGGAGTCCGTATGAGGCCCAATGAATATTTTCGACCTTGGAGCCCAATTTTTGGATTTTTTTAATTTTCCACATGTCAAAGACCTGATGGACTCGAGAATGGGGAAATTTAGACCCGTCATATTTTACCCATATTTTCTTGTCGACCGGTGTGGGCTCTGTGTCGGCTAATTTTTCCTGGGGGAAAAATAGTCAATAGTTATCATTTGATAGGTTGTTTAAGTTTATCAACACATCTAAGGTGCAAGAACTTAGTGGGAGCTCTGTCTTTACAAGAAAATATGATATGTACCAATGCATGAAACTTTAATTCTTGTTTATTTACTTTTTAATTCTATAGACACTGGAAAGAAGGAGATCTTTTTCAAATCGGGCCCTACTAAAAGTTTGTTTCTAGTGCTAGGAAAGAAAAAACTAGGGAGAAAGAAAATTGGGAAAGCGTTGGGTGATCGAGTCTTTGGAGATCAAACTTACACCCATCTCGAGATCAGGTGTAACTAAGTCGTTGAGGAAATAATGGGATTGTATCCAAGTTGTGGGACCTTGCGCGCTTAAGATAGACCTCTGAAGAAGGCTTGTTCCTCTACTTCTCTGCTATTGTTACTCCTAATGCTGAAATGGAAATCCTAAACTAAGCATGCCAAGGGACCAAGGATAGAAGGATATATGAAAAGGGGAAACTAAAACTAAAGAAGGTGATATCACCAGAAATAAGAGGGATGAACACGATTAGCCCTAGGTGAAAATGAAGGAAAATGTGCGAGTAAGACCAAACATGCATAACACAAACCAAAATGCAATCAACAATAATTTTTAATTAACACAATCAAAAAAGAAGATGCAAGGGACATGAGATATCAAAACAAACACACAACGTAAGGGAGAGGAAAGAAAGAAGAATAAAACTAGTTAAGGTAGAAAATAGCCACAAAACAATGCTTCTATTACTACCAGGAATGCAAAGTCTATTACAATGGTGTCGAGGCCGATATCTCGCATGAAAATACCATATTTGAAGGTATACAAATCAAAATAAGGAAATTCCTACAAAAACTTAAAGTATCCAACCCTTTACAATGAGTAATTCTCTTACATTTATAGATGAATGGATGAAAGAAAAGGAGGAGGAGGGAAAAATTGATTTAAAAAATCAACCACCAACAACAAGCCCTTAATGCCTAAAAATCCACTTGCAAATTTGTCAAATGAATTTCCCCTTGTTTGTTTGGCATGTAGGATAAGAAAGGAGGTAAAATCTAAATCAAATCAGGTGGTTGGATTATCCAAATTTTGTATTAATGGTGTGAGGGACATTTTCCAACTTTTCACCTACCAATTCTTGTTGAAATTTGAATTCAAATGATCTGGAGTCTATCCCATGTCATCAAATTTCAATCAATACCAAGTGTGTATGTGTCGATCCCTATAGAAAAATTTATGGAGATCTAAAGGCCTACATTACAAACTAGACATGCAAGTCACATGGCATGCGTTGATTGGTCAAAGGACTCATCCATCTATTCATATGTTTTTTCATTTCGCAACATGTCACACATTTGTTTGTTGTAAGTATTGTGTTCCCTATTGGCGCATTGTGATTAGTTTCATGTAGATCACTCAATACCTAACATACACCACGTGGCACGAAAGAATCGCATCATCGAAGGAATGAAGGCACACACGAAAGGGAGACGCGTGGAAGGAAAATAGAGGAATGGTGTGTAAAAGGAATGCACGTGACGAATGAAAAGAATACATACAAGAGGTAAGTATAAAAGAGAGTGTGATCATCACATGGTAATGCATGGAAACAAGAATACGAGCTCACAAGGTTGTCAAGAAAGTATGCTTACTTTGGAAACAAGTATGAGGTGTGTGCGAAGGGTGAATGAACTATTGGGAGGAAGATGAATGCATAGGGAGTGTGTGTAGGAGAAATGGAAGAAGATAGAGGAAGGGGGAAAAGGTGGAAGGTGCGAATAAAACAAAGAGCATGCAAGGAACTATAACCAAGTATTATGCCAAAGAAGCAATTAAAGTGTGTGTAACCTGCAATGTTGAACCTTAGAGTCAGAATGTGAATGTAAGTTTTCAAATTAATTAGGAGAGTTATTTTGGACAACATGGAGGTCAGAAGAAAAAATTGTACCCGTTGCTAAATCTGATCAACCTTTAGTGGAAGATTATTCTAGCACTTCAAATAGTTTTGGATCAAGTAGTCCTTGTACTAATTTACACATTCCAGTTCAAAGGGGTCCTTCATTTACAAGTAATTAGGGTATTTCTCATTTTCCTCCTATGTTGACTATAAATAATCAAATATTTTGTGAAAATGAGTCACTAAAGGATCAATACTTTGAAGATCACACTCCATTACCTTAAAGACCCCTAGTTCCCCACCATTTTAACCCTTTTGTTGAAACACCTCCACCAAACAATATGGCACAACCTCCACCTAGGCCTCCTTTTGTGGTCAATACCTACAAACCAATAAGTTTCCAGGGAATGGCGTGTTACCCAAATGAAGTACCCCATGAAATTAGGAATAGACTATCAAGGTTTCAAGGGAATAATTCCATAAGTGGAGACCAACATCTTAGATTCTTTTTTAATGTTATGGATGAATTTGAAAAGAACACAAAGATGTGTATGTCCATTTACTCATAAAAACTTTAGAAGAATATGCTCAAGAGTGGTATAAATCATTTCCATAAAATTCTATTGATTCTTTGACAGAGATGAAGAATTCTTTCAAATTACAGGATACGGTGACAAGATTGACCTGGGTTCCTTCTAACCGAGTTCTAAAATATTAAGAATAATTTGAATGAACCTGTTCAGGATTTCAATACTAGGTTTACAAAACCTTGATCAAATTTCTTGTGAACTTGAGACCTAGTGATGATTCCTGTTTAATCAAATACTTAGATGTTTTTGATAAGAAAGCAGCCTACTACCTAAGAGATAAAAATCCTAGAACTTTGAGGAAATATTTTTCTATGGTTGTACAAATTACGCATAACATTAAAGCATATCAAAAACCTCCAAAGAGGGAGGGTGTCAAGTTTATTAACCCATAGAAACCTCAAACAAGTAAGGCAATGGATCTAGAAGAAGTGGTTAAAACCCTGGAAGGGGTAGTAAAAGAAATTTAATACAATCTTTCTAGGGAAGATAAAGGTTTGGGGTCAAATCCTCAAGCTCAGAACCAACCTCAAGGATAAAATATATTTAGAAACCATCCCGGGGGTCAACACGAGTTGATGATAGAGGAAAGGGACCTATGGGATCAGGGAGTAAATAACCAGCCCCTAGGGAAAACAAGATAGTTCCTGATCCATTGATTGTTAGGGTATCATTGGTGGAAGAAGATCATGTCATTGAATGGTGTGATAGATGTTTTTACTACATTCCCCTTGTAATCCCACTATGGAGGAAGATGATGTTGTTGATGAAGCTTATTTTGGTGATGTGTGCATGCTAGAATGTTTTGATCACTCACCACAAGAATCCACTTCCACTTATTTATTGAGTGCTATAATTGTGGAGGGTTTTGGAACTACATAAACTGGGTATCTTCTTGTTCTTCTACAACTAATGTTGATGTAGATATGGTCCAATCATTTGAGTTGCCTAATCATGATTTTGAATATCTGAGAGCTTTGATTATTAAGAAGTATGATAGTGGTATCCCCTATGAGGAAGATATGCAGCTATTAATTAATGTTTTTGTGGCTAAAGGAAAGGATTACAACCTTCTAAGAAGAGTGGTTAAGGGATATGCTCCTCCTCCTAATAAAAAGGTGCCTCTCTTGACTAATATTCCCAAGAATTCTCCTAAGAAGGATCTGCCAAATAAGGGCCCTTTATTCTTGATAGACCAAATACTTCTCTTTGCTTCTCAAGTGGTGAAAATTTTCATCCCATCAGAAAAATAAATCACATTGTCTCCCACTTGCATCTTTTCCTAATGCCATATTTTATATGGCTCGATCTTGAGCCAAATCAAAATTACCTCACCAATTGTTGAGTTGCTCAAAATCCCTGAGCACAAAAAAAGAGCATTCGAGTATCTGGGATTCAAAGAAGAATTAGTTGCCACTACTAAGGAAGTAAATAATGTGGAAATCCCTCCTACTATAGCTGAAATATAAGTGTCAAAGGAACAAGAAAGCATGGGGGAATCCCCAGAGGTATATTTGGGCACTTCTTTGGTTGAGTCACAATTAGATGTGGACCCATTTTCACTACCTTAATTGTAAATGAGAGGCTTGTTCATAACTATATGTTTGATTTGGGAGCCTCATGTAATATAATGCCCTTGGAAGTTATGAATGAACTGGACATAAAGATAACAACAACATTTGGAACATGTTTTTCCATAAATTTGAGAGAATGACCTATTATGTGAATGCCCTCAAAACATTACTTGTTCTTTTTGTGGAAAGAATCATAACTATGAAGAGTGCCCAGAATTATATGAACACTTGGGAAAGAAGCACAAACAGGAGAACAAGGGCACATGGATGGTTAGGATACAACACGTTGTGGAAAATGAATGGATGCCAAAGTTAGGACCGGGTCCTTAGGTAGTACTGTGAAGATTAATACACGCGCCGAGGTGTAAGCCATAGAAACGCTGCAATGAAGCCTACCATCACTAAGGAGGAAGTTTTACATGCAAAATATCAAGACCCTACACATCAGAAGGAGTTTTATCTAGATACCATGGAGGTACTCATAAATCTACAGGATGAGATACAGTGTTTCAAGGAATAGTTGCGGAAGTTGGAATAGAAGAAGGAAGATGAGACTTTCCAATTGGATGTTGATGATCTAAAGGAATTCTATAATATGTTGTGTCATGAGAACATTATTCCATTACTATGGATTTGGTTGAAAGGAAATACTCTGCACATTGGTATTGAGACCAGACGACATATTTGCATTCTAATCTCCCTCCCATAGCTTGGATTATGACAAGGAGATCACATTGAATGTTGATGTAGATGGATGGCTCTTGAGAAATATTGTGATGTATACATGCACGAAGTGAATGTTCTTACCTTAGATGCATGGGTTCAAATGGGCAAACCTCCATTGCAACCATCTTCTAATGTACTATATATGGAAAAATTATACTAAGGCCACACCTATTGGAGTATCGAAGGATGTGTCTATTACCATATAGGGGGCCAAGTTTACTAGGGATTTTGAGGTATTAGCGCTTGCTGAAGCAGACAACTTCCCAACTCTACTTAGGTGCCCTTAGTGCTATACAAATAATGTTGATCTACGGTTCAATAAGGGATATATAAATTTTGAGAACAAGGAATAATGGGTTATTATCCCTTTGATAGATAGGAAATATCCACCTTATGTTGAGCCCGTAAGTGAAGAAAACCTTACTAGAATTTATGTGTGCATAATTCGAGATCTAGAATCGTTTGAGCCATCTAAGGAAGGAATCCTCTAGTGGGATAATGTATAGTCCATCATTGATACTACAAGTATTTCACGTGACAAGTGGGAACATGGCATTTACGAAATGGTTGGGTGCAAAGTAAGAAGATAAATTGTGTGCGTAAGAAGGCTGCGCCGTGTTATGAGGTTAGGAAACAAATTTTTACCACAGTACCTGGTGAAGGAAAACCTAAGGTATTCTTGTAATCCATGGAAGCACGGTGGAAGGATCAAGTGGATATAAGGAATATGTAAGTGTATACCCTATGTGGGATAGCAGCACGATGGTGGATGGTTCAACTTGTTGTTTATCTTGGAAAGTATTTAACCATGAACATGGTTATAGTTGATTGCCCTACTAAATGGGGTATGTTGTTGTCAAGAAAGTGGGCTGCAAGTGTGGGAGGTAGTGTCCAAATGGATATTTCTTATGCTACTATACCTTTGGAGGAAAATTGGTAAAGTTACATGGAGAAAATAAAATGCTCCATATCATTGAGGATCCTATGAATGCTTCTTATGAAGTGTTGTTTGCTGATGTAGACTTGGGAAACTTTATAGGGTATGCAGACTTTGAGGATCACTGCATAAACACTAATACACAATTGGAATATGTTGGTATTCCTTGGACCATGATATTTGATGGAGCATGTTCTAGTGTAGGAAGTGGAGTGGAATAGTCCTCACCTCCCGGATCAAGAGACTTTTAATTTTTCATTCAAATTAAGCTTTGAATGCACTAATAATATTGCATAATATGAGGCATTGCTCCTTGGTCTAAGAGTTTCTTGGAAGTATGGAATTAAGGACATCATTGTTAAAGGAGACTCTAAGTTAGTTGTGAAACAAGTTAGAAAGTTATATGCAACTAAAAATCAGAGAATGAAATAGTATAAGCATGTTGTATGGGACCTTATTGAGATGTTTGATTCATTTAATATTTTGTATCATGAAAGGTCTTAGAATGCAACAACTGATAGACTTTTTGTCCTTGCATCCCATTTTGACAATTGTACAGTGTCTCCCTATTGTAGTTATGATGTGGAAATATTGGCTAGACCATTTGTACCTAACAACGTCAAGCATTGGAAAGTATTTGAGGATGATGCTCAAATACAAATATTTATGAAAATCAAAGGTGAGTTCACTAACCAACATATTGATCTCAAACCAATGATTGTAGTCTGTGATGGAAAAGAGACCCTCTTTGGGAAAGATATAATTCAATTAAAAACAAACACTATCCCTAGAGGATTGGTTTCCTTGAATCAAACTTTGACAATGTTGATAGAGTAATCAATAGACCCATATCTACATCTAGGGAGGTGGAAGAATGCAATTTGGGGACCCAAAAAAACCCAGGAAGGTATGGCTAGGGTGTAATCTAAGTAAAGAAGAAAATCATGCTTATACAAAGTTGCTAAAAGAATACCAGGATTGCCTAGCATGGTCATATTCTGAATTGAAATCCTATAGGGAGGATTTATTTCAGCATGAAATACCTCTGGAACCTCATTCTAAACCTTTTAGATAGAAACAAAGGCCTATCAACCCCCTTATTTTAGTCAAAATGCAAGAATAATTAGTAAAGCTAAGGGACGGTGGAATCATACTGATCGGGGATCAATGTTAGTGTCAAATGTTACCTAAACTTCCCTAAACCATACTAGTGAAATATATCCTTCAGAGAGCTTTCTGATGACTATAAGAACATGAAAAACGGACACTCGGAGCTCAAGATATGTCCAGTCAAAGTTTGGTCAACCGGAAGGTCAACATTGGTCAACAGGTGCATGGTGACGTGGACGCGTGCACAAATGGAAAAATGGCTCAGTCAGCATCGGGCAAGTGGCAAAAGGAGAAAAAGCACAAAATTAAGGTTGTTCGAGTTGTTTTCAACCTCCGGTCTTCGACACACGTAAAAGCGGTCCAGAACAAGAGGCTCAACTTTTATAACGGAAGGGAGCCCGACCGCCGTGAGGATGATTATATCATCTCCGACGTGGTGGGTCCTCAAACCACCACGTGGCTTGCCACCACAAGTTTGATTTGCCTATCGAGGGTTGACAAGTGGTATTTATTGCCATATTTCATTTGGAATGTCATTATATTACTTGGGTCGAATATCATATATTACCTTTGTAATTATTTGGCATTTTAACGTCCATGTCATTTTTTATGTGTTTGGGATTTTGGGCTAGTCAACATTGCCACATTATCTCCCAACATATCCGCATATTTCCTAGCAACTCGAGTGTCAACAACAACTCACCACAACCAATGCAAATCATTTGGGGCCAACCAACAATGCACCGGTTTCCACTTAACTCGGCGGTCAAACCTTACCATATTGCCAACAACCCTACTACATAGCTCGGCCCATATCACGGGCATTTCAATACAAGAAAACCCATAACCTTTGCAACGTGGGTAAACAAACAGCCAGCTCGCCACTATTATGTGGCCAAACAAAATGGTGGTATGTGTGGCCAAAGCCATGATTTAAAAGGCGGCCCTTGTATATTTAAACCATAAACTCACCTTTCACGCCGAAGATGTGGGATCTTCCCACATAAGAGATAACAAAGGCCACATCAAAATGAAGACCACCAGGTTTTGAACCCATGACCTCTACTCCCAAAGACTTATCCACCCAACCAATTCAGCTACAAGCTCGGATGAGATGAGACAACGCTCAGTGTTATTTAAACAACACTCAGGCAGTGAGGGGAGAGGAGAAGGAGGTAGTTTTTAGAAAACGCCATTTTTGAAGGCCTTACACTTAGAATGAGAACTCGGAGTAAAAATATGAAATGAAGGAAATTTTGAGATGATTCCAACGATGTAAGATTTGATATTTTTGTTGAGTTTTAACCTGTTTTTGGAAGCTTTGAATGCAGTTTTTAATAGGGATCTACAAGATAGCTAGTTGGAAAACATGAATTTCAATGCACTTCTGGTTTGAATTGTGACTTGGTGTAAACATGAAAAGTGTTAAAAATTCAGATATTATATCAGATATATGATTTTTTTCATATAATTTTTTTAAATCTCCATTTTTAGGTGTTTTTCTAACACAGTTGCAGGGAGATCACATTGTGAAAACACTGTAGGAGCCACAGATCGTTCTTGGGATAGTTTCTGCTATTTTTCAGAGTTCTTGGGACATTGATCAGCTCATTTGCAGGTTTTGATTCATTATTGGTTGTTTGTAAGAGTTATTGTACTTACATTTCAATATTATTAATGGATCGATTCAATCCAAACCCGAGGATGTAGGAATTTCCGAACCCCGTAAATAATCTCGTTTGTTATCTGAGTGTTTTCAGTTTTCTGATTATTTATTTGCTACACAAGTTTTCCACACTTATATGGATGCATAATAATCAGAATTTAATCAATTTTTGGAGTTTATAATACTTAAATTGGTTAAGAAAATCATGATCTTTGGAAACTTTTAAAAGTGAAAAAAATACAACACATGTTCTTCGAGATCACATACACCTGTCAGTATTCATCATAGGTTACGAACCTTGTGCAAGTTAGAAAAAAGAATGAGGATATAAGGATTTGTGTATATTTTTGAAATCTCAAAAAAATTCAATCAAGGAAAATTACCCATTACCAAACATGGATAACATGTTGCAGTAAGTCATAGGGTTAGAGTTATTGTCAACATTAGATGGTTTCTCTGTGTACTATCAAGTGGTTGCAAATCATTATGAACAATTTAAAACTTCCTTCACTACACCCTAGGGAACATATGTTTATGTCAGGATGCCATTTGGACTTATGAATGCAGGAGCCACTTTTCAGAGAGATATGGATGTGGATTTCTCAAGCCTTATCAATGATTTCATAGTTGTATATCAGGATGATGTAATAATTTTCTCAAAGAAAAGAGGTGACCATTTGGGACATATAGAAAAAATGTTTCTCAGATGCAGGGAATATGGGATTTCATTGAATCCCAAGAAATTTCATTTTGGAGTCCAAAAGGAAAATCTATTGGGGCACATTGTGTCAAAATAAGGGGTCATGATAGACCCTGAAAGAGTGGAAGCAATTGGAAAGGTCCCTATACCCATGTCTAAAAAGGGTATTCAATATTTCTTCGGGAAAATAAATTTTATTAGGAGGTTCATCTCAAACTTTGCTAAGATCACTATTCCTATCACAAACATGCTGAAGAAATACCAAATTATCAAGTGGGAGGAAGGATTTGTTCAAGCCTTCAATGGAATAAAATAAGCACTAAAGAATTCCCTATTTTAGCAATCCCTGATTACAAGAAATAATTTCAAATGTTTTCCTTTTCTTCATAAAATACAATTACATTTGTGTTGTTACAAAAGGATGAAGAGGGAAATGAGAGGCCTATTGCTTTCTTTAGCAAAGCCCTGTAAGGAGATGAGCTGAAGTACACCATCATGGAGAAACATGCCTTTTCCTTGGTAAGAGCCACTAAAATATTTAGATATTATATATTGAGTTCCAAGGTTATGGCTTATGTCCCTCATACAATGGTCAAATATATTTTGTCTGAAATTGAAATATCCAGTAAAAGATGGTGTTGGGTGAATAAGTTGCAAGAGTATGATATGGAAATAAATGACACTAAATTGGTTAGAGGCTTAGGATTATCAAAGTTAATGGTTGAAATTAATTTACAGGTGATGGAGATAAATGTAATTTAGGAAGGTAGTTTGGATCCCCATGAGAAGATGAACAATTCAATTTGGTACAAGGATATAATCTATTATTTAAAGAATTTGGATTGTCCTGGGCACTTGGATAAGAACCAAAGAAGGACACTCAAAATAGCCTCTTATAATTATGTCATCACCAACCATGGGTTATCTTGTAATAATCCGAAGGAATTCTTCTTAGATGTATCACTGAGGAGGAAGATCCCAAAATCATTGCAAAATTCCATGGAGGAGTATGTGGAGGCCATTTTTCTGGAAGAGTTACTACCCACAAAATTTTGAGGGAAGGGTATTGGTGGCCTTCATTATTTAAAGATGTTGCAAGGTTGGTTAGAAAGTGTGAAAGTTTCCAACGTTTTTCTGGGAGGTTGAAAGTCTCAGGTGCCTTGCCCTACAAACTATGTCAATTGAAGCCCCTTTTAAACAATGGGGAATGGATTTCATTGGAGAAATATCATATTCCTCAAGTTTTGGACATAGATGGATATTGGTTGCTATAGAATACTTTACCAAATGGGTTGAGGCTATCCTCCTAAGAAAGCAACCCACCAGGTAGTCATGGACTTCATCTTGAATAATATAATTTATAGATTTGGGGTACTTGCCAAAATAGTTGTTGATAATGCTATGAGCTTCAAGGCCAAACCATTAGTAGCTATGTGCAAATAATATGGTATCAATTTGTCCTATGCATAAAATTACAACCCTCAGGGAAATGGCCAAGCTGAATCAAGTAACAAAAACTTACTCAAGATACTCGGAGGACATTAGAAACTAACAAGAAAAATGGGGTGAACAACTTAAGTTTTCCTTGTGGGCAGATAGAGTTATAACTAAGAGAGATACTGGAAAAATCCCTTTTGAGTTAGTTTATGGAGTCTAAGCTCTTTTTCCTCTACACCTGTAATTATCATCTTATCAGTTCATGCAACAACTTGGGGAGGAAGGAGAAGTAAGCCCTTATGAGGCAAGAATAAATCAGATCTTGGAGTTAGATGAGGAAAGAAGAGAATCCCACCAAAAACACTTGAAGTTTAGAGAGAGAATCAAAAATATATTTGATAAGAAAGTAACTCCAAGGGAGTTCAATGTTGGAGATTTGGTCTTGTTGTGGGACAAAAAACATGAAGACAAGGGTAAACATGGGAAATTCAATGCCCTATGGATGGGACCGTACTCCATTGATATCAGAATTGGTGAGCATAATTTCTTTTTGAAGGATCTGGAAGGAGATTTATTGGAATTTCTTGTCAACGACAGAACCTTAAACACTTCTTAGATTAAGCTATATGCTCAGGTATAACCTTGTATAGTGTATAGTTTTTTTCATTTTTGTTTGTGTTTCCCTTTTTTGTGCTCTAGTCTACAATGACCATGTTTTGGGTTATGTTGGTACTCTATTACATATGTATCTACTTAAGGCCATGAGTGTGTTTTATTATGAGTCCTTTCCCAATGGACTAGGAACTTGGGCTATTTATTTTGAAACATTTTTCTAGTTCTTGTGGCACTCACAAGGGGTGCCCATCCCAGTCGGAGCTGATGTTGGTGCTCGTTTTGATCTCACACCTTGTTCTCAAATGTGCCTCCAAAAAATTTCTATCTAGCTTGCCAAAGCTCTATGATATGTAAAATACTGTATACCTATGAAAATAGTCAATGTTGAACTGATAAAAGTATTGTGATTATGCATGAAATCAGATGTATGATTTCCTCCCCAATCTAGAAGAAATGTTACTTTGTCTACACAAAGTAAATTTCTTATGAACCTTGAAAATCGATCCTGTAGATCCCTTGCCAGTTTTTCTATGTGTCATTATTTTAATTCCTTATGCAAAATACATTTCTTTCCCCAATATCCAATAAACGTGGTGTATTTTTATTGGTTTTACATTATTGGGCCTTGTATGAACTTTTGTATAACTATATAAATGTATAATGTGTGAAAGAACTCCTGAGGCCTGATGGAGGAATATTCATGGTATAAGGTAGAAGGTGTAGATATACTCCCACTTCCCAAAGAGAACATGTGTAAAAAGGTTATTTAAGCATGGGATCAAGAATCTTATTCACTTTTGCATTTTAATCCCAATGAAGTGAAAAGTGCAATAAGTAGGTATAAAACACGATATGGGACACATTTTGCTTCTTCAAGTAGATCCATCATCGTGTAAGTTGGTCAACATTGCATCTTTGAACCCTTTCAAAAATGAGCATAAGTGCAAGAAAACTCCCAAGCCTCGTTTTCTTCAAATAAAAACACGTGGATGGCCTACATTTAAAAAGGGGAAGGTAAATTAGATGGCTGAGGTTCAAAGCATTTATATCTTCCGCCATTAATGAATTTCACATGAATCAAGGAAAGGTTTTTAAAATTTTCAAGGATTATTTCAAATCCTTACATTTACATGAGGAATAAATGATAAATCCCTAGCTTTGCAAATATGTGTTGTTAAGAATAGATATCAATCGTGAAGGAATACGTTCGAATCCAGGAATTTGAAATTGTGAGTGTAAGGTGGAAATCCTGGGAATCTGCAAAGAATGGGCAAGTGTTCATATAGTGAAGCATTGTACTTTTTTTTTCCTTCAATTCAAGTCTACAATCCATGAATTGTCGGGAAAAGGAATTTAAAAAGTAATAGAAAAAATGAAGACCATGGAATCAGGAACTCACGTAGCTTCAAGTATCTCCAATGATTTGGATAAAATAATAGACACAAATTTGATAAATCTTGACCTAGCTGAATTTCTGAAAATACTTTGTGCTCATAATAGAATTGAATTCATAGCAGCCATCGATGCAAACCAAATTTCCCTAACTGTTTCCTTCCCTCCCTTTGTGCATTTCCCAAAACTAGTAAGGATCTGTGCTAAAAATTATGATCCAAAAAGAGGGATTTTTAGATGGAAGTGGTGAGAGAGTATTAACTTTAACACCAAGATCATTTAGACTAATGCTAGGGCTACCAAAAGTTGAGAAACCAGTAACCATTAATGTAGAATCATCCTTAAGTGATTATGAAGCCAAACATAGTGATTATGCCAAGCTTATGAATACTAAATGGTTGTTGACAGAGACAAAAATACAAAAATAATCCCTAATAAATTACTCAAATCAAAAAAATTTGTGAAGAAGTTGAGGATATAATTATGTTATTAAGTAGAATTGTTGGTATGGATATGGCCTATGTATTTCAAGAATGGATGTGTCCATATATATGGGTCATTTTGGAAGATAAAGGAAGAATTTTCTGGGCAACCTTCATAGCCACATCAATCCACACCCAACTCCTTGAGATGGCCACAAAAATTAGGATGGGAATCACTTACAATATGGAGTTTTATATGATTTCATACTTAATTTACAATATTGCAAGCCATAAGATTTTTCTTAGCCTCCCACAAAGGGAAAACTTCAAATATCACAGGGTATATGATGTTTATCCCCAGCTAAACTTGGACAATTAGAAAGGAAATGTCATATAGGTAATGATGCATTTTTTCACCTATAATATGTCTTTTCAAACCAGAATGGGAGTAGAACAAGATTTATGATGAATCTAGGAGTGTAATACAAGAATATGGTTGTTATTTTATTCAATATAGGTTTTTAATTATATTAGAGTAAGTGGATTTAATGGACACCCATACAAACTACCCAGATACTTGGATGATAAATGGGCCCTTTGTGAAATTTCAAGGTAGTTAGAACCAATGCACACATTGATAGCAGAAAATCACAAGATCAACATAAAATTCATTATCGAAATTGGGAAATACTCATGCCCATCAATTGTAAAAGATATACTTTTAGAAGAAGAGATGGAAAAATTTGAGCCCAAATAAAATTATGATATTAGATGGGTTGTTGGTTCAATCTTAGGGATCTCATATGAGCATGAACCTCACTTTGAGGATTACTAGATGAATTTCATAGATGAAGAGGAGGTCAAGCTTAGATATTTCTCTAGAATGACCCTTAGGAAAGTTATTGATTTCAAGGTTGCACTTATACCTCAGGGATTAACAGAGGACAAACAAAAAGTAAGTCAATATTATATTGACAAAAAGATTGAGTCATAACCAATTAAACCCATAGTCAGGATGAGGTAGAATTAGATAGCCCACATGAAATAATAGTTGATGTAATGAAAATAATGTTGACTTGGATGTAAAGAAAGGGAATGGATTTGTCCCTCCAAAATACAAAAGTATTGAATGAATTCATAGATTTAAAACTCTTGAAGGGAGAGCTTCCTCATTTGAAGGAGGGAGATGATAATATGGATCCATAAATGGAAAGGCTCCTCAATTTCCCACTAGAAGACCAAGTTTAGGGATTATTGATGAGTGGACTACTACCACTAGTAGGACTGGTACTTCCATGTTTGCTTTAACACAAAAGGCTGAAGGGATGTATCTAAAAGTAATGCAGATGCCCCTATCACTCAAGCAAATTCCCCAAATGCATGCTAAAGGGGAAAGTGTATCCAAACCTAGGACTCCATCAATAACCTTTCTTGGATCATCTAGTACTAGAAAAAGGATGAGAGGGTTTTTGGAAAACATTGATCTGCGGCTCATAGTGTAAAGTGCCAAGGAAAAAGAAGAACATGATTTCAAGTATTTTGAAAGAGATGTTAAAAGTGGTAAAGTGATACCACCATTGGTGAGAGACACTATTTTTTCTAGATATGTAAGGTGTTCCTACCCCAAATAAACATAAAATAAATGAACTAGAAGTAATTGATCCATCCCCATTAATTGAGGCTAGGAAAACCTTGTTGCAATATTGGTAGAACAAGTTGTGGTACCACAGTTCTAAGCAAGTATTGTTATTTCTTCACCAATACCATAATAAGTTGTAGCTTCAACTTTATTTCCCACTAGGATAGTGGCATATTTGATCAAGGAAGGAATGATTCATAGTGTCCCCATGTATAATCATCCCAGTGGCACCATAACAAATCAAGAATAGAAAGGGTTGGTGTTATTCAATCTGAAGATAAAGATGTGGCCAAGAACAATCAACCACAAGAGAAAATAAAAGAACCAATTTAAGTGGTAGATATAGATGCATTTGAAGAAATCCATGCAATTGAAATTATTGATGTAATAGTTGAAATGCATATGGTAGGGGATAAAAATGTTCCTTGCGAAGAAGTGTAGATTAAAGAAACTTCTCGTCCATCAAATATTAAATCAAAGGTTTATACTCAAATTTTTCAGACTGAGAGTACAATACCTTTAAGGGAAGAAGAATCAGTGAATCAAGGGCATGTAAGTGAACCATCTACAAAATATATTGTCTCTATTAGAGGTCAACCTTAGAAAGAATCAAAAATTGTAAAGGGTGATGAATTTCCTCAAAATAGAGACCCTAATAAAGAAGTTATGATGGAGACTACATAAGAGGTCACTAAACCAGTTGAGACCAGTGATAAGGATAATGTACCAATTAATGAAAAATATCATAAATCATTCATTGGGTCTCAACCCATAAAACAACAAGAATAAGAACTGGTAAGACAAAGGTCACTAATGTCCAATCCCAAGAAGATATATCCACAGAACATCAACCTCTGAAGGAGGAAGATATTATAGAGGATGAGGAAGCACCCAAGGTTGTAAGTCTAGTCAAATAAGTTTGAAAATAAAATACAGAGATTATTTCCACTCCAAAGGAAAGTAGAGATAAGGAAGAAATATCAGTTGATGATAAGATTCAAGAAACAGTTAGTCAATCCCAAACTAAGGGAAAGGAGAAAGAGCAGCTAGAGGTAAAGGAACTGAATGATGAACCCAAAAAGGAAGCAATGGAAGTTGAAAAACCACATATAGAGGTGTCAATATTGCAAGAACCTCAAGATGCATCCAAGAAATTGGTAGTTTTCTCTAAAACTCCACATAGCCCACATCACAAGGAGCAAGTGTGGGAAATACTCTCACAACTAGGTGGTTAGGAGCACTCCTTCCAAGGAAGGAGAAGGAGAAAATTCAGGAGGAAATGGTGGAAATAAGAAATATTGTATTCTCAAAACCTACAAGAGAACTCTAAGAAGGCCAAAATCCTAACTAAAAATCATATAGATCAACAAGGATTCAGGACTTTGGAAATAGCCACCCCATAAGGTGATAAATTAAAAGGTGAAATTACATTGAGTGATTATATTGTCACACATATCTCACTGGGAAAACCTACCATGGAAATATTAAAGCAAGATGCTATGGTGGCTTTGGGGTCTACTACAAAAAATTGATGAGGAAAAGGTAACCAAGAAAAAACTAAAGGAAAAAATCAAAACATTTTCCTCATATGTACAAAATGGATACAACCTGCAGATGAAGGGAAAGAAGTAATTACTACCATAACACCAGAGTTCCTAAGTGAAGTTGAGAGATTCAAATAAAATGTTAATTTGTCAAAAATGGAAGGAAGAATTATCTAAAAGGGGAAGTAAATTTATAGAAGGTACAGTAAGATGTTATGTCTAATTAAAAGAAAGAATAAGTGTCATAAAATACCAACTAGAAAAATTCAATGATGAACTATATTACTGGGAGGGTATCTTGCCCAAATTTGAGGCAGTAAATGAGTTGGATGATCAACTGATATAAAAAGAGGAGATTATTTCACTTAAAGAGAGTGGGATGCAACATACTTATCTAGACTCAATTCAACTTAGAATTGAGACTCTGAATCAAGTCAAAGAGAAATTGTTTGTAGGAAGGGTCCCAATTATAGAATGCATTGACTATCTAGATTGTATACTTGAAAAATGGTACTTGAGGAAGATAGAATTACTTATGGAAACTTAGGGACATTTTCCCTAACACAATATTTTGATCAAAACATCTCTGAAGTCCCTTTCAGTTATAATACTATTAAGAGGTTTGTTAATATGGAGCACCAAATGACCAAACTATCAAAAAGGGTGAGGAAGAGTAAGAGTGCAATAAAAGAATTTGATCAAATGATGAAAAGACAATGTATGATACTCATGTTCCATGTTGGGCCAAATGAAGAAGATATTTCCCATATATTTCATCGATTTGATGCATACAACCAAAAGATGTCTGAAGCATAGGAGGATGATGATAAAGAACTTGGAGTTGGTCTTAGTGTGCTTGAACAAGTTTAGGCTTGTTCCCTAAAAATATCCTATCTTCATTTTTGAAATTGTATACTCTTTAGATTTGCAAATTCCAAATATGTATGTAGTATGATGTACTGCAATATGATTTCATTAGTTTTGATATAAATTTAGTTCCATTTCAAACATGAAATACATTGTAATATTTTTGAATCCTTTGTATTTTTAAGAAAAGAAAAATGGGGATTCTATAGGGCCCCAACCCAAGAAATATTTACATACATTTTTGATATCATGACAAAAAAAAGGATACATTATCATTCTGTGATTATAAACTCCTCCTTGAAAGGAGGAATTTGATTCAAAATCCTATTCTTCCTAACAACAAATTCTTCAGTCTCTTCAACCCCTGAACAAATAGAATGTCTCCAAAAAAATAACATGAGACATATTCAATGCCATGAGCTCAATAATACTTTCCCTAGGGTTTCCCAAGATATGAATTAATTCTAATTTATTCTCATAGGAAGAAACACATTCCAAAATATTTAGGCCACCCTTGAGATAAGCCTTTTTTTCTTATAGCTTTTGAGGTTGAAGGTAGCAGAGAAATACTTGTAGGAGTTGAAGGAGTAGTTGTGGAAATTCTTGGAGTTGATTGGCCTAGGTGCTTTGAGATAGATTCACATCTCCTACACTTATTCAGAAAAGATGATGGTGCTCTAGAATCCTTTATAGATAAAGGTTACAATGGTTTTTTCTCTAGAAGAGAAAGACATTGCTCAAATTCAGCCATTCTACGGGAAAGTGAAGATATGTTATCCACAGAGGCATCCTCATGAAAGACGAATGCATCAACAAGAATTTATTTCTCAGATAATTCCTCATTGAAAAAGAGAGGAGATGCATTGATGGTGGTATTAACTATGGCAGGCCTACATCAAATCCAACCTTTTTAGTTGTTTGGGAGTTTTTTGATCCTCCCATTAAAACAAATGAAAATACATGATCTGAAAGGAAGAAAAAATTGAGTTTATCTTAATCAACCTCTGAATCAATGCTACCTTGATAGTGTGAGCTGTTAAGGGCCCATCACATTCTTCCTAGTCCACAATATCAAAGATAATTCTCACAAATGCTTCATCAGGACCAGATAAGTCAAAAATTGAATTCAAAGCTTTAGAGGAAAGCTCTTTCAGATTAGCTTTCAATTCTACCTCCCCATTTTACAGAAAGGAATTTGTACCAAGCCCTTCACACTAAAGCTCGAATAAAGGATATGATATTATGAAGAAAATTAAGATAATTTATAGAAGAAAGGGAGTTCGGAGTAGCTACACATAAAATCATATTTGAGTTAAATGTTAGATTACTTTTGATACTCACATGAGATGATGAAGGTGAAAGGGATTGGTGCTAATAAAAAGGGGTCATTTGGCTTGATGTAATAGATCACATGAAGGATAGTCAACTTGAAAGGAAGTAATAATAATTATGTACATATAGAAAATGATTCCCAAAAGGATAAAATAGTTAGTGTCAAATCAAGCTACATTGGAAAATAAAAATAATCATCAAAAGCTTCTCAACTTTCTCAAAATGGAAAGAATCAAATTGATGTATAAAATGATGTCAAGAATGGAGAATGATGACATGGCACCCCAGTCATCATAACAAGATAAAAGAGAAAAAATCACACCTGGTAATACCTATCTAATGGTTTCTCCACATGGAAATATGGGAAATAAAATGATTCCAAAGGTGTAACAAACAATCCAAATATTTTCATTTGGGTGAAGAATATTTTGATTTGATTTCTTTTAGTGGAATTTTAAATAATATTCGCTAAAACATTTGGTGGGAAAATTAGTCACAAATAAATATCAATATTGTCTAAGTATGAGGGAATGTCCTCATACAAAGGGGGATTTTTCTTAAGCTTTTGTAAAAAGGAAAATTTGAAATATCTTATTGTGACACTGCATAATTTTCTTGAAGAAATACATTATAAGTTTTTACTCTTTCAATTTTGATGTTAATATGGTTACAATGTATAGCCATTAACAGGCATTGAGATCATTGGTTTTCATGTTCCCTTGTCAAGAATTTGGTAGATATTAATGAAATATGTCTAGTTATGAGCTTATCTTACATATTTTGTTCTCTCGTATATTGAACATCCAATTAATGAGTTACATTTTTCTATTACAATTTTGTATTTCTTGTTTCTCTGAATTACACTAGGTTTTTCCTTAGTGATTAATCTTTGGTTATTTGTTCAATATTGTGTTGTGAGTACTTACTTTACAATATTAAATGCAATTATAAATCCTTACTAAAATCATTTTGTTGATGGATTTTGTAAGCTTTTGAGTGAATCTTAAGCGTATGAGATCAAAAGCAAGAAATACTTCATTGAAATATTTGCTAATTATTTTAAATGTTTTATGAAAACTTTGCATTAATTGGGTATCATTGAATGTAAATATTCCTTTAAATTGAAACTATGATTAATTTATGAAATGCTTTTCCTCATCGAGGATGTTGGATTGTTTAAGTGAGTACTACAAGCAATGTCATTAGGAGATCCATTGTCATATAATCCCCCACCTCTAAAATTACATACATCTAGTTTTTATCATACAATATAGATCTTAAGTTAGTCATTCTGTTGTTTTTATTTACAAATATCATTAGAAGGAACCTTTAATTTTGAGTTCTTTCATCAGAAAAATGCAACAACAATGTATCCTATCTATCTAGAGTAACCTGAGTCTAGTTGGATTTACATATGCACCATTTAGTGTGACAACTTGTGAGAGTTAAATGTTGAATTCATTGGCCATGATCATCCAGGACTAACCTACGTACTTTGAGGGAATTAATAAAACAAGACTCCATTCACCTCGGTAACATCCCAAATTTTGGGACTCCGTATTAAAAATGAAACCTTGTTTGGTTGTTTCTTCTTGGTTGCATTTCATGTTTCATTAGTCACACTTTGATAGTGACTGGTAGTGTTTGTGGCAGCTTCTAGTGTGATATTGTTTAAGGTTAGTTGCTAACCTAACTAACCTAAGATCTAGGTTAAGTGATCTAACCTAAGCCTAACTTATGATGGTATGTTAGTAACCTAACCAAGTGTCAAAATATCATCTAGATGCTTTTGACTCGACCTTAATAAATGCATGGAATTTTATTAGTATAAGGTATTTGGCTTGGTTAATGGGATTGACATTTAATTGGTGCTTATTTGTGATGATATTTAGTGGTATTGGGCTTATGAGTTATATTGGCATTAATGTATGTATTAATAATTCCTATTGGAATGTGGCACATGAGTTTTATTTTAAAAATATGTATAAATAATAATAAAACTTACCTTAAAGCTAAGTGGTGGCATTTTGGGATTTTAATGATATTTGAATTGATTTTGGAATCCATGGAATAAAGGAGAGCTAGGTTTTTATTTTATCCATTTAGCATGGTGTGAAGAGTGGAGGAAATAGAGGGAGATACTGTCAAAAAAATTTTTTAGAGGATTTACTGGAGGTTATTACGGCCATCTGGGCTGAATTTGGGCCTGTATTATGGGATAACTCTTTTTTTTACAACCATGTTGTGGAGAATTTTTCTAGAAAAATAAATAGGTTTTGGGGTTTCATTTTGTGTGGTGTGGAGCTAAGAAGCTCAAGAAAACAAATAGAGAAGGAAAGAGGAAAAACATTGAGTTTTTTGGTCTTCTTCAATTTGAATCTCTAAGGCAAGGGTTTCTTGTTTTTATCTATGGAGTATTTTATAAATAAATTCATATTCAGTTTTATCTCTTTTCTGGGTAATGAGAAATTTGGTTTATCTATTCTAGGTATTAATATTTTTTATCAATCCTTTATGAGTATTTGGAAAATGGGTTTATTTTAATATGGGCATTATAGATTTCAGATCTCTCAAGTATGAGAGCACGAGATTTCATTTTTACCTCCTTATTTGATAAATGGTATTAATGAGGTTATTCCATTGGGTATTTAGAGTATGTTTTCTCGTTTTACTTTTGGATTTTGGATTGATTTTTCAAGCTGCATTTTACCTGTCAGAGCGTTTTGTTTAAGTTGTTATATGATGTGTTATTTGTTACAACATTGGCTATTAGAAGCATTGAATTTTTTTGTTTTTGTTGCTGCATTTTTAGTGCAATATTGGTTGTTAGAGCACTGATTTTTTGGTTGATTTGTTGTTTTGTTTTGGTTGTTATCTATTGTGATATTTTTTAGTAGCATTATTTATCGATCACTGGGTTTTGGATTGATTTATACACTATAGTTATGTTGTTAATTATATGTGTTCTTTTGCTCAAATTTTCTATTAGATAGATTTGTTCTTTGTTGTAGATTTGTTGCTAGTTCGTTGTGCATTTTGTCAAATGGTTAGTGTGTAATCATTTGGTTGGCATATTTAAATAATGATGTGTTGTGACATTTTTTCAAATGGTTAGTGTGCAATCATTTGGTTAGCATATTTAAAGAATGATGTGTTGTGACATTTTGTTAAATGGTTAGTGTGCAATCATTTGGTTGTCATATTTAAAGAATGATGTGTTGTGACATTTTTTCAAACAATTAGTGTGCAATCATTTGGATGGAATATTTAAAGAATGATGTGTTGTGACATTTTGTCAAATGATTAGTGTGTAATTATTTGGTTGGCATATTTAAATAATGATGTGTTGTGACATTTTATCAAATGGTTAGTGTGTAATAATTTGGTTGGCATTTTTAAATATTATGTGTTGTGACATTATGTCAAACAGTTGATATGCAATCTTTTAATTTACATAAATTCACAAGTATGGATTATGACATTTTTTCATGCCATTCAAATGCACTATTTGGACTTTATGTGAAGTTGTTTTATGGAATTTTGTCATGCTGCTATAATGCACTCTTTGGACTTTATGTGAAGTTCTATTTATGGCATTGTTTCATACTACTGGAATGCACTCTTTGGACTTTATATGAAGTTATTTTTATGTATTTTTGTTATGTTCTTGTAATGCACTCTTTGGCCTTTATGTGAAGTTATTTTTATGGAATTTTTTCATGCTGTTGGAATGCACTCTTAGGACTTTATGTGAATTTATTTCTATGGATTTTTTCATATTGTTGGCTTGAATTCTTTGCACTTTATGGAAAGTTTTTTCTATGTCATTTTTCATTATATTGGCATGCATTGTTTGGACTTTACAGGTATTTATTTCTATGGAATTTTTTATGTTGTTCGAATGAATTCTTTATACTTTCTGTAAAGTTATTTCTATGGAATTTTGTCATACTATTGGCATGCATTCTTTGGACTTTATGGGAAGTTATTTCTATGGCATTTTTCATGTTTTTGGCATGCATTCTTTGGAATTTATGTGAAGTTATTTCTATGGCATTTTGTCATGTTGTTGGCATGCATTCTTTGGACTTTATGTGAATTTATTTCTATGGCATTTTGTCATGTTGTTGGCATGCATTATTTGGACTTTATGGGAATTTCTTTCTATGGCATTTTTTCATGTTGTTGGCATGCATTATTTGGACTTTATGGGAAGTTATTTCTATGGAATTTTGTCATGTTGTTGGCATGTGTTCTTTGTAATTTATGTGTAGTTATTTCTATAGAATTTTTCATGTTGGTATGCATTATTTGGAATTTATGGGAATTTATTTCTATTACATTTTGTCATGTTGTTGGCATGCATTATTTGGAATTTATGGTAAGCTCTTTCTATGGCATTTTGTCATGTTGTTGGCATGTTTTCTTTGTACTTTATGTGAAGTTATTTTTATGGCATTTTGTCATGTTGCTGGAATGCACTCTTAGGAATTTATGTGAAGTTATTTCTATGGAATTTTTTCATGTTGTCGGCATGCATTCTTTGTAATTTATGGAAAGTTCTTTCTATGGCATTTTTTCATACTTTGTTGGAATGCATTATTTATACTTTATGTAAAGTTCTTTGTATGACATTTTTCATATTGCTGACATGCATTATTTTGAATTTATTTGAAGTTCTTTCCATGACATTTTTTCATGATGTTGGCATGCATTATTTGGAATTTATGTGAATTTATTTCTATGGAATTTTGTCATGTTGTTGGCATGCATTCTTTGGACTTTATGGGAAGTTATTTCTATGGAATTTTGTCATGTTGTTGGCATGCATTATTTGGACTTTATGGGAAGTTATTTCTATGGAATTTTTCATGTTGTTGGAATGCATTCTTTGGACTTTATGGGAAGTTATTTTTATGGAATTTTTTCATGTTGATGACATGCATTCTTTGGATTATATTTGAAGTTCATAATATGACATTTTGTCATATGGTTGGCATGCATTCTTTTGGTATAAAGGTTATGTTGGGACTTTTGACAAACATGTTATGTTGCTGATTTTTTTTGGCATGTTGTGCATCTTTGAGCTTGTAAAGTGATTTACATGTTTGGTATTTTGTTAATCTGTTATGTATTCATTCTCCTTTTTGCATATAAGGTTACTACATTGGCATATTTTCAAGTAGTTGGCATGTTGTTCCATTTTGATTATGTTAAGATGATGTACATGTTGGCATTATGTCAATTTTTATTTATGCATTCTCATTTTTGCATATAAGGTTACTACATTGAAATTTTGTCATGTAGTTGACATGATGTTCAGATTTTGAGAATGTTAAGATGATGTGCATGACGGCATTTTTTTTTCATACAATTTGTTTTTTATGTGCTTTCTCATGATGGTTTATGAGATTATTGTTGAAGGAATTTTTTACATACTATTTGTATGCTTTCTCATGATGGCTTATGAGATTATTATTGAATACATTTTGTTACTCAAAGATTATGTTTGTATTCTTTCTCATTGTGGTTATGAAATTTTATGTTGTAAATTAGTATGCTTTTTCTTATGGGCATATCCGGGAAGGACTACCTACAAGTAAGAATACAAGACCACCGATTCTAATTAGACAATAAATGAGGGAACTACCTTAGGCCCAGAAATATTGGACTTCCTTTCAAGGTGGTCAGTTCTCTCTAATACGAATTAACACAAATTCTAACAAAGAAGTTATCAGCAAATTACAATTTAATTACCTTGTTAAAACAATAGAGAAAAGGTCTGGTCTTGGTTTTGAATCACAAAGGACGATGCCGATCATCACACCGGTACCGGCTTCCTAATAACCGATATCGGTAGGGGCAGTGATTTAGGGGCTTTTAGTGAAGGTTGGCTATAAGGTGGCTATGGTGTTTATTAGGTTAGTAAATGATTGGGGATAGGTAATGGGGTGATGGAGAAGACTCAGACAGTATGGGGGCTGTTCTTGGGGGAAATGTAAGGGTAGAGGAGGTACAGTTAGATGTAGGGTGTTACCGGTAGTGGATCTAGGAGTAGACTTATAATTACTGTGATTCAGAAGTCCAAGAAATGTTATTAAAAGAACGTACAAGATAGTACTTACTAGTTCCTGATGAAGATACAGGTCCAAAGACTGTGATAATGAAGGCAGGGCTCAGGTAGGATGATCTGACAATCAAAGATGAGCTATCTTCTCTCCCAATGCTTGGATGAGTGTCACTGGGCTCTGGTTACTCAATTGCAGTCTTGGGCTTGATGTCCTTCTCTGCAAACTCCTTTCTTTCCTTCACTTGTCTCTGCTCGGCCAAGTGAATTCCCGATCTTTCCAATGAATTCCCCGATCCTTTATTTTTGGTTGGGGAGGTCATTTACAGAGAACCGATGGCGGTTACGTAACCGACGGCAGTCGAGTAGGAACCGATGTCGTTAAGTCAAAGTGGGCTATTTTTAGTAAAATAGCCAACCTTCCTCCTTTTCTTCCGAGGGATTAGTCAGTGGGCTTGGTCAAGTCATTATTAGGTTGGTTTTGGTGCGGGTGAGGAGTAATTAGTCATGGGTGTGGATGTAGACCAAGTTATAGGTCTTAATTAGGTTAGTTTAGGATTAGGGCTAGGTCATGATGAGGTGGCAAAAATGAGGTGGCAGGTTTGAGATGTGGATTTATTAATTATAAGGTAATTAATAAATAATTGTGTAAGGTTTAGGTGATGAGGTTAGGTTGCAAAATGAGATGCGGGCACAGGGGTCGTAAGACACAAATTTGGTGTCTACATTAGCCCTTTGTTGTCATGTAGCTTGTCTTGAAAAGCTGCACCGACAATAATAAGAAGTGGTTACTCCCGTTAAGGGTATAGGTAATCCCCCTCAAATCTATCACAGATTGAGGTGACGTGAAATCAGGGATAGGGTTGATAAAGGGTGAATGGTGTTGAGATGATGGTAAGATGGTGGGGTAAGTTCAAGGAAGCAGACACACGTTGAAATGCAGTAGTACGACCAGGGTACATGATTTGAAGAGCAAACAAGCAATTCATAGGCAAAGGTCGATAGTTTATCCAAACAAGGGTGATATAATCCTGGTATCCAAGGCATAGGAAGTAGCTCCAGGGGATATAACGGGTAAGGTACAGGAACGTTTAGGTATGTTCGGCAGTACCAAATGGTTGGTTTGGTTGAGATAAACGTCACGGTCTCTGGTCTAGGCAAAGTTGGTCAACTGATCAAGTCAAGTACCCTAATCATGCTAAAACACGAACAGGTGAGCTCGATTGAACAAAAAGCTACATGATGGGTGGATAAAATTGTAATTTGTGGGTTTTGGGCGAGGTATTTAATTGGTGCGGCCTTGGGTCGGGCCGATTGATTAGTGAGGGCCATGGGTCGGGCCTGATTGGGTCGGCCTGGGCCGGGTCGGGGGTCGGGCCAATGTTGGTCGCGCCTCGGGTCGGGCCAAATGGTTGGTTGGTCGCCTGGGTCGGCCTGGGTTGGTCGGGCCTGGGGGGCCGATTGGTTGGTCGCCTTAGGGTCGGGCCAAATTGGTTGGGTCAAATGGGCCTTGGGTCGGGCCCTGATTGGTTGGTCGCGGCCTTGGTCGGGCCTCGATTGGTTGGTCGCCCTGGCCTGGCCAAATGGTCGGGCCTCGGTCGGGCCAAATGGTCGGGTCGGGCGTCGGGGTCAGCTGGTGGGCGGCCTTGCGGCATGGTCATGCCGAATCGGGCCAATGAAGTCAAAAAAGGCTATTTAGCAAAGGAGGGTATAGACGATGTGGTGAGAAAGGGAGATTGGTGAATAAGGGCAGAAATTGTGGTGAAATAGGTATTAAACCGATATCGGTTAGATATGACCGGTATCGGTTAGATGACCGATACCGGTGTTTTAGGGCACAATATAACCGATATCGGTTATAGGTAAAAAACCTATAAAAAGAAAAATACGGCCTGTCATTGTCACATTGTCAATTTGATAACCAATACGGCTTGTCTGGGTTTAAAATTGATTTTGTTGAGTTTGTACGCTGAGTTGGCAGTAGTTGAGTGGAGGAGTGAGTGATTGGTAGACCCCAGCGAGTAGGAGGCAGAATTTGATTGGTGGAGGACCCAGCTGAGGAGATTTGGAGCCATGGCACAGCCAGGAGGAGCAGGAGGTGCTGGACTAGCTGACCACCGCCACCTATCCCACCACGACGACGTGTAGTCGTACCAGTAGGCTCTAAACCTCTAATTATGTGAATTTAATGATTTTAAGCTAGATGTGGGTTTTGGGTAGGAATCCAAATTTTTAATAAAATAATGAATAAATTGAAGTAATTTGTAAAATGGAGTGGGTAGGTAGGTTAGTTAGGTTAAAACGGTAGGGTGGGTAGGTTTGTAGGGTTTTCCAAAGGGGTAAAAGGGTAGAAATAGGCAAAAAGATGTTTTTGGGGGCCGCGCGCGGCTCTCGCTCGACGATGGGACAAAGGACCGATGTCGGTCACTAGCGCGACCGCATCGGTCACCAAATATTTTGGCACAAATTATTTTTTAGACCGGTGTCACTGGTCGATATGTCGACCGACTGGTGCATGGGCATGGATGTGTCAAGGAGGGGACCGTGGCGGTCAAGGTGACCAGACCGGTCCATTAGTTTGGTTTGTTTTTTTTTTTTTTTTGTTTTTTTTTTTTGTTTTTTTGTTTTTGTTTTGTTGTTTTGTTTGTTTTTGTTTTTTGTTTTGTTTTTTTTTTTGTTTTTGTTTTTGTTTTTTTGTTGTTTGTTTTTTTTTTTTTTTTTTTTGTTTTTTTTTTGTTTTTTTGTTTGTTTTGGGGGTGAAGAGGGAGGGGGTAGAGTTGATAGGAAAGGTGATCGGGGGTGGGGGGAAATGGGGTGGTTGTGTGGTTGGTTCGGTTAGGATAGATTAGGTGTTGGGTATGAAGTAGGAGGTGTTAAAGTGGCGGTATAGTATGGTTAGAGTATATCGGGGTGGTTGGTCAGATGGTTGGTCAAAGGGTAAAGGGATGTGTAGGGTAAGTGTAGATGTGTGTTATAGAGTCGGGGTGTGGTCGGGGTGGGTAAAAGGGGGTATAGAGGGTTAAGGTAGTTGTTTTTGTAAAGGGTAGGTCTAATGAAGTGGGTTGTTTTTGCAGGCACGCCAGCAGCTTACGATGCGGGATCGATGCCCCGCTATTGAGACGGATGCGGCCACATGTGTCCGCAGCACAGTGGGCCATTATGCGAGAGGTGGGACTCGGCGGAGTCCAGCGGTATAGGGCTGTGGATAGGGACCACAACCTTATGGTTGCCCTCATCGAGAGATGGGATCCGGTAACCAATGTTTTCCATCTCCCTACTGGAGAGATGACGATTACCCTGGAGGATGTGTATCGCATCCTGAGACTGCCGATCGTAGGGGAGGCAGTGTTCCAGGTAGATGCGAGACGGCGATGGACAACATTCTTCAGGTATTTGGGGATGCAGCCGCATTATTGACCTATCACAGCGCGAGCATTGCCTATGGTGACATGTATCGCACACACAGACATGAGACACGGCTTGCCGTGTTGATGATGATAGGTATCACATGCTTCACCCTCCCGACTCAGAGGGAGGCCGCTTCCCACGGGCTTTGATGGGAGTGCTGCACGAGATGGTAGAGGAGCATACGTGCTATGCCTGGGCACCAGTATATCTGGTGCAACTATATACAGAGAGCTATGGGGTTATCGCCGATGAGGTGATTTGGGATTTGCTCGACATTTTTGTTACACTGCTGGGCATATGAGCACATCATATGTATATGACCAAGAGGGGGCTGCCCCAAGCCTGTGGCCACAGATCAGTATACGATATGGCTTTCGAGGTGGTCAGGGGGTCGTGGGCCAGCCACGAGCGGTGCTCGCAGGATGGGATGTGGCCTACTACCATCATATGCTAGAGGGCTTGACCGCACTGGACATTATATGGAGGCCCTACAGAGGCCATCAGCCCCGAGGAGGAGCCCGAGCACAGATGCGCTGGATCCAAGATACTTTCTGGATAGCCGGACGGAGGCCCTGGAGAGTATGAGCGATACCCCAGAGAGGGTACGACGGCAGTGGGGCTGCGACAGATGAGCCACCTCCCTTCCCACAAGATCGAGGGATGATGTAGAGGCCCACTACCGCCGCACCGCACTGCCCGTCGACCCGATTGGGTAGCAGAGAGGCCGGCATGGATGATACAGTGGATGACGCCGGGTGCACAGGTTCATTTTTGGTGTGGTGGGAGAGAGCAGCCAGGAGAGCACAGCCCGCACAGCCAGATTTAGGCTGTGGTTATAAGCAGAGAGGACCGCTCTTAGATGTGTGTAGTTATTATAGGGGCAGCTTGCTGCTGCACAGGCACAGATCGGGGTACTACAGGGGCAGTTAGCCCAGCACAGTGCAGTGCACAGTGTACACACAAAACACCACAGCACCACACACAGCACAAAGCCACAGACACAGCACCACCACACCACACACCGCACCACACAGTGCACAGCACCGCCACAGTACAGTGCACAAAGTACCGGCAGGACAGGGGCCACTATTATTAGGAGTCGGGGACCAGCCCCAGCAGCCATGGTGGCACGGGCCCGCTATATGGAGGCGAGAGCGAGGCCCGGTATTATCAGGATGTCCTCGATGGTACCGGGCTGACTATCAGCCATATGCGGCACACAGAGCCGAGACCTCTCTGAGCCGAGATCCTGTGGGGGCAAACCACACCATGGTGGGTCAGTGATGACAGGAGGAGGCGAGAGCCAAAGACAGGACCAAAGCAGGAGAGGGGCCGAGGTGGTGGGGAGAGCCGAGACACCCCGAGAGTGGAGATGGTTTTTTTTTGGATATTGATATAGACACCTGGCCTCGCGAACCGGTTATGTATATAGAGGCCTCACGTGCCTACATATGATTTATTTATTCATTCTTGTTGTATATACGCCTGCATGAGCCGAGTACAGAGTACAAAGTCAGAGAAGTTGATACCGGCCTGCGAGCCGAGTATATTTTTGACATGAGAGACCGGCCTCATGAGCCGAGTCGAGATTTTGACAGTGATTGTGGCCTGCGTGCCGGCTTTGTATTATTTTGAGCTGACAGAGGCCCCCATGCAGGGGAAGTTGTATATTTAAACATTGATATATATATATATATATATATATATGATGATTTTGATCCACATGGTGTGTATAAAAATGTTTTATGTGTTTTGTCGATGGTTTTTGAAATTGAATGTATATAGATGATGAGTTTGATCCACATGGTGTGTATACTGATGGGTTTGATGTATATATTTAAAATGTCGTATGTATTTTGTCGATGGTTGTTTTAATGTAGATAGATGATGTTGATGAAATTGTGATGATATATATATGTGTTGATGTGATTCTGATGACAAATAGTGATAATGGTGTAGTTATGCAGGAAAAAGAGGCGGGCGCCACAAAAATTTGCAAAAAATAAAGAAAAGGCCCAGGTTTAAGAAAAAGGAGGCATGTGACCGATATCGGTTAGCTAACCGACGTTGGTAGATTATTGACCGATATCGGTTAGTAACCGATACCGGTTATGCCAAAACGAGCTTTTCTAAAAATAGAAAAGCTTGGGCGGCAACTTAAGTTCTTATTTTTAGAGTCATGCAACAAGTTAAATACGTGAATGCGACGTTGTTTGACGACTGATACAGGTAATTGCATGAAAGAATTGAGTGATAAGGAGGAAAGAGACAGTAAAGCAATTGTGAGCTGGGATTAAGAAGGCAGAAAGGCAAGTTATATTTGAAGAGGGTGGTGAACATGGCTGAACAAGGAGAAGCATCCAGCAAGCAGAGACGAGAGGGAAGACAGGTTCCACCCCAAGCTGCTGCATCCCAAGAGGTAAACTATTTGGTTGTATTTTAATTCTTGCATGTTTTGATGAATAGGATGAGAGAAGGTAAGAGGGTAGAGATGAGAAAGAAAAGGTGATAGGCAAGGGTTTGGGATAGAGTGAGTGTTATGGGGTAGGTAAGCAGGGTGTTCACGTATGTTTATAGGTATAGAGAGGAGTAAACGAGCAAAATAATTATCGTAGGGGTGTTTTTAAGCAGTCAGATAGATCGATAAAGACCGATATCGCTTTAGAGATAACCGATATCGTTAGTAAAAACCGGTATCGCGCTATCTATAACCGATACCTAAGCATCGTAGGAATTTCCGTAATGTGAGAAAAACACTTGGGATTTGATTTATCAATGGTCAGGTGTCGCTTTTGATGTACGCAGCAGAGGTAGGGTTGAGGATGAATGATAGTGTGCCAACTTTGTTGTCACTTAATCCGAGCGGATGTAACACCAAATGAATGGGCATTGATAAACCATGTGGGGTTAAGTGGAATCCGCTATTATTCACGAATCACACGCAATCATGCTATGTCAGCAGCGCGCTTGATTGAGAGATGGAATCTAAAAGAATACCTTCTATCTACCAACAGGGGAGATGACAAAGTGACGATGGAAGATGTGTTTAGAATTTTGAGGCTCCCAATTATAGAAGACCAAAGTATCAAGTGCATTGCCTAGTGCAAGCAGCGCGGGGAGCGATAACAAAAGTATTTGGTTCAAATTCCGCATGAGATTTGACACAAAGAGGTTTGACATTCACTTATGGTACAATGTATGCAACACACCCTGAGGAAACAAGGTCATGGTAGTATATTAATGATAAAGCGGGGGGTATTATGCATTACCAAGGGTGGATGGGGGAAGATTTCCAAAAGCATTGATGTGTGTTATTTGGGAAATGATAGAAAGGAGCGTGACTTTCGCATGGGCACCCGCATATCTGGCAGAGTTATACAGGGGTTTATGGGCCTGCAAGCGAAATCACAGGATGACACTAGATTGTGCATACTTATTACATTGTTGGGCCTATGAGCACATTGTGTGTGTGTGACCACAAGCAGGCCGACCAATCCAGAAAGAGAGACAGAGTGCAGAGGTCGGGATTCGAACGATGGGTCCGCATGCAACAAGAGGCAAGATCCTGTGCCGTGATAGATGACATCGAGTATTATAGGTAGGTGTGGGAGATGGTGATGATTAGGATATTTTTGAGGCCTTACGGGAACTATATGGTGACAGAGAACATAGCTGAGGAGTTGAGGGGTGTAGAGCGATTGAGGTGGATCGCAGGGCACAGGCCGGGTGAGTACGAGAGGATTCCTCTAGATCGCGTGTGGCGACAATTTGGATTTGTTCAGGATATACCCATGGCTTATAGACCATACATGAGGATCGACGCCGAGGCATTATTCTCACCTCCCCGGCCGACACCTCCGTAAGGGCCAAAGAGATAAAGCAATGATCGCAGGGTAATGGATGCAGGAGCGATAGAGGCTTATAGATTATGGTGGGTAGCAGAGCTGCGAGGTTCACGTGAGAGGGCCGATCATCCTGACATAGCTGTGATTACAAAGCGAGAGAGATCATCTCAGGCAGGTTTAGTTCATCACTCCAAACGCGGGTGAATGAGACAACGGATTGTTAGCATACATGCAGAGTCACGAGTGGAGAGACTAGAGGCGAGATTCCGCCACGCGAGAGGACGTATTCATATGTTACAGAGATGTTGGAGATCAAAGGGGAGGAACCAATAAGCAAAGGGGCACCTTTGAGGATGGAGAGGCCAAGTGAGTGGCGTCGACGATCACGATCACCACCTAGATTCGGGAGGAGGCGCAAGGGTCTAAGTGAATTTCATAGAGTATAAGAATAAATAAGGATGCCGACTCACGCGTCGATGATGATAGAGAAGATGTATTTGTTTAACATCTAAATAAAACTAAATATGTATGTTGATTTGAGTGATGATAATAATAAGAATGGTTGTGTTTTGAATGTTTTGTTTTGAAAAAGGATAAAGATGAATGTGATCAAATAGAAATACACAAAAAGATTTATATTTACCACACATGATAGGTTATGGTAGGGGATGGTCGAGCTAACCTTGGGAGACCCCATGTCTCCTAAGTGCTACCTACATAGCCCATTGCACAAAGCAAGGAGGGGCCTCAGACCGATGTAGTTCTCCCTTAGGACCAGGGAGAGGTGAATTTAGGCAACTTGGTTATAGTTAGGCAATTTGTTGACTGGTAAAAATATTGATATTGGTAGGGTAACGTTGTTGGTGTTGGTAAGGGACTGGCGATGTTGGTGTAGGTATAGGTGAAACGAAAGTTAGCTTACCCAAGTAGTAGGGAATCGTGTCCTGATTAAGGTCAACACACAATCCTAGATTCGAGTAAAAGAGGCAAAAGTGTCCCGTAGTTGAGAAGAGCTAAACAAACCACTTATTAACATAGGATGAGCTTGAATCCCTAGGTGCCTTGCATAGGCGAGAAGTCGATAGGTGAAAAGAGTCGTATAATCACAATATATCGATATACGTCACGTCCCTTGAGTTTTGTTGTTTTGACAAATGGTGAAGTGAGGTGGCTGGTAGAGCTAGGGCACAGAACTTGTTATAAGGTGATTATGCTGACTAAAGAGAACCAAACCTAAATAGACAAGTCCATGACTCAAAAGTGCTGTGGAATACTACTTTTTTTACTTTTCTGGATATAGACTGATCGATGCGGGAAGTCCATAGGGGATATGCATTTTGTTGTTCTTGAGCTCTTCACGAAGCTGATCAATGCGAGAAGCTTCTGATAAAGGCTGACTTTGTATAGCTGTCCTTCAAGGGAGCAGTCTATTTATAGTAGCAGATGTGGTTTTTGTGTATAGCTGTCCTTCGGGGGAGCAGTCTATTTATAATAGTAGAAGTGGCTTTGCACATAGCTGTCCTTCGAGGGAGCAGTCTATGTATAACTTTAGAGGTCTAGATGTCCGTTTGGCATGAAGCATCTAGTTTTGTAGGAAGTTTGACTCAAGAATATCCCATAAGCGTATAATTGAGAACGTGTTATTTTGATACTTTTAAGTCATGGACTAGACTAAAAAGGGGAAGGCATCTTTAAGGGGAGGTTATGACCAAACCATGTGAGCTTGATTTTATTTTGAGATGCATGAAACAAAGTGTATGAGGTGGTAAATGAGCTCAAGGGACGAGCGCAAGGTAGATAAGAAGTGATGTAACACTAAATTCAACAGTAGAATGGTCGAGATGCAAGGCATTAAGGGGTTCAGGCTCAGGTTTACCATTAAGCTGAAGCTAAACGATAAGTGCCTGATCCATAGATGTGAGTGATAATGTAAGGCCCAATCCAATTTGGAGCAAATTTTCCACGTTTTCTCTTTTCTAGTTTGGTTACATGTTGATTCTCTTTGAGGACAAGATCACCAACCTTAAAGGTACGCTCATGAAGTCACTTATCATAAGCACGCTTGATGCGCTTTTGATAGATTTGAAGGTGGTCAAGAGTTGTAAGACGACGCTCATCAAGAAGCTCCAATTGGGCTAACCGCTCTTGGCGGAAATCATCATTGGTGAGAATATCCTGAAGAGAGATATTCTTAGGGAGGGTATTTGTATTTCGAGAGGTAAGACAGCCTTGGTACCATATACCAAAGAAAATGGGGTGGCATTAGTGGAGGTACGAATGCTAGTCCGATAAGCCCAAAGGGCAAAGGGGATGTGATCAGGCCAATTGCTTCCTGAATCGTTAACAACTTTCATGAGGATTTTGGTTAGGTTTTATTAGAAGATTCAGCTTGACCATTTGCTTGTGGATAAGTAAGGTGATGAGAAGCTAAGTTTGATACCAAAGTTGTCACAAAGGTCTTGAACAACTTATTTTTGAAAGATTTTCCATTATCTCGTTATCAAAGCGATGAGGAACACCAAAACGACAGATAATGTGATGGTTAATGAATTCGACGATTTTTTCTTTTTTGGTTGAAATGAGTGGAATGGCTTCCACCCATTTAGTGTAATATTCGGTTGCTGTGATTATCCAACAGTGACGCTTGCGAAGAGGGTGGGTGAATCTCACCAATAAGGTCTAACCCCATCAGAGAAAGGCCAAAGATCTCGTGCGACCTGTAGCGGATGGCTAGGAGTATGTTGAAGGTTGGCATGTTGTTGACACATAACACAACGCTTAACATATTCGTAGCAGTCATTATTAAGAGTAGGCCAATAATAGCCTAGGCGAAGGATCCGTTTGGCCACGGCAAGGCCACTAAAATGTCCACCACAAATACCGTCATGGACTTGTTGGATGGTATAGGTGACCTCCGCACCGGTTAGACATCGAAGGAGGATGCCATCAAAGCCACGTTTATAGAGGAGTCCCCCCATGATGACATAACGAGAAACACTTTTAAGAAAAGCACGTTTGCTCATTACTAGTAAGGTCAGGTGGGAGAACAGAGGTTGTAAGGTAGTCGTGAAATTGGTGATACCAGGTATCCTGCGAATTAGCATAGACACATTATTTATCATACAAACATCCGGGGCTGAGTAAGATGGGGCAAAGAGTTGTTGGACCAAGATGAATATGTCAGAGTCAGTTGGTGAGGCAGGAATTTGTGAGGCTAAGCAAGCCATAGTATCCGCAAATTTGTTAGTGGAGCGGGGAATGGTTTGGATAGAATAATGAGTAAATAAGGTCAAAAGTGAATCCACGTAATGTTTGTACTTTTGAAGTTCCTCATTTTTACATTGGTAGATGCCCATAACTTGATTGACTACCAATTGAGAGTCACCGAAAATGTTAATAGACTTGACACCTAAGTGTAACGCAACCTGGAGACCCAAAACAAGGGCCTCGTATTCCGCTGTATTATTAGTGCAGGGGAAATCGAGCCGGAATGAAAGAGGCATAGGCTCAACGATCAAGAGGAATGAGAACAACGCCACTGCTCCTCCACCATGCTGCATTTGGATCCATCAAGAAGAGGGTCATCGATACGACTCCTCACCGAGTGAAAGAGTGGTGATGAGTTCATCGGGGAAATTAAAATTGGTAAATTGTTCCCTAGGTAAAGGGGCTTCCGCGAGTTGGTCTGATAATAGTTTGTCCTTTTATTGATTTCTGGTGTACAAATTCAAGGTCGAGGTCGGCAAGGAGCATAAGCCATCGGGTGATGCGTTGGTTTAGATGTGGTTTGGTGTACATATAATGAATGGGGTCACGTTGGTGATGACAAAAGTTTTGTGATTCAGGAGGTAGTGTCGGAGTTTGGTGGCTACGAATGATAGGGCTAGGCACAACTTTTCTACATGTGTATACCTAGTCTCGTAATCCACGAGAGTACGACTTATGTAATAAATGGCTTGTTCTCGATGCTCGAGAGTCACGATGTGCGAGCATGGCTCCTACAACGCATGGTCGGTGGCAGAAAGGTAAAGGTAGAAAGGGCGATCGTCCTGAGGTGGGATAAGCACAGTGGTCAGCAAGATAGGCTTTAAGAGCCTCAAAGGCTTGGTGGCACTCTTCGCTCCATTAAAGGCAATGTCCTTTTTAAGGAGATGATGGAAAGGTTGACATCGATCCGAGAGTTGAGAGATGAAACGCCGGATAGATTAGAGTTTACCTTGCAAACTACGCAATTGTTTGAGGTTAGTAGGTGGGGGCATTTCTAGGATAGCTTTGACTTTAGCTGGATCGACCTCGATGCCACGCAAAGAGATGATAAAACCAAGGAGTTTTCCCGAAAGGACACCAAAGACACATTTCTTTGGTTGAAGACGAACACAATATTGTAATAAATGATCGAAAATAATGGTTAAAACATCGAGATGTTCACCGCGATGTTTAGATTTGCCAAGAAGATCATCGACATAATCCTCAAGGATAGTGTGCATAATGTCATGAAAATGTAAGTCATAGCCCACCGATAGGTCGCACCAAAGATTCTTAAGGCCAAACGGCATGACACGATAATGTAAGGTTCCCAAGGAGTTATGAAGGTAGTTTTATGTTGATCGGTCGGGCTACCAAAATTTGATCAGTATCCCGAGAAGCCATCCATGAGAGAAAGCATCTCATGGCCCGCAGTGAGATCAACAAGTTGATCAATACTTGGGAGGGGGAAGTCATCCTTCGGGCAAGCGAGGTTAAGGTCCCGAAAATCCATACATATCCGAAGTCCCCCTATTTTTTAGTAATAGTACGATGTTAGAGATCCATTGAGGATAGTCAATAGTAAGATGAAGGAAACAGAAAGGAGTCGTTGAAGCTCTTCTTTGACCAAGAGGGCAATGCGTGGATGCATTTTTCTCAGTTTCTATTTAACTGGTTTGGCATCGGGTTTTAAGGTAATGTTATGGACAAAGAATGTCGATCAATTCCCGCATGTCAACAGGGACCAAGCGAAAGCTTGGTCATGGGCACACGAGGAAGGTAATGAAGGCAGTTTGTTCTGATGCAGTAAGAGATTGTCTGATCTTCACAATGTGAGGATCATCCTTGGTGTGGATGTTGATTTCTATAGTCGACTCATTCAACATGGTTTGAGTATCAGATGGCAAGGCGCGTTGAATATAAGAGTCATCCGCACTAAGGTAAGTGAGGATGGAGTCGCCATCCCGCACTCAACAACATTAATCAAGGTGAGTCCTCTTCGATCATGTCTGGATATAGAAGGGGAAGAGAAGATGGGTCTTCATTATCACGTTGATAAGTGAGAGGACCCAAGAAGATAGCATTTATGAAAAAAAAAAGTTAGGAGGGATAGATTCAGGGTCTATCGACTCTATGGGTGACGATGGCAAAATGGGTGATGATGGTTCGAAGGGGTGACTTCGTCGCCTTCCTGGATACAACGATATGCGATGTTTTCAGTGTAGGTGGTTCAGAGAATCCAAGACCACGACGATCTTTGTGTTTGCGTGTAGTAATGGGAATGATCGTATGTCGGCCTTGTTCATAAAGACCGAAACCGAAGCCCTTCCAAGCACAACGCCTCAAGAAGGTGAGAGCGAAACGACGATTAGTTAGATATTGAAAATCAGATTGGAAGGGGACCACACCAAGGGGAGGTTCAGGGGTGACAGAGGATGTATCGACACCCCCATACGTTAGGTTGGTGCGGCAATTAGGTGGTCCGTAGGAGATTACTTCCCCCACACGACGGTCATAGGTAGATGATGCATGTAATCGTCCCCATACTCCTGTGGGGTATGGAACGTGCTAACGTTATATAGGTGATACTCCCCCAACGTAAGGCATTGAAAGACATCTACTAAGGGATCTGAGGTTGGGATATTGTCTGCGGGAAAGGAAGTGGTATTTGCGATGGCGGTTTCATTGGTCGAAGGTGTAGGTGCGGCTTGAGGTGGATGGTCGAGGTGTGGTCAAGTGGATGGTCAGGGTTGATGAATGGGTGTCTTGACCGGTACAAGCACATCATTAGGGCGATATAACATATTGCATGTAGGTTTTGAAGGGGGGAGGGTCAGCTTTTACGGTGTAGGATTTCCCCTCATACTCAAATTTTATGCATCTATGTAAGGTGGAGGGAACGCATCCCATAGCCCTGATCCAAGGGCGGCCTAACAACATGTTGTATCGAATTCACCCTCAAGGACATAGAAGAGTTCGGGTAAGGTACGTGGCCCTACACGAATGTTAAGGATCACAAAGGCCTAAGGTAGAAGTAATAAGATCGTTGAATGAACGCAAAGATGGTGGGGTCAGGCACACATGCGCAGCTAGAGGGGATATTCATTTGTTGGAAGGCTTTGAAGAGATGATGTTTAGGCTAAGACCCCCCGTCAATCATAACACGACGCACCCGGGATGTCCCGACGTAAGTTTCGAGATGAAAAGAGCGGGGTCGATCTTCTCGCACCAAAGTCAACAATTTCGCTTCTGAGAAACCGACAAAGAGCGGCTTTGTCATGTGACAGGACGGAAGTGATAGATTGTTTGGTGAGAGAAGCAACATGGTCAGGTGTTAAGATGGAGGTAACGGGCAAGGTTTCATTAGGTAAGACCTCTATCCTCAAGGATTTCAACGAGAGCTTGTCGATGAGATTCGAGGTCTCGAATGAGATCATACAAAGGTCATTTTTACAGTGTGATCGGTGAAGTCGTTTGATCATGGTTCGGTGGGCAACTCCATCGAGACGGGGTAGGTGGTCCACGAATAACCACTTTAGGTGGTGGTGCGATCGGGATGGTGGACGGAGAAAGAGAGGCCACAGGTGTGCTTTCTTTAGCTTTCCCATTGTTTTTCTTCCCTCGAGTAGCAACACTAATCATGTTGATCTCGTGAACACGAGAGGAGGAAGACGGTAGGGATAAGTCATGGTCTTCGAGAGGTGGGGTTAGTAATAATGATAGATCTTGGTGAGGCGGGGACAGTGGTATAGGAGAGGGAATTGAAGCTAAAGGTCTCTCCCTTCGTAAGTTGTCTTTCTTAACCTTTCTATCTGAGAGAGGTGACTGACGAAGGATGGCTTTCAAAGCTTTGCATCCCTCTACATCATGTCCTGGTGTGTGGTGGTAAGCGCAGATTTTAGACTCATCATAACCTATAGGTCGAGGTTTAGATGGATCATAAGGTCTAAGTGGGGGTAGGGAAATGGTCGCATTCTCCACCAACATATCAAGGATCTTAGCGTAAGATCCTTTAAGCGGGTCAAAGTCAGAGGAAGATGAAGCTATTGATTGGGTGGGTTTTGGTAATGTTTGGGTATGGTTGGTTCATACGGATGGTGTTTTAGATAAGGGGTTTTGATAATTGGATTTAACTAAACGTGGCTTCTTCGGCAAAAGTTATGTTTAGCTGGTTAGATGATGAGGCCACAGATGATGTGGTAGCAGGAAACAACCACGGAGAAAGAGGAGTGACAGCAAACAAATCCTTTGATGATGGAGTTTGTTTAGGGTTGATAGGTGGACAGGATCTCTGTATGGATGTAGAAGGTGCAGGTCGTTTTAAAGAAAACGCAGGAGGTATGATGTATTGAGGCAAGGTGGAGGGGTGAGGTCCCAATATAGAAGGTAGGTGTGATGGCGAGGGTTTTAGTTGTGACAGAGGCATAGATTGGACTTGAGGAGATTGGGTCTGTCTCCTAGGTGGATGGACGGCTTTATTTTTGGATAAATCTAACCGTTTAGGTGGGTGTGTTAGGCTGGGTATTGGTGAAGTCCCAAGCGTAGGGGGAGGTTTGGTTAGGTTAATAGAGGTGGATGAGGTATTCGGTAGAGATGAGGGGGGTGAAGGTGAGGACATAGGCATTTTGAGTTTTTGTAAACACCGCGGGTATATGGTAGAGGTGTCTGGATCGGTCATCTGCATCTGAGTAGAGCATGGTGTACTCAAACGTTCCCATAGGACTCATCTATCTTCGGAGGGATGACAATCCTCACGTGTGAATAGGAAATTTTGTATGGAAGAAAGGTGGGTTGTGATTCCGGTCCACTGTGGGTGTGATACAGGGGGTAAATGAGGCACTGTATCAATGGGCGTTAAGAGGTCAACCGGTCGCTGAAAAGATTTAGGCGATGAAGAACTAATAGGTAGGAGGGCATGTCTGAGAGGATCCATCATGATTAAAGAATTTGGTGATGTCGGTTCAAGGGGTTTCTCATCTAAGGATGATGAAAAAGTGGAGAGCCTTCCTCTCAGTAAAAAGAGTGGTAGAAGGAGATGTTTGGGAAATAGATAAGTTAGATAACATCCGCTCACAGTCTTGCAAGGATGTGGTGTAAGAAGGCTCATCTGTGAGAAGGGAACTCTGGGTGGTTAATTCCTTTATGGGTAAAGGAATGGCAAGGTTATCATCTTGTCTTGATGGTGGTGAAGGGGTGCGGATTCCTGCGTTAGTGAAGAGGCTTGATTCAGAATTTTCTCAATAGAGGCTTTTGGTTGGGAATCGAAAACTGCATGGATTTCATGAACACTCTCCTCGGCTAAGATATCTTGGTTTATGTTACTATTAGAAGAGTGGTTTGGGAATGGTTTATTGAAGATTTTCAAATTTCGGTTAGCAGGGGCATTAGGATTATCGAGGGTTATATCCCCTGCATCAACCATTTCCTGCACTATGTTTTTCAACATCTTACGCTTTTGATCGTGTCCCTTCACGCGGTGGAAGTTACAGAAGTCATTTTCTTTGTACCAAGAAGGTATAGCATGGGTGGAATCAAACCCGAGTGAGGTTTAACAGGAGGCAAGGTGATAGCTCCCGCTTTGAGCAATTTTTCCAATATGACACCATAAGTTTCTCCCAAGGGAGTGTAATTGATGGGCTCGGCTTTATACTTATAGGTGGTTTTTGGCGGGGTATTAGATGGTGCTTGGGATTTGACCATCACCGCGTGTGGACAGCTCCTTTTGATTTCGAAGCAGTCGATGCGTGAGAATTGGTGGTGTTGGGTTTGTTGGTGGAGTCTTGGGTTCAGAAATTAGGGTTTTTGTTGCGCAACCGCAATTTCTCTTCCTCTAAGGCTCGAATTTCTAGTTTCCGAGCCATAGTAAAGGCCTCATCAAAGGTGCGGAAAGTTTGAATTTGGAGGGTAGGAGAAATGTGCTTAGCGCAGGCCCGCGTAAAGAGTTCGATGAGTTCGGCCTGAGGCAAGGCATAAGTAAGTTGGTTGATGAGACCCCGCCATCGTCCAACGAAATCTGATAGATTCGTCTTCAAATTGTCGACGGCATAGAGGTCAGTGATAGATACTTTCTTAGCAATATTAATGGAGAAATGATCCAAGAAAGATTGGGCTAATTGGTTAAAAGAGAAGATTGAGTGCTCAAGTTAAAGCACTATACCACTCCAAGGGGTCCCGATAAGGACATGGGAAAGGTGCGGAGTAGTAGAAAGCATCGTCATGAGCAATCGATAAAGGCATGTCTAAATGATCGCAAGTGTTGTTGAGGATCCTCCTTACTATTAAAACGAGTGAATTTTGGTAATTCCCATTGAGGAGGATATGAATGAAGGGGGACAAAAGGATGAATAGGCTCCCGACAAACTTGCTCGTATGTCAGGGTGCTACGGCTTCCTGAAACAGAAGCCTCCAGATTTTGCATCTTGTCCATCATGTGTTTGATGAAATCAGTGGTTGGATGAGATGATGGTGCGGTTGTTGTAAAAGGTGGAGGATTGGGCCAAGGGCCTCCACTAGACAATGGTGGGGTTAAATGTTGATAAGGTATTGAGGACGAATATGTTGAGGCGACCGAATAGGGATGTCCTATATAAGGTGTCGAAGCCACCGGATAAGTGTGTGGAAATGAAAAGGTGGGCGGAGCTTGAGAAGGAAAGCTCATGTGGATAGGTGGCAGAGAGCAAGTTATGAAAGGAGCAACTGCAGAGAGAGACGAGGTAGGAGCAAAGTAATGATACGTGGGGCCCAGAAACAAAAGGAAAGCCAATCTGCCGTAAGAACCTCCGAAGCCACTGAGTTGGGAGACGGGGCTAAGGATGAAGAAGGCAAGGCGGAGTTATCAGGTGGGGAAGGAGCTAAGTGAGCGGCTATACTAATAGGCATGCCAACAAGGAGTCACCGTCAGGTGTACGGTCGTGGGGCATGAGACAAATAGTACCAGACAAATGCTAGGATTAGCATCCAAAATTTCACAAATTCCTTATCTCCTACAGGATTTTGGGAACCTCACCGGTGTCCGTAGGATTCCCTATAGAATGTGAAGGGGGTGATTCAGAAAAGGCACTGGAATGCATGTGAAACCATGGTCATGCAGCTTGTTTCGAGTGATAACAACCATGGACAAGAGTACACAAAGCAGGATGCAATCTATCGTGAATGTAATAAAGCAACAAAAAAATGTTGGAATTGGTAGGTTGCTGGTTTTGGGAACTATGAAAGACAGTAACCGATATCGGTCGTCAAACCGATGTCGGTCGATCAGATAAGCCGACATCGGTAAGTTAACCGATGTCGGTATAATAGGACCGGTGTAAGAAGCTGTAGGAAGTTGCTGATTTGGGGTTAACAATGCTTAGTATGCCTACCCAACTATTCTGAAGTGATCACTAAAACAGTGTAGGACAGAGAAACAGAACTAAAAACAAGCAAGATGCACAAGCAAATCAAGAGACTAACCCTAGGATTAGTTTTAATTATTGTGGGCTTATGCCTTAGACGCAAGATGATGTCAATCCTAAACAGAAGACTTAGGGGAAATGTCAAGTTTGTTTTGGCTTATAAGGTTACCTCAATCGGGTGGAGGAATACCGCGGAAAAGGGGGATGTTTGAGCTGTTGTGTTAATTTATGATGTGATTTGGTATGTGTTGTGTAGTGAAAGTAAGATTAATTTCTTGTCAATACCGTGGATATCACCCCCACGTGTACGACCTGTTACTTAATCTATGTTCACTAGAATTGAAAACAACAAGCAAGAATGTGATGCACGTGTTTTAAACCCAAATCGAAAATGATATTCGATGAAGCAAGGAGATGATTTTCACTAATGCAAAGATGTGAAAGCAAGACAAATTCTTTTACCAAAATGACAAAATATTTTGTGAATATTTAGCAGAAACAAACTGTAAGTATGCTCCCTATATGAAAGCAAGCAAGAAAGAAAGAAACCCAAAATGGGTCCCACCGGGCGTGCCAAAATGTTTCACACATGATGTTTCCGTTCTTGGAATAGAGTTGCTTCTATCCTTTCATTCTCTTGAGAAACAGATAAGGGTTAGGGCTAGGAGGAATACCTGTTGAATGTTTGGAGGGTGTGCGCGTACATGAGAGAGAGAGATCGATCGATCATAAGAACTCCTTTTTGTCTGGGAAGGACTACCTATAAGTAAGAATACAAGACCACCAGATTCTAATTAGACAATAAATGAGGGAACTGCCTTAGGCCCAGGAAATATTGGACTTCCTTTCGAAGGTGGTCAGTTCCCCTACTAATACGAATTAACACAAATTCTAACAAAGAAGTTATTGCAAATTACAATTTAATTACCTTGTTAAAACAATAGAGAAAAGGCTGGTCTTGGTTTTGAATCACAGTGACCGATGCCGGTCACTGTCACCGGTACCGGTTCCTAATAACCGATATCGGTAGGGGCAGTGATTTAGGGGCTTTTAGTGAAGGTTGGCTATAAGGTGGCTATGGTGTTTATTAGGCTAGTAAATGATTGGGGATAGGTAATGGGGTGATGGAGAAGACTCAGACAGTATGGGGGCTTGTTCTTGGGGGCAATGTAAGGGTAGAGGAGGTACAGTTAGATGTAGGGTGTTACCGGTAGTGGATCTAGGAGTAGACTTATAATTACTGTGATTCAGAAGTCCAAGAAATGTTATTAAAAGAACATACAAGACAATACTTACTAGTTCCTGATGAAGACACAGGTCCAAAGACTGTGATAACGAAGGCAGGGCTCAGGTAGGATGATCAGACAATCAAAGATGAGCTATCTTCTCTCCCAATGCTTGGATGAGTGTCACTGGGCTCTGGTTACTCAGTTGCAGTCTTGGGCTTGATGTCCTTCTCTGCAAACTCCTTTCCTTCCTTCACTTGTCTCTGCTCAGCCAAGTGAATTCCCGATCTTTCCAATGAATTCTCCATCCTTTGTTTTTGGTTGGGGGAGGTCATTTACAGAGAACCGATGGCGGTTACGTAACCGACGGCGATCGAGTAGGAACCGATGTCGGTTAAGTCAAAGTGGGCTATTTTTAGTAAAATAGCCAGCCTTCCCTCCTTTTCTTCCGAGGGATTAGTTGTGGGCTTGGTCAAGTCATTATTAGGTTGGTTTTGGTGTGGGTGAGGAATTGACCCTTTGTGGAAAATACAGCCACTCTGAGACAAAGGAAATTAAAGAGTCTAAAAGGGATTTGAGATCATTTTCAGATCTTGTTTAGTCACTTTTATATTTTAGTTCATGGAATAAATTGTACTTGATGTACTTTTAAAATAATCGAGTTATATTGTATGAGCTTATGATGCTCTTTGACATTGTATGTAAACTTATAAGTTGTGACTTGAGGTGTTGAAATAAAGGAAACATCTTTTGGATCAAATCTTATTTTTGTTTCATACATGTATGATTTGAATGTTAAGTTTTGTAAGTTGTTTATGTTTGAAATCAACATAACACTTAACAATGGGGTTAATTGAAAAAAATGGATCATGAGATCCATTGTCATACAATCCCCCACCTCTAAAATTACATACATCTAATTTTTATCATACAATATAGATCTTCGATTACTCATTATGTTGTTTTGATTTACAAATATCGATAGAAGGAATGTTTAATTTCAAGTTCTTTCATCGAGAAAATGCAACAAAAATGATGCCTATCTATCTAGAGTAATTTGAGTCCAGTTGGATTGACATATGCACTAGTTAGTGTGACAATTTGTGAGAGTTAAATGTTGAATTATTTGGCCATGATCATCTAGACTCCATTCACCCATTTTCATTTTCAAGTTACAAAGTGGGTCCTCTCACCATGGTCATAGGAAGGATCAAGAGTATAAATTTTGGCCATTCCTTTTGTACGTGTCACCCAATCCCTCCAAAGCCTTGTCTAAATAAATTTTCCAAACGTCTTCCCCCGCTACAAATGACATAAATTTCCAATTCTATCATTCTTAAAACACCCTAGTTTACTTGTTGATGCTCCCTAGCCCCAAGGAAGTGTAAGTTTGGGTACCAACACAACTAAATTCACTCCTAGCTCTTCCTAAGAGGATCATAAAATCCCAAAAAGGCTTAAAACTTGCATTAACTGAAAAATCATCAACTATAATGGTATTATAATCTTCATACCTTACTCATCAACTTCATTTCATTGCTCATTCACCCATCAACTCATCAAAACTCCTTTAGAGTTATCTAAACACTCACTTGAAACTTCTTGCTCACCAAGTCTTGCTTTACTCGCTATGTTGCTCAAGGATGCAATTTTGGTTCCTTTTCTTATTTGATTCTCCTTAGACCTCCTCCCTTATTCCAATAGCTCAAACAATCTTATTTCAATCATTAACAATCCTCAAAATGACCCAACTCATCAATCTGCTCTTCTTGACTCAAACTTTTCTCACTTGATGCTCTTAAGGCATGTATTCTTGCACCACTCATGGATTGGGAATTATAGAGCTACCTAGAATAGTTTATAAACTTCATTATATCTCTTTTTAATGGCACAAGACACTGATTTACACAAAAATAATTCTATATATTATTCCATATGAGATCTTTACATTTTATAGGTGAAGTTGTTCCTAAAATTTAGGAAACAACTCACAACAATAAACGAGTTGTTTTAACAACTCGTTAATATAAAAACTATATATGTAGGTTGTTTATAACAACCTCATAACTCATTAAATTATCCCACACAAATATAAGTCTCACAAATGTGAGAACTAATAATAAATTCCTTACATTCCCCCTTAGTGCGAACATGGTAGAAAAACATTCACACACTCAACTACATAATGATCACCCATGTGAAACATGTCCTACAATGTGACTCATGACCTTGATAAAAAAGGCTCTCTCCTTCCATGGTTTTAAAAAAGCTTACCAAAAACCTTGACATGAACATGCCCCATCAACTATCCACCTTGTGTGGTTTTGGGATCCTCCCACAAATCCTTTCAAGATCCATGAACTAGCTTACTATGGTGATTTTTTCACCACTATGCTTGTACATCACGCAAGTATATAGGAATCACATCTCACTTATTACAAAATTGCACAATAGAATATATAGAGGAAAAAAATTTCACATTACTTTCTATAAGAATCACAATGTTATTAATTGCAACCAATGTTGTTGATCATTGTCACTCGATCTATAACATCATAAAGAAAACTACCACTACCACTGGAAGCTATCATTGACTTTAGTCATTTTAGGTGTAGAATTGAAATGGAACACCGGTATCATGTCCCATCCCCACAATATGAAATTTTCATACACGAACATTAATAAGAAAATCGTATCGAAGATATACAATCGACCGGATCTTGTGAGTTATATCTTGTTGCATATGGTCACCATTGCAAGTGAATGTATTCACAAGCAGACAATATTCCAAAGAAGTATGGTAGTCGATGATCATGTTAGTCAAAGGATCATTGAAAGTCATCTGTGCTCCAACACAACTCTTTTTCTAGCATCCAAAACCACACAAAACAAGAACACCGAAAACACACCGCAAAACTCGAAAGCAAGTAATCACACCACAAAGTACAACCATATAAAAATGTGGCCACATTGTTGGCGACTAATAAGAGGTCTTTGATCAAACTCCAACCTTCGATGCATCTATCTTCCGGTGACAAGATGCTAACTCAGCCAGATGTGATCATGAAGCTTAAAAATAACCTACACCATTTGGACGTCGTGGTACAACCGAAAATACATCCAATTATTGAACAATGAGGATTTTTTTTTACAACTTTTGACAATGACTCGAAATTTGACAATTTTTTGACAAGGACACTACAATACAAATTGACTTGACTTAATGACAAACTCAAATATATTGAAAACCAAACTTTGAATCAATTTTAGAGACCTTTTACAATGCTTCTCGGATCTACATTTCTAATAAAAAATTAATGCAAAGACATAATTTTTTACAATTTAATAAAGACTCTACCACTTAATAATGAAAAACAATAAACTATTAATTCGAAAATTTGCACAAAATTTATACTACGACTCTTCGAAACAATAAAACTCATTAATTATAAATACCATGCTATTTATTGAAACCTTGGGACCCGTGACTTTGGACGCTATGGAATAAAGAACAAATTTAGTAAACCAAAGACTAACACGATTTGGAAATAAGAAAAAATGTACAAAGAGGGTGATGAGAACCTAAACCAGAGAAAACTTGAATAGATACGAAAGGTTTGAAGAACGCCTTTTTGACTGGTGAATCAGATGATTAGTGTGAACAGAGATCTGGTGACAACACGGTTTGAATGCCTTCACAATAAGAATGCACAGTTATGCTTTCAGTCGCTTGGAATTATATTGGAACCAAACATGCTTAAACTCTGTTGTGTAGACAGAAGAACTCAAAGCGAGAAGAAAGTGCACAACCGTGTAAGGGGATGCAGCCATCTTGGTCTTTACCAAGTGCCACGTCCTTCTGAAATCTTGCAAATATTTACACAGAAAACTGAATGTAAATTTCAAATATTTGCTTCTCTAAATTTTCTCAATTATATGATACACACAACAATAGTCAATAGATGTGGATAGACTGAAAGCATGCATGAAATAAACATCAGTTGAATGTGTAATCAATATCAAACCAATGCGATATTGATGTCAGTGCAAATGAATACACTGTTAATGTAATCTGCATAGGAGAGAAGATCCACATAATCAGACAAAGAGAAATGTAATTTTTTTGTGTGGACTTCCCTTCGTCCTCACTTATCCTCATGTAGAAGCGGACTACCAAAAAGCAAACACTTCTACGTTACAGCTATACACAGGTAGTAATTTTGTACTAAAAATATATATGAAAGAAATTATAAACTACTCTCACATTATATGGAATTTCATTCTGAAGGGAAATGACTTACACGACTACCCTTAGAGAAACATTATGTTTCCATTCTGTGGATCATGTCGTTCTAATACCAAATAATGTTACAACACCAAATTTACATAGCAATAATTATGTATATTATTTCATGCGATATATTTACATTTTATAGGTGAAGTTGTTCCTAAAATTTAAGAAACAACTCACAACAATAAACGAGTTGTTATAACAACTCGTTAATATAAAAACTATATATGTACGTTGTTTATAACAACCTCATAACTCATTAAATTAACCCACACAAATATAAGTCTCACAAACGTGAGCACTAACAATAAATTCCTAACACTTTTGTGACGCCTAAGGTGTATGCAAAATTTTAGAGCTCAAATCCTTTTGCAACTCCCCTTACCTCAACTTTTCACGTTTTGCTCTCAAAGGCTCAATTAGCCTAAGACACTCTTTTATCAGTTATAACTAAATTTATAGAAGGCATCCAACCACAAAATATACTTTTTCGACACCCATTAAGGTTTTCTTCAAGCATGTAAAATTTTAAGGTCGACTCTAAGTCTAAAGGTAACTTCCTTTGGAAATTTCCTTCTGCAATTAGCCCTTTGACTATGCTTTAAAGACCTTGCACCAAAATGTCAATGATATCTCCTAATTCCACCCTTGCATTCCAAAATTCCTTTTTATTCTACTATATTCCTCACCCAAGATCACTCCTAAAAATTTCAAGCCTTAAATCTTTGATTTGGACCATTAAATTAGAAACCCTAGATGTGTCCTTTGATGCTGCATGACAAGGAGCCTAAGAAGTGATATTTTGATATAAAACTCATTATATTCTGATTCAAAGTCCTAGATTTATGCCCAAGGTCTATTTCACCATCATCTTCATAATTTCCTTACTAGTGTAGTGAGAGGGAGCATCCACGCATGTTAACATGGATAACTTACCTTGAACCGGTCTAGAGAAGGTTGGGTATTTACATGAAAGAACCTTATAAAGACAAAGATGTTAAACACATATTTGTTTAATATTCTTCTCATATAGATGAGTGTCTCCCATACTTGTTTTACCTCTTATTACATGAAGAGTCTCCTAAATAACCTTCTTACTCAAAATACCACAGTCATAATATAGTTTACTTGAGATATTAAGGCATGCATTAGAAGTTATCACCACAACCTCTTCAAAACCTTGAACTAGAACACAATGACCTTACCTTACACGTGAAATGAGAAAAATGAAATTAATTTACCAACCACTTCTTCCCAAGTCCTTTGAATTTCATCATATGGTTATAAACAAATTGTGTATTCATACTTATGCAAAAAAACAAAGTATGCTTAAGAAACTTGTGTTTATGTCTTGGAGTCCCTCCTCAAGTTCTTCACACACATACTCTTAGGTAGATTTCCACACCAATGTATGAACCTCTCAATCCCAAAAGAAAAAAATTGCACAAGAAACAATACAACTCATCCCTATTATAGTCTAGGCATTCTTTATATGTTAAAATAGAGTACTAGATCATCACCAACCAAAACAATCCATCCCCAAGTCTGCAAGTAAATACTTATCAATAAGCATTTTCTAGATCCATATAAGTATCATGATAAAGAACTATCATTCCTAAATGTAAAAACAAAATATCCATAATGAGGAAAGATAAACACACTCCAACTAATCTTCCATTAATGTATCACCGTATTTCTTCCATAATTTTAGAGTTATTGTGTTCTCCTAGCTTCCTCTCATCTTGCTACATTAGGAATATCCTCTTACTCACCTTCCATCCTACATACATTAGAATTTCACTTCCGTGAAACTTCTACTTGAACTCCTACCTAACATGTAATTTCCCTTCTTAAGGCTAGGATGTCTCATAGCTGATTTATGTGACCTTTTCGGCATTGTTACATCATTTCTCACATTCCATAACTCCCACTATATCCTTGAGTTTGTAACTCCTCCTTACATTCCTTACCTAACCCATAATGACTCATTATGTGCCTCCATTTTCCAAAATAGGCACTTTACAACATTTTTATACATTTTAAGGACTCTTGAATGACCTACTAACCCATGACACCACACACATACACTCCCAACCTATAAAACAACCTTATAATGCCTTATCAAGTCATAATCCTTTATTTTCACCCTTAAGACATTTGAACACAAAAATGGAGGGAAAGATATGAATTTGAAAATTCAAATTTTGAGACTCCCTCTCTAACCTCCTAACTCATCCCCTTGACCTCATAACAAGAAAAATTAAACTTTTGTAGTCTTTCATTGATGCCCTTGCATCATGAACAAACATGGATATTTTTATTTATTTCTTTCTCCCTTTTCTCCTTCCAATACTTTTCTAGCTTAAACTTCTGATTGTCTTTGGTTTCCTCATTTTTAGACTTCCTAACAGATTCCACAACCCAAATTCTAAGAAAGAAAGCTTTATGCCCGATTTATGGCACTTATAACATTCAATGTTAAAATTCATCGAGGAGTAAATGAGTTGTAATTTATATTTGGGGAAACATATGAATTGACATTTTTCTTCCTATCAAAACTTCTTACATTATATTTGTAGTTTCTTTCCATGTGACCAAACTCATTAAATGAAAAACAATAGCCAAAAATGGAATTTTGAAACCTGATTTTGTAATGTCGCCTTGGAGGAAATAGTCTTTTTTTTTTCCTTCAGTATCCTTGTTTCCCTTTGGAGGAGTACTTTTATTATTTGTGTTTCTAGATCTAAACTTAGTCTTTATATTTCAATTTGATTCTCTCATATTCATCCATATTCTTCATCTCTTCTAGTGACTATAATGATGATTTATTGGAATCTTTATGGGTCAAATTTTATTTTAAGAACCATATTAGCAGGATATACACATCCCAAACACCATTATCCACTCACCAATAAGGGTATCCATTCCCTATTAGAATGATAGCATGATCGTGTATGTATATATTTAGATCCATAACAAATAATCAACTTCTTCATAAACCACATCATGATTAACTAAACAATGTCTATAATGAGATTTATCATAGAACCATATTCACATATAACACCATTATCTAGCCAATAGTATCCATTATATTAATAGCTACATCATGATAATGTCACAAACCAACATCATAACTCTATAAAAATATCGGATGTATTAACCATGCAAATCAATACATATTTATAGGGATGGGGACTTGCCCTTCACTACCCATGCACCTTCCAAAAATAGGCTACATGCTAATAATAGCCATGTGCCTTTACAAGAGAATACAAAAGCATGCAAGTGCTAATAATAGATCTTCTAAAGTTAACTCTAAGTACAAATCCTATTATTAGCCCAAAATTTTGCATGGTGCTCAAACTTCCACTTGCCCCAAAATAACCTTGCGTGGACCACAAGTCTTCATATCATTGTGTGCTTAGTACTCCAAGTCCAAAATAGCCTCACGGTGAAAACGACTAAGTCCTGTTTCCACCTATTCTCATGGGTGCCCCTTTTTTTATACCTTTATGTCTTCCTCATGCCCTTGTTCCTACATGCCCAACCCTTATGCATTTTCATCCTTGAGCTATATTTTATCTACTCAACATTACCCCACACTAATTGCATTGCCACCCCTAAAAATGGATAATCTCTACTCATTTCTCCAAGAATAAAGAATAATGAATAAAAGAATAAATAATTACGTGACCAAAAAGAGTGAAGTACTACTCGGTGCTCTACTCCTCTACAGGATCAATTCTGGATACTCATTTTTAATCTCTGCCTCTAATGTCTGCCAATCACTCAACACTTCACCTGTTTTATCAGGGACATCTGTAACCATGGCTTCCAACTCATCCTGAGTCATGTTTTCTTTTTCATTCTATAAAATCCTAACAATGTTAGCCATGTTGAAACCATTCCCTCCATGAAATCCATCTTTTGAGAAATGAGCTTCCCAATTTTGTTCATCCTTTCCTGTGTGGATTCTAGGCTTCTACAAGTGCTTTACACTTTTCTTCACCAAAGAAATTATATCCACACACCCGAGCATCTCATTCTTCATTGCCTTTAGGACCTCATTATCTTCTTCAATAGTCCTTGTCCTAATAATTACATCCGCCGCGCACATATTCAGAGCTTGATCTACCTTCTTAAGTTCATCCTTCAAGGCCTATAACAATGACTCATAACTTGCAAATTTTCTTGCAATTGTGGCCTTTTCCCTTTCTTCCTCCTCTGCAGCATCCTTTGGTGTTGGAATACGCACGGGCCCTTCATCGACTACCAATTTTACCAAAGTGCGTAGGTAATGCATCACAGAAGGAAATTTTTCTAGAACTTGTGATTCCAAGTGTGGTCGTACCTTCAAAATGTCATCTCCAATTTCCTCTGCCATACTCACCAATGCTTCCACCTTTGCTTCAACCCTTTCCTTCTCTAGCTATTAGGCACTTAATCTCTTTATCCTTATCCTTATTATCATCCATCAATTCCCTAAGGGTTTTTTTCTTTATCTATGTTCTTGTGCACAACCTTTGCAGATACCTTCACCAAGGCATTACTCACTTATTCATCCGACATGATAATAGGCTTAACATTCATGTGTCGACATGGGGTGCTTTCTTCATCCTATACAAACACATGACTCTTCACACACATCAAATCAGGCTCATCCATATGAGTCTGCATAGACCATGACAATTACTTTCATGTGTGTAATTTTCATCGTTCACCATTTATGCATCCATCAACTCCCAACCATACAAATCCTTAGGCTCCACAGTCTTCTGAAACTATGTGCATGTATGATTTTTTATGTCATCCACATATCCCACTACAGGAGTCTCATAGTCTTTGCCCCCTTCTCCTTCCTTGTTTGCCTTCCTTTTGAACCCAGGCACCTAAATCCAGAATTGGGCCTTCACCTTCTTGTGTAGTATGGGGCATGCACCAAGGCTCACCCTTATTTGCTTTTGTTTATGTATCTCCTTCATCCTCCTCTTCATCATTCTTCATTTCTTCACCACGAGGCTCCTCTATATTCTCAGGCTGCACTAGAGTACCTAGCGCACTTTCCCCATTGATTCATCCTCCTCTTCCTCCTTAATCTTTAACTTGCGCCTTTTCTTCTTCTCAGGATATACTTTCTGAGGTGAAGTTCTAGGTGATCTCCTTAAAGGTTATGATGTTCCCACACTCGAGCCCTTGTTCTTCACAACACCCCTTTTAAATGTGGCTCTCAATGCTCTGATCTGCATCTATTTCCATTGCGCCCTATTCCCCAACACTTCATCTTCTTTTTTTTTAAGGGAGGAGTCACTCATGTCTCTCTTCTCTCCAACTGTAGGGTGTCTTCTACCCCTATGCTCCAACCCACCAATATCTTCATGAAGTTCTTCTTCTTCTTCTTTTTAACGGGGCAATATCTTCTTCCTCTAAAGTTCCCATAGTATGTTTTCCCTTGAGAGGCCCAAGGAGCTTGAATTCATTCTCTAAATACTTACCATTTTTAGTTTAGGCTTCATATATATATATATATATATATGCCCATCTTTCCAATGGCCAAACTCACATCCTTCATGTTAATATCATCTTAAATTAATCTTTTCAATGTAAGCAGTCTTACCTGGATGAACATATGACTTCCTCAGCATGTGGTAGTCACAATCTACCTTGTCAACATTGAACAACAATCGGTGCACATTTTAAAACCTATGTATAGATGCTTGAAAATAGCAAGATGTGAAGGTATATGGAATATTGTACACCAGGGCTCCATTTTCCATCCTTCATCCCGAAGTGCCCAATACAAAAGTGTTGGTACATGGAAAACTATACTTGTTTATCCAATACTGAAGGTAACTCCTTGGGTATTCTCCACTCTTCTTCAAACATGACGTAAGTTCTCATACCACATTTTTACCCTTTTGAAGGGTCCACTCATTGATCCATCACAAGTATAATTGGAAAATCTTTTTGCCAAGGACTTCTTCTCTTCAGAAACTCCCACATATTATCTTTTGGCCCATCGGGCACCCCAATTTCAACAAAAACTAATGATAGAAGTATAGCCAAAATATGATCTTCTCACCTTCTTGTGCTTCCTCAATAATCATCTCAGCAATGAAATTTGATAAGTTGTATATAACCCCTTTCATGTCATTTTCCGTGCAACATGAAGCCAAGCCTTGTTTACCTGGGACCAACACTCTTGATTGTTTAGCTTTGTTAGGAGATGGTTGCTGCCTGAATGACTAGATACTTTTGTAATTTAGGGATGTCCATCCCACGCCCTCCTTTTGTGTATCCAAGCTCTTTCTTCATATTTTCTATGGCCTCCTTATCAGTGAGGTCACTACTTAGCTCAACACCCATACTCTTCATCCCTATCAAACTTCCAATCAAAGGCGCAATGATCCTCATTCGACACCCAACAAAATAAAATAAGTCCTCATGGACTCTGCTCATGAGCCACTGGTATAACTTCTTACAGGTTTTCCAAAATACAAGAGCTCATACAACTGTAAAAATCCTACCTTAGTCAATAATTTCTCACCCGCATCATCGTAAACCACCATGTCATTTTGTTCTCTTCGAGGTCTTCACCACAAGAAATTTCTCCAACTCTTCCTTGGTATCCTTGTTCATATGGTTGTAGTCACAAATTTTAGCAAAAATGTGTGAATCCTAGTTGCGCCCATAAAAACACCTTCTACGTACTACATTTCAAAAAATATACTTTCTGGGGCATCTTCCACTTCAATCTCAACTTCCTTTTTCTTATTTTCCCTTGTACTAGCTCCAGTGCTCTTTTGGGTGCCATATCAACTAAAAAGGTGTGTTATTTTACCTCTTCTAAGATTCTGTAAATTCAACTTCACATGCCCCTAGCTCAAAACCAAACCCTAATTGCAAATCTTCTTCCCCACACACCTCTTCTTTGCTCAAACACAACACCAATGGAGCGCAAGACTATCTCATGCACAAATTTGACAAGATATAACTAGTTTGTAGCTTTTCTCTTTCACTTCTTTCCATCTTGCTTAGCTCACTCCGCCTTCAACAACTTGCTCAAATATCTTGTATGCAAAGGTAAAAATGACTTCACATCATGTCCTTATATAGATTTTTAAAAATTTATCACATTTATTGCTCTCCACCTACCACCATTCCCAGCATTAATTCATCATTCATCAATTTTTCCACGCTTCTCATCTCCACACCATAGTCATAACCTTCTAGCGTGCCTCCTACTTCTCTGGCCACAAACCTCCTTTTGCGCACCCTCATGCACCAAGTACCTCACCACTCTTCCTCTCACTAAGTAGTTTCCCTACTGTAGCCTACCTCACATTATACTTGTGTGTCCATTTTTCCATCTATGGTCTTTATTCATGAGAAATTTTTTCTCTTTTAACCAACCGCCTTTCCTTTGAACACTTTGCACAAAATTGTCTTCTATGCATACCCATCTTCTAGATAATATTCCAACTTACAATGAACCTTGTATATAAACCACCCCACACTAAGGGTATGTGTGGTCCTCTATGCATGAAAAAACTTACATAGTAATCAACTTCTAGCGCATGCGTAAACACACTTATTACACAAAACACTAAACTAAATTGATAAAGCATAAAAAATGATGAAGGAAACACATATAAAGGGAATGCATTAAGGAAATATAATCTAAGTGGAAATAATGCCTTATTAAAACACCAAGAAGACTTATTTATAGTAGGGCTTCAACCTACTCCCGTTGAAGTAATCAGAAACCATGTCCCATCCAGCACCTCTAACTAGAAAGCACCTGAATCAAGTATATAAGTGATAACATATGGTCCCAACCAATGCACCTTGAGCTTTCCAGGGTGGCAAAAAAACTTTGAATCATACAAAAGTACCATTTTCCCAACCTCAAGCTTCTTATCCTTGATGTGCCTATCATGTCATGCCTTCTTCCTAGTTTTTTTTTCTTCTAACTCCATCGTGCTATGACACACCTCTCATCTAGTTGCATTAGTTTTTCAATACGTTCTTCCAATGCTTTCTCATCATCCATACCTCTTGTGCACGCAATACACAAAGAAGGTAACATGAATTCCATTGGTAGAACTACCTCTGTGCCGAACACCAACTAAAAGGGTGTTGCTTATTCAACCTCTTATAGGTTGTCCTATATGCCCAAAGTACAACAAAGAACTTTATCATCCCAATCTCTCCTTCCAACATCACAATTTTTTTGTCAATGTATGGCTCAATATCTTGTTGAAGGCCTCAATAGTTTCATTTTCCTGAGGGTGATAAGGGGTTCTCCGATGGTGTGTAACCATAAATTCATCCAATAATATCTTGATAGTCTCATTAAGAAAATGAGTACCCCTATCACTTGTTAAAATTAAAGGGCATCCATACCTACTAATAATATTTTCCCATAGAAACCTTGTTGTCATAGTTGTTGTGTAATCCTTCATAGTAGGCACCGCTTCTTCCCACCTTATAAGATAATTTGTACAAGTTATAATATAGCGTGATCCAGTCCTACACATGGCTGGGGAGATAGGCCCACAAAGTCAATTTCCCACTTCTCAAAAGGTTTTCACTAGTAATAAGCCTCAAAGGCATCTCATCTCTATGCCCAGATTTCCAAGGCATATAAAATGGTCACATGCCTTACAATATGCTTTACAATCCTTGTATAATGTTTCCCACCATAGGCCAGCTAGTAGAATCTTGCACACGGTGGCATCCCCTACATAGTGTCCACCTAATACCACCATGAGCCTCCATAATTGCTTCACTCATGCTCAAGTACACACCAACACAAAACTTCATCACGAACCTAACTTGTATAAGTCTCCATTGATCAACATGTAAGGCACGACATGAATAGCAAGTTTTTTCTTTTCTAAGGCCTTCATTCCTCGGGCACCACACTTGTGCATAAAAATACAACAATATCCTCCAAGTCTAAGGGCATGGTGTAACCTAAAAATTATGCATCTAGCATTGTGTCCTCAATGCTCTACACATCCTCTCTTGATTGAATCCTTGATAAATGGTCTGGACCAAAATTGCTCTTTCCTAGCTTAACCACCATAGTAAAGTTAAACTCCTGAAATAACAAAACTCCAACGACATATGTGCCCCTATAAAATGGCTTATTTACTAAGTACTTCAATGTCATGTGGTCTGTATAAAAGATAAAAGGTGTAGCCAAAAATACTATTTGAAACTTATGGAGTGCGTAGATATCATAGAAAATTCCTCGTGTCTTTCATCATTGTATAATTTTTTCTACTTGAGTCAACTTCTACTTGTAAATAAAATAGGATGATCAAAATCCCTTCTCTCAGGATGAGCTAGTACCATGCCAATGGCCATGCCAAAGGCGTCTACATGAACATGAAAAGGTTTGGACCATGAAGGAAAGCAAAAATAGGTGTTGTAGTAAGCCTCTCCTTTAATGTCTCAAACATGCATTGTTGTGCCTCACCCCAATAGAAATTTCCTTTTCCTTTTAATAATTCTTCTAAGGGCACATGATGATCTTGGCATAACCCTTAATAAACTTCTTATAATATCCTTGTGTTCCCCAAGAATCCATGCACCTCATTCTTTGGCTAGTAGGTTCCTCTAAGCCCAAAATTACAACAACCTTAGCAGGGTCCACTAGCAAGCCTTCTTTACAAATGATGTGTCCCAAAAAATTCCAAAGGGGGTGGAAAATACACACTTCTTAATATTTAAAGAGATGCTCAACTTCCAGACCTCTCAAACATCAGCCTCAAATTATCACAGTGATCCTTTACAAGCCCATAGACTATCCAATCATCCAGATATACCTATAAGAACTTGTGAATAAAATCCTGAAATGCTTGTACCACTATGCATGAAAATACTACAGAACATTTTTTAATCCAAAAGGCATAACCATGTGTATGCAAAAATTTCCCATTCAGTGGTGAAAGTTGTCTTCTCTTGATCTTCTTTAGCTATCCTCACCTGATGGTATCCAAAGAATCCATCAATGAAGGAGTAGATCTCACCCTACAACACCCTCCAAGATTTCTTCAATAAATGGTGTGGGAAAGGGATCTATGACACATGCAACATTCAATTCCCTATAATCCACACAAATTTTGATTCTTCCATCTTTCTTGATGTTGATCACCATAGGGCTCACCCATTCTGATTCCTCGATGGGCACAATGATCCCATAAATTAACATTTTGTCAATTTCTTCTTTTACCTTGACGCACAAGTTCAAATTCATCCTATAAGGCCTCTTCCAAACTAGGCGTGCACACTTCTTTTTAGTTTTATCTTCATCTCTCCCAATGATTCATGTACACCTTTTAATTCATGATAGCCCCTAGGAATAAATCTTGAAAGTCACACAAGTAACTCAATGATCTTAGCAACTTTAGAGTCAACCAATAATCTCCAATGATGGCCTCCTTAGGTTCAGTATCTGTTCCAATGTTCACCTTCTTGGTCTTCATAGGTGCATGGTAGTGCACACCTTTTCATCTACACTATCTAAGACCTCACACGTACCCTCTGTGTGCTCAATATCCAAGTTCTCAACCTCTTCATCATCAACTATGTAGACCATCTTCCTTTTTTCTTTTCTAGGCAGGCACACCCAAGTTGTTCAACATCTATTTCTTCCTCTTCAAAATGCACCCCCAAGTCTCGACTCCTAACAACTCCTGAAGGAGATCCTCATCCTTTGCACTATCTCCCATAGTTAAGTGCTTCATAACCTATAATGCCTCATTCACCAGAGGTTTAGTGGAAAAATAGTCAAAGGTCTAATCATACCTATAGTAAGTTCTTACCAATTTCCAATCTCTATTCAACTTTGCATAGATATACCATGCGCGTGTAACCTCACAAGGTGAAATAAAGCTTTTGCACCCATAAAAAGGTGGTAAAGCTTCCTACCCCTCTTTCCAGAGTCTCTCACACTACTGAACATGGTGTTGAACATGATCATTACCATGAAATGCATATATCTGAGTAGGCGCATTGCTCCTTAAAAATCTAGTAGATAAAGCAATCCTCACTTCTCTCCACTCCAAAATATTATCTCTGAACCATCCACCAATGCGTGTTGCCATCCCATACAGAGTATACACTAACATGTTCCTTCTTTCCACCTAACATTCCCACTAAACTTCCATAGAAAGTAGGAATACTTCTAGATTCTCTTCACCTATGTACTTTGGTACCTACTTGCTACCCAAACACCTGATATTATGTGGCTTACTAACGTGTGTAGCTACACTTCATACTTCACACCCAACCATTTCATAAGTTTCATGTGCCCAATTGTCACATGCAACACTTGTAGTATCACTCATGGACATGCATCATCCCATTGGAGAACTCCTTCCTTTGATGGCTCAAGAACTTCCGGATCTCGAATGGTGCACACATAAATTTGTTCAAGTCTTCTTCACTTAAGGGCTCTACATAAGGTGTAGATTTCCCATCTGTCAAAGGGATAATGATGTGTTCTTCCTTATTCTCAAAGCTGATATACCCCTTATTAAAGTGCATATCAATGTTGTTTGTATAACACCAAGGGCACCCAAGTAATGCAGGAAAATTTCTACTTCTGCGTAAGTGCTAAGACCTCAAAATCCCCAGTAAACTTGGCCCCTTGATAGTAATGGATGCATCTTTTAAAACTCCAATGGGCATGGCCTTAGTCTGGTTTTCCATGAATAACACATTAGAGGATGGCTACAATGGAGGTCTACCCATCTAAACCCACGCATCCAAAGTGAGTACATTCACTTCCACACCTGTGTCAATCAAAATGTTACTCAAAATCCAACCATCAACAATGACATTTAGAGTAATCTCCTTATCATAATCCAAACTATCTGGAGGAAGATTAACATGCAAAATTTGTCTCTCATGCTCAGTCCCAGTGCATGGAGTGTTTCCCTTCAACTAGTTCCCTAACAATGGAAATAATGTTTTCTTAGCGCAACATCTTACAAACCTCCTTCAAATCATCAACATTTGTCTGATGGAGCTCAACTACTTTCTTTTGTTCTAACTTTCGTGATGACTATTCCTTCAAACATTATATCTCACCCTATAAATTCCAAATGACCTCCATGGTTTCTTGATATACTTCCTTCTAATGCATAGGGTCTAGATACTTCACATGTAATACTTCCTCCTTAGTAATCATAGGCTTCATTGAAGAAGCTCTCTATGCACTGCAACCTCAATGCGTGTAGTGATCTTCACAGTACCAACTCATGGTCCAACACTAACTTTGGCATCCATTAGTCCTCTACCATGCATTGTACTCTAACCATTCCCGTGCCCTTATTTTCATGTTTATGTTTCTTACTCAAGTGTTCATATAATTTTGGGCATTCTTCATACTTATGGTTCTTTCCAAAAAATAGACAATGTTCTAAGGACATTCACACATGTAATGATCAAGAGATCCACATGTATAACAAGTTCCATGAGGAAAATCATTCCTTCCACCCCCCACCTCGCCTCAAATCCTCCATGGTATCCTCGACCTCGACCACGACCGCCATCAAAACACCCCTCATTTGTGATCATAGTCATGATGCTCACCCTTATCCTTAGAGTTATTAGCAACACCTATCTGATGCACCCCAACATCAATGACATCATGAATTTGATCAATCAACCTACAATCTTCAGTATCATGAGTGGAAGACCTATAAATCTTGCAGTAAAAGACACATTCTTTCTTATCACGCACTACAACAATGGGCATTGACTTGAACTATGTGGTCCAAATGACATATCTCGCACAATCTAGTAATAATGAGCACACTTGATTTACGAGGGAAACTATCCTTAGTATGCCCTTCTACTTCACAATTTGTACACCAAATTCCACTACGTGTCTCATGTGTTGAATTAGCAAATAATTTCTCTAACTCTTTTCATTGCTGCAATCTAAGCTTCCAAAAATGGGCTCACTCTTGTGTCTACACTTCCTACCACCTCAACCAGCAAGAGCTACTTCAAGTGCCTCACATGGATCTGTAAAGGTCTTATGTGAAAGTGCTCTTCTAAAAGGCATGATCATTCCTCCAATGAACCATTATGCATGTTGGCTCATGTGGATGTCATAAGATAACTTAGAAAAAAGAGTCTTAAACCGAGCATCATATTCCCGAACACTCTCAATAGTGCCCTGCTTAATATCTTTAAGCACGCTTATGATTTTCTACTCAAACTCGGGATATAAAACTCTTTTAAAAGGCATCTCACAACACTGTATAATCCACACAAGTCTAATCAGGATCAAACTTTCTATACCACATTGTGTGTGCACGCCCCTAGCAATGTAGTTGTAAAATGACTTGCTTTGCGCTATGGAGTTATAATCCCCTTGGTGTGCCACATATTTCACACATATGTACGTGTTCTACATGCATCTTCAATGCCTCTATACTATGGAAGATGAAGGACATCTCCATATAAATTTGTTGAGGTTGGTGTGGACCATGCCCACCAAGACCCAGAGCCAATATTTCCTCTTATGTTTCCACCGCCTCCAAATCCACTACCATCTCGAAACCCCGAGACACCTAACCCTCTCCCGATCCTCTCCTAAAGTAGGAAATGGACTAGAGGATGCACTACCTTGTGTTCCAATGGTCATGCTGAACTAGACTCTCACACTATCTGTGAAAGTTTGCACTACTTCCAGAATGTTATACCAATGTTATGCATCACCCACATTCATTCTTGATGATGATGCGTAGCAAAAATTCCTCTAGTTGGACCCCAAATAACATAGATGATGATTACGCCACCATAGATGAATACGCCCCTTGATTAACTCCTAAAATTGACTACAAATTGACTTTATCTACTGCAACTCTACTACTCACACTAGTTTTCTTATTGTTAACTACCATAGAATTTGTAAAACCAAGCGTAAAGGCTAGGTCACTAGGTAGGTTCAGATGCATGCCCCATGGTCCACAATCTTTCATCTGACGTGCCCTCATCCAAAGCCAAAGAGGGTTCTCTGTCATGCTTTCCCAAATGGGGAGTTCCAGATGCTCTAGCTCCATGTCCTCTAGTGTGAGCTCCAAATCCTTCACGAATCCATCTCCTCTCAACACCATTCTTTCCATGATCTCTCACTGCTTCATCAGATCCCTCTCATGTGCTTCATTAAACTTAAGCCACCTTTCTTCTCTCTGTCTCTCTCTACTAGGTCTACCATCTTTACCAAACTTACTCTTTCCCCATGTGTGGTGGGGTTTAGCTAGCCATAGGCTTCTTTTCCAAATTCCAGGGTTACGATCAAGATCTTGATTGCTAAAGGAATACCACATAAATAAGATCCTCTGGGCTTGCATAAGAACTGAACTCAAAAACTTATGGGTAAGAGTAAGTGGAAACTACGTACTCAAGAATATAGTTGTTCAAAACACCATGGAACCAAACATCCACAGAGCACATCCAAATCAGATCTGCATCATACAAGGCTTGGAATTCTTCCTGTATCCAAACAAGTGTGAAAACCTCCAATTCCTCTTAGATGCATAAGCAACCAGCCACTCATACAACTCTATGGGAAAGATAGAAAAGAACATCTCATATAATGCATCATATAGATTCTTCTCAACCCACGCGTGTGCATTAAACTTAGGTCCAGTGCTAAATCTGTGAGCATACTCTTCTTCTAGATCATCTAACCACTCTTCAATACTAGCCAAGGTCAACCGGTATGTCTTCATCATGCAACATCCTATAAAACAGTTAAGAAAGAGGTCCCAACAATGGAACCAATGATGTAGCCTAGAATATACCCATAAATCCCAAGGCACGTTGACACATCACTCAAACTAGACTGAGCACTCACCCAAGCGTGCAAGGGTACCAGGTCCCTCTTTAGAGATGCTTATCCAGAATGTTAGCATGATCATGTATGTATATATTCAGATCCATAATAGATAATCAACTTCACCACAACGCATAAACCAGATCTAGATCTAAACCATATGAAAGATTGACTAAACAATGACTATAATGAGATTTACCATGCAAGAACCATATTCAGTCACATCTAACACCATTATCCATCCAATAGTATCCATTATATTAAATATTGTAAAACATAGAAGCTTCATACATCATGATAATGTCACCATAGTCATGCGCGCATACAAACCAACAACATAACTCTACAAAATATCGATTTCTAAACCGTGCAAATCAATACATATTTATAGGGGTGGGGACTTTCCTTCACCACCCATGCACCTTCCAAAAATAGGCTACATGCTAATAATATCCATGCACCTTTATAAGAGAATACAAAATCATGCAAGTGCTAATAATAGATCTTCTAAAGTTAACTCTAAGTATAATCCTATTATTAGCCCAAAATTATGCATGGTGCTCAAACTTCCACTTGCCTAAAAATAACCTTGCATGGAACGCAATTCTTTATATCATTGCGTGCTTAGTACTCCAAGTCCAAAACTAGCCTCTCGGTGAAAAAAATAAGTCTTGTTTCCACTGTTTCTGGGGCACCCTATTCTCTATATACCTCATCACCTTAATGCGTGCCTAGTTCTTCATGCCTAACCCTTATGTGTTTTCATCCTTGAGCTATATTTTATCCACTCAAAATCATACTCATCTTCTTGTTTCTAAATTTTTGATTTCATTTATTATTTTTATTTCTTAGGATCTTGAGTTATTTGATGGAAGAAATGAGTTCACCTTAAAGATCCACTCCATCTTCTAATTTAGTATATTCATCATATTATAAATCCATCTCTTCTTTTATTTATTTAACCTATAAATCCATGAGGAGTGATTCATCTTTATCAACTGGAAAATATGATTTCGTCACTTTCATTAGATTAATTACTTTCCTCCTTGGTATAGATATTTTTTTGTGCTTGTAGATATTCTTCTTACTTTCAGATTTTCTTTGCTTACAATTCTTCTTGGATTGATAATACATGTTACCCTACTTCAAGTTTTGTTTTTATTTATCATTTATGTTTTTATCTCGGGAAGTTTTTGGCATGATTTCCTATTTTACCACAATTAAAGCATTTGAATGGTAACTTACCTTTATATTTTCCAAACCCTTTCTTCAGCCTTTTGAAAAAATGAGCTTCTTCTTCATTTGACTCATTGCTGGAGCAATCATGTGGTTCAAGTTTCTTTTTTTTCACCTTCTTTGATGCTTTTAATGTATCTTCTCACTTTTATGATTTATCACTTCAATTCTCATCGATATACTTTGAGAATACCATACAATACATCTGTTTTTGGGATAGTTAAATCTTTCATCTCTTGATAACAAAAATTTGGCATCAAATCTCAGAGGAAGAGATCTTCACACTTTTTACACAATAGTTTCATCCTTAATTTATTCACCAAGTCCTTTAATAGTATTTATAACTGCATCCACGAGGGAAGGTAAGATGCAATGTTTTCTTCATCCTTCATCTTCAAACTTTAAAAATTGGCCTCTGTGTATTTGGAGTTTGGTTATGTTTACTTTATCATCTCTGTTATAGATATGTAGACACTCAAAATTTGCACTGCTCATTTTCCCTTCATTATTCACACTATCTTCACAATTATATTTATCAAAGTCACTATTTAATTATTAAATTCCCCATTATAAGTATAAACCCCCACCATATTTACTCCATGTAAATATCCTTTGCAACTCATCTTTACCTCTCTCAAAACCACCTAAAACCACTTTAAAAACTAAAATCAAGTAAAAAAATCAAAACAATCCTATAACCATCTCAACCTCTTCACATCATCCTCCAACACCCCTTTAATCATTTACCCATACCTCGAACCAAAAATCCATGATTATAAGTGGTTTTAACCACTTTTGTAGTTTTTTCCCCACAAAAAGGATCATCAATGATTCGGTTGAATTGTCGAATGCTTATAAATAACACTTATGTGTTCCCCCTTAGGGATCTTCAATATAGAATCTCATGCATCATTTTTGCTCTCACACTTCATTTTTAATTCTATAACACCTAGGACATCATCAAGCACCATCAGGCATCAACATCAAACATTTTCAAGCATTTTTGGTGATATTTTCATCATTCAAACTTCAAGCAACATCTCAGCACAACCCATCCATTCAAATCTTTCCTATTGAATATTTGAGGCATCATTTAGCTCCAAATCCACTCAAAGGTATTCCTTGATCTCTTTTTATAATTGTTTATCATATCAAGCTTTTAAATCAATCAAAATATCATCTTAGAGCTTCAGACTCTTGTTTTTATCAAAATTGTCAAAATCACATAAATCGCTAGTGATTCACCCTAATCGCCAGTGATTGGCCTAAATCGTCGGTGATTCCTATCAAATTTATCATTTTATCAATTTATCATTTTTTTATCAGCTTTTATCAAATCCTCTGCATTTAACTTGTTTTTTCCAAGCATGGCTCTCTATTAGATGGTAGTTCCTAGCCATTCACATCGATTACCAATATTTACAACCTTCCAATAGTCGACATCCATTCTTTTGGGAATAATACAACATTTTACATGAGCTCACACTTTGTGCAATCTGATTTGCTAACACTAACCAAGACATCGAAGACCAATTTGAATTCCTTCATGAGATTGAATAAGAAACTAACGAATTATGGTACAACTACTTTGAACGTGTCCAGATTGCATCTACCATCACTTGGGCCACTTTCGAAGCTTCTCGGACTTTCCTATCCATCTCAAGTTCTAGAGACATTATCTTGTATTTACATGTCATTATTTATCACATATCCTTATCATTGTTTTACCGATCTACTTAATTTATATAAAATGAGCTGACATCCTCCAAGGAAGCCCATTTGGATTCTATGAATCGGCCTTTATCGAGAAGCTCGTCTATCCATTTATCTAATCCTTTATGTTTAGTGTTTTTGAGCATAGATTTATTTGCAAGACAAGAGGACTTATACATTCGTCGGACTTGGAAACTTCAATCAAACATCAACTTCAACATCCATCTCTATAGGTATCGGTAAACCCCGTCGTCTTCCAAGGTCAATTTTTTTGTTTCACTTCATTAATTTAAGGTAGAAAGGGAAAAACATCGCTGAAAATTATTGAAATCCCGGTGGGACCTTTTTCCCTTTCTTCATTTTAATTTTATTAAAATTAATTTTTGGCTTTCTACTTTATATTCACTTTGAGGATTTGGTTAAATCACCAATGATTAGGTGAATCACTAACAATTCTATCAATCATCGACAATTGTTGTGACTACTTATGATTACTCAGTCAGTCAACTCCTAACATCATTTTATTTTATTATTTTGTCTTCTACTAACCTTTTTGTAGGTTTCTGATTTGGTGGCTTTTGCTTGTTGTATTGCTTGCTAAAAAAATCAAAAATCAAAAATTAAAAAAGAAATCATTTAACAAATGTGTTTTCTCCTTTCTTTTTGTTTTCCAAGTATTGCATTTTGTTGTCTATTTTCATCAAAATCAATCATTCTTTTGGGTTTAAAATGAACCTTGCATCCTACTTGATCACATAGATTAATCTAAGGGTTAATTTATTGCATTCACTTGAATCTTCCCTCACACACACCAAACCACATTAAATATCAAATTTTCATCAAACAACCCCACCCAGTGATAACTATTGGGATTTCATCACCCAATAGGAAAATGACTTAATGTTCTAGTTGAGTATAAATAATTAGTTTTTGGTATATTGGCTAAGAACCCAACTCTATTATCACTATAGGACCATGAAGTGAGGGGGTAGGCCTAAATACCAGGCCTCGTACTTACACCAACACAAATTTAGGCCTCACGTACCTTTGGGTATATCGATGACTCTAGTCTTAAACATTCCTAAAATCATCAATAAATGACCATTTCCTATGACCTTATCAATTGTTTTACACATTTCACTTTTTCCAAATTAAACAAGATAGTAAAAAATTGTTTGATTTATTTTTATTTTGTTAGGTAATTGTTTAGTTTTAATTATGGTTCTTACAATGTAAGAATCATGTATCCAAACACCAGAGACCATGATAAATGACATAGAACGTTACATTGATAATACCTAAACACGTCTTCAAAATTCTTGACATTCATATCATGAATGGAAAAATGTTGTATTACCCCGACCTGAAGATTCAGAACAACCACATTCTCCCATAACCCAACCTTCCTCACCTAAGATACTTAATCCTCTTAGTCCCTATTTCCTCGATAGTGGGGATCGTGTCTTCTTCCAAATCCTTGATTTTAACCCTATTGATCTTAATTCTTATCTTACATACAGGGGTGTTCACCTTCACCACTTTGTTATCTAAACCACAACCGTATGTTCTGATCCTTCATGTGGTTTTTCCATCTCATTGATCCAAATCATGAACCATTTATCCAACAAATATATCCTTATCCTTCCAACAGTAGACTAGAAATGTCCAATGTTGTGTCTTCAGTCCCTATTTTTTACCTTAATGTAATTTCCTCACAAGACACAACCACTCAACAACCTGACCCTTCAACTAGTTCCACACCACCTCTAAACAACACAAAGGTTTTTTTAACCACACAACCCCTCCAAAGCATCCTTTTCTATCCAAACACCTCTTGTGTGTTTTCCACTATTTCTATTAGTGTATCCCAACCACCACCTTCTCAACAAACTACACCACCTTTACAAAACATTACCATGTCCATCCCTACATCTTTACCCTTAATCAATACTAGCATTGTTGCCAGTATTCATCTAGTTTCACAACAATCCTTGACCCCGCTTATTTCACAACACATACCTCAATCATCTCTATCACTTTCTTCCTCTCAATCTATACCACAACCATCATATCCCCTTATCCATACTTGTACCCTTTTTCAAAACATACCACAATCACAACCCCTTGTCTTCACCTTTGTTCCCAACAAACACCTCAATACTCCCAACCTCCTTTTCACACATCTATTCCTTTTCAAAACATTCCACAATAATCACAATCTATTTTAAATACATCCATCCCTCCTCAGTATCAATATATCCAACCATCACAATTGTTAGCCTCACAACCCACTTATAACATTCCTATAAATATTCCTTAGCAAAACATCCCCTTTCAACAAAATATCCCATAGCCATATAAGTCATATTAGTAGCCTAGTCAATTTTCATTCAATCAACTGGTTCATCCTCATCCAATACACATTAGAAACCACAAATTGACCACCTTCAATCTTTAATGAATAGGATCTCTAGCCTTGAAGCCACTTCCATGGGCCCTAAGAACACACTTTCATATGAAAAAATCTATAACAAACCTATTCACCCATCCGTACCCTAAAAATATTATCCTCCTCACTGGGAGCTCCCGAGAAGTTTATCAAATTCTATAGTAAAGAGGATCCCTAGCAGCACATCCGATATTTTCTTCATGCTTGTTACCTTATATCTCATGACCAAGACCTTATGTTAAGAACATTCCCTATGTCGTTGGTAGGCCCTACTTTAGACTAGTATAATAACATCCCACAATACTCCCTCTTCTCATTTGTGCAACTTGCACAACTCTTTCTTGAACACTTTTCAATCAACATTTCCCGCAAAATCACCATTACAAATCTATATTCCATCAAACAATTTGAGGATGAGTCTATTGCAAACTTTTTTCCCATTGGAGGGGTATAATTAATCAACTATCATTCTCACTCCCACAAATGGAATTAATCAAATTATTTTCCCATTCATGTGCCAAACACATCTCATCCACACTCTAAATTCAGTCATTTCAAATGTTTGATGAAGCCTTTACCATGGCCTATAAACTTGAATTGTGAGCCCTTGAAGAAGGAAGATTCAAACTTAGACCAAAGAAACCTAAATTAGAATTTTCATCCAAGCCATCCTCCAATCTAGATAAATCTAAATGACAGATAATGTCATAGTTGTTAAAACCTCCTCTAAGGAACGTTCGATCACCGAATGCTCTTGGCCTCAAAGAAACTATACCCCCATTAGAGAGACTTACAATGTAGTGTTTGATAAACTTCTCGTTACTAACATGATCTCTCTTATGCCCTTTTCGTACAATTGATAAATCTGTTTCTAAACCCTCTTGGTATAGGGATAACGATTATTGTAAATATCATAGAGTTAAGGGTCATGACATTGAAAGGTGTTGTTATTTCTACAATTCCCTTCAAGATATGATTGATAAGGGTGAACTACATCTAGAAAACCCAATGCACCCCAAAATCATAACCTTGATGTCTTCAAATAACCCTTTCTGAATCATTTCTGTCAATCAGCGGTCAACCCCAAGATAACAACATACAATCTTATCAAATTATACACACTTAATAAAAATTACCTATCACTTTGAATACATGCCTACACCTTCTAATAAAACCCCTAAATTGACATCTTACAAATAACTAGAAACATCCCCACAATCTTCTATCCAAAATAAATATTCTACATCTGCAACTACCACCTCATCACCAAGCCTATCTTAGGACTCTTTGCAAACACCTCAAAATAAAAAATTCATCTAGATCGTGAAAAGCTCCTATGATGAATTTTTCACCCAGGATTTCCTCGTAACCTTTAAAAACTTATGCCACCCCCATCTAAAAAGGTCACAATTATAAACCATTCAACTACACCTATACAAAGATCAAAACATCATCCCTCTATCCTAGGGCCACATCCCTCATCTAAACCACCTACCACCACCTCAAAATAAAAATTACTCATCAAAAAACAACTAAAAACCCACACCAAAAACAATGCCTTTTATAATTACCAAAACAAATGAGACATCATCACCTTCAACATCCACATCAAAAGGACACTATGTAACAACTCTAGAAAAACTCCTTCAAAAACACTCATAGTACTTCCTCCTCTTAATCCATCCATCTCTCGAGGTTGGAAACCTTCCTGGTATAATTTTGAAGATTTCTGTGATTACCATCAGACACCAAGATACTCTATAGAATACTATAAAGATTTCCATGCAATTGTTAAGAAAATATAAAGTAGAGGTCTTCTATCGGCCAAGTTACACAAATAAAAGACATCCCATCCAACATCTACATCCACCACTATTGAGGAATATTTAAGTAAACTCCTCCCCATCAAGTTGATGTCATCCACATTACTACTCGAAAATGCACTCATGAATATAATCCTTCATAACAGAATAAACCTAAGACCTTTTTGCCATCCCACCACCTCCAAAACTCACCTCATCCTCATCTAAAGATAAAAATAATGTTTCCATTTCTCTCACCCATGAGACCTCCAATCAAACATCACAATCCAAGAATAAAATATCCATCCTCGCCGCTCCAAATCTTTCACTACAGGTATAATTTTTTTTTATCAAATAATTACACCAATCCCATGTAAAGATATCACTTTACAAGCTGGTTCAAACCTCACCATTCAAATAAACAAGCCATGATCGAATCCCTTCAATCTATATCAGTACCCACAGACATGACCCAAATTATTTAACAAAATTTGTAGGTACTCTTAAATCATCTTCCGCCATCTCTTTTGAGTCTTCTGAAATACCATCACTTCATCCAAAAGATCATGACTTGCCTCTCTTCATCACCACTTAAATAAATGATGTCCTTTTCAAAAGGGTCATGATTGATGGGGGCACTGTGATCAACATTATCTCATCCATCACTTTTAATCAAATTAGATTACCAAACACTATTATCACCTAAACACCCATCTTACTTCGATATTTTAATGATAGAATAATGCCTATGCTAGGTATTGTCATTTTACTTGCTTAAATTTTGCATCAAAACCATTCCATAACTCTTCTACATCATAGAGGGAGATTTCCAGTATAATATGATGTTAGGAAGACCTTGGACATTCACCATGCATTGTGTCCTCTTTACCCTTCACCGCTACATTAAATACAAACACGAGGGCCAAAAATTCACAGTACCTGTGGATCATAATCCCTTGGCCAACTACAACATAACATACCATCTAAATGATGTTTTAGTACCTAAATCAACATCTGAATCATCCAATAAAGCATCTACTAGTACATCCATTCCATCATCCAAGTTACCTTACGAATCCTCCTTGGTGACATTATAGAATGTCTCCTATTGGGGAGTACCATCTCCTCATGCTTAACTCACTACCTACACCTAAAATGTATGGTAGACTAGAAAAACAACCTATGTATGAGCCTAATATTAGAGATATCATCTCTTATGGTCTAGATTATTTAAAAACCAACCTTGTTTATGGAGGAGTTAACTGACCTTCATCATAATCCATTGAACAACATCATGTCATGCCCTTTTCATCAGATTTCCAATCTTTATATAATCAAAGCTTTTCTCAAATGTACCTCCATCGTTGCACTGGAAAGGCTTTGGTTTTGGGCATTATGAACAAGGAATACATGACTTAATCATCCAAAACTCTCTTAAACCACATGATAAATATGACCTAGGATATGAAAGGCCTACTACCAAATCATCTACATATACCACATCTGTACGTATCACCGAATTAGAACCATCACCATCCACCAAATCTGATGACCCCATGGACATTGATGACATCATATCCATCCAAACATCCATTAGCTTGTCGATCTAATAGCCAACCACAAAATGCTCTCCCTTATGGATGGATTATCAAGTTATAATCAAATCCTTATTACCAATGAAGACCAATATAAGACATCCTTCATTATCCCTTGGGGGGCCTTTTGTTACTTTGTTACACCTTTTAGACTTAAAAATGTTGGATCCACTTATCAACATGCAATGATATACATCTTTCATGATCTTATCCAAAAAATATAGAGGATTACATTGATGATCTCTTAGGGAAGTCTAAATAATGTAAATACCATCTTGCCATCCTTGACTCAATATTAATTCATCTTATTCAATATTTCCTCTACCTTAACCTTGTTAAGTGTGCTTTCGATGTTCTCACTAGTAAACTCATAGGGTTCATAGTGTCCATTCAAGGCATCAAAGTAGACCCAACCAAAATTAAAGCAATCATTGAAATTCCTCCTCCATCAAATCTCAAACAACTGCGTAGTCTTCAAGGTAAGTTGCATTCTATCCAAAGTTTCATATCTCAATTATCCTATCATTTTCAACCATTTCATCACCTCCTCCATAAATATGTAGATTTCAGATGGGATCTTAATTGTCAAAAGGATTTTGATGAACTCAAACAATACCTCCTTTTTCCCTCCTATGTTTATACCACCTCGTGAGGGGGAGCCTTTTATCTTTACATATCTACCAAAAATCATGCCTTAGGATCCATGCTCACCCATCATGATGACCAAGGCCACGAACAAGTATTTTATTACATAATTTGTACCCTCCACAAATATGAAACCCATTATACTAAATCTGAAAAACTATGTTGTGCTTTATACTTTGTAACATCTAAATTATGCCATTACCTACTCAATCACAAAACTTTTATTGTCACTAGCTTTAACCCACTTAAAACCATGCATTCTAAGTCGTATCACAAAGGACCGCATAACTTGCTGGCTCATTCTTATGACTGAGTTTGACCTTGAATTCATATAACAAAATTCCTTTAAAAACCATGCCATCACAGAGAGTAACTTGATGAAGCACCCCTTCCCGACACCTATATTCCTCTCGAATAATTTCTGATGAATCTATCAACACTATTGATGAACATGATTTACTCCTATCAAGATGTCTCTCTTCTTTGATTGATCTAAATGTCAGTAAGGGGGAGGGGTTGGTATCATCATCATACCTCCCTGGGGGATTCTTATTCCATTATCATTTAAACTTAACTTTGAGTGCACTAATAAATGAAAATCCTTAATTACGGGTCTTCATATTGTTATCTGTTAGGCATTCAAATATTAGAAATCTACAGAGACTCATAACTTGTCATTAATCAAATCAAATGAGAATATCAATGTAAAAATTAAATCTTACAAAAATATAAATCCAATGTTGAATTTCTCCTCAAATCCTTCAATCATTACACCATCCAAACTATTCCACGGTCTTCTAATAAGTTTGTAGACACCATGGCCTCTTTAGGATCACTTATCCCCTTGTCAACTAAAGAATCAACTGATAACTCTAAACTATTCGTATTCATTCATATATTAGATCAACCCTCACATGAGAATCAACTCCCTTCTATCAACACTATCGATGATCATCTCAACTGATCTATGGTATTTAAAAACATATGATTATCTCTCAGAATCTAAAATTCCCCCAATCTATCACAAAATGCTTAATAATAATTTCTCCAATGTTCCACTCTTTATGTCATCATAAGTGGTATCTTTTATAAACATGGATTCAATGGCCTCTATTAAGATGTCTTAAGTCTCACGAATCTATCAAAGCAATCCAAGAGGTCCATGATGGTATATGTGGTGGACATTTCAATGGTAACTTCGTTGATAAACGTGTCTTACAACTTGACTATTATTGGCCTATTATCAACCACGATTGTTGTGCATATGTCTATAAGTGTTTAAAATTTCAACAACATTATGACCTCATCCATGTTCCCAGTCAATATTTACAACCTGCTCATGATCTATGACCTTTCTCACAATGGGGGTTAGACCTCATTGGCACTATCAATCCTAAATCATCCCAACAACATCATTCAATCATCACAACCACTAAATATTTTACAAAATGGGTTGAGGTCATCCCCTTAACTTTAACTAAAGAAAATCAAATCATCAATTTCATTTATCAATACATCATATGCCACTTTGGTGTCCCTCATAAACTTGTTACAGATAATGGAAAATCTTTCAAAAACAAGGATGTCAAGAAACTTTGTGACGCCTTCAACATCAAACTTAGTTTTTCATCACCATATTATCCCTAAGAAAATGGATAGGCTAAAGCCTCTAACAAGACACTTACTAATATCCTCATGAAAATAGTAGATGAAGCAGGTAGGAATTGACATCTCCAAATCTTGTTTTCTCTCTGGGCTTATCAAACTAGCATTCGTACCCCTACTAGTGCTATGCCCTTTTCACTAGTCTATGGCTCCAAGGTAGTTCTACCCCTTGAATTTCAAATTCCATCACTTTGTGTATCACTCAAAGACTTTATCCCCAATAAATAATATCGACAAGACCTCCTGGCACAATTAGAATTATTAGATGAAAAACATTTAATGGCCCTTGAACATCATCAAATCTATCAATAATGTATCAAACACACTTATAATAAACATGTAAAAGAATGTGACTTCAAAATTAGTGATCTCGTTCTCAAAGAAAATCAAATTTTCACTACTTTATAATGGAGTAAACGTGGAAATTTTTCCCTAATTAGATCGTTCCATACATCATCACTCACAAGTATGGGTTAGGAGTGTATCACTTAGCCTCCCTTGATGGTATACCTAAAAGGAACCTTTAAATTCCTTGCACTTATGGCCTTTCTACTATTAAATTTTGACCATCATGATAGTAGTTTCATTTAAGGTCTTAATCCTCCATCAGCCTGTCATCTTCACATAGTAATGATTTGAAAGTATGTGGTCTTTTGTCACTATCCTAAAAAACTTAAAGATGGGAACCATGACTCTGTTCATTGTGTATTTCACTTGGAAAATTTCCTCCTTAGCATAAACCCCGTAATCATTACATCCACCTACCTTGTACCAAAAAAGAACATGTCATGGGGAATGTATGTATAGGTCATGTACACATCTCTTTCCCCTCCTTGAAAACAGTCTATTAGGGTCTTGCTCTCAGCTCAAAATAAAAATAAAAATATCTATGGATGCCTCCTATCAAAGTTAAACATAATAGAATGATCCCTTAAAGGAAAACTATTCACAATGTGTGTGTGTGTGTGTGTGTGTGTGTGTGTGTGTGTGTGTATTAAAAATTATCAAAAGAAAAAGTAGATTGTTCCTCGAAGGGTAGCTACCAATAAAAATATACCAATCCTTGAAGGACTGATATTTCTATAATAATCAAAGTCAAAATTATAGACCACTCCTTGAAGGATGGTTACCCATGTAAAAAGGCTTCTCGCATCGATCAACCTTCAAAAATTCAAATCTCAAAAAGTATCCTAGGAAAGCTTCTCGCATTTATCAACTTTCCCACATAACAAGAAAACTTCCCGCATCGATTAGTTTGCATCAAAATATGTACAATTGGGAAAACATTTATGAAAAATGTTGAAAAGGAGAACCCTCTTTCCTACATTATCTACATATATCAAACCCCTTTCATGTCCTAGGAAGGTATATCTTATCACTACCATCTTCACAACTAAGATCCCACATGTGTCACTACCCACTGATAGTCTCATGTTAACATTGTTAAAGGCTAAATGTGCAAGGTGCTTTCACATTTCTATACCCATCACGTATGTATCAAATCCAATATTAAAAACAATCATTCCATTTTTACTCTTATTCTACAAATTCAGAATACATTTTTATAAGTTTAGATCACATATAAAGGCACATAACCATCATCCAAATCATATAAATTATATAAAAAATTACACCATATAATCTTTTCATAATCCCAAAAACATCCAAAATATTTAAACATTCCACAAAACATAAATAAATCAAAACATATATAACCAATACATATAAGCCAAAATAGATCATCATATATAATCAATGTCTCAAAATACATCATCAAGGAGTCCCCACTCCTGTGTTAAAAAATATGCATCAAAAGCTTCATAAACAATATTTGTATACATATCAAAATACAACACATAACTATCCAATAAAATGAATATCACTAAGAAATCCACTAGCACAAACAACACTCCCATCACCCTCCTACATGCCTCCACCACCACTATCTCCTCCAATAGATCCTCGAGGTGGTTGACCCACACTCCCTGCACTAACACTAGGAACTAATCCTTGATGTGCCATATAATCAACATACATAACTACATTAGGCAAGTCATGTATCACCATATCCTCATAGTAGGACAAATCTTCCCTCAAAGACTGATAATGGGCATAGTTAATCATGCTCGGGGCTCCCATATGTCCATTAGCATGCATCCTTGCTACTAACTCATAACCCGATATCAAGATCTTCTAATACTAAGATCCCTTTTCGGTCTCTCCTACTATCTATATCAATCCCATTGATTAGTAGTGGCCTATGCTAACTATGCTCTAAGTCCATCCTACTCCCATGAATAGCACCATCTCTCTCCCCAATCAAAGTAGTCCTCACTCCAATAAGATCATCTCTCTCCCTCCTCAAACTATCTCTCTCAGCCTCCATTGTGGCCTTCTCAGTCATCAACTATGCAACTGTGGCCTCTAGGTCCTCCTCATCACCCTCCTCATTTTCACTTAAAAATAAACAATATCTTATGCTCCCTCCACTTGAACATGCACCCTCCTCCCTCTCTAAATCAATTGAGTCCTCTCAAACTCTGCATATGCACTAGCTCACCACTACCTATAACTAAAATCACTCCAATGTCATCAATCGATACTAGGTCCCCATCCTCATCTAAACCCATGGCTCCTTTCTCATCAGCTATAATAGGAGTCTGTCATACAACTACCTTGGGAGTATCTGCATCTCCCTCATCTCATCTATAAGGTACTGGAGCCTCAAGAACATCATGTATCAAATTAAATTGTCATCTAACATGGATAAATCTAATGAGATCCCACTCCCCCTCATCTCCCCTACACCCAATACTCCTGCTGTAACCCATCAAGCTCACGCTCACAACTTGGTCACACTTAGAAAATCAACATACGGTCTCCACACAACATCTCCAACCTGTAATCTTGTAAGAAGCTCTCTGTAATGAGCCTCCTTCTCTTCCCCTCAACTTCCCCACATCTCCTCTCCATCTCATAAATCCAAAGATATCTCCCAATCATATCCACACTTCCCCATGAAATCCATGCGGATGAGCTATGGAAATGTACTCAAAATCCCAACACTGTAACAAAAATGCAACATCAATACCAAATCTCTTGTGGACTTTCCAAGCCCACAACTCCTTGTATATTTGTGCTAGTAATGCAAGGGCCCAAGAAAATAGTACGATGCTCCATCATCTCTGCAACCACCCTATCATCATCCATGGGAATCTCCCTCCTCTAGAATCAAGTAAAAGCAAAATAGGAAATACCCATCATCAACATAGTCATCTAAGTACATCCCTCTCTGTGTGTATAATATAAAAATGATAATAAAACCCCCCTGAATTATATCATACATCATCATCACATCATCTCCATATAATATCCTCATCACATCTCTCTCTCTCTCATCAATACAATAGATACCCTCTCCATGTATTGGAAATCTAGTGATCTCGATGAGTATCCTCCACAATGATCGTGATCTCACCTATAGGTAACCAAAAGGTATAGGTGGTTGGATCCCATCTCTCCATCAAATCCAAAAATAATCCTCAACATCTATTAATGTGTATATAATCACGCAATCCTATAAACCCAACCTCCTCTATAAATCTCTAATCATCATTTGACATATCCTCTCAAACCTTTACTAAAATCAATGGAATCCTATCCTAGATAGTCAACTTCACATTCACCTACAACCATAAATATACCATAAACACACATTAGAATCCATATTTACTTCAAAAATCATCAAAAACTTCATCAAATACATGAATCACTACCTAATCAAACCAGTTGTAGAAAACTCAAACAAATCACCGGTGATTCACTTGAATCATTGCTGATCAACCTAAATCATCGGTGATTATGGAGATTTTAAAATTAAACCCTCCATACCATAAAAATGAAAAAAAAAATCACAATTAGCTAAAAATCCACAAAAACAAAAATTGGGTACTCATCTCTTCCTATGTGGGCTTCGTGTGCCTTGTCCCTGACATCATTGCTCCAAATCATTTTTTTCACCTCAATCTCTCTAATCATCGTAAAATGAACTATTCACCACCGACCTAGGGATTTTATAGCCTCCCCCAAAATTTTGTAGAAATCACCGATGATTCCTTGAATTGTTTTACCTGATTTACCCTATTGATATAAATCAATTTATCCCATTTATAACCTAAAATCAATATTTTCCAAAATAACATCACTTTTTCACATTTTTCCATAAAAATTTTCATCTAAAGGACCCCTAATCCTCAAACAATTAAATAACAAAAATTAAATCACTTGGGATATGTCATACGTCTATGGGATGTGAGCCCTTGGCTCCCATCACTTGACTTCCCCATCCTTATATCCTACCTTCACGAATCATATGCCCATAGGCAACGAACCCCTTGGTTCCCCTATCACTTGATTCCATGGTATCCCTTTATCATTTTGATACCCCATCTTGGGGTAAATTTAAAATGAAACACATCTCAAACCTATCCAAAAAACCTACTTTTTCAAACTAGTGTTCCTTACACCACTGCTATGCGCAATCACCCCATTTTGAGGGGGATCACCCATACAAATCTATCTATCATAATTTTTTCTAGCACTTTTCCTACACCAAACTACTTGACAAAAAGGGGCAAATTTAGACACTCAAAATTTGCACCACTCATTTTCCCTTCATTATTCACACTATCTTCATAATTATATTTATCAAATTCATTATTTAATTCATACATCCCCTATCCTAAGTCTAAAAACCCCACCATATTTACTCCATGTAAATATCCTTCACAACTATAAAAACCCATCTTTACCTCTCTCAAAACCACCTAAAACCACATTAAAAAATAAAATAAAATAAAATAAAAACAATCTTATAACTATATCGACCTCTTCACATCTTCCTCTAACACCACTTTGATCATTTACCCATACCTAGAACCAAAAATACATGATTATAAGTAGTTCCAACCACTTTTTTAGTTATTTCCCCACAAAAATCGGATCATCTGTGATTTAGTTAAATTTCAATGATTATAAATAGCAATTATGTGCTCTCCTTTAGGGATCTTCAATCTCAAATCTCAAGAATCCTTTTTTCTCTCACACTTTTTTTAACACTAACACTTACAACACCAGGACATCTTCAAGCATTTTTGGTGATATTTTCATTAGTTAAACTTCAAGCAACATCTCAACACAACCCATCTATTCAGATCTTTCCTATTAAAGATTCGAGGCATCATTTAGCTCTAGATCCAATCAAATATATTCCTTGATATCTGTTTATCCTTTTTTTGTTATATCAATCCTTTAAATCAATAAAAAAATATCATCTTAGAGCCTCAGAATCTCATTTTTATTCAAATCATAGAAATCGATAGAAATTCACCCTAATCACTAGCAATTAGCCTAAATCACTAGTGATTCCTGTCAAATTTATCATTTTATTCACTTTTTTATCTACTTTTATCAAATCCTCTATATTTAACTTGTTGTTTCCAAGCATGTCTCTCTATTAGATGGAAATTCATATCCGTTCACTTTTTATCACCAATATTTATAGCCTTTTAATAGTCCGACATCCATTCTTCTAGGAACAATACAAAATTTTACACGAGCTCACACTTTGTGCAATCCGATTTGCTGAAATTGACCAAGACATCGAAGACCAATTTGAATTCCTCCATGAGATCAAATAGGAAACTGATGACTTCTAGTATGACTACTTTGAATGTGTCCAGATTGCATCTACCCTTGCTTGGGCCACTTTCAAAGCTTCTTAGGACTTGCCTATTCATATCGAGTTCTAAATCCATTATCATGTATTTGCATGTCATCATTTATCACATATCCTTATCATTATTTTATCGATCTACTTAATTTCTATAAAACAAGCTAACATCCTCTAAGGAATCCCTTTGGATTCCTGGAATCAGCCTTTTCCGAGAATCTCGTTTATCCATTTATCTAATACTTTATGTTTAGTGTCTTTGAGCATAGATTTCTTTGTAAGATAGGTGGAATTGTACATTCATCTAGACTTGGAAACTTCAATCAAACATCAACTTCAACATCCATCTCTGCGGGTATCGGTAAACCCCTCCATCTTACGAGGTCGGTTTTTTTTAATTTTTCACTTCATTAATTTAAGGTAGAAAGGTAAAAACATCTCTGGACAAGATATTCTTGAGATTATCCCAAATTTCCTTTTCTGAATTGCAATGCATCACTTTGAAAAATTCTACCTCGCATAATCCACTTAATATTTCATTCATAGCTTTCACATTTATTTCACTTTCCTTCTTTCCACTTGATCTCTGTTAGAGGACTTGCGAGTTGTATAACCATTAACAATAGATTTCCATGTATTTAACCCAAGATCCATTAGATAGGTTTGCATATTTATAATCTATAAGGCATAATTGGTTCCATCAAACAATCAAGCCTTGTTTGAGGAAAATTCTTCTTAACTTGTCATGTGTGCTTCTAAGTTCTACCTTTGAGTGGTTAAAGTTTTCCAGAGGAACATGCTCGAGATACCAATATTAGAAAACAAACTTATACCGAGAGGGGGTGAATCGGTGTTATCTGATTTTACAATTTAAAATTTAACATTCATAATCAATAACACTTACAAAATATATAACAATTGCACAACACAATATTTATGTGGAAACCATTTTGGGAGAAAAACCACAGAGAAAATATTGCTTGGAGCTATTGTCCAAATCTAGCCAAAAATTATTATTTTTAGAAATGTTTATAGGTACCAACCTGCTGGAGACACTAATCCCCAAATCCAAGCACCTACTTAGCAAGATTCATGATCACCAACTCGGTGGAGACACCAATCCCCAAGATTAAGCACTAAATCAACAATATTTTTGAGCACAAGCCCACTAGAGACACCAATCTGCAAGGCCAAGAACCAAATTATAAATACAAAGATCCACCCATAATAGTTTCTTCTTCAAATTTATGATGGCATATAGATTACTCTTCACTTCTTCTTGTTGTTTAGTACACCTATGTTTTACTCTTTTTTATGCATTTTTCGCTCTTCATTGTTCTTCGGTAACTTGACACTCAATTTTCCTTAAGTTTGCTCTTCCTCTTCCTTCATAAATCCTCTTGATGTATCTTATTTAAATGTTCCTCTCTTTTCTCTCTATTCCTTTTCTTTTCAAAAAAATGTCATAATACTGTGAGCACACACATGAATTTATAATTTAATTCACTTATATATCATTTTCATTTCATGAACAGATATGAATTTTCATGAGTCGAATTCCTTAGAATATTCATCATGAGTTAGATTTAGTATACTTTGAAATTTGAATATTTGAATTCTTCAAATAATCCCATGAGACATTTCTTGTTTTATCTTGGTCCCACAACATTTCATGACCATCATAGATAATTATGCACATTTTGGATTTTTCTCTTTGTTACGTGGCTATCCTCTATATCGCACCACTTGATGAATTGTGTGGATTTCTCTTCATTTTGCATAATTATTTTGAAAAAATAAAATATTTTAGATTGATCCTTCATTATGTGAAGAAATACTACCACCCATGATACACCACGGATACCCACAAAGAACTTCAAAACCCGCTAATCATTGCAAACACCCATGGAACATTATAGATCCCGCAAAACACTAAAAAGACCTACCAAACACTACAGAACCCATGAAACACTACAAAAACCCATGGAACATTACATAACCTGCATAAAACTACCCCATAGAACACTATGAAATAGTATCCTTTGGCACACCGCATATAAAATTCAAACTGGATCATCTTTTCATAATGGGAACACATCTATAAGAATTAATGAAAATGTTTCTAACATATGAGATACATATCAGTATTATTTTGACATTAATGACAATATTTCAAACAACGAAGTATGATACAATTGGGTGAAGCATCATGGCTATCTCATAAGTAACAATGTTAACGATCCCAATGTAGCTAATGAAGGATGCACGTAACCATTTTTGGTTACTCCCCACTCCCGTAGTTTCCATATGGACACTTTGATCTAGGGAATTTGATGTGGAAATGATGCCTCGGAAGAACCAAAGTTAATAAAGTGAAAAATAAGTGTATACATATGCCACTGATGGAATATCATTTTTGTCAAAAAAATGTGTACATGAGATTGTCTTCAAGAAAAAACATGTAACTTCTAAATAAAAGTAATAAAGGATGTGTAGAACATAAAGTAATAAAAGCATAAACTCAACTAAAGCATACATCATTATATACTTACCTTCCCATGAGTTTTCCTACATAGTGAATCACTAGAGTATAGAAATATCTCATTATATGAACCTAATAAATACATGACTTAAAATAAACACTAGAAGTTAAGTTAGATAAATGATAAATAAATCCTAAGCTAGGGGGCTCATGGAAGGGTGTGAGGATAGTAAGTAGGTCATAAGTAGGGTGTAAAGGACTAGCTTGGAGATGTCATGATAATTCTCCTATAAATATAAAAGATGTAAGTTATTATTTAGTAAAACGATATCAACCACACTAACAATCCTATAAATAAGATGTTGCTAGGATGGAACACTCACAATCTATAAGGTAATTAGGAGAAATTTGAGAGAGAATGAAGCAATGATTTTGAAATCCAAGAGATGCAAAAGATACTCAAGTAGGGATGATTAAGAGAATTTTTGTAAACCCTAATTCCTATCACAATGCTAATATGTCCGAGAAGAGATGGATAATAAGTTATAAAAGATATGGGAAAGACTTAAAATATGGCCTATTTTTAAGGGGGTGTAATGATGTAAAAATGAGTAAAATTGGGTTCCACCAAGGAAAAACTAGTTATTTATCATAATCAAGACACACTACTTAGAGGTAAACGCTAGGATTTTTGACATATAATAGAGGAATCTAAATATTCAAGCATCGGTGAAGAAAATGAAAGGAACGATAAATAGATCGTACCAAGCTAAGAACACAGATGCTAATCAAACACCACGATCAATAAGATGAAAGAGATTCACCAGAATAACTTTACATAAAACCTTTGCAAACAAACGAGAAACAATATCATATATTATTATGGAACTCAATGCAATACATTGAGAATGGGCCTTACTTAAATAAGCAAGGAATAACAATCTAAGAACCAAATCAGGTCGTAGATCAAGCCATAAATCAAGGAAATAACTAGTCATCAAAGAACTAGTCAAGACCATAGATTTAGGAGAGAACTAGACATCAAGGATCTAGTCAATACCATAGATCAAGGAAAGAACTATACCTAACAACTAGATAATATCTCCTAATATCTAAATAAGATAAAAGAAATATCCACACACATAAGTGGATGAGGATAAATATAATAAAGGTAAATAAAGTACCTAGGTGAACATGAGCTAAGGTAAATACCTACTCTAACACCCCCCTCAAGTGAAGCTAGGGGCCAAAATAGATGTGGCATGTCCACAGTATGAGTCATGACAACTAGGCCTGATGAGGTACTCATGTATAATAACTGGGAAAAAAGGGACACCACAAGGTACCCAAAACCAGTAACAACAAAGTAAAGAGAGTAAAGACCCACTCCAAGGCATCCCAAAAGCTCACTCAAAAACTCATACAATGCTGAAGAAGTTTGGTGTGCACTGTGGTCTGAATCCACTGCTCGATCACAAAACTCAAAAACAACTGACACTAGGCTCCACCAGAATAGCTCCATACAAGGAGACTGTCAACGGAGTGATGTCAAAAGTGCAAAAAATACCAAACATAATTCGATCAAGTGCTACAAATAGGTGTGCCACAATCCAAGAACAATAACCAAAGCAACAAGGCAAGGACACAAACTCTAGAGTGTCACGATCCAAGAAAAGCCAAGGTAACAAGGAAAGGACACGAAACCCAAAGAAGCAGGATTAGCACCACATTCTCCCATACTGCTGAATGAGTGGAGTGATGCTACAAATCTATATGAGTTGTCAAAAAAACTACTCAAACACCCAAACTAACACTAGAATGCACTAGAATAGATCCCCCATAAGAGATACTGTCAACATGCCAAAAGTGTCAAAAATACAGATATAAAATCTCTCAACAAATAAGAGACACACTACACTGCTAAAGAAAAAAAATGCTCAAAATAAGAAGCATCACAATGCATAAGGTATAGAAAGTTGAGAAAGAGGCCTAATGGTGGAGGATCCACGCCTGTAGAGTGCTCTCAATGAATTCCTATGTCGCCACCATGAGTGATCAGATATCCACCCCAAATCAGCATAAATGGATGAAGAAGATGCCTACATATGACTTGGTACAAAATGCACAATGGGTGCATGCAAAAGAACATCAGAATGTGTATCAGTTTGATCATGTCTGACAGCTGAAATCTCAGGTTTCTCAAGCTTGAGTGAAGGTGCATAACTCATGTGTTGCTCATGATCCTCAGAAAGAGTTGAGTGAACAAAAAAATGAGCTATATCAATGTGTGATCCCAATGAAGTATCTTCTCGAAAACCAATGTCATGACGATAATTCCACTTAACATTTGGAATAGAGGAAACAATACCCTGTGAATGTCTACCAATGACTCCACTAGTGAGACCCATAGAACGGAGCATGCGAGATCTGAATGCAGTGGTATGCTTCTCAAAATCCATGTAGCTAAGAAGAAGTAGGATACACAACATGTGGTACTGTAATAGGCACAGATGTGGAAGAGCATGCAGTAACAAGCCTCACAGGTGTATGAGCATCAAGAGCAGGAACAAACTCAAAGACTAAAAAATCAATGTCAGTGGGTTCAAGAGAAATAGTTGTAAGTGGACTAGGAGCATGGATATGGTTGTCCATAATATGATGGTGATGTTGTAAGCTAGCAATTTTGTTCTACAGGGAGTGTATTATTGTATCCTTATGGTGAATGAGTGATTTTAGAAGAGAATTTTGCTTCTTAAGCGATCTATTTTCTTCCACAAATTTTACAATATCCTCTTGAGGTCCACATACTTCGAGAAAATCATATCATTCTTAGAATCCATGATAGATACAAAATGTAACTCCCAAGTTTATGACGTTGGGCTCAACCGAAAATGCATCCACAAGTGATCACAACACCCTCCCGAATTTGGCACTTTATAATTGAGTGCATGTAAATATTACAATGAGTAATAGTACCTTTTACATTTGAAATATGTGTATAAAAATGTCACCAATGCATAGATCTCAAAAAAATACACAATTTCAAAAAAATCACCTTAATCCGAGCTACGGATCAAAAGTTATGAGCTCTACAAGGTTTTGCTATTAAAATAATATTTTAATGCTGATCTTTTTAAAAGGTACACGTGACACCCAAATGTCCAAAGGGTAAAAGAGTGCATCCACACGATACATGCTTGCGACCAAAGGATAAAATCCTATGCCCAAAACCTAAAATGTCCAAAGGGTAAATCATTGCGTCCAAAGGGTACACGCTTATATCCAATGGATAAAAGAATGCACCCAGAGGGTACAGATCTACATCTAGTGGATAAAAGACTACATCCAAAACTGAAATATCCAGAGGGTAAAAGAATGCATCCGGAAGGTACACGCTTTTATCCAATGGATAAAAGAATGCACCTAGAGGGTACAGATCTGCGTCTAGTGGATAAAAGACTACATCCAAAACCAAAATATCCAGAGGGTAAAAGAATGCATCTAGAAGGTACACACTTATATCCAATGGATAAAATAATGCACCCATGGTACAGATCTACATCCAAATTTGACTATCTCAAAACATGGTCAAGTTTACAGTCGATTCTATGGTTTTGGCACCTTCCAAATCTAATGCCACACTCTGTTTTGCATAAAAATGCATGTTGCAGAAAATTGCTAACAAATTCTAAATACATGAAAAATAATAAACCCTTTCTTGCAAAAAAACTTACATATAGATGTCTACATCATCTATAGCTCTGATACCATGAAAGGAATGATAACCAGATAATACAAATCCAAGAACATAGATGCTAATCAAACACCATGATCAATAAGATGAAAGCAATTAAATCGAATAACTTTACATAAAACCTTTGCAAACAAACGAGAAACAATATCATATATTATTATGGAACTCAATGCAATACATTGAGAATGGGCCTTGCTTAAATAGGCAAGGAATAACAATCTAAGAACCAGTCAAGGTTGTAGATCAAGCCATAAATCAAAGAAATAACTAGTCATCAAATAATTAGTCAAGACCATAGATTTAAGAGAGAACTAGACATCAAGGATCAAGTCAATACCATAGATCAAAGAAAGAACTATACCTAACAACTAGATAATATCTCCTAATATCTAAATAAGATAAAAGAAATATCCACACACATAAGTGGGTGAGGATAAATATAATAAAGGTAAATAAAGTACCTAGGTGAACATGAGCTAAGGTAAATACCCACTCTAATAGACAAACTAGTGAATTATAAGGGTATACCATGTCACATATGATAGTATATTATAGTGAATATGAATCCTACTTGTCCATGACATTTAATCTATTTTTAAATACTTCTCTTGAGGATATATAGGAATACTATGATAATTATCTACTCACAAAAGAAGGAAGAGGAAAAGAAGGATAGATATGGGACCTCCTAACCTAGATAAAAAAACCTAGCACATCCCAAAGAACCTTAATCTACTGTAACAAGGCCAATTATGAAGTTTTATATTATAACAAGGATATGAGATGTGCCAAATATAATATCATGTCGTTTTTATTTTTTATTGATTTTTTTAATAATTTCCTTTTTTCATTTCCTTTAATTGTTTTTTCAATGATAACATGGATTTTAAATTTTATTTTGGATGTTACTTTTTCCATATGTATTAGAAACATTGATCAAATTGGTGTCAAATGTGACTAACATAAGAGATCCTACACCTAGATGTTATAAAGGAGAACCTACGAGAACCATGAGGCTTAGATACTCCTATAAATGCATTGGAGAAAAGAGTTTTATCTCGGTAATGATCTTGATGGGCACTGATAGGAATTTTGTAGTAAAAATATAGATGGGATTCCCCAAGCATGATGCAAAAAGGGATTATATAATGATGGATTAATTTGATGTTTTACTCACAAGAGAGAGTAAAATTTGGATGGAATACAAGTAGATAAAAATACTACAAGATTTTAGTTACAAAGAAACAAAAATGACTCAAGGAGATGATATGACACTCTTGGTCATTGTTATTCCTATCTAAGAGGATGAGTAGCTAACATATGGAGCCAAATGTAAGTGATCATATGGGAAGGGTTATTTCTAAGAGGTAGCAAATATATTACCATAAAAACTCACAAGTTGAAATCAAGAGATGTGGAGATATATATCATAAATAAGGTGGTAATATCCTACGGTGAAAATGGATGATTACATAAAAAAACCAAAAGATAGGTAAAATTAGGTTGTAAATCTATAAACATGAGTAGATGTTAATATACGGGAATATATCAACTAAACTAATAGTCATAATGGATAATATAAAGATGTAGCGTAAATTTTTGCACCCAAATTGAATAATGCTAGTCAAAAAGATATCGATCAATTAGAAATCATGTGGACATGATAAGGATCAAAGGTAATAGCTAGGAAAATGTATGAAATGAACTAATAGTTTTATATGATGGTAAGGGGTATATGATATCATCATACTAATTAGTTTTTAAAATATAGAATAATAAAAGGATGGAAAGGACTAGATGGGACACTAGGGCTCAACTAGCTAATTTACCTATAAAATTAAGATAATAAATGATATAAGAGACTAGCTAGGAGATAAGTTCCCAACTTAACTAATTGGCATGTAAAATTAAGATTAAAAATGGATGAGGAAAATGATGCAAAGTGATGTAAATAGATTTTATAAGAAGAAACATAAGATGTTAGCACCATTTTTTTATATAAACCATGATAAACTAATGATAAATGAAACATTATGATAATCACATCTAACTTGGCACAAAAAGAGAAGAAAATAAAGCTATATACAAGAAAGGAAAAATGGTTTGAAAGGTCAAGTAGTATTTATTTAAGAACTGGGTATTTGTTGGATCCTTGAATATATGGCCTCCACTAGTTTGTAAATGATGTGTGTTTGGTCCTAATATATATTTAACTAGATATGGACCCCATAACTTCTTGGTTTATTTTCCCCTTGTCATGGATGTAAGCTAGATTTAGGACTAGTTCTCTCGATCAAAAGTTTCCCTCATTTATGAGTTTTTATGTTGTTTTGCGATGTGAGTTTAATATTGATGATTATGTTGTAGGGTGTTAGTCCCTTTTTCATCCAAAAAAAATTAGGTAGTGAAGATGAGCTTCATGAATTTGTTCATCGAGAACTATACCATGAACAAACGATAAAGGAGGGTAACTCAAATTTTAGGGAAATACTTGGTTTAAATCTATACAATAGAGAAAATGGAGATTCCCAGATGGAAATTCAAATACTTGTATAATATTCCCAAAGTGTGGGTGTAGTTTAATATTTCAATCAATACATTATTTATGAATGGTTTTCTATAGGATTTTATCAAGAATCTTGTTGGTAGATTCTAATTTTTCATTGTATTGGATATGATATGGAGTTGAAAAATTGTTTTTGATCTTGAATTTAGCATATATTTTCTTCATTTCCTTTCATATTAAGTTCCCACCATTGGAAAGATAATTATTTGTGGAATCCTAAAGTGACAAATGATTTATTAAGGGTGAATTTTGTGGTTTTTACACTAGTCACATTTGTGAAAGGAATTTCCTTGACCCACTTCATGGATAATTAGTGGATATGATGATGAAGGTTTTATCTTCTTCTAAGCATGGTAATTTTTCAAAATAATCAGATCCCCACATGGTGAATGGATAGGGACATTCAATTGTTTGAAGCTTTATTAGGGGCATGAATAAGATAATCATAGAGCTAGTAGGATTTGTATCATTTATCAAGTGTTTGATAAGAATCCTTAAGTGTGGGATAGTATTACCCCATGTGTGTGTATTTGAGTGTCAAATAATGTCCACTTATTCATCCTCTATAAATTATCCCATGTTCTTCCTCGAGGAGAGGAGGTAATTTATACTTGGTAACACAATAGAACAAGATTCCCTTGAAGTAACAATAATATATAGTATTTTCCTTGATGGGATATTTCAAATATTTCTTATGGATTTTAACTCATTCTTTATAGTCATCATCTTGAGGAAAAGTTTTGTTTCCAATAAATTGGATGATATTCTTATACCAAGGTATTTTCTCTTTGATAGATATTTGATGTGATATAAGATAGAAATAGATGTGAAGGTAAGATAGAGGGAGTATTCTAGACCTAAATTTGATATTTTTATTCATGCAAGAAATTACCAAGTAGAAAAAGGTTGTCATAATGACTAGGGATTCTACCATGTAATTATCTATATGAGAAATGGATTCAATGGTGAAGGAGGAAACACGGGTGGCTAACTCGGTTACTTATATCATAATAGGTTTTAAAGATATTAATTATATAGTATAATTATATACTATCTTTTTGGTAGATAATCTATGATTCTCCCATTGCATATGAGTAAAAAAATAGTGATAGTGACTCACATACCAAGTATGAATTCCTCATAATTGAGTTTTTGGTTACCTCGAAGCTAAGAAAAAAAGATAAAGGAAATAAATTATTCATTAGTTCATTAAGAACGCATCCTACCCTAGCATATTTATGACACTTGGCCATGTCAAAGTGGACGGTCAAGGTATCTTCCGAAGTCAAAGGGTGATTTCTGTTATCTCTTTGAGTTGAACACAAGAGGTTTCAATACACTTATTTTGAGTGTTAGTACCTCAATATTGGTAGTGCATTGGTGAAAGTAGTCATTAAGGGGGAATACTTGGTCAAGACCCTCATTGTATAGAACATTTTTGTCAGGTACTACATATGGTATATGATGATTAGTGGGAATAAGAGAAAAGGTACTTGATCGATACAACTTTCCCTTGATCATTTTTACATGATGATACACAATTTAAAATCTGTAAGAAGGTTCCATGTGCCAAATAATTTTTTTCTTTAATGGTATTTTATTCCTTTGTAGCACATTAGATGTGTTTTAGTTGATTATATTTTTCATATTCTTTCCTAGATGTGAATCCTAAGATTTGTTCAATGACCTAGCTGGTACTTTCTCAAGGATGATTTGTAGGATGACAATAAGGTAAGGTTTCCTTTGCTTCAATGTGGGAAGGGTTGTAATTAGAAGGTTTGAAATCATAATTTGAGTTGATTATATTGGCCCCATGGTTAAAATTATGCATTTGAGCCAAAATCCTTTGATATTGGGGTATATCTTTGTGTCTTGCCTCAATATGGGTCATGATATATAGTTATCATTATATGATGGTGAGATTTTGCAAGCTTGGATATTATCATCGTTTGAATATGGTGTGGATGTTTCTTAGGTGGCTATGTCAAGGTTGTTAAATTATATATGAGAGAGATGCAAAATGTTTTAGAATATCTTGGATATTCCAAATTCATTTCATTCATAAATATCATCCTTGATCATGTACGAGGCATTATGGGCATTACAATGAGGATATTTCTCAATCTTAGGTTCAAAAATAAGTGGAAATATGTCTTTACATAAGAGATATGGTGGTAGAAAATCTGTAATAAATTATGGTAACATGTTTTTGTTACATGTATTTTAGAGTTCATTATGCTCATTATCATCCAATTATACTAAGACAACATTAATCTTCGGTTTATAATCATAAAATTTTGAGTGTGGGATATGACAGATGGTGTGGAAATAATGTGGAATGTTTTGTTAGGATAAAGTTTGTGGATGTATCATGGGTTGGGATCCATCCCATGCTTGTATTTTGTATCGTTTTGGATGAATTTAATGTATTGTCTTGTAAACAAGGAAATTGATCATGTAGTTCATCCATGGTTAATCCAGGAGAATATTTTAAGATAGAGGTCATTCAAGAACCTTGACCTTGGTGAACATTATTTTTGGTCCCACTGTGATGAGAATCTATAGGCATTGAAGAGTATTTAGATGGGTTTTATCAAATCCATGATATATGAATCATATTTGTTTAAGATCATGTTCGAGAAATCCTATGGTCTTGATTAAAAAAAGGATGTGACATTGATTATTGAACCTTCATCCAAAATAAATTTCCTTATTAGTGTGTCCTCAGTAGAGAAACTACTAATAGAAGGTGGGTTAGCGAATCAAAATAGGATTTCATCATTGACAATTTCATCTTTGATAAACTCTCTTGATAGATTCTTATTATGCCAAGGATGCATCATGATGTCGATAGTGTTGATCGACGTAAGAGGAGATTGAAGAGAATAATGTTTTTTTGGTGTATCCCAAAAAAATTCTAAATATTGAAGTTGTTTATCTTGAGGAATCTATGACATTGAGAATTGGCTCGCATAAGTTCCATTAAGTGTATCTTACACGGCATGACATATAGTTCTTCAAGAAAGTCCCATGTTGGCCTTTGATAATATCCGCAATAATACTTATGTTGAGAAGAATCATAAGTGTTTGAGTATTTGGTTGTAGTAGGAATTTGATTAGAAGGGGAGGAAGCCTTTTCCTAAGGTGGAGGAATATGTTCCATAGCCTAAGGATCGGGTGGTGGAGTGGGGTTTTCACAAGCAGGTTAGTCATTAGAATTATTTTTAAGCAATGTCTCATATTGAGACAATTTTTTAGATTTTCGGACTGAATCTTTATGTGTGGAATTTTTTTGATAGTTGACCTCTTTTGCATTTATAAATTGAGAATTAATGAGGTTATGGTCATACTATCCCTTTTTGGTGCCCATAAAGCTATTCATGGGGGTCATTATAGGATTATAGACCATTCTAATGTTTTTTCTAGTTTTTATGAGATTGAAGGAGAAATTGATATTTATCGTATCATTCTTGAATAAGAGAATGAATGTAAGAATTAGGACCTAAAAATAAATCAAATACCACTTCATAAAGATCATGAAATTTTTGTGAGAATTCCTCACATTAGTATGGCACCGAAAAACATGTTGGGGTCATATGAAGTGGATAAAGGTTTAGAAGGATTAATGTGAGTGAATTCAGGTATAATCTAATAATAATTGCATGAGCTTTAAAAAAATTAACTCAATCAATGGAGTCAAACAAAATATATTATTTCACTCTATATATTAATATTGTTGATACAATGGTTATTATATAGCCATGGAGATAAGAAAACTACCTCCTACAAAATAGGGAACAAATGACATGTTTATAACAATACGGGTGTAACAAATTATATAGCGTATATATTATTGGTTATAACAATATATACGACTAATCATTAATGAATAATTACTAACGTAATTATTCATTTTACAACAATTACAATAATAATGTGAACACTACATTATTTTCCTAACATTCACCCCCTTAGTGTGAACATTATTAATAGTTAATCTTTGTCACTTAATGTGAACACGACGGAAAACCATATTTTGAAAAAGTTTAAACCACCTCCCAAAGCATTTCTCATACCAGTGCATTCTCCATAGATGATATATTTACCTTCGTAAAGGTGTAGTGATGAGCCGAATTATGCAGGAATACTCCCTACCTCTTTGGGTTCCTGTGGGACTTTCCCTTCCTCTTAGGGTGCCCAAATTCTGGATCTCTAAGATCCAAAAGCTAGGCACTAACTAGATAACCATCCCCAATCCTACCTCATAATCTTCTCCTGCACCCCAAAATGAGACTTCTGAAAACATGAATCCTTCCCAAATTTTGAAAAGGGGTTTATTCAACACACAACACATCAGAACACTGAAAATTAAGAATATTGAAACTAAAACATATGCTGAAAAATGCCACCAAACCATATGTGTGGCTTCATCGTTGCGATCGATGAGAGATCATTGATTGACCTCAATCCTCCATTTTCCCCCATCCTCTGGTCAATTTCTGCTAGCTCAACTTTATTTAATCATGGAGCTCAAATTTAAATACCTCAATTGGACATTGGATTCCACTTTGAAAATACGTTCGTGGGGAATTGTTTTTATTTTTACAAATTTTCACAACTCACAAAATTTTGACACTCAATGAATTTCAAATGACCTTGAAAACAATGACATTGACATTGACTACCATGACTCAAACTATTGTTTGAATTTTGAAAATAACAATTTACATGGATGTATATTAAATATATTGACACTTTGAATAATTATGATGACTAGCACATCTAGACAAAATAAACTGGATGATACTACTAGACTAATAGTAAGACTAACTAATTTTTGACTCTTGACAAAATAGATTTGGACAAAGATAATAACACAAATTTACTCTATAAATGAGACTTTATATTAAACACTTTGTGAATTTTTTTATTAGATTAGGCAAAAAATAGGGATTGGCTCCCAGGGGCTAGTACAAAAGAGAGGAATGCAACTAGAAACTAAATAGAAAGAAAACCCAGAAGGGGTCCCAGAAAGATGAGTTAAATAGGCTTAACTCTTACATTGCAGGATCTGGACCCTAGAGAGGACAAAAATACCAAGAAGCAATAGGGCACCATAGTTTGCTAGTAGTCTGCACATAGTTCAGAGACCAAAAAACCTCCGCAACAAGCAAAAAACAACCAGAGGCCCCAGGCCAACAAACCGTCATGGATTCCAATACCAACCAACACCTACTCCTCCTCTCGAGCTACTTATGTGAAGGTTGAATCTCCTCCTTTTCTTTTCCCCTTCAATCTCCTCCACTTTGTCAATCAGAACTTTAACCTGAATCTCTAGCTCCCTCATTCTGTGTTTTATCTGGACCTGATCCGCAACCATCTTCTTTGAAATGTTGATGATGTTTAGGATGGACTCCCTTTTCCCCTCATTTATGTCCTCCATGGCTTTTAGGACCCCTTCTAAATACAACATCTTCCTGCTCCATTCTTCAAAAATAGTGGGGTCTCCCACACATTCATTCTTCCTGGAAGCACTGGCTTCCCCACCACCTCCCTCATTTTTATCTTTATCTTTCTCATTCCCCTGAGGGTACCCTTACCCTCTTTCAATTTAGTAAGACACTCCAAGAGTAATGTCATCTTCCTCATCTTACTCCTCCAGGGCCATTGTCAAAGGATGATCTAGAACCGGCTTGCCATTCTCAACCAGAAGAAGAATCGGTCCTCATGTAAGGGCGGCTCAACTTTCTCATTCTGGAAGGCCATCAACGAAATTCAAAAGAGAGGTGGCTAGAAAAAGGGAATACTAACCATAAACTTGTGACAGAACATGTTGAGGAAGGTCATGTGATGGGTATATATTTTTCTATACTTACCCTCCAACGTAATATATTTCATAACTTGAAAGGCACATCCTTCCAGACTCTAGGAATGCACGAATGCACAATACCATCCATGAAGAAGAAACAAGTCTCCTTGCCAATGAAAAATTTCTCAATCTCGAGGTCTCTACGGGTTCTTTCCTTGTAGATTTTTAACCCATCCATCTTCATATCAGTCACCTGGCAATATTGGACTCCGAGACCTCAACCTCCACACTGTGGATAGTAAAAACCCCCTCTTTCCAAGATTTTTGAAGTCCTTAGACAGAGCTGGGTCGTGACCATGTAATTTAGCAATATAATTGCTAAATCTACCAAATTTAAGCTTGTTTCAAAGATCCTTGTTGCTCTCCTCCATGTTCTGACTGGCGGGTTCCACACGAATCCTGTCTCCACCCATCTGCACTTTGCCAAAGTTTCTGTTCCAGTGAAATCTTTTCACAACCCACAAGTTGTTCTCCCTATCAAAGTTCAAACTGGAACAATGATTTTTGTATAAGCTATCTTGGTACCTGAAATACTTTCCCCCACTCGTGTCGACATCATTAATCTTAGCACCTTCTATCCTTAATGATTTCATCATTAATATTATAGGGTAATCTCTCCCCTTTACACCAAATTTTGTACTCATTACTAAGGACTCCCACATTGGCCATCTTGTCTGTGCATTTATTTCCCTACCTCAAGGTATGATTGATAGATATCTTGTCAAAAAACTTTAGCAATTCCTTGATATCTTGAATGATGTTTTTTAACAACCAATTGATCTTACTCCTATTGAGGAGAGCATTTATAACAATTAAGGAATCACCTTCAATCTGAATGTCCTTAAGGCCTTTTTCCTTAGTGACCAAAATACCCCAAAGGAGGACTCTAGCTTCAGCCATGTTATTAGTCTGCTTTCCTAGGGGACCCACATAGACGAACAACCAATCACCCTCACTATTCCTTAAGATACCCCGCCCCTAGCTTGACCAGGATTCCCCTTTGAAGCCCCATCAAAATTGATCTTGATCATATTTCCCATAGGTCTAATCCAGTTAACATCCTTACCAGGGCTTTTGTTCTTGACCGACTATAGGCGAACTTATCCAAAACTTCCTGCTCCCATTTCAGAAAGGAATTTTTATTTTACCTTTAAATAGTTTGAGATTTTCCTTAATGGAAGCTAGGATTTTCCTTTTAGCCACCACAATCAGAGGTTTCTGATCTCTGAAAACACTATCATTCCTTATTTTCCACAAACCCCATAAGAGATGAGGCAGAGTAATCTTCCAAGCCCAGGCCAGATAAGGAAACCTAAAAGGGCTCTCCCATTGAGTACAACAATCCTCCATATTCGAAGGCATAATCCATTGCATGTTGAAAAGTTCCGAGATCAGCAAGAAGACACCTTTAGAGAAAGGGAAATGTAAAAAAGATGATTCACATTCTCTTCCCCTCTCCGACAAAGAGTGCACCTATTAGGGATCTGCATTCCTCTTTTTATAAGATTTTCAACTATCAGGATTCTATTTTGAACAGCCAGCCAATAAAAAATATTGATCTTAGGGATTAAGTCCTTGATCCATAACTTACCCCAATACTCTTTTTGAAAATCTTTCTTGAAGTGTAAGTTGTAGGCCGATTTAACAGAGTAGTTTCTAGAGTCTTCCTCTTTCCAAATGATGGAATCCTCCTTAGTTTGGAAGATGGGGATGTGGAAACCCCTGAGTTTCTTATTGAGATCTTGAAAGGGTTTGATGTCGCCATCATAATTAGGGGGAGGAACTATGGTTTCCCATTGGACCTCATCATCATGACTCCAGAAATATCTTATCCAGATTTTACCATTCTCCTCATAGAATTGAGCAACCTCCTTCCATATATCCTAATCTGCTAAAGGGGAGTCTTCTATCCAACTATCCCACCAAAATATGATCATGTTCCCCTTACCAATCTCCCATAGGGATCCCTTTGAGAGGATATATTTCGAATCCAACAAAGAATTCTAGAAGAAGGATCCTCTAGGGAGATTTTCATGAGAGAAGAACGAGTCAATTCTACCTAAATTCCATAGATATTTCTTTTTTATTATATCAATCCATAGTCCTTCCTCTCTAGCAATTCTCTAGCCAGATTTAGCAACCAAATCTTTGTTCATGATAGGTATACTTTTCAAACCCAGACCACCACACATCTTTGGCCTAGTGACCTTCTCCTAGGCCACCAGAGGGAATTTAAACTTTTCCGAGGCCCCAGCCTAGAGAAATATCTTCTGAATTTTTTCCAGAGCATCAATTATTTTGGTGAGAGCTTAAAGAGAGACATAATGTAAATGGGGACTCCTTGAAGAGAGCTCATAAGGGTTTATGTCTTTCTCTCCCGAGAGAGAAGGAGACCTTTCCAGAGGAAAGTTTCTTGTTAACTCTTTCAAACAGGGCATTCCAAACAGAGATGTCAGGCTTTTTGTAGATAAGAGGAATTCCTAAGTAAGAGTCTAGAAAACACTTGATTTTGCAACCTAGAATGCGAGCAAGCCTTAATTGGACTTGTTTATCCACATTAATAAAGTAAACAACACTTTTGAGATGATTAACCATCTACCCCAAGACCGACTCATAGTTCGTGAGAGCAAATTTGAAGTTGGTGGCTTCTTGGATAGAGGCCTTTCCCATCAGGAAGTTATCATCAAAAAATTGGTTGAGGCAGATCTGAGGGAGACCATTAGAAACCTTGACTCCCTAAATTCTCCTAGAAAGCAAATCTTTCTTACAAATTCTACTAAAATATTCAGCCATTATAACATAGAGGAAAGGAGGAGATAGGGGGTCACCTTGTCTCAAACCTCTACCAGCTTTGAAGAAGCCCTCTGGGCTGCCATTAACCAAGAATGAATAACTAGTAGTAGATATGTAGGTCATAATCATTCTAACCAGAGTATTATCAAAGCCCACTTTATTCAGGATGGCACCAAGGAAAGACCAAGTAATCCTATCATAGGCCTTGTGCATATCTAACTTAAGGAACATAGCCGATCTATCAGAATTAACAATGGAATGGATGGCTTCTTGAATCACCATAATACTATCAGTAATCTACCTACCCGGGACAAAAGCACCTTGATTTTCAGAGATAATATGGGCAAGAACCAATCTAATTTTGCCAGCTAGGATTTTAGTCAAGATTTTATAACTCGTGTTACAAAGACTGATCGGTCTAAAATATTTGACTTCATTGGCCCCTGCAATTTTTGGAATAAGGACCAAGAAAGTATTATTAAGTGGCTAAGGAGCCTCCCATTTTTGAAGAAAACTTGGACCATTTAAATGACTTCTTTCTTAATCAGCTCCCAAAATTTCTAGTAAAAGAAGGCCTGAAAACCATCAGGCCCAGGTGACTTGTCAGGTTCCATATCAAAGACCACAAATCTGATTTCCTCCTCAGAAGGGATCCTTAAGAGCTCATAATTTTCTTCAGGGGAGATGACTTCCTAGAATAGGTTCAGGATATTATTTTGATTATGCTCCTCAATCCTCGACCTTGCTGAAAAAGGTCCTTAAAATATTTTATGATGACTTGATTTATTTCCTTTCTCTCTAAGAGGATCTCACCATTCTCATTCTTAATTTCATTTATCTTGAGGAGGTTTTTCTGGGAGGTGGCTGAGAAGTGGAAGAATTTGGTATTCCTATCCCCCTCCCTAAGCCATTTCACCCTCGACTACTACTTCCAATAGACTTCTTCCTTTGCCAGGATATCATGATACTCTACCAAAAGATTTTGTTCCTGCTCCTTAAGCACTCGTATTAAGACCATCAAGATCGATAAGTTCCTCAATATTCCTTAAATCTTCAGCCACTCTACTTTTTTCCTGGAAGATGTTACCAAAGACCTCTTTGTTCCACTTTTTGAGGCAACCTTTGAGATGCTTTAATTTGTAATCGTGGTGGAATATCGTGGGTCTTTGGGGTGGCCATTCATCGACTCAATTACAAACACTTTGTGAATTTAATACTTTACAAAATAACAATACAACTAATATATTTAATCCAACTATAAATTAAATAAAAAATTTACTCTAACATTGATGACAAGTAGACACAATAAGCAAAATTATTAGAAGTTAAAAAAATTAATACCTAGACATTCTAAACTACATGACACAAGCTACCAAATAAAAATAATTATATTATTGCCACTGCAACATCATGAGGAAGGATGAGTTTTCATTGTTGGAGACTTTTCCAAGTGAAGGAAGTCTACGCTTGTTTTCCTCTTTACGTCATATTTTCCTATGTCGAATATTTGCTAGATTATCTCCAATTAAGAAGCATTTGATCAAGTCATGAGAGATGCCATTACAACAGAGTTGAGCCGTGAGTGATTTACGAGAGCTCAGGTTGTGGATGCCAAAAAACTTGGGTCATACGGAAAATAATGGTGAATTCAGGGATTGGAGAGATTACAAGCGGTGGTATACGAATGAATGAATGAAATTTTTAAATGACGTCCATGAGACCAAGAAGTCTATGGGATCCAAAGGTAAATACAAGAAAGGAAACCAAACACCAAAAGATGCCCGAGAAAATTGCTACTTCAACCTTTCTTCCAATTCTTTGATATTTTTGCTTAAATCCTATATGAATTTTTATTAGGAAGTATGTTGTTTTTTCCACCCTTTCCTCTTCAAACAAAGATGTAATATCAGCCCATGTTAAAATATTAATGTAATTTCTCCTTATGTCCCCATAAGTGACACATTCCATGATGAAGTGCCATTATGATTCCACTACGCCCGACTTGCAAAACTGACAAACCCTTTCAGACCAATCTTCCTTAGGCATTTTCCATCTCCTGATTTCACACCAAAGGTGATGTGAACTAGTTTTTAGCTGTACAATTAACATTTTAGCCTTCCACTTTATCGTCACTCCAATGTAGTGCTTTTTCCCATGATCACAAGTGGGATTAAAATTCTTGACATAGTATTCTCTTTTTCGACCAAGCTACTTATTCCACATGGTATTTATGAACTTCTCTCTTACATACTTCTTTATTTCTTCATTAGTGCTAGGGCACTCCTGCATGCTAATGCCCCATTTTCTCATCCACTCACCATTTTGCTTCATCCATGTTTTCTTCCTCCTGTTTAACTTTTCCTCAATTGCTATTTTAGGCCACCGAATCCTCCATGTTTTCCACTTTTTTGAAATATCCTAATAGTCGAGTCATCGCCGTCGCTTCCACTGGAAAGGCTCCGGCTTCCACTAGAATGATTTCATATGGGACCGTGTTTTTATTTTGAAACTACTTGTAATTAGATGCTTCTGAATTCTTTCTATTTGCTTCCATTTCTTCACGAATGTACTGCTGCCCCAAATATCACAACCATATAGCATTACCGGGATTACTAGTAACTCAAAAAGGTTCAAATGGGTCTTCTAGTCCCATAGTTCCGATGTTCTACATCTGTTTTGGAGCATATATAGAGCTTTCCACCCCCTGGATTCTCTTAGCTCTACAAGTTTCCCAGCTGAGACAATTGTGAAAGTCTAGTCCCAAATATTTGTACTCCTTGACAACTTGCAAGGAGTCCCCCTCGAACTCAAAGCTTACTTGTCTCCTTTTCTTTTTTAAGGTAAATATCATGATTTTGGTTTTACCAATGTTCACTTGCATTCCCACCTCTTGGAAAAATAGCTCTAAAGCTCTCAAATGCTCCTGCAAACCTTGCTCTGTTTTAGCCATTAGGATAAGATCATCTACATAGAGCAACAATTTCACTACATAGGAAGCTAGATGAATCCCGCCTCCACCCTTTTTGTCAATCCATTCCTCTAGCTTGTCTATATATAACCCGAACAAGGTGGGTGACAACGACAACCTTGTTTGACCCCAATGTCACTCCCAAAGCACTCTGATAGGCCATCTTTAGTCCTGATTTTAGCCCGTACCTGCTCATAAAGTTTGTGCACCGCTGCCCTATACTTATCTGGAATGCCCAACTCTTCCATTCTATTCCACAATTTGCTTCTCAGAACCATGTCAAAGGCCTTTTTGAAATCCATGAAGCAACAATACACCTCTTCACCCTTCCTGTCCCAAACCTTTTCAATCAAGTGCCTAAGAATGACGCAATGATCAATAGTAGAGTGCTTTGGTCTAAAACTTGCCTATCCTTTTTCTCTCTTACCCTCCTTTTCATCCCAAAGGCTAATTCTACGCTCCACCATGCTGCCAATTTTTTTTTTCCAAAAGCAAATTAATCATAATGGTGCGGTAATTTCCTGGGTTGTTGACATCACCACTTTTGTGTAGAGGGATGACAATGCTAGTTGTCCAGTTGCTTGGAAAACTGAACTGAATAACTCTATTAAAGATATTTGTAATGTGCGGAGCAAGATCTTCTACACCCCAATTTAAGAATTCTGCTTGCAGCCCATCTATGTCTTGAGTCTTTCCCCCTGCTAATCTTGTGATCCCTTCCTTGATGTCTTTCATGGAGAAGAGTTTGTCCCTGTTTTCAATAACATAAGGAAGAAGCGGCAAGTCATTGCTTCTTTTGTAGAGCATCTTTGCATATTCAAGCCACTGGGTATCTATGATGTTGTTCTCCACTGTAGTTCTACTCTGTTGAAGCTCTCTCTAGAAACCTCTCGATTATGCTTCCCCATGAAAATCAACTCCTCTCTCCTACCTCTCATGTACTCTTCCTTTTTGTTTCTCACTAACTTTCTATATACCTTTGTATCTATTTTTTTCTTTTTCGAACCTTTTAACCTTCTTTTTGCAGCTTTGCACTCTTCGTCAAACCATGGATTTTCCGAAAAATTGTTTTTAACACTTCTTTGAGTTCTAGCACGTTTGCACTCCCTTAGCGCATTGTGTATTACATTCATTAACTGCACACTATTGAGCATGTATTTTCCCTTGTTGGAGTTAACATCATCCTACATTTCCTATAACTATTTTGCAATCCTCCCTTTAAAGATGGCGTGGTTCTCTTGATTCACAAGGATTTTTTCTTCATACCCTGCTTTTTTGTTCAAGTGAAGGTGCTCTTTTTGTTGTTCCTTGTTTTTCATACTGATATTCACATGAATTGAATTATGATATCATTTCATTTCTATAGGAAAACTTCTTACCTCAAATTCCAAAATCTCGGACATAATGTTTTGTGAGCATATGGCATAGTCTACAACACTTTGAGTGTTGTATGTTTGACATGTGATGTTTCTGGAATTTGGCCATGCCTTTATGCCATTAAATATGATCAAATTATGTAAGTTGCATAGACCTAACAATTCAGCCCCAAAATAAGAAACACCACCATTGATATCTTGTGAGACCGATTCCCATTTCTATTGTTTTCCCTCTTCCAACCATATAGGACCGTTATTCCATTCTTCTTCTTTCCAAAAGTAGAGGGATTGATTATTAGTTGTCCTAGCATTAAAGTATCCTATTAGAATGATCTCTCCCTTGATGCCAAACTCAGCTATGTCTCTTTTCAATGCTCTCGAAAGGGTCCTCTCTATCCATGTTCCTCTTCTTGTAGGTTTTAGATCCATATGGAGTGAAGTAACACGCTGCGAGAAAAAGAGTGGTTGCCTTTACAGTCAGTTTCAGCCATAAGTATTGATTATTCGGGTCCTTCTTTTCTTCCTTGATGACTCCTTTCCATGCTTCCCTAACTAATACTGTCACTCCACCGTGTCCTTTTCTCTTCTCTCCCAACCCATTCCAAACTGAGACCTTCTCATATCCTGTAAAATTTGGTACTCTGCAACCTTCATGCTCATGTGTCTCCACAAGTACAATGATGTCTCTACCCTCTGCTATGGGCCCCAACCCAGGACCCCTCCTCCAAGGATAGCCTCTACAATTCCAACTAACCAACAAAATAGATCCCAACATACATTTAGATGGAAGAAAAATAGATCCTAACAAATTAAATTTTATATATGGAAGTTTGAAATGTTTCATCCACATACATTTAGATGGATACCATCATACTAAACTCTTGGTTCCTCGGACATAAAAATAAAATGTACAGAAATCATGTCCTCCTTGCATGGATATGACCGTTGAGTATCTCCTATTAATGATTTTTCACCGGATCTTCAATGTCAAAGTATGATATGAAGATAATGCAAAAATTATCCTTCATCCAATGTGAATTTCATCAACAATTATTGAGCATGGGTGGAGTGAAGGGTATAACACGAGTGACCAAAATTAATGGCTCTGATACCAATGATAATAATTTTCGAGCTTTAATATAGGTTTTAACTCAATCAATGCGCTTAAACACAATATATCATTTCACCTTGTATATTAATCTTATACAATGGCTATTATATACCCATTGAGGTAGGAAAATACCTCCTACAAAATAGGGAAAAAATGACATGTTTATAACAATATAGGTTTAACAAATAATATAAAGCATATATATTGTTGGTTATAAAAATATATACGACCAACCATTAGTGAATAATTGTTGATGTAATTATTCAATTTACAAAAATTATAATAATAATGTGAACCCTACATTATTTTCCTAACATAATCATGAGTTGTTGTGGTTCTTGATAAAGAATAGCTTAAGTGGTTGAAGTAGTTGGAGTATAAGATGAAAAAGAGACATATTTACACTTAGGGGTAATTTATTTTGGGAATGATTGATGAAATTAGTATTTTATTGAAGAGGGTTTTTAGATGATTTGAGAAGCATCTCAAATGCTCTCATAAAGTAGTCCATCCTCTTAGATTGTTTGATGACATTCGCAAATACATTAGAGGAGAAAGACTCAACCTTATATTGTAGAGTAGGATTCAAGGACTCTAGAAAGAGGTATAAAAGATGTTTCTCATCAAGAGTATAATTGGATATGTTTCCCATGATTTTTAATCTCTTCGTAAAACATGAACAAGCTCATTAGAATATTGTTTCATTTTAACAAACTTTTCAAGAAGTTCCAAATATTGGAATTATTTCATTAAAGGATTAACTAAAGCTTCTATTTCACTGATTGAGTGTTGTGGAATTTGATTGTACCATTCCAAGGCATCACCCTTAAGGGTTTTAATGAGTAGTTTTTTAGTTTTGTAATTATTAGTTTGGATCCACTCTCTATAGAATTTTTGGAATTTTAAGATGAAGAGTGTGATTGATTATCTTTTCACAAGATAAAGGTGGAGAAATCCCCTTATATCCATCAAAGAAATGTAAGGAGGTAGGAGTTCATTTTGTGAATTCTGAAGAGCATTATTGTGAATGGGTCATTAGGGTATTGGGTTACACAAAGGGTCCAATAGAAATGAATTTATGGAAGTAGGATTAGTAGTTCCTAAAATGATTTAAGAAGATTGAGATTTGATTTGCAAGATTTGATTTTACATTTGGACCATGTTTTGATTTTTCATTAATTACATTTGATCCATTTGACCCAATAATTAAACAATTATAAGGTTGGTATAAATCGAAGGGCCATGGCCAAAATAATAAAGATGATTTATAGTATGATTCATTAGATTTTAGGATGGATTCACCAAATGTGAAATATTGGGATGACCTTTATGACTAAAAGAGAGATTGCTAATGAATTTGTTGATAAGATTATTAAGAGATTTAATTAGAGGATCTAAATTAGTTTTGTGAGAGATTAGTTCCATGGTCATCACAATTTGAGGTAATTGAACAAGGGATCCATCCTTATTAGGAGTGACCATGTCCCAGATCCAAGTTCATAAATAGAATCTTAAGAACTATTTCTCCAATTTGGACCATATTGTATTCAATAGTTAGTATTGGTTGTGATGGAGAAAATGGAAACATGAATGAATAAATTAATGGTGGATTTAGGAGGGACTAAGAACCATCCCATATTGAATTTAATTGGGTTGAGGATCGCTATTAAAAATACTAAGAGGTGATGACATGATCATAATGTGATTTAGGAAGATTTAGGAAATGTGAAGGTTACTCAATCAAAGGAAAGAGTAAGATTCAGTTCAGTTCACAAAAGTGTATAAAAATAAACAATGGCTTGATAAAAGATACTATTTTCTCTATATAAAAGGTAATCTAGACTAGGAAAATAAAGGGTAGCTTACTAGATATGCACACCTTGAAGATGTAAGTAACTCAAGACATGGAGCTATGAATTTGATAGTCCACACTCTATAAGAGATATAATGTTTCAAATCCTAGATCTAAATTAGGGTAACGACATATAACTAGATCCTCATAATAATTTAATGATAGTAAGGTTGTAATCAAGTTGTAATCAAATCAAAATAGGGTAAGGATTCTTACACTAAGGTTGTAAAGATAGGTTGTAAATCCAAAAATAAGGATGGTTAGCCAAGAGCCAATAAATTAATAATGCAATAGGATAGGAACATGTTTCCCTACTCTAATATATGCATGACCACATCAAACAAACATTCATATCTGAAATAAAATAAAAGGAAAGAGAGGTTAGAAATATGTATCTATTTGAAGAAACCATTGGCACATTAACTTCCTCGAAGGTCAACAACATCTTATGAGACAGTTGATGTGGGGAATTGTTATCCAAAATAACACCTCCACTCTATTTTGGACAACTTGTCAAAGTTTCAATCTTAGGCATATCCATTATTAAAGACCCAAAAGATTTCAATGAAAATTTATAGGTTTTTAGCATAAATAAGTGTGTATCAAGAGACTTAACAACTTTGAACATTTGAATTGGAGCTTTGCATTTACAATTTCAAAATCAAAACAGTAAGAAAAACCTTGGAAGAATGTTTATAAAAGTTAGTGTTCCACATATTTTACATGTACAATCCATGAAATAAATAAGTTAAGTCCTTTGTAGTCATGGTGAAAATAATTATCACTTTGTAGAGGGAAACAAAACATGGGTTTTGTTTAGGAGAATTTACAGTGCAAGAAGAAAATTCCACACAGGGCCACAAGGAAAAATAAGTATATTATGAAGTAGCTAAGGTTGGAAGCCGAGAGACACCTAATGCTCTAAGGGTTTCCCAAGTATTGTGTTCTCGCATAATTTAAAGGTTCATAGAACAAATAAATATGGTTGCAGTGTGAAAACGCCACACACCAAAGAAGAATAACTTCACATCATAGTGGGAGTTTCATGCGAGTAAGTTTGGGAGATTTCAAAATTCACAAAGGCTGTAATTAAGCTTACAGAGGATAACTATAGTATTTTGTGGGTCGATAAAATATAGTATGCCACATAACACTCAAAATCCATACAATAAGGAAACTTGTGGAAACTCTAAAATCTGCGTGATGATAAGGAGAAATTGTAAATTACAAAGGCATTTCTACCCCGACTATACACTACTTTTGAGCCATAACTTTTGACTAGGAGATTAAAATTACATAAGAATTTTCACATTTTATTTGTCTTTCCAATGACCAAATTTTTCAACAAAGGAGCGTAGAAAAGGATGTTGTTTTACTGGTAGAACCATGGAAACAAAATATTACAAGAGGAAAAGTGCAATTTTCTTGGTTGCAGTAAGTGCCCAACAACCCTACCTACCCAAATTTATTATTGAATGGTTCTCATGCCTTATCTTGTATAATACAATGGAATTCAAGTTAAAGAATGACAAATTTCCCATGGTTTTTATGAAAAATGATGACATTTCATCTGGGGTAAGTGGAAATGGATGTAACAACCACTTTTAACACTTCAATTCAAGGGAAATGTTTTTTAAAAAAAAAGATCTCAATGCTTCTTTGTTCTAAATTAACATAATTTAGAATCAACATCAATCTAAATCAATCCATCCTATAATAGTTAACCATGTGCACATGTATGAGTTAGATTAATTATGATCCCTCATATGGTTGAGGGGTTGTCTAGATAGGGGATAGGCCGACCCCCCTCCCCTTGAATCTATAGGGCTATAGGGGAGTTCGTGAGATAACACTACACCAATCAATCCAACCACCTAAGATAGAGAGGGTAGGGATCTGCACCGATCACAAAGAGGTGTGTCTCAACCACCTCCCACCTTCTCATATACATATAAATAGACATATATATATAGGATTAGGTGCTCCACCGGTAGCCTACTCTATAATTCTAGACAACCCCCCACTCCCCGGGCATAAATCATAGATGTTGTCAATTGCAACTCTACCCAGAGAGTAACCCTCCCCTATATAGAGATATGGGAGGCCCACCCACCCATCCATCTAGATCTTCTAGATCTAGATGAATAACAGAACTAGACTAGACTCTATTTCCACCCATTCCATAGAATAATATTGAATCAAACCACAACCTGGGGACGCAGATGCACATACAAAGATACTTACCAGATAGATCGATCCATCATACCCCAAACTGAAATGGGTGAATGATTATAATCAAGTGAAGATTTCCAAGTGTATACATGGATATTTATTTCTGAAACCCATCAAATATCCTACAACTTAGATCTTGGTGAAATCAAGACAATGTAATCAATAGCTTACACTACTTTGGAAAAAGTTTTAGAGACATGTTTTCCATGCCCAGTTCCATGATGACACACTCATCAATTGGAACTCGTCTTTCACCATAACACTTAATTTTTGTTATCTGGATTAGGACTAGATAGTGGAGTTATAACCAGTTACAAGTTACATTCAAGGTATAAATTTGGATTAGCCTTGTATGGATAAGTGTCACTATGTCGGCTTAGGATGACTATGGGAGAGTAAGTGTCTCTGTAATTATTTACATCATTATGAGTTTGCTTCCTTTCCCGTAGTCATCATAAGATGACATCAGGTACATAACCGTGCAATACAATCTGCATTTGTACCTTTAATGATACTTGAATCTTAAGGCATTATGACCGTCACAATTAGTGAAGCTTGACGAGATAAATCAAGATAACAATTGTACCGCAATAGAAAAATAATGACCTAAGTCATTAAATGGGTACTACGATATAGCATCCATAATGAGTTGGCTCACCAAGTTCCACTAATTGAAACATCATATCTTATTTGACTTAAGGAAATTTAATTGAATTATGACAGGTCAATTCCTAGGTCTCAGCGATACTCTCTTCACGATTGCATTCATACCTAAGGTTCTAATCCATGGAATTTACATAAATCAATTGTGTGGTTTAAGTCACTCCATCATGTTCATTATACACACTAGTTAAATATTTAACTCATCTTACTGCATAAAATCCATAGTTCATATTTTGTCAATTTACACTAGTATTGTATTAGGACTAGAATAGTACTTAATAGAATTACTTTCAAATAATTTAAGAAGTAGTCAAAAATACACATAATTCAATAATATGTAATTATAATTACACATACACCATTTATTATATATATTATATCCAATTACTAAACAAAATAGCATATTCATCCACATAAGTTCCCAACCTTGAATTAGATAATTGGAGTAGCCTTTTCCCATAAAATTCAAATTCATAAGAAGACATAATTAAATAATGGTTACAACATCTTTATTCCCTTTCAAAAATTTACAAACAAAAAAGGATAATTTAGCCTCTTAATCAATTAAAAACAACGATATTTCACTTAATTACAAATTCACTATTCAATACATTGCAACATTTAATTAACCAAATTGAATAAATAATTTCTTTCAACATCACTCGCCTTGTAGAATTAAATTACACCATCTACAAAATGTTAGCAAATTTCAGTTCGAGAGAACTGGCATGATAAGATCTATTTCCCACTTAACCGTTTATGCCATTTAGTATTTGTATAAATGAAATGCTGCAATAATTAAAAATCAAGTAAACAATCTAATAACCCACAAGATCAATCAACATTTACTCAAATAAATTTAATTACATTCAAAATATCTATTCACATTATTCTAGTCTAATTCCTTAATGGCAAAATCATAGTGACAGAAATAATGGTCATAGAATAGAACAATATCAACCTCATTTTAAACAAGTCATCCTTTATTAAAATAAGCCCATAGTAATTCTAATAATAACTATTCACTCTATACACCCTTCAAATAGGTAATTAAATTTTATTTCATTATCTCATTAATTTATGTTGAAACTATTTTTTTTTCCACTAAGGGAATCCTTATTTTCCCTAAACTAAAACAAATACCAAACATCACAACATGATTATCTATTCCACAATTCATTATAACGTCAAGGACAAAGCAGGTCAAGATGTATACACTAAGTAATCGAGTGCTATTAGCCTCATGACTTCCCTTACCTTCAACATAGATCACTATAGTCAACTGAACCAAAACAATAATTAAGCATGCAGGAGTATAGTGTATATTTGACTAACTTAAGGTAATTTTTAATTACCTTAAACTTTTCAAACATAAATAAGTCAACCAAAAAATTACGATAAGGAATGTAAACATAGAGATCAAGAAAATATTAACATAGCCCACTGAGGAAGTAATGACTCATTTCAGTCAAGATTAATCACCAAGATTTCCCATATATGAAAAGGAACAGAATTCAATCGCTGCCAGTTAAGGCTTAGCATTCATAGAGATAAAACATACCTCTTAATACCCAACTCTCATATTTCGATGACATGAATGGTATAATAACCCTACCATAATCGATCTGCAAGCTTAAAATATACCTACAACCACTCTACCAAAAACAAGGTACATAATAATGTAAAAATGACAACCTCAAACTAAGTATGCACTCAATAGACCAACCCTATACCTTTATGGTTAACGATTATGGTGAAATATTATCAATACTGAAATAAGGAATCAACCCAATGACTGACCATTTATACTAGTAAATAAGACTCAAATGTTTAACAGGATTCAAACCTTTCCACCGATTCACCCTCGAACAATATTAACTAATCTATTTAGCTTTCTTGAATATCCTAGAAGAAGGAGAAAACGACTCAAGAACAAACTGAGTTTCCCTTAGACCAAACAACAATTCAATTGTGGCCTACTCATTAAGTAATATGTTGTGAAATCAAGATAAAAAAATAATCACACTCCAAACCCATAAGCCATCTAGATAGCCAAATGGATTAAGGAACAACAATCCTCCATTCACTAACAAAGATTTAACCCTAAAAAGGTCAAACAAACATTACCCACAATCATAATAATCACAAAGGTAAAGCCACAGTTATATCTATATACAAATCAGAAGATAGGTATAAGGATATCCATAACATATCTAAGGCTACATAGTAACACAATATTATCAAGCCTAAAATCTCGAAGCCAACTTTCTTTCATTCATTAAAAATAGATCAAGCAACAAATACTAAAAACACTGTAATTTTTCAGAGGTTTCATTCAAACCCATATTCAATAATGAAATTGAAACCATAAAACATAAATTTACTATTTCTTATAACCCATTTCCACAAAATTTAACAAAAACAACTGCAGATATTTTATTTATACAAATAATAAATGGAGTAATCCATTAAGAGATAAATAAAGCTAATCATGTCCGATAGTGAAAAACCCTCTTCTTCTCCTCTTTCTCCAAGCTTTCCTTCACAACTACAAACCTAAAAATTGATTCCATAGAAAAGAAAAAACCTCCAACATTCTCTGTCGATATTTATTGGACCAACATTAACATTTCCCAAATTATCTTTACTCCCAGGTTGTGAAATACATACAACAATTCATGTAATAGACAAGATCATATTGCCAATGTACATGAATTCTAGTTTTCCTATCAAAAAGTGATCATCCAAACCCAAGGTAAGTAGTAGTAATACTATAATATTTATCCACATACCTTAGTCCATTCAACTCATTCACATACCTGTTCACATCCATTGGATAAATCTAGTACATCTATATTATGTGGCCATTATACTCGTGTAGGTTAAGACTTAGTATCAGCTAACCAAGTTTATCAATCTTATTTGCATCGTAAAGAAATTAATATCAACTTAGCAATGCTACGAGCATGATCAAATTTAATGCAACTAATCCATTATTTCAGGAACACTTTTATAATGATAACAATCAGGATCAAGTATTGTAATGGATATTATGATATAGGCAACAAAAACGCATATATCGTTAATCCATTACTTTATCACAACAAGGTAACAAAATAGAAAGGATGTTAAAATGGATCATTTATAGTTGTTTGGTCACTCCCATTTTTATCTCTCTCATTCTCTATAAATGTAAGTGTTTATGCATGAAAAATATATTCTTTTATGTTGATTTAGAAACCCTTCATTGGATTTTTACATTTATAAAGACTTAAATATTTTGAACATTCTAATTAGAGCTTTGCATTTACAATTTCAAGATCGACTAAGTAAGAAAAACTGTGGAAAATCACATTTAAAATTTAGTGTTCCATGTCAAAGAAGGTAAGTCCTTTTGTGGTAGTGCAAAAATATTTAGCACTTCGCAAAGGGAAACACAACATGGGTTCTATTTTATAAGAATCCGCAATGCAGAAGAATAGGCCATGCAGGGACACACAAAAAATAAGTATGTAATGAAGAAGCTAAGGTTGGAATATGCAAGATACTAGCTCGGTGCTCCATGGGTTTCCCCAAGTCTTGTGTTCCATAGAATTTGAAGGTATGTGGAACAAAGAAACATGGCTGGGGGTGAAAATACCACACAAAAAATAAAAAGAGATTCGTGGCATTGCAAGAGTGTCAAGTGACTAAGTTCAAGAGATTTCAAAAGCCATGAAGGCTAAAATTAATATTGCAGATGATAGCTACAATATTGTGCGGGTTGAAAAATATAGTATGCTACGTAACATTAAAAATCCACATAATAAAGGAACCTACGGAAGCTCTAAAAGTCATGTAATAAAGAAAATTTGTAAATTACAAAGACATTTTTGCATCTGAATATGCATTAGTTTTGGGCCATAAATTTCAATTGAAGCTTCAAATTACATGAGAATTGTTGCATTTGATTCATCTTTCCAAGGACTAAATTTTTAAATAAAGGATGTTGTGTCATTAGAGAACCATGAAAACACCAAATTACAGGGGAGAAAAGTGCGTTTTCTTGGTTACAAGATCTCAATAACCCCACCTACCCAAATTTATTATTGAATGGTGCCCATGCCTTGTCCTGTAGAATCAAATGACATGCAAGTTGAAGGACGATAGGATGTTCATACTTTGTTTTGTAAAATGATGACATTTTGTCCCTAGTAGGTGGAAATGTATCATTTATGGATATTTGGTCACTCCCCTTTTTCTCTCTCTCTCTCATTTTATATAAATGTAAGTTTTCATGCACGAAAAAGAGGTTCTTTTTGCTGATTTGGAAACCCTTCCTTGGAATTTTTCATTTCTTGTCTTTAGACCACTATAACTCACATGTTGCAAGAACTCCATACCTCTACTTTGTAAATATAGTTAATTTTTTTTTATTGTAACACATCCGTGGTTTACCCCTTTGAATTCCTATGTGCTTCATGTGGATGTTTTCCTCTTATTTCTCCCCGATTTTATTTGCTTATCTATTTCAAATATTTTTGTTTTCCTTATATTCTTATACGTGTAATTATCTATCTTTTAAAGTTTAAAATTGATCCATGTTCTAGTTTTTGTGAATTACCTCCTTCAGCTTTAAAACATTTCTTCTCTCTCTCTCTCAACCTTGGATCCTAGTAATTATTAGATTATATGTAGGTAGTTGTATTTTTAATATGTTTAGGTTAGTTTGTAGTGAGCTAGGATATAAGGAATCAACCTTATCTATAGGTTTGTCTCAAGGAACAAGGTCCTACACCTTGAAGACATTCCCATGTTATCCAAAAGTATTAGTTTTTCATGGCCAAATCATAGGGTACTACTTATGTGCATTAACATTTCGACACACCTTGTGGGACTCTAGGGTTGATTTTTCTCAACTCATTTTGTTTTGTTTTCCTAAAATTTGGTGTGTATCTTAGTGAGTTTCATCCTTTTGAGGAAATATTCTATACACATGCCAACTCCAAAGCTCAGTTATCTTATTTTAAATAGTCCAATTTCACCCTTTCATGAGAAGAGTTCAAACAAGGAAAAGAGTAAAAAGTGGAGAGTCCTTTGATTATCTCAGTAGCTTTCATTGAGAATAATAGAAATATTAGCAAAAATATCTCCATCACCTCCAAATAGAATCCTCTCTACTAATCCTCTTTGTATTTATTTCTTGTCATCTTCTAGGGTTCTAAGACCCATCACCTTCATGTCTCACCAAAGAAACCAATATTTTTTCACCTTTGATAGAGGAAGCCCTCTCGAATTTAGTCTAGTATGATGATATACCAATTACAAATCTGAAAATTGTTCCCTTATTTACTGGAGAAAATACAACACCCATCGAACACATCCAAGATATAGAAAATATATGCTCAATATATCATGTCACACATGAAAATGTGGTAATTGGATTATTGGTTATGTATTTAAAAGGAAAATATCTAAAATGGTATAGAGTTTTGAGATTGAATTCTATTAGCATTTGGGATGAATTAGGAGAGGCCCTTTACAAGAAATTTGAAGACAAATCAACCCATTTATCTTTTGTGTAACATGTGACTACAATAAAGATGGAACGCATGAGTTAATGTATGATTTTAATATCATAATTCAAATGACGCGGGATAGAATCCCACAAATGGTAAGGTCTACACCTTAATATGCCTTTTTATATTATTTGAGAGCTTTAAATAGTGACATTTCAATCATGATTTAATCCATGGGAGGTAGAACTCTCCTTGATGCTTATGATATCTCCATTAGGGTAGAAAATAGTCTTATTCATGCTAGGAATATTATACCAAGACCTACAATTCCCATCTTCTCATAGGTAGGATCATATGTTCCCTATAAAAACCTAAATTAGCTCTTATTCAAACATTGACCATTCATCCAACGAGCTAGGTTATTAATCCCACTAGTACTATAATGAAATGAAATTGTAGGAATTTTTGAAACAATCACTAAACTTTGGCAATTAGTTAGTAACCTTGAAGAGGAAACAAGCACAATATTTCAGACCTTATCAGCCTAATAAAGTTCCATACCAATAAAATGCACCAAATCAAGGCTAAATCACCCATGTGAAACCATTTCAATCATACAATCCTAACTTAGCCAACTCATCTATAGAAATGGTTCATGTTCAAAACAATTTAGTGAAAGAATATGAATGGTTATTCCTTACGCAACCAATCTCATAAACAAGCCACTTACTCATATGGAATCCTTAACCAATCCTTAATGGTACACAATTATTATTTATCCCAAGTTACATCAATAGGTAGCACAAGAGGTTACTGGAATTGCATAATTATTTTTCATTTTTAAATTAGCAAATGGATGAGTTCTATGGAATGAATCAGCTTCAAGGGAAACATTGAGTTATTATTTTAGATGTGGCAGCTAACACCAGATCCAAGATGAGACAAAGGGAAGTAAACACTCTATCTCCTACTTCACCAAGTCTACGTCTCAAAGGTGAGAAACCCACAAACTTAGGTGGAATACAAAATTCATCAAGTAACTCATGGAATGTAGAAAATCCATGATACACTATAGACTGTGGAACACTATGGATCCACGTGGTAAAGAAAATCTATAGAACATATAAATCCTACCATCCAAAGAACCCCCCTGTGGGTAGAACATATGAGAAAGGAGACTATTACTCCTTTATTACAAAAATATGCATGTACCCCCTTTAACATTCTTGAGCAAATGAAGAAGAAAAATGTCAACATTTCAATATTAGGAATTTCTGGCTATTCCTTGAAAAAGAGATATTTTGCAATCCTCCATGGCTGACCTCTCCATATCAAACAAATCATCTAAAGATCAGGCCAAGGTAATACTCACTAATGCACCTCAATCAAAAGATGATCATCCAAGAAAGAGTATGAAACCACCACCATTTTATGTATCTTTGATCATTGGAAATCACTTAGCTCATAATTACATGATAAATTCAGGATCCAACAACTCGGTGATGCCCAAATAAATAGTAGATTAACTTGGCTTAAAATATGAATCTCTCTCTAAAGGTTTGGTTTAGGTGTATGGAACTGAAGTAGGAATGGTTGGATTTATTAGAGGTTTAAGGATCACATTGTATGAATACCCAAACTTCTCCATTCCTCGGGATATTTTCATTATTGATCTTCCTTGATTATTTTCTTTATGCCTCAATATATTTTACAAATAAAATTGGAGGGTGCTTATTATCTGAATGGTACCACGTGATATTTAGGACCCGATATGTCACACCTCGCACTTGTATTTGGTTATGTCACGTAAATTTGATTGTGAATTATTAAACAACTAATGTTAGTTGATCGGTGCATATATGTGGTTATTAATGCTAATATACATATGTATATATATACCTAAAAATATGCATACATGTGTGTAGGTGTATACATGAAACTATATTTTTGTTTATCGCTTAACGCTTTGTTGGCCTTGTTTGATGATCTCAACTTGATTTTATTCCTTCATCTCGATCTACTTGATTGTACTTCACCAATGCTTGTAGTAAATAATGATTCAATATTTATTAATGATTTTGGATTGTTTCAATTTCTTTGTAATGCTTATGATGTTTTAGAATTGGTCTTAGACCACTTTGTAAAGTAATTTTTATTTCTAACATTTTATTTATTGGGTTCTTTGGCCATTTTGCAAGGTAATAATAATGGATATTTATTGTTTTAATGTTTTATTCTCCTCCTTGGCATTGAAAACTTGGTCATAGACTGTAAGGCATTAAAAATTACTAATGTTGTTATTCGAGAATGGATCTTGGACCTCCGATAAGGTAGGTATTGTTATGTTTGATTGTTCATCATGGTATATACCACATTTTATTTGCATTACAATGAAATGTATTTGTCACATGCATAAATGAGATCAAGTAAGTTAAATGGTAATTTGTCTTGGACCATAATGCAAGTTATTATTGTTTGTTTTGGACCACGAGATGAATAATTGTTATCTCATTGTGTATTGTTTATTGATGTTGGCAATGATCTTAGACTATGAAACTTAGTAAGTTAAATGTTAAAGGTTGATGGTTTAATTTAAATGGTTATTGACCATACTATTGGGAATTGTATATTTTTAAATTAGATATCATATAGATTGTTCATCGACCATCATGAAAATATGAGGTAATTTAATTGTTTTAAATTGCAAAGTCTTCGACCGCTTGCCCACCTTATAATGGTTTTGGAGGGAATGGATGGTGAGATTATCCAAGCCACTACATGGCACTACAACTCATTAATGCATTTAATTTACTCAGGTTTTGTAGATAGTTAGAATCCTTAGGAAATGGTAGCTTCATTTTGAATCCATTACATGGAAATCATAATTAACTTTGTACCTCTTATTTCCCGATTTGAGATCTCTTCGAGTTGTGCATGGAGTTTTTAAGGAAATGTTTTTGTTGGGTTTTTTAATAGCATGATTAGAAAAATTACATATTGTTATAAATGGAATTTAAACCATTTATAAGGGATTCACATTTGGAATTTTTGTCTCATTTTTAATTATCATGGGCTTATGAAGCTACAATTTGCAAAAAATATGGAGGAAACACATACCCATCTTTAGGCATGAATTTTTAACTCTATTCTTGTTGTTTTAATTCAATACAAGGAGATATTATGAGGTTTTATTATCTTGTTATTAATTTTGGAAAAAATTGAAAGTTTTATTAATCAATTTGTTTAATAACGTAGCATAAAATTGAGTCATTAAATGGGTTTTGGAAAAATATGGTTTACTTGTTGATTTCAATTTAGGGTTTACATTTTGTATGTAGTATGAATGGACTGTATTTATTTTGTAACTATTTTTTGTAAGTGATGGTAATCAACCCGTATGATCATTAGTTTCCTTGAGTTGATTATAGAATTGGGTTCTCAGATGAATATTTGATACTCGAACCAATTCAAAATGAATATAAATAATGAGATCTCAGGATAACATTTTTAAATAAAAATAGTTAATTGTGGATCCATATTTCTCTTCCCCACCTATAATGTTTGATTATGGAAATCCCCTTTCATGAATCGTCATTAGATACATGTGGTTGGTTGTTTTGTTTCTTAGGTAGTAAGGTAAGGTTCTCTTAGTTGATTGGTAATGTTGTGTTGGTTTTGAAACATAGTATGAAATTGTTGTTTTATTCCCTTTATGGGATTATTAGACATGGCCTAAGCTCATTCGTGCTCACCTAAGAAACCATGTTTTCTTACTCTCAACAAACCGAGCTATATAGTTGCTTATTCGAAAGGTGTCCATTTTGTGTTCAAAGTGGTAGGGTTGATTTCTATTTGATGATATCCATTCTTAGAAGAGAAGTTTAAAATCCTATTTAATAAATAAATTTACTATTTCTTAAGGAGAAGGATTGATCTCTTTGTTTGTATATTATTTGTGAACATAAGTATTTTGTGAATTATTTTTCCCGGTTGATTGAAATCGAAACTTGTGAGATGGTAAAATGAGGGTAACAAATCCTTGTAGAGATAATGTGGTTCCATTTACTTTGTATTATCTACTATAATGTCAATGAAATATAAATAATATCTTAGCATCCATTTGTGGGTGAATAGGGAATTTTTATATAACAATGGGGTTTTTATTTGGGATAGCTAGATGCATTAATTAAACTTATTTTTCTAGAGTTAAATGAAACTCAACAGTTGATAATATTTTTGTATCATTGTATGGGGATAAATTATAACTGAGATAAGGTTTTTGATCTTATTTTTGTTATAGTGAACTCGGCATATTAGTTATTTAATTTTTTAAGTCCATATAACAATGATTTCAATTTATTTCATGGTTGTTTGAAACATAGGTTACATTATGAATTCATTTGATCATTGATATGCATAGTTATTAAATGTACTACAAAGATAAAAATTTAGATAACCTTAACATATTATTTTGCTCAAATAAAAGCAACTTGAATATGAGTGGATAATTCATGTCAGTTCATTGAACTAACCATGTATACCATTTTCTCTCTCCTACAACATACAAGAAGGAGTAGTCATTATGAAGTGATTGAATTTATTTTTATGCATGAGTTATTCATGCATTGAATGTATATTTTTTTATTCGAATATTTTGTTTAATTAAAATGTAAAATTACTACTTCGCAAGTTTGTATAAAGGAATTTAGCCTAACATACTATTATGATTATTGATGTTATTGTTCATGAAAATATGGAAATTATCCTTATTATTTGTTAAAGAAATACTATGTTATTTTGACGTCATATTAGTAAAATATGAAAGTGTAAAAGGTTGTTTTACAACAGTGTATAATTCATAATGATTAAATTTATTTTGTGATATTCTATGTGTTTTTATGATTTCATCATGAATTATCAATTATGTTATAACAAATCATAATATGAATATGAAATCAACAAGACAAAGTAATTAAATATATTATTGTACTTATAGAATAAAAATACACTATAATGGTATGGTGATATACATGTTTCCATTAGTTCACCATGTATGTACAAATACGTTTTGTGTCAAATTACAAGATATACATATGGGTGAATAAGGTGTTGTTTTTAATAGAAGTACACACACACACACATACACACACACACACAAGATAATGAATATTCGTTAAGAAAATCATATGTTCCTAAAGTATCATTGTGGAAAAAAATTACCTCATAACAAAGTACATTAAGGAAACATTAAAACAAATACAAGTTATGGTATAGTTGTACTTAATTAATGTAAGTGTACTATTATGATTAAATGACGATAATTGAACATATGTATTATTACCATAGTTATGATTTGGATTAATCATAAATGTGACGTAGTTAAAAAACCATCGTAGGATGATATATTTTCATTACGATAGTTTGATATGAGGTACTTATAAAATATTGTAACTTGATGAGTTTTTTTGCACCTCTATCGAGAACGGATAACATAATGAGATTAGGAATAACTTATCTATAATTCGAAAGCATATCAAAATGGTAATGAAGTGTAGATACCATGAAATGAAATTCATGTTGTTTGAATTTTCTTTGGCAACTTAAGATGGCTACAGGAAGGATAACAATTACGTAAAGACACAAGTTATTATGTGAGCATTACCTTTCCTATAGGGATCCTAAGATGGAAGTGACATGATCCCTTCGATCTAAATATCGATTCATAATCCCCGCAACTTCAAAGTTGAAACTAAAATCTTTAAACAATGAAATGAGATCTAGATAATTGTGATGAGATTGTTGTGTAGTGACAAATACTAGTTTCGTTGTTTAGTGTGCAAATATGGAATTAAGCTTGCAAAGAAATGCTTGAACCTTTGGCCAAATTAGTGTAACTATCTGATACATTATTTGTTCACCAATTTCTTATCTTAATGTGTCGAATTACAGATGGAGTATAGTTTGACTAATGTCCATGTTGACACATAGGAGATGCACATAGTTCTCAAGACCTATTTTATAAGGTTAAATAAATAGTATACCACTTATAGTCACTTGGTTAGAGTAAAGTTAAGGGGGATCTGGTAGATCTAATTGACCATTTACATCTACACATAGCTATCAATTGTTATAACATGGATTGCAAAGTTTAATTTATGTTGGATTGTATTTTCTACAAGCTATAAATCATCGAAGGCATTAAATGTGATTAAGGGGGTTGTTTTCAAAAAATAATTCCCTTAATTTAGATGATTAATATCATGGGTGTTACATTTTTTTATCAGAACTTAAGGTTATCAGCTCTTGGAATTAGTGGGTTCATAATGCTAACAAAATATATTTTAATCTTTTCTAACATAGAACAATGGTTAGAACAAGAGGAAATAATGCAAATAATGCAAATTGAGGTTACAACAACCTAAAAACTAGATGATATTCTAGTTTTTCTACAAGATATCAAGAACTGAGTTGTTCTAGAACAACATGTAATGGGTGAGGAAAGTGAAATTGATAGTGATGTACAACAACCCTGATTCGACTAATGTTGGAAACATAAATGATGGAAATCCCAATGCTAGAAATCTCAATGCCAGAACTAGTTTGTAAACAAAAGAGCTCACTTGGCACCGAGATGTCAAAAGACATCAAGCAAATCAGCCCATCCAATTTTGATGGGACATCCTTGGGAGATAGATTTGAGAACTAGTTGAGTGAAATGGAGAATTATTTTGAGATATGAGAACTAAATCTATTTGGGGTGTTTTTAGCTCTCTAATAAGGCATCCTATTGGTGGGATAACCATAAGGAATAGTTGGGAGTTGACCCTACTAACATCACTTAGGAACAATTTAAATTGTATTTCTTCCAACACTTGTTACCATAGTTGTATTTTGATCAAAAAATGTCTGAGTTCCAAACTTTAACTCAAGAAAATAACCAGAATCGAATATTGGGAAAATCTCGCCAAACTATTGAAGTATGTTCCATAGTATCAAAAGGATGATAAATTTAGGGTACGCAAGTTTATAATGGGATTGAACCCAATCATTGGGGGTGAATTTGATGTACATGGTCCTTCTACCATCGAAGATATTTTTGAGAAATCCATTAGGAAAAAGTAGACTTTGTAAGCAATATCTGTTCATAGGGATGAAAATTGAAAGAAGAGATACAACTCACCTTTTCCATTGGCACCTAGAAAGACTTGGTGGAAGAAGGTTGAAAAAAGGATAGAAATAATAAAAATAACACGACAAAAAAACAATTGTGAATACTAGGAAAATGGACAAAATAGTGTTACAAATGCAATGACAATAAGTTTGAAAGGAAAGGACAATTTTTGGGTTTTTCAAATGTGGTGGTGACCACTATGCCAACAATTGTCCCTTGAAGAATAAGGAAAACAATCTTCAAAGAAAGAATCCATGCTTTGCAGTGGAAAACCGTGAGGCTAAAAAAATAAGCACCACCTATCAAAATGACAAAGTTATATGAACTATCTCAGTAACTATTGTATTTTATGTTTGTGCAAATAAATGCTTCATTTATAGTAAATTAGTGGGAAAAATAAAGAAAAAAATTGGTTATATGAAAAAATTCATGGACTTTGTAATACAGGAATAATGTTATACAAATTGTAAACCAATGTATATAGTTAATACAACATTATAAATTCCTAGCTTTACCATAAAATTGGACCTATATGTAGCTCCTATAGGTTCCTATGATGTCATTATAGGTGTAAATTGGTTTTCTAAACACAAAGAAACTACAGATTGTTCTAAAAAACAAATGAACTTCTTAGATGATCTCGTAAAAAATAGCAAGCATGCAAGGCATAAAAAGAAAATTTAAAGTAAGGTATATTTCACCAATATAGCTCAAGAAGGATAAAAACAAGGATGTATGCTTTATTCCACAAAGATATCATATTCTAGTGAGTAAGGTAACACTTCCTTAAAGGACTATCCATTATTACAAGAGTATAGGTATGTCTTTATAGAGGTATTACTTGGACTTACGATCAGGTTATCATATACTTAGGATAAAGGATGAAAACATTTATAAGACAATATTTAGAATAAGATATGGTCATTATGAATTTACAAAGTGTTACCTTTTGGGCTCACAAATGCACCATTATATTCATGAACTTAATGAACAATATTTTTCAAGAAGATATAGATAAATTCATGTTAGTTTTCTTGGATAACATTTTGATTTATTATAAAAACATGGAAGAACAAAATTAACACTTGAAAATAGTGTTAGAAGTTCTTAGAAATAGAAAATGGTATGAAAATATCTCTACATGTTCATTCTATCATAATGAATTCTAGTACCTTGGGCACATAATCAATAAGTATGGGATTTCAGTTGACCCATAAAAATCAAATCCATAACTAAATGGCCAACTCCTAGGAATGTACATGAAGTTAGAAAATTCATGGGGTTGGTTGGTTATTACAAAAAATTTGTTAAAGATTTCTCTAGAGTTGTTGCTCCAATAACCTCTTTGTAGAAAAAGGATAAGAAATTTTTGTGGACTAATAAGTGTGAAGATGCATTCAAGTTTATGAAAGAGAAAATTACAACACATGTTTTGAAGGTTTTGGACCCCAATGTAAGCTTCAATGTGGTAATTGATGCCTCCAAAGTGAAGGTTTGGGTGGAATACTTCGCAAAATGATCATGTGATTGCTTATGAAAGTAGAAAACCAAATGTGTATAAGTTGAACTGTGCTCCCCACAATTTAGAACTTGTTGACATAGTTCACACTTTATAAGTTTGTAGGAATTACCTGCTAGGAAATCCTTTCACATTGAAATTATATCATTTGGGGATAAAGTATATCTTTATACACCCAAATTTGAGCACAAGACAACATAGATGGATTGATTTTTTTTCTCAATCTAATTTTGACATAAGTTACATTAAAGGAAAAGAGAATAGAGTGGTTGATGCACTTGAGTCGAGGAAGAATGTTTCCACTATTGTAACCTTAGAAATAAATTTAAATATGAAGAAAAGAAAGAAATGCAAACTGATTCATATTATCAACATGTAAAAGTTGTGTTAGTAGCAGATCCAAATGATAAAAGGTATGAAGGATTTAAGATTGATAATGAGGTAATATTAAGATACGATAGTATATTTTATGTTCCTTTGGGAAATGACTTAAGAATGATAGTAATAAAATAAGTTCATGATAATCCTTATTCAGGCATCCCGAATGATAAAATGCTAGCTGATGTAAAAAGTAATACTTCGGAAAGGAATGAAGAAAGATATGAAAAATTACATTTCTCATTGTCTTGAATTTCAGTGTGTAAAGGAAGATCACATGCATCTTATTAGTATGTTTTAACATCATATCATTCCACATTACAAATGGAAATTAATTAGCATGGATTTCATGCAAGGATTGCCAATGTCTAAAAACAAGCATGACATGATTTTAGTTATGGTTGAAAAACTAACTAAAGTAGCTCACTTCATATCGAGTAATCTAAAGGATGATTCACACGTACTTGTGAAATAGTTTGTGCATGAAATTTTTAGATTTCATGGAGTTTTGGACTTGATAGTTTATGAAAAGGATCCTAAGTTGACATCTCAATTTTGGAAAACCTTAAACTCGGCTTTGGGGAATGAACTAAACTTCAGTTCAAAGCATACCATTTGAAAACATACGGTCATACAGATAGAGTCAACCAGGTTATGGAGGATATGCTCATAATGTATTGCATGGACCAGAAATATAAATGGGATGAATATCTTTCATTAGTTGAATTTTTCTCTAATAATAATTACCATTCTTCACTGAAAATGTCACCATTTGAAGTGTTGTATGGGAGAAATTTTAGAACTCCTATTAGTTGGCATAATATACAAAGTATAGAGAGGTAGTAGGATCGTAAATGTTAACATAAATGGAAAAGTAAGTGAAGCTCATTTGTGAGTGATTGAAGGAAGCTGCTGATAGACAAAAACGCTATACAAATATGAAAAAGTTGATGAAAATTTGATCTTGAAGATAAAGTATTCTTGAGGTAAAGCCCAAAAAGAGCTCGATCATGTTTAACAAAATGTAAAATTGTCACCTAAATATATGGGACCATTCAATATATTGGAAGTCATACTTCAAGTGGCATACAAACTAAAATTACCTCTTGCATTGTCTAGAATGCATGATATTTTTCATATTTCATTTCTTAAAAGTATGTTTTAAATGTAATGTATGTCCTAAATTAGAACTCTTTACAGTTTAGGACATGAGAATAGTCATGGGGGAATCAGTTAGAGTTCTCAAAACTTGTAGGTTTCATCTCATAAATAGATTGATTGCACAATGAAAGGTCCAATGTGACCAATATTATGAAGATAATGGAAGCTAGGATAATCTTAATGACATGAAAATTGTGTTTCTTAATTGTTTCAATGATAAAATATTATCTTTGATTATCTCGATATTGATATATTGAATTATTATTTGATAATTTGGTCATCTTTACCGATATATTAATTATTATTTGATAATTTCATTGATTGCAATGGAAAATTTTTGCCATATTGTTGATTTTTACAAAATAATTCTATTATAAGGTTGTTCCAGCTTAAGAATTATGAGTTATAAATGACTGAAAAATCTAGATAATTTTCCAAATTTTTTGATTAGTAAAATCATCGGATGATTCTATAAGGGGGAGTATGTCACACCCCACACTTGTATTTGGTTATGTCATTGAAATTTGATTGTTGATTATTATATATATACCTAAAACATATGCATACATGTGTGTAGGTGTATACATGACATTATATTTGCGTTTATCAGTTAACACTTGTTGGCCTTGTTTGATGATATCAACTTGATTGCTTTGTTTCATCTTTTTTTTTATTGTACTTCACCACTATTTTTTATAATTATTGATGATTTTGTATTGTTTCAGATTGCTTTGCAATGTTTATGATGTTTTTGAATCAGTCTTAGATTACTTTGCATAGTAGTTTATTTCCATCATTTTGTTGATTGGGTCACGCACCATTCCGCAAGGTAATAATAATGGATGTTTATTGTTTTAGCATTGTATTCTCCTCCTTGTTATTCCAAACTGGATCATAGATCGTAACGCATTAAAAAATTACTAATTTTTTTGTTCGATCAAGGATCTTGACCACCAATTAGGTAGGGATTGTTATGTTTGATTTTTTTTTGGTCATAGACCACATTTTATTTGCATTACAATGAAATTTTTTTATCACGTAACAAAGAGTAATTAAGTTAAATGGTAATTAGTCTTATACCATAATGCACATTATTATAGGTTATTTTGGACCATGAGATGAATAATTGTTATTTGTTATTTATTTTTTATTGATGTTGGCAGTTGTCTTAGAATATGAAACTTAGCAAGTTAAATGTTGAAGGTTGATGGTTTAATTTAAATGGTCATTGACCATACTATTGGGATTGTAAATGCTTAAATTAGATAGTATATAGATTGGTCATCTAAAACCATACAGATATGAGGTAATTTAATTATTTAAAATTGCAAAGTCTTTAACGCTCATCCACCTTGCAATGGTTTTAGAGTAAATGGATGGAGAGCTTATCCAAGACACTACATGGCACCAAAACTCATTAATGAATTTGATTTACTTGGGCTTTGTGAATAGTTAGACTCCTATGGAAATGGGAGCTTAATCATGAAGCCATTGTATGTAAAGAATAATTAATTTTTACTTTTTGTTTCCCTATTTTGAGCTCTCTTTCGAGCTATGGATGGAGTTTTGAAGGAAAGGTTTTTGTTGGAGTTTTTAATAACACGATCAGTAAAAATAACATATTGTTATAAATGGAAATTAAACTATTTATAAGGGAGTCGCGTTTGGAATTTTTTTCTAGTTTTTGTTGGATTATTTCAGGATTGCGAAGCTATAGTTTGCAATAAATTTGGAGGAAATGCATACCCGCCATGCATGAATTTTTAACTCTATTCTTGTTTTAATTCCATGCAAGGAGATATTATGAGGTTTTCTTATCTGGTTATTAATTTTAGAAAAACTTGTAATTTTTTTCAATCAATTGGTTAATAATGTAGTATAAAATCAAGTTATTAAATGGGAATTGGAAAAATATGGTTTACTTGTTTAATTTGATTCGAGGTTTACATTTTGTATGCAACATGCATGTACTATTTTTATTTTGAAATTTTTTGTTCTAAGTGAAGGTAATCGACCTCTACAAATCATGAGTTTCCTTATTTTTTTATAGAATCGGGTTCTATATGAATATTTGATACTCGAATAATTTCAAAATTAATATAAATAATGGGATATACGATAACATACTTAAATTAAAAAATACTTGACTATGGAGCCCTCTTTATCTTCCGGACATGTAATGTTTGATGATGGAAATCCCATTTAATGAATCATCATTAGATGTGTGGTTGGTTGTTATGTGTCTTGGGAAATAAGGCAAAAGTGTTCTCTTAGTTCATTGGTAATGTTATGCTAGTTTTCAAAAATAGTATGAAATTTTTGTTTTATTCCCTTTATGAGATTAGTATAGATGGCCTAAGCTCATTCAAGCTCACCTAAGAAACCATGTTTTCTTACTCTCAACAAATGGAGTTCTCGCTTATTTAGAAAGGTATCCATTTTGTGTTCGAATAGTAGGGTTTATTTTTGTATGATTATATCCATTCTTAGAAGATAAGTTTCAAATCCTATTTAATAAATAACTTGATTGTTTCTTGAGGAGAAGTATTGATCTCTCTATTTGTGTATTAGGTTTGAACATAAATATTTTGTGAATTATTTTTCCTTATGATTGACTTTAATCAAAACTTGTTAGATGGTAAAATGAGGGTAGAAAATCCTTCTAGAGGTAATATGGTTCCATATACTTTGTATTGTCTACTATAATGTTAATGAAATATAAAGTCTTTGTTAACCTCCCTTTGGGGTTGAATAGGAAATGTTTAGATTAAAATGTGGTTGTTTATTGGGGATAATTAGATGCATTAATTAAACTTATTTTTCTAGACTCAAATGAAACTCAACAATTGATAATATTTTTGTATCATTGTATGGGATAACTTATAACATAGATAAGGTTTTTTATCATATTGTTATTATATAAAACTTCCATATTATCTATTTAATTTGTTAATCCCGTATCACAATGAATATTGATTCATAATCCCCGCAACTTTAGAACTAAAACATAAATATTTAAACAATGAAATTAAATCCATATAACTTTGATGAGATGGTTGTGTGGTGACAGAGACTAGTTTCATTGTTTAGTGTGTAAATAAAAAACTAAGATTGCAAAGCAATGCTTGAACCTTTGGCAAAAGTAGTGTAACTAGCTGATACACTTCCTGTTCACCATTTCCCTATCTTAATGTGTTAGATGTTAGATGGAGTAAAATTTAACTAATTTGTAGGTTGGCACATAGGAGATGCACATAGTTCTCAAGACCTATTTTAAGAGGTTAAACCAATAGTATAAAAGTTATACTCAAGCAAAGCTTAGAGTGAAGTTAAGGGGATTGGATAGATCTAATTGACCCTTTATAGCTACACATGGTTATAAATTGCTATTAGATGCATTGTAAACTTTAATTTATGTTCAATAGTATTTACTGCAAGTTATAAATCATTAAAGGCATTAAATATGATTAAGGGTTTTTTTTTTTAAAAAATATTTCCCTTAATTTGGATGATTAATAACACGAGTGTTAAATTTTATGGCACTAGAGCAAATTTGAGGTCAGATCCCATTGTCACATACCATATTAAGCCTCGTGTACCAAGTGTAGTTAATGAAAATAGCTCAATATTTGATAAAAAATACTACTCAATTGTCCAAGAAACAAACACCCAAGTTGAAGATATTCCAGATTTTTTTCGACAAATGGGAGACTGAATGTCATGGTTTTGACCTTACAAATAGATTAAAGAAACCAGCCAAATCATTTACATGCTTACAAGAAGAAGATTCGCCTATTCCTAGTATTGTGAAATCTAATGAGCAAGATGATGGCATTTGGAAAATGTTTTTTTGATGGATCTAGGAGTAGATAAGGTGCACGTGGAGGTTTGGTACTTTTGTCTCCCATAAGTGTAAAATATTTATCTGCTTTCATATTCCAATTCAGTTTCTCTAACAATTTAGCTTAGTATGAGGCCCTTTTCCAGGGTCTACAATTTCCAAGAAGGAACTATGTTAAACAATTGCAAGCCTTTGGTGATAGTGAGTTAGTAATAATTCAAATAAGAGGATTGAATGCATCCAAGAATGATTTTTTAAGATCCTAAAAGCATAGGGTGTGGGATCTTATAGAGGATGAAAATATAATGAATCGGTTGTGGGATTTTTTAAGATCCACTCTATCCCAAGAAAAGAGAATAAATCAATTGTTATGTTAGTAGAATGGGAGAAAAGTTAGATGTTCTTGGAAGTATTAAAAGAAAAGAGCCACAACTACATATCGAGTGATTACAAGAACTTCGACCAAGAAAATATCACAAATTAGGAAGTTTTTGAGAGGAACTAGCAAATCATCAAATTTATGTAGACACCGGGTTTTTGTAACCCACCTACACACATTTATTTATTGAACGTATCACTTTAAACCCATCTAAACTATCCTAATCATCTCGTAAAATACAATTTTTACCCCTCCCGTAAATCATATTTACTCATCCTAACCTCCTAACCATATCTAATCCATCCTAACCTCCCAACCTCTCATAACATCTTCCATAACCATTTTCCCTTGTCCCACACCCAAAAATTCCATTTTGGAAGAGGTCAAACCACTTCTAAACACCTTTTATGAATTCCTTGTATTGCTGGAAATTCCAACAAACCACCAACAATTATAAATAGGATCTTGAACTCCTATTTTGGGGCTCTTTGGGACACTTTTTGGAATTTTGACATCTACTCACAAATATTTGAACTTGTGTACAACCACTCTATCACTCCAGCAATCATGGTGCCAATCTTATCTCATCCAATATTGATCATATATAAATATTCATAGGTTTCACATTAAGAACCCATAGTCCTCCTTATTCTCTATGTTGGATCCTTAGATCATGATGAAGAACCTATACTTTATATATCTGTGTGATTCATGATGCATACCTTATATCTTGACTTGAGATGATAGATGGTGTCAAATCTGAATTCAAGAATCAGTCTTTATCCTTATGACAGTAGTACATAACATAAGTAAGATCAATACAAAGCTAAGAAAAGAGAATCTTGACATACCTCTATAGATTTCACAATCTCTATGATTCTTCTATATGTTTTACCTTTCCCCATTACTTTACTCATGGCGCAAGATCACCATTCTCAATCTTCTTTAGATCAATAGTATATTGAGATTGTCTAGGGCTAGGCTTGTCACTCCTTTACTATCTTGATTGATCCTTTTGGTTATTGGCTACCTCCTAAGATTTTTACTAGGTCCAAGAAACTTAATCATCTATATAAAAACCTTAGTTCTTTTCTCTCAAGCCCGACCCCAATTGCTTCAACTTGATTATAAAATTGTATTCTTCTTATACTTGATAAATCAATACAAGTGACTTGATTCTTGTCCTTTGGTGTACTTTATATGGGTGTAATACAAGGGAATAATTCTCTCTTGTGGTTTGACATATTAGAATCTTCATGACCCAAATTATTTTACATCCTACACTTCTAAATTTATCGGTAAGTTGGGTCTTCTAACGTGACTTATAGTCAACAATGTACACATTCCAATAAGAAGACTTTGAAATCTATTGATTACTTAGTGAGTGCATTCAAAACTATGAGTAAGGTAGAATTATCATATTCCATACCTGTGGATAATGAATTTATCATGTTCTAGCTCTGTAATAACCCTTATCTATGCATTCCTTATTATATCCCTTATAATCTTTCTATCCCCTATCCTAGATGTCTACTAGCTCAAATGTGAGGGTTTTCAGTGTGTAACATTTCATATGGAGGTAATATAGCTCAAAGGTAAACATTTTAAACCACCCATTATCATGTTTTAGATTCCTCTAGAGTCTCAATGTCCAATTCCTTACCATTGCACTCATCTCATAAACATCACCCTCTAATTAGACCTCTTCACCGTGTGTAACTATGTCATTTTATAACTATCATCTATATCTTCACTGAGCCTTCATGGAATAAATCCAAATAAATTCTAAACCTTCAAACACTCTTGTTATTCCTTTCCTATCAAATATTATCCCTCAAATCTTGTGCATGTGCAAATGGTGGTACTTTTAGTTTCCAAACCCTAAAGGAGTGTTTTAAGGAACCCGAGAAGAAAAATAACTCATATCTAACTCATATGAATGAATCTAAACACCAATTTATTTTCCAAAAATATATAATAACATGATCTAAATTCCTCCTTTTGACATTTTATATGCTAAAACCCTCTCATTCAACCCTTCAATACAAATTGCATGATAACATTGCAAAGGAAAATAGAGTATAGCTAGGGAAAACAAGAAAACAAAGAATTCTACATATGGATCATGCCTCATCACATTATAAAACCATTGAATTACATGAAATGAAGTATAATTTGAAGATCTAGGAGGCTCAAGGAATTCAAATCCACTTTATTCATATCCAAAACCTGTCATACAACATTATTTTTACAATTCTTTCTCCCCAGCTCAAAATATCAACTTCCGACTACAAATTACTCACTTCTCTACCTCTTTATTGATGGAATTCAACTTTCTCCTCTTGAATTTTCTTGTATTAGCTATTAGGTGTCTTATCTTTCCTAATCTCCTACATTTGGTGAGATTTTTCCTCAACCATATATGCATGAAACAAGGAGATTGTTCTTACCAACTTGGAAACAATCATAACTAGATAATATTGACTTCCCAATGTTGTGGAACCTCCTACCAATGTAGCACACTCACAATAAATTTGGCATTCAATCCTAATAAACCTTTTTTCTACTTTTATCCTTATGGTAAAGAAATTTTACATCACAATTTCATATGTTCAAACTTGAAACTTTAGAGGGAAAGTATGAAACTCTTAATACATGGTTAGTGCTTGAGAAGGCTTATTCAATCTCTCCAATCATCATGAAGGATGCTCCTACATAAAAATCCCTAGGTAAGAAAAATATTTAAACTCCAGTTCAAATACATTGTCTTCATCATTATTCATTGTATGCATGGGTCCCATGTTCTCTCTTGTAGTATATTTGATTGATTCTCCTTATTGTATTCTTTTTCCTTCATCTTCTTTATCCTTTTTCTCTTATTATATTACTTCTTCTTAATGTCTCTCTCAATTTCAAAATTCCATGTCCATGCCTCATCATCATGTATGTCTTCTATGTATTCAATTTATTCTTGTTATATGATCTCTCTCATTGAATTATGTGTTTGATTCATCTTAATATCTTCCAAACTTTCATTCACAACATCAGAAAGATTAGATACAAAAACATCATCCCGTGTATCCCTTTGAGTTCCTTCATGTTGATAATTATATTCATTGACCTTATTCAATTTTTCCTTCATCATCATATTTTTCTCATGTCTTAACTCATTCTCTAGCTGACCAATGAACATAACATTATGATTTAAACTTACATATAACCCCTTAGAAGGATTTAACAACTCCTCAATCCTTTTCAACTCTTCATGCAATGTTATATCATCTATTTCATCATTGTCTTCATCATATCTAGGAACTAAGTCTTTATTTTACTCTTCTAGGATCTATTTTATATTAGCATGCTCTTCCATTGCTTCTTGTCTCAAGTTGTAATTATCTTCATTCAAGAGATATGAATACTCTTCACTCAATGTACATTCATTCTTTACCATCACCTGATCATAACATTGATCTTCACATGCCAACTTAGAACCTTCACCCTTTTGCATATTAGTCATCATAGGTATCTCATTCCATATTTCATCACTTAAACTGATTTGAGACATTAAATCAGAGGTATATTCAAAATCATCATAAAAAAATATTTACCTTTCATTTCTCTTGTATACCTCTCATGCTCATAGAATGCTTCTTGTTTACTTATCATTTCATCTTCACTCTCCTTCTTTCTTGAGATTTCTTCAACCTTCTTCCATAGGCTTCTTGGTACCATTATCATCTTCTCATGCCCATCACTATCAGTTGCATCTTCTTGAGATGTATCTCCATCATTTCTTACATTTTTAGCTACCCAAACTTGAGTTTTTACCTTAGGATCTGATTTCTTAAGCCATTTAGGAACTATGTAGCCATGATTATAAGCCAATTTTCTGATTTTTACCTCATTCATCCCCTTCATAACATGTGCATCTACATTTGAATTCTTAGAGGCATTAGAAACATCATATTTAGAATCTAAATTCATCTTGAAAACCTCTTGTCTATATGTACTTTCTTGTATGAATTGGCTCTTTGCAATTTCCTTGTTATATGCATGATAAGAATCAAATATTGTATGCATATTTACCTTCTCATTGTTATACCGCATGCTCATATCTTTTTTCAAGACTTATTCACTTAATCCCTCTTTATTTTGATGAAAATTCTCTATTTCATATCCCAATGCATCATAGAATTCAGGTTCATCATCTATATCTTCATTTTCTGGATGTATGCTTCTATTATTCTCTTCTTCTTGAGCTACTACAAGATCTTTCATATCTTCTTCATATTTCCTCATGGGTTATTTCCTTGACCCATTTCTTTTCCACTTCAAGGTCATGTTTTTGATCTTCTCAAGACCATATTTCATCCCTATATACACAAACTGAAATAAAGAGTTAGAAATCAAAACAAGATACCAAAATATATTCATGATTGTCTCCATCATGGAAACTCTCTCATTCTTCATGATTTCTTTGTCAAGTGACTCTTTAGAAACTTATTCCTTCATGTTCTCTACAATGAGAAAGCTTTTCTCTTCCTCACAAGGTAACTTATTCTTCATTTTTCTATGAGTAAATTTCTTCTTTTCTCTCTCAAAGAAATCAGTTCTTGCCTCCTCTTCTTCTCCATCAGTAGCTCAATTGGCCACTTCACCTTCTTTCTTATCCTCCATCCAAATTCTTAGATCATCATGGTCTCAATCATATACCCCAAATTCTATATTCTCTCTCTTATCTCATTTATCTCTTCATCTAACATTAGATCTCTTCTTCTCCTGTGGCATCTCTCTTCTTCTAATCCCTTCACTTTTTCAATTTATCCATTTCACTAGATCTTCACCCAAGTATTTTTCACCTTGGTCTATTGATCCTTTTAGTCCTCACCTAGGTATTTTTCACCCTAGTCTCTTAGTATATTCACTTGTCTCACCCGGGTTTGTTTCACCTTGGTCTATAGACTTCTTCTTGAGATTCAACCTACTCTTGTTATTTTTATTCTTTCCACACTATTATTCTTTTAGCCACTCTAGGCCTTGGCTACTTGTAGTATCTTCATACAATCACTTGTGACATACACTATACCATTCAAAATTTCGTCATTAGTAAAAATAATGAATTCAATAACTTCTTCTCAACCCCTCTCTAATACAAAAATAGTTCCAATCTTATCTCAACCAAACTTGATCATATACAAATCTTCATATGTTTCACATTAAGAACCCATAGTCATCCTTGTTATCTATGTTGGATCCTTAGGTCATGATGAATACCCTATACTTTAGCTATCTCTATGATTCATGATGAATACCTTATATCTTAACTCAAGATGATAGATGATGTGAACTCTAAGTTCCGAATAAATCTTTATCCTTATGACAAGAATACATAACATAAGTAAGATCAATACAAATCTTACAAGATAGAATCCTGATATACCTCTATAGAGTTCGCAATCTCTATGATTATTCTATATGTTTTACCTTTCCCCATTTCCTGACACATGATGCAAGATCACCATTTTGAATCATCTTTAGATCAATAGTATATTGAGATTGTTTAGGCCTAGGCTTGTCACTCCTTTACTATCTTGATTGATCTTCATGGTTATTGACTACCTCCTAATATTTTTCTAGGTCCAAAACACTTAATCATCTATATTAAAACCTTAGTTCTCTCGCTCTCAAGCCTTACCCTAATTACTCAACTTGATTACAATGATTTTATTCTTCTTATACTTTATAAATTAGTACAAGTGATTTGATTATTGTCCTTTAGTGTATTGTGCAAGTAATCCAAGGGCATGCTTTTCTCTTGTGGTTTTACATATTAGAATCTTCATGACCTTAATTCTTTTACATTCCACATTTCTAAATTTACATGTAATTTGGGTCTTCTAAGGTGACTTATAGTCAATAATGTACACACACCAACACAAAGACTTTGAACTCTTTTGATTACTTAGTGAGTGCATTCAAAACTGGGAGTAATGGAGAATCATCATATTATATACCTATGGATGATGAATTTATCATTTTCTAGCTCTATAAGAACTCTTATCTGTGCATTCCTTATTAGATCCCTTATAATCTTTCTATCCCTTGTCCTAGATGTCTACTAGGTCAGTCTATGAGGGTTTTCAAGTGTAAATTTTGATATGGAATTAATCTAGTTCAAAGGTAAACATTTTGAACCACCCATTATCATATTTTAGATGCCTATAAAGTCTCAAGGTCTAATTCCTTATTGTTTACACCCAAATCATGAAATTCACCATCTAATTAGACCTCTTTCAATGTGTAATATTGGAATCACAATGGAATGAGAGGGGGTAAATCAATCCTTACAAAAAAATTCAATTTCATATTTCTTATTTAAATCAAAAACCACTTATTCAACCATTAATGCGTGCACAACATCAAATACCATACATGCAATCAACCATGAACAAGAGAATCAACACCATAACACAATATATAAGTGGGAAAACATCAAGGGAAATAAGACCCACTGAAAAAAAAAAAACTTTATATTGATATGTTTAAAATTTAGTAAGGCACCATCCCCACAAGGATCACCAACCCCTAGTTTAGTAGAACACCAACCCTTAGTTTTGTGAAGCACCAACTCCACAAGGAGGATAAAACACCCCAAGATGATAAATAACCATTTAAAAACCTTACGATGAATATATCTAATGTATTGTTGCTGCCACAACTGATTTCAGATCACGTATTCACTTGTTCTCCTTCAAACCCTAAGTCTTCAAACTTACACAAATTTGCACTAACTTCACTTCTCAATACTTAATACCTTTTCACACACACTTAAGTAATTATTAAACCTTTCATACACTCTCTCATCTCTCAACACATGCCTTTTTACTTGAAAATATCTCACACTTAGGTCTTACTTTTTATACTCACTCAACTAGAGAAAAATAACACATAAAACATCACTTTTATAAGCTCTCCTTGATTAAAATTAAAAAGAGGCTGATTTCCTCCTTTTGTTAAAACATAAAAACTTTTAAAAATACCATATGAAACATTAAAACATTAAAAATGACCCTCAGTAGGTCAAAGCCATGCTCAAAACCCTCACCTTGCACAAAAATCCTCAAAACCCCATCACTAGGATTAAAAATCCTCTAATCACAAAACAATGATTATTTAAGCTCTAAAATCACCAATGTTAAATATAACATTTAAGCATCAATAATGGTCACATATTTCCTTGTACCAATCAAATATTTCAAAATATGGGCCCACTTGCTCATATCCTTCACAAAATAGTTGTTTCCACTAACATATCTTCACATTTAGGCCTCAAGATCACCCTATAACACCTCAAATATGTCATGTGACAATTTTATGGAATTAAAAATTCTTTAGGACACTTATAAGCATGCAAAAATCCTTGAAACATTCACTGGTTCAAACCACAACAACTTTCCTCTTCACCAAAATAAGCTGTCCAAAACCATTTTTGAAAACTCAACTCATTTACACCTTTATTATCATTTTTAATACCTAAAATTCCTTAACTATGAAAAAATATCAGCCCCTTCACTCTCCATGTAGTTTAAATCATCATATAATTCATCTCATACTCCAATCAACTCAATCTTTCAAAGAAAAGCAATTCAATCCTAAAACACAAGAAACCTTCATCTCCACAAACTGGTTTGTATGACACATAAAATATCATCATCATGAGAAAAAAATTATACCATTGGATATATCTCTAAATCCTATTTTAGGAATATATTTTAACTCCTTCGAACTCTAAGAGGAAGGCCTTCAACTAAGCTCATCTCTGCAAACTACCTGAAACTACCCCAAAACTACCCTTTGACCAATCAACAAAAATAGAGAACACTTAACCTTTTAACTACATCACCATGACCTAAAACCATCATGTAAAAAAACTCACATAATCAACATAATGTCCATTTAGTTTGCAAATAATTTAGACAGCCTTGTCCCAAACTAAACTTCTTCTGATTAATTCCATTTGAGTGGGGTATGCTCATCACCAGAATCTCTACCATAACTTTTTGGAAACCTATAGCAGTCATCTACATGATAAAATCATCATATATACCCTATAAATAAATTCTAGCCACTTAGGATCATTTTATGTCCTACCACTTTTGAGCTAGGGCTTCAAGCACAAAAAAGTTGTTTACCTTATTAACATTTGTTCAGTAAAATGTGACAATGAAATGAAATCATTATTTTTATGAAAAAATTTAGATTCAATTTGAAAAAATACCTGAAATCCACAAGGTCCCATTCAAGGCACACAATTCATGGTGAGCATGAGAAGGTGCAATTCGAGCTAGAAATGACCTTCTTCTTGACCATGTTTCACCAAAACTGATATAACTTGACAAATTCACATCATGAAAACATGAAATTTTCTCCACAACCTCATGACACATCCTTATAACATCTCCAATAATCACCGTGTCACAAATATATCTCCATATTTCTATCCACTCAGTCTTCCATAGCTAGTCCATGGGGTTTTACATGGTTTAAGCTAGGGTCAACTAAAACAACCTCGTAACTCATCATAGAAACTATCCAAAATTCCCTAACATTATTATTACATCATTAAACAACTAAATACATTCATACATGATCTCACATGGCTCCACAACTCAATATCATACCTCCTAGCACCTAGACCTAGTCTAGATGAGCACTTAAAACTTAGTCCGAAACCTCTATCTGTACCCTAAAAATAATGTGAGTGCCCAAGAATTCCCCAAAAATTCTCTCCATGCAGATAAAATTCTCCTCATGCTACCAAGAAACTCCAACCACTATGCACCATCACCTAGACTAGCTAGGTCACCTAATCGAGCTTGCTAGAACAAGAAATTCTAATTGAATCAACTCATGCAATCATGAACATACCTAAAAAACCATGTCACCATCATATTGAGCATCATCTAACTCCACTCTTTCATCCTCTTTGTAATTAATGGGATTTTACATAAATGAAAAAACCTAAGTCACAACATGCCAACAATCTCCCCTTTGTCATTGATGGAAAACCTCCTGAACTTCTCCCCTTTTTACATTAATGACAAAATATACTTGATCATGCATTATATTTACCTTCAATAGCTTCATTTTATCACCATTTGGTTTGAAAGATCAACCAAAGTCTTAATTCTACCTCACAAACTTGAAATTTCTCTCAAAACCTAATTTTTGGCCATTGTCTAAACATTCTTGATAGTACTCCCCATGGGAACATCATATAAACACATAAACATGCCAAAAATGATGATATAGCACTAAAAACATCTTCCATACCTTTGTTCTTGAGCTATCTCAACACAAAAGGTCTTTATTTATACACAAGAACTTGTTCTTATTCATCCCATACCCTGTTTTGACCATCTTCAACCTATAAAGGCACTGTAATAGACCATGAACTAGATGCATACAACATATTACCATTCCAACAATTTTAAATTCATCAACTCACCACATTAATTGAATTTTCTTGACATGTCAAGACATAAACAAGGTTTGTCTTTACCCATTGTAACCTCAAATCTTCTCAAGGACCGACATCCATGTCTTAACATTTCAGTGGAATTTCACCCCACTTTGATAGGCTCTAGAACATTATACACACCATGACATTGTATCTCACAACTCCCCCTAGACTAAAACCATCCAAATTTGATTTTAAATACAAAAAATGGCTTCTTTACTTGATTTCTTGCCTTGGAGAAGACATCACCATTTTGGTAGTCTTAAAATTCTTTTCACCTCAAGTCACATTTGGATGAGATAATGCAATTTTAAACCTAGCATGTTTTTCCATTGAAGGAAACAATCAAATCATACCGTGCATAGCATGAATACCTATAGATAACCTTTCTAGAAGTAAGGACTAATGCTCCCTATCTTGGTGAGTAGCCCTAGCCTAGCATAGCATCGTTCATGGTATTATGCTACAAAGATTTTTATCACATATCAATCATGCCCTCGAAGCTTTTCATTTGTTCACAAACCATTGAATTATGTTAAGAAGAACTTGAATCCATCTATAACATTTAAGAGACTTAGACTAAGACATTACGTACTCCCCCTAACATAAGTAAAACTTACATACCTATAGTCATAATTTGATCCACGTTTAGTACTTCGTAACATCACTATTGATGTCTTACACCTCAAAATTTGTAACCTACAACTTACCTTATTCATTTGATAGTCTATGGAATTTTTCTTGCATTCATGAGATGAATATACCCTTCTATCATTGCATATAGAAATTCAAGACATTATTACTTGTTCCATAGAGACACAAACACCTGTAGATGCTTAGCTCAAACCTCTATACTTTCATCACACACCACCAATCACCTTCTTCATAGACGAGGAAAACTAGACACCTCAATAGCTTATTTTTGTGGAACATACACTTTCTAGATAAACTATATAATTTCAAAACTTCTCAATACACCTCATACATGTAGATGTTTCATACTATGCCTATTTTACATTCTCTTATAAAATAGAATCTCTGAGCACAATTTTCCTTATATCTTCAAACCATTTTTATTGTTAGTTCTTCATTTGAATGAATTAGAACTATAGGAACACTCTTATTATATTTTGACACTATCTCAGGTCATGTATAGTCAAGTATAAGCATTAATAATTCTTAGAATTCACCCACCGATGATCTACAGGCCTGTAGTTGGACAAGACATTGTACACAATGCACCAATGAATCAAACACATCATAACTTACCCATAATCCCCTTCAAGGATCCATGCTACTATTTTATAACCTTGTTCATGATTGAAGATTTCTGAGAATCATCAAAATTTCACTACACCACCTTCACGTCACCAATATCACACACATCTACTAGCCTTGGATCAATTAAAAATAACACCTAGATTTCAATTTATTTACTTTAATAAGATAACCATACCATTTTTGGATACCCATTTGACCATAATAACTCCTTCATAAACCTTGAAGCCTAATGTCGAGGATATTTTCCTAGTTTTTCATTCCATCTCTATCAAATTAGGTCTCCTAGATCTCTTTATCACAAATCTAATAATTGTCATGAATTATAAGAAATTTGGACTTTTTCAGGGTCTAAAACCACTTGAATCTCAAATTAATCATTGTCTATATGATTTGTACAAAATTTTGGCTTTGGAGTCCACCATTTGCACCTTCAAACTCAACTTTCCCTTAATACCGCTTCATAAGAACACTTGAAACCCAGTCAATGAAAAACCAACTCAAGATGCATATACTTTTATTATTATGACCTCAAATTTTTTAATCTACTTTTATTAGCACTCTCATAATTTCTTGATTATTCTTGAAGTGACTAATAAATATGAACAGCTTCCTTCTTGAACTCACCTTATTTATCCTCAACATTCCTTCAAAAACACTACACCAATCTTCCTTGTCAAGATGGTATAATCAAGTCATCACAATTTAAAACTCATTTCAAGACATTATAATACTTTCCACTTTGATAAAGAAATCACTGAGACTTGTGACTCATAACCTTAAGACTCATACAACTCTAAAAGACAAAACAGTCCACCTGATGATCATGTAAGCACTAATAGACCGCTATGACTTCAAACAACCTTTTGAGAACATTTCATAGCTTCACATACATCACATACTCTTAGAAAAATTTGACTCATGCACTAATATCTTATGACTAAGATATGAAACTTCATTCATGACTCATAATGGACTCCTTAAGATACCACAGACCTTTATACTTAACAACAATACTAGTCACATACTCATACTACAAGAAGACACTTCACGTGGATGTAATGGCATAATATAAATCCTTTGGGACATAAAAATGACCCTTACACACACTGATTCATTGTAAATTGAAAAAAACTATGATAAGGAAGTTATAGACTTCAAGAGCACAGACATACACACCAAAAGACAACCAAACTTAGATCTTGACATTCATAGCTTGGTCAACCATATAGAACCACAAAAATATGATTAAGGACTTGAAATGGAATACCTTGACATTATGGAGGAGATACACACATACCTAGATAGCTCCCCCTAACTCCAATGCTTCATATGAAGTGATATACCTCTAAGAAGCATAATAGAGGCATATAACACCATGGAGGATCTAGAAGAGAGACCTAAGAAGGTCCCAAACCTTCTTGGGCACCCAAGAATATCCTCCATCACTTTGTTTCAGATATGGTCTCTAGTTCATACCCTATTTTCCATCAACACTTTCTCTTAATGAGACACCATTTTCTCTTCTAGGCTCCCAAGTCCTTCCTTGACTATTATTATGCATCCTAGACCTTTGAAGCTTCTCTCTTGCATATTAGGACCTTGAAAACTTTGGTCTTACCTTGAGTAGCCATGATATCAGTTTATTACAACATGAACAACTCCATTACAGTTGTAACATACCACAGAACTCTTTCCTTTGTATCCCTCAACATTTCTAGGTGGATCATTCAAAAAAAACTAGCAACATGACCTACCTCATTACAATTTTAACACACCAAATTATTAGCTTGCTCACTCCTACTGTCTCTCCATGGATGGGAATCTATATTGGACCTTTCACACTCTTTATATTCATATTAAATAATTTAAGTTAATTAAATGAAACTAACACCAAGTAGTTCCAATAAAAATCTAATCTAGTATAAACATCAATGATAAAGCCTAAAGGAAATAGCTAATCTAATGCATCAACATGAATAAAAATCTAATGATAATCCATACCTTGAAATTATATGTGCTCAGTAATGTATGATTTCTAATTAATTTTAACCTATTTAGATCATAAGCAATCAATTTTTATGTTGTCTCCAAGTGATGAAAGAATCTCACATAAATGGCTTAGTGGCCATAATTGGAATTTCCTTTACTCAAGTATGAGAAGAATGGATGTAAGATGAAGGAGCTATTCCAACAATGGATAATTCTCTTATCAATATGCCTATAGTAATCACTATTCAAATCATGGTGTAATTTTGGAAGGAAGGACGTAGGTCCTTTATATAGCTTTCGATTTGGGAGAAGCTAGAAACCTCTTGAATGTGGGATAAAAGATAAAGTATAATTAGAAGGGATAAACATGATTATATGAATTAATTATTAATTAGTAACTCATGTGAGTTGAAGATGATTTAATTAATCAACTAGGATTAATTAATAGGCTAGGATAAGCTTAGAAATCTATTTGGAGATGATTTAGAGGGAAATAGGTAGGATTTAGATGATTTAAAAGGGGGATTTAATCAATAAGAAGGTTTATTAATTAAATACAAGGTTATAAAGGCTTAATTAACTAATAATAGTTAATTAATTGATTATAAGAGGATTATAACTAATGAAGTGTCATTAATTGGCATCCGGAATGGGAGAAAGGCTAGTTAATTAACGAAGTGTTGTTAATTGACTAAAATGGAGGGGAATGTTAGGTATTTTGTGGGAAATAACTAATCATAATGTAAATGATGGGAAAGAGAATAATTAGTACAATTTTGGCATTAAAATTGTGTAAGAGGATTTTAGGTGTCTACATTTTCCCCTCTTTGGGGTAGTGTAGCACAAGCGACGCAACTTCAAAGATAGTAGACAATTTCAGAAAATTAAATTTTGAAGGAATGGAAGAAACATTATTAAAATGAAGGATTCCCCCTCAATTGTTGATGGGGTGATGAAAGAGATAAATAAAATATCGAAAATAAGAAGGAAAAAAGAGTCGACTCAAGACCAAAAAGTGAGTGTGTAATGTGAGTGATTGGGAAATAAGGGTTGGTGTTTCAACGGATAGAATAAAAAAGGGGGAAGGGGGATAAATATAATCCCTATTTCCCAGTGTATTGAAGAAAATTTGTGATAGAAGAAAATGGTGATGAAGAAAAGTGGAGATGAAGAAAACTCGCATATGGAGATAAAAAGCATATCAGCTAGCTTAGGAACAAATTTGTCTCATCATTTTTCTATATGATCTATGTCATCAGTTCTTTATTGAATATAAACATTCAAGGAATGACCCAAAGCAACATACATAATGTAATTATGTATGAGAAAGTAAACAAGCATACCAATAAAGAAACAAGCACAAATAAACACACTTAAACAAACAACATTCAAGACAATTTCAACAATGTTTTTTGTTATCGAGCTTTAGTTCCCAAATGTTAGAATTATATGAAAAGCATTAAAAGTGAATCCCCAAGAAAGGATACATGTAAGGTGAATAAAAAGAGGACACAAAGATCATATGAAAAATAATTCTTACTCTATGAAACTACCCTAAGAAACTGGATGTGCAAGGAAGGGCAAACATAGAAGGAAAACTAGCTTTGTTAATAGAGGTAGATCGAACGATTTGCATGTCACATGAAAGAACATATGAGAACTAAATAAATATTTTTGTAGGATATTTGTTTATGTTTGAGGACGTTATGTCTTGTGAATGATTTTAACAAAAAAATTGGAGTTTTGAAAATATCACCCATGTTTTGGATTTTGAAATTTTACCAATTTTTTGGATTATTGATTTTAACCAATGTTTTTGATTTTTGATTTGTTACCATTTTTTTAATTTTTAAATTTTGGGAAGAATGTGATAGAGAAAATGACGTTGTTCATGGTACATCAAAAAAATCACCGGGGAAGCATATGCCCCGTGGAGAAGAAAGGGTCACCGAGAAGCAAAAATATGCCCCAATGAGCTGAAATCCTTAGAAAATGACTATTTAATAAAAATAATCATCATGACGAACGTCATCACGTGGTGGGAAGAAAATAGAAGAAAATGTTAGTCATATTTTCCCTAGGGAAATAAAAATGAAGAATTAAGGCTTAGAGGGTATAAATAACAAGGTGGGAGGGGTAAAATCCATCACGACCCATTATTTACTATTATACTCTTTTTTTTGTTTAAGAGATATTTTCTTTAATTTATGAGAGAGATAACGTGAATCCGTAATCACAGACATCATGCTAATTGATTTCGAGAGTTTTGGATGCTTTATGCAGATGGTATTCCGATAAGCAACACAATTTTTTTAAATTTTTAGTGCATTTGTTACCCTTTATAGCTCATATAGAAAAATGACGGTGAGAGTCATCCATGACTCTTTATTCTAAAGGATTTATGTAATCTTTTGATGTATGCCTCGTGATGAAGGAACAATTTTTATTTGATGTATATGTACTATTTTTTATTATGCCTCGAGATGAAGGCACACATTTTTTATCGATGCCCATAGTGGCTTATGTTTGTATCTGATGTATATCAAGAAACACTTATGTATATGAACATTGGTTATTTGACATGGATGTGATGACGAAATCTTATATTTATCGCATTTTGTTTTATGAGATAGTATATTTATCTCATGTTATTATTATGGTCTATGATGAGGGGGGATAAAAATAATCCCTATTGCCCCATTGATGATATTATATGATGTTATCTTAGCATACATGTTTGATTTTAGTTTATGATGATGTATCTTAACATTTTATTGATGATATATGATGTTAAATGTGATGATATAGAGACGACGATGAAATGGTAACTCATAATGTACAAGTAATCGACACACTTTACAAGCAAAATTTAACCAACACAAATTTATATACATAACACAACAAGAATTAATCTAATCAAATAAAGAAACAGACTAAAGGAAATTAGATTATGTTAAAAAATTCTTATTCGAGGCTTCACCCTATCCATTAACTTGAGGGCAATAGGGATTTGACCATTTTTGTTTGATTTGGAAGAGTTGGCACATCACCTTCACTTGCTTATCTTGAAAGACTTACCATTATCAGATACAATGGAAGAGGGAATGCCATAACGACAGATAATATGGTTCATTATGAATTTGGAAATTTTTACACCAATGACATAAGTAAGAGGAACAACCTCTACCCATTTCATGAAATACTTAGTGGTAGTTATGATGTGGTTATGGCCATCAGAAGAAGTGGGTGTAAGTTTTCCAATGAGATCAAGTCCCCACTTTGAAAAATTCCATGGTGTTGTGATGGGTTGTAGTAATTACATTGGAGCATGTATTATATTTCCATATTTTTGACATAACAAGCATTTCTTGACATATTGACAACAATCAGTTTCCATGGTAGGCCAATAATAGCCTACTCTTAATAATTTTTAGCAAGAACCATTCCACTTGTATGGGCCCCACAGATGTCTTCATGCACCTCTTTGACCACTAAGATATATTCTTCCAAGTTAAGGAAACGTAATAAATTCCCATCATAGCCTCTATAATAAAGTTTACCCCAAGTAGGGTATAGCGGGCTATTGGATTAGGCTACATTTCTTAGTATGGAAAATGTTATGGGGAAAGGTTACATCATGTAGGTAATTAAAAATGTCAAGGTGTAGGGGATAAAGGACCAATAACTTCAAATACCAAACAAGATTCTGGCATGTCATATGTTGGCATCATTAAGTGATCCACAAAGAAAGGCATATCATTTTTCCCTAGTGGAATGCAAAACAAAGATCCAATTGTCATCATGGAGTCTGCCAAGTGATTCTATCCTCTAGGTATTTGTTGGAATGTAATTTGTACAAAGAAATCCTTCAAAGTATCAACCAATTTCTTTTAAGGGATGAGTTTTTCATCCTTAACCTTATATTCATCATTCACCGCTTGATGATTAATTTAGAATCACCTATAATATTAACCTGTCTAATGTCCCATCATATAACAATTTTCAGTCCTGCAATTAGGACTCATATTTGGATATGTTATTAGTGCATGGGAAACCAAGTCTAAATGCTTGAGGAATTAGATCACCCATAGGAGTGATAAGCACAACTCCTGCTCCTAAACCATGAAAATTAAATGATCCATCAAATTATATTTTCCATGTGATGGATTCCTCAATATACATCATAGAAGCATCTAGAAGTTCCAAACTCAATGGTTCTGCATTCCTAAAGCAAAGGGGCTCCAACTAGTTGTTTTGCAATTACCTTCCCTTTGACTAATATTTTACTGACACACTCAATATCAAACTCATTGAGCAAGATGATCCAATTATCCATCCTCCTAGTAAGTGTTGGTTTATACAATAAGTACTTGAGTGGGTCAATTATAGATAAGATATTGATCTTGTTATTCAATAGATAGTGAGAGTTTTTGGAAAGCAAAAAAATGGCCAAGAAATCTTTCTCAATTTACAGGTAGTTAATCTCATAAGAAATCAAAGTGCATCTGAGGTAGTATATGGATTTTTATTTTTATTCAGATCATATTGAGCTATAAGTGTGCCTATAGAAGATTGGGTAGTGAAGATATAGAGCAATAGGGGTTCACCTAGGGTAGGTGGAATTTGAACATGAGGTTTGTCCAAATACTCCTTGAGTAAGGTGAATGTTTTTGTTGTTCAAGACCCCAATGGAAATCAACATCTTTCTTCGAATATGCATAAAGGAATGAAAATTTTCTACGAGTTGAGAAATGAATTAGTAAATAGCATATAGTTTTCTTTGTAAACTACGTAGTTACTTGAGCTTTTAGGAGGAATTTCAATGATAACAGTGACCTTTTCTAGGTTAACTTTAATTCCTCTTCTTGACACAATGAAACCTAGTATTTTTCCTGATAGCACACCAAAGACACAATTTTTTAGATTAAATCTAACCTTATAACCTATGAGACATTGGAAGATCTACCATAACATTTCAGGATGCTCTTCCATGGTTCACAACTTTCCTAATATGTCATCAACATAATATTATATTATATCATTGATCATGTCATGGAAGATGACAATCATATCCTTTTGATAGGTTGCACCTTTGTTCTTCAGCCAAAGGGCATTACTTGATAACAGAATGTCCCCAACAAGTTTTGAAGGAAGTTTTATGATGATCTTCCTCTACAATTTTGATCTGATTGGAAGATGAAAATCCATCCATGAGAGATAGCATTTCATAACTAGTAGTTGATTCAACAATATTTTCAATGTTTGGTAAAGGAAAATCATCTTTGGGACATGCCTTATTGATTTATTTGAAGTCCGTATAGATTTTGATACTAATGAGTTTCTTTTGCACAGTACTAAGTTGGAAATCCATTTAGAATAATCAATTGGCCTAATGAATCCTACTACCAATATTTTTTCTAGATCTTCTTTAACTAGGAGAGCAACTCAAAGATGCATCTTTATAATCTATTTCTTGATATAATTTGTTTTTACATGCACTACTAATGAGGGATCTAAGCCTAGAATGTCCGCATAAGAACAAGAAAATATGTCTAAAAATTCTCTTAGAAGCATGACAAAGGTCTTTTTATTGTGCTAAGAGGGAAGCCTCAACTTAACAATTCTAGTTTTATCCTCCACTCCAATATTCACATATATAGTCTCCTCCGTAATCAATTTAGACTCTTCTTCCATACATGTAGGATCTGGGGAGATTGATATCTTCTTCTAAGGGTGTCTCACTGATATTGTCACCCTTAGAGTGGTCACTTTTTATGTCTGTCGATGTTTCAATTTTTTTGTCTACAAGTGCCTTGAAGAGGTTTTCATTATGGGACCTAGACTTTTTCTTTTTACAAGGATTTTGGAAAATATCTTACCCTTTATTTATTTTAAATTTTTCTCAAGATGGATTTCATCCTCCTCCCCAAAGTATGCGTGTGTTGATTAATGGATAATCCTTTCTTGTGGTCACCAATAGTAATGTCATCACAGAGACCCATAAACTCACCAATTTCTTCATCATTCTCAAAGAAATCAATTGGTACATGTTGTTATTGGTCTCAGTTGACAAGGGAAGGATGGAAAAGATTTAATTTAGGAATGGTAGGGGATATGGTTAGGATATCCATGTTAGGAAACAAGTTTGTAGAGGTAAGATCTTTGTAGATATTACATCGATAACTGCTTCACTTTCATAATAAAATGAACTATCTTCGACTCAAAAAAGGTGGCTTCGACCTCTAGAGTATAGGACCCATACGTTTGAATACCAATACCATATTTCTTGAAATTTTTATGAGGTTTTAGAAGAGGTTCCCACACACCTTTCTCATTTGTACCACATCTATATCCTTGATATCTCGTGGAATACATCATTTTATTCAGATAGCATACTTGTGTGCTTGATATCATGAATCCCTATCATCATTCGAGAGATTTAGATATAAAAGTGTCTAACATTTTCTCATCTACTAAAAAGCCACCATGAATAAAATTTTCAATGTTGCAAAGGTGCTCTGGAATCGTTGATGTTTATGGTTGGGACTACCACGCGTCTTGGGTGATAGGGGGAGTTTGGAAATTAGGAGGGTCTATCGAGATTGTATTCTCCACATCCAGTTGCAAGAACCTTCATCTCCCATGAATAAAATGGAGAGACATATGTAGAAGCACCATCCTTACGAGACAACAAGGTATCCATATCAACTCGGGAGCGAGAGCCTCTTACTCGAACCTCGGATAGAAACTTCAGTGGAATGACATTCATAGGTAGTATGGAAATAACCTAACAATGTTATGTAATGGGTGAAGAGCTAGGGTCCCCTAGAATGGTAAGATCCTATCCTCCATGGTAAAATTTAATACATTGATGTAATGTGAAAGGTATGGCCTATATGATGTGTATCTATGGGCGATCGAGGAGCATATTGTAGGGAATGTCCAATTCCAAGACATTGAACTATGTATCATGAATAGTAGGCCCCAATTCCATAGGAAAAGTGATCATACTAACTCGACTATTAATCAATTATCATAAGCCTTAGTCATGATGATTTTATGCTATAGTTCAACATCAATGTGTCCTGGTGGTCTGACAATTTTTAAAGTATAAATATTTAGGCTAGATCCTCTATCCACAAGCACCCTTTTTATATTTTTATGAGTGATAATGAATTATATATACAAGGGTATATTTTGCACATAATCATCGCTAAGAATCTCATGCTAGCTGAAGGTAATTTTTTCGGAGGGATAAGTTCCCGAATAAGGATTGAAAGCACGTAGGATCAATATCAGTTTAAAATCCTGACCCCTAAAGTGTTTTGTAAAGGATGTCCTTATGAACATTGGATATTTTAAGATCTAAGATTGAAATATTAGTCGTGATCTTCTCAATTTGTTCTAAAATATCATAGTGACTATCCTGAGGGGTAGGAAGAGGAGGTTTTAGGATAACAAGGTGAGCATGTCGCGTTGTCGAGTAAGTGCAACAAGTTGGGGGACAAAAAGGGGTCATAAGTGGACGTCATATTGCAAATAACAACATAATATCAACTTTTAGGGATTATTAGCAATGCATACACTCAAAATTAGAAAAAATTATATCAATATGAATCGTAGCATCCAAAATTTAGTTTCTAAACTACTAATTTTTTTAAAAAATGGACAAGTTTAGCTATATTAAACACTCAAAATTCAATGACTTGGTATTTTGTTTTAAAAACACCTATAAGATTGTAGTCTGTTTGCTCATGATTTGGATGACCAAAAATTGATATATATTTTTTTCCTTTAGTGAGAAGTTAGATGCCGCTATCTATCTTGGGATATATTTTATTTTGTATTTTTTTAGCAATATTTTATTTTTTAATGATATTTTCTCATGAAAGTGGTCTAAAAACATAAAGAAAACATAGCACTTTCTGTTTGCCCGCCATAACTTCATCAAAAAATATTGAAATCAAATAATTTTTTTAACATGTATATAATTTCACCATGGTTGGGATGGTATAAGTTTTATCACATTCTGATAAGTGAAACAAAATTTACAGTCTTAAATGTAGACATAAACTTTCATGGGAAAAAGTGTCTTAAAGACCTACTATTAGTAAAAATTATAAAATGATATTTATCCTATTCTATTCACTTTAAAATAAATATTTCTACAAAGATAACAGTCTCCCCTACATGATGGTACCATTTTTATGACATATTTTTTATTTTTCGGCATGGTTCAAGTCCGCGGAAGACTAAATTTGATGTTTTGTTGTTTTTAATGTAAAATTCAGGATTTGATGTCCACTTAATTGTCCCTAACTTGCTTCACTTACCCAACGGAGGACTCTCATGAATTGATATTAATATGTTTAACATGATCAATAGATGGATCAACACAACTAATAAGGGAATCAAAGGGATTAGTACAGCTTAATGCGACATGATTGGCACTTTTGGTCCGGGAATACCGACCTTGATCCAACTTTTTATCCACTTGTTTATGTTTGGGAAATGGATCTTTGTATATTCCCAATTTTTTATTTGAAGTTTTATTGGGTGCAAGTGAATCCATTTCAACCTCTCCACTATCTATGAGGTCTTGAATGAAGTGCTTCAACTTCAAAAAAAATGCGTAAATATGGCCCTTAACGTGATGATACTCACAATATTCATGGTCTTTATACCATGACGGTTTAGGTGCATCATCTGCATATGGCATAGTGTTAGGAAACTTGATCATGTTCACTACATCTAATTATTTTGACATTGACAACAAAGAATATGTGAGAGGACCGAACACACAACGTTTGACTTCTAAGTGCAAGAGGTCCTTTAGTAAGTTTTAAGGGAGCACTATTTTGGACTTATTGAACATGTTTTAAATCAGTTATACCATCACCTACAACATTTTTGTTCTTGTTTTGAAATAATTTAGGTTTTTTTGTAGGTTTGGTTTCATGATTTCTCTTGAAAAGGGTTTTAATGTCCCTTTAGCCAATAAAACCTTTTCAATTTAGCTTCCTTTTCTCGTGACCTTGTCGAAGGTGTTACCACAATGCATTTGCAAGTGGAAAATAATTTCAAATTTTAAATTTGGAACAAAAATGCTAACAAGCTATTTCTCTGGTATTGAGAAAGGGAAGTGACTAGCTAACCCTTGCCATATTTGTAGGAAACTAACAAAGTTTTCATTATTTCGTTGTTTGGCATTGTATAATTATAACATGGTAATGTCACTTTCCATATTGAATGAAAAGTGGCGCACAAAATTTTTGGCCAACTCAACAAATGTGAAGATAGACCCTTTAGGTATATAGAGGAACCATTCAAGTGTTTGGCCCCCAAGACTTTGTGGGAATAGGCATATAAGGTAATTGTCACTATAGGAAACTTCTTGGCAAGCCATGAAGAATTATTTAACATGATCACGTGGATCACCTTTACCCCTATATTTTTTAAATTTAGGGAAGTCAAAGTGAGGAGGAAATGGCATTATTAACATCACTCTATCAAAAGGATAAGGGAATAGTTCTTCAAATTGGTACTTTTTACTGTGTCCTACATTGTTTTCTTGTAAATTGGTGAGGGAATTATTCATAGATTTTCATTCTTGGTTAAATATTTTTCCATGTGTAGGTGAAGCAGGCATATATACATGGTTAGATCTTGTTGTTTTGTTAACACGATTTTCATATTAAACCTCGTGGCATGCAGCCCTATGTTTTTTATTTACGCGGAGTTATAGCTTTTATTCCCGGGTATTTTTGGATATGGGAAACCAAACTCACCAATCGACGACTAAGTTCTTGTAGTTGTTGTTGAACCGTGACCTCATTTTTTTGGGTTTCTTCATGAGTTTCACATTGAGGTGGTGGTTCTTCATATTCCTCTTTTTCTACATTTCCATCCCAATCGATTCAAAAAATTGGTATGTGGTAACTACCAATGTTTTTATAAGGTGTGTCTCCTTCATTCTCGTTGAGAAAAAGTAGACAGATGTCCCGTATTTAGTATGTCATCTATAGATCAAAGGGGATGTTATTCTCTTCTTCTCCATGAACCATGTTTGTAAGGATAGTATGCTCAAATTTAGGTGGGATTTTAGCCCCTAATTCTATAACTCGTACCAAGACTTTGTCTCTATTTTGAAAGATAAATTTATCCATATGGGTGGGATCAAATTCAAAGTTATGTCGAGGAAAATTACCCTTTTCACCACTATGGTTAACCATGTTTTCCTTTTCAAGTAAGGGATCTAAATTTGGATTGATGAAAGTATTTGACCCCATTCTTCTATGCCCCACTCATGTAAGAATTGGCATAATATGAAATTTTTTTCTAGGGTTTTACAAATGTATACAAGTATCACAAATAATCTAGACAAAAACTAAAAACGTGATAGCCATGAAATAGTCACAAAGAATGTTGCAAATAATACCCTAAAGAATGCACTAAATAATGTTCTAATCCTCTTCAAATAATGTCCCAAAATGATAAAGAATATACAACCCAATGTCGTTGATGAAATAATATCCTAAGGAAAGAATATCTAGCAAAATTTTGAATAAGGAATCAATCGTGAAAATAGTCTACTCCCTATGTCTAAAAACTTATCTCAAATATTACTACTGACAAGATGACAACACAATTTTAGTATTTAAATCAAGTTTTGGATAAACAATATTTAAATACTAAAAAGGGGTTGAGGTGATTTGTCTAGAGTAACAATGTAAAGTATACACTTTAAACTTAGTTTAATAGAAACAAATTCTAAGTGTTGGAAATGGAGGTTACAAATGTGGGTAACGTAACAATACTACTTAGATACTTTTAATCAAGTTTTTAAGAAAACAAATATGTGAGTATCAAAATAGGATTGACACAATGTGAAAAATGTAACAACACCTTCCAAGACTTAGGGAAATGTTTGAATCAAAAACTAGGTCCAAGTATATCAATGAATCAATACAATGTGAGCAACATAACAAGACAATCAAGACACTTATATCAAGTTTGGGAAAACAAGATGTAAGTATCACAAATGTATTGTTATAATATAATAAATGTAACAACACAAATGTTAAATCAAGGTAGGATCACCTAACTATAATGAGATAAGCTTGACTTGGGTATCAAGATAAAGGCTTACCAAAGCATGAGGATGTGTTATCAAACTTTCAACACTTAACATTCTTGTCGTAACATGGTCATGTAAGTGAAAAAAAGTGATGGACATGATAATTTTTGTAATACCACATATGTTTCTTTGTTTTGAAAAAATATTTCAACAATAAAACAAAGGAGATAGAACAAGTGGTGATGAAAAATACTTAGCCTAACTTTAGCATAGTTTTTCCTTGTTTAAAAACAAGGTAGAAACTAAGACAAAGTTATGCATTGTAAGTTTCATGTTGAATAACACACGGAGAAAAACTCAATGAAATCTCCCCTTGTTTGAATAAAAATGTTGACTCTAAAGATTTTTTTCTTTGTGATATCTATTTAAAACACAATGGATAAAGTCAAGTTGGCCCCGATGAAAAATGGTTTCCTAGGCTTTTGTTCTCAATATCCACCAATACCTTCCTAAGAGAGGTACTCTTTTCTAGAATAAATCCTAGAAAAAGGACCATTACCCCAAAATTAAACTAATGAATGGGGCCTCATATGGGAAACTTGAAGCATTCCTCACCAGTTTTTGTTCTAGTTAAGTAGGTAACGGGGCACTTCATGTTTTGTCCACCGGTTCCCTATAGGTGTGGACTACTTTAGGGTCCTTGTAGTAATCCTCATAATGAGTATTATGGCTTATGCCAAGATACTACCCATAGTTCAAATGAGATGCGTTTTAACCCTTATTCGATCCTGTAAATACAGTGTTTTGAATAAATGGTGTGTTTTTTATCTTGAATTTAAAATGTGGTTTAGTACACCTTTGGAAACCTACAACAAATGTCGTTATTATTTTTTTAGATCAAGTCTTTGACATGGTGTGTTTTTTAATCTTAAATTAAAAATGTGGTTTAGTACACTGTTGGAAACCTACAACAAATGTCATTATTATTTGGTTAGATCAAGTCTTTGACAAGTGAATAAGGTCTTGCACACAAAATATTTAGTAGTTTTATTATTAAAAGTGAACCAATGTTACATTTGATTCTCAAGATCATCCAAGGACACCAGAGAAGAGCATACACAAAATTGATTCAACTAGATAGAAAAAAAGGAAAACTTAAATCAAATGATTTTAAACAATGCTTTGTAAAAGATTCATTCCCTTAACAAAATAAATGATGAAATTTCCAAGTTTAATCCAAATGTTAGAAAATAATACTAAAGTTTCTTTTGATTCTCAAGATCACCAAAGGTGTAAGATAAGAGCATACACAAACTTTATCCTAACTTAAACAAATCATGTAAATACAACATTCATTGAAGAAGTTTTGACATGTTAGAAAATTGATTCAAATCAAAAACGTACAAAACAACAACAAACACCAAAATTAGATTCTAGAATTTCTTGAAATCTAAGCCAAAATTTTACATAAAACTCTAGTGCAAGGATATGAACAGTAACACAAGGATTTCAACACTAGCACAAGGCTATCAATAGTAGCACAAGACATTAAATAGTAGCACAAGGATTTTAACACGACACAAGGAAATTCTTTGTGCAAAAATAGAAGAAATATAGTCAACACTAGCACATGGGTTTTAAATAAGAAAGCGTGACTAGTTCAAAAGTAGCATGTGAACCACATAGAGGTGGAAATTATAGAGAAGGCTAACACAAGCCTATCAATGGTATCAAAATCATATTAATGGAAGTGAAAGCATATCAACAGTAATGCAAACCTTTAAAAATAACGCAAAGGTTTCAATACGACGTAGAAACATCTGTGCAACTTAAAAACATGGGATTTGACAAAATAATGTCAAAAATCTCAAATATTTGCCAATTAGCTTCAATTTTGGTAGCACCTCACCTCCCTTATACCTCAAAGAGAACTAAAATCATGCAAACTCAACAAAATAAGTTAAGAAATACAATATTTATCTTAAAATTCTTAAAATAGGGTTAGTAAACAAAAATGAAACTAAACTACAAAAACTTGAAAATAAAAATAAGTGCATGAGACAATGGAGTATCTCCCACTGGGCATGCCAAATGTATGCATATCAAAGAAGATAAGATAATTAAATGAAACTAACACCAAGTAGTTCCAATAACAAAGCTAATCTAATATAAACATCAATGATAAATCTTAAAGGAAATAGCTAATCTAATGCATCAACATGAATAAAACATCTAATGCTAATCCATCCCTTGAAATTGGATGTGCTTTATAATGTATGATTGCTAATTAATATGAACCTATTTAGATCATAAGCAATCAATTTTTATGTTGTCTCCAAGTGAGGAAATAATCTCACCAAAATGGCTTAATGGTCATGTTTGGATCTTCCTTTACTACTCAACTATGAGAAGAATGGATGCAAAGATGAAGGAGCTATTCCAACAATGGAGAATGATCTTATCAATATGCCTATAGTAATCACTATTCAAAGCATGGTGTAAGTTTGGAAGGAAGGAGGTAGGTCCTTTATATAGCTTTCTAATTTGGGAGAAGCTAGAAACCTAGTGAATGGGACATAAAAGATAAAGTATAATTAGAAGAGATAAGCATGATTAGAGGAATTAATTAGTAATTAGCAACTCATGGGAGTTGAAATGATTTAATTAATCAACTAGGATTAATTAATAGGCTAGGATAATCTTAGAAATCTATTTAGAGTTGATTTAGAGGAAAATAGGTAGGATTTAGATGATTTAAAAGGGGGATTTAATTAATAAGAAGGTTTATTAATTAAATACAAGGTTATAAAGGCTTAATTAACTAATAATAGTTAATTAATTGATTATAGGAGGATTATAACTAACGAAGTGTTGTTAATTGGCATCTGGAATGGGGGAAAGGCTAGTTAATTAATGAAGTGTCGTTAATAGACCAAATGGAGGGAATGTTACATAATTAGCGGAAATCACTAATTATAACGGAAATGATAGGAAAGAGGATAATTAGTACAATTTTAGCATTAATAATGTGTAAGTGGATTTTATGTGTCTACACTCTTTTTCCCTATGACCAAATCCATTACAAGTATAACAATAACCATTGAAATATATTTCATACCTTGAGGCATTAGGTTTCCTAATAGGCTTGGTATTATCATTGTTCTTGGTGTATGTGACCTTATTTCCTTGGTGCTTGGTTCACCTACTTCCTTGCTTGAAACCAAGTCCTCTCACTTCAATTCCTTTCCTTTTGAATCTTCTTTGAAGCCCAAACTGGCATTATCACCTGTTGATCTCTATTTTCCAAGAAGATCATCTAGATCACTGGAATTTTTCTCAAACTTCTAAAAATATGGTATTCTTGCAAACATCTAGCATCTCTTCCTTAGAACTCGATATCTTCTTCAAATTTCGAGCACACACTTCTTTATCCTACAAACTTAAGACAAGATACTTTACCTTCTCTTCTAATAATATGATTGACTCATTTTGGTTTCTTAATTCAGATTTATACTTCTCTCCGAGATAATGAATCTTGTTTTCATACTACTTCACCCGAAGACTCGAGTTCTTATTCTCCTTTTTAGCATGCTTTAAATCTCTTTGGATTCCCTCAAGATTACCTTTTACATCCTCTTTATCCTCATCAAAGTAACTACAATATCCTGATATAAAATCACCTAATAAAGAAGAACCATCACCGAAGACCTTATTGTATCATTGGTCATGAACAATACCTCATTTCCTACATCCTCATGATCTGATTTAGATTCAAAATCTGAAACACCACTACTAGTATCATAAAAATCACTATATTCCTTTGAATAAAATCTTATTTTTCCTTCTTGTATTCAAATATTTTAAATTTCTTTTTACCTTTGTTGAACTTATGATTCTTCTTATTATGATCATCCTCATGATTTTCATCTCCTTATTTTTCATGCCTATGAGGACACTTAGTAGCAAAATGACCTACTTCACCACAATTAAAACACTTGAATGGAAGTTTACCTCTATACTTACCAGATCCAACATTCAATATTATAGCCATCATTGTAAAGAGTTCTTCATCATCAATTTCAGGAGCAACATCATATTTTTCCTTCTTGCATTTGGTCTTCATTTCAGATTTGAAATAAACCTCTCTCTTGGCTGGTTTGGAATCACCAATCCTCATTTCATATATAGTCAAAGTCCCATATAACTCATTCATCTTCAAGGTAGCCAAATATTTTCCCTCTTCAATAGCAGATACTTTAGAATAAAACTTAGGATTTAAGGACCTCAAAACCTTTTGAAAAACTACTTCTTCCTTCACATCTTCTCCTAATCATTTCATGTTATTGAAAATCTTATCAACTCTAAGAAAATATGAAATAATAGATTCATCATCATTCATCTTGAGACACTCAAATTGATTTCTAAAAGTCTGAAGCTTAGAAATTCTTACCTTTGAGTCACCTTCATAAAAACTTGAATTTTCTCCCATGCCTCTTTTGTTGACTTGCAATGCATTACCTTTCCCATTTTATATTCTCCAAGTCCACATATGATAGCATTAAAATCCTTTGAATTGTCACTACAAGCCTTCTTTTCTATAATAGTAGTTGGTGTAGTGGTAGGAGTAGTATAACCATTATCCACAATTTCTCAAATATCAAACCCTAGTGACATAATGTGATTCTTCATCCTCAAACTCCAAAAATCACAATTCACACCCTTAAATAAAGGTTCATTGTTTGTAAAGAACCCACTCTACTGGCTTGCCATTTTTGTTCTTCAAAGAATCTCCTTTTAAGTGATCAAGATTCTCCAAACATACCTACTCTAATACCAATTGTTGGAAGCACAATGGAATGAGAGGGAGGGTGTGAATCATTCTTCACAAAATTAATTAATTTTTAGATTGCTTACTTAAATAACAAACCACTTATTCAACCATTAATGTGTGCACAAAATTAAATAACATACATGCAATCAACCATGAACAAAAGAATCAACACCATAACACAAGATATAATTTGGAAAATCTTAAGGGTAATAAAACCCACTGAAACACAAATTTTATATTGCTATTTTTAAAATTTAGTGAGGCACCAACCCCACAAGGAGCACAAACCCTAGTTCAAACCCTAAACCAACTCCACAAGGAGGATAAAACCACACAAGATGATAAATCACCCACTCAACCACCGTATGATGAAGATATATTATGTATTTTTGTTACCAAAATAGATTTCAATCACTTATTCGACTCACTCTCCTTCAAACCCTTGTTCAAACTCTATGTCTTCAAACTTCCACAAACTTGCACTATCTTCACTTCTCAATGCTTCAAACCCTTGAACACACATGTACAGTCATTATTAAACCTATCATACACTCTCTCTTATCTCAACACATAACTTTTTACCTATAAAACTCTCACACATAGGTCATACTTTTCATACTCACTCAACTAATGCAAAATAACATCCAAAACATCAATTTTAAAGCTCCTTGAATAAAATTCAAAAGAGGTCATTTTTATCCTTTGGTTTTACCATAATAACTTAAAATTGTCCCATATAAATCATTAAAACATTCACAAATGACCCATATAGGTTGGCCATGCCCAAAACCTCTCACCTTGCACCAAAATCCTCAAAACCCCATTACTAGGATCAAAAAAATCCTCTAATCACAAAAATATGATTATTCAAGATCAATATTTCAAAAAATACTCCAATAAAAAAATCCTCTAATCACATTTTAACATCAATCATGGTCACATATTTTATTGGAAAAATCAAATATTTCATAATATGGGCCTACTAGCTCATATCCTTCACAACACAATTGTTTCCACCAACTTGGCTTCACTTTTGGGCCTCTAGATCACCCAAGAACACCTCAAATATGGCATGTGACAACTCTATGGAATTACCATAACTTTTAAGACCCTTATAATGCATGATAGTATCCTAGAAACATCCACTTTGGTTCAAACCACAATAAATTTTCCTTCATCAAAATAAGCTTCCCAAAAACAAGTTTTCTAAATCAACTAGTTTGCACCCTTGATGTCACTTTCAAGACCTCAAAATTCCTTCAATATGAAAAATTTTCAAAATCAACTAGTTTTCACCCATCTCCACAAACTTTTGAAGATACAACATATTCAGAAACCATAAATAAGCATAACATTCCATAGAGCATATTCCATATCTAGATCTTAGAGAATCTTGAATTAAATGATAACCATAATAAGATTAACCATGCAAAAACATTACAGTCATGTTTAAAACCATTATCCATCCAATATACTCCATTATATTAAACATTGTAAATACATAGAAGCTTCTTACATTACAAAGCATCACCATAAGTTATGTGCATATCAGATCCAACAACATAACTCTACAATAATTCACTATTCATCTCTCTCTAACTACACAACTCACTACATATTTATAGGGGTGGGGACTTTCCCTTCACCACCTACACACTTCCCAAAATAGGTCGCATGTTGATAATAGCCATGCACCTTTACAATAACATGCATACATGCAAGTGGCTAATAATAGACATCCTATAGTTAATTGGAAGAAGTAATCCTATTATTATCTTGAACTCATGCATGGCGCTTATCAGATGCTCATTCCCAAAATAACATTTATGTGTCACACAAGTCTCCATCCCAATGTGTGCTCCACACGCTATCTTCCAAAAATAGCCCGCATCCATGAAAATGGCTAAGTCTCGAATCATCTTGTCCTTGGCATGTGTTTCCTTTCCTATCCTTCCGCGCCTTCAAGTATGCCTTGTTCCCATGCATGCAATCCTATGTGTGTCTTCTCCTTAGGAAATATTGTCTTCTCAACATTACCCCACACTAAAGTACATTTTCATCCCGAAATGGGGATTCTTTCTGATGTTCCCAAAGAATAAAGAATAAGAATGGAAAGAATAAAAGAATCATCATGTACAAAATAATAGACCTTTACTCTGCAACACCTTCTTCTTCAACTAGGAGGATCAATTTAGATATTCTATTTTAATCTCAACTCTCAATCCATGTCTTCCATCATCCAACGTGGTCCTTGTCTTCTCTAGAATGTCTGTGGCAATGGCTTCCAATTCATCTGAGTAATATTTTCCTTTTCATTCTATAGTACTTGGACAACATTGGCCATAATCATCATTCCCTCCAGAAGATCCATCTTTTTGCTATGTGCTTCCCAATCTCATCTATTCTCTCCTTATGTGGGTCTTGAGCTGCTACAAGGGCTTCACGCTTTTGTTTCACTAGTGCCAATATTTTACGTGTCCCAATGTCTCATCTTTCATGGCCTTTAGAACATCATTATCTTCAACCAAGAGTTCTGATCCTTATCACTACTTCTAGTGCCACATAAATATTCAAAGCTTGGTCAACTTTTCTTCAGTTCATCCTTCATAGTTTGGAGCAATGCCTCATAATTTGAAATTTTCCTAACCACAAAGGCCCTTTCTCTTTCTACTTCTTGTTCAGGATCCTTTGGCGTTGGCATTCAATTGGTCCATCTTCTAACACCAAATCAACCAATGCACATAATGCATAGCCAAAGGAAACTTCTCAGTACCTTAGACTCAAGATGAGGTCTTGCTTTCAGAACGTAGTCACCAATTTCTTCTACCATGCTAATGAAGGCCTCATTCTTTTTTTGTTCTAGGTCCTTTTCTCCTTTTAAACATGTTATTTCTATAGTTTTTTCCTTGTTATCTTCAAGTAGTGCACTCTAATGGTGGAAACCTTATCAATGTTCCTCTCGCCACCTCTATAGATACCTTAACCAAAGCATTTCTCACCTACTCATCGACATTAGAGTAGGCTTGACTTTCATGTGTCTACTTTGGGGTGCCTTCTTCACTCTCCTTTGATACACAAGATTCCTCACATACATCAAAATATGGCTCATCCATATGGGTCTACATGGACCAGATAATTGTTTCCTTATGCATGTGGTGGCCATGTCTGGATCCATCATCTCCCATCCATACAATTCCTTAAGGCCTATTATGCTCTTAAACCGGGCAGAATGATTTTTCTTGTGTCCTCAGCATAGCCCATACTTGGCACAACATATTCTTCACTTGTTCTCTTTGTTCTTGGCCCCTTAGGAACCTAAGCGCCAAGGTTTAGAGTTGGCCCTTCTTCTTCCTGAGTAGTAACATGAGCATTGGGTTGCTCTTGCACCATCTCTCTTCTTACTTCCTTCATCCCTTCCTCTTCATCTTTCATTTCTTCATCTCTGGGTTCCTCCATATCTTTTGTTGTACTGGGGTTCCCTAGCACTCTCTCCTCCTCAACTCCACCTCCTCATCCAACTTCAATTTCTCCTTCTCTTCTTCTCAAGTGCCTCTTTCTGAGGGGAGAGTCTAGGTGATCTTCTTACAGGTTGTGGTGTTCCCCCTTGGGTCCTAGTTCTTCTGAATACCTTCTTAAACCGGACTCTTTAAGGACTACATCCACATCCAAGTCCTCTTCTCCATCTTGCGCCTGTGGTGGAGTATCTACATGCTCACTCTCCACTTTTTCTATGGGCTTCCTCCGACCTCTATGATCCAAGCCTCCACTATCTTCATGTTCTTCTCTTCCTCCTCATCTATCTGTATGGTCACAACAGGATTTGGAGCTGGCACATTCTCCATTGTGTGCTTTCCCTTAGGTGGCCCTGGGAGCATGAAATCATTCTCCACATACTTATTATTCTCCAGCCTAGGCTTGAGCTGAAGATATATGAGCATGGCTCCACTATCCCCAATAGCCAAACTTATTGGCTTCATACTTATGACATCTGAAATGAGCCTCTCAATGTAGGAAGACCACCTAGATATACATATGTTTTCCTAAGAGTGTGGTAGTCACAATCTACCTTGTCTGTGTTGAAGTTCAGTCCTACGCGCATCATCAAAAAATATGAACTCGAAGCCTGAAGTAGCGTATGTGAAGGCATATGGTAGTTTGCACCATGGACTCCATGTCCCATCCTTCATGGAAAACCACGTGATGCAGAAGTGTTGATACACCATGAACTATACTTCCTTGCCTACTACTAAAGGTAGTTTTTGAATGTGCCATTCCTCCTCAAATGCCACGTGAAGTCGGTCATACCACATTTCTACCCTTTTCTTGAATGGGCACTCATTGATCCTTCACATAAATATTTCTCAAACCTTTCCGTGAGGGACTTCTTCTCAGTGGGGTATTCCCAAATTTTATTCTTTATCCCATCGGCACTCCAATTTCTACAAAAACAAGAGATAAGAGGATGGCACCAAAACTTATCTTTTCACCTACGTGTGCTTCCTCAATAATGGTTTCTACAATATAGCCATCCAAGTTGTAGATTTCTCCCTCTAACATCTTCTTTGCAACATAAAGCCACATTGTATTTACCTGTGACCATCTCCCTTGATCATTCAACTTGGTGAGAGATGTGTGTGGCTCTTGCACACAGGTACTTCCTCAATCTATAGATGTCCATTCCACGTGGACCCTTGTATACCCCAACTCCTTTCTTATGGCTATAACCACTAGTTTATCAGTTAGATCACTAACAATGTCTGTCCCTGTGCCCTTCAATCCTATTAATGTCACAATTAGGGCCATGTGAGCCTAACCCTCCATCTGAAAAATAGAAGAAGTCCTCATGGACTCTACTCATAAGCCATTGGTATAAAGGTTCATATTTTCCAAAATATGGGAGCTCATATAGTTGATAAACTCCTACCTACTTAAGAAAATTTTCCCCAACATCATCATACACTAGCATATCTTCCACCATGTGCACTTGTTGGTCTTCTTATTCAAAAAGCATCCAACTCTCCCTTGTTATCAATGGTGTGGTGGTTGTAGTCATTTACTTTGCATCTTGCATGGATGTGGGAATCCCAATCTTGTCTGACTATTACTCCTTTCGGGTACTTGCATCTCTAAAAAATTACTCTCGGGAGCAATTTCAACCTCAACTTCCACCTTTTTCTTTCCTTTTGTGCCTGCTGGTGCTTTCTTTGTGCCATCATAAAAATCCCACCTTTTGTCTTTTGTGTTGAGTAAGTTCAAACCCTAGCTCAAAATCACATGTGTGCCCTAGCTCAAAACCACATGCCCTAGCTCCTTCTCAATGCTTCTGCTTCACTCAAACCCTTCACCAATGGGGACACAAGCCTTTTTTGCACACAAAATCTACTCTCCACATCTAGTTTCACAACTCTCCACACCTCAACACGATTCACTTGGCTCGGTTGCACTTAGCTCACTTGAATACTTGTGATTGCAAAGGTAAAAATGAACCCACATCACATCCTTATATAAATTTTCAAAAATTTAGTGCATTTATTGCTCCTTCACCTACCAACAATCCTCTCATTAATTGACCATTTTCAAAATTTCCAAAAATTTCCATGTGGTACAATTTCACCCCAGCTATAACCTTCTAGCATGCCCTTCCTACCCTCTAGCTACATATAACTTCTCTTCTACACACTTCCATGCACCGAGTACCTCACCACTACACCCTCTCATAGTAGTTTCCATGACCATTACTTACCTCACATTATATTGTCCCTTCATTCATTTCCATCTATGGTCTTCTTTAGAAGTAATCTCCTTTCTAACAACTCCTTTCCATACTTGAATAACACATGTAATAGTTTATTCTCATGTGTACCCATTTGTGAATAAAAATAACAACCACCCCACACCAATGGTATGTGCAGTCCTCTGCACATAAAAAATACTTCAGATTGTAATTAGCTTCCAATGCACAAAACACACTTATTACACAAAACACCAAACTAAATTGAAAAAGCATAATGACAAAGAAGAAAAATACATTAAAGGAAATACAAAAAGGAAACCTATACTAAATGGCAAACACTTCCTTATTACAAACACCAAGAAGACTTATTTATAGTAGGGCTTCAACCTACTCCCATTAAAGTAACTGGGTAACCACATTCCATCAAGCACCTCTAACTAGAAAGCACTCCGAGTCAAGTATATGAGTGATAACATACGGTCCCAACCAATGCACCTTGAGCTTTCTTGGATGGCACAAAAACTTAGAATCATAAAGTAGTACCATCTGTCCAACCTCAAGCTTCTTTTCCTTGATGTGTTGGTCATGCCATGCCTTCTACCTAGCCTTTTCCTACTTCTGACTCCAACGTGCTATGGCATGCCTCTCATCCAACTATATTAACCTATCAATTATTTCTTCTAATGCTTTCTCATCAACTAGACCTCCAGCATGCAATACACAAAGAAGGTAACATGAATTCCATAGAAGAACTACTTCTACACCAAACACCAACTAAAAGGGTGTGGCCTTATTCAACCTCTTGTAGGTTGTTCTATATGCCCAAAGTACAACAAAAAATTTATCATCCCAATCTTTCCTTCCAACATCACAAATTTTTGTCAAGGTCTAGCTCAATATCTTGTTAAAGGCCTCAATAGTACCATTTTCCTGAGGATGATAGGGTGTAGTCTTGTGTGTGCAAACCATAAATTCATCCAATAATATCCTAATTGTCTCATTCAAAAGTGTGTGCCCCTATCACTTGTCAAGCTCAATGGACATCCATACCTAGTAAGAACATTTTCCCATAAGAACCTGGTTGTTGTAGCTATTGTACAATCCTTTGTAGGTGTTTCTTCCCCACCTTGTAAGATAATCTGTGCAAGTGATGATATAGTGATCCAGTTCTACGCATGGCTGGTGAAATAGGACCTACAAAGTCTATAGCCCATTTCTCAAATGGCTCTACACTAGCAATAGGCCTCAAAGGCATTTCATCTCTTTTCCCAGGTTTTCCAAGGCACTGAAAGTGATCACACACCTTACAATACTCTTTACAATCCTTATACAGGGTCTCCCACCATAATCCAATGAGTAGAATCTTGCATGTGGTGGCATCACCTACATAGTGCCCACCTACAATACCACCATGAGCCTCTTCCATGATATTTGTGTGCTCATGTTCTAGTACACACCAACAATACTTCATCTCGGCCTAGTTTGTATAAATCTCCACTAATCAACATAAAGGGTGTCACGTGAATTGTAAGTTGTTTCTTCTCCAATGCTTTCATTCCTTCTGGCACCATACCCATGCATAAAAAGACAACAATATCCTCCAATTCTAAGGCATGTGATGTAACCTATATAACTATGCATCTGAATTATATCTTCAATTGTCTACACATCCTCCCCTGACTGAATCCTTGATAAGTGGTCTAGGGCCAAAATTACTTTTACCTAGTTTTACCACAACTGTGAAATCAAATTCTGAAATAAGAGCACCCATCGACATATGTGCCCCTATAAAATGGGCTTATTTACCAAGTATTTTAATGCCATGTGATCAATATAGAATAAAAAGGTGTTGCTAGTAAGTACTATCTAAATTTATGCAGCATGTAGATCATCGACAAGGCCTCACACTCTATTGTTGTATAATTCTACTCTGCAGGAGTCAACTTTCTACTAGAAAAATATATAGGATGATCTATAATACCTTCTCTAGGTTGAGCTAACACCACACCAATGGTTGTGCTAGAGGCATCCACATGTACATGAAATGGTTGGTTCCATGAAGGAAAACATAGAATAGGTGTTGTTGTAAGTCTCTCCTTCAATGCCTCAAATGCACATTATGTGTTCTCCCCAATAGAATGTCCCTTTTCCTTTTAGTAACTCTTCCAGGGGTGTGGAAATATTCACATATCCTTTGATAAAATTTCTATAATACCCTGTGTGGCCCAAGAATCCACGCACCTCACTCTGACTGGTAGGCTCTTCTAGGCCTACAATAACTACAACCTTAGCTAGATCCACTAACAAACCTTCCTTGCAGATGATGTGCCTAACAAAGTTCCAAAAGGTGTAGAAAACACACACTTCTTGATGTTTAAAGAGATGCTTAACTATCTACATCTTTCAAACATTAAGCACAAATTGTCACAATGATCCTTAACAAGTCCATACACCATCCAATCATCCAAGTAAACTCTACAAGAAGTTGTGAATAAAATCTTGGAATGCTTGAACAACTATGCAAAAATATAAAGTAGCACATTTTTTCAAACCAAAGGGCATCACAGTATATGCAAAAATTCCCCATTCAGTGGTGAAAGTTATCTTCTCTTGATCCTCCTATGTAATTCTAACCTGATGATACCCAGAGAATCCATCTATAAAAGAATAAACTTCACCCCTAACACCTTCTAATATTTCCTCTGTGAAAGGTGTAGGAAAAGGATCAATCACACATGCAACATTCAGTTCCCTATAATCCACACAAATCCTAATCCAACCATCTTTCTTTATACTGATCACCATGGGGCTAACCCACTTTGATTCCTCTAGGGGCTTGATGATGCCAGATTTCAACATTTTGTCAATTTCTTCCTTAACTTTGATGCACAAGTTAGGGTTCATCCTATAAGGTCTCTTCCTGACTAGGCACACACCTTCCTTTAGCTTAATCTTCATCTCTCCTAATGACTCATGCACTCCTTTTAACTCATGGTAGCCCCTAGGAAATAAGTCCTAAAAATCCGTAGTAACTCAATTATCTTTTCCACTTCAAAATCAGACCAATAATCCCCAATTATTGCCTCCTTAGGTTCAACATCCATGTGCAATGTTCACTTTCTTGGTCTTCATAGGTTCATGATAGGCATGCACATTTTTTATCCACACTTTCTAACACTTCGTGCATGCATACTACTGAATGATCTATATCCATATTTTCTACTTCTTCATCATCCACTATGTAGACCATCTTTCCTTTTTCTTTCTCAAAGCAAGCACACTTAAGTAGTGTGGCATCTGTCTCTTCTTCATCAAAATGCACTCTCTGAGTCTACCTCACCAAATAACTCCTAAATGAGTTCTTCAGCCTTTTTTGCACTATCTCCCATAGTTAAGTGCTTTATAACCCTTAATGCCTCTTCCACCGAGGTTTAGTAGAGAAGTAGTCAAAAGTCTGGGTCATTCCTACAATCAAGTCCTACCAATTTCTAGTCTCCCTATGCAGCTCTGCATAAACATACCAAGCTCATGCACAACCTTGTAAAGTGGAATAAAGTTTGTGCACCCAAAGTGAAGGTGGTAAAGCTTCCTACCCCTCTGTCCAGAGTCTCTCACACTACTGAACGTGGTGCTGAATAGGTTGATTACCATGATACATGCAGATTTTAGTAGGTGCATTGCTCCTAAGAACCGAGTGGTTAGAGAAATTATGACTTCATTCCATTCCATAAGATTATCCCTGTGAACCATCCACCAAGCGCATGTTTGTTGTCCCACACAAGGTATATACTAACATATTCCTTCTTTCCACTTGATTTTCCACTACTCCTCCATGGCACAAAGAATACCATAGGATCTCCTTCTCCTAGTGTACCGAGGTATAGGGTTGTTACCTATCCTCCAAATACATCGAGGTTTTCTTCTTCACACAAATGTGCTTCTTACTTCACACCCAACCATCTCATAGGTGTCATGTGCCCAATTTCACAAGAAATACTTGTAGTATCACTGATAGACTATGCATCTTCCCACTAGAGGATTCCTTCCTTTGATGGCTCAAGTACTTCTGGGTCCCAATGGCACATACATAAATTTTTTCAGTCTTCCTCACTCAAAGGTTCAACATAAGGCACATATTTCCCATCTATCAAAGGGATAATCACTCTTTCTTCCTTGTTCTCAAAACTTATATACCCCTTGTTGAACCATAAATCAACATTATTTGCATAACACCAAGGGTGCCCAAGTAGAGTTGGGAAGTTATCTATTCTCGCAAGTGCTAAGACCTCAAAGTCCCCAATGAACTTGGCCCCTTGTATAGTAATGGATGCATCCTTTAAAACTCCTATGGGAGTGGCCTTAGTTTGATTGGCCATGAATAATACATTAGAGGATGGTGTAAATGGAGGTTTTCCCATCTGTACCCATGCATCTAAAGTAAGCACATTAACTTCCATGCTCTATATCAATCAATATATTACTCAAGAGCCACCCATCCACAACAACATTCAGAGTGATCTCCTTTTCATAATCCAAGCTATGAGGGGGAAGATTAGCATGCAGATCTATCATCCATTCTCTATACTACGCATGTGAGTGTTTCCTTTAGCCAATTCCCTAGTAATGGAATGATATTCTCCTAGCGCAACATTTTGCATACCTCTTTCAAGTCATCAATATCCGATTGAATTGTCTCTACTTCCTTCTTTTGTTCTAACTTCCATGACTGTTCCTTCAAACATTGTATTTCACCCTAAAGATTTCTGAGTACCTCCATGGTTTCCTGATAAACCTCCTTCTGATGTGTAGGATCTAGGTACCTTGCATGTAAAACTTCCTCCTTGGTGATGGTAGGCTTCTGTGTAATGCCTCTCTGAGCATGCATGCAAACTTCAACATGTGTAGTAATCTTCATAGGTAATACCTCAGTTCCAAAGTGCCAACTTTGGCATCCATTGATTTTCCACAACGTGTTTGTATTCTAACCATCCCTGCACCTTTTTCTCATGTTTATGTTGCTTTCTAAGATGCTCATATAAGTCCAGGGCATTCCTCATAGTTGTGATTCTTCCCACAAAAAACAAGTAATATTCTTAGGACATTCACACCTATAGTGGTCAGGAGATCCACATGTAAAAACACATTCCATGAGGGAACTCACCTCATCCACCACCATGGCCTCATCCCCCGAATCCACCATGGTATCCTCGACCTCTACCACGACCTCCTTCAAAGTGCCCTTCATTCCAATCATAGCACACTTGAGTGTGATCATGATCATGGTGCTCACTTTTACCTTTAGAATTATCTGATACTCTATCTCGTCATACACCAATATCTATGGCATCATGGATCTACCAATCAACCTACAGTCTTCTTATATCATGAGTCATGGACCAAAAATTTTACAATAACAAGATACATTCTTCCTTATCACGCATTGTAATAATGGGCAAATGGCTTGCATCATGGTCCAAATGACATATCTCACAGTCCAACAATAATGAACGCACTAATCTATATGAGGACAACTATCTTTGGTGTGCCCTTCCACTTCACAATCTATACACCAAATCCTAATGCACATCTCATGTGCTGAATTTTCCGATAGTTTCTCCAACTACTTTTCCATAGCTATAATTTGTGCCTCCAGAATGGGCTCACTCCAGTGTTCTATACTCCCAACTACCTCAACATGTAAAGCTTCTTCAAGTGCTTCACATGGGTCCGTATAAGTCTTATGTGACAACACCCTCTAAAAGGTGTGATCAAGCCCCCAAAAACCATTGTGCATGTTGGCTTGCATGAATATCATAAGAAATTTTAGACAATAATGTCTTTGAAATGGGCATCATATTCCCAAATGCTCTCAATAGTTCCCTACTTAATATCCTTGAGTGCACTTATACTCTTCTACTCAAACTCAGGATATGAAACTCCTTAAGGAAAGCATCCTTTAATGTTGCATAATCTACACAAGTCTGATCAGGGTCAAACTTCTATACCAACTGTGTGTGTGTCCCTCGTAATGTAGTTACAAAATGACTTGCCTTGCACTCAGAAGTCATAACTCCTTTTTACATGCCACAATATCTCACACATGTGCACATGTTCAACAACATCTTCTATGCCCCTATACTCTGAAGATGAAGAGACATCTCCATGTAAATATTTTAGGGTTGGTGTGGACCCCCCACCTGATCCAAAACCTCCTATGTTACCTCTACCTCTAAAACCACCAGATCCACTAGAACTAGAGCCACCTATGCCCCTTGATCCTCCACCTATAGCTAAAAGTGGACCAGTGGATGTACTTCCCTGTGTCCCAAAAATGGTACTAAACTAACTCCTATAGTTTACAAAGTGGTACTACTCCTAGAAGTGAGTCCAAAATTCTACGTGCTTGAGTTTTGTGTTGACGATGCACCTAAAAAGGTACCTCCAAACAACAAAGAAGATGTTTTCCCTACCATAGATGTACTTGTTATCTAACTTACTCCTACTTCTACTACCCCAAACTAGCTTGCTTGACTACTGGTTGTACTAGATATGGAAAATCCAAGCACAAGGGCTAGGTTTCTAGGTAGATTCAGATGTGCACCCATGGCCCATGTCATCTCTATTGGCACACTCCCATGTGAGGCCGAGGAGGGTTCCCTATTATGCTTTCCCAAATGGGGGAGTTCCAGATGCTCTGCTCCATGCCTCCTACGTGAGCTTCAAATCCTTCATGAGCCATCTCTCTCCTCAATGCCATCCACTCTACAATATCACATTGCTTCTCTATCTCCCTCTCACATGCCTCATTATACTTAAGCCACCTTTCTTCTCTCTTCCTCTCTTTTAGGTCCACCATCTTTCACCAAACCTATTCCTACCCCACACATGGTGGGGGGTTTAGCTAGCCATCAATTTTTCTTCCAAGTTTAGGGTTACCATCAAGATTTTGATCACTAATGGAATGCCTTGCAAATAAGTTCCCTTGATAACGTAAAAATTGGAACTCAACTACCTCCAAGAAAGAATAAGTGGAAATTGAGTACTCCAAAATATAGCTATTCAAAACACCACAGAACCAAGTATCCACAATGTGTGTCCAAATCAGATCAACATCATAAAGGGCCTGAAATTATTCCTATCTAGAAAAGTGTGTGATACCTCCAATTCCTTTTAGATGCATATAAGCAACCAGCCACTCATACAACTCTACCGGAAAGATAAAAAGAAGCTCTCATACAAATAGTCATACAAATTTTGCTCCACCCACACACGTGTGTCAAACTCAGATCCAATGTTGAACCTCTCCGAGCGTACTCTTCTTCCAGATCCTTTATCCACTCCTCAACACTTGTTAAGGTCAACCGGTACATCTTCATCATGAAACATCCTAAAAACAATGAAAAAGAGGTCCCAAAATGGAACCAATGATGCAGCCTAGAATCTACTATATAAAACCCAAAAACCCAAGCACACTGGCACATCACCCAGCCTGAGCTGAGAACTCACCCAAAGCACGCAAAAAGGTACCAGGCCTCTCTTTAGAGTTGCTTTTGCAGGATGTTAGTGTAATGAAGATACAACATATTCAGAACCATAAATAAGCATAAACATTCCATAAAGCATATTCTAGATCTAGATCTTAGATAATCATGAATTAAATGATAACCATAATAATAAGATTAACCATGAAAACCAATATGTTTAAAACCTTTATCCATGAATAACTCCATTATATTAAAACTAATACATAGAAGCTATTACAAAGCATCACCATAAGTTATGCACGTATTAATCCATAACTCTACATAATTCCATCCATATCTTTCTAACTATACTCCATATATTTATAGGGGTGGGGACTTTCCCTTCACCACCTACACACTTCCCAAAATAGGTCGCATCTTGATAAGCATGCTACAATACATTACAAAGTATAGACATCATATAGTTATGAACTACTCATCTAGTTAACTTGAAGAAGTAATCCTATTATTATCTTGAACTGGCATGCATGTAGCATATTAGAACTCCTTCTTAATCAACTTGTCTTGGAAGGCCTTCCTTATCCTTTTGAAGTACGCCTTGTTCCCATGCACATCCTAGTTGTGTCATCTCCTTATGAAAATAATGTCTTCTCAACAAAACTTATATAAAATCATATTTCCATAGCATATTAGAACTCCTTCCAACTCCCAAGATCATCTCGCAAACTTCTTTGAAACTACCCCCGAAACTATCCTTTGACCAAATAACACAAATCGAGCACACTTAATGTATTAATTACATCACCATGACCTAAAAACATCATTTAAATCAATAATAACTCACATAATCAACATAATGTTTTTTTAGTTTGTAACTCCTTTGGACAACCTTTTCCCAAAGTGAACTTATTCATAAACAGACATATTAAGTGGGGTCCACTCATCACCACAAGCTATACCATACCTTTCTGGAAACCTGAAGGAGTCCTCTACATTATCCAATCATCATCCATGCACTAGCAATAAATTTTGGCCACTTAGGAGCATTTTCTCTCCTACCTCTTTTGAGCTAGGGTTTCAAGTACACAAAATTTTTTTACCTGCTTAACATTCATTCATAAAAATGTGACAATGAAATGAACTCATTCATTTTTTGAAACCTTTTAACTCAATATAGAAAAATCCTTGAAAACCACAAGGTCCTATGTAAAGCACACAATTCAGGGTGAGCATCAAAAGGTGTAATTTGAGCTAGAAATGACCTTCTTCTTAACCCTGTTTCACCAAAAATGAAATAACTTGGAAAATACAAATCATAAAAGCCTAAAATATTTCCCAAAACAACATGAAACATATTACTAACATCTCCTATTATCATTATGTCACAAATATATCTCTATATTTTCATCCAATAAGTCTTGCATACCTAACCCTTGAAGTTTTACATGCTTTAGGTTAGGGTCAACTAAAAAATCCTCATAAATCATCATATAAACTCTCTAAAATTCACTAATATCATTATTACATCATGAAACAATTTACTATATCATACGGCTCCACAACTTAACCTCGTACCTCCTAATACCTAGGCCTGGTCTAGATGAACACCTGAAACTTGGTCTTCAACCTATATCTATACCCCAAACTCATGTGAGTACCCAAGAATTCCAAAAACATACTATCCATGTATCCAACATGCTCCTAATGCTACCAATAAACTCCAACCACTATTCACCATCATTTAGGCTAGTTAGGTCACTTAATTGAGCTTGTTAGAACAAGTAATTCTCACTTAATCAACTCATGCAATCATGAACATACATAAAACATCATTTCACCATCATACTGAGCATCATCTAAATCTACTCCATCATCCTCTTTTTCATTAATGGGCTTTTACATTAATGACAACACCTAAATCAAAACATGCCAATATGTAACTATATCCTTTTATGATTGTTAGCTATATCTTTGTTGAAACTTCATGGAATAACTCCAAATCACTTATAAATCTTCAAACACACCTTTTAGTCCTTTCCTATCAAATCTTTGACCTCAACTCTTGTGCATGTGTAAATGGTGGTAATTTTAGTTTCCAAACCCTAAAGAAGGGTTTTCAGGTACCCAAGAAGAACAAAATCTCATATCTAACTCCTATGAATGAATCAAAACATGAATTTAAGTTAAAAAATTATGTAATAACATGATATAACTTTATCCCTTTGACATCTTATGCTAAAACCATCTCATTCTACCACTACAACGCGGTTTGCATGAAAACAGTGTATAGGAAAACATAGCATATCTAGGGAAAACAAGAAAACAAAGCATTCTACATATGGATCATGCCTCATCACTTTATAAATCCATTTAATTACATGAAATGAAGGATAATTTGAATATATAAGAGTCTCAAGGAATTTGAATCCACTGTATTCATATTGAAAACCTATCATACAACATTGTTTTTACAATTCTTGCTCCCAACTCAAAATATCAACTTCCTCTGCACATTACTCACTTATCTACCTCCTTATTGATAGAATTCTACTTTCTCCTCTTGGATTTTATTGTTTTAGATGTTAGGTTTCTTATCTTGCCTAATCTTCTACATTTGGTGATATTTTCCTCAACCATATATGTATAAAATAAGGAGATTGTTCTTACCAACTTGGAAACAATCATAACTAGATAATATTGACTTCCCACTGTTGTGGAATCTCCTAAAGAACATTGCACGCTCACAAGAAATTAAAAATTCACTTTTAATACACCTATTTATTTCTACTTTTTAGGGGTATTAATGTCAAGTGGTATATCTACCACCACTACATGTACGCCCTAAGAGAAAATCTTGAATGGTGATATTGATCTCATGTCCCGTTAACCGAAAATCAAATTGCATATATCTTCACAAATTTGTTGTGCTCTCTTAAGTTCTCCAAACTTCGTGCATTGTTAGGCCTATCATAGTTTTCATTAAGGGGAGTGTGGATGAAAATTCCACCTCTTAATGGCTATTTTAAACTTACAATACTTCCTCTATTGTGTAATAAGTAAATGTGTCACATTATGTGAAGATACTTGTAATTCCCAAAGAATCATTAGTTATGGGTATGCCTTAGTTTATAAAAGACTCCATAATATTATATAAGTCTTCATATATAAATCACTGGTCTTATGAATTTTTATATGGGAATATCTGTATGATTTCCTTATTTGCATGCTAGTCAAAGTCGTTGTTTATTCTTGGATCTGTAATCCTTTTGTTAAAAAAGGTAAATTCGACACATCTTGTTTTGTTTCTTCCCACTTAACATTAAGGGGGAGTGTTGGGGTAATAATGTCAAGTGGGATATCTACCACTATAGTACACCCCATATTATTTTAAATTTTGTTCATCAAACTTTATTATGATGGTCTTCCACATTTAAGAGTGAAGCGGCTTGACCGATTCACCCACCCATATTGATTTGGGTGATCCCTCTCGAGATTGACTATAAAAATGTTTACATTTCTATAGACCGAGATCGAGATCGAAATATCATGGGTCTAAAAGGAACGATAACTAGATCATACCAAGCCAAGAACACGAGATGCTAATAAAACATCACAATCAATAAGATGAAATAAATTCACCGAATAACTTTACATAAACCTTTTTAAAAAAATGAACAACAATATCATATATTATTATGGAACTCAATGAAATACAATGAGAATGGGCCTTGCTTATATAGGCAAGGAATAACAATCTAAGAACCAAATAAGGTCATAGATTAAGCCATAAATCATGGAAAGAACTAGTCAACAAAGAACTAGTCAAGTCCATACATTTATGAGAGAACTAGACATCAAGGATCTAGTGAATACCATAGATCTAGGAAAGAACTAGTCAATACCATAGATCAAGGAAAGAAATATACCTAGCAACTAGATACTATCTCCTAATATCTACATAAATAAAAATAAATATCCACACACATAAGTGGGTGAAGATAAATAAAATAAAGGTAAATAATGTACCTAGGTGAACATGAGCTAAGGTAAATACCTACGCTAACACCCCCTTTAAGTGAAGATAGGGGCCATAATAGAAGTGGAATGTCCATAGTAAGAGTCTCGAAACTAGGCCTAATGAGGTACTCATGTACAATATATCCATGAAGAAATATTGAACCAAAAGAAGGAAAGAATCCTGCTAGAAGGAAAGAGAAAGAAGAATAAGAAGGAAGATGTTCTCACGAACACCCCCAAGAACAAATTCTGAAACCCCAAGCATTCCATGCAACTCAAGGTAGCAAGGTGATGCAAAAGGCTTCGTAAAGATGTCTGCAACCTGCTACTGAGTCAGAATGTACTCTAAGCAAAGAAATCCATCTTGAATGTGTTGATGAATGAAGTGGATGTGTATCTCAATATGCTTGGTCCGCTAGTGCTCAACTGGGTTGTGAGAAATGTGAATTACATTTTTTTGTCACACCAAAGTATAGTAAGTGAATCCTATGGGAATCCAAACTCTATTAATAACTAGAAAATCCAAAGAATCTACTAACTCACTATAATTGTTACCCTGTACTCTGCCTCCAAAGATGAAAGTGCAATATCATGTTGCTTTTTGCATGCCCAAGTAATTGGAGAAGAACTAAGACAAAAAGATAGCCATAACTTTGTCATCATCAATAGAACCTTCCCAATCAATCAGATACCCAACCAACCGAGTAGAGCCCTAGTGTAGTGTAGGCCAAAGTGGGAAGTGCCATGAAAATAGTGCAAAATCCTTTTAGTAGTTTGTCAGTGACTACTATGAGGAGAATGTGTAAACCAAGATACAAGCCCTACTACAAATGAAATATCAGGGTGAGTATGGATCAAGTACATGAGACTCCCAACCAACTGCCTATACAACGTAGGATCACAAAGTGGTGTGGTACATGTGGATGTAAGAGTAACTTCGACTAAAAGGAGATGGACTTGGCTTGTAATCAGCCATATCAAAGCACCTAAGAAGATCATGGGTGTACTTTTGTTGACTCAAATGAATCCCTAAATCTGTCTAAGAAATCTACAAACCAAGGAAATAATGCAATAGCCCAAGATCTATCATGTCAAACTATGTAGAAAGAGCCCTTTGAATACTCTGAATGTGGGAAGAAGAGCTATTAGTAAGTAACAAATCATCAACATACAAGAAAAATATCACAATATCCTCACCAACATGCTTTGGAGATACACTATATGATCGGAGTGGCAATGAACAAAACCAGTAGATAGAAGAAAAGAATCCATCTTCTCATACCAAGCCTGAGGGGCTTGTTTGAGACCGTAGAGAGACCTTCGGAGCTGAAAAATAAGAGAAGAATCCTGAACAAATCCATCCGGATGCTCCATATATATTTCCTCTTGTAGATATCCATGTAAGAAGGCACTCTTCACGTCCATCTAGTATACGGGCCACCCCTGTGATGCAATAATAGTAAGTACAAGGCATACAGAATCCATCTTGGCAACGGGTGCAAAAGTCTCAGAGTAATCAATACCTTCAACTTGTGAAAAACCCTTTGTAACAAAACGAGCCTTATACTTGTCAATGGACACATCAAATATGTATTTGGTTTAGTATACCCACTTACACCTAACCATCTTTCTTCCTTTAGGAAGAGATACCAAATCCCAAGTATGATTCTTCATCAAAGAAGAATACTCAGCTGCCATCGCATCATCCCACTCCTGTATCCCATGAGCCTTTGAAAAATATTGTGGATCCTCAGAAACTTCCTGACACAAAAGTCCAGAACCTGTAGAATGTGCATGATGATGCCTAGTGGTTGGAAGATCCTCTATGAAAGGTGTTGCCTCAGAAAATATAGTACAATCCCACTTAGGCATAGTGATAATATTAGTGGGAATAGGATCCTCAATGGCATCTATAAACTCCTCATCAATCTCCTAAAAGAAAGGATCCTCAAGATGAGATGAAGAAGAAGAAGAAGAAGAAGGAATGGAAGAAGATGAAGAATCATGAGGAGGGAAATGCTCATCAAGCTGAACATGTGTTTGAAAAATAACATCATGTGTATCGGATCTAAAAGATGATAAGCTCTCATGTCCTCACAATACCCTACAAATACCAAGGGTTTACTTTCTTATCTAAAGATTTCCTTTTCTTCTTTAGCACAAAGGTCCAAGCATGGCTCCCAAAGACTCGAAAAAATGAGACATTTTTCTTAGTGATGGACCAAGCTTCCTTTGGAGTCAAATACTCAAGTTCTCTGTGTGGTGTGTAATTCTGAATATATTTAGCACAATTAACTACTTCTACCCAATAGATATGAGGTATATCTCTAGAATGCATCATACAGTTAGCCATTTCCTTTAAAGTTATATTATTTCTTTCTGCTAAGTCATTATTTTGTGGAGTATGAGGAACAAAATGTTGGTGAATAATTCCTTGAGTTTCCAAAAAGTCAAAAAACTCATTGTTGAAGTACTCCCCCCATTATTAGTACAAATTTTCTTTATGCTACTAGAAGATTGTTTATCGACTAAAGCCTTGAAGACTTTGAAGTGTGAAAAAACATCACTTTTATACTTGGGAAAATAAACCCAAGTACACCTCAAGAAATTATCAATAAATGTAAGTGCATACTTAGCTCCATTGAAAAATGGGGTAGGAAAAACCATCAAGTCACTATACACAAGTTCAAGTGGTGAAGAAGCTCTCTTTGAAAAATTCTTAGGAAAAGATCTTGGTGTTTTTTCCTAATGCACAACCATGATAAACTCCTCAAGAATAGAAACTTTAGGAATACCATCTACCATACCATGAGTTCTTAATTCCTTCAAATATCTATAATTGAGATGTCCAAATCTTTCATGCCAAAACTTACTCTCTGAATCTACATGAGAAACCAATCATGTCCCTATAGAAGAAGTGTCATCAAAACCCTCAAAGTGATATAGTATAGAACTATGATCAACAATACCCTAAGCAACAAGTGAATAAGGATCCAACAAAGTTCTTACTTCTGTCCCATGTGGTGTAAAAGTCATTGTTTTCCTTGACCAGAATTAACAAATTTGATATACAAAAAAAAATTTAAGTGATGTTAGGAACATATAGTGCATCTTGGATATTTCCACCATCAAGTTGTATATCACCTTTTCCCTCAACAGAAAGAAAGGAAGAATCTCCAACCTCAATTTTGGAAGTAGAACTCAAACCTAGAGAAACAAAAGACTCCTTGGAAGAATTCATGTGATGAGAAGCACCATAATCTATAACCTAATTGTTTGTAAGTGGTGACTAAGATATTCCAACAACATTAAGTGTTTTTCCATGCTGATTAGAAGGAGGTGGAGTGGAAATAGAAATTTTTATTTCTTGATTGTATCCTCTAAGGCTTGCATTCACTTATAACACCTATGTTCTTCATGATTATTACCTCCACAAAAAGAGCATGAATGGCTAGAACTAATATTGGATTTAGAAGAATCCTTGGGTTTAGGAGCATTTTGAGATGGAGAAGATGTGGATTTGGTTTTACTATTTAGATTTCCCTTGCCCTTAGGATTAGATTTAACTAATGCCTTTTGAGAGGTGGAAGACTCAAGGAGAGCAAATTTGGATTCTTCCTAGTAAGTGTTTCAAAAATGTTTCTAAGATAGGCATTTTTAATGTGTCACCTAAGGCATCCATGCTAGAGAAAAAGGTAGAAGAAAAAATTTGAAATGGTCCTCTCAACTTGGATAGAATCAAGTAAACACACTCTTCATCTTTCTTATCACTTCCACTCCCCTTCAATTGTGTCAACAAATGCTTGAACTTGGTAAGATAGTCTATAATTGTTGGAAAATATTCAGGATTAAGAGAGGTGATCTCAATTTTAAGTTGCATGGCCCTCATATGATCCACCTTAATAAATAAATCCTCTAATTTCTCCCATATTTTGAAAGGAGAGTCACACTTTTCCAAATAAAATAAAAGAATATCACTTACATAAGTCCCTATCAAACCCATACACTCATCAAATTTGCACTGGTATTGAAATTTATCATATTCTCTAGTGAACACTAGTTTTTATGAAGAAGTTAAAGCCCATCATCATTTCCGCTTAATTATTGTTTCCATTTTTGGTTTCCATGTGTGGTAATTATGTGTTGTTAATGTCTCAACATGATCTAATGTAAAAGTATATGTCATCCTCAAAAAATCACCAAAAATAAATGCAAGAACCAAGAAATGCAACAAGACCCCCAAATAATGCAACAAGAGCCCCTCTAGATTTAGACACTTTATAATGAGTGTGTGTTATAATATGGCTCTTTATAATGATAGTGAAATTCTCAAAATAAATATTTCCAATGGAAAGAGCACAATAAAATAAACACTTTTGTAAAAATGGCACTCAAAACCAAGTTACCGATCAAAATTTACAAGCTTTTCAATATTATGCTCTACTATTTATTTTAGTTGCCACTAAAATAGAATAAAATACTCTTGCCTTCACCACACAATTAAAATGAAAGGGGGCTGGATTTAAGAACCCACTAGTATGAATCACAAGCTTTAATCTCACATATGACCATACCATATAACCAAGGGCTAACCTCATGCATGTCGATCGAGAATGCATTTGATCTCGAAATACTAACACGAATCCCGAGGTAAACCACCACGTTCCTCGCCAACAAAAACCAAAAAAATGACTGCCTCCCGAAATGGTCGAGTTTACAGTCAATCTTAGGGTTTTACCACCTTTTGGATCCAATGGAAGCCTTTGTTTTGCATAAAAATGCACACAAAAACAAAATACGCGAAAATCCCAAAATATATGAATATATATATATATATATATATATATATATATATATATATAAATTTTATTTGCAAAATAAAACTTACGAGATGGATGTCAACAACAACCTCGCTCGATACCATAAAAATAATGATAACTAGATCATACCAAGCCAAGAACACAAATACTAATCAAACATCATGATCAATAAGATGAAATCAATTCACCGTAATAACTTTACATAGACCTTTGCAAACAAATTAGCAGCAATATCATTTATTATTATGGAACTCAATGAAATACAATGAGAATGGTCCTTGATTATATAGGCAAGGAATAACAATCTAAGAACCAATCAAGGTTGTAGATTAAGCCATAAATCATGGAAAGAACTAGTCATCAAAGAACTAGTCAAGTCCATAGATCTATGAGAGAACTAGACATCAAGGATCTAGTGAATACCATAGAGCTAGGAAAGAACTAGTCAATACCATATATCAAGGAAAAACTATACCTAACAACTAGATAATATCTCCTAATATATAAATAAATAAAAATAAATATTCACACACATAAGTGGGTGAGGATATATACAATAAAGGTAAATAATGTACCTAGGTGAACATGAGCTAAGGTAAATACCTACTCTAATAGTGTCGATCATTGTATTGTATTGAATGATTGATAAAATGCTATGTAATCATTCTATGAAAGACTAAGGAGTGAAGTGGAAATCCTAGGTAAAATTTGTATATGAAATTCTTAATAAAATACAATGCTTTATTTAGTGGGGTTTTTTCCTTTGGGTTTCCCCACTTAAATATGGTGTTCTCTATCTCTATCTCTTTTATTTGCATTCATCTCACGTTATTACATTATGTATTCTACACAACATAATCTATAATCTTTGGCATTTATTATGGATTTATAATCATTTTATTACTCATTCCTTATAAATCTTGACACTTTTACCCTTATGGTAAAGAAATTTTACATCATCACAATTTCATATATTCAAACTTGAAACCGTGGAGGGAAAGTATGAAACTCCTAATACAAGGTTTAGTGCCTTGATAAGACTTATTAAAGCTTATTCATGCTCTTCAAGCATCATGAAGGATGCTCATGCATTAGATCCCAAAGTCTTGCAATGAGACTCTACCATCCTAAGGAGCCATAATACGTCATGTTTTCCACAAGCCTTCTCGATGTCATACGATTAGAGAATCAACATTATCAATTCAACTAGCCTTTTTGGACACTCTTGTAGCTATCTCCATATGAAAAGGTCAACTTTTTCTTGTCTACTATCATTTCTAGTCCTGTTATACATTAATACAAGTATAACCAATCATTTTTCAAGATTTCTTTGACCAATTTATCATTTTACAATAAACACCCACAATTCCTTAAATCAACAATGATACCTTTGAATTACCTATGATTTATGTTAATTAGTTTCTTTTATCAAATCATTGAATTTTATCAGTCATTATTTGTACTCCTATATTTAACTTATCTGTTGCAAATCATGTCTCATGTTGTACATGATTATTTTGGGTTAGTCTCATCACATTACAAGAATTTACAATATTTCGATCATCTAACAACCCTTCATGTGGGAGCAATTCGATATCCTACATGAGCTCACTTTGTGTGCCATTTCATTCACACCTAACATCAAGGAAATTGAGGAATAGACCAAATTCCTCCACGAAGCTAAAAAGTAATTGCAGGACTATTGGTACAACTACTATGAAGCCATCTAGATTTCCGCCACTTTAGCCTAGGCCACATGTGAAGCGGAACAAGATCTTCCTTTTCACCTTGAGTTCTAGCTTCTATCCTTCTCATTATCATTATTATTAACTCACTTAATTGTATTAAATCAAGTGACATCCTCCAAATAAGTCCTATTGGATTCTGGAATCGGCCTTTGCCAAGCAGCTCATCATCCCATTTTATCTAATATCTCTTGTTTAGTTGTCTTTGATTGCATATCTTCTCACTCGGTGAAAGGATGAGTCCTCATCCACTTTTCACATTTTATCTTATCTTCATTACGATTTTCGCATAAGTATCACTAAATCATGCAATATTTTGAATTTAGGTATTTTTGCATTTGATAACATAGACCTGAAATCTACCTAATACATTTCTGGCACACCCGGTGGGACCTTGTTCCCTTTTTTTTTCATTAAAATTAACGTATAATAATTTTTGGGTTTTATTCTCTCAGTAATTGTTAACAATTATTTGAAACCACCAATGATTTATGTGAATCACCTACGATTCCTTCAAATGGTGATGATATTTGTGATTTGTTCCTTATTACTCGGTCAAGATGACTTTATGATTTTGATTTCTTTTTTCTTCCTATTTTCATCTAACCATTGCAGGTTCCCCCTCTGGAGCACATGCTTCTACATTTTAGTAGAGATAAAAATCAAAACTTAAAAAAATTTAAAAAATCATAAGAAATCACAGTGTGTTTTTTCTTTTTCTTTTCCTCTTCAAAGATTGCATTTGTTTGTTTTCCTCATCAAATTAATATTTATTTTCAGATTTAAAATAAACCCTTCATATATGATTGATCATATAGTCTAATTAGGAAGTTAACAAATTGTATTCACTTAACTTCCCTCACACACAACCAAACCACATTTAACACAATTTGCATCAAAACAATCCTACCTAGGTGGACCTACTTGGATTTCATCACCAAGAGGATAAGCCGACTTGATGTTTTGACCGAGTATAAATAATTTGGTGGGTGTTATATTAGATAAGAACACAACACCCTTATTTTTTGGGCATCGTGAAGTGAGGTCAGTAGGCCATAATACCATGCCTCATACCGACACCAACATAGATTTGGTCCTCAAGTACCTTCGGATATATCAAGAACTCCAGACATTAATATTACCTGAAACTAACCATAGACTACCATTTCCTAGGACCTCATAAACCATTTTTCACATTTCACCTTTTCTAACCTAATCAAGATAACAAAAATTATCTTGTGTGACTTGCTTGTTTGATTGTAATCAGCTATTTAGATTCATTTTTTCTCTTTTAATGATTGTTTATTTTCATGGTCTTAACCATACAACAATCCCATCAACAAAAGTCTAAAAACATGGTTAAACGTTTAAAAAAATCCTTACGAATATTCAATCCCACCTTGACCACATTCCTCGTATTTTGAATCAAAATTGATCATCATTAATGGACAAAAAAGAACCCCCACACTCTCTTAGAAATCAATCCACCACATTATAAATTCATGATCCATGTTGTCCTCATTTTTTTAACAAAGTGGGGATCTAGTCTTTATATAGATCTTAGATTTAAACTCCATTTCCCTTAATGTTTACCTAGCTTCATGGAGTGTCCTTATTCAGCATTCTACACCCAAACAATGACCCCCTCTCACCAAAACTATGTATGAATTTTCCAAGGTCATCGATCCTAACCATGAGCCGGTCATCTAACAAGCCCATCCTTATCCCACTTCCAGTGAATCCAAAAAATCTAATCCCGCATCTTTGGCCCCCATCATCACTTTAGATATTAACCTTGTTTTATTATAGGAAGAAAATAACCAACAATCATCATCCTCACCAGATCCCTCATCTAGATCTACCTCATCCCAAAACAACACCAACATATCCTCATCCACATCAAGTCCTTTTAGTCTCTTCCACTATCCAAACACCTCATGTGAGTTCAATATCCATCCCATTAAGCATGTCTCAACCTATCTCATCTCAACAACCCACATCATCTATTCAAAATGTATTCATGTCTATCCCAACATCGACACCACTCATTAATGAGTTCCATCTCTAGTGTCCACCCCTCTTCACAATAGTCATGAATCACCGCTATCATCTCTCAAAGACATACATCAATAATTTTAGACTCTCATCCACACCTCTATTCCTTTCCAGCATGTGCCTCAACAATCCCAACCTTTCATCCACACTTCAATCCCCTTCCAACATATACCCCAACACTCGTAACCTCTTTTAAACACATATATGCCTATTCAATATCAATACATCCAATCTTCATAACCTATAGTCTCACAACCCACATACATTATTCCTATGAATACCCCTCTCCAACATAATATCCCTTTTCCTTACTCGATCATACCAGCAACCAAATCCATCTACATACAATCAACCTGGTCCTTCATCATTCAATCCCCAACAACAACCATTACAAAATGATCCTTTATAGGAATTAATGAATAGAATCTCTAGCCTTAAAGCTTCCTCTATGGGTCTAAAAATACACTGTTTAACAAAAAAATCTATAATGAACTCATCCACCCATTCGTACCATATAAATCATATCCTCCACATTAGGAACTCCCTAAATTACTCAAATTCTATAGTAAAGAAGACCCTCAATAACACATTTGGGCATTTTGACATGCTTGTTACCTCATAACACGTACCAGACCTTATGTTGAGAACATTTCCTATGTCTTTAGTCGACCAACCTTAGATTGGTACAACAAAGATTTGGTTAGTTTTTTTGAGCTAAATTCCTTCATTGGAGCATGCATTACAAAGTGACTAGGTTACACAATGACCGAATTAGTCAAAAAGTGAACGATATCGATCAAAAGTGATGACATCAGTCCGATCGTGACTAGCATCGCGAAGAAGTGACCGACATCAATAAGTTATCAACTAGCATGGGTCGGTGACCAACATCGGTCATAAAGTGACCGGTATCGGTCGAAATAATCGACATTGGTTACCTGTGTGGGAGTGTTTTATTTATAAGTCACAGGATTTAATATATCTTTTGTTTTAAAGAAAATCTATTGGATGTAATTGCATGGCTATTGTGCCCTAATTTTGTCTAGGCTTATATAAGTTATAAAAATAGGGTTAAAGGTGTAAGAGGTGAAGAAGAACATAATCCTTAGTTTAAAGGATGGAGAAGAAAAAGAAAAAGAAAAATTAGATTGCATAAAGACAAGAGATTTCATAAAGAGCAATTGAATGTAAGGAAAGTGCGGTACATTTGTTGGTGAGAAGTTGGTATTATCTTCAACTTTATTTCCTTTGTATTATTTAGTCTCATGTAATGACTTGCATAGTATGCAAATAACTTAGTGTTTCTTCTTGTTAGATCCACGGGTTGTTATGAAATCTTGTTATTACTCATTCTTGTAGATCCACATGCCATGAGATCTTGTATTATAGATCCATGAGATCATGATGTATTGTTGATCCATAGGAATCTAGTATTGTAGAGGAAGTTGTCTTCATGTTTACACAGTTGATGTTGTGATGATGGAGAGACTTATTTCGTGGTGCACGGTTATGGTTGCACATTAGTAGACCCTTCTAGAGGTATTGTTTGCAAATTCATAGTACAATGAGAGTTTTGTTGCACAATGGTAGATGCAAGGTAGCTTCAGGTATGTGAGATCTGGTGGTGTTTCGAGAGGCACGGTTTTAGTGCACTCGGTAGATCCAGCTTAGAGATCTAGCGACACAGGTGGTGGTATGGAGGCATGGTTTAGTGTACTCATGGAAGATCCGGTTGGATACCGGGAGGATGACATACTCTTGTAGAGATACATATACTCTTGTGTAGAAGATTTAGTTTGTAATATCTTGTTATATTATACATATGAGATCTCTATCTTTGGTGGGTGTATCCCCATTAGGTGAACCATGGTACATGTTGTGTTATGTGTGTGTACTTTTGTGTGATTTAGATTATTCTTGTTTATGCTTTCGGTGTTGTAGATTTTGTGTGGATTTTTAGATCCGTATTTGCATTTTTGGATTTGATATTTTATAGTTGCAAATGTTTCTACATAGATCCATCCCCAACAAGTGGTATCAAAACGATGGCTTTTAGTTTTCTAGAATAAGGGTTTGCTTAATGGTTTTCTAGTGGTTTCTTGACAAGTTTATGAGAGTAAGGTTTTTTTCCTAATGCGAAAATCACATGAAGAGATTGAATCTCAAAAGGAAGTCGAAGAGTAAATTTTTTTGAAATTACAAAGGATCGTGTCGCTTAAATGGAAACCGACATCGGCAAGGTGACTATGGTCGATTCTTGAGTAGCCTAATTTTAAACAGAAAATCACAGATATGAAGAAATTGAGAGATGTACGGAATGTTTCTTATTTGCTGAAGTGTCCTTGGTTTTTGGAGGAACAACCATGGTGGTCAGATTGCAGATTTGGGTTATAGAGGTATGGTTTTATCTTGGTTTTGCAGTGCTTTACGTTTTAATTACACATGCATGGTTTTGGATTGCAGATCTAGACAAAGAAAATGAGTAGTTATGCATCCTTGGTGTAGTTAGATGCATGGGGAATCGGTAGAGAGGATGTAGCACAGATTGAAGATGGGGATTCCTTCGAAAGGAAATTTCTTCAATTGAAAATGCAGTTAGTATCTTAGTACTAGTAAGAATAGGTATTTCACCTTGATGTAATTTATTACATGGTTTATTGTTGTAGTGGTTTTGTATGATTTGGATGCTTCTTGAAATGACTGGCTCAGCTCAACTATCAGCTTTGGTCGAAGTAGGCACCTGGTGTGGTGTTCTATGCCAAATTATGTGGCGTTGGGTTCATTCCAGCAACATCGACATCGGTCTGAGAACCGAGGTCGGTCATAAAGGAACCGGTATTGGTCAGCTAACCGTGGTCGGTTAGGGGATGACCATGGTCGGTCTCTATGGCAACTTATCTATACAGGTTTTTTGTTGCAGGTGAGGGCAAATGATTTTTGTCCTGGTTTGGAGGATCAAGTTTCTTGCACAGAGTGTACATGGAAGAAATGGTGTAGATCACTTCATGGTTTAGATTAGAAAGAGGACAAAGTTGTCTCAATTATTCCATTGATACTTTGAGTCAGGTATCTCTATATGATTCATGTTTTATTTATTTCATCGGAGAAAATCATATTATGTTTGGATAGTGTGCATAGATTTACACCATGGTTTTTGGTGTTGTTTGACTTTTATTTCCGGTTTTTTAGAATCTTGAGGACAAGGGTTTCTAGTCTAAGGATGAGATCCTCAATGAAAATTCATGATTAGACACAATTACAGGTAATGAGAGATGTTGAGTACACACAGATGGAAATAAGGTGATTCACCTACTTCACAAGAAGTCCAAAATTTTGTGATGTAGAAGTATTCTTAGAGAAGAAAGGGAATCAATTTTATAGTTCTTTCATTTGGTTTTATTTCTCATTGACATATTAGCTTTTGAGCTTGGTGTTAGAGGTAGTGCAGGGGATTTCATGTTTAGTGGGAGAAATCCATGGTTGTTGGCATTACAAGATTGGATACATGATGCACATGTAGAGTGAGAGAAGATTGCTACTATTCAGAGTGGTAGGAGGCACAAGTTGGTTTTGGAGGGCAGTCATGGCTTTGCAGGTATTTTGAGTTTATTGCTTTGTGATGTCACTTCTAGTTTATTTTGTGGTGCTTGGATATTCCTATGGGATTGTAGTTGATGGTTTATTCAGCTAGGTTTTAGATGATAGAGAAACTTTTTAGAGTTTGAAGGGTGTAGAAAAGAAAATGGTGATCACATGTAGACTGGTTTTGGTTAGGGGTAACCGTGGTTGATCGTGAGTTGACGGTGGTCGGTTGAGAAACCATGGTTGGTTAAGTCATAGGTTTGACAAAAATTTTTATTTATCATTTTTGGATAGTTCCTTTGTTTTTATTTCATTTAGGTTGATCGTGCAGAGTATATGTTGATGACATGTTTGCTGGTATTTACACTTGGTATTAGTGGCATGGTTTAGCATGTATGTTTCTTATTGACATTGATGAGCACAAGATTCATATTCGGCTTTAGAGTTAGTTGGTGGCAAAATTGGAGTTTCTAGAGATCCTGGTGATATGGATGGATTTCCATGGTGAGTTTGTACATGTGGATAGATCTAGTTTTGTGCTTCTATGATGATGCAGATGTTTGATTTGCACATGGATGCCTTGAGCATGAGTAGGGGATGTTTTTATTTCCTCTTGATTACTATGTTACTCCATGGGAGATGTTAGCTACATATGATTTTCTTTGACATGCTAGTTGTTTATGCATGGATTGGATTTGTAGATCACAGTGTTTGAATTCTTTGAGTTATACATGTTTGTGGATTGATCACCCACTTTTGTAGGTATAACTCATTTGGGTTGTCCTTACCTGGGATCTTGTTTTTATTTCGCATATTCTAGTTTGAATTTTCTTGGTTAGTTGCATTGGTGGTTGTATGGAGCCATGGATAGATGGATGTAGAACATGGATTGTTTTACGGTATGGGCTATGGATGCGATAGAGGCTCAAGACATCGCTTGAGTGGGAGCTCTTGCAGGTGTGTTATTCATGATGGATTATTGCATGAGGATCTTGTGGCTTGATTTCCTGATACCAAAAATTGGTATGGTGTTATGATTCAATGGGAGCTTTATTCTTGGTGTCACAGATCAATTGTATCTTCATGTAGTTTTGGTGATTCATGGTTTATCTTCTTAGTTTTAGAAGATGGTTTGATCTTCCTGGTTTTTTATTTGTTCAGAGAATTGTTGAAGGAAAGAGTATATGCTATTTACGGTGTGTAGAGGATGGTGATGTACATGTACATGTATAGAGGCTCAACACTTTATCTCCAAGTGGGAGATTGTTAGGTTGTGGATCTAAATAGATTCACTGGAGCATTTATTACAAAGTAACTTGGTTACAGAGTGATCATAATCGACAAACCGTGATCCGTATCGGTCGAGAATGTGACCGGTATCGGTCAAGAAGTAACCGACATCGGTTAGTTATCAGCCAACATGGGTCAAAAAGTGACCGGCATCATTCAAGAAGTGACCGTAATCTGTCAGAAGTAAGCGACATTGGTTACTCCGTGCGGGAGTGTTTTATTTATAAGTCATAGGATTTAATATAGATTTTGTTTTAAATCAAATCTATTGGATGTAATTGCATGGCTATTGTGCCCTAAGTTTTTTTCTAGGCTTATATAAGTTAGAAAACTAGGGTTAGAGGTGTAAGAAGTGAAGAAGAGCATAATCCTTGGTTGAAAGGATGAAGAAGAAGAAGAAAAATAAAAAGCAGATTGTATGAAGACAAGAGCTTTCATAGAGAGAAGCTAAACATGAAGGAAAGTGTAGGTACACTATTGGTGAGAAGATGGTATTATCTTCTACTATATTTCCTTTGTATTATTTAGTCTCATGTAATGGCTTGCATAGTATGCAAAGCACTTAGTGTTTCTTCTTGTTAGATCCACATGTTGTTGTGAGATCTTGTTATTGCTCATTCTTGTAGATCCACATGTTGTGAGATCTTGTATTACATATCCATGAGATCATGATGTATTGTTGATCCATAGGAATCTAGTATTGTAGAGGAAGTTGTCTTCATGTTTGCATAGGTTGATGCAATGATGATGGAGAGACTTATTTCTTGGTGCATGGTTATGGTTGCACATTGGTAGACCCTTCTAGAGGTCTTATTTGCAGATTCACAATACAATGAGAGCTTGGTTACACAATTGCAAATGCAGGGTAGCTTCAGGTATGTGAGATCTAGTGGTGTTTTAGAGGCATGGTTTTAATGCACTCAGGTGGATTCGTTAGATATTTGGAGGAGACACACGTGGTGGTATGGAGGCATGGTTTAGTGTACTCATGAAGATCTAGGAGGAAGATATACTCTTGTAGAGAAACATGTACTCTTGTGTAGAAGAGTTGGTTTTTAATCTCTTGTTATATTGTGTGTGTGTGTGTGTGTGTGTGTGTGTGTGTGTGTGTGTGTGTGTGTGTGTGTGTGTGTGTGTGTGTGTGTGTGTGTGTGTGTGTGTGTATGAGATCTCTATCTTTGGTGTCCGTAGCCCACATTGGGTGAAACATGGTACATGTTATGTTATGTGTGTGTAATTTTCTGTGATTTAAATTATTCTTGTTTATACTTCCACCGTTGTAGATTTTGTGGGGATTGTTAGATTCGTATTTGCATGTTTTGGATTCAATATTGTATAGTTGTAAATGTTTTCGCATAGATCCATCCCCAACGTATTCCTTAGTACTCAATATTCTCAATTTCTCAACTCATGTAGCTTTTCTTAGAACATTTCTCGATTAACATTGCATGTAAAATCACTATCAAACATTTGTACACAATCAAGCAATTTGAGGATGAATCTATCATAGATTTCATCACCTGCTGGAGGGGCATTATCAATCAGTTGTCATTTTCCCTCCCATAGAGTGAGTTAATCAAGTTATTTTCTTGCTCTGTGCAAGCACATATCATTCATATTACTAATCCGGTCCTTTCAAGTGTTTAATGAAGCCTTCACTAGGGCTTGTAAGCTCGATCTTCATGCTCTCAAAGATGGTAGGGTTAAAATCATATCAAATAATCCTACACCTAAGTCTTCATTTAAACCATCCTCTAATAACGACAAATCTAATACATTAGAAAACACATTCGTTATGAAAACCACTTCTAAAGAATGTTCAACCTTGGAACGCACCTATCCTCAATGTAATTACATTCATATCAGTGAGTATTACAACATAGTATTTGATAAGCTCTTGGTCGCGTGTATGATCACCCTTCCTCCCATTCACCCTATCGATGCATCTATTATGAAACCCTCTTGGTATCAAGAGAATCATTACTATGAATACCATAGGGTCAAAGGCCACAATGTTGAAAGATGACGTTCATTTAGAAATGCCCTTCAATATCTTATCAAAAAATGTGAGTTACAATTAGATAACCCATATACGCCTTCGAATCATAATTTGGATGTTTTTAAACATCCCTTTCCAAACCACCTCCATCCACCAATCAAACACAATTTAATGTCATCCAATCTCATCACACCATCAACACAATCAAAGATCAATCATCTACACCCTTAGTTTTTAGTGCTCTTGTTCTTGAGTCACCATCTCGAGTCATCCACAAATGGTTTTGTCACAAAAAAACAAATGAACCATCCACTACATCTTATGTTTCCATGAAATAAGTGCCTATTAAATCATGTACGTCTCCGATATTTTTGTCAAAAATTACAAATTCATCCACATCCATTCCATCCTCTTCAAATCCATCTACATGATATTCACAAGATTCGATAAGAAACCTATCTTACAATGTCTAAAAATCTCTTATGATGACCTTTTCACTCAACATTATATGTGTAATCTTAAAAAGATTGTTTCATTACACAACCACACAAACTTTCATCTAAAAAAGTGACCATCATATCAGATGACCATCCAACTTCCTCAAAAGGAATCAAATCCATACCTTATATCTTACGGCCACACCCCTCATCAAAATTATTATTCACTATTACGTAATAAAAATATTTCCCCAACAGGCACCTAAATTTATCACACGTAAAATAGTCCCTCCAACACCCTTACCATCAAAATAATCATTAATTCCCTCAACCTCCACCTCAAAAGGACATAATGCATTGACCCTTGAAAGGCTCATCCAACAGTCTATCATAACTTTACCTCCTCTTAAGTCGTTTGTCTCTCAAGGGTGGAAACCCTTCAATTGTAATTTTGAAGCATTTTTTTATTACCATCGCACACTAGAAAATTTTACAGAGGACTTTAAATCCCTTCATGTTGCTATCAGAATACTTTCTAAAAAGGCCTTCTCCTACAAATTCAAAATTGTAAAAAAACAGCCCACCAGACATCTAAAAGTATTATATCTAAACCATCGCCTACATTCACATCCACCAAATGGGGGGACTCTTCCAAAAAATCCCTTCTTCATCAAAATAATGTGGTACATATCACTACTAGAGCACATATCCATGACCCTAAGACTTCCGATCAAAACAAGTTTCCAAATGACACTTCTTTCAATGATGTTATGTAACAAATTTTACCAGGAGTACATCATATCCTTAAACTTAATTCACTTCCTATGCCAAATACATACGTAAGAACAAAAAAAGCCAATGTAAAAACCTAATGTCGAGGATGTTATCTCCTTTGGTCCACCACATCTCAAAACAAACCTCGTCTATAGAGGGATTGATATCCCTTCTCCATGTTGTTGACCTAAAACCCGCACAATGTTATGAGGCTTAGGTGCTTTGACCTTAGTTAAGGATGTACTGGGAAATACACCACATCTACTCTAAGAATAGAAATGTAAATGAAAGCAAGTAACAGATTTCATCCCAAACTCCAATCTTTATTTATTTATCAATAATGATTACATCATACATTCTTCTCATTTTATCTCATATATTATATTCCTCGTGTAAAATCTCTCAAGATGACATTCACACATATATTTATTGTGATGCACCCATATATAATACATTAGTTACAATAAATACACAAAATACAATTAATTCCAAAAGACACTTCTTTTAACTCATGCCTCGTCAGTTTGTGTCTAATTTGTCTTCATTCTACAGACTTTATATCGGTGTCTCCGCATCTCTTTCTAGTGTTACACAACTTTTTCTACTCTTCCATGACTTTCTCCATTTATCATGGATTTTTCCTTTATCGGCATATTCTCCTAGTTTATTGTGGTTTTCTTAGTTATGTGCGGCTTCTTCCTTTATTCTGTGGCTTCCCTTTTTCTCTTGTGGTTAGCTCTAGCTTGTCACGACTATCTTCAAACTTTGGCAACTTGATATTTATCTCCACATTATGTAAAAATTGATGAAGACCCCTATCAGCATTATCCCCCCTCTTAAACATTGTCTCATCTTCAAGAAAACAACTGATGAATACCCCTGTACTTTTTTTCTAAAACTTTTCTTCAAAATGAGTCTTATACGAGCATCAACCACCGAACTTAGATGTCCGGCGTAGGGAAATATTCCTTGCTTGATTCACTTCGACTAGATTTATGGGACACCAATTTTATAGAGGCATAAACCTCCCGAAACTTAGATGTCTGGCGTAAGGAAGAGTTCCTCCGCTCGAATCACCCAACTAAGTTTGTGGGATGCCTTTTTCGTTATGCCTTATGGTGCTACTTGGGGATATACTTTGTAATCTGTGGGGTTATATTCTTCTCAAAAGTATACCATAAATCAAGATGAATGTTGATCTAATTTACCCATTCTTGTAGTTGTGCATTCTCTTTGATTAGTGGAAGAATATTTGAGGGTGGTGGCATTGCTTGTATTAGATGTCATCTTTGGTGAGCAATTGTAACTTCTTGTTGCATTCAGATTATGGCCTTGTCCATCATATTGATACATTATTGCTTGTATGTTATCTTCTATCTCGCTTCCTTTGTTTGGTCTGGTATGTCTCTGTAAGTTCAGCAAGCTTTTTTCATTGTGGTCCATCTTTATCTCTAGTGATATTGTATGCAGAAGATTGTATTTTTTTTTGTTCTAATTTATCCAATTCTACTTTCTCCTATTGAGTTTCCCAAAGATATTTAAATACGCGTCCCAAAAATTAAAGGTATGAAAAAAGTATCTAACTATTTAAGCCCAATCTCTAGTCTCTCTTCAAATTTCTTGAAGTGAATACCAAGATCGTAGTATGAGCCCTAAGGTCCATATGACCATTTGAATCCATAGCAAGGGAGAAGTTTCCCCGCATAGTCATCGTGTTGTTCCCGCATTTGATTTTGCTTCTACGGATCAGTTTCACCGGTATATTCGGGATTGTAGCATAGTAGCCTTCATTCTCCATATATCTGGATTTAAGAAATTTTGTGACTAAGTTCTAGTGAGTGACATTATGTTTATGTGTTTCCCACCAAATCGCGGCATTTATAGTTAAGGTATCATCTAATGACTTCATCCTTGCCTTCTCATTAGGAAATATTATTTCCATTATTTTAATGTACCCCTCAAGATCCCAAAATCTGGAATACTTTGCTATGGTCTCGGTGGGATGCCCTACGGCTAAATCTATAAAAAAATTAATCGGTATCTCTTTTACTTTTTATTCTTCTTCCGCGGAAAATTTATCTCGAACTAGTATAAAAATATCATCCTCTTCCTCCTCTTGTGTGGAATATCAATCCTCTTCTTCTTCAAATATATATTTGGCGGGTACGAAAATGTCACATGTAGTGTTATAGTTATCTCCCAGCGTGATAATTCGGGGTGGATCCTTCTTGCGTAGTGTATTGTTCTTGTACTTGATTCTAGAAACCCATGTATCCATGATTCTACCGCATTACCCGAGATTTCGAGATCTCTTCAGATTTTATTGAAATTTCACTGTCCGAGTTTGGTTTAAATTATTTCTCAATGTTAGAAAATTTATTTAGTGCATACACACCTTGTATGTCATCAAAATCTTCCACATCTGTATCATGTCATACTACCTCTTTCCATGCGGCAATCATTCCTGCATGCAAGGGTACAAGAATGCATATACCGTCTGAATTTAATGCCGCCTCTTCCTCTTTAGAAATTAATGTTCCATTATAGTCTACGAACAATTCCAAGCCTAAGATAGTGATGTATGAGGGATTCTCGGACACATTCTCTACCAATTAAAAATTCACCATCTTCTTAATTCCCATGAAATTCACCACTAAATTCTTTAGCACTCCCAGTTATTTCCTTGATGATCCATCCACTAAACTCGATAAAGTATCTCATGGGTTCCAAACTAGGTCTTCCAAGCATCTCTCATGTAGTTTTATACGTCATATTGACATCTGCGCCAAGATCCAATAGTTCTTTGGTAATGGTGGTATCAAAATGTCCATGTCTAGGTAGATGGCAGACTTTTGCCATGTTCACTGAGTATGAAATATGTTTCTTTTCTTTTTATCATGTCCTACTTCAAATTTGTGCACATGATGAGTCCTTTCTTCTTTATTCCAATACTTGTTGAATTGTTTCAGCTTATCTATTAACCCATAATTTGATAGTTAATTTTGTTAGTTCCTTTAAGGCATTAACCTCTTCTTCTACAAAACAATTTTTCTCTCTTTCTTCAATGGCTTGTGCTTCCTTTACAAGTGCCCTACTCTTTTCAACTTATTTTAGGTGCAACCCTAGTCTAATTTATTTATCATTCCACTCCTCTTCATCGAATAATTTTGTTCTTGTGGTAGCCTTATTATTTTCTTCTTTTTTTCGGGCCACCTCATTTTTAGTGGCACTTCAGTTATAATGAATAACTACCCTATTTCGTGGTTCTTCAATGTTTTTTCAGCTTTTATCATTTTTCTTCTCATATAACTCTCTTTTACCTCATATTTCTTGTTTTCTTCGCATGTCTACAACCTCAAGTAGTGGCCCTCATGGATTTATATTTTTTATAGTCTCTTCATCCCAAGGGATTCTAGTGATGTGTTGCACTTTTCTTTGAGCATCTTCTCCTAAAGCTTTTGATTTCATTTTTCCACTCCTATAGAACTGGGTGGCCTTAGGAAAATTAAATGCATCATGTCCTTTCTCATGGAAAAATCCACAGGATCAGGTTCTATACAATTTCTTGCAAGATTCCCATCTTGTCCACATTTATAAAGAAGTCATGGGTCTTCTCTCCTAGTATCTTCCTCCTTAGTTATCCCTATAACCCCACGATAACCACCATCATTGTAACCTTGATATCCTCTACTATCATGGTAGTTATCATAGTTTCCTCTATATCCACCTTGATATCCACCTTTGAATTTTCCTCTATATATGCCTTGTACCCTCCACGTATCCTTCATCATTGTACCCTTGATAGTTCGGGTTATAATTATTTCCCGATATCTCGCCCCAAACTAATGTTGGCCACCTTGTGGATTTGCATACTATGGTGTTGTTATCATTTTTTTTAAGGTGGTGTATTTTCCAGTAGCATCTATGTTTGAGTAAGGGGAGGGTTAGGTGTTGCATTCTGTCTAGCGGCCATTGCTCTCCTAGTAGCATAATATTTCAAGTCGTCCAATGCATCAACCAAGGGGAAAGTATGATGATAGTGATTATACGACCTGCATGCAATACAATACATCAATTGATTTGTAAGTGGTTCTACTTCAAGTAAGGGACAAGTGTCTTGCGTATGTTAGTCCCAAATTGTACAAATACCACACCATGTCCTTTCTAATGGAGTTATATTACTAGATGATGCTTTTTGTGATGAATGTACTCTTACTACGGCTGCTCTTTTTGCATTTTCAAAGTATGGGAATTTAATTCTATTATTTCCTTCGTTGCAACAAACTGTACACCATATCTTCAACATCATATTGCTCTTTGAATGTGAATTACTTAACAATCCTTAAGTCTTATGAATCTCCTACTGTAATTTTATCTTTGCTAGTTCTAACTACACTCTTTCCAGCTTCATTATTTATTGAAGTTTCCCCCTCTCTTTTCCATGGTTAGGCTTCCATCTTAATTTCCATTTCAATTTATTTTGATAATACTTTAAATTGGTGTGAGTCTAATGTTGCTCTTAGATAAGGAAGTAGCCCTCAAGTAAACCATGCAATCCTCTCGTTTATCACAATGACTCTTCCAAATTTCTAGTAACATTCTTAAATCTTTGAATAAAGTATTTCATTGATTCTCCTTGTTTTTACATAATTTATCTCATCTTACTTACTCCTTCTTGCTGTTGGGAAATGAAAATTTGTTTTAAAGTCTCTCTCAATATCGGCCCAGAGTTTCACTCCTTAGGAAATTATCTTCATGTACCAATGTAGTGCATCATTTCTTGATGAATATGTGAAATCTTGTATCGTAGTAGCTTCATATGTGGTATCATTTTTCTTCTAATAGGCTTCTAGTAGGAACAATTGTTTCAATGCATCACTAGAGTCTTTATCAAAAATTGTAATTTTGATCTTCTAGGCCATTGTCGATTGAGTATTTTTCTTGGCTGAAAAATGAGCTGCTACTTAACTTGTTTTACTTTCTTTGTCTAGTTATGGACTAGTTTTGAATTATTCTTTCTTCCCTTATCTCTACTTAATTCAATATCAAAGTATAGTTTGCCCAATAGTTCTTGGAATTATCTCACTATTTCTTGTCTTCTCGACTCTCTTCTCGCAATATTTGATATCTTTCCTCCAAACTCTTTCCTTTTTCTAGATTCTCAAATGGTGTATTAAGCGGCACATGGAATGGCATCCGCTCCGAAAGGGTCATCTCCTTTGGGCTTGTGTGTTGGTTGGGGGCGTGTCTTTATTTGGTGACTTTTCATAACTAATATTTTCCATAACTACCTTTCTATCTTTATTATTTCTTAATCTATATCTTTCTTCTAATCCCTCATCACTTCCTCTCTTCTTATTTTGTTTTTCTTTCTCTCTTCCTTGATTTTCCTCTCTAACCCTTTCCTCAATTTTCTCTTCTATTACCTCTATCTTTTCTTCTTCTTGTTTATCTATATTTTCTTCTTCTTTCTTCTCCTCATCTACTATTTTTATTTTCTCTTCGAATTCCTCAACTAACTCCTTCATTCCAGTGACTTCTTCTTCTTCGCCTCTTTCCTTAATCATTAATGGGGTTCTCAATTCCTCTTTGTTCCACCCTTCTACTTCTAATACTCTCTTAAACATTGGTTCTAACCCTCCTACTAACTATTGTAGATCCCTCATTAAGATTGCTTGTCTTGTTATTTCCTGTTGAAAAAAACTCTCTATAGTATATTGAACCACAGATTCCGTGGAGTGAAAAACCTTGTTGGTCTCCACAAGACGCGAGTATTATAGCTAGACTTGATGCATCTGCCTCCATTTTTAGGTGAGCCAATTTCTAGCCTCCACTTGATGTGGGTGAATCTTCTTTCTCTATCTTCTTCTCTACTTTCTTAACTTTATTCAATTTCTCCTTCCTCTCGTTCATTTTATTCACTCTTTCTTCTTGCGATATCCTTTGTTTTTCCAACTTTTTCTACTTCCTTCTTTTCCACGACTATCCTAGCTCTTTCTTCCATCCTCCTCATTTTTTATTCTTTGCTTATTTTTAATTATCCCCTCACAAATTACATCGACTCTCCTTAAATTCAATTAATTTCTTCTAAGTATCTAATTTTTTTCTTTTTATTTTTCCCCATGTTGTCCTATTTCTACCATGCCAACCAGCACCCCATTGATTATAATAATTCATGAATCTTGGATCACCCCCTTCACGTCTGTCATCCCGTGGTGCATGTCCCCCTAAAGGAACTTTTTTGCTTCCCTAATTAATCCCTTTTCAATCATTAACACTTTAATTAAGAATTTGGTTGATCAAGAAATCGACCACAGCTCTGCTTAAAAATTATTGCTTCTTGCTATCAAAAATCATCCAACCTTGAATTTCCCATGTGATTATGTAAGAGTCTAGAGTAGTTTTATACTAGTAATCGATTTCTCTAGTCCATGGTTCATCAAGATATTTTACTATGGTTAATTTTTCTACGTCCCACTCAAAAGGTTGTCTCAAGTACATCCGCGACCATTATGTCCTCTTTGCATGTGCTAATAAATAGGGCCACAATAGATGAGGAAACTGGGCCCAAAATTCTTCTTTGTACTCTCCAAACACTTCTTCTTCTACTACTCTATAAGTTATCTTCTACCTTTTTATTCTCCTTTTACAAATATGTCGATATGCTTTTCCCACCACTTTTCAATTTCTACTAATGTGGGTTTCCAATACCCTAGTGGTGAAATATTTCCTGACATCTACTTAACACAAGGAACCTAGGCTCAAACACCAAATTCTAACCTAAAACCCCGACAATGTCATGAGGCGCAGTGTTTCGACCTTAGTTAAGGATGTACTTAGGAAATACACCACATCTACTCTAAGAATAGAAATGTAAATGAAAGCAAGTAACAAATTTCATCCCAAACTCTAATCTTTATTTATTTATCAATAATGATTACATCATACATTCTTCTCATTCTATCTCATATATTCTATCTCTCGTACAAAATTTCTTATGACAAATTCACACATATATTTCTCGTGATGCACCCATATACAATACATTAGTTACAATAAATACACAAAATACAATTGATTCCAAAATAAACTTCTTTTGACACGTACCTATGTCGGTTGTTGTCGATATATCTACATTATATGACTTTATGTCGGTTTCACGGCTCTTTCTAGTGTTACGTGGATTTTTGTAATATTCATGCTTTCTCCATATATCATAGATTTTTCCTTTATTGGCAGCTTCTCTTAGTTTATCATGGTTTTCTTAGTTATGTTTGGATTCTTCCTTTAGTCTGCGGCTTCCATTTTTCTCTCGGTTAGCTCTAGCTTGTCACGGCTATCTCCATACTTTGGCAGCTTTATATCTATCTTCGCGGCTTATGTGAAAATCGATGAAGACCCCTATTAACACACATCCTACTAACTCGATGCCACACTAAATCATTCATATTAGACTTTGTATTCCTATATAACTAATTCTTTACACAAATGTATCTCCATTATTTTTCCTAAAAAGGCTCTGGACTCATATGTTATGAACAAGGCATCCATGATTTAATCCTTGATCATTCCCACAAACCTCATGAAAATATGGGTTAGGTTTCAAAACCAAGCTCAATCTTCAAAAACACTTTGCATCTCGAACCCATCATAGAACCATAACCATCTTCCCCATCTACACATAATGACCCCATGGATACAGATGACATTGTTTCCATCCCATATAACTTTTTTTAGTCAACACTATCACTTTAGGACCACTGACTTATAAAACTAACCATGGTATTGAAACCCTTCCTCTCATTTTACCTAAAATGATAGAAGAGGATTCACCCACCATTGACATCCTTCAATTCCACAATGACCAATCCATCCTCTCTCACATGGGAGTAGAGGACCATTACCTTTAAAAACTCTACCACCTAACACATCGAAACTTCTCAACGAATCCACTATCGACATTAATATAAGAACTCCGAGAGCCTCACATAGTTAAAATCGGTCAATCTTTAGATTCGTAAGAATTAAAATACTTCACTAACTTCTTATCCAAACATAGTCAACCCTTCGTTTGGTTGTATAGTGATATGTCAGGCATTGATCCCAACATCATTGTTCACAATATTATCACTTATCTTAATGTTAATCCTGTAAAAAAATACATAGGATGCACCCTCACATAGCTCTTCTCATCAAAGAAGAGTTATAACGTTTGATCTATGTTAATTTCATCATACCCATTGACTATCCATAATGGGTCTCTAATATCGTGCCTATGACCAAATCCTTATGAAATTTACATATTTGTACCAACTTCCAAGACCTCAATCTCGCTTTCCCTAAAGATGATTTTCCCCTTCCAAACATCAACCAACTCGTCGATCTAACTATTGGCCATGAGATGATCTACCTCATGGATTACATCTCTAGCTACAATTAAATCCTTATCGCCACCTATGACCAACACAAAATGTCCTTCATCACTCCTTGGGGACTTTCTGTTATCGAGTAATTCTCTTTGGGATCAAAAACACTAAAGCCTTTTATCAACGTGCAATAGCATACATCTTTCAAAATCTTATCCATAAGACTATAGAAGACTAAGTTGATGACCTCTTAGGTAAATCTAAGCAAAGCAAGGGCCATCTCACTATCCTAGAAATAATAGTCAAAATTCCTCCTCCATCAAACCTTCAATCAATTTGTTGTTTCATATCACAACTTTCAAATCATTGTTATCCTTTTCATCATCTCCTTTGGAAGGATATACATTTTAAATGGGATCACAATTTTAAAAATTCCTTTGAAGACCTCAAAAATACCTCCTATCGACACCTACACTTACACCTCCACGTGAGGAGGAGTCATTTACTTCTACATATCCGCTAATAATCATGCATTAGGTTTCATACTCTCTCATCAAGATGAGAAGCGTCATGAGCAGTCATTTATTATATAAGCCACACTCTCCATGACTACGAGACTCACTATACTGAAGTCAAAAATTTGTGTTATGCCTTGTACTTTACAATGTCCAAGCTTTGTCATTACCTACTTAATCACAAGACTTACATCATTACCATCTTCAATCCTCTTAAAACCATGCACTCCAAGCCATATCACAGTGACCACATCACTTGGTGGCTTATGCTCATGACTGAGTTTGACCTTGAATTCATCTCACAAAAATCCATCAAAGGAATTTTTTTCCAATCAACTCACCAAATCCCTTATTCCTAAAAATCAACCACCCCACGAATAATTCCTTGATGAATCTATCAACATTATCGATCATGAATAGACTCTATCAAAAAGACACTTTTAATTTATGGATATAAGTGTTCACAAGGGGGAGGTATCGATATCGTTATTATACCTCCTTGAGGGACTCCTATACTACTATATTTCAAACTAAATTTTGAATTTACTAACAACATGTAAGAATACGAAGCTCTAATCATATGTCTCCAAACCACCAAAATCTTGGTGTTCAAATATTGGACATCTATGGAGATGCAAAAGTTATCATCAACCAAATAAAAGGAATTTATCAATGTAAAAATTAGATTCTAAAAAATATAAAGCCATTGTTGAATTCCTCTTAGAATCCTTTGATTGTTACACCATCCAAACAGTTCCATGATCTTCTAACAAATTCATAGACACCGTGGATTCTCTTACATCACTCATCCCTATGTCAACTAATGATTCTAAATTTTTCATTGTTGTGTATAGAAGATTAAGCATCCCATAAAAATGAACTCACCTCTATCCACCTCATCAAAAATAATCCAACAGACCTCTAGTATACTCAAACATTTAACTATCTTTTCGAATAAAAATTCCCTTTGACTTATCAAGAAACACTAAGTGATATTTTCTTCAATGTGCTACCCAATATGTCATCATAGGTGGTGTTCTATATAAACACATATTTGATGGCATCTTGTTAATATGTCTCAAATCTCATGAATATACTAAATCCATTCAAGAAGTCCATGATGATACATGCAAGAGACACTTCAATGGGATAGTTGTCCTAAGTGCATCCTACGAATGGGTTATTATTGGCCTAGTATTAATCAATATTGTTATGTGTATGTTAAGAAATGAGTTAAATGCCAAAATCATTCTAATCTCATGAGCACATTCCCAATCGGATTTACATCCCACTCAATACCTATGGCCCTTCTAACAATGGGGGTTGGACCTCATTGTCCTCATCAACCCTCGTTTATCACAAGGACATCACTCTATCTTCACAGCTATTGAATACTTCACTAAATGGATATTCATCTCTTTTAAAGAAAGAAAACTTGTTGATTTCATCTATCAACATATCATATGTCGTTTTAGCATCCCTCACAAGCTACTCACCGATATTGGAAAAGCCTTCAAGAATAAAGAGGTTAAAAATTTTTGTGACATATTCAACATCAAAATAAAATTTTCATCACCTTATTATCTGCAAGAAAATTGAAAATTCAAGGCTTCTAAAAAACACTTACCAAAATTCTTATGAAAATCATCGATCAAGCAGAAGAATTGGCATATCCAAATCTCGTTCTCTCTAAGTTTATTGAACTAGCATCCGTACTCCTAAAGGAGTTACATAATTTTCTCTTGTTTATAGCTCGATGTGGTCTTACCCCTTGAAGTTCAAATCCCATCACTCCATGTATCCCTCAAATATTTTATCCCTAATGAGAAGTATCGTCAAAAGTTCCTAAAACAACTAGAGTTGTTAGATGAACGATGCCTAACAAATATCATACACCATCATGTCTATCAAGAGCGCATCAAGTGTACATATAACAAACATGTCAAATAATGTGACTTTAATATAGGTGATCTTGTTCTCAAATAAAATCAAAATGTCACTACTCTGGAAAGGAGTAAACGTGGAAAGTTTTCCCCTAATTGGATTGGTCCATATGTCATCACTCACAAATATGGGTCAGGAGCTTACCATCTAGCCATATTTGGGAGATTACGAATGCCTCCTCGGATGTTACTCCCATGATCACATCCCTCACCTCCATCTAGTCCTCTACTATAACCATCTCTATCCAAACCTTGCAGTGGCTGACCCACACTCGGTGTACTTCCAATAAGTCATTCTCATCTTCACACCTGATACATTGAAAAATGAGGATCATTAGGTAGCCTCCCTCGACTATCTACTCATAATAGCCCAAATCCTTACACAATGACTGGTAGTTAGCTAACTTATCACTATCATGTGCTCTAATTTGACCACTAGTTTGGGCCCCGATCGCCTCTAGCTCAACCCCCGACAATGAGGTACATGTGATACCGAGGGCCTTTCTTAATACCTCTCATTGTTGGCTATACTTTTCACAATCTATTATGGCATGTGTCACCTCTCTTGTACACCCACAAAATGATGACCCATTCAATCCCGCTCACCCAAAAAATATCCTCTCAATAGCCAAAGTGTAGCTCGCTTAGCCAATAATACGGCCTTCTTGGCCTTTAATCAAGCAATGGTTTCCTCTAAAGCTACTCTATCATCACCACCATTGGCATCCTCATCCCCACCTACCTCACTCTCACCACCATATCCTGGAGGAGACACCTCTACATGGGCTCATACTCATCTATCGGCTCTAGTGGGTTGAGCTTACCACCATGTAACGTACACCTCTCGTAAACCCATCGTCATCCATCGTTATAGGTACACCATGATCATCTACTCCCATCACCCCTTCCTCATTGGTGATGGCATGAATCACTCTAACTCGCTAGTAATGGTGTTTCCACATCTCCATCATCACTACTATAGGATGTAGCCACCTTTAGAATATCTGAACTAGTACAAATCGTCATATGACGCTACTTAATCTGATCAACTTCCACTCTGCTGATCATTACCCCTATGATCACATGTCCTGTTGGGTGGCCATAAGCTCTCTCTCCTCTTCCTCCTATACTGAAACCCAATATACAATTTTCATCTCACATCATCGGCATGTAATCCAGGTTTGGAAAAATGTAGCCATCTTGTCTAGCATTACCAAACATCCCCATGGAAAACCCCTATGCTTTGATTGATTCGCAATGTGCTCATACTCCCAACATTGTAACAAGAAGCCAACACCAACCCCAAACCTCTTCCCTATCATCCATGCTTACAACTCTCGTAAGTCTACTCCATCATACTAACCAACACTCCCATCATCATACATGGAAACCGATCACCACCAGTTGAGAAAAACATAACAACCGATCCCATAAATCATCAAGGTCATAAAAGTATGACATTCGGTCTCAGGAATATATAAAGCTCCATATGAAAATCCCCTTGACGATAACTCTACCCTATCAGCGTCATCACCATATAGACTCCTCATCACTCTATGTCTATCTATCTCATCAATCGAAAAAATCCCTCCCCTCGTATAGGAAATATCATAATCATGTGTATGTCCTTTAGGGTGATGTCCATCTCACCCATCGGCAACCAAAATGTTCAATTGATAGGATCCCACCTCTCTAATAATGCCAGTAACAACCCTTGTTTCCTATGGATCGGTCTGTAATGATGCATTGCACCTAAACCAACATCCTCTAAATGAGCCCACATAATTTGACAAAGAGGCTCACAAATCCTCTAAGATCAAAGGAATCCTATCTCGGATAGTCAATTTATCTGTCTCTTTTATCCACAAACACACAAATCATCCATTAGAACACTATTAATCAAAATTCCATCAAAATTACACAATATAAACAAAATCACAAAGTTAGTCACCAATCATTCACCATAATCATCAAGCATTTCATCCCGATCAATTTTGTAAAATCTTCATGATTCCAGAGACTTGACAAGTGTTCCTTAACACGGGCCTAAAAACCTTAAAAATTAAAAAACAAGCAAAAACACACAAAAATGTCAAAAAAGAGTACTTACCTTTGCTAAGGTGGGTCTCCTTTACCTCCAGGATCCTCCAATGGCCTCAATCTCTCACTTATCTCTCGATATACACTAAACCAGAGCTTCAATTATCTCAAAACACGCGGTAAAAATGAGCTTACCGAGGTAAATCGACTATTTAAAGGGCACAATTTTTCTCTCTCTAGAATCACCGATGATTCCTTCAATCACTGGTGATTTCCTAAAACTACTGCGATTCTGTTTAACTTATCAAAACAAACCTTTCAAACATCCAACTCATTTTAAAAACTACCATATTCATCCAAATAGCACATTTTCCCAACATGTGTCTTCTTTTGAGGGCCTACTGCACCTTTCCAACATTAATAAACCAGCCAATGAAGTCAAAGAATACCTTGACTACATAGAAAATTTAGTCAAAATCTTGTCTCTATCAAAAACATATCTCATATTTGTTTTGCAAATCTTAGCACCAGTAAGCCATATGTCTATAGGATGTGAGCCCATTGGTTCCCCTATCACTTGGCTCCCTGGTCTCAAAATCTCACCTTTGCAGACCACATCCACTCCCTATAAATCATATGTCTATAGGACACGAACCCCTTGGTTCCCCTATCATTTGATTCCATGGTAGCACCAATCTTGTTTTTATACCTCATCATGGGAAACTCAAAATGAAACACACATGTCAAACCATTCAATCAACTCAATCAAACTGGTGATCATTGCACATTGTCGCAATCACCCCCAGTTTGAGGGGGAATCACCCATCCAAGCATAAAGCGAGATATCTTAAACCATTTTTTTCTAGGAGATTATCCATCATAAACTACTCATCAAAAGGGGGAAAATGTAAACACCAAGTTTTCATCACCCACCTACACACATTAATTCATTAAACCTATCACTTTAAACCCATATAAACCATCCTACTCATCCCATAAAATCATTTTTACCCCTCCCGTATATCATATTTACTCATCCTAACCTCCTAAGCATCTCTAACCCATCCTGACCCTATTCATCCTAACATCCTAACCTCCCAACCTCGCCTAACCTCTTCCCTAACCATTTTCCCTCGTCCCACACCCAAAATCCCATTTTGGAAGTGGTTGAAACCACTTCCAAATTCCTTTTCCAAATTCCCAGATTACTCACGATTCCAACAAATCGCCATATCACCAACAATTACAAATAAGAGCTTGAACTCCTGTTTGTGGATATTTTGGGACTTTTTTTTGGACTTTTGACATCTTCTCTTGCGAATATTTGAACTTGTGAGCAACCACTCTATTACTCTAGCTATCCCCAAGTCTTATGCAACTAGATTTTTCCATCCCAAGGAGCCAAAATATGCCAAGTTTTCACATCCACAAGATTTTCGATCGTCAAACAAACAACAAATCAACATTATCAATTCAACTAACCTTTGTGGACAATCTTGCAACTAACTCCATATCACAAGGTCAACTTTTTCTAGTCTATTATCCTTTCTAGTCCAGTTATAAGTCAAAACAAGTATAAGAAATCATTTTTCAATCTTTGTTTCAATCAATTTATCATTTTTCATAAATCACCCACAATTCCCTTAAATCATGAGCGATCCTTTGAATCGCATGTGATCTCTCACAATTAGTTTCTTTATCGATCATTGCATTTTATTAGTCATTATCTCGTACTCACTGGATTTAACTTGTCTATTGCAAAGCATGTCTCTACTATAGATGATTGTTCTAGGTCAGTCTCATCCAATCACAAGCATCTACAATCTTCTAATCATCCAATAACCCTTTGTGTGGGAGCATTTCAATATCCTACATGATCTCACTTTGTGTGCCATTGCATTTACACCTGACATTGAGTAAATTGAGGATAAGATCAAATTTCTCCATGAAATTCGATAAGAACTACAGAATACTCACCGGTACGACTACTTTGAAACCATCTAGATCATCACCACTTTAGCCTAGGCCACCTACAAATCGGAACAAGATCTTCATTTTCACCTTGAGTTCTAGCTTCTATCCTTGTGGTTATCATTATTTATCTTATCATTATTATCAACTCACTTAATTGTATCAAAATGAGCTTACATCCTCCAAGAAATTCCCTTCGAATTCTGGAATCAGCCTTTTCCGACTAACTCGTCAAAATTTCATTTTATCTAATATCTCTTGTTTAGTTGTCTTTTATTACAGATATCTTCACTTAGTGAAAGGAGGAGCGTTCATCCACTATTCACATCTCATCTTCTCAAGATTGTGAATTTCGGTGTAGGTATCGCTAAACCCTGTCATAGTTTGAGTTTTAGATACTTTCCACATTTGATAGCATAAACCTTAAATATACCTAATAGACATCATATAAGAAGAGGGTGAGTTCTCATCTAGAAATAAAAATACATTGAAACAACAAGATGGAGAGCAGATTGTCTAGTTGAGATCAAATAGGTTTCCTTGAGGCCTAGTCACATTGGAGTCCATTTTCAATACAGATTGCAACTCATAAAGGAGAGAAAATATGATGATAAAAGGTGAAGATTATAAACCAATTTCAGTTGGAAAAGACAAACTTCTCAGGATTGATAAGGTTTTTACTTCAAAGGAGAAGCATGCATTTTTAACCTTTGTCAATAGTTTGTTGATGTCTTTGTATGGGGATATGATTTTTTTATTAAAGGAAAATAGTTTTAAAGGGACTATACCTCACATTACAAAGAAATGCTCAATAGCCATATCAACATGAAAAAACATCAAAATAGGATTTGAATCTAGATATTATGATAAGTCCAACAGTAGTAAAAAAAGAAGCTACTAATAAAAATAAAAATAGGGACATAACAACGACTAAACAACAAAAAAATAACAAACTATCAGAAACAAAACAACAACTTGAACTCCTCCAGCCTACCCAGAAGGTATTATTTCTTTGAGGCCCTTTCAATCCTTGATTTGATCATCTGCAGGGAGGTAAAAAGTTCCAGAGTGGTGACATGTGTTGGGTCATTAACATTCAACTGTGAGATGACCTGATTTATCTCCTTTTCAGTACCCCAAATATCCTCAAGGACTCCACTCAACAATGTGATGCTTCTGACATGTTGTTCAAGAAACTCACTGATTGCTTTGAAGATGGCCATATTGTGGTCATGTCTATCCTTATTTCTCCCCAGTCTATTATCCAGTGAGTTCAATTTTCTGTAAATTTCTTCAGTCTGATCTGTGCCAAAACCCGCATCATCATTTATCTTTCTTTTTCCCTTTTGCTTGTTTAGCTGATGTATCTCTTTCTTGATATTTTCTACCTCATTTTCCAGCATTTCCATTCTAAGGAGAATATTATCCCTCTCATGTTGGGAAGCTTTTTCCTTCCCTGCATTACTGATATGCAAGATATTGTGAACCATTTCCATATCCTTATTACTCTAGAGGACACGGCTAGAGGTAGGTGGGGTCGCTTTGTGGGGTGCAGGGTTCTTAGCCTTGACATTCTTGATATTGGAAGAGTTGGTCAGGTTGGGAGTGGGTGTGCTTTATGAGAGGGAGTGGGCTGAACACTGGGGGAAACAGGAATGGTGGGGAAATTGATGAGGCAATGCTTGTGAAGGAGAAAGATGAGCCCTTGGTGAAGGGGGATGGCCCTAGTATGTTTTTGAAAATCAAGAATGGATTGTTCCAAATAATTCAAGAGATAGTGTGGGAAACAAATAACAAGATTTCTCCTGAAGTGATTAAGGAAAACCAAGTGTTTGGTAGGAACAGTAATGTAACGACATTCAAGGGATATAAACCGCACCATAATTTTAGTAATTTCATCAAAAGGTTCTGGAATGGAGCTTACCTGAATGCCGCCATAACAAAGATGATCTCCTCCCCTGCATCAACAAACTTCTTTGCTTCAGCATTTTTGTCAACCCTTTTGCTGAAGAATCGGATGCCATCCAAATCCATCCTGTAACCTCTGCAATTAGCTCCTCATTCATCAACACCCTTTTCCTCCATATTTAACCTTCTTGTCCTTCCAATCTATGGAAAAATGCACTAAAATGTGTTGATCATGACCTTGGATTTTCTCAATAAAGTTGGAGACACCCCCCATTTGAAGATAATTCCATAGCTCAACATTATCCTTCCAAGGGATCACAACTGGGTTCTAACTAGCATAGAGCTCCCCCATATTTCTTCCTCTACTATTTCTATGATTACTCTACTGCAAACCACCCGTGAAAAGGTTGTTTTTGTTTTGCCTATACCGTTTTTAAGAATCCAACTAGAAATCCGAGAAGCATGCGAACGTTTATGGTGGTAATTAGAATAACTCCTCTCACATGTGCCATCTTTCTTATCCATCGAATCCCACGCAATCTCATTAGAGATTCTATCTAGGATGTGAATTCTCATAATTATCCTTGGTAATACCATTATGTACTTCGTGGGGGTGTTTTTTTAATTTGGATATGATGACCTTAGGGGTTTTTATTCTAATTTGGTACAAACCAAGACCATTAGCAAAAAAGAGAGGCTTTCAATCCAAATATTGATCCACTAATGAAGAGAGATAAATATGTTAATACAAGCTTGCATAATCTTCCTCATAAAACATTCATCTCGTTGTCAACTCGGTTCCTATAAGAAAGAGGAATGTGGAAATTAGATTCTGTGTTGATTTCGGATTTGAACAAAGCATCCTTGAAATACCATTATCCTCTACCTTCAATGGAGTAGATCTTACAGGATGGTAGTTGGCTTAGAATGCTTTTCTATATTATATGGTTACTCCAATCACAATCAGGTCATGGTGAAAGTTGAATATCAGTTCAAAATGGCATTTACCACAAAATGGGAAACACATACATATATAAAAGTGACCTTTGGTTTTTCTAACGAAGGAGCGACCTTACAAAGAGTTATGGACATGGCATTTAAAGGAATGATTAATAATTGTGTTCTTATTTACCTTGATGACATCACAGTGTTCTCCAAGAATGCAAATGATCATTTATTCCATCTTAGACAAGTTTTTGACAGGTGCAAGTAGTTTGGGGTTTCCCTTAATCCAAAAAAATGTATCTTTTCAATGTATGAGGTAAAACTCCGAGGCCACATTATCTCAAAGAAATGACTTGCAATTGAACCTAAGAGGGTAAGTGCCCTTTTGGCATTGTCATTACCAAGTCATAAGAAGGAATTACAAAGTTTTTTGGGGTGAATCAACTTTGTTAGGTAGTTTATCCCTAAATTTTCTAGTCTTGTCAAAGCATTAGTATTTATGTTAAAAAAAATTCTTTCAAGTGGACTATGGAAGAGAAGGGCAATTTTGAAGCCATCAAACAAGCAATATCACCGGATGTTACCCTCATTAATCCTAATTTTACAAGGGATTTAATTTTTATGCCTTTGGAGGTATGGACACAATATCTTCCATGTTGGTACAATTGAATGATGAAGATTTGGAACAACCAATTGCATTTTTAGCCAAATCCTAGATGATTATGAGGTAAGGTATTCATTTATAGAGAAACATGCCTTAGTTATCATAAGAAGCTTAAAGAAATTTAGACATTTGGTATCCAACAATAAGATCCACTTAATGGTGTCACACTCAGTGTGAAGGATTTTCTTTTAAACAAGGACCTGAATGAGAAAAGAGTTGGTTGGATAACAAAGGTGATGGAATATGATGTAGATATCAAGGTAACTAAGTTAGTAAGAGGAAAGGCTTGTGTGAAAAATTGGTTGTAGATTTACAAAGTAAAAATAAATTGTTCTAGTGCTCCAAAATGGCTCCGTAACTAGCAAGGTAGTGTCATTTCATCATTATTGGACTTGTGATAGATTACATTTCCTTCAAATAGGCCAATGCTATGTAGGCTTGAGAAAATCCAGGAGAAGGTATTTTAGGCTTTAAGTTATCCCCTATGTGTTCATAGATGGGATTTTGTTCAAGAAAGATATAAATGGCATTCTCTTGAGATGTGTTAAAGTAAATCAAATCAAAATATTATTCCAAGAATTCCATAATGGTATAGTAGGAGGACACTTTTCTCCCAGGGAAACATCACTTAAGATCATGAAAGGTGAATATTATTGGCCCAACATCTTCAAGGACTGTTATGCTTGAGTAAATAAATGCAATAAGTGTGCCTTATTTATAGGAAAATAAAGACTTGTGGCCCTTCCTCTTCATCTCATCTCGGTGGAGAAATCATTCATGCCATACGGTTTAGATTTCATTGAGAGTAATCAATCCACATTTTAATTTGGGGCATAAATAGATTTTAACAACCACAAATTACTTCACCAAATGGACAGAGGCAAATGCTTTGAAGGAAACAAATGAGACTAGCATTCTAGACATGTATGAAGGTATTATGACCAGGTTTGGCATTCTTGCGTGGCACACAAATCACTGATTTGGCTATGAAAACTAGAATTTACTTGAGAACATCATCAAACTATTACCCCAAGGAAATGGGTTGGTTAAGTCGACAAATAAGAATCTCCTAAGGATTATCAGAAGAACCTTGGAGGAGAATCAGAGAGCTTGGCATACAGAGTTGAAATCCATCTTATGGGCTGATAGAATCACTCCCAAAAAGGCCAACTAGAAACTCACCTATGAAGATTGTTAATGGAAAGGAAGAAAAATTCTGTAGTGCCCACATTTTTCACACACAAATACAACAAGAAAATAACAAGTAATTTTGTTTTACTTACATTGCCCACTACACACACAACACAACAAGGACTCCAAGTACAGAACTCAACTCACATGCGACAATTACATAAGTCATTGACTCACATAGACATAAGAAAACAACATAGGCATGTTGATGCCACACCTTTCCCAATGAATGGTTACTAGTACTGACCCAACCACAAGAAAAAAATGACTTCAGGAATGGCGAACCCACAACACATCATTTCTTTAATTTTATTTTAGTTACGATTAACATTCTAAGAACATTATTGTGCAAGGATGACTTTCTCTTTTTCCATCTACAAAAACTTTAAGTTCATTCCACATTTAATTTACAGTTTGACCATTTTAAGTTGGCTTCTTATTCTTTACAAAATTTTCCATATCTAACATACTAATTGGGCATAGTTCGGATGCAATTAAAATACTTAATTATCATGTTCTTATGTTAAAAATCTTCTTCTCAATCATATATTTAGTGTCTACCTTTTTATTCTTACAACTCAAGTGGATGTGACTTGGTGTCCATATAACGATATTAGGTTTTAACAAAGATTTAGTTACAAGAAAGGTTTTTTTTTACCCAAAACATTCCTCGATCATGGTAAAGTTATTTTCCTACCATAGTTATTCTAAATAAATGACTTAATGACTTCCTTTATATATATATATATATATATATATATATATATATATATATATATATATATATATATATATATATATATATATATATATATATATATATATATATTTCTTTGTTTTCTCGTAGTTTGATCACAACAATGCAATACATATTCTTTGAATCACATAAGGATATTTAATTGAGATATAAGGTCTCCAAGAGTGGCATTATTCTGAACCTCAACTCTCGTTGTTTACTCTTATATGCTTTATTTTCTACGTCTCAATAGGGTCTTATTATTAGCATTGTCTTGTAAAAGGAGTTACGAAATGCTTGACTAACCTCTTGAAGACAAAAAATGATAAGGAGACTTGAAGCTACACATGCACCCTAAGCCAACATCCAAATCAAACGAGGTTTAGATTAATTCCCAACTTCACCTAAGGGTCTACCCCTCAACTATATATGAGTTTTAAGTGAGAAGGCAAATTTATGCTAAACCACCTTCCAGAAGGGACCAAGGTGTTAGGTTGATAGGGACCAAGGTAGCACATTTAGCTATGCGGAGCCAAGGGGGTTCATTAACAAGAGTGCAAGCAAAACAACTACTATATCCCAATCTCCATTTATGTCATCTAGGTCCAACAGGGATTTCACTCTATGAAAAACTTTAATTTTAATCTATCTTCGGATGACAAGGTAGTCCACTAGGCTACGAAGGAGGAGTTAGCTCATCTTACTCCAAATTAAGTTTGATCGTATCGCTCCTATCTACCAGGTTTATGACAATGTCACTAACCATATTGACTAAGACGATAAACCCATTCTTGGGCTCTTGTTTACTCAAGCTAGAGATTTCCATCGGTGTAGGGTTTAAGTTCACTCTATGGTTTTCAATGTCTTCTACGGTAGGGTAAAAAGTAATGCACATGAAAACAAGTTATGCTCCGATATTGAACGAGGTAGAGTGTTTCGATTAAATCCCTTTTTTCATTTACAAAGTATGAATGCACAAGATGACTTAATCATTTATTGAATATTGAATATGCACTACAAGATATTACCTCAAATTCATTTACTTTATATAAATATCAAACCTTTTTACTAGGTGTATTATGAATCAAAATTGAACCTAAGATTAAATGCACATTTCCTAGATGTCCTTGAAACTAACATCTCATACATATCAACAGATTATCAATTATAACCTTCTGTAACATGAGACAACATTATACATTTATTCATTTAACAACGAACTATCTAAATTACAATGATAATTAATAATTTACACATCACCTTTTTCATCGTCATTCTTTCATCCTATAAAACCACGTGAGCATGATATCAGCGATAATTCGCTGGCATGGCATCCACCCTAATCTAACATAATTATCATTTTTCAATTTCCCATTTACATATAATAATAATTACAATTTGCAAGTGAGAGAAAAGTTTAGAGACATGTATTCAATGCATTTCATTTCACTTCATTTTGTAACCCAGAGAGAGAAAGAGAAGGGAAGAGAGAGAAAACACCATTTTGTCAAAAGTTCTATTTCACACAACAAGTTACACTATAGAGTTTTAAACAGTTATTTACATGAGGTAAAACTATCCACGGTGGTTTGGCAACCCAACGAGGGTCCCACAACTTTCTATTTTTACATTTTCTTACTAGCTACAAGAATGTTCAAAATGGGCTCAGAGGCTAAGAAACCATTTCCAAAAGTTGTCTTCCGAAGAGAACGCACACCACGATTAACTTTCTACGCGTCCCTAGATATACCAAGAGTTCATAGTAGCTGACAGAATTGGGAAAAAGTGAACGGTTTGCATTTGGCGGCTAGTTTTTCGGGGCCACTGATTGTAGTTGACCCAGTTGCAAATGAACAAAAGTTAGTTCGAGGGCCTAGAAAACCACGCCCATAACTGACATTTGATGGATGAGCATGCAACGAGACAATTCCTATAAGTTCCAATATATAAGGATAATTCATCGGAGTTGACGAGGCTGAGAACTAGAAAACCATTTTCAAACGGTGACAAGTTTTCTAGAGTGACAAGTTGAAATTGGTACAGTTTGACCTCATCAAACTGCGACCGAAGGCCTATAAAACAGCTTTAACAAACTATCCAAAAAGTGTTTTTCCCTAAACTGAAGGTTCCATGAAATTGTCTAGTATAAACACTAGAGGTTTGCGAAGACGGGAAATAATTTCTCTATCCAGGTTTCAGATGGCAGCTCAAAACGAAAGCCAACTTTCTAGATTTAATAGCTTCCTACTGTTGTAAACCAAAGGTAACAAGGCTCTTATAAGAGCATCAAAAAGATCACAAATGTTCGTTTGAGGTCAATCCAAAGGTCCAGGTGACTCCTCACATAACAAGGTACACGAATCATGCTTAACATCTCATTTTCAGAGTGACGAAGGGTACTTAATGAGTCTCTAAAAATGCAAAAATTAACTATTTAAACCGGGTGATGATCAACGTTATTACTGGAAAGTCAATTTCGTCTGGTCGATAAAACAATGTTGTAGTAGTCCAGTTAGGCGTAGGAAGTTTTCTACATCACCTCAAAATGAGGGTGGATGTTCATGTTTTAATGCAAACGGGTTATTTTGACTTCATGAGTTTTGACATGACATTTCATTGTTTTTACAACGAGTTGAAAATAAACAATTAACTATATAAAAATCCTAATATTTTAAAATAATTTTAAGTTGTAAATGAAAAACTAAAATACGAGAGTTATGAAAGATGAGGGGAGGTGAACCATGCCTAGAAATGAACTGGCGAGGTAGAAGTCGAGGAGTTGACATCACACCGATTGATTTCACTTGCTTACAGCCACGGAAGGAAAACCCAAAAATAGCATCCATAATAATGTCAAAATCAGTGGCCAGTTCTATTGGAAAATCCTCTGGTGGCAAGAAAGGAATAGCAAGTGCCTCTAGCTGAGTAACAAGCCCACGGTAAAGAGGCTTATCAGTGTGTTTGGGATAGCAAACAAATGCCATGTGTACTATGAATCCATTATGTGCATATCCTAAAATCATGGCATTCCATGAGACAACATTTCTTTGAGGCATTCTATCAAACCGTTCACACGCCTTTCCAACAAATCTATTTTGTGCATAACCTGCAATCATGACACTCCGTGAGACCGCATTTCTTTGAGGTATTCGATCAAACAGTTTATGCGCCTTCTCAACAAATCCATTTTGTGCATACATGTCTACCAGGGTAGTTACAACTACAACATCTGACAGAAATTCCTCTCTCCATTATGCTTTGACAGACATCATACCCTGCTCCAAAGCTTCCATTTTGGCACAGGCTAAGTACACTGGCAATGTAAACTCATCAGGTTGGAGACCTGTTTGTTGCATGGTGAAACAATGTGACTGCCTTATGAGGAAATTTGTGTCTTATGTATGCTGCAATAATAATATTCCATGCGAAGCTGTCTCATTTTTTTCATTTGGTCAAACATTGTATCCACGTCCACCAGAGCATTTGTAACTACAATATCTGACAAAACCCCTCTATCTTTTTACGTTGTTAAAGCCCACGCAGGTTCTAGAAATTCATTTTTTTCTTTGACATAGGCTCGAGGATGCTAGCGTAGGGCCGGGAGGTTTGGGAGGAGGCCGCACAACCATGGCACTCCATGAGATGACACTAGTGAGGCATTTCTTTAAAAAAAAAAACAAAACACCTTAAGCAAAATGGATCGAGAAGAAATCATGTGACCATGTTTTCCTTCAAGCATTTTGGTCCAATAATAACCGATCTATGCCTTGTGCATCCACATTTGCAACAGATTTGTCAAGCGGTCACACTACAGCAACTGGAAATAATTTCTTCCTTGATTCAAAAGGATTTCCTGCTTAAAATCCAATCCCTGGTGTGAGTAGAGAGGGAATATGACAAAACGCCCTAGTTTTTTGCTTCTCTTACCGCCCCAACTCGCCCATTCCCCAAACACAAAGAGACAAAAAACACTAACTAAAATTCTAGAGCTTTTTCGCCCTCCTCCATTTAGTTTTATTTTATTTAACATTATTTTTATTTTAAATTCATTTAACTCATTTCATTCACTTTGAAAATCTATTTCATTATTAAAATGATTTAATATGTTTCATGATGATTATTATATTTTATTTTGTTACAACATTCCCAAAGAACTCATAAAGTAAATCCTTACCAATGATTTGATAGGATTTACGACCAAACCCGTTGATGATCTGGATAGTCAAATCAATACCTAAAACATAGAACAACACCATGTATACTATTTATAGCCCGCCCGTAACTATATCTTGACCAAAATAATAATAAGAAAATAATCGACAATTCAAATAATAATTATAATTATGTAGATGTTCCCTCTAGCTGGTCACGCCCTAACAACATCAAGCCATCATTCAAACCACCTAAAGAATTCGAGAATGAGATTTTCCTTAATAGGGTAATTGAAAAGGAAGCCAACAAGGATCAACAGGAGCACAACAACGTTAAATGCTTAGCAACACGGTCGATTGAAGAAGAAAAAGAAGAACGAGGAACGGGCATTACATCCTTCTCCCCTTAGGAAAGCATTGTCCTCGATGCGACATACAATGAAGAAGGAGAAATGGTAAGCAACAAGGAACAAATATAGCTAAGGCACGCTCTAAGGTTAAGATTTCAGGCAAAAGCACGGTCACGGGGTGGCCCTAGGAACAATTGGTAGAAATTTTAACTTTCAAGGTTCTGTGAAGATTGGTAGTTCCAATTTACCTTATTACTTAGTCAACATTTTTTTTTTACAATATTTCTTATCTCAAGATTATAATATTCATTGTTTAGAATTTTTCAGTTGGCTTAAGTTCGTGGGTGCCCAACAATAACTAACATCAAGATGTCACACAAAACTTAACACAACACAAACAATCTACGAGACATCTTGCTACCTACTTTCATGATTGTATCATATTACAAGGTCTTTTAATTCCTCCATGCAATGACAACAAGTAGAACACATAGCAAAGAATTTCCAACAATTACGTCCTAGACATAGATCTAGTACACACATGTGACTGACAAACAACTCATCATGTGGATACATAAACAACGAGTATCACAAGACCCAAAGAAATCCATGACTGTACCAACATAGTGCCAAGACAATATCCAATAGTCCATACCAACCAAGGGGAGAGTCAAGCCATCAATCATAACAAAGTCTAACCAGACTCACAAGAGTAAACATAACTCACTATACCAACTCCACACATCACAAGGCATCACAAAACAACTCTAGATATCTCCAAAAGCAACAAAATACAACTCCATATACCTCCCCAAAGCATCACCAAATAATCTCCATATACCTCCCAAGAGGAAGAAACATAGTGCCAGAACCAAGTCGGGTCACTCAACCATAGAGCCCCACCAAGAATATCAGGTCACTCAACCATAGAGTGCCATAAATAATATCGGGTCTCTCAATCATAGAGGCCATCTCCTTTCTCCTTTTAAATGAGGTCGGGTCACCCTATGGCCCTAGGCACATAGAGCCCCATCACCCCCAAACCCAAGTGACATAATAACTCGTGGTTCAACAACCCGCTAGTTATCTATAACTCCTTGGGGCGTACCCCCATACAATGAAGCGGGTCCATAGGTTCCACCACTCCATGGTGAATCCCATGACCCTATTCCAACACATTACGACATTAGAACCAACATAACAATCCATTCAAATGCCAAGTGGCAAAATTAAAAGCCTTGGGCTAGGCTACAAAACTTTTAAATATGAAAAGAAAGTTTTAAAACTAAGAAAAACAAATGGATAATTAGCCATGGTTAGTGCAAAATACAAATGTTAATGCAACAATCAAATAAATGCCCAAAATAATCAAGAAAACGATTAGTTCTAGCTAAAAGAGATAAAGATTAATTTACGAATAAAATACATATTGAGAAAATAGCACATTAAAATAATATGTGGCCTCGTATATTTCCACCAAAAGGGGTACTCATCAAGTTGATGGCACTCGGACATCAATCCTCAGCTCATAAATATACAAGTAATTCATAAATGAGTATATCAAATAATGTAACTATCATCATCTCTGCCTGAATCATTCCTCCATACTCCCACAAGGATCAACATAGTCAAAATTACATAGGATTATTTAATGAACAATCTAATAGGAAAGAGCAGGGAACTCTAGTTGCATAAGTTGAGCCTAAGGTGGTGCACACCCACAACATACTGAGCAAGCTCGAAGTATACTAAACAAATAGAAGTGGGTTTTCAGTCTATATAAGACTCCACTTCCTCACTTGTACTCAACTCAAGATTATGAAAACCTAGTCCACACCTCCTCTCTCCACACATACACTCTTGACAGTTTATCCCCTTAGGGTCATCTAGTGTAAGGTTCACAACATACACATAACTACATCACTAACACAATGGTGATTCACGCACATTAACCATAATGTCTTACACATGGTATTTATATATAGGGTATAACACAATCACTACTTTCATGGGTTACGATACATCACATTACCACATTCTAGCAACCGAGTGCAATCACTATACCATAGGGATCATACACTCACCATATGCCCCTAAATCATGACGTAAATCATTACATATTACACAAATCATAAGTATGATGAACACAATGTCTAACATTACAACATATAGTTCATTACAATACAACACAACGATGCACACAACTAATCACAATATGGTGATGACATCACAATGAAATGTGATTCACTTTACATCAATTTTGTCATGCAACACATCAATACACCTTCACATCACATAAATCCAACATGTTTTAACCTCTACAATCCACAATATCATTCCGTTCACAAACAACAAGGCGGTACATCACACACAGATTCCACATTGGATCCACGAATAGAGAGTGAATACTCTCATCATCAGCACATCAACATGACAACAAATACGCACTAAGTGACATACACAACATGTGCGTTCACAATTTCACAATTACGACATAGTTTACAACACGCATATATCACATTACTCTTCCAATATCCACCACCATCATGCAGAATCATCACAACTCCAATCCATCCCAGAGGTTTGAGAGCATGAACCTCCACTCTGATAACATATGCAGTGCTCACATTTTTCACACCCAAATACAACAAGAAAATAACAAGTAAATTTATTTTTGACTTACATTGCCCACTACACACAACACAACAAGGACTCCAAGTACAGAAACTCGACTCGCATATGACAATTACATAAGTCATCGACTCACATAGACACAAGAAAACAACATAGGCATGTCGATGCCACACCTTTCCCAATGAATGGTTACTAGTACTAACCCAACCACAAGAAAAAGACTTCAGAATAGATAACCCACAACACATCATTTCTTTAATTGTATTTTAGTTATGATTAACATTCTAAGAACATTATTGTGCAAGGATGAATTTCTCTTTTTTCCATCTAAGGAAACTTTAAGTTCATTCCACATTTAATTTACAATTCACCATTTTAAGTTGGTTTCTTATTCTTTACAAAATTTTCTATATCTAACATACTTATTTGGCATAGTTCGGATGCATTAAAATACTTAATTATCGTGTTCTTATGTTAAAAATCTTCTTCTCAATCATATATTTAGTGTCTACCTTTTTATTCTTACAACTCAAGTGGATGTGATTTAGTGTCCATATAACAATATTAGGTTTTAACGAAGATTTAGTTACAAGAAAGATTTTTTTACACAAAACATTCCTCGATCACGGTAAAGTTATTTTCCTACCATAGTTATTCTAAATCAATGACTTAATGAATTCCTTTTTATATTTATATATATATTTTGTTTTCTCATAGTTTGATCACAACAATGCAATACATATTCTTTGAAACACATAAGGATATTTAATTGAGATATAAGGTCTCCAAGAGTGGCATTATTCCGAACCTCAACTCTCGTTGTTTACTCTTATATGCTTTATTTTCTACGTCTCATAAGGCCTTATTATTAGCATTTTCTTGTAAAAGGAGTTATGAAATGCTTGACTAACCTCTTGCAAACAAAAAATGATAAGGAGACTAGAAGCTACACACGCACCCTAAGCCAACATCCAAATCAAACGAGGTTTAGATTGATTCCCAATCTTCACCTAAGGGTCTACCCCTCAACTATATATGAGTTTTAAGCGAGAGGGCAAATTTATGCTAAACCACCTTCCAGAAGGGACCAAAGTGTTAGGTTGATAGGGACCAAGGTAGCACATTTAGCTATGCAGAGCCAAGGGGTTCATTAACAAGAGTACAAGGCAAAGAAAAACTATATCCCGATCTCCATTTATGTCATTTGGATCCAACAGGGATTTCATTCGATGAAGAACTTTAATTTTAAATCTATCTTTGGATGACAAGGTAGTCCGCTAGGCTACGAAGGAGGAGTTAGCTCATCTTACTCCAAATTAAGTTTGACTGTATTGCTCCTATCTACTAGGTTTATGACAATGTCACTAACCATACTGAATAAGATGATAAACCCATTCTTGGGCTCTTATTTACTCAAGCTAGGATATTTCCATCGAGTGTAGGGTTTAAGTTCACTCTATGGTTTTCAATGTCTTCTAGGGTAAAAATTAACACACATGAAAACAAGTTATGCTCCGATATTGAATGAGGGTAGAGTGTTTCGATTAAATCATTTTTTTACATTTACAAAGTATGAATGCACAAGATGAATCGATCATTTATTGAATATTGAATATGCACTACAAGATATTACCTCAAATTCATTTACTTTATATAAATATCAAACCTTTTTACCATGTGTACTATGAATCAAAATTGAACCTAAGATTAAATGCACATTTCCTAGATGTCCTTGAAACTAGCATCTCATACATATCAATAGATTATCAAATATAATATTCTTAACATGAGACAACATTATACATTTATTCATTTAACAACGAACTATCTAAATTACAATGATAATTAATAATTTACACATCACCTTTTTCATCATCATTCTTTCATCCTGCAAAACCACATGAGCATGATATCAACGATAATTCATTGGCATGGCATCCACCCTAATCTAACATAATTATCATTTTTCAGTTTCCCATTTACATATAATAATAATTACAATTTGCAAGCGAGAGAAAAATTTTAGAGACATGTATTCAATGCATTTCATTTCACTTCATTTTGTAACCTAGGAGAGAGAAAGAGAAGGGAAGAGAGAGAAAACACCATTTTGTCAAAAGTTCTATTTCACACAATAGTTACACTATAGAGTTTTAAACAATTATTTACATGTGTCAAAAGTATCCACGGTGGTTTGGCAACCCAATGAGGGTCCCACAACTTTCTATTTTTACATTTTCTTACTAGCTACAAAAACGTTCAAATGGGCTCGGAGGCTAAGAAACCACTTCCAAAGTTGTCTTCCGAAGAGAACACACACCACGATTAACTTTCTACGCATCCCCAGATATACCAAGAGTTCATAGTAACTGACGGAATTGGGAAAAAGAGAACGGTTTGTGTTTCGCAACTAGTTTTCTGGGGCCACTGATCATAGTTGACCCAGTTGCAAATGAACAAAAGTTAGTTCGAGGGCCCAGAAAACCATGTCCATAACTGACATTTGATGGATGAGCATGCAATGAGACACTTCCTACAAGTTCCAATATATAAGGAGAATTCATCAGAGTCGAACGAGGCTTAGAAATAGAAAACCATTTTCATACGGCGACAAGTTTTATGGAGCAACAAGTCGAAATTGGTCCAGTTTGACCTCGTCAAACTGCAACCGAAGCCTACAAAATGGCTTTGCCAAACTATCCAGAAAAGTGTTTTTCCCTAAACTGAAAGTTCCATGCAATTGTCTAGTATAAACACTAGAGATTTAAGAAGACAGAAATAATTTCTCTATCCGGGTTTCAGATGGCGGGCTCAAAACGAAAGTCAACTTTCTAGATTTAACAACTTCCTACTATTGTCAACCAGTGTAACAGGCTCCTATAAGAGAGTCAAAAAGATTACAAATGTTCGTTCAGAGGTCAATCCAAAGGTCCAGTGACTCCTCACATAAAAAGGTACACGAATCATGCTTAACATCTCTATTTCGAGTGATGAAGGGTACTTAATGAGTCTCTAAAAATGCAAAAATTAACTATTTAAACCGGTTAATGATCAACGTTATTACTCGAAAGTCGATTTCGTCTGGTCGATAAAACAATGTTGTAGCGATCTAGTTGGGTAGGAAATTTTCTACATCACCTCAGAATGAGAGTGGAAGTTCATGTTTTTAATGCAAACGAGTTATTTTGACTTCATGAGTTTCGACACGACATTTCATTGTTTTTGCAACGAGTTGAAATAAACAATTAACTGTATTAAAATCCTAATATTTTAAAATTATTTTAAGTTGTAAACGAAAAACTAAAATACGAGAGTTATGAAAGATGAGGGGAGGTGAACCATGCCTGGAAATGAACTGGCGAGGCAGAAGTTGAGGAGTTGACATCGCACCGATTGATTTCACTTGCTTGCAACCACGAAAGGAAAACCCAAAAATAGCATCCACAATAATGTCAAAATCAGTGGCCAATTCTATTGGAAAATCCTCTGGTGGCAAGAAAGGAACAGCAAGTGCCTCCGCCGAGTAACAAGCCCACGGTAAAGAGCTTATCAGTGTGTTTGGGATAGCAAACAAATGCCATGTGTACTTATGAATATATTATGTGCATATCCTAAAATCATGGCATTCCATGAGACAACATGTTTTTGAGGCATTCTATCAAACTGTTCACACGCCTTTCCAACAAATCTATTTTGTGCATAACTTGCAATCATGACACTCCGTGAGACCCATTTATTTGAGGTATTTGATTAAACAGTTTATGCACCTTCTCAACAAATCCATTTTGTGCATACATGTCTACTTAGGGCGATTCTGAAACTACAACATCTCGACGAAATTCCTCTCTCCATTATGCTTTGATGGATATCATACCCTACTCCAAAGCTTCCATTTTGGCACATGCTTGAAGTACGCTGAATGTAAACTCATTAGATTGGAGACCTTTTTGTTGCATGGTGAAACAATGTGACTTCCTTATGAGGAAATTTGTGTCTTCTGTACGCTACAATAATAATATTCCATGTGAAGCTGTCTCATTTTTTTTTCATTTGGTCAAACATTGTATCCATGTCCACCAGAGCATTTGCAACTACAATATCTAACAAAACCCTCTATCTTTTTACGTTGTTAAAGCCCACGCAGGTTCTAGAAATTCATTTTTTTTCTCTTTGACACAAGGCCGGGAGGATACTTGCGGGAGGAGGCCGCTTAACCATGGCACTCCATGAGATGACACTTGGGGAGGCATTTCTTTAAAAAAAAAACAAAATGCCCTAAGTGAATCAGATCTGAGAAGAAACTGCGACCACGTTTTCCTTCAGGCATTTTGGTCCAATAACAACCGATCTCTACCCTGTGCGTCCACATTTGCAACAAATTTGTCAAGCGGTCACACTAAGCAACTGGAAATAATTTCTTCCTCGATTCAAAAGGATTTCCTACTTAAACTCCAATCCCTGGTGCAAGTAGAGAGGGAATATGACAAAACACCCTGGTTTTTTTCTTCTGCCGCCACCCCAACTCGCTCATTCCCAAACACAAAGAGACAAAAACCCTAACGAAAGTCTAGAACTTTTTCACCCTCCTCCATTTAGTTTTGTTTTATTTATCATTATTGTTATTTTAAATTCATTTAACTCATTTCATTCACTTTGAAAATCTATTTCATTATTAAAATAATTTAATATGTTTCATTATTATTATTATATTTTATTTTGTTACGACATTCCCAAAGAACTCATAAAGTAAATCCTTACCAATGATTTGATAGGATTTACGACCAAACCTATTGATGATCTGGATAGTCAAATCAATACCTAAAACATAGAACAACACCATGTATACTATTTATAGCCAGCCCATAACTATATCTTGACCAAAATAATAATAAGCAAAGTAATCGACAATTCAAATAATAATTATAATTATGTAGATGTTCCCTCTAGCTGGTCACGCCCTAACAACAGCAAGCCATCATTCAAACCAACTAAAGAATTCGAGAATGATATTTTCCTTACCAGGGTAATCGAAAATGAGAAGCCAACAAGGATCAGTAGGAGCACAACAACGTTAAATGCTTAGCAACGCAACGCGGTTGATGAAGAAGAAAAAGAATGAGGAACGTGGCATTACAAATTCTTAATATCTCTTGAATGTCAACCTTAGAGCTCATAAATCAGCTTGAAATGCTTAAGGTAAAGGCTATGGAGGTTAGGTACACCAAAATAATAGAGTTGGAATAATCAAGAACCAAGCCATGCATGTAATGGAGTTGAATCAAGCTCAAGTAAAGAAGTGTTTTGACAAGATAAAGTGGCTAGAAGATTTAAAGAGGGAGACCTTCTTCTCAAGTGGAATAAGGATAGAGCCAAGCCAGGTAAACATTCAAATTTTGATGCAATATGGAGTGATCCTTACATTATTTCAAGCTGCAAGCCACACAATGCTTTCCAATTGTCTAGGTTGGATGGAAAAGAGCTCCTTAGCTCAGTCAGGGGATATACATCAAGTATTGTTATTGAGGTAAAGGTTTCATCCTGTATATAACAGGATTAGTTTACACTTTCCTCCAAGTGATGTTGAGCACATGTTTTACTTGGTAGTGTAGTTTCCATTTCCCTAAGTGCTTTACACAATGTTCTAGTTATTCTCAAGTGACATTTTCAGTTTTAGAGTTTTGAAGAGGTTCCAACAATCCACAAGTTTCAAATCAAATGCAAATCAATGTTGTGTTCATGCTTCATATAGTTCGGGAGGCAGTATTAATATTGGGTTTAATTTGTAAAGACATAGGCTTAACTCCATGCCCAATGGATGCTATAAGAAAAGCCAATCAACCATCTAGCGGTAGATGTCCCCCGAAGTCACCAAAGTGTTATCCAAATAAGCACACCCACGTTATTTTGACAACTCATCTTTCAGCTTAGGCAGCTCCATTCTTAAAGACCCAAAAGATTTCAATGCAAAGTTGCATGTTTTGTGGCATAAATAAGTGTGTATCAAGAGACTTAACAAATTTGAACATTCGAATTGGAGATTTACATTTACAAGTTCAAGATTCATTGAGTAATAAAAGTCGCGGAAGACTTTTTGCAATGTTAGTGTTTTGCGAATTTTACATGTAAAATCCACAAAACAAAGAAGTTAAGTCCTTCGCGGTGGTGGTGAAAATAATTAGTACTTTGTAGTGCAAAACAAAACATGGTTTTGTTAAGGAGAAGCCCCCAATATAGGAATAACATGTCACACAAGGCCACAAGGAAAAATAAGTATGTTATGAAGTAGCTAAGGTTAGAATCCGCGAGACACTAACTCGGTGCTTCGCAGTTTCCCCAAGTGTTGTGTTCTAAAATTTGAAGGCTCGAGGAACAAAGAAACATGGTCACAGTGTGAAAACACCGCGCAACAAAGAAGAGCATTGCGGCATAGCGGGTGTGTCAAGTGGCTAAGTTCAGGAGATTTAAAAATTCGCACAAGGAATAGTCATGAAGGATGAAATTAAGCCCATTGAGGACATGTATAATATTGTGTAGGTCGGCAAAAGATAGTATGCCATGAAACAATCAAAATCCACGCAATAAAGAAACTTGCGGAAGCTCTGAAAATCGTAGAATGAAGAGAAATGGCAAATTACAAAGGCATTTCCACCCCCACTACGCACTAGTTTTGGGCCATAACTTTCAAGTGGGAACTCCAAATTACATTTTCGAATAAAGGAATTTAGAAAAGGATGTTGTTTCGTGGGAGAACCATGGAAACACGGGATTATAGGGAAAACACACGTTTTTGTTGGGCAATATGTCAAAATTTTGTCATTGATGTCAATTGTCCATTGATGTCAAAGTGTCCCTAAGTAGTCTCAGGTGTCTCCATGAGATGTCAAAACATGAAGAAGGTGTCAAATCATGATGTCATTATATGCAAGTGTGATATAGGTACATGGGAAAACAATTGAGTTGTTTGAATGTGCCCTCCTAAGGTTGTATGCAAACTTCACAAGGTCAAACATGATCAATGAGATGTCCGTGAGGTGTTAAAAAGTCTCAGTAATAAGTTAAATTGGTCAACTCATGAAGAGTCGAGTAGCTCGAGGCTTAATTCTAGTCCTAGATCAAGTAGGTAGGCATGGAAACATGAAAAATGAATCAATGTAGAGAAGGGAAAGCATGGTTGGAGCAATTTGAATTGATATAACAGCCATAGGAGGAGTCTCGGTCAAGAATCAAGCACATAGAGGATGAAGTTGATATTTCTAAGGTCTTTCAGGAGAGACAGGCCTAGTAGGAAAGTAAGGATGATGAGCCAATGCATGATTTTGCAAACCAAGCATGTCATGAGCACAATATGGTGATATATGAGGTGTATAGGGCTTTACAAGTGACTAATAAGGTTAGTTGGGCACTCATATAGGTCTGAATAACACTATTGCTCGGGACTAGAGAACAATTGTTGTACAAATGGGATGGGGTAGGTATTTCCAAATAAACCATGATAAATTGGTCATTAGAATTCATGGAGGGGTGAGTTTTGAAGGTGTGGTCAAAATTTCAGGACCTAAGGAGGTGTTTTGTGCAAGTTATGAAAGTTTTACCAAAACTAAGTTTTTGGAAAATGAAAACTGGGAATCTTAACTTATTAACATTCATTAAAAATTGAAAATCCTCCTTAAGACAAATCATAGGAATTTTTGAAGAGCATTCAAATATAGAACTTTTGCAAAAAGTTTGAGGTCAAAAGGAGCAAAAACAAAAAAGTTCTATTCAATTTACTAACATGGTTCTTCTCTCTCCAACCTCCTTTCTGAAGCGATGGACATGAAATTGAATGTTTTGATTCTAAATCAATTTTGTGAGTTGTGAAAATAGATAAGGGGTATAGAAGACTCATCTTAGACAATTTTCGTGATAGTTGGACTATTCAAGTATGGAGATATTGTACGGACTATACCCTATCTTGCATGTTTTTGTACATAATCCTAGAATTGGGTGTGTTTCATGATGTTCTCCTTGAGTTGGTGACTGCACTCAGTGTGGTGAGTTGTCTAATGAAAGTACCAGCACAAAAATCTAGCTTGGAGACTAAGGAAAGAGGATCTAACATGTTAAACTCTTCCATTCTCAAGACTGGTTTTAGTTTTTGTGGAAGAATAGAAGAACAATGATTGTGACTCAAACTTTGAAGTTATTATACATCATTCATTGCATAAGAAGGTATGAGATGGTTGAAGAAACCTCAAATGAAGTGTGAATATACTCGGGTTTACACAAATTTGAAGTATGGAGAGTGGAAAGACTTCAAATGGATGACTAGGGTTTGGAGCATGAAATCCTACCCCAACTGTGACTATCTTGAAAACCATGCAAAGATAACCTCCCGGTTATTGAATGAAGCTTTCTCTTGACCTAGTGAGTTGAATATCATTTTCATCATCTTTGAGAGGAGTTATTGAGGTCGTAAATGGTAGAAGTATGGTATGATCTTGATCAATCTTGGATGTTGTGCTTTGGGCATGACAACTCTGCATGTGTACTGTTTTAGTGCATGGATCATGAAGATGACTTGCATTGCCTTGTCTCTTTGACAGGATGTAGATGGTCAAAACCCCTCAAACCTTTCTTCCAAATTCCTATGAAACTTGTTGAACACCTTCTCTATGCAGTATGTTAGGTCATGTAAGACTAAGTTTCAGTTTCTAGGACTGTGTGTGTTGGTAATAGTGAACAAAGAAAACAAGGTGTTACTTACTCTAATTTTAAAAAGACTTAAAGTGCTCATTGTTGATGCAGACCATTTTTATAGTTGTTACTCATGAATTTCAAGCTTGATATGTGTTTCTAAGCTCCAAAATTGAGATGACAAACATCATGCTCCAAATGCATCCTTATGTGCTCTCATGGAACTTGAAGGTAAATGACGAAGTATGAAAGTTAAAAGGAGGTTACAAAGAATATTTGAAGGTTTTGTAACATGCTTGCATTAGAATAACAAAGTGTCATATTATCCTCTTTGGCCACAAGATAGATTTTAACGTGAAAGATGAGAAAAATCAATAGTTTGTCGATTCTGAAAACAACAATTAGATGTGTGAATCGAATTTTATCAAATGCGACATGACTTGTCAAGAAGTTGTAGAGGCTTCAGACTTGATCATTTGACCCCAAAAAATCCTATAATAAGCCTACAGATCATGAAGACACAACTGTTACATATCATATGCAAGAAGACATTATCAGGCAGTTATGTGTGAAGACCTTTTCATTTACTTGTATGTATAGAAGGAAGAAATATTTGAAGAGTCATTGAACATGAAGGTCAAATGTCATGTTGATTAGGTATACTTGTTTATATAAGCTCATTTTTTAGCATGTAAATGTTGTTGAAAGTGAGGAGAGATGAGTGCTAGTTTTGAGAAAGTGAGAAGAGTGTGAATGTGTTGAAACTATGACAAATCAGGAGAAGAGAAGAGAAGAAAGTAGAGATGAAACAGGGATCACAATATGTTGATGAAAGCAACAAGGTGGTAAAGGTGATCAAATTATTTTCATGACATAATTTTGAGTTGTTGCTAAGCAATTCGGGAGTGGGTGCTTCCTAGCAAGTAGGTGCTTGGCTTTGTATTGGAGTGGGTGCTTCAGGGTGAGTGGGTGCTCACTGTTAGGAATTAATAGAATCTAATGTGGAATAATTCCTTAGAATCACAATAATAAGAAGTATGAATAGAAATTACAGAAATGAAATATGCAAAACACGAAGACAATATTTAACGTGGTTCACCCAATGTGGGCTACATCCACCAAGAACACTTGCTCAGATTTTATTACAAGCCAACAGTCTTCACAATTACAATAACCAGATCTTGTTTGGAGTTGCGCTCAACAAACCCTCCCGAATTTGCACTTGAATTCGCACACACTATTCACCTTCACAAAAACACTCATATCAATCCTATTGTATGTCCATCTATATATAAGTACATCAATAGGTAGCCGAAGAGGCGGTTTTACAAAACAATGGGTACCGAAAAGCCATGGGCCCAAAACTAGCCCATAACGGTTACCCATTACCCATGGGTTAATAAACCACCCATGAAAATTTGTTTCGGGGCTTCGCATGGAAGGTGTACCAAACTCTAACATGAAAACAGGCTCCACAAACATAACACTCACCACATGGTGAAATCATTGTAACCTCATAGGACAATTTCTCTCTCTCTCTCTCTCTCTCTCTCTCTCTCTCTCTCTCTCTCTCTCTCTCTCTCTCTGTTGAGTATTCATGCTTATCATAGTTAGGATAGTTAAGCTTGGTTGATTGAATGACCGTACATTTCTTGAAAGGTTTTAAAGAGAATTGATTCACCCCCTCAGTGCCTAGAATTTCTAACATTTTATTGGTTGAAGCCCTCAACAATCCCACCTACCCAAATTTATTGCTAAATGGTGCCCATGTCTTGTCCTCTAGAGTCCAAGGCACGAAATTGAAGGACGATAGAGTGCCCATGTTTTGTTTTGCAAAATGATGACATTTCATACGTGGTAGGTGGAAATGGATCATTTATGGTTGTTTTGTCACTCCCCCCTCCCTCTCCCTCTCTTTCATTCTCTATAAATGTAAGTGCTTATGCATGACAAAAGGGTTCTTTTTGTTGATTTGGAAACTTTGGCTTAGAGTTTTGAATTTCTTTCCTTCAAACCTCCATAACTCACATTTTGTAACTACTCAGGACCTCTACTCCGTAAACATAAGTCAATTTTTTCTAAGTGTAATACAATTGTGGTTTACCCCTTTGAAGCCTCTGTGTTGGATGTGGGTGTTTTCCCTCTTGTTTCTCCTTGATTTCATTCTCTTATCTCTTTCAGAGCTCTGTGTTTTCCTTATATTCTTGCATGTGTGATTATGTCTTTTAAAGGTCGAACTAATCCATGTTCTAGTTTTGGTGCAACACCTCCTTCATTTTGCAACATTTCTTCTATCTCTCAACCTTGGATCCTGTAATTCTTAGATTAGATTTAGGTAGTTACATTTTGAAGTTGTTTAGGTTAGTTTTTAGTGAGCTAGGATAGAAGGAACCAACCTTCTCTAGAGGTTTTTCTCAAGGAGCAAGGTCCCACACCTTGAAGATATTCCCATGTTAGCCAAAAGTATGGGTTTGCCATGATCAAACATAGGGTGATACTTTTGTGCATTAATAGGAACCACAAAGAAATAAAATACGACCTAGGAAAACCTATAATTGAAGACTTTATAGGCAAGGTAGAATGTGCTAAGTGCACATCCTATGCTTGAAAATCTTAAGTACCCAATGCTCCAAAGTGTGAACTCCAATATAGAAAAACAAGACCAACTTCAAGACCTCTAAGGCTTTAAGGGCATATTTTCAAGAGTCAACAAGTCGAATGAGTGATGAAGATGTGTTGGAAAGAGCACTCAACTACTAAGCATAAATAACAACATGATAGCACTTACATTTTATACTAATTGATGGTATCAAATGTGGTTCATACCGTTATCTTTGAAAATTGCCTACACAATAACATTGACCACGATTAATATCATTGGCTAGGGAAATATATTGGCCCAATAGTATAAACCATTGTTGATCTATTAGCCAAGGAAATGAAAATCATAGGGAGGTCAAATAAGTAGGTCAAACTAATAGTGGGAAAAACTCAAAGGTACTAAAAAGGGGTGACATGAAGAACACCTATGTCTGCTGCAAATAGGTAAGGTAAGAATGACTTCAAGAGGATGGTCGGTGATATCGAATGACTATGTTACAAACTATTGTAGTGGTATGAAAACATGTGAAGTGTGATATAATTTAGTTATACATAAAGGCTCTCTCATAATTGCCATTACTAACCATCTCGATGCAACTACTTGAGGGATGCACACACACACACACACACACACACACACACACACACACACACACACACACACACACACACACACACACACACACACACATGCACACACATGTATGCAAGCATGCAAAAACACACATGCACTTGCGCGCACACATAGCTAGACACGTACACATGCACATTCACTCAAACACATACATACACTTACACATATGTGTGTGCACGCACACACACACACACACTTGTGCACACTTATGTGCGCGCACACATGTGTGTGTGCGCGCACACATGTGTGTATGCATGCACATGCACACTTGCACACACCAACTCACATGTGCGCACATGCCCACACATGCGCGCGCACACACACACACTTGCACATAAATGCATGCATGCAAGCACACGCCCGCTGCCCACACACACACACACTACACACACCCACACACACATACGCATGCATGCACACACACATGCACAAGTACGCGCGCACGCACACACACACACACTACCAACACATGCATGTACACATGTTACCCACATGTGTGTGCACGCACACACACACTCATCATATGCAAGCATGCACACATGCACACATGAACACAAGAAAACATATTCAAAATGCATAGACAAGAGCTAACCATAACTTTAACCATCCATGAATTCAACTATTTTGAGACCCATGAAAGGTAAATATGCATTCACTTAAAGATAAAACAAATTAATGGACTTGTGAACTATATTCAATGATTAAAAGTGAAGTATTGAGGCTAGGGATAATCTTCTATCTTTTACAGAGCTTCTCAATATCTATATAGTTTCATATGACTCTTCATCTTCTATCTTTTTGTTTCATCTTCTATTTTTTTAGATGGAAATTTTACATTTTATTAAATAATTTTACGCAAAAAAAGACTTAATCAACCTAATTGGACCCTTATCATTATCATTTAGGTCATTCACTCAATTTAGACCATTAAGACCAGTGTGTACTGTTAGTGCAAATTCACAACACCCCCAAATGAGTTATAGATCTACTTTTCTAAGGCAAACTCATCTGGTGTGAATGCACAACATTGAGTTTTCTCCAAGGTGTGGGACCTTGTAAGGTGAGAAAACTCTCCAGATTGAAGTTGGTTCTTACTCCTCTGTTTAGGTGTATGCATGCAATTTTACAAAGGTTTTGGTTTAAAATCCTGTTTTAAAACTACCAAGGAGATAGGGTTGAGAGAAAACAAGGAAATGGAAACAAAACTAAGCAAAAACAGAAAGGTGATACACCAAAGGAGTGTTGAACTCCTTGCTTTGCAAATATAGACACAAATCATGAAGATACAACAACAAAACATGCACAAATTGCGCAAATGCAATGAAGGATCGAAGAAAATAACTTCATGAATGGATTGAAAATTGATCACAAAACATACATTATCATGCCCAAATTTGATACAATTCGTTCCATTGGCAAAGAGGCAAAAAATGTGTTACAATCTCCATGGGAGGTCTAAAACTCCTTCAAATCCACTTGCTAATGAGGAAAGAAGAGCTTGCAAAAGTAAGAACATCCAACATTACAAAATGAGCCAAAATTGGCTTTTAACCATGAAGCAGAATGGAAGAAAAGAGAAAACGCGGGCAAATATGATCTTAGATCTCCAACCACCTGAAAGATTCATTAAAACGGAAAGGGAACCTCTGCAAATCCACTTCCCAATGCATTCAAGCCCACAGGACAAGAAATTGCCCATACTTCATTAAATCTAGTAGATGAAAATCTAATTTTTTGTCTTTTCTAATGCCAAAGACGTTTTTCCAATTTTCTCCCACGAATCTTCACCAAAATCTAAAATTGAGGGGTCCAATGTGTGGAGAATTTTACCAGCTTTCCATTGATATAAAGAACGCAAAAATACGAGCTCGGGATCAAAAGATATGGCCCTCTGAAGATTTAGGGAAAAAATGGGTGAAAAAAGGGGTCAAAATTGGGTCGGCGGGGTCAAACTTTAAAATTTTCCCAAAAAACTTCGCGCCTCCGCCGCTCTGAGACACATGTCACTTCCTAGTTCGCCGATGGGATCGCAGAGGCCCAAAATTAGCTTTTCCCTTTTGATTTTTCATTGGGAAAAATTCCCAAAATTTTCCCATGCCCCACTCTCCCGGTGACATGTGTCGGCTTCTAGTTGCTCTGGGGATGCGCTTGAACATTTGGCTTTGCGCATTTTTTAATTTTGGTGAGTTTCTCCAAATCCTCCTGCTGCTGCGACCTCCCATCACTCTTGATTGGATATGTGTTGCATCCCTATTGCTCGACGAGCCTTTACAAATTTCTCTATCTTCCTCAGCGGCCCGCGGGCCGCTTTTTTTCCTTTGCGTCCTTTGCCCGCTCCTTGGCGAATTTTCCAACTTACCTTTGCCGCCCGACCTCCGCCACCACGTGGCACCATTTCATTGGTCGCGGGCCTGTTAAGGAAAATTTCCCCAAAAATTCTGCCGAGCCATAACTTGAAAAGTACAAGGAGTTAGGAGGAAAATTTTACCTTTCTAGAAAGGTGAGAAAATTCTCTATCTGATGGAGCCATTTCCAGAAACCCTTGAGTGCTTGAAATGTGTGAAAATTGAAGTTGAAGCACAAGGAAGGGAAGAATGAAGGCAAGTTAGCCAAAATAAGCAGGGGGCTAATTTTAGATAATAATTTGGTGACTCTCAGGGGTCATCTGCCTGCTAGATGAATTATCAGTGGCCTTTGAAGCATCCATTGGGCATGGAGTCAAGCCTGATAATTGATTCTGATCTAAACTATGAAAATCTGACCTCTGAGCCACATGGAAACCCACTGAACTTGGAGTTGTTTTTCACCAAAATGCCACTGAAATGGACTGTGCAAGAGAAAACCAGCACCACAAAAACTATGTACAAAATTGGAAATCATACATACCCCAAGTGGGATATGTAGAGTGTGCACAAGCACTTCTTCTGCTGAAAGCAAACCTACCTACACTACTCTAACCAAGAGCAAAGGGAGCTCAAACAAAGCCTGCAACTGGTAAGGAGAAATAACTTCCCTTCCTCAAAATGGTAGCCATGCAACTAATTTGGCACTGAACATGGCTGGTTGGATGAGTGAAAAACTGACCATAAGCCGGTCCTCCACCCAAATCATCAAGGTATCAACATTAATGGAAAATACCTCCTCAAGTTGACCTACATTGGACTCCTGGAGGTATTGATGGTGACCCTTGGTACTCTAATGCTCATCCTCATGCCCTGAAGTAGGCATGATTGGTTTTGGTTTCTCCTTTGGCTTCAATGAAGCCAAGTACCTGATTGGGCACGGTCTAATCCTTTGGATGTGCCCATAACTCTGATTTCCATTCCAAAATGGAATCCTCTTGTAGACCTTCTTGGATGGATGATGTGGAAGAAGTGGTGAAACTCTCTTGCTCTTCCCTTCCTTTTCCCATGAAGTACATGGAAGATATAAATCTTCCAAACTTGGTTCCAATGGGCTATCACAAAACACAGGTGTTGTTTTTCAATGTTCTCCTTTGTGGCAGCAGGCTCTTGATGTTGGAGAATGAATGGTGGAGAAGAGAATGTTGTAATTTCAGTGGCTCCTCCTCAAGACATTCCTCTAAGTCTGATAAACAATCAAACTCTTCGCTGTCCCGCTTACAACAAAGCTTTTCCCTCTTGCATGGTGACCTCCAAATCTGCATTTTCTTCACCATGTGTAGTTTCATTTTCAAACATGAAACTTGTCAATTCAAACTCATCCAAAAATCAAATTTTTGGAGAGATGAAGTGGGAGAGAAACATGAAATTTCTTGTGCCTCTTGCTCACAATTTGGACCTGTTTTGTTCACCTCCATAATGGCTTCATTAATCAAATCAGCCCCTTCAAATGAAAGCAAAAATGTATCAATAATGCTTCCTTCTTCTGTTGTTGCAAAAACTTTGACTTGATCTCATCCATTTGCTCCTCAAAAATGGGATTTTGAGCTGGTTTTTCTTCCTCCACAATGACTGATTTTGCAGTGCAAATTGAATCAACATTTTGTTTGGGCAAAGTGCCAACATGGACACCCAACTCATCACCAATAGACTGTTGTTTTTCTTGCTTCACTGCTGCTATAAAATCAGCCTTGTTTACCACTTGTTCCCCAACTCCAACTTCCTCTTTTGGCTTCACCATCAAGGGGATTTTTGTAATCCCGAATTTGAGAGCCCAACTCTTCGATTGTCTATCATTTCTTCTCTGTTGGGTTCCTCTTCTTGCTGTTCTCCTTGACTGGTCTTCTAGATTTTCATCTTCCCAACATGGATCTGGAATGCAAGAGGATGGATGGGTTGTGACTCAACTGATTTTGTAATTTTTTGTGATGGTGGAGGAGGTAGAAACTCTTGTTTCTTTAGAGGGAATGGCTGTTTGGAAGGGAAAAGAGTAGAGAAATTGAGGTGGGATGGGAGACTAGGAGATGGAGAAATGGAATCAACATTTGGGACAACAGATGGAGAGTTTAAAACTTGACACTGCTGAGATAAAACAAATTGGGAAAGAGGAAAAGAAAAGGCATGAGATGGTGTGCTTACCCATTGACAAGGTTGTTGAATACTCCTCTCATACACCTCTATTCCTTCAGTCCACTTTGCAAGCAATGGCAGTGTTGTAACAATGAAGTCAAGTTTCTCTTGAGGGTTGTAATGCCTTGGAAAAGGTTTCACCCATGGACAAGGTGCTCTGCAACCGATTCCAAATGCTTTCATTTGTGTTTGAGCCCTAGATTACACCATGTTTACCTCCATCTTTTGGATCTTCTCCAACAGATCTACATTTTCTTCTTGACTGCCCTCACAATCTGTATACCCTTGTGCTTGACATGCTTCATAGCCAAATTGATTTTGGCATTGCTCATATGGGTATGCATACTGGTTTTAGATTTGATCAAAATGTTGATCTGGAGGATTTGAAAAATATGTTGGAGGTGGAAACATTGTTGCTATTGTAAATGCAAATTCCATGATGGAAATGAAGTCATGATTGCACAACTTCATGGAATGAAAAAGATGGAAGAGATGGAAGGAAGAATGGATGAAAAATGAATGAAAATGAATGAAAAGGAAGGTCTGCAACTTCAGAGATGGGTTGTTGACCATATGGAGTCGCCAGATGTGCTTTAGAATGCCTCCAAAGGCTGAAATCTTCACAGGAACACATCAACCTGCAAAAGATGAAGTGGAAGACCTCTAAGGTCCCACCGAGCATGCCAAAACTGTTAGTGCAAATTCACAGCACCCCCAAATGAGTTATAGATCTACTTTTCTAAGGCAAACTCATCTAGTGTGAATGCACAACATTGAGTTTTCTCCAAGGTGTGGGACCTTGCAAGGTGAGAAAACTCTCCAGATTAAAGTTGGTTCTTACTCCTCTGTTTAGGTGTATGCATGCAATTTTACAGAGGTTCTACAGTCCAAAATCTTGTTTTAAAACTACCAAGGAGACAGGGTTGAGAGAAAACAAGGAAATGGAAACAAAACTAAGCAAAATAGAAAGGTGATACACCAAAGGAGTGTTGAACTCCTTGCTTTGCAAATATAGACACAAATCATGAAGATGCGCAATGACAAAACATGCACAAATTACTAGAATGCAATGAAGGATCAAAAGACAATAATAACTGCATGAGAGGATTGAAAATTGATCACAAAACATACATTATCATGCCCAAATTTGATACAATTCGTTCCATTGGCAAAGAGGCAAAAAACGTGTTACAATCTCCATGGAAGGTTTGAAACTCCTTCAAATCCACCTGCTAAGGAGGAAAGAAGAGCTTGCAAAAGCAAGAACATCCAACATTACAAAATGAGCCAAATCTGGCTTTTAACCATGAAGCAGAATGGCAGAAAAGAGAAAACGCGGGTAAATCTGATTTTAGATCTCCAACCATCGACAAGATTCATTAAAACGGCAAGGGCACCTCTGCAAATCCACTTCCCAATGCATTCGAGCCCGCAGGACAAGAAATTGCCCATACCTCATTAAATCTGGTAGATGAAAATCTGATTTTTGTCTTTTCTAGTGCCGAGGCGTTTTTCCAATTTTCTCCCACGAATCTTCACCAAAATCTAAAATTGTGGGGTCCAATGTGTGGAGAATTTCACTAGCTTTCCATTGATATAAAGAACGCAAAAATCCGAGCTCGGGATCAAAAGATATGGCCCTCTAAAGATTTAGGGAAAAAATGGCAAAAAACAGGGTCAAAATTGGGTTGGCAGGGTCAAACTTTAAAATTTTCCCTTTTGGAAAATTTTCCCAAAAACTTCGCGCCTCCGCCGCTTTGGGACACGTGTTGCTTCCTAGTTCGCCGATGGGATCTCTCGGCCCAAAATTCACTTTTTCCCTTTTGATTTTTCATTGGGAAAATTTCCCAAAATTTTCCCACGCCCCGCTCTCTTGGTGACATGTGTTAGCTTCCGGTTGCTCTGCGCAGGATGCGCTTCAACATTTGACTTTGTGCATTTTTCAATTTTGGTGAGTTTCTCCAAATCCTCCCGCTACTGCGACCTCTGCTGCTTATTGGACACGTGTCACATCCCTATTGCTCGGCAGGCCTTTGCAAATTTCTCTATCTTCCTCCGCGGGCTTGTTTTTTCCTTTGTGCCCTTTGCCCACTCCTTGGAGAATTTTCCAACTTACCTCTGCTGGCCTAACCTCCGCCGCCACGTGGCGCCATTTCATTGGTCGCAGGCTTGTTAAGGGAAAATTTCCCCAAAAAACTCTGTCGAGCCATAACTTGAAAAGTACAAGGAGTTAGGAGGAAAAATTTACCTTTACGGAAAGGTGAGAAAATTCTCTATCCGATAGAGCCATTTCCGAAACCCTTGAGTGCTTGAAATGTGTGAAAATTGAAGTTGAAGCACAAGGAAGGAAAGAATGAAGGCAAGTTAGTCAAAATAAGCAGGGGGCTCATTTTGGATAACAGTACCTTTGTCGTTGATGTATGTGTGTGTACCTTAGTATCTGGCCCAACACCTTTTAGGTCATTTAGGTTGTTTATCTCACTAAGAGTGTTTAGGTCATAAACCCAATTTAGATCGTTTACCTCATTTAAGTCCATTGGGACCAACCAATGAAAGAGTGATTAACACATGTCTTATATCAACCATGCGACCACTTATACACCGATATCCATGCCATTGACTAATATTTGACTATGGATTTGTGATCAATGAACTTGTGTTATCACTTTAGATGTTGTTCATATCTTTTATGGTGAATCCTTCTCATGTGAACTCTAACCAAAGAAGTATTCTCTATTTTTACTTGGTTTCCCTATGCTAAAATTTAGACACTACACGCTATACAAATTGAAGAATATTAAAATATTCTTTCAACGAGAAACAAACTTTACACTTCCATGTCATTGTAAAATCAAAACTTCCAAAACCAAAACTTGAAAATTGACACATCCACCTAGTACCCATGAAAATATCAACTAAGGCAAATGCAATGGTACCCTTGTGATCTGTCTTTTTGTGTGTTTGCACCATGATACATAGCCTAACCCCTTTCAAGCCACTTAGGCCATTTACCTCGATCAAACCATTTACCTCATTCAAACCATTTTGGGACTAACCAATCCAAGCATGGTTGACATGTGTCTTATGTTGACCATGTAACTACTTGTACCAAGTTGATATCGATGTCACTATGTTTAATATTTGACCATGGATCTATGTTTAGTGATCTTGTAGTGTTGTTTTGGGTATTGATCATACTTTTATATCGTGAATCCTTCTCATGTGAATTCAAACCAAAAAATATTACCCTTTCTTTTTCTTGTTTATCATATGCTAAATTCCGGGCATTACCCAATATACAAATGTAAGAGTATCAAGGCATATTCTTGAAACTACCAACACTAGACTTTACAATTCCACGTCATTGAAAAACCAAAATGCTCAAAATCAAAACTTGAAAATTGACACATCAACTTAGCGTTCGAGCAATTGATCAAATAAGTCAAATGTAAATAATAACCAACCACCAAATAGCTTGAATGTAAAACCAAATCTCGCAAATGAACAAAGCCCTCAGTAACAAATCAATCTAAAACCTACAAACAAACATTATTTCCCCCTCTTCCTTACTTTTGGGAATGAGATTTGTTGTGCCTCCAATATGATCCCATGACATTTTTCCCTTCGTCGTAATAAAACTATACATTTCATTGTTAAAGGGAAATTTTATTTATACGATGCATCAATTTCTAAACTAAGAAAAGTAGATTTGCAACTTTTAATTAGAAACACAAACGATTATAAGTAATATATTTGTGTGGGCCCATGATAAAAGGCTTTGGGTATTCATCCTCATTTATTTTGCCTACCTTTTAAATAGGAAGAATGTCATAAGTTTGTGAATTTTAATAGGCAATCATGTGGTATACCATCCCACCTTTGTCTGAGGACAGATATTAAGAGACAAAGTTATTGCGTTGTAAAGGTGAATAAAGCATATGGTTATTTACGATTGTGAATTTTGTAAAACTACTACTTAACCACCACCTTCTTCGTATAATTGAATATATTGAAATGGTAAATTAAATCATTATTTGTGGAGGTTTACATTAATTTCAAAAATTATTTCTATCTCTCGTTAGGCTTTACACATTTAATGCTTGTGGTCATATAATAATTTTCTACTTTTAATTGCATTGGAAAAACACCATTATTGAGCTTGTTCAAAAAGGTAAATGAGTCCCTACTCCTTATGCATTGGCCTTTAGCTTTTGTTATTGTGATTTATTCTACGATGGTTAGGTGCATCCTAGTACCTTCTAAGAGGAATTGATTGTGATGGTTTTCTCATGTAATGGTTTAACCCATGCTTCATTAATTTGTGCTCATGCTATTGTGGTGGTTTAATAATTCACACTTCATGTATTTGTGATAGTTGGAAACATGTAATTCCATTTCCTCAAGCCTTTGCAATAGTGTAGGTATCCATGATTCGACACTATGAAGCTCAAAAATGTAACTAGCACCTAAAGTTGGAGGGCATTTCACCCAAATTTTGTGCAATAAAGTATTTATAAAAACAAACCGAGCCTTTTTTTAATAATTTGATGAAATTTTCCAAGAAAAATAATAAGATAGAAATAAGTGGTTTTAGAAGGAATATTTGGATGAGTATTAAAAGTTATGAAACGTCAATAAGGAATTCAAAATAAATTTAGAATAAGGAATGTGGCTTGAAATCTATTTGCAATCATGACATGAAATCTTTTTCATTTGTGAATACATATGTGGTGAGCTCCAATTAATCATCAAAGAAATGGTTGAATTATTCCATGATATGATTTGTATGCAAGCCCGTAGCTTTGTCCTAGCAGCATTTCATAGCCGCACAAGCCTATCACTTCTCTTGAGAATAGCAAAAGGATAAAATAGCGAACACTTGAATTGGATGAGTACATCTCGAAAATAGTCAACATGGTAGAACATTGGAGGAGCGCACTCAAGGTTCATCTGCAAGAGCTCGTGAATTTTCTCACTTACCCAAGGTGTCTTATGTAGAAGCACTTGTATTAGCCAAAAATATGTATTTTATCATGATGAATTTTTTAGTTTTTTCATTTTTGCATTATGAAAGTTGATCCATAAGGGTCTAAGGAAACATCATAACTCCAACAAGCTCTAAAGACCAAAGCCAAATTAGTTTCAATCAACGCATGAGGTTCAATTTGAGCATCACTTGTTTGGTGCCAAAACCATCAACTACTTTGTAAGGGAAATCATGAAACCTCCTTAACAATTTTGTATCCACTTGTCTACCTTAATTGATGGTTTTGCTTACAACAATTGCATCCTAGTAACAGTTGGAGTCTTTTAGTCTTCTCATCTTGAGCATTTTAGAAGCATTCATATGACAAGAAACCTCTCAAAAAATAGACAATATTTTTTTCAATTCATTGTTCGGGAGAGGAGAAAGAGAGAAATCAAGATCATGTCCATTGAGGCTACATTGAAGGTGTTCTTCATCTTTTTAACAACAAATAGAAGAAAGAAAGTGAGTTTTTCATAGCTTCTATAAATTCTTCAATAAAATTGATGGTTCACTTTGGTTACTAGAAAATAAATTCAACCATTAGCATATACCCTAATTGTATCTATGCATATGTCCATAGTTTAAAAATTTGGTTACTTGCTACAAGGAAAGGTGGTTGGTTAATTAACAACATGTCCTTGACCTACATCATACACACTTTAACATATAACTTCATTTGTTCTCTAGCATCACTCATCAACCCCTTTTACCTCTATTTTCTCCCAAGTCCTCAAATGTTACCGACAATTTGAGTTTCATGTGATCATCCATAGTAGATATCATTTTATTGTTTCAACAATTATTTCAAGTAGACAATGCCAACCATGGCCAAGACCATCAACATGATATGATATAAGTTTGAGATTTAAAACGTCTAAATATTATTAGTCTAAGCCTATTTTCAACAACAAATATGAATTCTCTACTTTGCTCCCACATTCACAATAACTTCCTTTATTGATACTCAAATGCCAATAGGGTAAAGGAGCTTTTCAAAAGAAAGATTTTTCACAAGACAAGGCATGAAGATTCAAGAATAGAAGAGCATCAATGGTGTACACCAAGCCTTGAGACTCAAGATTTCCCTACCACATTTAATTAGATCCTTTAAATCCTTTTTGCAAACTTCACCTATGGGATCTCATCTCACAACACTCTAATTAAAAGGGGAGATTAATGCGCCAAAAATTTGGCCCCAATTAAATATCCCTTTTCCCTATCCTCTTTCATTTTATGCATGGTGGTCTTTCATTTCTTTTACATGCTAAAACTTGGCATATTGTCTTTCTTGTTGTCTTGCATATTGCCACATTTACTTTAATTGCCTAGCATTTTTCCTTACTTATTGCATGTATGAGTGTATACTAAGATATGCCCTCAACCTTTAACAACATTAGCGGCTTGTTTAGTATGGTCCTTTCTCTAAACATACATATGTAGTATATTACAACATTTACTTGAATTGCTTTACATCTTGCCATACTTATTGTGTATGAATATATACTAAGATAGGCACTCAAACATCACCAATATTAGTAGCTTATTTAGTAGGGTCCCCTCTCTAAACATATGTAATTGACCATAGAGAATTTTTCTTCACATTACAAATATTGTCTATGGTAGTAGTGGTATGTGAATTTGAGTGTCCATGTAAAAAAATTTCCTCTTCTTGCTCATGCTTGATAGTTTTGTGTTTATTTTCACATTTGTTGTGCAACCAACATATTTTTCTATAACTTGACATCTTATGCACCTTTATCGACAATTTGATTATTTGTGTCCTTGCTCCAAGAAGATTTCAAAGTTTTGCAACAACTTGACATCCTATACCTTTATCAACAATTTGATTCGTGTCCTCGCTCCAAGAAGATTTCAAGATTTGTTTGTTCCTTTGTCCTTTAACAAGTCTAAACAACTAGTTTCCTTACATTGCATGCACGTAGGACTGATATTTGACAACCCTTTTACACGTACATACATAATGTACATAGATAGATACATCTTGTACATACATACATACATACATACATATACTTACATATTGTACCTACAAACCTACATACATACATGCATACGGTACATACGTGTGTGCGTGCACACGCACACATTCGTACATATGTATGTCTGTATATGTATGTGTGTATACACACCCACATATACATACACACACACACACACATAGAGGTGTGTGTGTGGCAGCGCGTGTGTGTGTGCATGTGTGTGTAAGAGAGAGAGAGAGAGAGAGAGAGAGAGAGAGAGTATGGAAGCCAACTTATTTTTGTATCGAGAAACATCTCAACTTGCTTGTGAAAGAAGCCAATTGGTATGTCTAATATTACTACTGTGTGTGTGTGCGCGCGCACGCGTGTGTGCATGCGGGTGGTGTGTGAATGTGTGTGCATGAGCGTGAGCGTGAGCGTGTGTGTGTGTGAATATGGAAGCCAACATATTTTTGGATCTAAGAAACATCTCAACTTGCTTGTGAAAGAAGACAATTGATATGCCTAGTATTGCTACCTAATCAAAGCTAATTCTCCATAACTACCAACATTAACAATCAATTAGAATCTTTGGAAGCATTTCACACATTACCAGATTTTGCTTCCATATTCTCGCATTAACGCGCCCCCGCCACACACACACACACACACACACACACGATAACATGCAAATATCGAAGCCAACTTATTTTTATATCCGAGAAACATCTCAACTTGCTTGTGAAAGAAGCCAATTGGTATGTCTAATATTGCTACCTAATCAAAGCTAATTCTCGATGACTACCAACATTAGCAATCAATTAGAATCTTTGCGAACATTTCACGCATTTCAGAATTTTGATACCAAAATATAATACATTTGTTTGAATATTACCACAAGAAACAATGGTGCACACCAATTAAGATTTATGTATAAATTAATCTTTAATATATCATTTGAAACGATTAGAGCAAATAATAAATTTGTCCCAAACTTATCAACATATAGAACTGTAGGGATAAAGAATCAAATCATAATTGGATAGTAATAGCATGCATAGATCTAGCACACATTACGGCAATAATCAAAAGGAAATCATCAGTTTCTTTTACTTGTAAGTTTATGCACTTGGGAATGCACCCAAACTCTAAAATTCTTTTCCAACCATAATTCAGATCGTTGAAATCTCAATTTTAGTGTCTAGGTACTTAAATCATGAAAATGCATAGGTCCTCAAGTAAATGACATTGTTTACAATCTGTAGATTATGTTCCGCATATTTTGCAAAAAGTCGCACATAAACATGTCAAGATGAACGTAGTAGTTGATGTACAGTCATGATTATAACCTAAAGGAAAGAAGATGACCAAAATATATCAGCTATATAAGTGAGGGCAACATTTCAGCATTTAAGAATTATTTGCTCAGCTTACTTTCCAAAACAAGCCAGCTTCTTACTCTTGAGTGTTAATTTGGTATCTTTTAAAGAAAATAGTTTCTATAAATATTTGATCTAAATTACCATTAGCAGACAACATATATCCAGACACTCACTTGTCTTCCTCATATTCAAGCAATTGAAGTTCCATAAGCTCCTCTTTATAAGAATTTGCTAGCCTTTTCTCTTCATCTGCAGCCTCTAGGACTAAACATTAGTTCTCCGAAAAGGAAGAGTACTTACATGATTCTGTAATAAAAATATTTAAACAATTGCTCAATCTGAGATCGTTATCAATGCACCATTATAGAATGCAAGAGAGTTCTCCCCAAGAGCACCAATGAACTCATGCTTCTTTTTTCTGTATTCTAGGTCATTAATGGATAGTGAGCTGGATGGCAAACATAAGCAACTAGCAGTTGAGACGTTAATGTGTACCTAGTATGTATCACAAAGATGAGTAATTTTGTATCCACAAGGGAAATTGCTTTCTTTGAGACGAAACACATGGTCAAATTAGGGTGATGTTTCAAGAAAATTTATCTTGGATGATTTACGATAGTACAATTAGCAAAATCCAAAACATAAAATGCTTGCATTCACACATGATATATATATATATATATATATATATATATATATATATATGCTCTTTGCTAAGAGTTTAATGAATTGAAAGGGAAAAGGTGTTCCAAGTCAAACTTCAAACTCCCACTTAGAGGCTCAAGATTAAGAATAAAGGGAAACAAAACTTGGAAGATGGCATGCTTCACCTCATACTAGAGATGCTTTCTTCCATTTTATCCCAACAGAAATATATAAATATCGAAGTTTACACTTCTTGGTATATAGACATCTTAGTCGGGATTTATCTAGCTTACTCTTGCAATGGAAAACCTCACATGCTTTGAATTCCTTTTAGCATCTAGCTGATGTATAGCATTCATGCCAAGATATAGTACAATCAACAAAAAATGATAGCAGTATACATATATTGGTACGAAAAACTCAATGTAGATACATGTTAAAGTTCACTTAAAGTACAGGTTTGAACTACACAAGTATCAACGTTGTTTTGATTTCTGGAGTTTGCTCATAGATTTCCTTGTCTTATACCAAGATAATTGGGTTATTCTTTTGTATGTTTTATAATTTCCTGGTCGCTTAATAGAATCACAATCTAACATGATGATAATAGTTTTGTTACATAGGAAGTTGTTGATTGTTAACTGCTAGATCTGTTCATAATTATGGCTTCTTAATTAATCAAATTAACAGGTTGAAACAATAATATATGCATTACGTGAAGTTCTTCTACAAAAGATCGTGGAGTTATAGCAAGGAAAGTTTTTATTCTAAACCACAAAAACAGCTATGCTATGTGAACATTTTCCCAAGTTTGGAAGGTGCATGTATAAGGAAGAGAAATGTGTGAGGTTCCATGTGCAAAACCATGCAATAAACATTTCTCTTAGAAAGTAATGAATCGAGGTATACAAAGTCATGAACAAATGAAATTAAGGAATGCATGTAACATAGACGAACACCATAATTGACTACTAAACTATATCAAACACACCTACCATTACGGTAGCAATATAGCTGGGTGCCTCAAAGGATTGCAGAAATATCTTGAGACATGTTACATGTATTAGTCTATTTCACTCTTAAGGTGCATTATTAATAGTTTGTTTTTAACAAGGATCATTGTTAGTGAATGTTGGGGATGAGATCCCACTGTTTAGAAACACCCATATGCAGTAAACTAGATGCAAAGAAGAGCTATATTACAAAAATCTAAACAATGCACAAGATAATGGATCACACATGGAATACACAATATTTCACCTGGGAAAACCTCTTCGAGTAAAAAGCCCAACAGAGTAACTTTTGTTAAATTGTATTAACTTAGCCGCTTACAATACAACAATGTACTTCAAGGTTTTGCATCTTATCCCAAAACACTTTGCTGTATCTAAACTTTACCATATATGTTACAACAATACACTTCACAATGTACATTTTGCAGCATCGACAACGCACACCCATGTATATTGTCCAGCATCAACATCTTCAAACAAGTTTTGTGCTTATATACGAGCACATCACTAAGGCACACCCACACAGAAAGGGAATCTGCAGTCACACCAACTGCTGACCAATGTAATTATTACCACAATTTTCTAAGTCTCTAGAATAGAGAGGTGGAGGGACAAGGTTTCTAGGATGGAAAAAAATCCCATATTTAGGGATGGCAGGGGATGGCTGTTAAAATAATATGTAAAAATTAATATTTAAATATGTTAACTTTATTCAATGAAATTTAGGGGTTCATACTGTATTTAATGATCTTAAGGGTACTTACATGATTAGAATTCAATTTTTTTGTGAAAATAGCATCTTTTTTAACATAAAAGCATTAGAAAATTTCCATAGTTACCTCAAACTCCATGACGACAGGAAGTAGGGATGTGGTTTATGGGACCACAAAAAGTTTCCAAAATTTGGGGACAGTGGAGGGACAGTGAGGGGATACCTAATAAAATAATATATAAAAAAATTAAATTCATATATTGCAAAAATAACATGAATAAACTAAGATTTAAAGCTAAAAACCTGGAGGTTGAAACCACTGATCCAATTATTCATCACATAAGCCAAAATGCTATATTATTATTCATATTGAGTCATTGACATTAACATATAAATTAGAATCGAGATACATTGATACTAGATAGCAACACAATGATACATGAGACATTGCCTCTACCAATAAGCAATGGTTTCAAATTATTCTTTAGGGTTAAGACTTAAGACATTCCATGATACCACTAATATCCTACAATTGAATAAACATAGCACCCAAACTAACAGTACTCACAATAGAGCTTCACTTTCCTTTTTGTTCCTTCTTCCTTCAATATCTTTTGATAAATTTAGTTTGTGATATATGGATGTGGCTGAAACATTTGTCAAATTCAGCTTAAATATCCCTCGTGTTTCATTCATCTTGTTGAAACTGATAATTAAGCAAAATTTAGCTTAAAACAACCCTTTTATTTGCTCAAAAGTAAAAAAATGAAACAAGATTCCACTTATAATATCCTTTTTTATTCAATTTACAAACTATGGATATAGCTAAACCATCTCGAGATTCAGCTTATGATCTCTTTTTATTTTGCTCAAACAAATATTTTTTAAAAAGAAAAGTAAAAATGAAAATGCATTGAGGACCTTTGGGCGTCCTAGGGACGTCATAAACGTCCCCGACGCCTCCTTTTGCTTTTAAAAGGAAATCGTTCGAAGATGTCCCTTGATATTCAAGGATGTCCCCTATAAATTCTGCTGGCACAGAAATGTGGGGCGTCGTTCCCCCACCCCAAGTCATTCTGTGACAGACATTTTTAGAGAGGGACACATCCCACATAATGATAAAAATTCTAACAAATTTAAACAATTAGGGTGTCCCCGCCAACTCCCCAAGTCCCCAGAAACATTTGGGACATCCAATGTCGCCAAAATTTAGGGATTATACGCACCAAAATTTACATGGTGCACTATACAGAAAACACGTATCCAGTGATGATAAAGTTCCATTCAAACAAGAAGAGAGTCCAGTTCCCTCCCACTTCTCTTTCCAAGATTCTTAACACCCCAGATTTAGCCTAAAACCTAATTTCTATGATTTTTCATTTTAGTTGAGTTTTTCTATCAATCATAGTTTCGCAAGACCAGCAGTTTCGTCAACGTTTAAATCAAAATTAAAACACACTTTTCCAATGTGCAATCCAGTTGCAAGTTGATATTTTGCATGTTTACTTGGTCAATTTTACTAAAAATAAGCTTGTTGATTTTTTCTTTGTTTACTAGGTCATCTTTACTAAGTCTAATATGTTGAATTCTTCCATGCTTACTAAGTCTTCCATACTAAAATTGGGATTCATTTCTCCACTTCCAACACCTTATAAATAACTCTCTTTCGTATTATTCACAGGTTAGTTAATCCTGAATTTCTGAGAGAGGTTATGCTGCCAATTTACTCAAAGAGTTTGCTATAGACAACCAGTACTCTGTCCAAATTATCTGTTCAGTCACATTCCAATTACATCGTTGTGTCAAACAAGCCAACTTCTTTGGGACTTTTCATTGCTATTTGTTTCTTCACCCATTCCTCCATACCTAGATCACATTAGACTCTGAATTTGGAAGGAGTACGAATCTGAGGAGACAGTAAAATCAAAATTCATTTCTCCACTTCCGACACCTTATAAATAACTCTCTTTCGTATAGTTCACAACTTGGTTATTTCTGAAATTTTCAAAGAGGCTATGCTGCCAATTTACTCAAAGAATTGCTATAGACAGCAAGTACTTTGTCCAAATTATCTATTCAGTCACATTCCAAGTACATCGTTGTGTCAAACCAGCCAACTTCTTTGGGACTTTTCATTGCTATTTTTCTTCACCCATTCCTCCCTACCTGGATCACATTGGAATCTGGATTTGGAAGGAGCATGAATCTGAGGAGACACTAAATCATCACCAACAAGCTTCCGACAAAGCTATCACAAGACTGCAGTAACCAAGTTGGGGATGCATTAGTTTTCTTCTGATTTATTAAAGTATTTGTTGAAAAGGTTTCTGGAAAAGCTTCTATTGTGTATTTCTTTTATTTTATTTTCATTTCAAGAAGCAATCCTTGCCTTGGAAAGTTTTGTTCAGGTTGAGAGAGAAAGCTGCTCCTCCAAACGAAACTAAGACTAAAGGTCCTGTTGTAAGAAGCTTTCATTGGATTAAAGAGTAATATTACATCATATTTGTCAAAATGTTTTTATATACATTTACATTGATAATCTGCAATAGAGGAATAACTACATCCGGTTATTCTTTGTTCAGCAAGACCGATGGTTTCTTCACTGTTCAAATCAAAATTAAAACACGCAGTTCAGTAGCGATTTGATTATCTCCATGTTTACTTGGTCAATTTTACTAAAAATATGTTTGTTGATTTTCTATTTGCTTAGTGTGTCATCTTTACTTCAGTCTAATCCGTTGATTTCTTTTGTTCTTACTAAGTCTTCCATAATAATATCAAAACTCATTAATTTCTCCATTTCCAGCACCTTATAAATAGCTCTTTCATACTATTCAAGGGTTGGTTATTTTTGAATTTTTGAGAGAGGTTATGCTGCCAATTTACTAAGAAAATTTTCTGCAGACAGCTAGTACTTTGTCCAAGTTATCTATTCAGTCACATTCCAGCTACATGCTCGTGTCAAACCAGCCAACTTCTTTGGGACTTTTTGTTGCTATCTATTGCTTCAGCAATTCCTCCCTACCGAGATCACATTGGACTCTACATTTGGAAGGAGCACGAATCTAAGGAGACACCAAATCATCACAAACAAGCTTTGGACAAGGTTGCCACAAGGCTGCAGTAACTAGGTTGGGGGTGCATTAGTTTTCTTTTGATTTATTAGAATAGTTGTTGAAAGGTTTTTGGTAAAGCTTCTATTGTGTATTTCTTTTGTTTTATTTTCATTTCAAGAATCAATCCTTTTCTGGGAATGTTTTGTTCGGTTGAGAGAAAAATCTTCTAAGAAGCTTCTCCTCCTAGCGAAACTGAGGCTAAAGGTCTTGTTGTAGAAAGCTTTCATTTAATCAAAGATTAATGTTGCACTATATTTGCCAAAAAAATATATATTCATTTGTGTTAATAGTCTGCAATAGAGGAATAGCTACATCCGGATATTCTCTGTTTAGTTTATTTTATTTTAAAAAGCACTAGTTTAGTTTCCTATTACGTAATTCCTTTTAATTTATTTATCATCTTAATCATTTCCAGACAATCAAAGAATCCAAAAACATTAGATGTTTATTTATTTGATTTCAGTTAAAATGGCATTTCAAGAAAATACAAAAAAAGGGTTAAAGTAAATTGTTGTTTTTTTATTAATGAGTAGTCGAAGCGCTTTAAATAAATTGAAAGTTTTCCCTTTAGTCTTTTGATCTAAATAGATTCACTTCTCTCTATTCATTTATTGCTACCATTTAGTTAATTCAACGTCAAACCAAACACAAAACATTGTTATTAGGAGCTCACGCTACCGCTTCTCAACCCCTAATCTTCCTTTAGTTCTTTCTTTGTCTCTTCCTCGTGAGTTGATATCCGCATATGACCATTTCTTGTCCAAATCAACCTCATAGGAGAATCTTTGAACCCATTGTCAATCCACTGGTATTGACCCATATCAAGGAGACATAGACTTAGAACTATGTTTTAGTCTTTCGCTCTACTCCTTTACCACTGTTGACATCGATCAACTTTAAACTTTAAATGAACATCTTGTTATTGTTGAACAACTTTGGTTTGATCAAGTGCACCCTCCTAGGCATGAAAATCCATAAGTTTGGTTTACCTTTATCATCAAGTCTAGTCTTGTCCTCATTTTTCATCCCTCATGGCCTTCCTTGGAGAGGAATACCTTGAGAGAAACAAACACTTTCCGAGGGTCCTTCAACCTGGCCATAGTCTTTTTATTTAACCAATATATATTGGGAATCATGAACTCATCATGAAGAGCTAGGTAGGATTTTTGCTGCCCTTGATGAGCAGGTTACACTATTGTGATTCCATTGAGAGGATCATCTATCCACCTTGTCTTGACTGGTAGTCATCCGCAGCCCCACTATGATCACCATTTCCATTTCTTCACATCACTTTACAATTCGGCTATCTCAACCCGACCTCGGGAAGTTGAGTGCACGTATTAAATGTATCATTTTTCCTATGTACAGGGACAAGGGGTAACACTGAATATTAAATAATACTCTTCAACCACTCCATGTTAGAGTGTCACAAGACGTTGCTCCCACACCTCCAATCAATAGATACAATCTGACAAAAATAAGACAACATCTCGTGATATACTTGTGTATTGCCGTGTTTTGCACCCATGTGCAATACTATAAGCTATGAGCCTACTTGCACAACAATCCTACACACAACCATCCAGAACCATTGCATAAGTACTAAGCATTATCATTGTGGATACAATTCCTGCACACAATTTCCTAACAAACATATGCCAAGTATGATACATATTTCCAATAATCACCCGCTTGTTGAATACTTTGCATAAGGGAGCACAAATTCATAATTTCAACAACTCAAGGAAAAAATGCCCGTTGATTTCCTACACCAAGAGAACCTCTTAGTACTCACCGCCTTTGTCAATCAACAACATTTTCATCTGTGTCAACCTTGTCTAGCACTATTTTCTTTGCTTACACCATTTCCCTTATAATACGGTATTGTACATCAATGTGCTTTGACCGAGAATGATATGAAAAAAGTTTTTGCTAAACAAATTGCACTTTGGGTATCAAAATCTATCTTTACAACCTTTTGAACAAACCCAATAGTTTCCCATAACCTTTAGAGCCACACTACTTCCTTACAAATGTTGTTGCCATGTATTCAACTTCTATAGTGGATATTGCAACACTTGCTTGCCATTTTCGCAACTTACTTAACACTCCAACAAATAAGTTTAAGACATTAGCAATAGAAAATCTACAAAAATCAATATCTCCATCTAATCAAAGTCTACAAAACCTTGTAAACTCACAATCCTATTTTCTCCGAGACTTCCTTGTTTATATATTGCATGTCGAGTTTTGCACGATATATGAGGATCCTTTTCACATGCATGCAAAGCTCCATCCCTAGATTTGACATAAATCTTCTCACTACTTCCACCGCATGTGCAATGTCGGTCTCATGCAAACCATTGCATACACCGGGCTTCCAACCACGCTTGTGAATGAAACTTAATCCATGTCCTCCAACTCCTCTCGTGTCTTGGGAAATGAACAATGGATAGTTTTTGACCAACGGGAAAGTGTGTGAACACATTTACTATCTTACATCCTAAACCTTTTTAATATCATCTCAACATATTTCGTCTTATCTAACTAGAGTTTCATGTTTGCCTTTTGATTTCCATGCCCAAATGAATTATGGAGGCCATTGAGCTTGTCTTTGAGCTCATTAAATGGTTAAAATATGACATTATTTATCTTCCCCTTGTTTGAACATGAATGCATTCTATTACTTTTATCTAATCCAAAGTAGTAGAGTATGCATTTTACTAGATTAGTGTGTGAATTTGTTCGACCATTGTGTTCGACCAAAAATCATAAAAAGCATTTAGTTTTGTGTGACCAGATTGAGAAAAGTGTGATTTTTCCCGGGATGCAAAGTTTTAGGCCTGAAGTTCAAGATTGCCAAGCTTTGGAGTCTCCTAGCTTCGAGTCTCCTAGTTAGGCTCGAGCATAGTTACCTAAGACTCGGGATGGCGAGACGGGTTTTCAGGGATGGCTAATTTTTTTGAAAATTTGGGGACGGTGGGGGACGGCTAATAAAAATATATAAAAATATATATAATTTATTAATTTTACAAATATAACATGAATAATTCAATAAACTAAGACTTAAAATTGAAAGTTTGAAGATTGAAACCATTAATGATTAATCCAATTATTCATCACATAAGCCAAGGCCCAAAATGCTATATATATATATATATATATATATATATATATATATATATATATATATATATATATATATATATATATATATATTCAATGTTCAAAACTTCAACATGACAATGAAAGACTAAAGCTGAAAATTAAAAACAAGTCTTACTCTTCAATAATCAACATGAGAAGAGTACACCTACATATGCTATGAAATATTATGTCATGACTCATAACCAAAATGACAAGTGACAAGTACAACTCAAAAATCGTTATCAGAGCCCTCTGAAGGAACAGTTGCGAACCGCTCCTCATTAGAAGTATCTCAGTATCAACATCATCTCGCATCTGCGAAAGGAGATATCAACCAATCCATGTTGCTCCCGATCTTCATCAATCTTCCTTGCATCCTCGAATCCACATCCCACCTCAATGCTTTGGGGTCTCCTTGTAAGTAGGTGTCTTGCGCAATCCATGAGACACAAAGCACTATGTGCAAAGAATAAGTTTACATGTTGGCTAGATTTTCTGCATAGCATCAAACCTAGGCAGTCATGAGATAAATCTCCCTCATTTAACCGGTGAGGCTCCCGTGTCAAATTTGTCAATATAAATGTGTTTTTATCTATCAGGGGTTTTACTTTAACCACTTAGTTCATGAACCATAACTAAGAAGTTCTGCAGCAAGTAAGCAGTTGTTTAAGAAAGGAAAATTATAGAAGAAGGAAGTAAAGGAATTATAGAGAAGAAGTAAGGAAGATGTGCATCCCAATTAGTAGATAGCAGAGCTAATTGCATGCACATAGAAGAAACTTAATAGATTTGAACACACAGAATTATAAAGCAAAGGCAGCTCTAGATCCAGATCTAAAATAACACAAAGTTTACTTTAAAGATCTAAGATTTAAAAGCAAGAAACACAGTACGCCGTGACACAAAGTTCTCCGAAACCTCGCTTCTTTGTATTCCTCTGCAACAAGTGGCTCTCGGGGTTCAAAGACAAAGTCTAGAACACAAGATTGCTTCTTACAAATTCTGATCGATGATTAACCCGTAGGTTCTTCTCCTACTTATAGAATGTAGGAGGGAAAGTACAAATAGAAGACTCAAACTGAACTAAAGTATGAACAACAAGTAAAGATGACATTTGGCAATCATCCTCAACTAACTTCTTCTTAAGTGACACATGTATCACTTAACTAATAGAAAGGTTCCACATGACTTCAAGTAATAGTTGCAAAACCAACAACTTAGAAGTTTACAATTTCATCCGGGAACATAGAAAGTAGAAGAAGTCATGCCAGCTGTAACATCTACATCTTCTTCTTGTTCTGATATCTCGATATACTTGTCGAACATATAATTCAAAGATCTTTCCATCTGCTTTTAGCTATCGCTTCCTTTTCTCGTCCCGATTGCAGCAATCCTTCATTCAACACTTTGCTGCATGCTTCCACTTCTTCCAAACTCGGCCCAAATCTCGCAATGTCCCCTGCGCAGTGTCACCAACCTATTAATAGAGTTCATCGTGAAAGGCTTGGTGGCTTTATCAATCCTCTTTGCACCATCGAAGAGAAATTTCCAGGAGTCATGCACATCGTTAGAAACAATCCGCACGTATGAAGTAACATCTCCATCCACTCTTTCCTCGGTGAAAGAAATGGTACTGTCCGCAAATCTGATGTTCTACTCTCAGCGCCTACATCCTCTTCAAAGAAAACTCGCAGATCTCCAAACGAAAGATACTGCAAACTCTAGCCTTCCCCTTCTCGACCGATCCATCCGCAAAATTTGTTCTCGCAACCAATACATCTCCCTACTTGTTGATCTCGCCAAAATACTCAAAGTTACTCTCTCTTCGTAATCGTATTCATTCCTTCTATGCTTTCTATCGGTTGCTTTAGTTGATTTCTTTGCATCGTTCATAACCTTTAGGCGGGTCGGCACTTCCCAAGTTGCAGCATGTAAGCTTGACGAAATAATCGATCCTTCCACTCGTCAATAGCCTTTACTTGATTGCTTGCATCTTCCATTTCCTGCATAAGATGATCACTCACCTGCGCTGAAACGGGCTGAACGGAAGATTTAGCAACCTTGGCTATGATCTCACATAATTGAGATACTTGCTTCTGCAGCTCTTCTTTCTCCGCCTTTTCACTGTCAAGCCTAAGGAACAAAGCATCCAAAGAATGCTCGCGTGTCCTCGCTTCAATCCTTCAGTGGTAGCTTGACCGAGTGGTATTTTGGTCACCGTCACATCTTCTGCCGTGAGCTCCTCTTCTACCTTTCCTTCCGCCGGAATTGATATCTCAGCAAACTTCTCTCCCGAATCCGTGATGATCAACCTAGAAGTTGCTTTAGCAACTTTAGGCCTTCTGTCTCTTCTGCTCAGATCCTGAAGTAGCTGCAAGTCATGTTCCTCTAAGTTCATCTCTACTCTTGCTTCCGGAACCAACTGCATAGCTAACCATTCCGAGAAATTACTTCTCGGAGAGTGAGAAGTCGCTGAGTGCACTACCATCTCCCGCTCTGCATCCTCTCCATCGTAAAGTGCCACAAGATTATGGCTGCTGCCATCTTCAAACATCCAAGGACAAAGCTCTTTCGAACTCCGTCATCTGCAGCCTTTAACATCTCCTCTCGAACGGGCTTTGAACGAAGTGGCGGTCTGCGGAGAGAAGATGAACGTCGCTGTGGTTTCAATGAAGGCATGGAAACATCCTCGCATTGCGGGTGCAATAGTTGGTGATCCTCTAGGTACTTTGGAGAAGTCGAGTCAAAGCTATGGTCGTAGAAGTGGTCTTCTTTTCTCTTGAGATCTTCTCGTACTTTCAACTTCTTGACCTTCTCGCTACTTTCTCCTTCATGCTTTCGCTTGAGGGAATCTCCTGCGCGCCGGTTGCAGTTGCGTGATTTGATTCATCAATACTTCATCAAGGCAAGATCCTTTGTTAGCGAACCAGCTCAAGTACTCACCAACACAGCTCCGGATCTCTCTTCTATTGTGTTGCAGCCGCCATTGCTATCCTGCAGTATAGCTTTATCTCCTCCCATTTGATGGTAAGTGTCAAGTACCACGTTCCCATCATCTTTAAGATCCGCAGGTATCCGCGCTAGTCCAAAGTCAAATACTTGCTTTGCCGATAGCCTGCTGAAATCTTTCTTTCTAACTTCGTACTCACTTCTGCACTTCATCCAGAAATCTTCTAACGAAGGCACATGTGCGTACTCTTGGGAGATTGTCTTCCTGGCTATTCCAAATGGATCGAAATTAAGCCGCGCAGGGAAGAACTCTTGCTCATACTTGGACAACATTTGTGCTTCCATCCCTCGAGCTCTGTGAATGCTGATGCAACTGTAATATCCCATAGTGAGTGGGAAGAAGCCCGTAGACTTGTGCCGCTTCGATCAAGGTCGTGTAACTCCACAAGTTGCCTACTCACCCATGGCGATCAATCATACTCGGGTACCTTGGCATCTTTATTGGTTCACCAAAAGCTTGTAACCCCGAGGTATGTGAAATCGCAAACCGGATGAATACACTCGCCAATCTTGGACACTCGCTTCCCATGCTTCCTTGCTACCCCGTGAGTCTTCAAGTCTTTGTCTAACTCGTAGATGAAATCGTAGAAGAAGTCATCGCTGATCACTTTGAAGTCCTTCTCGCACGCATAGTATAGTAAGTCATGTGGGTAGCACTCAAAATGGGATCCTTGGAAAGAATACCACATCTATCCAGCTTGGAAAAGACACCTTGTGAAGCCGCAGCAAGATACACCAAGTATGAAGTCATCTTGAAGTCAAGGTATGCTTCACGCCCGCAGATTGCTCACCGATGTTGCATGCGCTAATAATTTCTCGACCAATTGATTATAGAATCAACCTTGTTGATTTCAATGGTCCCGATGAAAGCATACATCCATGTCCGGAAAGTGTAGGCATTCGCTTCACCATTCAACCCGCATAGCAATTTGACGATATCATCCGCTTCCCGCACCAAATTGATCGTGGAAGAGTTCTCGAACTTGGAAGGGGATCTAGGCTTCTTCATGAACCGCTATTCATGATGCTCACACAATCGCTCTATGCTTTTCCCACCTCACGTCAAAGATCCCGAATGCTAATAGAATTCACAACCTTTCGTGACCGGAATCTTCGATAATAATCGAAGAATTCTGCATCCAAACGAATTATTGTCTTTCCCGCAACATCACGCACTGATCTGGATGAAGGATGATAAGATCTAGCACACTCCATCACAAACTCTGGCAATTGGGCTGTACACGGGAAAGCTGCAGCTCGAATAATTCCACTACTTTTGACCGCACGCGCGCACGAGTGAAGTCTTCCACTTCTGATCTCACATCAAATCGTAAAGAGGTTCTCGGGCCTAGATCCGTGTCTCCTATGTCTGAAAGTTTAGAAGCAATGCATGAATCCATCGTGCTCTCTTTTTCATCTCCTTTCGCCATGGCTTTATCAATCTTTGTCCGAATAATTCTTTTTCTTCTAATTTGGCCGGATTTCTTCAATACTGAGCAGATCTGACAATTCTTCGATTCGGAGGATATTTGCAATGTATCGACATTGATAAAAACTCCTTTTCTTTTATAAAGCACCCGTAATGAGTTCCTACAATTTATTCGATAAAAATGGCCACCGAGCATGAATAGTGAATTTAAATTATAAAAATCTGCACTTTTCAAGCCTGCTGCCCCAAAAATTGGTGTTTAATTTGCACATAAAGAGAGCATGAATCCTTTCAATCAACACCTGAGCTCCTGTAACACCTGTGAAAACAATTATGCAGACGAAGATCAACCTTCTCCAAAGCATGCGCCAAATCTGGAAGCTTTTAGCCTTTGTTAGCACTTTGTCTCATGCAAAATCCTTCCTCTCTGGGGCGCACTTTTCCTCCTCACTGCAATTCTTAACCTGTGAATTAAATAATTCATCCATATGGCTGCCCATGCTTATATAACCTTCACAATTCTATAATTAATAATTGCCCTAACAATTAAAGGCAATTAATTAATTAAAAATCATGCTTTTCTCTTTTAAAAATAGCATGTTTAAGGACAGCCATCCAATAAATTAAATTAATCCAATTTAATCCTTCACACAAAGACTTCACTCAAGCCCCACAAAGGTGCTTTGACCATAGCCACCGAAAATAGAAATTAATTTAATGATTTAATGCTTCAAAAATAATTAAATAATGCCCAAATGGGGCGCACTTTTTGAGAGAAGGGGGCAGCCACTAAATAAATTAAATTTAATTAATTTAATTTATTTCTTTTATTCCTTCTTTGACTTTTTGACCCCCTCAAGCTTGGGCGCACTTTTTGAAGGAAGAAAGATTATTAAAAATAATCAATTTAATCACTTTAATTCATCACCAAAGGGGGCGCACTTTTTTGCACATGTAATTCTATTTTTAAGAATTTTTACCATAATGGGATTCTTTACCCTGCCAGGCAGGCACCAAAATCCCATGATCCACTTAAGTGATTTGACTTTGACAATGGGATTCTTTACCCTGCAAGGCAGGCACTAAAATCCCATGATTTCACTTAAGTCACTTTCCTTTTATTATATCATGGGAATTTTCACCCTGCAAGGCAGGCAATAAATTCCCACCTGCCTGCAGCCTCTATTTTTCCCACTGCAGCTTAAGTGACTTTTATAACACGGGAAAAAGTACCCTGCCAGGCAGGTATACAATTCCCATCCTGCCTGCGGCTTATATTTTTCCCATCGCAGCTTAAATCCTTTGTTTTCCAAAAATGCGCCCATCCCCGCAGGGGCTTTTCTGTGCACGACTTCGCTTTTTCCCAGTGATCCACACTCCGATGACGACTTCCTCGGGCAAAATGTGCGTGTATGTTTTCCACCGCTCCAGCCAAAATCGGGCTTACCCGCCAAGGAGTTGTTCCAGAGAAATTTTACAGAAAACAGAACGGGACACCACAAAAACACGAAAAATTGCCAAAAGTTACAAATAAAGCCCAAAACTTAAAATAAGTTAAAATCCTTCCGTACATATAGGAATAATAACATATCCGCTCATAACAGAGTTGAAACGGAGCGCAAATAGCCTCATACGGGCTCAAAATAATTAAATACAAATTTCCCATGAGATAAATCCCAACGATGAATAAAACAATTTTGGGCATCCGGGTATTTGGCGAAAAGGGCTAATATGGCTCTTTGGGATTATCTTGACGCAATACAGGAACTTTCAGGCAATAAAAACAACAAATGACCCACTATTTTAAAAGTACAAAAAAATTTCGAATTGGGTAGTCACAGATTTCAGGGTGAAATCTGAGTGACACCATTGGCTCCGTCTATGGACATCTTTTTCTCTTGTGTAATGAAAAGGGAAAAGATGAGATCCCAAAGATCTCTGGTTTCGTATCTTGTCCTTTGGGCACGAGGTCGCAGTGCAAAACACAACACAACACAACACAAAACAAGACAAAACAAGGAAAACAAACAAAGGTTTATTTATGTACATACAGTTTTACCCTACTTCTTATGTCCTAATAGCTTCAAGTGTTGCCCATCGAATGGCAACGGTATCTCAGCTCCATCCGATGAGCAAGAATGAAGCTATCTGCTCCGGCGATCTTTTTGATCACAAAAGGCCCTCTCCATAGTGAATCGAACTTTCCATGCATGCCTTTGTTTCTCTTCTTTTGTCCCATAAGAGGACCCAGTCGTTAACTTCAAACTTTCTTTCCCTGGCTCTTTTATCGAAGATGACTTTCACCTTCCTCTGATGCTCTATCAACCTATCTGCAACTTGAGTTTGTACTTCCCTCGCCTTGTCAGTACATGATTCTTTTATCTATAGCATCCGTGAATGTGGAATCCTCCGTGGCTTTAAAGTCGTAGGGCAGCAATTCCAAGGTGAGAGGCAGCTCTGTGTCTCTACCATATAGCAGCTGAAATGGGGACATGCCTATCGCCCTCTTTGGTGTGATCCTATCGGCCCATAATGCATCAAACAACTTTTTATGCCAAGTCCTTTGATTTTCTCTTACAAGCTTATGCACGATAGTTACCAAGTTCTTATTACTAGATTCACTTGACCATTCCTCAGGATAGTAGTTTGAGGAATGAACAAGTCAATCCCATAAGTGTAGCAGACCCACCAACTCCTCAGAAGAAAGATTCGGAGCGTTGTCTGCTACAATTTTGCTGGGTACGCCAAACCTGACAATAATATTTTCTTTTATAAAATTGCACACCTCGGCGGAAGTGGCATTCTTCACAGGAATAGCTTCTACCCACTTACCAAATAATCGAAGTTAGAATGTAATGATGACCGCACTAGAAGCCGGTTAAGCATTCCAATAAAATCCATACCCCACTGCATTGAAAGGTTCTTCAATCACAATGGGTTTTAGAGGTAATGCAGTAATTTCACACGCCCAACAAAATGTTGGCATGCTTGACACTTAGCTACCCATTCTCGCAAAGATTCAAAAAGGGTGGGCCAAGAATACCTTGCTCTAAGGATTTTGTGTGCAAGTGACTCGGGTGAGAAATGACCACCGCAAGCCATGTCATGAAACTGCAGTAGTAGCTGATCCTGTTGAGCTTTATCCACGCATCTCGAGAAATACACCATCAATTCCCTTTTTATAAAACCATTATCCCAAAGAACAAAATCTTTGGATTTAAGTTTGATTGTTCGCTTTCTTTTTCTCGAAAGTTGATCCGGGCATTCTCCATACGCCGAAAAGTAAGCAATGTTATCGTACTCACACTCCTCTACCGATCTATAAACAAGATCACAGTAAATCTTCATCTACCCCATCCCGATCCGCCTGTGCATCGATGCTTTCATCTCTCGTCATTAGTTCACACAGACCTCTTCCTCGAACCAGCTTTGTTGGTTTAATATCCAGATCATATTCTTGAACTTTTGTCACCCATGTGCCTCTCAATAATCCTAACTCTTGCTGAGTAAGGATAGATTTAACTGCAGTATCTGGAACCAAAACCACAGTGTGCGAGGAAAGAATATAATACCCGCCTCGCATGCCTTCACTACTGCATATGCGTGCTTTTCCATTGGAGTGTATTTCAACTCATAGGCTTTAAGGGGCGTGCTCATGAAAGCAATAGGAGCTTCTGCATCCTCTTGATTCTTCTGCATTAGAATTGCTGACATGGTGTGTTCGGAAGAATAACAATAAAGAATAAATTCTCTACTGAAGTCAGGTGAAACCAAGACTGGAGCTTTTGACAGGGCCTCTTTGATTTTCTCAAAAGCTTCCTTCCTTCGCTGCTCCATTTAAAATCTTGTGTCTTCTTCATCATATTCGAAATATGACGGGTTAGCTCAACAAAGTCGGGAATGAATCTTCTGAGAAAATTCACTTTTCCAAAGAAAGAGTGAACTCCTTTTTTGGATGTGGGCAAAGGTAATGTCTGAATGGATTTGACACGCTTTGGATCTATCTTTGTTCCTTCTTTGGAAACAATGTGCCCAAGCAGCTTTCCTTCGGTTACAGCAAAGATAGATTTCTTAGGATTCAAAGAAATACCATGCTTTGTGTATCAGATGAAGACCTCTTCTAAGTTTGAAATATGTGTGCTTCTATCTTTGAAAAAAGACTCACAAATCATCCAGGTACACAACTATGCTTATATCTTTGAGATGAGCAAAGGCTAGATCCATAGCTCTTTGAAATGTAGCACCAGCATTAATCAGGCCGAACGGCATCTTCTGGTATGCGAAGGTTCCCCAAGGTGTGATGAACGCCGTTTTGTATTGATCTTCCTCACCACCTTGACTTGATTGTATCCCGAGAAGCCGCTGCATGGAAAGCATCTCGCATCCAAAGACCACCGCAGAGTGTGATCCATGATGGGGATAGGGTAGTTATCCTTCAATGAAGCTTGATTAAGGTTGCGGAAATCCACGCACAACCTAATTTCACCACTTTTCTTTCTTACAGGGACTATGTTGGCTAACCACTCCGAATGGTGTATGGGATAGATAATCTTTGCATCTAACAACTTCTGGATTTCTGCAAAGATGGTTCCTGAAATGGTAGGATTGTGCAGGCCGCAGCCTTCGCTGAAAGGCTTCGTTTTGATTTAAGTGGGATGTAGTGTTGAACTTCCGCAGCTGATATGTTTTTAGATCCCGATAGACCAGCAAAAATATCCATGTATTTCTTAAGAAGCTTAGTGAAAGCTTCCTTTTCAGCTTTCCGAACAACACTTACCAGATTTACTAATTTGGGATCATCACTGCTCCCAAATTTAGTAGTTGTGTGTCTGAGGAAGAGCCTTCCTCATTTTCTTCATTTTTCTTAAGCATCCGATCATGCTTATCAAACATTTCCTCAAGAGATACCAAGCCTTTGGGAATTTTATTTCCTTTAGTTGGATAATCTCCCGACCTCCCGAGACGCCAAGCATCCATTTCTCCGATGTGGTCTCGCTTTAGGAGGTGAATTGCTTCCTCATAGTAGATTTCTTCAAAGTTGTCTTTCTCGTTGGAGAAATGCAGCAATCTGTATCATCGTTGAAAACCCGCCATCATTTGGACGTTGTCAGAACCTTTGGGTGAAAACCATTTCCACCTCAGTAGTCTCCCCTGCCTAAAGAATGCAGGGGCTGATCCGGATTCAACAAGGCTGCAGAATCGCAAGCTTAATCAGCTCTTGAATTTTGTTCTCTCGGAATGTAAGATACCGAGAAAGCTGAAAATCCAGGATAAAGCAGAGTAGACCCGATCTCTCGTAGTGCCGCAGCTTTGTCTTTTTTTTTGACTTGGTAGAGGCCCCTTATCTCGCTTCACAATCAGCTCAAGATCTCCTCTGTGTAATAATTTGATTCCCATTGTTCTCGCCGCTCGCTCCATGCCTAACAACAATGCTTCATACTCAGCCGTATTGTTAGTATTTTCGAACATCAATTTGAAGGAGTGTGCATGCACCTTCCCTTCAGGAGAGATAAGAACAACGCCTGCACCGGATCCAAATGAACAGCAGCTACCATCAAATTCCAGAGTCCAAATCTTGTTATCAATTTGATGTGATTCTCGAATCACCGGTTGAATTTCTTCTTTATCCATTTCTAGGTAATAGACTCCGTGATCCGATTCCTGAAACAAGATCTGAGATCTAGGATCTTCAGATTTTGATACTGTGTACTTGGATTTCTTCTCAGGTTCCAGCTTCTGATTTACTCCTTTGATTGGTATGTGCGCACAAGACCAATCCATCTTCACTTCTCCACCCAGCTCCTTGCAAAAATTTCTACTCAATAGCATGCCATAAGAGACTGGAATGTCTGCTACGAGGATAGTCATTTTCAGTCTTTTATCTGGAAAGGAAGCAAGTACTGCCTGCGCATCTTTGATTTGCCCCACAAGAGGGACTTGCCTTTCCATGGAATAACATCTTCCAATGGTTTTTGTCAATGTAAGACCCAAGGCATCAAAGAACTTTGGCAGTATGACGTTGTCGGAAGCTCCAGAATCCAGGATGCAATTGCTTAGCTTATGTCCGTTGATGAGCAAAGACACATAGAATGGCTCAATCCTTTCCGATGTAGCAGGAGAAGGGGTGGAAGGAGAAGAACTTGCAGCAGCATTATTTGAAGGTGGAGTAATCTTTGGACTTGACAAGATACCTCGTGGATTATTGTTCGTTGGGCTAGGACCATTACTTTGCACATATTTGACCAATCTATTCAACTGATCAGGAAATGCCCTCAAATATTCAGCTTCTGACATTTGGACCTTATTTCTCTTGATGTGATCAATTATGTCAAAAGCTTGACTTGCTTCAGCAGGATGTGCATTGGTTCTTTGCTGTGAATTGAAAGAATTTGAATATTTATCCTTGGGCGCTAATGAAGAAGGAAGAGTGCTACCTCTTTTCAAGATAGTAACATCCGGACCAGGATCTTCTCTCTCTTTCCGGCCGCTTATGGATGCTTCGGCATTTTGGCGCGTCTGAGACCTTGTAAACACCGCAAAAGTGTGACCATCAGAATCTTCAAAAGATTCATAATAGCCATCATCAGATTCATAGTCCAGGTAACCAATATTGGAGTCGCCAGCGGGATCTATAAAGTCTTCATCATCAAATGATTCATCAATGCCGAGATCCTCTTCATTAGTTTCCAAGTTATTCCTTGGAGCAGCTTTTATTGCCAAACGCTGTGGTGCAGCAGCAAGTCTGTTTCGATTTTGATTTTGATTTTGACCATCAAGGTCCGGTAGGAGCTATTCTTGAGGGGGTGCATTCCTGCTTGAGAGATTTGCTTCTTGATCTGCGCAGCATGTCATTAGCCAATCTCTCGCAACAAAGGATCAAGTGTTAAAGAAGCACCATCACCTTTGTGAGATAGTTGTTTGAGTTTTTCCAGCCATGATCAAGTCGCCCTCAACCTCCACGGCAAGATTTTGTGCGCCCAAAGAAATTCGCAGTCTTTGCCCTTCTTAGCCGATATCCAACTTCGTGCAATAGAGCGTTTATAAAAACGCCTTTTGATTTTCGTCGCTCAATGCAAGCGTAGTGGGGATTTTATACAAAATCCTTTGAACTTTGCAATAAAGTCCCGCATGTTCTCATTTGGCTCTTTCTTCAATCAAGGCGTCGGTTGGGTGATCATCGTGCTCGCCCTCTGCGCAGTTTGAATCTTTTCGAAATTGCTCACGATAGTCGTCCCGGGCTTGGTTACGGTGTCAGAGCCACCGATAGAACCATTCTCCACCAAAGTCGTGTAGAGTTTCAATGAATAGCCCGACCGAGACATCTTCATGCTCCACCGCAAGCACACCACAAGATATGAAGAATGCCGCCAAATGATCATCCGGGTTTTGCTTTCCATCTCCAAAGAATTTTGGAAAATTCTTTCTGATCCCTTTGCAGCTCATGCATGTGGTGGAGCCAAGTTGAGAGGTCCAAAACCGCTCCCATGGAACAGGTACAATTTGATGTGCCATGTTAGCTTGAGCACATCTCCTCCTTGTGTAGACTTGATAGACTTGATGGATAATTCCAGCCGCCTGATTATGCTAAATACGATCCGGATCTGGATGGGTGTGTACTCTCCTTCCTGGTGAAAGACTAGATCTCATGCGGCTTCTAACTTGAGGAGGATGATTGAAATTGAATTGCTCCTAGCAATGGAAGAAATGATCAGCCCTTCCTTGCGCCTTCACGGATCGGGTGAATGGACGTTCACCAAAGTTGAGATTTGTATGGAAAACACTGATCTTCAATAAAAAGCTTTGATCTGCAAAGATAGTTGTTCCTCAAATGAGTCGCTAAAATCAAGTTGGCTAGATTTTCTGCATAAGATCAAACCTAGGCAAATCATGAGATAAATCTCCTCATTTAACCGGTGAGGGCTCCCGTGTCGATTTGTCAATATAAATGTGTTTTTATCTATCGTGGGTTTTACTTTAACCACTTAGTTCATGAACCATAACTAAGAAGTTCTCGCAGCAAGTAAGCAAAATGCTTAAGAAAGGAAAATTATAGAAGAAAGTAAAGGAATTATAGAGAAGAAGTAAGGAAGATGTGCATCCCAATTAGTAGATAGCAGAGCTAATTGCATGCACATAGAAGAAACTTAATAGATTTGAACACACAAAATTATAAAGCAAAGGCAGCTCTAGATCCAGATCTAAAATAACACAAAGTTTACTTTAAAGATCTAAGATTTAAAAGCAAGAAACACAGTACGCCGTGACACAAAGTTCTCCGAAACCCGCTTTTTGTATTCCTCTCGCAACAAGTGGCTCTCGGGGTTCAAAGACAAAGTCTAGAACACAAGATTGCTTCTTACAAATTCTGATCAATCATTAACCCGGAGGTTCTTCTCCTACTTATAGAATGTAGGAGGGAAAGTACAAATAGAAGACTCAAACTGAACTAAAGTATGAACAACAAGTAAAGATGACATTTGCAATCATCCTCAACTAACTTCTTCTTAAGTGACACATGTATCACTTAACTAATAGAAAGGTTCCACATGACTTCAAGTAATGGTCAGCAAAACCAATAACTTAGAAGTTTACAATTTCATCCGGAACATAGAAAGTAGAAGAAGAAAGAAATAAGAAGAAGTCATGCCACCGTAACATCTACATCTTCTTCTTGTTCTCGATATCTCGATATACTTGCTTAACATATAATTCAAAGATCTTTCCATCTGCTTTAGCTACGCTTCTTTTTTCTCGTCCCGAATCGCAGCAATCCTTCATTCAACACTTTGCTGCATGCTTCCACTTCTTCCAAACTTGGCCCAAATCTCGCAATGTCCGCCTGCAGTGTCACCAGCCTACTGATAGAGTTCATCGTGAAAGGCTTGGTGGCTTTATCAATCCTCTTTTGCACCATCAGAAGAGAACTTTCCAGGGAGTCATGCACCTCGTTAGAAACAATCCGCACGTATGAAGTAACACCTCCATCCACTCTTTCCTCAGTGAAAGAAATGGTACTGTCCGGCAAATCTGATGTTCTACTCTCAAGCGCCTGCATCCTCTTCAGCAAAACTCTGCAGATCTCCAAACGGAAAGATACTGCAAACTCTAGCTGCTTCCCCTTCTCGACTGATCCATCCGCACAATTTGTTCTCAACAACCAATACATCTCCCGCACTTGTTGATCTCGCCAAAATACTCAAAGTTACTCTCTCGCAATCGTATTCATTCCTTCTATGCTTTCTATCACTTGCTTTAGTTGATTTGCTGCATCGCTCATAACCTTTAGGCGGGCTAGCACTTCCCAAGTCAGCACGTAAGCTTGACGAATAATCGATCCTTCCATTCCAATAGCCTTTACTTGATTGCTTGCATCTTCCATTTCCCGCATAAGATGATCACTCACCGCTACTAAAATGGGCCAACGGAAGATTTAGCAACCTTGGCTATGATCTCACATAATTGAGATATTTGCTTCTCGCAGCTCTTTCTTTCTCCGCCTTTTCACTGCTGCTAAGGAACAAAGCATCCAAAGAACGCCTCGCGTGTCCTCGCTTCAATCCTTCAAAGGGTAGCTTGACCGAGTGGTATTTTGGTCACCGTCACATCTTCTCGCCGTGAGCTCCTCTTCTACCTTTCCTTCCGCCGGAATTGATATCTCAAAGAAACTTCTCTCCCGAATCCGTGATGATCAACCTAGAAGTTGCTTTAGCAACTTTAGGCCTTCTGCTCTTCCGCCGATCCTCGAAGTAGCCGCAAGTCATGTTCCTCTAAGTTCATCTCTACTCTTGCTTCCGAACCAACCGCATAGCTAACCATTCCGAGAAATTACTTCTGAGAGTGAGAAGTCACTTGAGTGCACTACCATCTCCCGCTCCGCATCCTCTCCATCGTAAAGTGCCACAAGATTGGCATGGCTGCCATCTTCTCAAACATCCAAGGACAAAGCTCTTTCGAACTCCGTCATCTCGCAGCTTTAACATCTCCTCTCGAACGGTGCCGAACGGTGGTCATGGAGAGAAGATGAACGTCCGGGTTTCAATGAAGGCATGGAAACATCCTCGCCGCCGTGGTGCAATAGTTGGTGATCCTCTAGTACTCGGAGAAGTCGAGTCAAAGCTATGGTCGTAGAAGTGGTCTTCTTTTCTCTCTGAGATCTTCTCGTACTTTCAACTTCTCGACCTTCTCCGCTTTCTCCTTCATGCTTTCGCTTGAGGGAATCTCCTCGCGCCGAAGTCACGTGATTTGATTCATCAATACTTCATCAAGGCAAGATCCCTTCGCAAGCAGCCACCAAGTACTCACCAACACAACTCCGGATCTCTTCTTCTATTGTGTTGCAACCGCCATCGCTATCCTCGCAAAGATAGCTTTATCTCCTCCCATTCGATGGTAAGTGTCAAGTACCACGCTCCCATCATCTTTAAGATCCGCAGTATCCGCGCTAGTCCAAAGTCAAATACTTGCTTTGCCGATAGCCTCGCTGAAATCTTTCTTTCTAACCTCGTACTCACTTCGCACTTCATCCGTAAATCTTCTAACGAAGGCACATGTGCGTACTCTCGGGAGATTGTCTTCCGGCTATTCCAAATGGATCGAAATTAAGCCGCAGCAGGAAGAACTCTTGCTCATACTCTGACAACATTTGTGCTTCCATCCTCGAGCTCGTGAATGCCGATGCAACTCAATATCCCACAGCTGAGTGGGAAGAAGCCCGTAGACTTGTGCCGCTTCGATCAAGGTCGTCGTAACTCCACAAGTTGCCTACTCACCTCCACCATGGCGATCAATCTGCCACTACGGTACCTTGGCATCTTTATTGGTTCACCCGAAAAGCTCAGTAACCCCGAGGTATGTGAAATCTGCAACCGGATGAATACACCGCCAATCTTGACACTCGCTTCCCATGCTTCTCGCTACCCCGTGAGTCTTCAAGTCTTTGTCTAACTCGCAGATGAAATCGTAGAAGAAGTCATCGCTGATCACTTTGAAGTCCTCGCACGCACGCAGTATAGTAAGTCATGGGTAGCACTCAAAATGGGATCCTCGAAAGAATACCACATCTATCCAGCTTGAAAAGACACCTTGTGAAGCCGCAAAGATACACCAAGTATGAAGTCATCTTGAAGTCAAGGTACGCTTCACGCCCGCAGCTTGCTCACCGATGTTGCACTAATAATTTCGACCAATTGATTATAGAATCAACCTTGTTGATTTCAATGGTCCTCGATGAAAGCATACATCCATGTCCGGAAAGTGTAGGCATTCGCTTCACCATTCAACTCGCATAGCAATTTGACGATATCATCCGCCTCCCGCACCAAATTGATCGTGGAAGAGTTCTCGAACTTGGAAGGGGATCTAGGCTTCTTCATGAACCGCTATTCATGATGCTCACACAATCACCTCTATGCTTTTCCCACCTACACGCCAAAGATCCCGAGCTAATAGAATCACCACCTTTCGACCGAATCTTCGCACAATAATCGAAGAATTCTCGCATCCAAACGAATTATTGTCTTTCCCGCAACATCACGCACCGATCCGGATGAAGGATGATAAGATCTAGCACACTCCATCACAAACTCGCAATTGGGTCAGTACACGGAAAGCTACAGCTCGAATAATTCCACTACTTTTGACCGCACGCATGAGTGAAGTCTTTCCACTGGATCTATCAATCAAATCGTAAAGAGGTTCTGGCCTAGATCCGTGTCTCCTATGTCCGAAAGTTTAGAAGCAATGCATGAATCCATCGTGCTCTTTTTTCATCTCCTTTCGCCATGGCTTTATCAATCTTTGTCCGAATAATTCTTTTTCTTCTAATTTGGCCGGATTTCTTCAATACCGTGCAGATCTGACAATTCTTCGTAGATTCGAGGATATTTGCAATGTATCGACATTGATAAAAACTCCTTTTCTTTTATAAAGCACCTATAATGAGTTCCCGCAATTTATTCAGACAAAAATGGCCACCGAGCATGAATAGTGAATTTAAATTATAAAAATCTGCACTTTTCAAGCCTCGCTGCCCCAAAAATTGTGTTTAATTTGCACATAAAGAGAGCATGAATCCTTTCAATCAACACCGAGCTCCTCGTAACACTCGTGAAAACAATTATGCAGACGAAGATCAACCTTCTCCAAAGCATGCGCCAAATCTGGAAGCTTTTAGCCTTTGTTAGCACTTTGTCTGAGCAAAATCCTTCCTCTAATGGGGGCGCACTTTTCCTCCTTGCTGCAATTCTTAACCTGTGAATTAAATAATTCATCCATATGGCTGCCCATGCTTATATAACCTTCACAATTCTATAATTAATAATTGCCCTAACAATTAAAGGCAATTAATTAATTAAAAATCATGCTTTTCTCTTTTAAAAATAGCATGTTTAAGGACAGCCATCCAATAAATTAAATTAATCCAATTTAATCCTTCACACAGCACTTCACTCAAGCCCCACAGTGTGCTTTGACCATAGCCACTGAAAATAGAAATTAATTTAATGATTTAATGCTTCAAAAATCATTAAATAATGCCCAAATGGGGCGCACTTTTTGAGAGAAGGGGGCAGCCACTAAATAAATTAAATTTAATTAATTTAATTTATTTCTTTTATTCCTTCTTTGACTTTTTGACCCCTCAAGCTTGGGCGCACTTTTTGAAGGAAGAAAGATTATTAAAAATAATCAATTTAATCACTTTAATTCATCACCAAAGGGGGCGCACTTTTTTGCACATGTAATTCTATTTTTAAGAATTTTTCCATAATGGGATTCTTTACCCTGCCAGGCAGGCACCAAAATCCCATGATCCACTTAAGTGATTTGACTTTGACAATGGGATTCTTTACCCTGCAAGGCAGGCACTAAAATCCCATGATTTCACTTAAGTCACTTTCCTTTTATTATATCATGGGAATTTTTACCCTGCAAGGCAGGCAATAAATTCCCACCGCCCGCAAATTCTATTTTTCCCACTGCACAGCCTTAAGTGACTTTTATAACACGGAAAAGTACCTGCCAGTGTGTATACAATTCCCATCCCGCCCGCGGCTTATATTTTTCCCATCGCAGCCTTAAATCCTTTGTTTTCCAAAATGCGCCCATCCCAGGGGCTTTTCTCAGTGCACGACTTCGCTTTTTCCCAGCTGATCCGCACTCTCCGATGACGACTTCCTCCGGCAAAATGTGCGTGTATGTTTTCCACCGCCCAGTGCCAAAAATCGGGCTTACCCGCCAAGGAGTTGCTCCAGAGAAATTTTACGAAAAACAGAACGGACACCACAAAAACACGAAAAATTGCCAAAAGTTACAAATAAAGCCCAAAACTTAAAATAAGTTAAAATCCTTCCGTACATATAGGAATAATAACATATCCGCTCATAACAGAGTTAAACGGAGCGCAAATAGCCTCATACGGGCTCAAAATAATTAAATACAAATTTCCCGCAGACAAAATCCCACGACATGTAATAAAACAATTTTGGGCATCCGGGTATTTGGCTAAAAGGGCTAATATGGCTCTTTGGGATTATCTTGACGCAATACAAGAACTTTCGTGCAATAAAAACAACAAATGACCCACTATTTTAAAAGTACGAAATTTCCTCACCTCCTCATCATCTACTTGGGAGAACTCTGCCAGGCCTCTCAACATACCACTTTGGATTTAGTGCATATGCAACCATGTGTAAAGGAGTGTTCAACTTCTCCCATCTCCGCTCAATGATAGGTTGAATATGGTGATGGTAGAACTCTAAGGTGGGGTCCCTTGCCCGAACAACAACCTTCATTTGGCCAAGCATACTATCAATACATTCATATATCTCACCAAGGTTAGGGCTATCAGAATCCCCATATTTTATCACACTGAAAAACTGGAGATACTATGGATGTGACATATCTCACATCTATCCAAAATGTTTCTTTCACCACAATTGCTTTCACCTTCTTCCCCTGCTCTGTCTTCGACCCATCCCACCTAGACCACTTTGATGTCATGACCAACACTTTGTAATGATTCTTGCAACTCAGTCATCCTATCCAACAAAATAAAGTATGATGCAAAACGTGTGTCCACTGGCTTGAGGAATTCCTTCCTCGAAAAGCTACGGAAGAGTGCCAATGACGTATGGTGGTTGCAGATGAACATCTGCACATCTCTAGCATCAGCCACTACATTTTTGACCCAATCAATTTTTCCAATATCTTTTAGTGCATTGTTTATGGCATGCACACAACATGGGGTCCAAAATATATGGGAATGAGCCTCAACAAGTTTACTGCTTGCCTTGCACACATAAGTTGCATACAGACAACTCGCACAACGTTGGCGGGACTAACCTCCTCAATGGCATCTCAAAATGGTGAATTGGAACTCTGCATCCTTCTTCTTTCTTGAACAATCAACTGCCCTAAAAAAGTAAGGACCCTCTCTGCATGAAACAATGATATTTATGAGTGGGTGGTGTTTGATATTTGTCCACCCATCCATGATGATGCTTTGCAACCGTGAGAGACCCATGTGCACCTCATTTCCTCCATCAATAAATTAACCTTGGAATAGTTCCTATCCAAGATTGTGGTTCTCAACTTCGTGTCTCCAGGGGCACATAACTCACACTGTTTTGGCTACCTTAGCCATAGCCTCCTTGAAATAAAGAGAGTGAGCAAAGCATGAAATGAAATGCCAGTAGCAAAAAGAATTTTCCAATGGCATCATCAGCCTCTTCTCAAGCCTTTTTATCATACATGTCAACAACTGGATTGGAGGCCACAACCTTCATCTTCCCCCTACTACTACCAAAAGCATCCAATTCAAACACCTCATAACATGCACTTGCAGCACTACTAATATTAATTCTCACAGAACTAGAAGGGGTGCAGTGCCACTAACATGACGACCACGAACTTCTAGAACTTTTTCCACCATATATCCATTATACAACCTCACCATTTCTGACATCTCTTCAAGTGATAGTTGTCCACACATGCTTACACCTTTCCCCGAGATGTGCAATAAATGTGCATTCAACCTAGTAATGCTAGCTGACCAAGATAATGAACATATGTTGCATTTCCATATTTTAGTGCCCCCTAAAATGCTTGATCTAGGACCTTGCATAATTTGACCAAATTGTTTCAAATATTTTTTCTTATCAAAAGGCCCCCTAGCATACTTTTTCAACATGGCGAGGGGCAATGAACTCCGTCCACACTCCCTGTGAACTAGCGGTATTAGGTGTTTTTGATTGTGTTCCTTCTCCTTGCACACCCATTTCAACCTCACATTCACTTGATAATCACTATCTCGAACTCATTTTGAAGCACTAATATTTAAAAAACAAAACAATATATATATATATATATATTTGATAGATAATAATTTGGAAAAGGCTCCAAAGGACCATTTACAAGAAAGATATTACAATACAATCCAGAGATTAGTCAAAATATCTATAAAAAAATGAGACAAAAAGAACCTCGGGCGGGATCAACAAGACCATCGATCCGACAAAAATCCCTAACGGAAAACAGCAAAAAAACAAACTATACATAGACCACCAGTCAGCAAGAAAGTTGCAAAAAGGCCTAAATATTTCTGGTTCTAGTACGAAAAGCTCGGCCCCGCTCTAACCTCTCCACCAAGACTGCAAAACGCTTTCCTTTTCTTTGTTTACTCCTGCCACTAAGCCTTGAAGAGTATCCATCCTGTTCTCCAAAGATCTGATCTCCCCATTTGACCATTGCATACCCCTAATCAGATTCCTATTCTGAGCTTTCACTTGGGTAACAGCTTCTTCCAAGGCTTCCACTTTGCTTGCAAGAAAGAAAAAAACCGTATCCTTCTCCCCTTCTTCATCCGCCTCACCAGAAAGATCCTGCAAAGCCGACACCGCGTTCAGCTCCTTCATAGCCCTTTCCTTCATTTTAAACAGCTTTGCACGATCAGCCAAAGGAATATGATCTTCCCAGTCACTTTCCATATGCATACTAACCCCCTTTGTGTTCAAAATAGGCTTTCCCGCTCTCACCAACAGTAAAATTAAACCTTGATGTAAAATCAAGCCATCTTTCTTCTCTTTGAATTTTTTAACCGAGCCACTCAGAGAATTAAAAAGATAAAAGGGAATACTAATCTTACGGTTCCTTCGGAAGTGGTTAAGCGTAAAATGCTGAGAGTGAACCTTCCTATATCTGCCATCACGAACACCCCCAGAACAACTTCCGAAACTCCAAGCATTCCACGCAACTCAAGGTAGCGAGGTGATGCAAAAGGCTTCGTAAAGATGTCTGACCTGCTGCTTTGAGTCGGAAGGTACTTAACAAAACAAAACAATATAACTATACTGATACAATAAAATAATTAATACACTTTAAAAAAAAAAAAGCGATGAATACATTTAAAAATAAATAAAACAAGCAATAAAAATGCCCTCCTTTATGCTTTATCTCATTCTCATCACTTGTTAATCCAAACAGAAAAAAATACAAGCAAATGTAATTACTTCACTTTCAACTTTGCATTTGGAATTTTTTTAAAAAAACAAAGAATGGTTCGATGTATGTACATACCTCTTGCTCTTGTTCTTGCTCTTCCTCTCTCCTCAATGCTCCTTGCTCCTTGCTCTTTCTTTGAACCTTCTCTTTTTTACTCTTGCTCTTTCCTTGTCTTTTTTTGCTCTTGCTTGGTGTGATTAGAATGAGTGTGAAATGCTCTTTTTATAAGTTTTCCTTTTTTTTTTTAGGGTTAGGGCATGTTGTATTTTATTAGAATGTATTAAAAGTTTAAAAATATTTAAAAAAGTATTATAAAACCAAAATTTGACATGTTTTAATGTTGGAAATGCTTATATTTCGTTGGGGACGTCGTGACGTCACCAACGAAGTCCCTAAAGCCCCTTTGCATCCAGGACGTCCCGGGTGCGTTCTTGGTTTGTGGGGGACGTCCCCCTTTTTGCTGGAAATTAGGGACAGCGGGGAAACATCCCGTCCCCATCCCCAAATCCCCAGACGCGTCCAGGACATGATGAAAAGGGCCAAGACGCGTCCCCACGTAACACTAGTTCGGAGTCTCTTCAGTTCGCTTCGGAGTTCCCTCGGATCGCTTCGGAGTTATCTCAGATCGCTTTGGAGTCTTTACCTTTGGCTTCTGAGTTTATTTGGCAACTTCAGGATCCTGCCAGCTGGGATCAAAAAACCATGAAATGCAGAATTTTGCCAGCTAGGAACATGCATCCACTCAAGAATAGTATACACCAAAATTAGGAAATGTCAATTTTAGGACAAATCATGTAGTCTATCTTTGTGTAACTAAATCTTTGTAATGTCCTGTTTTGGGATATTATTCAAATTTGCAAAAATTAATTATTCGGATCACCCTAGGAAGATTAGATCTTCTTAGTTTGACCTCAAATAACCCAATGTTGGCAATAATACAACCCAAAGTGGGGTTGGAGTATGCCAACGTGGTGGGTTAGATGGGAAAACTAATTAGAATGCTAATATTACCCAGATCTGATTTTTAACAACAGATAATTAATTAAAAATTCAAACCCCAACTGCTACAATTTTCCAAAATTAATTCCTGCTTAACCATCCAAGAAAAATCTTTCAAACTTTAGATTTTGGGCCACAAAAATATGAAGAACAATATTCCAAAACCATTTTTTGCACAACCAACATAAAACCCTAATTTTGCCCTAAAAATTAGGTCGCCCAACATATTTAGGGCATCTAATTAACTCCAAAAATTATAGAATCACTTTCTCCTTATTTCTCCCAATTTCTACAATCAAATCCACTATTAAACTGACCCCAAAACAACAGATCTGAAATAAATATTAATTTTTAACCAAAAAGCTTGCAAACAACTGAAATCTTCTAAAATTCATATCTTACTCAAAACTCAATATTTCTTCACCAAATAAATTGCAGATTGTTCTATAAATTAAGGGTTTTCTAAAGAGCATCAATCTGAATTTTTTTAAGCACTTTGTAACCCTTCAAAAACAGCCCCCAAAATCCTAAACCCGATCATTTAGGGTTACCATAAGACATGTAAATTATTTCCAGCTCTTAGAACTCTTCAAAAACATCCTAAAATGGATGTCCACACTTAGAAAAATAAGCCAACTCAGATCAAATTACAAATATAGCTTGTTCACCCTTAAAACATGCCAAAAGATGCTCAAATCAAGTCAAATCGATGTTAGCAAGCATGAATCATGCATAAAAGATACTTCAACACAATAGAACACCATAAATAGAACAAGAGAGTCTTGATATCTTCAACAAAGTGGCTTCCAATGAAGCTTACAATGAAAGAGAGAGAACTAGGGCATACAACCCATTACTCCAAGCATGGAGTGAAAATCAAAAGATTCATCAACATAACCCTCACAATGATCCCAAGCTCTCTTTTTATAAACAAGGAGGCACAAAATTTGAAATCCCTAGGAGAGGAAATCATTAAATAATTATCCTCCTAGGTGTGGTGTCCCCTTTCTAACAGTGATTTAATATTAAAAGCCACCCAAAAGTTATTTAATTAATTCCCTTTGAAATTTTGCATTGTGCGAATTAAATAAAATAAACTACATAATTAAATAATTATTGCTTTATAATGTCAAATGATAAAAATCACTCTCAGGGCAATAATATTTAATTATTTAATATAATTTTCCCCTTGCAACATCCCAAAGCTCACTGGGAAAGATAGGCTAAGGGTCTTCAAAAATGGGAACATTACATTTCTCCTTTCCAAGATTGTTTGCCCTCAAGCAATAGCAAGCTCATGCATCCGGGTCCAAAAGTGAAGCACTCCAAAAACCGAGCTCCCATGCCACTCAAATGGTGTAGCATTTGTAATAACTTAGGATGCTTCTTTCTCCTAAAAATTAGGAGTGTCTTCCGCTGTAATTTTTCTTTCAAATCTGCACAGAAGCAAACAAATTAGAAAAATAAGGGTTGAAGAACACCCTTTCAAGGTGCCTCCATGGTGTGCAAGTCTCCTCTATATATGGGTTGCCCCCAAACTCTGTCATGTGGCCCAAAATACTGTTGTAGCCTTCAAAAATCAGAATTGGAGTGGCTGGTTTCCACCCCCAAACAGTCACCCATGAGCCAAAACCAAGTACCATCACCCATGTCATCGAATGCATGTAAAAAATCTGAATTATGGAGGTGATATCATCCATAAAGATGAGAGGACAGCAACTAGCATAATTCAGAATTTTTCTCCCAACATGAATGAACATCAACCTAGTGAATAAAAATGGCTCCCATATAGCTGAAATTTCATCCTCAATTATAACAAACTGAAAATTATCCACATGCACAGCTGAAAATGAAATGCCTTGAGAAAATTTCATACCATGTTCCTTCAAACTTCTCATACTTTTCATTGAAGCCCAAAAGATGGTGGCCATGCAAGCAACATCAACCAAACATTCCCAATACCTATCCTTGGTTGATTTTACCCTTGGAAGCATATCAATCAAACACTCAAATGGAAGACATAACTGTAGCTCAAAATCTGAAAATGAACTTCTTACCATGCAAAGTGTAGTCCATGTGATCCATCCTTCTTTCAAGGCTTCCAAAGAGATAGGAGTTAGCATCATTTGACAAAGGAAATGAAATGATATCCCTGTATCCAAACCAAACTTGCAAACCCAAATCCTTTTATCCCCATACCACATGAAGCAATATGTGCAAGATGACACCCCAAATTTCCTCTTTTTCTATGCTCATGAGAAGAGGAGAAAACTGAAATATAGTGCATGTATGTATGAATATTATCATAGAGAGACCAAGGAACCTTGTACCTTTCTTTGTGCCAATGACTTTCCCTTATGAGAGAAAGAAAAACATAGGAATCCATCATACCTTTGTGTCCTCTAATGATGATTTCTTCATACGGACCAGCAAGCTTACTATTATGGCTTATGAGTTCCATCCTACCCATGGTAATTGTCAAGAACGTCAACTTGGTCTAATTAGGGGATAGATATATCACGTCCCGATTTAAAGGAGCACGTTGTGCTACGATGTACAAGAGTTATGTGTTAGGATGAGTGTAGATTTAATTTTTGTTGTATGGGTTTTCCCCAACAAAGTGTAGGTTGACCCATATTGTTGCTTTCATCCTTTGAGGACTCACATGCTTCTATGTCTTGTATTTTGCACATGGCTATGGACCTGTAGGTAGAAAATGGATCAAGGAGATCACATTCACTATCTAGGATTGCACATCATTTTATGACTGATACAAAAGACTCCATTTCCTAATATTTGTGTTTTCATTAATGTTTACATTATTCATGTAGGTAGGATTGTGTGTGTATATAAGTTTCCCGAAATACATCGGGGTCAACCCTACATTACAATAAGTCATCCCACATTCTCACTCCTATAACACGGTAGTCAATAGTATCAATGTCAAACCCTAATAAAAAGAAAACAATATATTATATAACAAAGCTATTATAATACGACACTATTATGTGTACTATTACATACATAATATATACATGCATGTGTATGTTTTGACTCCTCAAACCTGATCATTGAGAAGTCTTACACACTTGCACCTACACCCTTGGTAACTTGAGTATTGGTTAATCAGATTTTCAGATGATATGAGTTATACTTGGATTGGCCCAACAAATTTTACTAATGTATTTTTATGGTTAATATAATCTTCTGTAAAATAAAAGAAAAAGAAGAAATTAATTTCTTTCTGTCTCCATTAATTCCTTATTCTATTTAGCTCATAATGAAAATACTTCAACCACCCAAAATTAGTTCTCATAAACTCAATTTGAACTTCCAAAGTTCATGGTAAATAAGGAAGACTTTGAGAATATGAATATATTACCTAAAAGACGAGACAATTGAATCCGAAATCCCAAAATACAATCTTCTAGTTGCCTTTTCTCTTCTTCACTTTTATTAATTTGGATTTGCATCCTAGAAAAAACATGAATATTAAACAATGCTTTTTAGCAATTAAAATTAGGTATAGGAAAACAAAAATTCTTGGTAGTTAGATTTGATAACTAGAATAAATTTAGTCATCCAAAAAGATTCGAATCCTTGTTAACAAAAGTGATTTGTCTCAATTTGGTCACTAGAATGAAATATGTATAAGAATGTTCAATGATTATAAAAGAAATCTAAAACACAAACTATTCCCCTTCTCGCAGTATTAGATAAAATAACACGTTTATTTAGAGACACGTGAACAACCATGCATGGGACATGAAAGAACATGGATGTAAAGCTTTTCCAATTTGTGCAAATGCAAAAGGATTCTCATTAAACTTTTAGTGTAGTGTAATTCAAGGAAATGTTGAAGGCATTCACAACAAATTTAAAAAGTAATTGCACTAAAAAAATGATTATCACATGCTCTTTCTAAACAAGAAATTGTCAAAAAAACCTTTGTGATAATATAGCTATACAATGAAAGGCATACCAGAAACTATCTTCAAAATCATTGATATCATGTAAAGCAGTCTTTAATCCATCAATATCCTTGAGCAGTTTCTCTCCTTCATAGTTACTGTTGTAGATCACATCTTGTACCCCTGCACTTCTATAAGACACTCGATATGCCAATAACAAACAAAACTTGAATGCAACATTTCCCTGTTTCCTAAGCTTACTGACTTGCACAAAGTAAATAATATACCATAAAAAGATTTGTGCAAACATGATATTTTATCAAATGTGGTCATATGGGATGCATTGAATTACAAGATTAAGTAAATGTGCATAATAAATGGTCTGTGGATGCCCGAAACCCTACTTAATGCACATTTTTTCAAGATTTTTGTAATCAAAGTGCAGAAGGAAAAAAAAAAATTGAATTTATAAAATAAGCATTGTAAAGAAGATTTTAAATGATGTAGTAAGAAAAATACTTGAAGACTATTCAATTCCCTTTAAAACCTATGTAGGAATCTCGTACTAGGTGCATTGATCAAGCTATGATGAATTTCAATAGATATTTTGTTTTTAAAATCTGCTTTTCAAAATGGAGCTACCAAATAAAAGCATTGTACTGCTAGATCAAACAAATTCTTTAAGTACAAGTGATACAACCAACATTTCATCTTCTTTATTTAATTTATAACCCTTAGCTGTGCACTTTTGTTATGGATTGCCTCCCTGAACCTACATACACATGAAAATACGGTAAATGTTATAATTAACAAGTTTGGTCATCAAAAGCTGGTGCAATGGTGTTTGGGAGTTGCATAGAGCGACCAGCCACTTGCAGTTTTTGGTGTGAAAAAAACACTAGTATGGAAGCTCAAATTAACTCATAACACACTCCTATACCATTCATATGCAGCAATGGAATATATCTGCTAAATGGAGACTCATTACAGACTTCTGCTTGAGCAGATTTCATAAAACATATGCACAGGCCAACACATCCCACTTTTCTAAAAACACCTATGTCGCTCTGAGACCCCTATTCTACCAATTGTTCATCTCAAACGCTCTCATTATCTACTCCATATCAATTATAACAACCTCTAATCTCCAAACTGAGCCCCACTACCACTAGATGACTACCTAATGAAATGCTTACATGCATCTTGATACATGCACAAATGTGTTACAACAAGATGCAACTATAGAAGAGGTGCTCAACGTTAAAGAAGGTGCACAACATTAGAAAAGTTGTGCAATGCTAGAACAGGGTGTGAAATACTGAAAGAGTGCACAAAACTGGAAAGGTGTGCAATACTAGAAAATGTACACAGCACTAGAAAAGGTCCGCAAAAAAGTGCAAAAGGCCTTTTCCACCAATTAAACTTGTAATGCTCCACCAGATAGCTACAAACAATTTGAAAACGGTGTGGAACACATCCATATGCAAGATTATTTTGATAACTAGGGATGCTCATGGATCAGACTCCCTAGAAATTTGATTGTGAGCATGGTGCTCACGATAGCAGTTTCACAAATGACAGGCATTGCAGACCAACTCGCCCAAGTTCTGCCTCTGAAATCCACAAATCCTCTCCTGGTCCTTTTCCTTTCCATTGAACCAAATATTTGTTGTCTTCTTACCTATGCACCTAAGTCACAAGGTTCGAGTTCGAGTTTAAGTTCAACAAGGATAAAGTTCGAAAAAAAAAATCGACAATAAGTTCGATTAACAGAAAAATATAAAAACATTAAAATTAAATAACAAGTAAAAATAAAAATAAGAAACATTAGAAAACATTTAAAACATCATTATATATATAATTATATAAAATCTATTTCATATTAGATTTAAAAAATAATAAATATAATAAAAAAATTAAATTACACAAATTTAAATAAAATTTTAAACCAATTTAAAATAGATATAATAATTTTTAAAAAGATTAAAACATTTGAAAGAAAATAATTATAAATTTAGAAATAATAATAAATATTATAAACTAAAAATAAAACAAAACCTAAAAGAATAACATAATAAAAAGTAAACTAAAACAAAACCTAATCCCTATATTGCGTTGAAAGTTAATATGCATCGTGAACAATAAATAATATGCGCGACTTGTGAGGAAGCTGGACGAAGACTCACCAACACTGCAGCGTGAAGAATAATGCTGAGGCTCCATTATTTAGTGTGACGACTCGACGAAGACTTGACCAACAAAGTGACGCACCGCTATTTTGCCGATCGTCCATGACTCTACCCACGCAGATGTAGCAGTGCACAACCTAAACCATTGCCCACGCTTTTGGCACCAATACCACACTATTGTTTGTTGTTCGACCTAGAAAATATTTGATATGTTTAGTAGAGTGCGAACTGCACGAATTTCACCAAACTTTTTAGGGCACTAGACAAGTTCGACGAATTTCAAGTTTTTGGCCAAAAGTTCGACGAACCTTGTGACTTAGCTATGCGCTCCTTTAATACTTCTTCAATTTCTTCTGGCTTTTTCTCATGAATCTGATCTTACTAATTTGCAAGATCTTCATCTTCTTGAACTTCATCAATTTCGATAGAGATACAACTCTGCAATATTGAATATAGGTGAAATATCCATACCTTTTGTCACCTCTTTCTCTTTTACATTATCTAAAAAATTGTGTGGTATTCTGCAAGGACCTGCTTTTTGTACTGCCACTTGTGATACATTCATCTAGGGACCCTATCATTTCTCAGGTGCACAAGTACAAAATCTCCTTCAGCAAATGACCCTTCTCTCCTCCTTTCATCTTCCTTCTCCTTACACTTCATACTGCTTTGCAAAAATATATACATCTATGCTTTTCTTCTCTATAGGAACACTTCGCAAATCCATCACTTCCATTGGTGATCTTGCACACACTTTGCAAGTACGAAACCTCCTCCAGAAAATGACCCCTCTCTCCTCCTTTAATCTTCCTTCTCCTTAGACTTCATCCTACTTAGTAAAAATATACACACCTACACTTTTCATCTCTACTAGAACATTTCACAAATCAGTCACTTCCATTGGTGACCTTCCACATACAATCTGAAAGGGTGTTTTCCAAATGACCTATTGATTGAATTATTAGATGCAAATTTTTCTTGTGCCAACATCAAATCCCATTGTTTTGACCTGCTTCCAACTAAACATATAAGCAAGTTACCTTAGCTTCTATGCACCACTTAGGTTTATCCATCCGTGGATGATATGTTGAACCATATGGCAACCTAGTTCCCAATTTTTCCACAAAGTCCTCCAGAAAAATCCCAAAGCATTGGTGTCCAGATTTGATGTTATACTTTTAGCAATCCATGTAATCTAACAATTTCATTGAAAAACACGTTTGTTATGTTTATAGCATCACTGGCCTTCTTACATTGAATGAAATGCGTCATTTTAGAAAATCTATCCACCACAAAAAAGATGGAATTGTTAACTTTAAATGTCCTTGAAAATACAAGAACAAAATCGATAATCAGCTCCTCCAAAGGTCCATCTAGTGTAGGCAATGGTTGGCTCAATCCAGTAATTGGATTCGTCTATTAATTTATGTAGCCATTCTGGGCCCAACAATATCTTTCCTCTATCAATGTTTGTGCCTTACCTCTTCCAAAGTTATCTCTTGATTGTCCACTATGTAACTACTAACTCTTTGATGAAGTTATTTCTAACTGATCCTTTGAGCACAAATGTTCTCTCTAGAATAGAAATCCTTCTTGTATAAAATAACCTTCATAAGGGCTTCTATCACCTACCCATGGTTCTTTCGAAACTATTCATATTTTTCAAACATCAAGCATTGCTATTATAGGCTTCTTCGTGACCACCTTCAACAGCTCCAAAAATTTCTCAGCTCATATTGTCCATTTCCATGGACTTTCTTCATGTACTCAATCAATAATGCACAAATTATACTAAAATTTCTTATGAACTTCCCATAGAAATTTGCTAAACCATGAAAACTTCTTACCTTACTAAGATTCCTTGGAATAGACCATTCCAATATTTCTATGTCTCTGTATGGATCCATCTTCAGCCCTTAGGAAATCACATAACCTAAGTATATAAACTCCTTCATAAATGAGAATTTCTTCATATTTATCTGAAACTTTTCAACCTTCAGATTATCCAAAACTTGTTTTAAATGCATCAAAGGCTCTCCTATTGTCTTACTAAAAATTAAAATTTTGTCAAGATACACTAAGACAAACCTCCCCAGAAATGGTTTAAGAAATTCATCAGTCTCATAAAAAAAGCTAGGGAGATTGGACAGATTGAATGGCATGACCAACCATTCATACAATTCTTCCTTTGTCCAAAATGCAGTCCTCCACTCATCTCCTTCCCTTACTCGAATCTGATGATAGCAACTCTTCAAGTCAATCTTGCAGAATTTTTTTACAAAATTCAAGGAATCCAACAAATCATTCGTCCTTGGCAATGGAAACATGTACTTAATAGCGATCTTATTGATAGATCTTGAATGTGTACACATTCTCCATTCTCCATCCTTCTTAAGGGTCAACAGTGTTAGTAATACATAGGGACTTGGCCTTTCTTTAATCAAGCCTCTATCTGACAAATCTTGAACTTTCCAATTCAACTCCACTCACGGGTGGAATCATTCTATGGGGAGCCATGTTCAGCAAGCTAGCTTTAGGCATCAAATCCATATGATGACAAATCTGTCTCAATGGGGTAATCTCATTATATTTCAAAAATATAACACCTCCTTTGGCATCTTTCTCTTCGACATGTTTTGGATTTGGAATAACAGCAAAACATACCTATCTTGTTTACTTCCTTCAAGAATTCTTTAGCTGAAAGCAACATTAATTTACTACTATTTTCTTCCTATTCCTTCATTGGCAACAATCAAAACCTTTCCGTCATTTGTAATCCATAAACTATTTACTTCTATCAAAAATATTCAAATGAAAAGACCCTTCCACAGAAATGAAGCTCATTCATACAATGTCCAAGATTCCCCAAGCTTCTTCACTCATATTATGGTATATCTAGAAGGAGAATATTCTCAATTTTTCGAGAATGATCAAAGTCAAATTTTCGAGCTTCTGACATAAATTAAAGCCCAAATTCAGCACAATGCATTTACCATCTGTTGTTGTGCGAATGTGCAACAAGGAAATTGACAATTTCCAAGCACGACAACTATACCCCTGTGTTGAAATTTTCATGTTTTATCATTCCCAGGCACCCCAAGTCAAATCAGTTAGTGTGGTCACCCCTATTTTGATGTCATTTTTTTCCCATAGGTGATTTAGGAAATTCTATTCATTCCACCTAGGTGATTTTAGGGAGTTCTAAAAAGACACTATCTTCTGGCAGTATAGGGAAGGGCTATCGCTAGCCTTCCCAAGACTGGATTCAACTCCTTGGAGTGGAACGGAAGGGAAAAATTCAACACGGAGATGAAATGAAGACCTTAAAACATAATGGAAATGATTTTTGAAGTTTTGGGAAGTTTTACAAGACTTGGAGCAGTCTGAGTAAAAAACAGGGTTCACAAGCCTAGGCGGTACACATGCCTAAAACAGCTGTTGGGCTTCAGAAGAAGATTTCGGGAGCTCCGGATGGAGTTAGGAGCAAAACAAAATATCTCCGAAAGAGGATTCCAAGGCCTAAATTATGGTGAAATAATATTTTTCACAACATTTTGGTTCATCAAGTCTGCAGACAGTTTTTCTCTAGCACAGGTGGAGTACAAAATCAAAAATCCGATTTTTTAGGGATCAAATGGAATAATCAAGATATTATACCCCCACCATTGGCTTCACAAGGCCATTTCTAGTCCAGATCATATAAAACTTTTCCAAAAAAGTCCATCAGGGAGCTCAAGTTATCACTCATACAAGTTCAGGACTTAGCCAAATTTTTGGGAGGACACGTGTCAGCCCCAGGAGTCTGGCGGGATTTTGTGTCTCTCACGTCCCCCAAGGTCAGGGACATCAAAGTTGGAAATGTGTGCCCAGCCCCCTCGAAGCCCTCTCAGCCCTCATATGACCTCTTGGACCCTCATGTGACCTCCAGACTTAACAGTTCAACCCCCAGGTGCATTTTTGGAGCATCCATTCCCTACCATTGGATCGGGCACCACGTGTCAGCTCAGGACCACCGTGAAACCGATGTCCCTTATGCACACTGAGGTGGGGACATCGACCTTGAAAAATGCGCCACCCCTATGGGAGTCATTTGGACACCCACGTGACCGAGTTTCAGCCCCCAGTGTGCATTTTTTCCAAATAACCATGACGAAGAGTGGGGAGAAAATGAAGGGTTTTTGCCAGATAACCATGAAATCACCCGATCGAAAAATCTTCATATCTCACAAGATACAAGTCGTCGAATTGAGATGTTGTTTTTGCAGAATTCTTCACTTTTCAAGGTGATCAAGATGCAAGAAACAACAGTCAAATGGCGCCTAGAATCATTAGCTCTAACAAAACCCTCTCTTCGTGCACTGGCTCACATTCGTTGGATTTCCCATCATTCGCAATGGAAACGAGCTAAAAACTTGCACACGATCTCCAAATGAAAAACCTATCAAAATGGAGTTGTTTTCATTGCAAACGGAGACAAAAACTAGACCTGCAAATTTTGAGCTCCATTAATGGCTGCCACGGCAGCTCCGTGCCCGAAGCCACTGCCAAGTCAAAATTTCAAAATTTATTTCCAGGCATTCTAGTGGGCAAAACTATGTGAAATTCGAAGGGTGTGATCGTAACGACAAGAAGAGTCCAAAAAAGTATGTTCCGTTGCAAATCGAGTACTGGAAACACCCTTTCTAAAAATAGTAAGTTTTCCTACACATGCTTGCTATTTTTGGTAAGTCTTCATCAAAAGCAGCTAAGACAAAGGCAACGGGTATTAAAGATCTCCAAAAGGCCAGAATGATTATTCAAGCGAAAAATGCAAGAAAATGGCCACTTACTAAAAATAGTAAGTCCCTCATCTTAAATAGTAAGCCACACTCAAAGAGCAACTTTGGCATAATGGGACATTCGAACTTCATCGCATCAGAGCTTTCCATCAGCGAGGATCAACGGACTTCATCGAGAACGACATCTCTTCTTCTTCTCCCTCTCTTTCTCTCTCCTCTTTCCCCCAACTTTCTCACTTTCCAATATTCTAATTTCGCGTTGGGGTTTGTACTTTTTAATATGACTTAAGTGACTTTAGAAATATAATGTAAATTAAGTCGCCTTACTATTATAAAAGGGACTTAAATATTTAAAGTGGAATATGAATAGTCTTGAGTCATATTAAGGTATTCGAAAGGTCATGAGGTAGATGAAGATTCATATTCTATTCTATAAATTGTAACGCCATTCCCATTTCAAAGGGTTGTGATTGATCTTGTAAACTCAAGAGTGCATTGTACCTAGAGAAAGCAAAGGAGATAGCCATTTTCTTCCATTTCCCCCTTTTCTAAATTTCCTCCATTCCCACATTATGTACAACTTTGATTTGAGCAATCAATACAAGAAGAAGGGTTTCTAGCTTTCTTTGACTAAGGGGTTTCTTGATACTTGGTGATCAGTGAATTCTATTTGGTCTTGTTCTATTCACAGAGTTGTTTCTTCCGATAAATGCATGTGTTGAATTTTCTAACTAGTGTGTGTGCAGGAATCTGATTTTCTACCTGCAACATTAGTTCTCCTACTTCTTTTCTCACTCCCCTTTCCGCTCTACAGACGAAGCCTTCCCTAGCAAGAGATTGCTAGCTTTGCCGCAGGGTCAGTGGAGTGCCCCCGCTGGATCTCCCTACAAAGACCACCACGAAATCCACACTTTCTCGCGCATGCACATACGGCAATCGCACCGATTAAGTAGAGGACTTAAATTCCCGGAGCGATGGCAAGAAATCCACAAGTTTTCCACCTGACAAATTTTCTTGCCAACAGCTTTTTGGTGCGTGGGGCAGATTTAGCAAAAGCATCTACACCCAAAATACGATTGCAAGGTCTGAAAATACAAAAAAATCAAATATTGACCAAAAAAAGGAGTTCATGAAAGTCCCCACTGCCAAAAGATACACTGCTAATTTCTGCACATGACTTTTCACATTCCACAGTGCCCTTTCGTGTTCTAACTACAGAAGTTTTCAAAAGCTAGCTGAAAGAAGATACACCAGGTTGAGCAGGTCGAGAGGTGTTGCTGATTCCAATTTTGAAGCTTTGAAAAATCAGCAAGAACGAATTAGAGATAATCCATACTTCTTCTCTCAAGTCTCCTCTTTGTCTAGTTCTTCAAGAAGTTCACCTGGTAATCCTATCCAAACTCCTTCAAATTCTCCAATTTCAACCATCATTGAACATCGAGTTCACGGAAGAAGAAGAATTTGAAGAAGCAAGAGCTGAAATAGAAGCAGAAGAAACAATGGCGGACAAAGAAGAAATACCTTGACCCATTGTTCCATGGGGGAGAAATACAAGCCTGCTTGCTCTTGAACCTCCTCTTCACGATCTACCAACGGGTTCCCGCAAGAACTTTCCAAATTTCAAAGGTGACAACACACAACATCCTGAAGAACACATCGCTGCCTTCACAACATCATGTGGAATTCTTGGTGTCCAACATGAGGATGTTCTGTGAGATTGTTCGTGGAGTCCCTCCAAGAAAAAGCAGCAGAATGGTTCTACCTCCTGCCTGCCCGATCCATCACTGGTTGGGATGACATCAAGGCTGCCTTCAAGGAAAGATTTAAATCAACTGAAGATTGTCAAGACCTCTTGGTGCAGTTGGCTCAAATGAGGAAAGGAGAAAGTGAAATGATGAGAGACTTCGTGGCTCATTTTGAATGGTTTCTTCGCAGGATACCGGAAGAAGATTCACCCTCTCAAAACAATATCAAAAGATTCTTCATAAATGCTCAATCACCAGAGGTAGGCTTTCTCCTACGAAGAGTTCAACCAAGGAACATTGTAGAAGCACAAAGGAGGGCCATTGAATTGGATGACGATCTCATCCTCTCTGGAAAGATCAAGAATCCATCAAAGGGCAAGGCCCAACATCTTGGAGATGAGAGAACCAATCCATCGCTGCAAAAGTTGGCGAATGAAATGGCCTCTTTGAAGAGGGAATTATTTGAACGAGTTTCTTCTCAAAGAAGCAACAAAATCAGATTGCGGGAGCACCCCAAAGGCTCGCCTTGGAGGCCCCACCCATGAACATAAATTACAAATTTCAAGAAGATGAAGAAGAGCTTGAACAAGAAAGTGAAGGTGGCGATTTCCTAGAAAGTGATGAGTTTGAGAATGATGCACAAATCAGATTTTGTGAGTATTCTAGAGGTTATGAAGAAGATGAAGAAGATGCACCCAGTTTCTCATGCGCGGTATTCACTCGTTCTCAGTCTGAGAAAAGAGCATCTCCCTCCATTGCTGCAAAAGAAAAGAAGGTTGATGATCCTCCTATGGCGACTCCGAAAAATAAAATAATCAGTTGAGGATCCCCACTTCCATCTTCCATGAAGTCTGCATTGTTGGATCTTGATCCCGTAGCAAGTAAGAAGACTCCCGAAATCCCAAGTAAGTCTTCCAATGTCTCTTCCATTTCTAAACCCAAATCTGCTCCTACAAAATCTAATAACTTGAAATCTCCTAGTGTACCTTTTAAAATACCCTCCATTCCTCAAACATCAAATCCTTCTCCCAAGCCTATCCAGACCCCAAAATCAGTCCCTTCACTCCCCTTGTCCACATCTGCTCCCTTTGACTTCATAGAATATGCAAACAAAGCCAAAGTGCAGATTACTGAAACTGAATATTTGCGGACTCATCCTGAACAATTCAAGAGGTTCGTCCGATATATCAGGAGTGGTAGTCTAACACCCAATAGTTCCAAAGGCATGCTACCAAACTCACCTACACCTCCCTCACAGAACATGCTTTCTCTGAGTGCATCAAAGACTGATAAAGTTGAACCTTTCTATGTCTCCCTTCTTATTGGAGAATATGTATTGAACAATTGCATAATAGATTCTGGTGCCTCAGACAACGTGATGCCTTTGAAGGTCACCAAGGCTCTTAAACTTACAATGACTCCACCTAGTGGCTCTTGTTACTCTTTGGAGTCAAAAAGGTCCCACTTGTAGGGAAGGTCAAAGATGCACAAGTGTCTCTCGCCAAATTTCTGGACAAGAAAATTTCAGCGATGATTTTGGTAGCCAATGTCCCGGCCTCATTCGGAATGTTGTTGAGTAGAAGTTTCTCGAGACTTGGGAGGGAAAATTCAGATGAATTGGTCATCTGCAACCATACCAGTGAAGGGAGACATGGAGAAATTGCTTCCCGAGAAGAAAATGAGGTACACGGTACAAAATTCAAAGCCCGGAAGCTAACATCTTGTATCAAGGTAGCAGGCAGATGAATCACTTTGTGGCAACCGAGGAGGAAGAGGATATCCCCATCTTGATAGGCCCAGACATGCCTTCCCGAAGAGATTTGGATTTTGAAGAAGCATTGAGGAGATTCGAGTTACAAGAGGACAGCCCCGAATCACCAGATGATGTAGACCACGAGGAAGAGGAGATGGTTCTTGATGATTTTCAAGAAGAAAAATCAGTTTATATGATTTTACAAGATGAGGAGTTATTCTCATTCCCATTTGGGGATGAGGATGATCTCAATAGCCATCTATGGAGAGACAAAATCAGCTTGTGATGAGCCCGTGAAAGGTTTGAAAGAAATGTTTGTACAAGAAATCTTAAAACCGCAGAAGAAATTAAAGATCCTGAGCTCAGTCTCGAGCTCCTAATGCAAGCCACAAATTTGCAAGACAAGCGTGAAGCTGATTTGGAAGCCTTAACTAATGTGAAGGTTGGCCATATTGAGATAAGGCAAGATGAAACATATGATGCCGCTCTTGAGCTAATGATTGATGGATGCAATACCAAAATGGAGATATTTTCTTTCCCATTTGAAGATGAAGACTCTTCCCATGACGAAGAAATTGAAGAAAGGAGTTTCGAGACCTCTAAAGATGAAGCTCTTTTTGATGAAGGATCGGTAGAGTGCAGCGATTCTCGAGATGATGAGGTAATCCCTCCAGATAGTTTCTTTGAGTTGCAAGATAAAGATTCTTCAAAGGCGTACAAAGAGGAACTACAGGAAATGATGAAACATTACTCCGTGCAAGAAATCTTAGATGCAGTAGAAGTTGTAGAAGATCCCGAGCCAATTCTTGATCTCTTCATTAGTGTCATGGACATACAAGACAAGTATGAGTTCACATCCAATCCTTCCATCAGTACTCAAGCACCTCGCAGTGGAGTGAAGGAAAAGGATGAATCAAAGGTTTCTCATAGAGAAGATGTCAATGAGCATAGACCCGGAAAGAAAGTAACTCAGAATATCAAAGGAATTGGAACGAAAATCAGCATTGGGGCAGCGATGAGATGCTCGATGGAGAATCAGCTATATGGATAAACATGGAAGGAAACTAGCACGATGAAACCAATTTCAAAGAGCATGAAGGCAGTGGAATTTCCAAGCAAGGACTCGAGCATCAAGAAGCTCATATGGACTCACTCCTACAAAGTAAAAGGACAATTGTGAAAGCACCTGGCTTTCATAAGTAGTTGAGGAAGGGAGGCTACTTTTTGGAACTGTCAACGGCTTTGCAGAACATCATCATTCGGTGTTACCTCTTCAGGGGTAACTTTTGAGAAATGAAAAGTATTTCAGTGAAAGCGGGTTGTCCCTCACCTTGTACCATAGGTGATTGATAGGTGTGTTTCCCTTCCTGTTGTGTGTCGTGTGTTTCCTTTCCTTCGTTTTGTGTGTGTGTGTGTGTTTCCTTCTAATCTTCCTTTCTAGAAGTTGTACATGACTCCATAGGGCCCAATGGATAAGGCACTGGTCAACGAACTATATGGTCTAAAATTGAGATTCTGATTCCCATGTCATGTCTTCACTATGCTCAGTCCATGTCATGTCCCCAAGCTAGAGCCAACTGTTGTCGTGCAAATGTGCAACAAGGAAATTGACAATTTCCAAGCATGACAACTATACCCCTATGCCAAAATTTTCATGTTTTATCATTCCCAAGCACCCCAAATCAAATCAGTTAGTGTGGTCACCCCTATTTTGCTGTCATTTTTTCCCATAGGTGATTTAGGAAATTCTATTCATTCCACCTAGGTGATTTTAGGGAGTTCTAAAAAGACACTATCTTCTGGCAGTATAGGGAAGGGCTATCGCTAGCCTTCCCAGATCGGATTCAACTCCATGGAGTGGAATGGAAGGGAAAAATTCAACACGAAGATGAAATGAAGACCTTAAAACATAATGGAAATGATTTTTGAAGTTTTGGGGAAGTTTTGCAAGACTTGGAGCAGTCTGAGTAAAAATAGGGTTCACAAGCCTAGGTGGTACACAGGCCTAAAATAGCTGCTAGGCTTTAGAAGAAGATTCAGGAGCTCCGGATGGAGTTAGGAGCAAAACAAAATATCTCTAGAAAGAGGATTCCAAGGCCTAAATTATGGTGAAATAATATTTTTCACAACACTTTGGTGCATCAGGTTTGCAGGCAGTTTTTCTCAGGCACAGGTGGAGTACAAAATCAAAAATCCAATTTTTCAGGATCAAATGGAATAATCAAGACATTATACCCCCACCATTGGCTTTAGAAGGCCATTTCCAGTCAGGATCATATAAAACTTTTCCAAAAAGTCCATCAGAGCTCAAGTTATCACTGTTACAAGTTCAGGACTTAGCTAAATTTTTGGGAGGACACGTGTCAGCACCAGGAGCCTAGCGGGATTTTGTGTCCCTCACGTCCCCCAAGGTCAGGGACATCAAGGTTGGAAAAGTGCGCCCAGCCCCCTCTCAATCCCTCTCATATGACCTCTTGGACCCTCATGTGACCTCCAGACTTGATAGTTCAGCCCCAGTGCATTTTTGGAGCATCCATTCCCTACCATTGGATCGGGCGCCACGTGTCAGCTCCAAGACCACCGTGGAAACTGATGTCCCTTATGCACCTGAGGTGGGGGACATCAAACCTTGAAAAATGTGCCCAACCCCTATGGGGAGTCATTTGGACACCCACGTGACCGAGTTTCAACCCCCAGGTGCATTTTTGGAGCATCCATTCCCTAGCCGTTGGATTGGGCACCACGTGTCACCTCCAAGACCACCGTGGAAACTGATGTCCCTTATGTACCTAAGGTGGTGGATATTAGACATGGAAAAATGCGCCCGGCCCCATGGGAGTCATTTGGACACCCACGTGATCGACTTTCAGCCCCCAAGTGCCTTTTTCCACCTTCATCCCTGCCGTCGGATCGAGAACACATGGCATCGCCTTGACCACCGTGGAAATTGATGTCCCTCACGTCCTCTGAGGTCAGGGACATCAGGGACATAAAAATGTGCCCAGCCCCTCCATGTGCATGTTTGGAAAGTTGAAATCCAACACTTAGTTGTTTCTTCCTACTCATTTCTCCTTCACAACTTCATACCTTGCCATGGCTCCGTGCATGATTGTCCAGACACCCAGTCCACCATTGTTGCTCCGAACCAGCTCCGCCATGGCCACATAAACTCTCCACACCATGAATACATAGAAATATGCAGGTCTCAGAGAAAAATGGAGTGAAATGACGAAGAGCGGGGAGAAAATGAAGGGTTTTTGCCAGATAACCATGAAGTCACCCGATCGAAAAATCTTCATATCTCACAAGATACAAGTCGGATCGAGATGTCGTTTTTGCAGAATTCTTCATTTTTCAAGGTGATCAAGATGCAACAAACAAGAGGTCAAATGGTGCCTAGAATCATTTGCTCTAACAAAACCCTCTCTTCGTGCACCGGCTCACATTCATTGGATTTCCCGTCATTCGCAATGGAAACAAGCTAAAAACTTGCACACAAGCTCCAAATAAAAAACCTATCACAATGGAGTTGTTTTCATTGCAAACGGAGACAAAAACCAGACCTACAAATTTCAAGCTCCATTAATGGCCGCCATGGCAGCTCCATGCCCGAAGCCACTGCTAGGTCAAAATTTCAAAATTTATTTCCAGGCATTCTAGTGGGCAAAACTATGTGAAATTCGAAGGGTGTGATCGTAACGACAAGAAGAGTCCAAAAAGTATGTTCCGTCACAAATCGAGTACTAGAAACACCCTTTCTAAAAATAGTAAGTTTTCCTACACATGTTTGCTATTTTTGGTAAGTCTTCATCAAAAGCAGCTAAGACAAAGGCAGCGGGTATTGAAGATCTCCAAAAGGCCAGAATGATTATTCGAAGCAGGAAACAGTTAAATTGGCCACTTACTAAAAATAGTAAGCCACACTCAAAGAGCAGCTTTGGCATAATGGGACATTCAGAACTTCGTCGCATCAAAGCTTTCCATCAGCGAGGATCAACGGACTTCATCGGAATGACATCTCCTCTTCTTCTTCTCCCTCTCTTTCTCTCTCTCTTCTTCCCCAACTTTCTCTCACTTTCCAAAATTCTAATTTCGCATTGGGGTTTGTACTTTTTAATATGGCTTAAGTGACTTTAGAAATATAATGTAAATTAAGTCGCCTTACTATTATAAAAGGGACTTAAATATTTAAAGTGGAATATGAATAGTCTTAAGTCATATTAAGGTATTCGAAAGGTCATGAGGTAGATGAAGAGTCATATTCTATTCTATAAATTGTAACGCCATTCCCATGTCAAAGGGTTGTGATCGATCTTGTAAACTCAAGAGTGCATTGTCCCTAGAGAAAGCAAAGGAGAGTCATTTTCTTCCATTTCCCCCTTTTCTAAATTTCCTCCATTCCCACATTATGTACAACTTTGATTTGAGTAATCAATACAAGGAGTTTCTAGCTTTCTTTGACTAAGGGGTTTCTTGATACTTGGTGATCAGTGAATTCTATTTGGTCTTGTTGCTATTCACAGAGTTGTTTCTTCCGATAAATGCATGTGTTGAATTTTCTAACTAGTGTGTGTGCAGGAATCTGATTTTCTACTTGCAGCATTAGTTCTCCTACCTCTTTTCTCACTCCCCTTTCCCGCTCTACAGACGAAAGACTTCCCTAGCAAGAGATTGCTAGCTTTGCCGCAGGGTCAGTGGAGTGCCCCTGTTGGATCCCTGGTTGAAAGACCACCACAAAAATCCACACTTTCTCGCGCATGCACATACGGCAACTGCACCGGTTAAGTAGAGGGACTTAGATTCCCAGAGCGTTGGCAAGAAATCCACAAGTTTGTCCACCCGACAAATTTTCTCGCCAACACCATCAAAGCATCTTTGGGAGGTGCTTTTGTCTCGCCATTACGAAGATTGTCACATAGCAGAATTGCAGAATATTCCTTTCCACAATCAGTTTCCTTTTTCAAAATGCCCCCATCAGCATGGGACCTCTTCCAAGATCATTATAAGTTAGATTTTGTTGGAGCATTAACACAATATCAAGGAGCAGCTAGCTATCACAGTTGTGTCATTTTCGACTCCCATGCTCAAAGAACTGGTACATAGACCAATAATTTTGCTGAGATGATGGCCTTACACACAGTGTATACGTTAGGCCCATGAAAGAGGCATTCACGGGATAGTAATAGAAGGTGATTCCAAAGTGATTATTAACATATTATTAGGCTTGGAATGTGCATCTCAACCGGCATGATTGATAAGAAACACAACATTGGAAAACAGAGAGAACTTGGTCACAAAAATCATATCCAACATGCGAGTTCTAAACATGTCATCCCTCAACACCAAAAGTGAAACCATAATGGGGTGGTTGACATACTTCCTAATTATACTCTCAATCTATTAAAAATGTTAATCTTCAATCCTTTCAAGATATTTCCCACTTTCCTCTCTTCATTCAAAACTTGTGGCCTTAAAGATACCACACATTAGTATAGATTAATCTCCCAAATTCGAGATTATAGTGGGCCAATTTTGAGCCAGCTATGTTAGAGGTGTGTCACAAGTGCATGTCTACTACCTTCATTCCACTTTCATGCCACCTTCACATCATATTTGTCATCCATTTCTTCCTATCTCTTCCTCGACCCCCTTCCTAACTTGCATGTTGACAATCAAAATATAAAGCACGATCGAAGACATTCCTTGAGCACCTTGTTTGGGGCAACATCATTGGATGGGCTTTAGACATTCTAAAGTCTCCCAACATCTTTGATTGGGGAAAAGACTTTGGTATAAGAATATAAGCCTTATAGTTTATTATTAAGTCACTACTGTTATGTATTAACTAATGAATGGTTGTAACCACTATATCCATTTTCAGTAACTATCTCTTGCATGATAAAATGATGGACGCGTAATTTCTACATGTGTGCATTCAGATCCCTCTTCATTATTTCTATGTCCACATCTTTTAACATTGGTGTTAGAGTTGAACAAACAAGGAGGAAGACATAACGAAGACCATAAATCACAAATTTATTTGAAGCCCTATTTAGGCTAAGCAAACATTGAATTCGTCGAGGGCTTTTTTGCAGAAAAAGCGTCAAGGGTATACTATGAATCACTAACGAGAGGGTATATCTGCGAATCGCAAATGTAAAGATATATTGTGCATCGCGAACAGTTGAGGCCTATCAAATGTTTTGAGGGCACGAAAGAAGGAAAAATATAAACAATGCCATTGTTAAATTCGAAAGCAAAACAAAAAGTTGTGGGGCACGAGAAAACATTGTGAATCTATGAATCACAAAATCAATATAGTCGCAAATTACGCAGAGGGCACATTTTCATAGAGGGTATGTTTTCAGCAGCATTATTTTAGTGGGCATGTTTTCAATATCACACGGAAAATTTCGAATCACAATCGGTAAGGAAGATTGTCTAAAGGAGAAATACGGTGCAATGATAAAAACGAAGTACAAGTATTTATCTGCATTCACATTTTTTTAGGTTGGAGATTTTACAAGAGTATTTCTTGCTAAATTATTTTTTCGAATGGAAATTCTAGTGGACAAATATTCTAGCCTCGGTTGTGACACTTTGAAAGTTAAAATACAAATGCAATTGATGAATAAAAAATTGTGGGGAATAGTAAATGGGAAAAAGAAATCACCTATAAATGCAACTAAATTACTAGATTGGCTTAGCAGAGACGATAAAGCTAAAGCCATAATTGGTCTCGCTCTCTCGATCCTAAGTTACATCATGTGGACCTACAAAATCATTCGAGAGAAATCAGTAATACTTTTAATAAATTGTTTGGAGCAAAAGCGATCAATGCAAAATTTTCTCTAAAACTTCAACTATTTATATTCAAGATGGTTGATGAATCACTATGTCTAGCCACATAAGCAATCTTAGATCTCTCCTTAGACATCTCGCAGAAGTTAATGCTATGATAAATGAGGAGGATGCCAAAGCCATTTTGTTAAATAGTCTGCCTTCTAAATTTAGCAATGTCATTTTTGCTCTTCATAGCTGCCTTCTCACATTACGGAAGATATGATTTCAGCTCTCGTAGCTGAAGAGAGGGAACAATTTCGGGGAGATACTGAAAGATGATCCTCAACCTAGAAAGGCACTATACACCGAAATAACCATAAAAGATCGGATTAAAACAAAGGGGAGTTGAATGTCATTATTGCAAAAAAATAGGGTCACACACCATAGAACCCAGTAGCATTGAGCCATTGGTGTTCTCAAGAGAAAACTCAAAAGCATACCAAATGAAGTTAATGTAGCCATTGTTGAAGATCCACCGGATGTTGAAAGTGGTGAAGAATTTACTAATGGAGAATACATATTTTAAAGAAGCCCCACACTTTGAAGACATAAAGGGATTGAATGTAGATGAAGCTCAAGCATGGATGGCTACCCAATTAGTTCAAGAGTTTGTGTATCTTGATAACTATACCCTTAGAAGGGTCATGAGACAACTTGATGGAGCATTGTGGATGTCGCTCAATATGGATGGTTGTCCAATAATTCAAAAGATTCGTAACTCAAGAGTTTGGGGAGGTGGAATTCGAGAATTTGGGAATTCCACTTGGGAACTACACCTTTACGACGGTTACGTGGAAACTAGATGGAGTTCTACATTGTCAAAGAATTATTTTCAATGTGAAAACTTTTGAAGAATGAGTGACTCTGTTTAGTTCTATTATTTTAATCTTTTGTCAATATGTTTGTTTATGCTTTCTAGAGTGTAAGCCTTAATATGGGGTATAAGAATATAAAACAATTTATTATTATGTCAATATTAGTTAAGTATTAGCTAATGAACAATTGTAACCACTTGACCATTTTGTAACTATCTCTTCCATAATAAAATGACGAGTATAGAGTTTACCAAGTGTGCAGTCCGATCCTTCATTATTTCTCTAACCACGTCTTGGTGTCACTCGATTTCACCAAAATCAGTGACTATAATTCGAAAAAATTTCGTACTTTTAAAATAGTGGGTCATTTGTTGTTTTTATTGCCTGAAAGTTCTTGTATTGCGTCAAGATAATCCCAAAGAGCCATATTAGCCCTTTTCGCCAAATACCCAGATGCCCAAAATTGTTTTATTCTGTCGTCGGGATTTGTCTGCAAGGAAATTTGTATTTAATTATTTTGAGTCCCGTATGAGGCTATTTGCGCTCGTTTAACTCTGTTATAAGCGAATATGTTATTATTCCTATATACCAGAAGGATTTTAACTTATTTTAAGTTTTGGGCTTTATTTGTAACTTTTGGCAATTTTTCGTGTTTTTGTGGTGTCCCGTTTCTGTTTTTCTGTAAAATTTCTGGAACAACTCCTTCACGGGTAAGCGATTTTTGGCACAGAGCATACTGGAAAACATACACGCACATTTTGCCCGGAGGAAGTCATCATCGGAGGTCTGGATCACTGGGAAAAAGCGAAGTCGTGCACAGAAAAGCCCCTGCGGGGATGGGCGCCTTTTTGGAAAACAAAGGATTTAAGCTGCGATGGGAAAAATATAAGCCGCAGCGGGATGGGATTTTAGTGCCTGCCTTGCAGGGTAAAGAATCCCATTGCAAAAGTCAAATCACTTAAGTGGATCATGGGATTTTGGTGCCTGCCTGGCAGGGTAAAGAATCCCATTATGAAAAAATTCTTAAAAATAGAATTACATGTGCAAAAAAGTGCGCCCCCTTTGGTGATGGATTAAAGTGATTAAATTGATTATTTTTAATAATCTTTCTCCTTGGAAAAAGTGCGCCCAAGCTTGAGGAGGTCAAAAAGTCAAAGGAAGAATAAAAGAAAGGAATTAAATTAATTTAATTTAATTTATTTAGTGGCTGCCCCTCTCCTTGGAAAAAGTGCGCCCCATTTAGGAGTTATTTAATGATTTTAAATGCATTAAATCATTAAATTAATTTCTATTTTCAGTGGCTATGGTCAAAGCACACTGTGAGGCTAAAGTTAAGTGCTGTGTGAAGGATTAAATTGGATTAATTTAATTTATTGGATGGCTGTCCTTAAACATGCAATTTTTAAAAGAGAAAAGCATGATTTTTAATTAATTAATTGCCTTTAATTGTTAGGGCAATTATTAATTATAGAATTGTGAAGGTTATATAAGCATGGGCAGCCATATGGATGAATTATTCAACACACAGGTAAAGAATTGCAGCTAGGAGAAAAAGTGCGCCCCATTAGAGGAAGGATTTTGCACAGACAAAGTGCTAACAAAGGCTAAAAGCTTCCAGATTTGGTGCATGCTTTGGAGAAGGTTGATCTTCGTCGGCATAGTTGTTTTCACAGGTGTAACAGGAGCTCAGGTGTTGATTGAAAGGATTCATGCTCTCTTTATGTGCAAATTAAACACCAATTTTTGGGGCAGCAGGCTTGAAAAGTGCAGATTTTTATAATTTAAATTCACTATTCATGCTCCGGTGGCCATTTTTGTCTGAATAAATTGCAGGAACTCATTACAGGTGCTTTATAAAAGAAAAGGAGTATTTATCAATGTCCAATACATTGCAAATATCCTCCGAATCTGAAGAATTGTCCAGATCTGCACCAGTATTGAAGAAATCCGGCCAAATTAGAAGAAAAAGAATTATTCAGACAAAGATTGATAAAGCCATGGCAAAAGGAGATGAAAAAGAGAGCACGATGGATTCATGCATTGCTTCTAAACTTTCAGACATAGGAGACACGGATCTAGGCCCAGAACCTCTTTCTGATTTGATTGATAGATCCAGAGCTGGAAAGACTTCACTCATGCGTGCGGTCAAAAGTAGTGGAATTATTCGAGCTGCAGCTTTCCCATGTACAGCCCAATTGCCAGAGTTTGTGATGGAGTGTGCTAGATCTTATCATCCTTCATCCAGATCAGTGCGTGATGTTGCGGGAAAGACAATAATTCGTTTGGATGCGGAATTCTTTGATTATTGTTTGAAGATTCCAACGAAAGGTGGTGACTTCTATTAGCATTCAGGATGCTTGACAGTGGGTGAGGAAAAGCATAGAGTGATTTGTGTGTGAGCATCATGAATAGCCGGTTCATGAAGAAGCCTAGATCCCCTTCCAAGTTCCCGAGAACTCTTCCACGATCCAATTTGGTGCAGGAGGCGGATGATATTGTCAAATTGCTATGCAGGTTGAATGGTGAAGCGAATGCCTACACTTTCCTAGGACATGGATGTATGCTTTCATCGAGGACCATTGAAATCAATAAGGTTGATTCTATAATCGGTTGGTCGAAATTATTAGCAAGCTGAACATCGGTGAGCAATCTGCGGAACGTAAAGCATACCTTGACTTGAAGATGACTTCATACTTGGTATATCTTTGCAGCTTCTTCACAGGTGTCTTTTCCAAGCTGGATAGATGTGGTATTCTTTCCAAGGATCCCATTTTCGAGTGCTACCCACGCTTTACTGCACCTGCGTGCGAGAAGGACTTCAAAGTGATCAACGATGGTTTCTTCTACGATTTCATCTGCAGGTTAGACAAGGACTTGAAGACTCACAGGGTAAGCAAGGAAGCATGGGAAGCAGTATCAAGATTGGCAGTGTATTCATCCAGTTTGCAGATTTCACATACCTCAGGGTTACGAGCTTTTCAGGTGAACCAACAAAGATGCCAAGGTACCCGAGTGATAGATTGATTGCCATGGAGCTAAGCAGGCAACTTGTGGAGTTACACGACCTTCAGTCGAAGCGGCACAAGTCTACGGGCTTCTTCCCACTCACTTGTGGATATTACAACAGCATCGGCATTCACAGAGCTCGAGGATGGAAGCACAAATGTTGTCCAGTATGAGCAAGAGTTCTTCAGTGCACGGCTTAATTTCGATCCATTTGGAATAGCCAGGAAGACAATCTCCCAGGAGTACGCACATGTGCCTTCGTTAGAAGATTTCTGGATGAAGTGCACAAGTGAGTACGAGGTCAGAAAGAAAGATTTCAGCGGTGTCAGTGCCGGGCAAAGCAAGTATTTGACTTTGGACTAGCGCGGATACTGCGGATCTTAAAGATGATGGGAACGTGGTACTTGACACTTACCATCAAATGGGAGGAGATAAAGCTCTCTTGCAGGGATAGCGATATATGGTGCACCTGATAGAAGAAAGATCTGGAGGCGTGTTGGCAACTTCGGCACGGGAGATTCCCTCAAGCGGAAAGCATGAAGGAGAGAGCAGCAGAAGGTCCGAGAAGATGAAAGTATGCGAAGATCTCAAGAGAAAGAGAAGACCACTTCTACGACCATAGCTTTGACTCCGACTTCTCCAGTACGTAGTGGATCACCAACTATTGCACCACAGCAGCAGGATGCTTCCATGCCTTCATTAAAACCAGCAACGTTCATCTTCTCTCCGCAGCCACTTCGTTCAGCACCCGTTCCAGAGGAGATGTTGAAGCTGCAGATGACGGAGTTCGAAAGAGCTTTGTCCTTGGATGTTTCAGAAGATGGCAGCCATGATACTGTGGCACTTTCTGATGGAGAGGATGCAGAGCGGGAAATGGTAGTGCACTCAGCAACTTCTCACTCTCCGAGAAGTAATTTCTCGGAATGGTTAGCTTTGCAGTTGGTTCCGGAAGCAAGAGTAGAGATGAACTTAGAGGAACATGACTTGCAGCTACTTCAGATCTGAGCAGAGAGACAGAAGGCCTAAAGTTGCTAAAGCAACTTCTAGGTTGATCATCGAGGATTCGGGAGAGAAGTTTGCTGAGATATTAATCCCGGCGGAAGGAAAGGTAGAAGAGGAACTCACGGCAGAAGATGTGACGGTGACCAAAATACCACTCGGTCAAGCTACCACCGAAGGATCAAGTAGGACACGCAGACGCGTTCTTTGGATGCTTTGTTCTTTAGGCTTGATGGTGAAAAGGCGGAGAAAGAAGAGCTGCAGAAGCAACTATCTCAATTATGTGAGATCATAGCCAAGGTTGCTAAACCTTCCGTTCACCCATTTCAAATAGGTGAGTGATCATCTTATGCGGGAAATGGAAGATGCAAGCAATCAAGTAAAGGCTATTGACGAATGGAAGGATCGATTATTCGTCAAAGCTTCAATGCAACTTGGGAAGTGCCACCCGCTTTAAAGGTTATGAACGATGCGAAAATCAACTAAAGCAACTCGATAGAAAGCATAGAAGGAATAAATACGATTGCGAGAGAGTAACTTTGAGTATTTTGGCCGAGATCAACAAGCTGCCGGGAGATGTATTGGTTGCAGAACAAATTGTGCCGGATGGATCGGTCGAGAAGGGGAAGCAGCTAGAGTTTGCAGTATCTTTCCGTTTGGAGATCTGCAGAGTTTCTTGAAAGAGGATGCAGCGCTTGAGAGTAGAACATCGATTTTGCCGGACAAGATATTTCTTTTTCACCGAGGAAAGAGTGGATGGAGGTATTACTTCATACGTGCGGATTGTTTCTAACGAGGTGCATGATTCCCTGGAGGGTTCTCTTCTGATGGTGCAAAAGAGGATTGATAAAGCCACCAAGCCTTTCACGATGAACTCTATCAGTAGGCTGGTGACACTCTGCAGAACATTGCGAGATTTGGGCCAAGTTTGGAAGAAGTGGAAGCATGCAAAAAGTGTTTAATGAAGGATTGCTGCAATTCGGATCGGGACGAAAAGGAAGCAGAGGCTAAAAAGATGGAAAGATCTTTGAACTATATGTTCGATAAGTATATCGATATCGAGCAAGAAGAAGATGTAGATGTTACATTGGCATGACTTCTTATTTCTTTCTTCTTCTACTTTCTATGTTCCCGGATGAAATTGTAAACTTCTAAGTTATTGGTTTTGCAACCATTACTTGAAGTCATGTGGAACCTTTCTATTAGTTAAGTGATACATGTGTCACTTAAGAAGAAGTTAGTTGAGGATGATTGCCAAATGTCATCTTTACTTGTTGTTCATACTTTAGTTCAGTTTGAGTCTTCTATTTGTACTTTCCCTCCTACATTCTATAAGTAGGAGAAGAACCTACGGGTTAATCATCGATCAGAATTTGTAAGAAGCAATCTTGTGTTCTAGACTTTGTCTGAACCCCTGAGAGCCACTTGTTGCGAGAGGAATACAAAGAAGCAGGTTTCCGGAGAACTTTGTGTCACGGCGTACTGTGTTTCTTGTTTTTAAATCTTAGATCTTTAAAGTAAACTTTGTGTTATTTTAGATCTGGATCTAGAACTGCCTTTGCTTTAGAATTCTGTGTGTTCAAATCTATTAAGTTTCTTCTATGTGCATGCAATTAGCTCTGCTATCTACTGATTGGGATGCACATCTTCCTTATTTCTTCTCTCTCGTAATTCCTCTACTTTCTTCTTCTATAATTTTCCTTTCTTAAATGTAATTTAACTACTTGCTGCAGGGACTTCTTAGTTATGGTTCATGAACTAAGTTGTTAAAGTAAAACCCCGATAGATAAAAACACATTTTTATTGACAAATCGACACGGGAGCCTCACCGGTTAAATGAGGGAGATTTATCTCATGATCGCTTAGGTTTGATGCTATGCAGAAAATCTAGCCAACAGCCATTTTAGCGACTCTACGGGAACAACTATCTTTGCAGATCAAAGCTTTTATATGAAGATCGAGTGTTTTCCATACAAATCTCAACTCGGTGAACGTCCATTCACCCGATCTGTGAAGGCGCGAGGAAAGATCGATCATTTCTTCCGATCGGGAGCAATTCAATTTCAATCATCCTCCTCAAGTTAGAAGCCGCAGATCTAGTCTTTCACCAGGAAGGAGAGTACACACCCATCCGCATCCGGATCGTATTCAAAGCATAATCCGGCGGCTGGAATTATCCATCAAGTCTATCAAGTCTACACAAGGAGGAGACGTGCTCAAGCTAACATGGCGCACCAAATTGTACCTGTTCCATGGGGAGCGGTTTTTGGACCTCTCAACTTGGCTCCACCTATGCACGAGCTGCCAAAGGGATCCAGAAAGAATTTTCCAAAATTCTTCGGAGATGGAAAGCAAAACCCGGATGATCATTTGGCAGCCTTCTTCATATCTTGTGGTGTGCTTGCAGTGGAGCATGAAGATGTCTCAGTCAGGCTATTCATTGAGACTCTACACGACTTGGCTGGAGAATGGTTCTATCGGCTGGCTCCTGGCACCGTAACCAACTGGACGACTATGCGTGAGCAATTTCTGAAAAGATTCAAGCCTGCAGAGGACGCAAGCACGATGATCACCCAACTGACGCAGTTGAAGAAAGAGCCAAACGAGAACATGCGGGACTTTATTGCAAAGTTCCAAAGGATTTTGTATAAAATCCCCACTTCTGCTGCATTGAGCGACGAAAATCAAAAGACGTTTTTTATAAACGCTCTATTGCCTGAAGTTGGATATCAGCTAAGAAGGGCAAGACCTGTGAATTTGCTGGACGCACAAAATGCTGCCGTGGAGGTTGAGGACGACTTGATCATGGCTGGAAAACTCAAACAACTATCTCACAAAGGTGATGGTGCTTCTAGTACTTCCGATCCTTTGTTGCAGAGATTGGCTAATGACATGCTGCAGATCAAGAAGCAAATCTCTCAAGCAGGGAATGCACCCCCTTCAAGAATAGCTCCTACCCGGACCTTCAATGGTCAAAATCAAAATCAAAATCGAAACAGACTTGCTTCACCGCACTACAGCGTTTGGCAATAGAAGCTGCTCCAAGGAATAACTTGGAAACTAATGAAGAGGATCTCGACATTGATGAATCATTTGATGATGAAGACTTTATAGATCCCGCTGGCGACTCCAATATTGGTTACCTGGACTACGAATCTGATGAGGGCTATTATGAATCTTTTGAAGATTCTGATGGTCACACTTTTGCGGTGTTTACAAGGTCTCAGACACGCCAAAATGCCGAAGCATCCACAAGCGGCCGGAAAGAGAGAGAAGATCCTGGCCCGGATGTTACTATCTTGAAAAGAGGTAGCATTCTTCCTTCTTCATTAGCGCCCAAGGAGAAATATTCAAATTCTTTCAATTCGCAGCAAAGAACCAACGCACATCCTGCTGAAGCAAGTCAAGCTTTTGACATAATTGATCACATCAAGAGAAATAAGGTCCAAATGTCAGAAGCTGAGTATTTGAGGGCATTTCCTGATCAGTTGAATAGATTGGTCAAATATGTGCAAAGTAATGGTCCTAGCCCAACGAACAATAATCCACGGGGTATCTTGTCAAGTCCAAAGATTACTTTACCGTCAAATAATGCTGCTGCAAGTTCTTCTCCTTCCACCCCTTCTCCTGCTACATCGGAAAGGATTGAGCCATTCTATGTGTCTTTGCTCATCAATGGACATAAGCTAAGCAATTGCATCCTGGATTCTGGAGCTTCCGACAACGTAATGCCTGCCAAAGTTGCTGATGCCTTGGGTCTTACATTGACAAAAACCATTGGAAGATGTTATTCCATGGAAAGGCAAGTCCCTCTTGTGGGGCAAATCAAAGATGCGCAGCAAAGATTGCTTCCTTCCCAGACAAAAGACTGAAATTGACAATCCTTGTAGCAGACATTCCAGTCTCTTATGGCATGCTTTTGAGTAGAAATTTTTGCAAGGAGCTGGGTGGAGAAGTGAAGATGGATTGGTCTTGTGCGCACATACCAATCAAAGGAGTAAATCAAAAGCTGGAACCTGAGAAGAAATCCAAGTACACAGTATCAAAATCTGAAGATCCTAGATCTCAGATCTTGTTTCAGGAATCGGATCACGGAGTCTATTACCTAGAAATGGATAAAGAAGAAATTCAACCGGTGATTCGAGAATCACATCAAATTGATAACAAGATTTGGACTCTGGAATTTGATGGTAGCTGCTTTGTTCATTTGATCCGGCGCAGCGTTGTTCTTATCTCTCCCGAAGGGAAAGTGCATGCGCACTCCTTCAAATTGATGTTCAAAATACTAACAATACGGTGAGTATGAAGCATTGTTGTTAGGCATGGAGCAGGCGAGAACAATGGGAATCAAATTATTACACGCAAGAGGAGATGCTGAGCTGATTGTGAAGCAGATAAGGGGCCTCTACCAAGTCAAAAAAGACAAACTGCGGCACTACAGAGATCGGGTCTACTCTGCTATCCTGGATTTTTCAGCTTTCTCGGTATCTTACATTCCGAGAGAACAAAATTCAAGAGCTGATTCGCTTGCGGTTACTGCAGCCTTGTTGAATCCGGATCAGCCCCCTGCATTCTTTAGACAGGGAGATTACAAGGTGGAAATGGTTTTTCGCCCAAAGGTTCCTGACAACGTCCAGCAATGGCAGGTTTTCAACGATGATACACAGATTGCTGCATTTCTCCAACAGAAAGATAACTTTGAAGAAATCTACTATGAGGGAAGCAATTCACCTCCTAGGCAGACCACTGTCGGAGAAATGGATGCTGACGTCTCAGGAGGTCAGGAGATTATCCAACTAAAGGGAAATAAAATTCCCAAAGGCTTGGTATCTCTTGAGGAAATGTTTGATAAGCATGATCAGATGCTTAAGAAAAATGAAGAAAATGAGGAAGGCTCTTCCTCAGACACACAATTACTAAATTTGGGAGCCAGCAATGATCCCAAATTAGTAAATCTGGGTAAGTGTTGTTCGGAAGCTGAAAAGGAAGCTTTCACTAAGCTTCTTAAGAAATACATGGATATTTTTGCCTGGTCCTATCAGGATCTAAAAACATATCAGCCTGCGGAAGTTCAACACTACATCCCACTTAAGTCAGAATAGAAGCCTTTCAAGCAGAAGCTGCGGCGGCACAATCCTACCATTTCAGGAACCATCTTTGCAGAAATCCAGAAGTTGTTAGATGCAAAGATTATCTATCCCATACACCATTCGGAGTGGTTGGCCAACATAGTCCCTGTAAGAAAGAAAAGTGGTGAGATTAGGTTGTGCGTGGATTTCCGCAACCTTAATCAAGCTTCATTGAAGGATAACTACCCTATCCCCATCATGGATCACACTTTGCAGGTGGTCACTGGATCTGAGATGCTTTCCATGCTTGATGGCTTCTCAGGATACAATCAAGTCAAGGTGGCTGAGGAAGATCAATACAAAACGGCGTTCATCACACCTTGGGGAACCTTCGCATACCAAAAGATGCCGTTCGGCCTGATCAATGCTGGTGCTACATTTCAAAGAGCTATGGATCTAGCCTTTGCTCATCTCAAAGATATAAGCATAGTTGTGTACCTGGATGATTTGACAGTCTTTTCCAAAGATAGAAGCACACATATTTCAAACTTAGAAGAGGTCTTCATACAATGCCGCTTGCATGGTATTTCTTTGAATCCTAAGAAATCTATCTTTGCTGTAACCGAAGGAAAGCTGCTTGGGCACATTGTTTCCAAAGAAGGAACAAAGATAGATCCAGAGCGTGTCAAATCCATTCAGACATTACCTTTGCCCACATCCAAAAAAGGAGTTCACTCTTTCTTTGGAAAAGTGAATTTTCTCAGAAGATTCATTCCTGACTTTGCTGAGCTAACCCGTCATATTTCGAATATGATGAAGAAGACACAAGATTTTAAATGGAGCAGCGAAGGGAAGGAAGCTTTCGAGAAAATCAAAGAGGCCCTGTCAAAAGCTCCAGTCTTGGTTTCACCTGACTTCAGTAGAGAATTTATTCTTTATTGTTATTCTTCCGAACACACCATGTCAGCAATTCTAATGCAGAAGAATCAAGAGGATGCAGAAGCTCCTATTGCTTTCATGAGCACGCCTCTTAAAGCCTATGAGTTGAAATACACTCCAATGGAAAAGCACGCATATGCAGTAGTGAAGGCATGCAAGGCATTCAGGTATTATATTCTTTCCTCGCACACTGTGGTTTTGGTTCCAGATACTGCAGTTAAATCTATCCTTACTCAGCAAGAGTTAGGATTATTGAGAGGCACATGGGTGACAAAAGTTCAAGAATATGATTTGGATATTAAACCAACAAAGCTAGTCCGAGGAAGAGGTCTGTGTGAACTAATGACAGAGATGAAAGCATCGCACTGCACAGAGCGGATCGGGATGGGGTAGATGAAGATTTACCTGCAGTACTGATCGTTTTTATAGATCTGGTAGAGGAGTGGTACAGTAACATTGCTTACTTTCTAACGTATGGAGAATGCCCAGATCAACTTTCCAGAAAAGAGAAACGAACAATCAAACTTAAATCCAAAGATTTTGTTCTTTGGGATAATGGTTTGTACAAAAGGGGAATTGATGGTGTATTTCTCAGATGCGTGGATAAAGCTCAACAGGATCAACTACTACAACAGTTTCATGACATGGCTTGCGGTGGTCATTTCTCAGCCCGAGTCACTGCACACAAGATCCTTAGAGCAAGGTATTACTGGCCCACCCTTTTTCAAGATACTGCAGAATGGGTAGCTAAGTGTCAAGCATGCCAACATTTTGTTGGGCGTGTGAAATTGCCTGCATTACCTCTAAAACCCATTGTGATTGAAGAACCTTTCCAACAGTGGGGTATGGATTTTATTGGAATGCTTAACCCGGCTTCCAGTGCCGGTCATCATTACATTCTAACAGCTACTGATTATTTCAGTAAGTGGGTAGAAGCTATTCCTGTGAAGAATGCCACTTCCGCCGAGGTGTGCAATTTTATAAAAGAAAATATTATTGTCAGGTTTGGCGTACCCAGCAAAATTGTAGCAGACAACGCTCCGAATCTTTCTTCTGAGGAGTTGGTGGAATTCTGCTACACTTATGGGATTCAACTTGTTCATTCCTCAAACTACTATCCACAAGGGAATGGTCAAGCTGAATCTAGTAATAAGAACTTGGTAACTATCGTGCGCAAGCTTGTAATAGAAAATCAAAGGACTTGGCATAAAAAGTTGTTTGATGCATTATGGGCCGATAGGATCACACCAAAGAGGGCGATAGGCATGTCCCCATTTCAGCTGCTATATGGTAGAGACACAAAGCTGCCTCTCACCTTGGAATTGCCTGCCCTACGACTTTCTAAAGCCCTGGAGGATTCCACATTCACGGATGCTATAGATAAAAGAATCATGTACCTGACTGAACTGAGGGAAGTACAAACTCAAGTTGCAGATAGGTTGATAGAGCATCAGAGGAAGGTGAAAGTCATCTTCGATAAAAGAGCCAGGGAAAGAAAGTTTGAAGTTAATGACTGGGTCCTTTTATGGGACAAAAGAAGAGAAACAAAAGGCATGCATGGAAAGTTCGATTCACTATGGAAAGGGCCTTTTGTGATCAAAAAGATCGCCGGAGCGGATAGCTTCATTCTTGCTCATCAGGATGGAGCTGAGTTACCGTTGCCTTTCAATGGGCAACACTTGAAGCTGTTCCGGACATAAAAAGCAGGGTAAAACCTGTATGTACATAAATAAAACCTTTGTTTGTTTTTCCTTGTTTTGTCTTGTTTTGGTGTTGTGTTGTGTTGTGTTTGTCTGCCTGACCCCGTGCCCAAAGGACAAGATACGAAACCAGAGATGCTGGGATCTCATCTTTTCCCTTTTTCATTCTGACAAGAGAAAAAGATGTCCACAGACGGAGCCAACTGGTGTCACTCAGATTTCACCCCGAAATCTGTGACTACCCAATTCGAAAAATTTCGTACTTTTAAAATAGTGGGTCATTTGTTGTTTTTATTGCCTGAAAGTTCTTGTATTGCGTCAGATAATCCCAAAGAGCCATATTAGCCCTTTTCGCCAAATACCCAGATGCCCAAAATTGTTTTATTCTGATTGTCGGGATTTGTCTGCGGGAAATTTGTATTTAATTATTTTGAGTCCCGTATGAGGCTATTTGCGCTCCGTTTCAACTCTGTTATAAGCGAATATGTTATTATTCCTATATACCAGAAGGATTTTAACTTATTTTAAGTTTTGGGCTTTATTTGTAACTTTTGGCAATTTTTCGTGTTTTTGTGGTGTCCCGCTCGCTTTCTCAGTAAAATTTCTCTAGAACAACTCCTTCGCCGGGTAAGCCAGATTTTTGGCCTGAGCAAACTGGAAAACATACACGCACATTTTGCCCGGAGGAAGTCATCATCGGAGGTCCGGATCACGGGGAAAAAGCAAAGTCGTGCACGAAAAAGCCCTACGGGATGGGCGCCTTTTGGAAAACAAAGGATTTAAGGCTGCGATGGGAAAATATAAGCCACGGGCGGGATGGGATTTTAGTGCCCGCCTTGCAGGTAAAGAATCCCATTGCAAAAAGTCAAATCACTTAAGTGGATCATGGGATTTTGGTGCTGCTGGCAGGTAAAGAATCCCATTATGATGAAAATTCTTAAAAATAGAATTACATGTGCAAAAAAGTGCGCCCCCTTTGGTGAAGGATTAAAGTGATTAAATTGATTATTTTTAATAATCTTTCTCCTTGGAAAAAGTGCGCCCAAGCTTGAGGAGGTCAAAAAGTCAAAGGAAGAATAAAAGAAAGGAATTAAATTAATTAAATTTAATTTATTTAGTGGCTGCCCCTCTCCTTGGAAAAAGTGCGCCCCATTTAGGAGTTATTTAATGATTTTAAATGCATTAAATCATTAAATTAATTTCTATTTTCAGTGGCTATGGTCAAAGCACACTGTGAGGCTAAAGTTAAGTGCTGTGTGAAGGATTAAATTGGATTAATTTAATTTATTGGATGGCTGTCCTTAAACATGCTATTTTTAAAAGAGAAAAGCATGATTTTTAATTAATTAATTGCCTTTAATTGTTAGGGCAATTATTAATTATAGAATTGTGAAGGTTATATAAGCATGGGCAGCCATATGGATGAATTATTTAATTCACAGGTTAAGAATTGCAGCAAGGAGGAAAAGTGCGCCCCCATTAGAGGAAGGATTTTGCACAGACAAAGTGCTAACAAAGGCTAAAAGCTTCCAGATTTGGCGCATGCTTTGGAGAAGGTTGATCTTCGTCTGCATAATTGTTTTCACAGGTGTTACAGGAGCTCAGGTGTTGATTGAAAGGATTCATGCTCTCTTTATGTGCAAATTAAACACCAATTTTTGGGGCAGCAGGCTTGAAAAGTGCAGATTTTTATAATTTAAATTCACTATTCATGCTCCGGTGGCCATTTTTGTCTGAATAAATTGCAGGAACTCATTACAGGTGCTTTATAAAAGAAAAGGAGTTTTTATCAATGTCCAATACATTGCAAATATCCTTCGAATCTGAAGAATTGTCCAGATCTGCACCAGTATTGAAGAAATCCGGCCAAATTAGAAGAAAAAGAATTATTCGGACAAAGATTGATAAAGCCATGGCGAAAGGAGATGAAAAAGAGAGCATGATGGATTCATGCATTGCTTCTAAACTTTCAGACATAGGAGACACGGATCTAGGCCCAGAACCTCTTTCTGATTTGATTGATAGATCCAGAGCTGGAAAGACTTCACTCATGCGTGCGGTCAAAAGTAGTGGAATTATTCGAGCTGCAGCTTTCCCGTGTACAGCCCAATTGCCAGAGTTTGTGATGGAGTGTGCTAGATCTTATCATCCTTCATCCAGATCAATGCGTGATGTTGCGGGAAAGACAATAATTCGTTTGGTGACTTATTAGCATTCGGGATGCTTGACGGTAGGTGAGAAAAGCATAGAGCCGATTGTGAGCATCATGAATAAATGCCGGCTCATGAAGAAGCCTAGATCCCCTTCCAAGTTCCCGAGAACTCTTCCACGATCCAATTTGGTGTAGGAGGCGGATGATATTGTCAAATTGCTATGCAGGTTGAATGGTGAAGCGAATGCCTACACTTTCCGGACATGGATGTATGCTTTCATCAGGACCATTGAAATCAATAAGGTTGATTCTATAATCGGTTGGTCGAAATTATTAGCGCGAAACATCGGTGAGCAATCTGCGGGCGTAAAGCGTACCTTGACTTCAAGATGACTTCATACTTGGTATATCTGCTGCAGCTTCACAGGTGTCTTTTCCAAGTGGAAGATGTGGTATTCTTTCGAGGATCCCATTTTCGAGTGCTACCCACGACTTACCGCACTGCGTGCGAGAAGGACTTCAAAGTGATCAACGATGGTTTCTTCTACGATTTCATCTGCGGAGTTAGACAAGGACTTGAAGACTCACAGGGGTAAGAAGGAAGCATGGGAAGCGGTATCAAGATTGGCGTGTATTCATCCAATTTGCAGATTTCACATACCTCGGGGTTACAAGAAGCTTTTCAGGTGAACCAACAAAGATGCGAAGGTACCCGAGTGATGATTGATTGCCATGGAGCTAAGCGAGCAACTTGTGGAGTTACACGACCTTGATCGAAGCGGCACAAGTCTACGGGCTTCTTCCCACTCACCGTGGATATTACGATTGCATCGGCATTCACAGAGCTCGAGGGATGGAAGCACAAATGTTGTCCGAGGATGAGCAAGAGTTCTTCCTGCGCATGGCTTAATTTCGATCCATTTGGAATAGCCGGAAGACAATCTCCCGTGAGTACACACATGTGCCTTCGTTAGAAGATTTCTGGATGAAGTGCAGAAGTGAGTACGAGGTCAGAAAGAAAGATTTCAGCAGGCTGTCGGCAAAGCAAGTATTTGACTTTGGACTAGCGCGGATACCTGCGGATCTTAAAGATGATGGGAACGTGGTACTTGACACTTACCATCAAATGGGAGGAGATAAAGCTCTACTGCAGGATAGCAATGGCGGCTGCAGCACAATAGAAGAAAGATCTGGAGCTGTGTTGGCAACTTCGGCACAGGAGATTCCCTCAAGCGAAAGCATGAAGGAGAGAGCAGCAGAAGGTCTGAGAAGATGAAAGTATGCAGAAGATCTCAAGAGAAAGAGAAGACCACTTCTACGACCATAGCTTTGACTCCGACTTCTCCAGTACGTAGTGGATCACCAACTATTGCACCACAGCAGCAGGATGCTTCCATGCCTTCATTAAAACCAGCAACGTTCATCTTCTCTCCGCAGCCACTTCGTTCAGCACCCGTTCCAGAGGAGATGTTGAAGCTGCAGATGACGGAGTTCGAAAGAGCTTTGTCCTTGGATGTTTCAGAAGATGGCAGCCATGATATTGTGGCACTTTCTGATGGAGAGGATGCAGAGCGGGAAATGGTAGTGCACTCAGCGACTTCTCACTCTCCGAGAAGTAATTTCTCGGAATGGTTAGCTTTGCAGTTGGTTCCGGAAGCAAGAGTAGAGATGAACTTAGAGGAACATGACTTGCAGCTACTTCAGGATCTGAGCAGAAGAGACAGAAGGCCTAAAGTTGCTAAAGCAACTTCTAGGTTGATCATCGAGGATTCGGGAGAGAAGTTTGCTGAGATATTAATCCCGTCGGAAGGAAAGGTAGAAGAGGAACTCACGGCGAAGATGTGGATCATGTGACCAAAATACCACTCGGTCCAAGCTACCACTTTGAAGGATTGAAGCAGGACACGCAGACGTTGCTGGATGCTTTGTTCCTTAGGCTTGACAGTGAAAAGGCGGAGAAAGAAGAGCTGCAGAAGCAAATATCTCAATTATGTGAGATCATAGCCAAGGTTGCTAAACCTTCCGTTCAGCCCATTTCAGCAGCAGGTGAGTGATCATCTTATGCAGGAAATGGAAGATGCAAGCAATCAAGTAAAGGCTATTGACGAATGGAAGGATCGATTATTCGTCAAAGCTTCTATCGACTTGGGAAGTGCCACCCGCTTTAAAGGTTATGAACGATGCAGAAAATCAACTAAAGCAACTGATAGAAAGCATAGAAGGAATAAATACAGTTGCAGAGAGTAACCTGAGTATTTTGGCCGAGATCAACAAGCTACCGGGAGATGTATTGGTTGCGAGAATATATGTGCCGGATGGATCGGTCGAGAAGGGGAAGCATAGAGTTTGCAGTATCTTTCCGTTTGGAGATCTGCAGAGTTTTGCTGAAGAGGATGCAGGCGCTTGAGAGTAGAACATCAAATTTGCCGGACAGTATTATTTCTTTAACTAAGGAAAGAGTGGATGGAGGTATTACTTCATACGTGCGGATTGTTTCTAACGAGGTGCATGATTCCTGGAGGGTTCTCTTCGATGGTGCAAAAGAGGATTGATAAAACCACCAAGCCTTTCACGATGAACTCTATCGGTAGAGGGTGGTGACACTGCAGCAGTGCATTGCATGAGATTTGGGCCAAGTTTGGAAGAAGTGGAAGCATGCGGAAAGTGTTGAATGAAGGATTGCTGCAATTCGGAGACGAAAAGGAAGCGAAGAGCTAAAACAGATGGAAAGATCTTTGACTATATGTTCGACAAGTATATCAGATATCAGAACAAGAAGAAGATGTAGATGTTACAGCTGGCATGACTTCTTCTATTTCTTTCTTCTTCTACTTTCTATGTTCCCGGATGAAATTGTAAACTTCTAAGTTATTGGTTTTACAACCATTACTTGAAGTCATGTGGAACCTTTCTATTAGTTAAGTGATACATGTGTCACTTAAGAAGAAGTTAGTTGAGGATGATTGCCAAATGTCATCTTTACTTGTTGTTCATACTTTAGTTCAGTTTGAGTCTTCTATTTGTACTTTCCCTCCTACATTCTATAAGTAGGAGAAGAACCTACGGGTTAATCATCGATCGAATTGGTAAGAAGCAATCTTGTGTTCTAGACTTTGTCTTGAACCCCGAGAGCCACTTGTTGCGAGAGGAATACAAAGAAGCGGTGTTTCGGAGAACTTTGTGTCACGGCGTCATCTGTGTTTCTTGTTTTTAAATCTTAGATCTTTAAAGTAAACTTTGTGTTATTTTAGATCGGATCTAGAACCGCCTTTGCTTTAGAATTCGTGTGTTCAAATCTATTAAGTTTCTTCTATGTGCATGCAATTAGCTCTGCTATCTACCATTGGGATGCACATCTTCCTTATTTCTTCTCCTGTAATTCCTCTACTTCCTTCTTCTATAATTTTCCTTTCTTAAACAAATGCTTTACTTTGCTGAGACTTCTTAGTTATGGTTCATGAACTAAGTTAAAGTAAAACCCCGATAGATAAAAACACATTTTTATTGACAAATCGACACGGGAGCCTCACCGGTTAAATGAGGGAGATTTATCTCATGACCGCCTAGGTTTGATGCTATGCAGAAAAATCTAGCCAACACGTCTTCTAACAGTTGGTTGAAATTGTGATTTGATTTTAGGGGTTCATACCCTTATTTATAAGTTTGCTTTAGTCATTTTTTGATGAACAAAAAACATTTATGCTTTTTTGAACTCGCAATCCCCTTGGGGAGGTTTAAAAGGAATTATAATTAAGGAGCTTCACATAAGGAAGACAAGTTTTAATAAAGGCCTTGAAGATTCAAGAATAGGAGCTACATTGGCGAGGTACACCAAGTCTTTGGAGTCCCCAACTATTTGTTACGTAGAGTTTTCTATCCATCTTAACTTCACCTACAACCATCTCTCACAAAGTGCTCAAATCATAGGGGAGATTAATTCACCAAGTCAGCACAAGGTAAGTATCCCTAATCTTACCCGAATATTTTGTGCATGGTCACATTATGAATGGTGTACATTCCGTTTCATTTATGTTATAGCATGTGTTTGATATCATTTGCTTTATTTCTATCTTGATATTATTACTATGGTCTTGCCTTTTGTTATCAGCCAATTTTGACTTTGCAAAATTATTAAAAAATAATTTAAAAAATGAAAATTTTGAAAATTTTGAAAAGTGTTACTTTGCATGGTTCATTGCCCTCATTTCAATCGTCTCATTTTTGTGATCGTTTCGGTCTTCGTTTCGTCCTTTTCGGGCAAGAACTCTTCCCGCCAGGCTTTAAAACGCATTAAAATACATTAAAATTAATTAATTAATATTTAATTAATTAATTGCTCCTTGTTTGATTAAATTAATTTTTAAATCACTTGAGAAGTATTTAATTAAATAAATATAAATTAAAAGTTCGTTCGACAAATTTTAATGCCGGGAAGTAAGCTTACGCTTCCAATCTGTCGAAGCCAATCTGGCTTCTTGAACCCGATTTCCCCTTTCCTGGCAATCTTCTTCAATTTTCCCGCACGTGGGATTTTCTCCACCAATTGCCAAATCATGGATTGGCTAACGGGCAAGAAATTCCCCAATTTCCCACATGGGGAAATTGAACGGGATTGCCAACCCATTTTGCCATTCCCGTTGGCAATTGTCCGTTGCTTTCCCATTTCCCCTTGGCACTTAAGCCCACTACCCAGGGAAGAGGGGAAGTTGGATTAATCCCATAACTTCCTCCGTCAAACTCGTTGGAAAAAGTCGTGTGAAGCTTTGCTTCTTATTTCCTCTGAAGGACATAATATTTTGTCATATCCCACAATACGACACACGCATCCAAGGAAATAATAGTTCGCACAGTCAAAAGGAAAGACCACGCCTTGAGGCCAAGAAGAATAGTTTTAATCCCACGCCCAAGCATAAGAAGCTTTCCACGCATTCACAACCTCTCAGGCAGAGGGAGACAGCAAAAGGACAAAGAAAAATTGCTTTTCACACATTGGAAAGAAGGCGCCAAGGAAAGGGAAAAGAACTGTTTTCAAATCCAAACGCATTGCCAAAATACAGCTTTCCACGCATCAAAGGAAGTAAATCCGCGCCCAGCCAAGAGGAGTCCACGCACCGGGGAAAAGGAAAGAACAATTTTTGAAGCAAAACAAAATTGTTTTTCAATTAGAAGATTCCATGTGCCCATCCAAAGGAGCTCATACATGTGGGGGAAATAAGAACAGTTTTAAAAAAACAGAAATAAAGATTTATTTCCCACGCATAGGGTAAGACAGTTCAAGTAGAGGTAAAGAAAGGAGTAGTTCCACGCATACATCAAATCACCACGCACCCATTTGAAGGAGCTTACCACATGCCAAGGAAGTAGAGACAGTTGAGGCATCATTGACTACCAAATCAGAGGTAGATTTACCTAGTCGAACTCAAAAATGGAAAGTAGTCTCTGAAATTCAGGTCAGTTCATCTACAGTCGATAACAAACGTGTCAAGAAAGATACAATTGTGAAAGATGTGGAGTCACCACCTGAGAAGAAAAACACACCCAGACCGATTTCAGAAGATACTCCTGAACTTCAGTCACAAGCAAAAGTTAAAGCTGAGAGTAGTGTCCCCTCATCCAGTGAGAAGAGAGGGGGAAACATTAACAAAGGAACTATCCTGGTAGGGAGGAAAGTCGAAAAGGATTTTGGAGGAAAACTCTATCGTGGAGAAGTTATTGGGTATAAAGTGTTCTACAAGGTAAAGTATGAGGATGGCGACTCGAGAGGACCTTACGTGGAAAGAGCTAGAATCTATATTGCTCTCTGAAGAGGATGGTATTGTTCGAGAGAAAGAATGATGAGAAGCAACATGGAACTAAACGTGGTTCTGTCAGGTCAATAAAGGGTAAGAAAAAAAGGAGACCAGAAAGAAAAGGCCATGCAACTATCCACGCAAGTCAAAAGAAGACATTCCACGCACACGTTGTCCAACACATCCCACGCAAGTCAAATAAAATAGCCCACACACAGCTGTAGACACGTTTCTACAACCTAAGTAAAGAGAAGCGATATTGTGTGTTCATTTCTCTTCCAACATAATTACAGATTTCATTGGAATTTCTAGCGAAGAAAAGATGGAGCAGACTTTTGTCATGATCAATCCCGATGGCGTTCAATGAGGACTGGTGGGTGAAATCATTTCTCGGTTTGAGAAGAAAGGGTTTTATCTGAAAGATCTGAAAATGATCTGTGTGGAGAGGTCATTTGTTGAAAATCACTATGATGATCTCTCCTCGAAACCATTCTTTGTTGGGTTGGTTGAGTACATAATTTCTGGCCCAGTGGTGGCTATGGTTTGGGGGGTAAAGGTGTAGTTGCAACTAGTCGGAAAATTATTGGAGCCACAAATCCTTTAGCTTCTTATCCTGGAACCATTAGAGGTGACTTTGTTATTGAAATTAGAAGGAATGTCATTCATGGTAGTGATTTTGTTGAAAGTGCAACAAAGGAAATTGCACTATGGTTTCCAGAAGGTGTGGCAAACTGACAAAGCAACCTGCATCCTTGGGTTTACGAGTCATGAGGCTTTTAATATTTTTGGCACTGGCCGAGCATGAACTATTTGCACGCAATCACTAACACAAACTCCCTCCAATTCTTGCAAGGGCCGGTAACTGTTCAAACCCATGTTTGAATCCCATGAGTTAATAATGGAGAAAGTGATTTTTCTCATGCTCAGGCGGTGTGAAATGGATGGCGACTTACATGCAACTTGATCATTTTGATCATAGGCTCTTGCATGGTGCTCAAAATTCGAACTCAAGTTCAAAACTAAAGTCTTTTGAAGTCTGGGTTGTTCATGTTCATATTTGTCTATTCGTGGGAAACCCCATTCGAGCATTCCCAAGCTTGAGCTAAGCTCTATTGTGTTCGTGGAAACCTCACTATTTCCCATCTCCATTAGCTCGACTCGAGCTAATCCTTGAACACAAACTCAAACTCGCACACATCATGCATTCATGAACACACTAAAGTTGCTCAAACACCTTTTGCGGCTTGCACCGTTACGCCGAGAAGCATAGTTGTACTTTCGACTTCAAGACTGCTGGTCGCGAGAGCATTTCTAAGGCTAATCCTGTGGTAAAAGCTTCCAAAATTGACAAAATCTGAAATGATTTGCATCTTGTGTACTCTATTGAATCTCTTGGGTTGAACAATACCCTCAGTGTCTCCTGAGTTCGGTTGGTCGAACCTCAATTCCATTAAAATGCATCACAATTTCTTTTGGTCCTGCATTTGGAGGATGTTCCAGTATTGATATGAGTGTTTCGGCCCATGGTGGTGATCTACTTTGTATAGTTCCCTGACCTCCACAGTTAGGGTTTAGTTCATTTTTCGCTGCCATTTGAGACTTGTTAAGGAACGGTTCATGCCTATTTCAGATGAAAAAGGTTTTAGCAGTTTTCTTGAGAAATATTCAAAACAGAAGATGATCCGTGAAAGGCTTTTAAATTGTGGTACATTTTCCTGGAAGTTAAAGTCATCAATCAATGTGACTAATGAGCCAATTGTTTTGGGATTCATAATAAACCATCATATAACAGGTTCAGAAATTGCTTTATTCTCTGTACGGTAGTAGCCGATGCATTCAAAGCTGAGAAATTATTATTGTACCAGAGCATCAGAACTATCACTATGTTGTAAAGATGATCAAATCGTTTGTTAGAATCACGCATGGTATTATTGTTACGCCACTAGTTTCTTTTGCCACTCACAAAGAGCCAATGTTCCAAACAATGCGGCAATTCATGTTAATAACGTGCGATTTACCAGTTCCAGAGATATTGCAGGCACCCTGTTGAAGGCTTCAGTATAACATCGAATCACTCACACAAGTTATGAGGAAGCACATCAAGTGTTTGAAAAAATGGCGTAACGACTACAGTCTCGCAACAAATGAATAATTCATCATGGAAGGCTATTCGGAGCATGTGGAGAATTGTGTGTAATTGTGAATGTGAATGCGAATGAAGACAAATTTTCTCACACCAGAATATTGCTCAGGCGGAGGGGTGGATGAATTGCTCAAGTTTCAAGCTCAACACTCTTGTCATTTGGAGGATTGTAGAGCACGGTCAATGAGTTCATTCTGTACGATCGGGATAGGCGGACTCTTGGCCCAATGGATAAGGCACTGACCATAGGTGTTTTGATCTAGGTGGCGCATTGTTGACTAGGATGTCTATGTGTGCGTCCAAGTCATTTAAGTGGGGTCCACATGTGCCCATTTCTTTTATGACTTTTTAACTTAAGTGGTTTCTATTTTTAGTTCTTTTTAAAAGTTGGTTGAAAAAGTCAAAGTCACTTAAGTACCCTATTTAATATGCATTTAAAACCCTAACTACTTTGTAACCAACTTTTGGGTTATAAAAGGAAGTCAGGGGCTCATTTGTAAGGGTGACTTTGAGAGAGGAGAAGAAAATACTTTTGTGCAAGCTTTGTTTCAAGAAGAAACTTTGTGTTCTTTTGTGAAAAACATTTTGGAGTTAATGAAATACGAACTTTGTGTCTCATTCATTGTCTCTTGTAACATTTGATGTTCTTATGTTCATTAGATGTTAGGTGTTTGAATCTTGCATGCAAATATTATCTTTGATCTTATTGTCAACGTTATTAATCGGTTGTTCTAGTTCACAATGATCAAGCTCTGATTATCTACTTGCTCATGTGTGTTCCCTTTTACACATTCTTGTTTGGCTAACTCAAACTCTGTTTTATTTGTGTTGGTTATTCATCTTTCCTCTTCATGCAATATTAGGCTCTGTTTTTACCTAACTCTTGCATGTTCTTTCAGTTCATTCCATTTCACTCCTTTCCTTCATTCCATTCCATCTCCCTCATTCACTTTTCTTTCCATTGATGTTCCAAACACCCCCACATACAATTTTGAATGTACAGATGTAAATACAGTTTGGTTTTCAATAAAGGCAGCCTCACCTTCATTGAGGAGGGACTTCGTTCCCACACTTTAGCATGTCATTTGCATGCGTGCAAATCCATATGCTAACACCTTTACCACAGTACTTGACCTAATTACCATAGTTTTTGCTTATTGTCTAGTGACATGTCAGTTGTGGTAAAGCCTTCTACCCTCTTCTCTACATGGAGATTGTATGTGTAGGTCCCCCTTTAGTAGACCAATCCCAACCTTTAATTCTTTCACTCAGATGGCCTCTTGCCTATATCCTCAAACCATTTTTGGACTGGAAAGCTCATGTGTTGGATCTAGAATGGTCTTCCAACTTTTATCCATTTAAAGTTCTTCGCACATAGAGACCCATGTCAAGGCTCAATACACACACTATCATGTTTAAGTACATCCCTTCATAATTGGCTACCACATTCTTGGTTTTCCTTGGTCTTTTAAAAGCTCTTTTACTCTTCCACATAAGTTACTTTAGCTTTATATGGCCATCCATTGGACAACATTTCATCCATGCTTAATTTCTTTCCACGTTTTTATTCACTTTTATGAATACTTTGCTGAAGTTTCTTGATAGCACTTCCACTCCTCTTTTTACATGCCACAACTCTTGCCATATAGCAATGTGTTGCTAATCATTTTACCAATTGACTTGGGTACTTTGTCAACGTTCCCTTACCACCTGCCATTCATTTTAACTGCTTCTATTCTACTAAGTCAAAAATCCCTTACTTTTTTTTTTTTACGTCTCTTCATTCATTCATGCTCCTTTGTCAAATTGCATAGCCAATTTAAACATGGCCTTCCTTCCCAACCTTTGATCACAATCTAGTTAATTTTTTAATCTAAGGTTTGCCATATATAGAAACCCATGTTTAGGGTCGATACACACGCCATGTTTAAGTGCATCCCCTTCTTTATAGCTGGTGACATCAGCTTGTGACGAAAATAGTACAGTCATAAGGGATGGAATGAAAAACAGATTTCTTCACAGTTCACACACTTGAGATTTGTACAGTTTATAAGGAGAGCAAAACATCACACCAAACTATCTCTAGGGTTTTCGAAAATAGCCATACTTCAATGGCCACGAGAAGAAGTCCCAGACAGATAAATAAGTTTATAAATAAAGTGGCCACTTATTCCAAATGCAACTGCTATTTGTCCAACTTCAAGAGTCTCAAGGTTTACAAAAAGAAAAAGAGAGGAAAACAACAGTTGACCATGGTAAGTAATGTTCAGTTGAGAGCTTGGGAAGGAAAAGGTAAGCAAATGCAAATCCCAATATCATTCATTTGAACACTAAAGAATGAATTGGGGCTCAGATGGTTGCTCCTCATGTTCTTCCTTTGCTTTCTGGCAGATCACAGGTAGACAACTGATGCAATGACTATCAACCTACACTTCATGAGCATCACAAACAGACAAATCAGATCACTGACATCACAAAACAAAGGTATTAGATATGATGACAACATTTTGTCAATTTCAATTTGATGATCTTGAGATCTTTGGTTGATGTTTCCAACCAATGGCACATGCTTTGTGTTCTTCCTTGCCAAACCTCTCCTTGACAACTGATGACACAATAACATTCAAGAGTAAGCAAAATCAAATATCTTACCTTGAGCCAACATCATACTACCACTTCTAGTCTTAGTATGTTTGGATGACTCCTACAAGGTCTTGGTTTACTTCTTGTACATATTCTTCCTAGATCTTGTCATACATATGCTATCAACATTCACTCCCTCATACTTTCACCGTCCACTATTACGATGCACACTATTCCTAGTCACTTTCCTGCATAGCTTCCAACAATCATGAATAAGCTAAGTACGAGTTTCAACCTTGTATTGCTTGCTATTTGCAAAAAGACAACATTCAGATTTTTTTCCTTATACACAGACCTGCAAACTGTAAAATCTGAATATCTTTCTTGATACTTGATGAAAACTCCTGAGACTTTTTACATCATTTAGCTAACATCAAAACGACCTTGCCTACAAATTTGTAGACGTTTTGGCTGGGTAGTTAAGTAGAAATGAGGATTTTACTGCCTGAAAACACATTTTTTTAATTTGTCTCAGGCCTGCAGACACTCAAACCTCAAGTCTTTTCTTCTAGGTGGAATTAAGTTCAGAAACCACTTTTATATGAAAGTAGACATCACAAAATACCTCTTATACAATTTTTCTAGACTGTTTCGGTATGGGTACGGGTTCAGTACACTGAAACGGTAAATTTTTAAAAACCTCGGGTACGGTATGCTTTTGGGTACGTTATATATATACTAAGTCACAAGGTTCGCCGAACTTTTGGCCAAAAATTCGAAATTCATCGAACTTGTCTAGTGCCCTAAAAAGTTTGGTGAAATTCGTGCAGTTCGCACTCTGCTAAACATATCAAATATTTTCTAGGTCGAACAACAAACAATAGTGTGGTATTGGTGCCAACACTGTGGGCAATGGTTTAGGTTGTACCTGCTGCTGCGTGGGTAGAGTCATGGATAGTCGGCGGAATAGCAGTGCATCACTGTTGGTCGAGTCTTCGTCGAGTCGTCACACTGAATAATGGAGCCTCAGCATTATTCTTCACGCTGCAGTGTTGGTGAGTCTTCGTCCAGCTTCCTCACAAGTCGTGCATATTATTTATTGTTCACGATGCATATTAACTTTCAACGCAATATAGGGATTAGGTTTTGTTTTAGTTTACTTTTTATTATGTTATTTTTTAGGTTTTGTTTTATTTTTAGTTTATAATATTTATTATTATTTCTAAATTTTTAATTATTTTCTCTTATTTTCTTTCAAACGTTTTAATCTTTTTAAAATTTATTATATCTATTTTAAATTGGTTTAAAATTTTATTTAAATTTGTATAATTTAATTTGTTTTATTATATTTATTATTTTTAAATCTAATATGAAATAGATTTTATATAATTATATATATAATGATGTTTTAAATGTTTTCTAATGTTTCTTATTTTTATTTTTGCTTGTTATTTAATTTTAATGTTTTTATATTTTTCTATTAATCGAACTTATTGTCGATTTTTTTCAAACTTTATCCATTGGGCAAACTTGAACCGAACTTTATCCTTGTTGAACTTAAACTCGAACTCGAACCTTGTGACTTAGTGTGTGTGTGTGTGTATATATATATATATGTATGTATGTATGTATGTATGTATGTATGTATGTATGTATGTATGTATATTTAAAGAAGCGTTTGCATACTTATTGAAATTTAATACTCATACAACTTCAAATCATTCATAGAACATGAAAACAAATTTCCAATACTTTGAGAATTTAGAATTGAGTTTGTATTGATTCATAATATTCAAAACATAATAGTTAATAACATAGACTTGGTGTACCCAGATTTCATCCCAAATCAGAACTACCCTATCCGAAAAAATTTCATACTTTTAAAATAATGGGTCGGTTTGTGTTTTTATTGCCAGAAAGCTCTTGTATTGCGTCAAGATATTCCCAAAGAGCCATATTAGCCATTTTTGCCAAATACCCAGATGCCCAAAATTGTTGTATTCTGTCAGTCGGGATTTGTCTGCAGGAAATTTGTATTTAATTATTTTGAGCCCCGTTTGAGGCAATTTGCGCTCCGATTTAACCTGTTGTGATCGAACATATCATTATTCCTATATACCAGAAGGGTTTTAACTAGGAATAAGTTTTGGGCTTTATTTGTGACTTTTGACAATTTTTGTGTTTTTGTGTTTTCCCGTTTCATTTTCTGTGAAATTTCTCTAGATCAATTCCTTTGCCGGTTTGGCCTGAAGTAACTGGGGATCACCTATGCACGTTGTGCTAGAAGGAATTCACCATCGGAGGTCTGGTTCTCTGGGAAAAGACGAAGTCGTGCACCAAAAAGCCTCTTCTGGGCTGGCCGCATTTTTGGAAAAAGAAGAATTGAAGTGAATCATGGGAAAATTAGAAGCAGCAGGCAGGTGGGAATTTTGTACCTACCTAGCAGGGTACTTTTTCCTATGAAGGCAATGCCACTTAAGTGACAATGGGAAAATTAGAGGCAACAGGCAGGCGGGAATCTCTTACCTGCCTTGCAGGGTAAAAATTCCCATTGTGGAATAAAAGAAAAGTCACTTAAGTGAATCATGGGATTTTATTACCTGCCTTGCAGGGTGAATAATCCCATTATGAAAGTCAAATGACTTAAGTGACAATGGGATTTTCGGGGCTGCCTTGCAGGGTAAAAATTCCCATTGTCATGTGTTTTTAAAAATAGAATTCTCTTTAGCCAAAAAGTGCGACCCCTTTAGGGAGATAAAGGCAGCCTATTAATTAATTAATTTAATTAATTTCTCTTCTAAAATTGGCGCCCAAGCATGGAAGAAAGTCAACAAAAGCAAAGGGGAATAAAGGAGATGGAAATAGATTGTCTAAAATTAAATAAATTAATTTATTTAATGGCAGCCCCTTCATGAGGAAAAGTGCGCCCCTTTTGAGAAGGAAATAATACTTTTTAAAGTATTAAATGATTATATTAATTCCTATTTTCAGTGGCTAAGGTTAAAACACACTGTGAAGCTTAAGTGGAGTGAAGAGTGGATGATTAAATTGATTAAATTTAATTTATTGGATGGTTGTTCTTAAACATGCAATTTTAGCACATCAGTTAAAGAGAAAAACATGATTTTTAATTAATTAATTGCCAGGAATAGGAAGGACAATTATTAATTATAGAATTATGAGGGTTATATAAGTATGGGCTGCCATAAGGATGAATTAATTAATTCACAGGTAAAGAAGTGCAGCCCAGAGGAAAAGTGCGCCCCATTTGGAGAGAATTTTTGCTCGAAGAAGGTGTGGATCTAATGCTAAAAGTTTCCAATTTTGGCGCATGCCTTGAAGGCTGAGGGGTTGATTTGTGTTTGCATAAGTGATACAGGTGCTCAGGTGAAGTTGGAAAAATTCATGCTCACTTTGCATGCAAATAAAACATCAATTTTTGGGGCAGCAGACTTGAATAGTGCAGATTTTTATGATTAAAATTCACTGTTCATATTTCGGTTGCCATCTTTGTCTGAATTACTTGCAGGAATTCATTACAAGTGCTTTACAAAAGAAAATGAGCTTTAATCAATGTCCAATACATTGAATATATCCTCCGAATCTGAAGAATTATCCAGATCTGCACCAGTTTTGAAGAAATCCGGCCAAATAAGAAGAAAAAGAATTGTTCAAACAAAGATAGACAAAGCCATGGCAAAGAGGGACGAAAAAGAAAGCACAACAGAGTCATGCATCACTTCCAAATTTGTAGACATAGGAGACACAGATCTAGGTCCGGAACCTCTTTCCGAATTGATTGATAGATCCAGAGATGGAAAGACTTCCCTCATGCGTGCAGTCAAAAGCAGTGGAATCATTCGAGTAGCAGCATTTCCATTCATATCCCAGTGTCGCTGATTGGCCATGGAGTGTGCTAGATCCAAGTCCAGATCCAGATCCATAATTGCAAAGGCTTCATCCTCTTGTTTCAAATGCAGCCCGTGAAGAAGTCAGTGTGTGAAAAATTCCTTCCAGGATCTTGTGCATGTGCTCCCAATCTTCCAGTTGAAGCCTTCATTGAAGTTGCATTCACCCGGAGTGCTTTCCAGAATTTTTAATTGCTCATATGCAATTAAAAATAAAAATGATGAGTTATTTACGATAGACATTGCACTGATGCATGTACAGGAGAAGAACTGCAAAAGCTTCAAGGATAAAAGAGAAGACAAGGCGAAGGCAAAATTCCAGCTTGCTTCCAGATCCAGCTACTCCCAGATCCAGTTTGGTGAGAATCAAAGGCAAAAGAATCAGCTGCATGCAGACATGAAAAAGGACAAGACTGCAGCTTTCCTCTTCCTTCTTTCCTCCGACAAAGTAATTGAGCGATCAATTAAATTATACAACTTAAGTGATTGGTTTAAAAGCCATTACTTGAAGAAGTCAACTACTTGGAGATAGGTGGCAGACATGCAAAATAGAAGGTTCTATTTTCAGTTACAAATCATACATGTCATGCAAAGAGGAATTCCAGGAGGGAGATTGCTAGTTGTTTCTTTTCCGACTTCCACATGTGTCAGTTCAACTAAAAGCTTCCGACTTGTAATTGCCCCTCTACATTCTATAAGTAGAGGAAGAACCTTCGGGTTAATGATCAGAATTTGTAAGCAGCATTCTTGTGTTCTAGACTTTGTGCTGAAACCCTTGAGAGCCACTTGAAGCAAAGGAATATACAGAAGATTTCCGGAGAACTTTGTGTCACGGTGTATTTTGTTTCTAGCTTTCTATCTTAGATCTTTGAATAAACTTTGTGTTATTTTAGATCTAGATCTAAAGTTGCCTTTGCTTAGAATTCTGTGTTTATATCTATTGGTTTCTTCTATGTGCATGCAATCAACTCTGCTATCTATTGATTGGGATGCACATCTTCCCCATTTCTTCTTTGTGTTTATATAATTCCCTTTCCTTCTATAAATATTTCATTTCTTTAAACAACTGCTTACTTGCTGCAGAACTGTTCAGTTATGGTTCATGAACTAAGTAGTTAAAGTAAAACCCCATTTAGATATTAGCATACTTTAATTGACAAATCTGACACGGGAGCCTCACCGGTAAATGAGGGAGATTTATCTCATGACTGCCTAGGTTTTGTGCTATGCAGAAAATCTAGCCAACAAGATCATATTATACATTCGATAATTCATTATTAATGCCTTAATCTTGAGTTAAGGTCTCATTGGAAATTTAAAAACATTTAAAGTTTGTCGCTTGTAATATGTAACTAGCCTGGAAACCATAAGAAATTGTCCTCAATTCTTCTAAAATTGTGTTGTTATGTGTTCTCTATGCCTCTGCCCTGGCATTGGTGCCAAAGATTTACCAAACAGTTGGACCTCCATGCTGGCAAAGGGTATTCCAAGAATCCAAACCCATTCTTGGATAACAGTTTCTTTTTTCTAGATTTAATTTAAGTTTTTCAATTTCTTTGTTTTGTAAAGTTGGAAGGTTGTTGCATTTGAACTTTTCCAAGTTTATATATTGTTGAAGGTTATACGCGTTCGATGATAAAGTTATATTATAAAAGAAGGAAAAAATAAATCTCAATTATTTCTGTTGATCTAAGTTATTCCACAAGCTTACATTCCTGGATTGATAATGAGGGGTTCGGAATCTAAGTGTAGCCTGAATTAATACACAAAGGAAGAACCATCATTTTTGGTATCATTTTTTAAGTAAAAGTGTTTAATTTTATTTTTTCGAGTGAAAAAAAAAAAAATTTGCCTGGGGTATGCTGCGCGTACGTACCCATAGGCCCGGGTACAGTTTTCCGTACCCAAAGCATACCCTGGACCTGTGGGTACATACCCACAGCGTTTCTGTACCCGTACCAGTACCAGAAACATTTCCAGCCTGGTACGAAGGGGGAACATTTCTGTGCAGAATTTTTAGCCAATTCCAAGAGTTTGTTTTGGAGATATTTAAGTTTTGGTCTTAAACCCCTAGGCAGGCATGTACCTTGGCTGAGAGCATTAAAAAATGCATAATTAGAGTTTTAAAAATCACCAAGGGCTAAAACCACCTGGGTTGGACCTTCTTAGCTTTATTTCATCCTGACAACCATTCAATAAACTAGTACAATCTTTCAAAATGGAAAGAAAACACTATTTTTCTTCAATTGAGACTCTTTTAACGATCTATGCAGATTTGTACGGAAAGTTTGACTAATGCTTCTCACCTGAAGACTTTCCCAAAGCTTTAGATACTCAGATTCATTCCTCTCTGTGTTCTGTTTACCCCAACAATGATCCTTCAAGCTTAGAACATAATAAATACCCACTTTCTCTTGATTATTACCCTGCAGACTGTGCTAATCAATATAACTGTGCTCACAGAATTCTATATTCAAACCCCTACAAGCTTAAAACCATCATAATAGCATAAAACAACATCAAATAACCATCCTTATACAAACTTACATGTTTGAGAAATCTGGAAATACATTAAAAATCATGGCAAAAGCTCTCTTTATTCTTGAAATATGTACATATAGACCCTGCAGGCCTCTCTTCATGCACCTATCTTCTTCCAACCTCCATGTCTACCTCTCAAACTCCTCCTTCACATTGTTTATATAGCTTGTTTTAGCTCCTCATCTGGAGATTCGAGCCTTATCTCTTGTTTCTATTTTCTAGGTTGTTTGTTGCACAAAGCAAGTGGTCTTCAACAACCTTAAGATTTGTTCAAATTCACTGATTCATCTTTCCTCCTACGTTGGATGAGCTTCTAGATAGTTGTTGAGGTGAATTTACATTTACATGAAGGTAAAATACATTTTCTTCATGGTGTTAAAACCTTTAAGACCTTTACAAGAAGGTTTGTGCCCTTTAGAACTAGTCACAGCCCTTCCAAGCCTTTATAGACAATTTGAATTTTCAAATTTCCCTTTTGGCGGGAAAATTTAAAGGCAAGCTAGAAGTGCAAATTGTCGGACTACAGCTATTTAGAATTTTAGACACCTCTAAGGGATCAAAATGAGACTTCTCCTACTACCTAAGACCTTATTTAATCACACTGAAACTATTTACAAAATATTTACAAAGTGCTTATGATGCTCCTGCATCAACAACATAGGATTTTCATTGAATTTTTTTAAATCATCTCTTGTTTATACCAAAACTATCTGCACTCAAGTCATAACCTTACCCCATTCCAAAGTGTTCTCCCTATCTGATTTGCATGTGTCAAGAGCCTTCATGCCCATGCCACTCTCAAATGCCTCACCCTTATGTTCACTCACTACCACAAGGAGTTTTTCGTTTGTTGTTCCAACTCTTGCATTAAGCTTCTCACATAGAGTTCAAAATACACTGGTTGCTGCCAATTTAAGTACCCCTCACTGGGATTATTTAGCCTAAGAAGCTCATCCTCAAAATGCTGAAGATCATGGAGCATATATTCCTTTACCTCAGGATCAGAACTCTCAAACTGAACAACATGCTACCCTTCCCAATCCTTCACCCAAGCCATCACTGAAAGAGGTGGCTTAAAATCTATGGTGAATTAATTTAAGCTATTAAAAAACGTAAAAAATGCTTGCTGATATTAGACACAACTTCAGTGATCTTGGCAACAGTATTCTAGTATGAACCATTGCATGACCCAGCTCAATTCATTCACCACTCAACCAGCTGAAGGCAATGAGTATCTCATATCTACCTTTATCCAGCAAACTGAATGTACCGCTCTTCTCAGACAAAACATGGAAATACAACAATAAAGGATTCCGTCTCTTGAAGACATGTTTGAAAATGCTGCAAGTAAGAATAGTAGTCCAAATAATAATCCCAATAGAAAAAGGAATGTAATGAGAAGCATAACCTCAATGCAGATGGATAGCAAAGTCCATGTTTTCACCTCGAAGAACACTTGTCATGACCCAACTCAATGGAGGAATCTTCAAGCCTCTCTGGATGGAGCAGCTGTCACTTCTCAAGCTACTCACCCATCTGAAAAACAATATATTTATAACACCATCTTCTGGCTGGACTTGATTTTATCACTCTAATATTGTCTTGGTCAAATTTTGGAGATCATATGGCAGTGTTTACTCACCACTTCACTTATTTTACCAATTCTTATATGGTATTACTGTTTAGTATTTTGGCGACTATTGATTTTCACCTCTTCATAGGTTTCTCTACTTGTCCTCTTTCTCCTGTTATGAGTGACAGTTCACTTTTGAACTGTTGTTTTGAGAGTTATCTTTATGCATTCTTCTATGTATCTGGTTTGTTAAAGCTCTGTATGCCAACTAAGGCATGGCCTTCTTAGCTGAATTTTTGTAAATGTCTCTCGATTATCAATATAATTAAACATCTTTCTAAAAAAAGTTAACATCAAATGAGAACTTGACATTTTCTTTCCTATAGGAATTGTCATGCTTGAAACAACTATTTTCGACCGTTAGTCACTTAAGAAAGGCAAAGCTCACATCATCAATGAGAGAGAAAGTGCTCTTAAAATTTTGGGGCTAAAGATATATGTTGGTATAATCAGGAGGGGTTCAAGATAGACTCTGGAAAGCCTGTTGAATATATTTCAAAGGTACTCGGAGAAGCTGGCTGGTACATGTTTGCTTTAAGGATACTATTTTGTATCTAAAGAGACGCATATGTGTTTGTTTGTAATGCATGTTGACCCCAAGAAAGGCACATGAGGAAAACACCTTTGTCAACCAAGTATAATCCCCATAGGTGAAATGTGTGTAGGAACAAAGGCTGGCTTAGTTGTGCAAAGGAGTGGAGGGATTTATAGGGTTGCATAGGAATGGCACACAGACCCAAGAAGAAGTCCCATGCCGGTTTAAGGAAAGAGAGCTCTTGTGCATGAAGAAGGAAGAAAGGCCACAAAGAAGATGATAGGTGAAGGATAATGAAGGATGAAGCTGTTGATGATCCATGATCGATCATGCAGGAAGGAATATGGGAACGCATGGAGAAACTTTAAGAACATTTTAGAAGCTTAAAAACTGGAACCAGCTATGTACCAGCTGGCAGGCAAGGGAGTTTCAAGAACCCTACAAATAGCACCATGGGTTGCTCATTTGGGACACACGCAGGTGTTGGACATTTTTAGATGCAGAGAAAGATTCGATGGGTTGAAGAAGCATTGTTGAGCTAGGCTGCACATGACTATTGCACATATATTGTAATCTTTTGTATACACGTTGTATATGTTGTAATTTGGATAGTGTAATGGAATGTATGCTTTTATGCTACGAGTATATGGGATCATTATCTGTGAACGAAATGTAACGCGTAAAGGTCTCTTATGTGTTTGTTAAATTTTTATGCACACTTTGTACTTTGTACTATTGAGTTAGGATTTGTATGTTGAGTCCATGCGTGTATATTTGTAGTTTATTCCCATAAAAAGGGCCTCGATGATCTCTCATTCTACCTAGGGTGAGTGCTCAAGTTGTGTGCTTGAGTAATATGCTAGTGTGGGAGCGTCTATTTTTCGTGCATAGTCAGGCTAACGCACGGCCAACTGAGATGGCCAGAAATTGTACAATTTTGCATGTGCCAAGACATAGTTTGGTGAGAGTTTCTATAGTGCCTCCTCTGCTTCGTAGTAAATCTTTGTTTTTTCGATCATGACAATTTTCTCATAACTTTGAAATACGTTCATATCTTTTTTGTAAATCCCCTTGTGCTCTGTGAAGATAGGGAAAACTCTTGGTTTTTTATTAAAGGTATTTAAAATCTTTGTCCAAGCATCTTGGGATGGTCATTAAATTTTGGACTCATTTCGGTTGTCGTGTTTGACCGCGTTTGGGGTAGTTGTCAAATGTTCCCGAATTTTAAATGCTCCGTGGATGAAGAGCCTTCCATTCTTTGCTTTGTCGATTCAATCCTAGAGGATGGCTTGACAATCACTCGAAGTCTCTTTTTCACGATTGTAAAACAATAATAACAATAAGTTATATTAAATATTTGAGATAATAAAATGATATAAATCATTTGAGATTAAAATGATAATAACAAAAGTAAAATAAATATAAATAAAACTGGAAAATATTCTTAAATCCCTCCAACTACTTGGGGCTTGTGCCAACCTCATTTCAAGAAAGAATTATGGAATTTTTGGTTAATGTGAGGCTGCATGCATGCCAGAGGGGATTTTTGGTTAGAGGATGTTATTGCAATTTCTTGGCATTGTATGGGAGCTTTCATGCTGTCAGGGCAGATTTGGTTGCAGGTTTTGCACAGGAGTTTGTTTTAAGGCGTTAAACTTTGGTTGTTACCCTGCTGCCTCCAAACAGCCTGTGCCAATGATGGAGCATCCAAATAGGACATGGACACCTACCAAGACATCGGGAGGTGGGATTTTCTACAGATGTTTTTGGTTGGAGGCGCCCTGGTAAATATGTATGCAAATGTGGAAACATACGCTTGGCATGCAAACTGTTGGGAAAAAAGAAAGATTTGCAATGGATGGCATTGGCTTTGTTTGATTATTGTTGCAGCTTGGAATCCAAGAGCATATACAAGGCACGTAGACTGTTTGACAAAATGCCTTGAAGAAATGTGGCTCCACAAAATGCCATGGCTGCAGGATACACACGCATTGGATTTGTTAAAAAGGCCTTGGAAACCTTCAGGCAAATGCAAATTGATAGGTGTAAATCCAAACACTACAACCATTGCCAGCGCCCCATTGTCCGTGCCAAATGGGGAGCCGTGGAACAAGGTATGGACTATCTGCCTAAGCATTAGGCAAGAGGAGATTGTCAAATGTTGTATTTGCAAATGCTCTGTTGAAAAGTGTACAAATGTGGAAATATTGCCAAATACCCATTTAAACTTGCGATGGTTGTGGATTTGTTTGTTTGGTGCTTGTAGTATGTGCAGGTTGTTAGTAGGCACATGAACCGTTTGTCAAAATGCCTCAGAAATGTGGTTTGATGGAGTGTGAAGATTGCAGGTTAAACGGTGTTCTTGGTGAGGCGTTAAGGCTTTCAAAAAAATGTCTTCTCATGGAGTTCCATGATTGCAGGATATGCACAAAATGGATTTGTTGAAAAGTTTTGGAAGCAATAAAAGCATAATGGGCAGCGGATTTTGAGAGAATTAATTGTTAGTGAATCTATGTATATGTTTGCAAAATGTTGGAGCTTGCAGCAAGCACGTGAATTGGTTGCAAACCATGCTCCAACTAGTTTTCGGAGAAAGGACTTAGCAACCACCGGCAAATGTAACTGGCTCGTGTATCGTCAACCCCGGAGTTAACGCTCACCAGTTCATCCAGACATGGTTACCTTACCTCTTTCTTGCATGATCTAGCATTTCTAGTTTTTCCATTGAAAATCAAATCAAAGAAGATTAAATTTCGGTGAATTAAATGAGACGTAGTACCTAATAGAAAATTTACCTCCTTTTATACGCAACTAGAAAAGTTACTTTGAACATAAACCCAACTCCCAAATTACCTCTTGAGATGTTTGGAAAACTTTGATAATAGTATTGGATACTGAAGCCACGTGGTTGGCGAGTTGAACTTGAATTGTAGTTTAAACTTACCTCTTGACGACCTTGTGATATGTTAATAAAAGTTGTTTTTAATGACACGCAAAATATCTCGCTAAACCCCATAATGGGAAATTCAAGCTTTGACCATGTTCCTTGTCACGTGAAGTGTTACACCGAACCCTGGAATGACTTCAATGTTTGTTTGACCATTTTTCGTCATGTGATTAGGAGCCCTGTGGACCATTTCGCAGCTTTGGATAGTTGCTGAAAGTTAAAAGTTCAGTTTGGTTTTGGCTTGTAGTTTAGGCCCAGAGTGGAGAAATGGAATTCGGCCTCCACATACCTCTAGTATTTATCCATGACAATCACTACCAATCCTTAGTTCTGAGAAAATTACTTTGCAAGATAGTTTTACAAGTGGGTTTTGTAGGCCTCCAGTCGTTGGGCAACGAGGTCTTTGGGTGCAATTACGATTGGTAGCTCTGGAAAGATGGGCGCCAATTAAATCCAGCTTTGTCGGTTTTGGGTTCCATCGGCTTCAAATGTTTCCCTGTATATAGGGGAGTAGGTGGGAATTTGACTCTTTGTGTATTTGAGTCTTGGAGATTGTTTTTGAACGCAGATTTTGAGCCACTTGACTAAATTTGACGTTTTTGTAAACTTGTAGCAAAATGGGGAAAACTATCATAGGACCCTATTCAAATAAAATATCTATCGGTAAACTTGTAAACACTAACATATGACTATATAGAACTTCCTTTCGATTCTTGTTTTGAGAAAATTGATTGTGGGAAAAATGGTGTTTTCTCTCTCTCTCTATCTCTCTCTTTAGTTTTGAAAATGAAAAGAAATTGCATTTGTATTTCTGACTCTCTTCAAATGTGTGATTACGTGTTGTTTTCATTATGAATGGAAAATTTGGAAATCGTGATTTATGCTAGATCGTAGGAAAGGTACCATGCCATCCTTTGTGTTGACCATGTTGTGAATGCAAGTACCATGGACAAGAGAAAACAATAGCTTGCTCAATATGTTGTGATGACTTGTACCATTGAAATGAATAGTTTCTATATTGTAAATGAATAACTACTAATGACATTTTATAGAATGATATGGTTGTATTAGGCAAGAGAAACTTTTATTGTTTTTGTGATGAAATGATAATATTACTTGTAAGGATGTGTAGTTTAGCTATATTTGCTTGTGCATGTTTTAGAGTTTGCAAAGTTAGTTGTGGAAAACGACAAATAAAATAATCTTGATTTGTATGGTATGTTCTAATGTATTAACCACTATTAGGATGTTACTTTAAAAGTTATCTGAATGACTCTAATCTAACGATCCTTGGGATTATTACCCTTGAGCAATGTGTTAGTCTTTTGTCTTTCACTTCAATGGGATTTAGGTGAATTAGCGATCTAAGAATGGTTCAAATTGGACGTGTCTTGCTAATGGATGATGACATTTTAGTAACCAACATTCTCTTGTAGTCTTAGAGATTTTAGTGGTACTGTTAATGTAATCATGATTCTTCCCCAAGAACCAAGTAGAGGGTTTTTCGTGTATGTGGAAGTGTGTTAGATGCAATGGTTAAAAGGTACAGTGTCACCTTGTGACACGAATGACGTAATGTTTTAACAACGTTTTTAAATGGGTGTCTTAGAAACTAAGCTTTTATGGAAGGGATAAACAATGTAAGTGTATGGGATCATAAGGGCGATTACGAATTTAATGTTTACTTCTTGAAATGCAATCAAACAAACTTTGGTAAACCGACAACACTAACTCTTGTTTGAACACAACTTTGTGACACATGCATATTTTATAAATACTTCCAATCAATTCTATCTACAAGATGTACTGTAAGTATAAGGTAAATTGAGATCCTCCCCCTTTAGTGTAAAGTTAAGTGGAAATGGTGATCTTTCCTTTCTTTAGATACAAACACTCTTTATGTTAATACAAGTGAAACGAGTTGTTCCATGTGTAACACATTTTTTTGAAACCTAGGATTCCTTTTGGGAACAAATGGATTTGTGATTCGCATGCACTTCACAAATAAGGAAAAATGAATAGTTAAATCACATAGCAAATTGTATCAACACAATAGGTAAATGAAGTGTATATTGGATGTTTAAACGTTCTAACGAAAATGGAAAAGACATTTTGCCACCCTTAGACCTAAATTCCTTCCCTCTTGATTTCATGTTAGTATTCCCAATGTGATGAAAGTGAAATAGAATGTCGATGTAATATCCCTTTTGGGGATAAAACTGAAAGTTAAGGAAATTAGCTCAAAACACCAAATAACCAAATCTGATTTTTAAAACCAGCCAACTGAAAAAAAATGAATTTAGCAATATTCTAGGGTAGTGAACTGTTTATGGAATTCAACTCCACTTTTCACCATACAAATTAATGAATAATGCCACAAAACAATTACTCTATCCATGGCAATATTTATGAATTACAAATACATCAAAAGATGGATGGAATATCAAATTACACAGCTGGAATTAATTATTTAAAATCAGCAGCAGACTAGCCAAAACCGGGGCTAGGAAAAATAGTAAACCCTTGCCAAAAATCACCAAAATGGAGATTCGACCCTATAAAATATGCCAAATCAGAAAATGGAGTGAGGTCTCAATTTTATGCCCTCTAGGGCACCTAACCACCCTCCAAGGTAGATCGTTCCACCTAGGCAAGGCTGCCCAATGCTAATAAAAATCTGAATATGCTTTCCTTTCTTCAAATCTGCAATTCTCCTCAAGCTCAATCAATGTTGAAGGGTTTTCGTCCTCCAACAAAACCACTAGAAGGGTTTTCATCCTTCTAGGAAGCCACACAAGAGGGTTTTCATCCTCAAGTGGAAGAACATGGAGCAACAAGCTCACAATGCCCAATAGAAAAATGTGCCAAAGTCTAGATGCTTCAAATGAGCTCTCTAATCTTCTTTTATAACCTCCTTTTGGCGCCAAAGCTCATAAAGGTAAGGCTGACCCCTAATAAGTCATTATAATCTTTTATTAAGCCTCATTAAAGGCACTAAACCCAACCGACCTCATTAAGAGGGGAAATACAAAAATAAAACATGAATATGAATGATGAAAACTGAAATATAATCCATGATCTTCCAAGTTCAGCCGATGCTTGCTAAAGAATCCTGTATAAAAAGGGACATTACAGTCCTCCCTTCCCGAAATTGCTTGTCCTCAAGCAATTGCAAGAACCCAGATCCCAAATGAATCTTGATTGCTTCTTCTTCGACATGCCTGCACATGAAGCAAACATATTAAAGAAAACAAGAGTGTTTAACAACACTTTTACATCCCCTTTGTCATGCCTTAGAAACATGACAACTAGCTCTCTTCTATTGCTTGATGCCACTTCATAATTTTCACTCAGATGATGGCTTCCCAATACTTTAGCAAGGTTGTCCCAAAAATAGCTACGAGCATGCATTTTTCCTTCAAAAATCAGAATCTGAAAATAACTCACCACAACTTGATTTCTTTCCTCCTTCCAACTGGAATCTTCCTTCCTCATTATTCTATGAGGTAACGCTCTCAAAAAATGAAAACACACTTAGTTGTTCATGATTGACAATAGCAGCCCCAAACTCCGAAAATTTCTAATCAACAAGTCTACAACTGAAACCAATAGATACATTGGCCGTAATCTTAAGAAAATCAGCTTTCTTATTACACCCTTGAATTCTTGTTGTAGGAAAGCATTTTTTTGCCCAAAAGTGAATGCTTGAAACACCAAAATAAGTATTCCAGGCTGCGTACTTACCGCTTGTCCATAACCCCGATGATTTGTCCAACTCATGATTGAAAATGTGCATCCTATCATCCAATGAAGTGATAACAATTGAACATTCATCACGGGTGATTAGAATAGGCTTGAAAAACTGAAAATTACCATCTCTAATGGCTGCCATGAACATGCTTATTCTACCCTCCATGCATAGTGGAACATTTTCCCAAACTTCTCCAATGATTTGTTGGGTCTTTGGAACCCAAACCATGACCCCAAGCGACAAAACATTATGCATTTGTGGCACTTCTATATCTTGCAAATGGGTTGTCCTATGATACTCTGAAATGCACACCATACTATTTTCCATTCTCCCACAATAATCAGCTTTAACACACAAATGAGGAAGCAACAAACAAGTGTGTCTCAAAATTGATGAATCGAAAAGATTACCTTGTTGTAGAAGACCTTTTGGTTGCCCCAAGTGGAGTGTTTGGAACACCAAAACTTGATTTCTAGGCTGCATATCAACTGTTGTACCTAACCTCTTTGAATTGCTCAATCTATGCCTGAAAATATGCATATCACTCCCAATTGAAGTGACCATAGCTGAGAGTACTTCAATGGTGACCCATAATGCCTTGAAAATCTGAAAATTATCTTTCATTATGGCTGCCTTCTTGTGCCAATCAGCAAGTATGATGAAATGAGATATGAAAATAATGTTCTCCATACTTATGTTACAAACCATATCCATTTCTCTAGCATACCTCTCATGTTGACCCACAAATTGACATGTTGTAAGCAATGAATTTAAAAGACTTTCATACCTTAAGCTGATCTTAAAATGTTCATCTCTCTTTGTCACAACAACATCACTCAAACATGACATGTGATCCTTAACAATTTTCCCATCATGATATGAGTATGGCAGCGATATAAAAGGAGATAAAATGTCATCATACCTTGAGTTGTTCCCCACATGTCTCCTTCCCATGCCGATGAGGAGTGATCGAAACATCCTCCATTTTTCCAATCTTGTGACTCAGAATTTCTGAGTTGAAATCAGCCTTCTTCTTCTCCTCAGATTCAACAAGTGAAGCCTTTTCCGCTTGGGCTTCAACCACATCTTGATGGTGTTCACATAGGGCATCTTTGTAGCTCTTACCGTGCTCATGGACACCATAAATCTGCCTCTTATTGTCTGCTGTTCTGAACAAACCAGCAAGCTTATTGCCATCATTTTTCATTGGAGAAGGGTTTCCAACCAGCCCTTCCTCTTCCCCAACATGCTCAACACCCCTTGCTTCATTTCTGGATTCATCACATGTCAAAACATTTTCAATATTAACCACGAATGAGCAATATTTACCTTATGAAGTTGATTCTTCGGAATGGGTGCAAGTGTCATGGCCTTAGATCTCTTGATCACCAATTCATCTTCCTTAATGACTCCATCTTTTATTGTCATATGAGAATTGCTTGAGCTATTCATTTCACCCTCTTGTTTCTCAAGATTCCCTTCATTCTTCCGCTCATGCTCCCAAGTGCCCTTAGTATTTTCCAACATGCAACCATTAGAATTCAAGGAAATATTATTGATAATTAAAAATTATTTACCTTCCCTTTCTCTTGGCTCTTGCTTAGCCATTTCTTCCTCTTCTTGTGCTTCCTTAGGGCTGCAAGAAAAATCAATGAAGGGTTCACCTTTGGCCATGGTGGTGGGTGCTTCTAAGGCTCCCAAGGGTTGCTCCCTTTTAATAACCAGCTGCTGCAATAATTCTTCCTCCCTCTTCTCCTTAGGGAAATAGGTATCTCCATCCTTGCATGGCGAACTTGGGGTTTTGGTCCCCTCTTCAACAAACTTCGTGCTTTCTTCCTTTTGCTTGTGTGGCATGTGATGTCTAGGCTTGGGCCTAGGTCTTCCTTGATTCACTCCTATGAATTCCATGAGTGAAATAGCCTCACGAATCTCCCTTGGTAAGGCCATGTATTCCTCATAACTTGCAATGATGTTCCATCCACCCGTAGGCCTTGCTTCTTCCTCCGAATAACCTCCTCTCTAGGAAGGAAAATGAGCTTTGAAATCGATCAGCAGTGCTGATCCCATAGGTCGCTTAGCATTATTAGCTCCAATTGAGCTACCTTCACCACTTTGAACCCTAGGTTCAATGATCCTTTGGAGAGATAGGGCAAGAAAATCCATGGTGTCCGCAAGTCTCTCTTGGCCGGCAATTAATTTATCAACTTTAGCTACTTGAGAGTCCATAGTGTTCTCCTTCTTTGATAGTATCAAACCCTTGTTGCCTTCTTTCACTGAAACCCTAGGCCTTTGAGAATCCGTGCTCTGATACCACTATAATATCCCTTTTGGGGATAAAACTGAAAATTAAGGAAATTAGCTCAAATACCAAATAACCAAATCTGATTTTTAAAACCAGCCAACTGAAAATAATCTGAATTTAGCAATATTCTAGGGCAGTGAACTGTTTATGGAATTCAACTCCACTTTTCACCATACAAATCGATGAATAATGCCACAAAACAATTACTCTATCCACAACAATATTTATGAATTACAAATACATCAAAAGATGGATGGAATATCAAATTACATAGCTGGAATTAATTATTTAAAATCAGCAATAGACTAGCCAAAATCGAGGGCTAGAAAAAATAGTAAACCCTTGCCAAAAATCACCAAAATGGAGATTCCGGCCTTATAAAATATGTCAAATCAGAAAATGAAGTGAGATCTCAATTTTATGCCCTCTAGGGCACCAAACCATCCTCCAAGGTAGGTCGCTCCACCTAGGGAAGGCTGCCCAATGCCAATAAAAATCTGAATATGCTTTCCTTTCTTCAAATTTGCAATTCTCCTCAAGCTCAATCAATGTTGAAGGGTTTTCGTCCTCCAACAAAACCACTAGAAGGGTTTTCATCCTTTGTAATAACCCTTTTGAGGGTTTCAACCAAACACACCAAATGCAGATCTGAAATTTAAATTGTAGCAGACTGAAAGACTAAAATCAGCAACTTGAACTATCACCAAAAATGCCAAAAATCACCACAAACCAACTCACCAATATTTTTTTATATATTTTATGGAATATTAGAAGCCAAAATCACAAGGAAATGTTGAAGAATACACTGCTGGAAATTAAATATGAACTGAAATTGCAGCCACAAGAAAAATATGAAATATGGGTCTAGAAACCCTCTAAATTCATCAAACTTCAGATTTCAGCCTTTAAAAATATTACAAATCAGATTATGAAACCAGATTTCTCAAATTCTTCACCAATAGTTCCAAACCCTACCCAAGGTAGGTCGCTCCACCCTAAATAATTCAAATACCAGCTGGAAATTACAAATATATCTTCAAATCAGCTCTTCACTTCAAGAAAAATCAATGATGAAGGGTTTTCGTTCTTCACCAAGCCACATGAAGGGTTTTTGTCCTTCAATGAAGTCTCACAAGAGGGTTTTCTTCCTCAAGTGGATGAACAAGGACCAACAAGCTCTCAATTCCCAAGTAGAATAAAATGTGTCACGACTAGCTACAAATGATGTCTCTATCTCCTTTTATATCCTCATTTTTGGAGCCAATACTCAATTAGAAAAGACTCTTAGACTTGTATAATGCAAGAAAACACTAAAGGAAATATAAATAAATTAGATAAGATATATTATAAAGATGCTCAAGGGATTTCTCCTTCATTTTTGCTTCTTTGCCATGGAGAAGGGATGGCAAGAAGACCAAACATCATCTCTTAAGTGGGAAAAAGGGACATTACAGTCCTCCCTTCCCAAAATTGTTTGTCCCTAAGCAATTGCAAACCCACTACATTCACTGCCCAACTTCTTCTTCTTCTTTTTGAAGATCTTCATCCTCCAATGGTGAAGGTGGCATCCTTGATAGAGTATCCGCAACCACATTATGCTTTCCCTTCACATACTCAATATCAAAATCACATGCTTGGAGTCTACTCATTCCATCACCTATACCTACATGTTCTCCCTCAATGGAGCCTTCTATCTGGATCATGAGAACATCATTCAACATAGCTTGCATGTAGGCTGAAAATAAATCATAACAGCAGTAAGTCACCTGGGATTCCATCCAATTTAGCACTAGGGTGGCTTGGGAGAGTGTCCTCACTAGTGGAGCTTCACCACTATCCTTGTCATGCAAGGAAACCTTCTTAAATTGCACATGGACACCGTTGTTCGTGACTGAAATTATTGTGATCAGCAGCATAAAAATCCATGTGAGCTTTAGTAATATGATAGATGTAGAAGTATTAGGTACCCAAACAAGTACCACAAACTCACCATCTTCAGCTGAAACCCCATAGGCTCTCCCATGTGATTGGGTGAGAAACAAACTCAGCTGCTCTTCTTGTTCAACACCTTTATCTGCACATGGAATAAACTTATCAATGAAAACAAAAGTTGCTTCCATCATTGCTTCTTCATGCCTTATGGGTATGGTGACAAGCACTCTTTCAATGCTTGCAATTATCTCATTTTCTCCTCTCAAGTGATGGGATAGCAGCTGAAAACACATCAATAGTGATCATAGATTGCAAACCTTTTAACCTCATGGTGAGAGACCCATCTCCGGTTGTCAAAAGAATGGACAAGGAGTTGAAATGGTTGCGGACAGCGAATGAAACCAAATTACAACAGCTGTAATAATGATTACCTTGGCACCCAAAAGATGCTTCCAAGCTGCCCCAAACTGATTTCTTCAAATTGTAGCTCGGATCAGAATTTATGAGTGCTGATATGCAATTATAACAGCCATACTTTGGCCAAAATTTCATCCCAAACAATCCCACATAGGTTGGAACATTAGCCATACTTGTTCTCAACGAGTGAATCCTCTTACACACAATTTCAATTGAGAAGAATGTCTCCAAACCTGCCCCTCTATTGCTGCCCCAAGAAGATAAGCACAGCCCAAATAAAATTGGGAAAGACATTTCATCATGGTTGTAGCATTGCATTTTATTGCTTAGATTCAAAATCGTAGTGGCCAACAAATATCTTGTGAAAGTTACTCTTACCTTGTCCATGTGGCTAGGAGAAGGGCACCCCTTCCTTGTGATCAAAAACCCCTTGAAGGCTGCAAAAAGAATGTGAAACCAGCTGAAAGTGTTGATCATAACAGTCACAAGATTTGAGACAACTCCCACAATGATTCGGTTCTCATTTTCCAAGCTACTCTTAACCATGTTACAAGGAAGACTTATACCACAAAACTTCCATAGAATCCGTGTCTCATTAGGCATTCTTGCAAGGCATTCTTTTGAGAACCAATCCCAAACAAAGGCATGACACATTACTTCACCTTGGTTTATGAAAACTGAATTATTGCATACCTTGTAGCAAGTTGAATTTGTATTCCATGAGGCTGAATTTGTATGTTCATTGGATGAATTATCCATAACCTCCACATATATCCAAAAGTGGCAATCTTGAGAGTAACTTGGATCCCATGAAACCATAGCAAGCTGATTCATACAATCTTGATTATAAAAATAATGCCTAGCTTGCTTACCACTCATCTTCCCATTAGTTTCATCATGCTGCTCAAGATAAGGGATATATTGTAGCGACATAGGGAAGTTAATAAATATGAAATCTGATCATACCTTGAGTTACTCTCCACATGTCCATCTTCCCATGCCGGATGAGGGGTGATCGAAACATCCTCTATACTCCCAAACTCGTGACTCAGAATTTCTGAGTTGGAATCAACCTTCTTCTTCACCTCAGATTCAACAAATGAAGCTCTTTCCACTTTGTCTTCAACAATATTTTGTTGATACTTGCATGGGACACCTTCATGGTACTTGCCGGAGTCATGTACACCAATAAATGGCCCTTTATTGACTATTGTTCTGAAAATTCCAGCAAGCTCTTCATTACCATAATTATGCAAATAGGGTTCTTCCTTCCTTGATCCACCTTTAGGATCACCGGATCCCATTTCTTCATGTGCATGCCATTAGGAACTTGCAAGCTTAGCATTTTCTTTAGTATCCTCTTATCACTACTCAAGACATGTCCCAATGAATGCAAAGATGGAAACAATAATCCGGAAGTGTACATACCAATCCGTGGGCCATCCACCCATGTTATGCTATCCAATGTGTTGCTCCTTTTGATAATATGCCATCCTTGAAGCCACTTATCTTCAACAAATGGAACTACTTTTTCCATGCAATCATTTGTACCTTGTGCACACATGTATGTATCATCCTTATAGCTTGGGCTTGAGTTATCAACCTCATTCTCTTGCTTCATATGGGCTGTAATTTTGTGCAGACCAGCAAGCTAAATGCCGCTATTTTTCCTCGTAAGTGAACCCCAATCACCAAATCTTGTCGGCACATACTAGGAAACTCTTCGTAACTCCCTTTCATGGTGTGAACTCCCTCAATCAACCCATCATGAACTGTTGTTTGGGAATTTCCAGCGAATTGATCATGATCAAGGGCAGCCGGAAATGTACTCTTGGCTCCTACATCATCCTTATCAACTTCATGCAAATGTGAGTTTTCTTCAACAATTTTCCACATACAATCATTAGAAACCAAAGGAATATCATTAAATACCAATGAATTTTTACCTTGGTCACTCTTGCAAGTTCACACATCGAATCTTTCCATGATCTTTTGACTAAAATCATCAAAGAAGCAAACTGATTCCTCTCCTTGGGTTTCTATCACATGGTACCACCAATCCTTGCTATCCCTTCCAACTAACGAAGGATGAAATCAAGGGCATCCTCTACACACATAGGGTTTGATTGCAAGTATGCCTCCACCGACAACCATGATCTCACCGAAAGTTTGTTAGTCCCATAAAAATAGAGATTTTACCCTTCCATGCCCCGTTGTTGCTTCTTGGGACCTATGGGTTATTGTTCATGTGCCATCAATTCTTCAAACTTGAAATCTTCCATTGAAACCCTAGGCCTTTAAAGATCCGTGCTCGATACCATTGTAATGACCCTTTTGATGGATTCAACCAAATACACCAAAAGCATATCTGAAATTTAAATTGTGGCAAACTGAAAGACAAAAATCAGCGACTTGAACTATCACCAAAAATGACAAAAATCACCACAAACCAACTCGCCAATATTTTTATATATTTTATGGAATATCAGAAGCCAAAATCACAAGGAAATGTTGAAGAATACACTGCTGGAAATTAAATATGAACTGGAAATTGCAGCCACAAGAAAAATATGAAATATGGGTCTAGAAACCCTCTAAATTCATCAAACTTCAAATTCCGGCCTTTAAAAATATTACAAATCAGATTATGAAACCAGATTTCTCAAATTCTTCACCAATAGTTCCAAACCCTACCCAAGGTAGGTTGCTCCACCCTAAATAATTCAAATACCAGCTGGAAATTACAAATATATCTTCAAATCAGCTCTTCACTTCAAGACCAATCAATGATGAAGGGTTTTCGTCCTTCACCCAAGCCACATGAAGGGTTTTCGTCCTTCAATGAAGCCTCACAAGAGGGTTTTCGTCCTCAAGTGGATGAACAAGGAGCAACAAGCTCTCAATGCCCAAGTAGAATAAAATGCGCCAAGACTAGCTACAAATGATGCCTCTAATCTCCTTTTATATCCTCCTTTTTGGCGCCAATGCTCAATTAGAAAAGGCCAACCTGTATAATGCAAGAAAACACTAAAGGAAATATAAAAATATTAGATAAAATATATTATAAAGATGCTCAAGGGTCTTCTCCTTCATTTTTGCTTCTTTGCCATGGAGAAGGGATGGCAAGAAGACCAAATATCAACTCTTAAGTGGGAAAAAGAACATTAGATTCTTCTAGGAAGCCACACAAGAGGGTTTTCATCGTCAAGTGGAAGAACATGGGGCAACAAGCTCACAATGCTCAAATAGAAAAATGCGCCAAAGTCTAGATGCTTCAAATGAGCTCTCCAATCTTCTTTTATAACCTTTTTTTGGTGTCAAAGCTCATAAAGGTAAGGCTGACCCCTAATAAGTCATTATAATCTTTTATTAAGCCTCATTAAAGGAACTAAACCCATCCGACCTCATTAAGAGGGGAAATACAAAAATAAAACATGAATATGAATGATGAAAACTGAAATATAATCCATGACCTTCCAAGGTTCAACCAATGCTTGCTAAGGAATCCTTTATTTCAGATTTATTCGAAAAAGGGACATTACAGACGAGTAAATATGACTTAGGGAGCAAGAACTCTTAGCTTGAGATCGAACATTAAGTGTCTCATATGTGTTTAAAAATGTTCTAACCATCAATAGGTTATACAAATTAATTGCAATAAGAGAAACAAACCAAACTAAGTGTACTCTTTATAAGTTAAATGTTGAATGAAATGAAGAAAATGTAATTTACAGAATGGGAATATATGTTTACTTATTAAATTCTCTTCAAGTCTTTAAAGTTAAACAATGGAATTTGATTGCATTAAAGATGTAATCATGAAAATGTGGTGTTGTGGAAAGTGCCTATCTGTGATGTTCATATTGTGGTTGGGTTGTTATTTTGTACTTGTTAGTATGTTTAGTATGTGTGATTTTAGGGTGTATCTTGTGTTAGAATGTTGTATATATTTTCTCCTTGTTGGGGTGAGTTTGCATCATTGCTATTGGAGGAATAAGGTGTTGCTAGTGAAGGGAGGAATAAGGGGAAATGTGTTTTTTTGGGGAAAACAAAGGAATTCGTGGCTAGTCTTGTGGTGGAGGGATAAGAGCGTATTATATTGGAGGGGTAAGGGTCCCGTTGAAGTTGTGGTATGTTTACTATTGGAGGAACCAAATGCTAGCCAGATTCCTTCTTGGAGTGATAAGGGGTAGTTGCAATGATGACCTCTCCCCATCGTAAGCCTCCTAGGTAGGATTGGTAATGTGTGTCGTCTTTACTTGTGATGCCGATTACTTTCTCATCTTGTTGTACGTGTGGGTCCATGTTGGTGTAAACGTCTCATGTGATGTTGAGTTGTTCTTGCAAGCCTAAGTGATATTGTATAGTAAAGCAAGTTATAAAACAAGGAATATATATAAATATATAGCCTGTCTGATTTACCCTAGTGGTGGGGAATGCAGGTTATATGTGGGAGGTCTCGGGGTCCATTCCCCAGGCTAGCCACCTCTATAGCTCGTCGTTACTCGGCTAGGTAGTGCCAAAGTAGTCACCTGCTTCGGTGGCGAAGGTGGCTCTCGATGTGGTGCCAAGCGGGCTTGGTGTTCAATGCGAGGGAGGTCGGGCGAGCATGAATTTCGTGTTCAATGCGACGAGGCGTATCTCGACATTACAACACGAGAGGTAAACAAAACCACTTTTAGCCCGTCTGGTTTACCCTAGCGTTGGGAATGTGGGTTATATGTGGGAGGTCTTGGGGTCCATTCCCTAGGTTGGCCACCTCTATAGCTCGTCGTTACTCGGCTAGCAAAGCGTCTTGGCGGGTTTACTTCGGTGACGGTAGTAGCTCGGCCCAGGTGTCAAGCCGGCTTGGTATTCAATGCGACGGAGGTCGAGGGCAAGCATGAATCTTGTGTTCATTACGACGAGGCATGTCCTGGCATTGCGGCACGAGAGGTGAACAAAACCACTTTTTATGTATTGTAAAGAGCACGATTCTGTGCCTGAACACACCATGGGAGTCCATTGATGATTGTAAATATCATGGACTGGAACTGAATGTAATTTTTTTAGGCTAGGGCCTTCTCCTAGGTGTGTGTATATATATATATATATATATCCTAGTTTATCTTGTCTTGTGTTTTGGTCTTTCATGTGTGGGCACTACTGATTCATTTACACAAATTCTTCAACTATAGTCATTATTTTTTTTGTGTCTTGGTAAGTTCAATTTTTACTCCATGGATCTTGTTTAGCCTTTTGTAAAAATTTCAGATCCATAATGCGATTATGCGGATCCTCAGAATTATTAAATGATAACAACGAAGAATGGAAAACAATTGAGCAACAATATATGTGAACATGGACAAGTTGCCATTCATATTTTAGCATAAATATCATCAAAATAAAGGAGACACACAACATATGGAATGGAATATCTTCATCTATCCATATGATGTACTTCTCCAATCAAAATCATGCCCCATCTTATGCCTTTTCGAGGCCTTCAATACGTCGATCACCTATGCACATATTCTCATCTTTACCTCACCTTTCCACAACCTGCCTAAATCATTTCCTCGCACACAAGACTTAGGCTGCCATGGGTAAGTTCTTGAACCTATTTTCTACCTTTTGTTGCTTGATTAGAAAGCAATAAACGGCACTTTGGTCTCTAATGAACTTTGCCTCGACTTCTTTGGGGTAAGAATACATCTCTACCATTGATTCCAAGGCATAGTTGTTTATCGCACCTTGCTAAAAGAAATTTGCCACATTCGTTCACAATAGCCAAGATCTCTAAGTTCTTCTAGGCAAAAGTCACAGGATGTTGGAACCCAAGAACTTGTTTTCCAATGGATAGATGAATGCAGAGATCCACAAAGAATATGCCGCACAACCGGTTATAGACATGTCTCTGTTAGCATATGGATTTGCACGCATGCAAATGACATGCAATGTGTGGGAACGAAGTCCTCACAATGAAGGTGAGGCTGCCTTTATTGAAAACCAAAATTGTATTTACATTTGTACATTCAAAATTTTATGTGGGGGGTGTTTTGGAACATCAATGGAAAGAAAAGTGAATGAGGGAGATGGAATGGAATGAAGGAAAGGAGTGGAATGGAATGAACTGAAAAAACATGCAAGAGTTAGGTAAAAACAGAGCCTAATATTGCATGAAGAGGAAAGATGAATAACCAACACAAATAAAACGGAGTTTGAGTTAGCTAAACAAGAACGTGTAAAAGGGAACACACATGAGAAGTAGATAATCAGAGCTTGATCACTGTGAACTAGAACAACCGATTAATAATGTTGACAATAAGATCAAAGATAATATTTGCATGCAAGATTCAAACACCTAACATCTAATGAACATAAGAACACCAAATGTTACAAGAGACGATGAATGAGACACAAAGTTCATATTTCATTAACTCTAAAATGTTTTTCACAAAAGAACACAAAGTTTCTACCTAAAACAAAGTTTGCACAAAAGTATTTTCTTCTCCTCTTTCAAAGTCACCCTTACAAATGAGCCCCTGACTTCCTTTCATAACCCAAAAGTTGGTTACAAAGTAGTTAGGGTTTTAAATGTACATTAAATAGAGCACTTAAGTGACTTTGACTTTTTCAATCAACTTTTAAAAAGTGACTAAAAATAGAAACCACTTAAGTTAAAAAGTCATTTAAGGAAAAATACATAAATAAAAGAAATGGGTACATGTGGACCCCACTTAAATGACTTGGACGCACACATAGACATCCTAGTCAACAATGCGCCACCTAGATCAAAACACCTATGGTCAGTGCCTTATCCATTGGGCCAAGAGTCCACCTATCCCGGTTGTACGAGAATGAACTCATTGACCGTGCTCCGCAATCCTCCAGATGACAAGAGAGCCGAGCTTAAAACTTGATCAATTCATCCACCTCTTCATTTGAGAAACATCCTGGTGTAAACAATTTTGTCTTCATTTGTATTCGCATTCAAAATTACATACAATTCTCCACATGCTCTGAATACCTTTCCATGGTGAATTATTCATTTTTCGTGAGACCGTAGTCGTTACACCACCTTGGCTTGTCATAATCCAACTTTTGATCTTTCGCCATTGAGAAGATCTTCCAAGAGCCAAAATTGCAATTCACCTCCTGGAGTTATGTATTTTGTCTTTGTCACCATCCCGAAGTGTTGGCATTCTGATCCACTCACGATCGTCCAATTCGAGAACATAACAACTTAAAGACTAGCCGATGAAGTATTGTGCACGCTGCTAACTGAGAGCTGACAGGGACACGCTTGAATGATGTGGCCTTGCTTGATGATCCGCACAATTGCACTGTCGTTGGTCTTGGTTTGTCGATGAATAGATCCACCACAATGATCAAGTGAAAAATTGATGTAGACAAGATTCTCCTATTATCAATCTCTACCGATAACAATGACTTTTGACTCCGAAGAGACCAATGCCAATAGCTACAACTTATACCACATAATGAAGAAGTTAGGGGTTTGCTTCTTTTGGAGCCGTTGGAGTTGAATCGCCACACTATGCAGGTTTCGTGGTATATCCATGCAAGTGATGACAAATTCAGAACAAGCGTCAGGAAAATTGTGACTCGCCTTCGGTTGATATGCGATCGCAAAATCGACCTATGTTGATGTGTCCCAAGTTGGTATCAACGATGTTCTCATACTTTGAATGGAGCATCGAGGTAAGTAGAGTGCCCTGGACCTATACCGTACAACATCATTTTGTTTGGGAATGACATGACTGTGACAGAAACGTGATTTCAGGCTATTACTTCCATCTTACAAAACTGCACAAATTGCCTGTAAAACTGCCCTGGGAAAAATAGCAAATCTTGTCTTGAGAATTTCTCACTGCATGAGGAAGTATATTAAGGTACCACAAGTTTGCATGTTAGAAGGTTTTTCCTCAATAAAATTCTTCAGTCAAATATTAAAGGTCAAAGTTGACTCTTCTAAAACTGCTAGGAAAATGCAAGTGTAAAACTGTGAAAATCCCGTTTGGTTTTAGCCTGGGAAAAATACCAAACGTCACCCTGGGCATCTACAACTTGGCAAGGAAGCATATGAAGGTGGGAAGAAATGAACGAAATAAATATTTTCTCTTGATGATCATCTGAATTCAAAATATCAACTCTCGAAGTGAGCCACCTTGACAGGCTGAAAACTGCACGCACGTAGCGAAATCAGGCAAACTGCATTTTATTTGACCCCGTGAAAAATATCAAACGAAGCGTTGTACATTTAAATTTTTGCAAATACGTACATGAATGTGGGAAGAATTCAACGAAATAAACCGTTTCTCTTGACGATCATTTGGGCTCAAGATACGAATTCTGAAAGTAGGCCCTCCGCCATGCTGAAACTGCGCACACGGCAAAATCGAGTAAACTGGGTTTTTCTCGGGTTCGTGAAAAATATCAAATGAGGTGTTGCGCATTTGAAATTTGGCAAAGGAGTACATGAAGTTGGGAATAATTCAACGAAACAAACTTTTCTTCTGACGATCATCAAAATCCGAGATATCAAGCTTCAAAGTTGATTACTTCAACAGTTACAAAACGCGGCAAAAATAATAACTCTTTTTTTTTAAATATCCGGTCGAAATGGCTCTGCATAGGATCAACTTTAATCATTTTAATTCGCTATTTCTTGATGCTGGCTGATTTGAGATGCTTGATTTTTATAAATGCATGGATATTGTTAATCCTTTGCCCTTGGCGGTGCGTGAAGTGACTTCTCTTTTGCGTTGAAATTGCAATGCGTGAAAGACTGTTTCAGACTGCCTATTGAATGTTTGGAGGACTATTTTTATTTTCTGAGTGCATGTGCTTCCCTTCTTGTTTCTACGTGGTTCCTCCAAGGCGTGAATGGCCTTCCTTTGGTGTGGGATGAGCGGATTGTTTTCTAAGACAAAACAAATACCTTTTTGGAGAAACTTATTGTTTTCTTCCTTTTTTGTTGCTCTCCCACGTGGCTGGCTTTTGTGCGGACTGTTATTTTTTTAGACTGTTGTCTTTTATCCCTCCTTGCCAAGCATATTCCTCCTTCAAATGAATGCGTGGAAGTGTGCTCAACAAAACAAAATAAATCTCTTTTTTTTTTGGACTGTTCTTTCCTTTCTTCCACGAGTTTGCTTGCTGTTACAAATATATATTTTTTTAACTATTTCAAAGCCTGCATTTAAATTCCTCCGACCAATGCGTGGGCTCTTATGGAAGACAAAACACATGGAATTTTGCTGTTATCTTTCCCCTTGGCGTGGAAAGTTACTAGATGGGCGCGTGGAAACTATTTTTCTTTGCGCGCTTCTCCTTTCCTCTCGCCCAATGCGTGGTATCCTTTCTTTGCTGGGCACATGGAATTCTTTTGTTTTTATATATTTCTTTGCCTTTTCACCTGTCCACGTGGATTCTTCCCTCAGCTGCTTGATATTCCCAAATTCTCCTTCTTTGGCATGGCTGGGCGCATGGATTTACCTTTGTTATTTTCAACTTTTTTGGACAGTTTCCCCAAAAACGTGGTGAATGTTTATTTGGTTGTTCTTTCTCTCTCCTAGGCGTGGATAAAAACTGTCCTAGAGAATGCGTGGAAGCTGCAAAAATGTGGCTTTGTTCTTCCTTTGCTGGTGTTTGTTTGGATTTTGATTAAACCTCCTTGCATGCACGACTGATATATCTTCCTTCACAATGGCGTGAGTTTCTCTTGCATTATGGGATGTTGACAAAATATTATGTCCTCCAGAAGAAATAAGAAGCAATCGGAAAGCTTCGCACGACTTTTTCCAACGAGTTTGATGGAGGAAGTTATGGGATTAATCTAACTTCCTCTCTTCCCGGGTAGTGGGCTTAAGTGCCAGGGGGAAATGGGGAAAGCAACGGACAATTGCCAACGGGAATGGCAAAGTGGGTTGGCAATCCCCGTTCAATTTCCCCATGTGGGAAATTGGGGAATTTCTTGCCCGTTAGCCAATCCATGATTTGGCAATTGGTGGAGAAAATCCCACGTATGCGGAAATTTGAAGAAGATTGCCAGGAAAGGGGAAACTGGGTTCGGAAGCCAAATTGCCATTCCCGCAATCGAAGCGTAAGCTTACTTCCCAAGCATAAACATTTGTCGAATGAACTTTTAATTTATATTTATTTAATTAAATACTCTCAAGTTATTTAAAAGTTAATTTTATTAAACAAGGAGCGATTAATTAATTAAATATTAATTAATTAATTTTAATGTATTTTAACGCGATTTAAAGCCTGGTGGGAAGAGTTCTCGCCCAAAAGGACGAAACGAAGACCGAAACGATCACAAAAATGAGACGGTCGTCATGAGGGCGATAAACCACACGAAGTAACAATTTTGAAAATTTTCAAAATTTCCATTTTTTTTATAATTTTGCAAAGTCAAAATTAGCTGATAACAGCTCTCCAACTACTTCCTCGCAGTTATTCCTGCAAAGAATCAGCCATCCCGAATTCCAACACTACCTCCTCAAAAAAATCCTTTAACTTCTCCTAAATGACATGACAAAACATATACCACTCGGATCCTCAAGTGCGCAACAAAGAGGGTCCAAACAATGAAACCGAAATAGTGACCATTTTCACTATACACTAGTGCACAAAGTTTAAACCTAATGATCCACATGTTCTAGCCTATCTCAACTCTTGCAACTGCATATCATCCAACGAAGGAGTGATCACCCAAGGCACAACAAGTGTTACTAAATACCTATTGTCTGCACCTTATTTCTAAATCGATTCATTATTGTTATAAGGAAACTACTAACAAATAAGAAAAATAATAAAATCACTCGTGCATAAAAGGAAAACAAACAAACACAACACAAATAAGTTAAGCAGCTCCACAAATTATATATTATATGATAGATCCGAACAATAGTTCACAACTTACAATCATTAGTGTAACAACGAATAACCTATTCTTTAATAGTCTTTTACAAAAAGCAAGCACATGCACTTATACACAAAATAACCCAAATAGACTTGCATAAAAACCCCGTGAACTAGGGTATGACACAGGTCTTTTGCACAAACAACATGACCATAGGGATCCAAAATAACTCTACTTCATCAAATCACCAACACCAAAAAGGAAAATAAAGAAACGGAGGTTCTATCTATATGTTAACATAACTGCCGCTATGTGTAGAGCGGCGATTCTGTAACCGCCGCTAAACTGTGGGCGGCGGTCCTATAACCGCTGGCCCAAATTAAGGCGGCGGTCCTGTGACTACCGGTCTCGTTGGTCGGCATCCCGCACTTTCGGACGAAAATAAAATTCAAACGAATAGCAGTCCCAAAATTGAAAAGGTTGTCCATGTCTCTTCTCCTCCATGACCTTTCCCATCCTCCAGTGCACGGAGGACATGAGAAAGGCTATAAATACATGTAGGAAGGAGAGTTTTGATTATCGGAAGTAAGAGACTTCATGGGAGTAAGTGCAAGAGTTCTAAGTGCTGGAATTTGAGTTTGTAGAAGAAAGAGTTTGAGAACAGAGCAATCAAGTAGTTGGGAGGAAGTGTGAGACATTGTCAATTTCCTTTCTCACTTATTGTAAAGTCTGTATCTCTGATAATTTGAATTGCCAATAAAGTAAAAAGGGAAGAAAGAGTTGTTTGCCCTTCCCGATTGGTTTTCCTCCTCTGGAGGTTTCTAGGATAAAAATCCTTGGCGTATGTGTGTGTTGATTCATTTCTCTTTGCAAATTCTAGTTCTAAGGCATAAACAATTCAATCACTAGCTCAACTGTCATTTTCTATTTGAAAGTAGAACAATAGTATAATTGTGATTTTGTGAACAATTTCCAAAGTAGATAGTTTACAGATCATCATGTCACAATGAATAATCATTCAAACAACTCTTTTGCATTCCATCACGCTCCTTCGCACACAAGGTTGCTCAAGACCCCATCTATCACTCATGCATGTGCGCTAGTCAAATGCACCAAATTTTAGGGGTCAACTGAAATCATGTGTCAATGATTGGAATGAATCAAGAGCTAGGAATGGAGTTAGTGTTATGCACACTTGGCATTTCTAAATTTATATTGCTAATAACCTCATTAAAATCAGGAATATCATATACTTTTGACAATGAAGGGCATGAACTTATACTTGGGTTCAGCATAGCAGTTGTGACCGTAGCTGCCTCTTGTACATATCCCATTGGCAAGGTAAGTAATCAGCAAGGTTGCCTCCTTTATTACTCATGCATTTCTTGTTTGTTCAATACTTGTACTTTGTTAGACTAGAATGTTGAATAATCAAAATTAAGACTTGTCGTCTTCGTAGAAATGAGGTCATCATCCAAGTTAACCGATTTCAAAATGTCCACCCTCATGAGATTGATGACCATTACGCTAATGAAACTGAGTAGAGGTTGCTGAATTGCTTGCACAACCAATGGTTCTTGTGCCATCACTTGTCTCAGTAAAGCCAAGGAGTTCAAGAAAGTGGACAGGAAATTATGAATGGGGGCTAAAGTATGAATACAAAATACTCAGCTCTTTCCCATGAAGGTGTGCATAAAACTACATAAATCTACACTACATCCATTTTTCACAAAGCCTCTCATGCATAGAAAGCAAATCTTCTCAGCTAAAATGTCAATATGCATTCCATATATCAAATAAGAGTATTTTTGGTAGTTACTATATGTATAAATTTGGGTTTATATTGCCATAGATTTTATTTTCTTTATCTACTCCATTCTTACTTGGAAAATTCTCTTCAATTTGATGATTTCAAGCCTTCCATAGCACAAGCACTTGAATTGAAGTTGAACATTGAACAATTAGCATTTGTGCGTTATTAAGCTCAAGTTGGCATTGGTACATGTTCTTTGGTCCTTATGTGCAAAGGAGAGAGAAAACCAATAATAATCAAGGATTTAATCTATTACTTTAAATTCCATCTCCAAGAAAAAACAAAAAAATAAATTGCTAAGCCCACACAATAATAAAGACAATCTTGGAAAAATATCCTTTCTTTTTACTTTAATAGTAAATAAACGAACTAAGAGATACGGAAAATAGCTTTCCTTTTCAAAATTATTTAATTAAGAAATATATATATATATAGACACGCGCATGCTGAAAGCCACAAGAAAGAGTTTTAGAAGTTTTTCTTTGGTTTTAACAATTACTAATCAAGAAATGCAGACAAAATGACGAAATATTTTACACTGTAAGAACTTTGTTGTGAGAAAGAACTTGAATTAATAATAGGTGACAATAGACTAAACGTATTTTACTTCAACTATTTTATGTTTTTCCATATTATATTTTACTTTTAATTTCCAATAATTGGTTCAAAGACAATTTTTTAGCCATAAAAACAATTATCATTGGCAAATTTACAGTTTACCATATACATAGCTGTTCCATTTCCAATCATTCACTTCTTCTTCAACACAACACCCTTTCATTTCCTTTTCAAGAAATATAATTCTCTCTCCCAAATACTTCCTTTTCAAGAGCAGTTTCTTGTATGCTTGGGCTCTTTTAGCTGTTTCAAAATGCCATTGAAATTTTCTACACAAATTAATAAAGTCTTCCCTGCACATATGACACAATAGATCAAATAATAGTAAATAGATTTGACATTTAAATGCTTTATTTAGTCAATTCTAGCTAAAAGGAATGTCAAAGTTCAAAACCTTAGTGAACTCTACTATTGGTTGATAATAGATAATAACAAAAGGAAAAAAATAATTAAGGCCTATTATGATATTTTTCCTTTCCAATTACAAACTAAAACATTTTTAATTCATTACAAGGTATTACATAAACACAACACAGAAAGACCATGAAATGGCAAAACCTGCTGAACAAGCATATTGCCTACATTTAACAATGTCAAAAGAGCGGTGTAGTAGAAGATTACAGGACGGTAGAATGTCAAAGGTGTTGGGGCTGTATCTTTTGTTTTGTTTTGATTTGATAAGGGGGATTCATATTCCTTATGTCCAAAAAAATAGGCATGTTACATAGCTAAAATCATTTATAGGTATCAAAGGAGTACAATTAATGTCATTGTCATATATATTTTCATGTATTGAATTTTGACTGGGTTGAAGGTAAAACTACCGCTATTATAGAGTAGGGTAGGGTATATGCAACTCTTTATTAATATCACACTTACATGACGTGAAAGATTTTGAAATAAATACAACTAGACTTTAATACAAAACCAAAATCAGAAATGCGGTGATATCATCATTTTTAACTTTATGTTCCATCGTATTAAAAAAAGACATGCTGATTTTAAAATATTTAATAAGGAAGAAGAATAAATGTGCTTACATCAGCAAATACTTGAAATACACGAAGGTTGGAATAGGGCTCAAATTTATTATCCAATCACAATTTAGGTAATTGAATTAAAAATAATAAAATATTGCTTTTATTTTTCAAACTTTAGAATATGAAAAGAAAAACAAGAATGTGATTGGCTAGTGTTTTAGATTATTGAACACGAGGGATTCCTATATAACCTGCCTTCAGAAACATAATAAGACTTTGAAATCATTAAGTTAAATTACAATAAAAGAGAGATTGTTTGCCAAAGAGGTGCAATTCACAAGAATGTTATAAATGTATTGTAAGCTTTTCTAATTTAAACATGACCTATATTAACCCCAATAAAGGATCTAGTAAAAGTAAGGAGGCTAGAAGATTGGCTAGCCGCTAAATGGAATTGTCCCCTTGAAGGCTATTTGAAACTCAAGTTTGATGGAGAGTCCCATGGTAACTCAAGACTAGCTAGTACGGGGGTGTTAGTTAAAATCATGATTGAGAGATAGTATTTTCATTCTCTATCTACTTCAGATCACAAATTAACAACATTACAAAGGCATGTGGAGTAATCGATGGCCAAAAATTAGCAGTCTCTTGAAACTCCAAGAAGCTGAATGTCAAAGGCAACTCTCAAGTAATTGTTGGAGCAATGCAAATTTGGGTTGTTCGAATTAGAAAATTGATACCATTCTATGCAAATGTAGAGCCATCTGGAGTTGCTTTGAAAAAAATCATTTCGCACATTGTTATTGGCAAGCAAACCAAAAGTGGATTTCCTAACAAATCACATGTTGGACACAAGAGACCTTGTGATTAGTTTATCTCCTACTTATCGGGAGAGCCTCGATTACCATTTTTAAAGAAGTGCGAAGTGCCTCGCTTCCCATTAATGAGGCATCAATGTCTCATTGGCTAGATTTTATGCACTGCTAAAAACCTAGGCAATCATGAGATAAATCTCCCTCATTTAACGGTGAGGCTCCCGTGTAAGATGTTTATCAATGTAGTGGGTATGAATCCTAATAACTATTTATGGGGTTTTACTTTAATTACAAAGCTCATGAACCATAGCTTAGAGTAAGCAGTTGTTATGAAGTATTTGTAGAAGGGGGAAATATGGAATTTGGGAAAGAAGGAAGATGTGTGATTCAACCAATAGTTCTCAGAGTTGGTCTCATACACATAGATTAAATAAACAAATAGATCTCACAATATTCAAAAGTAAAGGAAAAGAATAGCTTCTAACCTAAATCTCAGATAACACAAAGTTTATCTAAAAATTCAAATAGAAGCAAGAAGCAAAGCACCGTAGACACAAAGTTCTCTCGTAAATCTGCCTTTTATTCAATTCCCTAGCTTTCACAGAAATAACATCAAGGGTTACAACACAAAGTCTGAAAACTCGAGAATGCTCTAGCAAAATTGTGATCAACAAGTTCTGATCATTAAACCCGTAGGCTCTTCCTCTATTTATAGTGCATAGAGGGCAATTACAAATAGGAAGCTTTTAATTGAACTCACACATGCGGAAGGTATAAAGGAAACCGACAACCTTTCCCCTCGGAGTTTCTCTTTGCATGACATGCATCTGAAGACTAAATCAATGCCCTGCATGTCTGCCACATATTCCCAAGTAATTGACTTTTTCTAGTAACTTGAAGTAACGGATTTTAAACCAATTACCTAAGTTTTACAATTTAATTGATCACTCAATCACTTTGTTGGAAAAAATAAGAGAAAGAAGAAGAAAGAGGAGAAGAAATTATTCCAATTGCGGCACTTCATTCTTGCCCTTGATCTGTCCATTAATCTGATGATAGACATGTGCCCCATGTCTGTATCATTAACTTCAACATGCCTAGACACTATGCATGGTTCTGCTGGATTACCCTTGTCATCACCCTTCATTCTCGTCTAAATCGCTTCGTCTCGAGACTTCCCTTTTCACCTTTGCGTGAAGCTTTTGTAGTTGCGAAATTTGGATCTCTCTGTGCAAAAGTTGCAATTGCTTCCTCTGATTCTGAAGATATATTCAATGTATCAGACATTGACATTGTCTTCTTTTCACCAATATGAGCACCAGTGAAGTATTCCTACAAATAATTCAGACCAACATAGAATCCATGGCATGAATGCCCAATTTCTTCACCAAAATCTGATTATAAAGTCTGCTGCCCTATATTTTTAGACTTTGCTTGCATGCCAAGCAAGCTAAAAATATTATTTTATTCACCTGTGCACTCACATCAACATGCAGATAGTCGAATAATAAAAAGAAAGTCTTTCCAACCCTAGGCGCCAAAACTAGATGCTTCCCGACAATTAAAAATATTTTTTAATGCTAACAACTTCTCCCTTTGGTGCCAACCTTTCCCGGAAATAATAAAAATAAATATCTTTTAAGGCATGCAGCTTTGCCAAAGTGGGTCGCCATTTTTGGGCTAGGAATAGTGTGAAAAATATGTGGAAGGGGAAGTGGGAATTTTTCACCTTCCAAGCAGCCCCAAAATTCCCACTTTTCACTTAAATGACTTGACTTTCATCATGGGAATTTTTCACCTTCTAGGCAGCCCCAAAATTCCCACCTTCCAGCAGCTCCAAAATTCCCACTTTCCACTTAAGTGATTTGGGTGAATTTCTAACCTTCCCGGTAGCTTTTAAAAAAATGCGACTTGCATGGGTGAATAAAACCTCTTTTATGTGAAAATTAAGAGGGCAAGGAAGTGGGAATTTTTACCCTTCCAAGAAGCCCCAAAATTCCCATTTGCACTTAAGTGATTTGACTTTCATAATGGGAAAAAACAACCTTCCAGGAAGCCTCCAAATTCCCACCTTCCAGGCAGCTCCAAAATTCCCATTTGCACTTAAGTGATTTGACTTTCATAATGGGAAAAAACAACCTTCCAGGAAGCCTCCAAATTCCCATCTTCCTGGCAGCTCCAAAATTCCCATTGGCACTTAAGTGATTTAACTTTAATGATGGGAAAAAACAACCTTCCAGGAAGGCTCCAAATTCCCATCTTCCTGTAGCTCCAAAATTCCCATTTGCACTTAAGTGATTTAACTTTAATGATGGGAAAAAACAACCTTCCAAGAAGAATCCAAATTCCCATCTTCTTGCAGTCCAAAATTCCCACTTTCACTTATGTGATTTGACTTTCATGTTTTGCGTGGAAATTCAAGAGGAAGGGTAGCTTTGAAAAATGTGACTTGTATTATGAAATTGCTCTTCCCAAAAAGTGCGACTTGCATGACTTCTTTTAAAGTTGCGTGAAAACTCATCAATTTTATTTCCATTTTTGGATTTTCGGTGAAGAAAACACAAGGAAAGAATAAAAATTTCCATTTTTGGAAAGGGTCCAGGAAGATGTAGCAACAAAAACTTGCAAGTGCCATAACTTTCACTCTGTGGCTCCGTTTTAGGTGTCGTTTTTCTAAAAGTGCATATTTTCTCGAGCTCTACACATTGGTGGCGGTATTTTTCTTATTTTCATAAAATCCATTATTGCACCTTTTTGGACCAAGCAACCTCTTGCAATCTCCTGAAGGAATCCTGAGCTCTGGTCACCTGTCGATTAGCTGGTCAGTAAAAACTCTTCCCTGGTGAACACTCCATTGAGAGGCGGAAGCAATACTGGCGTGAAAATCCTTAGTAGGGTTCAACTACAACACAATTTATTTTTAAACAACTTTATTTATTTAATAAATAAATAAAATTCTCTCAAACAAAACCTGGCGAAGGGATAGAGTGAGTTTTAGCATGTGGGTATTTGTCGAGTTTGAATTTTATGACTCCCTGGAAATATTCTAAAGCAATGAAGACAACTGCAGGTAAAACAAACACAAAACAGACCCGTCACCTTGAACAAAACAAATTTTTTAAAGGGGTATCCCACCATTTCCAAGTGAAATTTTTGGGGACACCAATGTCTAATTACTACCCACATTGTTTCACTCTATGCATAAGGACTATATCTTATGGCTATCAAGAGCAGTGCAATGCCTAATGGAGGTGTTCAATGTGAAGGAAGGGCATTATGACATACGCAATTGTGATTCAACATGAATTACAAGATTTTTATTCAACTGTCACTCGATTCTCTCCATTGTTTTGGGAGTTGCATCTTCTTTGCATCTCATGGTGTGGGATATTTCACACAAGTGGCATTAATGGCTTAGGTCAAGGAAAATCAATCAGGACGATAGATTACCAATCTCTAACCACATTCTAAATGACTCCTTTTGGCGCGATAACAAAGCTCTAAAATACCTTCAATTTTTGCGACACCCTTAACCTATAATGGGTATTGGGATATGTGTGGCTGACGCAAGGCACACATAACCTTTGATTTCATCTTTTGATAATTTGTAGATTTACATAGTGGTAGTATGAGTCAGCCTAATTGGAGTATGGAGTCCCATAACCTAATTATGGTGTATATAGGTAGTATTGATAGGATGTCGAGGGTGGTATTGATAGGAGATTGAGGATCATATTACGAAATCTATTCTTATTGCAAGGTTGTGGAGGTTTCCCCCTCCAAGTGGTTCAATTATATATTCCTTGTATTTCGGTCCGCTCCGTAATGTCCCCAAATGGTGACTTTTTGACCCCAAACGGATTTAACGCAAACCCCAAACCCCAAATATAGAGTATAGAAAATATAGCAAAAAGATATAGTGCAGATCTGATTTTTATCTAGAAATGGCGACTAGGTATGAGTATGAGACTCATCAAAATTAGAAAATAAATCATGACATTTTCATCATAAACTGATCCACTGAATTTATTAAGCCAAAACACAAAGATAATTCCAGATTTGGGACCCAAAAAGAGGCTGAAATAATTTATTAAAAATTTGCAGATACTTGCCTTTAGACACAGCTGTAAATATGATAATTTGGAGCCAAAATCCACTCCACAAAGGCTGATTCAGATCACTAAAAATCTGCAATTATAACAGCAATCCAAATCTGGTTTTTAGCAGCCCCAAACACCTCCAACAGTCCACTATGCAAGTCACACCACCTAGAAAAAGGCTAGAAACAAAGGAAAAACACATCCACAACTTTCCCCTTCAAACCCTTGTGAAAATATGCAATATTACAACCTTCGATATCATTGGAAAACAAATGAAAAATAAGCTAACTTCTTAATCTGCAATGGAAACTCTTGTGTGGAGAATCCTCTCAACTAGGAGAAGGGTTTTCGTCCTCAAGAGATTATTTCTAAAGGTTTTCATCCTTAGAAATATTTTGTAAAAGCTCTAGGCTCAGACAAAAATCAGATTTGTGTAAAATAGAAAAGCATGCCTTCAACAAGCAAGTAGACTTGCTTTTATAGATGAACTTGGCCAAATAGCCACCCTCATCTTCCAATCAAATTGCACTTCCCGCATTTAATGTTTTTTTCACCCTTTTCATCCTCCTAAAGGGGTCGCATTTTCTCCTAGGGGAGAATAATAATTATAAAGTGACATTTCTTTTTTCTTATTTTATTTTATCACTTTATAATTTCCTTTTCTATTTTTAATTCAACTTTATCATTAATAAATTAATATAAAGTGCTTATAATATGACTTTATATTACACTTCTATAATTCATTTATTATGACAAGTTTCTCTTTCTAACACCCTTTAGCCGTCAAGAAACAAAATGGGCTAAAAGTCTTCGACTGAATTATCTTAGGAAGTGGGATATTTCACGCTCTCTGGTGTCCCCGCATTTCACCTCGAAATCTGAGACAACCCCATGTTAAAAATTTCGTACTTTTAAAATAATGGGTCGTGTGTGTTTTTATGCAGCTGCATGGTTCTCGTAATCACAAGTTATTCCCAAGGAGCCATATAAGACATTTTTGACAAATACCCGATGCCCAAAATTATTTTATTCTCACATGCGTTGAGGTTTGCCTGCAAGAAAATTGTATTTAATTATTTTGAGCCCCGTTTGAGGCAATTTGTGCTTCGGTTTAACTCGGTTGTGATCGTACATATCGTTATTCCCATATACCAGTAGGGTTTTAACCAGGAATGGATTCTGGGCTTTTTTTGTGACTTCGAAACGCTTTGTGTTTTTCGTGCTTTCCCGTTTCATTTTCGTGAAATTTCTCTAGATCAATTCCTTTGTCGGTTTGGCTCGATTCTTGGCCGGAGTATCCGGAGATCACCTATGCACGCTGTGCCGAAGGAATTCGCCATCGGAGGTCCGGTTCTCTCGGGAAAAGACGAAGTCATGTACCAAAAGCTTCTTCCAGGGCAGCTGCATTTTTTGAAAAGAGGATTTGAAGTGAATCATGGGATTTTTAAAAACAGCAGGCGTGGGAATTTTGTACCGCTGTGAAGGTACTTTTTCCCATGGAAGCAACGTCACTTAAGTCACAATGGGAAAATTAGAGGCAGGAGGCAGGCGGGAATTTCTTACCTGCCTTGAGGGTGAAAATTTTCATTGTGAAATAAAAGAAAAATTACTTAAGGCATGAATGGGATTTTATTACCCGCCTTACGGGTAAATAATCTCATTATGAAAGTAAAACGACTTAAGTGAATCATGGGATTTTCAAGGCTGCCTTGCAGGGTAAATAATCCCATTGTCATCTGACTTTTAAAAATAGAATTCACCCGTGCCAAAAAGTGCGACCCACCTTGGGTGAATAATAATGCATTAAATAAATATTTATTAATATTTATTCACCCAATTTTGGTGCCCAAGCATGAAGAAAAGTCAACAAAGGGAAGTGGACAAAAGGAAGTTGGAAATAGACAGTTCTAAAATTAAATAAATATTATTTATTTAATGCAGCCCCTTCATGTCAAAAAGTGCGCCCCATTTGGGAGAGAAATAATACTTTTTTAAGTATTACATGAATTAATTAAATCCTATTTTCAAGTGGCTAAGGTCAAAGCATACCGTGAGGCTTGAGTTAACTCGAAGCGTAAGTCTTAAATTAAATAAATTTAATTTATTTAATGGCAGCCATGAGCATGCACAAAATAAAGCGCCCATTTGAAGAGTAAAGCTTATTAATTAATTGATTAATTGTCGAAATAGGAAAAGCATTAATTAATTATGGAATCATGAGGATTATATAAGCAAGGGCTGCCATAAGGATGAATTAATTAATTCACAAGCAGAGAAGTGCAGTCCAGACAAAAAGTGCGCCCTATTTGGAGAGGATTTTTGCTCAAAAGGTGTAATTAATGCTAACAGCTTCCAAAATTGGCGCACGTGTTGAAGGAGGTTGATTTGTGTTTGGATAATTGTTTGCATGAGTGATACAGGTGCTCAGGTGTTTTATAAGAGAAAGGGAGCTTAAATCAATGTCCAATACATTGAATATATACTCCGAATCTGAAGAATTATCCAGATCTGCACCAGTTTTGAAGAATTCCTGCAAGATAAGGAGAAAATAATTGTTCGCATAAAGATAAACACAAATGCCATGACAAAGAGCGATGAAAAAGAGATCACAACAGTCATGCATTACTTCCGATTTGCTAACATCGGAGACACGCATCCAGATCCGTGATCTCATAATCGCAAAAGCTTCCGGCATAAAGGCTTCATCCTCTTGTTTCAATGCACTCGTGAAGAAGTCGGTGCGTGGAAAATTCCTTCCAGGATCTTGTGCATGTGCTCCCAATCTTCCAGTTGAAGACTTCATTGAAGTTGCATTCACTTGGAGGGCTTTCCAAAAATTTTAATTGCTCATATGCAATTAAAAATAAAAATGATGAGTTATTTACGGCGGACATTACACTTTGATGCATGTACACAGGAGAAAAACTGCAAAACTTCAAGGATAAATGGGAAGACAAGGTGAATGAAACACCAAGAAGCAAAATTCCGATTCATCCGCTTCCAGATCCAAACCACTTCCGAGATCCAAATGCTTCCGATCCAACTTGGTGAGAATCAAAGGCAAAAGAATCAATCGCTGCATGCAAAATATGAAAAAGTACAAGACTGCAGCTTTCCTCTTTCTTCTTTTTTCTCTTATTTCCTCCGACAAAATAATTGAGCGATCAATTAAATTATACAACTTAAGTGATTCGTTTAAAAGCCATTACTCAAGAAGTCAACTACTTGGAGATAGGTGGCAGACGTGCAAAATAGAAGGTTTTATTTTCAGTTACAAATCATGCATGTCATGCAAAGAGGAATTCCAGGAGGGAGATTGTCAATTGTTTCCTTTCCGACTTCCACATGTGTCAGTTCACTAAAAGCTTCCGACTTGAATCGCCCTCTACATGCTATAAATAAAGGAAGAACCTACGGGTTAAAGGATCAGAATTTGTAAGCAGCATTCTTGTGTTCCAGACTTTGTGCTGAAACCCCTGATAGCCACTTGAAGTAAAGGAATATAAAGGAGCAGGTTTCTAGAGAACTTTGTGTCACGGTGCAATTCGTTTTTAGCTTTCTATCTTAGATATTTAAATAAACTGTGTTATTTTAGATCTAGATCTGGAGCTACCTTTGCTTATAATTATGTGCGTTGATATCTATTGTATTCTTCTATGTGCATGTAATCAACTCTGTTATCTATTGATTGGGTTGCACATCTTCCCTATTTCTTCCTTGTGTTTTATTATTTCCTTCTTCTATAAATATTTCCTTTCTTAAAACAACTGCTTACTTGTTGCAGAACTGTACAGCTATGGTTCATGAGCTAAATAGTTAAAGTAAAACCCCATATAGATACTAACATATTTTTATTGACAAATCTGACACAGGAGCCTCACCGGTAAATGAGGGAGATTTATCTCATGATTGCCTAGGTTTTCAGCTATGCAGAAAATCTAGCCAACACTCTCAATCATATTTGTGTTTGATATGTTGTATTTTTCTTATGTAGCGAGTTATTATTGTTCTATTGATGAGATTATCCGTATTGTGATCCATTGTTGTGATTCTACTTTAATTAAGTAATTTCATTACAAGTGGTATTAAAGCTTTGATTTGAGCAAGATTTTTGTGGAGTATTTGGGTGAAATCTTTACTTGGGAAAATTTGTTCTATCTTGTTGGTGGTCAAAATTGAAAACTTTTGATCTAGAGAAACTTTAGGTTAAGTGCTCACTGTGCAGATTGGTGTGAATAAAGGGAAAAAAATATGGAAATTTTCCACGACCTTGTTCACCATAGCAGTCATTGGAATTGTCTCAATGAGATGATCACAACAATATAATCCTATATGTACCCCAATTTTTAGAACTTTTCAAGTTGTTCAGGATTTTTTACACTTGTGCAGCATAGCAATCATTGGATTCGTCTCGGCAAGACAATCACCACAATTTAGCCTCTGGTAACCCAAATGTTTTACCCACAGTCAAGTCTTTGCATGGTAGAACCCAAACTAAATGTGTTAGGAAATAAGGAGTAAAATATGTGGAATCATCCCTCACGAGAATCGCAACAAGAGAAACTAATATGTATCAATTATTACAGATCTCAAATAAAAGTGCGAATAAAATAACACAACACAAAGAGACAAGATTTAACGTGGTTCACCCAATTTGGGCTACGTCCACAAAGAATCACTTGCTCGATTTTATTACAAGCCACCGCTCTCTCAATACAATACCTGAGATCCGTTTGGAGCTATGCTCAACAAACTCTACTGAAATTCACAAATTCGAATTCAAAACACATCTACAATGTTTAAATTTTATTTCTATCATATGCATAAAGCCATATAAATAGAGAACTGCTTAAGCAATTTTACAAAACCGTGGGTATCAAAACCATGGGCAAAAACCGTCCCCATAAACCTATGGGTCAAAATCCCGCCATATGAGAAAATCACGTTTCCCGATATATCGGGCACGTTTTAAGGCCCACAAAAATTGCACATGAAAAGTATACAGTACTCTTAGTGTACAGTCTTCAACACTTTCACACATGAAAACGAGCTCCACGACCTAACAATCTCCCACTGAGACTAGTTTTCCTCTGAACAAGCTTCTCAACCCTTCACTAGTTTCCGTGAAGACCAACCAAAGCCGAACACAATTTCGCTTTTTCCTCGTGACCACCTAGGTCATCATGGCTGCAGGATTCTCGACTGGTATGGATCTTCTCCAACTTCAACTTCTCTTCCTTCAAAGTTGTCCTGATGAAATGATACCTTAACTCGTATATGCTTCATCCTAGAGTGGAAAGCGAGTTCTTAGCTAGGTGTATAGCACTCGACTATCACTATGTAGTTTTCCTTCCTCCCCGCTTATGCCCCAACTCCTCAAGCAATTGTTGTAACCAAATCATTTCTTTTCGCTGCCTCTGCCTGTAGCGCAAAACATACTCACCTGTGGTTGACAAAGCCACCACTTTCGAGTCATAAAATCCAAATTTCGTTGTCCCACCTACGGTGTAAACATAACTGTCGTGCTCTCTCTTTGCCTACATCTCCATATCATATCTCGATCATAAAGTGGTGTCTGATCCACTGTAGCACAAAATTGTCCCCATGGTCCCTCTCAAATACCGAAGGATCCACTTTACTACCTCAGTGATCTCTGCCTGGATCACTCATAAATCTACTCACCGCTCCCACTGCATGGGCAATATCAGGCCTGGTACACACCATGGCATACATCAAACTGCCAACCGCTGATGAGTAAGGTACCTTGGACATTTGGTTTCTCTCCTGCTCTGTCTTGGGACACTGCTCCTTTGATAACTTGAAATGGCTTGCCAAAGGAGTCCCAACCGGTTTAGCATCTTGCATATTAAACCTCTCCAAGACTTTCTTAATGTACTCTTCCTGAGATAAAGTCAACTTCCGTTCCTTCCTATCCCGAGATATCCTCATACCAAGGATTTGTTTGGCTGCCCCCAAATCCTTCATAGAAAAGGATTCACTTAGTGCTTCGAGTACTTTTATTTCCCGCATGTTTTTACCTCGCAACCAACATGTCATCCACATACGCATACACGGGATAATATAACTGCCATCCTCAAATTTTTTTCAGATACACACAATGGTCGAATGACATCTAATATAACCTTGCTCCATCATGAAACTATCAAATTTCTTATACCATTAACATGGAGCTTGTTTCAAGCCATACAAGCTCTTCTTCAGTTTGCACACCATCTCCTCTTTACCTTTGACCTCATAGCCCTATGGTTGCTACATATATAGTTCCTCCTCCAAATCACCATGGAGAAATGCAGTCTTTACATCAAGTTGTTCTAAGTGCAAGTCTTCTGCTGCAACTATTCCTAGAACAGTTCTAATAGAAGTCATTTTTACTACAGGAGAAAAAATCTCATCAAAATCTATACCTTTTTTCTGTGCAAACCCCTTGACCACCAACCGAGCCTTGTATCTTTTCTTTCCTCCTTCCTCTTTGACTCTGAACACCCACTTATTTTGTAATGCTCTTTTGCCTTCGGGTAGCTTCACCAAATCCCATGTTTGGTTCTCCATGAGAGCCTGATGCTCCTCATCCATGGCTTGCTCCCACTTCTTCCTGGCATCTACCTGCATTGCTTCATCAAAGCTCTCTGGCTCTCCACTATCAGTGAGTAATAAATAATAAAGAGAAGGAGAAAAACGTTCAAGTTCTCTTCTTACCCTAGAAGACCTCCTCAATATAGGAGTTTGGGGTTCCTGTTGAGGAGGTTCCTGAACTGATTCATGTGTCACTTTTCCATCCGGAAGATCCTCTACCACTGCATATTCTTTCTTGGATTCTTCCCTATTTTCCTACAACTGCTGCTTATACATGACTTTCTCATTAAAGACCACATCCCTAGATCGAATGATTTTCTTGTCCTTAATACTCCAACATTTATATCCAAAGTCATCACCACCATAACCAATGAAAGTACATTTTTTTGACTTAGCCTCTAGCTTGGTCCTATCATCCTTGTCTATATGAACAAACACCTCACATCCAAAGACTCTAAGAAATGAATAATCAACTTTCTTACCATACCAAGCCTCCTCAGGTATGCCTCCATCCAAGGCACTTGAGGGTCCTCTGTTTATCAAGTACACAACTGTGCTCACCGCTTCTGCCCAAAAAGAAAGAGGCAGTCCTGCATGTATCCTCATGCTCCTAAGACGCTCCATTATTGTTCTATTCATCCTTTTCGATACCCCATTCTCTTTGTGAAGTTCCCGAACTGTCTTTGCACCTGTGATTCCATTCTTAGAATAGTAATCATCAAATTCATTGTTGCAATACTCCCCTCCATATCTCGACTTCGAGACATTTTAGCTTAAGACTGTTTCATTCTCTACCAAGGTTTTCCATTTAACAAGTGTCAAATACATCGATTTGTTTCTAATACAATAAACCCAAACTTTCCTTGTATCATCAATAAAAGTAACATAATAACTTGAACCCCAAGAGATGATATCCGAGCCGGCCCCCACACATCGAATGCACCAGGCTCTAACTTACTCTCTTTCTTTGTAGGTCCAACCTTGAGAAACCTTACTCACTTTTGTTTCCCATATATACAGTCCTCACAGAACTCCAAACCTGTTTTTGTATATCCAGGCAAATCCTTCTTTATGATCTCCATGCCCTTATGGCTCATATGACTGAGCCTATAGTGCCACAATGTTGTATCTACTTCTAAAGCCACAAGATTACAAACATTAGTGCTATAAGTGGTTAAATACAAGGTTCCAACCTTCTTACCTCTTGCCACCACAAGAGCACCCTTGGTAACCTTCCAAGAGTCTGCTGTAAATATCACAGTATAACCATCACTTCCCAACTACCCCGCCGATATCAAATTTTGTCTTAATGTAGGCACATGTCTGACATCCTTCAATAGCCAAGTATTCTCATTCTGCATCTTAACCTCGAATGCAACTTTTTCCAATTATGCCGCAAGGCTCATCATCACCAAGAAAAACATGCCCAAAATCTCCTAGAACATAATCAACAAAATAATGTCTCAGTGGAGAAGCATGGAAAGAAGCCCCGAATCTAAAACCCAAGATTCGAATATATTGTGCAAAAGAAAGAATCAAAGCATCCCGACATACATTACCCTCGCCACATTTGCCTCCTTGTTTTCTTCCCGTTGTTTCTTCTTGTCCCGAAGCTCCCAACAGTCATTTGCATGCCCGACTTTCCACGTGTGTCAAATACTATTTTTTTTGAATTTTGACCTTGCCCGATCCTTTAATTTTCCACGGTTTCCTCTATTCTTTTGTCTCCCTCTAGTTTCCACTTTATCAAAGCCGACCAAAGTAGAAGATTCACTGAGTTTTTCTTTGCATTTCCTCGCTTAGAATCACCCCTCTGAACATCCTCAAACTTCAACTTTGAGTTAGCTGGAACCGAGTTGCTTACCGCCATTACTAGGCTATTCCAACTCTCGTAAAGAGCACGGAACTAATAAAGCCCTAATTTCTTCATCAAATTCTATCAGAACCGAAGCTAGCATATTTACAACAAAGATTAAAATCATTTAGATGATCTCAACTCTTGAACCATTCTCACCATCCTCATATTAAACAACTTTTTCATTAAAAATATCTTATTTGAGGCAGAGGGTTTTTCATACAACTTCCCTAATGCATCCATCAGTTCTTTTGTAGTCTTTTCCTTTGAAACATTAAATAATACCGAAAATGCAAGACACAACCGGATTGTCCCAAGTGCCTTCCTATCCAGCAAATTCCATTCCGCATCTATCATGCTCGAGGGTTTGTTCACCTTCTCAGACAAAGTATAAAGATCCTTCTGATAAAGGTAATCTTCCATCTGCATCTTCCAAAGATTGAAATTTTGCCCGTTGAATTTATCAACCCTAGATCTTCTATCATCTGCCATAGCTCCCACTCAAGATAAAACTTTCCCTGCGATTCAACACTTCAAAGAAACAAAACCAGGCTCGATACCAATTGTTAGGAAATAAGGGATAAAATATGCAGAATAATCCCTCACGAATCGCAATAAGTGAGAAACTAATATGCATAAATTATTACAGATCTTAAATAAAAGTGCAGAATAAAATAGCACAACACAAAGAGACAGATATTTAACGTGGTTCACCCAATTTGGGCTACGTCCACACAAATCACTTGCTCATATTTTATTACAAGCCTCCGCTCTCTCAATACAATACCCAGATCCGTTTGGAGCTATGCTCAACAAACTCTACTGAATTCACACCAATTCAAAACACATCTCGTAATGTTTACATTATATCTCTATCATATGCATAAAGTCATATAAATAGACAATCGCTTGCGAGTTTACAAAACCGTGGTAGTATCAAAACCATGGGCAAAATCGTCCCATAAACCTATGGGTCAAAATCTCGCCCATATGAGAAAATCACGTTTCCCGATATATCGGGCACGTTTTAAGGCCCAAAAAAATTGTACATGAAAAATGTACAATACTCTTAGTGTACTGATCTTCAACACTTTCACACATGAAAACAGGCTCCACGACCTAACAAAATGCTAGGGCAAGAATTCATACACGTTGGCAAAAATACTAACAAAGAAGATATGGCATCGAAAAAGGGATTAGATGGCACTTCTAATATGGGTTTCCTTCGATAGATGACACGGTGAGCCATCTTCACAACAATGTGCCAAACATGCAATGCGAAATGGCTAAAAATATTTAAACATCATCAATAAGAGATTGGATAAGCTCGTGAGTAACATCAATCAAGCAAGTGGCACTACAAAAAAATTTGTAAGACAAGATACCTATTCCAAGTCCTACAAAACTAGATCTTTTGGCCAATTCAATCCCAATTCAAATACATCACAACCTCACCCCCATGGCTAGCTCCATTCTAGGCCTTGGAACATGATATCAAAAGTCAAACGTGCAAAGCTCAATGGAAAGGATCAGCTCAACTAGAACAATTAAATAGGGACTTTTTTTATGTACATAAGATCCCATGTGAACAAACGGTTACAATGGCATCCTTATATTTGGAACCTAAGCAATTCATTTGATATCAATGTCTTGTGTGATCAAAAGAAGAAAAAGGCTCTCAATGTCCTCTCGTCAATTTTTCTAGAGGAATTACATATACCTTATGGAAATAGTGTGTCGGCTTAGAAAGACTACAACAAATAGGATCGGTCATGGATTATATTCATCAAATCCATAACCTATCATTGAGAGTGGAGACAATCATGGATGAGAACTTAAACAACTTGTTCCTTAGTAGTCTCAAGGATCACATCCAAAATGAGGTATTGTTGGCTAGATTTTCTACATAGCTAAAAACCTAGGCAGTCATGAGATAAATCTCCCTCATTTACCGGTGAGGCTCCCGTGTCAAATTTGTCAATTAAAATATGCTAGTATCTATATGGGGATTTTACTTTAACTATTCAGCTCATGAACCATAGCTATATAGCTTTGCAGCAAGTAAGCAACTGTTTAAGAAAGGAAATATTTATAGAAGAAGGGAATAATAAAACACAGGGAAGAAATAGGGAAGATGTGCAACCCAATCAATAGATAATAGAGTTGATTGCATGCACATAGAAGAAACCAATAGATATCAACACATAAAATTATAAGCAAAGGCAACTTCAGATCTAGATCTAAAATAGCACAATTTTATATGTACATCCGAGATAAAAACTAGAAACAAAATGCACAAAGGTGACACAAAGTTCTCTTGAAAGCTGCTCCTTTGTATTCCTTTGCTTTAAGTGGCTATCAAGGGTTTCAACACAAAGTCTGGAACACAAGAATGTTGCTTACAAATTTTGATCCTTAACCCGAAGGTTCTTCTTCTATTTATAGAATGTAGAAGGGAAAGTACAAATGGGAAACTCAACTAAACCGAAATATAAACAAGAAGTAAAGATAACATCCGGGAATCATCCTCTAATTTCTCTTCAAGTGACATGTATCCGGTCCATATTCAAACTTATACACATCTCATTACTTAACTAATAGAATCGTTCCACATAGCTTAAAGTAATGGTTTCAAAACCAATAACTTAAAAGTTTTACAATTACATCCAGGAACGTGGAAAATAGAAGAAGAAAGAATAGAAGAAGAAAGACATGTCAGCGTGTAACATCTACATCTTCTTTTTGTTTTGATACTGAATATACTTGTCGAACATGTAATTGAGCATCTTCCCATCCTGTCTTAGCCAGCTTCCTTTTCTCTCCCGAATTACAGCAAGACCTTCATTCAATACTCCGATACATGCTTCCACATCCTCCAAGCTAGGCCCGAACTTCAAATATCTAACTACAATGCCACCCCCTCTGTGAAGGAATTCATCATGAAAGGCTTAATAGCTCCATCAATTCTCCCTTGCACCATCAGAAGAGACCCTTCCAGGGAAATAGGCACTCTGCTAGGAATGATCTGTGTGTATGAATTAACGTTCTCGACCACTTCCTCATGAGTGAAAGCAATGACATTGTCTGCAGTACGGATGATGTGTCGCTTTCAAGTGCTCGCATCCTCTTCAAAGATAATTTTGCAGATCTCCAAACGGAAAGATACTGCAAACTCAAGCCGCTTCCCTTCTCAACCGATCCGTTAGGCGAATCTGCATTCCACAATCAACACTTCTCTCGGCTTACTTATTTATTTCGCCAAAGTACTCAAGTTACTCTCGTGAATCGTGTTCATATCAAGAACATGAACCGTGAAAGATAGGCCGATCGCATAGCCGATATCCGGTCTAGTGTAAGTCAAGTAGATGAGACTCTCGATCAATTACCGATAAAGAGTTGCTTTTACTTGTGGTGATGGATTTGTTAGAGACAGTTGAAGTCTTGTCTCCATAGGTGTGGAAAATGGCTTACAATCCATCATATTGAATTTCTCAAGCGTTGTCTTGGCATATTTTAATTGTGACACAAAGATATGATTTTCTCTTTGCCAAACTTCAAGTCCAATACAATAATGCGAAGCCCAATGATGAGGGTCATGTCAATCCTCGCCATTAATAATGTCAATCCAGGTTGGTGTCTGAAGGTTGTATGCATTAAGAAAAGAAGATATTGGAAAGCAACTCCTTTAAACACAAACCAAACTTGTATAAAATAAATCACACATGTAAAAATTTAAAGGCACACTTGCAGAAATAAAATTTGCATGAAATAAATCACACTTGCATGAAGGAAATCAAACTTGCAGGAAATAAAAACACACTTGCATAAATTGAAATTGTTGAATTGGAAATAAGCAAAATTAAATGAAACACTTACAAGTTTACAACAAACTGAATGTTACAATACAAAGAGAAGAACAACACAACAAGATGATAATTATAGAAAAAGAAATAAACACAAATTATTACAAAATAAAAACACAAATATACAAATCCATCTTCCTTAGAATGAGTGGCCAGCTCATTCCTTGGAAGAGGATTTAAACCATGCTTCGAGATCTTAACTCAAAACTACAAAATATTAGAGAGAAAAGAATAGATTCATTTCTTGGTAGTAAAACATTACATATCTAAGTGTGGAAGGTTGCATTTATAATGTGTCCAATCAACTCCTTATTTTGGGAGATACAATCTGATCTTATCTTTATTCTAATCCTAACAACTAAGATCTCCATCTCCACAAAATATGGAGAGAGATATATTATTGGAGTCAAAGTCTTATCTCACTTATTTTAGGAAGATTTACTCCCAAATTTTCTCCTTACTTTTTGGTAACAAGAATCATAATGATTTTATTCTCCTACATTATTGGAAGGAGATTTTTCCTCAAAAGATGATTTTGACCAAATACCTTTCTTGGATTTTCCATTTGCCTTTGTTGTTTTTGATAGTGGAACTTTTGGCGCTCGTCGATACGCTTTTATTCGATCAGCAGCAGTTCACTAAAAATTAGATTTTTCTTCATTGATAAAACATGTAGCAAATCTAAATGAGGTTTTTGTTAAACACATTGCTATAAACAAAAACCTCTCTCAAATTTTTCATTTGACTTTTCTGTTTTTGTTTATGGAACTTTTAATACTCGTCTGATACACTTTTCCTCAGACTGTAGCTCACTAAAAGTTAGATTTCTCTTCATTGGTAAAACCTGTAGCAAATCTGAAAGAGGTTTTTGTTAAACACATTTCTATGAACAAAACCTCTCTCAAATTTTCTGTTTGACTTTTTTATTTTTGTTTATGGAACTTTTAGTGCTCGTCTGATACACTTTTTCCTCGGACTACAACTCACTAAAAGTTAGATTTCTCTTCATTGGTAAAACCTGTAGCAAATATGAATGAGGTTTATGTTAAACACATTGCTATGAACAAAAACCTCTCTCGATTTTCTGTTTGACTTTTCTGTTTTTGTTTATGGAACTTTTAGTGCTCGTTTGATACACTTTTTCCTCGACTGCAACTCACTAAAAGTTAGATTTCTCTTCATTGGTAAAACCTGTAGCAAATCTGAATGAGATTTATGTTAAACACATTGTCTATGAACAAAACCTCTCTCGATTTTCCATTTGACTCTCTGATTATTCACAGTCCCCATTTGATGCAAGTTCAAACTAAATCTGCGAGTTCCAGAACTAACTCTTGCGAGTTCCGGAGCTAACTTAAAACAACTATAACTTTTGCATACGATCTCGGATTGAGATGATTCTTTTTTTGAACTTGCATAATTTTTCAAGAGGAATCTGAATATGAAATCATATTTGAGTTTAAATGTATTGTTCATGATCAATTCCACTTTTATCAATACTATCATTATCTTTCCTTTATGGCCTACATACACAAGACTTTGCATCTTTTCCCAAATAATTAATAGGATTAGTCCACAAAATAAATAACAAAAGATTTCTAAATAATGAACAAGATATATATCATATCTTTTATCTTAAGCAAACTATAAGTTCCTAGATTACATTTAAATCCACTTTCAAAGGTAACTTCAAGGACAAAGTAATGGCAGCTTATGGCCAATTTATGGCCTCATCACCCGAGATCGGTCATGTGGAATAATCGTGTTAGATCTTTCTTTGTTGACTCAATCATCCTCATTGATCCTCCAGTGATGACTAGATCATCGACATATACTACAACGATCACTATCTCCCCCTTGCTTTTTGAGATAGAGATTAGGATCATATGGACTCCTGTTAAATCCATGTTGAATGAGATGCTCGTCGATTTTTATGTACCATGCCCTAGGAGACTGTTTTAGACCATATAGTGATTTTATGAGTTTACATACCTTTTCCTCTTTACCTGGTATGACAAAACCTTCTTAGTTGAGTCATGTAAACTTCTTCCTATAAATCACCATTAAGAAAGGCACTTTTCACATCCATTTGGTGTATTTTCCAACCAAATTGTGTAGCTAGAGAAAATATTAACCTTGAAAGTTTTTATCTTAGTTGTGGGAGCAAAAGTCTCCTCATAATCAATGCCTTCTTTTTAGCATATCCCTTAGCAACTAGTCTAGCCTTATGTTTATCAATTTTGCCATCTACTTTGTACTTCGTTTTGAAGATCCATCTGCATCCAATCGGCTTTTTCCCTAGTGGAAGATCTGTAAGTTGCCATGTATTATTTTTCATAAGTGACTTATATTCTGCATCCATAGCATCTTTCCAAGGTTTAGACTGTAGGGCTTCTGAAACTAAGGAAGGCTCAATAGTTTCAACAACTTTACCCATTAAGGCCAAATTGACCTCATTTCGAGCCATACTACGAGTCCTCATTCCAGTGGTAGATGTGTCGGGGACACTATCCAATTTTGCATCTCTAATCATACTTGTATACCATTTAGGCATACTTTTTGTGGTTCCTGTGGGAGGTTGAATTTCATTATCTTCCCCATCATCATTGTCGTCATCAAAGTGATTACCATCCTCTGTTTTCACTGTAGGGATGATTTTTCATCATGTGAGTGTATGGAAGGAGCATCTGCTTCTTTCTTCTCAAAGAAATCAACATCTCGACTAGTGTATACCTTTTTGTTCTTGGATTCATAAGTCTATAGCCAAGTGCTTCATCATTGTATCCCAAGAAGATAAGTTTTCTGATTTCATATCAAGCTTAGTTCTTTGTTTCTTAGGAATGTGCATACTTGCTTTACATCCAAAAACTCTAAGGTGTGAAATAGATGGCTTATGCCCTGACCATGCTTCCTGAGGTGTTACTCCATCAAGAGCTGCAATGGGAACTCTATTTAGTAAATAGATCAGCCGTTTTAGCTGCTTCGCCCAAAATGTTTTTGATAAACCTACATCATCAATCATACATCGCACCATATCCATGATAGTACGATTTCGCCTTTCAACAACACCATTTTGTTGCGGTGTGTGAGGAGGAGCCATTTGACGACGAATGTCATGTGTTTCCAAAAAATCGTTGAACTCATTGCTAGTGTATTCTCCCCCTCGATCTGAGCGGAGTGTTTTTATTTTCCTACCAGACTCTGTTTCAACAAGGGCTTTAAACTTCTTGAAAGTTTCAAAAGCTTGGTCTTTTGTAGAAAGACAATATATCCACATTTTTCTTGAAAAATCATCAACAAAGAGCATGAAATATTGAAACCCAGAGTGGCTAGGTCTCATTGGTCCGCACAGATCGGTATGCACCAAGTCAAGTTTTTCCTTAGCTTGAAATGTACTATGTTTGAATGGTACTCTATGTTGTTTTCCTGCCAAACAATGTTGACATTTATCTATACCCTTTTTTAGAGGTGGTAAACCCCTAACCATGTCATATCGACGAAGTGTGTCAAGATAGCCAAAACTCACATGTCCAAGTCTTCGATGCCATAGTTGAGTTGATGATGTATCCTTGGCTACAAGTGCTTGATCATTTCGTTGAACAAAATCCAACTGAAACATTCTTCCCACATTCGAAGCTTTTGCAACAATTTTGGAGCTTCGTGACTTATCTCGAATTAGGCACATCTTTTTACCGCCTTTACAATCAAAGTCAATTTTGAGATTGTGATCTAATAATTGACTCACGGATAACATATTTTTTGTTAAACCAGGGACATAAAGAACATCTATAATTTTACAATTATGATGCCCAAGTGGTAGTGAAATGGAACCAATGCCTTCAACACTGTATGATGTATCATCACCCAAAGAGACATGATTTTTGGTGGGTGTTTTACTCATTGTGAAGAACCAATCTTTCTTTCCTGTCATGTGTCGAGTTGCACTTGAGTCGACATACCAAATTTGATTTGTAGAATTGGATACTTCATTTGACTGTGCAAAATATAGGAAGTCATCATCATCAAATTGATCTTCTTGTTCAGCTACATTTCCTTGTTGAGTTGGTTTCTTCTTCCACTTATTATTTTGTCCTGTTTACTCTGTTGTTGACTAGATTTTGTTTGTTGGTAATTAATCTTTTACCACTTGATGATCCTTGTTGGAATGTGTTGTACCAACAATTTTTTAAGTCATGTCCTTTTCAACCACAAATAAGACATTTTTGTTGGTCCTTTTGGCCTTGTTGAGTATTACCTTGCTTCTAAGGTTGTTTATTAGACTTAGCTTGTTTTTTGCCTTTTTGATTAGAAGCAAGTGCTGCTCTTCAATTTCAGTAGTTGAGTGAATAGCTTCCTCTTGTTGTAGCATATTCACTAACTCTTCAAAAGTTGTTGTTTGACCAGTTATGTTTAACGTGGTCACAAAAATCCTATAAGGAGGAAGAGCTCTCAATACTATAGGCACGAGTGATGTGTCAATTACTTCTTCCAAAGCTTGAAGTGATGCACGCAAAGTTCTTTACTCTTCTCAAAAACATTTCAACTTTCTCATTTGGTTGCATTTTCAAGTTCAATAGTTGACTCTGGAGATGAAGTATTGTGTTCTTATTTTTGGACTCATATACTGTTTTCAACTTGTCCCAAGATTCTTTTGTTGTTGTGGTCTCATGAATATGAGGTTGTACCTCATTTGAAACACTAAACAAGATTATTAACTTTGTTTTTTGATTTGCACGATCAAATGTAGTTTGTTGTGTAACATCTGTTGTAGATCTTGTTAATGTACTAAAACAACGAACCATAGATTTTCAAAATCAAGTTGTGCACAAATTTTTGTTTTCCATGCTAGATAATTATCAGAACGCAAAAGTTGAGAATCTGGCAAAAAGAATTTTGGTGTCTGTAATTGCGGCCATTGTGAAAAGTGATAAATAGTAGAAGAAAAATTGAACACTTTTCCCCCTTAAAGCATACACACCCCCAAAAATATTATTTTATTTATTTTGGGCTCCTTTTCAGCCGTGTATAATGAATTTTTGCACTATTGGCCCTATTACAAATTTGGCTTTGTGGCGATTTGCAAAAATAAAATGGCTCTCTTGGCCGATTTGAAAAAATAAATTTTTGGACTCTTTGGCCTCTTTTGAAATACAAACAATCTCTAATTTGTTCAATTTTTACAAAACAAAGCTTATTAAAAGTCTGGACCAAGACGTAGAGCTTGCAAAACACACACTTTCAAAAAAAACGGCACCTCAATCCGAGGTACCAGTTGAAAGTTATGGCTCTTTTAAGTTATGATTTCAATATCTTTCTCGGACCCCTTTCCAAAAATGGAAAAAAAAATTCTTGTGGATTTTTCCGCAAAATCCAAAAATGGAAAGTTTTTAAAACCGGATTTTCTACCAAAAACGCGCTTTAAGACTTACATGCATGCGTACACCCTTGTTTCCTCCGCCGCCGCCTCTTGTGTCCTCTGCCGCCACCTCAATTTATCGCTTTTATACATCTTTTCTTTAACTTCATTTTTCACAGGCTTTGCTTTTCTCCAACAACATTTTTTTCCATTTTGTTGTCTTTGTGAATTGCAGAAGGTGCTCAGGCAATATGGATGGTCAGGTGCAAATGGAGGCCGGTTTGCAAACAAGGTCGCTTGTTTTCTTCCTTTGGCCGTTGTTTCTATTCTTTTGGCCGCTTTTTCCTTTGCTCCCATTCGTAAATGCGATTAGATGCTTAGAGACGCGTCAATTTGGAGATTGATCCAAAGCCACAACTCACTGACAGGGTCTCACAAAACACATATTAACAAAGGATAACGGGGGTCTCTTATTTTAGAGACAAAAAACCCCAAAATAATTGCATATAAATTTTGCTTGAATGAAAAACAATATTTTTTTAATTCAAGAAGTGAGATTCAAACTATAAATTCAAAAAATCACTTCTGTGCAATTTTCTCAGTAATTTTTGTTGTTTGGTGTGTGGAGTACGAGCAGGGGCTATGTGAAGAGGTTGGGGTCAACTTTGGATCCTCCTAGCTCAAGCTTCTTATTCCTCCTCCCTCAAACTTCCTACACTCCCTAGCACTCACAAGTTCAGGCTCTTCCAACTCTGATACCAAATCTTGACAATGAATACCAAATCATTAATCGACCTTTGGAAATTGCAGCCATGAATTAACTATGAAATATAGATGTAGAAGTCTCCAAGAATCATGCAACTCAAGATTCCATCCTCTAAAAATATGAAAAATAAGATTATAAAACCAGATTTGTCAAATTCTTTGCCAATGTCTTCAAACCCTACCCTAGGTAGGTCGCTCCACCCTAGAAAAATAGTATAACTGCTGGAAATGCCAAAAAGATCTTCAAATCAACTTCATTCTTCAATGCCAAATGGTGATGAAGGGTTTTCGTCCTTCACCCAAGCCAAATGAAGGGTTTTGTCCTTCAACAAGGCCTCACAAGAGGGTTTTTGTCCCCAAGTGGAAGACTAAGGAGCAACAAGCTCTCTTCGCCAAGTATAGAGAAAATACGCCAAGCTAGATGCAAATGAACTCTCTCTTCTCCTTTTATATCTTTCCTTTGGTGCCAAAACTTATTTAGACAAGGCCGACTTGTATAGAACAAAAGAACACTAAAGAAAACATTATAATATTAGATAAAATATATTATAAAGTGCTCAAGGGTCTTCTCCTTCACTTCTTCTTTTCCATGGAGAAGGGATGGCAAGAAGACCAATTTCCAGCTCTTAGGTGGGAAAAAGGGACATTACAAATATAGAGCATTATATAGCATATAATACAGTTATTTAGTTGGTAACTGTTCAACCAATTTGTAACCACCTCTTCTTATATAATAAACATTGTCACACTTGTTTGAGTGTGCATTCAGCCTTCTCTAAATTATTTCTTCTCTTTGCATATGCTAACACAAGGTAGAGGTTTCTTTAAAAACAAAGGTAGAAAAAGGACACTTGGCACATAAGAAAAAGGACACTTGGCACATGTGTCTCAGCTACAGGAACTCAAAAGGTACAACATCAAAGATAAGATCCCAATTTCAGTAATTAATGATTTGTTGTATGACTTACAAGGTGTTGTTTATTTTGCCAAAACTTGATCTTTGTTTCGGGCATCATCAAATCAAAATCAATGATGAGGATATTCATAACACATCTTTCAAAACCCATGAGGACCACTACAAATTTATGGTGATGCTTATTGGCCTCACAAATGCATCATCTACATTTTAGAGTTTGATGGAGTCTGTCTCTAGGCCGATTCTAAAGAAGTTTGTCTTAGTGTTCTTTGATAATATCTTAAAATAAACGAAAACATGGGAGAAGCATTTGCATCCTGTTAATCAATTCTTTGAAATTCTTAAACAACATCGACTTTATGCCAATCCTTCCAAGTGTGTTTTGGAGTCAAGGAGGTGGAGTACTTGGGTCACATTGTATCGCATGAAAGTAACAAGGTGGGCCCTCACAAGACCAAGGCCAACATAGAATGCAAAGTACCCGAACCCTTAAGAATCTACGCGGCTACTTAGGGCTTACATGTTATTATTGTCGATTTGTAAAAAAATACAACATCGTAGCAACACCACTCACAACTTACGCGGCTACTTAGGGCTTACATGTTATTATTGTCGATTTGTAAAAAAATACAACATCGTAGCAACACCACTCACAACTTTATTGAAGGACTCCTTCCATTGGAATGAGGCAACCACCGGGGCATTTGAGAAGTTGAAGGAGGCCATGTGCACTACTCCAGTTCTAGATGTTCCATATTTTTCAAAAGCTTCATTGCTGAATTTAATGCTTTGAGGTATTGCATGGATGTTGTACTCATGCAAGAGGGACGACTTATTGCATTTGAGAGTCACCAACTCATAGGAAATAATTTGTTGAAACCAATGTATGAGAAGGAAATGATGTTTTCCTTTCATGCGGTCAAACAATGGATACCATATCTGATTGGAAGACACTTTAAGGTGAAGATAGATCATGATAGCCTAAAGTGATTCTTGGAACAAGGATCATCATCAAAAGAACAACAAAAATGGGTCGCAAAGGTGTTGAAATATGACTCGAGATCATATACAAGAAGGGGAAGGAGAAAGTAGCAGTGATGCACTATCCGGAAGGGATGAGACCACGAGGTAGGTATTGTTGTGTGTTACATCCATATTGCATGAAGATTGGGTGGATGAGGCAAGCTTTGAATAAAAGAATGAAATAGATATTCAAAATCTCATTAAGAAGCTCCAACAAGATTTGAGTGTGTTAGAAAACATTGCATGGAATGGAAACACTCGTGGTACAAGGATATGTTGTACCTTTGGAAGAAATCAACCCTCAAGAATAAGGTTGAGCAAAGCTCCATGCTTGTCCAAAGAGGTGGGTATTCGGGCTTCTTGAAGACTTATCATCAAATCAAGCAAAACGTTTTTGGGAAGGGCTCCAAATTGGAAGTACAAAAATTGGTGGCATAATGCATGTTGTGTCAACAAAACAAGTGCGAGACAATTAAGACCCCAAGTCTTGCGGCCTCTATCTATCCCTAGCTAAGGTAGGAGTTTCCATGGATTTCATTACAAGAGTACCCATGTCTGATGGGAAAAATGTCATCATGGTTGTCATGGATAGATTCACCAAATATGCTCATTTTTGTGCATTGTCACGTCAATTTGTAGTAAGTATAGTAACAATAGCTTTGATGGAAGAAATTTAGAAGCTACATGGAACCCCAAAGATCATAGTACATAAACGTGATCCTATAATTACCAATGATTTTTGATGAGTTATTCTCATATTTGGGTACTCGCCATTCGACATAACTCATCATATCATCCCCAATTTGATGGTAAAATTGAGGTGAATAACAAATGATTGGAGGGTTATCTCCACTGTTTTGTCTCGGATAAACAAGAGAGATGGGTTCAATGGCCATTGCTAGAGGAATGATGGCATAACACTTATTTCCACACCTCATCTAAAATGTCTCCATTTTTGGCATTGTATGGGTACCACCCACCGTCCATCACCTCTATCTTGAAGGTACAACCAAAGGTTCAAGTGGTCAAAGAATGCAATCAACACCAACAAGAGGCACTCTTTAATATTAGGGATTTTCTGAATCCACTAATCCTTTGTGAGATCCAACAATGCACATGGCATGTCCTTTCTTGAAGACCATCATTCTGAAGACCTTATCCCATTTCTTCCTCATGGGATTAAGGAATGGAGCAAGAGGAACGTTTCTGATGATATCTTGATGTTTGTTTTTATTTCATTATGTATTCCTATTGGGAAGCCAAGCGCTCCAATAGAGGGACTTAATTAATTAATTACTTAGTTAATTTGGTGAGCATGTAGGCCCAAGTTATAATGGATTATTAAAGTACTTTACGAGGTCGGCTATCATTGAATTGTGAGCACCCCTTATGATATAAAAAGAGGTTGTTTGGCCAATTGATAATTATGTGAATTCTATTATCTCTTTGGAAAGATTGCTTGTGAAGCATCTCTCTCCCTCTCTTAAGGGCGAAAACCCTTGGAGAGTCTTTGTGTGAGGACAAAACCCTTCACCAAGTCTAGGAAAACTTCAACACGGAGTCTCCACCCCCTTAAGGGATCATTTGCTGTTGTAATCTTCATTTCCAGCCCTAGGCGAATTTCCCTAAGGTGCTATTTGGTCATCAATTGAAGATATTTTGCCCTACCTTTGGTTGTTAATGCATATTTTCCCATTTTAAGGTGAAGCGACCTACTTGTGGAGTGTTTGTGCATGTTTATTGGCTGTTCTAAGTGGAGCAACCCACCTAGGGGAGCATTTTAGTACTGCCTTAAAATAATTTCATGATTCTGAGGTTGGAATAATATTCTTCATATTTTTAAAGGCCAAGTTTTGAAGTTTCATTAATTTTGGTGGTGTTTTGCTATTTTTCCAAGCTCGTGGAAGTTAGTTACAGTTCTGGAATAATTAATTAATTTCTGTAGTCTAAGGGTTTCAACTAAAAATCAGATCTCTTACTTCCAAGCTTACAAAAATTAGTTTTCTTGCATGATATGATTGTTGGTAATTTATAATAATTTTGGAGACTATCTAATAGCATTTTCAGCAGTGTTTGAAGGCTCAAAAGCGAGCTTGAAGTCTCCAAAGGGGTCGCTGCCCTAGGAGAAGGTTTGCTGGTAGCTAGTAAGGGTTTCTACATGTTTATTTCAATCACTAAGAGCTTGCTAAAAATCTAAAAAGTGTTGTTTATTCTCAGCTTTGCATTGTTTCTAAGAGTCACCCAAAAAGGGACATTACAGCACACATTCCACCTAGGTCTTGATCTTAAGGTCATCCTTAACATAGAGGACGTACGCAGATTATATGAAGTGGTGTTGGCTGGTGAACGAGTACAAACATAGGACATACTCGACATATCAGGAGCTTGTGCATGCCTGGGGGAGCAACAGCCAAGACCTCCACCAATAGGGTGACGATCAAGAGGGTTGCAGCAAGGGTGCCACAGCTATAGGACACAATAGCAGGGACCATTCTGAACGGTATATATTGTAGCTAGAACACAATGGTACTACCACTGTACTAGACATGGACAGTGCAGAGCATAAAGAGTTGTGTGCATGGGACCAGTACATCCTCGGGGAGTGTATTGACTGACTAAATCTCTTGATCTGATAATGGGGATTCACTTCCACGACATTGCTCCTAGCTTAGGCCTATGAGAGGCTGCCCCCATGTAGACTAAGAGTAGTTCAAGAACAAGAGTATCCACACTTACCAACAAGCACTACTTGGGTGTCCTGGTTTATAGGAAGATGACTAACGCAGAGGACAAACTTCAGGGTGGACATGGAACATACATTGGAACCCTTAAATCGTTGCCATGTGGCAAAGGATGCAAACTTGGACATGAGGATTGAGAACATAGAGTTTACTGGCCTAGATGGTCCATACCTTCAACTCGGACTGCAGGCCCTAGTGGAGAGAGAAGGTCGAGACTAAGAGTAGTTCAAGAACAAGAGTATCCACACTTACCAACAAGCACTACTTGGGTGTCCTGGTTTATAGGAAGATGACTAACGCAGAGGACAAACTTCAGGGTGGACATGGAACATACATTGGAACCCTTAAATCGTTGCCATGTGGCAAAGGATGCAAACTTGGACATGAGGATTGAGAACATAGAGTTTACTGGCCTAGATGGTCCATACCTTCAACTCGGACTGCAGGCCCTAGTGGAGAGAGAAGGTCGAGAATAGCCCGACAAGGTTGCATCAAGGTAGTCAACAATATGGAGGTATCACTAGGGTGATACCACCAACAAGAGGAAGACTTAGTACAGCCGAGAGACACTCTAATTCACATGCAAACAAACCGAGTTTGGAGATCGTAGGCACACCACCAGTTGCAAGGGGGCCACCACTGGAGGAGGTTACATAAAGTAGTTTAACTTTTCTTTTCGACAATGTTATTGAGTTTATATGTTAGGCTAACATATGAGTGTGTGCAACTAAGGTACCGCGTTAGATGGGACCCTGGGTGGAGCAAAGGTTAGAGGAGTTTTATGACTTCGTCCAAACACCACCATGAGACCATTTATCATTTATTCCCATCCTTATGCACTCATATACCAACAACTAGTTCGTTGGTGATAAGGCGGCTAAGGATATAGGAAGCATTTGCAGTACTGCAGAGGACATAGATAGTACAAATAAGGGCGGAGGTCGCGCAACTAAGTTGAAGCAGTAGATCACCCAACAGCACAAAGATGGGTTGGCAAATCTCAAGGCGAGACTAGAGGTCTTGGAGGAGGCAGGCAGCAACAACCACCAACAACGCTGAGAAAGAGATCGAGAAGACTGCCTCAAAAGGGTGCTTGATACTCTTGGCAGAGACTAGATAAATCACCAGGTCATAGGCTGATCTATATTTTTGTATCTAGTCATGTGTGTGGTGCAATTTTGGGGTTTGCATGTCCAGCACATATGAAACGTAGTCATGTACCTGGGCACAGATATTGTAAATAGATTTTGATCCAAATTATATATATATCTTGCAACACATGAGCGTATGATGTGATGTGTGTTTTATATGCTTTAAGTACTTTACTTCCAGCATGTGTGACTAACAAAGAAATTACTAGTAATGAACCTACCTACACACCCACACACAAGTAGCATATAAGTAGTGGTAGATAGAGGACAACACCTTTCCACCATAGGCAAGGCTCTTAGGAAGGCCTATGAAGGGACCACAGACATGAAATGTCTTAAGGCGAGACACATTGATTGAGTGTCATAGGTACTCACCCTTGAAAGTGGACAGACGGTAAGGATTATTCTTCAAACTCTCGATGATTGCAAAAGGCCCAAACCACTTTGCAGCGAGATTTCCTTTCTTGTGATACTCATTGTCAAAAATATGAATTGTATCACCAATGTGGAAGGGGCAAGATCTAACCAAGGTGTGGAGTGGGCCTAATTTTTGGAAGTGGTTTCAGAGCTAAAGGGATTGCCGCTTAAAAGTTAGTTTTTATATCAGATTTGGTCGATACTTGGCCATTTTTGGGATTTCAGCTCTGAACCTAAGTTTATCTGGGTGTAACTTTGCATTTACTTTGTGTTCTAGGTAAACCAAAAGTCGTTTTATAGGTTTTTGGGCCTTCTAGATTGATTTATGATGTTGATGTTATTAGCTGATCTTGCCCCCTCAATTTATTGTTACCACAAGGATCCAACCATCCTTCTTGGTACCCCATCCTTGCGGCTCAAATTTCTCCTTATGGTCCGAATTTTGGGTTGAGCGTTCCTCAATCCGTTAGTGATGTTTTAGGGTTTCTCCTGTTCAGTTATGGCCCTTATCCAATGTGATATTGAGTAGTCAAGAGCTTAGCAACTTGTCTATCACACATCTATGTGCTTCGTGAGAAACCATGGGTATATGGATGAATTATTATACGGTTTGAGATATAAACTATGTTTAGATAGGTGTTGTTGTTCATCACAATTTGTTGACCTTGTGATGGCCATTTTGTCAATCCTACTATCGCACACATAATGAGATGATGACTACTGGCCTATTGTTGATTGTAGTAGAGTAACACCTTTTCTTGTATGGGTGTTCACTAGAAGAAATGATGTCATGACCTTCTATGAATGGTGTGGTATGTCACTCCTATCAAGTGGAACCATTACCCTAGGTTTATTGAAGGGTTTCTTGTGTATCGAGTGTAATCAATGAATGAATTTCCTTAGGTGAATTGTATCTTTCTTCTTTGTGCACACTTGAAAGTTTTGAAGAGCAAATGCGGCTAAAGGATATCTCTTGCTTTTTGTGCTTAAAAGGCCCATGTAGCAAACATGTGTCGTTCTTCATCTAGATACCATGGCACCTATTTGAAATTTCTAATCAGGGATGATATACAATGTCCGCTTGATTAATAATTGGGTGACTGTCTTTCTTGTCAGTCTTTCACGACCGACAGTGCCCCACTCCTTGGGGTAGTCTTGTTCTGCCTTATATTGACCATTAGTAGTTATCTCAAAGGTTGGTACATTGATTTGATGTAATGCAAATGCACACATATAATGACCATGTCTTCTTTTCTTTGTTCTTTTATTTCTCTCGCTTCTCTTAGCATGCATTGTTTGTTATAATTCAAATGTGAATAATGAAAGTTTCAGAAATTCAGATTTCTTTGTACATTCTCAATAAACTGTTCTTTTAAAAAAACAAAACGATGTGAAAAAATAAAAGGAGAAAGAAACCTTCCAGTCAAACTTTTCAATTCGAAAAAGAATATTCTGTGTTTTGTGGTGCTTTAATTCATGTTAAATTTTAGGGCTTGATCTACTCTACTCTCGGTGTTTCCGATGTAGACTCTCCTTCCTATTGGCAATAGGCTATAGCTAGTAAGACGGCATCTATATCCAGCAAGTGCTCTGGGTAGATATTGTTTAGAATAGTCCACCACAGCTACTAGGTGCCCCACTACATAGCTCATCTATAGAACCTGTTGGCTAGATTTTCTGCATAGCTGAAAAACCTAGGTAGTCATGAGATAAATCTCCCTCATTTACTTGGTAAGGCTCCCGTGTCGATTTGTCACTAAAAATATGTTAGTATCTATATGGGGTTTTACTTTAACTATTCACTCATCAACCATAGTTATGCGATTCAAGCAAGTAAGCATTGTTTAAGAAAGTAAATATTTATAGAAGAAGGAAATAATAAAACACAAGGAAGAAATAGGGAAGATGTGCAACCTAATCAATAGATAACAGAGTTGATTGCATGCACATATAAGAATACAATAGATATCAATGCACAGAATTATAAGCAAAGGTAGCTCCAAATCTAGATCTAAAATAACACAGCTTTATTTAAAGATCTAAGATAGAAAGCTAGAAACAAAATGCACCGTGACACAAAGTTCTCCGGAAATCTACTCCTTTGTATTCCTTTGCTTCAAGTGGCTATCAGGGGTTTCAACACAAAGTCTGGAACACAAGAATGTTGCTTACAAATTCTGATCCTTAACCCGAAGATTCTTCTACTTATAAAATGTAGAAGGGAAAGTACAAATGGGAAACTCAACTAAACTGAAACATAAACAAGAAGTAAAGATAACATCTAGCAATCATCATCTTCTAATTTCTCTTCAAGTGACATGTATCCGGGTCCATATTCAAACTTATACACATTTGTCACTTAACTAATAGAATCGTTCAACATAACTTAAAGTAATGGTTTCAAAACCAATAACTTTAAAGTTTTACAATTACATCCGGGAACGTGGAAAATAAAAGAAAGAATAGAAGAAGAAAGACACGCCAACTGTAACATCTACATCTTTTTGTTTTGATACTGAATATACTTGTCGAATATGTAATTTAGCATCTTCCCATCTGTCTTAGCCACAACTTCCTTTTCTGTCCTAAATTGCAGCAAGTCTTCGTTCAATACCCTGATACATGCTTCCACATCCTCCAAGCTAGGCCCGAACTTCAAAATATCTAACTGCAGTGCCACCAGTCTGCTGAAGGAATTCATCATGAAAGGCTTAATAGCTCCATCAATTCTCCCTTGCACCATCAGAAGAGACCCTTCCAGGGAAATAGGCACTCTGCTAGGAATGATCTGTGTATGAATTAACGTTTCGACCACTTCCTCATGAGTGAAAGCAATGACATTGTGCAGCATGCAGATGATGTCGTATCTTGTCAAGTGCTCGCATCCTCTTCAGCATAATTCTGCAGATCTCCAAACGGAAAGATACTACAAACTCAAGCTGCTTCCCCTTCTCAACTGATCCGTTAGGCAAAATCTGTTCCACAATCAACACTTCTCTCGGCAGCTTATTTATTTCGGCCAAAGTACTCAAGTTACTCTCAAAGAATCGTGTTCATATCTACCGTGTTTGTCACACCAGGGCTTGCTTCAACTGATCTAATGCATCTTTCATAACCTTTAGGCGGGCTGGCACCTCTCCGAGTTGTACAGAAGCTTGACGAATGATCAGACTTTTCCATTCGTCGATAGCTTTAACCTGGTTACTTGCATCTTCCATTTCCTGCATCAAATGATCACTCACCTGCTTTTGTGCTGAAATTGGCTGAGTGGAAGATTTAGCAACCTTGGCAATGATCTCACACAACTGAGATACCTGCTTCTGAAGTTCAACTTTCTCCGCCTTTTCTTTGTCAAGCCTAAGGAATAGAGCATCTATCAATGTCTACGTGTCCTACTTCAATCCTTTTGTGGTGGCTTGACCTATGGGTACTCTGGTTACTGTTATATCTTCTGCCGTGAGCTCATCCTCTTTCTTCCCCTCTGCCGGAATTGACATCTCGGTGAACTTCTGCCCTGACTCCTCGATGATCAACCTTGAAGTTACCTTAGCAACTTTAGGTTTTTTGTCTTTTCCGCCTAGACTCAGGAGCAGCTGCAAGTCGTGTTCCTCCAAGTTGATTTCCTCTCTAGCTTCTGGAACCAACTGCAAAGTCAACCATTCTGAGAAATTACTTCTCAGAGAATGAGAAGTTGCCGAGTGTACCACTATCTTGCACTCTGATTCCTCTCCATCTGAAACCGCTACAGTGTTGTGGCTGCCATCCTCTGAATCATAGATGGAAAACTCGCCAAAAACTCACCAAAAAACAGTCAAAACGGTTTAATCGCCTAAAAACTCGCCATTTTCGGAAAAAGAAAACTCGGCGAGTTCGTGCTAAATACTCGCCATACGCTGCTTTCACGCGTATACACGCTTTTCACACACAAAAACATTGTTTTTACACGGTTTTGGCTCTTTAAAAGGCCCTCTACTCCCTCATTGTCACTCACACAACCATTTGAGCTTGCATTGCTTGTGTTGAGTGGATTTTGGAGCAAATTCAAGGAGAGAATTTGGAGATTTGCATTTGGAGGTAGGTTTTTTTAATTCTTTGAAGTTTTTCCAAATTTTGTGTATATTATTTAGGTTTTATAGATTCCTATTGTGATTCTAAATACATGTAATGTAAAATCGAATGCTTGTAATTTTTTTATACTCATTTGTAGCCAGAGGTATGTATTTTTTTTTTTTTTAAACGCAAATTCATTGTAAATTAGTTAAATTTTATGTATGTGTATTGTAATCGATTCGTTGTGTAATTCTAAATACATGTAATGTAAAATCGAATGCTTGTAAAAATTTATACTCATTTGCAACCAGAGGTATGTATTTTTTTTTAACGCAAATTCATTGTAAATTAGTTAAATTTTATGTATGTGTATTGTAATCGATTCGTTGTGTAATTCTAAATACATGTAATGTAAAATTGAATGCTTGTAATGTATTTTTTTTATTTACGCAAATTTGTTATTCAGGCACATTTTGTTTTTAAAATTAAATTAAGTTTACGTTTTCTAATTTTTTAAATGTGCATTGTGTTGCAGATTAGAGCTTAACAATGGCATCAGGCTCGGCATCAGGTTCAACATCTAAATCACTAGCAGGGACCGTTCCTCCGAATGCCCGTTCCATAGCATGGAAGTATGTTGTCAGACGTGGAACTTGTGCGGCGAGCGAAACTTTTGCACTTTCTATAACAAGAAAATGAATGGAGGCATCAATCGTTTGAAATATCACCATTCAACTATTGTTTCTTTGAGATGTTACAGATTGCCCCAACGTGTCGGAAGAGGCAAAGCAAGAGATTAGAGCAGAGCTGGCAGAGTTAGAGGACAAGAAACTAGAGAATGCAAAGTTGAAGGCAGCCATAGCACAAGCTATTAGACCTGGGGCTGCAACAAAAGAGAATTTAGACGATGATGCGAAACAATTGTGGGCTCTACTCGTGGTCCACGCATACGAAGAGGAAGAGCCGAAAGAGGCACATCTTCATCGAGTTTGAGCAAAGGCATACCGAGTTTTTTTGTGGCAAGGAACACACTTGGAGCACAACCTTCATTGGAAGGTACACTGGAACAAAGATATGCACGAGGAAGTGGATAAAGCTTGTGCAAATTTTTGGTACTACAACAACCTGCCGTTCAATGTGGCAAAGAGCCCATACTGGGAGTACTTGGTGACAACGTTGACAGTTGCAGGGAAAGGGTACAAGGCACCCTCTCCAAAAGATTTGAGTGGGAAATTACTTGAGGGTGCAATTGCAGATGCCACTACCATGCTAGAAGAGCACAAGAAACAATGGAAAAATTCGATGCACCATTCTTTCAGATGGGTGGATGGATGGAAGGAACCACACCCTTGTTAATTTTTTAGCAGCTTCAAACGGTGAGATGGTGTTTTTAAAATCTATTGATGCCTCTAACATAATAAAAAATGCAGAGAATTTGAGTGTTATGTTAGAGACAGTTGTATTAGAGGTTGGTGTACAGAATGTTGTGCAAGTTGTCACAGACAATGCAACAGCATATGTGGCGGCTGGGAGACTACTGCAGGAGAGACATCCATCACTCTTTTGGACTCCTTGTGCAGCTCATTGCATTGACCTTCTTTTGGAGGACATAGGCAAAATTGATTGGGTGAGGCCGGTTGTAGAAGATGCAAGATCTATAACGAAGTACATATACAATCACCCTTGGGTTCTGAGCTTGATGAGAGTACACACAAAGGGGAAAGAACTTGTTCGAGCCGGTGTCACAAGGTTTGCAACTAACTTCTTGACGTTGCAAAGTATTTGTAGTTTGTTGACACCTTTGAAACAAATGTTTGTGAGTCAAGCATGGCTAGACTCACAATATTCAAAGAAAGCTGACGAAGAGAGGGTTGCAAAGATAGTTTTTGATGATATCTTTACAAGGAGAGCTATAGAGATCATCAAGGTAATTTCAAACTTCGATTTATATTTCATTCCTTTATTTTAATTTGTTAAATTATAAATATTAAATATATTGTTCTACTTTTCACTTTTTTATTACTTTTCGAATATGTATTGTAACTTGTAAGTTTGCAATCTTACATTTTAAATTGTGTGTAGGTGTCAGAGCCGTTGGTGAGAGTTTTGCGTTTGGTTGATAGGGAGCAAAACCCCATGGGATTTGTATATGAGGCCTTGGATAGGGCCAAAGAGTCTATCCAAAACTATTACAGGGGGATATCGTCAGATATGGTCCCTTTTGAGAGATAATTGATCGGAGGTAGAACAATCAACTCCACCAACCTATTCATGCAACGGGGTACTACCTCAACCCCAAGTATTTCTACTCTGACAGCTTCACAGATGTGAACGAAGAGGTTATGAAGGGCCTTTCAACATGTATTGAGAGGATGATACCGGATGTTGAGACAAGGGACCTCGTCATTTTAGAGCTGCAGAGTTACAAACATGGTAGGGGGAGACTCTTTTCTTCGGTGCTAGCTATTCGAGGGAGAACCACACAGTCACCAGGTAATAAAAATTAGAATGTTTACCAAGTTACTTATTAGTTACATATTTGATTTTATTAATTAATTATAAATTTTTGATTATCTTGTTTGTAGGTTCTTGGTGGGAGGATTGGGGAGGGAATACCCCAAATCTTCAAAAGTTAGCCCTCAAAATTCTATCTCAACCTTATAGCGCTTCTGGATGTGAATGCAATTGGAGTTTGTTTGAGGCCATTCACACGAAGAAGCGCAACAAGTTGACTCAAAAAAGGCTCAACGACTTGGTTTTTGTGCAATACAATCTCCGGCTTCGCACAAAAAAAGTTGAGGCCACATCAGAGGAGCTCATTGATTTGGATGAGATAGATCCATACAGTGAGTGGACTGGGGAAGAAGAGGAAAACCCTACATTCACAAAGCAGATTTGACAGATTGCTTCTTTTAAGAGGGAGGCTATGGAGGGAGAAGCACTAGTAGGACTCAGGAGATATTGGACTGGATGACATCTTTGGAGGTGATCTCCAACATGCAACAGAGGAGCCACCAGCACCACCATCTAGTTCCATGATCGACCCAGATTCGCAGCCTTCTAGGAGGAGCATAAAGACGCAGCCGAATGTGGGGACTAATAGAGGCACTAGACCCTCTCCCCAATTTTTCTCTAGATTGGGGAAGAGGAAAATGTAATTTATTGTTTATTGTAACTTGCATAGATATGAAATTTATGATGATATTTTTCAATGTCAATCATCATAAATTCATATTACTTATCAGCCGGTTGTTGTATTCGCATGATGATGCGATTTTGTATTGTATTTGTATTCAAATCTAATAGAAAACATTTCTCCAACATTTTATGGGCTCATTTGATACATTTTGTAGTTGTGTTGCTTAAAATTTATGTTTTTTAAAGAAATTTGAGTATTTTTTAAGTTGTCAAGTATTCCCGAGTATTGGCCAAATATTGGCGAGTTTTTGCTGAGTTTTTTTTTTGGGGGTCTCAAGAGTTTTGGATTTGGCGAGTTTTCCTACTATGCTCAATCATTCAAAGACAAAGCTCTTTCAAACTCTGTCATCTACAACTTCAATGTTTCTTTAGGAACAGGTGTTGAACGGAGTGGCTAAGGAGAAAAGATGAATGTTGTCGAATTCAACGGAGGAATGGCGACTCGCTAAGGTGCAACAATCGATGAAGTATTGGATCTTTGGAGAAGTTTGGAACTAACATCATAGTTGTAGAAGTGATCTTCTCCTTTGAATGAGACCTTCTGTGCACTTTAATCTTCTCAGGCCTTCTGCTACTCTCTCCTCCGTGCTTCCTCTTGAGGGAATCTCCTGTGCCGAAGTTGCCCGTGATTTGATTCATCAATGCTTCATCAAGGCAATATCCCTTCATCAGCAACTAGTTTGAAGTATTCACCAAAACGGCGGCAAACCTTTCCTCGATCGTATGGCAGCCCCCTACACTCTCTTGAAATCTGTACTCTATCTCCTCCCATCCGATGGTATGTGTCAAGTAACACAGTCCATCATTTTTAAGATCCGTAGGTATCCGTGCTAATCCAAAGTCAAACACTTGCCGTGCTTTGATAACTGCTGAAATCTTTCTTTCTAACTTCAGTACTCATACGCACTTCATCCGAAATCTTCAAATGAAGGCACATGTGCGTACTCTTGGGAGATCGTCTTCCGGCCACTCCAAATGGATCGAAGTTCGATCGTCTTTGGGAAAAAATCTTGCTCGTACTCGAGAACATTTTTGCTTCCACTCCCCGTGCTTTATGAATGCTCAGCAACTATAATGGCCCACATCGATCGGGAAGAAGCACGTAGACTTGTGCCGCTTCGATCAAGGTCATGCATTTCCACAAGTTGTCTGCTTTCACTCCATGGTGACCAATCTATCATTCAGATATCTGGGCAACTTAATTGGTTCTCCAGAAAAGCCGGTGACCCTGAGATATGTAAAATCCGCAAACTGAATGAAGATACTATCAATCCTGAACACAACTTCCCACGCTTCTTTGCTCACCCTGTTTGCCTTAAGATCGCCATTCAACCTGCAAATGAATCCGTAGAAGAATCCATTATTAACCACCTTGTAATATTTCTAACATGCAAGTACAGTAAGTTGTGGGTAGCACTTGAAAATAGGGTTCTTGGAAAGAACACATTTATCCAGCTTGAAGACAACGCCCTATGAAGCTACTGCATATACCAAATAGGAAGTCATTTTGAAGTTGAAAGTACACCTCACATTCCGGAGCTACTCACCAATGTTGTCACTAATGATTTCCGACCAATTGATTATTGAATCTGCTTTGTTGATTTCAATGGTCCTGATGAAAGCATACATCCATATGCGGAAGTTGTGAGCGTTCACTTCGCCATTTATCCTGCATAACAATTTGGCAATATCATCCACCTCTTGTACTAGATTGGATCGTGGAAGAGTTCTTGGGAACTTGGAAGGAGATTTGGGCTTCTTCATGTATCTGCTATTCATTATGCCCACGCAGTCAACTCTATGCTTTTCCCATCTGTTGCTGGCATCTTGTATGCTAATAGCGATCCACCACCTTTCGTGCTTAGGAATCTTCAAACAATAATTGATGAACTGTAAGGCCCAACCGGATTATTGTTTTCCCTACAGCATCTCGGATTGATCTGGATGATGGATGGTAAGATCTAGCACACTCCATGACGAATTTTGGCAACTATGCTTTGTGAATGGAAATGTTGCAGCTCGAATGATTCCACTGCTTTTCACTGCACGCATGAGGGAAGTCTTTCCCTCTGGATCTGTCAATCAATTCGGAAAGAGGTTCCGGACCTAGATCTGTGTCTCCAATGTCTGCAAACTTAGAAGTGATGCATGACTCTGTTGTGCTTTCTTTTTCATCCCTCTTTGCCATGGTTGTATCTATCTTTGTCTGAACAATTCTTTTTCTCTTTATTCGGCCGGAATTCTTCACAACCGGTGCAGATCTGGATAATTCTTCAGATTCGGAGGATATGTTCAATGTATTGGACATTGATTTAAGCTCCCTTTCTCTTATAAAAGCACCTGTAATGAATTCCTGCAATTAATTCAAACAAAGATGGCAACCGAACATGAACACTGGATTTTAATTATAAAAATCTGCATATATCAAGCTGCTGCCCCAAAATTTGATGTTTTATTTGCATGCAAAGCAAGCATGAATTTTACCAACTTCACCTGAGCACCTGTACCACTATGCAGACAATTATTCAGACACAAATCAAGCTCCTTCAAACCTAGGCGCCAAATTTGGAAGCTTCCAACAGTAAATACACCTTCTTTTGAGCAAAATTCCTCTTCAAATGGGGCGCACTTTTTGTCTGGGCTGCACTTCTTTGCTATTGAATTAATTAATTCATCCTTATGGCAGCCCATGCTTATATAATCCTCATAATTCTATAATTAATTATTGCCCCTCCTATTCCTGGCAATTAATTAATTAATTAATAAGCTTTTCTCTTCAAATGGGGCGCCTATTTTGTGCATGCTCATGGCTGCCATTAAATAAATTAAATTTATTTAATTTTAGCTCTCTACTTCCAGTTCACTTAAGCCTCACAGTGTGTTTTGACCTCATCCACTGAAAATAAGAATTAATTAAATCAATTAATACTTTAAAAAGTATTATTCTTCTCCCAAATGGGGCGCACTTTTTGTCATGAAGGGGCTACATTAAATAAATAATATTTATTTAATTTTAGAACTTCTAATTCTGATTTCCTTTATCCACTTTCCCTTTGTTGACTTTTCCACAAGCTTGGGCGCCAAATTTGGAGAAGGAATTAATTAATTTAATGCATTTAAAGTTGCCCTTCCTTCCCAAAAGGGGTCACACTTTTTGGCATAGGCAATTTCTATTTTTAAAAACCAATTAACAATGGGATTATTCACCCTGCACCGCAGCTCCAAAAATCCCATGATCCACTTAAGCTGTTTGACTTTCATAATGGGATTATTTACCCTGCAAGGCAGGTAAGAAAATCCCATCAATGCCTTAAGTGATTTTTCTTTTATTTCACAATGGGAATTTTTACCCTGCAAGGCAGGTAAGAAATTTCTGCTGCGTGCTACCTCTAATTTTCCCATTGTGACTTAAGTGGCGTTGCTTCCATGGGAAAAAGCACCCTGCTAGGCAAGTACAAAATTCCCACCTGTCTGCTGCTTCCAAAATTCCATGATCCACTTCAAACCCTTTTTTTCCAAAAATGCGGCCTGCCCAAAAGAAGCTTTTTTTGTGCACGACTTCGTCTTTTCCAGAGAGAACCAGACCTCCGGTGGCGAATTCCTTCTGGCATAACATGCATAGGTGATCTCCAGATACTCCAGCAAAGAATCAGACCAAACCGGAAAAGGAATTGATCCAGAGAAATTTCACAGAAAACGAAACGGGAAAACACCAAAAACACAAAACGTTGCCAGAAGTCACAAATAAAGCCCAGGATTCATTCCTGGTTAAAACCCTACTGGTATATGGGAATATTGACATGTACGATCACAACAAGGTTAAACCGGAGCACAATTTGCCTCAAACGGGGCTCAAAATAATTAAATACAAATTTCCAGAGCAAACCCTAACGACAAAATATAACAATTTTGGGCATCTGGGTATTTGGCGAAATTGGCTAATATGACTCTCTGGGATTATATTGACACAAGATCTGAGACACTTTCTAGCAATAATAACACAAAACAACCACAACAAATCACAAATTTCGTGGGTGAAATCTGGGACACCAAACCCCCTGCCTACCTAAATACGGTTGATTGCAAACCACCACAACCCTGCTTGTCTCTAGTCTCTGGTCCTCTCGACCGTAAGCACTAGTGTTCTATATAATATATAGTTGTCCCACAATACATGATTTGAAAATAAATCTTTTGGATAAAAACTTATTGACTGCTTTCAAACATTATATAACATTTTTTTAATTGGTAAGACAAGGGATTTTTTGGGGCCTTCGCCCAATCGAAACAAGAAGAAAGAAAGAAATGTTGCTAAAGGCAATACAAAGCATCTTTAGGACTACAAGCAAACCAATCACAACAGCAAAACATTTTACAAATCGTTGACAAGACCAACACCAAAATCCATTTAATGGTAGAACTAGCCCATACCTTTGTTCAATCGAGAGTCATACAACTGGAGGAAAATTGTTTTATGTTCTCCTTTCTTTCCTTGACCTCTATCCACCATTTATCGAGGTCACCGATGCAAGCTCCTCCAAAGAATGAGACCATAACAGCATCTCAATTCCAAAAGGACAAGATTCTTCTATACCAATTAGCATCTCGTGTTTAAACTCAACTTTTGGCACTTGATGTTGAGTTGAACTGTCCTAAGAGCCCCTCTCCAAGTAGAAGCGCTAATGTCACAAGTCTTAGAATCAACAACAGTAGGGGCCTGCTTTTTAGAAGAAGCAACATTTCACATTCTACGTCCAAGTCCCTAATTACCGGTTCCACGAAATTATGGTGAGCCTCATCCTTGCTCACCATGTAGGCTGATTTCCCTACCCCTATTTGTAAACTAGCCTTTAAAAGAAAATACAGCTGCATTCCTTTTTGGGCAAGCAGCCGCCGATGACCATAGGGAAAACAAGATCTACACCTAAAAGCCACATGTTCACATAATATATTTTTAGTTCCAAGTCCAATCCTCAACCTTGAGTCAGATCTCTTCTATCATGCCATTTGTAAAATCAACGTCCGCATGCAACCGAGCAAAGGTTGTGATATCTCTATAGCTTCTTGTTGTCCATATTTCGCCCCGTGCCAAATATTGGATCAACCACGATCCCGCATAAGAGGAAACAGAATCAAAAGCGGACCGTCGGGGAAAAAGTTGGTTCTTTGCCCCTTGTTATCTCAAAAGGAGTAAAAGTTGCAAAATGGCCCGCAACTCCGCCCAAGGAAAAAGTCAGCATCTGGGCCCGAGTCAAAGCCAAGTGGGAATCGGAAGAAAGGGGACCCATTTTTCGAGCTATTTTTCCCGCCCTCCTATACAGGCCCGATACAAACTTCAAGGGGCATATCTTTCGACTCAGGGCTCGAAATATTGCAAATCTGATGCCGTTGGAAAGATCTCGGCCTCACCCATGTCATGGAGGTCTAGAACTTTAATTTTGAAGAGGTTAGGTGAAAAAAATGGAGGAAATGTCTTCGGGCTTTCAATGTAGGATCCATTTGTCTCAACAACCAGATCGGATTCGATCTGTTTCCGCCATTTCCTCTTCCTTCAAGGCACCAAACCAAGGATTGATGTAGTAAAGACGGATTTGGGGAGAGATTTCATCAGAGGCATTAACAGTGGTGGTTGAACTTCAACCTATTTTTCCCGCTTCTCTCTTTTCCTTTTTTCAGGTTGAATCTATAAATACGGGGCAAGATTCATTGTAAAGGGTTGGACATTCTTTGTTTTACAGGCTCCCTCCTCCTTCTAGCAAAGGGATCTGTGGGGTTCAGGCCTTCCACTAAAATTGTAATACGTTTATGCCTCTTGGCTACTTTGTAATGGAATGTATCAATCTATAGAGCAATAAAACACGTCTTTGATCGATTTTAGATCCTCTCTCGTCTCTTTTTCTTTCATCTGGTCTCCCATTACATATCTGGCTATCTATGCTTGTTTATTGTATGCATTTTGTTGGTTTGTGTCTATTAGCAAAATAAGTGTTCATCATTCCTTCGATGCATCACCTAGTAGTTTAGTTATTGTTTATTTCTTGTACCCCTTTCTTATCCCTGTCTCCTTGCGAGTTTTACATTAGGTTTAGAGATAAATCCTCTGCAAGCTCCCACGCATGCACCTGAACAGAGGAATAAGGAACCAACCTTTAATCTGAGAGCTTTTCCATTTTGCAAGGTCCCACACCTTGGGGAAAGTTCAATGTTATGCAATCACACCAAATGAGTCTGCCTTAGAAAAGCAGATTTTTAGAACTCATTTGGGGGTGCTTGTGATTTTGCATTAACAGTTTTGGCACGCCGGTGGGACTAAGAAGTCTCCATCTTATTACAGTAGGGATTGATGTACACTTGTGATTCTGGCTTTTAAGAAGTCTTAAAATTGTACATCTGGCGACTCCAAAAGAAACAAATCTATTGGTTTTAGCAGCCCAAGCTTGGGAGATTCATGAGAAAAACCCGGTCTAGAGCAAGGAAAGAAGGTATATTTGAATACTTGCATCTATCCCTAGGCAAAGAAAGGAGAGGAAGAAGAATTCAGAGGTCTCCATCTCCACCAAGCATAACCTTGTCAACACCTCCACCTACAAGGCCTTTCTTCCATTCTGCAGGGTTCTTAGGCCAATCAGAATGACACAACCAAATCCATATGTCAACTTCACCGGTAGTAGTCCACTCGCCTTGATTGCACAAAACCCAGTTCTGATTGCAACATTAAAGAGCATCCCACATTTCACTGGGAAAATCAAACTTCTCCTAGTGACCATGTCCAAGATATTGCAAATGTCTATACAATCCACGAGATCCATGAGATGGAAATTGCAGTCAAGTTGCTCGCCTCTTCATTCAAAGGGAAAGCTTCACAATGGTTCAGAGTCTTACAGCAGGCTCTATCCAAAACTGGAACCAGCTGTGCACGGCTCTTCATGATCAATTTGGGGAAAAAGGTGATAACTTATCTTTGTTGGAGCAACTAACAACAATCAAGAGAGCCCCGAACGAGCAGCTGACAGACTTCAACCTCAGATTCCAGCGGACCTAGGATAGGATTCCAACAGCAGTAAAGCCCACTAATGAAGGTGCCTTCTTATACTTTCTTAGGGCTTTAAATTCTAATATTTCTCTAATGATTCAGTCAATGGGGGGCACTACATTACCTGCAGCCTATAGCCTCTCCATAGGGGTTGAGAACCGTTTGATTCAAGCTGGAAAAATCGCTCCTAGGCCATCCATGCCTCTGTACCCTGAGTTAGGAAGCCCAGATACTAGCCAAGCGCCTACATTAACTCCTATACCCACCCCCAGGAGTCAAAGCTCAACTGAAGCTTCCACTTCATCATCTAATGCCACTAAAGAGTTTCAGGAAACGATAATGAAGCAATTTCAAAACTTTGGGAATGAGCTAGTGACCATCAAAAGGCAACAAGCTCAGAGTTTCAGCCATACCAGCCCACGCTCAATATCAAGTCAAACCCCATGATCGCAGAATAGGCCACCACCTCGACCGTGAATCGAGCGAGAACCAAGGACAGCCCCAAGTTGCTAGACCTTTCAGGTCGTATGATCCTAACATAGCTTCAACATCAAGGGCATTGGTTCCTGCACATAACAATATGGCACAGGAATATGATTGGTGTTTTCCATGCAATCAGCCACATAACCAATCAACGTACTTTAATGGTGCTCTAAATCAGACCTTGATGGTGCAAACCAGTATGGCGCCACAAGAATCGACCAAGAGGAAGATCAGCAACAAGGAGCTCAACAAGGTGGCCCCCCAAACGAGACTATGCTTGTCAACTGGTAGGCTGAAGACTTATGTGGGATGAATCAGTTCCCTTCTCAAAGTGTAGCTGCCAATACACGGTCCAAAAAGAGAAATATTAGAGAGAGCCAACCACTGAATTCAAGTGACCCTCAATCTTCCATCACTCCACAAGGTCCTGGTGCTCCAAGTACAACTCCCAACATGCTTGAACCAATCTAGACCACCTCCCAAACCCAGTCAAGCACCGGTTGTAACAGCCCATGTGCAAGAAAGAAATGTGTCTGGGAAGGGGCAGCAAAAGGACAACACATTCAATATTATTGAGCAGATGAAAAGACAAGTGTGAACATTTCACTATGGGAGTCACTGGCCATTCTAGGGTAGAGGGATCATTGCAGGCTGTCATGTAGAGTTGGTCAAGTTCAAATCAACCCCCTAACCAGCAAGAAAGAGTGTTTGCCAATGCAGTTCATCCTGGGAGGAACCATGGAGAACAAGGTAAAAATCTAAGACCTCCTCCCTTCTATGTCTCATTAATTATTGGAGACAAATTAGTACACAATTATATGATTGATTATGGGGCTAGTAGTTATGTGATGCCCAAACAAATAGCTGATCAGTTGGGTCTCCAATATGAGGTCATCTCTAGAGGAGTAGTCCAATTAGATGGGACAATAATGACTACTGTGGGAATCATCAAGGATTTGAGTCTCACTCTACACACTTGCCCTAATGTGACTGTTTTGCAAAACGTGTCAATCATAGACTTGCCACCACATTTTGCTTTGTGTCTATCTAGGGACTTCACTGCCAAAATTGGAGGCTACCTATCTGCTGATTGGTCACATATGCTCTTTAGGACAAGGTATGGAGCAAAGGCCACAATCAAATCTGAACCTATTGTTGATTATCATATTGAATCCTATGTGCCTAGCCCAATCAACGCCAATTGCTCAACTTTTGATCAAGAGGACCTCCTAAGCACTTCTGAAGCAAATACCAAGGTGGGATGTATCCCAGACTTGACTCTTGATGATTGGGCCAACAAAAGTCATGCTTTTGACCCCTATAGGGAGATGGAAGAATCTGAGCTAGGTGTCTACTACCTACATGAAGAGAACCAACCTCTTCCTGACCTAATCAAGCCAGAATACAAGGATGACAATGAGGTGTGGCAATTGTTCTTTGATGGTTCAAGGAGTAGACAAGGAGCTGGAGGAGGAGCCATGATTGTGTCCCCCAGAGGTATGAGATATTATTCAGCCTTCAGATTCCAGTTTTCTTCCTCAAATAACACTGTTGAATATGAGGCTTTAGTCCAAGGTCTTCATTGGGCAAGGAAGCTGGGAATTAAGAACTTGCAAGTATTCGGTGACAGTGAACTAGTTGCCAATCAAGTCAGAGGACTTAATGCTTTGTCAAAAATGACTTGCTAAAAACTACAAGAGTAGGGTATGGGACCTCATGGAGGATTTCGAGGCCTTCAATATTGTGTCCATACCTAGAAAAGAGAATGAAGCTGCTGATATACTTGCAGCAATTGGAGCAACATTTGATGTGGTTGACAACATCAAGAGGGACAGAAGAACAACCGCATATCCATGTGGTTGTGAGGTCAAGCAGTGCCAGATAATAATACATGTTGGCAGGTGTTTGAGAATGATCATCAGATCATTAACTTTCTACAAGAAGAAGCTGAATTCTCAGCTATAAACCAGAGTAGACTAGAGCAGCAATACGGGAATCAGATAGTACAATTGCATACAAACAAGCTTCCCAAAGGCTTAGTGACACTGGAATCTATTTTCAATCCTAATGATCAGTTTAGAAAAGAGAAGGCTAACATGCAGATCAAAGGAGAAGATTCGACTCAATCCCAATGGAAAGACAAAACACTTCACATTGGCAAAGTGGCCACCAAACAAGAAAGGTATGAATTCATACAACTTTGCCAAGAATTCCTTGATGTGTTTTCTTGGAGTTATGAAGACCTAAGGGGGTTCAATCCAAAGCTAGCACAACACACAATAGAACTAGATCCGGCTACCTAGCCCATCAGGCAGAAGCAAAGACCAGTCAACCCAAATATTGAGCCTCTGATGGAGCTGAACAAGTCTGATAGAGGCAAGCATCATATTTCCAATCAAACACTCAAGTTGGGTTGCAAATCTGGTCCCAGTCAGGAAGAAAAATGGAGAAATCAGGCTATGTGTTGACTTCAGGGATTTGAATAGAGCATCTCTCAAGGATCACTACCCACTCCCCTCGATGGAGCAGATTTTGCAAGTGGTGTCTGGATCAGAGAGGTTCTCTCTCCTAGATGGATATTCGGGATACAATCAGATAATGGTGAAAGAGGACGATCAATTCAAAATAGCCTTCACCACCAAGTGGGGCACCTATGCCTACAAGAAAATGCCATTTGGGTTGTCTAATGCTGGAGCCACTTTCCAAAGGGCAATGGATATGGCATTCAAGGGATTAATTAACCAAATAGTGCTGATCTATTTGGATGACATCACTATTTTTTCCAAGAATGCAGCAGATCATCTCTTCCATTTGAGGCAAGTTTTTCAGAGATGTAGGAGATTTGGTGCCCCAAACCCCAAAAATGCATATTCTTGGCCCATGAAGGTAAGATTCTAGGCCATATCGTATCAAAGGAAGGATTGGCAATTGACCCAGAAAGAGTTCAAGCAATAAGAGCATTGCCATTGCCAAGTCACAAGAAGGCTCTTCAAAGCTTCTTGGGAAAAATCAATTTTGTCCGCAGTTTGTTCCAAACTTTGTTGCCCTTGTTAAGCCAATAACGTTGATGCTGAAGAAGAGCTTAACATTCAGGTGGACAAGCTGAAGGAAAAGCAAGTTTTGAGGCTATCAAAGAAGCCATATCACAAGCCCCAACTCTTGTGAACCCAGATTTTTCCAAAGACTTCATATTGTATGCCTTTGGTGGCAGCGACACAATTTCTGCAATCTTGGTGCAGCAGAACAAAGAAAGTACAGAACAGCCAATTGCTTTCTTCAGCCAGAGTCTGGAAGATTATGAGGTGAGGTACTCCTTCATTGAGAAGTAGGTCCTGGCGGTAATCAGAGGATTGAAGAAGTTTAAGCATTTGGTTTCAAACAACAAAATCCAACTATTGGTCTCCCATGCGGGAGTTAAAGAATTCCTTCTCAGCAAGGACCTGAATGAAAAGCATGTAGGATGGATCACCCGTGTCATGGAATATGACATTGAGATCAAGGTCACCAAGCTGGTCCGTGGGAAGGGGTTGTGTGAACAACTAGCCTCAGGTCAGCAAGATGAAACAGACAGTGAAAAGGAGGTTGTTCTTGTTCTACAAGATCAAGAAGAAGGGAGAGATGATGTACCTGCTCCTTGTTGGACCCAAGACATGGTGCACTTCCTTTGAACAGGCATGTGTCCTCATGGGATGAGTAAAGCAAAAAGAAGGCATTTCAAGCTACAGGCCATCCCATATGTTCTTATTGATGGTGTCTTGTTCAAGAGAGACATCAATGGCATTTTGTTGAGATGCATTAGGGTAGATCAGGTGGAGAGAGTGCTACAAGAATTCCATGTTGAAGCAATTGGAGGCCATTTTGCTCCAAGAGTGACAACACTCAAAATCATGAAAGCAAGATATTATTGGCCCAAAGTGTTTAGTGACTGCTACACATGGATCAAAAGGTGCAAGAATTGTGCATTCTTCAAAGGCAAGGAAAGGCTAATAGCACTTCCATTGCACCCAATCTCAATCGACCAACCTTTCATGCAATGGGGATTGGACTTCATTGGAGTCATCAATCCAAACTCAAGCCAAGGTCACAAATGGATCCTGACAACGATAGATTATTTCACCAAATGGACCGAGGCAGTGGCACTCAAGGAAGCAAATGAGTCTAGTATCTTGGATTTCTATGAAGGGATAGTGACCAGATTTGGAGTGCCAGCCACCATCATATCAAAAAATTCATTAGCATTTATAGGTTCCAAGATCACAGGATGGGCCATCAAGAATGGGACTTATTTCATTACTTCATCAAACTATTACCCTCAAGGTAATGGTCAAGCCGAGAGTCCACAAACACGAACTCTTAAAGATCATTAGAAGAACTCTTAATGAGAATCAGAGGACCTGGCACACAAAGCTCAAAACGACCTTATGGGCTGATAGAATAACGCCCAAGAGATCTATAGGCAACTCTCCATTCAAGCTCGTCTATGGGAAAGTGGCAATTTGCCTATATCACTTGAGTTGCCAACATTGGAGCTCGTGAAACAACTAGAGATGTCTGAATTTGGACCAATGGAGGCCAGGTATGCGGAGCTGATGGAACTAAAAGAAACCAGAGAGCATGCTCTCCAAGCAATAGAGAAGAATCGGGTTTCAATCAAGAAATGTTTTGACAAGAAGACAAAAGCAAAGACCTTCGAGGAAGACGACTGGTTTTGAAATGGGATGCAGATCGAGCAAAACCAGAAGGCATTCCAAATTTGACGCCATCTGGAGTGGCCCCTATATGATCACAAGATGCAAAAGTAGCAATGCTTTCCAATTGTCTACATTGGAGGGTGAAGAGTTGCAGATTCCAGTAAATGGGATCTATCTTAAGCACTACTACTAAAAGGGGAGTTCTCACCCTGTACATATTAGTTTAGTTTTCTCTTTCCTCTAAGTGCTTATGCACATTGTCTTGTTGTAGTGTAGATTGCTTTTCTCCTAAGTGCTTTGCACGCTCTACATGTTCCATTTGGAGCATGTATGATTTCAAATTTTGTATATAGTGTGGTGTTGTTTTGTTGCTCTCATGTAGTGTTTGGACTTGGCATTTGGTCAAGATTAGTTTCGGTTCTAATGGGTTTCCAAGCGGCCCAGGGTCAGTTTTCAAAGTTCAGATCAGTAGCAGTTATCACTCATGACTCCATGCCCAACGGATATGACAAGGCAATTGGTCTTTTCATCTAGCAGGCAGATACCCCGAGTCGCCAAATTGTTGTCCATATTTCCCCTGTGCCAAATATTGGATCAACCACGATCCCACATAAGAGGAAACAGAATCAAAAGCGGACCGTCGGGGAAAAATTTGGTTCTTTGCCCCTTGTTATCTCAAAAGGAGTAAAAGTTGCAAAATGGCCCGTAACTCCGCCCAAGGAAAAAGTCAGCATCTGGGCCCGAGTCAAAGCCAAGCGGGAATCGAAAGAAAGGGGACCCATTTTTTGAGCTATTTTTCCCGCCCTCCTATAGGCCCGATCTGAACTTCAAGGGGCGTATCTTTCGATCGGGCTCGAAATATTGCAAATTTGATGTCGTTGGAAAGATCTCGGCCTCACCCATGTCATGGAGGTCTGAAACTTTAATTTTGAAGAGGTTAGGTGAAGAAAAATGGAGGAAATGTCTTCGGGCTTTCAATGCAGGATCCATCTGTCTCAACAACTAGATCGGATTCGATCTGTTTCCGTCATTTCCTCTTCCTTCAAGGCGTTGAACCAAGGATTGATGCAGTAAAGATGGATTTTGGGAAGAGATTTCATCGAGAGCATTAACGGCGGTGTTGAACTTGACAACCTGCTTTTCCCTTCTCTCTTTTTCTTCTTTCGGTTGAATCTATAAATACGGGGTGATTAGTTGTAAAGGGTTGGACATTCTTTGTTTTGCTGGCTCCCTCCTCCTAGCAAAGGGATCTGTGGGGTTCGGGCCTTCCACTAAAATTGTAATACGTTTATGCCTCTTGGCTACTTTGTAATGGAATGTATCAATCTGAAAGCAATAAAACACGTCGTGATCGATTTTAGATCCTCTCTCGTCTCTTTCGCTTTCATCTGGTCTCCCATTACATATCGGCTATCTATGCTTGTTTATTGTATGCATTTTGTTGGTTTGTGTCTATTAGCAAAATAAGTGTTCATCATTCCTTCGATGCATCACCTAGTAGTTCGAGTTATTGTTTATTTCTTGTACCCTTTCTTATCCTGTCTCCTTGCGAGTTTTACATTAGGTTTAGAGATAAATCCTCTGCAAGCTCCCACGCATGCACTCCGAACAGAGGAATAAGGAACCGGGCTTTAATCTGGAGAGCTTTTCCATTTTGCGAGTCCCACACCTTGGGAAAGTTCAATGTTATGCAATCACACCAAATGAGTCTGCCTTAGAAAAGCAAATTTTTAGAACTCATTTGGGAGTGCATGATTTTGCATTAACACTTACATGAGCAAAAACAAAAATCTTAGAGGGATTCCAAACGGATAGCAGATTATGAAGTCCCCACAATTGCGAGGATAGGTTTGAAGCCTAAGCCACACTAGTGCGGATGAAATAGTGTCCATAGAGGATCAAAGGAGGGAAACCAAGGTTTCATACACAAACCGATCCCACCTCGAAACCAGAAACCGTAATCTGCTTGGAGGATGAGGTCCCAATCTTCAACAAAATCACATTTCCCAATGAAGATACTCCGAGCACAAGGGTAATTTTGACAAAGAGTTTTCAAGAATTCAAAACCCACTAAAGAAGCTCTAAAATCATGGGCTAAAGGGCATTGAAATGGAAAACCAAACTGTGATCCTTATAGAACTCTTGGCCAACAAACTTGGAACTTATGTCAAGAATCGAGATCAATTTGGCCTTGTCGACCGCAAAACGAGCCCGGTTCTTTCGTAATAAAGCAACAAGATCACCAAGCAGCATCTCTTGTGCATATTTGAACAACGGTAGTGGTGTCCCTAGATTCCATCCTGAAATCTGGGACTAACCATTTTAAAAAATCGTTCTTTTTAAATAACGGTCTTTTGTGTTTTTATTGCCGAAAAATGTCTCTATTACGTAAAGATATTCCCGATGAATCATATGAACCAATTTCGACAAATACCCGATCTTTGAAACACATTTTATCCCTCTGCCGAGTTTTGTCTGTGGGAATTATTATTTAATTATTTATTAAATAAATAAAGCCCCGTTTGAAGTAAATTGTGCTCCGCTTGAATCCTGTTAAAGTTTTGCATGCCAGTATTCACACATCTCAATAGGATTTTCACCAGGAATGAATTCAAAGCATTGTCTGCAACTTCTGGCAATGTTTTTCATTTTTATTTATTTCTTTTGCATTTGTTTTCGATTTTCTCTGCATTCTGTTTGTTAAATTCCCCTCGATCCGGTCTTTGTTCTGTATAGTCTATTTAATTGCCTGGAACGTCTGGAGATCATTTATGGCCTCAGCACTAGAAGGAATCAGTCTCAGAAGGCAAACTTTTGACCCAAAAAGATGAAGTTAAGCAAAAAAAGCCTCTCCTAGGCAAGTCGCACTTTTTGGAATAGATCTAAGCTGCAATGAGAATTTTGGCAAAGGCGAAGCGGAATTTCTTACCTGCCTTGCAGGGTACTTTTTCCCATGAAGTCAAAATCACTTAAGCTGCAATGGGAATATTAGAGGTGGCAAGGTAGGAATTTCTTACCTACCTTGCAGGGTAAAAATTCTCATTATAAAAAAAAATCACGGGGTAAAAATTCTCATTATAAAGAAAAATCACTTGAAGCACCGATGGGAATTTTTGCCTACCTAGCAGGCTAACTTTTCCCATCAAAGAGGTTTATTCACCCATGCAAGTCGCATTTTTTCAAAGAAGGCTATTTTCCATACAAGTCGCACTTTTTGGGAGATGATTTAAGTTGCAATGGGAATTTCGGCAAGTGTGAGCGAGAATTTCTTACCTGCCTTGTAGGGTGAAAATTCTCATGATGAAGGAAAAATTACTTGAGTGGAAGAGGGGATTTTTGGAGCTGCAATGCAGGGTGGAAAATCCCATCAAGTTGACTTCCTATTTTTAGCGAGTCACACTTGCCAAAAGTGCGACCCACCTTGGCATTAAACAACGCATTTAATAATATTTATTAATGGTCTTTCTACCTAATTTTGGCACCATGAATGGAAGGAAAGTCAATGCAGAAGGATAAGCTAAAGAGAAGTCAAGGATGCATGCTAAAAATAAATAAATTAAATTTATAAAAAACAACCAGCAGCATGCATAATTGGGCGCCCAATTTGGATGAATAGATGTGGCTTTTAATTAATTAAATTGTCGAAAATGGAGAAGGCAATTACTAAAAAAAGCATGCGAAGGCTATATAAACATGGGACGCCATAAGGGAGAAACAATTAATTCTTTTTGATGAAGGTTGCAGCCTAGACAGGTTTTGGCACCAAAAGGAGGATTTTGCATTAAAGACTATTTTCCACTTTGGGAAGCTTCCAGTTTTAGCGCCTAGGGTTAGAATAGCCTAAATTTGGTCATTCTGAGTATCTGCATATTGGTATATGTGCCCAGGTGAATTAAATAATATTTTTGCTTGCTTTGTATGCAAGCAAAACCTCAAATTTTAGGGCAGCAAGCTTTATATGCAGATTTTGGTGATAAAAATCAAGTATTCATGCCATGGACTCCATCTTTGTCTAAATTAATTGCAAGTATTCATCATAGGTGCTCATATTAGTGAAAGGAAGTTCAAATCAATGTTAGATACATTGAATATCTCTTTCGAATCGAAGATTTTGCCGATATGCACAAATTGAGCTAATTACAAGGGATTCCGGCGAGTTAAAAGAAAAAGAGCTCGAGACAAAGATTGTTCCATACCAGATGAAGCATGATGAAAGAGAACGATCAGTTGAATCATGCATAGCTTCCGTTTGCTTGACATCAATGATAATCTGAGACATAGGTTGTGAACCCATCTTTGATTTAATTGACAGATCTAGAGCCGGAAGGACATCTCTCATGCGAGACCGCAATTAAAAGTAGCGGAATTATTCAAGCTTCGAAGATTTCCAAATCACGACTCGATTGCACGAATTTGTTATGGAGTGTGAAAGGTCATATCATCCTCTTTCCAGAACAATTCGGGATCATGCGGGAAAGACAATAATCAGGCTGGATGCACAATTTATTAATTATTGTCTAAAGATTCCGACACGACCTATAGTGATTGCAATTAGCATGTTGGATGCTTTGTGATCGATGGGAGAAGCACAAAGCAGATTGTGTGGGCATAATGAATAGCAGCTACATGAAGAAGCTCAGATCTCCATCAAAGTTCCCAGGAATCTTCCACAATCCAATTTGGTGCAGGAAGTTGATGATATTACTAAATTGCTTTGCAGGTTAAATGGAGAAGCCAATACTCATAACTTCCGCTCATGGATGTATGCTTTCGTGAGAACCATTGAGATCAACGAGTTGATTCGATTATCAATTGGGCAGAGATCATCAGTGACAACATCGACGAGCAGCTCCGAAGTGTGAGGCGAACATTCAGCTTCAAAATGACTTCATACCTAGTATATGCAGCAGCCTCGCAGGGTATATTTTCCAAATTGGATAGACGAGGAGTTTTGTTAAAAGATCCTATTTTCGAGTGCTTCCCACAGTTGACATTCTGAGTGCAACAAAGATTACAGGGTGGTCAATGATGGGTTCTTCTATGAATTCATCTGCAAATTGAATAGTGATCTAAAGACCAGTAGAGTGAGCAAAGAAGCTTGGGAAGTTGTATCCCAATATGGCTGCATCTTCATCCAGTTTTCAGACTTCACGTATCTCAGGGTCAGTGGCTTTTCAGGAGAACCAGTCAAGTTGTTGAGGTATCCAAGCGATAAATGGGTCATCATGGAGTTGTGCAGACAGCTCGTGGAAATGCATGACTTACAATCAAAGTAGCACAAACCTACAAGTTGCTTTCTAGTCACGGTGGGTTATTACAATTCTAGAGCATCCATAAGGTGAGGGGAATCAAAGCCAAAATGTTTTCCGGATATGAGCATGAGTTCTTCCCAGCACGATTGAACTATGATCCATATGGGATAGCGAGGAAGATAATCTCCCAGGAGTATGCACACGTAACTTCATTGGAAGACTTTTGGATGAAGTGCGAAGCGATTATGAAGTCGGAAGAAAGATTTCAACAGGTTATCAACACAACAAGTATCTGATTATGGTTTAGCACGGATACCTACAAATCTCGCGGATAATGGACATGTTATACTTGATGCATACCATCAGATGGGAGGAGATAGAGCTGCTCTTCAGGAAAACATAAGTGGTTGTCAAATGATTGAGGAAAGGTCTTCCGCAGATTAAGGTTAACACCTCAAACCGGTTTTGTTGACAAAGGGATATTGCACAGGACGAAGCTTTGATGAATCATCATACAGTAACTTTATTGTAGGAGACTCCAAAGAAAAGAAATCACAAGGGTGAAAGTAGCAGGAGGCCAGAGAAGCTTAAAGTATACAAGAAGTCTCAAATATTGGAGAAGGACAACTCTACGGCTATCGTCTTTAGTACCACTTTCAAACGAAGCTTCTCCTGTGTCAACTCATAACACTTCGGCAGCCCCTGAACCCCAGGCAGATGTTGTTCCTCCGTTGAATCCAGCGTCATTTGTATTTGCTCCTCAGCCACTCAGATCTTCACCTCCCCTGTAGAGAAACTGAAAGCACAGATGGCGGAGTTTGAAAAAGCATTGTCTTTGGACAATTCAGAGGATGGAAGCCACAATACTGTGGCAAATTCGGATGCAGCAGAATCTGAGCATGAGAAGGTGGTACACTTAGTAACTTCTCATTCCCCGAGAAGCAATTTTTCATCATGGTTGGCTTTGCAACGATTCCAGAAGCTAGAGAAGAGATTAACCTAGAAGAGCATGACTTGCAGCTACTCCTGAGTTTGGGTGGAAAGGATAGACGACCTAAAGTTGCCAAGGTAACTTTCAGGTTGATTATTGAAGAATCAGGGCAGAAGTTCGCCGAGGTGACAGTTCCAACAAAGGGAAAGCAAAAGGGAGAACTCACGGTGGCAGATATCTCAGTAACCAAAGTGCCACTAGGTCAAACTACCACGGAAGGATTAAAGCAAGATACACAGACGCTAATAAATGCTTTATTCCTCAAGCTAGACAAAGAGAAGGCAGAGAAAATCAAACTTCAAGAGTAGGTTTCTCAGTTGTGTGAAATCATTGCTAAGGTTGTCAAACCTTCCTCTCAGCCAATTTTAGTACATGAGCAGGTGAGCAACCATCTAATTAAGGAGGTGGAGGATGCAGGTAATCAAGTCACGGCTATTAATGAATGGAAAAGCCAGATCATTCACCAAGCTTCAAAACAGCTCAAAGAGGTACCAGCTAGTCTGGAAGTTATGAAAGGTGCATTATCTCAGCTGAAGCAACTGATGACAAGCATAGTGGATGAGAATGCAGTGGCTGAAGGTAACCTGGACATTTTGGTTAAAATAAATAAGTCTTTGAGGAAGTTTTGATTGCAGAACAACTTGTGCCTGATGGACTGATTGAAAAGGGCAAGCGCTTGAGTTTGCAGTTTCTTTCCGCATGGAGATTCTCAAGCTTATGCTGAAAAGAATGCAGTTGCTCGAGGATAGGATATTGTCATTGCCAAGCAATATAGTTGCTTTCACCGAGGAAGTAGTTGGGGATGTTTCTTCCTGCAGAAGAGTTATTCCAAACAAGGTGCCTGCTTCTCTTGAAGGGTTGCTTTTGATGATTCAGAAGAGGATTGATGAAGTTGTTAAGACTTTCACGTTGAATTCAATCAACAAGCTAATAACATTTCAATCGGACATTAAAGAGTTTGGGCCTAGTTTAAAGGAGGTGGAAGTAACCATTGACATTTTGTCCAAAGGATTGCTGCAGTTCAAGACTGAGAAAGAGGTTATTGCTAACACATGGGAAATTGTTGAAATATATGTTCAACAAGTATATTCAATATCAGAACAAGAAGATAGCGCAAGGTGTAACATCTGGCAAATCTTCTTTCTTCTCTTCTTTATCTTATTCCTTATGTTCCCGGGATGAAATTGTAAGATTAAAGGAATTGGTTTAAAAGCCATTACTTTAAGTTATTTGGAAAAGTTCTCTAAGATAAGTGGCGGATGTGCACAACTTTGGCTTAACCTCAAGATGCCTGTCGTTTAGAGAGGAATTCGAGGAGAATGATTGTCAGATGTTCCCTTTACAACTTCCCGCATGTTCTAGTTCAATTGTAGTTTCCATTTGTAATTTTCCCTCTATACACTATAAATAGAGGAAGAGCCTATGGGTTAAAGGATCAGAATTTGTAATCAACATTCTTGTGTTCCAGACTTTGAGCTGAAACCCTTGATATTTTTCTGAAAGCTAAGGAATAGAGAGGAGGCAGATTTCCGGAGAACTTTGTGTCAACGGTGCATTTGTTTCTTATTTCTTTTTAGATCTTTGCATAAACTGTGTTATCTTAGATCTGGATCTGAAACTTTCCTTTGCTTTGAATTCTGCATTTCTAGATCTATTTGTTTCGTCTATGTGCATGTGACCAACTCTGTCAACTATTGGTTAGGTTGCACATCTTCTTTCTTTTCTGTTTGTATTCAATTATTTCCCTCTTCTGCATATATTCATTTCTTACAGCTGTTTACTTGCTGCAAAATTGCCTAGTTATGGTGCATGAGATACACGATTAAAGTAAAACCAACAGATAGATATTAGAAAATATAATAGAAAAAATCTTACACGGGAGTCTCACCGGTAAATGAGGGAGATTTATCTCATGACTGCCTAGGTTTTCAGTTGTGCAGAAAATCTAGCCAACAAGTAGAGATCTTGATGGAGCAAGAAGGGGTTTGGAGACAGCTTCGTCACAAGTACATTCAAAGGTGTAACTAACTGTTGTAATGAAGAGAAATAGACCAATAAACTTATACAAGAGAAGCAATACTTACTGAACCTTTAAGCTATAACATAAGAGAAAAATGGCACACACAATACACAAATTATTCCCGAGAAAACTCTTTTGGAAAAAGAACCTTGCACAATAACCTTCATTATTGCGTTAACTCAACCCTTTTAATACAATAACGCACTTTAAAGTTTTGTTTTTCCCTAAATAATGTGCGAGTATATGAAGTCACATTATTAGGTAGCCGCACAAGTGGAAGTAGAATACAGAAGGTCCACTCCTCCATGCCACATATGCAGTGTAAAACAAGTGTAAAATTCATGCAAAGTATACAGCAAATTTCCAACATGTAATAGCCAGAATCATCTTCACGACAGTGGTTTAGCTAATGGAATGAAGGCAAGCAAAAAGGCTTCACCATCATCTTCATTTCTGAGCAGACCAAAGGAATTTGCAGCCACCATAAAGCATGTGTCATTCCTTCCCTCCCTCTCTTAACATTATATACCAATTATTATTATTGAAGAATTCTGTTTAAATTGGTGCTAAAATTTATTGACCTGCCTTCCATAGTAATTATGCCGATAGGAGTTCTACACTGGCAGCGGGGTGGAGTATAATGTAGTGAGCGGTCACAATCATGTATGCCTTTAAATTTGGCGTCCATTTGACCATCACAAGGAAATTTTAATCTTAAATTTGTTGTTTGCTTGACTTTATGTAGAAGGGTTTTCCTTTTTGCCTGGAGAAAATATTAAGTGGATGAATAAAAGGAAAATTAGCACGCAAGAGTGTCCAAAACCAATGAGGAAATAATAAGGTATGTGAGAGAAAAATGTATGTGAGAGAAAAATGCATGTGAGAGAAAAATTCAAGGCAATTATACGGACAAAGCAGCTTGGACAAAAGAGAGAACATTACGTCAAAGAATTCAATCCCACTTGTGACCACGAGCAAAAATCAGATTTGAGAGTAGAAATACGATGGAAGGCAAACAAATTGAGAGCTCAGCTAAGGATTAGCTCACATCATCTTAGGTCAAAGCTTAGGAGGTGAACAATGCCAAAAGAAGATTGGGCATATAGAATATGTCATTTTTGTATTTCGAGTGAGTGGAGATGGAATGGCATTACATCATGGAGTGCCCAGCTTACAAGGATATCCAAATCAAGTGCATCGACATTTTAAAAGTTGGCTCCTTGACTTCAATACCTCTCAACATATTTTAGATAGATGTATTCAAGACATATTTACTAGTATTATTCTTAATAACTTCAACAAAAGGGTTACAAATATCTTTTTGTATTCTAATTCCCACAAAAAGATAGATGTCTATTGGTGTGATAGCTCTTTAGAAGAGAAAAATACTATTTTTTCTTCATTATTGTAATTGACTTGCAAAAGAAAAAAGCCAAACTAATAAATAATGGGAGAACATAGATTTTGGTCATTATTACCAAGAGACAAACCATGCAAAGTGGCATGTAGATGAATAGCAGTTTCAATATATTTTCCACAAAAACTTAAACAAAAGGTTTCTTGCTTCCTTCGGTCAACTAGTTAACATCCTTGAGAGGAAACTTAAATAGGACAAAGACCTGATCAAAAACCTTTCCTAGTAACAAATTAGTAATTTCGTAGTATTGAAGCTATGAAAATAATTTCTAGTGAGTACATGTTTTTCTTCTTTATCCGATTCACAAAGGAAATGATGGACAACAGCAATATTAAATTCATAATCTGTCATTAGCTACCATACAAATGGCTTCCAGAATGTTGCCAATATGTAACCCATTGCTAATACTGTCACAAGCAGGTAAATAACTTTTTTTTTGGGTGTTGGGGGTGGCTGGGGGATTTTTTTAAAGTAAGAGTGTCAAAAACAATTAAAATGGGGGATGTTCCCTCTAAGTTTCCAAGTCACCAAAACATTCGTAACATCATCAAAAATATAGGGGATACATCCCCACATAACACTGTCGTTTTTCTCTCTTCAGTTGATACGGCGAGAGTCTTTTCAAAATCCTCACAATCGAATCAATCATATTGCCTACCTTTAAACAGTTTAATACTTTATAGTCATAGCCACCATAATATTTTAGCAAGGTTTAAAAGAATTTTCTCTATCTTAATGATGAAATTCAGAATTACTTATGTCATCAGCTTTTTCATTAACAATTATGAAGCCCATCAGTAAGAATCTGAGAGAGAATGAAGAGAAATGCACATGGAAGGCACACTAACATACCCATGTGTGTCTATCTTTTACTAACCAAAAAGAAATTACATATTCAGGTGAGGAAGGTATTCATGAATAACAAATATACATTAAATAATAGTTAATTAGTTAATGTTTAATATCTTTAATACCCAATACCATGGAAGCTATCAAATTGCATCAACCTAAGAAAATATTATTCTTTATGGTGTAACTTGATATTATTTTCACACAGTCTTTTCTGAGTGTAGGTTTTAGCTTTATGTCCTACATTCATATCGGTCGTGGGAAGTATAATCGTCCTCACCTGTCCCAACGTTTTCTTTTCCTACTTGTTTTTCTCTTGCCCAAATACGTGTAGCCTGTACAGCATCTGGTTTTGGGAGGAATCTACGTTTACCCTTCGGGGTGAACGTGTGGAAATAAAGATGCAGTCCAAATCTAATCCAAGAGGGAATCGATCTCACATATGCTTGATAAAGATGAAACCTCTAAAATGCTTTTAAGACAGTATTGTGTGGGGATTCAAAGGCTACAGGTCCAGGCCGTAATCTACAGAAACGACCCTTGAGACTGAAACTGGATGCATGAAAGTTGTCGATGGACCACCAGTAGTAGTAGTGCTCCAAAAAGATGATGTACGAAGTGATATCGACGAATTAGAAAGCAGGGTGTTGATCGTCTGCTATCCTGGCTTCCGTCCTCCATTACAGGCTTTCAAAGAATGGACCAGAAAAGTTTGGCACACTAAAGGAGAGTTCTCAATATCTGTTTACCCTAATGGTTATTTTATCATCTTCTTTGCTACTGCAGAAGATAAAGAGTTCATATTCCAAGGGGGGCCATGGTTTGATGGAAGAGCGGGGCTCTTCATGAAGCCCTGGCATCGTATGTTCAAAGCAGATGAGGAATTACCTGCAGTAGCTCCAATTTGGGTGCGCTTGTTTCGATTACCAACAGAGTATTGGAACAATAATGTTTTTACCACATTTGGTAATACCCTTGGCACTTATATGATGATTGTTGATTGTTTGTGTTGGTAACCAAATCGGTTCTCCTTGTGAAGTCGAGCAGCATCAACAGGATGAGCAAGATGCTTAGAGAAAGATTAGAATTTAAGTCGTTTTGTAGCCGGGAAGGGTCTAACTGACTCTTTGTCACTCGAGCTTGGAGAAGTTGGATAGCATCGTGCTAAGGGTTTGACCTACCCTACTACTTTAGGTTTTTCCTTCAACCAGGGTGAGAGGACCCATTTTGTAACCTGTATTTGCAAGGGAAATAAATGGATCAACAATATTTGACTCTCCTTTTAGGGCATTTGAGAAATAACCTTGAGAAGACATGGTCAATGCAACATAATCTAACTCTCACGAGTTGTCACCTTAGAAAATGCAGATGCCTCCTAGACAAGGTTCAGTTACTAAAGACAACAATAAAACCGGCTTGCTCCTACATATTTTGAGTAAAGGATGGATAAATTCAACAAATCTTCTTAGCATTTATGGATAAGCAGTGCAAACAAGGGTGGTTCTTGTAGGATTTATCGGTTTTGGATGTATTTTGTTGGGGAATTAAGCAGGATAAAGTTGATTATACCAAATCTTTGGGAACTTTTAACAAATGTTGGAAGATCTACCAGATGAGATGATGAAAACACTTCAAATAATCAATAATGAACCTTTAACTAGAAGATGTGCACCCATGGAAGCCCAAAGATACACGGTTTCACACATTCTTTGAGAATTTAAACATAAAAGCTCATGTCAAAGACTCAATTAAACATCAAGAATCCTTGATCTATCATGCCTAAGAGGCACTCATAGGCTAACACATGACTTGTATCAACAAAATGGAAGTAAAGTGAATTTAAAACTGTTTATTGCACGATGAAATGAAAGCTCTTCTCATAGCACAATTGCAATTACCACGATACTACCATAAGGACAAGATCTTGTGTGATTCAGAGGAATTCCTAGCATAAGATTGCAACAGGAACATAAATAGCTACTTGAAACATCTCAACTTAAAAGCAGACACAACAACACTCATGATTAACACAGTTAACTCAGGGCTCATCAAATTGATCAGCAAGGGAAAGTTTCATCTACGGTCTCAATATTTGTCAATGGTCAGACACTCGCAACCATCTTGACACGATTTGATTTGAAGGCTAAGGAAATTAACAGGTTTCTCAGACAAGTTCTTGGGAAAAATGGTTTCTCTCAGTTTATGTAATGTCCCCTTTTTCGGGATATTATTAATATTTATTTTTCATTTGCATTGTAACCCCTTGGCATGCCTAGCGCTACAAGTGGGAGTCTCTTTAATTAGTTTAATGTGCACATAGATTAGTTACTTTTATTTATTTAATTAAAAAATAAACAAAGTGCACATAGTCTTAGTATTAAATATTTTAATGAGAGTTTGTTTTCCCTCTAAAAGGGAAAGGTCAGTCTTTATTGATTATTGCACCCCTTAGTTCTATAAAAAGGAGGTCGCATTTCCTTAGGGGTTATGTTGATTGATCATTTGATTTCACTCCATGCTTGGAGTATTGGAATGTATGCCCATGGGATGTATGCCCTAGTTCTTGCATTGTACTCTTTCATTGTAAGCTTCATTTGGATCCATTGTTGAAGATATTGAAGATTTTATTGTGATCGCATGTGTTGGTGTTGGCACATTTATTTGGATGAAAAATCTGTATTTTTGTGAAGGCTTTGAAGTATTTTTATGACTATTATTGCTGCTGCAATTTATTTAGCCATAGCATCGTATTGGGGTTTGATCTATCATATTTTGAAGTTTTTCATGTTAGATCTATTTGTTGTTGTGTCTAATCAATTATTTCAAATCAAGGGTTGATTGTTTAAGGGTTTTTGAAGAGTTTTATGAGCTAGAAATTATTTGAGTGAGTTTCGGTGCGATTAAAATTCAGTTTGTTAGTTCATTGGAAAGCTCTTTATTTCTACTTTATTGTGCAATTTATTTCATGCAAAAACTCCAAGTATTGAGTAAGATATTAATTTTTGAAGTTTCAACGTTGTTCTGGGTGCATTTTAATTAATTAATTGTTATAAAATTCAGATCTGCAGTTTGGGATCAATATGTGGTTGTAGAAATTAGGAGAGATAAGGAGAAGATGATTTCATAATTTTTGGAGTGGATTTGATGCCCTAAATGTGTTGGGCGACCTACTTTTTAGGGAAAAATTAGGGTTTCGTGTTTGTTATGCGAAATCTGGTTTTAGAATATTATTCTTCATATTTTTGTGGCCCAAAATCCAAAGTTTGAGAATTTTTGCTTGGATGGTTAAGCGGGAAATAATTTTGGAAGATTGCAGCAGTTGGGGTTTGAATATTAATTATTTTTCAGCTGTTAAAAATCTGATTTGAATGTGTTTAAATTCCAATTGTTTTCTTCCAATCTATCCCACCACCTTGGCTAGTTCCAACCTCATTTGGGTTCGAAATAGCTGACATTGGGATATTTTAGGTTGAAGCAAAAGGGTTTTTCCATTCTTTGCTTAATCTTGACAAGTACTTCATTTTCTAAATTGTCCTAGAAGGGGACATTACAGTTTATGCCTTTCTCTAAAACAATTTCCGAAAATTTTAACCCCCCTATGCGAGAGTATCCTCATCGCATTTATACAATTTCACTCGCTCACTCATTCTCTATTTTCCCCCAAAACATGAATCTCAAAGAGAATATTCTTTCCTATTTTGCCAGGTGGAAAAGTTGTGAGCCATTCACGTTTTTTACTTCCATCAGATATGATTGGGGCACCATGTCGCTGCCTTTTGACAGTTGTCTTAATCATTTCTTTCCTTTTGGCATGCAAGAAATACTTTTAATAATTCCCAGGCGGTTCCATATGGCTTGATGTGACATGCAATCCTTTTCACCTTTTGAAAATCTACCTCGAGCAACACATACCGTGTTCGTGCCTTTCAAAACTGAGTGTCTTCGCGTGGATTACATCACATCAATCAAACGCCTCCTCTCGCACAATGCCAATCTTTCTCAAATTTATTCCCTTCGTGTGAGCTGAGCAAAAATCTTCTTTCATCTAATGGTAGTGATTTTACTCGACTCGACCTGTCTGCGCCATCCTCATTATAAACTCAATTCTACTTTCTCACCAATATGCATCCCTTTTCCAACCTTGAAAGTGGAGAATTTTTACAGAGCTTTTATCAACACAATGGCAAATGTGGTTGTAGCAAACAATTTGAAAGAGATTTCTTCAGAAGATTTAAACCAAATATTCGACCTGCATGGTCCAGATGAAGCCTTTGTCAGGGCTTTGTTTGATATCGCAGACCCAGGGGATACTAAAGGGCCCCTGACCTATCGGCAAGTTCGGCTCTCACTCCTCTTAAGATTGATCAAGATCAATCATGTCTTCTCGACTTCCAATCCATGTACTACCATCTTTTTCGGTGGGAACATCAGAAAGCTCCAGAAGATTTGAAGAAATTATGGATCAAAAGGAGGCTGCCATGACAGGGGCGACTGAGTACAAGTGTCCCTTCCTATGTGATGAAAAATTTGTGCTTTGATGGAGATTCCCAAAGAGTCCTACGTGTTATATGACAAGTCTTCCATTGATATTATGCCGTCATTTCTCATAAAATGGATGAACTGGAGCGGAGAATCATTTCTCTAGAAAAGGTCAAGCAAGACCTGTGCCATCACAACCATCCACCACACCAGCACCGTCTTCAAGAAAGAAGAGGGGGAATCAAGCTCCCAACCCCAATTATCATCTTGGATGAGGAGGAAGCAAAGCCTTCATCTCCCCATCGTTCCAAAGCATCATTATCTTCCACCTAGGAGGGTAAGGGCAAGTCCACTTTTCAACCTTCCATTCGTTCAGTGTGCAACGGGCTTCTCTGATGGAGCAAACATTGTCAAGACCTCGGCCTGTTCCTCTGCCAAGAGAGCGTCGACCTTTCACGAGGAGTCACCGGGTGAATCTAGCTCAAAATCCCTTGTTCCACTAGGTACCCGGGATGCAGTGCTTGCTCTTCCAGCTATTCCAGATGTTCCCCCTCAGTCTACTCCCGATAAGTCTACTCCTCGCAAGGGGAAAAGTGAAGACGACGTTTTTCACAAGTGGTTTAGATCTTTTGGACTGGGTATCTTCTCATCAGAAGAAGATAGAGTTGGAGAACATCATGGACGGTCCCAAAATTACCCTTGAGTCATCGATGGATATGGGGATGTCCTGGAATGTGGCAGGGTCGGGCCAGATTTGTTCGGGAAACACAGGCTCAAATGAGTTCATGTTGAGGAAGAATAGGCTATTGAACAAGATCCCTCCACTTGGAGGAGATTTAAAATGGGAGTAAAGGACAACTGAGCATTGTTTCTCTTCTTGTGTCCTTACCCCAATTTTTATTTATGTCTGAAATTGCTTCTTTATCTTCCATTATATGAGCTGCATGGTGTTTGAAAATTCAAAGTTTGCATGTTTAGATCACCGGCACTGGCCCATCTTTTGTTTGTGTTCTCGGGGCTTTGATTATAACTCTGCAATTCCTCTAGTCTCATCAATGGTGCCCATGATTTTGTTAACCCACTGCCTTTCTATCTTCATTTAAGAGTCTCAACTCTAATTTTTAGCCACGCCTTCAACTGCATGCCTCGGGACCCAAAACCACATTCAATTTTTCCGAACACCGAGTCCTCTACCTATTCGTTTGGTTCTCTCGCCGGTGGTGGTTGCTTCGCACGACACGTGGAGACCCCACGCATCCTCGGAACTTCTCTCTCTCTCTCTCTTTCTTAATATGCACCTAAGCGACACGTGGAAGCCTGCGAGCCCCCTTCTTTACTTTGACTTTTTAGCTTGTCTAGGATGCCTTGCCGCGCCATTAGCCACGTGGTGGATCCTCGCTCCTTGGGAGCCTTTAATTCTTTGCGCCTTTCCAAAGATGCGTCGAAGGGACACATGGATACCTTCCGCGTCGATTCCGCACTTAGGCAAAATTAAGCCCCGCAAAACACAAAAGAACACCAGAAGGACAGAGGGGTCAAGTTTCACAGGGATTTTCAAGGGCAACATAACTATTACGTTCCTCGACCGAAAAAGAGGATTCACACCCTAAACACAAGATTCACATTTTCATCCAACACGGTCCTATCTTTGATCATACGTTTTTTCACATGAACAAACCAGTCAGAGTGAGTTTTTCGAAGGTAGACATTAGATAAGAGGGCGAGATCAAAACGAGCACTAACAGTTTGATTCAGCTGGAACAAATTATATATGCCAAAATTTGTGTGTTGATGGATCTGAATAAACCCCTACCTAGTAAAATTTATTTGGTTGTGGACGAAGACCAATGGGAACAAGTGGCAAATTATGAAAATATCCCTTTCTGATGCAGGATCTGCCATGAGTATGGTCATTTGGTGAAAGATTGTCCTTATAATATTCCAAAGCCACTGTGGCAAATCGAAATCGGGATGATTTCATTAATCCAAAGAAAAAGAAAACAAAAGAGAAAAAAGTTACGAGAAAATCCAGCAGACAGCAATGTTAATTGATTTGCTACCCTTCAAACTAAGAAATGAGGATACAAATATTGAAGAGGTCATAGAATCCCAAGTACCAAAGACACAGTTGCACAAACCTGAACCAGCAGCAAAGGAGAGATACAATGGAAAATAGTCGGCTAGCAAACATACCAACCAAGAATGATGGATGAAGCCCATAAATCTATGAAAAGTTATAAACAAAAAACCAAGTTTCAAGAGCAATTTGATCTTAATCATATATAGGATGCAGGAAAAGATGAGATGGTTAAACCTTTGATGATTTTGCCCAATCCTGCCAACTTTGAGCAAGCAAAGATGCCAATAGGAGCATTTCCAGAAAAAAGTAAAAAAATGCAAATGGATACGAATGTTAAGGCAAGAAGGAAATCCCATCAAACCAACCTACAGAAGGAAGGTCAAAAGCTGAGTAATACAGGAACAGTTAGGGATTTGTCCCAAATTTTTAATCAATCTTCCCAATGAAGGTGATCACATGGAATATCATAGGGTTGAAAGGAAGTCCCTCCAAGATTAATGAAATTTGAAGAATGATTCAAACCAATCATTCTCAAATGGTGTTTGTTCAGAAACCAAGTCTTCTATTGAGTTAATGAATGTTCTAGTGAAAATGATATGGCCTCATGCCCAAGTATTGTCTCTTAGTTCCCATGGAGCTTCTGGAGGGGTGACATGTATATGGGACCGGAAAAAAACTACAATATTACACTTTTGTGGAAGCAAAGGACTTCTTTTATATTCTTACTTGCGGGTGGACTCTCAACAGCTTCTTTTCATGAATGTTTATGCCTTGACTGCTATGGAAGAGAAAATTTTACAATGGCAACATATTGAGTCTATGATCAGATGTCTCCAAATGTACCTATGCTTCTAGGTGGGGATTTCAACACTATTCTAGGTTTAGAGGAAAAAGGGGGATCAACTAACTTATAGAGCCAGTTCAAATAATACGGCCAAATTTCTTGAATCTCTTCACTTCGAGGATGTCCCAACTGAAAATGGGTTGATGACTTGGTCCAATAAAAGACAAGGACCAGATTGTATCCTGGAACGGTTGGATCGCTTTCTTGCTTTCAGATAATTGGTGGAAAATGGAGTATATCCCCAAGGCTTAGATTCTCAATAATATAGGTTTTGGTCATTTGCCGGTCTATCTAGAGATGGGAAGAACATACCCTTGTTTTGCCCTGTTTAGATTTCAACTAATGTGGCTTCCTCATGACAACATTGGTCATCTTATCCATCAGTGGTGGTTGGAAGGTAAGCCTAGGTATGGCACTCATATGTACTCCTTTGTTAAGCGCTTGAATTACTTAAAAGTAAAATTGAAAACATGGAATCGGATGCGGTTTGGGGATATCAAATAAAAAAACACCATATTCTCAAACATCTAGAGAATCTCAATTATAAAATTCGTATTTCGGGAGTAATGTAGAATTACTTCAACAAGAACTCTCCTTTAAAGTTGATCTTCATGAATGGGAAAAAGAAGAGATTATCTGGTAAGCATATAATGTCCCCCTTTCCAAATAAAAATTAAAATAAGAGAAAATCGATTTGCACATATGGATCGCAAAATCAAAATATATTTTTATTTGTGCAAATCGAAAAAAATAGAAAAGAAATTGATTTTCCTTGGGATTATTTAATTATTATTATTTGGAATAAATCGATTTATTTTAGCATGGGTCGATTCATATGGGCATCATTTGATATATTTAATTTCCCCATGCATTTAATATTTGTTTTTGAGTGTGACTTCCAAGCAATTTTTAAAATAAAGATTCTATTTTAGAAGATGTCGCCAAAAGAATAAAATTTTTGAGAATGAGCAAGGAATATCTATAAAAGAAGATGAGGGGCACCCTTTTCCCATGTTGACGGTTATTATAACTTATCTTCATACTTGAATTGGAATGAATGTCCACTAGTGATCAAAAAACAAAAAGTGTTCATCAACACCACCCATTGTGAAGTGTGTGTTCCTTCTTGAGCTATGAATTGATGAGTTATGTGCATTTTTATTCCATATATGTGAGTCGCCATTTTTGGGAGAGTTCAAACTTGCTTTAAGAGGGTTTTGAGAGTGATCTATGGTATATGCAATTAATTATAAGCTGCTGGTTTTTTCCTTGATGAAATCGACTTGCCTAAGGTGGTTTTAAGCTTGTTTGGAGGTGTTTCAAGTGCTCAAATACTTGTTATTCATTCCATATTTTTAGTAAACTCAAATCAACTTGAAATGAAACATTTTGGCATGATTTTATGAGGTTACACATGAGGGTTACAATCTGATTTATTTTTGCATCTAATTAGGGCATATTGTGATCATTGTAATAATATTTTGGTTTGCTAACACTACTAAAATATATTTAATGCAATGACTTACTTGGGTATTTGATAACACTGTTTTGGAAGGGTTTTTGAAGGGTTTCTGATCTCCTGTTATAAATTAATTATTGCAGATCTGAAAGTGGCGATTTGGATAGTTGGGAAGTGAAAAATAAGACTGGAATTAATTTACTATTTTCCCTTAACCCTACCGACTTGTTTTGTAGATTTGGGGGCAGATTTGAGTGGGTTTCAGTGGGTTAAAAATTTTGATTGTTAGTTCATTTGAAAGCTCATAATTTTATCTTCCATCTGCAATTTATTTCATTCAAAAAGAGTAAATATTGAGGAGATATTAATTTTTGAAGTTTGCAGTCATTTCAACATATTTTAATTTATTTTACTACTTTGCAAGCTGCAAGTTATTTGGTTTAAAAAGTGTTAATTTCGACTAGTTAGCTCATATAAACCTTTGTTTTGGCTCACTCCAACCCCATTTGGGTTGTATTGAAGTCGACACTAGGTTAGTTGAAGTGAACTTAGAAGAGTTTCTCTTCTAAGTTTACTTCCTTTACAAGTAGTTTAATAAAATTTAATTAATATCCCAAAAGGGGATATTATAGTGGTATCAAAGTTTTCTTTCCTCTTTTCGTGTGGGTGATTTGTGGATGCAGGGAAAGAAGGAATTTCAGTTTTACAAAAGGAGGAATAAGGGAAACATGGATGAGGGGGCATTCACGCCGGATCAAGTGAAATTCTTACATGAGTTGATGCAAGGGTGTGGACAAGAACTTCAAAAATCCATGAGTGAGCAAATGTCCAAGCTCATCAAGGATGCTTTGGGCAAAGATAAATCTGCAAGTTCCAATGGAGAGAGCTCACATAAGGGAGGTGGTGGCTCTACACCTAAGTTTTTCAAAGATGTCTTCTTGCCTAAGGAGACCAATGGAGAAAGAGAAGAAGAAGAGCCCACTTTAGCAGAGCTAATTGATGCTCAAAGATTGGAGTATGGTTCTTTGAGCCAAGCCACAAGAGACATGTTGGGGTTTGATGAGTTTTGTGCCCTCAAGATGGGCAAGAAGTCAAAAAGATTCAATAAGCAACCACATAAGAACCTTCAACAAAGGTTGGGTAAGGTTTCACTCCCTAACTTTGATGGTTCTAATGCTATTACAGTGAGAGCTTGGTTGCAAAAGATGGAGACTTACTTCTCCCTCAACCCCATGCAAGAAGAAGAGGCCCTCAAATTTGTTACCCTTCACTTGGAAGGCATGGCACATGAGTGGTGGTTCCATGGTATGCACACCCAAGGTCATGATTTGATCCACACGATGGAAGAGTTTAGTCAAAGGATCATGGAAAGGTTTGATAGGAAGGATCCGAACTTCATTTTAGAGAGTTGGCTCAACTAAAACAATTGGGTAATGTTGATGAGTATGTAGCGGATTTTCAGAGATTGCAGTTATGGTTTCGGATGTGAGTGAGAAAAGATTGGTTGTCCTCTTCACCGAAGGTTTGATGGAACCTCTAAAAGGTTTGGTAAGAGCTTTTAATCCTATGACTTTGCAAGATTGTATTACTAAAGCTCTAGATTTAGAATGTGCAGCTTATAGAGGGAATTATGGGCCTAAAGGGCAGCATTCTAATGTCTCACAACCACTGTCCAAAAGTGGATTTAGAGGGCAGCCAAGGTCTGATTTACAGCAGCCCACAAAAGTGCAAGGGGGCAGCCCCTTGGGTCATCAAAAGAGGCCCCAAAGAGGCCCAATCAGCCCTATGTGCCACCACATAGAAATCAGCCCCAAAACAGTTCACAAAAGGACGAAAGGGATGAGCTAAGAAGAAGAGGATTGTGTTTTGATTGCAAGACTCCATGGGTAAGAGGTCACAATTGCAAAGGTAAAGGTCAAATCCATTACATTGAGATTATTGATTCAAATTTTGAGCTTAATTTTGATTTGGATGATGCTAACCATGATACTAATGAAGAATTGGTTGAGCATGTGCAAGAGAATGAGGAAATGGAAAGTACTCTTGCTTCTCTTTCCAGTGTGCCCAAGTATCATGCATTTAGGGTGAAGGGCACCATTCAAGGGCAAAGAGTCATTACTTTGGTTGATAGTGGGGCCACCCACAATTTCATTGATGGAGGGTTGGTGAGGAAGATGGGTTTGGAAACCATGAATTGCAAAGCCTTCAAAGTGACTATAGCAGATGGGACTTCTCTTCCATGTTCTACAAAGATTGCACAACTACCTCTCATGCTTGGAAAGCACAAGGTAATTGATGATTTTTATGTTATTGATATTGGAGATATTGATCTTGTGTTGGGTGTTCAATGGTTGCATTCTTTAGGTGATTTCACACAAAACTACAAAACCATGGAGCTAAAATTCACTAAAGATGACAAGGAAATCATCCTAAAAGGCATGGCAAATGGTGCACCACAAGAGGTGTCCATGAAGAGGATGGAAAGAGATTTTAGAAGGGGTCAAATTGAGTGGGCAGCCAGCTGTTATATCACAGTAAAATCAGAAAAATCAGAACAGCAGTCATTAGAAGGTGAGTTACAAGCTCTTTTAGATAAGCATGTTCATGTTTTTGATGATTTACCACATGGGTTACCTCCCCATAGAGGGTTTGAGCATATTATAGAGTTAGAAAAGGACACTAAGCCTATTATGATCACTCCTTACCGCCATCCAAGAGTTTATAAGGAAGAGATTGAAAAAACCATTAAGGAGCTTCTTGAGATGGGACACATAAGGCCTAGTTCTAGCCCATTTGCATCTTCCGTAGTTTTGGTCAAGAAGAAAGATGGTACTATGAGGATGTGCATTGATTATAGGATGTTAAATAAGAAGACCATCAAAAATAGGTATCCCATCCCTAGAATTGATGAGTTGATTGATGAGTTACATGGTGCTTCTTACTTCTCAAAAATAGATCTCAAATCCGGGTACCATCAAATAAGGGTAAGGGAAGAGGATGTGCACAAAACAACTTTTAGATGTCATTTTGGGCATTTTGAGTTTTTGGTTATGCCTTTTGGGTTAACTAATGCACCGGCTACTTTTCAATCTTGCATGAATCATGTATTTAGCCAATATCTAAGAAAGTTTGTGCTAGTGTTCTTTGATGACATTCTTGTGTATAGCAAAACTTGGGAAGAGCATTTGACACATTTGGATTTGGTTTTATCTACTTTGGGACAACATTCTTTCTTTGCAAAAAAATCTAAGTGTGAATTTGGTTTGAAGGAAATTGGATATTTGGGGCATGTTATTAGTGTTAATGGTGTGCAAGTTGATAAACGAAAATTGCAGCGATTATGGAGTAGCCTACTCCCACTTCTCTCACACAACTAAGGGGATTTTGTGGTCTTTGTAACTATTATAAAAGACTTGTTAAAGGATTCTCACGATTTGTAGCTCCTTTGACAGATTTGACCAAGAAAGGGGCCTTCAAATGGTCCAAACCAGCCCAAGAAGCATTTGAAAAATTGAAGGAGGTAATGTGTTCTTGCCCGGTTCTTGCAATTCCAGATTTTTCTAAACCTTTTGTGGTAGAATGTGATGCTTCTGGTGAGGGAATAGGGGCTGTCCTAATGCAAGATAAACACCCCATTGTTTTTGAAAGTAGAAAATTGAAAGATCATGAAAGGGGATATAGTGTGTATGATAAGGAAATGTTGGCAATCATGCATGCTTTGAGTAAGTTTAGACAATATTTGGTATGTGGGAAGTTTGTTATTAAATCTGATCATAACAGCTTGCGGTTTTTCCTTAACCAAAGAGAATTGAATGACAGCAACAAGAAATGGGTAAGTAAAGTGCAAGCTTTTGACTTTGACATTGAATATGTGAAAGGGAAAAATAATATAGCTGCAGATGCACTATCTAGAAGGCCTTATGAGATGGAAAAGAAAGTGGACCAGCCATGTGCTCAATTGCTTGAGGGCAAGCAATTTTGGGAAGGGAGGACTGTAATGTCCCCCTTTTCAAATAAAAATTAAAATGAGAGAAAATCGATTTGCACATATGGATTTCAAAATCAAAATATATTTTTATTTGTGCAAATCGAAAAAAATAGAAAGGAAATCGATTTTCTTTAGGATTATTTAATTATTATTATTTGGAATAAATCGATTTATTTTAGCATGGGTCGATTCATGTGGGCATCATTTGATATATTTAATTTCCCCATGCATTTAATATTTGTTTTTGAGTGTGACTTCTAAGCAATTTTTAAAATAAAGATTCTCTTCTAGAAGATGGCGCCAAAAGGAAGAAAGCTTTGGAGAATGAGCAAGGAATATCTATAAAAGAAGATGAGGGCACCCTTTTTCACATGTTGACGGTTATTATAACTTATCTTCATGCTTGAAGAGGGATGAATGTCCACTAGTGATCAAAAAACAAAAGGTGTTCATCAACACCACCCATTGTGAAGTGTGTGTTCCTTCTTGAGCTATGAATTGATGAGTTATGTGCATTTTTATTCCATATATGTGAGTCGCCATTTTTGGGAGAGTTCAAGTTTGCTTTAAGAGGGTTTTGAGAGTGATCTATGGTGAATGCAATTTATTATAAGTTGTTGGTTTTTCCTTGATGAAATCGACTTGCCTAGGGTAATTTTAAGCTTGTTTGGAGGTGTTTCAAGTGCTCAAATACTTGTTGTTCATTCCAGATTTTTAGTAAGCTCAAATCGACTTGATATGAAGCATTTTGGCATGATTTTATGAGGTTACACATGAGGGTTACAATCTGATTTATTTCTGCATCTAATTGGGGCATATTGTGATCATTTTAATAATATTTTGGCTTGCTAACACTGCTGGAATATATTTAATGCAAGTCGACTTACCTGGGTATTTGATAACAGTGTTTTGGAAGGGTTTTTGAAGGGTTTCCGATCTACTGTTGTTATAAATTAATTATTGCAGATCTGAAAGTGGTGATTTGGAGTGTTGGGAAGTGAAAAATAAGGCTGGAATTAATTTACTATTTTTCCCTTAACCCTAGCGACTTGTTTTGCAGATTTGGGGGCAGATTTGAGTGGGTTTCAGTGGGTTAAAATTCTGATTGTTGGTTCATTTGAAAGCTCATAATTTTATCTTCCATCTGCAATTTATTTCATTCAAAAAGAGTCAATATTGAGGAGATATTAATTTTTGAAGTTTGCAGTCATTTCTAGCATATTTTAATTTATTTTACTACTGCTGCAAGTTATTTGGTTAAAGAAGTGTTAATTTCGACTAGTTAGCCCATCTAAACCTTTACCTTGGCTCACTCCAACCCCATTTGGGTTGTATTGAAGTTGACACTAGGTTAGTTGAGGTGAACTTAGAAGGGTTTCTCTTCTAAGTTTACTTCCTTTGCAAGTAGTTTAATAAAATTTAATTAATATCCCAAAGGGGGATATTACACAGCAAAAGTCTAGAGTATAGTGATTAAAAGAGGGAGATAAAAATAATGTCTTTTTCATAAATCCTTGATGGCAAGGACTCATAATCATATCAACTCTTTAGTCACAGATGATGGTAAGAAAGAGTATTCCTTGGAAGGAATACAAAAGATTGCTAAGGACTATCTTTCCCAAATATTTTCAGTTCAACCACTTGATGAGGCAGCCCAAACAGAGATTCTAGGCCACTATTCCAAGACTCGTCTATGCTTAGGATAATGGGGGCTCACTAATCTTGTCATGCAAAGTGAATTACAGCAGGTGGTTTTCAGCATGAAAAAAGGAAAGACTCCAAGTCTAGATGGGTTTCCGATAGATTTTTATCAAACTTTTTGGGATGTCCTTAAAATTAAACTTCAAGTTATGGAAGAGGTAAGAACTGCTAAACCCATGTTAAAAGAAATCAATAAAACATTCATAGCTTTGATTCCTAAAGCCTCAGAAGTGGAATATATTTCAGGATTCAGGCCTATAGCTTTATGTAATGTGTTGTACAAAATTATCACTAAAATTATGGCGGAACGACTGAAACCTCTTCTGCATAAGATCATATCTCTTGAGCAAGGGGATTTGCGCCAAGTCGAAAAATCCATGATGAGATAGTGTTAGCACAAGAAGCACTTCATTCTATGGACATCCAAAAATCCCCTTCTATGTTTATCAGGCTTGATCTTTCCAAAGCCTATGACAGAGTGGACTGGGGTTTTTTATGTAAAGTTTTGGCTCAATTTGGTTTCTCCAAGGATTGGATTGAATGGGTTCAAGCTTGCTTGTCTTGAGTGTCATTTTCAGTGTTGTTTAATAGCAATCCAACTTCATATTTTTTCAGCCTCTAGAGGTATACGACAAGGTGATCCTATATCTCCTTTCCTTTATATTATTTTTGCATGAGTGCCTTGGAAGATTGGCCACCAAAGCTTGTCGAGATAAGCAGATCAACGGTATCACTCTGGCGAAAGGGGCTAGACCTACTACACATTTACAGTTTGTTGATGATTCTACCCTCCTTGGTAAGGCTACTTGCCTAGAAGTTTCATATATGCAAAAACTCTTCAGCTTTTCTATAGAGCCACATGTCGGTTGATCAATCATGCCAAATCTAGTATCATTTTCTTCTATTGTGTAATGTCCCCTTTTTAGGACAAGTTCGAAAAATGGAGTGCTTGTCAAGATCAAGCAAAGAATGGATAAATCATTTTGCTTCAACCTAAAATATCCCAATGTCATCTATTTCGAACCCAAATGGGGTTGGAACTAGCCAAGGTGGTGGGATAGATTGGAAGAAAATAGTTGGAATTTGAACACATTCAAATCAGATTTTTAACAGCTGAAAAATAATTAATAATCACACCCCAACTGCTACAATCTTCCAAAATTATTTCCCGCTTAACCATCCAAGCAAAAACTTTCAAACTTTGGATTTTGGGCCACAAAAATATGAAGAATAATATTCTAAAATCAGATTTAACGCATGACCCAACACGACACCCAAAGACATTTAGGGCATCAAATCAACTCCAAAAATTATAAAATTACTTTCTCCTTATTCCTCCTAATTTCTACAACCAAATCCAATATTAAATTGATCCCAAACTACAGATCTGAAATAAATATTAATTAATATCAACCAGATAGCTTGCAGACAGCTGAAATCTTCTAAAATTCATAACTCATTCAATACTCAGTGTTTTTCTATGAAACAAGATGCAAAATAAACTAGAAATGTAGGGCTTTCCACTGCATTAAGAATTTGAATTTTCTGATCAGCAAAATCCACTCAAAATTGCCCCCAAAATCTGAAACCAAGTCGTTAGGGTTAGAATAAATGATATAAATAAATTCCAGCTCTTTCTACCCTTCCAAAACACTTCAAAATATCAGCCCTTGTTACGTAATAATTAATTAAACATAGCAAATTATAGATCTAGCACAAACGATCTCAAAACATGATAAAATAAACCCCAATCCCAGTCGCTATGGCTAAATAAATTGCAGCAGCAATAACAGTCACAAAAGTACTTCAAACCCTTCACATACAATGCAGATTTACTCTCAAATGAATGCACCAATACTCTAAACCAAGTCGCCAATACTTAGAATGGAGAAACAATGCATAGATTCACTCAACAATGATTGCAAGAAGGCTTCAAAGCTAGGGCATACATCCCATTTCTCCAAGCATGGAGTAATTTCAAAAGTTCAATCAACATACCCCACTAAAGGAAATGCGACCTCCTTTTATAGAGTTAAGGGGTGCAACATTCAAAAAGACCGACCTTTCCTTTTTGGAGGGAAAACATAAACTCTTATTATAATAAAGTCTCTAATAAACTAAGACTATGTGCACTTTATTATTTTTAATTAAATAATAAAAGCAACTATCCTATGTGCACATTTAAACTAACTAGAGACTCCCACTTGTAGCGCTAGGCATGCCAAGGGGTTACAATGCAAATGAAAATAGATATTAGTAATGTCCCGAAAAAGGGGACATTACATATTGCTCTAGGAGACAAGATGAACAAATTCTTAATATTTTTCACTTTAGAAAGGGCTCTCTTTCGCTCCAATACTTGGGGGTTCCTTTGGCTACTAAATAGTTAAAAGAGTGGCATTGGTTAATCAACAAATCTAAGTTTAAACTGCAGAAATGGACGAACTAATGGCTCTCCTCGGGAGGAAGAATGACTTTGGTCAAGGCAGTCCTCCAGGCTTTGCTGATCTACGTCTCTTCTATTTTAATTATAGCTGTTGGGATTCTCCAACAAATGGACTCTCTATGTCAGAAATTTGTTTGGAATGGATTACAGGAGAAAAAGATGATCTTTAGTGAAGTGGGAGATTCTATGTCAGCCGAAAAAAAGGTGGATTAGGATTCAGATCTACCTCAAAACATAATAGAGCTTTGGCAGCCAAACTCTTTTGGCGAATGTTAGTTTCTCCACACGATTTGTGGGATGCTAATATTAGAGCTAAATATGCTGAAAATAACCCACCTAAGAGGATCATTCAGTTGTCCCTTCCATCTAAAGGATCCCCAATTTTTACAGCTCTACAACTCAAGGAACAATACATAAAAGAGGCGTTGCTTTTGGGTCATCAATGATGGCCAAATAGCCAACTTTTGGACAAATTATTGAGATGGAAATCCACCACTCATTATTCAATACTCTAAATTAAAGAGGGCTAAGGAACTTCTTCATGAAAAGGGGTGGATTAAGGTTGCCAAATATTGTAAGCCTTTTGTTCACCAATGGGAAATTGGACATTATTGGACTCCCTCTCATAAATGGCCGGTTCACCTTGGGGTAGATCATAAACAAATGGTGGATAATATTCTTCAATCCCGGCCTCTTTCAACTTTAAAAGGCCGGATTCTATACCATGGGGAAAATCTTCCACTAGGATCTACTCGATCTCTTTCGAATACAACTACCTTTGTCGGTGGCTCCCCATCCTCTCGAGGGACCTCTTTTACCATCTACGGCAGCAACCTCTATGGCCCAAAGTAAGTTTTTGTCTAGTATGTTTTAAGAAGAAGAATCCTAACTGGAGATAGGCTCATGAAAAGAGGGTTTCATGGCCCTTTTAGATTTTTTTTTTGTTTGGCGAATGATGAAACCATTACTCATCTTTTTATCCAATGCCCCTTTGTAGTCCAACTATGGCAACATCTTTTCGAGTTGTTTGAAATACCCTAGTTTGGCATCCAATCTCTTGAGCATTTGTTCGAGAATTGGGAAAACAAATTAATGACAAAGGGTCAAAATCTTTTACCAGCATTGTGGAGTGGCATAACCCTCTTGCTCTGGAATACTTGGAAAGAAAGAAATAGAAGAATTTTCCAACAAGAAGATAGAGACAATTCCTTTGTGTGGGAGAAGATAAAAATGAATGTGGCAAAATCTATTAAACATATGCTCCATCTTCCTCAACACCCTTCACCGGAGTGGGTTCATCTTTTCAAAATGCTTCCCTTACAGCCTTTGACTACCACCATGATTGCCTTTAAACCAAGAAAGAAAAAACTAGATGAATAGTAAGTGGACAGCTCCTCCGCCTAGATTTGGAAAGTTGAACGTTGATGGTGCTTCTCAAGGAAATCTAGGACATGCAAGTATGGGTGGAATAGCTGGGTCTTCGATGGTTTAGTGGCCTTTTTCTATGCAGAAAAATTGGGTTATTCAACGAATAACGTAGCTGAAATTAAGGCTATCTACAGAGGTTTACAAGAATCTCTTAAAGTTGGGTGGCAAAAACTTCAAGTTGAATCTGATTCTCTTCTAATAGTTAATAGGCTATCTAATCCTGATGCGGTCCAAGGGAAAAATTGGCAAATTGTTAAAGAGTTGGGGAAAATTCAACGGCTAAAGGAAATGTTCCAAGAAACCCATTTCAATCATGTTCCTATAGAGTGAAATCAAGTGGCGGATGCATTAGCAAACTCGGCTCTTGACAACCATAATCTCATTTGCTATGGTCCACCATTATGGTGGTCAATTAAGCTTCAAGACTATCCTAGACTGCTCGGAAACGCATGGTACCCCCGTGCAGGGCCCGATACATACCCGGTATGGGTGTGGAGTGCAGTCACGATCTGGGTACACTATAGTGCACGTACTGCAAGCCCAGGTATGTCTTGAGTACGGAAATCTGCACCCACGTTGTACACTCCGGGCTGTAAGAACGTACTGCAATGTACCCACTCCAAAGTTCCACCATTTTCAACTTAAAATCATTTTTAAAAAAGCCCCTAACTTAAAAAGAACATAACCTAACCCTAATTTCACCCTAAAAGACACCCCCAAAACCTATTTATACACCCAGCCCCTCTTGTTAATTCACACACTCATATTTTGGCATTTTGCTAATTCACACACTCAACCTGAAACCACAGACTTTGAAGCTTTTGCTGCTTGTTTGTCTAATGTTTCACTACTTGGCATTGATGACGAATTTCCAGGATCCCTTCACAAGGGTTCGCAAAGGTGAGCTAGTGGGAGTGGAGTTGCAAGTGCCATCCATGAAGATGATTTTGAGGATCATCTAGATGATATGTTCTAGGCTTTTAGCCCTAGGAAACTGAAAGTGAAGCAAGTTGAGAACTTGAATGTATTAAGTTATTAACTATTATGTTTTGAACTTTATGAATCAATACAAACTCAAGTCTCAATTCTCAAAGTATTTGAAATCTGTTTTCATGTTCCATGAATGATTGTATGAGTATTAAATTTCAATAAGTATGCAAATGCTTCTTTAAATATATGTATATATATGTACCCACAATGTCTTGTACCCGAGGTTTTTAAAAATTTATCATTTCAGCATACCGTACCCGTTACCTGTATCCATACCTTTATCCGTACCCATACCCATACCGAAACAGTCTAGAGAATATCTTAAGGAAAATATAGATAAAGATTTGCATCAATGTTAGATACTTATATGTGTGCTTATGTTTATACTGCCTAGGTCTGGACTAATAGTTTTCATGCTACGACACAAACGAATATGTGTAATATGATTTGTCTATAATATAAATTTTCCCGGTTTTTTTAAATATCTTTAATACCCACTTTAATAACTAATCTAGAGACTAAGAAAAGTTTGTCTGAAATTTTACAAATAAGATGGGACTAAGAGGTTTAGTCATTAGATTTGCATGTCACTCCTTAGAGGCACAATAGTGAAGCGAAATATTACTAGACTCAACTAACTCTTGTATGTAGTAATGATGAATCTGAATGTGTTTGTTGCAGAAGCATGATACACCGAATTCTTCGCCAACTTCAAATAAACCATTATTGTCATTTACCCCCTTTCATTCTCTTCTTCGCTTCCGTCGTTTTTCTCCCCCGCTTGCTCCTTTGCCCCCGCCTGTGGGGGCATTGGCTTCGGGTTTCCTTTCTGCTGTCTTTTCTCTTCTTTTCTATTTTTGGGAACTCGTTTTGAGTTGTCCCCGCTCGCACTTTGTATATTGTTTGGGTTGTAGTCCCATTGACCTACTTTTGTGGTCATTCGTTGGACATTAATATATTTATCTTATCTTATCTTATCTACGGATAATGACATTCATCGACCACTCAATATGCAATATCCTTCCACTATTCCATTGTAAATAGAGAATTCTATTTGAGTGATGGAAAAGCCCGGACTTTGACATGGAACCTAGTATGAGAGTATCATGTCCCCTTTTCCGAATTAATCTAATCAGAGGACCCATAGCTTATTCTTTATTTCCCGTAGGCTAAGGGATAAAGTTAAGGAAATGATTTAATAATAATATCTTAAGTGGTCCTAAGTCACTTCAATTTTTATAACATGGTAAAAGGACACCATGTATTATTATTATAAAGCGGGCAAAGTAATATTTTATTAAAGTGTTTTAAATAATTCTAGGGTTGGAATTATAAGGATTATTATAATAGAGGAGTCGGATCAAAAGGAAGTATTATTTTTAACTCCTTAAAACAAAACCCTATTTCAGATCTTGAGCCTTTGTATTTGTAACATCCTCATTTTAATACATTAGAACAAGATAAAAAAAAAAAAAAAAATTATTAGTGTTTTATAGTTCTAAATACATAATTTAGAACACACAGATCATATCAATCATTCTTATAACAGATAACCATATGCGGTATGTAATGACTCGGTGTACCGCTTGATCTATTCATTCCATGACTCATGAAACTACCGATCTATTCATGTGTATCTTAGAGTTGGTGATTTCATCAGAACACTTCACTCTTGTGGTTCTCTTCCCTAATCCGGGATTCTGAGTGCTCTGTCCAAGGAACCTATCTGAATAATTGTTACCATTATTCATCGGCATCACGCTCTTAGACTAGGTGACATAGGACAACGCAATCAGCAGCTTGCGATACTTTGGCCAAAGATTTGAAACATACTGTTCATGTTACTTATTCCTTGACGGCATACTCGTCAATCCGGAATACGTCCTTCACCCCACTCCCATGTTATATAGAACGTCTTATACTGACTTCTGTCAGTCCCCTTGTCCCAAGTTTTCACTCTGAATCGGGTTAATATCATAATTCACGTTATAAGGATGCCCTTGAAGACTAGGGGTAAGCTGACATACTGGGTTAACCAATGTTCTCCCCATGTGTCAGGCTATCCCGAGTCTTAGAGGGCTGCCTCATAATCTGCCTATGATCTTAACCAGTTTCGAAGGGAAGTCTTGATCAAGTTTCAGGTGTAAATCTTAACGATCAAAGCAGAAGGGTATTGCCATATGTCATCTGCATTGTTGTATCCTCGAGAAGATCCTAATCTTCTCGAGGGTACAACCCTGCAGTTGACATGTGTCAACATCCTATGAAACAGCCTCGGAAAGATGTACATACCTCCAAGAAGTTACTTATGTTGAGTTATAATTGGTTTACAGGCCCTCCTAACTAGGTAGCCTTCCCCCAACCCTGGGCCCCACACTTTGAGTTACCATATGTAATTAGGTTCAGTTTCACAGAAAAGTTTTAATAAGATTTAAGATCGCGTCAAGGTGCCAATTGGTTCCTAATAACCTTGTTTCCTCATAATAGGGCAACAGCCCTAAGTTTTCCCATAAGGAAGGTAACTAAACCCGTAAGGGTTCGTATCAACCTCGAAGACTGAAATATATCAGACTTATTACCATTAAGACATGGTGATTTATAGCCATCAATTACATTTCCTTGAATTAGAACATTATTAAGGAGTAATAGAATACTCTTCCGAGCTTATAGCTACATGTTAGGGCATAGTTCAACCTCAACTTCCCTAAAAATGCAGTGGTCTAATTTCCAATTTAGCCATATTCATAATATATAAGAATTACTAACCAGATCATGTAGTATTCAGCCACATAATTTTACAAGGCTTACTTAGGGAATCCATCTAGACCCCATTGCATATAATAATAAGAATGCACTCTCATTCATTCAGACAAGAGAAGATCAATTCAACAAATAAGAACATAGCCACGTAAGTAATATGTCCCCATTTCATTTATTTCCAAGCCTATACAATTACAACTTATGCACTTCGGCATATTTTAATACAATAATCACCAACGAAAAGAGTAACTTTCTTCTTATAGTACAATTAGAGAAATCATGTCGGAATTCATCATAAAAACCAGATTAAACAATCTGTGCATCAAATCAGATTTGCATGCCTTTACCACTTACGATGACCATCTGCAAAATTTGCTAGCACGGGTCAGTTCAGTGAACTGAGCATGATAAGCACTAATTCTTAAAACAATTGCATTCCACCAATTGTTTCCATTAAACAACCTGTTTAAATGAAATCAATTTCATCAAATCCATAATCATGAATCACGCTAATTTTCTTTCTACCATTCTAATATGACTTTATAACATAACTCATATTATAGTTACTATTTCAACTTAAATCTTTTTCGGATGATTCATCTTATACAAGAAAATAAGAAGAAACGATGTGAATCTTAAGTACCTAGCCATCCGAAAACCAAGAACAGTATCAATCATGTTATAATCACTCAAATCAAAGAATGAAACCTTTTCAAGGTATGCAACCAACAGACGATTTGCATATAACAATTCAAGCAAAGGACAGATTACTGCCTCAAGCAAGTTCATCTAACGGATTTCCTCTAACTTTTTCATATCAATTCATAAACATTGATAAGTATACAAAACTTTTACTACAATGCTACTTTTATACAGTAGATAATAACTAAAATTCTCATTCAGGGTAATAATGTTGCTAAAAAGAAGGAAAGGAGACTTCTAGTTAAGATTCAACACTTTCCACTCTTTCCACCTAATTTTAACAGTCTAATCATCTCATACCCATACTGTAGAGTTCTTATAGAAATTCTAAAGAAGAGATCACTCATAATTTCAGAGAGAGAGAGAGATTACCTTCGTAATTCAAAATCCTATCACAACTATCTTCCATTACCTAGAGGAAGGAACAGAGAAATTCTGATCTCTATTTTAACCGAGTTCAGGACTATACAACTTCCAAGAAGAAATATACCTATACTCTAATCCCATCAGGAAAAAGAAGGCAAGTAAAGCCATACGTACGTTTAGCCTCAGGCTCAGATCAAATAGAATCACCTTCAGATTTGCCAATAGACCATTGCGATCTTACAACTATACATTTAAACAAATGCCAATAACGTTTCCTTTACATAAAACGTTAAAAACGATCTAATCTCATACCACCATCCTGTTCTAAAGCAACAGTCTACATTTCCTTCCTTTCTCGAACCATTTGGTCTAAGAGTTAGGATAATCTTCCATTATCTATTTATTATTAATAGATCAAAACTACATTATTTCTACCATTGCATAGTTAAGTCGTTATATCATTTCAAGATACTAAACTAGAAATGCATGTACAGAGTCAATAATAGGATTCTAAATGCAGATTCAACAATGCCTCAAAATCCAAACTACCTATATCATAGTAATTATCCATGCTTTAACTGTGCAAAATAAATAAATCCTTCTGTGGTATATGGATCATTTCAACCCAATTCTCCACTACAAAAAGGAAAAGCATTAGCTGTACTTAAATAACTTAACGACGCTGAAGTCGTTGTTTTACTTATATAGTAGAATTCCCGACATTGTAAAATGCGGCTTTAAAAAGTAGACTTCAGTCATCTCAGGGTATACACAGCCATAACTCAACCACACGTATCACCTAACTTTCACTATGGCAGGTCCCAGATTAACCCGCGAAATTGCCAGGAGATACAGAGGTTATACAAATATGTTTTCTCTTCCTATATCCATGTAAAATCGCAAAACGATAGTTTAATCAAACACTACCATGCTCACAAAACTCTGTATACATAAGAACATTCATACCCCTTTTAAAATAAAGGTACAGGCTTAGAATTCAACTTTATTTCCAACTCATGCGACTAAACCAGTCGAGCTTTACAGAATGAACTAACACTTTCACCATAAATCCAACTATTTACTTTCCTGAAGATGTCCAGTAATAGTTAGAGTTCATACGGCTAAGCAACAATCATATACACCAACCATATTTGAAACAACAGTTTATTACAGTAGTGTCTTCAAACACGAAATCATCAAGCACAAAGTCTATCATGGTGCCGTTTTTAAATTCAATACCTCAGCCAGACAAAGAAAACATAAAACACTTCCAATAGAAATCGAAGCCCATATTGTATTCACAGCATGGAAAGAAGATTAAAGAAGCAGATTTCATCAGGATCTACGTATAACCTAGAATTCCCAAATCAACAAAAAAGGAAAACCAATACATTGCTACCAGCCAAGCCGACTGTACAAAAATCATCTAAACAGAGTTGTTCTAATGAAAGCATTTAAAGGAAAGCAAGATTTTTAAAAGTTAGGGCCTATCATGCCTGATAGTGTCGCTAAAAATTCAAGAAGACCTCTGAATGTGCTCGCACCTTCTCTTCTTCTTCCACGAAAGATTAAACAACAAAATATTGTTACCTCCATGCCTTATATATTTCCCCCGACAGAGAAGTAAACTAGAAACTCTCAAAGTTGCCATGCAATGAAGAGTAGACGGCTGGTTCGAAGAACCAGTGCTCATGCAGAGCGAAAAATGGAATGCATGGAAAACAAAACAACCAAACAAAATTCCACTTGCATGCCTTCCCAAGCAATCTGCGCTCGAGGCCCAATGCTCATTAATTGCATTTATTTTTATTCTCCCGCCTATTTTCCATTGCCACCGACTGCCAAAGTTGGTGATTGCCACAACAAAATAAACAAACATTCCCATCCTTAGAGATACCGCCACGTAAGACTATATTAGCAATTTTTATCCTCCGCTAAACCTGACAGCATTCCCTGTCCTTCAACCTTATCCCTTCTTAAATGCCATGGAAACCACCGCCCATGACTCGCGACCCTCCTTAGGTCCCCTTCTTAGCATTAGTTAAGATAGGTTAGTGACTTAGGTTAGATCATAGGATATGACATTAGTCTCATTTCCATAGTGCTAGGTTTAGTTAACCCTTAGGAGTATTAAGCTCATAGTTTAGGACTAGGTTAGATTAACAAATCTTGTAACATTAGGTTATAGTTTAGGTTAAAACTATTAACCTTACTGATTCTAGTTTAGGTCCCCTAAATAGGACTAATCAGTGTTAGAGTTCAAACAGGATAAAACATTCATGTATCAGATTCCGTTTGGCATCAATAATTTAAGCTTTAGATATAAAACATATACATCTTACCTGGCTTAAGGTCCAGGTCTTTCCTGATGTTACGATATCTGGAACCAAATTCTATTTACCATGATCAGCCTGAGTTAACCTCCGGAATTGATCATTCAAAGCTCAGCCAGACTTTGTAACTATCGAAAAGTCAATAAAATTTGTTCATCCTGAATAAACTTAAAACATTCCTTGGATCAATGCAACTGATCCAAGGCTGAGTCATAAAGGTGGATAAATCCACAATCTTCTAGAAATCAAATTGAACTCAAATGTCAGAATGAAAGAAACAAAAGAGTCCAAGCACATTCCGGTTCAGTCAAGATCTTAAGAGCAGAAAGGATATAATCCATATCAAGCATGACTTCCCTAAACCAAAGGAACATGTCCTAATACAGGAGAAATCATATATCAACACTTGAATGCTCAGGAGAAAGTAACAACTGTTCAAGGTGTTACAGTATTCATCTTTTCACCCAAGGACAAAAACCCTTCGGTGTGGGGGATTGGAGGACGGAAACCCTCTAATCCCAGTTGTGGTGATTACATCCAAGGATCATATTTGTGCCGAAGATTGAAATTTATTCTATTTTCAATTTGTTGTAGCGCTGCTACAGTGATCCGTACCGTTGCTACAAAGATACATACACTGCTACAGTGATTTATACCGCCACTATAGTGATCCGTACCACTGCTACAGTACTTTTGTACCCTACCATTAGATGTATTTATGATCAAATGTTCAGCGCAGACTTCTAATGAGTGTTTTCTGTTGTATGTCCACAGTAAACTTGGGTTGTTTTCTACATACTACATAGCCAGGTATTTCTGTATTCATTATTTCAATACCCAGCTATTTAGTCATCAGTATTCGTGAGTATTCAACTCATTACAATAAAATATGTCATTTGCATTGTATTTTCAACTTATTGAAATAAAGAAATACGTGGGGTCTTGGTGTTATCAGTAGGGTTTAGAATATTAATCTTGTATGTTACTGTTTATTATGTTATCGATACCCAATATTGGAAAAAGAATTCACAAAAAAATTAGAGTTTATAAATAGTGGGAAAGGGACATTTCAAATAGTAACAAATGCACATGCCTTTGTGCTAAGGGAAGCTTTGAAGTAGAAAGGAAAGGATAGCTACCAAATGCTATCCTGGTGTTTTGACATGTGTGTTTTACTTAGAAAGATACTCATGGAAACAATGATAACCATTAAGTGACAATAAGCATAGGAAGTGGGTCTCCTATAGGAGGATTATAATGGTCATAACATATGAAAGCTCAATATATTTTTTCTTGACCGAGTGGGGCTGCATTGCACACTATGAAAGGTTTCTTTCCTTTATGTTTGAACTTTAAAGTGATCCTTAACACACAGTCATCGTCCCATGGTCAGCCCTACCTTGTCATTTAACATTTTTAGCCTTTTTAGGTACAATATCTCATTCACAACTCCATTCCCTCCACCATATAGCTCTAGGTACAAGATCCATTGCATTTTTGGAGTCCTAGTGGTTGGTTAGGCCATCACTGAACCATCCAGCTCCAAGGAGGCATGACTAAGTTCACCCAACTAAGAGGCAATGGAAGGACTACACATTGACCATCAAGGGGTTTCCAAGCATATACTATCTAATTCTATTCTCATATGTAACATTGCAAGACGCCGCTTTTCCTAGAAGGATTTTTCTTACAATGGTGTTTGGCAACATTGATAATTATTTAGAGTTCAACACCTAGCTTTATCAACGAGACTCGTGCATAACCAATATCAAAAAGATTTATTGTCATATCTATTAAGTTATTCACTCTATTAAGAGGTAGTGTTAGTTCTTCAAGGAGATCATACTTAGCATTGTGAATCTAATTAAGGACATAATCTTTACTAGATAACTTTAGTATGTTTTATAGCTCAAGATTTGATCATACTCTTGATGAATGTGTAGAGCAGAACCAGGGTGATACCTGCGGTATTTTATTGATATAAAATAACTAGATTACAAAATGCAAATCAGGCAATAATACTTATATATCAGACGGCCAAAACAACCATAACAAGAATGGTTATCCAAATACAACAGTTTCACAACCAGACAAAATATAATCCAGGAAGCATAACAAATAAGCAATAATCAAATACAAACAAATAATATTATAACTATACAACAATAAACACATTAACCTAGGTAAAAGTAAATAATGTTGAATTAACTAATATCCTAAGGTTTTTACCCAACATTCTCCCCTTAATTTTGCATTGTCTCAAGCAAACAAGAGAGAAATTCTTTAAAAGTCTCGAATTTGTCACATGCAAGTGACTTTGTGAAGACATCTGCACATTGTTGATCTGTTGGGCAAAACTGAAATTGAATGTTGTGTTGTAGAACATGTTTGCATATGAAATGTACTTGTACCTCAATGTGCTTTGTTCTTTCATGAAACATTAGATTGCGAACAAGTTTTAGACCACCTTCATTGTCAACATACAAGATGATAGGTTGCTACTATGATATTCCAAGTCCCTCAAGTATGCAACGTAGCCATATCGCTTTGCAGACAGCTCCTCCTGCAACGCCATATTCGGATTTTGTGGAAGAACAAGAAACAAAGTTTTGTTTCTTGTTTCCCCGTGATATTAGATCAGAACCCAAAAAGAATACATATCCAGAAGTGGATTTCTTATGATCAATGTTACTTGCAAGATTTGAGTCAGAATATCTAGTCAAGAAGATCATTCTTCTTGTATTCTAGGCCAAAATCCATAGTTCCTCTGATATACCTCTAAATCCGTTTTATTGCTTTCCAGTGACATATCTTTGGTTCCTGCATGAACCGTGAAAGATAGCTAATAAAATAGCTGATGTCTGGCCTAGTGTAAGTCAAGTAAATGAGACTCCCAATCAACTATCGATAGAGAGTTACATTTACCTGTGGTGATGGATTTATATGAGACAATTGAAGTCTTGTCTCCATATGTGTGGCAATCGGATTACAATCCATCATCTGAAACTTCTCAAGCATAGTCTTGACATATTTCAACTGAGATACAAAAATGTGATTCTCTTTTCGCGATATTTCCAAGCCAAGACAATAATGCATCAGCATGAGATAAGTCATGTCGAACGATCGATTAAGATCTTTCTTCATTGCTTCGATCATCTTCATTAAACGGTTAGTGATGACTAGATAGTCAACATAAAGAACAATCATAATCTCTCCCCCTTGCTTTTTGAGGTAGAGATTGGGGTCATAAATATTACTCTAAAATCCATGATGAACGAGATGTTCGTCTATTTTTATGTACTTAGCCCGGGGAGCCTGTTTAAGACGATACAAAGATTTCATGAGTCTACATGCCTTTTCTTGTTTTCCAAGTAAGACAAAACCTTCTGGTTGAGTCATGTAGACCTCTTCTTAAATCTATATTGAGAAATGCACTCTTCACGTCCATTTGGTGGATTCTCCAACCAAACTGTGCAACTAGAGAAAACATCATTGTGATAGTTTTGATCCTAATTGTGAGAGAAAAAGTTTCCTCATAGTCAATGCCTTCCTTCTGAGCATACCCTTTTTCTACCAATGTCGCCTTGTACTTGTCAATAGTGCCATCTACATCCAATGGCCTTCTTCCTGGTGGAAGATCAACAAGTTGCCATGTGTTATTTTTCATCATAGACTGATACTCAACATCCATGGCATCTTTCCAAGGTTTAAACTGTAGGGCTTCCTGAATTGTAGAGGGCTCAATAGATTCAACAACTTTACTCATTAAGGAAAAATTTACCTCATCACGAACCTTGTTGCGAGTTCGTGGTTCAAGCATCGATGTGTCTGGGAGACCATCCAATTTGGCATCTTGTATCACATTAGTATACCATTTAGGCATACACTGAGTTGTTCTTGTGGGTGGTGGTCTTGTCAAATCATCCCCATCATCACTTTCTTCATCAGAGGGAAGATCATCATCTTTTTCACAACAGGGCTGATTTGATCGGCAAGTGAGTTTGTGGAAGGAACCTTTGTTTCTTTCTTCTCAAAAAAACTCAACATCCCTGCTTGTGTACACCTTTCAAGTTTTCGGATCCATCAGTTTGTAACCAAGAGCTTCTTCATTATACCCTAAGATGTATTTCTCAACTTTCATGTCAAGCTTTGTTCTCTTCTTCTTGGGAATGTGCATGCTCGCTTTGCATCCAAAACTCTGAGATGTGCAATAGATGGCTTCCACCCTAACCATGCTTCCTGTGGTGTTACCCCATCAAGAGCAATAGTGGGAACTCTATCCAATGGGTATACTGTTGTTTTGGCTGCTTCAACCCAATATGTCTTCGACAATCCTGAATCATCGATCATACGTCGCACCATCTCCATGATAGTATGATTTCTCCTCTCTACAACACCATTTTGTTGTGGTGTATGTGGAGGAGGCATTTGTCAACGAATTCCATGAGTTTCCAAGAAGGCTTTGAACTCATTACTGGTGTATTCCCTCCTCGATCTAAGCGGAGATTTTTATTTACGACCAAACTTGGGTTTAACTCCAACTTTGAATTTCTTGAAATACTCAAAAGCTTCATAGTACAAAGACAATAAATCCACATTTTACGTGAAAATCATCAACAAAGAGCATAAAATACTGAAATCCAACATGACTAGGTCTCATGGGTCTCGCAAAGATCGATATGCACTAGATCAAGCTTACCTGGATCCCGAAATGCACTTCTCTAGAATGGTGCTCGATGTTTTCCTACCAATCAATGTTGGCACTTTTTTGTGTCCTTTTTAAGAGATGGCAGTCCTCTCACCATATCATATCTATGGAGTGCGTTAAGATATTTGAAATTGACGTGGCCAAGTCTCCGATGCCACAACTGTGTTGAGGTGTCTTTCGCCACAAGTGCTTGATTGTCTCTCAATACAAAATCAAGTTGGAACATTCGTCCCACATTGGAAGCTCTTGCAACAATTTTCAAGCTTCTAGATTTATCTCTAATCAAACACTTTTTCTTTCCACCTTTACAATCAAATTCAATTTTCAAATTGTGATCTAGAAGTTGACTGACTGATAATTGATTTTTTGTTAAACCAGGGACATATAAAACATCTAAAATTTTACAATTATGTGTTCCAAGAGGTAAAGAAATACGGCCAATACCTTGAACACTGTAGGAGCTATCATCACCCAGTGAAACATGGTTTTTGGTGGGTGTGTCTCACAAAGATGAAAAACTAGTTCTTGCATCCAATCATGTGTCGGGTGGCTCCCGAGTCAACATACCAAATAGCATTTGGAGACGTGGCTTCTTCATTTGATTGGCAATGTACAAAAAGTCTTTGTCATCCGAGTTATCCTCTTGTTCAGCAACATTGCCTTGTTGTTGGGGTTTCTTCCTCTAGCTCCCCTTCTTCGCCCTTGTTTATTATTTTGTCGTCCCTGATAAAATTGTTGGTTATTCGGCTTCTTGCCGCTCAATGATCCCTTTTGGACGTATTATACCAACAATCATTTAATTCATGGCCTTTCCTGCCACAAATCAAACACTTTTTTGTTTGTCCTCTTGTTGATTACTTTGCTTCTCGGATACGTAAGATTGAAATGGTCTCTTCCCTTTTTGATGTGAAGCTAGAGTTTGTTCTTCTTCTCGCATTTGTGTTGAACATGGACTCCTATTTCCACATGTTCACTAGCTTTTCAAATCTTATGGTCTCTTGAAGTTGATTGTGGTCACAAAGATCCCGTATGAGGGAGGCGGTGCTCTCAAAATAATGGGAACGAGAGAATCATCTGACACTTCCTCTCCCAAGGCTAGGAGGGATGCCCTCAAAGTTGCAACATGTAAGAAAGCCTCAACTTTCTCATTCGGTTTGAATTTGAGACAATGGAGCTAACTTTGTAGGTGCATAATGGTGTTCCTATTCTTGGCCTCATAGATTGTGCTCAATTTGTCCCATGCTTCTTTTTCCATTTTGGCATCTCAAATGTGTGGTTGCACGTCATCCGAGACTCGCAAATAGATAATCAGCTTAGCCTTTTGATTAGCTCGATCAAATTGACGCGTTGTCCAATAACATTTGTATCTAGTCTAGTGAAGGAGCCTTCCACAACAAGCTATATGTCTTCAAATTTGAGTTGAGTCCTAACTGTTGTTTTCCAAGAAACATAATTATCTCCTCGTAGAAGTTGGGAATCGCAACAAAAATTAGGAGCATTTGCGGACATTGCGCAAGAGAGTGTCACACACAACATGTCTCCATCTCAATGACTTGTTAATTCAAATCAATTATGATGTAATTGAAAAATAAAAATGTTCACTTTTCCGAAAATTAAAAATATGGGCAAAAACATTGTTTTTGGGCACTTTGGCCTCTTTAACCCTTACAAACAGAAAACTTGCCAAAAAAACAATTTTCCATATTTTTTTGCAAAAAAATAATGCAATTTTGGCTCTTGGGCCCCTTTCAGTTACAATAAGAATATATTTTTGATTTTTTTGCAAAAATTAAAAAAAAAAATTTAGACCCCAATTAGGGGTTTTACCTCCAATTGGTTTAGCAAAGCTCTAAGTAGTTTTAGAAGGGGTTTAAATTTGGAAATGACGCTATAATTTTAGCGGTCCCGCTAAAATAGGATAGTCCTTTAAAGGCTTTGTAACGTAGGAGTGACGCTAAAGTTTTAGCGGTCCTACTAAAATAGGATAGTCTTTTGAAAGGTTTTGTAATGTATGAGGGAGGGTTTCACCCATTAGACCTCTTTGTTTCCGGGTTTTCCAAAAGCAATGTTAGCTGCCTAAAGCATGTTTAAAACATGCATTGTGCATTGTTTTATATAAACAAGAACTTTTGACTATTGTTTTTGAAAAAGAATAAATAGAAGAAGGGTTGAGTTTTGAACCCGGAACATCCCCTTGAAAGTCCTTTTCTCCTAGCCAGTCTACCAATGCATTCACTAGGAAGTTTTGCAGGCAAATTTGTATTTAAAACAAGCTGAAAACGGTTTTTTTGTTTAAAAATGTACCAACCTTTGATTGATGTGACGCCTAGGTTTAGGGCTTTCAACGTCGAAACAATACTTTGCCTGCCTCTTTAGTTTTAAGTGCCGCTTGTTTTGTCCCTTTGCCGCTGTCAAAAAGACATCCACTTCTTTGTGGTTCCTTGGTTCGCAGGTCTGTTGGATGGTGTGGATCTTGCTCTTTCTACTATGTTTCTTTGCAACAACTCCCCAATGGAGGATGCTTTTGGATTTTATTTTTATTTATTTTGCTTCTTTTGCTAATTTTATGTCGCTTGTTGGCTAAGTGCCATTGCAAAGAGAATCGGCCTCTTGTTTGCTTGAAATGCCTTGTATTGCAGGTCTCCACCAAAAGCACGGTCTCCAAATTTGAAGAAACCACCAGAAATAGAAACTTGTGATAGGTGTGGTGCAGGGGGTAGTGTTTGGGTGACTCCTTGCCCACCTTAATTTTTTTGATTCCCTGCAAACAATTAGTACTCTCTGGAACAGAGCATTGATTCCTGATGCTACCAATTTTGTGCAGCAATAAACTGAGTGTTGGACAAGGGTTGGGGCTGGACAGAGGCAGGAAGCTATGTGGCTTTCTAGCTTCTCAAACCTCTCCTAGATCCTCCAAAGCTCACCTTCAATTTTCCCACACTCCACAGGTTCAGGGTGTCTACTATGATACCAAATGTAGAGCAAAAATTAGGCAATACCTGAGGTATTTTTTGATATAAAATAACCAGATTACAAAATACAAATCAGGCTGCAATACTTATAGATATTGGACGGCCAAAACAACCATAACAAGAATGATTTTTCAAGTACAACAGTTTCACAACTAGACAAAATATAATCCAGGAAACATAAAAATAAATAATAATCAAATACAAACAAATAATATTGTTTTAATTATATAACAATAAACACATTAACCTAGGTAAAAATAAATAATGCTGAATTAATTAATAACCTAAGGCTTTTACCTAACCTAATGGTTATGTAGTATTTTTCTAGTAGTTTCTTTTTTCAACTCTTACACATATCACATCCTAATGAGTTCTAGTTCAACAAAATATACTATGTCTAGTTAAACAAAATATACCATGTAGGTCAGCATAGTTACCAAGTATTTACAAGTTTTGTAATCTTACAAAAGATTGAATATTTGTTTCAATTTCCTCTAATATAACGAAGTATACATACCTATCACCGCCAATTTTTAAAACAATTTCATTCCTTGACTTCTCCTCAAGGGCTAGTATTTCTTTAGTCGTGTCGAGTTCTTTCTTTGAAACATCTAAGGGGAGAAAATTGTAAAGTATTATATATCATTTTAGTAGTCTAAGTAGTCTAATAAGAAAGAAACAATGCAATGAAACACTTTCAAATGCCAAAGTCTAAGAAGAAAGAAACAATGCAATGGAAGACTTTCTAGAGCCTATTGTAAAAGAAATGATCCCTTTTGTTATTCTTTTCCAAATAGCAACACACGAAACGAAATCTCAAAAATGCGTTTCCCATTCAAAAATAGTACAAAAGCTACCTACATTAAAGAAGATAAACATGTTCTAACATAATGGATCTAGAAGCCCTTCTACTAAAGATAATAATGTTTAGGAGGCAATGGAATGATTGACTTTGATGTGATTGACATAGTTGAATATTAACCGTCATACCTTGTATTTTTAAATTGGGAATAGTTTGTTAATAATCATGTTATTATTGATGGTGAGGAGCAACTAACAAATGAAGCTAATGGTATTATTGCTCACATATTGTTGGATACAATGACAACTTTGATGAAGAATCACACACGGTTTATGCTCAAACAAGAAGGTATATAAGAGAGATAATTGAGGATCATATTGATCATACAAATGATGTGGAGCTCAGCTAGAGGAGTGAGTCCTTAAATTTACAAAATTTAGAAATTGGAGTATTTCAGTGTATGAGAGATCATGAATTTCCTTCTGCAATGCATATTGCTTGAGGGTGCTTAGGAACAACATAATGTCCCCTTTGTATTGAATCAACAGTGTGGGACCCACGAGCCCAATTCGATACTTCTAAATGGGTGAGGGTAATTACTAGAGAAGTATATACTAGTAAGGATTGGTTTATTCATTTGTCCCTGGTGTTTTTGAGTTTTGGATCATTTCCTATATTTTAGGGCACTTCTGAAATATTAGGTGGTTAGTTGGAGGCACAACCCTCACAATTAGTCTCCTCGCAGGATTTACCCTGAGGGAGCCTTTTTACTATTTACATTGTTCACACCCTTGGAGATTTTTAAGTGAGTGTGTCCGTTATAAGTGCCCTAAGGAAAACTTGTTCCTATTTATTAGGGGCTTTCAGAGGGCTACGAGAATAGGACCATGTCATATGGCCTATCATTGGATACGAGTGTGAGTCAATTGTTCATGATGCTTTATCTCGGGTTTTTTCGGCGAGTGGCTTTCAAGCTAACCTTGATTTATTGATGAGACGTCAAAGTGTATTGACTACTTCAGCATTTTAATGTTTTTACACTAGTACCATGTTATGTGGTACTTGATTATTAAGTGATATTAGTGTCATATCAAATAACAATAATCTTTACTATTTGACACTAGGGCTAGGCGCCTAGTTTTAGGAGCATGACAATGAATAAATAGAGGCTGCCCAACCTTGAGCGAGGAACTCTAAGCTCATTACACGTATTTTCAGACCTAGAGTGGGCACCTACAGTAGGCAGAGCTCATCTATCGATTCAAGGACGAAAAACCTTGGATCTAGAGATTAGAGGATAAAACCCTTCTGGTTTCTTGTGGGCAATCTCATCCAGAGATTGCAAGGGACAAAAGCATTTTTGAAATTAGTAATCTGATTTGTGGGCCAGTTGGAGCGGCATCAATTTTGATTCGGGAAAGATCTTCGCCAAGTACTTGATATCTAATTAGTTCCACGCTAATACTATTTCTCTGTTGATGTATTCCAGCAGATTTTATCAATAAAATACAGCTCTAGTGTTATTATTAGGGTTTACTTTGTTTATGCAGTGCATTCTTCTTTCTTCCTGGCATCATTTTGATTACAAAACACTAAAAAATAAAATAAATTAATTAATAAAAATCAGATAGTGGTCATTCCAGTGGTGTCAAAGCCGATTTCCTGCTAGCTTGTGAACCATGGATAGAAACGGGAGGAAGAGCAGATCTATTTCAGAATATCTTGATAGGGATTCAGAGGGGTCAAGAAAGAACGACAAAGCTAATGACATAATGTTACAACTTCAAAGTAACTTGCCCACAACCATTCCTTTACAAAATCCAAACCTTACTTATACATTTCAAAGACGGGCAAGCTCAACTTCACATAGCCAACCATCAGTTAGTAAAATGGGTCCCATTCTGAAACCCATTAAGCCTATGTTTATACAAAGGAATGGAAGATCAGATTCTGAGATAGTTACTACAAAGGAGTTGGATATGTTTATACAAAGGAATGGAAGATCAGATTCTGAGATAGTTACTACAACAGAGTTGGATGCACTTTTTATGGAGTATCAAGGGAGTTAGTTACTTCTTGGAAACACTCAGGAAGACGTATCAGGGTGGTAGAGCCCATGGTAGAAATTGAAACAACGACAGGAAAGATTTGCAACACAAAGTAAATAAACTTAATGCTCCTACTTTTGATGGCAGCAACAAAATATATGCTCGGGTATGGTTGCAGAAGTTACAAACATACTGTACAGGCAGACCTATGGTAGAAGAGGATGCCATACAGTTCACTACTTCGCATTTAGAGGGTGTTGCCTATGACTTGTGGCACCATACAGTTTGATTATTCAAGGGCATGGCCTTGTACAGACATTTGATGACTTCAGCCAGAGATTTTGGACTGCTTTGAGCGAAGGGATGAGGAGGAATACTTCAAGGAACTTGCTAGAATAAGACAGCAAACTTCACTGGAGTCATATGTTGCCGAATTTCAGCGAGTTGCAGTCATGGTACCCAACGTATCGAAAAGGAGAATCACTCTCCTCTTTATTGAGGTTTTATTTAGACCCTCAAAGGTCTAGTCAAGGCCTTTGCAACTTCATCGCTATAGGACGCTATTAAGAGGGCATTGACACTTCAGCCTTCTATGCTTAGGAGCAGATTTCTGTCTCAGCCTAGAGCTCCTACTACTAGGCAGTAGAGATGGATTTTTCAGAAAGGAGGACAGCAAGGTAGAAGATTTACTTCACACCCTCACCTCCACCCACTGCACCCACCACAGCTAAAAAAATTGATGAGCAAACTAGGAATGAACTTTGAAGCAAAAAGTTGTGCTTTATGTGCAAGGAGCATTGGGATCCAGTTCATATATGCATTGGCAAGGGTCAAGATTGAATCTCTAAGGGTTTTCGTCCTTAGAAGATTAATTTTGACAAAGCTCAAAGCTTCAGACAAAAATCAGATATGAGAGAAAATAATCAAGTGTCTCTTCAAGCAAATTTCATTGCTTAAATAAAAGAATTGGGCCTAATGGCCACCTCCACTCAACCAATCAGATTTTCCTCTTTATTAAATGCCTTTCCCACCAACTTTTCCCTCCAATATTAAATTAAAGTGACCACTACTCCATGTGGGTCGCGCCATGTTGTGGGTGCACTTTGTTAAAGTGACTTTTTCTTTGTCTTTTTATCCAATCTAAAGGGTCACTTTTATAAAGTGACTTTTTCTCCTTTTTTATTTACTTTATTTCCTAGTGCAAGTCGCACTTTCCTAGAATAAGACAATTTGGCCCAAGTGCTTTTCACTATTTTGCCTTTTTCCCACTTTTGTTTGTTTTTTCTATTATTAAGTCCATAATAATTTATTATAAGTACTTTTATAAAAAAATCGCACTATATAATAAAATAGTAGAACTTAATTCTCCTTTTTAAAATCCTCCTTAGCCGTCGGGAAGACAAAATAGGCTAAGGGTCTTTGTCGTGACCTAAGTCACAAGGTTGGTGTTCGTGTTCATGTTCGTGTTCGACGAGGATAAAATTCGAACAAATTCGCCAATCTATAAAATCGAGAAAAAGTTCGTAATTAAATTCGACGAACATAAATCTACATTTTAAAATTATTTTTAATTTTAAAATTAAAAAATAAAGAGATAAATACCTATTAATTAATATATAATTAAGTTTAAAACCTTATAATTAGTAATTTAATTTTTCCTTATTTTGTTTTTAGTATTTATATTTTAAAATCTCGTTTCTTATCTAGGTATTTATGTACAAAATATAAATATTAATTATTAATAAATATTATATTAATTAAAAATGATTAAAACATTAAAATCATAGCATAGCATCAAAGTTAATAACAATTCATTATAGAGAATGAGTCGCGTGAAATTTGAAGGATGAAATTTAGGAATTGTCGCTGGAACTGGAAATTAATGGACCAGACGTCGCTATAAGCAGTCCATTCATGCCATGATTTCAATCAATTGGTGCCCTGCAATTCTGCATTTAAAGCCCCGCGATTCTGCAACAGTTTCCCTGCGCTTTTACAAACACTCTACCATTCTTCAAGTCGAAACCCTACGATTTAACAATTTTCTTCAAACGCTTGCAATCTGACAGTCTTGCAACCCTACGATTTAACAGTGTTCTTGCAAACCCAAGCGAATTTAATACGCAAATTTTGACGAATTTCATATTTCGTGATGGTATTCGCTGAATTTCGAATTTCATCAATGAAATTCGGCGAATCCTGTGACATAGGTCGTGACTATCCTGTAAGCGAGACATTACGCTTCTCCCTTCCTAAGATTGCTTGCCCTCAAGAAATTCTGATTTCACTTGTCTAAGTGCCATATACAATAGATAAAACATGATGTAGTGCTCCCAAAGTCTTGATCTTGTGCCAGTCAAATGATGAAGCCTTTGGCATGGTATGCCATCCTTATTTCCTTCCATCAAGTCAATGCAAGTATAAGTGTAATCAACCATGAAAAATGTGTTCCAAATCATTAGACCTCCCTAGTGTATGAGGAATTTGTAGCTAGACAAGCTTCTCTAAGCTCCAAGGCTGCCCACTCAAGAATATCATCATGTAGTATATAAGACAGAAGTCTGTCTTCACCTTCCCTGCTTATCTTCAACCCTCCACATGAAGCAAACATATTAGAAAAAACAAGAACTCTCATGAGCCCCTCTTCAAGCCCGATGACCAGCTGATATATGTTCACCCATTGGATGATTGTGACAAAATTCTATTGTACTATCCTAATATCATAGTATCCTTGTAATCCCCGCTTTGAATTCAGATTGGGAAATGTCTCCTCAAACTGAATATTAATTCTCTTTATGACATCATTCAGCTGAAATTGATAAGAATGGATCATAAGACTAATGAATATAGAGTGAGGGAAGATCTGAAGTGACTGAAATTGAAGGATTAAACCCTCAAAAAGTGCCCAATTGCATTCTACTAGAAGAGTTGCCTCAACAACTGCCAAACACTTTACCAAATTCATATTTCCAGCAAATAATAAAGCAATAAAGAGGCTGGAAAAAGGACAATCAGCTGATAAACAAATAAGATCAGAGCCTTCTCTGAATTCAATTGTGATTTCTCCTTTCCAATCAGCTGATGAACTGCAAAAATGCAACCTCCTTTGCATACCATGAAATTTGATTTCTTTGTTTTCCTAAAAAAAATTCAGTTTATTAACATGAGGAATGAATGCAAGTTTCCCAAAAGATGGCAGCCAATGTGTCCAATGAATGATTCCAACTTCAAGTAACCCAAGTGTACAAAAATATTCAAGTACTTCACACCTCTTAATGAAAATAAAGAAACGAGTTACCTTCTTTGTGCAAGACATGTCTTTCCATGGACATAAGTCACCAATTCTTTCTACGTTGAGAATATACCTGGTTGCTCTCTCATCATACTTTACTCTTTTTCCCCATATTTTCATTCCATCATAAATGTAAGTGAAGGGGAAATCAAAATTAAAACTCATGCATCCATAAACTTCATCATAAGGAACTTCATACCTTTTGTTGTACCCATTGATCCTCTTCATGAGAGAAAACAACACATCTAAAATAGCATAATTGAGGCTGCTCATCATACCTTTGCAACTCAAAATTTCTGATATAGGATCAGCATCTTCATTCTCCTTCAAGTTTACAACCCATGCATCATCTTCTTCCTTAACATCATGCAACCATTGCATCCCAAAAACAGTCTTTCCTCTAGCAAACTCAACCACTATAAATATACCACATACCTCATGTTCTTCAATATCATGGGCTGCTGCAATATTTTCTTTGCCAACATATGCTCATTAGCTGAATCAAAAGCAATGTGAAAGGAGGATATGTTTATCTCATCTAGCATACCTTGAGACTTGATTATGAAGTAGTCTTCCTCAGTCATCCAAGCATGTGCAAGCTGCCCCAAATGACAGAAACATGGCAACAACATAGGAGAACTCAACAAACTAGAAAAATGGTAACCATTCTCATACCTTAGGATGCTAAAGTCATGAATGCCCCTTGAATTCAACTCCTTTTTTTTAACAGCAGATTGCACCTTGATTCTTTGAGCACTTTGAGGACTAGATGCCCCCACTACACCTTGCAAAGGTTCCGCCATGTAGCTGGTATAAAAATAAGTCATGGGCTCTATTAATAAAACCCTTTCTCCTCTCTTTCGATTGTTGTTACGAATAGTCTAGCAAGCTGAAAATGAATATAAAATATTCTCTTATCCTCTTTAGCAATCAGAAAATCAGCGTCAGTACCTTGAGAGGTACTCTCCCTTCTTGCACCGGATTCTCCAAAGAAGACACCATGCTTACCAACACTTGTAATCCCAAAATACAATTTTGAATTCCTTCTTTTCCTTATGAGATCAGTCACAAAAATTTTGAAATCAGAATTGATAACCTTGGACAAATGCAACATATTACTTGGATCCCATACCTTATAGTGCTCATGAACACTTATATCAAGAGAGGTCTTCCATATTTGCTTCTTTCCACTGCTATCTTGCCACACATTGGTCAAAGAATGTACCCAATTCAAAAGTGGAACACTATACCTCAGAATTCTAAAAGTAGGATCAGCAATTGATTTCTCTTTTTTTCTTGCATATTTATCATCCTTGGACTCTTTGTTGTTGATAGAGTATCCCTTAGGATGTTGCCCATCTGTAAGTGTCATATTATGAAGCATAAAACACTTGTTAAAAACACAAAATGACTCACCAATAGTTGTTTTTGTGTTTGGATCAGCAAGCTGCCTGTTATGTCCTTTCCTTTCATCATCTTGCTTCTCATGTATCTCCTCAAAAGTAAGATCATCAAAAAGTTTACCTTCTATTGCTGATTTTGAAACCTCCAAAACAACACCATCCCTATTGTGACTCAGGATTTCAGACACAACACAAACATCAACATTCTTCACAATTTCGTGCCCATTAATACCATTGCTTGACAATGAATCATTGTTGTGTACCTTTGGAACTGAAACATTTTCTCCAACTTTGCATCCAGCCAGCAATGTTTGTTCCTTACTAATGCAATTATTTTTCTTATTAGAAGTCATACATCTTTTCCTTGAAGCTTCTTCTTCACTTAGGTGTAGATCTGCATTTTCTTCCTTCGTGGGGGTGGACTCCATGATTTTATTTCCTTGCTCCTTGCAATATTGCACATCAAATCTCTCTAGAAAATTTTGAGAGAAATCTACAAGTGAAGCAATAGATTTGACCCCTTGGGTCTTCAACATTTTGTGCCACCATTTATGTGCTACTCCATCCAGGTGTAGAGTGGCAAACTGAATAGCCTCTTGCTCCTGCATAGGCTTAAGGGTAAGATACGTGTAGAGCTTATAAATCCATGCTCTGCACTTTGAACTTTCCACTACCATCAAAGGCGGAAAGGGTTACCTTGTTGGTAGCCTGCTTCAGCTCCTTATTATGTTGTGATCTAGGCCTCCTATCTTGCTGGCCTTCAAAACTATCTCTCCTCTCTGCACAATACTACGGAAGGGGAAAAACATCTCTCACATGATGTGGTAAATTCCTCCACTCATCACTGGCTACCATAACATTGTCCTGGAACTCCACTCCCTCAAGTGGATCTACAACCTCCGGTGGGTCATCTCTAGGCAAGAAACTAGGTTGCATAGGCCCATCTGTTGTCCGGGTAGGTCTCCTCTCATCTGTATGAGTGTGCCTCCTCTCATGGCGAGGAGATCCCCTCGCACTACCAATCTCCGAAGGTGATCTATTGTGCCTCCTATGACTACTGGCAACTAATATGGATCTATCTCTCTTGTCATATCTATCTCTTGGCCTATCCAAGGCCAACCTGTCCAGAGTAGTGCCCATACGTTCCAAGGACTGAATCAGCCGCCACCGAGTGGATACCATAGTTCTAAAATTTCTTTGTTTGGATCCACTTGATCATTCCGAGGAGGGCTATGATGATCTTCATGTCTATCACCCATGGTTTCAGCTCTAACACATGTTTCTAGGCCAACCTCTTGTTGTGCTCGTCTACATGTGTAATATCGGTGTGGACCAATCTCTCGTGGTTGCATAAAATCAAATCAAAACCCTGCAGGGATGGCAAGATCATTGCTCCGATACCACCGTAATGTGTCCCCAAATGGACATATTTTGCCCTAAATGGATTTTAGGCAAACCCCAACCACTAATTGCAGCTTATAGACAAAATACCAAACAAGTATCATGCAAATCTGAATTAAATAAGGGAAGTGCGACTTGGGTTAAGTGAAAACACCCACACAAACCAGCCCTTATATTTAAATATTTCCACTCAGATTTGGTACCACAAATTAATAAAGCCCAAATATGAAGAAAGAATGCAGATTTCATATGCAAATAAGGCTGAAATTAATTAATAAAACTCTGCAGACAAGTTGCCCTTGCACAGATCTGAAATGGCACTTATAGTCATCCAAAAATGCTGAAAATAGGTTGCTTTCATTCATAAAAATCAGATTAACAGATGGCAGCATAAATCAGACCTGAAATGTCTCCACATACACCACAGATCAGCCAAAAAGTGGGTCGCTCCACCTTGTACAATGAACACACCAACTGCTGCAATTTATTCTTCAAACCTCGATATAAATATCTGCAAAATACTTTCAAACAACTACTGGAAATAAACAGAAAATTACTGCAACTCGATGAAGCACAATGGAAACCCCAAAGGTGGAGAATTCCCTTGATCTCTTAAAGGGTTTTTGTCCTCAAGAGTGAATCTCTAAGGGGTTTTCATCCGTAGAAGATTAATTTTGACAAAGCTCAAAGCTTCGACAAAAATCAAATATGAAAGAAAATAATCAAGTGTGTCTCTTCAAGCAAATCTCGTTACTTAAATAGAAGAATTGGACCTAATGGCCACCTCCACTCAACCAATCAAATTTTCCTCTTTATTAAATGCCTTTCCCACCAACTTTTCCCTCCAATATTAAATTAAAGTGACCACTACTAATATTAAAGTGACCACTACTCCATGTGGGTCACGCCATGTGGTGGGTGCACTTTGTAAAAGTGACTTTTGCTATCTTTTTATCCACAAAAGGGGGTTACTTTTATAAAGTGACTTTTTCTCCTTTTTTTTATTTACTTTATTTCCTAGTGCAAGTCGCACTTTCCTAGAGTAAGACAATTTGGCGCAAGTGCCTTTCACTTTTTTTTTTTTTTCCCACTAACTTTTGTTTTCTTTTTCTATTATTAAGTCCATAATAATTTATTATAATTGCTTTTATAATATTTTATTTATTTTTGCACTATATTATAAAATATTAGAACTTAATTCTCTTTTTAAAATCCTCCTTAGCCGTCAGAAGACAAAATAGGCCAAGGGTCTTCGTCGCGACTATCCTAGAAGCGGGACATTACACTATCCCATGTATCATGGCAGCGCATGTTATCTTTGGGTGATTGTGCCATATATGGTGACTACTATGTTGTTGGATTGGAGAAAGCACACATGTTTATGGGTATACAACGGTTGCATTCACGAGGAATTTTCCTAGGATGATCAGCCCATGGAGCTGAAGTTCGTGTCACCTGGGAGAGATGTGGTACTTCAGGGGCATACATGATAACTCACCACAAGTAGTTACAGCCAAGAAGATGGTGAGGATCTTTTGTAAGGGACACGCTTTAAGGGAAGCTAGTTGTTTTGTGATGAAAGGTCTGCCTACCATACCTTCAAATGGGCACCGCACTTATCGTGTTGACATTCGGACTATCTTGGACAAGCATAGTGTTGTGTTTGATTATATGCCTACAAGTTTGCCTACAAGCATAAGTATAGGGCATTCCAACACATCATAGAGTTGGAATCGGAATTTAAGCCCATCATGATCACCTCCTACCTCCATCCACAAATATAAAAAGAGGAAATAGAGTAGGCTATAAATAACTTCTAGAGATGGGTCACATCGGACCCGTTCGAGTCCATTTGCTTCATCAATAAGCACTTGTAAGGAAGAACGATGTTACAATGAAGATGTGCATTGATTACCAAGAAAACAATCAAGAACATGTATCCCATTCCCGAGATTGAGGAACTTATCAATGATTTGCATGGAGCCATCTTTTTTTAAAAATTGACTTGAGGTTCGGCTATCACCAAATCTGTAAATGAGGATATGAATAGAACAACCTTCGGTTGTCATGTGGACACCGAGTTCATGGTCATGCCATTCGAGCTAACAAATGCACCGCCACTTTCCAATCACCCATGAATCGGGTATTCAATGCTTAGGTGAGGACATTTGTATTGGTATTCTTTGATGACATTTTGACCCATAGTAAGACCTACGAGGACCACTTAGACACTTGATACAATCCTCGAGATATTAACAGCAAGTCTTCTTTCAAAGAATCCACGTGTGAAATTGAGATTCAGAGATTTGATATTTGGTCCACATCAAGGAGCAAGGTATAGAAAAAGCTTAATAAGTAGATCAACAGAAGATCCAGTGCTATTCAGGATTGGCCAGCCCCTTTTATGTTGACTCATTTGAGAGGCTTCTTAGGCCTATGCAGTTATTATCGGAGATTCATTAGGGAATTTTCACAGTTGGCAACACCCTTTACTGAAATAACCTATGATGCATGAGTCCGTCCCCACCTCCCGTACCCCCTGGATACATACCTCATACGGATACGTCTCGTATACGTTTTGAAGTACCAGGACATACCCGCGAGGTTGGGCAACAGGGGGCTCTAAAACAGTTTATTTATTGTTCATTTTGACTCAAAAAGGGGACATTTCGGTGTTCTCGCTTCAATTCTTTTTTCTTCCATAAACAAATGGGGTTCAATTCTATTGGCATACAGCCGCTCAAACAAAGGCTCGGGCATTCCAAAAGCACGGCCTAGACAGAGAGAGTGTGAGAGAGCCCAGATTCTACCAAAACATGGAAATACTCACGAGATGACTTCATAGTGCAAAACCCGACAAAACAGCAAATAGAACACAGCCAGAATTTTAGCATATACATGAGATCATAGATCTGAACAAGAAACCAGAGACCACGGTAGATAGTGCTGAAATCGATTATCTATCTGATATCATCAGCAGTCACCATAACACAATGTACGATTGGAGCGAGGTTTTTTTTTTGCCATGGACAACCTATCAAAGAGGCAAGGAGCAAGGTATAGAAAAAGCTTAATAAGTTTTTTTCTTGCCAAGACATCTCCCAATTGATAATGCAGGAGAATGACATAAAGCTAGTTCATAGGAATTTGCCAGTTCGGACATATATCTCTAAGCCTCCGTACAAGTTATTTATGAGATCAAATCTCAGGTGATCTTCAATACTAATAGAAAAATTTGGAACCATAAATTGCATAGCTTAATGTTTCAAAGAGCATCCTTTCCCATAAACTATCAAGGCACGGCATTGACTCCTTGTTATATTGGATAATATGAAAGCAAGAACCAACTATTGGACTGACCTCTTTAGTTATCATTGGTAGGTTAAAGTTAATCACATTAAATAGGTTCTTCAAGAGCTCCTATATACATCTTTTAAGGACACCATCGCAACACAAAAATCAATCTCAAAGGAAATGGATGAAACACAAAGGACTACAATATTCGTATATCATAGAAAATGTAAAATCTTAAGTATATTGAATGTTTTGAACATTGATCCTACTATATTTTTCACGTTTTGTATTCCTTATGGGCTAAAAGATGAAAGTGAGTGTGTGTGTGTGTGCGTGCGTGTGTGCGTGTGCACGCATGCGTGTGCGTGTGCGTGTGCGTGTGCATGTGCATGTGTATCCAAGATGTATCGTACCCAAGGGAAAAGGAGCCTTTCTGTGGAATCACACAGCTCTAAGATCTTTTGAGAAGCTAAAGCAAGTGATGTGCTCATGCCCTATGCTTGCCATTCCATATTTCTCCCTACCATTTGTTGCAGAGTGTGATGCTTCAGGTGAGGGGAAATGGTTGTGCTGATGCAGAAAGTTTAGCCCACAGCATTTGAGAGTAGAAAGTTCAAAGCTATGAAGAGGAAATTTTGTATCTGTGACAAGGAAATGCTTGCCATTATGCATGTTTTGGCTAAGTTCAGACAATACTTAGTTTGTGGCAGATTTGTGGTGAGAACAGACCACAACAGTTTGAAATTCTTCCTTGGCCAATGTGATTTAAATGATCGGCAGAAAAGTGGGTAAGTAAGCTTCAAGCTTATGATTTTGACATTGAGTATGTGAAGGGTAAGAAGAATGTGGTTGCTGATGCTCTTTCCCATATGCCTACTTTCTACACCATTTCTTCTATTGCTGCTGATTGGAAGGCTTCTATCATGGCCGAAAAACACCAAGAATGCCTTTGCTACTAGTGTGTTGGATGGGAATGTGAAGGATGACAGGTATGTTGTGGCGGATGACCTTATATTGTATAAGAACAGAATATTCCTTGTACCTGAGTCCAAAATGAAGGAGAAGTTTTGACATTGCATGATGCACCCCTAGGTAGTCAACCAGGCTTCTACAGAGCTTATAGGTAGTTGAGTGAGAGGTTTTCTTGGAAGGGCCTCAAGGAGGATGTTCTTAGGCATGTTAGAGAGGCATGCATTGCTTGCCAAAAGAATAAAGCAGAGCACACTTCCCCAACAAATTTACTACAGCCCCTACCTAAAGTATATCCATGGATATTATCATATGTCTTCCAAAAGTGAATAGCAAGGACTACATTTTTGTTTTAGTGAATTGGCTAACTAAGTATGCCCATTCTTTGCCATCCCTACTGAGTTCAAACCACCACAGGTGGCTGACCTGTTTTTCAGAGAGGTATTTTGGCTACATGGCTTGCCCGAGACCATTGTTGGTGACAGGAGCAGAAGATTCTTTAGCACCTTTTGGCCAGAGCTATTTTGTTTGACTAGCACCAAGTGCACTTCTAGTACCAGCTGTCACCCCCAAATGGATGGGCAGATAGAGAGTTAATAAGTGGGCAGAAGGTTACTTAAGGAGCTGTCATAGATTAGCAGACATCATGGATTAAGTCGTTGCACCTTGGAGAGCATTGTTATAATACCATTTACCACATGTTCATTGGCATGTCACCATTTAAGGCATTATATGCATATGATGCAGTTACCTTCGCTGATTTGGTATTCACTAACAGGTGCGCCTATAGTTGGTGACTTTGTGAAACATAGCAGAGATATTCTGAGGTCACTTAGAGACCACTTGCGGCAGGCACCAAATCAGCAAAACAATTTATGCAGACCGACGTCATATTGAGAGATCATTTGAGGTTGGAGGTATGGTTTTACTAAGCCTGCATCCTTATAGGCAAAATTTCATGAAACAAAGTGGAGCTGAAAAGCTCAAACCTCGCTTCTATGGACCGTACAAAGTATTGGGAAGAATTGAAGGGGTGGCCTTCGAGTTGGAGTTTCTAGCAAGTAGTTGGATTCACAATGTTTTCCATGTTTCTTGCCTTAAAAAGGCGCTTGGACAGCATGTTGCACCATCAGCTGATTTGCCGCCCCTAGATGATGAGGGGGAACTTGTTTCAGTTCCAAATGCCATTATTGACGCATTGGATAAGAGATTCAAGAACAAGACCATTAGAGAGTTTTTGCTTTGTTGGAAAGGCCTACCCACATAGGATGCTACTCAAGAGGGCCAAAGATACTTGAACATCTGATGTTGCACTACTTGTGGGAAAGCAATTCCAAAAGGGCGGACTTGTAATGTCCCCTCTGTATTTAGTCAACAAGTGTGGGACCCACAAACTCGTTTCTTTACTTCTCAATCAGCAAAGGGTGATTGCTAGAGAAGTATATATTGGTGAGGATTGGTCCCATTCATTTGTCCCTAGTGTTTTTTTATTTTTGGACCATTTCCTATATTTTAGGGCCATTTCCTAAATTATAAGAGCTTGGTTGGAGGCATGACTCATACCATTAGTCTCCTTGTGGGGGATTTACCCCAAGGGGCCTTTTTACTGTTGGCAAGGTTCATGCCCTTGAAGATTTTTAAGTGTACATGTCCATTATAAGTGCGCTAACGAAAACTTGTTCCTATTTCTTAGGGGCTTTTGGGAGACTACCTGATCCAGCCTATCATTGGATATAGGTGTGAGTCAGCTATTCATAATGCTTTATCTCAGGTCTTTTTGGCGAGTGGTTCTCAAGCTATGGTTGATTTATTGATGAGAGGTCAAGGTTTATTGACTACTTGAGCATTTTAATGTTTTTACACTAGCGCCATGTTATGTGGTACTTGATTATTATGTGATATTAGTGGTGTATCAAATAAAAATAATCTTTATTATTTGACACCAAGGCTAGGTGCCTAAGGTTGGGAGGATGTCAATGCATGAATAAAGGTTGTCCAACCTTGAGAGGGGGATTTTACACCCATTTAACATATTTGATATTTCAGATCTAGATTGAGCACCTACAGCAGGCAGATCTCATCTATCAATTCAGGGACGAAACCCTTTGGAACCAAAAATCAAAGGATGAAACCCTTCCAGCTTTCTTATGAGCAATCTCATCCAAAGATCACATTGGACTAAAAGCATTATTTTTTTATTGGCAATTTGATTTATAGGGAGCTTGGAATGGCATTATATAACATCAATTCTGATTCGGAAAAGATCTTCCACCAGGTGTTTGATTTCTACATAGTTCCACACTATCATTATTTCTCTATTGATGTATTCAAGCAAATTTTATCAATAAAATATTGGTCCAAAGTGTTATTATTAGGGTCTACTTTGTTTATGCAACGCATTGTTTTCTTTTTCGGCATGTTCTGATTACAAAAATATAGAATTTTTTTAAATAGACAGAGCTTACAACAAACAAGAACCAAGTCACGCAGGGAAAAACCCTCAAGATGCCGCATGACATGCGGAAGCAGCTAGACAAAGGTCTAGAGCTACATTCTTCCATAGAAGACTCTTCGAGGATTGACAGTGTATGTCTCATGAAAAGTTACCCAAATTCACTAAGAGGAGAATATTTTGAAGACCATTTGAAGCAAATGACAATAATATGTGTGGATGAAAAGATAGATGAGAGGTGTGAATGATAACCCTCATCCCAGAAACAAAAGCCATATGGTGTGCCACACCCAAAGATGGTAATCAATTGATGAAAGTAGAAGTGTTGATGAAAGTCAACTTGTGGAACCAACGGAGGAATGGTTTAAGATACCTATTTACTATGTTACTGTGGTTTGTCCCCGACCTCTCGTACCGCCTTTCTAATACGTATTCGGTATGAATAGTATAGAATGCAGTGCGATCCGCTGAGATACATCCCGAGTACGCTTCGACATACCCGGGCGTACCTGGGATGTATCCCAAAGCGGATCCACAGGTTTGGACACCAAAAAGCTTTCAAAAAAGTTTTTTTATTTTGACTTGGTCAATGACCAAAAAATGAATAGTAATTAATTATTAGATTAATAATATTAGTACTATATTACTAATACCAGTTATTATATTATATATAATTACTAATAGTTATAATATATTATTAGTATATTACATAGAATTATATGTACATATTGATACTACTATAATTATATATATTAGAATTAATTAATTTCATTATCCCTAGGTTATTAATAACTTAGTATATTATAGGTATACTGACTATATTATATTAAGAATAGTTATAGTTTATTAGGTTGTAACATCTACTAATATTATAATAATATAAATATCTATATAATTAGTTATATATATTATTATATATTAACTATATACTAATTATATAATATAATATAAGTATATATATATAGTTAATAATAACTATATATATATATATATATATATATATATATTATAGTAATAATTAAGTAATTATTATATAGTTATAATACTAAGTATAATTAACTAATATAGTAAGTTAATTTAGTATATATAGTAACTATTATACTAAATCAATATTAGTATTAATATTACAAGTAGGCTAATCATCTTTTTTTTTGTATTCATGTTGACATGATATTCGATGACTTATCATATGTATCGCAGCCACATGATCAATGAAAATGTAAAGTCTTAAGTATATTGAATGTTTTGAACATTGATCCTACTATAATTTTCAAGTTTTGTATTTCTTATGGACTAAAAATGAGTAAAATGAGTATGTACATGTATATGTGTGTGTGTACTACACACATGTCCAAGACGTATCATACCCAAGGGTTTTTAAAATTGACGTATCCTCGTATCAAACCAGTACCCGAACCCATACATGTACCCATATCCTGGCCACATAGCCTATTTATACTAGGAAGACCAACATCGGAAGCATGGTGATCATATGCACCAAATGTAATATCCCACTTCTGGGATCAATGGAAAATATGTAAATCAACAACCCTTCACTACTCCAATGAAATGCAATTAGCAAGACTCAGTCAAAACTACTTGAACCAATCAAATAGATGACTCAATAAACCCGAGGACAAGGGTTTAATGGCCTTTACTGATTAGTTAACAATTAATCCTCATACAAATCAGATCTAAACTTCCAATGCTAACCCCTGTTATCAACACTGCTACTATACTGACTGCTGCCCCTGAAGATTATTAAATACTCCAAACATACTCAGAAATCAGTCTTTAGAGCATCACAAAAATATATGAGGATGCCTTAGTCATAAGAGATATGCAATCGAGCTTCAAACTACTGCTACAATGAAGGTGAAAGCATGCCCCAAACTCAGATTACTTCCTACCATGGTTTGCTGTTATGGAGATCCAACATACCATTAAACAACTATGTAAATCACTGGCCATCATAAGGCCCCAATATGCATTCCAAACATCCAAGATAAGTCACTGTAGCTATTTGAAATACAGCTATCAAATTACTGGGCAGATATATTATTCCAAACATGTAATAATCAGTCAATGTTCACTCCAAGTTCAGACGTCAAAACTGGAATTGCAACAGCAGATCATTAAGGCAATAATTAGATCATTAAGGCAATAATTAGATCATTATCCACAGTATTTTACTACCCAATATGTCTGGGTTGGTCGCTGTTTTTAGAGAGGGAGATCAGCTCAATTATTAATCAATATGACCCTCCAGATGAGGTCGCTGGGCAAGGAATGATCAGGTCTTTAAGCGTGAAATTCACTACCAATCTTATCCAATAAACAATTGCATTACAGAGACAAAACCCTTGCACTAATTCAATCGATTCACAGCAGTACATACATCTAAATCAGACCTCAATACTATGAGAGGAAATCGCTGCAATCTATAACACGAAAATAGACACAAGCTGGTCGCTTATCACCCAGAAATATATGCAAAACAGCCCACAACGATTATGAAAGAGTCGCTGGGCAGTTAGCACTTCAATCATGCATTAAAATATTCAAATCACTTCCCCAGGAAGTCGCAGCAGTTTGGGAAATAGGATCATACACCTAACTAGCTGGAATTTGCATTCAAATGAATTCCCAAACACATTATAAACAAATCGTTGCAATATAGGAGCTTTAAATATCACAAATCATGCATAAACCAAATCAATCCACCTTGGAATACCACAACCATGCACCAGCCAATCGATTTATATTAATAATGCATTCAAATCAGTCCATGAACATTACCAAACAAATCGCTAGAGCTGGAATGAAGCCTTCAGCCAAATCGACTTGCAACATCACACAAAAACACTTCAATGGATATCAAACCAGCTTCAATTAGATCTTCAATACAAGAGAAAATAAGTATCAAGGGTGGGCATACATCCCAACTCCAAGCATGGAGTTCAAATCGACTTCATCATAGCATAATAATAATAGTGATCCTAGCACTCCTTTTATAAGCAGGAGGCACAAAATTCGAATCCCTAGGAGATGGAATTTATTAAATAAGAGCAGTTTATTTCCCTAGGTGTGGCATCCCCTTTTTAAAGGGTGATTTTATCAATAAAAGCCACCTAAATATTTATTTAATTAATCCCCATTTAATTTTTATATTTTGGGAATTAAATTAAATAATTAAATAATTATTGCTCCAGGAATAATATTTAATTATTTAATAAAAACGTTCCCCTTGCACATCCCGAAGCCCACGAGGAAATATAGGCTAAGGGTCTTCAGAAATGGGGACATTACACCAAAGGATTGAGGGAAGAAGGAGAGATGTGGGCATGAGTTTGGTACAAAAATTGCACAATGTATTTCATTGAAAAATATCGGAAAAATCCAATAAGTTGTATGTTTCTCTTAATTTCCTATATGCCCATCAAACACTTCTATAGAAAGTTGCATGGGCAGCAATCAAGGAGAAGACTCCAAACAAACAAAGATTCTCTCTAAGTTCAATTTTACTCAAACTGGATATGCACTCGAACTTTTGGGAGGTAAATATAATTACAAGATATTTGAGGATTAGTCAAGTGAACAAGAATCTCTAATGAAGACTTGAGTTCATAACTAACCAACAAATATCCCAAAATAGATATTTACATAATATAAAATAGGCGTATAAACAATTGATTGACAAAGTCGAATAATTAAATACACCAGCAGTCTACCTTAGGATGAAATGTGAGAGGAGGAATTATGCACTATCCCCTTTAAGGACAACTACACTCCTAACAAAGCCCAAGCATGCAATGATAACTTGGCCTCCGTTTGGGTTTGATGAAGATGCTTGCAATCTGATCCCCTATCTTGCGAAACTCAAGGTTGATGACTTCATTATTAATAAGTTGCACAAAGGTAGTGCATTCAGGTCTTTATGTGTTTGGTGCGCTGATGTTATACTAGATTATGGGCAACGTGATTGGCACACTAATTTTCACACCAAAGAGTAGTGGGAACATCAACTTGTGAGAATCGAAACTTGGAAAGAATTTTTCGAATCCAAAACAATTCCCTAGCAGCATGAACAATGTCGTGATACTCTGTTTTTGTAGTCACAATCTATTTCTTACAAGACCAAATGATTGGACCCAAACCAAGACGATAAATGTAACCCCTTGTGGACTTTTGATTGTTGACAATGCTAGCCCAATCAAAGTATGTATACCTCGCTCATGAAACTGGACCCCTTGTAGTGTACTCAATGTCAAATCTGTAAGTCCACCTAATATACCAAAGAGTCCTCTTTGTTTCTTTCTAGTGGATTTCATGTGGATCTTAATGAAGCAAGAGACAAAACAAGGCCAACAACAAAGGTAAGATAGGATTGAGTGCAAGTCAAGTATCTAAAGGCTACCAGCCTAGTATTGAAACAAGGTGACATACATATTAGGTGGCACTTAGTTGTAACCTCGACTCTTGACTGAAAGGGCGAGTTCAGTTCGCAATCCTCCATGTAAAATTTGCGAAGAATTGATTGAATGTATACTTAGATTGTGAAACTGAAATCCTAATCTCTTTCTGAAAAATCTGACGATTAAGAAAATAGTGTAAAGGGCCAAGGTGGGTCAGATCAAACTGACCTCTTAAACTCGACTTCACACAAGCAATCATGTGTGAATGGCTTCCTATGATGATGAGGTCATCAACATACAAAACAGGAATGAAGAGCACACCCTCAACATGCTGAATGTGCACAATGGAATCTAAGTGACATCAACAAAATCCCAAGTCAAGAAAAAATGTATCCATTTTCTCATGTCAGGCTTGTGGGTCCTGCTTGAATCCATAGATAGACTTCTTGAGGTGGCATACAAGTGAAGAGTCAGAATCGTGAACACGCCTAGGAGGTTGTTCCTTGTAAATATCTTCTTGCCAATTACCATGCAAGAAGGCACTCTTCACATCCATATCAGTATTATTAAAGTTATTATGTAAGCATTGACTAATTAAATATTAGTTAATGTACTTAGTTATACTCATATAACTACCTCACCTGAAATGTAACTTCTTTTATGCTTGATAAAAGATGGACACACACCAGATGTCAGTGTGCTGTGTGGCGTACGCCTTCAATTCTCGTCATTCTCTCTCTCATTCTTATTAACATTGGTGTAGGAGCTAGCAATCAAGGAAACCTTAGTTCAACACAAACAAAGCAGCATTCGAGGAAGCCTTAAGAGAAGGGTGCGAACTGTGAAACAGACAAAGAAGAGGTTCAAATTTGTTCAAGGAATCCCTAGGAGAAGGGTACAAATGGTGAAGAGGAAGAGACGTGCATTCTACAGCATGGGAAAACCAAAAGTGAAGATTCAAATAATCAATTTTTGTCTTTCGCAAAGGAAACAGAAGTGAAGGAAGATTTGTGAAAGAACGAAGTCCAAATCAAAATATTGCAAGGAGGACATGACCAAGAGACATCCTTACAAGGGCAGATCATGAAGAGGCATTTCATGTTCAGCTGCAGTACCAGAAAATCATGAGTTTTTTTGCCATGTTTTTTTCGATTTAAAAGGGAATCGTGTGAAGGACAAAGAACAAAAACGACAATGTTTGCAGAGGTAACATGAATTTTTCCATTCAGATTTTACAAAGGACGTTGGACCAGGAGAGTTGTTGACATCGTGGACAAGGAGAACAATTGTGCTAGGGCACAGCTGAAGAAAAATGATGCTGCAATAGAGATAAGGTTGTGTTTACCAGTTTTGTGATTTCCATTCACGATTTACAAAGACAGCGATCAAGAGGATTAACGACTCAACAACAATATGGGAATGCTTCCAAAGTGTGGGACCTTTGATCTTTGAAGCAAGACTCTAGAAAAAGCCAGCTCCTATCCTAATCTATTCTAATGCCTACCACTAAGCTAACACTACATGAGAAAAGGGAGAAGGAGAGAAATAACTAAAACAAAACATGAAAAATGGTGATGCACCAAAATAAAAGGGGTGGCTCTCTCCCTACTAGAGAGACATAATGCATTAGAGCCCTACAATTATAATCCACACACAATATGACTCGCAATGAATAGAAGGCAAGGAGGCAATATGACAACAATGAAGGGTAGGAAAAAGTCACAATTAGGATTATATTAATGTTGGAGTACGCACAATCTGTTACAGAATAAGGGGAGAGGCACTAAACACATTGCAGAGGATCAACAAAGAGGCTAGGGACAACAGGGAATGGTGGGAACTCAAAATGTCTCAGTCTCCCCACATCCAAAAGAGAGGACCTGTTTTCAATGAATCTCATTACATTTATAGAGCAAAGGAGAGGAGAGAGAGAGGAGGGAAAATTCTATCCTTGGGGCCAGAATCCCGTTCAAATGTGGTTGCAGACATTGAATACCAAATATGTTCCCAACTGTGAAAAGATGTCTCATTAATGTGAAAAACGACCAGTAGGGGCTTTGAATGCAAATTGCTCTAAAAACACAAGGGTTCAAGGCCCAAGATGTGTTCCAATCAATGACATGTCTTGAGAGTTTTCCAACGAGACTGATTTTGTCTAATTTGGTGGCATGGAGCAAAAGTTGTGGTTTGAATCTGTCTCTGTCATTTTGCAGAGTTGACGGCAACAATAACCTTGGAATTTAAGCCAGCCACGTGTCACTTCATAATTGGCTACAGGCTCTCTCAAAATGCAGGTGACAACTAGGAGACCGTCAGATTTCACACAGTAGTTCCCCCTTCCATGTGTCCTCATCTCATTGGCTACAAGCTCTTCATTCCTCATCTATGTTTTCGCCTCGGTCTCAACCATCCTAAGAACGGACAACCCATCACTGGTGCCACTTATTTCCTTTACGTGCTTCAGTTTTATACCACATGGCACTTTCTTATTCGTGCCACATGTCCTCATGTGATTCACTAGAAGCCACGGGCCTTGATCTGTCTCCTCTGCTTCGATCAATTCACCCGACCCCGATCGAGTCGTCATTGGTCCATGTGGACCAATCATGGCTTTTTAGTTTGGGCCACGTGTCACTGTTTCATTTGCTACGGGCCTCTCGGCTTTTACCTATGCCTTAGCCAATTTTCAGCTTGTTTTCACTCAACCCAAGAACCCAAGTTTCAAGAATGTGCCACGTGGCGCAATCTTGACTACTCTCATCCACGTCTTAGTTGTTTTCCCAACTTCATATTCAATCTTTTGTGTGCCCAACTTTCCGTGAATGGTCCACGTACCAACCCGTTATGCCACGCGGCACCAATCACAGCCTTTATGCTCGATATGATTTTGGACCCTACTTGCCTTAGTTAATTTTTGCCCAAAGTGCTTGACCCTCCGAAATTGCCACGTGGCACAATCTGAAGCCTAAAGCCTGCTACATGGCACGATCCCCTGCCACCATTGCTTTTATCCATGCCTTTGCCATTTTGAAGCCTTCCAAAGGTTTAAATCGTGTAGCCTTGACTCCACTTAGTTGTATATGTGTTTTTTCTATTTGAAGGCTTGTGCCCTTCTCCTCACCAATGTGGGATAAATCCCCAAGTGTAAAACACAAGGCGGCAGTGATTGTCATTATTGAGCATACAATGCTGAGACAAGGGTGAAAAGTAGAGCCCTCTGAGGATATCTCCTGACTGCAAATTTACTGTAGGTGGCCAAAAACATCCCAAGGCCCAATTGTGTTGAATTGTAGAGCTCTAAATCAGCCCAAAATGTGACAGTGCCCTAACCAGCAACAAACAGAGCTCTTCCTCCGCCTCCTACCCAACTTCTTTGAATGCAAAGGATTGAAATACTTAAAACCAAAGCCCAAGACACCCCAAGAGAGGTGTGTAAGCTTTGAAGACGTGAGAAAACATGAGGAATGCGATCTAGTTGCTCAAAATTAAACAAGAGGCCTATTTTGGCAACAGATAGAAATGGGTGGATACAGTCAAAAGTAAAGTTGGTGGTACTTCAGACAAATATAGGGCTCGTCTTGTTGTTAAAGGTTTTTCAAAACTAGAGGTAATAAACTATGAGGAAATTTTTGCTCCTGTTGCGAAGATGGTCATATTTCGGTTACTTCTCTCTAAAGATTCGGATGAAGTGGTTTACTTAGTGCAGCCTGAAGGTTTTTCAGCTACCTAGTCATGATCATCTAATTTGCAGATTGGTTAAGTCCTTGGATGGATTAAGAAGGCTCCAAAAGCGTGGTATATTCAAAATGCTCAACATCTTCAAGATTCTGCAATCAAAACTATGAAGGTCGGGCTGAAGTTATTAGACAATGATGCTTCATCACCAGTCAATGAATCACTCTACAGACAATGGGCAGCCTGATACATCTTTTGTCTATGTTTTGTTGTTAGTGATCTTTCTCAACTTTTGTCTCAACCAAATCTCATGCATTAGATAGTAGAAAAACATCAGACTAAAGATTTCAAATTAATATCTAAGGAGCAGCCTGTTAATTTAATGACTAAATCCTTTGAACCTATTGATTGTAAAATTTCAATACAAACTTGGAGTAGTTTCCGATTTAGTCATTAAGGGAGGGTATTAAAGTTATTAAGTTATTATGTAAACATTAACTAATTAAATATATGTTAATGCACTTAGTTTACACATATAACTACCTCACCTGAGATGTAACTTTTTATGCTTGATAAAAGACGGACACATGCAATATGTAAATGTGTTGTGTATCGAATGGCTTTCATTCTCTCTCATTCTTACTAACATGTATAAACATATCTTTTCCACACCCGATCAATACACCTAGAAACTAGCTCACATGGATGGAGGTTCGGTTAACAATTGCACCATGTATTTCATTGAAAAATATCAAAGGAAAGACAATAAATTTGTCTCTCTTGATTTTCTATTTGTCCATCAAACCCTTTTATATTAAAAAGTGCATGGGCAAGAAACCAAAGAGAAGACTCGTGTAATATCCCTTTTAGGAAGATCTAGAAAACTTTGGATTTCCCTTGAAACCCTCATGATTCAAATACTTCAAATTCAACTAACAAACTGAAAATTATCTTCAAACCCTAACAGCAATCTGATTTTTATTTTTATGGCATCATGCATGCAAAAACAGCTGGAAATAAATATAGAAACCCTCCAAATTATTTTATTCAAGATCCGAACAAACATAACACAAGAGAACACCGGAAAATATGTTTTTGTATTTTTCAGACCAACTGGAATTAAAATATGACAGCAGCAAATATACTTTACCAACACGGCTGGAAATAATGATTCCAAGCCCAAACACAACCACGGAAGAGTGCAAACAACTCCAAAAATTATGAAGAAGCCAAATACAATTGAAATTTGGTTGTTGTGCCCTAGAAGCCCACAAACTCCTCCAAGATGCAAGTCACCACCCTAGGAGAGGGTCTGAAAACTTCTGCCAAAGCTCTAGCAGCCCTTCTACCCCTTGCACCAGCCAATGATGGAGCTTTTACCCCTTTTGCCAGCCAATGATGATGCCCTAGCCCTTTTTGGGTTGTCCTTATGCACAAATATGACTTCTGAGTGAAGCCACCAACAGAAATTGAGGGTTTTCGTCCCCAAATTCTAATCACAATGAGGGTTTTCATCCTCAAGTGATGAATGCTAAGAGGGTTTCCGTCCTCAATAGCTGAAAGTAGAAGCACAAGTGCTCAACTCCTAAAATCAAGATGATAGATGGATGATAGATCCCCAAATGAACCCCTTCATCCTCCTTTTATAACTTCTCTTTCCTCTTTCTTTCAATTTTGGTGGCCGACTTACTTTATTTAAAAGTCACTTTTATTTTTAATAATAAACATAAGTTGCCTTATAATATAACATAAAGTTACATTTGACCGACTTAGTTAAATCATTAATTTTACTTTAAGTATTTAAAAATATTTTTATTTTAATAAAATAATATTATTAAGTTGCCCAAAGATTAGAAATGACTAGGCCCAACTTAAATAATATTATTAATCATATTTAATTTAGAAAAGGGGGCATTACTGACTCCCAAAATAGAATAATTCTCTCTCAATTCAGCTTAACTAAAAAAGGAGGTACAATCAATCTTTTTGGGAAATGACTATAATTACAAGGTAGTTGAGGCTCAGTCAAGCCAACTAGAATCTTCAATGATGAAAAGCTAACTTGAGTCCCTCACTAACCAATAATTATCCCAAAAATGATATTTACATAATATGAAGTGCATTAATAATTGATTGACAAAGTCAAATAATTATATAAACTAATGTTTATTATACTCAAAAGCGATGGGCGTCATCTCCACACATCATTAGGCCTTCCTAAAAGGAGGGCCCTATAAATGTCAATCAAATAGATACGCACATAATAAAGAAATGACAAATAAGACAATTGAAAATGACTATAGATTTATAACCATACCTTAGGAAGTATGAATCTTAAAAGTACAAACAAGTGTGACACATTGTACTTCATTATGACACTCCTTTAAAAACCATGTGCTTTCATTTATTAACTAAAACATATAGATAAATACACAAAGCACATCAATCAACAACAAGGATAACATGCAAAATTAAATATATGAACAAGAGAACAATTTGATGAAAGAAACATGACTTGGAAAAGCGATTTACTGGGATAGAAGGCACATTCAATATCGTGGACAATAAATCGACCTAGCTTGTAGTTTGTGAGGATATTATTTGGTTGTGATCCAAGATGTGGAATGATAAATTGGGACGCTTTGCCCCCATCCCCCACCCACCAATCCATTCTTTTCGTCAAGCCCTTACTACGAGAAACCCTTTTCTTCAAACAAGTTTATGGAAACAACGACTAGAGTGAAAAAAGCAAAGGCTGGTGAGGATCAAGAGATTTGAAATGTGTGTTTGGAGGCATTGGAGGAAAGTCCAAACTTAGATTTAGATACAGAAATTTACAAGACAACATATCAATCTTAGCTATTGGAGAGATGACCTGCATATTCCTTGGGATCCAGCCTATTCTTGATGACCTATACGTGTGGGCCAAAAAGAATTGGAAAACCCGGAGGAGAATATGAGCTTCAATCGAGTCCTTGTGGACACATTATGCAGTGTTCGCAAATGAAGAGGATAGAGGAAGGTTCTTTCAAGGTGGCTCTTGATTTTTTTCAAAATGTGGAACTCTTCGTGAAGTTTAGGCACACTGGCTTCAAACCCACAAAAGAGATGCCCAATATCACCCATGTTTGGATTAGGTTATATGCCTTCTTGGATGAGTTCTAGAGTGAATATGTGTTTGAGAGGTTTGGACATCTCGTTGGACAAATTTTATGCACTTCTAAGGTGACTGTTATTCATGGCCTTGCTAAATATGTCAGGATGTGTGTGATAGCAGATCTAGAGAGGCATCTCACAAAGAGCATCACACTCCACTCTGAAGGTTTGTAATGGCTACAAGATATAGATTATGAACACAGTCTGTTTCGTTGTAGGATGTGTCATGAATATGGTCATCTTGTTAGAAAATGTCCTTTAGCCCCAAAACAAAGGGCTGATTCAAAGCCTAACTCAAATAGAATATAGCAGAAAGAGATAAAATCAGATCAGACAGGAGAGAACGCATTTGCAGCTTTAGAGGAGAGAATTTGTCTGTGTAAATCAACATGAATCAGATAAGGATGAAAACCCTATAAAACAATCAAGGATGGTAAGGCATAATCATGAGGAGATCGAGAAAAATAAGTTCCGAGCAAATGGAGGAGAAGAGGCGACCATCACAGATGTCACTGAGGATCAACAAGAGAAACACAAATCAGAACTTGAAGATCTATTTTTGAGGCGAAGGAAAGAAAAAATCAGTCAAAAAATGAGAGGAAGTTCTGAAAGACATACAAGTAGGGAAAATACAATATTCATGACAAAATTCAAAAGGAAACTAGGATGGAGATGATTTTGAGCACTCAGTCCGAACTAGAAGATGTTCTTGCTTTTGGCCAAAAGCTTTGTCAGGTTCAAGCCAGGAAGGTACAAATAAGGAAACTTCAGGCCTGTTTGTCAGCTAATACGAGAAAACTGAATGCTTAAGTTTCATGTTTCTCCTTTTTGATGTTCAGTATAAAGATTATCTCTAGGACTTACATGCACAAGGAACGGATGGTAAAATCTACATGCACAAGAGAAGCATCTGCATGCATAGGAAAAACAATGTAAAAATTGAACATGTAAAAAGAATGCATATGAAAAAAATGGTAAAACTTGCATGCATATCAAAAAAAAGAGTCATGCTTGCATGAACTATAAAAGCATGCAGGCATAGGTAAAAGCAAGGATCATGTTTGCATGCACTAGAAAAGCATATGTACATAGGAAAAAGCAAGGACCATATTGGCTTTTTCTATTTAGATGTAGTATAATTTTATGATGTATATGTGGGGCTGTATCTCTATTTTGATAGAAAATTTATTTACATTATCAAAAATGTATATCATCGACAATTAATTTGTCACATAAATGTTTAAAATCAAATTGATTCAGGAGTGATCAGATACCAAATACTGCCATCAAGTTGTTCAGCTTGAACTCTTTAGAATTAACAATATTCATCAATTCATCTCCCTTCCTTAATAAGACCTTTTCCTTCTCAAAGCATAGAATGATCTTTGACTCGATCTCTCTTGTTTGCTGGATCTCTAATTCCGTATCCTTATTCACCTAATTTGGTCATTAAATTGAATATATTATAAATAAACCAAGCTTTTAGAATATAAATACTAACAACGAATAGAAATAAAAGTGGACAAATGTCTTCCATGCATATTAGAAGTTACAGATTCCACAACACATAAGATCTAAAACCTTGAAACTTAAAAGAAGCCACATACATAACAACATATGCACTATGTTTCCACCAAAAGAGCATGTACGTAGAGGAAGAAATTCAAAATGTCAAAACAAAACATCAATATAGACAAATTAAAGAAACTTCTAATTTTGACTTTTGGTTGGTGAACCACATTAAGGCACTAACAAAATATCACTGCACCTTATAGCAAATTATTGACACAATTCCTAGTTGATAATAGTACCACACCAATAGTATGCCAATGCTCAATAAGCCAGAAAATCTTAGACACTAACAATAGAAAAGCATATTTAAATTTTAAATCAATTACCATTAACAAATCTCAAGCATTACTCTGATGATAACACATATGTGTTAACCTCTTAAACGGGGTGGTCTATGCTATAGATAAGGATTCATTCTTCAAACAGTTCAACACATCAACAATCAAGAATAGCCAATTAAGCATGAGGAAGTGGCAATGACATCACAGAACAGTGCAAGTTCTCCAATCCTTCTTCATACTCTTCCAATGTTATGGGGAGAAATAAGTCTTCCAAAGGTCATCTTACTTCAGTGTCATGTTAAAATATGCATCTATTCGTGGTAAACATTTCTGATAAGTTGATATTATTGTGGTACTGGCAAGGACAAGGCTTCTGAAGCTCACTATTCCTGGATGGTATAGTAGAAAGTCTGCACTAAATTAGAGTGTTTCAATTACTATTTTTAAAGATTTGTCTTGGTTTCAATACTGAAGCAGTGTAAGGTACATCAACATTTAAATTTGCATAAAAATTTATTTTATTTTTTGAATAGATGTTTCATAGATTGACAGAAAGCAATATTTACAACAAGGGGCTGTACAAAAGAATGAGCTGTACAGCGGTATTTACAATGAAAATCAGAACTTTGTCCTTAAAGCCACAAGGACAGCAATGAAATCAGAATAAGCTTTAGAATCAAATTTTTTAGCTTCCCTGATCAAGAGAAAACCTTTTGCAAGCAATTGCATTCTAACCTCATTTCACCAAGTGTGACAAAAATCATCCAAATTGCATACCTCATCCCGGAAGACAAAATTGCATCTAAGTTTCCAGATAATGAATAAAGCATGTTGAAATTAATTGTTTTGTAATCTTGAGCCCCGGATTGTACAGGATCTGATAAATGTTCGGGTCCATGTCGAAGGTCACCGTAGTATTGTAGACACACGGTGCTATATATATGGCATCGACCATTAGCATATATATACAGAAGAAGAATATATACAGAGCGGCAGCTCAAGGTTTTATATAGCAGAGGAATATACAAAGCAACAGCTTGAAAAGACACAAGAAGAGAAACAAAAGAAAATATATAAAGCCGCAGCTCTAAGATTGTATGAAGTTTTTAAATTAAATCTAATATATATTTTTGTGTTCTGGTTGTGTTCTTTCCTATCCTGGTTGTTTTGGCACTAAATTTTGCCAACACATTGGTATCAAAGCGAGGTTGTTGGAGCAAATAAGAACTCAATAGCTCGTGGGTTTGAGTTCTCATCATCTGGGTTCGAGTTTTAATGGCTTCTAGTAGCAGCAACTCGTGGCAACAACCCCCAACATTTGATGGGAAGAACTATGATATTTGGTGTATCAAGATGAAGACATTGTTCTCTTCTCAAGAGCTATGGGAACTAGTGGAAGGAGGATACGTAGAGGTAGCAGACCAGGCTACTTTCAATGCACTCACACAAGCTCAAAAGAATGCTTTGAAGGAAAATAGAAAAAAGGATGCAAAGGCTTTAAGCTATATTCAAAATGCTGTCACCAATTCAGTTTTTCCAAGAATAACAACAACTATAAACTCCAAACAAGCATGGGACACCTTGCAAAATGCTTATCAAGGAAGTGACAAGGTGAAAATAGTTAGATTGCAGATGTTGAGGAGATATTTTGAGACCCTTCTCATGAAAGAATCAAAATCAGTAAATGATTTTTCACAAGAACAATGACCATAGTCAATCAGATGAGGACTAATGGAGATGTTGTTGAAGACCATAGGATCATAGAGAAGGTATTGAGGAGCCTTCCAACTAGATTTGATCCAGTTGTTGTTGCAATAGAGGAGTCCAAGGACTTGAGACAAATGACAGTTGATGAGTTGATGGGTTCTTTGCAAACCCATGAATAGAGGATGAGTAGGACAGCCAGCTCCTCCAATGAACAAGCCTTCAAAACAAACACAAATGTGAGAGGCAGGGGGAGAAGAGCCTATAATAGAGGAAGAGGAAGATTTAGCAACCAACAAGAAGGTGGAAGACACAACCATCAAGAGCCACATGCAAGAGGAAGAGGAAGGAGCAGTAGCACTTCCAGAGGTGGTTCTACATAAAGGTATGATAAATCAAATGTACAATGTTATTATTACAAAAGTATGGACACTATGCTAGTGAATGCAAAAAGAAAGAATATGATATGAGAAATCATAATGCAATCTTCTCTAATACAAAAGAAGATGAACCTGAAAGAATGAAAAGAGTGGATCTTTGTTCCTAACTTGCAATGTAGCTGAGCAAGGAAATAAAAAACATGGTATTTGGATAGTGCTTGCAGTAACCATATGTGTGGAAATAAGGAAATGTTCAACAACATAGATGAAGCAATCAGATCTGAAGTGAAGATGGGAACAAATGACAAAGCTCCAGTGATGGGCAAAGGCAATATATCCATTATCACCAAGCAAGGAGACAAGAGGCAGATTCATGATGTCTTCTATGTCCCGAGGATTGAAGTATAATCTTCTAAGTATTGGGCAGCTTGTCCAAAAAGGATATAAGGTGAAGTTTGAAAATGGAGAATGCATTATATATGATAGAAGTGGAAGCAATAAGCAGATTGCAACGGTGAAGATGACACAAAATAGAATGTTTCCTTTGAGGATGTAAAGTGAGGGAGCAGCAGCTAGTAGTGACATTTTTACCAAACCTCTGTCAAAGATAGGTTTGAGTGCACGAGAGCAAGTTTGGGTGTCATCGATGGTCATGCGGTGAATTCTAGACCATCTTGCTCCGTAATTTGAATTTTTGGTTGTTGGCTCAAGATTAAGGGGAGTGTTGAAATCAATTATTTTGTAATCTTGAGCCCCAAATTGTGCGGGATCTAATAAATGTTTGGGTCCGTGTCGAAGGTCAACATAGTCCAGGTAGACACGCGATGCTATATATATGGCATCGGCCATTAGCATATATACGAAGAAGAAGAATATATTCAAAGCGGCAACTCAAGGTTTTATATAGCAGAGGAATATACTGAGCAAAGCGACTCGAAAAGATACAAGAAGAGAAACAAAAGAAAATATACAGAGCCGCAGCTCTGAGAGATTGTATGAAGTTTTTAAATTAAATATAATATATATTTTTGTGTTTTTGTGTTCTAGTTGTGTCCTTTCCCTATCCTAGTTGCTTTGGCACTAAATTTTGCCAACAAAGCACAAATATGGAGACTATTCCCAATACTCTAAAAAGGAAAATGCATGATTTAAACATGGTGTTTCATATTATGTTATTTAGTTTCTAATGATAAAACATTTAATGTATTAACATTTAGTTTCTAATGAGCTACTAAAGAGAGCCACATGCCGGTTGAAAGCCTCCGAAGGGGCCAAAAATGTACTTTGTAATGTGATTGTTTGGAGAATTCGAATAAACTCAATGTCTTTAGAAGGAAAATTTGTTCAATTCGGATAGTCAAGTGATTTTGATTGGAAATAATTGCTTAGTTTGGATAGTTCAAATGCTTTTGATCGGAAATGTTTTCTCGGTTTGGATAGTCAAGTAATTTTGATTGGAAATATTTTCTTAGTTTTGATAGTCAAGTGATTTTGATTGAAAATATTTCCTCAATTCGTATGGTTTGAATGACTTAGATCAGAAATATTTTGATCCTACGGTTTTGTCCACGGCCAACAGTTTTTTCCAAGGCCAACAACTCTATCCTCCCTTTGTTTTTGCTCAAACTTGTCAAAAGTAAATCTCTATCGATCGGCCTTTTGGGCCTTTCGATTTTTAATTTGGATTGATTGTGCACCAAATGGTTCCAAATTTGAGGATTGGTCGCTATATACATAAAGCACTTAAGATCGTTGTAAAAATAGGGACTCCTTAAAAGATCAATACACTTACTAACATCAAAATATATGTTGCACATTCAAGTACACAATTAATTACTCTTATTTGCAAATCTAAAGCACTCTTATTAAGTGCATTACACCTTGTGCCATTGGGTTTTATGGAATGACATGTAGAATTGCATTGATATCACATGTTCTCACACACCTACTAGGAGGGAGAACTACAGCGATCTGAAACCTCTTCGGAGTATCGTTATGTATGAAACTCTCAACTCAATGAGGGGTTGAGGAAGCTTGACCATTGCGTACTAGCCTCTTTTTAGGTTTCCAAGCAAAGGAGGAAGCTAGGGTTTTGAAAAAGGAGAAAGCCACGATCAATTACGAAGGATGATCACAAACATTTGAATACATAATCTTGGTCCCAAGGCACGAGGCAAAAATTGTGTAAAAGTCAAAGTTCAGATCAGACCAGCAAAGGGCAAAATCAGCCCCGGAAGGAGAAACATCCAACAAATTCTCCCAACATAACCGATTTTTCCCTCCTCTCATTCCCAATCCCCAGATTCTCTAAGAAACTCAACGACACTCTGCACAACTCATTTGTACACTTCCAGATCAGTGTCATTTTGTCTTATCCAGTTTTGGGTGAATAAGTTCTAAACCCTAACCAATACTTTCAAAAATTAACTTTCTAGAGTTTGAATAATTTGAATGTTGATCAATAGATGATTTAGGCTCTATAGATTTATTGTGTCAATTATATTCATGTTACACATCAATATTTAATAATTTATCTTAATTAGATTAAACTCTAGTTTTGATATTACACCTACCTGGTCACACTATTGGCCACACGACGAGATTAGCACCGCCATGCCTACTCCTCCTCTGCATTTGGCCAAATAAAGCTCAAAGTTGTTTAAAACTTAAATTTGATCATTTTAATTACTTGCAAACAAAAAAGTCGACATAAACATTCTAGTTAATTCTTCTCAACATTATATTCTACAAGGATCTACCAAACTGTGCATGTGCCAACCTTAGAGTAGAACTTTCATGATCATTCCAAAAGAGGAGCATACAATTCAACTCTTCACCTTTGAGGCTCTGAGCAACTGAGAGTTGTTAGAGATATCTACTTAATTTTTCTTTGTTAAAGAAATATAACATACTTGGGTTGCTCCTCCACCTAAAAAGCCTCTTCTGCTTCTTGCATAAAGGAGACAGATAGAGCATCGGATAGCCCCCTCTTTTGAGCTCACAACCTAAGTGCATTTAGTAGTCATCCTTCAAGGTTCAGTATTCATTGGTCGTCTTTCTTTTCCAGCCAAGTGGGGACTGTACCTTCTACATGCCATATGCCTCTACAAAGGTTGACCATTTATTTGAGTGACAATTGTCTATCCCTCCTAATCTAACTTTCCATAAATGGTGGCTAGAATAGACTCAACAATATCATTCCAATGAAATGAGGGAGAGTTTCCAATTTTATGATTGGGACTTTGACACCTAAAACAGGAAATTTGAAGATTTATGCATAGCAGAAGTTATTCAAAAATTAGAAGGGTAAACTTAAGAATTTACCTGCCGTGCACTGTAATGCCACTATGCTTGGCGAAGAAATCCTGGTCCCCATTCCAGCGAGAGAAAACCAAAAGAAGGTTTCTATAGGCCGAAGGATCTCTAATAAGGAGTTGAACACCATCCTCAAGACCACAGGATAAAAACCTTGTATAGAATAGGTTCCTAATCCCAAATTCTCACCACCCATGGGTTTCCCAACCATCTCTGATCCAGGCTTTAATAAAAGTGCGCCCAAGAGAGTAGCCCACCAAAAACAAATTGGTTGAAAATATCAAAAGGCTGATTATATTCAACTCTGTATATAATATGAGGTCGGTATGGGTATGGGTATGGGTATGGGTTCGGTACTAATTTCTAAACTTTGGGGACAATTGTTTTGCTCACCTGCACCAGCAAGGGAGAATTTGAGCCACCTCTGGAAGACGGACGGGAAATTGATAACAATATTAGAAAATGATAAGCATTTCGGCTGGCTTAGCTAGGTGATCTAATAATCACAGCCCTGACTTATATTCTTAAATGCATCTTCGGTTGTGACACTACATTATAGTCTGGGCAGATAATTTATTACATGAATCTTCTGTTGTGATGGGTACTACATTATATAGTCTGCGCAGATAATAGAAATTAAATACACACGTCCAGTAAGCTGGTTGAAGAATCCAGTTTTCATCCTACAAATCGAACAAATACTGTAATTCCATTGCATTGCATATCATTAAAAGTACTTTCATCATATAGAATAAAACCTGATCTAGCATGTCTTTGAGAGCAGAAATGTGGAATAGTATACACCCAGCCTTGTCCATTTTCACGGAGTTAAACAGTAAATGGCAAATGACACTAAACTATATTAGTCCTTTAACTATATATAATTATTATTTTAACTAGGGAGGGGCCAAGTACAAAAGGAGGGGTCTACTTAGACACTTTTTTTTTTTGTAATGGATAAAAGGAGGTTTTTGGCACGGTCCCGTCCATGTTACAACAAGGATCTACAATTCAGATATGGTCATATATGCATTTCATGAGTCAATACTAAAACACACACCAATAACAGTTGAAATGTACAACATAAAACCAGCCCAAATCTAATCATAAAACAGATGCGAGAACTAGCAAAAACCAAACAAAGTACAATAACATAAGATTGTACTTACTTTCTACCTTTTCCATTGAGGCCTCTTATGTTGATCTTATGAGGTTTTTTAGGCCCTTTAAAGTCCAAAGGTTTTTACAATCCTATTGTGATTTTCTGTGATTTTTTTCTCCTCTTTGTTAGAAATCTTCCCTCTAGTTGTTCGTCCCCCTACATCAGCTTTGGGGTTTTAGAAGATGAGGCTTACGGGGTCTTACTTTTCCCTTTAATGGGGTTCGTTATTTCTTGGCATGCCTCTATTTCTTGTTCCACTTGACTCTTTAGTGCTCATCTCTCCCATCTACACCTTTTGTTGTGCATCTTGGAATAGGCTTGTCGTTATTACTAGCTCTTCGTGAATCTTTTCATTTGCTTATTTCTCTGTCTCTTTCTCTCTCTTGGATTTCTGCCTTATTTTGTTACGTATTCTCATGTGTTTCCATTTGTGTTTCTTCCTTTTCATGTTTCATTTCCTCTATTTCTATATTTTCCATAAGGAGCTCATTTAGTTGAGTTTGTTCAAAGAATTCTCCCTCCTCCAGAGTATCTTCATTCTGAACAAGACAAACAAATGAGTTTTCTTTATCCATGTACTAGTTTTCATCGATTTTTAATGGTTTCTTCTTCTGCTAGCTTTTTTGTTTCATTTTGCTTTTCTTACCACTCCATTTTCTTCCTTGTTTCTTTTATGTGGCCTTCATTGACATTCTTTGGGCAAGCTTTAGCATTGTGTCCCAATCTTTTGCATTTCTTGCATCCGGAGGCGACGTCTCATATTCCAATGTTTGCTTCATGTAGTGCCCGTTTAAACAACCACTTGAGACCCATAAACAACCTAGGGTTAGCTAGAAAATTATGGGATAATTTGTTTTTATTATTTGAAGTGTCTACAACCAGGTTGCAAGACATTAGTTTTCACTATCAGGTTCTGGAACTAGACCAATGTACTACCACATATGTTTTCCTTCATTAACTAATATCAAGTTCCCAAGGTTCAAATTTTAGGGTTATATTTTTAGTTAGGTTTAGGGAGTAATTCACCCCTGCCCACTCTCTAACAGGCTCAGAGATTCAACTAGATTTTTCTCCTACTTAACACTTCCAAAATTTCCCTAAACCATTCCCAATGGATAGGAAATTTTCTCACCTTTCCAGTGATATAAAGAAGTCCTCCTAACTCCAAGTAGAACTCAAGATATATGCGGGCGGAGTTCCTAGGGCAAATTTTCCCTAGGTGGGACACATGTCAAGAGGAGGAGAAAGCGCCTTGAACGGGTTGGCGGGTCGCGGGCGGCTTAGGGAATTTTTCCCATTACACAACTCAAAGTCTCAAAACCTTCTACGGGTCCTCTAGGGACACGTGGCGACCGTGGAGTCGACGTCGGAGAAGACCGAGAAGGGACGGGACAGCAGAAGAAATTAGCGCCTTGCGCCCGACGGGGAAGAAAAAGGAAAGAAAGGACGCGCGGGTCCACACGCCCGCGAAAGAGGAGAATTCCAAGGGAGAAGGCGAAGTTGCGGACCGCGGGGAAGATTTTAGAAAAAAATTCCAAGGGCCAAAAACCAAAAAAATAACAAAGGGTTCCACCCTCCCGCCATTGCCACCCCCAGGTGCCACGTGGCACCTTCTCATTGGCTGTGGGCATGAAGAACCAAAAATGGAAATTTTTCCCCAAAATTTTCAAAAAGGTTAAGTTCAAAAAGGAACCGTGCCCACGCCGTAGCCCCTAGAGGACATGTGGTGCCCTCTGATTGGTTGCGGGCCGACGGAGGAAAAAGTGAAAATTTTCCAAAAATTTTCAAAAGGGATAAGAGTTAAAAACAAACTGCGCCTCCGCCTCAACCCCTAGAAGACACATGGCGCCCTCGATTGGGTCGTGGTGGCGGAAGAAAAAGGAAAAAAATTTCCCAAGGTAAAATTTTTAAAACAGATAAGTTTAAATTTCGGTCCGCCCCTCAGGTGCCACGTGGCAGATCCCGATTGGTTGCGGGATGGTGGGGGCCGCGGACTTTTTAGGGAAATTTTTCCAAAGTTTAAAATTTAAATTTTTAATAGTTAGATTAAATTTTATTACTTTTTGAATGCCAAATTGAAGTAAAACTTCAAATGGCCATAACTTGAGCTAGAAAGCTCGGTTTGGGCAAAAAGGACTTTTCGGAAAGCTCTCGATGCCCTCTTTACACAAGAGTCATCAATTTTGAAATTTGATGAAGTTTGAGTGGTAAATTTTGATAAATAAATCTGCAGGCTTTTAATTTGTGAACTGACAGTTTTCAACTTCTCAATTTGGTTAAATTAGATCTCCTCCTTCACTCAACATGTCAAACAAACATGGAGGATTGGTCTAGGGAGGTTTTAGAGTGTTTTTGGAGAGTAAATTTGTTCAATTTATTCAAGGTTGTATTTTTCCAACAATAGACAGAAAAACGACTGTGCAAGTTTCAAATTGGATTTTAGAAAGTTTTGAAGGTTCTTTCTTAAATGTTAGGGTCAATTTGAATTCCTTAGTGTCTTAGCATGTTATTCCATAACATTTTTAAGTTGATTATTGAGTGCAGGTCTGAACTGTACATTTTTATTAAAAGTGAATTGCCAGAATGAAGTTTATGACAGTGATCTATTTCTTTTAAATTTGTATATCAATTTTATCATTTACGGGTGTATATAGTTTCTAAGCTATTCTCATACATTTAATTGAATTCAATCAACCATTCAATAGTAAATTATGCAAATCCTTATTTCTAAATTCAACTCATTTCAAGAGAGCAAAACACTGTCTTTTACTTCATACGCATTCTTCTTTTTCAAACAAAGAGTTTCAATCTTGATAATAATAACTCACATTCAAAGCACAAAGTGAAATTTTGAAACTAATGTAATCCTTTATTCCTTTCCAATACACTTTACAATCTTTTCTTTTCCATTTGATTTCTAAAATACAAAATACAATGCATATTACATCTTTTACATTTCCTTTCCAAAATAGAGAGTAAAATAAATCCCTTTACAATTCACAGTCCAAGTTCAATCTTCCAATATCAATACAAATGGTTTCACAATACAAATATTATACAACTCATCCACTTCAAGTGGGGAAGGATTACAAAATCACTTGCTCAAAGGGAGGGAATGTCAAACTATATGTTCTTCTTGCTCCAAAACAGCAGCATGCTAGTTTCTTCATCTTTTCATTTTGATCACAACAAAGAAGGGGGAAAGGCAATGGTCTTCACCCAACCAATACATCCAATGAGAAGGAGAAGCCATCCTTCCTCATTGGCCCCGAGCCCCAACCTATTGAAATAAGAAATGAGAATCAACACATGGTAACAATGGCATCCATAGCAAACAAGCGGCATTTATTCACATGCTTAATTCAATAAGAAACACAATTCAAGCAAAACCAGCAGTTCACAACTGCATTTGATAACATTCACACAAAACTTAGGCTTGATCAAGCAAGCCAACAAGAGAAAGGAACTATGAGGAAACTACTTATACCTCCCTATTTGGAATTGGGCATCCACCTAAAATCATACCACCAATATAACATATCAAATCCCATAAACCTTATGTCTCCCAACCCCTCCTTATGCCCCCCCAAAGTTTCTCCCTTATGCCCCCCCAAGAGTAAGAAATGCAAGCTATTTCTTTTCCAAGGTGGATCCCAATCCAAACTCCCTCCACAATAAAATTGATGCCCTTGGCATTCCCTTATGCCCCCATTTGAAATCCCCATAGCCTTCTCCTACACCATGTCCTAAGCAGTCTACCCAACCAGCCAAGAACACATAACACATTCACCATTTCATACATGCATGCAAGAGAAATAAAACATTCTAAAAAGGCTCAAGTTCCTACCTCTCCATACTAGAGTTTGTTCCAAGCTCACAAGCTTCCCAAAAGCCAAATATAGTCCAAAATCAGCAATGTCCAAGCATGCAAAAAGGCTCCAACTCCTTCCACAACAAGCTCCCAAAACAACAAGCAAAAATACGCCCCAAGAGGAATAAACAAAGTTTCAACAACCACAAACAAGCAAGAGTTTTTAATTTAAAGGAGAGGGAAGAGAAGAGGATGATGTGGATCCATGTGGGATGCCACATCATTCTTCCTCAACCCCAAGAGGAAATTCAACATCATGCACCTAAACACAATAAATAAAAATGACAAATTAACTTACACACTCCAAAATAACCCATACCCCAAAAGGACTGAATTAAAAACATGTAAGAGAAGTGTAATTAAAACTTACAATTAGTCATTTCAAAATGCATTTAAAAAGGCCTAAATTTAACCTCCAAACCATAGGTATGGTTGGTGAATAATTTTAAGAGGTGTGGGACAAGCTTAACTTGTCCCACAAGCCTCCAAATTTAGCCTCCAAGGAAAATTCAAATTTCAAAGAGGATGAAGTGTCTTTCACTCCAAAATATATCTTACATTCTCTTACATATCTCTTACACCTTCTTACACATTTCTTACACACTCTTACAACATTAACATTTAAAATCAACAACTTCATTAATTACATTCTTATGACATATTGATTTATTTATTTTAACACATGATTATTCACAACATTAATACAACATATATAGTAACTAATGAAAAGGGGAAACACATCACAAAATAAACACATGCCACATTAATAAAGAAACCACATTAATAAATACACAAACCCATGGTCACATATAATGGAATTTTCCCCATGGAAATCCCTAACAACATACAACACACACACACACACACACACACACACACACACACACACACAAAATAGTTGCCATGGTGACCTTGTTGAATTCACCCATAATTTCAATATGGTTAGTCTCCAGTCCCCCAACATCGTTGTGATATTTTAACCTACAAAACGCAAATACCTCTTTCAAATTTCGTGGCCATATCGAATATCTAAAATGATATAAACAACATCTCAAGATCATCTAAACACATATATCACAACAACATCAAGAATTCAACAATATCATTTTCAATTAATTAATCAAATATATCATCATCAATAATCTTCCATACTAGGTCTACTCAAAATATCCAATGTCACATGTCCAAATCAACATCTATAATATGTCCATGTCAAACAAAGATATCATCATCCACATATAAAAATGTCTCTAATAACCATCATGCATAATAATCGAATCTATATCAATCATAATCCATGACCTAACATCTAACCATCATGCATAATAATCCGAATCTATATCAATCATAATCCATGACCTAACATCTAACCATCATACTAAAACAAAACATAATAGTGTCCATAATATGATCATAGTATCGAGATCAGTATCTAAAAGTGTTAAAGGGAAGTGGCCACTACACTTCCAACTACCAAGATTTGAATGGATTGTGATGTCTTCAGGTAGTTCTCTGTCTAAGTCCACGTTGATGCAGAGTCTTGCAAAGGCAAGTCTGGATCTGGCCTTGGTTGTTATGTCAAAAGCAACTAATGTGCCAAGCGATTTAGCCACACTTGTTAAAAAATCTTCCTCCTAGTATTCTAGTGGAAGTCCTGGGAGTTTAACCCATAATGACATGACATTGATATTTTCTTTGTCAGGATCAAAGCCTAGGTTCCATTTTTTCAAAAATAGTCCCATGGTTCCCAAGAACCAGGGTCCTTCCATAAGAACATGATTAAAATCTTCAACAACATTAAAATGTACCAGGAAAAATCCTTTAGTGAGTAAAGAAATTTCCATGTTACCTTTTGGTTGCCACTTTCTACAAGCCCATCTTCTTATTACATCCACATTGGGTCGAGGTCCATGAAATTTTCCTATCAAAGCTAACATGTTTCGTTGCATTGCCATGTCAATGAGTTCATTTGGAACTGTGAAATGGTGCCCACTTTCACCCTTTTCCATTCTTGGACATTGCATGGAAACCACCCCTTGACGTGGGGTTGGGACCCTCATGCTGAATCCACTTAGAATCGCATGCCCCTTGCCCTTCGTCATCTCCATCTCCCTTAGTTGAGAGGCAAGATTCAAAATCATGTTTCCCACTCAAAACCTTTAACACTATTTAATGTTTATTTAATGTGTATATTTTGTAATAATAAATTTTTATTTTATTGTATGTCTGCTTCTAGCAATCGCACGTGAAATGTGTGATGGAAACGCCGAAGGGGATGCGTTGAAGAACTTAAAATTAAGGAAGATGAGAATTAGACGAGGAAGAGGAGTATGGAAAAGGATATCGAAAAGGAATAGTGTATTGGTGTGGAAACAAGTGGGGAAACCTATGACATATGCAAAAATCTCCTTTCTTCTGACAAGGAATGTGCGTAGCGTATGCCATTTGTGTCAATCATGTGAAACAGAAAGGGGGTGTTAAGAGGTAGTCATCGAGGAGACATACTTTAGAGATGTATATGAAAGTAAATTATGGTTGATGAATAGTTTGAAGGAAACTTGCACATGTTTGAATGTCGAAACGTACATATGTTTTACATTGAACCTCTAAGTTTACCGTTCGTCATGTCATTGATTACATGAATAATTGCAAAAGAGTTTATATGAAGTGAATAAGGTAGCAATTAGGGTTTCCTGTCATCAGTAGTGCTAATGAAACTTTCCGACAATGATCACTAACATAAAACCTTGTCCTCTCATTTTCCCGATTCATGTAAAGAAAATTTATGGAGAATCATATTTGGAATTTCCTATTAGCATAATAATTTTTTAAAGAATTGGCATGAGAGGAAAATCATTTTTGTGTGCACATCTCGGTCGTGTTTCAATCCTAGAACACATACGAGGTCATAAAATGGAACATTTCAGTTTAAAGATCATAATTCGATTGATCAATTACAAGATTATAATTTGGTTGGTTGACATAAGGATTATAATCTAGTGATGAGGCAACGAATCAAAAACATGGAATCTGTTGAATGCATGGATGTAAGTCGAGGAAAATTGGAAGAGCTTCCAACCCGTATGTCGATGCATGAGGATACATGTAATCTACATCATCTAGTTGTTTGGAGAGTCAACCAATGTAATGTTTAACGATTGCATGTAAAGTGAAACGTTGGATGAATTGAGGGAAGATGAAAACTTGGGTGATCTTGTCAGTGGTGGGAGGAGATACCATATGTGAGAAAGTATGAATCACAATATTGAATATGGGTCCATGATGTAATTTGATGTCGAGCTCGAAGGACCCTCAATGCAAAGACCGGCGCTGTTGATCCCAAAACAAAATGTAAATTTAATACATATCAAAGTGGAAAGATGAAGTCAAACTCAGTAAAAGTTCAGTCTTTGATGTTAACACTAAGACAAGTGAAACGAAGAGAACAACTTAAATTATCCCACACAAAACAATATTTGCTATATATGCTTCACTTCATTGTCTCAATCTTTCTCACATTATTCATAAGCCCACAATTTGCATGGAAAAGAGCAAAAAGAAAACAGAAAAATTCATTAGGTTCCACATGTGAAATCCAACCACACCTTTGACACATCGACATCATATGTACACCAACTGTATACTAAATAAAAATCTTAGAAATAAAGGTGTGTTTAGATATGCGATGGCACGACACTAGTTTTCTAGACACGTCAACTAATATGATCCAACAACTATCCAGCACGTGGAAGCATACGAATGTAATAGTGCCATCACCAACTATAAGACACCCCTGCCTAAAAATACGGCTCGTGCCAAACAGGGATTACTTTAGTGTGGAAGGGGAACTGAAAGAGAGATATTTTGAAAGAAGATGCGGCGGCACTGCAGAGACAGGAAAATAAGGCATACATAAACATTGAGAAGTCGCTTCATACTTTGGTAATGGAGTCTGCCACCGAACGAAATACCCGCATCTCGAATCTTCAACCGGAAACATTAAGAGGCCCTCCATACTTTGAGAATTTTTTTCCATTTAACTATGAACATAGTATCTACGTAGAATCTGATCCATGCATTTCTAATTACTAATAAGAATGAATATACACATACACACACACACGCGCGCGCTGTCAACATATGCTTCTCTATTAGACATGTTTCTATCAAATATCAACCAATATTCTAACACTGTTATCTACCTCAAATTTATAGTTGCATTGTACAAAGACATTGACTCTATATAGGTAGATTACAAATGTGAAGCAGAGGCATTTTATAGAATATAATTTTCACTAAATTTCGAGTAAAAAAATTGCTTCAAGAATCCTATGAGGATGTTATCACGTTTTGGATAAATTCTAAAACTACATTTTAGATAGTACAGATTATATGACTTTGTTCTTTAGAAGATGGCCCGATGGTGGATTCAAATAATAGGAGTGATTTTGTTTTATCGGGGTGTTGCAACTTCATTTGATTTTTCCAACCATATTTTGTGGACACTGATGATGATGGATAATAGTTTGATTGAGAGTGAGGATGAGATAGAATTGAATATGGGTTTTCATCGGAGGACACCATCATCATGTCAAGACAAACAAGGCTATGCTAAATTCAGACTGTAAGCTGCAACTACTTGATAATGCATGCTAAGAATTGGGATGGTGGTGTTGGATTATTTATATGCCCATTTGATGAAAAACACAAACAAAACAATTAAAAAGACATAAATCAATAAAACCCAACAACCCAAAAGCTGCAACAAATTTTTCCAAGCAATGAGCATCATTTCCGTATGCAAAAAGCTTCACACAGTTTCCATATATTATTGAGAAGATTGTATTTTGAATCGGTATCTCCGTATGACGAAAAATTTCTTTAGATGTTGAAATCCACTTGCACGTCATCTTTGAGAGGAACACCGCCCATCATGTTGAAAGCCACCTATCCATAATATATGTTGCACTATCCCGATGAGATGTCGTGGTTGTATTGGACAATGAATGTGGCAGGACGGGTTGTACGTAGACCAGTGTCCACCCTTAGATTTTCAACACATGTAAGTCAACATAATCCGCTCCATCGATTTTATGAAATTCTTCAATTTTTACAAGCCTCCACCCATATACATTTTGTGATGAGCGCCTTCGGCCTAATTATTAGGATTAGACAAAAAAATTAGGAGAATTTTTTATTAAAAAAAAGTTGTATACTTTAATAAAAATGATTAAAAATCATCTTTTTTAAAAAAATGTGTATTATATTAAAATATATAACTTTTATAAAATATTAGATCTCCCTCACTATCTTAATATCTTAAAATTTGTGTTGTGATTTTTAAATAATTAAGTTTCATCGAATGGGGAAAGCTAGGTTTTAAGCTCGAAAGCATTTGTCAGCTCCTCCAATGGTCCCTTGCACAAGTTTTACGAAGCATCGTTGATCGATCTTTTATCCGGGAAGAAGAGCCCTGGATGGTTCATTTTACCAAGAAAGTGGATACTCCTTGTTGTGATGGAGAGCCAAGTTTCAATCTAGCCTAGCATTCGTGTATTAGATGACATTGTTTCTTCTTTGACAATGCGGTTGTGTGTTCTAGCTTAACGTGCTAGCTTAGGGTGTGATACATGGTCGGAGAACTTCGTGCCTTAGGAAGGCATCGGTTTTGTGTTGGAAAAATATGTTATGGTTTTACCTTTGGGTAATTGGTTAATGAGGTTTGGTGTTCCTCTCAATGTTTTGCTTCGAGAGCTTTAGTGTTGGTTGTGTCAGATGTTTTCTCGTCTCCTTGTGTTAAGATGCTTTGTGGGTCTCATTCTTCATCTATAGAGTGTTGAATCTTCAAAAATGCGAAATGCTTCTAATCTTGCCCTCAAGTGTGGGGAATTTTCCATGTCATGGATCTCCTCGTCCTTTTAGTGCTATCTAACTTAAGCTTTCTCCCCATCATATTAATTGCATGATATATTCTATCTTTAGGACCATCTTACACTTCATATTCTTCTTCATTTGCATTTTTATCGGATGATCCTATACTCCTCACTACATGGGTTCACTTTGATATACATTATTTTCTTCCAAAACAACACCTTGGTGTTGTGATCATTCCATGGCTTTTAAGTGAGATTTTATAGTTTGCGTAGTTTATACCAATTTCTCACCTCTCATGCCTGATTTTCGGCATCATGCATTCCTCCGGTATGCCATTTTAGTATTATTTATCTTTATTTTGATTTGTTTAAACATAATCTTCATAATCTCCTATCTGATAATCCTCTTATCAAAAGACGCGTGTAGTGAAATTCTAACCACAATCCATATCGTGGAAAGCTGCAAAGTTTACTATGTCACTTATTCCCACACCTTCTACCCAACAGGTCACCTACCAAAATAAGTCTATAATGATTTTCTACTCACACTCACAAATGTGGAAAAATGCAAGATTTGTCATTCCTCTCCTCGAAGGAAAGAAATCCCAACCTAATACTAAATTATTTAGAAGGGGTGAGGAAGTCTAGAGAAAGACAAACTAAAACCTCACATTATTTATATGCATGGGAAACAATACGGAAAATAAAGAAAACATGCATAAAAAAATCAAATTAACATAGATTGAAATGAAACTAAATCTTTGGGATATCTTATTCATTGAAATAGAAACATCAAACTCATATCCAAATCTGACCTCATAAATCATATAATTATCTCCTTTCATGTGAAAAATTTTCTATATCAAATATCACATCATTAAAACACTCAATACTAACTTTTATATTCATATGATCCTTAAGCTTGCATCCCCTTCTCTTAAGACAAAGTTCTATCTTCAACTTCAACTACTCTCCTAAGACAATTGTCTCTAGTTAAATAGTCATTCATGCCACCTCCTAAGACTTCTAATTTTATGGAATTCTAAGGAATGTACCTAAAGGACCAAACAATAGATCCAAACACAAATAGATCTCTCACACAACTTGTTCATTTAAACATTCAATTATTCCAAGTTTACAGCTCGAACATGATTGCACACACAATTTTGTGCACTAGACAATTGTGTAATAGACAAGACATTATGCATACAAACTACACACTTTACAAACATTGTGCAAAGGACTTGCACACTCCACATAATGCAATACAAAACTCTGCGACTCTTATTAAATTATTTCTTCTCTACATGACTCAAAAACAACACCAAGTACTCTACATAATGTAAACATTGACTAATTCCATTGTGCAACTATTTTTGGTTGATACATGATTTATTGTGCACTTGGATGCTCTTACACCAATAATCCTATATATTTTTCAAATATTTCCTTAACCACCTTAAAAATTCTTGTAAATGATGTGTTAAAAGCACTCACATGTCCTAATTTGGCCAATTTAAAGCTACTTCACATATTCTAATCATATATGAAATGAACATACGCTATCGGGCCAAATCACATCACTTTTAAGAAATTTATTTATGTTTTTGAATTTTTAAATTCTTTTTGTCTTCAAAGGGATGAATTTCATATTATTTTCTCTGTCAACCATTTGACAAATATTTCATCTATCTCGTTTGTATGATAAATGAACATGCATTTTTAGGTCATGCTATACTATTTTCAAATTATTGTTTATTCACTTATTTGTACATCTTCTTTTAAAGGGATATGCTTCAAAATATTTTCCTTACAAATTTAATCACTTTGAAGTTAAATACTACTACCATTTATTTATCATACAAATACATTTATGGTGCTTGAATGAGATTTAAAAAGAGCTTGCATGTGAAAATTATGACCAAATCCATGTCTACCTCTGGGGATCCAATAAAAGTCCTCTAATGTGTTTGTCCTTTCGAGTATGCATATTTGGCATTGGTAACTCATTAAAAATTGTAGTGCCCACTTCCCTTTGACACCTTTTGATACCTATTTTGATACGGTTGATTTCATTATGGACATTATTATGTTTTGATTTAGTATGTTGTTAGACATTTGATCATGGATTATTGTTGATCTTGATTTGGATATGATACATGATGATTATTAGAGACACTCATATGTGGATGATGATATACTATTTGACATGGATGTTTTATGGATGTTGTTCGGACATGTGATTTTGGATATTATGAGTAGATCTAGAAAATGGATATTATATGATGATGATGTAGTTGTTACTTCGATGTTGTTGTGATTCATTTATATAGTTGGTTTTGTGATTTCATTTATATCACGTTGGATGTTCTGATATGGCCACGAGGCCGAAGGAGGTATTTGTGTTTTGCAGGTTAAAAATCACAACAAACATCACAAGATTGGAGACCAACCACAATGGAATTCTAGGTGAATTCGACAAGGTCACCATGGCAACTTGTTTTGTGTGTGTGTATTGTTTTGTTAGGGATTTCCATAGGGGATTTCCTTTATATGTGACCATGGGTTTTGTATTTTATTAATGTGGTTAAATTTTATTTATTGTTGTATGTATTTTATTAGTGATGTGTTCCTTTCTTTATTTAATTAAAGTTGTGATAGATTAATGTGAGAAATCATATGGTTAAAATTTAAATAAATCAAATTGGGATATGAGAAAGTAATCATGGGAGTTATTGGTTGTTTGTATTAAATATGTAAGGGATGTGTAAGTTGTGTAAGAGTATGTTTAAGTTTGATTTTGGAGTATGAAATACTCCACCTCCTTGGAAATTCGAATTTGTCCTTGGGGGCTATTTTTGGAGGCTTGTGGGACAAGTAAAACTTGTCCCATGCCTCTAAATTTAATTTACCAACCATACTTATGGTTGGAGAAGTGATTTTTGACTTTTATAATGAATTTTATTAATCATGTTGCATTGTTTTGATTGCACTTTCTTGCATTTTATTTAATTTGTTGTCCCTTGAGGTGTGGGCTTTTTGGAGTGTGCAAGTAACTTGTCATATTTTCACCCACCTCTTTATTGTGCTTGGGAGAATGGATTTTGTATTTTGTGTTGGAGTTGAGGATGTGTGATGTGGCATCCTACATGGATCCACATCATCCTCTTCTCTTCCCCCTTCTATATAATTCAAACTCTTTGCTTGTTTTGGGTTGTTGAATCATTTGGTAACTTCTTTGGGGCGCATTTTCTTGTGTTGGGAGTTCTTGTTTTTTTTTAAAGCTTGGAGAAACATTGCATACTTGGCATTGCTATTTTTTGGTATGTTTTTGGCATTGAAGCTTGTTGTTTGGAAACAAAAGTTACCATGGAGAGGTAGGAGTTTAATCCTTCTTTTATGTTGTTATTTTCTTGTTGTGTTGTGTGAATGATGCATGTTTTGATTTAATTGTTAGCTGGTTGGGTAGACTGCCATATGGATGGTGTAGGAGAAGGCTATGGGGAATCCATGTGGGGGCATAAGGGAATGCCATTGGCATCAGAATTTTGTGGAGGGAGTTTGGGTTTGGGATCCACCATGGAAAATAAATAGCTTGCATTTCTTACTTTGTGGGGGGCATAAGGAAATCTGTGGGGGCATAAGGAAATATGTGGGGGCATAAGGAGGGATTTGTGGGGGCATAAGGATATGTATGGTGAAATTTATTGGCGGTTTGTTCGGTGGATGTCCATTCCCAATTGGGAGGCATAAGCGACTTCCCCATAGACCTTGCTCCTTTGGCTTACATGATCAAGCTCTAGTTTTGTTTTGGAATGTCTTCAAATGCAGTTGTGAACTACTGTTTTGTGTTGGATTTTGTTTAAATTTGAAATTTTTATGTTAAAAGAATGCTATGTGTTGTGGAAGCCAGTTGTTGCCATGGGTTGAATTTCACCTCTTATTGTATTTTGGTTGGGGCTCGAGGGCCAATGATGAAGGAAGGATTCTCCTTTCATTGGATGTCTTGGTTGGGTGGAGAGCATTGCCTTTCCCCCACATTTGTTGTGATCATCTTGGAGAAAAAGAAAATTTGCATGTTGTTGTTCTAGAGCAAAGGAAAATGCAGTGTTGCTAGTCCTTGTGAAATCTATTCACTTGTAATCCTTTCCCACTTGATGTGGATGAAATTGTAATATGTATTTTGTGAAGAAAATATGTATGTAATTGATTATGAAAGTGGATATTTGAATTGTGAAAGACATTTATATTTTGTTCTGTTTATTGGAAAGAAATAGAATTTTATTAATTGCATTCAAGGAATGAAAGAATGTAAAGATGTATCTCTTTTGAATTAATAAAGAATTGCAAGTTCATCTCTCATTTGCATTGTTGTGTTGAGTTGGAATATCAAATTGTGATTGGAATCTTTGTTTAATTGCAAAGGAAAGAAAATACGTATGAAGGAAGTATATTGCTTTGTTTCTTTTGGAAATATATTAAATTGGAAATCAGACTTTGTAATTTAGCTTTGAAATGATTTGTTTGTAAACAAATAAATGTATTGGATTAGTTTAGAAATGAAATGCCACACTTGAATGATAAAATTGATATACAGTTTTGAAAGAAATATATATCTGTTGTAAATATAAATTTGGCAAATAAATTTAATCAAAATGTACAGTTTGGGTCTGCACATTATAATCAACTTGAAAATGATATAATTTATCATGTTAAGACATCAATGAACTCAAATTGACAAAGAAAACTTAAGAAAACAATTTAACCATTGCAAAATTGAGCCCAATCCCTTCCTTAGCCATTTTCTATCAATTGTTGGACAAAATTCAAATTGGAATAAATTGAGCAAATTAACTTCCCTAAAAACATTTTAAACCCTCCCTAGAGCAATCCTCCATGTTTGTTTAGCATGTTGAGTGAAGGAGGAGATCCAATTTAATCAAATTGATAAGTTAAAATTTACCAGTTGGTTGTTTAAAATCCTGTAGATTGTTTTTGTAAAATTGAACCCTTAAACCTTATCAAAATGTAAAATTTATGTTTCCTGTGCAAAGAGGGCATTGAGAGCTTTCTAGAAAGTCCTCGTTTTCCCAAAATTGAGCTTTCTAGCAAAAGTTATGGCACTTTGAAGTTTTCTGCCTTGGTGGGAAAATTTGGGAAAATTTTCCCTGGCGGGCTGCTGCTGACAAAATTTCCCATCAAATCCTTAGAAAAATTTTAATTTTTTTGGTTTGGGAAAAATTTTGAATTTCCCTCTCTTGGCTCATGACCAATGGGAGGGTGCCACGTGGCACCTTGGGGTGACAACGGAGGAGGGATAACTTCATCACTTTTTGAAATTTTGTCTTTGGAAATTTTTAATAAAATCCCGCACTCCTGCCCTTGCCTTGGAGTGGTCCTTCCATGGATGCGCGGACACATGCATGCCTTTACCCCTTTCACTCTCTCCTTTGGAAAATTTTCCCAATCACTCCCACCACCGTGCCTCTCCCTCTCCTTCGTCCCTGCGATGGCCGTTGACCGCCATATGTCCCTAGCGGACTGCGTGCATGTGGGCGTTATTTTGATTTCTCTCCCTCTTGGGCGAAATGCCCCAAACTCTTCTGCCGCTCCGCCCTTCCCTCACCCTCTCCCACTTTGGATCAGGACCCGACACGTGTCCTTGGAGGACTGCGGAGGTGCAGGTGCAAATGAGAATTTTCTCCCTGCAAGGAAAATTTCCAAACGCCGCCCTGCGACCCGCCATCCCAAAATTGCTTTTCTTCCCCACTCGACACGTGTCCCCTTGGGGAAAATTTGACCCCTAAGCTCTGCCAATCCATATCTGGAGTTTTACAAGGAGTTAGGAGGACTTCTTTATATCACCGGAAAGGTGAGAAAATTTCCTATCCAATGGGAATGATTTAAGGAAATTTTGAATGTGTTAAGTATGAGAAAAATCAAGTTGAAACTCTGAGCCTGTTAGAGAGTGGGTATGGTGATATTTTACCCCCTGAACCTAACTGAAACTTCTAACCCTAGAATTTGGACCTTGTGACCTCTTATAAAAGTTAATAGATGAAAAGTATGTTCTAGTAATTTTAGACTTGTTCCAAAACACGATAGTGTCAAGTTTGTTGTCTTGTAACTGGTTGATGGTTCCTTTAAACAAATAAAAAATTATTCCATAATTTTCTAACTAACCCTAGGTTGTTTCTTGGATCTCACGTGGGTTGTTTTAATGGGCATCACAAAAACTCAACTAGATTTAATTGTAAAAACATAAGATTCAAAATAAGTGTGAATGGTATTTTAACATTAGGATGGATAAAGCTAGAAATAATTAAGAAACCTAATATATTATAGGAATATTGAAATCATCAAGAAGGTGGGGGAATAAAGAAACATGAAACAAAAGATTAATCTACATCATTATTGATTTTCTCTTACAAAGTGAAACCTAAAGGAAGTGTAACATCTTGAGGAATTATAGAAACTAACACTACTTTTGTATACATTCAAATTTGGTAATTTAGTCTTTAACACTAGTGATTTTGACAATGTGCTCTTGCTAAGGTAAATACACTCTTTCTATCCTTGCTTAGTACATATTAAGATATCTTGTATAGCTTTCTTAGTCATAAAAATTGATATGTTGATAGCCTCTAAGAGTCCAATGAATAAAATATATAGACAAATCCAAATGGAAAAGATGAAAACTTTAGTTTTCACATTTCTTGTCCTTGGAAAAAAGCTCTGTATAATTTAGTTAGCATTTAATATTTGGTCTTGACCTATTTGTATGGTTTTTCTTTGACATATTCTCTATCTTTTCTTTTAATTTTACATTCTTTGATGGGTTATTTACTCCCTTTGGGTCATGCTTTCTTCGATAATACACCTTTAAAACCCTATAAACAAGTATAGACTCTTTTTTTACACACATGGAAATTAAATAGTACTACATTGATACAATCACTTATTACTCTTGCAAAGGCACCTGGTCTCCTAAATCTCTTAAAAGTATGTGTAAACTCGTTAGGGGCTGAAATCACTATATGTCTTAAGCATCATACTGAAATAAATCCCCTTAGTAGGGAAATCAATCCTCTAACGCATTCTATACCACATCCTTTGCATCTCCATGACATCCTCTAGCCACCCTATGAAATACCTATATGGGATCCAAATGATATCATGTTTCCCAACCTATGCAAAATACACCTATAGGTCATCGTATCAAACACTCACCACCATAACATGATCCATCTCACGAGAAAAATATCTAGGTGTGCCCAATCTAGATATGGCACACCAATTAGTTGTATAACCACAATGTGCTCATAGGCCAAAACATACATACTCTTAAATCAAACACCTTGTTGGGGATTTTATCACCCCCCAATTCTACAAACAAACTAAGTATAAATATCCATGTATCCAAATTATTTCTTTTTACATCTTTGATAACCCCATTTGACACCTACGACACATTTCTTCCTTATCTCTATGTGGGTAAGGAAATAGATCACATTATTTTCTATGCATAGTTACTTTCTTTGAAACACTTGCGGTTATTGTTTCTTTATAAATATCTTAGGTATGACTTTCATCTCCTTTACACTAGTAAATTTCATTCACTAGCATAAAGTGGGGCTAAATGTAAACACCAAAATATATAAAAATAATAATATTACATCATGAATTTATTAGATTTCTATAGACACAAGTTTTGAAAAATCGAATAAGGTCTTAGTGGCATCAATCTTTTGTTGTATTGCTCTTTATGGCTTGATTTAACCCTATCTCTTATTATTTCACCTTTTTGGTTTGATCGAGCTACCTTACAAAGGTGACAATCTCCTTTTACTACTTTGTTGTATCAAATCCTGGTCCAAAACCCAACAACAAGGTTATAACCATACATATGGACATGACCATTCTATATGGTCTTAATCCCACTTTATTCTTGGTTGTTTTCTCTTTATGGGCCAATTTTTTACTCTTTTATCTTTCAAATTCTATCTTCAAGGTCATCCTTCCCTTTGCTAAGGTCTGAATTTCATAGTAGGAACTCATATATATAAGTTTAATATATGCAAACCATAAAAAACAAGGTCATAACGTGGTCATAATCATGTACATATGGTCATGACCATTCTATATAGTCTTAATCCCACTTTATTTTTGGTTTTTTTATCTTTATGGGCCCATTTTTACTCTTTTATCTTTGAAATTCTATCTTCAAGGTTATCCTTTCCCTCCACTAAGGTCTGAATTTCATAATAGGAATTCACATATATAAAAGTTTAATATATGCACTTATCATCTAAAGCAATCACCTATCTATATACCATCTAATAAGCTAAGGAAGTAAGAGATACATAGGGCATAAATATGAATTTTTCATGTGTAACAAAAGGTTCTCTATTGGGATGACATAACATATCCCGCTATAGGTATTGATGCACAGGACCAACCTAAATCAAGGGATAGTGGCATGCACTTTACATAAATCATTAGGCTAACTAAATTGAGTTTGAAATATAGTGCAACACTCGGTGAATCACAAATAGAGTGACTAATGAGCTCATTTTGAATCAATAATTTGAATATTTAGTTTTAGAGGTAATAATTTCTTTAGTGCGTTGTAGGATAGCTAGGGTTTGTTTTGTAGGTTCAATTACAACATCGAGGGTTTCTGCGAAGTTAAATATATCAAAGAATAAAAAAAAATGATACACAATGACATTGAAAGTTACATATCCCTATTCTCTATAGGGAGAAAACATGCATTTTAGTTAGTATAGTATATCCAGTCCTGACCATTTGGTATGGTCCTACACTAGAAGCTCCATAGCTATAAGTTAACTTGTCTAGTTTTCATGTTATTTTCTGTTCTAAATCACTCAATAACACCTTTTGAAAAATTTATAAACTAGCTAAGTGTCTACTTCTATCCCATTTCCACTTCTAATTACACATATCTGAATATTATTGTGATTTCTATGTTGTGTAATTCTCTTGTCTAATTAGTAATATATATCTAAATGTACTTACAAGTTTAGTTACTGTAGTATCAATTCGTACACCTAATTAAAATTAAATAGGGTTGACACATATTGTGTACTTTCTTTTTGGACTAACAAGACTAACACATGTGTCTTGTGTAGTGCTAACACCTCTTGTTTCACATGCCTTTTGTTATTTTATTTCATTTAGAAATTCTCATTTTCCACACATCCTTGTTAGGTGTGTGTGTGTGTGTGTGTGTGTGTGTGTGTGTTTACTACTTTTTTATTTTCTTTCTTGTGTCCTAAGTGCCTTACTTGTATTGTGGCACCATAGGTGTCTCATGTTTTTGGGTCTATGCCTCTTTTGTGTGATATTATTTACAAGATTAATGGCTTTGATTGTCTTGTGACATCATGGGAGTCCCATGTTTGTAGATCTATGTATTTTGCATGACATTGATTGTATAATTTTGGCTTTGATTGTAATATTGTTTTATCTCTACAAGCTGTTGTCTTATGCATGCCTTATTAAAATTATTACACTTATTTCAATTGTTTATCTTGTTGTATGCCATGGTTTCTACTAAGTCAACCCTTTTGGTGGGAACAAGTTCTTCATGGTGACAGTCTCTCAAACATTCCACACTCTTGTAGAGTTTATCATCATTATTATACATGATTACGGATCAATTATTTTGAGACATGCAATCAAATGGTTTTCCCATGAGCCTCAAAAGAGGGGGCATTCATCTTGGTATATTCTACATATACATAAAACATAGGTAAAATTATGGGTTCATACAAAGGTAAAAATAACTTACATGTACTCGAAATGGAATCAAATATCGAAATTCAAAAATATTACACAATGGAAGAAATGCACAATTCTTTAGGACCGCATGAGGAAACTTTTGGACATTTCACATGGTTTTACCCATGTGAAGGTTGCATCAACATTATTAGTAGGATCATATTTTCACTTGCGAGCACTATTTCTTGGCATAATTTCATATTCATTTAGTTGAATTAATTTTAGAATAGGGGCATGAAGAAATTCATTCCTTCACAATGACACTTTTATAGTTGTATTTTTAGGGATATTTGGGTCATGGGCCTCCTTTCTCCATCTACACTCAAGTACATTACATCTTCTATTAATTTTTGTAGCACATGGGAAGGGCATGGGGGTAGTAGTTCTCTTCATAAGTGTGTATCATTATTTATAAAATTGTTCCTAGTCCCATTTGCAATGATGTGTGGTCCATTGGGTTATGAAAAGTACTGAAGCAACTAAGTTCTTCATAGGTATTCTTTTCTTACCTCTTACATTTAAAGGGAAATATATCATAGTTGTTGTATGTATTTTATGTATAGTACTTATTAACACAAAAAAGTAACATCGTTGATTTGATCATGGAAGATCAATACTTTTGGTGAACTTGGGATTGTATCTAAGTGTGGGACCTTGCAAAGTGAGACAAACCTCTAGATAAGGATGGTTCCTTCTATCTTAACACACTAAAAACTAACCTACAAATTGTAAATGTAACTAAAATAAGTCTAAACTAAAAATTTGCATGGCTTAGAGAAGAGAAGAGAGAAAATGTGTAAAATGAAAGAAGGTGATGTACTAAAGCTAAAACAGGGTTCAAATCTTACCTGTAGAGACACAAATGCAACCACACATGCAAGAATAAAAGAGAAACACAGAGTTTTACAAGAGACAAGTGAATAGATTCAAAAAAGCAAGAGGGAAAGATATTCACATCAAATACACTACATTTAAAGGAATGAACCACAATTACATATCACTTAAAGCATTTTCACTTGCATTTATAGAGCAAAGGTTTACAAAACTTGTAAAAAACGCAATTACAGAGGTCTGAAGGTATGGAAATTGCAAAACTCTAAGGTAGAGCTCCAAATCCAGCAGAGAAGAACCCTTTTCATGTGGATAAGAACTTACATATATAGAGAACAAGAGAGAAAGAAAGGGGAGTGACCAAAAACTACAAATGGCCGATTTCCACCTACCAAGAACCAAGTACCATCATTTGTGTAGTTTTAAGCATGGGAAACCTTTTTGTAGTCTTAAAATTTATACACTTGGGTACATTTCTAGGTCCTAAAAGCATGCTAGAATTTACATGATTCCTAAGCATGAAAACTAGTAATTAACAACTCCTTTGAGCCTTTTTCTTTGTATTTACTTTTATTGCATTTATACATCTTACACTCTTTCGACATTTAATTGTTTTATCTTTCTTTGGCCTCGAACACTAGCGCTCGGTTAGGAAACTAATGCTAGGTGCTCCTGTCCTCCTAGGCCCTTTTGTCCCTCTTTATCCTTTTCTTATCCTTTTGTACCCCTTTCACTTCTTAATTACTTTTTACTACTTTGGATCAGCCTTTCAGTTGTCAATTACAAAATTCAAACAAGGGAATCATATAAATACATAGTTATGTTTTCGAAATGTGGGACCAATTACCAAACATTACATACTAGAACCTACGTTTGCATCTAAAGGTAATAAGAGCATCAAAGGAATCCATATAACACTCATACAAGGGACAAGGGTTCCATCATTTTTGGATACACAACATATGAGGGGAATTCTATTCTATTTCATCCCACACATTCTATACATATTCTACATTCTAGATCTAGCCCGCTATCATTTGTACAACTTGCACAAGGGTATCATAGGGCACCGTTTCTACACACACATAAGAACTACATGGAGTATTAGATGTAGTGTAATTCTCAGTTGTAATTTCACTCTTCAGGTGACCATTGGGACCATTCAACTCCCCATTTTGCACTTTCCTTTTTAAGTTTGATTTGGTTTGCGGGTATGTGCAGGTGAACTTATTTTTGTAGGTTACAAGTATAGTCACGATGAAGCGGTGAATCCAAAGTGACAAAAATGAACCAATAGTGAATCTTATCGACACTAAAAGACTCAAATCCAGGACAACTTACGAGACACTAGTGTCAAGATCTGACACTAGTGCCTAGGTGCTCCTATCCTCCTGTGCGCGCTCATGTCTCGATCTGAGGTTTCAAAGTTTAGAACCTCCGGTGAGCCTCTAGGACACTCTCCTTAGTCATTCCCAGATTTCATCTTCCTAGATCACTTCTCATTCACTCAAAAATCAGCCAAGTCCTCCTATCTCTCCTCTTTGCTTAGGGTTTTATATTACACATGATTTATTGCTTGTGTCTCATTATATATTAAACATTTATATATCATTAGGTACAATAGTTACTCCAAAATCAAATTTAATTTCCATTTACATTGAATAATTTGGTGAACCCCACTCATCTTCTTTTATGGCTCCTAAGATCTCCTTACATCAATTGCTTCAAATGCACCCACCTTGCAAACATTTTCTCCAAAATCCCTAGATAATATGCACCTACCTCAAAAATACGCCACCTACACAAGTAAGTGTAATTTTTGATTGTCTCTCTGATGACCCTATTGGTTTTGATACCACAACCAATCAATCCATTTGTAAGTCAATTCAAGCTTTACATTGTTTATTTTAAGATAAAAATCAAGCTATAAAAACCACAATAACATCTTTCACCGCTGAAATCCAACATCTCAATCCCATGCTAGCTCTTCTTCTACACCTCATCTTCATCCTATGTCTTTTACATGTGCTCATATAAGTGAATCCCAAGTCTTACTTTATCAAGCACCTCTCAAGTTTGATCGAAATGCTAAGCACATGATATTTTTCCTTTGCTCCTCAATCACCAATTGATCAACTTGCCAACTAATCATTGTTACCCCCCTTATTGACTTTCCAAATACATAGGTCTCCCATTTTGTAATTATCACAAACTTAATGGACATCATGAAAATTATTGTTATGATTTAAAATGAAGAATTAAGCACCTTGAGCATCAAGGTTTCATTTCATTTGTTACACAACATTCAGCTACATATCCAATTGATAAATCCCATTGGTATCCCAAATCGGATCCATATATATCTAGTGAACATCATTCCATCATTACCAATTTTACTTCTTTGGTCATTCAAGAGCCGCCTATCCAACCCAATGTCATACCACCTCTCAAAATCCGTACCCCATCACCCCTCATAGAAAGTATTTTACAACATTACTAATTCTAACTAAGCAACCGCTACTCAAAATTCATACCTCATCATCCCCCTAGCAAGTCTTCTCTTGTGTTACCAATTCTAACTAAGAAAGCACCTGTTAAAATAGATCCTCCATCCCTTCCTCCTATCAAGTTTTCTATAACGCATACTGATTCTAAATAAGGAACCACTCACTAAGCTAGACCAACAAACTCTAGATGATCTTTTTAAAATTCCTCCTATCAACCCAAAACCCAACACTAGTGCTACTCTTGCTTCTACCTACCATTGTGATGATCATATGCTTTCTTATGACCCATGTCATTCTCCTTCTCACCCCATCACATAGATCTCCATTACTCGCACACTTGGGGGCACCACACTTTCTCCCCCTCCATTACTATCAGTTGTATCTAGTGTCTACTATCACATTTCACGCTCCGCATTTCATGATTAGTCTTTCTTAGCACTCCTACACCTTTGGTACACATATTGTGTCTTCATTACCTTATGATGTAATCTCGTACTACGTTTCACACTTGACTATTGTTGATGGCACACTACATCAATGAACCTCACATTACACACTTCACGCTATGTGCTTCATGACATATCTTTTCTAGCATCTACTCACATGCAACACACCCATTTCTCGATGACACACTCTTGTTCTATGGTTCATTCTTGATTCTTTGAGGGACATTAATAAATGAGCCTCATTTCATGTACATCGATGGGGGCAACGTAGCTCCTTCCATTTTTCACATCGGCATAGCATGCCATCACACCATCATAACATTTACATATCTTGATTACATTTATTCTTGCTTGCTTATAATAATTACATGTTGTAGTTTACTTATTATGCTATTCAAATACTCAATATGTCATTATATTTTTATATACACATGCACATTCACTTGGTTTCTAAAGGTGAATTCAGATCTCTTCCAACTTTTCCCACGATGTAATGATGCTTGGCATTTGTATATTTTTACCGGTCCCACTATGGCTCCTAGGGGCATTAATTTTACTACTCTCACATTATACACATTACGGGTTCTATTTATACATTATTCACTACTTATCCTTACAATTATTCTACTTTTTTGATATATACATGCTTTGACATACTATTTATATTTCTAACATGCTTGTAGACACCAATTTTTGGTATCATTCCTCCCCTTCATCCCATGTTTTCTCTCCTTCAACAGGATTACCCATTCAAATCCCATTTCCCACCAAAACTACATATTTGATTAATCAATTAATCTCCTTTAAATCCCTAAACCTCATTATGTGCTAATAATATCCAAATATTCCAATTAAGTCACATCACCCCACTCAATCAAATCAAATCCAATCATCCAAATCATGAACCCCACATGAAACCCACTCAATCAAATCAAATCCAATCAAATCTATTATCTCACCTAATCACTCAAATCGTGTCCCCCACCATCTAAATCATGAACTCCACTCAATCAAATAAAATCTATTATCTCACCTACTTAGTCAAATCATGCCCCCACTCCCCGACTAGGTTTACTTTATCAAACCCTGGTTACCCATTAACTCCTAAGCTACCCCATCTCAAAGCTATAAATATAGGTCTTCCCCCCTCTTTCAAAAACAATAAGAAAATTATGAATTAAGTTTTTCAAGTTTGAGGTCAAGGAAAATATTTGCCATTGTTAGAAGTTAGAGGTGAGGAGTGTTGGAGAAAGCTTTGACATTGTTCATCATATTTCCATCTTGATGCCCATTTCATCTCCATATCAAAGCACCAAATTAAGTCCCCTCGTCATTCCATTTACTTGGCATTTTTATTTCACTTTTTCTGCATGCTATCTACTATTCATCATTTATTGTCATCTTTCTAGACATGGGGGTTGACATCCTCCAAGGGAGCTAATAGTCTTTTAAAACTAGCATTGTCAGGAAACCCCGCATATTGTTATCTAATCACATATGTTTCAGTTTTGTAGACATCATCATAGATCCATCTTTTTGGCACCTGTAGATCTACATCCACATTCGAGGCTCCTTAAGCCCTCCATATTCCAAGGTGTGTGGTGGCTTCACTATCGATGCATTAAATGCGCACAAAGAACGAGGTTTCTGTCCAACATTATGGCACTCACGATGGGACTAGACCCAAGATCTGGTCATGTTTTATGTTACTTAACTCATCTTGAGGAGGTGCTATAAGTATAATGGTTATCTTGTTTCATAGTTTTTGTCAATTTATATATATTTTGTGAATATTTCGTTTGTAGGTTTACTTATTCGCGAGGTTTTAAATGTTATCTCCATCGGTGTGGTGCGGTACGTACATTTAGTCATTTTTGTCGTAAATGCCTTGAGGTAAGTGGTTTTTTTGTTTGAAAGGGTTTGTTATTGAGTTGTTTATAATTGGTGTACAATTTTATCGTTATTCTTTGTCAAAAATAAAAATAAAAAATAATAATAGTGAATAAATGAATGTAATATATAAATAAGTAAAACAAAAATAAATAAGAAATTATTGTTATTATCCTAAATTATCCCACCCCACCTATCCCCTAATTCCCTTAGCTTAGCCAACTTGGTTGAGCTATTTCCTCACCTCTCCATTCACCTCCTTACCCACCTTACTTATCTACCCATAAAACTCGAGCCATCCTCATAGCCATCACTTACACTACTCCAACCGAGCCACTATCTCCTTATCCCCATGAATCCTTCACCACACATCTTACGCTCACTTGCCATAGTCTCGACTATGGACAAACCATCATTGACTCACTTCTTGCTGACCCTTAATCACAACCAACCACTCTCGACCCAACTCACCACTAAACAATTTGATCCCTCAAGATCCTACTCTCGAGCTATACTCCAATCCCAACACGTCCTCGGTCAACTCGAATCTCCATCTTCGTGAGCTCGATCTACCTCGGCCTTCCCAATCCTCGCTTACACAAGATGAGAGATCCCATCCAATGCAAAAGGGTTAATGCAACATGGTCAGTAATCATAGTATTAGCCCATTCCCATACGATACCTAATGTTGTGATGATCATACATTGGATCTCCATGGTCAACAGGTTTGATCTCCACTGGTTCGTTTATTTTTCCACTTTCTTGTACATCTCCAAAGACAACTTCATTGTTGGAATCATAATTTCTTTCAAAATAGGTTTCAGGAGCATATGAGTGGTGTCTCAATGGTTTCATATGGCCTTGACTGTCTTCATCATCATAGTATGCATGACAATTATTGAAAGACCCATTGAAGGTAAACCTATTCATGTATTCTCTTGTCGGTGACACATCACCACTATGTGATTTTGATGTAGAGGGAGGAGACATTGGTGTATCAACTTCAGGCTCTCTAAATGTCACTGATCTCTTCCTTCTCGGTGTTAGTTGAGGTTCAATATCATCGTTATCCGGGATAAGACTATCTCTAAGTGGCCATAGATCTTACTTTCTGTGTTGAGATATTCTTCTAAATCCACGTGTGATATAGGAAAATAAGACCCTAATAATTTCTCTTGCAGACTTGAAAACATCTACAAAAAAATTTACAAGGAAACAAAACCAGCATTTGCATTTTCTTGATCTCCATCATCGGGAAGTAGTGATGGTTTGTCCCTTACTTTTACAAAACCAAGAAATTTCTTTGAGTTTGCAAGTTTCTCCCGATGTTCACATCGAAAAAAAAAGTGGTTATAACTCCTTGTTGAAGTAAGGAAAGGACATAACCCATTAAGACTACACCCCCAATTAAAAGAACCCCTGAGGAAAAATTGTTACCATACTGGTATGTACAATCATCGTAGTTAAGTTGAATCCCACGTATGACCACCACTCAAATTTTCCACACAAAGAAAGTAAATATCCATGCAAACTCATTCGATGCTTGATGCTTCCTACGGTTTCCATCTTAGCTTCAAATCATGAAATTATCTTTTTAGAAATTGGCTTACCATTATTTACAACACATCTATAAACAGTGCTCACGACACCATAGATAATTATATATTTCTCATTTATACCTTCTGTGATTCTCATTACGTCATCGTATATGTGAAAAGCCATGTCCATGTGCAGTATGACCCACCGACTCCTCTTCCCTCCTCACATGACCAAATAATCCATTCATCCTCTATGTAGGTTTCACGAATCTATCATTTTATTAGTTTAGCAATTATAGTCATATCATTTCACTAGTTTAGAAATTATAGTCATATCATTTTAGTAGTCTAGATTTTATAGTCATATCATTTCAGTCATCCTTGCTTTAATTCTTGTAGGTTTCATTATGTACAAACCATAGTTCATATCTACCATTTCATTAGTTTAGCTTTTATAGTCATATCATTTCAGTCATCCTTTCTTTAATTCTTTTAGGTTTCATTATATACAAAAAATAGTTCATATCTACCATTTCATTAGTTTAGATTTTATATAATATATCATTTCATTAGTTTAGTTTTTATATAGCCTATTAGTCTAACATTTATATAGTCTATTGTTTAAATAGTCGATCATTTCCTATCGTTGGTATTCATTTCATTAACTTTGGTGTTCACTTTCGTAGCCTTCTTATCTTATGACCGATAGTCTATTATTTCAAATCCATTAACTCATTTTCTTCCCTTATATTATTTTATAGTCTATCATTTAGCTTTCATCGCTTATTTACTCTTATTGAACACTAACTTTGGACTTAACTATTTATTACTTAATTAGATTAAGTAATTTTATTTCCATACATATGATTGTATTTTGACAATAAACTTTAGAACCTTTTATTATTTTTCTCAAATTTTCGTCGACCACGTGCACTAATTATGTTATTTTCTTTTGTAGGTGAACTCTACAGAGTCACAATCACCACCTTACATCATCAAAGACAATTGTTAAAACATAAACATGCCTAAAATCTCCTTTCACCGACCCCATCCACAATTGTGCATGGTGTAATTTTAAGGTACCCAGATGTTTCTCGGCCATCGAATACCGCCTTCACAAACGTCATTATCATGTATACGGTAAAATCACAAAGGAAAAGCGATATACATGTATTCCTTATTTTTCCCTATTTTCTCCTTTCCACATTGTAATTTCCCTTTCCTGCATGTGTCCTCATCAAAAGTTCATAATTCATTTTGGTTTTAAAAGAAACTTTCTTTTCTGCATCTTTGCTTGATCACATAACTTAAATAGGGGTTTAACTCTCTGCATCACACATTTTATCACACAAAGTGCCTAAAAATTCACGAACATAGTCAACACATCAAAACATTCCTTTCACTTGGTTCACTGATTAGGATTTGAACACCCAATAGGAAACCATTTTAGACATTTCCCTAGCCAAAACTACCCGAAACCAACCTTAGACTGTTGTTCTCTAGGAACCTTCATTATCAACTTTTATTTTATTTTCACATCTCATAATTAATCATGATGATAAAAAAATTTGTTGCTTGATTTGTTTGTTAACAAATTTCATAAAAATGTTTATCTATTTCACACCTATTATCACTCTCTCTCAAATCAAAACAAAACAACAATCTGCTCCATCCAATGATGTCACTCCCCCTGATGATCTTTCCCAACAAGATTCTAAACTTGAGACCATACCTTCAGTTACCCAACCCCGGTCTCCACGGTCTCACCTTATGGATACCACGTCATCCAGAATCGTCCCCATCTTGAAATCGGTACCCATGTCCCTCATTAGTCTAGTCATCTTAAACCAACTACTTCTCCCACTCCTTTAGAAACTCTTGGATCTCCTCCTAACCCCATATATGATTTCGTATTTCAAAAATCCCCACAATCTCTCAATCCTCTCAATCTCCTCAATTGGTGGATCACATTCCACCCACATCCCTTTTTGTCAATTCTATCTCATTCATTACTAATATGCCTATCCAACCATCTAAACCTCTTAGCACTTACTTTCCTACCCATCGTATGCCCCAACCATCTCAATCTCGTAACACTCATATCCCCACTTCTCATTTACCACAACAACCTACCCAACTTCAATGGTCACATCATGTCCCTATTTCTCAACACCAACCATTGCAGCAACATATCCCATCTCAACCAATGGCATATATTAATCCTCATCAAACGATTCCACAAACATCCCACCCAAAAATTATTAGCCACCTTATCAAACGATTCCCCACATACCCAAACATCCAAAAACGTATCATATGCCTCATCAAGCCACATTTAAAACCACACAACCAATCCAATCTCAACCTAACATCACATCAAACGATCCTATTCATGCTCTTATGAATAAGTGGCTAATCTAGAAGTCGCTACCTTGACACCCAAAGATGCATTATCCTACGAACAAATATGTAATGAACCAATTCATCCATCGGTTCCTATAAAACCTTACCCTCCTCATTAGAAAATTCATGATTTTATTAAGTTCAACATCAAGGAAGATCCCCAACAACATCTATGCACATTTAAACATGCATGTTGTCTTATTACACATGATCAAGACCTACTTCTTATCACTTTCCCCATGTCATTGTCCAGTCCCGCATTAGATTGGTACAACATTATCATGTAATATTCTATATTATCCTTTTCCCAACTTTCCCAGTTTTTCTTAGAACACTTTTCGATCAATATTACATGCAAAACCACTATTGTTGACCTATACACCATCTGACAGTTTGATGGAGAGACCATCTTCAACTTAGTCACACGATGGCGTGGTGTTATAAACCAACTGTCCTTCTCTCTTCCACAAACTAAACTCATCAAACTCTTCTCACATTCGTGTGCAAAACACATATCATCTACTTTGAAAATCCAATCATTTTGAACCTTTGTGAAGTCTTCACCATGGCTCGCAAACTTGAAACCCATGCCATTGAACAAGGTCATCTTAAGCTTAGATCGAATGAGCCTACAATTGAATCTACTAAACCATCCACACATAATGACACATTTAAAGGTACGACCAGCCATTACGCGTTCTTAAGCCCTCACCCAAACCTACATCTAGTACATGGCCTCAACAACAATTCCCTCACTCAAAAATCAACTACACTCCCTTAGGAGAATCATATAGTTCAATATTTGATAAGTTGATGGCCATAAAATCCATCCAACTTCATCCCATACGACCCATGGACAACTCGAAACCCAAGCCTATTTGGTATCACGAAGCCCATTATTGTAAATATCATCGAGTCAAAGGGCATGACATTGAGAAATGTTGTTCCTTCAAAGATCGCATCCAACAACTCATAAATCAAGGGGATATCCAAATCGATAGCTCCACCACTTCATCTAGCCAACCTCTCGACAAAAAATTACACAAACTTTTCCTAATCAACCACTAATAAATCAAGCCCCTTTTACATCTCAATTATCAAATGCTTACGTGATTGACACCGTCAATCAAGATCTCATCTTATCACCAACTCCACATGTTCCTACCTTGGACATTATGCCCACTCCTTATTCAGAACCTAGCACACCTATATCAACTTTTACTACTTGTCCTGAACCTACACCTTCTTCTACCCTTACCACATTTGCATCAAATTTGACTATACCATCTACTTTATCCACTTTGATCATGCCCCAATCTATCACATCTGATTCATCCTTAACACCCATTTTGGCCCCATTAATATCCACACCTATCCCTACATCTCTCACATCTATGCCTTCACCCACATTTGCATCAAACACACCTATTAATACACCTACATCACTCATTTCTATAACCATCCCAACTAAACTCATTTCTACCACATGTACCTTTACAACCCCACCTACAACATCAACCCCATTCGAAACATTTATGAATCTACCATTCTCAACTACTTTTACACCAAACATTAATCCTATACCTACTTCATTACCTATCATGTCTACTCCATCGATTACCACATCCCCTTCAGTAGATTTGACTACCTTATCTACATCCATTCCACCTTCACCCATTATACCATCCTTAGAGTTAATCCCAGTTCCTCCTTCTACACTTTCTTTTGTACCGACCACACCAACTACCTTAACCACATCCACATCAGCTTCGAGTATACATACCACTTTATCCACATCTCTCATGCCCCAACCTGTCATATTCAACCCCTCAACCACATCTACATCAAACATGCCCATCACCACATCACCCACATCTCAAAATATCCCAAATATGTCTACATCCCTATCTATCCCAACTACCCCTACATCTATCATATCAACAAATCCACCTATCCCTACCTTTACATCTTTACCTATATCCTTGCCCATGGCCACATCACCCTTTTATCCCAATACTCTTTACTTAATCCTTCTATCACACCGACCATATCTTCTCAATCTGAAACTCCATCAATGATACCCCTTGGAAAATTTATGAAACATACGCCTCTGCACTCCGAGACAAACCCAAGGGGGATCCACTCTCCCTCTAAAAAATCAACTTTTTCCAATCCAAAACCTGCACAATTCACATCCCACATAGACCTCATTAATCACATCATACAAACACCTATTTCTCCATTAATATCCTCTTCTTGTTTTAAGATGCTTTATCCATCAATATCCACACCACCAATGTCGGATAATCTAGTTGAGATTATTATAGTCCTTACCAAGGGTAAATATTCTCGATCAAAGACTACTTTGGAAAACATCCCCAACAATCTCTTGTGCATCCTCATAAAAATTTAGGTCTTTCCTCTTTTCAGCAATCCAATGTCATCACATATAGGTCACTCCCTTCATCTACGACATCTTGCAATGATAAATCTACACCCAAACAATCCAATCCTCTAATCAAATTTGATTTTTCATCCAAGACATATAATCTACCCATCCAATGTACATCCTCCCAATCTAAACCATCCAATCCTCTAATGAAATTTTATTTGTCCTCCAAAACACATAATTTATCCATCCAATCTACATCCAAGCTAAAATATTCTATCAAAATCCACAAAATTTTCCTTTCCCGTGACACTTTGATGGGATCCCACACAAACATTTTTCAAAATTTACTTCAAATATCTTCCATCACACTTCCTCCCATTAAATCTTTAATCCCTATAGTCCAAAGCCATCATGGTTCAATCCCAATTGCATTTGCACTTATCATCGTACCTCGGGCCATGACATTGAACATTGTAAGGCCTTTCGGACAATCATCCATAACCTTATTGAGAAAGACAATTTCCTCGCTCAGGGAAAACATCCTTCTCCATCTACATCTAATCCAATTTTATCCCATCCATTGGGTTTCCCACGATTCCTTCATCCACATCATCCCTTAACATCCCTCCTACACATGACATTCCTCCTAAGGAAGGTCCTTCATTATTCATCAATAATACTTATCTTTCCAAGAACACTTGTGGTCTCCAGACCATTTATCCCATCCAAATCCAAAACAATCTCATCTAAACTCTTTCGACATCCTTTAACTCATCCACATTTAATTCATTGGGGGAGAAGCCTTCCCTCGTCCTTGAGCATATCATCCATACAACTCCCTTGACACTAGGGGACTTCACTCTTGACATCACTTTATTTAACCTCATCTAATTTCATCTAATCCATCTTGTCCAATCTTAATCCAACTTTTTCTAGTCCAAATCTTAGTTAAAGTCCTCCTTTGAGGCCATATTCGTCCTTCCATTGCGGAACCATTTATTTCCGTCAAAGTCCTCCTTTGAGGCCATGTTTTTCCTTCTGTTGAGGGACCATTTTTTTCTTCTCGGGGCACCGTCTCAATAAAATTCCACATTTTTGGCCCCATTTTTGTCTTTCCATATTTGTGTCTCTCTTGGGGCACCATTTATTTTCATCAAAATCCACCCTTGTGGTCATATTTTTCTTCCTTAAGGACAATTTTATTTCCGCTTGTCTATCACATCTAATTCTTTGCAAGCTATCATCTCATCTTATCGCAACTTTAATATCTTCCCTCCCTTAGTGGTAAACTAGAGAAAAAATCTATTAATGCATTGCACTTGTGACCAATCTACTGTTAGCATATCTACCAATGAGCACTTAGTCCTATCTTTAGATCATTCATCCATCATTAGCCCCTTCCATATGTCATTATAATGATACGGAACTATGTGGTCAGTCATCACTTTCCTAGTCATGACCTTAAATATGGGCACTACGAATTTTTCAATAGCATTTTCCTTATGGATAGGTTCCCCCTTATTGGTGATAGCTCCATGATCGTTACATCTTTCACCCTCTCATTCACCTATTGGAGCCATGCAAATGGTCCACGAGGTGTCACTTGTACGATCATCATCCCATCCTAAGTGGTATACTTAGCTATTCCCAGCTCTCCCCCATGTAAAGCTAAAATTCATGTATGTAAAAAGAAAAAGCAAAGTTATCAAAGAAACATACTTGATCCATCGAAGGACAACTATTCATGCAAAAAAATGAAAGAGAAAAGAGGAAAATAAAAAGAAAAGCATGAAAATCAAAGTAAAAAAATTCTGGAATATGTATGGGATGCGAGACAAACTAGTTAGGCAATCTAATGTCTTCAATACGCACTAGTGGAATTTGTGAATCTAAGGCAAAAGGCCCTCCTAACACTAAATATGGTGTGATAGATCGATCGGCAAGGATGACTGCTCGAAGGCTCCAATCAATATCGAGCTCTGGCGTGATTCGATCTATGGGTTGTGGAATACGTGGAAAATGACCTGGGATAGTTTCGTGTATGTCTCCGGATAAGGTCATATGGTGGATGGTAAATATAGTTGACTCTATGGACGATTCTCTGGCCTAGTCCAGAACTCTCTAGCTTTGTTAGCTGTTGTATCTAGTAAGGATAACTGTTCGATGATGATAGGTGGAAGTGGAGTGGATCTGAATACTAGTGTGCGTAGGCCAGTGTCTATGTCTGATTGACTTACGGATTCGTTGGGTTGCGGGATTTGTGGATCGCATGACCGTAGAGACTCTTGGTTGTTGCGGTCTGCTTATGGTCATGTATGGAATTAGTTCCTAATCCCTAGTATCCAATAATCGTATGCTTTCTCACCTCTATATTTTAGAATCAATAATAGCTGTGTGATCTTCTCGGAGAATATCCTCACGGGCGTTCTTGTACAACCTTGAATTCTTAGGCTGGTATCTATATCCGTAAGAGTGTCTCCTGCGTCTGGCTGTGGGACCAAAGGATCACAACCAAAGGTTTGTTCTCTTTCAACCCCTTCTACAGTCATATGGATGTTACCTAGGGTAATCTGTAGTTTGGTTGATTCGACCAAAACGTGTGCGCTTGGTCATCTTCTATGTTTAATCCACTCAACTGGGAATTGATTTGTTGCAAGCTTACCGTTGTTCGGAAGACTTGGATCCTAAGATTTTGATCTATATCAGTTATTGCTGTGATGAGATTGGGCTGGGGCACGATTGGCTCGAATACGTATTCTCTGGGCTCCCTAGGTCCCGTGATTGTCATACAAAAGTAACAATGTAAAACGAACTGTAGCAAAATAAAATTTAACTACGTTGAATATATCTATAGCATATATGATTTCTCTATTTTTGTATTTTCTGATGAACTTTTATGAATGAATTTAAAAGAGCAATTATTTTAACATATCTAGAATTTGACAATTAATCTAATGATGAAATTAAAACAAACAAGATAACCGAGTGTAGCTATTTGTCTGTGCAATTTGTGAATCTATTCTAAACAATGAAATAATTGACTTAATCTATTTGCAAGGCTCTCGATCCTACCTCAGAAGTGAGGAGTGAATCATAGTTTCTCGAAAACTATCAATCCCCATGACTTCCACAGCAATATCGAGTAGAATTGACTGAAATAAAGTGATTGGCTACTTTATTTGATATGTTTCTAACTAGAACTTTGAAAGCTAGAACACGGGATTCTGCGCAGAATAGTGGCGAATCCGATGGTGTGTGTGATCTTGTCCCCTCGGTGTGATCTCCTCGTTCCTTCGTGTTCACGTGGATCCGAGAAAAGCGTGTAATGCTAGCATCAAGTAGATATTGGGACAAAGGCAGCTCAAGATACGGAGGCCAATACAATGCGAGTAGGAGAGGGATAGCGCAAGAGTACGAGCTTGGCTTATGCGAATTCCTAGCGGGATTTATTGCGAGTCATGCAACATGAAACGTCCGAACACGAAACTATCTGTTTGAAGAGAACAAAACCTACAACTTTAATGGCTTCCTATTGGTAAACAAACTATCCTATTCCAATGGATTGGATGAAATAACAATAGTACACTTGCACAAGATGGATATGTGGCTTACTAACAACAAAACAATGCTAACTAAGCATGCAATGAAAGAAACTAAGCATTCTAAGCAAAATGAAAACTAAATCTATTGCAAAGAGAAATCAGAGGCAAATTTGAGGGGCCATTTGCTTGAGCACAAGCCAACTATTTATAGCATTTGCATTTACCCAAGGTAAAAACCAAATAGAACTCTTAAACTATAAATAATGGCAAAACACTATTCCAGGGAACCAGAATCATAAATGCAAGCTTATGGCGGTGAAAGAAAGCTGGTAAAACGTTGAAATTACGTGAGTCGTTAAAAGAGCTTTCTGGAAAATGCGTAAAGGACCGCCACCCTGAGCAGGGCGGCGGTTCTGGACCGCCGCCTGCCTTTCGGGCGGCGGTCACGAGACCGCCCACCCGAGCGGCGGTTTTTCATCAAGAAGAAAAAAGGCCAAGAAAAGAGGGGAAAAGGGAAAAAAAAAAGCACGCGGGGGCTAAGCGGGGCATGCGGGATGTTAACGCACACTTGGAGATCTTTTCGGATCCCGAACACCTTGCGAGGAGACCTGTATCATCATTGGGGCACCTGTTACGTTATTTTGGTAGTACAGTACCTTACAATTTTGGGTACGTACATATTGCCCCCTCGGAGAAGCGTTTTAGCCATGAAGAGGCGTAAAATGGTGGGTCCGAGTATGGCGGTCCCGAAATGGGAAGTTAAAAGTTATACCTGATACGTCCGTGTGTTGAAATGACGCCGTCCAAAATTCCCACTACCTGCAAAATGAAAAGAGAACTCAAGTGCAGATAGACACAATAGTTTGGAAAATAAACGCTAAAACAATAGGAAATGAGAACGTACCATTTGTGTGGGGATAAGAACTTACCTCCGTCGGCGCTCCAAACCTGTGAAAAAGGCATTTAAAATGAATCGGGTGTTATATATATAAAAGTGGGCCCATTTTCCTATTCATTTGCGTGAGTTGATTTGATTGATTTTGAGCTCTGGAACCCACGGTGACGGTTTCTTGCGTGAGTAGAGTCAAAACGTCCATGTGGAGGATAGTGATCATGCCTCCACGAGCGGAACATCGACCCGCGAGATCACAGGTTAGTTTTCTTCAATTTATCCCTTTTACCCCCTTAATTTTGAAATGCTAAAATCTTTGTCGTGGGGGGGTAATTTTTGAAAATGTTAGTGTTAAAAGGTTCATCTAGGGGGCGCGCTCTTGGGTAGGCCTTGTTTTAGTTAAAATGGTCTTGTTTTGTCATTTTTTGGGCTTTTTAGGTTTAAAAACCCGCGTGGGTTTTCGGGCCACGACCGCCCCTTTGCCCGGGGGCGGTTACGACCGCCCCACCCCTGTTTCGGGGTGGCGGTTACACACGACCCACCCTTAAGGCGGTGGTTACAAAACCGCCTCTCTGCTCAGGGCGGCGGTTTTGCACAAAATGCCAAAAGAACATCTGTTTGAGATTGTTTTTGCATTTTTAGCATTTCTACGTGCTTTCATGATTTTTCCAGTATTATTCGGATGCTAACTTGCTCTGTTTTGTGTGTTTTTGGGTGTATGCAGGTGAGAGAGGAGTATATCCGGTGGAGCCGAGAGAGGGAGTGTGACTGGCTCCCAGGAGTATTGGATGCCCTTTCACAGGATGAGGAGGACACTCTTCAGAGGGCCGGGATACTACGCATCTCACGCGTGCCCCATGTTACACCATCCAGTCACATTCTTTGTGACCTATTCTCCTATTGGGATGCTGATCGGAACACCTTCCGATTACCAGGGGTCCGGTGAGTGGAGTGGACCATTACTTTGGAGGATGTCTATCGCATTCTGGGGGTCCCGATTATTGGGAGACGTCTCACCCTTGAGACAGCAGGTTCGCGGGCCCAGATAGCACAGTGGGCCACATACATGGGAGATGCAGTCATCTCCACGGGGTCGAAGAAGGGGGTTAGAGTTCGATCCATTCCTAGTTTTCCCATCCCCTTACTTCGCCAGGCTATCATGGGGATCCTTGCCTCGAGACTGATCGGGGACAAGGGAGGAGATACATTGTTATATTGCTTGGTCCCCCATTATTACACAGATAGAGGGACATGGCCGGATATATGCCTGGGGAGCAGACATACTTGGGACCACCTACCATGATTTATACAGGGTAGTCCATTTACAGGGGCAGTCCTTGAGCCACCCGACCCTAGTCATGAGTTGGGTCTATGAGCACTTCATCCCCTACGGCAGAGGTGTAGAGGTGGCAGATCCCGGAGCTGTGAGGGCAGCCAGATGGACAGATATGTCGGTGCTCCGAGCACCTCATCAGCCAGTTGCTTCTCTGACTACTGCCGACATGGAGGCCACACCATATCAGACTATGGCAGGTATATGGGGTGAGGAGGCTCTTACTTTGATCTCTGCTCCACTCCACGAGGGGGCTTATTGATAGAGTGGGGCGAGTGGAGATGCACCCCTTTGGCCGAGTTCCTCAGCAGTTTGGCCTACCATACGTGGGTATGCTTCCCCAGTAGCGCCAGTATACAGATCAGTCAGAGGCCAGAGGGGGGCCTAGAGGCCGGGGTTGGACAGTGGTTACTCCTGGCATTCCTATTGCGGCCAGGAGGGTAGTACGTGCCGAGAGGAGAGCCGGTGCACCTCGGGCACCCTTGCTTGAGTTGCCGCGGGTCCTGCCCATAGCGCGATGACCCCATTGAGGTAGACTCCGAGTCGAGAGGAGTTTACGGGGGAGAGAGAGGAGGAGGCGAGGAGGATAGTGATCTGAGTGGCATGACACTCGGGATATCATCATGCGAGCGAGAGGGGGCCGAGCGAGAGTGCGAGAGAGTGACTCTGGTTTCAGAGGAGCCACTCTCCCAGGGCCATGGCGGGGAGGATGAGTCCGTTGTGGGGCTTACGTTGCTCCGAGTCACGGGCAGCAGCCCCTCGGTCGGCGGCGGCATCCGTGGCAGGTGCTTGATCCTATAGATCCATCCTGGAGGCCTGGTGATCCGAGTAAGTTACCCTCTCTCCTTTTAATGTTTGTTTTTAGTTAGGATCTCCTTAGTTACTATCTCTCCTTTTATTTTATCTTGTATTTCTAATCTCTTGTTTGGTTTCTAATTTGTTTTCTCCTTTGTTTGCAGAGACTGCCGATGAGTGGCGGGACTTGATTCGCAGGGTATGTACTGATACCCTGATGATCCCCATGGAGAGGACCCACGCAGAGCTATCCGTAGATGTTGGGGAGCCCTCAGCAGCTGGTAGACACACTGACGTCTTTGCCCCAGTCTGGCATGTGGCCAGGATGGTATCGACTCTCGCACGGAGCTAGCGGGGTATAGGATGGCCGAGCGCTTGATGAGGAGCCATTCTCGTGGTGAGACTGCGGCTGCCCCTCGGGATCCTGAGCCCTCCATGCACTCAGAGCGCCGGCGTAGCCGGAGTCCTAGGCGTGGGCGTGCGCCTTCAGAGGGGTCTCGTAGGGATTGAGAAGCCATTGGCTCTCCTAGATTTTGTATGATACATTCTTTTGTATATCCCGGGCTCTTTGAGCGTTTTGACCATGCTTAGTGCATGATGGCATTGTATAGAAACGTTGATCATTTATATATATATATATATATATATATATATTTTTGGATCAAACCTTTGGCATTTATGGCTTTGCTTCTTTTCTAGTTTCCTCATGTAGATTATGATGTTTATACTTGTATGCTTTTTTTTGGAATGTATGCAATGGAGAACAAATGATGCAAATGTTTATTTTCCTTTTGTATTTCATGATGCTGATATATGATAATGTAGATATAATGTGATTTTGAATCTTAGTTTCTGTAAGCAATTTTGGATACTTCATATTTGTTTTGGCAAAGTGATGAAGATAAACCGATATGATGAGCAGATAAACCTGCCCCTACCCCCAACTCCACGCAACTAGTAAGATGCGAGGGCTCATCACCGAGAGTTGGGAAGGGCGCAAGTTATGAGATGTGTTGAAATGATATTGATGAAAGATAGACAAAGCTTTGGCGGAACCAAATTAGGATACCACAAGCCCACTCCACTCGAGTGACTTCATAGTTTTGGATGCAACTTGCTTTGCGGTTTATCCAGACTTAGATCCTTAGATGGCCACATGGTAGACAAAATCTGGGTTTTTAGGATTTTGAACTCTTTTGGAATTTTGGACATCTGATTCATTTGTTTTTGACTCAAAGACTTCGAGATTTGAATTGTTTGCTTATGACCTTTTGCATTTGTTTGTCAAGAGGACCCCCTACACTTTGCCCCATGCTACTAGTAAGAAGCGTGGGTTTATCACCGTGGGCAAAGCATAGGCGAGTAAGGGCATTTCCATCCTTTCCCAACCCTACGTCACTAGTAAGAGATGCAAGCTCATCACCAAAGGTTGGTGGGGCAAGGAAATGTGTAAAATTAAAATTTTTGTTTGATCAATATTTGACTTGTTTTCTTGAGTAAAATGTCAGTATGTGCTTATTTCCAAAGAGATATACATATGGGATAGATGTGACACCATGAAGCTTCTAGAATAGACCATAGGCAAGACACCTATCCTAAGAAGAAACCAAAAGTGAGAATAAACCTGCAGATCTTGGCATGGTTACCGTTAAGACTTTGTCATATCTAGCTTTATTTGATAAAATGATTCCGAGATAATTTGATGATATCATGAAAATGGAGAAGTATGATTAGAGTGTTTATGCCAACAACATCATGAGTTTGTAATGAATTGCTTTGAGAACAAAATTCCTTGATCACAATTTGTGTACGAAACAAGCGGACAAAATGATCTTAATCTATATGAAGATGCAATGTAAATGTAATTATAAATAGTGCTAGTTGCTTACGCGTAGAACCGCTTGAGGTGTAGGGAATTGACCGTTTTCCAAATTCCTCACCTTCCAGCGTACATAAGAGGTATGCACCATTTCCATAGTCCTTCATGACTCGGTATGGGCCCAACCATTTAGGCGGAACTTCCTTCCTTCGCCGGTCTTCTTGTCGATCCGGCTGTCTAGCCTTAGAACTAGATCACCTTCATATATGTCGCGTTCATAGACTTTCTTGTTATACTGCCGGCACATCCGGTCAGCATAGGCTCTGTGCCATTGTTCAGCATCTAACCTAGCTTCATCTAGGCTTTCTAGTTGGGAGAGACGTGCTTCTCTGTAAGCGTCTTCATCCAGAATCCCTTGTAATGAAATACGGAGACTGGGTATTTCAACCTCAAGTGGGAGAACTGCCTCTGCCCCGAATACTAGTGAGAAAGGAGTTGCTCCTCGTTGGTGTTCTTATTGAGGTTCGGTGGGCCCATAAGGCCGGATATAACTTCAAGTGCCAATCTCGTTTGTTTTCTTTCACCGTTTTAAGGAGAATGGCTTTTAGTGTTTTATTTGTCACTTCAGCCTGTCCGTTGGCTTGCGGGTAATACAAGGAAGCCGTATGATGGCTTATTTTAAATTTATTGCACAATTCGTGAACTTCGTCATTCTTAAAAGAAGTTCCATTATCTGAGATAATGATTTGCGGGATACCATACCTGCAAATGATTTGGTTCAAAATGAACTTGGCGATTACAGAACCGGTACAGTAGTAAGAGGCATAGCCTCTACCCACTTGGTAAAATATTCGGTGGCCGTGATTATAAAATTATGGCCATCTGTAGATGAGGGAGAGAATTTCCCTATTAAATCTAGGCCCCATGTAGAAAAGGGCCATGGAGTCGCGATTGGTTGTAGAGTTTGTGTTGGCATGTGGATCTCATGGGAGAACTCTTGGCACTTATGACACCTGCGTACAAACTCTACTGTGTCGTGTTCTAGAGTGGGCCAGAAATAGCCCATTCGATGTATTTTATGAGTGGTGGCATGGCCACCAAAGTGGCCTCCACACATTCCACTGTGAGATTCATGGAGAATTTTCTTGGATTCTTCTGTGTCGACACATCTTAGAAGCATTCCATCGAACGCTTTCCGATAGAGCACTTGCTCTATAATGACGTATTTTGCTACGATAATGCGTAGCCACCTTCTGTGTTGTGGTGTAGCCCCTTCTGGATACGTATGGTCCATGATATAATTAATGATATCAGTGTACCAGGGACACTCAGAGATAGGAGGTCTGGTTTCAATGTAGTATACGCACTCATCTGGAAAATCCAGATCTACTAGATCACCTCCATCTAATGGGTTATCAGCTAACCAATCCGATGATTTGTCCCTTAACGGATTTCTGATTTACAAATGTTAATTCGAATTCTCCCATTAAGGTTATAAAACGTCCAGCCTTCTTAGACAAGGACCCTTGCGTGAGAAAAGTTCGTAAATGGTCTATTTTTACCATGACCCTTGTTTCTTGATTTAGCATATAATGTCTTAAGCGTTTGGTTGCAAAGACTATGGCGAGGCATTCTCGTTCTGCTTGTGTATAACGTGTTTCATAGTCGAGCAACGTTCGGCTAATGAAATAAATCACACGTTCTCTCTTGTCATCATCTTCTTGAGCCAACATACAGGCTAGCGAGACATTGGTAGCTCGCGAGTATAAAATTAACGGGTGATCTAGCTTAGGTGGCATTAGCGTAGGTGGTGATAACAAGAAATGCTTAACTGCGTCAAAAGCTTCATTGCAATCTTTAGTCCAATCAATGCTATAATCTTTCTTGAGTAAATTGTTGATTGGATGAATGGCGAAACTTAAGTCAGGATGAATCTCGGATTGCACCAAGCTTTCCGAGAAATGACCTGATTCCAGATTCATCCGAAGGTGGGACCATTTCGAGGACAGCCCAATTTTGGTTGGGTCAACATCTATCCCTCGTGACGATATGATGTAACCTAGGAGCTTCCCTCCTGTTACACCAAAGACACATTTTTCTAGATTTAGCGTGACTCCGTATTCTATCAGACGTGAAAGAATGATGCGGAGTATTTCCGGATGGTCACAACGCTTCTTGGCCTTAGCCAACAAGTCATCTACGTAGGATTCCATGATTTTATGAATTAGATCATGAAATATATATGTCATAGCTCGCTGGTATGTAGCGCCAGCATTCTTGAGACCAAATGGCATAACAACATAGCAATAAGTTCCCCAAGGAGTTATAAACGTGGTTTTAGCTTGATCTTGTTCAGATATTCTGATTTGATTGTATCCCGAGAATCCATCCATGAGAGACAAAAGTTCAAATCCAGTTGTCGCATCAACAATGACGTCAATGGATGGTAATGGGAAGTCATCTTTAGGACACGCTTTGTTAATGTCTCGGAAGTCTATGCAGATGCGTATCTTTCCATTTTTTTGAGAATGGGAACGATATTAGATACCCATTGAGAGTAATCGACTGGTTTGATGAATCCTACTTGGAGGAGTTTCATTACCTCCTCTTTTACCATGAGAGCTACTTTGGGTTTCATGGGTCTCGATTTTTGTTTAATTGGTTTTGCATCAGATTTAGTGATGAGGTTGTGCACCACAATGTGGGGTGCAACGCCTGTCATTTCCTTATAATTAAATGCAAAAGCCTTCTGATGTTCCTTGAGGATTCGAGTGTGTATTTCTACTTCTTCTGGAGTTAACGAGGATCCTAACTTCAATATCCTTGGTTCATCTTCCGTTCCGATGTTAACATCAATTGTTTCTTCGATTAAAGAGGCATTACCTTCTTCAAACTCAGGTGGGGCTGGAGGTAAGTCCAAATCGTCCCCATTTTCTACTGTGTTTATGCTAGGCTCCATTTGCGAGGGAAGCTCCATCATGGGATTTCCAAAGTAGGAAGATGAATGTGGGATTAAGGACAAATCTATCATATGATAGGAGAGATGTAATGCCGCATAGGTGTTTAAGTAATTCAGAGTGGCCATATCACTATCAATGTGGTCTAGGATAGTAGATTTGTTTTCATTTTCGTTTAAAAGAGAATTTGTCATTGTTTTTATCAATGGTTCATCACGAAGGGATACTATGAAATGGGTATCCTCTAACTTACTGTTTGGAGTAAAACGTGATGCTGAAGTTGCTATTGAATCAGCGAGAAGATTTTTCTCTCGCGGGATTGCTTCAATTGATATGAAGTCAAACTCCTTGCTTAAATTCAACACAACTTGTTTTGTAAAGCTGTAAGTGCTCGGCTTTGGTTTCATATATCTCAGAGACTTGGTTTGCTACCAATTGTGAGTCTCCTAAGACTCTGATGTTATCAACACCGATTCTCTTAGCTAAGATGAGGCCAAGGAGGAGGGCTTCGTACTCAGCGCCATTGTTTGTGCATTCAAAATTTAGTTTAAAGGCAAATGGTAGGACTTTCCCTTCAGGGGAAGTAAAGATTACACCTGCCCCCACTCCGTAACGACACTAGCCCCATCAAAATGGAGAGTCCAATATTTAGGTGGGAGTATAGATGTTGGGATATTTGTTGTGTTAACATCTTCTACCTCTACCATGCAGAGATCTACCGCTGGGAGAGAACCGACACCCAGGGAATATCCCACGCCTACAGAATCAAATGGTAAGAACATTGGTAGATCTTGTTCTATTAATTCAATGATTTTTGCAGTAGTTCCTAATGATACTATTTCTACAGTGTTAGCCTCATCTTTGGGGGTTGGGGTTGCCTTGGCTAGGCTCATAGTTTCAAGATCTGTCGTAGGTACCAACTTTTCTTTTGGTTTTGCGTCGGTAGGTTTATTAAGTTGGTTTGTTGGGAGTTCAAACTCCGAGTGCACACCTGGTCTTTTCTTTAAGTCAGCTAGGTGTACATCGAATGGTTTTGGATCACCTTTGGCTACAAATATCTTTCCTAAGTGTAAAAACCTTACTTCTTGAAATAGCGTAGAAGGGATTGCCTTCATGCGGTGTATCCATGGTCGGCCGAGGATCATATTATAGTTAGTTTCCCGATCTATAATATAAAACTCAGTCAAGATGGTTTTGGGTCCTAAGGTGACCAGTAATATTATAGTTCCAACCGAGGTGGCTTTAAGACTATCATAGCCCCTTAGTGTGTTTCGAGTTGTGGAACAATTGGTTTCTCCATACCCTAGCTTTTGAAGGAAAGAGAAGGGGACTATGTTAACTACCGCCCCATCATCTATCATTGCACACTTTACATAGTTGTTATAAACCCATACTTGCAAATGTAAGGCTGGATCACCTCGACGTGCGATCTCAGCATCTGTCGGCATTTTGTTTATCTCGAATATGAATTCGACATCCCTATCCGCCTGCCCTGGAGGATGAACATCAAAGTCTATATGATTTACCTGTGTTTCAGGAGGTGGAGTGATGTTAATTAAATGGCCCAAACCTAATGCCTCTAAAAGAGCAGCCCTATGAGCAGGGGAATTTTTTAATAAATCCAAAAAGGAGATGTGCGAGAAGGTTTTTGTTAGGTCGTTAATTAAATCATAGGCACCCACAGGTTTTGCTACGATTTGTTGGATGTTATCCGTCTCTGGCAGGTGGCTTGGACTTGGCTGAGAGAAATACTCTCGTGTCCTTGTTACAGCTTCGATGGGTAGTTCGGCGTCTAACTCCACTAAACCGACTACCTTAGGTCGTGGCTGACTTCCTAGTTGTGGCGCAACTAATGGATTTAGCGAGGTTGAGGCTTCATGATCATTGTTTCCTGTTATTACACTCTTGTTTGTCCCAGTTAGATTTAGCTTGTTGTTATCGTGATTTGGGAGTGGATCATTAAAGATCTTGAGGGGTGCGTTTTGAGGAGAAATTGCCCCTAAAAAGGTATTTGATGCTGGTGACGTAGGATCTGCCAAGAACATATCCATGAAAAGTTGTCTTTGTTCATCTGGCAAGCGTTGCATGAATTTATTGTAGTCACGGCACGTTCTAGTGTCATGGCCCCAAATTTTGTGGAAACCACAATATGAATTAGGATTGTAATTCCTAGTTTGTTGGTTTGGTGCGTATTGTGGCCCAAAATTTTGATCAAACCGTTGTCTATTAGGATTAAAATTTTGCGTTTGTTGTCTTTGGTTTGAATTCTGGTTTTGGTATCTAGTTGAATTTTGGCTTGGACCCTGTGTGGGATTTTGCCATTGTTGTTGTTGTTGTGGATGGTTAAAATCCACTGTATTGATTGTCGGGGTAAAGTTGTTGTTTCGTTGGTTGTTTATTTGTGATGGAGTATTGACAATATTTACCTTCTTAGGCTGGTCGGTTACTCCATCTGTTGTTACACCCCGATTTTTATTAAGGATTTTAGGTCCTTGATTGACGTTCGTGGTAGTAGGATAAGTTGTAGTGTTCTGGTTGGAGGTGACTAACCTCCCATTTGCTCCATATGTTTTGCGACCACTATCAATTTGCTTGATCTATTCGAAGAGCACTCTCAAGTACTTCATCGTAAGTTCTTAATGGGAACTTCTGGACTTCTTCCTTCACTTCTCTACTAAGAGAATGAAGGAATAAATCACATAGTTCCATTTGATCCATGTTTGGAGCACTTGCCAAGAATAAAGAACTGTACGCCACCTTTGGATGAAATGGGTGACAGATTCGTTGTGTTCTTGCTTGATGTGTAAGAATTCCCTGATTCCTGTCCTTAATAATTTGTTCATGTCAAAGGCCTTGATGAATTCTGACACGAGCTGCTTGAATGAATGGATGGAAGCCTCAGGTATTCTATAATACCAATCGAGAGCGATGCCTTCCAAGGTTTTTGGGAATATCTTAGCAACAACCCCATCCCATGGGAGTAGTTCTCGAATGGCTATAGCGTAAGCTTTGATATGTGCATTTGGATCTCCCTCACCTTTGTATTTGGGCAAGTCGGGAAGAGGTCTTGGAAGCATGACGCTTCGTATGGTGAAATCTAAGGGTTCTTTCAAATATTCTGAATAAGTCCCTATCGCATAGGTTTCGACCATTGATGGTGCTTGCTGAGGGAGCGGAGGTGGAATGGGTTGTTGATATGGCGTAGCGTATATGTTGGTAGGGGCATAAGGAAACACCTGTGTTTGAGAAACATGCCGGGAGAGGAGAACATATCCCCTTGTGGTGATTTGGAGTACATGTTTAAGTATGACGGGGTATTGTCCAGGAATGGATTGTTTTGTACTAGACCGGGAGGAACAGGTGTTAGAGATGGTGGGTCTAGTTGGCGTTTGTTGTGAATACTGAGGAGTCATGCCTAACGTGCCTACTCCTGTGAGGAGGTCTACTTGGCTAGGATGGTGTGGAGGATTAGAATTTCCTGTTTGTATGAATTGAGAATGGTGATTTGCTTGAGCAAGTTCTAACCCTCTCACTTTTTCTACTAACGTTGAAATGACTTCATTTGGTGAAGTCACGGTGTTTTTCCGTAGTGGCGTTTGTTGTATATCATGGTGTTGTATAGGCATGTGATATCCTGCTATGAACTGATCGCTGCCCTGCCAAGTTTCCCCGAGGGCATTTCCTATATGTAGTGGCATGGAGTATTTTCTTGAAAAGAGACCTCGGGTTGTGTTTGTAAACCTCCTATAGGTGGGTACATACTTCGAGAACGTTGGTCGTTCCTGGCATAACGTACCAAATGTTCATCATCTAAACCTCGGTATGAGTCTGATTGTCTACTAATTTGTGGTCTAAGCAGCACCTGAGGAGATGAACCAGATTCTCCGGTGAACGTCATGTTATTCGAGCCTGAAGGCTCTGTTTGTTGCGTTTGAGCGAGCTGATCTAACTCCTCAGTTTGAAAAGATGAGTTATATCTGATCCTTGGAGTTTGTGTTGACAACTGGTTGGTTGAGTAGTTATCACCCCATACTGAGAGTGAGGGTGATGATTGTCTATTTTGTTGGGCGTAGTATGCCTCAAGGCCCAAGAGGGGCCTGCCATATGCATCGAATCCCGACATATTCGGGGGTATATGAATACCCGCAGAATAATGGGAAGGAGCGAAGGTGATGGTGAAAGCTAATGAGGTAGTAAAGATGAAAGAATCATTTTTAATTTGAAAGAACCAGTAGAAATCTGACTCCAGACTAGAAAGTAGAAAGTTTCACGTCGGGTTCACCAATTTTGTACGATGGAAAAGTGACAAGCGAGCGTGGGAATCTACAAGTAACTCTTCCTCGCACCCGACCTCCCGAGGTCGTGCCGAGACAGCCGGTGGGGATGGAATATGTATGGGATGCAGACAAACTAGTTAGGCAATCTAATGTCTTCAATACGCACTAGTGGAATTTGTGAATCTAAGGCAAAGAAGGCCCTCCTAACCTGAACTGGTGTGATAGATCGATCGGCAAGGATGACTGCTCGAAGGCTCCAATCAATATCGAGCTCTGGCGTGATTCGATCTATGGGTTGTGGAATACGTGGAAAATGACCTGGGATAGTTTCGTGTATGTCTCTAGATAAGGTCATATGGTGGATGGTAAATATAGTTGACTCTATGGATGATTCTCTGGCCTAGTCCAGAACTCTCTAGCTTTGTTAGCTGTTGTATCTAGTAAGGATAACTGTTCGATGATGATAGGTGGAAGTGGAGTGGATCTGAATACTAGTGTGCGTAGGCCAGTGTCTATGTCTGATTGACTTACGGATTCGTTGGGTTGCGGGATTTGTGGATCGCAACCGTAGACTCTTGGTTGTTGTGGTCCTGCTATGGTCATGTGTAGAATTAGTTCCTAATCCCTAGTATCCAATAATCATATGCTTTCTCAGCCTCTATATTCAAAATTAATAGCTGTGTGATCTTCTCAGAGTGCCTCACAGTGTTCTTGCAACCTGAATTCTTAGGCTGGTATCTATATCTGTGAGAGTGTCTCCTGCGTCTGGCTGTGGGACCAAAGGATCACAACCAAAGGTTTGTTCTCTTTCAACCCCTTCTACAGTCATATGGATGTTACCTAGGGTAATCTGTAGTTTGGTTGATTCGACCAAAATGTGTGCTTGGTCATCTTCTATGTTTAATCCACTCAACTGGGAATTGATTTGTTGCAAGCTTACCATTGTTCGGAAGACTTGGATCCTAAGATTTTGATCTATATCAGTTATTGTTGTGATGAGATTGGGTTGGGGCACGATTGGCTCGAATACGTATTCTCTGGGCTCCCTAGGTCCCGTGATTGTCATACAAAAGTAACAATGTAAAATGAACTATAGCAAAAATAAAATTTAACTACGTTGAATATATCTATAGCATATATGATTTCTCTATTTTTGTATTTTCTGATGAACTTTTATGAAGGAATTTTTAAAAGAGCAATTATTTTAACATACCTAGAATTTGACAATTAATCTAATGACAAAATTAAAACAAACAAGATAACCGAGTGTAGTTATTTGTCTGTGTAATTTTGAACCTATTCTAAACAATGAAATAATTGACTTAATCTATTTGCAAGGCTCTCGATCCTACCTCAGAAGTGAGGAGTGAATCATAGTTTCTCAAAAACTATCAATCCCCACAGCTTCCCTGCAATATCGAGAGTAGAATTGACTAAAATAAAGTGATTGGCTACTTTATTTGATATGTTTCTAACTAGAACTTTGAAAGCTAGAACCTGGATTCTGCAGAACAGTGGCGAATCCGATGGTGTGTGTGATCTTGTCCCCTCAGTGTGATCTCCTCGTTCCTTCGTGTTCACGTGGATCCAGAAAAGCGTGTAATGCTAGCATCAACAGAAGTAGATATTGGGACAAAGGCAGCTCAAGATACAGACTGAATACAATGCGAGTAGGAGAGGGATAGCGCAAGAGTACAGAGCTTGGCTTATGCAATTCCTAGCGGGATTTATTGCGAGTCATGCAACATGAAACGTCCAGAACCTGAAACTATCCTGTTTGAAGAACAAAACCTGCAACTTTAATGGCTTCCTATTGGTAAAACAAACTATCTATTCCAATGGATTGGATGAAATAACAACAACAGTACTTGCACAAGATGGATATGTGGCTTACTAACAGTAAAACAATGCTAACTAAGCATGCAATGAAAGAAACTAAGCATTCTAAGCAAAATGAAAACTAAATCTATTGCAAAGAGAAATTAGAGGCAAATTTGAGGGGCCATTTGCTTGAGCACAAGCCAACTATTTATAGCATTTGCATTTACCCAAGGTAAAAACCAAATAGAACTCTTAAACTATAAACAATGGCAAAACACTATTCCAGGGAACCAGAATCATAAATGCAAGCTTATGGCGGTGAAAGAAAGCTGGTAAAATGTTGAAATTACGTGAGTCGTGTTAAAAGAGCTTTCTAGAAAATGCGTAAAGGACCGCCACCTGAGCCTGGGGCGGGGCCACCAGTGGGGGCGGTTTTGTCACGAGACCGCCATGCCTGTTCGGGGCATGGGCACACTTGGAGATCTTTTTCGATCCAGACCGCCGCCCCGGGGCGGGGCGGCGGTTTCATCACTTTTTCTTGAAGAAGAAAAAGGCCAAGAAAAGAGGGGAAAAGGTCTATTATCCACCCACTACCTTTCTCACCATTATTATTCCTATCTATCGCTTAATGCCGACATCATCTTCTTTACCATTCCATATTTTTCATCCCCACTTGGCACGTCTACTGAACTATCAACGCAACATGACAATCCTATTCAAAGTAGACCTGTCATTCTAGACAAAATCACGTCTCGTTGACCATTCCTTCCTCCTAGTCTCCTTTACCAACCAAATTTTCTCTTAAAATTCACCCCATCTCATTCTCCACTACTCTTCTCACCCACTTCATCCTTCTCCATTGTTTCTTTGATCCTTCACCCATCCTCCACCCTAATAATTATTATTTTTCCCCTAATGTCCTTTTAGTGGTGTCGCTTCCACACTGTTTCATCATTTTGGTTCCCTTTCATTCTTTCAACTTTCAGCTTGACGATCTTACTTAATCACCCATTTCATGCAGGCCTCTTGATTGAAATATATTCCTTTCCTAAGATCATGCCGCTGTAGAAAATCCTTCACCCTTTCCCATTCCTTGAATGCCAATCACCACTACAAATGTCTTTTCACTCCATCTCTTCCGCTTGACGCTCTTGCATCATCACTCTCACAACATGGGCATCCTAATTAAGGATTCCCCTCACACTCTCCATCCTACACCGCATACATTCCTCCATCCATTTATGTTACACTCCTTTGTTTCCTTCTTTCCTTATTATCCCCCTTTTCATCTCTTGTTCCACTCAAACATACACCACTCACTCTTTTCTCATCCTTCCTAATATCCATCTTCTACTCGGTCATCTTACTTACACACTTTTGTAGTATGGAAAATGTACTTAAGGGTTCCCCTTCAGTCCATCTTTTCATACACTCTTCCCATCAACCCTGTCAATCATCCACTTCTTTTCATCATTCTTCTTCTTCTTTGGCTTGGCGATCTTACTTAACCACTCATGCGGCATGGTGATCTTACTTAAGAGTCCCTCTTAAGGATGATCCATCATCTTGCCTTTCCCCATCGCTCCACATTCCCACCGTCCACATTTTCTCTTCATTCCCCATAAACACATCCTCTTCCCTCCTCTTTCTTCCTCGTACAAAATATCTCTGACTTCCCCAAATATCATCTCCATCATCCCTCATTTGGAAATATAACTTAACCACTTCATACCATTTCTTACTATGTCTCGTTTCTTCATCTTTACCTCATTCATCCTCATCCACATCCTCATCCACTACATCCTCTCCTCACCTTCATCTCTGCACAAATCATTATCCCTCCTTTCTTTACTCTTTCCATTCCATCTTCTCGAGTTCTCCCACATATCTACCCTCATGCTTACCCTCCATATCATCTTCCATTTCCATGCTAATAATTATCGGTGGACTTCTCCTAATATTCACTCATCCCCATTCCACACAACCATATTCCCTCTTTTTGACCTCCTCCATTCTATCTTCATTCCTTCCTTCCTCTGTGTCCTCTGATCATTATCGGGACTTCTCCTAACGTCCCTTAGTGGGCATTTCTTCTTCCATTCCTCATTTAATTTTTCCCTTTCCTCACTATTCCTCCCATCTTTCCATACCGATCATTATTGGTGGACTTCTCCTAACGTTCCTTCATTGGCATGACCTCTTCTAACCCCCATTTCCTCTTCCATCACCTCCCTTTTCCCCACTCTCACACTTTCTTGTCGCTTCTTACCCACCTCTCCATCTTCCCTTCACCCTCTTCAATTTCCCTAGTGTTTTCATCATACACCCTCTCCCTATTTTCTCATCATCAACTTATCCTCATCTCATGCATCTCCGCATCTTTTCGATCCATGTTACTCCTCCCTCCGATTCTCTTTACATTCTCGTATACTACTCACTCTTCACTTCATATCTTCCCTTTTGGTTTCCTTCTTTCCACATCATTTTATCTCGTTGTCCTCTCCTTCTTTCTAACCAGATTGTTTTGATACACGACATGGGTCATTATTATCTTCTTGCCTACGTATCCTCTAAGCTTCAGTGTTGTGTCACATCGAGGATGATGCTCTTATAAGGGGAGGGAAATGTAGTGCCCAACATTTACAAATGTTTTTAAATAAAAGAACAATTTTTTTTTGAAAAAATAAAAAAATAAATAAACAATGAAAGTTGGATGAAATTAGTGCCGATAAAGTGGGGTTGGTAGGGATGTGGAAGGAGGTAGAAAGGTGGAGTTGCATGGGCAGGTGGAAGGCAGGACCTGTCACTTCCTTCTTGATAATACATGAATTTTTTTAATTTTTTCCTCCAGATAGTTACCACAAAAACCCAAGAGCACGTTGTAAATTTAATTTTGGTTGGTTAGTTGTAGTGACTCAATTTAGTGCCCTGATAGATATGTTTGTAAAAACGTGGGTGCTTGTGTCTTTGCTGGCAGTGGAAATAGTCGGTGCGTAAGGATGCTGGCAATTGGTTTCTTGTTTTTGGTTTTCAATTTTTGCATGAATTGGCTCACGTTTTTAGGGAGGATGAAACACCAGGCTTATGCTGGTCGGGTAGGTTATCTTGGTTTGGATTCACAACGATTGGAATTTTTTGGAAAGTTTCTAATCACACTGAAACCTGTGGCATCGTTCTATTTTTAGTAGTATTGGATAATTTCAGCTATGACAAAACACAAAAGTTATGGGTTCCTCACAACATGTGCACCATTTCATTTTGGCAACATACAGTGCCTCTCCGATTAATTCACCTTTGCCATGTATTCCCAGCTAGTGCCAAAATCTAAGCTCTATAGCAGGGTATGGACATTCTGCAAGGAGTTTTGTTAGATGTTATATTTGAATATGATTTGGCAGACATGCATGCAAAATGTGGAAGCGTATGCTTGGCATGTGAATTGTTTGATTGAATACCTGAAAACAATGTGGCCTTTGGGTTTGCCACAACTGCAGGATACACAAAATGGGTTTGTTAAAAAGGCTCAAAAACATTCTTGTTAATGCACTCGTCGGTGTGGGGTCTCCTTCCACTACCACATCGTCCCAGCCTGCGTCAAAAGGGGACCTTTGGAGCAGTTGTGTTCATTCATTTTTTTAAAGGGTAGAGGAATAGTGTCAGATGTTGTAGTTGCTAATGCTATGGCAGTCTAGTACGTAAAATGGGGAAACTTGCACAAGGAAAGTTGACTTTTTGGAAATGTTTATCAAGGAGATGGGGTCTAATGGGTCTGGCCATGATCATGTAAGCTTCATTTTTGTTTTATTTTAAAATGCAAGCTCACAGGTTTAGTGGAAAAGGGTTGTAAATACTTCAATGGCATGAGTGTTGGTTTTAACATGCCACCTACCTAGAACTGAATTCATATGCCTGTTTGATCGACCCTCTTTGTCTTTGTCCGGCTATTTTGAGGAAAATCTAAAATTTACCATCAACTCACTAATTAAACCTGTGGTGGTTGTGGGGACATGTTGGTTGGTACCCCTGTAGAGCGCATAATAATATGGGGTTGCAATAAATTTCAACAACTCTTCTTTTGAGGTGATCGTCAAAATGCTACAACTTATGTCTTCTATCAAACATCTATATTTAAGGAGAACATTTAGTCAAAAGGATTCATTTTATTGAAATAAATGTGTTTCCAAGCTCCATACAACTTTTCCAACATTCTCCTAGCTCGTGTTCAATATGGAGCCTTGAGCAGGCCCTAGACAATCGTCAAAACATAATGGGAAACATATTCTATTGGAAGACTTCAAGTGATCGTGAAGTTTGTGTGACGTTGTGGAGGTTAGATCAATGCTCATGAACTGTTTAACGAAATGCCCAAGCGAGATGCTTGAACCGAATCCTACGGGTTTGACCGACTTCGTCCCTCTAGGCATGGTTCATCTCCTCTTATCTTTCATAACTCTCATACTCTAGTTTTCATTTGCAACTTAATATAATTTTAAAATATTAGGATTATAATACATTTAATTGTTTTATATTAACTTGTTCCAAAACAATAAAATGTCGTGTTGTAACTCACGAAATCAAAATAACCCTTTTGTATTAAACCATGAACTTCAACCCTCATTTTGAGGTGATTTAGAAAACTTCCTACCCAAATAGATCGCTACAATATTATTTTATCAATAAGACGAAATTGAATTCCCAGTAAAAATGTTTACCACCTTCATGTTTAAATAGATAAATTTGCATTTTTCAGAGACTCGTTAAGTACCCTTTGTAACTATGAAAATGGGATGTTAAGCTTCATTCGTGTGCCTGGTTATGTGAGGAGTCACCTTAACCTTTGGTTTGACCCTGAATGAACATTTGTGATATTTTTAATGCCATATTGGGAGCAATGTTACACCGTTTTTGTAGTTGTAAGAAGCTATGAAAACTATAAAGTTGGATTTCATTTTGAACTGCCATTTGAAACCTAGATAGAGAAATTATCATCCATTTTCGTAAACCTTTAGTGTTCTTACTAGAAAATTACATGGAACATTCAATTTGGGAAAAAAACACTTTTCTGTATAGTTTGGAAAAGCCATTTTGTAGGCCTCCGGTCACAGTTTGATGAGGTCAAACTAGACCAATTACGACTTGTCGCTCCAAAAAACTTACCTCCGTTTGAAAATGGTTTTCTAGTTCTCAGTCCCGTCGACTCTGATGAATTCTCCTTATATAGGGGAACTTGTAGGAAGTTTCTCATTGCACGTTCATCCATCAAATGTCATTTTTGGATGTGGTTTTCTGAGCCCTCAAGCTAACTTTTGTTCATTTGCAACTGGGTCAATTACGACCAGTGGCCTTGGAAAACTAGCCGCCAAACGTAAACCGTTAGCCAGTTCTAAATTCCGTCAGTTGCTATGAACTCTTGGTATATAAGTGGACATGTAGAAATTTAACCATGGTGTGTTTTCTCATCAGAAGACAATGTTTAAAAGTAGTTTCTTAGCCTCCGAGCCCATTTTGAACATTTTTGTAGCTAGCAAGAAAATGTAAAAATAGAAAGTTGTGGGACCCTCGTCGGGTTGCCAAACCACCATGGAAACTTTGACACATGTAAATAAATATTTAAAAACCCTATAGTGTAACTTGTGTGAAATAGAAATTTTGACAAAATGGTGTTTTCTCTCTCTTACCTTCTCTTTCTCTTTCCTGGGTTACAAAATGAAGTGAAATGAAATGTAATGAATACATGTCTCTAAACCTTTTCTTTGATTGCAAATTGTAATTATTATTATATGTAAATGGGAAACTGAAAAACATTAATTATGTTAGATTAGGGTGGATGCCATGCCATTGATTTATCGCTGATTTCATACTCACGTGGTTTTGTAGGATGCAAGTATGATGGCGAAAAGGCGATGTGTAATTCATTAATTATCATTGTAATTGATATAGTTAATTATAAAATGAATATATGTACAATGTAGTCTCATGTTACAGAGGGTTATATTTGATAATTTGATAATCTATATGAGATGCTAGCTTTTAGGGATATCTAGGAAATGTGTATTTAATCATAGATTCAATTTGATTCATAGTACATATGGTAAAAAGGTTTGATATATATATATATCTATATATCTATATATATATATGGTAAATGAATTTGAAGTAATATCTTGTAGTGCATATTCAGTGTTCAATAAATGACTAATGAATCATCTTGTGCATTCTTAATTTGTGAATGTAATAAAGAGTTTTAATCAAAACACTCAACCCTTGTATAATATCGGAGAAGAACATGTCTTCATCTGTGATACTTTTTACCGTAGAAGACATTGAAAACCGTAGAATGAACTTAAAATCTTCCCTCGATGGAACCTCCTAGTTTGGGTAAACAAGAGCCCAAGAATGGGTTTATCATCTTAGTCGGTATGTTTAGTGACATTTTCATAAACCTGTCTGATAGGAGCGACACAGTCAAACTTTATTTGGAGTAAGTAGAGCTATCTCTTCCTTCGTATCCTAGTGGACTACCTTGTCTTCCGAAGATAGATTTAAAATTAATTTTCTTCATCGAATGAAACCCCTGTTGGATTCAGACAACATAAATGGAGATCGTGATATAGTTGTTCTATGTCTTGCATTCTTATTAGTGAACTCTTTAGTCCCTCGCAGATAAATGTCTTATCTTAGGCTTGTGACAATATAGTGCCTTGATCTCTCACAAAGGGTTTATAGAGTAAATACATTTAAACCCTAAATCTAATCTATAATAGGGATTAAAGCCCTGGGTGAAAATTGGAATTAAGCTTAACCTTAGTTGATTTGGTGGTTAACATGTGGATAGAAAATTATAAGTAACTCTTTGCAAAAAAATTGTTTTGAAAGATGTTGACTTTAGAGAACCCAAGAAACCAAAATCTTGTCTGTAATACCTTGTTAGGTCCGTTTATGACATTAAGAAATAAATAATATCTCACATGTGGAATCGTGAAATGCAGAAAAGTGGGAGCCTACCTTGAACACAAATCACTTGTGGTTCATGTGCAGTTTATAATGCTTCTAACCATGTACTTCTTTAAGATGATAGATAAGTACTTTCATAACTCTTTTGTTATAATGTGATGGTAATAATGAGACCTTAATGTGATGAAAAAAAAGTAAAGCATAGAAGAGTAAAAACGAGATTTGAGGTTAGGAATAATGCCACTCTTGGAGTCCTTATAACTTAATTAAAATTTTTCATGAGTTACAAAGAATATGAATTGCCTTGGTGTGATCAAACTTCAAGAAAACAATATATATATATATATATATATATATATATATATATATATATATCAAAATGGAATTCCACAAGTCATTAAATTAGAATAACTATGGTAGGGAAATACCTATTCCATGATCAAGAAGAATGTTCTTAGGAAAAATCTATCTTGTATACAAATCTCCCTTAAATCCTAATATTGCTTTCTGAAATCAATTCTCCGATTCACCGAGTTGTAAGGGTAAAAATGTAGACATCGAATAAATGTTGGAGAAGAATGTTCTTAACATAATAATAAGATAACTTTATATGAAATTTGAGTTATGCCAAATAAGTATATAAGTTATGGAAATTTCCGTAAAGAATAAAAAGCCAAATTAAAATGGTTGAATCAAAATTAAATGTGGAATGAACTTAAGAATATGTAGATGGAAAAAAAGGAGAAAGTTTTCCTTGCACTATAATGTTCTTGGAATGTTGATCGTAACTAAAATGCAATTAAAGAAAAGATGTGTTGTGGGTTTTCCTATCCTTGAGTCCTTTCCTTGTGGTTGGGTCATTACTAGTATTCATTCATTGGGAAAAGTGTGGCATCGACATGTCTATGGTGTTGTCATGTGTCTATGTGAGTCGATGACTTGTAAGTGTTGTATGCATCTTTGAGTATTCTTTACTTGGAGCCCTTTTTGCTTAGTGTAGTGAGCAATGTAAGTCAAAAAAATATAACCTAGTATTTTTACTGTTGTTTTTGAGTGTGAGAAATCAGTGGCGCTACACTTTCTTGTCGCTTCTTACTCACCTCTCCATCTTCCCTTCGCCCTCTTCAATTTCCCTAGTGTTTTCAGCATACACCCTCTCCCTATTTTCTCGTCATCAACTTATCCTCATCTCATCCATCTCCACATCTTTTCCAATCCATGTTATTCCTCCCCTCCAACTTCTCTTTACATTCCTTATACTGCTCACTCTTCACTTCATATCTCCCCTTTTGGTTTCCTTCTTTCCACATCATTTTATCTGATTGTCCTCTCCTTCATTCTACCCATTTTTTTCTTTCACTTCCTCTGTATCATCTTCATCCCATTTTTCCCTCGCATTTTCTTCTTACTTCCCCATTGATAACTTGGCTCACCAACATTGTCCCATATTTTTTATCATCCCATTCTCCACATGCATTTCCATGCGATCTGTTTCATATTCTTTGCCTGGGTCTTCCTCTTAACACCTTGGTTCAATATTCTTCCCATTTCCACTCTATCATCTCTTATTTCCCTATCATTTTCACCTTCCCACTACCAAACCTCCTTTCTTTCTCTACCACCCCTACCTTTTCCATCATTACATACCAGTTTCTCTTCCATTCTCTCATCTTCTCTACAACCTCCTGGCCCCTCATTTGGTTGTTTCTTTCTCTTCTCTATTCTACCTCCTCTTTCATTTTCTTTAACTTCTTCATCTTCCTCATCCCCTTTCCATCCTTCTCTCCCTTTTTCCTGATTTTACCCCCTACTCTCATCTCATCTTCTCGTTCATCTCTCTTATCATCCTTCTCTCATATCCACCTCTTCCTTTTCTCAGCTCTATCATCTCTTTTGTGTTCCACTATTTCTCTCCCCATATCTTTCATCTTTCTTCACTCCCTTCATTTTTGATCTTCATCTCCCTTTAACCCTCTCCTCTATCATTTTCTTGTCATCTTCTTGTTTTTTCCTTCTTCCCCTATCATCCCTATCTCTTATATCCTTCTCCATATTTCATCCTTTTTTCTCCTTCACTTTTGACTTTTCTTGCTCTTCTCATAATCTACCACTACTCATGTCTATTCCTTTTTCTTATCTTTCCACTCTCAATCGTCCTCTAACATTTCTCCTCTAACTCATCACCCTCCATATTTTCGCCATTTCTCTCCATCATCTTCTACATATTGTCTATTTCTTGGTTTCCACTACTTTCATATTGCACATCTCTCTTCCGTTTTCACCCTCTACTCTACCCTCTTTTCCTTCTCTTTCCCTTGCTCCTTCACCATTTGTTCTATCCTTTTCTTGTCCTCTTCTTCTTTTTCCTTCATCATTTCTTTCTTCCACCATCTTCCCTCTTTATTATATCTACTGCTTCTTTCTTATGACACATCTCTTCCCTCTTCTCTCATCTCCTTACTTTCAATTCTTCCCTCCTCTCATCTTGTCTTCTCCTTCTTGTTCATCCTTCCTCATCAATTTCTTCTTTTATTCTCTTTCTCTATTTTATTTTTCTCCAAGCCCATCACGCCCTCTCTGCTTTCATTTCTTATCATCCTTCTCTATTATTCTCTTCCTCTTCTTTCCTTCACAATCAAGCACAGTTCACACTCCTCATTATTGGCGGACGATGGTTTCTCCGTCCTATTACACCCCATCCTCAACCTCCTTAATCATTCCTTTTTTCTCTCCTCCACCATGTTCACTCTAGTTCATATCCTTGTCTTATTCAATGTCCTCTTCCTCTATAAAATTTCTCTCTCCTCCTTTTGAGAGTGGTGCTATCTCTTCCATTCTTGTCAACCCTCTCGGGAAGCATCATCACCTACATCCCTCATCCCATATTCCTTTGAAATTTTCATCTTGGAGGATACCATAATGGTCATCACCTATCCAATCTTGTTCTCTTTCATGAATGTTTGCTCTACTTTTGTTTCATCGCAAAAGTAGCTTGACTCCTCCTACTTGTCAAAGAAGTGGGATTGCTTTCTCCTTTCTTCACCTACTAATTTTCCGTCACTTATGAAACTTTCTTATGAAACATGTTTTCATCACCATATTTATCACCCTTTTAGGGAATTTTATCTCACACTTCTATCCTATCTACTCATCGTGTCCACATTTATGATTACATTCATTCCCCCTGGGGCATTTTATTTACATATCCACCTTCTATATCGTGCCTTGTGCTAGGGCATCATTATTTTCATCCTCATCCCTTTTATAGACACATGATTTTTCATTCGATTCCTCGCATATGAAATATTTCACATACTCTTCACATTCAGTTGCACATACTTTAATGTTTTCCTATGACCCATTGGTCATAATCTTGTTTTACATCCATATTGTAGTGCTCTCCCCACTCATTGGTCCATAGAATGTTGTCGCGGTCTCTATTGAGAACAAAATTTTCCTCTACCAATGTGATATTGGAGTCACTGCCATATTATTTTTTTATTGTTATTGCAATCCTTTTTGCCTAGGGAATCTTGCCTTGGTTATGTGTTTTGTCCCTCTTTTCATCATCCACCCAATATTTACCATTTATATCTTTTAACCAAGTGATCAATGCCCCTTAGCTTGTCCATCCTAAGTTTGAGGGGGACACTCAAGTAATAATATTTTCATCGTTTTTATCTTACGGCTTGCCCATCGCAAATCACTCATCAAAAAGGGGCAAATGTCAACACCCATTTTTAGTATCATTCCTCCCCTTCATCCCATATTTTCTCTCCTATAACAGGCTTACCTATTCGAATCCCAGTTCCCACCAAACCTACATGTTTGATTAATCAATTAATCTCCTTTAAATCCCTAAACCTCATTATGTGCTAATAATATCCAAATATTCCAATTAAATCACATCACCCCAATCAATAAAATAAAATCCAATAATCCAAATCATGAACCCCACTAAATCAAATCAAATCCAATAAAATCTATTATCTCACCTAATCACTCAAATCGTGGCCCCCACCATCTAAATCATGAACCCCACTCAATCATATCAAATCTATTATATCACCTAATCAATCAAATCATGTCCCCCACTCACCTGACCAGGGTTACTTTATCAAACCCCAATTACCCATTAACCCCTAAGTTACCCCATCTCCAAGCTATAAATATAGGTCTTCCCCCCTCTTTCAAAAATAATAAGAAAATTCTGAAATAAGTTTTGCAAGTTTGAGGTCAAGGCAAACCTTTGCCATTGTTAGAAGTTAGAGGTGAGGAGTGTTGGAGAAATATTTGACATTGTTCATCATCTTGCCATCCTGATGCCCATTTCATCTCCATATCAGAGCACCAACTAAGTCCCCTCATCATTCCATTTACTTGGCATTTTTATTTCACTTTGTTTTCTACATGTTATCTACTATTCATCATTTATTTCCATCTTTCTAGACATGGGGGTTGACATCCTCCAAGGAGTTAATAGCCTCTTAGAACTAGAATTTTTGGGCAGCCCGTATATTGTTATCTAATCACATCTGCTTCGAGCTTTTCGAGACATTATCACAGATCCATCTTTTTGGTGCCCACAGATCTTTATCCACATCTGAGAATCCTTAAGCCCTCCATATTTTGAGGTTGTTGGTGGCTTAAATATTGGTGCATTCATCTCGCACGAGAATGAGGTATATTTTACCGGTCCCATTGTGGCTCTGGGGCATCTACTTTACTACTCTCACATTCTACACATTACAGGGTCTATTTATACATTGTTCACTACTTCTCCTTACAATTATTCTATTTTTTGCTGATATATACATGCTTTGACATACTATTTATCTTTCTAACATGCTAACGGGTGCTTCATGTGTAACATTTTCCTTGTAGGACTATCTACAACCATGGTTATCTGATACATTTTACTTGTTATTGTTTGTTATCAGCATGTTACTGATTATGGGCTATAGCCTATGTTTTGTATGATCATTGTATGTTTTTGGCCTCTTCAGCCCTAATTGTCTTGTGAAATTGTGAACGATGTCCCATGTATTAAACCCACTTTTCATGGTCCATCTTATTTACACACTTTATTGGTACATTTTTTCATATTACATGTTAGCTAATTTTACTACTAAAACTTGTTATTTGCCTACTTTTTTTGCATGTGTTTTGGTTTCTACCATGGACATCCCCTACCTCATGTAGGTATCCACTTCAGATCAGATTTTAGTCTACTCATTTGGACCACATTCTCCTACAATTGTTGCATGCACCCCAAATGGGGGCATACATTGGGTGAATAAATCACCCCTACATCATCTCGAGTTACGCTTTATATCAACACATTACGTAAAACAACACATGTATACAAATCACAAAACAATGTAGAACATGACTTGGACTTCACACAAAGTATGGACACTAGGACCCGATCCAGCACACTCACACTAGTGCCTGGGAACTCCTGTCCTCCCCTAGGTGCTAATGTCCTAGGGAAAAAAATAGGTAATTTCCCGATCAACACGGTCTTGAGAAGTCTTTAGTATAGTTCTCCATTAGCAAGAACTTGCCTCCAAATAAAAATGCACTCTATCTCCTACAATAAGTTACAATATGGAACAATACACAACAACACAAGACGTACCATCTACAATGGTGCTCATTTGGGAAGCATTCATGGAAAGAGAGTAAAACTAGACCTCTCTCCCAAACACTCTTCTCCCATGGCGTGATATCACCAAAAAAACTCACTTTTGGCATGAGATCACATAAAAAACTCACTTTTGGTGTGAGATCACCCAAAAACCCACTCTTGGTGTGAGATCACCCAAAACTCACTCTTGGCATGAGATCGCCCAAAAAAATTTCCCTTTGCAACATTTCAGGACATCTTTCTATCCTTTACACTCTTATACATTAGGTGCACACTTTCCTTTTTACATACTTTCACACTTTTTACATATGCTTCACTTAGATTTTTCATATATAGGACTTTGACTACTCTTTTGCTCTTCTTTTATAGGTTCATCCTTAATACACAACAAGAATCAACCTACATCAACAAATATAAGCACAAAAAAAAGTAAAATTTATGCACAACACTTCACTCCTAGGTTCCACTTCCCTCTTTCCTAGTCTCCATGCTTCACATTATGATCTCTTCACACTACACTTTTCCACTCGGTATGCTATTCGCTGCACTCTCTCTACGATCATAAGGTACACATATTTTGACTACTTTATGCTATCCAATATTCAATCAACATTATAAAGTGGGGGAAAAATTTAGTGACAAACTCTATGCACTTGGGTACATTTCTAGGTCCTAAAAGCATACTAGTATTTACATGATTCCTAAGAAAGAAAACTAATAGTTGACAACTCCTTTTAGCCTTTTGCTTTGTCTTTTTACTTTTCTTGGCTTTATAAATCTTACACTCTTGCCGAAATTTAACCGTTTTTATTTTTCTTTGACCTTGAACACTAGCACCCAATCAAGACACTAACACCAGGCACTCCTGTCCTCCATGATGCTCGTGTCCCTCTTTATCCTTTTATTATCCCTTTGGACCCCTTTCACTTCTTAATTACTTTTTACTACTTTGGGTCATCCTTTCAGTTTTCAATTACAAAATTCAAATAAAGGAATCATATAAATACATAGTTATGTTTTCAAAATAGGGGACCAAGCACTAAGCATTATATACTACCACCTAAGCTTGCATCTAAAAGAAACAATAGTATTAAAAGAATCAATATAACACTTATACAAGGAATGAGGGTTACATTATTTATATATACACAACATAGGAGGGGAAGTTTATTATATTTCATCCCACACATTCTATACATATTCTACATTCTAGATATAACCCGCTATCATTTGTGAAACTTACACAAGGGCATCCTAGGGCATCATTTCTACACACACACACACACAAGAACTCGCATAGATCTCGAGATGTAGTGCATCGCTAGGTCGTAACTTCACTATTCGGTGATTGCCAAGGGTATTCCGACTCCCATTCTACATTTTCCTTTTTAGGTTTGATGTGGTTTGTGGGTATGTGTATGTGAACTTCTATCTTGTAGGTTACTGGGTATAGTCACGAGATCATACTATGAATCCAGAAGTGACAAATAGGAACCAACAACAAATATTATCCGACACCGAAAGCCTTAGATCCAAAGTAATTACACAAATACCAACATCTAGATCTAGACACTAATGCCTGAGCACTCTTTCCTCTCACGGGCTCTCCTTTACGACATAGTTTCGAGTTTAGAACCTCTAGTGAGCCTCTGCCACACTCTCCTCAATATGTTCCATTATTTCATCTACCCGATCACTTCTGTTCACTCTCCTGAAATAAGCTAAGTCCTCCAATATCTCGTCTTTTATTAGGGTTTTATATTGCACATGCTTTATTTTTGTGTCTCATTTTATATTAAACATTTGTATATCATTAGGTACAATAGTTACTCTGAAATCAGATTTAATTTTGATTTACATTAAATAACTTTTCTTCCTCCTATACATGTCATCGGATATCACAAGTGGAGACAGGAGGGTCATTAAAAATTAAAATCTTGTTTGTGAGGTGGTTGGATGCCTAAAATAAGGTAACTTATTTTTTTTCTATTACAAATCCCATATTTTCATGGTTCTTCCTCAACACAACATGATAGTCATCCTGAGACGAGTTTCAAAGAACTTGTGGAACAAAGGAACTTTCCTATGGGCCTTAAAAGTTGATTTAAATGATTTTTTCCATTGAGTGGAGATGTAGATGGTTGGGGGAATGAAGGAACTGAAGAAATGTTACATGGGTGTCATCTAGGACTAGTATGTCGATTCCCTTTTTTAGGTAGAGATGTGTTGGCAAAATATTTTTTCAAGGGAAAATACAGGCATAGACACTAAATCACACACTTTGGGTATCTATCTAGTCCTGATCACATACTACTATTCATATGATTCCTAAGTAAGAAGAGTACTAAATGACCCATTTCTTTGGCCATATTTTCTTGCTTTCTATTGCCACTTTTGGTATTCAACTCATGTTTTCCCAACATGTCTTTTCATACTTCAACATTTCTCACCCTGGACACCAACACCCAGCCCAGAGACCCTAGTGCTAGGTGCCCCAGTCCCCTCTAGGAACCCCTGACCTCTTTATGTTTTACTCACATATTTTGGGTTCTTTCTAGCCGTTTGGGCATATTATATTTTTTGTAGTTGGAATTTTCGGGGTTAATTAGGTAATTAAAGCAAGGGAATCATATAAATATAAAGTTATGTGATCATAATAAGTCCAAGCACTAAGTATTAATTATCACAACCTAAGGTTACATTCAAAGACTATTCGAGAGCATTCAAGAATCCATTATAGCTTCACACAAAGGACAAGGGACTGCATTCTTCTGCATACACGCTATTGGAGCTAGAAATTACACCCTAGATATGATCGGGAATGAACAATAATTATGATGCAACATGGGACTATCTCTCGGTTGTGGACCTAAAAGCGAGACAAAGCTTCAAGAAGGCCAGATTACTCTAACTATTCCTAATTCTAAACTACTCCTAGAAAGGGAAATGCAACAAACTAGTCCTAATCTACCAATTCTAAGGGACCGGGAAAGAGAGAGTGCATGAAAATGAAATCCTAAACTATGGAGTTGATAGCACCAGAAAGAGGGTTTGCAACATTCCAATGAGTGAAAATGAGGAGAGAATGATGAAGGAGAGGGCTATCAAGAGAGCCATAGTCCATTGCAACACTCAAACTGTCATTTTCCCTAGAGCACAACATGTTTGAAACCTGCAAGGAGAGAAAATAATACACAAAACACATGCACATGCAATAGAAGGCAAGAGAAATGCAATAAAAAAATGTTAGGGAAGAAGGTATCCATAAAATAATGATTTTATTGCTGCAAGTATGCACAATCCATTACATGATAAGAGAGGAGGAAAGGATCACCATGCAAGATGTCCAAACATGAGGCCTACAACTCACTAATATTGAGAAACAATTTTTACAGATTTTCCCCACACCCCAGAATATCCCCCTCTTCTCAAAATGAGAAGTTACAATATATAGAGGTGATGGGAGAAGAGAGAAGAGAGAAGAGATGAGAATACCAATTTTTTTCTTTCACCCACCTACAACATGTATTAATTATCTAGGAATAATGATCGATAGCCTAACAAATCCATCCCTCCATGATCCTTTTCTTGTTGGAGAAGGAAGAGCACCAAATCATATCAAATCTGATCTTTTCAGCTACTTGAACTGCACCTTTGAATGTTGGACTGTATTTTTCCATTTTTACCCACCTACTCCACCTAACTCCAATTTTTTATGATTTCTAAGTTTGGGGATCAAGAAAAAAAAATCCAACGATATCTTGTTTGTGAGATTTGGTCCACAAGAGCTTGAATCATGCCAATGCAGGTTGGGAGGTTGTTAGGGAACATTTTAAAAAGTTTTGGGCTTTGTATTACTTTACCAGGTCCCCCAACACTTAGACAATTTTTTTATTTTTTTCCTGCTTTCCTCCTAGCCACATGTCTCCCTGTCATTGGCTTGCAAGTTTAATTGGATTGTGGGAAACTCATTTGCTCGTGAAACATGGTTGTTGTTTGTATCACTAGGGCCTGAAATGCCCAAAACATCATTGAACCCCATCACCTTTGGATTGTGGGTTTTATAATTCCGTGGGGAAATTTTTTTCACGGAAACAAGCTCCCCACACTCCCATGTACTCTGCATCTATCCACGACCCACATTCCACAACCTACGGAAAAGTAGGTCCACAAGGAACTCACATCCCCACGACTGTGTTCCTCCCGGGTCTCTAAAACTCACACTTTGAACTCTTCACGCCCACATTTCCCATTCTGTTTGGGCCTCAAAAATATGAGCTCTCTGCACTCTTCCTCAACCCGCATAACAAACAACTCTTGATCTCCTTTGTGTTTTGGCCATTTCAGCCATGCGAACCGCGTCCCCACGAACTTGTACCACTTGTGCTCTAGAAACCTGACCTCACCACATAACATTGAAGCCTTTAAAAATTGGTAAAAATAAAGGATTAGGGAATTGGTGACTCGTGAGAGCCCGTACTACCCATGCTAAATATACCCACCTTTTCTAAAATATAAAGGATCCTTTGTATTGCAGCAAGCCAAGCTAGTTCCAGGAACTCCGCCCACCCATAGTAGTTCCATCCACAACCATGTGACCCATAATACACCAAAACCCACCCTTTTTCACATTTTCTCAATTTCTCTAACTCCTTAGGTTTTTCTTAGGATGAGGGAGTTAGGGAAAAAATACAATGAAGTATCCCAAAGCCAATTTTATCCCATTTTCTCCATTTTTAGACAAAATTGGCTAAGTGTTGAACCTAGAAGAGGGAAAATTACACCAAATAATCCCAAAGCCTCCAAATCAACTACAAGTGTTCCAAAACATAAAAATTACTTGAAACTCTAGATTCTCTATTGAAATCCCGATCAATCGACCTCAAGTTTAGTTTGTCAATTCATTCAATTTTTACAAGGGTGTAAAAATGGACAACATTTTTGATGAATGATAGGGGCCATCTGCTTGCTAGATGAGCCGATCGAGCTAATCATTTATTGGGCATGGAGTCACCGATACACTCTTGAAATCTGATCCTAAAATCAAAGAACATACCCTTAAATCACCAAACGTTCTTTGAACTCCGAGTGATCCATGCTTTGCTCAAATTTTTTTGTAAGAAAATATTGAATTTTTCATGAGTGGAAAATTGTTTTGATTCTGAATTTATTTCTTTTCCCTTCTACAACCTGATCTATTTGAGATAATGGATGAAAAAATATGAGAACATCCCAGAAATTTGATCTCATACCAAGTATGAAGAACTGAAACTGATGATATCTTGGCAAGTGTGAAACATGCAAAAGTTTGGAGAAACCTACTGATTTGGATGAACTTTGGGACTACTTGTTAAAACCAATTTTCCTCATGAACATGCCACTCTAAAATGCACTATGCAAGAGAAACAAAAACACATGAAAAATTATGTACAAAAGAGGAGATCATACATGCTTCAAGTGAAACATACTAAGTGTGCCCAAACAATTCTTTTACTCTAACTTGAGGAATTTGAAACTTAAACAAATCCTACAACTGACAAGTAGAAGTAACTTCCCTTCCTCACAAATTTGGACCATGTGACTAATTTTTTAATGGACATGGTCATGCACAAGAGTGAAAAACTGATATGGAACCAATTCTCCACCCAAATTTCTGAATCATCAACAACAAACAAAGAAAATACCTCCTCAATATAGTCTTGTGTTTGGATCTTGGAGGCTTCAGTGTTGAGATTTGGTGTTTTTATCTTATCCTCATGCTATGTATTGAGCATGACTAGTGGTGACTCAATCTTTGGCTCCAAATTTGTTAGGTATCTAATTGGACACACGAAATTTGAAACCAATGGGTTGATTGTCTGAATTTTCCCACTCCTTTGAAGCTCAACTCTATGGATGGAGTCACCCTGCAGACTTTCTTCCTGAATGTGGTTATTTGTATGCTGATTTGGAATTGGCATTTCCTCCTCTACAAAAACTTTGTTTCCACTTTGATGGCTGCTAATTTTGCACTTGTTTCACCATGGCTTTCCTCATTCTCTGTTCCATCTTGATCCTTCATCAAAAGTGCAACAAGTTCTAGACATGCAAAGCAATGAGGATCATTGCATTCCTTGGAGACATCTTGCTCACTTTCAATACATTCTTCCTCAAGGCCTTGGGTGCCAATAGTGTTCAAAAACACTTTCTTTTCTTCCCCAACCCTGCCAATATGATTTTCCTTCAAATTTACCTTCCCTGTTTTGGTGTTCAACCCCTTCTTGTGCACAATTTGAACCATCTCATCCTCCCAATTTGAATCAGACCAATCTTCAATAGATACAAAATTATTTGAATTGGTTGGAGAAGAGGTATAAATAAGAGATTGTTGATTTGCAAAATTCTTGGGCAGAGATGTTTGATGCTCAATAGACCTATTTTGATCAATTAGAGAAGCCAAATGATCCTCCAAAATATAACCCTTACTTTGTTGATCTACTTGCTCCAAAACAAATGCATGATTTTTCCTGAAATCTTGTTTTTAGAGTGTTAGATGGGTTGCTCCTTCTCTCCAAAAGCATAACAAACATCCCTTTCCACCAACCTTGTAGGATAACTTAGTTTAGTGAGTGTTGGATAGAAGGTAGGGACAACATATGAAATACCAAAACTCCTGGGAACATTATTGCAAGGTCTTGGGAGGTTGGGTAATTCTTTGGATGGAGATGGGAGGGATCTTTACAAAGTTTGGGGAATTTTTGGGCATGAAAAACTTGTGAAACATCAAATGAAGGATAAGGAAGTAAAGAAGCTTCCTGATTTTGGCAAGGAATGATGGATTTTTCTTTATTTTCATAAGGGTAAGGAAGAATTTGACGTGACGAGGGAAGAATTATAGAAATAGGGATGGGATTTATTTTTCCATCCTGAATGAGAATATTCTCAGCTTGTGATGCAATGAAAAAATCTTGAAGAAGAATGCTACCTCCTAAAGACTTGATCAATACATCTAAATCAACATCGAGAGGATATAAAATAATAGAAACATGATATACCTTGTGAGGGTTTGTATTCTTAGGGAATTCTGTGCTAGGTCCTTATGAATTTGATATTGAAATCAAGAATAAAATCCATTGGAGTCCATTGTATTTTGTTGAGATGTTCCTGTTGGTTGCTCAAACGTGCACCCGCATCTCGGATCTCGAAAGGGCCGAGGTGTCTAAGACCACAATGGAACCATCCCCAAGTTGTGGGACCTTGTGAGCTTGGAACAAATCTCTGCAGAAGGATAGTTCCTCTATCTATTTCTACTACTACTGCTGAAAAGGGAAACTAAGATAAGAATGCCAAGGGACCGGGAAAGAAGGATAACATGAAGTAAACTACACTAAAAGGTGATAACACCAGAAAATAGGGGTGAACACTATCTATTCTGAGTGAGAATGATAGGGAATGCGTGAAAGGAGGCTAGGCATGAGTAGCACAGCAAAATACACATTCACCAGATCACTCTCATGGAACACAACTAAGTATGGAACTATAGGGGACTTGAAATAGCACAACAATACACAATGCAAGAGAAGAGGAAAGAAGAAGGAATGCAAACATGTTAGGATAGAGAATAGTCACAAAATGATGCTTTTATTACTTCCAAAAATACACATAACTATTACAATGATAAGGAGGCCGATATCCACATGCAAGAACCAAACATAGAGGTTTGTAACTCAAAATACATAAAATATGGAGTCCTTAACAACATGCATAAGGATCCAGAGTGTCCAACCATTTACAATGAGCCTCGACACTTTCTTTATAGATTTAGCACAAAGGTAAGAAAGAGAGAGAGAAGAAGGAAAAATAATTCAAAGCTCAACTACCATTGTTAATTCTGCCCCAAATCTATCATACTTGCATCAATTACTTGTTCGACACCTCAAAGGAGGAGGAACAACGAATTGAATCGAATAAGATCTAGTGGTTGAAGAAATCTGATTCTACTTTAATGGCCTGATAGACGTTTCTTCATTTACTCCCCACCTAAATTTTCCAAAATTAAAGATTCAGACCTCCAAGGCGTAGATGAGGCCGAGATCTTTCCAACGGTACCAGATTTTCCAAATTTTGAGCTCCGAGTCGAAAGATATGCCCATTTGAAATTTGAATCATGGGCATGTAATATCTTAAAGAAATTGTCCATATAGGGTCCACGTGGTGGCCTCCATGAGATCCTTAGGATTATTTGTATTCTCCTAAGTTTCTTTCCTTGGCGGGCCAAAATTCGACCACAGGCACGTGGTAGATTGGTGCTTGTTTAGAAACTTGCCTCAAATTTGATCTTTGAAATAGCGTCATCTGCGACACTTGGTGCCCTCTGTTGGCTTGCCTTTATTTTGACTATTCAACCCCGAATCTGTCCCTTTTTAGACTTGGGACACGTGGAAGGCCCATGCTTCTTTGGGGACTACCTCTAGACTTTCCTTTTGATATTACACCGTTGATCCATGTGGAGGCTTCCACTAGTTCTCTATACTTAATCATTTTTAGGCCCACTTTTGCTTTTGGTTTTGACCTCTGTTGACCATCTTTCTGAGGAGGGTTGGCACAAGTTTGAGTCTCTGCCTTGGGCTCCCATCTTGGAATTAGGCCGAGCTGACACTTGGTACCTTATGCTGAGTCGAATACTTTTTTCAACAGCCAAAGGTCAACCTTTGGAGCTCGCCATGTGGAAGCATCACACATATTTGGGTTTGCTGTTTGGATTTAGCCTTTAGAGGTGCGCTGAGCTAACATGTGGAAAGAAGGTGAACATGTGGGAGGAAAGTAGAAAGAGGCGAAGAGGGGCATGGGCGATGTTTGCGGGGGAGACGAGGAGCAAGCACGCGAAAGGGAAGTAGAGGGGAGGTAGGGAGGAGCGTGTGCGAGAGGAAGGCATACTTGCTGAAGGCAAGTATGAAAATAAGACACGAGCATTCAAATAAAGGAAGGCATGTAGAGGAAGAAAGAAAAGAGGACACGTGAAATAAATGAGTCTAGGTAAGCATGCAAGAGTAATGCCATGGACTTAGTTGATTAAAAGGTAAGTTTGTAGAGGTGCACGCAAGGAGTGCATGACGGGATAGGAGAGAAAGCGAGCGCGTAGGAGGAAGGCGTGCGAGGGAAAATGGAAGGAGATAGAAGAATGCGAAGGGGAGTAGTATGTGTATGCAAGCTATCTAAATCACTTAGGAGAGCTATTTAGATAATGGTTCCATGAGGAAAATAAAATTTTCATCCTCCTTGAACCGGTTATGCAATTGTTCTCCCAATTGATTCCATGTGGAAATGGATTGTGGAGCCAAATTGTTGTACCAATCTCTTGCTTTGCCTTTGAAAGATGAAACTAGAAGTCTAAGGAAAACATTATCTTCTGTGACATCATGAATGACACAATGGTTTGCAATATCTTGAATGTGATCAATAGGGGATTGATCTCCATTTCCATAAAATGGGGTAAAATTTTCAAGGCTATTTTGGGGATAACATCTAACTAGCTGCAAATGAAGTGGAATAGAACTGAAATGAGGGAATGGAAAATATCCTTGAGAGCCATGACTGAAATGGAAACATTAAAATTAATGGAAGAATAAATGGAAAGGTATGTAACTAAGATGGTGGGATGTTTGAATAAGTGGAGTCACCGATTACGCTTGGGTATGCCTATAAAGGATGAATTTCATCAAAATCAAAACAAAAATGATGAAATGAAGTGGTAAGGTGCTTCGACTTGTCCCACTGGCATGCCAAAACTATTCAAGAAATGAAGGTAGCACAATGGCACGAGATGTGTTGCAATGCACTCTGTGTAAGATATTGACTTCGTGTTGTCCTACTTTGGGTGTGCTAAAACTATTGGAGCTCAAAATTACACCCTGGATATGATCATGAATGACCAATAATTTTTAGGCAACATAGGACTATATCTTAGTTGTGGGACCCGTGAACTTAGACATACCTACGAGAGAAGTCTCGACTTACTCTAACTATTCCTAATGCTACACTACTCCTAGAAAGGGAAATGTAACTAACTAATCCTAATATACCAATGCTAAGGGACCAGGGAAAGAGAGAGTGCATGAAAATGAAATCCTAAACTATGGAGGTGATAGCACCAAAAAGAGGGTTGGAGACATTCCAATGAGTGAAAATGAGGAGAGAATGATGAAGGAGAGGGATGTCAAGAGAGCCATAGTCCATTGCAACACTCAAACCATCATTTTCCCTGAGCACAATATGTTTGAAACCTACAAGGAGAGAAAAGAATGCACAAAACACTTACACATGCAATAGAAGGCAAGAGAAATGCAATAAAACAATGCTAGGAAGAAGGTATCCAAAAAACAATAATTTTATTGCTGGAAGTATGCACAATCCATTACATGATAAGAGAGGAGGCAAGGATCACCATGTGAGATGTCTAAACATGAGGCCTGAAACTCACCGATATTAAGAATTTTTTTATAGAGTTTCCCCACACCCCGACGTCCCCCCTCTTCTCAAAATGAGAAGTTACAATATATAGAGGTGATGGGAGAAGAGAGAAGAGATGAGAATCCTGAAATTTTTCTTCTACCCACCTACAACATGCATTAAATGTCTAGAAATAATGATGGGTAGCTTGAAAAATCCATCCCTCCATGATCCTTTGCTTGTTGGAGAAGGAAGAGCACCATATCATATTAAATCTGATCTTTTCAGCTACCTGGAACTGTACCTTTGAATGTTGGACTATATTTTTCCATTTTTATGCACCTACTCCACCTAAATCCAAATTTTTATGATTCATGAGTATGGGGCTTGAGGAAAAAAATCCAATGATATCTTGTTTGTGAGATTTGGTCCACAAGAGCTCGAGTTATGCCAATGCAGAGTTGGGGAGGTCGTTAGGGAACATTTTTAAAAGTTTCGAGCTCTCTATTACTTTACCAAATCCCCTCAAAACTTAGCCATTTTTTTTTTAATTTTTGCCTCCCTTACCTCCTTGCCAAGTGTCTTCCTATCATTGGCTTGCAGGTTTAATTAGATAATGGGGAACTCATTTTCTCATGGAATAGGGTCGTTTATACCGCTAGGGCTTGAAATGCCCAAACCATTCGCATTGAATCCCATCTCCTTTATCTCGCGGGGTTTATAGCTCCACAGGGAATTTGTTCCTATGGGGAACAAGTTCCCTACACTCCCCATGCTCCACATCCATCTATGACCCACATTCCATAGCATGCGAAAAAAAAGGTCCGTGGGAAACTCACATCCCCTGTGACGTGTGTTCCTCTCGGGTCTTCAAAACCTACTTTGGCCGCTTTGCGCCCACACTTCTGTTCCATCTAGGGCTCAAAACTCGAGTTCTTTGCACTCTTCCTTAACCCACACAAAAATAACTCTCTGCCTCCTTTGTGTTTCAAATATTTTGGTTTCATGGAGAATTGGCATCCCTATGGAACTTGTACCACTTGTGCTCCGAAACCCAACCTTGCCGCACAACATTGAACCCTTTGCAAATCGAAAAAATGGAGGTTCGAGGAACCGGTGACCCATGAGAAATCAGTATTACTTGATCCAAACATATACATGTTTTCTACAATATAAAATATCCTTTGTATTGTGGGTGCCAAACCAGCCTGTTCAGGAACTCCAATTCCACCCACAATAGTTCCATCCACATCCCAATGACCCACCCTTTTTCACATTTTCTCAAATTTCTCTAACTCCTTGGGTTTTTCTTAGGATGAGGGAGTTAGGGAAAAAATACAATGAAGTATCCCAAAGCCAATTTTATCCCATTTTCTCCATTTTAAACAAAATTGGCTAAGTGTTGAGCCTAAAAGAGGGGGAATTGCACCAAATAATCCCAAAGCCTCCAAATCAACTGCAAGTATTCCAACACATAAAAAATTACCAGAAAATCTAGATTCTTCATTGAAATCTCGATCAAATGCCCCAAGTTTAGTTTGTCAAGTTATTCAATTTTTGTAAGGGGTGCAAAAATGGACAACACATGCATAAGAGGGGAAGTTCATTCTTGCCTCGCACACATTTATCTACATCTTCTACATCTAGCTACTTGGTTGCTATTCAAGTGTGACATGCCCAAGAGTCAGCTACGACATGATTTTGATACAAACACATAAAACTACATTGGGTCTGAGATATAGTGCAACGCTTGGTCGTAAGTTCACTTGTTTGACAATCGTGGACAATTTAACCCCTCATTTGTATTTTTTTGGGATTTGATGCACTTTTTCTGGTTTTGTAGGTCATTTATTTATCAGTAGGTTATCGAGAGACATCGAAAATCATCGTGTGAAATACTAGCGATAGGTAGTGAAGGAAAATGAATACCTCACAACCCTCTAAAAGAGGTTTTCTAAGGTTCTGAGAAGTCACAGGCACCTAGAAAAGGTCTGCGGTGCCACGCAGCGCCCTTGACCCATTCCAGTGTCCTAGTCCAGAAATTCTTATGGTCACATAATTTTTAAGGATGTATGACACTTTCCTCCTTCTATTTACCAGTTTGGAACTTCGACACAAAATGGAATTAATTAAAAATCAACTAAGTCATTTTATCCCTTCTTTTCAACTATGGTTTTATAATTACTAGCTTAATTTTCTTGGGTGGATATGTTTTTATTGCATATTTATCCATCGGTGCTTTTACATAGTTAGATTAAGCATTTTATTCATTTTTAAATATTTTTCTTAATCAATAGGATTTTTCAATGCTTATGGGATTGAATCCCTCCGCTTCAAGATGGGGAAACCGGCATTCATTGAAATTTATATTATTTACAATATTTATAACTTTTGGGGGTGGTTTAAGACCGATGAAAGTGCATAAACACCCTTATTATAACTACAAATACAAGAGAGAGAGAGAGAGGGAGAAATGTATAATATGGGAGAGGAGAAAACCATGAGAGGAATACTAGGAAAGAGAGAGGGAGTTATGTTGATGGTAGGGATGTAGATTCCATCAAACAATAACTCAAAGTATGTCCAGTTCAATTAGAAGACACATGAAAATATACACAAAACTATGAAAGTTTCATGAAATAAAAACAATAATTAACACAAAGTTCAATTAGTAATTCCATTCCAATTTCCATGCGATAAAATAAAAATATTTTCATTCATGCGATAAATTGTAGTACATTTGGTTGAGTATGAAGTTGAGAAAAGGGAGGAAATAGTAGAGAGGAACAACATAAAACAATTTTCTAAAAGAGAGCAAAAACTAATCCCTTACAATGAAGTAAAAACCTCCATGAATAGCCCACATCTTGTGACTCTTCACTTTCCTAAATAACTATTCTCCTTCTTTTATAAAATAATATCATTTTCCTTTTAAATAAAAGCACTTTTACAAAAGTGAAAAAGAGATGACTTAAGTTGATTTAAAAAGTGTTTTTTCCTAATGAAGAATTAGAAAACCTTTGGACTACTTTTAGGAAAAACTACTTTTGGGAATTAAAATAAGAGAGAGAGAGAAAGAAGGGAAGATAATCAATAGGAAAATTTCATGAGGATGACCCTTTGATGCGATGAACCGAAGAATCCACACAACCTTCCATGATTGCGTTGTACCTATGTACTACCTCTAACACTTCCCGTTAGTGCAAAATCACAGCACCCATGGACGCACATCAGGCTTCTAGGTTGATGTTTTAGGCATCCAGTGTGATTGCACAACATGGAATCCTTTCTCCAAGTGTGGGACTTGTAGAAATGAGAAAGGAATCTCCAGAGAAGGCTAGTTCTTGCTCCTAAACTACCTGCCACAAGCTATTCCAGTGCAGGCAAGCTAATCTAATCCTAATCTAACCATGCCAAGGAGACAAAGAGAGAGAGAAAAGGGAAAAACAGAAAAAGCCTACACTAAAACGGTGATACACCAGAGAAGGAGAATGTTGAACATCTATCAAAACTGCCATGGAACAAAGAGAGGTGAGCGATGGGAAGGATGGATAGATGCATCACAGGCCCAAGGATAGATTTCACACATAAAATGTCCCAAAACTCTATGAACATAGTTCCGACCCTGTAATGAACATTAGAACATGCAAAAATACCGCAATGAAGAGAGCTAATAAGAAAACAAGTGAAAAACGAGCAAGGATGGACATATGCATCATAAAACACGTTTTTGTTGCTTCAGAAGTTTGCACAGAACATCATTTCAATAGTAAAAGGCAAAAATGACATTACAAAGTAGGGGAGGAGGTTTGAACTCCATTTTCAACCCTAGAGAAGAAAATAAGGGAGGGCAGAGCTGAAAAGATGAACAACTTGTAATCCTCTTCCAAATGAGCCAAATCGGCTTTTTTACAATGCATGGGTCAAGCCCGGAGAGAGAAAACGTACAAAAACGTGGGAGCCCATTCCTCATTGACTGAAAATGCATTAAATCAGCATGGAGGACCTTACAAACCCATACCCTATCATTTTGACCAAATGGGAGGAGAGTGCGACCCATTCTGTATTAAATTTGGTCGCTGAAATGTCACTTCTGGCCATGAACACGTACCAGAAACGTTTTTGAATTTTCTCTCTCCAAAATGAACCAAAATTAGAGATTGACCATGGAATCCTGTAGAGAATTTCATAAGCTTTCCAATGATATAAAGAACGTGCAAATCCAAGCTCTGGATCAAAAGATATGAAGGTCTGAAGTTTTAGGGCAAAATGGCCCAAAAAACGGATGTCGGGCAAAAAATTTTAAATTTTGACCTTTTTGCATTTTGGAAATTTTTGAAAAATTTCCGTGCTTCACTGGTCGATGCCACGTGTCGTCTTGGTTAGATGAGCAATTCTCTCTCCTCCCTCCTCCGTGGGTTTCCTTTGAAAATTTGACTTTTTCATACTTTGGGAAAATTTTCCATTTTTTCCCCGCGCCCCACCACTTGGGACACGTGGCATCATTTGGTTCGTCGACAGGGGCGTGGGGAAAACCTTTACCTTTTAGTTTTTCAGCCAAAACTTTTGCTAAATTTTCTAAGTCCTCCCTGAGCTCCGCACTTCCCCGCCTTAGGACACGTGCCCCGTGTCTATTGGCTCAGCCGACTCTTCAAACCTCGCCCTTTGAACTTTTGGGCCCCAAAACACTTAGTCAAAATTTTTATTATGCCTCCCCATGTGACACACGTCACATTCTGATTCGTTGGCAGCTTTTCTAGGTCTTTGCGTCCCTCGCGTATTTTTGGCCCAGATGTCCTAAACCGTTTGGGACAAATTTCTCCGATCCGCCCGATTCGGGCTTCCCTGTCCCTCTTTGAGGCGAAGACACGTGGCACATTTCCATTCGCTCTCGGCTCTTTCGGCTCTCCACGTCCTGCGCGTACTTTTGGCCCAGATGTCCCAAACGAAAGTTCTCTGTTTGGCCTCTTGAACCGGCCGGGACAAATTCTCGCCCCCCTTGAAATCGCGTCCTCTGCGTACTGTCCTATTGTCCCAACTGTCCTAGACTGAGCGAAGCGAGACTTAGGAAAATTTTTCCCATTTTTCTGGCTGATTCGGTTTTTCACGTCCCACGCGTACCTATGGCCCAGATGTCCCAATTGCTGTGTGGACCGCCTGGAGGCTTTTCGGCCGGTTCGCGCCCCGACGTCCCAACTGTCCCAAGGACCGCCTGGACTAGGACTTAGCCGATTTTCATGATTTTTTCTGCCCCAAGCTTGGTTTTTGCAACTTTTTCACCCTTTTTTAGAACTTGCTCTTTTCTTCTTGGATAGGAGAGTTAGAAAAAAGCCGAGGGGACCCCAAAACATGATTTTTTTTCCTTGAATCAATCTATCTTGCTCGGGACCGAAGAATTTAATGCATGTTATCAAAATTACCTGGGGGGTGAATTTTGGATAACAATTTGGTGACTCAGTGGGGTCATCTGCCTGCTAGATGAAGTTACCAGTTGCCTGAAGCATCCATTGGGCATGGAGTCATGAGTTGTAACCTACAAACTGATCTGAACTTTGAAAACTTCCCTCTGAACCACTTGAATCCCACCGGACATGGAGTTGTTCTCACCAAAATGCCACTGAAATGAACTGTGCAAGAGCAAAACCAGCACCACAAAAACTATGTACAGAACTTAAAATCATACATGCTCCAAATGAAACATGCAGAGTGTGCACAAGCACTTTTTCTCACTGCTGAAAGAAAACCTACCTACTCTATTCTAACTGGAAGCAAAGGCAAGCTAAAAAAACCTTGCAATTGGTTGTGAGAAATAGTTTCCCTTTCTCAAAAGTGGTAGCCATGCAATTGATTTGGAGCTGATCATGGCTGTTAGGATGAGTGGAAAATCAACAAGAAGCTAGTCTTCCACCCAAATCATCAAGGTATTAGCTGAAGGAAAATTCAATACCTCTTTTAGTTGCTCTGCATTTGGATTGAAGAGGTATGACAACTGATCCTTGGTACTTTGTAGCTCATCCTCATGCTTAGAAGCAAGCATGACTAGTTGTGACTTCTCCTTTGGCTCCAATGAAGCCAAATACCTGATTGGGCAAGGTCTGATCCATTTGATATGCCCATAGCTCTGATTTTCAACTCCAAAAATGGAGTCTTCTTGTAGACCTTGAATGGATGGTGTGGAAGAAATGGTGAAATTCTTCTGTCCTTTCTCTTCCTCCAATGAAGAACATGAAAGATTAAAATCTTCCAATCTTGATTCCAAAGAGCTGCTATAAGATGCGAGCTACTGCAAATGAATGTTGTCCTTCATGACAGCAGACTCAAGTGTTTGGAATGTGGATGATGGAAGAGAGAATGGTGGAAACTCAACTAGTTCTCCTTCATCAAAACAGTCCTCCAAATCTGACAGATAAACTACCTCATGGCTGTCTTGCTGCAAATGCTCCACTTCCTCCATGGTGTATTTTTGATCTATAACTTGACCACCATGGTTTCTTTCACCCTCCAACATTGAGTTTGAGAGATCAAACTCCTCTTCAGTACTAGAACTTGAGAGAGGTGAAGTAGAAAGAAGAACTGAAGGTTCTCCTGTAGCCTACTTTGTGCTCAAAGCCCTTGGATCTGCAATTTTCTCCTCCACAACTAGAATGTGCTCCTCTTCTTTTGGATTTGGAGTAGCTTCTCCTTCCTCCAATGTTTGAAGACAATCTTGTTCTTGATTGAACTCTTCCTCCACCATGATGTTTGTCAAGTCAAACTCTTCAATCTGCTTGCTCTAGAGGACGAGTTGGGACTGCAAGATCTTCTTCTTCTCTTTATGCAACAAAATCAGTCCCGACCACCATTTGTTCAACCTTAGCCTCTTCTCAGGGTTTAACCATCAAGGGGATCTTTGTCATCCTAAATTTGGCAGCCCAAACTCTCAAGTTGTCTGTCATTTCTTTTCTGTTGGCCTCCTCTTCTTGCTGTCCTTCATGGCCAATTTTTTTAATTTCTTCTTCCCCACATGGAATTGGGAATGCAAGAGGAGGGATGGGTTGTAACTCAATTGGTTTGGCAATTTTTTGTGGTGGTGGAGGTAGAAACTCTTGTTTCTTTGGAGGAGGGGGTATTTATTTTAGCTCTTGTGGAGGGGATGACTGTTTGGAAGGAAAAAGGAAAGAAGAATTGAGGTGTGGTGGAAGACTGAGAGGTGGAGACATGGGATCAACATTTGGGACAACAGATGGGGAGTTTAGAATTTGTAATTCCAAATGAGATGGTGCTACTTGAGTAATGGGAAGAGAAAAACCAGATGATGGTGTAGAACTTACCCATTGACAAGGTTGTTCAACAACAAGTGTATAGGCCTCTATTTCTGCTTTGTCCATTGTGCAAGTTGGGGCAGCATCTTCATCATGAAGTCTAGCTTCTCCTAAGGGCTGAAGTGTCTTGGAAAAGGGCCTCCCCATGGACAAGGAGTCCTGCAACCAATTCTGAAAGCTCTCATTTGAGCTGTTGCTCTGGACTGCACCATCTTTACCTCCATCTTTTGGATTTTCTCCAATAGACCAACATCTTGCATTTGATTGTCTTCATTATATGCATACTCTTGCTCTTGGAAAGCTCCATAGGTAGACTAATTTTGGCATTGCTGCTCATATGGGTATGCATGCTGATTTGGAGGATTTAAAAAACATGTTGGAGGTGGGAAACATGCTGGAGTTGTTGAAAATGTGAAAATGTGAATTCCTGATGGAAATGAAGTCATGATTGCACAACTTCATGGAATGGAAAATAATGAAAGGGATGGAAAGAAGGATGGATGGGAATGGATGAAAAACAGGTCTGCAACTTTAGAAATGGGTTGCTGATCAGATGGTGTCACCAGATGTGTTTGCAAGTGCCTCCAAAGGCTGAAATCTTCACAGGAACACACCAACCTGCAAAAGATGAAGTGGAAGACCTCTCGGTCCCACTGGTCGTGCCCAAAAAAAATATTAGTGCAAAATCACAAAGCACCCATGGACGCACATCAGGCTTCTAGGTTGATGTTTCGGGCATCCAGTGTGATTGCACAACATGGAATCCTTTCTCCAAGTGTGGGACTTGCAAATGAGAAAGGAATCTCCAGAGAAGGCTAGTTCCTGCTCCTAAACTACCTGCCACAAGCTATTCTAGTGCAGGCAAGCTAATCTAATCCTAATCTAACCATGCCAAGGAGACAGAGAGAGAGAGAGAAAAGGGAAAAAACAGAAAAATCCTACACTAAAACGGTGATACACCAGAGAAGGAGAATGTTGAACATCTATCAAAACTGCCATGGAACAAAGAGAGGTGAGCGATGGGAAGGATGGACAGATGCATCACAGGCCCAAGGATAGATTTCACACAGAAAATGTCCCAAAACTCCATGAACACAACTCCAGACTTGTAATGAACATTAGAACATGCACAAATACCTGCAATGAAGAGAGGCAAGAAGAAAACAAGCGAAAAATGAGCAAGGATGGACAGATGCATCACAAAACACGTTTTTGTTGCTTCAGAAGTTTGCACAGAACATCATTTCAATAGTAAAAGGAAAAAATGCCATTACAGAGTAGGGGAGGAGGTTTGAACTCCATTTTCAACCCTAGAGAAGAAAAGAAGGGAGGGTAGAGCCGAAAAGATGAACAACTTGTAATCCTCTTCCAAATGAGCCAAATCTGGCTTTTTTACAATGCATGGGTCGAGCCCATGAGAGAGAAAACGTACAAAAACGTGGGAGCCCATTCCTCATTGACTGCAAATGCATTAAATCAGCATGGAGGACCTTACAAACCCATACCCTATCATTTTGACCAAATGGGAGGAGAGTGCGACCCATTCTGTATTAAATTTGGTCGCTGAAATGTCACTTCTGGCCATGAACACATACCAGAAACGTTTTTGAATTTTCTCTCTCCAAACTAAACCAAAATTAGAGATTGACCATGGAATCTTGTAGAGAATTTCATAAGCTTTCCAATGATATAAAGAACGTGCAAATCCAAGCTCTGGATCAAAAGATATGAAGGTCTGAAGTTTTAGGGCAAAACGGCCCAAAAAACGGATGTCGGGCAAAAAATTTTAAATTTTGACCTTTTTGCATTTTGGAAATTTTTGAAAAATTTCCACGCTCTGACTGTCGGATGCCACTTGTCAGGTGCTGGTTGGATGAGCAATTCTCTCTCCTCCGCCTCCCGTGGGTTTCCCTTTGAAATTTTGACTTTTTCATACTTTGGGAAAATTTTCATTTTTTTCCCGCGCCCGCCACTTGGGACACGTGGCATGATTTGGTTCGTTGATAGGGGCGTGGGGAAAACCTTTACCCTTTAGTTTTTCGGCCAAAACTTTTGCTAAATTTTCTAAGTCCTCCCCGAGCTCTGCACTTCCCCACCTTAGGACACGTGTCCCGTGTCATTGGCTCGGCCGACCCTTCAAACCTCGCCCTTTGAACTTTTGGGCCCCAAAACACTTAGTCAAAATTTTTATCGCGCTCCCCATGTGACACGCATCACATTCGATTCATTGGTGGCTTTTCTGGGTATGTCTTTGCGTCCCTCACGTATTTTTGGCCCGGATGTCCCCGCATGAGCCGTGCTGGGACAAATTTCTCCGATCCGCCCGATTCGGGCTTCCCTGTCCCTCTTTGAGGTGAAGACACGTGGCACATTTCCATTCACTCTTAGCTCTTTCGGCTCTCCGTGTCCCGTGCGTACTTTTGGCCCAGATGTCCCAAACGAAAGTTCTCTGTTTCAGCTGAACCGGCCGGTTCGCGTCCTCCGCGTACTCTTGTCCCAATGTCCCCAGGGCATCGAGCAAAGCGAGACTTAGGCAAATTTTTCCCATTTTTCCGGCCGATTCGGCTTTTCACGTCCCGCGCGTACCTACGGCCCAGATGTCCCAATTGCTGTGTGGACCGCCTGGAGGCTTTTCGCCGGCGTTCGCGCCCCGACGTCCCAACTGTCCCAAGGACCACCTGGACTAGGACTTAGCCGATTTTCATGATTTTTTCTGCCCCAAGCTTGGTTTTTGCAACTTTTTCACCCTTTTTTAGAACTTTCTCTTTTCTTCTTGGACAGGAGAGTTAGAAAAAAGCCGAGGGGACCCCAGAAACATGATTTTTTGCCTTGAATCAATCTATCTTGCTCGGGACCGAAGAATTTAATGCATGTTATCAAAATTACCCTGGGGGGTGAATTTTGGATAACACTTCCTTTTCATGAGGGATGATAGTGTTGGCTATGATATCTAGCTAGTGGTCATTTGTGCTTTGGATTATCATACAATGCTTGAGCCACTTGGGGATCTTCTCAACAACATCAAAAATAGTTGATCTAATATGAGCCAATGTATCCACGAGCTCGCCTCCACATTATTGTGGATAAGATAAATCACCCTTTATAATGCTTCTGAAATGTTCACGAAGCTCTTTTAGTGATACTTGACTTTGAATTCCACTCAAGGCATCTCATCTTATTCAAATAATTATCAACCTCTTCCTTGATTTTGTAGCCCCGATTCGATGGTATGGGTGATTTTCAATATCTTCAACCAAATCTCTAATTTTCCACTTAATGGTCCTCTCCTAAGTATGTGAAGAGTTTTCATCTTGGCTTAGGAACACTTGCCTCTCGAGAAATGACTCAAAATTAACCATATTCATTTCATGAAGGGTTGGGAGTAGCTTGTTCTAGTGGAGAAAAAATCATCTATCTTTTCAAATTGACAAGGTGGTAATTGTCAATATCATGAGCATCTATAGAAGTAGTTCAAATCCTTTGTGAATGATGAAATCAATCCATGAATATGTCATTTTGCCCATTTTTCCTATTCTCTTGAATTCTTGGATTTCATGTGAGTCAATTTTTTTAGGGAAAAATTGAATTAAAATGAGTGAGAGAAGGAACATCCGGGTTTAAGAAGGTCCGGACTTATGAGGTCAAGGCATGATTTTGACTTTGCAATTTCTCTTTGGCTGCCTTACTCTTCTTCATTTGAGCAACAAGCCTAACAATAGTCTACTTGAAGTTTTGAATGTGAACTTATAGTTTTAGCTCACCAAGGGAATAACATGTTCTATCATAGTTAGTGATCCTTATTTTTGTTTCCTCTTTCTCCACTCTCGGTTGTGAAAACTTAATGAAATGTGATCCCCAGCATCTGTCATGAATTGAGAATTCATCTTGGCTTTTCACGATTGAGAAGAAGGATTCTAGAGTTTAGAAGAGAGATTAATCATTGAGGTTTTTACTTTGGACACTTTGTACATTGGTGATTATTGCTGATATCTTGTACCCATGGGAACACATGACTTGGTGAAGAGGATAAAGCACATGTCATTGAGATGCCCACAAGGGACACTAACACGATGGTTTGAAAATGTAATGGGGAGGAACTGAATAATTTCTTTGTATGAATGCATTGGAGGCATGAAAGACCTATGGGATGAATGCAAAAAAATTTAGGAGACTTGGGTTTTCTTCACACAAGAGAAATAAAAAAATCTATAGGCTTGAGAGTTCTTGTATCGGGCCTTGCCACACTGATAATTTCTTTAACACAAGATCAAGTGAGGGATTTGGAACAACCTATATGACTTGAGAAGTTTCCTCGTGCCTCAAAGTTATCATCTCTCTCACATATACCTTGCTTCCTACCTTATCAGAATAAATATAGGATGAAGATAGGGTGAAGCTCATCTCGTGAACCTTCTTTATGTACCAATGTCTTGACCTATGTAGAATGGTCGCGATTCGGTCAAGATATTAACATACTCTACCATGAATTGATCCACATGATAAATAGGTTTGAATTAAGTAGCCTCTAGATAGTTAGATTAAAATATGTCACTCCTATCATATTTAATATCTATAGTATCTCATTATATCTGAAAGTCCCTCATTTATTACAATGTTAGTCTTGATAACTCCCTTTTTCTTACTCTTATTTCATCCACACAATCATCTCAATAATATTCCAATTCAGTGATGCAAGAGGTTGAAGGACTTGTTTTCTCCTTCCAAATATTTCTTGCTATCAAAAGACCTCTTAGCTAAATATGAGTACAAGTTGAAATACCCAAGAGAGGCTTCATGTTGTTTGCATCCCGTGAGTTCTTAAAAGAGAAAATTCCTAGATGTGAAATCAATTTCTTCATGATGGACAAGAGGATTAGTTTAACATGTCAAACTTTGTGATCAAGGATAAGGAAAAGAATTAGAAATTGATTTATAAATAAGAGGTTGTCATAGAGGAGGTTGATTTTATTGAAGTATAAAAACAAAGATCGATCAGATTTAAAACACGCTTCTTAATGGGGTAGACATTGAGTATGAAATTTCACACGTTTTGTTAGAATAAGAAGAGGGACATGCAAGAAAATATGTTTGTGGAAGGAGAAACAAATAAAAGTATAGAATAACTTGCATGCATCCAACATGATGGAGAAAGTACCTCTTATAGCTCCATTCATAAATTTACGTTCAAGGAATATGGGACAACCCAAAGGATCAATCAATCAAATACAAGGAGTACTTTCCCAATAAAATATTTTTCTAGCCTATATCCACACACAAAGTTGCCATCAATTGTTCTTACTTCAAAGCATGAGAAAGAGATTAAAGTTGTCAAAAATCATCCCCAATATCCAAAAAACCCAATTACAAATCATATAGAAGTGTTTATTATTTTCTTGGCTGATATTTTCAAAAATCATACATGCAAACCATGTTTGCTTCTTCACCATGTCATCTAGATGTAAAATTGATCTCATGGCCACACTTCGTGTGAAAAGGAAATTATTTCTCCCAACCAATATGTGGTTTTATTTAGCTTTCCTTTCTCTTTGTTTAGATTAGGGGTAGTTTAGGTTTTTTTGTTGCAAAATAAGAGCTTGAGCACACTCTACATGCTTCCAATTAGATCATGTATGATTTCCCTTTTTGTATAGTGTTTCCTTCCTTTGTTTTTGTTGTTGGATGTTACCTCCTTTTTTAATGTAAATGACCACCGATTAAGAGCCCTTGCTTAATCCTTGTGGTGATAATTTGAATAAGTGTTTAGATGCATAAGTGTTGGTTCCTTTTCTTATTTCGAGGGTAGAAGATAGTTTGATTTTAGAAGTTTCAAAGTGTATGCATAAATCTAGGCCCAATGGATGCTTTAAGGCTATTGAAACTCACATCTAGTACATCCATATTTACCTGTAAGTCACCAAATCATTATCCAAATAAGTACTCACTCTTATTTATGCAAGTTATTCAAAGTTCCAGACTTAGGTGGACTTGGAGAAGGAAGAAATTTTACAAAGTTGAAAAAATACGAAAAAGGTATGATATAAAATAATAGAGGCTACCATGTATAGAAAAGTAGTTATGCAAAGCCACAAATTAAAAGGAAGGAAGTTAGAGAAGTTTGAAATTTGTAGGTGTAGGAAAAGGAAGGTTGTTTTCGGTGTTTGGTGGGTTTTCGGGAGTTTGCGGGGCCACAAAACAAAGGCAACTAGTTTTTAGTATTTTGTGGGTGGGGAAATTCCATGAAGGTCTATGGGATACTGCAGAAGTCTAGAAAATTTGTGAAGGTCCGTGAAGGTCTAGAGAATCATGGGAGAATTTAGAAAGCAAAGTAAAATCTGCATAACAAATTATTCATCAAACTAGAAGCCATAGAGTTATACATGAGTCCATAGAAGTTTTAAAGGTCTACAAAGGTCTTAAGAGGTCCATAAAGGTCACAAAGAAAACTGCATGAGTCTATAAAACCCGTGTAAGTTTGCAAATGGTTTGAAAATACGTAGAACAAGGAAAAAAACTCATAAAATCCATGTAATATGGGAAAAGATGCATAACACGGGATGACTTAAAGTATATTTTTTTGTTGCATGTTTTCAATCAAAGATATAATTTTGGAGCATGCAAAATCTAAAAGAAGATAAAAGCATGCAAAGAAACTTGTTTTTATCAAACACGATCTTTTAAAAATGACATAAGCATGTAAGATGGTCATCTATTTTTGGATGTATTTTGTTGTTCCAAATGTGTGTTTTGGCTTTTATCATCCTTTTTGATGTATGCCTCACACATTCTACTATTTTAAGCATCAAAATTGTATTTATGTTATTTCCCCCCTTCTCTCTCAGAACTTTCTATAAAACTCCATGGAATTCATTATAAAAAATATCTATGCCTTATATTTAGATATCTACCTTCTATTCAAATTTAGGTGCTTTCACTCAATTTTGGAGTTTGTTCTTTAGCATTTTTAGTGGAAGAGGAGGGGTCATGAGTGATTCTTTTTACTGTTTTCACCTCTTGGATCAATAAATGAGCCATTTTACCTTCTCATTACCTATAATTTGTGCAAGTTTATGTTCTTAAAATGATTTTATCTCATGATATTGTTTATCCTGGTTTTTCAGTTTAATTTCCATGCCTTTTTATAGTAATAGGCTAATGTGCAGGTCATTTTGTGTTGATCAAATATTTGTAGGATTCAGTTGTGGATTTTACCAAATTTCTCTTCCAAAGTATTTTTCTGCCCCTTTATTTATGTTATTTTGACTTCCAAACTTTATCTAAAACACTTATGCATTAGTTTTCAATTTATTAGTTATGTATGGTGTGTGTGGCTCATGTGATCCATCTTTGTGGTTCAAAAGAGTTTGAGATCCTTAAGATTTATGGTGTATCACTATCTTTTTCACTTTTCTCCCTTAGTTCATTTTCCCTTTTCCTTGATGATTTAGTAGTAGAGTAATTTTAGGAGTAAAATCTAGTTTAGGTGTTACACTAGGGAGATAACCCTATATGGAGACTCACTCCAAGCATACATGTCACCCAAAATGTAGGAGTGTTTCCATTTTTTCAATTGAAAGGAGGTATTCCACACCACTCTTCGAAGGGTGCATTTTAATGTGAAAACACTTACCACATCCAAAAATTATTTCTATATATCAAAAATACAAACTCAACAATCATATAATACTTGAAAGAGTTGGTGAGAATCGTATCAAAAATTGTGCACCACAATAAAGTATAACTCTGAAGGAAACGTAATAGCTCTAACGTAATCACAAGGAGGAATCGATCAATTAATGGAATAGCTTACATAACATAACAAAGCTTGCACATAGAGAAAAGACAACGAAGTGTCTTGGCATACTCATAAATGTCAAATGAAGGGATACATATAGGGTCTGAGTAACCCTAGTGCATGACACACAAGAAACCTTAAACCTAACCCATGTGAGATGACCCTCTATATGTGTGTAGAGGACATATAGGATCCCACACACCAGCACCCCACCTTCATCGGGGTTGGGATAGCGGCTATGATGAGTTAAAAAAACACTCCTAAACAACTAAGAAATATTTGTCAATGGGGCCCAACAACTAAAGGCTTGATAAGGTGCCCATAAACAAACACCATATTCCTATAAGAAGAAGAAGAGAAGGACTATATAGCCCAAAGAAGATGAGTAGCTACATAAGACTTCACCCTAAGAAGACCGCAAGTGAAGAAACTTCACCTCAGTGAAGGGATTGGTGAATATATCTACAATCTGATTAGGCAATGTCTTGAATGTACTTGAATGTTGAATAAGCTCTCGTATGAAGTGCATATGGATCTCAATGTGCTTCATCTACGATGCTGAACTAGATTTTTATAAATTGAGATAGTGCTTGTGTTGTCACAATAGATAATGGTAGGCCACTGAAATTGGATGCCAAACTTTGTCAGAATACCCTGTATCCAAACAACCTTTGTGGCAGCGTTAATTGCTCCTTTGTATTCTACCTCTATAGAAGATATCACAATTGCATTCTACTTCTTACTAGACCAACTTATAGGACCCGAACCAAGAGAGAAACTATAGCCAGAGGTATATTTTTGATGATCTAAGTCACCAGCCTAGTCAGAATCTGTGAACCCAATCAAGTCAATATCCACCCCTCCAAAATAGTGAATGCCATCAATATAGGTGCCACAAACATAATGAAGGATCCACTTAGCTACTTTCCAATGCAACTCATGTGGATCCTACATGAATCTGGACACGATCCCAACAACATAAGATAAATCCAGTCGAGTGTGAGTCAAGTAAATCAAGCTCCCCACCAACTATCGATAAAGGGTACCATCAACCAAGGGAGTAGAGAAATCAGAAACCAACTTAACCCCAAAAATAAAAGGAGTAGGAGAAGACTTGCAATCAAACATCTGAAAATGAGCAAGTAAGTCAAGAGCATACTTAGGTTGTAAAATCAAAATTCTTGAGTCAGATTGTGAAATCTAGATCCCAAGAAAGTAATGAAGCAAACCTAAGTCAGTCATGGAAAACCTGATTGGCCAAGGCGATCTTCACAGAATCAATGATAGAGGAAGAGCTTCCTGTGATCAACAAGTCATCAACATAGAGAACAAGAATGAGTATGGAGTCATCTTGTCGTAGAATATAAACATTTGGATCAAAGTGACACCTAGTAAACCCTGATGTAAGTAAAAAGGAGTCCATCTTGGCATACCAAGCCCGAGGGGCTTGTTTAAGGCCATAAAGAGAATTCTTTAACTTACAAACGAGGGAGGGATCATGGACATAACACAAAGGTTATTCCATGTAGATCTCTTCCTCTAGGTCACCATGAAGGAAGGAAATCTTAATTTCCATTTGATGGACTTTCCTTCTATTTGTTGTGGCAATGGTTAGGGTCACCAAATAGAAGTCATCTTCGCAATAGGAGAAAAGGTTTCAGATAATCAACCCCACATATCTAGGAGAAACCCTTAGCTACTAATCGCGCTTTAAAATTTTCAACCTTTGCATCTACTCCATAATTTTTTTAGAACACCCACTTACATCGAATGATTTTTCTTCCTTTTGGAAGAGGGGTGAGATCCTAAGTATCATTCGTCATGAGAGAGGAAGACTCCTCATCCATGGCAGAATCCCACTCAGAATACCGAAGCCTCCTAGAAAGACTGTGGATCATAGGTAGAGGTAAAGAAAGAGTGGGGTCCAATGAAATCTAAGTGAGTAAATCTCATATCTAAAGTATCTCCAACTAAATCTCTAGCACTTTGCAGAGTTTTCCTAGCCCAAAGAGGACCAGGAGGATCAACCTATGAGTCGGAAGATTCATCACTCAAGTGAGAAGGGACATAGTACTCATCATCACTACTATCAGAATCAAAAGAATCAAGGGTCTGATGGTTAGGAGGATCAAGAAGAGGAGCATGCTCAACAACATCATCATATGATGAGTCGTCAATCCGAATCGAGCAATAAGTCAAGAACCTCAGTAGGTAGAGAAGTAGAAGTTGAAGAAGACTCAAAAAACTTAACACTTCTCTCAATACAAAGCTCATGAGAAGTAGGATTCAACAATTGATATCCCTTCACGCCATCAGGATACCCTATAAAGATACAAGGTTTGGATTGTGGTTCCAATGCCTTGCGTTTCTTCTAGGGAATCCGAGCCATAGCCTTAGATCCGAAGACTCAAAAGTGCTCAACATATGGCTTGCATCCAAAATAGGATTCAAAGGGTCTCATCCTCTCTATCGCCTTGTGTGGAACATAGTTCTGAATGTAATTATCACAATTCACTACTTCAGCCCAATACTGCGGAGGAAGAGACTTCAAGTGAATCATACAAGTGGCCATTTCTTTAAGAGTATGGTTCTTTCTTTTTGCTACTCCATTCTGCGAAGGGATGTATGTAACTGTATGCTGCAAGGAGATCCCTTCAGAAGTATAGAAATCCATGAACCTATTATTTACATATTCACCTCCATTTTCAATTTGAAGAACCTTAATAGACCATTCCACCTATTTCTCAGCAAGAGCCTTAAATTCCTAAAAATGTTCAAAGACTTCATACTTAAGCTTAAGAAAATATACCCAAGTATATCATGAATAGTCATCAATGAAGGTCAACACATAAAGAGCTCTAGTAAACGAAGGAGATGGAAATGGACCAGAAATATCGCTGTGAACAAGATCCAAAGGACGAGTAGCTCTCTAGGATTTTCCTTTGTCAAAGTTATTTTTAAGATGCTTTCCAAGTTCAACCCTCTCAAAGACCCTTATAAAACTTCACGCTGGGGTAATCCGTTGACCATTTTGTTTTGGATTAATTGTTCAAGGTAGCGATAATTTAGATGTCTAAATGCTCATGCCATAGCTTACTAACCTCATTTGCATGAGTGAGCAAAGCAGTGGGAATAGAATCAGAAGTAAAGTGGGAGAAGGTATACAACCGTGAACGGTGATCTTCCTTTCCCTTAGCCACTGTAGTTTCATCATTAAGCTCATGAATAATCACCGAGTTAGGACCAAATTCCACTCGCATTCCTTCACCAAGGTGAGTAATTTGGTAAAATGATAGGAGATTGGTATAGAGATCAGAAACACTCAACACTTGGTTGAATGTTCCCCCATCCATCTCTACTGATCCACTACCGGAAACCGACACTGTCATGTCATTATTCATCGTGATTTGGGACATACCACAAGGCTCGATGTTGGAGAAATCAACATGCAAAGAAACCATGTGGTGTGAGGCACTAAAATCTATAATCCATGTCGATGAAGGAGTAACTTTGAATACAAGGGACTTTCCTTTCCTCTTATCAGATTTAGAACCTTTTGCAGTAGAAGACTCGGCCTTTGGAGCATTTTATTTGATATACTTAGGAACACCTATTTGATTTTTCTCAAGTAAATGAGTAAGGTGATAAATTTGTTTTCTCATACACGTATGCTCTTTATGACCAAGATTCTTGAAATAGGAACAAAAATACTTGTCTTTATGTGTTCTAGGCTCGAGTTCAAAGTGTTCGTGTTAATTTTAGTTTTGGTCTTGGTTTCTTTCTTAGGTTGATCCTTTTTTTCTTTCTTCTTTTTAGTCTTCTTTTCCTTACTAGTACTTTCTACAAGGGCATGTGACTTGGACTTGAGAGACCCCATTTGAATGAGTTTTCCTGTTCTCGAATGAGTTGGGATGAAAAATCAGTCAAAGGAGGGAATATTCCAATCCTTTCCCAAGGTAGATTTTGTAGCGTAAAAAGTTGACAAAAAGACAAAATATTCAGGACCTAACTTAGAGAGAATTGACAAGATCAGTTGAGAATATTTATTCTCTACTTGACATTTCTTTAACAACAATCTAGTGTGGACAAACTTAGAGAAGAATGCTTGTAGGTTTTCAAAATCACTAGGATTTAACCCTAGTAGTTCATTTTCCAACTCATGCGCTCTCATGTCATCTTGTTGTCCAAACATTCCATCTAACATTTTCCACACAAAATTAGGTGTTTCGGATGACTCAATGTGGAAGAGCAAGTCGGAGAAACAGACATGCAAAGAAGACCTAAAGCTTCATCACTACAATTTAACCACTAAGATTTTTCAGTGGTCGTCATCTTGTTCGGCCTCGCCTTCCCATGGTGATGTGAAATAACCCTTTACCCCTTAGTTTCATAATTATTTTCGATCTCCATTCGAAGAAGTTGAATGACGTAAGCAAAGGAATTGAAAGTACATCTATAGTGAAGAGAGAGAAAGAATGTAGAAAATAAACACAAGAATCACAACCACCTAGGACAATATAATAACTCCCTACTTTTGGAACTTTATATTTTAGTGCATTAAATACAATCATGTCCGAGTGTGAATTTGGAAACACTTGGTAACTACCTTGCAATCGGTGTAATAACATGTAAGAGTGGAGAAATCATGTTTCATGGAGCTCAACAAAGTGACAAATAAGACACAAGCACAATAGCAAAAACTAGGAAGGAGGAGAAATCTAATCTTGGTTGTGAGAAAAAGCATCTCACGTCACAAAGGATACCCCTTGCAGTAAACTTGTGGCGGATGCGCTCACTAGTCACAAACAATAATAAGGGTAAAATACAATGTTTTGAACGAACTCAAGATGAGTCCGAATGATCTTCAAAATGCCGAGAAAGGCACGTGAAAGAAAAATGGAAGCTCAGAGTGTTATTGCACACTTGAGTGCACGATTAGTAAAAAAATTGACAATAACACTTTAAAATTTTTTACTTGTTTAGAAACATCCAGTTTAGCTAATTTTAGAGCTTTTGGAGGTAAAAAAATGATATATATATATATATATATATATATAATGTTAATTTAAAAGATGATTTTAATTACTTTATCTAATCGAGAATAAAAGAACTAATTATTTGGATTAAAAAGCTCTTGGAAGAAAGAATTATAATTAGATCTAAAATTTTAATTAGACCTAATTAAAAAGTAATAATTAAACCTTAATAATAATTTAAGATCTAATTTAAGAGTTACCTTAAATGAAAAGGTGTATTTAAAATGTTTGAAATGAATACATTTTAAAAACTTACCAAATAAAACACTTATCGTTTGTGTTTGAAATGAATAGATTTTAAAACTTATCAACTAAAACACTAAATTAGAAACTTACCAAAAAAAATAAACTTACGGTTGAAGAAAAAAATCAAACTCACCATTGGAAAAATGCGCACTTACCAAGCTCATACTTACCAAAAATCTCGACTTACCAAAAAGATGAGTTTTTTCTACGAGTTTGTGTGCATCTTGCTTTGGAGGAGAATCCGTGGTGGGAGATATGTGGAACAACTGTGTCATGGGGCTTAGTGAGCAGTAGAGGGGAGACTATTGGAGAAGGCTCGACACATGGGGAAGGGCGTAGGAAATTCTACACAAAGAAGAACATGAGCTCGAAGGGTAAAAATGACACAACCAACAAGAAACAAATGACGGCCGATAGCAAACAACAACCGCAAACCATGAAAGAGTAGGACTCACAGCCACGGGGTTGAGGACAGTGAGGAAGGTGAAGTCGACTAGAACTCACATCAAAAACATGAGAGAAAGCTTGGTTCAGAGCCGAACAAGAGAGAATGGAGCTCGCAGAGTTGAGGAGCTCGGTTGGCTCGGTTTGGTGGAGAGAGCTCGGGACAGAGCACAAACACCAAAACTTCAAACTGAAACCTGTAATTTTGAAACTGTGCCTGCAAAACACCATGAAAACATAGAGATCCAAGAAAAACAAAGATCTACAAAAAATTTCCAGTTTAATAAAAAATTAAAAAACCAGAAAAAAATAACCTCCGTTTTTAACTGATCTCCAAATGTAGCTGCAGCTAACTAAATTTAGCTGCAAAACCCCTAAAAACTCGAGGAGATCTGTACATGCACGAAGAACACAAAAAAACTGAAAACTTTCCAAGAACAACTTGTTAAGAATGTTAGCAATAAATTTCCGAAATATAATGATCGAAAAACTTGCATGAGGAGTAAAAAAATGAAACCAAGAGTAATCACAACTCAAATGAAGAATGCACGTTTACTTGATCTCAGCTCTGATACCATGAAATATTTGGTGAGAATCATATCAAAAACTATGCACCATGATAAATTTGCACTCTAAAGGAAACATAATAGCTCCAGCGTAATCACAAGGAGGAATCAATCAATCAATGGAAGAGCTTGCATAATAGAACAAAGCTTGCACATAGAGAAAAGACAATGAAGTGTCTTGGCATACTCATAAATGTCAAATGAAGGGATACATATAGGGTGTTGAGTAACCCTAGTGCATGACACACAAGAAACCCTAAACCTAACCCTAAACCTAACCCATGTGAGATGACCCTCCATATGTGTGTGGAGGACATATAGGATCCCACACACCAACAATACTTACATTATGTAATTACCACTACCATAACATATCAAGTACATACCTATTTACACCACCTAATCCTTTATGTGTCACATCACCTCTTAGATGAATAAACACCACATGAAATAATAATACCCATCAAGTCTCTACCCACCACTCTAGAGAATCTATAGTGCATCCTGTTCCATCACAACCAATAAAAACTAATGGATCTACCTCATTAACTAGTGGAGGAAATAAATTTTCAAGGGTTGGACCTAGTTAAACCCCTCTCTATAATCCATATGATGCAATATCCTCTATGGATATGATGTTGAATGAACCTCCTACATGATCCCGAATTGCCTCATCACGTGCTCAAACTAAAATAACTCCCCTTATTAGGAAAACAATCCTCTAACTAAATTCTACACCGCATCCTTTGTATCTCCATGACATCCTCTAGCCACCTATAAAATACCTATATGGGCTCCAAATGATATCATGTTTCCCCAACCTATGTAAAATACACCTATAGGTCATCTTTTCAAACCCTCACCACCCTAGCATGATCTATCTCATAGAAAAAATCTCTAGGTGTGCCCAATCTATATATGGCCCACCAATTAGTTGTATAACCACAATGTGCTCATAAGTTAACACATAAGTAACACCTTATTGGGGATTTGATCATCCCCTAATTCTATAAACACACTAAGTATATATATCCATGTATCAAAATGCTTCCTTTTTACAAATTTGATAACCTCTTTTGACACTTATGACACATTTCTTCCTCATATCCATGTGGGTAACACAATAAATCATGTTGTTTTCCATGCATGGTTACTTTATTTCAAAACACTTGCGATTATTGTTACTTTATAAATCTCTTAGGTATGAATTTCATCTCCTTTACACCAAAATTTAATTCACTAGCATAAAGTGGGGCTAAATGTAAACACCAAAACATGTAACAAATTAATATTACATCCTTCATTTATTAGATTTCTATAGACACAAGTTTTGAACAATCGAATAAGGTCTTAATGTAATCAATCTTTTGTTGTATTACACTTTATGGCTTGATTTAACCCTATATCTTATTATTTTACATTTTTGGTTTGATTCTAGGCTACCTTACGAGAGATTACAATCCCCTTTTACTACTTTTTTTTATATCTAAGCCTGGTCCAAAACCATACAACAAGGTTATAATCGCACATATGGTCATGACCATTCTATATGGTCTTAACCCCACTTTATTTTTGGTTGTTTTCTCTCTTTATGGGCCCAAATTTTACTCTTTTATCTTTGAACTTCTATCTTCAAGGTCGTCCTTTCCCTCCACTAAGGTACCAATTTTATAGTAGGAACTCATATATATACAGTTTAAAGTATGCACTTATCATCTCTCAAGCACCTATATATTTACCATCTAATAAGCTAAGGAAGTAAGAGATATATGTATAATGCATACACAACATAGAGGGCATAAAAATGAATTTTTCATGTGTAACACAAGGTTTTTATTGGGATGAAGTAACATATCCAGCTATCAATGTTGAGGCACAACGGCCAACCTAGATCAAGGGATATTGGCATTCAACTTTCTTATAAATCGTTAGGATAACTAAATTGGGTCTGAAATATAGTGCAACCTTATATTACCTCATTCAACCTTATATCCTTTAACCTTATGTAGTGTATCTTATATTCCCTCAATGTGAGCTCAAGGTATGTCTAATAAACCGGTGCATTTTTAGGAATATTTCTTTCCAAAGTTAGCCAATGGCACTTTTGCAATGCTCGTGACGACATAGAATAAGAATGTGGCCATAGTGAACTTCTTCATACCTTCTAGGTTGATCATCTTAAGGTGAAAATTTTCACCGATAATATGAATCTAATCAACCACTTGATATACCTCGGTAGATATTACATTGAATTGTGACATCCATGAATAAAAATTATTTTGTTGATGATTCTCCCATGATCCCGTTGAGAAGTACGATACAATTAGATATATCTTTGATGAATTCAAACTTAGAGATGGTCTTCAAAACCATGAGAGCTTATGTGGTGCCTTCATCTAATTCCTAATAGTCATTCCTTGCAAGCATGAGTCTGTCCTTTCCTATTCTTCCAAGGAATCTTATTTTCTCAAGATAATAACAACATTAGGCCTTGGAATGCACATACACCTTAAGATCTCTTTCAATGTGTTGTCCACTCAAAATTCCCCGCTCTGATAAGAGTAAAATTTTCAAAATTTTGAGTTTAAGGGTTTTTCTCTGAAGTGCCTAAGTCGTGAAATTGAAAAAATCTGTGTTTTGGGTCATTTTGTGTGATTTTCGGGCCTGTCGGAACTTTTTGTCCCATCTGTTCCAAGTACGAAAGTGCATTCTGTTACCCGACCGGCCGAAATCCCCGAAGCTGTCCCATTTTCGGGCCCGTCGGAGAGTTTTGTCCCAAGTGTCCCAAAACTTATTTTGCATGTTGTTCCAATTTCGGCCGAATCATCCTTCCCGCGTACTTCGCACTTTCCTGTCCCAAATGTCCCAAAGTTAAAAAGTGCGAGCTTTCCCATTTTCGGCCGATTTGCCCGAATCGCGTACTTCACACATTTTCGTCCCATTTGTCCCAAATGCATTTGTGCGTCCTCTCCCTGTTTCGCCCGAACCGGCCGAGCCGCGTGTTTCGCGCATTCGCGTCTCACATGTCCCAAGCGTACCTAGTGTCATTCACACTTAGTTTTTCCCGCTCACTCCGAGTATGATGCTTTTCAAATTGGTGGTTGTGTATTCAATGCGCATTAAAGTCATTCCTCTCTCCAAACGGCTATATAACGAGCATTCCCCTTTGCATTTTTCGCATTGCTTCCATGCTATCTTTTGCTCGAACCCTTGCAATTTGAAAACCTGCGCAATCCCCCTCCATTTGCAAATTCCTTCCAGAAGTCTAGGTTGCAGCTCCGAGACTATCAATATGAAGATCAAGTTCCAGGGACAGGAGCAAATTTCTCCGCTTGAGTCTGCTGTTAGCAATATAGGGGACAACGAAGCTCGTCATCTCGACTTCGGTGATTTTTGGGCAAGAATGACAGATGCAAACCCTACACCAATGGCACAGATGATTAATGATAGTGGTTTAGCTTTTGCCGGAGGATTCCCAATCTCAGTACAGTGTGCTGATACAGTGCTTTCATGTGGAGCTCACTTCGACCCCGCTTCGAGCGAATTGACAAATGTACATGGGGAACTCATTGCTGGGCCAGACGCGCGCCATTGGCGCTACTCTGAGGATTCCGGAGATGGACAATGCTATAGTCGTCTCCCGGGATCAAGCACAGGCTATGTTCGACCAAGACAGTGACAAATATAAGACGCGAGTGGCGAAATCTTGGTTGAAGAACCCTAAGAAAGGTGCTTCTCGCCTAACCAAAACCCTCTTCCGAGCAGATTTCAACGAAGAACTGTCAGACTTCATAATCCTGCTGGCTCGGGTTATGGGTTTGCCCTCCACCAATGAGTTTCATTTCTGGATGTGCCCGCTCATCAGCATGGTGTGCGAGGGAACACAAAACATCAACTGGGCAGAGATCATCAGTATGAATTTGGCGGAGCAGCTATCCAACATTCAGCAAACAAAGAAGTTCTATATGACTTCATATCTGATGTATACCCTAGCAGCATCCAGGCAGTGGTTTGGTTTCTCCTATATAGATGCACACAAAGATGATCCAGTGTATGCCTATTGCCCGCAGTTCACCTTGGAGACCAGCAACCGCAATTTCAGAAGGGTCAATGATGCTTTCACCATGTACGTGGTCAGATTGCTCGAAGGTGATACTGCTAGAAGGTTTTCAGATGAAGCCATGAACCTGATATCGCAGTATGGAGCCTATTTCATTCAATTCAGGAAATTTTCCTATATCAGGCTTGCTGGCTATGAAAGCACTCCTCTACGGCTTCCCATGTTCTGCAATGACAAAATGGCCTTGATCGAAATATGCAGGCAACTAGACAAGTTGCACAGAACTTGCAGAGACAAGAAGATTTCTGGCTTGCACTTTCCCATCTCTCTGGGAAACTACACATGCAAAACAACTCTGGATGCTCAGAACATAGAAAGAGCCCTGGTCCCTATCACTGTTCATTTCTTCAAGCCAAGAACCTGTTTTGACTTGAAGAAGTTCATTGAATGAACATCAAGATAGTCTATCATCATAGGCGAGATACATAAGACTACTTGCTTTGGCCCGATGCGAGATGATTTTGAAGCCGGAAGAAGGCATTGTGGCGGGTTCTCCTGCACCGATCCAAGAACTCGATGCTGTACTCAAGTTCCCGAAGGTCTCCCGGATGACAATTCTGATCTATACTCTTATGAGTATGAAAATGTGATTAAGCACACCCTCGGAGGACCTGGATTGGAACAGGGAAAGAGAGAGATGATCTAGCCGAGATTCTTGCTCCGGTCTTAATCGGGACTAGGTCCAGTTCGAAGAAGATCCGAGAATTCAAGAGGCACTCGGAGAATCTAGCTCCAAGGATGATTCGACACCCATAAGAGAGGCATCGGTTCAGTCCGGAACACCGGTGAAAACCCCTCCGCCTCAAAGAACTCGGGGACACAGTAGAATCTACTCCTTCTCCATCTACCCGGTATACAAGAAGAAACTCAAAGAGGTAAAGAAGGAGCTGCGAGAGAATGACCCTCCAAGAAAACAGCGAGTTGCCTATAGGGCCAGAGAACATCATTGTTCTCAGTGAAAGTGAAGAAAGCGAGATGCCAACTCCTGCAAATGTTCCTGAAGATCCAGCAGATAAGGACAAAGAGGTCCAGAGCACTGAACTTCCGGGTGCTATTGATTCTTCTACTGCCATTACCTCCAGTGCTCTACTCACGTCTCAGCTTGAGTCAACAGCTGCGCAGACCCTGAGTGTCATGAGCTCCCTGTCTCTTGGTCCCCTTGCCCCTCCTGCAGATTCTTCTTCCTCTTTTGCTTGGGTGCAACCTCTGGTTGACAAAAGGAAGAGGAAATCCTCCTCTCAAAGCTTGGGACCAAATTTTGATGCTGTAGCAGCCTTGTTGGGCACCACTCCTTCTCGTGCCAAGAAAGCCAGAACCACCTCCAGAATTGTGTCTGATGCCCAAGGTCAGCAATTCTTGGAGATTGCTAAGCCTACAGTAGACAAATCAGAATCAGACTTGCTGACATCTGACTTAGAGCTTTCAAGGATCCCTATGGGAGAGTCTACTCCTGAAGGTGAAATTCACAACCTCCAGGAAACAGTCACAAGAGTCATTGGAAGGGTAGAAAAGGGCGGCGAGATTATTGAGCAATTTGGAAGAACAAGCCCAAGTTCTCACAAGTTTTATCAAGTCACTCTTGTCTAAGGACAAAGTTTTGGACCCTACCCCCTTGACTGCTCTACCGCCTCCTGTAATTCTAAGCCAAGATGAAGTGCAAAGTATTAAAGATATGCACAAGTATTCTGTCTATGGCAGAGCTATTGAAGCCATGGTGGATGACATGCTTGTTGCTGGGCTAAACTTCATCGATGAAGCTTTTAAACTACATGGAAAGGTAGACAATTTGCAACAGAAGCTATCCTCTGCTATTGGGGTTATGGATAAAGAGCTTAAACTCTGGGGCAGTTGCATTGTAGACCTTCACCTCATGGGACAGACAGATGAGAACATCTTACTGGCGAATAAGATTTTCGATGATGCCAAAGACAATCTATCAAAATCCTGGGTCTACAGCGTAGAGTGGAAAATCAAAGTCCTGGAGGAAGCTGTGGGAGAAATGAAGAACAGCTGGCAGAAGGGAGAAGCTTTCAAGACACTGGCAGCTGCTGCTTTCAAAGATATACATTGTCATCTTCAAGATGAAAACTCTGGTGCTTCCTTGTCCTTGCAAGAAATCAAAGCTCAGTTCAGAGCTTTTGTCAAAGATCATCTATTCAAGGAAAGCTCCATCTCTAAGGAAAAGATGAAGGAAATTTGTTCTCTTCAGTCTGCCATTGAAGAAGCAAACAAAGATTATCATACTCACGTCGAGTTTGATAAAGAGATGGAGAAATGTCTGGGATTTTGGACTCAGTCTGCAGCCAACACGTCAGTCCCTCGTGGCAGAGATATAGCTGAGTCATTGAAGAAATTCAGGCAGCGGATTCTGAAGACAGTGGGTCCCTCCCAATAGCTGGCCACCTGTCTCCTTCTCCTTTCTTTTCTCTTCTTCCCATTCTTTTCGTATTCCTTGTAATTAGTTAAGGTATCGCAATGGGCGATCTTTAACTATTCTTTAATTAAAAGAAACGGTTACGAAGAGTAACTGACTTGTAAGCTATATAATGGCCTTTCCACGCCATTTTGAAAGGAGGAAGAACTTGGAATATTTGCTGAAAGTGTAAATAGATCTTAAAGAAATCAATACAAAAGGGCTTTTCATTCTTTGTCTATCTAATTCTTGTTATCTCTGTGTTTTCCTTTAATATTGTGGAGATCATTTTGTTCCTAACTCGTTAGTCTCTCTGATTGCATACTGTTCAGTTTTGCAAATACAGTGATCTTGTACAACCAAGAAGGAACTTTGTGTCCTTGATTAATAAATCTGAAGAAGGTTATTTATGGAACTTTGTGTCTTTAAATTTAATCTCATTCAGCCATCGCAAATGATCTTGTCTTGAATTCTTTGAAGCTTCACATACACGAGGAATTATTCTGCTATCTATAATTCTGAATGTTGCTATTCTACTCGTCTTCTTATTCCCTTTCCTCAGTCCTTGTGTAATTGATGATCCTTGTGGAAAACACTTTCGTAAAATCCAAGTTTGACCATAAAACAATGTTCTGTACATTTGTAAATAAGTTCGTTTCTGAATAAGGGAACCTCTCCCATTAAAGAGGAGGGACTTCTTGTCCCCCTTTACCGTTGCTCTTCTAAAAAGTCCTATCGATGACCAACACAATGACAACAAAATGATGATTGAGAAATCATCCACAAAGATGCATTGGATCTCAAGTTCATATTTATTGGCATACAACAAAATTAACTCAAAGTCTTGAATAACCAAGGATAATCGATGGATTGATATAACCCACTTTGTGATAGACTATGTCGGGTAATACTATGTGGTTTCATTCTTCCACTCTCCACCTTAAGTCATCAAATTCTATGTGTTCCACGTTATTATACCTAATGTTTGGGTACTCGGACACCAAAATGGAAATGGGATTATAACCGAGAGTAGTGGAACTTCATTCTACATTTTTATGGTTTTGTTGGCCTTAGGAAGTGGTGGGAATGATATGGTGTAAGTAAAAATGGATTCCACAACCATTTCCAAAAATTTGCAAATTTAAGTCGATTTCAACGTTATGGGCTACTGATTTAATAATTTTTGAAAAAAGGAACAAATCAAACCCAAATTAGATGCAAATTGATTCATCTAAATGATAATTACAAGATGAATAAATGATATGAATTTGACAATATTCCTTCTTAGGGTCAATGATAATTTAGAAAATGGGTTATGGTGGGGAGGAAGGTTGGTAAATTAGTGTTAATGGGAAAGAGGGAAAAAATTAATTTGGAAACATAGGGATAAATACTTTTTAAAATGAAGTGATACTGGTATTGTTATGAATATCTTGGGTAAAGGGATGGATGCTCCAAATTTTGTGGGATTCTCTAGCGGGGTTTGGGAGAATGCGCCAAATCAAAATTTCTTGGGCATGTGGGTTTTCAAGTGTTTTGGAGTTGAATTATGGTTTTGATCATAATATGGGATTAATTTCACCTTATATTACATTTTATGGCTCAAAATGATGGGCTTAGAGAGTGTAATGAATTCTCAAAGTTTGGTGAGGTTCCTCCATGTGAGTCGGGCACAATCTCCACTTCAAATTTTGAGTGTTTTAAGTGTAAGAAGACAATGGTGGTTAGAAAAAACAATATTGAATATATTTTGGAGGAGTTTAGTATCAAATATTTTTAATACTTATTCTTTAAGGTTCCATCATGAGGAGTTATTGGGCAAAATTTGGTGGAAAATAGAGATGGGGATGACGAGTTATGAGGAATTCTTGATCTTACGCTTTTAGGGCACAAAAGGAGTTTTTCGCAATGTGGAAGACATATAACCAGATCCAAGGTAAGATATAATGGATTCCTTCACTTTTTTACCCCACTTGATGTTTTTGTGAGATGGGAATAAGGTGAGATCACTTTATATGGTGGAGTTGAGAGTGGGGATTGCACATGGAGCATGTAGAAGCATGGAAGTGGAGATGGAGAGGGGATTTGAGCCTAAGTGCACTTTTTGGGTGAAATTGAACATTATTAGTTCACTTTGGGTGTAAGGAGGGTGAAAAAGTGCACTTAGAGTGGATATGGAGATGGGGTTTGCACATGCACTTACACCCACACTTATTTTTAAATATTTTTCCTTTGCCTTGCTTTCCACCATTCAAAACTCCCCTCCAATCAGATGAGGGTGCAATTTTGGGGTGAAATTACACCTCATAAGTGCACTTTGTAAAATTTAGATTCGAATCTCCATTTTGAGGGAAAATTTAGGGCCCACATTTAATTTTCTCTTTACTCACATATCTTGACCATGCACTTTTGGTCTCCCCTTGTGTTTTTGACTTATGAATCTCCCCACCAATCAGAAGAGGGTGCACTTATGGGGTGAAATTTCTCCTCATAAGTGCATAAAAGGTGAAAAGGACATGAAAAGTGTGAAAATTCACTAAGTTGGAGTTTTAAACATGCTTTACACCGTCATCTTGAATCTTGGAGTCATTTCTTCACCTCAAAGTCCATCCTTGGCTAATTTTGGCCTTATAATATATGAAATTGCATGGAAGTAAGCCAATGAATCAATTGAGATAATTTTGAAAGCTTGAAAAATAATTAAATTTTTTTTTTTACTCGTACCTTCCTTTCTACCTAGGGTGGTGTGCTAGTGGGCTGAGTTATAAGAAGATTTTTCAACACACATGGGATAAAACCAACTTACGGGTAAAAAAGAGAATTAATGTACCTTCACATGAGATTTTATTAAAATTATAAATCTTCTCGAGGTTTTGAAACCTTATATGAAAAATTCAAGTGCAAAAAGATCACCTCAAGTAAGTTTTATAAAGGTTTCTACTTTATACTCCCATAATTCCACCTTACTTATTCTACCATGTAGCAGATCAAAATATTTCTTATTCCTAGGATACGAGATCCTAACACCAAAAGGGGTTCCCAAAACATTTCATTGAAGTTGGGGTTCCTGAAACATTTCTCAAAAAGTGCCTAGGAAAAAATATTTCCAAAGACCATCTAGAAACTCCTATAATGTTTGGTAAATAATACCATCATGGATAAAAATATGATACCTTTATGTTGACTATTAATAGGGATTCTGAAATGCTCCAAGGCTCTCAAAACCCTTCTCAGAAGTTGAAATTTTAAAGAAGGCAATTTTGGTAATTTTGAAAAATTTGGGTATTTTGACTGGTTTGACCAAAAAGGGGTATAATTTTCGATGTGGTTATCAAATAAAATGCAGGTGACATTTTATGATCCAAAAATTTCCTCATACTCAAGAAATTGACTTGGTTTGATATGTAATGAAAATAAGGCAAGAAGGAACTCCAAAATTTCAATTTAGGTATTAGTGGAACAATGCATTATCCATTGGGAAATAGAGTCTCAATAGGTATATAAAATTAAAATGGGAAAAAACACACATGAAAAGAAAGGAAAGGGGAAACACGACAAACCTAAACCACCTATGGTATATGCGAGGAACAACTGCTTTCATTACGTGTACAATTTCAAATATTACCAGCAAGAGGAAACTCCGAGGTGTGTCATCTAGATAAGACAAGTAAAATGTGTTATCACCACAAAATCGGATGATTTTGAATGGGCCTAACCACGAGAATTAAAATTTCCATGACTACCCTTCAACTCCCTTCTCTTGTCCCAAAGTAGGAAAAGGTATCCAATCTGAAATGTGGGTTTCCATGCCATCTCATCAAAAAAATTCTTGACCCACATTTTATTTTCTTTGATTCTATCTATCACTATGAATCTTTATTCATTAATCCTTTTAGGTATAATATCCTCTTGTCCAAGGAGTCATGAAATTGGTAGTCTTCGATTTCCTTAACTAGCTACAAATTATGTAACTCAACTAATATAGGAAATTATACTTCTAACACATATAGAAATTGGAATGAAGACATACCTAGTGCTTTCTTGGACATGATTAGGTCAGCCAACAATACATCTTACAAATTCTTGTGCCAGTTCTATTGAGTTTGATCAACCAATTCATGAATGATAGTGACAATGTTTTTATTAATGGACTTGGCTTGACCATTACCTTGGGGGTAATAATAAAATGAATGGGATAGAGAGATGCCATGATCATAGAAAATTTCAGTGATTTCCATAGATGAGAAGTATCTTTCATTATTAGTGATTTTTTTGTGGAATACCAAAATGTAATATGATATTCTCTTTGAGGAAGTTACATACCATTTCAATGTTGGCATGTTTAACTGAGATAGCCTCCACCTACTTAGTGAAGTAGTATGTTGCCATGAGTGCATAGGTATGGCCTACACTAGAATGTGGATTTACTACACTCATGAAGTCTAGACCCCACTTTGCTGAAATGGATCTTCAATAACCACAGGTCTAAGAGGAAGTGTAGGCAATTGGGGTCTACCAATGAATTGTTGATAGAGTTTACATTTAGATACCCACTTCTAAACACCCCAAATAGATTAGGCCAATATTATCTACCTCTTAGGATCTTGTGAGAAGTTACCAAGGCTAAAAACTTCCCACCGCAGATTGGTCATGATATGCTTTGAGAAGTTTCTCCCATTGCTTTTTGTCAACACACCGTAGTGAAAACAACCATCTAATCCCATCTTGTACAACAACAAATGGTATCGGAAGAAAAATATATCGCTACCCTTAGCTTGAGTGTTATTTATTGTTTGTTATTCAAATACATTGCATACTCATAATATGTTAAAAATAGGCAATGCCGAGATATTATTCAAAAGTATTACTTACAAATAGGATCAGGAAAATCTTGATCCAAGATTTTTAAGCTGCGATTTTGATTCTAGGTATTCTTTTAAACTAGAAGTTTTTTCACCAAGGAGATGGAATAGGTCCTTCCCCCTTATGAGATTGGTTGAATGGATCTCAAGGTCATATTATTGAACTTTGGAAATCCATTTATCTCTCTTGGATCCAAACTCTTGCTTGAGGAGTACTAATTTCCCAGCGGTATCGGAAAAAAACTATCATGTATGAGTTTAGAATGTAGAACCTGAAATTATTGACAACTTTGACCACTGAAAATGTATGTTTTTCCACAAGTAATTATTTTATCTCATGATTCTTCAATGAAAAAAGCATGAAGGTTATCGGAGATTCAATTCCTTCTTTACCCTTCTAAACTAGAATGACATTTACAATATGTTTTTAAGCATACAAATATATTATTTGTCAAAATTTGGACATACTAGTTTAGGAGCATGTGAAATGGATTCTTTGATGTTATCAAATGTGATATTTCCCTCTTTTTTATAACCAAATATCACTTGATGTTTCATCATGCTAGTGATGTGCTTAGTTAGCTCCATGAAGTCGGGAAAAAATGGCATAAGAAGTTCACTTTACTTGAAAAAGGAATGCACTCCATGCTTACTTGTAGGTAAAGAAAAATTATGTATGGCTTCCACCCATTATGGGTCAATCTTAATTACCTCTTTGTTCACAATATTCCCAAGGAGTTTTATTTCTGTGACTTGAATTCTAACTTCCTAGGACTTAAAGATATATTTTGTATTCTACATATGATGAGAACTTGTTCAAGATGTTTTAGGTGATCATATTGCTTCTTTGAAAACACTGAGAGATCGTCCATGTATATCACTATGCATTTATTCTTGAGATATTTTAAGGGTAGGTCCATAGCTCTTTGAAAGGTAGCTCATGTGTAATGATGAGGCCAAATGAAATATGCTTGTATGTGAATGCTCCCCATGGAGAGGTGAATGTGGTCTTGTGTTGGTATTCTTGTGCTACCTCAAGTTGGTTGTAGCCAGAAAAATCATCAAGCATGGAAAGCATTTTGAACCTATCATAGCTTGTAGTATTTGATTCGTGATAGGCAACAAGTAGTTATATTTCAAGGAGGCTGGTTTATATTTCTGAAGTCAACAAAAATCTTATTTCACCACTCTTCTTTCAAATTAGAACAATGTTTTCTACCCAAATAAAATAGTGAATGGGAAATTTGATATGAGTGTTTAGCATCTTGAGTACCTTCTCTTTGATAGTATTGATTATCTTGGGGTTATACTTCCTTTGTTTTTATCTGAATGGTTCCACTCATTGCTTGAGAGGAATATAATGATGTATTTCTTTAGGCCTGAATGATTTAAACTCTTTATATGAATAGGCTAGCACATCTGATTAATTCTTAAGAAGTGTGACAAATTCCCTATGCTCTTCTAGAAAACAACATTTACCAATATTTACGAGCTTGGGATGTTCAACTCACAATATTGACATTATCATATTCTAAAAAGTTCAAAGGAGACTTCTCAACTCTCATATTTACAACATGTCATGTTTTTACATAGGTCTTCCAGAGACACAAGGCCTTTAGGAATATTGTTACCTTTCAACATGATGACACCATCATCATCTACTCCTATTTCATTTTTTCTTGGCTTGAAGTAGATTCCTGCGCATAACATCAATTTCCTCATAGTAGAGGGTAATGAAATTGTTTTTCTTCTCTAAGAGAGACAAAATATGTTTATCATCATTAAAAACTATCTAGTTCTTAGAATTATTTAGCACACAGGTCGAAGACCATTTCAATTGAATTTTTTTCCTCGAAAATTTGGATGAGGAATGAGAAAAGATGAAGAGACTACTAAGGAATCCACCTTATCATTTTGATCATGTGGGATGTCACAAATTGTAAAGGATTAAAAACTTTCCATGTAATCCCATACCCTATTTCTATAATGCATGAGCGACCTAAAACTAATTTGTCACTTTCTTTATAATGAGATTGACATTGAATTGGCATTGCATCTTCTTGATTCCCATTTCTTCAACGAATTTCATTCCTAACAACAAGGCTTCCTAATTTGGCATATTGTTTGTGTTATATAACTGTAACTTATAAGAAAGGGGAATGATATTACATGCTTTGGAGAAGTGAGCACTACACCTAATCCCGAAATAAAAGTAGAAAAATTCCGTTAAAATCCAAAGTCTATAGTTTGTTTTCTTCTTCCTCCAATATGGCATAAATTTCTTCATCCTCCTCTATGGTGGTAAAATAATTTACCATATCACCATCTTAGTATCTGAGAACATTAGCTCATGGGTCATAAAAATTTTGAACTTGTGTATTTCATCTTCCTTTTGAGAAGGTGTTTCTTCATCTCACATTTGATAGGGATAGTAATAGATGACCGAGATCATTTTTATTTCACTACCCACATCTTGATAGAAGCTTCTACCTAGAAACATTCCATAGGAAGCATACATGTATGCAACTAGTATAGTTATCTTTATTATTTTTTTCTCGGGAAGGTAAAAAAGGTAATATGGGTAATTTGATCCAACCAATAAGAGGAACATATTTAGTTTCCATAAACTAAAAAATGACCATAAGCACGAGTTAGGATAATACCAAGAGCGTGTGTGACCTTGGCAAGCATGACATTATCCAAGGCACCAAAATCAATGATACAAATTTTTAACTTACGTACCATTAATGAGAAATGAAAGGTAGAAGGGTTTTAATTTTCCTAAAGTGGATGGACTATCAACAAGTATATTTTGAGATGGAGGTGTAGGAGGGGTAGGTAGTAGTCCTTTGGAGGTAGATGAGTTTGAACTAGATGTCTATTGATTATTCTTAATGATCCATACTAGCTTGTCACACTACTCTGGATGAGTCTCGCAAATATTCAATTCTAAAATGTGAACCTTGGATTTAATAACATGGTCAATAATATCAAAAGCTGCAACAATAGAGGTTTCATAATATGTGGCAATTTTAGATGGATTGGAAGTAGTTTTGGGAACCGAAGGAGGAGTTATAACTTTAGTATAATAAACTTTGACTAAGGTAGGTTCATGAGACTTACCTAGAGAAGATGAAGCAACTTTGGTTACTATGAACTAGGATTATTATTGGAAGAGTCCATAGAAGGAGGAAACATAAATCCTCACTTGATTATATTTATTTTTAGAGTCATCATTTGAGAATCAGTAGGATTATTCTTTTGGGAGGTAGAGGAAGAAGCTTTCTTTTGAGACTTCAAGTGTGTAAACACTACACATGAATATATTTTCATGTCTACTTGGGATTCATCATAATCGTCATCTAAGGATTACGCACAATATCTGATGTCAATATCTTCTAATTCCTCAACCTATAACAAGTTTTTTTTTCTTATTATTTAGGTTATTAAATTTCATCTTATTTTTCTTCTTGAGTCTCATAGATTGTATTTACTGGAGGAGATTCTAGAGAAATCATGCAGGGGCTACTTATATTCTTCTAGAAACCTTTCCTTATTACATACTTATACGAAGCACTTTGAGTGAGTTTCTTCTTGAGATAAATCATATCATTAATTTTTTTTTTTGCAGCAATAGATGAGTGGTTATGGAGCTGGAAATTTGGCATTTTTCCTTGTTGGATCCTCTCCTTATCTTTCTAGACATTATGAGATCATCTTCTACTTCTATTGTGAGGTGGAATCAAAATTTAGGTAATTTTGCATTAGTGAAGAACCGTAGCTGATTAGCGATGAGTTGGTCTGACATTCTTAGGAATTTTATTGATTAACTTATTGAATTTAACCAAAAATTACGTCATGGATTCTTGAGGTTCTTTCTTCAATTGTGATAGTTGAGTGAGTAGAGCATGGGAATCCTATACTGACTTGAATCTTGACTCAAAATTAGTTTTCATTTTGTCCCAATTGGTGATAGACCTCCTAACTAAGTGGTAGAACTAGTATGTGGAAAAATCCTATAGAGATTTGATAAATAACCTCATAGACAGGTCTTCATGTCAAACTCCCATAAACCCAAAATCGTAATAAAATCAACAATATGCTCATATGGATATTGTTTTCCATCTCCTCTAAATTTAGGAAAATTCATTCTTGAACTTCTTGGGAGTTTGTGGAGAGGAGTTAGGGCCAATGGTCTTGTGTTTTTTCCCCACAAAAAAGGTACAACCATTATTTTCTTCTTACGGAGGAATAAGGTCTTAGACAGTGTAACTAGATCTTCAAGTGGTTCTACAAAATGAAACTCATGATAAAATTCAAGAAATTACTCCTCACCAACTTGTCTTGTTATGTAAATAAATGGGAGTATAAAATATGCTTGTTGTTGCTCTTCAAACACATGGTGAATGAGGCCTCTTAATTGATTAGCTCTATTAAATCTTCTTGCGCCAATTTGCAAGATTTATGCTCAACTTGAAATAGGTTTCTTCACACCCTCCTTACCTAATTTAGAACTTGTCTAACACATTGCAAGACTTGGGAACATTATTCCTGTAGGTACAAAATCCTTTTAGCAGTGTGGTAATGAGTATTATCCACTTAATGGTTCCAAATGTAGTTTCTTAAATCTGCACTAATATCTTCTTGAGTGTCTTTGAAGAAAGCAAGGTTAGGTTGTAGTGTGGTAGCATTTATAGGAATGATAATTGGAAATGAACTAGGAAAACATCAAGGATATTTTAGGGTTTACAATTTTTATTTTTATTTTAAATTTTTGAATATGTAATTTTTAGGATTTTGGGTTTATAAAAAGGGGTGCAAAATAACAAAGTATGCCCCATGGTAGGCACCAATTTTTTTGGAAAAATATATTGTCAAGGAAAAAATGCATGCTTTATCAATTCTTATGGGATTAAATCCCTTCACTTCAAGATGGGGAGGCTCCTATTTATTGAAATATGGATGAGTTAGAAGTCTAACTCTTGGGTGGTGGTCAAATACCAATGAAAGTGTAGAAACACCCTTATTGTAATCGCAAGAGAGAGAGAGAGAGAGAGAGAGAGAGAGAGAGAGAGAGAGAGAGAGAGAGAGAGAGAGAGAGAGAGAGAGAGAGAGAGAGAGAGAGAGAGAGAGAGAGAGAGAGAGAGAGAGAGAGAGAGAGAGAGAGAGAGAGAGAGAGAGAGAGAGAGAGAGAGAGAGAGAGAGAGAGAGAGAGAGAGAGAGAGAGAGAGAGAGAGAGAGAGAGAGAGAGAGAGAGAGAGAGAGAGAGAGAGAGAGAGAGAGAGAGAGAGAGAGAGAGAGAGAGAGAGAGAGAGAGAGAGAGAGAGAGAGAGAGAGAGAGAGAGAGAGAGAGAGAGAGAGAGAGAGAGAGAGAGAGAGAGAGAGAGAGAGAGAGAGAGAGAGAGAGAGAGAGAGAGAGAGAGAGAGAGAGAGAGAGAGAGAGAGAGAGAGAGAGAGAGAGAGAGAGAGAGAGAGAGAGAGAGAGAGAGAGAGAGAGAGAGAGAGTTACTTGTAATGGTAAGGATGTAAATTCCATCAATCGATAACTCATAGTATATTTAATTCAATTAGAAGACATAAGAAAAAATACAAAAACTATGCAAGTTTCATGAAATAATAACCAAAATTAACACAAAGTTAATTGGAAATTACATTCCATGAGATATAATACAAATATTTTCGTTCTTGGAAAAAAATTGTAGTACATTTGGCTGAGTATAAAGTTGAGAAAATGGAGGAAATGGTAGACAAGAACAACAAAAATAGTTTGCTAAAAGGAAGTAAAAATTGATGCCTTACAATGAAGTAAAATCCTTCATAAATAGCCCACATCCTATGACTCTTCACGTTCCTACATAACTATTCACCTTCTTTTCCGAGAATAAGATACTTTCCCTTTTTAATGATTATTTCACTTTTTTCGGACTTATTCCAGTCCGAACAACTAAAAATATAGGTAATATTGGAATCCAATATTACTAGTTTTGGATTCTAAAATGTTAAATATTGGAATTTACTATACTCCAAAATCACATATATTGGAATCCAAAATCACATATATTGGAATCCAAAACCACATATTGGAATCCAAAATCACATATATTGGAATTTATTGTACTCCAAAATCACATATATTGGAATCCAAAATCAAAATATTGGAATCCAAAAATTAAAATATTGGAACCCGTTATACCTCCTTCCGGAGTCCAATATATTAAATTACGGATTAAAATAATGAATATGGGGAAAATTCATTTAATGATTTCAGGGAACCCGAATTTGAGCTGCAAAACAATAAACATAACATTTTTATGTTTTAAATGGGATAATGGCCGCTAGGCATTATTTATGGTTTAGAATAAGGTTCTTATCAATTTTAAAATGTTTTAAAGATTAAACTATGCAGATTTGAATAATTAAAATGCCTTGTGGCCTAATGGCTATTGTGTTAAAGAAATTCAAGATATGTGAGACACTTCTAGGTTCATTTAATATGATGTGATTTAACCTCAACGTAACCAAAGAATTACTGAAGATATTATGAAGAAACTAGTAGAGGGCGATCTAGACTAGGAGAATGAAATTAACTGTAAAATCATTCTAGATATATTTTCATATTTAAATATGGATATAAAATTAACTATAAAACCATTCCATATATATTTTCATATTTAAATATGGATATGAAATTAATTAAAATTAACTGTAAAACCATCCTAGATATATTTTCGTATTTAAATATAAATATGAAATAAATTAAAATTCCTTTACTAAAGGTAGAATTATAGTAAAACATTTTAAGAATTTTTTGAATTTTATTATAACACTATTCTCGAAGATGGGATCCCAAATTAACAATATAAATCATAGTAAATCTCCCAAAAATAAGCTCCCTATAATTGGGTTTTTGATCTAATAACATCCCAAACATCTTCCACATCCTTCAATGGTTGCAATAAAGGCCATGACTGATCTAACGAGTATTTGTCTTCTAAATTAGAATATATGTTAATTTTTAAAGCAATTATGTAGTTCCCCACATCATTGAATTTATTTTCTCTAAAGAGTCATCTATAAGAACTTTATTTTTACAATGGTATGATGCATTAAACTGCCACCAAATGGAGTTAAGATTCTTGAGATATAATTTGGGATTCCCATAACCTTCATAATTGACACATTTGGACTCCATTCAATCTTCCTTTGTAAATATGAATTTAAAGCTTACAACATCTAAGCCAATGTTTCGAAGGAATGAAGGCATCATGTCACCACCATTTGACTTTCTTTCCGATGTGTATAGTGTTATTTTGAAATGTTTTTTTGCAACATTGCAAGAACTATTTCACATTTGGTTTGAGAAAATATATTTTTGTTTTTGAGATTAACGCCACCAAGATTTTTTTATTTATTTTATGAGGAATCATCCTTGTGGATGGTGTGTGACAAAACACTATTTATATCAAATATTACCAGTTTCATGTTGCATGTGTTCTTATCTGTAAATGAAGAAAAAAAAATCAAATGGTTGAGGGCGGTGAATTAATCCAAAAATAAAAACATGTCCCTTTTTTTATTGTTATATCAAAAATCAAATGGTTGTAGGTGGTGAATTAGGTAAAAATCAAAGGGTGTTCCTCATTTCTTATTCTACTAGGAATTTTTTTACAGATTTTTTGAATCAAATGTAATGTTTCAGGGTGAAAAATATTTACAAACTATATTATAGTTATTTCATTTCATATGAATGTGGTATAGATTTTTATTTTGGAAAAAAAAATAGTATTCAAGTATGCTCAAAATTAATTTAGGAATACATATTTGATTAATAAAAACTGCTCAATTTTTTGTTACAATAATTTTTTTTCGATAATTTGCACACACAACTTATACATTCATACTCTCAACTTATAATTAGTGAAAATATAAATACTCTCAACTTATAATCAGTGAAAATATAAATACTCCCAACTTATATTTGTACAATCTCAGCATACAAAATAGTTAAGCAATACCTTCATAATAACATATGAATGTATCTTATTTACAATGTTAAGCAATACCATCATAATAACATTTTGAAATGATAAATAGTTATTTAGTATTTTCTTGCTCCAAATATTTGATGCCCTCTACAACATTCAATCCTTGAGACACTATTAGTGATAAGTTTTTGTACAAATCGGTCATCAACCACATATCTTTTGAACAATTTTCTCCTCTGCTTTTCATCCCAACCATAAATTTTTAGGAGGGTTTCCCTTTGCACCTAATGTAATACAAAAAAGTGTCTTTAGAACTGAAGGAAACATCATTTCTACTCCAAACCTTTTCTAGATCTCTTATTGCAATTTCATCGACTATATTGCAATGTTCCTTCCCTAAGTGAGTACTGGATTCAATACAATCGATTATTTTTATTGAATCCCTTTGACATATTTTCAACATCAACAGAAGTGAGATTGTCGACCAGAATCCCACTTCAAATTTTGGTGATAATAATTTTATAAATTATGGTAGGCCACCTCACAGGTTGATAGTCTCCTTGCCGAGCTTGAATGCCATATTCCTATTGTATGTTTGTTTTTTCTCATATAGAAATCGCTCTAACTATAAAATAAGTAAATAAACCTTGTGGCTAATTGTAGGGAAGTAAATAAATTTATTTTAATCGATCACATATCAATGCTAACCAATTGAAATAAACAACATTTTAGTTTATGGTACCACTTACCGATTGATCTTGCAGATTCAATTGCATTTCCTTTACCCGTTGCTGGATCTATTGATGCAAGATATATTTAAAATAAACATTAATCAATTCATATTATATTTCTTGCTATGGAAAATGAAAGCATAATTGAAAAATTATAGTGGTCTCCATGGTAATATGGTAAGTTCAATATCAACACTTTAGGAGGCTACCATTTACGATTGAGCTTACAATTGTGGCTTGGTTTGCATCGCCATGTTGAAAGTATTAGTGGGACATTTTTGAAAGTATAGTTTTTATTCTAACCACTAATGTATTAAACATGGATGCACAAAATCCGCTAAGATCTATTGTTCGTTTTAAATTGTTAGCGTAGCTTACAATTTTATTTCTGAAACTTTTATCTACCATATGTCAAACATCGAAACTAATATCTGTTAGTTATGAAACATAACTAAAAAATGTGGATCTTTAGATGCCATCATGAACATTTCAAATAGGTTATTTTTTTATTCCTCCTTTGAAAATGATTCATCTTCTAGAGTTAGCCGGTATCATTCTCTATAAATTTACGAGCCTTAAAAATGGGTTTGTTTTAAAATAAACATGGCTAACATACTAGGTTATGGCTACTTATTCGTGCTTTGGATACCTCTGCACCCTCTATGGTTATATTATATGATTTTTGGTTGTCTACATAAATATTTAATGTCTTATAAATTTGTGGGGCTTATTAGCGGTTTTGTTTATAAATGCACATGAATAACATACCGGGATCTGATTATGTATTCATGTCATATTTGTCTACATTAAAAATAGATTATTTTTAAATAAATGAAAACCATGGCAATTGAAAAAAATCTCATGTAAACACATTTATAAAATTATTGAAGGTCAATCACCACATTGAACTGGTTTTGTAGCATCAAGTTGAATGGGTTGTACATCGGGAACTTGACCATCTCTTATAATTTTAAGCTGCTTAGAGCTCACCATTACTTCCTTAGTTTTCAAGTTTTTGGCATAAATAATGAATGTATAAGTAACTTATATCGGTTCAAAGCCTTTAAACAAAATAACTTGTTTAAGTTTTCGTCGGTGATGAACCTTTCTTCAAATGAGAATAGTAATGTTTCAAAAACACACATGACTACCATACTAGGTTTTAAGTGCTTATTCGTATTGGATAGCCCCATATCATCCATGGTTAATTTCTTTGGTTATCGGTTATCTCGTATAAACATTTAATGTATTATAAATTTGTGGGGCTTATTAGTGGTTTTATTCATAAATGCACATGACTAACATATCAGGATCTGATTGCATATTCATGTCGATGTGCCGCGCATCCATATTTGTCATCGAGAACTATAAAAATAGAGTATTGTTAAATAAAAAAACCATTGCAATTGAAAATAGATATCATTAAATATATTTATAAAATGATTGAAGGTTAATCACCATGTTGAACTAGTTGTGTAGCGTCAAGTTGAAAGGGTTATACGCCATATCTTATAATTTTAAGCTGATTAGAGCTCACCATTACTTCTTTATTTTTTTGGTTGTCTGCATAAATAATAAATGTATGAGTAGCTTATATTGGTTCACATTGTCTTCAGTGACAAACCTTTCTTCATATGAGAATAGTAATGTTTCAAAAACATTTCTTGACTATGTGTCTCAACAATAAAAATAACAGATTAGATTGGAATAAACTAATGCATGTAGTGCGACAATGCTTTCGTAAAAAACTATTATTAGATAATTTTGGGAATAACATCAAGTGAACATCTTAGCCCATAACTCATAAGATTGTTTGAAAGGAAAATTATGAATGTTTCATTGCAGGAAAATTTTGATTGCGAGCTTACCAATTCCTGTCGCAGTTTCTCCATCCAATCCCTAGTGAATTATTCTCTATCATCATTGTTATTATCCGTTATTGTGTACATAAGACACAAAATTTTAAATTTCTCGTTGCTGTCATAGAATCTGTAGCATCCATCCAAAATTGATTCTCCACTGTCTTTAACCTTTTCTATGTATCTTTTTACTATTTCTCTTAAAATTTTTGAATAATCAATTAGTATGAGAACAATAATAATAAAATCCAACACACTAGTTCCAATAACTATTATCATCTCCATTATTACATTAGAAGAAATATCGCTAGACAAATTGAAAAATCAATGATCACACATTCAAAATTGAAAGGATTAGTCAAAGGAATAGCTAATAAAGTTGATAGAAGATGGAATGGATATGCACATTGATAAGTAAAATATTCTGTGTCTTCCATCCTTGTTGGTATATTTTCTTCCATTGACATCACATAGTTGTCTAATATTGTCTGAGCCTTGACGAGAAGAACTACTCCCACCTCAGGGTCTTTTTTTCGTTTTACCCTTTTTCCCCTATATGGGAATCAAATTTTATTTTTCCTTTTCTCTCTTCACCCAATAGTAAAAATAATGGTGGTAGTGTGATTCATACAATTTAAAATTTTCAATTACATTGGATTCACTTTGTAGGCATCGGTACATTATTATATGGATGTTTATTTTTCAAATAATTTAGAACTTTTGCTCTCATTTTTCTGTCTCCTTTTATTCTCCATCGAAAGAATCAAATGTCTCTGCTATGACACCTACCTCAACAGAGCAAGTTAACCATACATCCCATGATTGAAATTTATCAGCTAGTATTGATAGTTCTTCATTGGTCATTCCTCTAGCAATGTGTGAATGAATTGGATTTGAATCTTACTAGTGAATTTGGTTGAAAGTTAACTTAATTATCCTTACTAGGTGAAAAAGTAAGGCCACATGAACATTCTCATCATCTATAGGATGATAGTGATATTATGGAAGTGCTACATGGAACCTTGAAACATTAATTGAAAATAATTCACCATTAAACAAAAATAAATGAAACTGCTAAATAGTTGAATGTTCTATTTTCTCGAATATAGTGGTTGATTTCTTCAACAATGTAGCTGATTTAGTAGTTTTTTTCAATACATGAAACTTTGATTTAGATGGGTCGATCTCCAATTCAGACAAATATGTTTTCCTCAAAATAGCAAACAACTTTACATGTTTTGGAGGTGAAAGTAAACCTTTTCTATTCATGAAATGACAAGTAGAAGAGGTTTTTTCATTTCTATATAATTTTCTAAATATTGTAAACATGCCATTATGAATTTCTTCTGCATTTGAACAACCGATATTGTTAGAGTCTATAAACATCCCCAAATTCTAACCATATTGTGAATATGAATTGGTTTGGTTGTCTATTAAGGCTTGCATTTCCCATTTCCTAAATTAAAAACTTCCAAATCTATATCCAAAATAAGACACTTATTGTTTTTTAAAGTAAATACGTTCAACATGAACACAAAGTGTCCTCGAATTAATAAATTTTAAGGATAGAACCATACCAAATTCCTCTTGATTGTCATATATAAAAAAAAACAACCACATGTTGACATGGTAGTTTTCAGGGGAATGGATTTCAACAAACCATTCCTCATCTCTTTTCTTCCAATACTTAGTGCCTTTGATGAATGGAATTATCGAGAATGGAGTGCGAACAATGGAAGACATTTTACCTGTAATTGGAGTAGAATAAATTAATAATTAGTTCATTTATGAAGTATAAAATGTTTTTTCACATTGTCTGATAAGGAATATAAGTATTAGCCTAATGGTCACCAACCTCTAGAGTTCCTTACTTTGTATCATTGGAGAGTAATTAACTTAATGGTTAGTGACCGTTAGGTTTAACTGGACATGATATCTAACATTCAACTGGTTACAATAATTCATATTTTGTGGATCAAATCAATAATAACAAAAATTATCCAAAAGTGTTCTAGCCAATTATCATGCATTGAAAGGATCAAAATTCATTTGCACCTTTTGAAAGGATTATCCTTGAGTCCAAAATCTATAACATTCCATAGATGGCATGACAAGAATGTTAGAAAATATAGATCTTAGTGGCAGATAGGATTCTAGTCGACATATAAATGGACAACTTAAAACATTCCTTGTTGTTCATTTACACCTATTGAATGGAATAACGTAGAGGCCACTAAGATCTAATGTTTCATATTTTGAAGAGAGTGTTTGAGAAACAAATCATAATAATGGAGTTAGTGGTCGCTAAGAATTTTCTATTATACAAGACAATGTGAAATATAGTTAAGAGGATTAAATGTATGTAACAAGTCTAAGTAAGATATGTAAAGCTTAGCGGTGGTAGGCAATTCCAAAACAATATGATAAATAGAAATGGGAAGGATTACATATTTCCTAAATGTAAGTATGGCCCTCACTACTCTAGCCATTTCCGTGGAAAAATTTTAGTCTAGAAGGTCATGGTGGGTTATTCCTATTTGGGAAAATATTTGATGATTAATAATGTTTATTGAGTTCCTCTACACCAAGGGTCTATTGTCTCTTACTCTGATTATAAGTTAGATTTACAATACTAGTTGAATAAATTTATTCCAAATTGTTCAAACTTATGTTAACGTATTTAGAGGATCAGTCTTCTTATGCTGTAAACCTTTACTATATGTTATGTTGTATCAAAGCAAGGCAAAAACACTAAACATAGTGGACACTTGGAATAACGATTGCTAGAGTCAATAGTTTATTATTTTGAAAATAGCAATAAAATAACAAATCATGGTCTAGCTTAGTGGTCACTAGGCTCCTACCATTACCTCTTATCATTATAAACACTATATGTACAAATTTGGATCGCTAGTGATTTTCATTGATTATAATTATATCATATTGGTTGGGCTATCCCTAGTGAAGAAAAATACTACACTACATACCCTCGAGAGGGATCAAGCCTTATGTAATTATCATAAGATATATTATTTGTAATACATAATTCACATTAGTTCATATCAAAGAAAATGCTTAGTGATTGCTAAGATTCATTACTTATTGAAAGGAATGGCATATCGGTCGTTAGGCTCAAAATTTCTTGTTTTGAAAATAAGGATAAAATAACAAATCATGGGTTGGATTAGTAACCGCTAGGATCCTACCATTACCTCTTGTCATTATAAACACTATCTGTATAGATTTGGATCACTAGTGTTTTTATTGATTATAATTATATCATATTGGATGGAATATCCTGGCAGAGCCAAGTGCTTGCACTACATACTCTCGAGAGGGATCAAGCCTTACATAGTTCTCATAAGATATATTATTTGTAACACATAATTCACATTGGTTCATATCAAATAAAATTCTTAGTGACCACTAATCTCCATTACTTATTGAAAGGAATGGTATAACAACTGTTAGGCTCAACAATTTCTTATTTTGAAAATAACGATCGAATAAGAAACACAAATAACAAATATTAGTGGTTCTTTAGGATTCTCCTTGACTGTCTAGTTATTATAATTGAGTCAGACAACCTGTAATGTTTCATACATTGCTGAAAGGAATCCTATAAAATATAGAGGCTAGCGACCACTAGGCTTCTCCTCGACAAATAAATGGACAACATAAAACATGCATAATTGTTCATTAACACCTATTGAAAGGAATAACTTAGCAATCGCTAAGACCTAACACTTTATTATTTTAAATCCAATGTTGGCATAAAAATCATAGCAATGGATCTTAGCGGTCACTAAGTTTTTTCCTATATATAAGCCGATGTGAAATATTTGTGAAGCATAAAGTTATGTTTTAGGGTTACTAATGTAAAATGTAAATAACACCAAAATATTGACAAATAAAAGAGTAGTGAGGGCCATCCTTACGTTTATCAAATTAGGTACACATTTACTATAATAGATGATTAAATTAGGTATTTATCAAAATCATCTATTATAGTAAAAGTGTACCTTTTTTATCCTAGCTCTTTTAGTTGCTCTGTCTTCAACTAGTTCCCGTGTTTTGCACGAAAGTCTAGCCCCGATTTTCCCTACCGAGTTGCACTCCACACCGACCTTATTTTCCCTACCGAATCACCCTTCACAATCTAGCCATGCTTTCCAGGTTCCTTATGATCACCTTATCAAACCACCTTGTTCTTCATGAAAACACAATTTTTTTGTGCCCTAATGAAATAAAATGTAATCCCTTTTCAGCTCTAGTATTTCTCTATGTTGAATGCTTTCCCATTTCTTCCCTTCTATGTCTCTCTCTGGATATTTTTTTAATTTTGATTCTCGTTCTTGTGATCTTTTTGTGATAATGATGGCCTATTGCATAGTCACATTTAAAAAAAAATTAATGGTTTGTGAGACCCAAAGTATTATTTAGATATTCCTTTTGACTACCTTTAATGTTGTTTATTAAGATGATACAAATAAATGTGGCTAATTATTTCATTGTACATTGTTTATATGGTTTCCGCATTGACATTCTGGGAAGATATTTGAGGTTAAAAATTGCTTTAAAACTATAGAACCATATTAAGTATTCAATTGTATGATAAATATTTTCAATTATATATGTTTTCCCATGTAGAAATAGTCAAATGTAATGTCTTCAGCAAGTTAATTTTTGTACAATGGAAGGTAAACATATTATATATACGCATAAATATTATTAAATATAAATTTTAATCACTATATATTTAAATATATATTTCCTTTTGTGCCCACTAAGCTATGCCAAAAATCACATAACTTTGTGGCTGCCATGATATAATTCTTTATTTTGACCACCAATTTACAAAACCAAAAATTTATTTTGAATTAAATGTGAAACTAGAGATAATAGATTTCATTTAAAACATAAATTTTAATATGCTACGTATTATTGATGAGATACAAAGTGTTGTTATATAGATTAATACATGATTCTACATGTATATGTATGTATCTATATGTAAATTCCAAATTTATTTTTTATCATTTATAACTTTTTAATTTGATTTCTCCTATCAAAATACACTCAATCATGAAAAAATTGTCTATCCTAGCAGCCACTAGGCTAGAATTATTATTTGGAGAAAACATCTATTTAGCTTAATGCGGTGTGTGACTCAATTAATTTTTTTCTATGGGCAACAAACTGTTATTTGGGCCTAATGATCACTAGTTTATTTTTCTCTTGTTTTATACACAAAGATTAACAATTTAGATTTATAACACCACTTCATTATAAACATGATATAATCACCTTTAAGAATGACTTAGTGGTATTAGGCTAAAAAAAAATCACATCGTATCTATATTTTTTTTGTATAGCTTCTCGGCCGCTTGTCCAAGTTTCTTAAATTGTCATAAAAGTAAAAAACTTTGTCAAAATATCATTGCAAATGTAAAGAACTTAAAATAATTCTTAAGCGTCATGTAGTTTTCATTATATATATAAAATTTTATAACACATAAAAGGTTGATGTTTAGAGTTTATCGGTCACTAGGTAAATCCTCAAGTAAATACAATAGACGAATCTTGTTTTATGAAAACAAAATCTGTATACATTAGTTGAATTTATTGTTTGGATTTAAGAATTTAAAGTAAGATATTTTGAGCTTAGCGACCACTAGGTTATGCCACCACATAATATTTGGAGCCTAGCGGTGGTTAGGATTTAACAAATTAAATTAAGATATTATGAGCTTAGCAACCGCTAGGTTATGCCACAACATATTATTTCAAGTTTATATTCGTTAGGATTTAACATATTCAATTAATATAGTATGAGATTAAGGGAAACTATGTAATTGTCACAACATTATATTTTGAGCTTGGGGGTCGCTAGCATTTAAAAAATTAAAGAATTATATTTTGAGCTTAGCGTCACTAGATATGGTAAAAAAATTGTTTGGAGTTTAGAGGTCACTAGAGTTTAACAAAAACAAGTAAGATATTGTTAGCTTAGAGGCCGTTAGGTTATGCCACAACAAAATTTTTTTGGAGCTTAGTAGTTCTTTAAGTAGTTTCAAATATTTTGAGCTTTGCGGCTGCTAAGGCATTACCACAACATAATATTTGAAGCATAACGGTTGATAAGATTTAACAAAACAAAGTAAGATATTATGAGCTTAACGTCCGCTAGGTTATACCGCAACATATTATTTGGAGCTTAGTAGTCACTAGGATTTAAAAATTAAATTAATATATTATGAACATAGTAGTCGCTACGTACTACCACAAAATAATATTTCAAGAAAACATGTCCACATGATTTAAAAAATTAAAGGAATATATTTTGATCTTAGCGGTTGTTAGGTTATGTCACAACATAATATTTAAATCTTAACAATCATTACTATAAGAAGCACAATGGACTGGGGGTGAATTAGTCCTACAATACTTTTTACTTCATTTACAAAACCATACATTCATCATTTCATTCATCCATTTATCATTCATAACCACATGAGCATATTAGGTGTGTATTAAGCATTCACAAGATCATGCAACAAAGAAGAAGACACATGAACACCATATATAAGTGGGAAACCATCAAGGGGAAGAAAATACACTGAAAATATGCTTATATTACACAAAGAAAAGAGATTTAGTGAAGCACCAACTTCACAAGGAGCATCAACCCCTAGTTTAGTAGAGCACCAACCCTACAAGGAACACCAACCCCTAATTTAGCAAAGCACCCACTCCAAATGAAGGATAAAACCCCCTAAGATGAATAAGCACCAAATCAACCACTTGATTATGCTAATCTCTATTTTTTTCTACCACAACTGATGGAGATCTATAATTCAACTCACAAACCTTTTCTCAAACCCTAATTGCTTAACCTTGATATATATTCTTCCTTCTCAACTTGTATTGGATTTGAATACTTGCACACATGATCTCAATCAGTATTAAACCTATAAAAACCTTCCTAATAATTAAAATCATGCTCTCATACATATAATATACTTCTACTTGGGTGACACTTTTCCCTCTAAGAGCACTAGTTCAAAAATGAACTCAACAAAAACTTAAATATGCTTCTCATCTCTAAAATACATCACATGTTGGTATCAAACCTTTTTCATGACCAATAAAACTTAATAACATCCAAAAAAATTCATTAAAACTTTCAAATATGACCCATATAGGTTGGTCATGCCAAAAACCACTCATCTTGCACCAAACAAGCTCAAAACCCCATCACTAGGATGAGCTAAAACCATAAATTGCAAAAACATGATTATTAAAGATCCCAAATTCATCACACATGTGTAATATGACATATAACCATCATCCATGGTTGCAAATTTTCTTGGAAAAATCAGATAAATCATAACACAAGCCAAAATGCTCATATCCTTCAATAAACAATTACTCCTAACACCATGTCTTCACCTTTGGGCCTCAAGACCACTTAATATCAAATAAAATATAGAATGTAACAAATATATGGAATACTCAGGACCTTTACATCACATCCATGCATGTTATAACTTATGAAACATCCACATGCTCAAACCACAACAACTTTCCTCTTCTCTAAATCATGCTTCCCAGAAACTAGTTTTGCAAAATCAACTATTTCTCACCTTTAAAACCACTTTAAATAAATCTAAAGGAATTAGATAGGAAAAATTTCATCCCTATTAACTTTATAGGTGATATAAAACATCAAATCATCCATTTCATGCCTTAACTAACTCATACTTTCAGCTTGAACAAACTCATGTCCTCAAAAACCAAAAACCGTCTTCTCCAAAACCTGACCTTGAAAAACATTAGATCAACTCACCAAGACACAAAAATTATACCAATGTAAATCCCTATAAATATTTTTTCCATAAAATATTCTAAATCCTTCCAAATCCAAGTGGAAGGCCTTAAAAAATCCAATCTCTACAAGCTACTTCTTAAGCCTTCTATGACTCGAGAACTGACCATGAGCCCAACTTATTCCCATTACCTAAAAACTCACTTCCACACTCGAAAAAATTATGGAACACACTTATAAATTATTTATAAGAACTCAAAAATATTCACCATGTAAGAACAACTTATAATCATCACTTTACCTCATGTAGCCACTTAACACCTACTAGAACAAACATCCTCCATATTTGACCCTCAAAGAATAGGTCATAAATTCTTCATACCATATAAAAAACATTTTTTTATATCTCATTCAAAATATACCTGAACCAAGATCACAACATAACTTGAATCAACTCCTAACTCCTCTTGTAGTCTGTAGTAATTTAAATTTTACCACAAGTTGCTCCAAACGCCCAAAACCACTCTTCCTAAATAAGGCACACTTTACACTTTTTCATATCAACTAAGACCCGAAACCTTAATTAACATGTAGAAAAAATCTATCGATAAAGAAAATGTCAATTTATTCTTTACCTTCTTTGGGAAACTTCTCCTTAAACTGGAACTCTTCAGAAACAAGCCATTTTAGGTGGGGCCCACATACTCTCACAAACACTATCTTACCTTTACGGAAATATGGAGGAGTCCTATAAAACATATAATCATCAATTTTGGAAAATAAATCAAGACATGCTCAATATACTTCTTCTTCTCCAAGTCACTCTTAGCTAGGGTTTCAAACAAACTTACCTTCTTAACGATTGTTCATAAAAATGTGATGATCAAACAACCTAATTATTTTTTTGAAACCTTCATAACTGACCTAATAAGATATTACAAAGATATCAGGTCCCCATGCAAAGCATACAATTCATAACAAGCATCATAAGGTCCATATTTGCCTTAAAAACTAACTGTCACTTACCCGGTTTTGCCAAAACTTACATATCTTGTAAAATATTCTGCACTCGATTTGAAACTTGTCATGAAGCATCATGATACCATAATATAACTTATAAAACTCATCATATATCCCAAATATCTCTCAAACTCTCCAACCATTAAGACTTAAATGTGCTAACATGTTTGTTTCTCACCTGCTTGCTTCCTAATGACCCTAAAACACCTCCAAACCACTGAGTATTGACTTAAAACTCACCATAAACATTAGATAATATACCAACATGATTTTTCCATGCTCTAACATTACTGATCATCTCCAAAACTCATGCCTCCATCTCATTCTACATGCACTAGGACTAGGAATAGGACTGAAATGACCCAACTCAACCATGACGCACCATGAACTAGTCTTGATGACCTCATGTAGACCATTATACACATCTAAAACATCATATGAACCATTCTTGACCTTATGAAACACTCCAACCAACTTGGGAAGAATCATATTGTGACTCATCTCACTAGACCATGCTCTAGGACCTCCTAGAACTCACCATATCCATACACTACCAATCAACCTTCATCTTTGGCACCGACTAACACCACATGGAGACACATATGACATCATGAAACCATTTTCCATCAATGGAATTAACATAAATGAAAAACTAACACAAAATGGCCAAAAATTAGGATTTAACAAATGTAAGATGTTTTGAGCTTAGTGACCGCTAGCTTATGTCACAACATAATATTTAGAGCATAGCGGTCGGTAGGATTTAACAAATTAAAATAAGATAATATGATCTTAGTGGCTAGTGGGTATTGCAAAAACACAATATTTCAAGCTTAGGGGTCACTAGCATTTAACAAATTAAAGAATGATATTTTGATCTTAACGTCCACTAGGTTATACCGTAACATATTATTTAGAGCTTAATAGTTGCTAGGATCTAAAAAATTAAATTAACATATTATGGACTTAGCATATGATACGTCTTGCCACACCATAATATTTTGAGCTTAGGGGTTACTAGCATTTAAAAAATTAAATTAAGATATTTTGAGCTTTGTGGATGTTAAGGCACTACCACAACATTATATTTGGAGCTTAGCAGTCGCTAAGATTTAACAAAATAAAGTATGATATTGTGAGCTTAGCGTCTGCTAGGTTATGCCACAACATATTATTTGGAGCTTAGCGGTCGCTAGGATTTAACAAATTAAATTAAGATAGTATGAACTTAGTGCCCACTACGTACTGCCACAACATAATATTTTAAACAAACGTGTCGACATGATTTAACAAATTAAAGGAAGATATTTTGAGCTTAGCATCCGCTAGGTTATGCCACAATATAATAGATTAATATTAGTGATCATTAGGATTTACCACATAATATTTGAAGCATAGAGGTTGTTAGGATTTAACAAATTAAATTAAGATATTTTGAGCTTAGTGGCCACTAGGTACTTCCATAGTATAATATTTCAAGCTCGGGGTTGCTAGCATTTAACGAGTCAAAGAATAACATATTTAGCTTAGCATCTGCTAGGTTATTCCACAACATAATATTTGGATATTAACAATCTATAGGATTTAACAAAATAAAGTAAGATATTGTGAGCTTAGCGTCCACTAGGTTATGCCACAACAACATATTTGGAGCTTAGCGGTCACTAGGTAGTTTTATATGTACAACTACTATGTGCATGTTTAGATAAGTATAACATTTGGAATATATACACAAACATTCAATAAATTATAAATATTAATCTATTTACATGTTATACATATCTCATATCTTTTCTGCTATGTTTAAATACTACCACTCGTGATTCATTGCGATTCTTGCTTAATTATGGGCTGGTTTTGATCTAGATCTGCATATAAAGTTGCTTCATAAGTTTTTTGCTCTTATGCGAGGCTTGTTGTATCATGTTTCTTTTGTGCCACAAGAATGGATTCTTTACAAATCTTGTAATGTCTATATATGTTTCCTATGCCCATAATATGATTTTTAAAGAGCACATTAGCTTTGCCAAACAAAAACTGCTAAGTAACATTTGCTTTTTTTGTGATTTCCTTTAGAGTCTCTATATTTTTGTATTTTCCCTTGGTTTTGGAGACAATCTCAATGACATGTGAAGTTTCTCCTTTGTTTTCCTCTATTATTCTCATTTTAAAATTAGCCAAGAATTTCTTAACCAATATAAAAAACTCTTCACTAGAAACCAATTCATGGTTTTCCTTAAATACTTCCATAATTGAGGCTTCTACGAAAATTTTATTTCCTCTCAAAACTATGTCATCAAACTAGAGAGATAGTTTTCTTACCTAGATCTTTCCATTCCCTTAGTCTTTCCTTGGTATAATTAGCATATGTCTGGCATATACCAATATCGTCCATGGTTATAATTGAAGGGTATTTACAAATGCCTTCCTCAATAACTTGCCCCATATATATTAATGTTTTTGCATCGATCCCATTGTTTTAATGATATTTCCAGTCTTCTTTAGGTAGGATTTTTCCTTCATATTTTCCTCGATGCATTCCTTTATAGCATTGTACAAGCCATGCAATGCCTCTTCTACATTAGAAAATGTACCTACATGAACTGTGACCTTTAATTAAGTTTCAAGCTCTTTATTTATATCACGTATGCCTCTCACTACTTCTATGGCTAATTCAACTATAGCCCTTATCAAGGAATCCAAATCTTCCTCACATTGCACCACACAGGATTCTTTGGATTTCCATTTCTTTGTAAGAGAGAAGAGGTCTTCTAAAGTTTCATGCCAAAAATGGCTTGTTGTGTTGACATATTCTTTTTGGTTAGAATTTTTAAAGTTCCCATCCTTAGATTTAATCCAATGTTTACTAAGGAATTTTATTGTTCCTCCCAATTTGGTTGTTCTTTGTGAGAAATTACGGATTGCTCAACCCAATCTTGTCTTGCTTCATATGGAGTGAAGGGATAATATTGAGATGGTTGCACTGGGATGCCTTGATTGATATTTTATTTTGTATTGCCTCTTCTTCTTCATTCGAATAAGTTAAGGCATATGCCACCAAATTTTGAGCTTCAATTAGTGCGGGGTTGACTTCTTGAACCTTAGATAGAGTTTTAATTGATGCAGAAAACCCTGGAGGACCTGGAGAATGAGGAGCATGGGGATTTTTTGAAGGATCTGAATATAATGTTGTATTTATCTTTGTATCCTCCTTTTTAATAGTTCCTCTTAGAGGGGAACTTACCCGTCATCTTCATATTATTCTTAACAAGGCTATCATCTATTTTGGTAATCCATACCCATTCATTGACATCATCCTTGTGTGCATAAGATATATTTATCTGTCCTCTAAGAAACTGAAGGTGTTTGGAAACCATTTTCATGTAGTAATATTTCCTTAGAGGGTGTTGGTGGAGATGGAGTGAATTTATATGGGCCAATATAACTTTCAAATCAGGGACAACTATTAAATTTCTTGTATCCCGCAGTGGACTAAGAGGGGGATGTGTTTTAAGCTTCTTCTCTTTACACTTTCCAGCAATACCATTGCAAATATGATATGTCACCTCTTGTTTTGCAAATTTTTAGGCACATAGTATGACAATTGAAAAGGAGGTGTAAGGATTCCCTCAATCATGATAATAATATATTCTGGATAGAAGAATACAACTCCCATTTTCCTTATGGAAGTGAGGATGCCAATAGATATTCTGGGTGTCATTGTTTCATGTATTTTTGGTAGAGAGAAGGATACAAATAAGTACATATATATTGAATATGATATCTGAACTAATGGACATACAAGTTTGAATATAGTTCATTTAGCTGTAAAGGGCACAAAGGAAGCCAATTTTAACATAATTTTGAACAATTGAGAACACCACAGACTCGCATCCAAAAGATAAGAAGCCATGTAAAATGATTTCCCATTTTCCACAAAAATTTCTTTGGCTCACCAAATTGAAACAGAGTACTTGCCCTAAGGAAGGAATATTTCCTTCATTAATAATCATAAAAAGTAAAGGGATCCAGGATACATTGACCTTAGAGATAGAAGGTTTTAAATTTATCATTTTCATGAGGGCCATGCCATTAGGAACTCCTGGTCTAAACCTTTTAATAAGGATAACAATCAGATTAGAATAATCCGTATTATCTATTAAGTTTTTGGCCCAAATCTATAAAATAAATCTTATTTTCCTTGTGGGCATCTAGGACTCAACTGTATTTGTATTGTATATGGTGTCCTATTGTGGTATTTTTAATAACATCTATATGCATGCCCAACATAAAAACCTATTCTGTTTTTCCATGATTTAGAAAATAAGGTCCACTCCTTGGACTTGGCATAAAAATTAGATAGGAAATGACCAGTTCCAAAAATGGAAGTACCTATGGTTTAGTGGCAATTAAATGGAGATCAAATATTTTTATTTCCCCTATGTATTGGGACCTTAGGGATTTATTTTTTGGGATACCCTTTTCATCTATGGAATCTACGTCAATACTTTCATTTTGGACTGTGGAAAATAACTAAGTAATGCTGAAATTCATGATTTAAGTAAGTTGGATTGAACACAATATCTCTCATTACTCTGGTGTCTACATAGGAATATAAATAATCATATACGTTTGACAGTTATAGTTCTCCCACCATGTTGAAGGATTATAGGTCCACGAATGCTGCATATATCATCAAAATAAATAGATACTGAGCCAAAGGACGTACTTAGATTTATAAAAACACTCTTATGTCTCTTATTTTGAATATTTGGTTAGATTAAAAACTTAATTGACAAATAAATGTAAGAAGTGTTGATCCTAGCGGTCGCTATGGTCAGCCACAATGAAATATTTAGAGCTTAGTGGTTAATAGGAATTATTCACATGACAACTATTGATGCAATGAGTAAAGTGTAGAAATACACACACTATTAAGGGGTAAAAACATATGTAGTTATGATCTTAGTGGTCGCTTAAGGTCAGATATAATGAAATATTTATATCTTAGCGATTTTTAGGAATCATTCACAGGATAACTATTAATGCAGTGAGAAAAGTGAAACAATACATGCACTATTGAGGGATCAAGACATATGTAGTTCTGATCCTAGTGGTCGCTAAGGTCATCCACTATGAAATATATAGAGCTTAATGGTTGCTTGGTATCATCCACAAGACAACTATTAATGCAATGAGAAAAGTGTGATAATACATGCACTATTGAGGGGTCAAGACATAAATAGTTCTAATCCTAGTGGTTGCTAAGGTCGAGGCACGACAAAATATTTATATCTTATTGCTTGCTAGACATAATTCACATGAAAACTATTAATGCAATGAGAAAAGTGAGAAAATATATGCACTATTGAGGGTCAAGATATATACATAGTTACGATCCTAGCGGTCACTAAGGTCATCCACAAAAAAATATTTAGAGCTTAGTGGTCACTAAGCATTGTTAACAAGAAAAATATCAATGAAATGAGTAAAGTGCGGCCACACATGCACTATTGAGGGGTCAAGACATACGTAGTTTTGATCCTAGTGGTCACTAAGGTTAAATACAACAAAATATTTAGAGTATAACGGTTAGTTAGGAATAATTAACAGGAAAAATATTAATGAAATGAGAAAAGTACATCAATACATGCACTCTTGAGGGGTCAACAAATATGTATTTATGATCCTAAGGGTTGCTAAGATTAACCACAACGAAATAGTTAGAGCTTGGAAATAGTTAGGCATCATTCAAAGGAAAACTATTAATGCAATGAGAAAAGTGTGGAAGTACATGCACTCTTTAGGGGTCGAGACATACACGCTTATGATCTTATCCATTGCTAATTTCAGTCACACCAAAATATTTAGAGCTTAGCGATCACTAAGATCCATCTCTATAAAATATATAGAGCTTAGTTTTCTCTAGGCATAGTTCCTTGACAACTATTATTGAACTAAGAAACGTGCTACAATATATGTTTTCTTAAGGGGTGAAACTTTACGAGCTTTGATTAGTTTGTTTCAAGGATGTTTATACATCTATTTAATTATTTATAATTGTATCATATTGGATAGACTATTCCTAGAAGATCCACGTGCTTTGCACTACATACCCTCGAGAGTGATCAAGCCTTATGTAGTTCTCATAATATATATTATAAGTTATTGAAAGGAATGTCTTAGTGGGTGATAAGATTCATTACTATGATTTGTTAGTCAACCTCTGTATTCAAAATAAGAAATAATGCAAACTATGTGTGTAGCAGAAATTTATTAGTCCACATGATTATATGGATTAGATGTATTATATGGAAAAAACATAAACAATTTATTTAGATCTTATCTGCATTTAGGGTTCTCCATGAAATTTAAATGGACAACATAATAATTTAATTAAGGAATGGCTTAGTGATCGCTAGGTAATTTGAATATAGTGTTTGAATAACCAATCATAGTAGAGGAGATTAGCATGCTAGGCATTTTCTTATATAAAACCCGATGTGAAATATGTGTGTTGCGGACAATTAGCATTCTACAAGATTATATGTCCTTTACAAATAAAAGTAATAAATCTAGAGATTAGCAATCACTAGGAAATGCCTGGAGAATATATAAATTACACATTTTAAGGATTATGCTTTCGGTAAGCATAAGTTTAGCCTACGACACCATATCTATATGTGTGGATAAATGAAGTCTTAAAGGCCATGGAGGTGATTTAATATAAATAGAATTAAATCTACATTTTAGAGTAATCACTATAATAAATGATTTAAAAATGCTAATATATAGTGAGACACAAGCAAACAAGCATGTACAAATTAAAAACCTAAGTGTAGACACCTATAATTTGGTCTACATGATCTTATTACTAAGATCATACTAACTATCCTAGTCTCGTGTTAATTTACTACACTAAGTTGGTAAAATACCCTTTATAACCTCTTCTAAACCCTTCAAACCATGCTAATCCCTCTCTAACCAGCTTCTCTAAGATTGTTTCCTTTAATTAACCTTGTTTAGGTTAATTAACCCTCTTATTGACTTTCTAAAGAGGATTTGACTTTATAAACAAATATCTTACCTTTCCAAATAACAACTTAGCTTCCTAAAATCCTGTTCACACCTCCAAATATATTTTTCTAAAAATAAAATTTTTGACCCCCTTTTATTCCCACATGTATCTCTGTTGTTGCAGGCTCATAGCACCCCTGGATGCAGATCAGGCTTCTAGGTTGATCACTCTAGCATCCAGTGTGATTGCACAACATGGAAACCTCTCTCCAAGTGTGGGACTTGTTAAACTGAGAGAGGAATCTCTAGATTAGAGGCTGGTTCCTCAAACTCCTCTGATTTAGATCTATATTTTGCAAAACTACGAGAGGCGGGGATAGAAATGCAAAAATTGAAACTAACTAAAGATGGTGATGCACCAAAAGGAGTGGTGAAACATTTCTATCATGCAAATAGACACAAACCAGAGATTGCAACATAAAACATACACAGGCTGATAAGATATAATTTAGGATCTGAAATGAAGCAAATAATACAAACAAAGGACTGAAACCCATTCACAGAGCTTGCATTATCATTTCAGTGTCAAAACCATGCATTACAACCTCAGAGAGGTAAAAAAATGTTACAGTCTTTGAAGAGGTCTGATTCTTGCAACAATCACTTGTTGGAGGTGAAAGAAGAAGATTGCTATGCCAAAAGTTGTTCCCCCTTTAGAAATGAGCCAAAATTGGCTTTTACATTGCATGGGTCGAGCCCAGGAGACAGAAACGTACAAAACATGAGAGCCCATTCCTCCTTGACTACAGATGCATTAAAACAGCATGGGGGACCTTACAAACCCATACCCTATCATTTTTGACCGAATTGCAGGAGAATGTGACCCATTCTGCGTTAAATTTGGTAGCTGAAATGTCACTTCTGGCCATGAACATGCGTCAGAGCCATTTCTTAACTTTCTCTCTCCTTACTACACAAAAATTCAATATTAACCTTGGAATCATGTAGAGAATTTCATAAGATTTCCGTTGATATAAAGAACATGCAAATCCGAGCTCTGGATCGAAAGATATGGCGATCTGAAGATTTAGGGCACGAAGCAGGGCAAAAAATGGGTTTTGAAATTTTCCGTGCTCTATCACCTGGATGACACGTGTCAAGCACTGATTGGATGCGTAATTATCTCTCCTTCCCTATCCCATGGGTTTCCCTTGAAAATTTTGACTTTTTGATGATTTTGGAACATTTTTCTACTTTTCCCCGCATCCCATGCGGGGACATGTGGCATGATCTGATTGGAGGACAGGGGCGCGGGGTCATCCTTTACTTTTTAGCTTTTGGCTAAAACTTTTCCAAATTCTCTAACTCCTCCCCAAGCTCCACGCTCCCTTACTCCTTTGGACATGTGTCCTCCTCCTCTGATTGGCTCGTCACCCCCTTCAAACCTCACCCTTTGAACTTTTGGACGTTTCCCCTTGTGACACGTGTCATGCTGCGATTCGTCCACGGGCCTGCCAGCTTTTCACGTCCACCATGTCCATTTGTCCTGGATGTTCCTTTGCTGTCTAGGATGAAAAATTCTGATCCGCCCGAAATGGGCTTCCTTGTCCCTCTTTGAAGTGAAGACACGTGGCGTCATTTGATTGGCTCTCGACTCCTTCGGCTCTCCACGTCTGCCGCGTACTTGTGTCCCAACTGTCCTGGACTGTCTAGGACAAATTCTTCCGAACCACCTGAAATGGGCTTCCTTGTCCCTCTTTGTGGCCACTTCGCCTTTTCGTGTCCTTTGCGTCTTTTCGGCCCAGATGTCCCAACCTTATCTGTGCAATAGTTAGTCGATTTTCTTTTCTCCTTGGCCGAACCGGCTTTCGCGTCCCCGCACATCCCAATCGTCCCGATTCTCTGCCCGGCTGCGGCCCGCGGCCCTTTGGCTGATTCGCGCCCGATGTCCCAACTATCCCAGCTGCTACGAAGACTAGGACTTAGCCATTTTTCATGATTTTTCCTGGCCCAAGCTTGTTTTTGCAGCTTTTTCACCCTTTCTTAGAACTTGCTCTTTTCTTCTTGGACAGGGGAGTTAAAAAAAAATCTGAGGGGACCCTAGAAACATGATTTTTTTCCCTGAATCAATCTATTTGCCAGGACTTGAGGATTCGATGCATGTTATCGATTTACCACAGGGTGAATCTTGGATAACAATTTGGTGACTTAAGCGGGGTTACTCGCCTCTGCTAGGTAGAAGATACCAGAGTTTGAAGCAATCCATTGGGCATGGAGTTATCAAATATTCGAGTTTAGAACCCCAACCGGCTTAGAATGTGCAAGGAGGAAGATGGAATATCACCTGATGGAAGCAATGATCGCAAAACATCTCTATGGACAGCAAGTCGTGCCAAAGCACTTAGGAAAACAAAACTAACCTACAACAAAACAATGTACACAAGCACTTGGAGGAATGAAAACTAATCTAATATTTACAAAGTAGTGAACTTCCCTCTAGAAGCAACGCTTGAGATCGATTCCATTGACTGGAATCTGCAGTTCTTCACCATCCAATGAGGCCAATTAGAAAGCATTGCTGTTCTTACACTTCGTGATCATGTATGGGCCACTCCAAATGGCATCAAATTTTGAATGCCTTCCCGTTTTGCTCTATCCACATCCCATTTCAACACTAGATCTCCAACTTGAAAAGATCTATCCTTGGCCTTCTTATCAAAGGTCTTCTTGATCAAAGCTTGATCCTTCTCCATTGCTTGGGATGCCTGATTTATGATCTCTTGCAGCTCCATCAACTCTGTATACCTCACCTCCATGGGCTCAAACTCAAGCAACTCCAGCTGCTTCATGAGTTCCAATGTTGGCAACTCAAGTGACATGGGAAAGATTGCCTCTCTTCCATAGACAAGTTTGAATGGAGAGTTACCTGTGGATCTTTTGGGAGTTATCCTATCAGCCCATAAGGCTGATTTTAGTTTGGTATGCCAAGACCTCTGATTCTCGTCAAGAGTCCTCCTAATGATTCTCAACAAGTTTTTGTTTGTAGACTTGGCCTGGCCATTACCTTGAGGGTAATAGTTCGATGAAGTGCTTAGGTAAATACCGTTCTTGACAACCCACTCAGTCACCTTAGATCCAATGAATGCTAATGCATTATCAGAGATTATTGTAGCAGGTACACCAAATTTGGTTGTTATCCCCTCATAAAAGTCTAGGATGCCAGACTCATTTTCCTCTTTGAGTGCTACTGCTTCTGTCCATTTGGTGAAGTAGTCTGTGGCTATCAAAATCCATTTGTGCCCTTGGCTTGAATTGGGATTAATGACTCCAATGAAGTCCAAACCCCATTGCATGAATGGCTGGTCAACTGAGATTGGATGCAATGGAAGGGCAACAAGTCTCTCTTTTCCTGTGAAGAATGCACAATTCTTACACCTCTTGATCCATGCATAACAATCACTGAAGATTTTAGGCCAATAATAACCAGCCTTCATGATTTTTAGAGCTGTCACTCTTGGTGCAAAATGACCACCAGCTGGTCCACCATGGAACTCTTCCAACACTCTTTGAATCTGATTTGTGCTAATGCATCTTAGTAGCACTCCATTCACATCTTTTTGAACAAAACTCCATCAACAATGGCATACGGGACAACCTGCAATCTGAAGTGTCTCTTTTGGGTCTTATTCATCTCCCGGAGGGCATAGGCTGTGCCTAGGAAGTGTATAATGCCTTGGGTCCAGCAAGGAGTGGGGGCAACATTGTCTTCTTCTTGATTGTCACTTGGCTCATGGCTGTCCCGGTATCAAAAACAGCCTCTTCTTCATTGCATACTTATTTTTGCTTCCCCAAAACCAGCTGCTCACACAATCCTTTCCCTCTTACTAGCTTGGTGATCTTGATCTCAATGTCATACTCCATGACACGTGTGATCCAACCTACCCTTTTCTCATTCAAATCCTTGTTGAGGAGGAAGTCCTTAACCCTGCGCATGTGAGACCGAAACCGGACCTTGTTTTTTTGAGACTAAATGCTTGAATTTCTTCAAGCTTCGATTCTTTGCAAGTACATGCTTCTCAATAAAAGAGTACCTCACCTCATAGTCATCTAGGCTCGGCTGAAGAAAGCAATTGGATGCTCATCATTACCCTTGTTCTCAATTGTATCAAAATGGCAGAAATAGTGTCATTACCTCCAAATGCATAGAGGATGAAATCTTTGGAGAAGTCCGGGTTGATGAGAGTTGGTGCTTGGGAGATGGCTTCTTTGATTGCTTCAAAACTCTCCTTGCCTTCTGCTGTCCACTTGAAATCCATGCTCTTCTTTAACATTTTGGTGATGGGCTTGACAAGGGCTGCAAAATCTGGGACAAACCTCTGAACAAAGTTTATCCTTCCCAAGAAACTCTGAAGGGCTTTCTTGTGGCTTGGCAATGGTAGTGCTCTTATGGCTTCAACCCTCTCTGGATCAATTACTAATCCTTCCTTGGAGACAATATGGCCAAGGAGATTTCCTTCATGTGTAAGAAAGATGCACTTCTTAGGATTCAAAGACACTCCAAATCTCCTGCACCTTGTGAAGACTTGTCTCAAATGAGAGAGGTGGTCTGCTGAATTTTTGAAAAAATAGTGATATCATCAAGGTAAATCAGCACCACATTGTTAATCAAACCTTTGAATGCCATGTCCATTGCCCTTTGGAAGGTAGCACTAGCGTTGGACAGCCCAAATGGCATTTTCCTGTATGCAAAAGTTCCCCATTTGGTTGTGAAGGCTGTCTTGAACTGGTCTTCTTCCTTCACCATAATCTGATTGTAGCCTGAGTAGCCATCAAGTAGTGAGAACCTTTCTGAACCAGCTACAACTTGCAATATTTGCTCCATGGAAGGGAGTGGGTAATGGTCCTTGAGAGAGGCTCTATTCAAGTCTCTGAAGTCAACACACAATCTGATCTCTCCACTCTTCTTTACATTTGATCGAACTAAGTTGGCAACCCAACTAGAATGCTTGATTGGGAATATAATCCTTGACTCAATCAGCTTGTCCAATTCTTTCCTCATGAGAGGCTCCATGTGTGGATTGACTAGTCTTTGTTTCTACCTGACAGGCTTAGTATTTAGATCCAATTCAATGGTATGTTGAGCTAAGTTGGGATTAAAACCCTTCAAGTCTTCATAGCTCCAAGCAAACACGTCAGGGAACTCTTGACATAGTTGTATGAACTCATACCTTTCTTGCTCAATTGTCATCCTCCCAATTTGCAATGGTTTGTTCTCTTCTACCAAGATGGATATTGAATCCTCTCTCTTGACTGAATGTTTGCCTTCTCCTTTCTAAACTGATCATTGGGGTTAAAAATGGACTCCAAAGTGATAAGTCCTTTGGGTAGCTTGTTAGTTCTCAAATGCAGACTACTGGTCACCATATCTGCTGTTCCAACTTTTATTGATTCTTGGCTGAGAACTCAGCTTCTTCTTGCAAGAAATGGATGACTTACTGGTCATTCTCAAACACTTGCCAATGACATCATTATCTCAACATCAAGGCCTCACAATCACGTGGATGTTTGGCTGTACCTTGTCTTGCTTTGAATGCTTTCCACAATGTCAAAGGCTGCCCCTCACTCGCTGCAAGCCTGCGGCCAGCTTGATTCTCTTTCCTAGGAATGGATTTGATGCCAAAACCCTCAAAATCTTCTATGAGGTCCCATACCCTGTTCTTATAGCACTTGAGAAGGTCTTTCTTAGCAAATGTCTGTCCCTTGACCTGATTTACAATCAATTCACTTGTCACCAAAGACTTGCAAGTTCTTTATTTTCTTTTTTATTGTCCAATGCATCCCTTGCACCAAGGCTTCATATTCAGCAGTGTTATTGGAGCATGCAAACTAAAATCTAAAAGCTGAATAGTACCTTACTCCTTTAGGTGAAACAAGCATAGTTCCACCTCCCGCACCTTGTCTACTCCTTGATCCATCAAAAATAGTTTCCATACCTCATTGCCATCCTTGTGGTTTGGCTTGGTGATGCTAGGAATAGGCTGATTTTCTTCGTGTATGCAATAGACTCCCACCTCGATTCTTCCACTTCTTGATAAGGATCAAATGCATGTATTTTGTTTGCCCATTCATCAAGAGTTAGATCCGGGATGCTTCCAACCTTAGTGTCACCTCATCGGTGCTTGGGTGATCTTCTTGATCAAATGCTTTGAGCAATTGGCATTGATCGACTTGGAGTGTGAGGCTCAATGTGAAAGTTTGCAATAGGTTCAGACCTGATTGTAGCCTTAGTTCCATACCTCGTTCTGAACAGCATGTGTGACCAATCAGAAGACAAATATACCCCAATCTTGGCTATGAAGTCCCTTGACAAGCATAGGGAAAAGAGTGGTGGAAGGTCTATGACTCGATACATCTTGTAAAACAACAACATTTGGACATGCATGCAAGGTAAGAATCAAGTTTCTGATCACTCCAACTATTGCTACTACTGTCCCATCCAGCTACACTACCCTTTGGATGTTGTTTCATATTGAATTCGTAGCTGATCAGCTATCTGTTTAGGCATTACCAAGCTACTTGCCCCGGAGTCTATCATGTAATTGTGCACTAGCTGATTTCCAATGATCAATGAAATATAGAAAGGAGGGGGTTTCAACATTTTGCCTTGTTGTCCTCCATGATTTCCCTCAGGCTGGACAGCATTTGTAAGCACTTTGTCTTGCATCTGAACTTGCTGATTTGAAGTTGGCGATCCTTCATGGTAGCTTGCAGCAGATCTCTTTGGCACAGGATAGATGTGGATCCCCACATTGATATATTGATGTTTGTCTTCTTCATCCGATCAATGATGCTTTGAATGGGGATGAATTATCCTTTTGTTGTCCCTTGGTTTGCACATTCACTCCTTGCATGTGGGCAGCAACACTGGCATTTGAGTTGGCCTAGGGGGCTGTCCTTGGCTGCCCTTGTGCATTTGAAACCGGATTTTGCTTGCCAATCATTTGTGGAGCCATACAAGGTTGTGGATTGGTTGGGGCTAATGGCTGTTCTCCACCCAAATTCCTCCTTTTGATCTTGTGTTGGTTGCAATGCCTTGAGAAACTACCTAATTCATGCCACAAAAATCCTCTGCTTGCCAATTTACCAAAGTGTGGTGTCATTTGGGGCTGATTGCTGCTGGAATGTTTCTTGTTGTTGATCAAGCTTCCTTGATTGCCTCGCCCTCCACACCGAGAGTTGTCACCATTAGTGCTTGATTCAAAGAACCATTGAAGCACATGGATTGGTTATGAGGCTCATTGCATGGAAAACACCAATCATACTCCCAGGCAATGTTGTTTTGTGTTGGCACCAATGCCCCGGAGGTAGATATGGCATTTGGATTATAGGGTGGAATGGTCTATTGGCAGGAGGCCTTGTTTGATTTATATTTGCAGATGGATTAGGTGGCCTTTGTGGTTGGTATGGCTACCTATTAGGCTAAGCTTGGGATTGATAAGAAGGTCTAAAACCTTGGGCTTGCTGCCTTTTGAGAGTAACCAACTCATTGCCTAGGTTTTGCAATTGCTTCATGACTTCTTGAAGCTCATTTGGGGCACTTGGAGATGAAGTGGAGGCTTCATTTGAACTCGATTTGTAGGAGTGGGAGAAGGAGCCAAACTAGGTGCTTGATTGGTGTTTGGGCTCTCTAAACTTGGAAACAATGGCATGTGAGGTCTAGGGGCAAGTTTGCCACTTGGATCAAACAATTTTCGGCCTAATGGTAATGATATAAGCCATAGGGATAGTTATGCCTCCCATGGACTGAATCAACATAGAAATATCAGAATTTAAAGCTTTGAGATAGTAGAGAAAAGCACCTTCATTGTTGGCTTGAATGTTACTAGAATTCTCTCCCAAGTCTTTTGAAACCAAGTTGAAATCGGCCACCGCTCATTGGGAGCTCTCTTGATGGTTGTCAGCTGCTCCAAAAGAGACAAGTTGTCTCCCTTCTCTCCAAATTGCTCATGAAGTGCTATACACAGCTGATTCTAGTTTGTGATAGAACCAGCTCCAAGGCTTCTAAACCATTGCAATGCTTTACCCTTGAATGAAGATGCCAACAACTTGACAGCCACTTGCATCTCATTGATTTCATGAATTGCACAAAGGTTAGCAATATCCTTAACATGATCACCTGGAGTAGTCTGATTTTCTCCAGTGAAGTAGGGAATGTTCTTCAAGGCTGCAATAGGAATTAGATGTTGTGCATTGAGGGCAAGTGGGCTGCTGCCTGTGAAGTTGACGTAGGGATTGTTTTGAGCCATTCTGATTGGTCTTAAAACCCTTGTTGACTGAATGAAAGGCCTACCAGGTGGAGGAGTTGAGAGAGTTCTGTTTGGTGGAGATGGAGACCTTTGAATCCTTCTTCCTCTTTGCCTTATTCTTGGAGATAATTGTAGGTATTCAAATAGCACTTCTTCCTCTCCAACTCTTGACCTTGTGGTGACTCTTCTCATGAGTTTTCGTGCCCGCACCGCTGAAACCAGCTTGATTCTTCCCCTTGGAGTCACCAGATATGCAAATAATAGCTCTTTTCAAGCAAGAAAATTGCAGCAGATGCACATCAACTTTGCTGTAATAAAAATGAGACCTCTAGTGTCCCACCGGCGTGCCAAAACTGTTGTTGCGGGCTCACAACACCCCTGGATGCAGATCAGGCTTCTAGGTTGATCACTCTAGCATCCAGTGTGATTGCACAACATGGAAACCTCTCTCCAAGTGTGGGACTTGTTAAACTGAGAGAGGAATCTCTAGATTAGAGGCTGGTTCCTCAAACTCCTCTGATTTAGATCTATATTTTGCAAAACTACAGAGGTTCAGATCCTAATCCTACTCTAAATTGCAAGGAGGCAGGGATAGAAATGCAAAAATTGAAACTAACTAAAGATGGTGATGCACCAAAAGGAGTGGTGAAACATTTCTGTCATGCAAATAGACACAAACCAGAGATTGCAACATAAAACATACACAGGCTGATAAGATATAATTTAGGATCTGAAATGAAGCAAATAATACAAGCAAAGGATTGAAACCCATTCATAGAGCTTGCATTATCATTTCAGTGTCAAAACCATGCATTACAACCTCAGAGAGGTAAAAAACTATTACAGATTTGAAGAGGTCTCGATTCTTGCAACAATCACTTCTTTGGAAGTGAAAGGAGAAGATTGCTATGCCAAAAGTTGTTCCCCCCTTTAAAAATGAGCCAAAACTGGCTTTTACATTGCATGGGTTGAGCCCAGGAGACAGAAACATACAAAACATGAGAGCCCATTCCTCCTTGACTGTAGATGCATTAAAATGGCATGGGGGACCTTACAAACCCATACCCTGTCATTTTTGACCGAAATGCAGGAGAATGCGACCCATTCTACGTTAAATTTGGTCGTTGAAATGTCACTTCTGGCCATGAACACGCGTCAGATCTGTTTCTTAACTTTCTCTCTCCTTACTACACAAAAATTCAAAATTAACCTTAGAATCATGTATAGAATTTCATAAGCTTTCCGTTGATATAAAGAACGTGCAAATCTGAGCTCTAGATCGAAAGATATGGCGATCTGAAGATTTAGGGCACGAAACAGCCAAAAAATGGGTTTTGAAATTTTCCCGCGCTTTGTCACCTAGATGACATGTGTCAAGCACTGATTGGATGTGTAATTCTCTCTCCTTCCCTGTCCCATGGGTTTCCCTTGAAAATTTTGACTTTTTGATGATTTTGGAACATTTTTCAACTTTTCTCCCGCATTCCCGCCACTAGGGACATGTGGCATGATCTGATTAGAGGACAGGGGCACGGGGTCATCCTTTACTTTTAGCTTTTCACCTAAATTTTTGCCAAATTCTCTAACTCCTCCCCAAGCTCCATGCTCCCCTACTCCTTCGGACATGTGTCCTCCTCTCGATTGCTCGGCCGACCCTTCAAACCTTGCCCTTTGAACTTTTGGACGTTTCCCCTTGTGACACATGTCATGCTGTGATTCGTCCACGGGCCTGCCGGCTTTTCGCGTCCACCACGTCCATTTGTCCCGGATGTTCCTTTGCTATCTGGGATGAAAACTTCTGATCCACCTGAAATGGGCTTCCTTGTCCGTCTTTGAAGCGAAGACATGTGGCGTCATTTGATTGGCTCTCGACTCCTTCGGCTCTCCGCTCGCCGCGACTTGTGTCCCAACTATCCCGGACATGCGGGATAAATTCTTCCGAACCACCCGAAATGGGCTTCCTTGTCCCTCTTTGCGGCCACTTCAACTTTTCATGTCGTTCACGTCTTTTTGGCCTAGATGTCCCAACCTTATCTGTGCAACAGTTAGTCGATTTTCTTTTCTCCTTCGGCCGAATCGGCTTTCGCATCCGCACGCGTCCCAATCTGTCCCCAGGTGCTCGTGGCCCTTTGGCGCCTTTCGCCACCCGAGCCCCGATGTCCCAACTGTCCCAGCTACTGCAAATACTAGGACTTAGCCATTTTTGATGATTTTTCCTGGCCCAAGCTTGTTTTTGCAGCTTTTTCACCCTTTCTTCAGAACTTGCTCTATTCTTATTAGATAGGGAGTTAAAAAAATCGAGGGGACCCTAGAAACATGATTTTTTTCCCTAAATAAATCTATTTGTCAGGACTTGAGGATTTTGATGCATGTTATTGATTTAACCTAGGGGGTGAATCTTGGATAACAAAGATCCAAAACATCCTTTTCTCAAATCCAAAAACTATAAATAGAGGGATACCCCTCCCACCTTTTCCTAAGAACACACACTCTCTCTCTTATTTCTGATTTAAGCCATTTTAGGTCTCTTAGAGTTATTTCATAGTTTATTTGAGCTATTTTCTTGTTATTTGCTAATCCATTTCAAAGCTTTAGGTAAATGGGAGAAGCCATTGATGGTGAGCTTCCATTATTAAGCTTTTGAAACATCAACAATCACAAAACTGATTGCTAGAGATTTAATAGGTTTATTTATTGATAGCTTTCATGGAGTAGAGAGCTAATATAGTCATGTTTAAAGGTTGATTGTTTGTTTCAATCTTTATATATGCATGAAAATAGGTAGCTCTTGCTTATCTCTAATATGATGGTCATTGAGTTGTTTGTTTAAAGCTTTTGGGGCCTCTTTTGTGTTCTTACCCCATTTTATAAGCTTTTACAAACTTTTCATTGCACACATTTGGCACGCCAGTGGGACTTGACCCATAGTCCTTTTGAAATCATTTCTAGATTTGTATGTCCATTTTTACTCATTTTAGAGCTTTATAGGGTTAAAGGGGTTGTCTTTTAATAGATTTCATGTTTTAAAAAAGCTAAATCTTCCATTTGGCTAAACATTTAATGGGTTAAAGTTAGAAATATGTTTCCCTGATCAACAACTAACATGTTTGCTTCTTAAAAAATTTCATTTCTATGAGTTTTCGGTTTTTGCGAGTACGCAGCGCGGGTAGCCTATATTGGCACACCTATATCGAAACAAATGCACACTGTCGAACTAGACGTGCACATGTCTGGTTGTATTTTACACTGTCAGGTCATTTACAAAGGGACACATACCTATTGAATTGTCGATGTGTTCGTTGAATGTCACGCGTATCTCGTGTCTCTCGGATGTGTAGTTGTATTTTTTCATACTTGTCTTTGATTCATTTTTAGCTTGTAGGGATATCCATCGGGAAGGAGGCATCTCTGTTGAAACCCTAACATACCGTCTTTCACCTATGTAGGTGTTGGACCTCACTATCATAAATTTATGCCACACGCACATGTCGGTCTAGGCACGTATTTATTAGTTAGGACGCGCATGCTTCTTTCTAGGTGCACAAGTGTTTGAGTTAAAAATTGAAATTTATTTTCGAGCTATAAGATAAATATTTTTGGTTTTTTCTGATTGTTTACAAGTTCTAACAGGTATTTACAGAGTTCTTTTTGGTTTTATTTGATGAATTTAGTTTAAGTGTTTCATTTTTCTTAGTTAAGAGATATTTTTGAAGTGTGTATGCTCTTCCCTCGCACCTTCTAGGTGATCTTGGGAACCAAAAAAACTTCCAAAACCTTCTTATTGCTTTCAAAAACACTTACCTTACACTTCCTAATGGATTGATATTTCAAAATTGGTTAAAACAAACTCAAACTTTTACAAAACACTTAAATTATTTTCCATAAAATTGTTTTAGCTAAGTTCCGCATTGTGTATGCTCTTCCTTCATGCCTTTTTGGTGATCTTAGGAATAAAAAGCAACACACAAACTCTCTTTTTGATATCATGATCTTTTGTGGAAAATTACTAACCATTTACATATAAGACCAAAACGCTTGTCGAAGAAAGGAGTTGAAAAATAAAAAATTCTAATACATGTTTTCATATAGGTTTCCAAATGGTGTGCTACTTAAAACCACATTAAGTTAAGCAAGATAAAAAACACACCACTTCACATCACATTGTATTACAGGTTTCAAAAAGGGCACATCCCTATTTGCTCAACTAGGACATAACCCCTTTGGCATAATGCCTTAAGCTACAACAATGGGGGTGGTTCTAGAAACCCTAAAGTAATGCACCACTGAGTAACATTGTGGATGAAACAGGAAGCACTCCACTTACCCACTTGAATAGTCATACATTGTGAGTTTAGAGTCAAAGTTGTCCATATCACGACCTCAGTGATGATACAACTAAACGCACAATTTTCTCATTGTATCAGAAGGGGGTAATGTAAAGCTGAGATACTCCTTGGGAAACCTTGGTAAATCGAGCTCACATTAGACAAACTGTTGACACCTAGTTGAGTGATCTACTTAGGAAAGCCATTTTTGTCTTGGAGCCCACTTTATTAGTCCATTATCACATCTTTGCCATCATGAAGTGATAACTTGTTTGGATTCAAAGCCTTGTTTTTCGAACATGGTAACAAATCCACTTAAAGTTTGATCTAAGTGTCACTCATCATGATATTTACGATGTATCACTTAGCTTAGTTTATTTCTCACCTTAGGACGAGGTGAAACTCTACCCAAGTGATGCTTAGTTTATTTCCACCTCATTTGGTCTATACCCTTGCATTCTTGTTTCCCATTTGGGACAAAAGGAGGCATACCTTGTGAGTGTTATCATAGACAATATTCACCACTTTTTTGTCTATTTATGCCCATCCATATTTGTGGCTAGGTTGTTAAACATCTAAAGTGTGTAAGTATGTTTTCACATCTTTGATAATCATTTGATCTTGATTTCAAGATCATCCTCATAGCTAGGATTTTGTTTCATCACTATTTCCCCTTGAGTTATTATTTTTGCTCACATTTTAGCTATAAAATTATGGTACTTACATCTTGTTTTCATTTTTCGAGCTTGGTATAAGTTTCTTTATTGTATTGTCATGTTTCTCACACAGATAATAACTTCTTGCTATACTTGTACTTATTTTTGATCCCAACATCATCTGAGTCTTTTGAGAGTGTTGATACTACTTTGTTTATATCACAATGACTAACAACTTTATTACTTGGTTAACGTATCAAAATAGTGTTGTTATGATATCCACATTTATAACTTCCATTATCAAAGACTTATATTTTATCGACATTTGAACTAGTCATAGTGTATCTCATGGAGAGATCACGTCAGTGCAAATTTGGTTCTTAGATCTTGTTGATATTTCAACTTGACCTAGGTATTGATAGGGTATTTTCACTATCTAATTTTGTGCCTATAATTGGAACCATAGCTTAAAGGTACAGTGTTCCATAAAACAGTTTGAGTGAATGAATGATTTACTAATGGACTTGCATGATTGTTCCTTGTGTGTTAACAAACTCATAGACTTATTCTAGTAAAATCTTGTTGGGTTATCAAAATTTCATTATCACGATGTATGTTCTCCATAGGTTCCCTTCAAAAAATCAAATGTTCATTCCTTATTTATCTTATGAAATGTCTATTTGGTTGCTGTTATGCTACCCTAATCGACAGGGATCCTTATTCACTTTGAATTTTTTTGATCACACTATCTAGGTCTAGGCATTCACATATAAAATGATTGCAACAATTACTGATTATTACGTGGTTTCCCACACTTAAAAAATACGAGAACCTAGGTCATTCACATCAAAATATTCCCATTACGACTAAGCCTCATTTGGTTCTTCGGCTAGAAGGCCCATTCGGGTACCCTGTTCCCCATCTTCAGCTCATAGTTGATGGTATGGTTTGGATGCTTTTGATCCAAATTATTATTCAGGTTCCCCCCACTCTTCTTGTGATTTAGATCCAAAATACTTGTTCGGATTCCCACTCTTCTTCTGAAGATTCATATCCTAACTATTATTAAAATACCCCTAGATCAAATCTTGAATCACAGTCCTCCCTTTCTTTAAAGGACCTTTATTCCAAATAACATCAATGATATATTCCTCCTTTAAAGACTCATGTGACTCAAAGTTGAGTAGATCAAACATATAATTCGGCTCTTGAGTCACGTTCCTACCTTCCTTTATAGGACCACCTTTATCAATCACCTCGATGACCTCCTCCTCCATTGAATATTTACATGATTCAGATTCCCTCTAGTCAATCATCCAATTCAACTCCTATGTTGCAACTTAAAATATGGCTATACTATCCTATTTTTCTTCCTACATTGCATCGTCTTCTAGAAAGAAGACCTATGTCTAAATCTAAATCATCTGCTCATGAGATACCTACCTCCAAATATACATCATCTTTTGAGTTGTCTTATGATATCAGTCCAACTTCAATCCCTCTTCGGCCCTTGAGCCCTTTCAACCATATTGTACCATTTCCTCATCCATATTCTAAAGATCAATGTTTGCAACCACATCGAACCATTAGAAAGAATCCATGTGCTAAGATATATTTTTGAAGCACTATCAAAAATATTCATGGGAGTGATAAGGTCAAACCTTCCCCTCATCTACATCATAAAAAATCTTCATCTTCTTCTATGAATCAATATTCCTTGTTTATCAGAGCCGTTTCTTCTAGTCAACATCCTATGGTCGAATAATAACAACCTCTATTGATTGATTTCTCTCAGGATGCCGAGAAAAATTAGACTACATGATGATATCCCTCTAGAGGATTTCAAACAAGGGTTCTTTATTGAACTTGATACACTCACATATTGGAGTGAATAAATTGATCCCTTTTGTCGAACATAGAGGAAGATCCTAAAGTCATGGAACTTGATTCTTCTTTTGTTATTCCATCTTCACCTTCCTTTGAGCATGATGAAATGCTGGGGTCTAACATTGATCCATGGCCTATCTTCTCATTTCCAAATCATTCATTATCTATCATCATCCCTCAATAAAAATATTACCTTGGGTGAAAATTGAGTAGCCCATCGTATTCTTTTATCCTGGAGCCACCCCTAGGCAGCCCTTCATTTTCTAATTTTGGGTCACCTCTTGGTAGCCCATTACCTTCTATTCTTGGGCCATGTCCTAGTATCCTTTCATCCTCTTCTATCTATAGGACACCTCCAAGTAGTCCCTTCCCATCTTCTCTTGTGCTACATCCTAGTAGCCCTATGTTGTCTATTAACTGTCCGCTCTCCATATAGCCCTTTATCTTCTACTATGGGGCCACGTCCTAGTAGTCCTCTATTATACTTTATTTATGAGTCACCTCCTGGTAGCCAATTACCTTCTATTCTTGGGACACATCCTAGTATCCCTTCATCCTCTTTTTTCTATGGGACACCACCATGTTCTATTCTTGGTCCATGTCCTCATAGCCAATTTTATTCCATCTTAGGGCCATATCACTGGTAGCCCTTCATCATCTTCTATTAGTGGCTCACCTCCCAGTAGCCCATCCTCTTCAATTCTTGGACCATATCATTTTCATACTTCTACAAATGACTAGGGAAATCCTACTACCATCTCTACCATTCATATCAGCAATCATAAACATCCACTTTCTTCTCCCACTTCTTGGGATTAGATAGGTCACATAGTTGCTTATAAGAAACTGAAACGACTTATTCATCAAGCTTAGGTCGAAAATTCCAAGAGCTCCAAAGTTCCCAATAATTCCAAAGATCTCAAGGTTAAAAATCAAGTGTGATTCAAGAATGCACATCAATGTAACCATCAAGTATGGTGCAAAGTACAGAAACCTATGGATAGGGAACTCGGGCTCTCACATTGGATATACACATTTCAAGATAAATCACAGTCATTTTTTGAGTATGAGCTCACCATGATCACCAAGATTGGAGATAATATGACTCTTGATAAGCAAACATGTTTAATATCCCTTATCAAGGAAGTTGCAAACATTGTTGTTGGATCTTTCATGCAGATTGAATTTGTTGGTCCTACCTTTCCAAAAACTATCAAAAATCTATTCAAAAATACAAAAAAATTGAGAAAACATAAAAAAATAAAAGGTACAAAGATCAAACATTGCAATAAGGTATTGAATACACATGGATGTATTTTTCTTCCCTTCCTTGCTATTTTTCTACAAGTCTTCCTACCATTTTCATCCCTTCGATGATATATTGGTTAGCTCATTCGCATGCATTTTACAAAATTTATCTCTATGGTATCCGTTTGACTTTGGTCTTTCATCACCTTGGTAAATCAAAGAACATATGACCTCTTAGAGATAATATCATGCTCAAAATGTAATAAACTTGTTGCAAAGAACTTTTGGACATATTTGTTGACACAAGCCAATGTCGTCATCACAATCACTTCCATATCCTTCCATCAAGCCATGTGTGGTTAGTAACCTCTTGTCAAACAAGAGAGTTGAAATAATTTTTAGAAAGAAAAATAATAAAAATCAATAAAAAATCAAAAGCTAATAGCTAAAAGAAAAATAAAATTGATATATTACTCTCTCTTGGTGTATTTCCAATAATCTCTATCGTGGGCTATGGATGTTTGACCTGACAGTGAGAGCAATGTTGTGATTAGAATAAAATACATCTCCGTTGGGGCTATGAACGCCTGGTTGGTAGTGGATAAATGTATGACTCTCCTGCACCCTCCAATTATAAATCACCTATCAAAATCAATCATTCCTAATCATTAGCTAGTTTGTCTTCATTTGTTGCCTATTAGATCTTCCCTTTAAGAGGTAATAAATTCCATGTGCACACACTGGATCTCTATGAGTAAACAAGATTAGTATGTTACCAAGTGTCTTTTTTTGGACCTTTTTTAGACTCTTACTCTAGTCTATATCTTGTCTTATAATTCATACCTTTGGCTAATCAATTTTTCATTGCGAGGCTTGTAAGTTACTTTCATAACATTCATTGTTATTTTTCTTCATCTAGAACATCCATGTGTATGGTATTGAATTTTTTTCCATGTTTGCGGACACCTTTGTCCCCTTTCACAAAAATGATCTCGCCACTTCCTTTCTATCATGTGTTTCTTGGCCAGCTTATGCTAGGAGAATCCTTGTTTGTTTCCAATACTTCATTGGTTTACATTCATCATCATGTTGAACTTATTCATATTGTCCTTGATCCCCGCTCATCATCAACACGTGAATATTTTTCCTTTGAATACTCCCACCTAAAGCTGGGGAATTTTTGCATATTCACTTTCTTGTGCATGCGTGTGGAATTCTGACCTTTTATATCCCATCTATCGCCGAGGGCATCGACGTTTCTTTGTATTCTTGTACATAGTTTCGAGAAAATAAAAATAAAAATAAATATTCAAATATGTTTGAAAAAAAAACATTCAAATATGTTAGAAAATCCAAAAATATTCAAATATGTTAGAAAAATAAAAAAAAACATTCAAATATATTTAAGAAAACTTCTAAAAATTTAAATCATCCTACAAAACTTCGCTCTTTGGTTCTTTCATGTTCATGTGAATGAATCGCAGATCATTTGGATATACCCTTATTAACAAATCTAGTCATCATGCTTCATTTGTACTGGGGCACAACGTTGCACTGTCTTTGTTTTGTAGTAGACATTACTTTTTCATCAGACCTAAGTGTACTTTGTTTTTCCCCTCACATGTATCCTTTCTTGGGAAACCATCATTTTTAATCCTTGTCATTAATTCGAATAGGTTGGAATTGAATCTTGACAAAAAAGCATTACATTATGTTTCTCGGTTAGGTTAGCTTGTTTACTTTATCGTATTACATTGCATTATGTATGTTGTGTGGATTTAGGCATCTATTACTTTCTTGTATTACATTGCATTTTGTATGTTGCATGGAGTTGGTGTTTTTAGCAATGGACATTTGTTTGTATATGGATTTTCATGTCATACTACACTTTTGTTCATTCTTTTTAATAAGGACCGATGATGAAGATCACTAGCAATATGATGAAAAATAAAGTTGTTTAAAAGGAATTGGATGGATGTTAGCTCATTCCCCCTTCCCCATACTCTTTTTATTCTATACCCCATTTCTTTTATTCTTCTTCATACTATTCTTTCTGCTGTTATCTTTCTGTCATTGTTTCGATCATCAATCAAGTTTTTCCATCACCCCATTAACAATCGAGGGGGTATCCTTCATTTTACTCATTTTTCTTCTATCCCTTCAAAATTTTCTACTTGTTTATGCTTGTATACTTTCTTTGAAGTGACATCACATACGTCACCTCAAAGAGGGGCAAATGTAGACACCTATAATTTGGTCTACATGATCTTATTACTAAGATCATACTAACTATCCTAGTCTTGTGTTAATTTACTACACTACGCTAGTAAAATACCCTTTCTAACCTCTTATAAACCCCTCAAACCATGCTAATCCCTCTCTAACTAGCTTCTATAAGATTGTTTCCCTTTAATTAACCTTGTTTAGGTTAATTAACCCTCTTATTGACTTTCTAAAGAGGATTTGAATTTCTAAACAAATATCTTACCTTTCCAAATAGCCACTTAGCTTCCTAAAATCCTGTTCACACCTCCAAATATGTTTTTCTAAAAATCAACTTTTTGACCCCTTTTTAGTCCCACATGCATCCAAAACATCCTTTTCTCAAATCCAAAAACTATAAATAGAGGGATACCCCTCCCACATTTTCCTAAGAACACACACACACACACACACACACACACTCTCTCTCTCTCTCTCTCTATTTTTGATTTAAGCCATTTTAGGTCTCTTAGAATTATTTCATAGTTTATTTGAGCTATTTGCTTGTTATTTGATAATCCATTTCAAAGATTTAGTTAAATCGGATAAGCCATTGATGGTGAGATTCCATTATTAATCTTTTTAAACATCAACAATCAAAAAAATGATTGCTAGAGCTTTAATAGGTTCATTTATTAATAGCTTTCATGGAGTAAAAAAATAATATAGTCATGTTTAGAGGTTTATTGTTTGTTTCAATCTTTATATATGCATGTAAATAGGTAGCTCTTGTTTATCTCTAATATCATGGTCATTGAGTTGTTTGTTTAAAGTTATTAGGGCCTCTTTTGTGTTCTTACCCCATTTTATAAGCTTTTGCAAACTTTTCATTACACACACTAAGAAATGTGTAAGAGAGGAGGAGGATTAGATGATTTTGGAGGATCTAGATGTGATCTCGGGTTATGTGACTGCTAGATTTGGCTAGAAACAAGTTGATGTTGCAAAGGCTTAGTGAGGGTTTTGGAATTTGAAACTACACAAGACAAAAGTGCACGGGAGAGGACAAGAGCACCTGATGCTAGTGTTTGAATCTAGGTGATGGTGTCGGATAGATGTTATAGATTTGGTTCTTTCGAGTTAAATGTTGTTTACTATAATTTACTATATATCACTCCAAATTGGTTGTCTGATCTACGAATGTACATATAACCTATAAGAAAAGAGTTCACCTACACATACCCATAAACCGCATCAAACCTTAAAAGGAAAATATAGAATGGGGAGTCAGAATGACCCCGATGGTCAGCTAAAGAGTGAACTTATGAATGAGCACTACAATACATATTAGTTTCAATGTAGTTTTGTGTGAAAGTGTGTGTAATGACACCCTAAGATGCCCTTGTGTAAGTTGCACTAAGATAACATGATATATCTAGAATGCAACAGATGTATAGAATGTGTGGGATGAAATAAAATAAACTTCCCATCCTATGCTGTGCATGCAAAAGAATTCATCCCTTGTCCCTTAAATGAGTGTGCTAGATGGATGATTTGAAGGTATTTTGTGCCTTTGGATGCAAGCTTAGGTGATACTAGATAATTCTAGTGCTTGGTCCTTTATTTTGAAAATATAACTATGTATTTATATGATTCCCTTATTTAAATTTTGTAATTGACAAATGGAAGGCCAACCCAAAGTAGTAAAAAGGAATTAAGAAGTGAAAGGGGTCCAAAAGGATCATAAAAAGGTAAAGAGGGATAGGAGAACCTAGGAGGATAAGATCACTGGCGCTAGTGTCCCAAATGGGTGTTAGTGTTTGAGGCCATAGAAAGATAAAATAGTTAAATGTTGATAAGAGTGCAAGATGTATGAAGCCAATAAAAGTACAAAAGAAAAAGTAAAAGGATAAAGGGAGTTATCAATTACTAGTTTTCTTGCTTAGGAATCATGTAAATGCCAGCATGCTTTTAGGACCTATAAATTTACCCAAGTTCCTAGAGTTTTTGTCTACATTTTCCCCACTTTATGTTATTAAGTGAATACTCAATAACATAAAGTATATAGAATATATGTATGTTATGATCATCTATAGAAGAGTGTTGCTTTGATAGCGTGGCGATTGGACAAGTGAATCATGAAGTTATTGCAATGTGAAGCATCTAGGAAAGGGAAGTGAACAATAGGGGTGAAGTGTATGTGTAGTAGTATGTTATGTTTGCTGATGTGAGCTACTCCTTGTTGCATATTAAGGACAAACCTGCAAAAGAAGAGTGAAAAAGTAGTCAAAGTTCTGTATATGAGAAATCAAAGTAATGCATGTGTATAAGTAAGTAAAAGTGTGAAATTATGTAAAAGGAAAGTGTGCACCTGATATGTAAGAGAGTATGAGATAGAAATATGTTTTGATTTTCTTGGAGATATTACTAATTTATTATTGATGGTGAGGTTTTTGGGTGATCTAACGCCAAGAGCGAGTTTTTTGGGCGATCTCAAGCCAAGAGCGAGTTTTTGCCAATCTCATACCAAGTGTGAGTTTTTTGGGTGATCTCACGCCAAGAGAAGATTATTGGGGATAGAGGTATAGTTTTTCCCTTCTTCCATGATACTTCCCAAATAAGCACCACTGTAGATGGTACGTCCTAATTTTTTCTAATTAGTCCTGATTGTTTCGATTATGAATCGATAAACTAAATTATGTGACTGGAGGCAATTATGCTGCTACTCTAGAAATGTTCTGAAATCTACTCGAGATTATCTTCAACTATGAAATTAAATGTAGTTTCCCGGGACATTAGCACTTGGGGAGGACACAAGTGCTAGGTGCTTTCTTTGTTACTACTAGGTGATAGTGTCCACTATGTGTGTAAGTTATAAGTATGATTATGGATCATTTTGTGACTATATTCATGTGTTGATTATGTAATATGATGATTTGTACTATAAATTTGGGCTGCTTTGTAGGGGTGATTTGTTCACCCAATAGATGCCCCCTCATTTGGGGTGCACCCGATGACTGTAGGAGAATTCAGTCCAAAGGATAGGACCCTAATCTGATATGCATATTTGGAATGTAGATACCTATAGGAGTAGGGGATGTGTATGATAGAATCCAAGGCACATGCAAAAAAGATAGTATAGTAATAAGTGTTAGTAGTAAAACTAGCTAGAATGCAAAAGAAGACAATGCAACAAACAAGTGTGAGCACAAGATGGACTGCAAAAAGTGGGGTTCATATATGGGACATCTCTCATAATGTCACAAGACAATCGGGATAAAGTGGCTAAAGACATACAATGATCACAAAAGACATACAATGATCACAAAGACATAAGGAATAGCCCGCAAAAAAATAAAAAACAATAGAAAGCAAAATGTATTACATAACCATGGTTATATATAGTCCTGCAAGGAAAATGCTACACATGAAGCACTTTTTAGCATATTATAAATATAAATAGTATGTCATAGAGTGTATATATTAATGAAAATCAAGTGCTTTGGTAAGAAGTAGTAAATGATGAAATGATAGAACATATAGTTTGTGAGAGTAATTAAATTAGATGCCCTCCTGAGCCTCGGCAGGATCGACAAGGATTCAATGTTGAACATCATGCATCATGTAAGGAGATGTAAGTTATTTTCATTCACTTCTAGAGACCAAGTTAATGTGCATGTGTATATGATAAATATAATGAAATACTAAGTATCTATCTAGAAAAGTAAGAAAATTTCAGTATGTAAGTAGTATAAGCTAGTAATAATAAATGCAATCAAGATATGTAAATGTTGTATGAGTGTAATGGTGTGATATGTAAGGTGTGATGATGATAGGAGAAGCTTTTCCCCATAGTGGATGTGTATGAGATGAGGTTCATTTATAAATTCTCCCTCAATAGTCAAGAATGAACCATAGAACAAGAGTGTGTCATCAAGAAATGAATGTGTTGCGTGAGAGTAGATGCTAGAAAGATATATCGTGAAGCATATAACATGAAATGTGTGATGTGAGGTTCAAGGATAAAGTATGCCCTCAAGAGTCAAGTGTGAACCGTAGCACTAAAGTATGTCATAGGGAAATGAATGTGTTGTGTGAGAGTAGATGTTAGTAAGATATATTGTGAAGCACAAATCATAAAGGGTGTATAATGTGAGGTTCAAGGATGAAGTATGCCATCAACAATCAAGTGTGAACCGTAGCACTAGAGTGCATCATCGGGAAATGAATGTGTTGTGTGAGAGTAAATGCTAGAAATATATATCGTGAAACACATAATGTGAAGTGTATATGATGTGAGGTTCTAGGATGAAGTATGCCAAACAGTCAAGTGTGAACCATAGCGAGAGTGTGTCATCGGTAATGATAGTAAAATGTGTGTACCAAAGGTGTAGGAGTGCTGAGAAAGATTAGACATGAAGCGTGGAGCGTGAAGTGTAGTAGTAGATACCAAGGACAACTGATAGTGTAGGTAGGGGGAGCAAAGTGCATCACCCTCCAAGTGTTCTAGTGATTGAGATCTATGTGACAATGTAAGAGAGACATTACAATGGTGACAGAGTTTGAAATGTATCATAAGAAAGTATATTGTTGTCATGATGAGGGGTAAAAGAAAGAGTAGGACCAAGGTTGGATTGTGGGTTGACAGGAGGAATTTTAAAGAGGTTATCTATCACATGGTGAATTGGTTGGTCTTACTTAATTGGTGGTTGCTGATTTTTTCACGATGTAGTGGAGTTGATAGAAGGAGAGGAAAAAGCAATTTTTTAAAAAGAGGTTACTTACTTGGAATGGGTAACAATGTAGAGGACTTGATAGGAGGGGAGGATGGAGTACAAATTTTTAAGATGTGGTATTACATTAGATTGGATAGGTGGCTCTGGATTGACTGAAGAAGGAATGTTAGTAATGATGGAATGATGCTCATTAGACATGGAGGCCTCGAATTTGGGAGCCCAATGAGATTTCAAAATTGGAGATGAGCATGTATTAGAATGTTGTCACAATAAATGAAATAAAACCCTTTTTCCCAAGGAACTTAATTCATCGTTTTAAAGCATATAAATCATTTTCATGATGTCCATTAATTATATGCTAATTAAAAAATGGGATACCTATGTATTTGGTATGCCGATAATGAGGGTAGCAACAAGTAGTTGGAAAGTTGAGCAATTGGTGATTGAGGAGCTCATGAATAATATCATGTTGCTTAACATTGAGATCAAACTTGAGAGGTTTTGGTAGCATTTATACTTAGGGTTAACTTATATGAGCACATGTAGAAGACATAGGTTGGGATGAGGGGGAGAAGAAGAACTAACATGAGCTTGAGAAGAATTCTTAAGATGTTGAATTTCAGCGGTGAGAGATGTAATTGTGGTTTCCATAGCTTGAATTTTATCTTGAAATAAACAATGTAAAGATTGAATTTAATTGCAAATGGATTGATTAGTTGTGGTATTAGGACCAATAGGGTCATCGGAGAGATGATCAAAGATAGCATTTACTTGTGTAGGTGGTATATTGCAAGGGAGATATATAGTGTCTATGGATTTTTGGAGAACATCTTTGTAAGGTGGGTGCATTTGAAGTAATTGATGCAAGGAGACTTTAGGAGCCATGAAAGAAGATTAGATAGAATAGGAAAAATAAGGATCTAAATGTTTGATCACAAGAGGACATAAGTGATTGACACTAATGTCCGGATTTGGGTCTTTGTGTCCATATAGATGCTTTGTAGATTTGATTCTTTCAAGAATAAATGATGTTCACTATCCTTTTCTATTTTTCACTTTAGATTTGTTGTCTAATCTACAAATGTACCTAAAACATGTAAGAAAAGAGTTCACTTTCACATACCCACAAACCACATCAAACATAAAAAGGAAAATTTAGAATGAGGAGTTGGAGTGACCTTGGCGGTCACCCGAATAGTGAATTTACACTGATCGTTACACTACATCTCATCCTCCATGTAGTTCTATGTGAGAGTGTGTGTAATGATGACCTAAGATGCCCTTGTGTAATTTGCATGAAGATAACAAACTAGATCTAGAATGTAACAGATGTATATAATGTGTGGGATGAAATAGAATAAAGTTCCCCTTCTATGTCATGTATGCGAGAATAATGCAACCCTTGTCGCTTGAATGAGTGTGCTAGATGGATTCTTTGAAGTGATTTTGTGCCTTTGGATGCAAGATTAGGTGATAGTAGATAATGCTAGTGATTGGTCCTTTATTTTAAAAACATAACTATGTAATTATATGATTCCCTTGTTTGAATTTCTTAATTGACAACTGGAAGGATGAACCAAAGTAGTAAAAAGTAATTATGAAGTGAAAGGGGTCCAAAATGATAAGAAAAAGGTAAAGAGGGACATGAGTGGTCATGAGGACATGAGAACCTAGTGCTAGTGTCCAAGGCCATAGAAAGATAAAAAGATTAAATGTTGGCAAGAGTGTAAGATGTATGAAGCTAATAAAAGTGTAGAAGATAAAGTAAAATTCTAAAGGGAGTTGTCAATTACTAGTTTTCTTTCTTAGGAATCATGTAAATTATAGCATGATTTTAGGACATAGAGATGTGCCCAAGTGCATAGATTTTTTTGTCTATAGGAGGTCTCTGGTTAGTCAAGAAAAACATTAAATATTGGAAAAGCTCCTAGGGCACTCTTACAACATCATGATGATTGACTCATGATGCGTATGAGTACCCAAGGAAATTCATCAATAATAACATTATTTTTCTATCTATGTAGAGTTATTCTTGGATTATTGTGAAGGGATTTATTTTATATACATACACATCTTTCTTGGTAGTGTAGGTGATCTTGAATTGTAACTCCTATTTGTGATTCTTACAATTTTAAAACTAAAGAAATTTTCAAAAGAGAAATGTTCATTTATCCTGTTACTTTTTGCATCATTTTATCCATATAAAACATGGTATAATGAGTTTAAATATAATGAACACACTTTTTTATCATTAGTTTGAACATATAGACTCTCGAACCCCATGTATAATCTCCCTTTGGTCATCATATATATGTATTCCTAAGATATTAAATCTCAAAATTTCCTTATGCTTCCACCTCCCACTAAAAATCAAACAAGGAATAAATTCCCTTATCTCACTTACCTCAATTTGCGTGAAAGGTAATGGTCTTCTGTTGGCTCTTATTAAGATCTTTAACAAAGAAAATTTCATCACATTTATTAAAGTTAGATTAAGAAAAATCAACCTTGTCATATTATAATTTTTATTATCAATATATCATTACTTTATTTAACTAAAACAACCAGAGCCTATAATTTCAGTATATAAGTGCTACATGTGTATTTTCAAAACTATCTAGTCAGTGATAAAATATTTAAAATCTTGTTTAGCCAAGTACAACTAGAGTTCTAAAATTACAAAGTGTTTATACTTCTACGATTCACCGTATTGCTAGGAGGAACCTACACAGAATGAACCCTTTGTATTTTATCCTTGGCCCTCGTATATATGTTTTCATAAAATTTTATTTCCCACAATTTCCTTATGCTTCAACATCTTACTGTAAACAAGAAAAAAATTACTTGTCTTAGTTCTACATGCATGGTAATGGTCTTTTCAGGATCTTAATATCAAATTTACTAAGGAAACTTCCCACACAACCTCATTAAGCAAAATAAGACATTGTCATCCTTTGGAAATTACTATCAATATTTCATTACTTTATTTTACTAAAACACCCAAAATATGAAGGATACAAGAACACAACCATTTCATTCTTCATAATGAAACATTACTAAGAATTTCATTCATTCCCTCATACAAATATTCATAGTACAAGTTTCCATAATCCCTCCTTCATATCTTCTCGAGCCATATGAAACATATATTCTACATCATAGGTATCCCCTCATTTCCCAATGAATTCATTCTATCATAAGATTTAGATATACACTTTCAAAAACATGTAGAATATATAATTAATTCAGGTCTTCACCGAGGCATCAAAACCCTTACCTCAATCTACTGAATGTGGGATAAAAACCCTCTCATATTTCATCAAAATTACTCTTCTTGTCTATTAATGTTGTCATTTTCTTAACATCTGAGTTATGTGAATCAAGAAATATCAACGTAATTAAGTCTATTACGAAATCATTTATTTGATAAAAAAATCTACATTCTATACCACAATAACCCATAAAATTTCACAATAACACATATGCACTCACAAAAAGTTCCCTAATAATGTATTTGTGATCTGAAAAAAATATCTTACATAACAAACTTCAAAATTCAATACTAATTTCAATAATCAATTTATAACAAAATGTCTAGAGAAACATGTCGATAGTGATCTTAAAGTTCACTTTAGTTTAATTATCTACAAAATCCCTAAATGAATAAAGTCCCTAACTGAATAAAATCTATTTTCCATGACCTTTTCAAAAACACCCATTTTGTTCACTTCCAGTAAACATTGTTTTCCATGTCAGGTATTTTAGGAAATAGTTCTCAATCCTCTTGTGAAAAAAATCCCATAACCTATTTGTGCATTTCTTACAAGCATGATATACACATATTTCACAAATCATTTAGGGATAAGTAGATTGAATGAAAAAATGATGCAAAACCATTTGAATTGAGAATTGTTTCTTAAAATGACTAAAAGAATATGGTTTCATGGATAGAATTGACTACTGGAAGCGCAAAAAATGGGTTTTGTTGAAAAGGCTATGGAAAATTATACATTTACATATTTTCAAAATTTTTGAAGGGATAATGGTGAGAATGCATACCAATTTTTGACACCTAGATGAAATCAAAATGTGCTCAAATTTTCAAAATCAAACCATGATCAGATTTTCCAATGGATGAATGGAGTGACACACATACATGAATGTTCTTGCCAAAAGCTTCAAAAATTCATGTCTAAAACATATACTAAAAAATGTCAATCTATAGTGACATACAACCGACACATCCAACCGCCACTTTCTTTGGCACATGAATTACAAAATACACACGTATGATGTTACATTGCTTTATATTTAATGGCTAACAAAAATTAAATACTTCAAATGGCGCACATATTTCAAATAGCGCACGTACTTTTAAATGGCACATTTTACATTGTTTGGTTTAATGGCTAATTAATGTTGAGGCAACCACAATATTAATTATCATTTTACCTTACAAAATGGTCCTTGTTAATAGTGTAATTGGTATTGTAAAAAATTAATGTAAGAATTTTATAATATAATTTTTAATGTACTATATAGAAAACTAAATTTGGACATTGTTTGAAACTTAAATTTGACATACATAAATTTAATTGAAATTTACTCTTTAATATTGACATACACAAGATGAAACTACGTAACATGGGTTACTTCTACACAATATTGTAGACAATTATTAATATTGACTAATAAAATTAGATTGTTAAAAGGTTATCTATGATATAAAAACTTAAGAAACAATTAACACTCATAATTGAATCAAAGTATATAACACCACCATTAATCAAATAAATACTAAACTTAAACTCTATACCATCAAATAACCATACCTATTTAATTAGATAGTTAAATACATTAATGAATTACTTTGACACAATATTAATGACCCTAAATATATACTAAGCTTAAAATGGAGGACATTGAACTTTCTGTTGAACTTTCCTTAGTACGAGTAATATTTTTATACACAAGATGCAACTACGTCGCATGGATTTCTTCTACTCAATATTGTAGACAATTATTAATAATAAACTTATATTGTTAAAATACTATGTATGATATAAAAAACTAAGAAATAATTAACACTCATAATTGAATCAAAGTATATAACACAACCATTAATCAAATAAATACTAAACTTGAACTCTATACCATCAAATAAACATACCTATATAATTATAGAGTAAAATACATTAATGAATTACTTTGACACAATATTAATGGCCCTAAATATATACTAAACTTAAATTGGAGGACATTGAAATTTTCCTTAGTGTGAGTAATAATTTTATAAATAGTTTTCTTCAATCCTCTCTCTTGATTGTGGTGATCACACTTTGAAGTGATAGTGATCAAATTTAAAAGTGTGAGTTCTCGCACTTCGATGTGTGAGTGAATTTACTTAGAAATGCAAGTCCTTCACTCGGACTACGAAGTGTGATCACTAACACATTGAAGTGTGAGCATTCACACTTTGAAGTGTGATCACTCACATTTTGACTCTGCTATTCTAGTCAATATCTGCATTAGTGTGTGTACGAGAAAAATTTAAGTCCCAACGACCGCTAAAGGCTAAACAACTTTTGAAATCCATACACTATGTGTTTTATGGATAAAATGATACACATAGTAGAGGATATAAGAGTCTAATACAATGTGTTATATGGTCAAATAGGAGCACTAATTACCTATGTAATATATAATGTAGGAGGAAAAATTTATGATCATAATAGAACTGGTTTTTGAGGAATCATTAGTAACTTTATTTCATATGAAAATAGTCATCTAATAACATAAATTCTTATATAGAGACTGAGGTAATAGTTTCCAAGTGTTGTTGTCAAGGATGTTAGGTTCTAAAATAGATGACATTTACCTTAAAGTAATTTGGAAAGGATTTTCAATGTCGATGTTTATTGATTCGAATAAGGTAGGCATAAATACTCATATATGTATGATGATAATAAAATTTATATGTGGCATAAATGACAACAATCACTTATGTAATGTCTTGAATTCTAGCCAAATTCTCCATATGTTCAAGATTTAGATTGAAGGAGGTTTCAAAGATGTTCATATAAGATGTTTATTTTTATTTTCTCATTGTGATTTCAAGCATTTGTTTTAACCTTGGAATTGTTATTGATATTTCTCATTTTCAAATTCTCCATAGGTTCAAGATTTAAGTGTCCACGCTACTAATTTTCTCTTTTTATTTGTGGATATAGTTGAAAATGAACTTTTTAAAAAAAAAGGAGCACATGCGGATTAAATCTCCAATAATGTGAAAGTTACTGGAGGGACTAGTTTATCCATCCAGAACTACACTCTATTGTAGAGACATGGGGTCTAGATTATTTGCTATCACAATAAGTATTGTATTCAATGGAAGAGTGAGAATTCCATACGCAATTGATAATTGTGAAACCATGAAAGAAATTGAAAACAAGGGATACTTTATCCCATGGGAAAGGAGAAAATGATTAAGCATGTGATTTCGAGGTTTCACATGTGGCGGTTTATGGCATACAAAACGTCATGAACATTGAATCAGAGGATACATTTAATATGAGGACACGGGTTTGAATTCTGACAGTGAAATCCATCGTTTCACAACTCCTAAAGACAAGGATGAATTTGTTATAACCTAATTCGTGCCAAAATATAAGTGTGCTTGGAAAGAAGGTGACATAACTGAAGGATTTATATCCTTGGTACAAGAAGAACATGTGATTTTGGGAGTAGTGTTGGGACCCACACATTTTGGTGTTTTTGTGGAAAATATTATAACTACATGTAATGATTTCTATCCAAGTCTATAATGTAATAGTGAAGTTTCTGGCCAATAAAAAATCTAGTGTATCTAAAAATAGGAATTACACTTCATGTTAATGGAAATTATGAAGTTCAAGAAACAACCCCACATAAAACATCGGCTTCAATTTCAATTTCAAGGGGGTGTCTACGAAGTTGATACCTTTTTTTCAAAATAACACAATTTTTTTGTAGAAGTGAAAATTACAAATATTTGTGAAGGAGACATGGTGTAGTTTAAAAAATTTGGATAGAAATACATTTGGGGTGCATATTAATAAAATAATGAAGCCTTTTTGTAAGGGTTGATCTATATCAAAAGGATCTCTCATCTAGTGGCTTGCCAGCTAATTGGCCCATCTAGATGGTTCCGTTATGGAAGTAAGGATAAAATAAATTCCGGAAAGAGTTACCGGTATAAATTTGGAGTGCATTCGAAGTTCCATTGCCTCAAATCGTATTTCAAATTCATTTGAATCATCCATTTGTAGTAGTAATGTAAAGCTTATTAAAATACCTTATAACCACTGTAAATGCCAAAAGGTAAATACTAGTCCATCTAGTACACCAAAGGCAAGGGAAAATGAGAAAAAGAAGAGAATAATTCTTTTATGAATTTAAGAAGAAACCTTCCTACAAGGAAGGATGTCTCTCTAATCTATCTCTCAGCACTTATAATCACAACTAAAATATAACTCTAGGGTTGAATGAACTTTCCATCAAAAACTTTGTACTTAATATATTCCCTGCAAATGCTAGCAGTTGTGATGTAGGTCAAACTTCTGAGAAAACTATAGATAAATTTAAGTTATGCGGAAGGGATGTATGCCATAATATATGGTACATATGTCATGGAATCGTAAAGAGCACATATTATGAGATAAAAATAATCTTGGATGAATGGCGAGAGGATGGCAGTAAATGGAAATATAGGAAAATAGAAACAAATGCCAATTAATATCACAACTATTACATTAATATCCAAAATGGTGGAGAGAAATTATGATATATTACCACACATGTCTTGTTTAGTGGGACAAGATGGTACTAAAGTAACAATGAGACTATTTCCTACATGTTATAGTTATGCTTACATCCTTAAAAAGTGTAATGAGGGCCTTTCACTATTGAACCTTCCTCCAATGTCATAGTTAAACCTCAATAAAATATGGAAAGAAAATTTCTCCCATGTTTCAATCACTAAAAACAACTTCTTCACCAAATGTGATGAGCACACAGAGCTTAAGAAAATACATGGAACCTTTTTTACCTCATTTCATAAGTTAAATTTAAATTTAATTTAACTTATTCTTATTCTTTGTTATTATAAAAGGTGAGACAATTAGTTTAATTGGATAGATTATTCCATTTGAAATGGTATATTTCTTTACGACATGATGACAACGTCTTCTTTTATATGTTAAACTAAAACAAATTCACTCACGTTTTGATTTATTTTTTTATATCATATTAATACATTCATGTATAGACTATCCAATTAACAGGACCTCCTTTTTGGCATAAATTGATCATTTTTTATTGTGAGGATTAAACGACGACATGGGGATTTCTATTAAAATATTTTTTAATCCTCATTAATTATTTATTTTTTTCTATTTTACGCAAAAATGGGGTCTAATCATTTTTCAATTGATAAATCTCAGATGAAGATGATGAGAATAATCATAGTGCTAATATAATTTATTTGTATTACCTCTAATTGAAAAGTATATATTCTATTTGAATATCTTTTGTTGAAAAAGGATTTGTTTTTAATTTATAATTAAATGGGTTAGTAAAAATGAAATAGAAGTAACTATAATTGAAAATGACTTATATGTGCTTTAAAATTTTGCTTCATTTTTGATAGTTTATTCAAAAATAGAACTATTGCTTTTTTGGCATGAAAAATTGATCATATATGACATGTCTAAACTTAAATTTACCACCTATGAAATGTATTGAAGGGTGCTTACATGTCATTTTTGAAGAAAACTCCATGATAAGTGTCCAAAGTTAGTGGATTATGTTTTCAGTGAATACTATGATTATTATTTAATAGTTTGATTATCTATTTAGATATGTTATCTATCAAGTATTATCTCATTTGTAAAGACTTAGAATAAGATAATGGAGATATATATGTTTTTGATAAAACATTTCTTAGTATGTGATTAATAAAATATTATTATATGTATATCAAATGACACTTGGGGATGCCCTTGCATTTGTATTGGAGACGTCCAATATTGATTGCATTTAATATATATTTTACAATAATAGTATGTTGAAATTTTTTCAACATATTTTAACATGGTTAGTTGTTAATCATGTTGTTATGTTAGTTGTTATACAACTAGTGTGTAATGTTTACAAATGATTAAAATTGAAATTAATAATGATTTATATTTATATGCTTATTATGATGTCTATTTAGATATTGTGAGTCTAACCATGCTGATATTGTGTTAGATATAAAATATGATGGATATGTGTTCAAGTTTTTTTGGGTGTAGAAACCATTACTTGGAACAAAAAAGAAAACCAACAGTCTCCATTTCTTCTATTGAGGAAGATAAGTACAATGGAAGCAGTAAAGAAGCCATGTGGATGAAGCGGTTGTTATAAGAGATACACATGGAAGATGAAGGAAGTATTCCTTTTCTATGTGGTGGTTAGAGTTGTATTACTCTTGCTAAATAATCCATTCATCATCAGATAATGAAGCATATTGAAGATCATATGCATGTTATTTTATAGAAGTTTCTTTGTTGTGATAGATATCTCCAATTTTGCAGATGAAGATCAAGATTGCCGTTATGTTTACAAGCCATCGTGTGTTGTAAAATACTACAAGTGTGTGCAATGCTTGGCCTTTCGAGTTTTTATTTAGGGGAGTTAACATGTAATCTCACCTCCTACATATAGTCAAACCTCGGCAATATGGAAATAAATTTTCTCCCATGTTTGATCACTAAGAACAACTTCTTCGCCAAATGTGATGAGCACACAAAGCTTAAGAAAAAACATGGAACCAATTCATGTCTAGAAACAACGACACAAGTAGATCAACTTCAAAAATGGAAAAATTATTACATTCAAGGTTGTTTTGCAACTTACTATGCTCATAGAATGCAATCAGAGGAATATCCTAATATCTACTTGAGTACTATACATGAAAAATGGACAAAATGAAAACTGACGTACCAGGGTGGGATAAAAATAAAATTCAATAAGTAATGATATTAACCTCCCCCATTACCTTGGTGTAATCGACACATTGGAAAAAAACTAGGGTTTCGGGCACTATGGTTTGCCTTTTATTGAGTGAGGATAAAAATTCACAATAACATCTTTGGTACTATGTATGAGGAAGCTAGAAGAACCACTTATAGATCATTATGGTGATTTGTTATATAGTAGTGGGAAATTAAAACACCTATTACATGATGAATTGTTGCATAATGATGTGTATGAAAAGTGCAAGGAATACAAGTAGAAACATGAGTAAGCTCATAGAACTGATATTATAAGTAAATGCATAAGTTCATTTAGAAAAAAACCATCATTTATTTACTTAAAACTAGATAATACTTGAGTGACAAAAAAATCACACGTTTTTACATTTTCATCCATGCTGATAGCCAAAAGGGTTTTTAACGTAGTGTACATGAGCTTCCTTCTAGTGGGTCACACACATGAGGATATAGATGGGACATTCGGGTGATTATCAACATCATTGTGTAAATTAGAAACATTCTCTTTGCCACAAATAATGGAAACTTATAGAACATACCAAGAGGGGTTGAAAAAATTCACTCCATACCTTATTTAGGAAGTCTATGGCTTTAAGGCCTTTGTAAAATCAAGCCTAATAGATGGAAACCACAAGATTGTGGGTATTAGAAAACCAAATATGTTTAAATTCCATGTAATCAACAACATTCCCATCATGGAGTACAAAACATTAATCATGGATGCCTTATGGTCTCAACCAATTGAAATATGGAAAACAATGGGTGGGAAATGTTAATTTCCTAAAGGGAATCCTACATTGGAACCCTTAAAAAAACTAAAAGAGATGGCATACATACAGAGAGGCATTCATGCATACATCATACAATGGGAAAAGAGTTCAACAAAGGGTGGATAATAATTATGGGTTTTGAAGATTACATATTGGAAAAAGGTTATGCATTCCCTAGAAAATCCCTTTATTAATTGTAGCATGACGAGGAGAGATTGTTTTTAGACAAAAAAATTTAATGATAGCGCAATTTATGATTAGATATCTTGAGTGCACTACATCTTGAAATGGATAACTACTATAGTAAAACTTTCATTTCAAATAAAGATATATATGTTGGGATTATTTGTGATAGACCTCAAGATGAATTCAATCCAGCAGTGGATGTGAATGATGGGCAGATGATACTAGTTTGACCAATTGATGATAACATACCTATATAGATGGGAAAGGTAGAATGAATTCTAATACAAGATTTTCACACAAAGGATCAAAAGATAAGGATAAGTTAGTGGGTACCCACAAGAAAAGAAAATACACAAAAAGAAAAGTATTAGGCATGCTCAAAGAAAAATCAATAGTGGAAAAAATCAAGGGAACATCAAATATTGATATAGACATCATCATTTGGGCATGAACACCTAGAAAAATATGGAAAGGAGATAAAATTAAAATACCGAATTGGGAACATGATGTTATTCAAGCATACCTTACACAACTTCAAGAACAATAATTAATGCATTGTAGTTAAAATTGATTTGGACTAGATACCCTTGAGAGAGATCAATCCTTATGTAATTTTCAATATAATTATCCTGAAGGAATTGATTTCATATGGAAATAAACTATCAAATCCATGTTTCAAACCAACATGTTTAACACAATTCTTAACTCTTTGTTGTTCTTTATGATTTATAGAATGGAAAATCATAAAAGTAGTTCACATTATCTAGATTATCTTCTATTTTAAAATGCCTAGCGACCGCTAAGTTCCATTACAATGATTTCCATTTTAAAAATTGATCAAATAAATGTTAAAAATATGTATCTGAGTGGCCACTAGGCTTATGTGTCTTAAAAGCCACTAGGTTTATGTAACTTAGCAAGCTAGGCTCATGTAACTTAGCACCCACTAGGATTATGTAATGTAGTGAATGTTAAGATTATGTAAATTAGTGGGCACTAAGCTTATGTATCTTAGTGGATGCTAGGCTTATGTAACTTGTGGCTGCCATGATGATGTAACTTAGAAGCCATTAGGCTTATGTAACTTAAGCGGCCGTTAGGATTATGTAGATTAGCAATTTGTTAGGCTTATGTACATTAGCGGCCACTAGGATTATGTAACTTGTAGCCTCTAGGCTGATGTAACTTTTCTTCTCGCTAGACTTATTTCACCTAGCATACGCTATTATTATGTAAGTTAGTGGCCGATAGGCTTATGTAAGTTAGCAAGTGCTAGGATTATGTAAGTTAGCTACTGATTTAATTCAAATATTATTTCGAGTAACTACTGTAGTGTATGATGGAAAAATGATAAATATAGTAAATACGCAAGAAAACAAGCATGTATAATATAAAACCCTAAAAAGAAGAGGAGATAGAATGAATTATCTGATTTAAGAGAAGAATGGAAGTGATTTGGGTAGATGAATAGTTAGAGCAGATTTGTAGACAATGTTATTAATGTTCAATGGAGGTTACGGAACTCGAAACATACATGACGAGATCGCCCATGGGAGGAAAAAAGTGCACAGGTGCTAGTGTTTATGCAAATAGTCAAGATATAATCTTTTATGTGTAGGAGGAGCTTCACCATTGATTTCGATCCTAGATCACCAAATGTTCTGTAACTTTAAAAAAGTCTAATTACACATGTCCATAAACCATATCAAATCTAATAAAATAGATGTAAAATGTGGAGTTAGGCCGACTCAACTATCACCCAAAGAGTGAACTTAGTATTGAATGTTGTACTACATTTAAGACTCTATGTAGTTCTATGTGAAAGTGTGTGATATGATGCCCTAGGATGCCCTTGTAAAGGTTCCACCAAGATAGAAGGATAGATCTAAAATGTAGAAAATGTGTATAATGTATGGGATGAAATAGAATGAACATCCCATCTTATGTGTATATGCAAAAGAATGTAGCCCTTTTTGGGTTGGAAAAATTGACAAAGTATCAGAAGATCATGTGGAAGATTGAGGTGTACAAGAACACGTACAAGGTCTAGAAGAGTGGCACATGGAGGGCTCGCGCCTAAGCAGGAAACATTCATGACTTAGCCGATTTTACATATATGGGCTAAAAATGGAAACACAAGTTGGAGTGCAGATCACACTAAGAGGAAAAGAAAGGAGACTTGAGGACAAAGGAACGTCTATTTTTGGAAATAAATCACATGTAAAGAAAAGATCAAAGGTATCACATGGGATGATATAATAATATGATTAAAGAAGAGTTTTATTATCTATTTAATCAATTATTAGTCTTGTTAGGAAAACATATACGCTTTATAATTGTTTTTGTATATATGCATGGCTATTTTGAGCATGAAAACTATTTTGAGATGCACAAGAAGTGAAGAATAAGTGCCCCCTATATACATTTATTTAACCCCATTATATTAACACATTCAATGTGATATGGTTATGGTGCTCTACGATGTAATGGGGCACATAAATCTGTGATACTATTGTTATGTAATCATCCTTGGTATGTAATAATTTTGATGAATGAATTATGGAGGTTGGATTATGGTTATTAATTAACTGAGTATGGTGATTTATTGGTGCAATTGATCTTAATTGTTATATGATATGTTATGTTCCATTATTACATGCATTTCCAATTGAATGTATGCAATGGTTAATGTGAATGAATAAACAATTGGTTATGTATTATCATGAATTTGCATGCTAACATATTGATAAGATATTAACAAAGGAGGGACCTGGTAGCTTCATGTGCTTTGGGTGAGTGTTGAACTCTATTGAATGCGGTGCCAACATGCATAACATATTTAGGTGGCAAAACAAGACTACATTTTGGTTCCGTTTGGGACCTCTTTTCAAGTGACTACTAGGATGTTACTTGTAGATGACATATCAGTTGAATGTGGAGATAATTTAAATTTTGGTAGAATATGGTCGGGATTAGTGTGTACAAAGATATAGTACTAGACCTGATTTCAATACATTAAAGTGGGTGGACGACAATTTTTATCATGAGATTTTGAGACTTTCTTCGTATCTTTCTAGTAGAATTGTACAAGTGGTTGTCAACATATGCCATATGAAAGTGTTGGAGTTATAGACCAAATATTTGGAAATATAAAGATTACTAGACACTTGTTGATTTTGGTATAGAATTGAATAGAGATGTAGATAATTGGTGGGATGAAGTATTACACATTTATATTTTGGAGTACAATATTTCTATGTACTTGTGTCCTAAGGAGGCCGAGTTCCGGTCTTGCATGATCTAGAGGATCTTACTTACACACTATACCCTTTTTGATCAAGATCTTAATGATAGAACTATATTTAGATTGCCTCCTATGGATAGCTAAACTCCCACCATGCGCAAGGGCAAGAGTAGGTGTGGAGAAATATGTCGAACCCAGTAGCAAGAATGTAGAGAGAGGAAATATGACTCAAGTGTAATTAAGCACAAGAGATGGAATTGGTGAAACAAAGGGAGATTGAGGAGGAACTATAGTTAAAGAGGATGATGGATCGCAAAGGTTTTGAATCTCTCATAGAAGATGAGGAGCCACATCATTAACTCGATCCCCACTTTAGGCAAGAACAATAGAGAATCCCCTTCGGATTTGGATGAGAATGCATTAGAGGAAAACACGAGGACCACGGGATCACATAGCATAACACCTAGCCACCAAGCCCTTACACTTGGTGTTTCAAATATAGAAGTAGTTATTGAGAAGAATACTAGTGGTAGTAAACATGTAGAGATGAGAAGATATTGTTTGGTATTGAATTCGGGAGATCAAATAAATAACACACCTATGAAAACACAATCAACACCAATGTTTGGAAGTTTTATGGATGGATTTTTCCCAGGCACATCATTAGGAAAAAGTTTTGGTGCACATACAATTGGAAGTACCTCGGAGCAATTACGACCATACGCAGACTATTGGTGTCCGGACTAGTACCATAACTAGAACATAGAGATGTACGTCAAATGGACCATAACCCATAACAAGGGGCACATGAGGTTTACAAGGTTTAGGTGGATTAGGAGGAAGAAATAATAGTGGAGGTTATAGTTTTGTATTTGGTGGATAAGGACCTTATCCACAACAACCATCACCGAATCAAACACTACCTCAAAAACCATCGCAGATTGATGCCTCATGTTTACTATGAAATGTACCTTCATTTACCAGAGTATAGGGGTATTTAATATGCAACGAGCATGTGCACAAGTGCGAACTTCTATGGTGCTCTAAGGGAATTATAACCTCGGATCGAAAGGGTAGTCAATTTGCTACTACTCTTGAGGGCATACGTAAGTTGGTACAAGAAGTTTGATCCATATAAGATTATGGTAGATTATGATGCTCTACATTTCACGTTCTTCATAGAGTTTCATATTCCTAAGTTTGAGAAACAAATTATTAATGTGCTTAAGGACATTAATAAGGGTTTAGGCTGAAAGCATAAGGGAGTATGATGTGTGGTTTAAAACTTTATTATCTAAGTTGTCTTATGACATTCATCCTAGTCAACATTTATAATGGTTTATTAGAGAATTATTGACTCCATTCCAGAGAGAACTCTCTCATAAAACATATGTGAATCTACGCGAGGCCTTGGAGGAAGGTTTGTGCACTGAGGTAGTTGGAAGTGTTGATAACGGGGTCGATACATGCTTACATGTGTAGATTGCGTAATGGCGAAGTAGTTGGAGAATCTCTCTGCCAACTCAGCACATGAGAAGTGTAGTGGAATTTGGTGTATAGATTATAAAGTGGAGGGACATACTAAAGACAAATACCCATGAAAGTTGGTACACGCATTACTACTAGATTGTGAATTCTGTCACCTAAACCATGATGTTTGAGATTTCTTGTTGTTACAATGCATACTTATGTAGAAGAAGTTGTCCATGTATTGTAAGATTTTCAAGTCCCACACACATGACACCGATGAATGTAAATTTATAGATCACATTCACAAATATATTAAGACATGAGTGCGTTAGGCTGGTGTGGTGAGTGGATCAAGGGAAAAATAATTTCATAATTATGAAGGGCACAAGAATGGAGATAATAGGAATGGAGGATTCCAAGGAGGATATCGATGCCAAGGTTGAGGTGGTGGTAGAGGAAGGTTAGCATAAGGAACTTGTTATACATGTGGATCACTAGATCATTATCAAAGAGATTTCACTTAGAATGCAATTTTCTCATGGTGCAGAAAGCATCATAAGTTAGAGGATTTCCTCGACATATATGAGCACATGAGTAAAAATAAGAAAACAAATAAGGGTATGGGAATGATAAAGGTGTAGTGAATGAATACTAACTAGTGGATCTTTGAAGAAGATGTCGATCTGGAATTTCAACCCATGCTGGTCACAATGCGTGCTGAGGCTTCACATATGCAAAAACCGATGAAAGCTAATCCTCTCATTGCATAGGAGGAAGTGATACATGATAAATAACCGGACATGGTGCATCGAAGGAAGTATACCAAGAAACTATTGGAGTCATTAAAGAGTTATAGGGTGAAATAAAATTCTTGAAAGAGTAGGTGTGTGAGTGAGAATGAGAAAAGTATGTTGATTTACCATAGAAGGATGTGGATGATCTAAAGTAGGTTAATAAGATGTTATGTTAGGATAACATTATTCCACTTTTAGGAGAATGGATTCAAGATAAGGTACCACATAATGGAGTTGAGTGTGAGAGACAAATACTTCATGTAAATTTCCCACCTTAGGATCATGAATTTAACAAGGAGATAACACTAGATACAATAATTAATGGTTAGTTAGTGCATAATATTTTGATTGATACGGGTGCTGAAGTGAATCTGTGACTCTAGAAGTATGGAATCAAATGGGATAACCTACATCGCAACCATATTTGAATATGTTATATATGGTGAAAAAAACTAAGGAAATGCCTATTGGGGTACTTAAGGATGCATCTATTATTATTCGGAGCAAAATTTATTGGGAATTTGAGGTGTTAGATCTTGCTTTGAAGTAGATAAATTTCTAGCATTAATTGGATGGCCCTAATACTACCCAAACAATGTGGATTTACACATTTACAAGAGATATATAAGTTTTGAGAATAAGGATAAGCATATAATTATAAATCTATTTGAGAAAAAAACATAGTCTTATGTAGAGCCCTTGAGTGAAGAAGAACTTAATCCAATCTATGATCAATTAGTGTGCGTTCCAGAGAATCTTGAGCCATCAAAATAACGTGTTATTTAGTGTGAGGATGCATAGTCTGTAAGTGATAATACTAGTGTTGCATGTGATATTTGGGTGCATGACACGTATGAGATGGTTGGGCGTGAAGTTAAGGGGAGAGTCATAAGGATGGATACACTACACATGTTGAGGTATTTAGGCTTAGTTCAGGTACCAAGGTATACTAGGGAAGGAAATCTTGATATATTGTTTTGCGCTATGGAGGATCGGTGACAAAATGAAAAAGATAAAAGAAACATGCTGATTTATACTTTGTGTGAGACAACAAAAGCTGGTGGGATAAACATAGGGATAACCTTTTGGAATGGTGAGAAGTGAGAATCACCTTTTCCACCAGGTTTACTCGAGTAATGTACCTGCACAAATTTTTGAGTTTCATGGTAAAGATTCACCTCACATCATGTCTATGCTTATGAGAGAACATGGGCATAAGGACAAGAATCTTTACCACCATCACTTTGGGTATATAAATTATATTATACCTTGCATGGATGTGTGCATACCTAGCATGTCCATGCATAATTAAAAAGGAGAAAATGAATTGGTAAGAGATGACTGTAGGTATGAATAAAATTTTTAGTTATTTTACTACTAAGCCTCTAGTGAATGAAGCACTTGTAGATCATGAAGTGCATCACTTTGGGAGATAGCACAAAGGATGAATAGATTATGTTAGAAATATTTAGAGAATGTGGTATTGAGGCACGCCTTGATATTGAAGAGACAAAAGAGGTACGGATGGGTCATTCCCGAAATAAAAAGAGAAAGGTAAGCTAGTGTACACGATAGATGATGAGGAAGTTGACAATTTGGATGTTAGCCATAGTTAAGGTTCACACGAGGTGATGAAAATGATGAATGAGAAAACATGTGCATACCATGCTGCTATGAGGATAAAGAAGGTGAACATTGGCACTAAGGATGAGCCTAAGGAAGTAATTATAGGGGATTCTTTGGATAAAACAAGAAATGGCTAAGATTATTGAACTCCTACATGAATTCTAAGATATTTTACCATGAGGATATTGTGAACTAAAAGGTGTGCATCATTCATAGGTGAGATGAAGATAAAATTAAAATGAAACACATGCCCAGCTAAGAAGAGGCCTTATAGGATGCATACTAATTTGCGCATGAAGGTAAAGGAAGAAATTGACAAAATGCTCAAGTCTAGTATAATTGAAGCTATTAAACAATCTGAATGGGTTATTCCAATGGTTATAATAATTAAGAAGGATGGAAGGATTAGGATTTGTGTGGAATAAAAATATTTGAATGCTTTGCATGTGTTATAGATCCATTTCCCACACCTTTTATTGAGGAATTTTTGGAAGGAGTTACTGGGCGTGAGATATATTATTTTATAGATGGATTTTCAAGTTATCACTAGGTGTGCATCGTGAAGGAAGATTAGGAAAATAAAAAATTCACTAATAAATTGGGAATTTTTACATATACGATGATGCCCTTTGGATCAAAAAATGTGCCAAAAGTATTTTCACGCATTGTTGTGTAGGCCTTTCAAGACTTTATTAAAAACTTTCGTAGGTGTATTTGGATGATTGGGTGTATATGGTCTAGTCAAGGATCACTCGATAATATGAGGCTTATGTTTGAGAGGTGTAGGAAGCTAAGAATCTCTTTCAACATCAAGAAGTGAATCTTTTCTACACCTTTTGACACTTTACTTGGGCATATCATTTGCGAGGAGGGATTTTTGTAGATCCCGCTAAGGTAGATTTTATTTTGGGATTAGAAGAACCTACTAATAAAAGTGAAGTGTGCAAATTCTTGAGACATATGGGTTATTATAGAAAATTCATAAAAGGGTATGCAAATATTTCCACACCCATGGAGGAGTTTTTGAAGGCTAAAGGGAAATTTTATTGGGGTGACACGCAACAACAAACATTTGTGACACTGAAGGAAAAACTGACTACAACACCTATTTTTCACTTTCCTTCATGGGAAAAACCTTTTCATGTTTATGTTGATGCCTCTAGCACGAGCATTGGCATGGTGTTGGTACAACCAGGGGAAGGAAATGTGGATTATCCTATATGTTTTACAAGTAGGAAGTTGACACCCGCAAAGAAAAATTACATAACTACTAAGCGAGAGGATTTTTTATGATCTATGCACTCCATAAGTCCAGGTAGTACTTGTTAACCACCCCATTTATTTTCTATACAAATCATATGGCACTCAAGTACTTGGTCAAAAATCCTATTTTGCAAGGGTGCATTTGCAGATGGATACTTCTATTTCAATAATTTGACTTCACAGATTATTTTCAAACTGCGTAAGAGCAACTTAGGGCCTTATCATTTGTCAAGAATTAATTTTGGTTAGGATGCACAAAGTATTGCGAGATCTATGCTAGATGCACAAATGTTTAGATTAAACCACCCACACACAAAATTAGAGGATATTACAGTATTTTTGCACATTGGATAAGCACTCGAGGGAATGAAGACATTAGAGAAGAATTAGTTTTTAATACATGTGACACCTTATCAGTTGATTGATGGATATTTGTACAAGTTATATCATGATGAAGTATTATGCGATTGTGTTTTGGAACACGAGCACCAAGATATTATGAAAGAGGATCATGGTGGGATATCGGGAGGGAATTATGTAGGTGTTGCTACAACGTATAAGAATTTTATGGATGGACTCGGTGGTAGACCTTGTACAAAGATGCTAAGGAATATGTAAAGGCATGTGACCATTGTGTCGCACCTTGGAAAACATGAACATATAGATGAGATGTCATTGCAGCCAATTGTAAGTGATGAGCCTTTTGAAAAGTGGGCGATTGACTTTGTAGGCCCTATTTCACCACCCACACATAGGACTGGTGCGTGATACATTATTACTTACACAAATTATCGAAAATGTGGGAAGAAGAAACACATGTAACAAAGGATTGTACAACATCAACAATAATTTTTATTTATGGGAAAACATTATTAGCGAGATATGACCTGTCCTTTGAGCTTGACTAGTGATAAAGGAAATCATTTCATAAATGAGACAATAAAAATTCTGTTGGTAGAGTTTATGGTGGCACACCATAAAAATAATCCGTATCACCCTCAAGACAATGGTACTTTAGAGGATTTTAATAAGATTTTAGGGTAGACATTGACCAAAATATGTGATGTTGGAAGGAAATATTAGGATGACAAAGTATCAGTTGTACTTTTGGCATACAAGACTACTTATAAGAGGTTGAATAAATCCACACCCTTTCAGCTGGTGTTTAGCACAATGGACTTTCTACCACAAATTTCATTTACCATCCCTACATATTGTAAACCCAAGAGGAATTGATGATGAGTAGGATTTTGAAGAGTGTATTGATAAACTAATGCAATTAGATGAGAGGTGTGTCATTGCGCGTTAGAGTCAGGATATGCGAGAAAGGGAAAGATAGAAGGCATGGCATGATATAAATATTAAGAATAATAAGTTTGAGGTTGGGAAAATGGTCCTTCTTTATGACTCCAAGTTTATACGCCATACAAGAGACATTGAAGGTGCATTGGTTCGGACCTTTTGTAGTGACCAAGATACTTGACTCGAGTGCTTTATTCGATTCAAGAGCATTGGATGACACTATGCTTCCCAATTACTTCAATGGGAGTAGGATGAATCCCTACTATAAATAAATCTTCTTGGTGTTTTTAATAAGGTAGTATTTCCATTTAGATTAGATTTCTCTTTCATGTGTTTTATTTCACTCATTGTTATGCTTTGTCATTTTAGTTCTTTGTTTTATTGTAATAAGCGTGATTGCACGTAAGAAGATGATTACTATCTATTGAGTTCATGCACATACAACTATGCATTATTTTAGTGTGGGGTGAACTAGGTGCAAGCACACTGCTTGGAAATGATACCTTATTGGTTCTTGTAGGAAAGTTGATGAGGATAAGAGATATGCGCGCATTGGAATGGTTTTCGGGTTGTAGGGTAAGTGTATGGAAACATTAAAAATATATCATGAGAATCAAGAAGGATGTTGATAATAAGGAAATTTCTCGAGATGAAGAAAACATGTAAGGAGAGGTTCACGCGAGTGTAACATGAGGTAGCTTGGTGACATGATAACCTATTTGGCATAAGGAGCAAAGGGTTATGTAATTTGGTGCATAGAGGCACGCGAGAAGGAGTCTGTGGCCAAGAAGAAGTAGGTGTGTCGGAAGGATACAAATGGGGTGTGGAAGAAATTAGTGGAAAGCACGGAAAAAGTAGAAAAGTGTAATCAAAGTCGGGTATGGTGGTAGGTGAAGAGAAAATAATGTAGAAAAATTGAAAAAATCTATAAAAGGGGTGCATGAGAATTTATTCTTACCTTTCTTATTTGAGTTTTCGATCCATAGAAGAGTGAATTTAAGTGTGAATGAGCATGAAGTGTGATTACAATTAAGAAGAGATTGAACTAGCTGAATTTGTTCATGGACATAGTGTCGACACTAAAATTTTCCTCCATAATTTCTATTTCATTAATGTATGTATTAGGAATAGGATGTTGTTAAGTATAATTAGTAGTAACCGATAGAAGATAACGGTGCCGTCGATGCGATGTCGCCAATAATGTGGAGTATGGTAACTGCGATCAAAGTATAACAGGAATGTTGTAAAAAGTAAATATTTGTCATAAGTGGTCCGGTAATGTTAAAATGTAAAAGTTTGGGTAAGTAGAGAAGTAGGGTCTACATGATTAGGAATTAGAAATATTATATTGGTAATAAGGACAAGGAGTGAGGTCATAAATATTTTGTGTATTTTATTTGTAAAAAGTCTAAAAATGTGGAACCCATGTAAAATGATAAGGTTTATCTTATCTTAAGAGATAAGCTTACATGTACAGATAAGAGTTAAGGTATGGAATATGATTTGTCAGAGTGGATTTCTTATCCTATCTTAGAGATAGGATGGATAAGCTGGAAATTCTATAAATAGAGAGGCCACCCCCCTCATTTAGCATAGAAAGAAGTAGTGAGAAATATTGTAGGAAGTGTGCAAAGGAAGCCATCAGTTAAAGGTGTGTTGAAGAAGCCATCGAGAGGTGTAATTGTAAAGTTTCTCCCATAGTCTTGTTGAAGTATCTCATGGGTGAGATTGTAACAATTTCATGTTAATATTATAATTTACTTTGATATTTTAGATTTTTCATCATTCCGTCTTATCATAGTTGATGGTATTCTTGTGTTCGGTTGTTGTTTTTGTTTCAGATTACGTCCACCAAACTAAAGGTGTGCATTAGTAAATAATCATATACACGAGGAGTTCTGGTGAAGAATTATCATAGTGCGGATTGGTGATGACATTTTGGCTCCGTTGCGGGACCATTCCTCGTTGGTGGATTTTTTGGAGAGATATTCCCACTTAGTCAAAAATCAATTGGAGGGTAACCTTGTTTTTTTGCATAGTAGTTACCATGGTAAAGTCATTTTTACCGTGAATAGTAGTTACCATGATAAAGTCATTTTTACTTGTGAATAGTATTTATCACGGTAAAGTCACTTTTTACCGTGACTAGTATTTACATGATAACTTCACTTTTACCATGAATAGTGTTTACCACGATAAAATCAGTTTTACCATAGTAAGTCAAGTTTTACCATAGTTTACCGTGGTCATTTCTATAGTAGTTCCAATTATTTGTGCACATAAGTCTTGTTGATTGTACTTGTGGGTTGGTATTTCACGGTGGTTACTTTTGAAAATGGGAAAGATTCCTGTTTTTTCAGCTCAATCTAATGAAGATGCTTCTTCTTTCATTCAAGAGTTTAAGCGATCTTGTATTTGTAATGGCCTTATAAGAAGGGAACAATGGACTGAATTTTTCCTACCTTTTTGGATGGTTCACAGACTTAGGTGGTTTGAAACACTAGGTGATAATGTGAAAAATTCATGGGATTTATTAACCGAAAGTTTTCTTGAAGAATTTGGTGAACAACAGAAATATGCAGATCTCATGATCGAGATCACAAAGCTATCCCAAGGAGAGAAGGAGAAGATAAGGGATTATCATGCTCGTGTTCTAGAGCTAAGGAGGAAGCTCGATGCCCAGATCCGGAAGGAAGGACTAGCGGATGGGTTGATGAATGGCATGGATAATCTCCTCTGTAAGCACTTCATTCTTGGGATGAAGCCAGAGATCAGACAACGAGTGAAGTATGACCGCCCAGCTACCATTGAACAAGCAAAGGAGATTGCAAGAAGGCAAGAAGAAAGCATGGAAGAGGAGCCCAAAGAAATTGTTGTTAAAGTAGAGCCTACACCAGCACCTTTGGTCCAGAATCCACAACCACTCCCGGTGAGCACAAATATTTCTCCTAGTACATCTACTGAGTATGAAGATCTACTTAGGAAGATGGGCCAGTTAACTATTAATCTTCTTCAAGGAAAGGAATTTAGTTCTCGGGGAGGAGATAGAGGTCCAAAAGAAATATTTACTGAAGTTGTTTGTTATGGTTGTTATAAAAGGGTCATTATAAGTATAATTGTCCGAGATAGAGCTTCTACATACGTACAAGAGATAATGATAAAGGAAAAGCACATGAATTCTCTTGATGTAGTAGATAAGAGTAGAAATAATGAAGTAGATGTGTTTGTAACAAAAAGAAAGAAAGAAAAAGATAATCAAGATGGGCCGATCCTAAGAAGATGAAAGGAGAAACTAGTAAGAAACATAGGAGAAGAAAGTTGGGTGTGCGGGGATTTTCGATTTCACGGGGCAAGGACCATCTTTGTATCTTGGAAGATCTGTTCAAAAGGCTGCAAATGTTACATATGGTCAACTCTTGGCTATGTCTTCGAGAAGAGGCGGGAGTTGCGAGGTGGACTCAATGCTCGAAGAAGGAAGGAGGTTGAGGTCCCTGTTTTGGAGGCGAGAGCGAGATCCCTATGCTCCACAAGCTGAGGTATTATGTAATGGTATTTCAATTCATGATGTCTTAGTTGATGGAGGTGCTGCAGTTAATGTAATGACCGAGTCTGTAATGAATATGTTGGGTTTAAAAATTGATCGCCCTTTAACACTTATGTTAAGGTCATTAAATAAAGGAAAAACTAAACCAGAAGGTGTAGTTTCAAATGTGGCAATATCTGTTATGGGTGTGGTATGTGTGGTAGACTTTCAGGTGATGAAAAATGGTACTGTTGCGTACCCAATGCTGCTGGGAAGACCATGGCTAAGGAGAGTTCATGCAAGAAACTACTAGAATGAAGGTTTCATGACACTTGGACGTGGTAGAGAGAGGGTGAAGATAAATGTGATCCCTCGACATCATAAAGCAGAACCTATGGATTCAAGTGATGAAACTGATGATTGGACATCCTCTGATTACTCTAGTACTAGTGAAGTGGACACTGAAGATGAAGAAAGCGAGGTGGATGTTTCAGTCATGGATATCCTTCCAGTCACACCAACTCATGACCCCATAAAATTATCTGAAGAAGAAGTTGATGATCGTCTCCAACAAATAAAGATTGGTGATGTTGTGATGGAGAGTGAGAAGGAATCCTACCTCCAGCTCTTTCGAAGGTACATACACCTATTCACTTTTGATTACAAGGAACTCCGTCAAGTAAGTTGGGTAGAACATTGTATTGAGCTGGTAGATGGTGCTAAGCCCATAAAGCAAATGCCATATAGAATGAATCCTAATTTTTCCAAGACTGTAAAAGAAGAAATAGATAAGTTGCTTGATGCAGGATTCATATTTGCTGTGGAGAATTCAGAATGGGTTTCTCCCATTGTGATCTCAATAAAAAAGAATGGGAAGCTACGCATTTGTGTTGATTACAGGAAGCTCAATAAGGCAACAAAGAAGGATCATTACCCTCTTCCATTTTCGAGATCGGATCTTGGGCCAGAAGTAGGCTTAGGAGTGCTCTAGTTTTGCTAATGGATATAGCGCGCTACAACCAAGTTCGTATAGCGAGAGAAAGATCAGCTGAAGACCACGTTCACCACTCCTTGGGGAACGTTTGCTTATAGAGTTATGCCTTTTGGGTTGTGTAATGCTCCGGAAACATTCCAACGTTTGATGAATAGGGTGTTCGAACCCTACATTGGGACCTTCATCAGAGTATTTCTGGATGATTTTTGCATCTATGGGAGCAAGTTGGACCACCTGCACTAGATGGAGACAACATTTCAAAGGTTAGATGAAGCACAAGCCTCACTAAACCCTACAAAGTGTGTCTTTGGATGTTCTAAAGGCGTTTTGTTAGGGCATGTTGTATCTAGAGATGGTATTGGTACTGATCCTAATAAAGTTTCAAAAATCAAAGATTTACCATTTCCTATGAATAGAAGTAAGTTGAGATCATTTTTAGGCCATGTGGTTACTTATAGAAGGTTCATCAAGAATTTCTCAAAGATTGCATAGCCACTAACCAAGTTCTTGAAGAAGGATGTTACTTATGAACCGAGAAATAAGGCGCATGAAGGTTTTGGACAAGCGAAGGAAGCCACAGTGTCTTCACCTGTTTAAAGAATCCAGTTGAGCAAGCCATTCATTGTGTACACTTTGATGCCTCGGATGCGGCACTAGGAAGTACTTTGAGCCAAAAGGATGAAAATGGGAATGAACATCCAATTTACTTTGGGAGCGAGACAAATGAGTAGTCTTGAGGTAAACTATCTTAATGCTGAAAAAGAGGCTCTGGCTATCATTTTTCTTTGTAAAGAAGTTTAGAAATTACTTGCTAGGGCAGAAAATTTATAGTTGTAGAGATCATCGAGCTCTGAAAATATATTGTCAATAAGCCTAACCCATCGGGGAGGATAGCAAGATGGATAATTTTGCTACAAAATTTAAATTTGATATTATAGATAGGCCGGGAAAGAAGCATGTCAATGCGGATGCACTCTCTCGAGCCTATGATGGTTTAGGATCATCTTGTGATGATGATAATTTTCTGATGCGGCATTGTTCTCCCTTGACACAATCCCTAGCTAATACATAGATATTTGGAATTATCTGAATGAATTCAAGTTTCTGATGGTGCCAATGCAAAGACTAAGAGAAAGATTACTCAAGCCGGTCGTCCATATTCTATTATGCATGAAGCATTATTTTGAATAGGACACGATGGAGCCGATCTGAAGAGGAAGTTGGACGTGATCAAGGAAAGGAGTTGCTAGAAATTCCACAATGGTACATGTGGAAGGCACTTCTCTAGACAACTTACGGCAAGAAGGATCTTGGATGCAGGTTATCACTAGCCCACTCTTTTTAAAGATTGTTATAATTATTATAAGACATGTGATATTTGTCAAACACATGGTAACCGTAAGACTTCATCAGCTCCATTATGTCCTATTCTTCCACTTGGTCCCTTTGAAAAGTGGGAATAGACATTGTGGAGTCCACTTCCAACTACATCATGCCAAAATAAGTATATTGTAGTTGCCACATTATTTAACCAAGTGGGTTGAAGCTAGGCCATTGAAAACAGCTTCCATGGATGAAGTGGCAAGGTTCATATATGAACGCATTGTCACCAGATTTGGTTGTCCATTAGAAATTGTAACAGATCAAGGAAGCCACTTCATTAATGAGGTGGTAGAAGCCCTAGTCAATAAGTTTTCTATTAAGCACGGGAAGGCAACAACATACAAGCCAAGCACAAATGGGCGGGTGGAGCGAACAAATTTTGTGTTGTGTCAAATTCTAGCAAAGATACGGCCTTGCGGTACATAAATGGGATAAAAGGATTCATGCAAAGCATTGTGGGCATATAGGGCAACATCAAAGTCAGCAACAGGATACTCCCCATTTCAGGTTGGCCTATGGCATTGATCCGAGTTCTTCCTATTGAGTTTGATATTCCCACTTTGTGAGAGTTATGAAAAATGAAAGGATGGATGAAAGTGATTGATAAAAGAAAGGTTGGTACATCTTCATTTGCTAGAGGAAATGAAGGAAATAGCAAAGGATACAAGCCATAAGAAGAAAATGAAGCGAAGGAATACTTTGATCAAAAGATCCGATGGTCTCCATTTCATGTGAATGATTTGGTCCTAGTATATGATTCCGAGATACAAAAAAAAAAGACAGAGAAAAATTTCTTCCAAAATGGATGGGGCCCTACAAAATAGCAGTTGTGCATGAAAATGGTATGTACCGATTGGAGGAATTGGATGGCACTCCCATTATGAAATGGGTCAACCACGAAAAGTTGAAGATTTTCCAAGCACCAGAATAGTCTACTCCGAGGACGGAGTAGAAGCTAGGAAGGGGGAAGATGTCGACACTAAAATTTTCCTCCATAATTTCTATTTCATTAATGTATGTATTAGGAATAGGATGTTGTTAAGTATAATTAGTAGTAGCATCTGATAGAAGATAACGGCGCCATTAGTACGGTGTCACCAATAATGTGGAGTACGGTAACAGTCAAAGTACAATAGGAATGTTGTAAAAGTAAATATTTGTCATAAGTGGTCCGATAATGTTAAAATGTCAAATTTTGGGTAAGTAGAGAAGTAGGGTCTACATGATTAGGAATTAGAAATATTATATTGGTAATAAGGACAAGGAGTGAGGTCATAAATATTTTGTGTATTTTATTTGTAAAAATTCTAAAAATGTGGAACCCATGTAAAATGATAAGGTTTATCTTATCTTAAGAGATAAGCTTACATGTACGAGATAAGAGTTAAGGTATGGAATATGATTCGTCGAGTGGATTTCTTATCCTATCTTAGAGATAGGATGGATAAGCTGGAAGTTATATAAATAGAGAGGCCACCCCCTCATTTAGCATAGAAAGAAGTAGTGAGAAATATGTAGAAGTGTGCAAAGGAAGCCATCAGTTAAAGGTGTGTTGAAGAAGCCATCGAGAGGTGTAATTGTAAAGTTTCTCCCATAGTCTTGTTGAAGTACCTCATGGGTGAGATTGTAACAATTTCATGTTAATATTATAATTTACTTTGATATTTCAGATTTGTCATCATTCCGTCTTATCATAGTCGATGGTATTCTTGTGTTCGGTTGTTGTTTTGTTTCCAGATTACGTCCACCAAACTAAAGGCTGTGCATTAGTAAATAATCATAGCATGAGGAGTTCCCGTGAAGAATTATCATAGTGCTTAGGATTGGTGATGACATTTTGGTTCCGTTCTTGGACCATTCCTCGTTAATGGATTTTACGGAGAGATATTCCCACTTAGTCAAAAATCAATTGGAGGGTAACCTTGTTTGAGATTTTCTGGAGAGATATTCCTAAGTTTGATGTAGGAAATAAAGCTTGCATTCGGCATAAGATGAAGAAAACACCCTACGCAACGAGATATGACAATAAAGCCGACCAAGTTTATATATGAACAAGAATGTAATGCCTTGATGAAGATGGTGTTAGAGGTAGCGTGGAATAACTTGGATAAGGCGGCTACACTTAGGATGTTGCTTTGGAAGATAATAAGAACAAGGAAAAGAAAATTGAAAAATTGACTAAGGCGTGTTAAAGGACTTAGAAACAGAAGAAGGATATTCTAGACTTTGTTGCAGAGGCGGTGGTGAAATTTTAGAGGCATGTCTAGAGTTTTATGAGTGACGCAAAATACCTACGCCTTAGATTTTTATTTTCTACAAGATTGCATCCATCTTTTTTTCAAGGAAAAGCTGATTATACAAGGGAAGAATGAAGAGGAAGTCAAGGCCAAAAAATAAATATATAAGAAGATAATAACACACCAAATAGTAGAATATGATGTTGTGCTACAAAATCGAAGGATGAATTGAAAAAGGTAGGCTAGGTGCTAGGTAATTACAAGGATCTGAATAGATCATTAAAACATAAATGGTATAGGAAGAGAACGAAGCTCTAGTGGCCAAAAGGATGAGTCTCTGAGAGAAGAGAAGAAAAATGGTGGTGGTAGTAAAGAATATTGATGCGCTTAAGATAGCCGGTGACCTACATGAGACCAAAATAAAGGAGCTAGGGGTGCTAGTAACATGTAGCATAGATTTCAAGGAAGGCATGGTATCGGGACTGACAGAGTCATATGGGAATTGAAGCACAAGGTTTAGGAGACGACTGGATGAGATGGGGAAAATACTTGGTGAATTCCACGATAAAGAAAAGAAGGGGTTAAGGGAGTCGAATGAATTGGAGGTGACATAAATTAGGAGTACCTTGAACTCCTTAAACTAGACAATAAGTAAGATGCGCTAGTCATTCTATGCATGGACATTATTTATTCTTTTATTATTTAGAGAGATAAGTTGGGAAACACTTGTTTCTAAGGGAGGCGATGTAGTTGGTGTGGGGTGATGTTGGGTTGGAAAATTTTATGAAGTATCGGAAGAGCGTGCGAGAAGATTGAGGCACATAAGAAGGGCACTAGAATGCACACAAGGTCCGAAAGAGTGGCGCGTAGAGGGCTTGTTCCTAAGAAAGAAACATTTAGGACTTAGATTATTTTTCATATACGGACTAAAAATAGGAAAAATGAGTTGGAGTGTGGATCACACTAAGAATAAAATAAAGGAGACTTGAGGACCAAGAAACATCCATTTTGGAGATAAATCACATGTAAAGAGAAGATAAAAGCTCACGCATGGGATGAGCTAATATTATGATTAAAGAAAAGTTATTTATAGATTTAATCTAATATTAGGCTTGTTAGGAAAACATGTATGCTTTATTGTTGCTTTTTTATATACACATGTGTATTTTGAGCATGTAGCCTATTTTGAGATGCATGGGCGGTGAAGGGAAAGTTCCACCCCTATTTATGTTTATTGAACCCCATTTTATTAGACACGATTGATGTGATAGGGTTATGCAACTCGATGTACTCACGCGCATAACTCTGTGATACTAATGTTATGTAATCAACTTTGGTATGTAATACTTTTGATGAAATGAATTATGGAGGTTGGATTATTGTTATTAATGCAACCAGTATGGTGATTTATTGGCATAATTGATCTTAATTGTTATCGATATGTTATGTTCCCATATTACATGTGTTTCCAATTGAATGTATGTAATGGTTAGTGTGATTGAATAAAAAAATGGTTATGTATTATCATGAATTTGCATGCTAATATCTTGACAAACTTGATAAAGAAGGGACCCGGTATCTTCGTGCACTTTGAGTGAGCATTTAACTCTACTAATTGAGGTTTCGGTGCGCATACCATCTTTAGGTGGAAAAACAAGACTACAACCCTTGTCGCTTGGGTGAATTTGCTATATGGATGCCTTGAAGTGCTCTTGTGCCTTTGAATGCAAGCTTATGTGATAGTAGATAATTCTAGTGCTTGGTACCTTTATTTGGAGAAGTAAATAAGTATATATATGATTCCCTTGTTTAAATTTCATAATTAACAACTAAAAGGCGAGATCCAAAAGTAGAAAAGATTCTCAAAATATAAAAGAGACCCAAAAGAGTGAGAAAAGGGGAGAAAGGGTAGGAGTTCCCAAGAGGGATAGGAGTTCTTGGCCTCTAGTGTCCTAACTGGGTGCTATTATGCGAGGCCATAAAAGATAACTCAATCGAATAATGACATGGCTATAAGGTGTATAAGGGTAAGTGTACAAAGATGGGGGCCAAAAGTGGAAAAAAATATGATTTTAAGTGAAATGTGAGCACGTTTTGGGAAAGTGTGAGCGTGTTTTGAATTATCAGGTTTGGTAATTACCAAGCCTAAAACACGAAACACATTATAACGCACTCACTTTCTTGATTGATATGTGGTATATATGTTTATGGGAGGGATATATTTACTAAAATAAATGGTTAAAATATAAGTTTTTCTTTTATTAATATTTATACTTTATGTATAAATATTAATAAAATAAAAACTTATACCTTAAATTTATTTTAGTAAATATAAGAAGTTAGTGTTACTCTGCACCTTATGGAACTAGTCTCACACTCCATCATCATGGTTTAGAAGATAGTTTTTATGATTCTAATCTGGTCGATACATATGTATTTTTCAGGATTCAACATTCAACCTAAAGCTTTTAGGGTAAAATTATACAATCGATATCTATTTTGTAAAAGAATATAGTCATTGTTTATATTTTTGGGCCTTCTTGATTGGTTATTGTGCCTTGAGCCCCGATCCTTAAACCCTAAACCCTAAACCCTATTTTTACCACCATGAACCCTAAACCCTAAACCCTAAACCCTAAACACTAAGCCCTAAAAATCTCAATCTCAATATCACTCTCTTTTCCTCTCACACGCTCACTAACTCTTTCTTTATTTTGAATTAAAAAAACCTCGGTTTTATTGAAAACTTGACTTGGAGGGCATGCAACCATAGGAAACCTAGATATTGTTTAAAATACCTCTAGTCTACAGTAGTGATTACAAAGTGAAAACTTCTCTTGATCTTCTACACTACAAGGATCGGAAAACCTCATATATTTCTAGTAGGTCTCATGAGTGAGTTCATCTTTTTGAATATCAATATTAGGACCATATTTCCTAGTCTCATTCCTAGAACCATCATTGAGTCTTCTTATACAACTACCTTGTTTATGAGAGGTGGGACAAGTAACTAAATGGATATGGAATCTACCTTGTGCCTTGCAATGCATATTACACATATTTTCCAAACATGTTTCTCCCCACATATACTTGCACTCTTGAATGTAAATTTCTTCACACTCTATTTTTTTTTCACATTTCTCATATTTCCATATATGGTATTATGCAAGCCAGGATGCCCATTGGAAGTTGGAAAAAATAACCATCACAACACAAAAATTAATCTCAAAGGAAATGGAAGAAATATACTAACACGAAGGTGTAGGACTAGAAATAGAATTACTGCGGTAATATCCTATCCTTTGAAGAAAGAGAAAGCTCTTACATTACTTGAAATTGATAACAAATTTAACATGATGGTTTTGGATTTCTCACTAGCCTAGCTAGCTCATTTTGATTTGTTTCTAGAAGATATTTTGGCACAATGGTAGAGTCAGGATATGATGATCATTAATTCACCCATTGATCCCTAAGCCCTAATACCTAAAACTAAATCCCTAAACCCTAAACCCTAGGCCCTAACCCCCAACCCCTAACCCCTAAAACCTAATTGTGATCCCTAAGACCTAATCCCTAAACTTTGAGCACTAAATCCTAAAAACTAAAACATGATCACTAAATCCTAAACCCTAAGCCCTAAATCCTAAACCTTAAACCCTAAACCCTAAACATTGAGATATAAACCTTAACCCCCAAACACTAATCCTAAAACCATAAGTTCTAAGACCTAATACCTAAACCATGAACCCTCAAACATGAAACCTAAAACCTAAACCCTAAAACCTAAACCTTGAGCCCTAAACCCTAAACTCTCAACCCTAAACCCTAAAGCTTAAACCACCGATACCTATATCTTGAAACACGAGCCCTTTACCCTAAACCTTAAACCCTAAGCCTTAAAACATAAACTCTAAAACCTAAATACTATGTCATAAAACATAAACCCTAAACCATAAAACCTAAAACCTAAAACCTAAACCCTAGACCTAGACCCTAAACCATAAACTAGAAACCTTAAAACTTAAAACCTAAGCCATCAACTCTAAATCCTGAGCCTTAAACCCCGAGTCCTAAAACCTAACCCTAAGTTTTTTTGATTCAAATAATCAAGGAATGATTATCATGAGGTATGTGAAGGATCTGAAAATCATGAGGAAAATGGGTGCGATTAAAAAATCATGAGGTATTCCTCAAGGCTTCCTTCCTTCATTCTCTCGATGTTATCCGTATCCCAAGAATTTCCTCTAGTGCTCTAATTTGGTCCAACTCCACCCCAAATAGTTCAATTAGGTTTGTTTCCTCAACTAAGAAGCTTCAAATCTAGGCACCTTTGAATCTATTCCTCTCTTCTAAGACAATATTATCATTCCATCATGTTCTTAGAAAAATAAATCACCTATTTCACTCATTTAGTTGCTCAACATTCATCTAAAGACTCCTCTCACTTGAATTTACCAAAATATCCCTTATATTGAACAAGAGAAAGGTTCATTGGTCACTTCTTGGTTTTTCTACTATGCAAACTCTTCATGCAAGATAAAATCATCCCTAAACAACCTTCTCAATCTCAAGGAGGCATGACAAGTTTGGTTAACATATATCCACTTGTATGAGGTTCCGTAGGAGAGGTATTCATAATTATGGGAGACTTTAAGGAGTTTCCTCCACCGTGACATAACAATAGTTGTATTCTCATGAATAAACCTGATGGTGATTTGGAAATCTCAAAAACATAATTATCATAATAATGGAAAATAAATCCAACTAATAAAAATTAATCATCAATAACTAAATCTATGACAGGACAATCAATGTCTACCATGTGCCACCTCCAAATTCCACATTTCATTTCGTTTAAATTATTTTTTAGAAAGGTTGGGGAAATGAACTTGTCATTTTATTCATGCTTTTAGAGGTCCAGAATGTCAATTCACCCCAAATTTGGAAAATATGGAGAACTTGGAAAGCCGAATTGCATTTATAAAGATAAGCTCAAAGCGAAGGAATGCATTTCGTAAGTAATTCCAGTCAAATTTTTTTATTTTTCTGTTAATACCCACTAAAACTATCCTTATGATTGCATCTGATAAAAACAAGTTCCCAAGAGCCGAGGGAGATTTTAAACTTATCACACAAGCATGGGGAGTTCTCTTTGATAATACTAGAAAGGATACCTATGATGCCATGAGAAAAAACCAACAAGGGCACAACCCCACCTTCCACCAACCAAATTCCATAGGAACTGCCACTGCCATTGGCATTACCAACAATATAAATGGGAATAATTCTTCAAGTGTGGATTCCTTTCCTGAAATTTCCATATTTGATGACCACGACTAGAACTAGAATTAGAAACAAAAATAAGACTAGGAACACGACCTAGACCAGGACCTAGAATAACAATTTGAGAGGATTTTGAGGTTCAATTTTATTTTCCAAGATGCATTACTCTAATGTTTGAGAATGTTTCTCTAGATACAACAACATTCTAATTCAGACACTCATGATTCTGAATGTCCAATCCTACCACAAACCCTAGTAATCCTTGATCCTTGGATACATGGAGACACTATTACTTGGCTTCCATTTATAACAATAGAGATATTTATAAATTCATGTTATGACCTCTAAATCTATATGCATTTCAAGTTTTTTGGAAATTACATTACACCCTTCACTAGGATTGATGACTACTCCTATATTTTTGAAGGCCATTTTGAAAGCATCCATGGGTTTATCATAGAAGGAATTATCAATGATTGGAAGGTAACTAAGCCATCGGCCAATGTAATCCCATTTAGAACTAACCAAGAAATATTTACTAGGCGATTGATAACCCCTTTGTGTTCTTAGCCATTCCCATGTTTCTATGCTTATTTTGTACAAACAGACTCAATGATGGTTATAGGAATGAGACTAGGAAATATGGTCCTAATATTATAATGCCCTCCTAGTCGAGTAGTCAGAAGCCATATTAGTCTTGTTGATACTTATTACTAATTACCCATGAAATCTAATTCTCCAGGTTTCATTTTCTTTTCTCATCTTCCACGTTATCTTGAATAAGCTGATTTGATAGGGAGATTCCGTCTTCGATGGTGATTCAATGAACATGAGTATGATCCTTGAGATGGGATCTCCACCCGAAGAGGTCTCATATAATCCTAAACCTAAGCCCTAACCCTAATCCCTAAAACCTAAATCTTAAACCACAACGTAAAAATGTAAACCCTAAATTGTAAACCCTATTTTTACCACCTTGAACCCTAAATCCTTAACCCTAACCCCTAACCCCTAAAACGTAAACCGTAAACCCTAAACCTAAACCATAAACCCTAAAACCTAAGCCATAAACCCTAAACCCTAAACCATAAAACCTAAATTCTAAACCCTAAACCGTAAACTATAAAACTTAAAACTTAAACCCTAAGCCAGTAAACCTAAACCCTAAGCCTTAAACCCTAAGCCCTAAAACCTAACCCCTAACCCCTAAATCCTAAAACCTGAGCCTTAAACCCTAAATCATGTGCCCTGAACCCTAAAACTTACACTTTAAACATTAAACCCTAATCACTAAACCCTAAACCCAAAACCCTATACCTTAAACCACGAGCCTAAAACCTAAACCCTAAACCCTAAACCCTAAATCCTAAACCATGAGCACTAAACCCTAAAACCAGAGCCCTAAACCCTAAAACCATAACCCTAAACCCTAAACCATAAAACCCAAACCCTAAACCCTAAACCTTAAAACCTAATCCCTAAACCCCGAGCCCTAAACCATGAGATCTAAACCATGAGCCCTGAGCCTCGATCCCTAAACCCTAAACCATAAACCCTATTTTTACCACCCTAAACCCTAAACACTCGAGCACTAAACTCTAAGCCCTAAAATGTAAACCATGAGACCTAAACCCTAAACCCTAAGCCCTAAGCCCTAAACCCTAATCTCTAAACAATATTCCTAAATATTCCTAAATTACCTCCAACACTTCCAAGATTCTCTGACATCACCTCCAGATGCTTAATATATTTCTTGAACTCTCCCAGAGGGTGTTTGATTATCTTAGAATGGTCTTTTTAGGCCTCCGAAGGAAGTTTTCTTCCATCAAGTCACACTTGAACTCATCAATCATCATATCTCAATCATCCCTGCACATTGAAACAAAATTTAAAAAACCTTGTTAATAATTTATTTTGATCTAGGTTGAGAGTGGTATTGAGGCAAGATGGCTAGAGGAAGGATGTACCATTGACCAGGAAGTGAAAGATGCATTCCCTAAGCTTGTAAATTAGGTACTTATCCATAGTATGATTTTATAATATTCTAAAAAAATTAGGGATTCAACTCCATGTTTATGGGAAAATTCATGAGTCCATATATTTGATCAGTTGTCACTACCTTTGAGAGTTATGAGGTTTGTAAATTCTAATTTTGACACATTTAACACTCTTACAAATGTCAATAACCAATCCAAAAGGCCCCAAAACCTAAACAATGACTATATTATTTCACAAAACAGATATCGATTGTATAATTTAAACCCTAAAATCTTGAAGGATGAATGCTGAAATCTTGAAAAATACCTATGTATTGACTAGATTAGAATCTAAAAAATATCTTCTAAACTATGATAGATGGAGTTGTGAGACTAGTTCCATAAGGTGTAAAGTGACCTTAACTTCTTATATTTACTAAAATAAATTTAATAAGTAATAATAAAGTATAAAGATTAATAAAAGAAAAACTTATACTTAAACCATTTATTTTAGTAAATATATTCCTACCATAAGCACATACATCACATATAAAACATGAACATGATTCATCTTTTTGGGTTTGAAATTCCCAATCCATAGGCTTGGATTTTCCTTGGATATCCAAACCAGAGGTTTGGACTGTAATCCGTGAATACATCCGTGTTTGAAAGAAAATCTCATGCTTTCACCCAATATCTCATGCATTATAACATAATATTCAAAACTAAATTATACTATGATGTTAATATTAGTTTTACATTGATGACGATATAATTCTTTCTAAAATCGATTAGTTTAAGGCTTTCATCCATAATTTCCTTTACTAGTGCATTTTCTTGCAAAAACCTATACATATGTTTTGGTGCAAAATTTATGATTTTTTCATCCAAATTTAAAAACAAAGCGGGTTTTTATAAACTCCATTCTACACATACTAAAAAAATTAAAAAAGATTTTTTTTCTCAAATTTATGGGGGTGAACACACAAATATTTCATTATTAGGATATATACACTTTAAAAATTAATAAAAAAATATATATTCATCAAAAATTATAAAAAATTAGTGGGGCCTCATAAATGGTCTTAGCTAACTTTCTCTTGAAGGGATTTGAAAAATAATTTATAGAACACAAAAATGGGGGGGCACACACATAGGTTCTTATCATTTTGACACAAAAATTGACATACTTTGTGTGCGCACCACATTTGACCCTCTTAATATCGACCATTTTAACAAAATATAGTATTTTATAAACTATATTCTGAGCTCTATGGTACTCATTCTTATCACTTTATTGAATTTTGAGCATATGCATGCTGAATTATTCGATTAAGTTAAGGTTTCACAGATTTCAGGGAAAAATGTGTCCCTTTTTGACCCCCTTTTGGCACCCCTTTTCCATGCAATTACCAATAAGACCAAAAGGTAGATAAGAGATAAATCAAAGAGGAAAAAAGAGTTGTCAACCACTAGTTTTCTTCCTTAGGAATCATGTATACATTAGTATGCATTAGGACCTAGAAATGTAACCAAGTGCATGATTAAGTGTCTACATTTGCACCCAATTTATGTTGTTGAGTGAATAATCGATAGTATAAAGTAGATAGAAGATATGTACCTTGTAATATTGTAGAGGAGAGTGTTGTCAATAGTGTTCTAAGTGGATAAGTGAAGTGTGAAGTGATCACAATGTGAAGTTTGGAGACTAGGTGAGGGAAGTGGATCCTAGGGATGAAGTGTATGTGTAGTAGCATGGTGTATTTTCTGATGTGAGGTGTTTCTTATGGCATATTAAGGATATACCTATAAAAGAAGAGTGAGATAATATTCAAAGTTACGTATATGAGAAATTGAAGTAACATGTATTTAAGTAAAAGTGTGAAAGTATGTAAAATGAAAGTGTGCATGTGATGTATTTTTTAACAAATATTGAAATAATAAATGTTAAATTCTAATTTCAGCGTAACATTGCAATGATATAACAATAAAGTATAGTTACGAACTAAGAAATAAGCAATTAAATTTGAAACCCTAAGTGCAAGAGAATGGATGAAGTAATTAGATAATTTCGTGATAATCCCAAAGCTATCTTTGAGATGGAAAATTGACATAATAAGAATGTATAATGTCACAACCGAGCCTTAGAAAAAAATTAGAGCTATTGGGAATGCAGGACTAAGGCACCTAGAATGGGTTAGGGGTGCACGGAAAGTGATTTGTTTTGTGTCACAATATGTTTGTAATATGTCACTTTTAGTCACTGTATGTCACCGAGTTCACTGAAACCCGTGCAAAGATAAAGAGCACCTACAAAACCCAAAAATACATCAAATCCTGAAAAGAAAAATATGCAAATTGGGATTAAGAATGACCCCGGCAGTCACTAGAATGAGTGAACTTATGATCTGGGACTACACTACATTTCATATTCCATGTATTTTTGCACGGGCATGTGTAGAATCGTGTCCTAGGTGGCTCTTGTTCAGGACACTCTTAAATAATAAGCAATAATTATATGTAGATAGATGTGTGTATGAAAAATGAACTTCACCTCCTATGAAGTGTATGCGGAAAGAATGCAATCCCTTGTCCCTTGTATGAGTGCTAGATGGATGTTTTGATGCTCTTAAGATTCCTTTGGATGTAACCTTAGGTGATAGTAGTAGATGATTAGATTTTGGTCCTTTATTATGGTCATATATATTTATATTTATATGATTCCCTTATTTGAATTTTGTAATTAATCATTAAAAGGATGACCACCAAGAAACTAATATGCCTAATGACTAGAAATGACCCAAAATATGTGAGAAATTTACAAATAGGTGAGGGTCACCTAGAGGGGATGAGGGCACCTAGGTCTTGACATCTTGGGTGGGTGTTGGTGTCTAGACTTAGAAAAAATGAAGTAATAAAGATCTGATTTGGGTGATGAGGTGTACAAGACCAAGATAAAAACCAAAAAAATAAAAAAGAGTCCAAATAAATTTATCAATTAGTAATTTACTCTCTTAGGAATCATATGAATAGTAGTGTGTGATTAGGACCTAAAAAACGTACCCAAAGTGCATGATTTAGTGTCTACATTTCCCCCCACTTTATGTTGTTGAGTGGATGCTTGATAACATAAAGTAGATAAGAGAGGTGCACCTAATAACCATGTAGATAATAAAAAGTGTGGAGTAATAAAAATGAAGTGTGAAAGCTAGAGAAGAGGAAGTGACCCTATGGGTAAAAGTGTATGTGTACATGTCACATTGCACCTGTTGTTAATGTTGCTTGATGCTTGATTTTGTGACTTATACTTCCCATAAGGATGAACCTGTAAAAGAGAAGAGAAAATGAGTATTCAAATATGTGTATATGAAAACTTCTTGTAAGAATGTGAAAAGGAACATATGTAAATCGATATGTGATGAGTGAAAAGGATAAGAAGGATCCTGAAAATGTTGTAGATGAATGGATTATTTGGGAAATATCATGCCAAGTGTAATTTTTTTGGGAGATCTCGCACCACGGTAGAAGAAGTGTAGGGAGAAAGGTATAGTGTTATTATCCAACCTTTGAATGCTTCCCAAAGATTTATACACCACTACAAATGGTGTGTTCAAATTCAATCCAGTTTGATCCAACACAAAATAGAAAAGAGGTGAAAGCATGCATGCTTATTATTGGGGGAATGTGCATCTTGTGAAAACTATTGTGTAGACTATTGACAATTGTGATGATTTGAGAAAAACTATGTAACTTCCCCTAGTCATAGGTTCCCAGGAAGGGTCAGGATCTCCTAGGCACTTATGTATGTGTCTAGGCATTGGCATTTGTGTTGTGTTGAAGACCCAAGTCATATTTTGGGCTGTTTACGAGATTGAAGACTATATTGTACCGGTACTGAACTATGTTGTACTATGACTATGAATTGCTGTATGGGGTGAATGATTCACCCAATGATTCCCCTCTTGTTTGGGGTATTATTTGGCTCATTTATATCATTCCTATGGTTAATAAATTTTCATTTAGATATGATTTGCTAATGCATGGGGATGCTTTGTATAGTTATATCTTAGTGAGTTTAATGCATTTTCCTTGCTTTTGTCATGCAACCTGATTACCATATAACTTCCTACTAACTACCTTCATGAGAGAAATGTGATGATGTGTGCAGGAAATAATGAACATTTATTGCCAATGTAATTAAGAAGTCTGAGTTTGGAGCTGGAATGCGGAAGTGGAAGACTTTTTCCACCTATCGACCTATAAGTATGGGACTTGTTTCTAGTAGTCCTATAGGAATTTATGAGTCTTGATTAATGTTGATTAGTGGGAGATGTTAGTGCTAGATATTATGGCATGTATTATAACTTCTTGTGTCTATATAAAGACACCTTCTTAAGAACACTATAGTAGCTGTTTTTTGAGATATAATCTGCAATATATAGCTATTGTATTTAGCACTCTTCTTTTCATATACTTGGATATGTCATGGAACTTATTTGAATTAATATAAGTGAGCATCATTTTGAGGATCTAGAGCTATTGATATTTCCTCTATCCCAAGGGAGAAGGGCCCACTCGACCAAGGAGACATGAGGTTGTTTACATTCACATACACATATGGTTTTCTGATAAGTTTTACTGCAATCTCTATTTCAATATGTTTCATGCAATCTCTATTTGAATGTATTTGTTTTCCTATTGAAATTTCTATTTAGAATGTGTGTTTCCCTTTATGAAAAGTCTAGTTAGCATGTGATTTTACTTCTACTGAGTTTTAGTTACAAGTGTGCAATTTCAATTCTGTTCTTTCAAATTTTGTGTGCATTTTCCATTTAAATTAGAAGTATAGATTTTAAACTTCATTTCATCACAATAACTTAATTCCATAGATTTACATTGAGTTTTCATAGATTAGTAACCAACTTAGAAAGATCTCACAACAACCCCCAATAGAAGACCCAATAGGAAAATTGGTTACATAAAGCTCCATTGCATACAACCTAGGACACAACCCTGGTTTATAATGACACTAACAAAAGATCCTGTTAGTTAAATGATTGGAGAATACAATGACCCATCATTTTTGCACCATTTTCAGGGACACCATAAGCACACCACATCATTTTTCACTTTACATGCTATGGGTGTTAATGGAGTTCACATATGCAACCAGTAGAAGTCTTGGGCCTTGTTTCAATAACCAACCTTGATGCATAGGCCATGGGACGAACAAGGGAGATTTACACCATGCAACATCCAAAAAATATCTCTAAACAGATTACATGTAGGGAACACTGAGAGTGACATTGAATCCAATACAATGCACTAGAAGCCTTTTTGAGCATTTTGCATCCTCCGACCAACACTCAGAAATGGGGACCACGGGAATAATGGAGACCGACCCTTGGGTCAAACCTTTACTTATCCCATTGTCTTGGATGAGGATGAGGATGCACCCATGAAAAATATCTCACCATCCATCCTCCCTATCTTTCAGGCATGTCTACGGAAGACCCCGATCAGTTCTTGTTTGAATTCAAAATTCTTTTCCAAACATATGACTACAGAACCAACAATCAAAAAAACTCAAACTCTTTCCTTCCACTCTCAAAGAATCTATTATGAGATGGTTCATGGGGTTGTCCTCTAACTCCATTGATTCTTGGGAAGCCATGGAGACAACCTTTTTGGATAAATATCAAGACTACTACAGGGAAGGGATAGGAAAGAAGATTTCTTCCAGATACGGAAAAAAGAAGATGAAAATCTAGAGGATTATCTGGATAGATTTCTCTTTCTCCATCGATGGAGTGGTTATGAGTTACATGCAGACATCACTAAGACAATTTTCCTTAAAGGACTTGATGAGGAAACCAAGGATTCCCTCCATCTTATGGGAGGAGGAGATGTGCATAAACTTACTATGGAACAAATCACTGAGCTATGCAGAAGTTACTCTAGAACACGAGGGGGTATAAGGAAGAGAAAAACATCCAAGCTTACCCTAGGTACCTTTGAACTTCTGGAGGAAATGGCTAACATGAAAAAAACATTTTGTTACAATTAACATCAACCATAGATGGGCTTAAGGCCAAAACTAGTGTTTGCCAAAGAACCTCTGGACATATATTTCCCTAAGTGTAGGAAGAGACATCCCCTGAGAGAATGTCCTTTGGATGTCACAGACATGTGTTTGATCTGTGAAGTTGTTGACCACGACACTAAGCATTGCACCTTCTTATCACAGTTGAAAGGAGGCTTGAATGTTGTCTCTCAAGATGATGCAGAGGTAAACTTTGTTCAAAGGCCAAATAATCAGGCTATATATTCCCCTCGACTGACCTGCTCAAAACCCCTGGAGGATGTCATGGCCTAGTCAGGCTCCTCAGCCTACTTGGGGACAACCTGAGTGGACAACATCAAATTGGATGACTTACCCACATCCACCACCCTAGATGAATCCCTACACTCAGCCAGGTTGGACACCACCGACCCCAACAAGTCCATGGCACAACCAACAATGGGTACCTCAACAAAATCCTAACCAAAACTAGCAGTGGACACCACAATAGAACATTAATCAACAACAGAGGTTCCAACAACCACAACAAGCTTTAATGGCCCCACCAAAAACCTATCAACAACACGACAGGAAACAAAAACACAACTTCCAGCCCAGCCTGTAGCGAAACCCTAAAAATCAGCAGACAACTTCAATTGATGAAGCAAGACCAAGTAATACAATGCAGGTTAATACTATTGGTAATCTGTGACTAAGGTTTGGGAAAACATTGAATCCTCCTATTGTTATCATGGAAATTCCTATAGACACTGATAAAGAAGAGACACTTGAGGAAAATGAAGGAACTACACCTTCTCCACAAACACAAAACACTCAGAATGGTCAAGAAACTAATCAAAATGCCCATAAAGCTCCTTTTCTGAGCGGTTACAAGGACACTCAAACTACTGATGAAACAACACTAGTTCAAGAGTTGAAAAAGGTGCACATTGAGGTCCCACTTCTATGAGCAATAAGGGACATTCCATAATTAAACCAAACCATTAGAAACGAGTGTATAAAGACACCAGAAGAAAAAGAAGAAATACCCAAAGACCATCAGGGTGGAAGGAAATTTGGCTGATCTTGTTGTTGGCACACTTATTTCACCAAAATACGGGATCCTGGGAGTCCATTCATTACTATTTGTATAAACAATCAGTCAATATCTAACGTTTTGGTGGATCTTGGTGCTGCCATCAATGTTATAACAACATATATGTTCAATTTGTTGTCCTTAACAAGACTACAACCTACCAATACCATTCTTTAATTAGCAGATCAATCCATTGTTGTACCAGATGGTGTGATTGAGGATATAATGGTCACCATTGAATCTAGGAGTATCCTATCAATTTTATGGTCTTACAGACCTAAAGCTTAGAAATTGGGATATCCAGTCATCTTGGGAAGACCCTGGTTGGCTCTTTGTTGCTGCATATATTGACTATAGGTCGGGAAAAATGACCATTCTAAATGGTAAAATCCAAACATATTTCATTATATCCTCCTACCTAGCCTTATGTGTATGCTTGTGAACATGTATGGGTAGATTCTTTGGATACTAACTCTCTGAGTTCTTCTTATTTGGCCACCATTGCAGTGAAAAACCATATGACGGAAGTTGTTGAGTCATACACACTGACTGATGCAAAGGGCTCTGTGACTACATGAAATCAACACTTGTGGCTATGGAAATTGGAACTCTGACTACAGACCCATTTTTTCTAGACATGTCCGATACTATTGCCTTGGTAAGTGATACTTCTAATGAAGCTTGTAAAGAAATCTATGCTTATAATGTGGAATACATAGTCTCTGATTTCTATTGTCCTTTAACCAAGATTTTGTCTCTTGAAAATGTATCCATTTTACACATGCTTCAGCCCCATGTTTTCCCATTGAATTATTTAATCACCAATGCAGAGCTCACCATTTTGAAAGATACCAAACAAGTGCCTGTTGACATAGGGAAAGAACTGACCATTGGTAATAATTTGGAGGCCAACCAAGAGGCTAGGGTTCTCGAGATTTTGAGGAAACATTCCCACGATTTTTCTTGGGATTACACTGATATGAGGGGAATTCATCCTAACATTTGTACTCACCATATCTACACTTGAAGATGTTAAACCCATAAGGCATCCACAATGAAGAATTAACCCAACACTCAGAGACATAGTAAAAAATGAGATAGAAAAATTGCTAAAGGTAGGATTCATCTACCCTATATCTGATAGTCAGTGGGTCTCACCATTAGTTATAGTTCCCAAGAAAAATGGTAAATGGAGAATATGTGTTGACTATAGGGAACTTAATAAAGCCACCAAGAAAGATTATTTTCCCTTGCCTTTTATTGACCAGGTTCGGACAATCTCACCGGTAAGAAATATTTTTCTTTCTTGGATGGGTTTAGTGGGTATAACCAAATAAGTATTGCACCTGCTGACCAGATAAAACCACCTTTACTTTCTTGGGGTACATTTTCTTATCGAGTCTTACCTTTTGGGCTTTGTAATGCACCTACATTTTAGAGAGCAGTCTTGGCCATTTTTGCAGATCTTACAAATGATTGTGTTGAGGTTTACATGGATGATTTCACTTGTCCACGGATCCACTTTTGATGAATCTCTGAATAACCTTGAAAAATATTGAGTAGATGTGAGCAACACCAACTATCCCTGAGTCATGAAAAATGTCTGATGATGGTTGATCAGGGAATTGTCTTAGGTCACCATGTTTCTACCAAAGGTATATAGGTTGACCCCAAAAATATCATAGTCATCACTCAGCTACCTACACCAACAAATCAGACTGACATCAAAATTTTCCTTGGACATGTAGGGTATTATCGGATTCATCAAAGACTTTAGTAAAATTTTGCACCTATGTTTTCATTGCTGACAAAATATTGTGTTTTTGAATGGTCCCCTCAGTGTCAGCAGGCATTCGATATTATCAAGGAGAAGTGACCACCACCCCAGTCTTACGAGGCCCCGATTGGGGGAACCTTTCCATATCCACACTGATGCCTCCAATACAGCCATGGGAGCTGTTCTTGGGTAGAAAGATGAAGAGGATCACATGTATGCCATTTACTTTATCAAGCAAGAACTTGACTCCTATGGAAAGAAACTATACCACTACGGAAAAGGAATTTTTAGCTTGTTTTTACTCCTTGAATAAATTCCACATTACATCACTTGGGTATAAAATATTTGTTTATACTGACCACTCTTCCATCGATATTTGATGAATAAACCAGTAGTCGGAGGTCGGATTATTAGATGGTTACTCTTGTTACAAGAATTCAATCTGACCATTATTGATAAGCCCGGAAATCTAATGTTGTTGCTGATTTTCTTTCGAGATTGAATGTTTCAAGTAATGATGAGGTAGTCCAGATCAATTTCCAGATGAACATTTGTTTTCTATATCAACTCAGACTCTGTGGTTCACCGATCTTGCAAATTATTTAACTACAGGAAGTTTCCTGCCTATTTTACTCATAAAGAGAGATGAAGATTGGTTAAAAATAGTGCAACATATAAATGGTGTAATGGAATTTTATTCAAATGTTGTCCTGATATGGTTCTTCAGGTGTATTTGAGAAGATGAAGTATATGACATACTGCGAGCTTGTCATGATGAGCCAGGAGGAGGACATTACTCAGTAAAGAGGAAAATTCACAAAGTCCTTGGAGTTAGGTACTATTGGCCTTCCCTCCACAAGACTATCAAGAAGTATGTGTGGCAGTGTGATGCATGTCAAAGAATGGGGAAGCCTACACTATCCATGGAAATGCCTCTTAATCCTCAACTTGGTCTTAGGACCATTTGAGAAATGGGGAATTGATTTCATTGGACCTTTTGATCCCCCATATTTTGGGAAAGAATACCTCTTGGTATGCATGGACTACATCATGAAATGGGATGAAGTTCAAGCATTGGCATCTGCCAATGAGGATGTTGTTGCTGATTTCCTGTATAATCGGATATTGCTATGATTTGGGGCCCCAGGGCCATTGTATCTGATCAAGGTCCTCAATTTGTGTCTAAAATGATTGAGGATTTTATGAAATCTACCAATCAAGCACCAAAAATCATCACCATATCACCCCAATCCAATGGGTAGGTGGAAGTCACCAACAAAGAACTTGAGAACATTCTAACTAAAGTGGTCAGTGTTGATAGGAAAAATTGGGTACCAAAACTTCCCGAGGCAGTTTGGGCCTATAACACACCTGAAAACCACTACTAGTTTTTCTCCCTATGAGTTGGTATATGGGAAGAAGCCACTTGTTACATGTAGAGTTTGAGTTACACACCTAGAGAACAACACTTGGAAGTTGACATCAATTTGGATGAAGCACAACGTGAATGGGTGATGTAGCTGAATGAATTGGATGAAATGTGGATGGAAGCACAACAATAGGTGGAAATTCTCCAACATCAGAGGAAGACTGACATGATGCTCATATCAAATCCAGGACGTTTCATGAGGGAGAATGGGTCTTACTCTTTGATTCCAAATATCAATAGTTTAAAGGTAAGTTATGGACATGCTGGTTGGGCCCATATCAGATCAAAAAGTGTTTGATAATGGCTCTATGTGTGATGTTACCAATCGATGGTGACAAAGGACTCTTCTTGTGAATGGACACAGACTCAAGGATTTATCAATGACCTCTTGACAAGGGAACTTTCACCAGTGACATCATGTTGAGTGAGGAAATGCATGTTGAGGTGGCTCTTCACCCCTCTGGCCAGGAGTAATTGTTGTCTTTCAATTTAAATAAAGGAGGATGGTCATGACCTTGATCTTCTTCCCTTAGTTAGCTGTTTTGTTTTTAATAAATGCAGAAATCTTCATTATTTAAAGGCCACTAATCACATTTTATCTCAAACTGTAGGACATGGAAATCTATGGATATCGGATGTTGAACTAGCATGGGTAAGTGCATTCTAATTCACTATGGATATTTCCTTATGAAGAAACTCCCCATGCATGAACTTATCATAATTGCATCCATACACAATGTTCAATGTATTTATTATGGATATCCTTCGAATCTGATGCTACGACATGATGACATGAGGGTGTAATGAGTCATGATTTCCACACACACACATGTGTCACATTCTATGAAAGGGACATGGTGGATTTCCATTTCAAGTGATGGGATGTGCACCATCTCACATATCAAAACTACTCATGGATACCTAGTCTTGTCAACCTTTTTACGCCACCAAATTTTCTCTGATTTTATGCGATTCGAGGATCCAGTGCATTTCAAATTGATAGTTCCTAACCACTTCCTGTCATTTCTTTATGAATATTGAATGCACCATTCTACCTACCATCACACCATGAATTCAAGCATACCCTTGTTCTTTGTTTCTCTATTATCTGGATTCATTCACCTTCATCATGGGACAAAAGAAAAAGTTAGAGCCTAATTCTCTGGACCCATTACTCAAGAACGTTGTGCTTTCATAGGTATTTTATGATTTTGGTTGGCTTGACTTCATCTAAAATTTGAAGGTTTTGATGAAGGTGTAGTGGATGAATTCTATAAAATTTTGAAGCTACTTGCTCATGCGTTGGAGGGAAGTGAGTGGAGATTACCAGCCAGGTAGTTTCTAAACTATCCGGTTTACAGATTTTGGTCTAAAAGTCATGAAAAATTCTCCCTCAAAGACTTTCTTTCTCTATTTCATGAGGAGGGTGAGGCATTTCCTAGGTAATCCTTACCTCCCAGGGTGTTCAAAAAGGAGTTAAGAGGGACAATCTACCCAAATTTGGAGGGAGATGGCCAAATGGGTTAACAAATACTTTATATGTGATGGCCAACCATCTATGTTGGGTGGTGATTCACTCAAAATTATCATTCATTTAAAGAAAGGATGTGTCAACCCTACACTCAGGGTGAATTTACCAAAATACTTGGTAGATGTAGTTATCAAAGTCGGCCAAAAATACAAGACTGGAGGAGGAAAGGTAGTGCTAAAGCACCCAGGGCTCATTCACTTATTGTGCTCACATCAAGTTTTTTTTAAGCCAAAGTGAAGGATTGAAAGGATGAATGTGGGGAGGGTTCCAAGCCAAAGCATCTCAAACTAGGGCCATCTTCCACACCTCGACCCACTATCGCATCAGTCTCTCACCCTACACATAAGAAGAAGGAGGAACCTGATGCTCAAAAAAACATGGAAAATCTAGTGATCAAGTGAGCCCATCTTCAACACCTTCCAGTTCTAAAGGTAGGAATACCTTGACTCCCTCTTCTTCTATTTTCCTACGGCCATGATGGTCCTATACATTGCATAAACCTGAAGTTCCCGGTCGGAGGGTTTTGTTGATGCTTTTTCCCCTGTGTGGGAGGTAAGGGATGAGGTAGAAAACCTAGCTATCCCCACTGAAAAATCACTGACACTATATTCACTTTGTAGCTATTCCTACCCCATAGAGCTCAGCTATGCCCACATCTTTAGAAGTCAACTCCATGAGCTCTCAAAAACTACTTCGGTACCTAAAGCACATAAATCCCACTCCGAAATCAATTGCAATGGAAATTGGTCACCTCGGTTATGTCAAGTTTGATCCTCATGGTTATTTGGAAGAGATTACACTCCTTAAAGCCCAATTGAAAGGTATGGAGGAAACAAATCTATCTTTACAAACTAATTTACTCAATGCACATAGAGAAAAAGGTTAGAGAAATCACAACTTTACAAATAGAAGTTAGCAGCCTAAAGTGACAGAGAGATAGAGGTCTTAGCATTTTGAATGATGTCCACAAATTGTCTCTTCAAAATTCAGAATTAAAAAGGAAAATAAGAAATTAAAGGGGAGATGGAAATCATCCAAGATGAAAAACAAAAATTACAATCTCTTTTGGACTCTGTCTGTCCTCTAGCTTGTAAGCTCTTATCTTGTAGGAAACCATCTTTGATTTACAACATGTTTATTCAGAGTAGTTTTACTCTTGGTAGTTATTGTAGTTGTGTTGTTTCAGGGTGCCTTTACGAAGCTCCTTGATGGTAATGTTTTTTATCCATTTACAAATCCAGTACCCCCAAAATTCAAAACCTACTCTTGTGAGTTCTACCTCCATAATATGTTAGTTCCCAATGTCCCTGAATTCTTCATTAACTTATTTGTGGGGGATTTTCAATTAAAATCCTTTCAGTCCTTTGCTTCAAAATTAGATCATGTGGGGTGAAAAATGGATATCTTTAATCACACAACTCAAACAATAGGATTCTATATTTGGCCTACACATCACACTGATGTGGCTATGTGGAAAAACTTCAGATCTCTTTACTACCAAGTGGTATTGGAGAGAATACTTCAAAAATATTACTAAATGTGTGGAGGACTTTGAAACCTATAGTCAACAACACTTTGGGGCAGCAAGGTAGGCATGTGATAGGAGATGGGACACTTTGAGCTTACCATTAAAGTGAAGGGAGGTTATTTCACCTCAGAATTTGAGTTGGAGTATGTGACGAGGTGATGCCCTCATCACAATCATAAGGCAGTTATCAGAAAAAACTAGCAAGTAGTACAATGATGAATGGGTAGGACTTCAGTGTGACCACCTCTCCTCTTGAGTCCTACTACCACCTGGAAAAACAATGCTGCACAATCAAATGAGAGTTTCACAGCTTGGGTTGAAGTAACTTCCAACACTCAGGGATGTAAAGGTACTAAGAAGCAATATGTTGACCAATTTGAAGAGTATGACATGGCCCAATAGCTTGGTCATGGGAAGGCATAGATAAGTTGCATTGGGACATGCAACAAGTAAAGTGTGGGGGAAATGATGAGTGCATTATTTGGCTCATTTATATCATTCCTATGATTAATAAATTTTCATTTAGATATGATTTGCTAATGCATGGGGATGCTTTGTATAGTTATATCTTAGTGAGTTTAATGCATTTTCCTTGCTTTTGCTCATGCAACCTGATTACCATATAACTTCCTACTAACTACCTTTGTGAGAGAAATGTGATGATGTGTGTAGGGAAATAATGAACATTTATTGCCAATGTAATTAAGAAGTCCGAGTTTGGAGTTGGAATGCGGAAGTGGAAGACTTTTTCCACCTATCGACCTATAAGTATGGGACTTGTTTCTAGTAGTCCTATAGGAATTTATGAGTCTTGATCAATGTTGATTAGTGGGAGATGTTAGTGCCAGATATTATGGCATATTATGTAACTTCTGTCTATATAAAGACACCTTCTTAAGAACATTGTAGTAGCTTATTTTTTTGAGATATAATCTACAATATATAGCTTGTTGTATTTAGCACTCTTCTTTTCACGTACTGGATATGTCATGGAACTTATTTGAATTAATATAAGTGAGCATCATTTTGAGGATCTAGAGCTGTTGAGATTTCCTCTGTCCCAAGGGAGAGCAAGGGCCCACTCGACCAAGGAGACAGGAGGTTGTTTACATTCACATACACATATGGTTTTCTAATAAGTTTTATTGCAATATCTATTTGAGCGTATTTTTTCCCTATGTTTCTATGCAAACGTCTCTTTATGAAAATTCTAGTTAGCATTTGTTTTTTTCCTACCTATTAAAGTGTGCATTTCTATTTTCAAATGTGTGTGTTTCCCTTTATGAAGTAAAAGTCTAATTAGCATGTTAATTCTTAGATTTACACTAAGTTTTATAGATTACAAGTGTGAAATTTCAATTCCCCAATTCCTAATTTTGTTAAATTTTGTGTGACACAACATTTCCATTTAAATTAGAAGTATACCCCTCATATGATCCTTATTAAAGTTCATTTCATCAAAATGAAATAATATCACTTGATGTATTCCATAGATTTACGGGATTGGTAAGAGGCACAATTCTAATCATTCATGATTAATAGATAAAGGCTGAATTCAAGGAGCAAAATTCCCCAGTGAATTTGAATGAGTATGTGTGAGATGAGGTTAATTTATAAATGCCCCCTCAACAATAAAAAATGGACCATAGAAAAAAGTTCATAATTGGGAAACGGTTTGAATTGTGCACTAGAAAGATATGATCGACAAAGCATAGAGTGTAGAGAGTGAGTGAATTTGGTGATGTTAATTTCAGATTTATACCCTCAACAGTCAAGTATGAACCGTGGAACTAGAGTGTGTCATAGGGTAGTGTGATATGCGAGAGTTTTATGATAGAAATATATGTCATAAATGTGTTGAGTGTAGAAGTGTATAGTGTGTGAGGTTCATGAATGTAGTATACCCACAATAGTAAAGTGTGAACCATAGCACAAGAGTGTTTCATTGGGTAATGAAAATACAAATGTATCAAGATGTGTAAGATGCGTGTGCAAGATTAGATCTGAAGTATGAAGTGAAGTAGTAGAAATGTAAGATACATAATGTTGCTAGGAGGCGGGAATAGTAAGAATGATGCCACCCATGTGTATGAGTATGTGCAAGCTATCTGATAAAAGTGAAGGGAAAAGGTCCTCCACCTGATGTATGAGGAGATAAAGATGTGTGATCATGCTCTAACGGTGACAGGAATGATGTACATGCAATGGAAGCCGAGGTGGTGAACATTGATAGGATGGAAATTGTGAAGGTGAGGTGGACCTATATGAAGGAGACTGGTGAGGTGATGTGCACCTAGATGAAGGAGTCTAACCAGGTGATGTATACCTATGTGAGGGAGATTTCCGAGTGGTGGACCTAGAATGATGAAATGGAATAGTAGACCGATGAGATTGAGTAGGCCGTGTGTGAATTGGAAAAATATGAGAAGATTGTGATTTGGATTTCATAGGTCAAGAGGAGGTGAGGCCATGGTGTATATGAAAAACTCCATTGATAGTGATGAATTTATTGTTATGAATTAAATTTAGGCACAAATTATTCATCGAGATGATATCATGACTAGTATAGAGCCATGAAAGACCTAAGAGTATATCACACTGTTTGGCTGAAGGTGCCACAAGAAATGGAACAAGCATGGTAAGAGGACCAACTGTGACTAGAATATTAAAATAACCATATGATTTAGGAACCGGATATGAAATTTTTGAAATTGGATAGTCAATAGTGACAAGAAGTGCAATAGAACATGCACTTATGCGAAATGATGGATCAACCATTGTGTTATTAATATGAATAGATCTAATAGATGTAGTGATATGTAATGTGTTTGAGGAGAATGTAGCATGATAGTAATAGGTAGAGAATGCAATGAAAATTAGAGAAGCATCAACATGAGAAAATAGGAAATCGAGAGCCCGCGATGAAGGATGAGTCACCACACGATATGTATGATTGGATGAAGAGTTAGTCACTTTCTTGTCATGTTTCAAAAGAGGATTGTTGAAGATTTTGAGCTTGTGATTTTAATTGACCGGAAAAAAATCCATAGGCTCAAGAAGATCAATCACATTATTATTGATAAGATCTTGAATAAGATTATGAAGTTTGAAGCATTTATTTGTAGAATGCCCAATGCATTGATTATAGTCACATTTGAAATTTTCATTGTAATTATGACCTTTATGGAAAGATGGGTCCATATTAAGTGGTGGAGGAAGTGTAATAAGATTTTTATCAACCATATGTGGTAATAGAAGATGTGGAACAATAGTAATTTTAGTATATGTATGATTTAGAGGCTGCCATAGAATATTTTCAAGATTAGAGACAACATTGACAATAGCTTTAGCTTTACTATGTTTAATAAATGGATTGAAAGTTGATTTACTTTGAAAACATGTAGAAGGTGAAGCTTGGTCATGATACTTAAACTTGCATATAGATAATAGTTTAGTTTTTATAAGTATGACATAAATGATTGAATTATGGAGATGTCTTAAAGATAACACTCTAATGGAGATGTGGTAATAGACTTTGGATGAATAGATATTGAAGTTTAGAGTCTGTAAACACATTAGACATCTTAACTAAGTTGTTCTTATATCATAAGACATAATCCACTAGATACTCATTAGATCCTTGTTTAAGTTGTGTGAGATGAGTATAGGATATCTTAAAGCTGATATTAATAGAGAAATGAGTGAGAAAATCATCATCTAAATGCGTAAAAGGTGTTACCGAGTGGACATGTAGATCATAGTGTTGGTTACGGGTGCTAGTGTTTGTGTGAATAGTCGGGATATGATGTCTTCTCGTGTAGGAGAAACTTCACCATTGATATATATTTTTGCATTGATTTCAATCCTAGATCGCCGAATGTACCTGTAACCTACAAAACTAATGTCTACCTACACATTTCCAAAAACCACATCAATCCAATAAAAATATGCATAATTTGGAGTCGATCGACCCTTGTGATCACACGAAGAGTGAACTTAGTACTAAAAACTACACTACATTTCATACTCCATGTATTTTTGTGTGAAAGTGTGTGATATGATGCCCTTGTGCAAGTTGTACCAAGATATCGGGCTAGATATAGAATGTAGAAAATGTATAGAATGCGTGGGATGAAATAGAATGAACTTCCCTTCCTATGTTGTACATGTATAAAAATGCATCCCTTATCCCTTGAGTGAATGTGATAGATGGCTTCCTTTAATTTCTCTTATGCCTTTGAATGTAAGCTTAGGTAATAGTAGATAATACTAGTGCTTGTCCCATTATTTTGGAGAAGTAACTAAGTATATATATGATTCTCTTGTTTAAAATTTATAATTGACAAACCTGGAAGGCTGACCAAAAAGTCTAAGAGATTCCCAAAAGATAAAAGAGTGAGAAAAGGGGAGAAATGATCGGGAGCTCCCAAGAGGGGTAGGAGCTCCTGACACTAGTTTCCTAACTAGGTGCTAGTGTTCGAGGCCATAAAATACAACTCATTCAAATACTTGACGGGGTTGTAAGCTATATAAGATGAAAAGGAAGATAAGAGATAAAGAAAAGAGGCCATAAAGAGTTATTAACCACTAGTTTTATTGCTTAGGAATAATGTACACATTTGTATTATTTGGGACCTAAAATGTACACATGTGCATGATTTAATGTCTCCAACAGTCCCTAGGATTATGTGTGGGAATCCAATAATAAAAAAATAGAAATCCTAAAATAGAGAAATCGAAATTCAAAAATCAGAATTTAGAAATTGGATTCCAATAGTAGTGAAATTGGAATCCAATAATAATGATATTAGAATCCAATAATAGTGAAATTGGAATCCAATAATAGCGATATTGGAATCCAATAATAGTGAAATTGGAATCCAATAACAATGAAATTGGAATCCAATAACAACAAAATTGGAACTCCAATAAGTCCAATAATGATGATATTGGAATCGAATATTGATACTAATGGAATCCAATAATAGTAATAATGGAATCTAGTATAAACAAAATTGGAATCCAATATACACAAAAACAGAGATAGATTTCTTCTAAAACTTGTAATACTGGAGTCCAAATTCACTTTAATATGTCCATATTTAGTGAAATAAGAAATTTTAAGAAAATATTTTTACAAAAGTTGAAAAGAGATGACTTGAGCTGATTTTGAAAAAGTGTTTTTTCCTAATGAAGAATTATAAAACCTTTGGACTACTTTTGGTAAAAGCTACTTGTTACATACATGAATAAGAGAGAGAAAGAGAAAAAAGGGAAGAATTAATTGTTAGAACATAATATTAAGTGCTTATAAGATTTAGTTTATAATTAAATAATTTAGAATATATTTTATATTCTTAATTATTTAATATAAACTTTAGGTTATGTTTTATTAGTTATCTAATAATTGATTAATTTAAACTAGGGTACACAACTCGTTACTTAATTTGTTCGTGACCCTTGGGGTAATTTAAATATGGTTACGGAACATATTTGGTTTATTCACTCATGTAAATTAGACAGGGAGAGAAGTGAGGTTGATGAGATGTATTTTACTTGGGAGTAAAGTTTCTCTTATAATGGAAATTATCTTTCGTGGTTTTTCTTGCTCGGGGTTTTTCACGTTAAATACAGTGTTCATGTATTATTTACTATGTTATGAATTAATTTGTGATTTCCATTTAATGATTGGTAAATATTATAAAGGTTAATTAATTTATATACCTTGGATTTGACATTGTACCAGAGCGTGTGTATTTAATTCTAATTTAATTAACTTGGGATGTGTCAGTTGGGGTGTTTAGTTCGTTGGAAAATTAATTTAAACACCCCCTTCACTCCGGGACATCAATTGGTTACATTATGTGTGCACAGGTGAAAGAACTTCGGAAAAACATTTACATGTGCGTGAAATCCCAAAGCGCAAGAATTACGAGAACACAGGTAAGGGTTAAATATTTTATGAAATATTTTTCCTATATGTCTATAGTTTCATTGCGTAGATTAAATGTTTTCAAAGATAAATTCAAATATGAAAGTTAGAAGGAGGAAACACGATCCATCAAAATAGGATATTCAAATTTTCTCATTAGAAGAGTTAAAACTCTTGTCCCCTCTATAAAAATTTATGTTAAAAACTCTTACCATTATCATTTGGCAAATGCAATTTCCTATGACCCATTTAAATTAGTGGGTTTGATTTGAAAAATATAGTTTATAGTTAATCTATAACTATATCCTATATAGTTTATTTATTTTTAAATAAAAATAAAAATATTAATATAAATTAAGGTTTATATAATAGTTTATATAAACAACATACTAAAAACTATATAGTTTAAAAAGTATATATTGTAAAACCTAATCTAAACCCTATCATATGGTTTAAACTAAATGCAACCTAGACTAAACTATACCTTTAATTATGTTTAAACCTATTTATTTTCCACATTTGGCACTATTTTATTGAAAAGTATGGCATTGGACTATAGATCTAAAACTATAAACAAGGGTGACCCATTTTAATCCTTACCCATCTCTGTGGCCGCCACTTGACAAGTCCTAGCTCAACCATCCCCTACTCCAACCGTTTGATGCTGCATGTCATGATTTCCCCCAAGGGTCGATCAACCATGCTCCTACCATTCTATGCCATGCATCCTCCTACCCTCCAATGTGGTTGTGGTCACTTGGTTCAACCGATAGTGGGCCTTGTTTCTTTTTGCAGGGATAAATAATCCCACATTAGCGGGAAATAAGTTTTTTTAAAAATTTAAAAGGATCTCTTCATACATTTGTGGTTGTAACTCAAGTCACACCATGAATCATTTTTTTGAGAGCCAATATGGCTCGTCTCAACTCGTCCGTAGGTGTGGACTCGTCTTTGCGCAGCTTGGTTCACGCAAGATCGACTTGGTTAGAAATTGAATGGTTTAACATTGAAATTGTTTAGTATCAATGAACTCAAATTGAATGTTTGTAATATACAACTTTTTGGTATCAATCATCTCAACTCGCCAAGTTGGTAGACCCAACTCAACCAAGCTAACCAATTTGTTAACACTTCATAGGAGTAATGCTCCACAAATTTTTTTATTATATAAATATATAATTTTTTTAATCTTTATATTTTATCAAAATTTTATCCTTATTTTTAATAAAGGAGAAAATTATTTAATAATATTGTATATTTTAGATAAAATTGTTTTTAAAATAAAAATGATGTAGTTTATGACACGACGACTAAGTCATCATCGTTGTATTTTACATGAAAACCTAAACAAAAATCACAAGAATTTCAATAAATTACTATTAATGTAAAACTAATATATCATATGTATAGATTATCTATTTAACATTTCCCTTTATTTCGACATGAATTCATCAAAATTCAATTGCGAGGCTTGAACAATGACATGGGAATTTTTTGAACCTTGATTGCTATTAACTTTTGTTGTTCTTAATTATTCAAAGTTTATTTACACAAAATTGGTATCCAACCTTACTATTGATAAATCTCAGATGTTGAATGAAAATAATTACAACATATGAAAAATAAAATTGAAGGCAAAATTCATGGCTCACAAGATATGGATGGTCGTGAATGGAACAAAGAAGTCTCCGATCAAAAGAAAAGCAACTATAGGAAATGTTAGTGCATATCAATAAAAGGTGCAGGAAACTATGTCCATCATTTTGTGAAGCATGCAGGATGATCTCCTCCTTCACATCGGAATTAGGAAAATCCGAGTGAGGTGTGGATGCAACTAGAATCAATGCATGGAGGTATGCAAGTATTAAAAATCATAAAACTAATTCTAGAACTAATGACGACTCCCATGAAGGGAGATGAAAAGGTAATTAATTTTCTATCAAAAATTAAGAACATCAAGGATCACTCGGATTTTGATTCAAAAGAGAATTCCACTCGGAAATTATCATTCAAAAATAAAAATTAAACCTTCTAGGTTCAACAAGAATCAAAAATCAAATTTTAAACCTCCTAGTAAAGACGAGAAACTAGGAAACTTAGGATTTAACTTTGATGGTAAATGTCATAACTGTGGGAAATTTGGCCATAAGAAAGAATGTAAATTGAAAAACAAGTCAAATTTCAAAAATAAAAATGGAATAAATCAGATCAAAATCAAGATGAAGATGATGAGAATAATCATAGAGCTAATGTAGTAACTTTATAAACTACATCTATCACCTCTAAATGAACAATATATATATTTTTTATTTGAATATACTATACTAAATTTAAGTTGTTTTTTTTTTTTTCATTCATAGTTAACTCAGAATAACTATAATTTCTGTTGGTTTATTGAAAATGAACTAGAAGTAACTATAGCTGAAAACATACAAAAATGGCTTATATGTGTTTAAAATTTTTGCTTCATTTTTTCCTAGTAGTTTACTCAAAAATAGAACTATTGTTATTTTTGGTTTGTAATATTGAGATCATTTCTTTAGGATCATGTATGACATGGCTTAAACTTACCACCTATGAAATGTGTAAAGGGTGCTTACATGGTAAGCTATCACCAAAACCCTTCCTCAATCATTTATTGAAGCAAACTTCACATAAATCCATGGGATGTGTCCACAGTTAGTGGATCATTTTTTTAGTGAATGCTATGATTATTATTATATGATTTGAATATCTGTTTAGACATATTATCTATTAGTCTTATCACCCTTTTAGTATGTGATTACTAAAACAATATATCGAACAAATAATCAAATCATATAAGAATAATCACAACATATATTATTATCTGTTCGTATATATTATTTAATGTTTGGTAAATATTATAAAGGTTAATTAATTTACATACCTCAAATTTGACATTAATCAATAAGCAAAGTTCATGAATATGAACCTTTGATATGATGAACTAGAGAAGTCCCATGGCCTTATGTAATGCATTTGACACTTCCTTCTCATGAGGGATGATTATGTTGGAGATGATATCTAACCAATAATTAGGCATGTGCTTTAGATTATCTTGCAATTCTTGAGCCACTTAGGGATCTTCTCAAAGAACATCCAAGATAAGCGATCTAATATGAGCCAATGTATCCATGAAATATTTTTCATATGACCACGAGATAAGAGAAATCATCATTTACAATGCTCCTAAAATAGTCACAAAGATCTTCAAGTGATGCTTTGAATCTAAATACAACTTAGGAATTTCATCTTATTCAAATGCTTGTTGATTTCTTCCTTGATTTTGTGGCCCCGATTATGATGGTAAGGGAAATATTCAATAGCTTCAACCAAATATCTAATTTTTCACTCAATGGTCCTCACCTAGGTGCGGGAGCATTTTCCTCTAGGCTCATGAACACTTTCCTCTTAAGAAATGACTCATAACTAACCATATTCTATTCATGAAGGGTAAGGTGTAACTTGTTCCATTGATTGACCTCCTTCTTGGATATGGAGAAAACATCATCTATCGTTTTAGTCAAAAAGGTGGAATTCTTAAATATCTTGATCATCTCTAAAAGTAGTTTAAAGCATTTGTGAATGATGGAATCAATCCGTGAATTTGTCGTTTTGCCAATTTTTCCCATTCTCTTGAATTCTTGAATTTAATGTGAGTAAACTTTTCTTAGGGGAACAATTGAATTAAATGGAGTGAGGGAGGGAATATCTTGGTCTAAGAAGGTATGAAAATATGAGGTCAAGGTATGAATTTTACTTTGTAATTGGTATTTGGTTTTTGAACTCTCCCTCGTTTGAGAATCAAACCTATCAACAATATTGTCGAAGTTGTGAATGTACCCTTTAGTATGAGCTATCCAAGGGAATTGTCCACCATATCATAATAAGTGATCCTCATTTCTATTTCCTATTTCTCCACTCTTTTCAGGTGAAATCAATGAACTATGATCTCAAAGAGTTTATCATAATTCGAGAATTCATATTAGCTTTTCACGATTGAGAAGAAGGCTTCCAGATTTCATAAGAGGATCAATCATTGGGATTTTTACTTTGTCCACAATCTGTTGGATATTATTGATTATATCATGTACCTATGGAAACACAGGACCAAGAGAAGAGGATGAAGAAATTTCGATGATTTTCGTTGATACTCGTACTTTAATTATTTTCATGATTGTCAATCCAAGGTGGTCTCTGAGGTTATTTACAACAAAGAGAAAATTTGAAACTATTCTGAGCATGTATTAACTACTAGATTTAACCAAATACTATTTCTAAACTTTTCTATCTAAGAAATGGTTGATAACATAAAATAGAGATTCCTAAATCTATGAATTAAGATGTTAAAGATGCTGGAATGATTTGTCAAATTAAAATACTAAAAGTACTGAATTCTCACAAATAATCAAATGCTAGATAAATTGAAAATTAAACAAACATGCAATGATTCCCTTCACATTAGGGAGGAGTGGCCCTTGCTCCTTCCCTCTAATCTGTTTAAGACTTGAAAACTACACCAATGAAATTTAACTCATAACCATGCACTTTATTGAATTTAATACAATACTTTCTTTCATCAACAACTGACAATTTCTAATTCTTATATAAACACTTTTATATTAAGCACGCTTCTTTTCAATCTTCAAGAGGACTTATTTTTTTAAGATCCAAGTAATATTTTACTAACATATTTCGACAAGAGCATCAGCATTGTTAGCGAGTTACAAGTTTAAAAGAACAAGTTCAAATCACACTTTTATTAGATTTATCTTGCTAACTCCGAGTGGAGTCCTTAATCATCATTCAACCAAGATATTTAGAGATTTTAGAGGATTGTAAACTGATGCATTTTAATCCCTTGAATAATGGTGATTTTCAGTTCACTAACAGTTTATACCATCCACTTGTTCCATGTTTCCAACTGAAATTTATGTTAAATTAGACTCTTGTAATATACGCAAGTCGTGTGATGACTAGATTATATTACACATTCAATGATAATTTCATCATGCAACTTTTTTTTTGACTACATCAGTTCCTTTCCTTGATGTATTATTCTTTTTCTCCTTTCATACGAATCATGTGCTTCCATAACACGATTCCTATGCTTTAATACAAGTCTTGCACTTTATGGCATGAGTCCCGCACGTTGGGCTTGAAGCAATTCCTACGCCAATTATTAGGAGAGTCCTGTGTTGGGCTCTGTATGAGTCCTACGCTAGGCTTAAGATAGGTCCTTCATTCACATTTATTAGCACATATATCAATTTATTTCAACTCATTCAAAGAAGCATAGATAAGATGAAAATGAACAAGGTTTATGCACAAAAATTCCTTTTAAATATATTAAAGTATTAATTACAAAATTCTAACATCAGTCTAATACAAAATGATGATACAAAATTATTGGTTTGGATAGGAATTAACAAGGCTCATCACTCCCCCATGCTTAGGGATTAGCAGGTCCTCCTGTTATAGGGTTTCTATTCAAGGCTTCTACTATTCTTGTGTAATTGTATTCATTAGTGAAAGTAAGCCATGTTTCCTCTTTTGGATTATTGAACCCACAAAATTGCACTACAGCTTTCCCTCCATCTTTTGTAAGTCTCAGATGGTTTTTCTTGTGTGTTATTCCATATAGGAACTGCAGGGCTAGTATTAGTGGCGGTCTGAACCACATACCTACCCATTTTTCCTACATTTCTAGCATGATTCTACATATTTATTTTTCTCTCCTTACTGACCATATGAGGTTAGTTGGAGATATAACCTCTTTCTTTTTTCAGACTTCTTGGAGTAATTCATATCGTTGTTGGAAAGAAAAGGACATATTAAAATTTGGAAGTACATACCCTTGAAATCAAACACATAAGTGGAGATGTTTTCTTTATATTTTTCCACCGTTGTAGGTAATAAATATGGGCAATATATTTCCTTAAGAACCTTTCTAGTGCTAGAAGATCATGCCTCATGATGGTTTCTTATTTTTGAAATACCCCCTTTGATCCCTCCATATGGGTTGATGCCTTAGTGTGGAGATAAAATACCTTAACTGCACCTCCCATACATACAACTTAATTAGTTTTTATACTTGTTTAGGGAGAATAAATTTGAGAACATAAAATTCACAAAACAAAATTTTCCCAAATGTATTAGATACTACATATGCTCCCATGAATTGTTTATTATTATCAAATTATGGGGATTTGGTGGAGAAGATCCTAGAGACTTGCCATTTGAAAAGCTATTCTTTTATAAATAAAGCATAAAAATTTGAGGGTGCTCTGCAAAACACATGTTCATAAAAGTGGCAGAGCATGGTCATATTTTCTCGAGTATTTTCTTTTCTTCTCTTAATATCTTATTCTTATTCTTATTTGCCACTTTTTAAAGCTCATTGCACTATTACATCCACTTGACCATCCCTCTCAATATGATAATTTTTGGAAATATAGAATTAGTTTGAATCATTTGGTCAATGGTTGTTACATGCTTTAGTTTCTCTTTTTCTATTTTAAAAGTGAAATTTCAGTAGACAATTATTCAGTTTTAGACTATATTGATTGAATCATGTGTTCATTTTCCTCTACAATCTGTTAAATTTGTTTGATTATTCCATATTTATGCTCGAATGTTTTTGGAGCTATTGAATTCTCTTATCTTTGTTTGCCTCTAATTGATAAATGATTGCATATTTTGCTTGAAGGGAAAGTTACAATTGGTTAAGCATTTCTTGTGCTTAATATAAATCATACCCCACTTTACAAATAGATAAAACTTTGGGAATAAAGGTTCAATGTCAATAGGTGAGATATGATCACCTTCAATCATATGTGCATTTCCTTTGTCCATCAGGAGGGAATCTTCAACAATAATCATTGTCTTCACAATATATTCCTTAGAAACAGGGTTTGGAGGGAATGTACAGGCATATGGATAAGAAGGAGGTTTTTGGTTTAGGGTTCTCTTTGTGGTTACTTCCTCTTGTTCCTTGTGTGAGGGGACATTTTTAGTTTGGTGTTCCTCTTTAGTATGAGTTGGTCTGGATGACCTAATATTTTTCTTTGTCCTAGCTTAGATGGAGGATCATGTTTCTAGAATTACAATAAGCTCAAGGATGATTTATTTTGAAATTTAATCCACTTATTTTTCCCATTACGCTTCTTGATGAAGTGGTGCTTACAAACAAGGTGGATTAGCCCTTGGAATTTTAGATATGTAGAACCCCATTGAAAATTTTTAATGGAAAAGGAAACCAAGTCATATAAAAAAATTTGAGGTTAATTATTTTTGGTCCCTAGATTCTCCATGGTGTAGGTGGATGAGAATTCTCAAGACTAGGCTAAAGATAGCCTCATATTGGCCTTCACAAGTAAAATACCTAATTACCCATTTGGCCGAGATCTACCCATGGCTTAGGAAATGTGCTTCTCTTGATGCCCTTGGCATTCACTTTGTTTTTGGAAGAAAAATGAATTGAGAGGGGGATGGATCAATTCTTTAAACCCTTAAATAATTTTAGATTAAATTTCATGAACCATTAACATTTAACTATCCATTTATGTGAATTCGGTAATATGAAACAATCATGCCTATAAGAACAACCAAGAAAGAGTACACGTGAACACAAGATGTAAGTGGAAAACCCTCAAGGGGAAGAAAACCATTGAACTCTACTTATATTACACAAATCAAATAGATTTAGTGAATCACTAACTGTACAACGAATACCAACCCATAATTTAGTAAAACACCAACTCCATGAGGAGGAAAAACCTCCTAAGATGATCAAGCACCAACTTAACCACCTTTGGATGAATATCTATTAGGTAATATTTCTGCCACAACTGATGGAGATCACTTACTCAACCGACACTTCTTCAAACCCTATTCAAGCCCTCATTCTTCTAACTCACTCTCTCTTCTTCTTTCATGTAATGATTTGGCTTCAAAACCTTGCACACATGATCTCTAACCTTCTTCAACATTTTTCTCACTTCATTAGATATGATTTAATTCCTTCATACCTATTTCAAAATCATACTTGGGTCACACATTTCCCCTCTCTCTTAACTAGTTCAAATTTGAACCAAAACATGCACATTATACCCTTCCAAACTCAAAAACATAAGACAATCTAGTCCTATACCAATATATTCACTAAAAATCTTTAAAAATATCAAAAACTCATATACATTCATAAAACATACCCATATAGATCAGCCATGATTAAACACACCAAGAAATCCTAAAAATGGCTCAAAACCCCATCACCTGGTTCACCAAAGACCACAAAACTCATCACCATGATTAGTAAACCTTAAAATTAATAAAATATGTCAAATATGGCATAAAAATATCATCCATGGTCGTAAATTAAGTTTCACCAATCAAATTCTTCATAACACTACCAAGAAGGCTCATATCCTTCTCAAAACAACAATTTCTAGGAACTAGTCTTCACTTCGGACCTTAAGAACACACCCGTAACACCTAAAATATAACATGTAACCACTCATTTGGAATTCACTAACCTGTAGATCACATCCATGATTTATATGTCTCTTGAAACATCCATATATTGAAATGAAATTTACTTTCCTCTTCACTAAACTGAGCTTCCCAAAAAGTAGTTTTAAAAACTTAACTGATTTGCACCCTTGATAATACATTCAAGACCTCTAAATTCCTTCAATAGGGAAAAAATTCATCCCTATTAACTCTCTAATATATATAAATCATCAAGCAATCCAAAACAATATAAATCTACCTCCATCTTATAGCCAGAGCAATCTTGTCCTGAAAAAAATGTCCTTCTTTTTGAAAAATAAAGTTGGTTGACCTATCAAATCACCTCATCATGAGACAACCCATATATCACTAGAAATAAATATGAATATTATTTATATAAAACATTACATTTCCTTCCAAATCACAATGGAAGGCCTCCAACCAGATTAATCTCTCAGAATTCACTCATTTAGGATTTTAGGACTCAAGAACTAGTCTTGAGGTCAACTTGATCCATCACCTCCAAAGACACTTTAAGGATTAAAAAAACATGAAAAATACTTATAATTTTTTCTAATAACTCATAAACCTTCAACAAGCATGAAGAAACTCAAAACAATCACCAACCTCATGAAGCTACTCAAGACCATGCTTAACTAGGAATCTTCCAGATTTGACCTTCAAAGAACAGATCATAAATTTATCATCCCTTATCAAAAACTAAATTTTTATATGTCATTGGAAATATCTTGGAACTAGGATCACAAAAAACTTGAACCAAGTCTTAACTCCACATGTAGCTCATGCAAATCCACTTTTACCATAGACTACTCCAAACTGCCCCAAAAACCAATCCTCATAAATAGGGCACACTTTTCCATTTATGAACTAAAAGATGATGTGAAACTATCATGGACATGTAGAAATACTCCTAGGTTAAAATAAATGTCAATTTATTTCATAAATTCTTTAATAAACATTTCCGAAATTGAACCTCTTCTGAAACTAGCCTGTTTGAGTGAGGCCCACATACTATCACAAGCACTACATACCTTTATGGAAATATGGAGGAGTCCACTAAAAATACAATAATAAATTTTGAAAAGGAATTAAAATAGACTCGAACAATCCATTTTCTCCAAATTGATTTGAGCTAGGTTTTTCAAAATAAATTATCTTCTTAACTATCATTCATAAAAATGTGACAATCAAACCACCTCATTATTTTTGAAAAATATTCTTAGATGACCTAAAACGCTATGAAAAATATCTCAAGTGCCAATGAAAATTACACACCACAATGAGCATCGGGAGGTCAACGTTTACCTCAAAATCACACTCTAGAAAACCTAGTTTTGCCAAAACTAATGTATCTTACAAAATATTCTTCAATTTTACCTAAAGCTTGACACAAAGCATCATAAAAACATCCTATATCCTTCCATATTCACCATATAGCTCAAATAGGTCTAAAAAATCTCCAAACATATTGACTTACATGTGCTTTCTTACCTTATCTTCACCTAATTTCTTCCCAAGAACCATGAAACAATGTCAAACCTATGAGTAATGACTTGAAACTCATAATACACATACTATATCATGTCACATCACCTTTACCATGATTTAATAGGATTTATAAGCTCCAAAATCACACCTCCAACTCATTCTCGCATGGTATGGGACTAGGAATAGGTCTAGAAAGACTACTACATCCCTTGACAACACATGAACTAACGATGGAGACCTCATATAAAGTCTTAAATAATATTGAAACATCACATGAAATATTCTTGGAATTTATGAAAACATTAAATTAACTTGGGAGGAATCATACTATGACTATGCAAGCTAAACCATACACCAAGACCTCATAAAACATCACCAAACATGAAACTACCAATCAACCTTCATGTTTGACCTTTGACTGACACCTCATGGAGATTGATATGACACCATGAAACCCTTTTCCATCAATGGAATTGACATCAATGAAAACACTAACACATAATGGAAAATAATCTCCCCATTTTTCATTGATTAATACCACCTTCAAAACATTAATGGAAAACAACATGACAAAAAATTTCGACATGACCAAATTTCCATGTTTCTGGTGATTCTCTCCCCCTTTGACATCTATGAAAAATGATACAATGAAAAATAGGCATGTAAAATTATAACACATAACTTAAGACAATGAAAATGATGCACTAGAAACAATTACTTGCTCAAATGGCTCCCCCTTGGACTATACTCGCTTATTTGACTTCAACAATAACAAGCATAGATCCATGGACCTGATATGATCATAGAACCATATTCCCTTGAACTTATACATCATGGTTTGGCGTTAAATCATGATTGGAATCAATTTCAAGGAATGCACCATGCTTAGGAACACAAAAAATAGCTTCAATCTTTCAAAATCTCCTTTAGGACCACCGGACCTAAAACACATCTTTAGTACATCTTGGAAAAACTTTATCTTTCTCTAAAAACCCACACACATCATGAAATACCACCTTATAGCTCCCCTTGGAATTATACTACACTTCTTAAATTGAAATCACAAAAACTTGAGTTCATACCTTGAATTTAAGCCATGAAGATGACTCAACCACATTGAATCAGTCCTAAAGAAAAATTTTAGTGTCTTCAACCTTTATTGCATGTTATTACACACTTCTTGGACATACGACCTAATCCAAAAGACATATACATATATTTATCAAAACATCTTCCTTACAAGCCTCCTAGACACTTTCATCACTTGCTGAGAGTAAAAAAGGGACTCCCCTTCTTTAGTAAGCTCCTATAGACCTGTAGCTTCAAATTCTTACTATTGCAGCATTGTAACAACTAAAAGGTTAACATACAAAACCTAAAAAAATTAACTTCTCCTCCTTAGAGCCATGAGCCTACATAATCCCCTTCAACACATACCATCATAGAAGAATGCAAACATTCATTAACATTTTGTTTTGAGAAATTTCATAACTCCTTATAACATCATGATGAATTACATACCTGTAGGTAAGCATTTTGTTAAGACTCTCTCCTCCCTCAAAGGAGTAACCTTATCTTCTTTCAAACACTTTGACTTGAGTGAATTTTCACAGATCACTCAACCTTCCTTCATGCTTGAAATCTTGTTTTGAACTGAATATCCCTGATATTCCTTTGATGACCTCCATATCTTCTAAAAACTTTCTATTTTTTCTTATACCCTATCTGAGTTAACAATATTTTCCACAAACAACCATGTACTAACTTGATACCGTCCATTTCATCTTTAAATTACAACTTCTTGACTTTAAGCACACCTAGTCAATCTTGCTAAGATCAAATTTTGAGAAATCGCTTAAGGAAAAACTTATATCCTCCAAATTATTCATATTACTATATTGATGCAGAGCTCCTTAACTATTCAATCTAGTCATTACTTACTCGTATAATCATTTTTGTAGATATTTTTCTTATAATGGCTTCAAGTACGTAATAACCGACTCTTTCAAGTAATATATTCTCATACTAGCAATATAATTTGTCTTATAATTCTATAGCAATGAAAAAATCATCCTTTAAAGGGCTTCTTCACAAAATAAATGGTCAATGATCTGAAAATGGTTTTACCCCACGGTATCGCTTTTGAATTTTTTTTTTGATACTTAAGTTTTCTAATTTAAAATTGATAAAGAGTATTAATTGATTCACTTTTGGTTGTTTTGAAATCCCAATTTTCTAATTTATTTCTTAATGATCAATTTTAGTTTTAATCCAACTTTTGTGATTTAAATGGAGATATTACAAAACCACCAAAATTTTGATCACAATCTGAATCTGATAATGCATTCAATTTGATGATTTAATCTAAAATTGACTATGCACTCATTTTATTTTGTTATGGATGAAGGATTCTCAAATTTTCACTTAATCCAATTTTTCTATTAATTTCTTGTTTAATCAATTCCTTTTATTATTATTTTTATTTGATCAAAAGATTCAAAATTGAAAATAAAATCCACAAAAATTGATTACGAGTTCACCTAAATGGGCTACATCTCCGATTCACTTAATTGTGAATCGATATATTTATTATCTAATGAAGTACAATTTTACCTCCAATAATGACAAATAGATCACCGTCACATGGAAATGGTCTCGATTCATCCTTGTTGAGCTCAAGTAATATTTCGAACCACGTTCTCAAATCCATCGGTGGCCTACAACTTCTTCACATTGTGATATCTCGTATAGTTGTTTCGAAAAGAACCTACACCTAAAAATATATAACACATTGTGAAGAAATGATGACAAGTGTTTTTTTCGTCACGAAATTCTAAACACTTTATTTTTACACTAAGGTCTAATTCAGACCCTAAGTGCTTCAATTTTTAAGTTTTATAGAATTACCTCCTTGTTGTTGTGTTCACAATCTGCCAAATGTTTGATTTAAATAACAGGAGCTTGTTTTATAGCTGATTGATACCCTATGGATTGACAATGAGTCATTTGTTTTGTATCCTATACGTCACGAGTTTGATTCCCTCTCTCCTCCAATTTTTCCACTTTTTATTTCTACTATGGGGGAATTTTTGTTTATATTGGGAGGACCCTTGATATATATGTTACTTTGGTCACGTTCAAAACTCTTTTATTTCCATGTATGATGGTGCATAGTTTACTTGCCCATGTTGGGATGGATGTTTAGTAGTGTCACGTGGGTGGTGGTGCATTGTTTCAATTCCCAAATGTTGGGATGATGCTTTTATGTGCTACCCAGTTCGTTGGGATGAGCTATGAAAAGGGCCATGTATGTGGCAAGTAGCATTGGACCCCCAAATGGTTAAACCATTTGAACTTGCATAGTAATCCACCAGTATACATGTGGTGGATTTGTGTGTTGATCTCCAATACAGGTTGGTAAGGTTGTTATTTGAGGTGATTTCTCCGGGTTATGTGGAGATCGACTTGATTAATGTGGAGATAATACAATCAACTCGGTGGGGAGTTGACCACCCCACCGAGTTGGTAAATCACTTGTCAAGATGATCCAATGTAATGCATAATTTAAACCTACATAACAATAATTCAACCTTGCAATACTAAAAATCCCACATGCAAGGGATATAGACATATAGTGGAAAATATAACCAATATTGTTACAATGGTAATGTGAATATCGAGTCCAAGGAACTCCTCTATTAAAAGAGTGTACCGAACTTGGATGAGGGCCCCAACCAATAAATAGCAGGGGCTCACCATTTTGCAACCGAGTGTCAAATACTGGTGTTCTAAAACACAAAATTTTAATCTTCACCCATTTTTGTGCCACTTTTTGAATCTTATTTATCCACATCAATGGACTGCACACAGTCCCAAATTTTACCTATTGGCCGAAAAATTCAGCGAGAACATAACTTACGCACACGAGCTCCATTTTTCGAGTTCTTCATATTGGTGTAAAGACCTCAAGACAATCTACAATATTGCAATGGTTTAGAGAGACTTAGGGATCATCTACACTCAAAAAATCCTCCAAATCACTTCTCCCTAATAAGACCATTTTTTCCTCAAAAGGGAAACTCACCCAGTTAAATTGTTTATAGGTCCTCTGCATATTACAAACAACATAACCCAGTTTATAGCATGATAATTTTTAAAATTTTAATATATCAAAATCCATTAATAGTAACATCACCCATGACCATTACTGTAGCTGATATGATAACCGAAAATATTATATTTATTTGTACACCGATCCTGCACCATTTTTAACTATGCAAATGTAACTTGTATTCATAGTTTGTTAGTGCAAAAATTGTACATACTATTTGTAACTATGTTTGACAGTTACAAATATTTAAGCCTAAAATAAAGACTTATAACATGTGCAAGCATCATGCATAGCTACAAAACGTTTGTATAATTTTTACACACACAAACAGTGCCTACATGAAACATTTGCACAATTTTAAACAACAACACTCTAAATACATGTTTTCTAAAAAAAAGACATCTAATTCAGTGACCATGCCCCAAGAAACAATCAGTACATTTTGGTAAAAACAGAGTTTTCCAAAACCATAAACAAGAGAAATTACCCAAGTATGATAAAACTATCACTTGTATTTTCCTCCAAGTTACTTCACCACAATCAAAGAAAAATATATATATGGGGATTACTTCCTTTTTTTTACAATTCAACACCCAAAAAAACATGCTTTGAATTTTTGTATGTTATTCATCATTTATAACTATGAAAATGTAAATCTATCCAAATCACATGAGTTGTCATTTTCCAGATCAAAATAAAATGGACTCATCTGGGGTTTATCTATGGATATATTCAAGGTTGATTTATTTTTAAGCTTGGTGGATTAAACACTTCTTTTACCTTTTATACCATATTTTTCTTAACATACATCAGCTCGCTTATTGAGTGAAGTTTATAGCGATTTTCAACCGTATGTTCACTCATGCAACAATGAGTGCAATAGTTCCTCTTATCCTTCTTTTGGGATGAGGAAATATTTTTTTATCATTTCTCGCATGAATGCTACGACATTGGTTGTTTATATCAAGCATATTAGGAAACCACTTCTACAAGAATTATTTTCTCTTCCAAAAAGGCAACAAAATGATTACTTAGTCCATAAAAAGTGCATGGAAAATCATTCATCATTTTCTTGTATATTAAAACCAAATTGCTTAAATGGAAAGAGTGGATCCTTGGAAGTTTTACAATGTTTCTCATGCTTATGATTATGATAAGAAAGTGGAGGTGGAATCTCAATACCTCTTCATTGATTTTTCTTACCACATCCATTCTGTTGTACTAGTGGGGTATACACTTTTCTTTCGGAAGATCATCTTCCTTCAACATGCTTGGAGGATTCTCCAATATCCGTTCCCACACTAGGAAAACCCAAACTTGCATAATGAGGATGATCCTTGACCTGTATTGGGTTAGATATTCCTTGGTTGTTCTTACCAAGGCCATTTCCATTAAATCCCATTTTAGTTAATAATTTAGATCCAATTCCTTTAGTGTATTTTTCAAAACCACCAAAAACATCATTACCTGAATCTAAATCCGAATGGGAAGAGGAATCTGGTGGTGACATACTTACAGTGCATTCATCAGTCATTGTTTCTACATCTAAAGTTAAGGATATTTTCTTTTTCCGATCACCACATTGCAACCTTACAAATATCTTATCCTTGGCTTGTAATTCCAATTTTAGTCAATCATTCTCCTCTTCTAAGGAGTAATACATTGATCTTAGGAGAGAGTTCTCTTCATGGATCTGGTGATTATAAGCTTCAAGCTCATCAAACTTTTCCTTGTTTGACATTTTTCCATAGTGCAACTATACCTTGTTCAAACACACTTGAACCAACCGCACAAACTCAAGCAATCACACTATTAAATTAGATTCAATTGAAATAAATTATCAAGATAAACTAGATCGATACCAAAACATGATCTAAACACAATTTTCACCCCTTGGGTACCATTTTTAAATTTTTTAGATACTTAAATTTTATGATTTAAAATTGATTAAGAGTGTTAATTAAATCAATTTTGGGTGTTTTGAAACCCCAATTTTGTAATTTCTCTTCTTAAAAATCAATTTTCATTTTAATCCATCTTTCGTGATTTAAAGGGAGATATTACAAAACCATCAAAAATTCTAATCACAAGATGAATCGATAAAGAATTCAATTTGATGATTTAATCCGAAATTGACTATGCATTCATTTTTGTCTGTTGTGGATTATGGATTCTCAAATTTTCACTTAATCCAATTTTTCCAGTTAATTTCTTGTTTAATCAATTTAATCAATTCCTTTTACTAATTTTTATCTGATCAAAAGCTTCAAAACTAAAAATAAAATCCACAAAACTTGATAACGAGTTCACCCGAATGGGACATGTCTCCGAATTCACTTAATCATGAATCAATCTATTTATTGTCCAATGAAGTACAATTTTACCTCCAATAATGACAAATAGATCATTGTCACTTGAAAATGGGTTGATTCAAAGTTTTAGAAGTTTGAAATTTTCTAGAACCATGTTCTCAAATCCATCTGTGGTCCTGCAACTTCTTCACAGGTGTGATCTTTGTGAAATTATGCCAAAAAGAACCTACACTGAAAATATACAATACTTCATGAAGAAATGATGATTTTTACACCAAGGTCTAATTCGGACCCTAAGTGCTTCAATTTTTAAGTTTTCCAAAACGCCTCTTTGCTTCTCTATTTATAATTTGCCAAATGTCTTATTTAAATAACATGGATCTTGTTATATATCTCATCAAGCCCATGTGGCTTGATGATGAGTCATTTATTTTGTATCCTAGACGTCACATGTTTGATTCCCTCTCTCCTCCAATTTTTTTGCTAGTTATTTCTATTGCGGGGATAATCCCACATTTGCGGTGTGGTGGGGTAAATTTTTGTTTATATTGGGAGGACCCCAATATATACGTGACTTAGGTAACACCCACAACTCTTTTTTTTTCGCATGTATGTCGATGCATAATTTACTTTCCCATGTTGGGTTGGCTATTGAGTAGTTCCATGTGGGTGGCGGTGCATTGTTTCTAATGACCAAACGTTGGCACGATGATTTTTATGTGCTTCCTAATCTATTGGGATGAGCTATGAAAAGGGCCACGTATGTGGCAAGTGACACTTGGACCCCCAATGGTTAAACCATTCAACCTTTCATAGTAATCCACCCGAGTATATATGCGGTAGTTTTGTTGGTTGATCGCCAATGTGGTTGGTAAGGCTGTGCTTTGAGGTGATTTCACCAAGTTATGTGGATACCAACCTGATCAATGTGGATATAATATGGTCAACTTGGTGGGAGTTGACCACCCCACTGACGTGGTAAATAGCTCTTCGAGTGGCTCCATTGTAATACATAATTCAAACTTGCATAACAATAATTCAACCCTGCAATACTAAAAATAACACATGCAAGGGATATAGACATATAGTGAAAAATATACCCAATATTGTTACAATGGTAATGTGAAGATCGGAGGCCAAGGCACCCCTCTGTTAAAGAGATTTCCGAACCTGGTGAGGGCCCCAACGAGAAATAGAAAGGCCCACCGTTTCAAAAATGAGTGTCAAAGATGGCACTATAAAACACAAAAATTTACTCTTCTCCCATTTTTATGCCACTTTTTGTATTCTGATTTGTCCACATCAGCATGCCTGCGCGTAGTCCCAAATGTCACATGTTGGCTGAAAATTTCAGCGGACCATATCTTGCGCATACGAGCTCGATTTTAAAGTTCTTTATATCAAATGAAAGATCTTGAGACTCTCTATAACACTATAATGGTTTTAGAAATTTAGGGATCATATGCACTTAGAAAATCCTCTAGATCATTCAACTTTAATCTCTTTAACTAAGCGATATGCTTTTAGTATGGAGACCCTTCTTGACTTAGCTAGTCCAAAAGTTAAATTTTAAGCTTCTTGGCATTGTTTGACTATACCCGACATGTTTTCTATTTCATAATACTTTGAAAAATAAAAATTAACAATTAGTGTGAATTAAATTGTTCAAAAAACCTCAAATCTCTCTTGTTCCTCAAAAGTGATTTTCTTGTGTTCTTAAGACCAAGCCTCTAGATGGTTCATGGCTATACCAATTGGTGCATACAAAAAAAAAAACCATGAATTTTTCCAAGTACCCTTTAGAATTAATATGGCGTGGTCTAAATTTTTAGACTCAACTCTTTACCCTTCTTCCTTCATCACCTTTTCTTCTTTTCTAGTTTACTTGTTCTTATTACCCTCGTCATATTTTTTTCATGCATATCTTTCACTATAAGAGGTTTTCGGACAAATTATGAGCACATTAGGATACCCATTTTGACCTTTTATCTCTATGCCAAGTTTCAACCTATCTTCTTGTTATCACCGAATCACACACCCTACGTTTATACAAGCACAAATACTTGAACTCACAGTGTGATTGGATAACATGGGTACTATCTCCAAGTTGTGGGACTTGCTACTTGAGATAGACCTCCAGAGAAAGCTGGTTCTTGCTCCTAAACTACCTGCCACAATCTACTCTAATGCAGGGGAAACTAACTATTCTAATCTAAATTTCCAAGGGACCAGGGAGAGAGAATGCATAAAATGAAATCCTACACTAAAGCGGTGATACACCAGAAAAGGAGGGTGTGAGAGTAGTCTTCAAATGCGTGAGATACAGAAGCAAAGTGCACACTAGAAGGGGTGATGACAGTTCTCCACAATCTAGCAAAATGCATTCACAAAAATATCTCAAACATACACAATGATAATGGATCCCTGCAAGAGCATAATAATAAACACAATATTCTTGTAATCAAGGTTGAAGGGGCAAGAAGAATGCAAGAAAACACAGCAGGGGAAGATGCATCCACAAACTTATATTTTATTGCTTCCTGATATGCACAGTTCAATCGGTTACAAGATAAGGGCCTGGATCACCATGCAAGGAGTCCACAATAAGGGCCTGCAACACATTGGCTTCACAAAGCAATTTTGGTAGAGATTTGCTACAAAAAACTACCTCTCCTTACAATGAGCCCAACACTCCAATTTATAGAAAAAATGAGAAGAGAGAGAGAAGGGAAAATGGAAATCCCAAAATCTGTCCTTCAACCACTTGTAAGAGGCATTAAATGGAGTAAAATGATTATATATTACTTGAAAAAGGCTCCCCATACTGTCCCAGGTGCTGCAGCAGAGAAAGAATGATGACCATGCCTCTTAATTGCACTCCCAACCACCAAATAAAACACTGTTATGAACCCGAACACGTTTTATAAAAAATATCCATCTATATCTCATCAAATCTATAATTTTTGATTTCTATGTGTCGGAATCTAGAGCCACAATTCCAACGGTACCAATTTTGTGTGATTTCGTTGAGAAATACAAAATTTATGGCCTTCTGAGTGCGGGCAACTATTTTGGGTTTGCCAGGCATTTTCTGTCATTTGACAGGAATGAGCATTAACTGACTGGAGATGAATATGTTTCTTTTAATTAAATATATCTACCCTCATTAAAAATAATAAATCCAATTTTTGTGGCATAGAGGATGTCGTGCTCGTTCCAAAAATTCTAATTTTGTGAAAATCGGAGCTCGGAGTCAAAAGTTATGGCCGTTTGAAGTTCACGGGTCAAACGTTGACTTTTCTTCCTTACCTTCGCCATTTCAGATTTTCACGTCCCGCTGCGCGTCCCTCGCATACCTCACACACTTTTTTCCCTATTGTCCCAAATGAATTCTCCCGCATCGGCCGATTCGGGCTTCCTTGTCTATTTTTGCGGCCTTTTCGACTTTTCACGTCCCGCGCATACCTCGCGCACTTTTGTCCCGCTATCCTCGAAAAAATCTTGAATCGCCCGAAATGGACCAACTTTCAATGAATCACTGGTTCAAGCGTCCTGCGTGTACTTTTTTCCCGGATGTCCCAAACCGCATGAAAACAAAACTTGACGATTTTTTCCACTTTCGGCCATTTCGGCTTTTCGCGTCCCGCACGTCCCGACGTCCCAACTGTCCCGCGGACCGCCTGGGACAAAAATGTCCGACTTAGCTGATTTTCTTTGTATTTCAGCCCCAAGCTTGGTACGACGAACCTTGGTATGACTGCATTGGTACGATCCGCACCCTCTAGACCTGAAATGCTTCAAAACAGTCCTGCAACCTTATTTTTGCATTTTTCACCTTTTTCTAACTCGTTGGGATTTCTTCTTGGATGGGAGAGTTAGAGAGAAGCCGAGGGCCCCCAAAACATGATTTCAGGCCTTGAATCAATCTACTTGCTCAGGACTGAATAATTTGATGCATGTTATCAAAATTACCTTGAGGGTGAATTTTGGATAACATTTCTTTAGGTAAAAATGCTTCAAATATCACGGTCTCATTGTTATTAGGTCTCTAAAAGTTCTTCTACAGGTTAGCTAACAAACTGTCACTCATTTCTCTTGTCTACACCTTTTTTTTCAATATTTCTTCTTTGATAGGATGGAGGGTAATATGAAGGTTCTTAGTTCAAATTCATAAGCTCAAACCAAGTATATGTCCTTAAGATTCACTTTGTTATTCCTAATATTTCATGTGTATCTTGTACCAATACATTTCCTCTCTTCAACCTTGCTCATGTCTTAAAATATTATGTTATCATCCTCGAGAATGTAATCAATTTTATTGGTTCAACCTAATATGAAACACTCAGGAATAGGACCATGAAGACTCATAAAAATTTACTAACTTATAATAGTCCATCACCTTTTAGAATATGTGATCATATCAAAAATACTTGTATAATCTTTAGAATATGCATGTCAACTAAGGGTCTTACCTCTTTGGAGCTTCTAAAAACCATGTGTACCTTTGTACCTACACAACTTTCCTCTATTATTGTGATTAAAAACAGACTCCCATGCTTCACATTGCCCTTATTTCATGATAGAGACATTAACTTCTTGATTCAACTTTGTGTATAGACTTTTGAGACCTATTTCACCGACTAGGCTTCGTGATCCATGATTCTTCTTTGAGCACTTGAATATAGTATTAACACGAGAAAAATTCATAAATCAATGGAATAATGAATCTTAAGGGTGTCAAAGACATACACAAACCTTATTGACACTGAAATTAGACCGCATACTTTCATTTAAAACTCAAACCAATAACATGAATTCTCATCACGAATACTAAGCTTATAGCTCAAATTTTGACAGACCATACTATGACTAAACCAATATCAATCTTTAGATAACAACACAAGATGAAATATTTTTTTCCCTTTGATGACTACTATGAATGTCATAGATCTTGAAATTATTTAAACAAATTTTGACTAATCACAAACTTTTCAATATTTTGAGAATAACATCTTAAACTTTGACCTACTGACTTAGAACAAAGAGATCATATACAACATTAACTTACACAACTGGTATACTCATATTTAGTGTTTTAGAAAGTGGAAAGATAGCCTCATATGAGTAGTTACAGAGATTAATCAGTTGGAGGCCTTCCATTGTGATTTGGAAGGAAATGTAATGTTTTATATAAATAATATTCATATTTATTTCTAGTGATATATGGGTTGTCTCATGATGAGGTGATTTGATAGGTCAACCAACTTTATTTTTCAAAAAGAAGGACATTTTTTTCGAGACAAGATTGCTCTGCTATAAGATGGAGGTAGATTTATATTGTTTTGGATTGCTTGATGATTTATATATATTAGAGAGTGAATATGGATGAATTTTTCCCTATTGAAGGAATTTAGAGGTCTTGAATGTATTATCAAGGGTGCAAATCAGGTTAAGTTTTTAAAACTACTTTTGGGAAGCTCGAGTTTAGTGAAGAGGAAAGTAAATTTCATTTCAATATATGGATGTTTCAAGAGACATATAAATCATGGATGTGATCTACAGGTTAGTGAATTCCAAATGAGTGGTTACATGTTATATTTTAGGTGTTACTGGTGTGTTCTTAAGGTCCGTAAGTGAAGACTAGTTCCTAGAAATTGTTGTTTTGAGAAGGATATGAGCCTTCTTGGTAGTGTTATGAAGAATTTGATTGGTGAAACTTAATTTACGACCATGGATGATATTTTTATGCCATATTTGACATATTTTATTAATTTTAAGGTTTACTAATCATGGTGATGAGTTTTGTGGTCTTTTGTGAACTAGGCGATGGGGTTTTGAGCCATTTTTAGGATTTCTTGGTGTGTTTAATCATGGCCGATCTATATGGGTATGTTTTATGAATGTATATGAGTTTTTGATATTTTTAAAGATTTTTAAGTGAAGATATTGGTATAGGACTAGATTGTCTTATGTTTTTGAGTTGAGAAGGGTATAATGTGCATGTTTTGGTTCAAATTTGAACTAGTTAAGAGAGAGGGGAAATGTGTGACCCAAGTATGATTTTGAAATAGGTATGAAGGCATTAAATCATATCTAATGAAGTGAGAAAAATGTTGAAGAAGGTTAGAGATCATGTGTGCAAGGTTTTGAAGCCAAATCATTACATGAAAGAAGAAGAGTGAGTGAGTTAGAAGAATGAGGGCTTGAAGAGGGTTTGAAGAAGTGTCGAGTTGAGTAAGTGATCTCCATCGGTTGTGGCAGAAATATTACCTAATAGATATTCATCCAAAGGTGGTTAAGTTGGTGCTTGATCATCTTAGGAGGTTTTTTCCTCCTCATGGAGTTGGTGTTTTACTAAATTATGGGTTGGTATTCGTTGTAGAGTTAGTGATTCACTAAATCTATTTGATTTGTGTAATATAAGTAGAGTTCAATGGTTTTTCTTCCCCTTGAGGGTTTTCCACTTACATCTTGTGTTCATGTGTACTCTTTCTTGGTTGTTCTTATAGGCATGATTGTTTCATATTACTGAATTCACATAAATGGATAGTTAAATGTTAATGGTTCATGAAATTTAATCTAAAATTATTTAAGGGTTTAAAGAATTGATCCATCCCCCCTCTCAATTCATTTTTCTTCCAAAAAACAAAGTGAATGCCAAGGGCATCAAGAGAAGCACATTTCCTAAGCCATGGGTAGATCTGGCCAAATGGGTAATTAGGTATTTTACTTGTGAAGGCCAATATGAGGCTATCTTTCCACTTTATTACTACATACTCCATTTCAATCAGCAATCTCTACTTACTCACTTCCACCTAACTTTGTCACCCCTAAGCTTCCCATTTTCAATGGGCAAGATGACCCATAATAGCATCTCCGAGCATTCCATGTGGCTTGTCTAGATTTTGTGGATGATCACATTCTTCTAGACTATCTATTTCCATGTAGTCTACATGATTATGCAATGCGTTGGTTCTAGACCTACCTATTCATTTGATAACATATTTTACACATTTGGTGACAATTTTCTCACTCAATTTTCTATCAACATAGGATCTAATATCTCCTATGATCAACTCGTATAAATTAAGAAGGGGTATAACGAACACTTATTAAACTATGTTCTACTATACAAACATAATTTAGCTAAGATGTAAAATGTGCTTGTAGACTACGATATTTAGGATTCATTCATTCATAGTCTATTGCCACCTCTCCAAGAGAGTGTTCTTTTTGAGACATCTCCCTCCTTTGATCAGCTATGCCATACTCTCAAACTTCACGAAACTAAACTCTTATCTATAGGAAAACTTAAATATTAGGAACAAACTTTTATCCAAATTCACCCCCAGGGTTAATTTGGATAACGTGCATTGATTTCTCAAGTCTCAGGCAAATGGATTGATTCAGGGCAAAAATCATGTTTCTAAGGTTCCCTCAGATTTTTTCTAACTCCCCTGGCCGAAGAAGGAAGGAGCAAGCTCTGAGAAAATGTGAAAAGTTGCAGAAAACAAGCTTGGGATAGGAAAAATCATGAAAATTGGCTAAGTCCTAGTCCTCGCAACAGTAGGGACGTGAGGGACATCGAGATGTGGATCAGCCGAAAAGCCTCCAGGCGGCCCGCGAAGCACAGGGACATCTGGGACAGAAGGACGCAGCGGACGTGGAAAGCCGATCCGGCCGAAGGAGGAAGCAAAATTGACTAACTGCTTTGGGACCTGTGGGACAAAGGAACGCGAACCGGCCGAACCGGGCGAATCGGAAAAATTTGTCCCAGACAGTCCGGGAGCAAGTGGGACAAAGGTACGCGAAGGATGCGAACCGGCCGGTTCGGCCGGAATGGGGAACTTTCACACTGGGACATCTGGGCCGTGAGTGTGCGGAGGATGCGAACCGGCCGGTTCACCCGAAACAGAGCAATTTCGTATTGGGACAGTTGGGACAAAGGGACGTGTGGGACGCGGATAGGCCGAGAAACCCGAGGCCCATCGAGATCATGACACGTGTCACCGGCGATAAGGGACAAGGAAGCCCATTTCGGTGGTTCGAGATTTTTGTCCCAAACAGTTTGGGACATCCGGGACAGAAAGACGCGAAGGGCGCGAAGAGCCGGCAGACCCGCGGACCAACCAAATCATGACACGTGTCACAAGGAGAAAAGTCCAAAAGGTCAGAGGGTGAGGTTTCAAGCACTGACCCGAGCCAATAAAAAGAGGACATGTGTCCAATGAAGCAGGGAAGGAGAGAGAATCACGTGACCAATCAATGCATGCCACGTGTCATCCAGGTGGCGAGCGCGGGAAGAAATTTCAAAAACACATTTTCACCTGTTTTGTGCCCTAAATCTTTAGATCGACATATCTTTCGATCCAGAGCTTGGATTTGCATGTTCTTTATATCAACGGAAATCTTGTGAAATTATCTACATGATTTTGGGGTTAATCTTGAGTTTTGGTGTAGTCTAGAGAGAGAAAATTGAGAAACGGCTCTGACGCGTGTTCATGGCCAGAAGTGACATTCCAGTGACCAGATTTAATGCAGAATGGGTCGCATTCTCCTGTAATCTGGTCAAAGTGACAGGGTATGGGTTTGTAAGGTCCCCATGCCATTTTAATGCACCTGCAGTCAAGAAAGGATGGGCTCCCATGCTTTTGTACGTTTTCTGTCCCCAGGCTCGACCCATGCAATGTAAAAATCCAGATTTGGCTCATTTCTAAGGGGGAACAATTTTGACATAGCAACTTCTTCTTTCAGCTCCAGCAAGTGACTGAAGCAAGGATCAGACCTCTCCAAAGATTGTAACAATTTTCTTTTACCTCTCTGAGGGTGTAATGCGTGTTTTTGACACTGGAAATGATAATGCAAGCTCTGTGAATGGTTTTCAGTCCTCTGTTTGTATTATTTGCTTCATTTCAGATCCTAAATTATACCTTATCAGTCTGTGTATGTTTTATGCTGTGAACTTTGATCTGTGTCTATTTGCATGACAAATATGTTTCACCACTCCTTTTGGTGCATCACCACCTTTAGTTAGTTTCATATTTTTGCATTTCTATCCCTGTCTCCTTGCAGTTTAGAGTAGGATTAGGATCTGAACCTCTGTAGTTTTGTAAAATATAGATCTAAATCAGAGGAGTTTGAGGAACCAGCCTCTAATATGGAGATTCCTCTCTTAGTTTCACAAGTCCCCACACTTGGAGAGAGGTTTCCATGTTGTGCAATCACACTGGATGCTAGAGTGATCAACCTAGAAGCCTGATCTGCATCCAGGGGTGCTGTGAGTCTACAACAACAGTTTTGGCATGCCCGGTGGGACTAGAGGTCTCATTTTTATTGCAGCAAAGTTGATATGCATCTGCTGCAGTTTTCTTGCTTATAAGAGCTATTATTTGCATATCTGGCGACTCCAAGGGGAAGAATCAATTGGTTTCAAGCAGTGCAGGCCTGAAAACTCATGAGAAGAATCACCACAAGGTCAAGAGTTGGAGAAGAAGAAGTGCTATTTGAATACCTGCAATTATCTCCAAGAAGAAGGCAAAGAGGAAGAAGGATTCAAAGGTCTCCATCTCCACCAAATAGAACTCTCTCAACTCCTCCACCTGACAAGCCTTTCATTCAGTATACAAGGGTTTTAAGACCAATTAGAATGGCTCAGAACAACCCCTACGTCAACTTCACAGGCAACAGCCCACTTGCTCTCAATGCACAACATCCAGTTCCTATTGCAGCCTTGAAGAACATTCCCTACTTCACTGGAGAAAATCAAACTACTCCAGGAGATCATGTTAAAGATATTGATAACCTTTGTGCAATTCATGAAATCAATGAAATGCAAGTGGTCACAAGTTCGGCATCTTCCTTCAAGGGTAAAGCATTGCAATGGTTTAGGAGCCTTGGAGCTGGTTCTATCACAAACTGAATCAGCTGTGTATTGCACTTCACGAGCAATTTAGAGAGAAGGGAGACAACTTGTCTCTTTTGGAGCAGCTAACAACTATCAAGAGAGCCCCCAATGAGTAGCTGACTGACTTCAACTTCAGATTTCAAAGGTCTTGGGATAGGATTCTAGTGGCAGTCAGGCCAACAACAGAAGGTGCTTTTCTATATTACCTTAAAGCTTTGAATTCTGATATTTCTATGTTAATTCAATCTATGGGAGGCACAACCTTACCTGCTGCTTATAGTATTGCCATTAGAGCCGAAAACTATCTTATTCAAGGGTAGTAACTGGCTCCTAGGCCTCCCATGCCCTTGTATCCAAACTTAGAAAATCCAAGCACTAGTCAAGCACCCACTTTGGCTCCTGTTCCCACCCCTAGAAATCAAAGTTCAAGTGAAACTTCTACTTCATCCTCTAGTGCTTCAAATGAACTCCAAGAGGTCATGAAATAGTTGCAAAATTTGGGAAATGAGCTAGTTACTATCAAAAGACAGCAAGCTCAAAGTGCTAGACCGTATCAGCCTCAAGCACAATACCAGGCTAGGCCCCCATACCAACAAAATAGGTCACCAACTCAGGCTACAAATCAAAATCAAAGCCAAGTAAGGCCTCCCGCTAATAGACCATTTCAGCCCTATAACCCCAATGTTGTATCTGCTTCTAAAGCATTAGTGCCAGTCCAAAATAACATGGCCCAAGAATATGATTGGTGTTTCCCGTGTAGTCAGCCACATAACCAATCAATGTGCTTTAACGGTGCATTAAATCAAGCTCTGATGGTGCAAACCATTGGTGGGTCGCAAGAGTCCAGCCATGAAGGAGATCAGCAGCAAGAAGCACCTCAGCAAGGAACATCTCCGAATGAAACTACTCTTGTCAACTGGCAAGCAGAAGATTTCTGTGGCATGAATCAAGTAGTTTCTCAAGGTGTTGCAGCCAACACAAGGTCAAAGAGGAGAAACTTGGGTGAAGAACAACCATTAGCCCCAGCCAATCCACAACCTTCCACGGCTCCACAGATGATTGGAAAGCAAATCCCAGTTTCAAATGCACAAGGGCAGCCAAGAACAACCCCTAGGCCAACTCAAATGCTAGCTGTTGCTGCCCACGTGCAAGGAGTAAATGTGCAAACCAAGGGACAACAAAGGGATACTTCATCCCCGTTCAGTATCATTGAACAGATGAAGAAGACTAACATCAATATATCAATGTGGGAATCCCTATCCATCCCAGGACAAAGAGATCTGCTGCAAGCTGCCATGAAGGATTGGCCAACTTTGAATCAGCAGGTTCAGATGCAAGACAAAGTGCTTACAAATGCTGCCCAGCCTGAAGGAAGTCATGGAGGACAGCAAGGTAAAATGTCAAAGCCCCCTCCATTTTATGTTTCATTGATCATAGGAGACAAGTTGGTACATAATTACATGATTGACTCTGGGCAAGTAGTTCAGTAATGCCCAAGCAAATAGCTGATCAGCTAGGGCTTCAATATGAAGTCATCTCCAAGGGTGTAGTGCAATTAGATGGGACAACAGTGACAACGGTTGGAGTAATCAAAGGTTTGAGCCTCACACTGCATGCATGTCCCAACGTAATAGTGTTACAAGATGTGTCAGTCATAGACCTGCCACCACTCTTTGCATTGTGCTTGTCAAGGGACTTCACGGCTAAAATTGGAGGGTATTTTTCTGCTGATTGGTCACACATGCTATTCAGAACAAGGTATGGAACCAAGGCCACAATCAGGTCTGAACCTATTGCAAACTTTCACATTGAGCCTTACACTACCAGCCAAATTAATGCCAATTGCTCAGCATTTGATCAAGAAGATCACCCTAGCACTGATGAAACTGACACCAAGGTTGGAAGCATCCCAGATTTGACTCTTGATGAATGGGCAAGCAAAGTGCATGCCTTTGATCCTTATCAAGAAATAGAAGAATCTGAGCTAGGGGTTTATTGTTTACATGAAGAGGATCAACCTCTCCCCAGCATCACCAAGCCAGATCATAAGGACAAGAATGAAGTATGGTAGTTGTTCTTTGATGGGTCAAGGAGTAGACAAGGTGCAGGAGGAGCTATGCTCATTTCACCACAAGGTATAAGGTATTACTCAGCCTTCCGTTTCCAGTTTTCCTATTCAAACAATACAACTAAGTATGAAGCCTTAATTCATGGATTACACTGGGCAAAGAAGAAAGGCATCAGAATTTGCAAGTATTTGGTGATAGTGAGCTGATCGTCAATCAAGTCAGGGGACAACATGCTGCCAAAAATGATCTGCTTAAGTGCTACAAAAATTGGGTATGGGATCTTATTGAAGATTTTGAAGCTTTTAGCATCAATTCCATCCCAAGAAAAAAGAATGAAGCCGCTGACAGACAGGCAACAATTGGGGCTGCGTTTGATGTTGTAGAAAGTATCAAAAGTGAGAAATCTCAGCCTCATATCAAATTGGTTGTGAGACCAGCTGTTCCAGATAACAACACAAGTTGGCAAGTCTTCGAGAATGATCAGCAAATTGTCAATTTCCTACAAGAAGAAGCTGAGTTCTCTGCCAGAAATCAAGACAAGCTGGAGCAACAATATGGTGATCAGGTAGTACAACTGAGAACTAACAAATTACCAAAAGGCCTCATAACCTTGGAGTCAATCTTCACCCGAATGATCGTTCCTAAGGAGAAAGTGAACATTCAAGTGAAGGGTGAGGATTCGAGCCTATTTTAGTGGAAGAAGGCAAAACATTGCAGATTGGCAAAGTACCTCATAAGAGAAATCTGATTTTATTCAGCTTTGTCAAGAGTTCCCAGATATCTTTGCTTGGACTTACAAAGATCTAAGAGGTTTCAACCCAAATCTGGCACAACATACTATTGAGCTGGATCCGAAATCTAAGCCTGTTAGGCAAAAGCAAAGGCCAGTGAATCCCCATATCGAACCTCTCATGAGAAAAGAGTTAAGAAAGCTTATTGAGGCCAGTATCATCTTCCCCATCAAACACTCAAGTTGGGTTGCAAACTTCGTGCCAGTGAGAAAAAGAAATGGAGAGATCAGACTGTGTGTTGACTTCAGAGACTTGAACAGAGCCTCCCTCAAGGATCATTATCCACTCCCTTCCATGGAGCAAATATTGCAGGTGGTAGCTGGTTCAGAAAGGTTTTCACTACTTGATGGCTACTCAGGCTATAATCAGATAATGGTGAAGGAAGAAGATCAATTCAAGACGGCTTTCACCACCAAATGGGGCACCTATGCCTACAAGAAGATGCCATTTGGCCTATCAAATGCCGGAGCAACATTTCAGCGAGCTATGGATATGGCATTCAAAGGCTTAATCAACAATATAGTGCTGGTATACCTAGATGATATCACTGTATTCTCAAAGGATGCAGCAGACCATCTCTTTCACCTTAGACAAGTGTTTCAGAGGTGTAGAAGGTTCGGAGTGTTGTTGAATCCAAAGAAGTGCATATTCTTGGCACACGAGGGAAAATTGTTGGGCCACATTGTCTCTAGGGAAGGGATAACAATTGATCTTGAAAGGGTTGAAGCCGTCTGAACGCTCCCATTGCCACACCACAAGAAATCTCTTCAAAGCTTCTTAGGAAGGATAAACTTTATCCGCAGATTTGTGCCTAATTTTACCACTCTTGTGAAGCCTCTAACGATGATGTTGAAGAAGAGTCTAGCATTCAAATGGACAACATAAGGAAAAGAGAGTTTTGAAAGCATCAAGCATGCAATATCACAAGCTCCAACTCTTATTAACCCAGGACTTTTCAAAGGACTTCATGTTGTATGCATTTGGAGGATCAGACACAATCTCATCTATCTTAACACAACTAAATAGAGAAGGTTCAGAGCAGCCCATAGCATTCTTCAGCCAAACCTTGGAAGATTACGAAATAAAGTATTCTTTCATCGAAAAACATGTCCTTGCTGTCATCAGGAGCTTGAAGAAGTTCAGACATTTGGTCTCAAACAATAAGATTCAACTGCTAGTCTCACATGCTGGGGTTAAGGACTTCCTCCTCAACAAGGATTTGAATGAGAAAAGGGCAGGTTGGATCACCCGTGTCATGGAGTATGACATTGAGATCAAGATCACCAAGCTAGTAAGAGGGAAAGGACTGTGTGAGCAGCTGGTTTTGGGGAAGCAAGAGGAAGTATGCAACGAAGAAGAGGCTGTTTTGATAGTCCAAGACAGCCATGAGCCAAGTGGAAATCAAGAAGAAGACAATGCTACCCCGACTCCTTGCTGGACCCAAGGTATTATGCACTTCCTAGGCACAGGCCTATGCCCTCCAGAGATGAGCAAGACCCAAAGGAGACACTTCAGATTGCAGGCTGTCCCGTATGCCATTGTTGATGGAGTATTGTTCAAGAAGGATGTGAATGGAGTGCTGCTGAGATGCATTAGCACAGGTCAGATTCAAAGGGTGTTGGAGGAGTTTCATAGTGGACCAGCTGGTGGCCATTTTGCACCAAGAGTGACAGCTCTAAAAATCATGAAGGCTGGTTATTATTGGCCCAAAATCTTTAGTGATTGCTATGCATGGATCAAGAGGTGTAAGAATTGTGCATTCTTCACAGGAAAAGAGAGACTTGCTGCCCTTCCATTGCATCCAATCTCAGTTGACCAGCCATTCATGCAATGGGGTTTGGACTTCATTGGAGTCATTAATCCCAATTCAAGCCAAGGGCACAAATGGATTTTGACAGCCACAAACTACTTCACCAAATGGACAAAAGCAGTAGCACTCAAAGAGGCGAATGAGTCTAGCATCTTAGACTTTTATGAGGGGATAATAACCAGATTTGGTGTACCTACCACAATAATCTCTGATAATGCATTGGCATTCATTGGATCCAAGGTGACTGAGTGGGCTGTCAAGAACGGTATTTACCTAAGCACTTCATCAAACTATTACCCTCAGGGTAATGGCTAGGCCGAGTCTACAAACAAGAACTTGTTGAGGATCATTAGGAGGACTCTTGATGAGAATCAAAGGTCTTGGCATACCAAGCTGAAATCAGCCTTATGGGCTGATAGGATAACTCCCAAAAGATCCACAGGTAACTCTCCATTCAGGGCTTGTCTATGGAAGAGAGGTAATCTTGCCCATGTCACTTGAGTTGCCAACGTTGGAACTCATGAAACAGCTGGAGTTGCTAGAGTTTGAGCCCATGGAGGTGAGGTATGCAGAGTTGATGGAGCTGCAAGAGATCAGAAATCAGGCATCCCAAGCAATGGAAAAGGATCAAGCTTCGATCAAGAAGACCTTTGATAGGAAGGCCAAAGATAGATCTTTTAAAGTTGGAGATCTAGTGTTGAAATGGGATGTGGATAGAGCAAAACCGGAAGGCATTCAAAATTTGATGCCATTTGGAGTGGCCCATACATGGTCACAAAGTGCAAGAACAACAATGCTTTCCAATTGGCCTCATTGGATGGTGAAGAACTGTAGATTCTAGTCAATGGAATCTATCTCAAGCGTTGCTTCTAGAGGGAAGTTCACTACCTCTGTAAATATTAGATTAGATTTTCTTTCCTCCAAGTGCTTGTGCACATTGTTTTGCTGTAGGTTAGTTTTGTTTTCCCTAAGTGCTTTGGCATAGCTTGCTTTCCATGGAGATGTTTAGCATGTCCTTGCTTTCATTAGGTAACATTCCATCTTCCTCCTTGCACATTCTGAGTCAGTTAGGGTCCTAAACAGAATATTTGATGACTCCATGCCCAATGGACTACTTCAGAAATTGGTATCTTCTACCTAGCAGGGTAGTATCCCCACTGAGTCGCCAAATTGTTATCCAAATTCACCCCCCAGGGTTAATTTGGATAACGTGCATTGATTTCTCAAGTCTCAGGAAAATGGATTGATTCGGGGCAAAAATCATGTTTCTAAGGTTCCCTCAGATTTTTTTTAACTCCCCCGGCTGAAGAAGGAAGGAGCAAGCTCTGAGAAAATGTGAAAAAGTTACAGAAAACAAGATTGGGACAGGAAAAATTGTGAAAATTGGCTAAGTCCTAGTCCTCGCAACAGTAGGGACATGAGGGACATCGAGACGCGGATCAGCCGAAAAGCCTCTAGGCGGCCCGCAGCACAGGACATCCGAGACAAAAGGACGTGGTGGATGAGGAAAGCCAATCCGGAGAAGGAGGAAGCAAAATTGACTAACTGCTTTGGGACCTGTGGGACAAAGGAACGCGAACCGGCCGAACTAGGTGAATCGAAAAAAATTGTCCCAGACAGTCCGGGAGCAAGTGGGACAAAGGTACGCGAAGGACGCGAACCGGCCGGTTCGGCCGGAATGGGGAACTTTCACTGGGACATCTGGGCCGTAAGTGCGTGGAGGACACGAACCGGCCGGTTCACCCGAAACAGAGCAAATTCGTATTGGGATAGTTGGGACAAAGGGACGCGTGGGATGTGGATAGCCGAGAAACCCAAGGGCCAATCAGATCATGACACGTGTCACCGGTGGATGAGGGACAAGGAAGCCCATTTCGGGTGGTTCGGGAGTTTTTGTCCCAAACAGTTTGGGACATCCGGACAGAAAGACGCGAAGGGCGCGAAGAGCCGGCAGACCCGCGGACCAACCAAATCATGACACGTGTCACAAGGAGAAAAGTCCAAAAGGTCAGAGGGCGAGGTTTCAAGCACTGACCCGAGCCAATAAAAAGAGGACACGTGTCTAATGAAGTAGGGAAGGAGAGAGAATCATGCGACCAATCAATGCATGTCACGTGTCATCCAGGTGGCAGAGCGCGGGAAGAAATTTCAAAACGCATTTTCACCTGTTTTGTGCCCTAAATCTTTAGATCGACATATCTTTCGATCCAGAGCTCGGATTTGCACGTTATTTATATCAACAGAAAGCTTGTGAAATTATCTACATGATTTCGGGGTTAATCTTGAGTTTTGGTGTAGTCTAGAGAGAGAAAATGAGAAACGGCTCTGACACGTGTTCATGGCCAGAAGTGACATTCCAAATGACTGATTTAATTCAGAATGGGTCGCATTCTCCTGTAATCTGGTCAAAGTGACAGGGTATGGGTTTGTAAGGTCCCCCATGCCATTTTAATGCACCTGCAGTCAAGAAAGGATGGGCTCCCATGTTTTTGTATGTTTTCTGTCCCCTGGGCTCGACCCATGCAATGTAAAAAGCCGATTTGGCTCATTTCGAAGGGGGGAACAATTTTGACGTAGAACTTCTTCTTTCAGCTCCAGAAGTGGTCAAGAAAGGATCGAGACCTCTCCAAATATTGTAACAGTTTTCTTTTACCTCTCTGAGGGTGTAATGCATGTTTTTGACACTGAAATGATAATGCAAGCTCTGTGAATGGTTTTTAGTCCTCTGTTTGTATTATTTGCTTCATTTCAGATCCTAAATTATACCTTATCGATCATGTATGTTTTATCTTTGTGAACTTTGATCTGTGTCTATTTGCATGACAAATATGTTTCACCACTCCTTTTGGTGCATCACCACCTTTAGTTAGTTTCATATTTTTGCATTTCTATCCCTGTCTCCTTGCAGTTTAGAGTAGGATTAGGATCTGAACCTCTGTAGTTTTGCAAAATATAGATCTAAATCAGAGGAGTTTGAGGAACCAGCCTCTAATCTGGAGATTCCTCTCTCAGTTTCACAAGTCCCCACACTTGGAGAGAGGTTTCCATGTTGTGCAATCACACTGGATGCTAGAGTGATCAACCTAGAAGCCTGATCTGCATCTAGGGGTGCTGTGAGTCTGCAACAACACAAACATCATCTACACATTTTCAAAGCAAGTCAAAATTCACAAATTTGATGAACAAACCTACGACACCAAAATTTCTATCAATGTTGTCTCTAATACCAAGGAACTTCAATGGTAAGGACCTCAAAGCATACATTTACCAAATCTACTATTTCTCCACATATCATATTATAATAACTTCTTGAGAGAAATATTATCATGCTTCCTCCACCACTTTAATTAGACCCATCACAACCAAAAGGATTAAATTACAATGTGAATATCACCAATGTGTGGGACCCTCTAAAAATAGGTGTCTCAAACTCCACATAATCATCCAAGATCTTATTGATAACAATAAGCTTGAGTTTCCAAGCACCTACGGACCTTGTACCGATCGATTAAAAATCATAAGCTCAAAATATTTAATAAACTGATTCCAAACCATGACAATAAATCATTGATGCATTGGCTGATCATAAACATTTTCCAAGACTTCTTCTACGTATCGAGAGCTCTTAATTTCCTAGTTACTAACACTGACATTTCTCCACCAATCATATCTTTCTTTGATCGCAATTATCATGCCAAATTTTCTTCTAACCACTTACATATTAGTGTCTCTTCAATAATACTAAAGTTTATCCATCCTAGCCCATCAGTGCATGTTATGTTCCACTTCTCATCACTATTGGCTATCCACTATCACAAATTTCATATCCTATGAACAACTCATATGGTGTCATCAAACTTCATGTTATGGTAGGTCATCTCACTATGCTTTTACCCTTCCTTTTTGGACAAGCCATCGACATATGTGATTTGATTCTATGCCTCAATTAGATTCGTAGGTATAATTATATTATCTCCATGAATAATTTGTGTCTTAAATTCATTCATAATAATCAATTCATTTCTATTGATGGTGTGCCTCCATCTACTCCATAGTCACAACTTCCTCTTGCAATGGTTAATGTATCACCCGATTCATATATTACGCCATGGCTCATAATATATAAAGGACAATATACTCCTAGCTCACATAATTACACGCACTTTACAGGGCCTCATCTCCCTGTTAGTTCAACATAACAGTATAGGACCATTCCTAGGATAGTTACTACATCTAGACGTAAATCACCACCTCGTTTTATTCCACATAGGTGTTCATCCCCAAAACATTCTCCTTAACATAGGTCTTCATCACATACACAATTTTTCACACCATGATACCCACTATATACTCATCCATCATATATACATATACTTCACTCACCTACACAAATTTTACATAATATACCACCACTCTTAGAGCATGGAAACACGCATTCATCACCATGTGCTTCAAGTAGAGGACCTTCACCCTTTACTTTCATCAGATATTCCATTCACCAACTCACACTTGGGGGGAAAAACCTTTATCTCTGCCCCCACATCTTATACTTTTGTATAGACATCTTCACACATGCTAGCATTAACATCACCTGATGACACACTCTTGTGCTTTGGTTCACACTTGACTATTGAGTGCATCCTATACACATGACCCTCAATCAATGCACATTAGACAGTACACATCACACATCTTACACTTTTATACACAAACCTCATCTTAAATTTTGCATACTACATCTTACATCTTCCATATTACGTATTACATATGCTATGAATCTACACATGTTATATCATCTACGCATCTTGCATTACATACTATACATCCTATGTTACACACTACACATTACACATCCTATGCTGATTTCTCATCACTAAATTTATTACACATCTACTTTCACATGCTACACCCACTACCCTATGACATACTCTAGTCCCTCGGTCTATACTCATTGAGAGGTTTAAAAATTAAATGGACCTCATCACACTAACACATTCAACCACTCAATCTTTTTCTCATGCAAAATTCCTAGATTAGTGATATACGCCATAAGATACATCATCATTTCCTCTATCATTATCTTGTGATATACATTTTACGCTAAATAATCACTTCTCCTAGCATCCTTTAGTGTTATATGCTTTAGGATAAATCATCACTCCTTCCATTATCTTGTTGTGATATATGCTTTAGGGTAAATCATCACACATTCTCCCACTTCATCTCTATGTCACATATCATCACTACAAATTCATCACATCATGCCACACATAACATATAGTTCTAACCATTTCACAATGATGCACTCTCGTTCATGATTCATTCTTGACTGTTGAGGGGGAATACACAAATGAATCTCACTGCATACAATTCCATTCACTTTGGGGAAAATTGTTCCTATCATTCACTATATATTCCATTCCATCCATCCACAAAATATTGTATATATTGGTTATATTTACTCTTTATTGCATTTACTTGTACATGTTCACATTATTACACATGATAGATAGATATCATGTATGTCGTTATCATACACATATGCACATTTAATTAAATTTCTATTTGTGATCACAGATTCTATAGGTCCATTACATGCAACATGGATGTTTGGCATAGTACCTAGTACCAAACCCACAATGGCTTCTAGGGCATCCACTTTTGTACAATACATGTGTTAATATTTCATAGCACACTATTTTATCAGATTATACATACTTTTTATCTTTATAACATGCTAATGGGTGCTTCATATGTAGCACATGTTTTTGAAGACTATTTTCCACCATGGTTATCTTTATATTATTTGTACTTGTTTGTCATTGTATGTCATTATTTGTGGGATTTTTCTTTTTCTTATGTGCACACTCATTTGTTTGTGACCACTGCAACCTTGATTTTCTTACGACATCGTGAGTGATGTCCCATGTTTTTAATCCGCTTTGTGTGGTATATACTAGCTTCTTGTGTGTTTACACATTGTTTGCATAGCTTACATTTCATCTTATACATGAATGTTTGTATTTGATTGTACTAACACTTGTTTTTCATATCCACTACTTTACATGTGCCTTGGTTTTAACCAAGCACATTCCCTCTCCCTATAGGGAAAAGTTTCAACACAACAGTCATTTTCCTATTTTGGGTTGCATGCTCCTATAATGAAGTCACATGTGCCCCCAAAGAGGAGGGCATCATTTGGGTGAATGAGTCACCCCATACATTGGTATACACAAAGTATACAACATAGTTCAGGGATAAGAATTAGACTTGGGTCCTTAGTACAACGATACCTTTCCTGGAGCACCTATGACTAGGGGAAGTTACACGAACATTGGGTTCATCATAGTCTACAGAACTCTACACAACAAATTTTATAAGGAAGATTTTCCTTAGCACATGCATTAGTACACACCATCTGCAATGGTGTTTTATTTTGGGGAGAAGTTAAAGGTTATATGATAACACTTTGGACATTCCTCTCTACACTAATTATCATGTGGCATCGGATCACCCAAAAATCAAACAAGATGAGAGATCTCTATAGTTTTGGGAAGTAGTTAAAGGTTGGAGGATAAATCAGACTTTCCTCCCTACACTTCTTTGGCCAATGGCGTGAGATCACCAAAAAAAAATCACACTTCATCAACATTTATAGGATCCTTTTCAACCCCTTTTTCTCATCACAGATTAGGTGCACATGTTCCTTTTTCACATTTTTACAATTTTATACATATACATGTGTATTTGACTACTTGACCGTCTTCTCTTTTGTAGGTTCATCTCGTATGGGAAGTAGGTAGTCAACATCAACAACAACATCATGCACATAGATACTAACAACATGGACAATACCACATTCACATACACGTTTCCACCCTAGGTTCATTTTCAATAGATTTTACACTTTTTCATCTTTAGTCTCCACGCTCCATATTTTTTTCACTCCACGCTTTGTCTAGTCCCTTGACACAATTTATAAATCAATCTACATAGATATCAGGTACACATATCTATCTACTTTATGTTACTCGAGAATTTTTCTCACCAATCTAAAGTGGGGGAAAATTTAGATACAAAATCACACACTTTGGGTAATTATCTAGTCTCAATCACTAACTACTATTTGCATGATTCCTAAGTATAAAAATTAATGATTAAATCCATGTCTTTGGCCACCTTTCTTTGCTTTATGATTTTGCTTTCAGTCGTGCACTTGTACTTTCTCTTTCTATCTTTTAACCTTTCAAAATTTATCATTCAAGACACTAGCACTACTTGGATGCCAACGTCAGAACCCCCATCACCTCTAGACGCCCTTGTCCTCTTTTTACTTTGGTCACACTTTCTGGGTCCTTTCTATCCATTTGAGCATCTTATATTTTTGGTAGTTAGCCTTTTCAAGGTAAATTTTGAAATTCAAGAAAACGAATCATATAAATATAAAGTTATAATAAGGGACTAAGCACTAAGCATCTACTATCTCCACCTAAGGTTACATCCATCAAAGGCATATATAGCTCCATTTACATCCATATACCTCCATCACAAGGGAAAAATGATGGTTCATCTGCATCACACTTCATAGGAGGTGAGTCTATTGTTTGCACTCACACATTATTTACATTCTTCATTTAACTACTCATTTGATATTCCAAATGTGAAACACACAAGAGTAACCTAGGAACAATTCCCCAAACACACACACACACACATAAGTACTTTGGGTTTGAGATGTAGTGCTACACTTAGTAACAAGTCCATATTTTTGGAAGCCGAGGAAAATTTGATGCCTTCATTTTCATCTTTCTTTTTAGGGTTTTGATGCTTTGATTGGGGTTTTACAAGTGATTCATTCATTCCAAATTTACAGAGACATTCAAAAGAATCTAGTGACATATATGTGAAAAAGGAAAAAAAGTATGAACCTCTTGTGACACCTCAGAGGAGGTTTCTAGAGCATCTATGCGGACCAGGGTGTTCTCTAGGTGCCCCAGGTGTTGTCACCCTCAAAATTCCTCTCTTTATGAAAGACAAAAATATTTAAATTCTCGAGTTGGTCCCCTTTGGAAGTGTTTAAGAAAAGTAAGAGGTTTGGAAGATAGAAAAACTTATCTCTTTGAAGTCTTTTTAGTGTTGTACGGGTAAATCAGATATTTCTGTCCCTCATGTCCCAAGTGTTGCAGGACCTCCCGCCCTCGATTTACTGACTTTCTCCACACTACACTATTTATCAAGTAAGTCGACATTTTTGTCCTATGTGTCCCACGTGTACCTGCACCTTCATTCACTCACCGATTCACCATTTTTCCCGCATGTCCCAAGTATTTTTGGGCCTTCCGTTTGCATATTTGTTGATTTACCTGCATCACTTACTCATTAGCTAAATTGGCTCCACACATCCCATATGTCCCATGGACCATTTGTGCTCCCCAAACTTGATTTTTCCACATTCTTCTTATATCGGGTATATCAGCTCCGCATGTCCCATATGTCTTGTGGACTGTCTAGACCAAAATTTTCTGACTTTCCCAAAAATCACCTTTTTGAGTCAGCTCGAGTTGTTCATTGTGCATTAATTATTTTCTCTATCCTCCATTCAGATTGGAGGCCATATAGAGGGATATAACTATTCTTTCTCCCTCACACTTGCCTGCTCATTTTTCTTCTCACTCGCGTTCATCCAAAGTAAATCATTGCCCTCATTCATACTCCTGTATTTTTCTCTTGCAGGGTTTATTCAGATTCATGGTGATACTCCATTGAAATATATCCTCTCTCTTCCTCTGTCATGATGCGATGCAAAGTACAAGGGTATGAAAACATCTGCTCCTTGGAAACCTCGGTGCCTAAAATCGGTGAGAGCAAAGCTCGACATCTTGACCTTGATGATTTTTGGAGAACGCTTGAATGTGATAACCCTACTCCCATCGCTCAAATGATCAAAGACAGTGGGATTGCATTTGTAGGCGCTTTCCTATCTCTATTCAAAGGTGTCTTTGATACTGTGCTCGATTGTGGGGCTTGTTTCAATCCAAAATTAAAGGAAATTATTAATTTACATGGTGAGGTAATTACGCATTTACATTATGAAGCTATTTGTGTTACTCTACGCATCCCAATGGTGGAAGGTACCAATTCTCTCTCTCTCTCTTTTCTCAAGCACAAGAATTATTTAACCAGGATAGTGAGAAATACAAGACTAGGGAAGCCAAGTCTTGGCTAAAGAATCCTAAAAAAGGAGCATCCCGAATTCAAAAAACATTGTTGAGAGTCTATTTCAATGAAGAACTTTCAGAAATCATCACTCTTTTAGCTAGAATCATGGGAATGCCTTCTACAAATGAATTTCATTTTTGGATGTGTTCATATATCAACATTATTTGTGAGGGGAAGTAGAGTCTAAATTGGGGTGAGATAATCTGTGAAAACCTAATGGACTAGTTGGTTAACGTTTAGAGAAAAAGACCTTCTACATGAATTTTTACCTTATGTACACCATCGCGACATCCAGAAATGGCTTGGTTTCAATTTTGTTGAGGATAAGAAAGATGCCCCTATATATGAATATTGTCCTCAGTTAACTCTCAAAGCCAACAATCATAATTTCAGGAGAGTTAATGATGTGTTCACCATGTACATTATGAGGATTTTGGAAGGAGATACTACTCGGAGATTTTATAAAGAAGCAAAGACTTTGATCTCTAGAATATGGGATTTTCTACACATAATTTAGAAAATTCTCATATATCAAGCTAGTTGGTTTTGATGGTTCCCCTTTAAAGCTTCCTATGTTTTGCAATGATAAAATGGCCTTGGTTAAAATTTGTAGGTAGTTGGATAAACTTCATCGACTTGCAAAGATAAGAAGATTCTTGGCATTCATTTCCTATCACCTTGGGAAATTATACATGTATAACAACCCTTGATGCTTAAAAAATTGATAGAACTATTTCCCTCTTACTCTTCATCAATTATCCAACTTGTTTTGACATCAAGGGATATATTTCTAAGAATATCATATTAGGTTGCATTCACTATGTTGATACTGAAGATTATTGGGTTGGTTGTGTAGATGACTTTGAGCCCAGGAGAAGGTACTTTGGAAAATTTTCCTTCAACAAGTTATAGATTTTAATCTCTACAAAGTACCTAAAAATCTCCAGGATGATGAGGAAGATCTGAAATCTATTGAATATGAGAGAACCATCAAACACTCTCCTCTTGAAACCCTTGATTGGTTTGTAAAGGAGAAGGATGATTTGAAAGAAGTAATCAACCCAGTTATTGTGAGAACCAAGCTCTGGTTTGATAATAAGATGTAGAATTTCAGGATGAACAGAGCTAAATCTTCTTCACATGAAACTTCCTCTCCTAGGAGAGAAGAACTTGCACCTGATGTTGAGATGCCCGAGAAATCTACTCCATCCTCCTCAACAAAGGTATACCTAAAGAAAGGTAAAAACATCAAACATGAACAGGTTGAAGAAGAATTTCTTTTGGAGTAGTTAGAAGTCCCCATAGGATAAGAGGATATTGTTGTTTTAAGTGAGGAAGGCGGTGAAGGGATGAAATAAGGATAAGAAATAAACCCTGTCATTACTACTATATGATATAGAGAAAGAATGTCAAATTACTAAACCTATAGGTTTTATGGATACTTCTTCTAAGGATCTTTTTGAGAATGTTAAAACTTCACCATTGGAGACATCAATAGTGCGGAGACAATCGAGTGCGATGAGTTCACTTTCACTTGGGCCCATTGTTTCTTCTACCTATTCCTCCTCATTTTCTTAGGTTCATCCCTTTGTTAATAGTAGAAAAGAAAGTCTACCTCCCAAATTATGATTCCGAAGTTTGATACTATGGCAACCTTGCTCGGTTCTACTCCTCCTCCTCCAGGAAAGAAAGAAACTATCATCTCAAGGTTAACATTAGATTCACAAGGTTAGCAATTCATAGAGATTGCAAATCACAAAGAATATAAGGTAGAGAGATATTTTGGTATCTTATTTAGAACTCAAAAGGATCCCACTTGGAGAATCAATTCCTAAAATTGAGGTTCATAACCTCAAAAAAACTATCACTTGGGTCATTGAACGAGTTGAGAAGGAAAAATAGACCTTGGAGCAATTGGAAGAGAAAATCTAATTCTTTCAGGTTTTATAAAATCCTTATTGGAAAAGGATAAGGTCCTGGATCCTACTCCATTAACTATTTTACGACCTCCTCTAGTTCTTAGCAATGATGAAGTTTAGACCATTAAGGAAATTCATAAACATGTCACCTATGGAAAGGCCATTGAATAACTGGTCAATGATATGACAGTTGCTGGATTTAACTTTATAAAGGAAGACCTCAAGTCATATGAGGAGGTATCCAAATTAGAGCTGAAATTTAGCACAACACTCAGTGGTTTGGAGAAAGAGCTAAAAATCTGGTGTGAATGTATTCAAGATATCTATTCAATGAGCCAAAAATATGAGAAGATTTTATTGGCAAGAAAAGTATTTGATGAAGCCAAGAATAATCTATCAAAATCTTGGGTTTTTAGTATTGATTGGAAGATCAAGGTTTTGGAGGAAGATATGGGAGAACTGAAGAATATGAGGCGAAAGGGGAAACTTTTAAGACTTGTGTTTTTTCTACCTTCCAAGATATTCATTTTCAAATCTAGAATGAGGCCATAGGTAATTAGTTTTCCATGTAAGAAATCAAGGCTCAATTCAGCACCTTCATCAAAGAAGATCTTTTCAAGGAAGAGTCCATGTCTAAACAGAAGATGAGAGATGTTTGCTTTCTTCAGTCAGCTATCACCGAGGCCAACAAGGAATTTCGGGAGAAAATAGAGTTCGAGAAGGATATGGAGAAATTCCTTAGAATGTGGACCCATGCCACTTCCAACACCACCATTCCAAAATGCATGGAGATAGCTGAGGTGTTGAAAAGATTCAGGCATCGGATTCTTAAGACGGTGGGCCCCTCTAAGTCTCTATCAAAGGTTTACACTTATGGGTCCTAGGACGCTTCCCTCATTCTTTTGCATTATAACCCCATGATGTAATATTTGATTAAATACATTCTCTTAACATATTTTTTAAGTGGTCTTTAATATTTAGATTAAAGGAAGTTGTAACTGAATGTAACCATTTTTGTAAGCTATAAAGTGAGCTCTTCATGTCATTAAAAAGGGGTTGGATCCTGATATTCTTGAAATGTAATAGATTTGAAAGTGATCAATACAGAATATTTTCTCTTGTCTCTATCTGCTTTTCTTCCTTTCCTTGTCTAAGATTTATGAATCATTAATCTTTCATGCCAAGAACCTTTGTGTTCTTATGATATGATTTCGGAACTTTTTTTTATGGAATTATACGATATTATCACATGAATGATTATATTCCATATTCTCGTAGATAAGTACATGTAAGGTTATATTTTGTTATCTATATTACTTGAGAGTATTTTTGTTTTCTTCCCTTTCAGTTTCATTATTCTTCATTTTCTATGTATTTGCAATCTTTATTAGCATAAAATATTTCAAAGTATGAGGAGTCCTCATCAATATGAAAGATGTACATTTGTATATAAGCTTTGTTGCTTGCTTACAATAAGGGAACCTCTTCCATAAATAGGAGGTACTTTATTTCCCCTAATTGTTATTTGCTAAAGTTCTATTTTGAAACCAACAAGGCAGTGAAAGGATGAATGAAGGAGAAGAAATAACCCCTGTCATTACTACCGATATAGAGAAAGAATGTCAAATGACTGAACCTATAGGTTTGATGGATACTTCTTCTAAGGATATTTATGAGAATGTAACAACTTCCCCATTGGAGACATCAGTATTACAAACAATGAGTGTGATGAGTTCACTTCTACTTGGTCCCATTGTTCCTTCTGCCTCTTCCTCCTCCTTTGCTTGGGTTTAGCCCTTCATTGACAATAGAAAAAGAAAGTCTACCTCCCAAATTGTGGTTCCTAAGTTCAATGTTGTGGAAGCCTTGCTCAATTCTACTCCTCCTCTAGTAAAGAAAGAAAATATCACCTCAAGGTTAGTATCAAATTCACAAGGTCAGTAATTCATGGAGATTGCAAAGCCCAAAGAAGATAAGGTAGAGAGAGATATTTTGGTGTCTGATTTGGAACTCATAAGGATCCCACTTGGAGAATCAACACTGAAAGTGAGGTTCATAACCTCAAAGAAACTGTCACTCAGGTCATTGAACGAGTTGAGAAGGACAAACAAACCTTGGAGCAATTGGAAGAGCATAATCTAATTCTTTCAGGTTTTATAAAATCCTTATTGGCAAAGGATAAGGTCCTAGATCCTACTCCATTAACTACTCTTCCACCTCCTCTAGTTCTCAACAATGATGAAGTTCATACCATTAAGGATATTCATAAACATGTCACCTATGGAAAGGCCATTGAATCACTGGTCAATGATATGACAGTTGTTGGATTGAACTTTATTGAGGAAGCCTTCAAGTCATATGAGAAGGTATCCAAATTATAGCTGAAATTCAGCACAACACTCAGTGGTTTGAGAAAGAGATAAAACTCTAGTGTGAATGTATTAAAGATCTCCATTCAATGAGCCAGATAGATGAGAATATTTTATTGGCAAGAAAATTATTTAATGAAGCCAAGAATAATCTATCAAAATCCTGGTTTTTAGTATTGATTGGAAGATAAAGGTTTTGGAGGAAGTTGTGGGAGAACTAAAGAATATGAGGTAGAAAGTGGAAACTTTCAAGACTTGTGTTTTCTTTGAATTCTAACATATTCATTGTCAAATCCATAATGAGGCCATAGGTAGTCAATTTTCCATGAAGGAAATCAAGGCTCAGTTCATAACCTTCATCAAAGAAGATCTTTTCAAGAGTCCATGTCTAAACAAAATATGAGAGATGTCTCTTTCTCTTGATCAGGCTATCACTGAGGCCAAAAAGGAATTTCAGGAGAACACAAAGTTTGAGAAGGATATGGATAAATTCCTTGGAATGTGGACCCATGCCACTTCCAACACCACCATTCCAAAATTCATGGAGATAGATGAGGTGTTGAAAAGATTCGGGCATCGGATTCTTAAGATGATGCACCCCTCTAAGTCTCTATCGAAGGTTTACACTTCTGGGTCCTAGGACGCTTCCCTCATTCTTTTGCATTGTAACTTCATGATGTAATATTTGATTAAAGGCATTATCTTAACATATTTGTTAAGTGGTCTTTAATATTTAGATTAAATGAAGTTGAACAGAATGTAACCATTTTTGTAAGCTATAAAGTGAGCTCTTCATGCCATTAAAAAGGGGTTGGATCCTGATATTATTGAAATGTAATAGATTTGAAAGTGATCAATATAGAATATTTTCTCTTGTCTCTATCTACTTTTCTTCCTTTCCTTGTCTAAGTTTTATGAATCATTAATATTTCATGCCAAGAAACTTTGTGTTCTTATGATATGATTTTTAGAACTTTGTGTCTATGGAATTATACCTGATATTATCACATGAATGATTCTATTCTATATTCCATTGATAAGTACATGTAAGGTTATATTATATTATCTATATTACCTGAAAGTATTGTTGTGTTCTTCCCTTTCAGTTTCATTATTCTTCTATTTTCTATGTATTGGAAATCTTTATTGGCATAAAACATTTCAAAGTATCAAGAGTCCTCATCAATATGAAAGTTGTACATTTGTATATAAGCTTTGTTGCTCGCTTTCAATAAGGGAACCTCTCCCATAAAGAGGAGGGACTTGTTGTCCCCTAACTATTATTTGCTAAAGTGTTATTTTGCAAACCAATAGTTTTTGGTGACTCTGCTAGGGATTCATTTTAACATATCCCTTTCTTAAATAATTTTGAGATCATTTTACGATCTAGCGACTCTACGCTATACACGTGGGAAGAAATCTCTTGGGGTAGAAGATCCCCATTTTCAACAAAAATTCCCTCTTCCTCTAGCAAGAAGGAACATAATAACTCATTTTGTGAGCTCACCTCCTGCTAAAGATAGGATTTCTAAGAATAGCACTACTTAAGAACAACTCATTCCTAATCTCTATTCCCTTGTACTTGCTAGAGTTAGGGTTCATCTTCCCAAAAATGGCAACACCTTTACCTTGGGGACAATAGGTTGGGCCTCTTGCTCTTCCTCAACCATTGCATGAGTTGCCCAGGGGTAATAGGAAAAGTTTTCCTAAATTCTGAGGTGATGGGAAAGTGCACCCATATGAACACAACACAGCCTTCATTTTTACTTGTGGTATTATTGGGGTTGAACATGAAGATGTTTCATCAGCTCTTTATAGAAATGTTGTAACACAATGATATTGATTGGTTCTATCACCTTCCTGCTAGATTGATTATTGATTGGACTACCATGACAACCCAGTTTGAGCAATGTTTCAAACCTATTAAAGATGTGCATGCTCTCTTGGCTCAAATTTATCATATCAAAAAGGAGCCACATGAACCCATGAGGGATTTTGTGGCCAAATTTAACAATTTAATTCATAATATTCCATAGAACACTCATCCTATAGATCAAATTCAAAAGTGCTTTTTCCTCAATGCTCAGTTGCACAAGTAAGTTATGCACTAAGGAGGGCCAATCTTCTAACTCTGGATGTTGATCAATGGTTGGCCATCAATGTTGAAGATGATCTAATCATGTCTGGTAAATTTAAAAGAGAACCCTCCAAATCTAAAGCATCTTCCTCTTCTTCCCCTGGAGCCAATTTTGATCAGTTAGTACAGAAGTTGGAAAATGATCTCATTACTATCAAGAAGTAGTTGGCTCAACATGCTCCTTACCAAGATATTCCAAGAAATAATTTTCAGCCTAGGAACCGTTTTCCCTCTTCTCAGACTAGATTGGCTATTGAAGGCCCTCCCATCAAGGTTCCAGTCAATGCAACTTGTGAGGTTCAAGAACCTGATGATGAAGAGGAGAATGAAGACTATGAGGATCCTGAAGAAGAGATTGATGAAGAATAGGAAGAACCTAGCGAGTCTCAAGTTCATTTCCTCACCACTAAAGGTATGGATGATGAATATGAGTATGATGAAGTAGTGGAAGATATGAATAGTGAGTCATATGCTATTATGACTTGGGAGAAAATGAACAGGAAAGAAAAAGTGGTGCAACCTTCTAAAAAATCCAAATAATTTCCTATAACTATTCCAGTAGTTGCGAGAAGAGGAGCCCCTATTTCCACTACCTCTACACAAAAAGTGAGTAATGCTAATCCTTCTTCTTCTATCTCTACTTCCAAACCTCCTTGTTCTTCAACTCCTAAACCTGAAAAACCCAAAGTACCCCTCATTCCTAGTAATGATGCCCCATCCACGTCTGGATATTTTGATATTATTGACCACATCAAGAAGACAAAAATCCAAATCTCAGAGGCAGAATTTTACCAGACTCATCTAAATGCTTTTGCTAAAATGGTAAAATTCATCAATTCCAAATCCAAAACTTCACCCAATACTTCTAAAGGTATTTTACCCACTCCCTCCTCACCTCAATCAAGTCTTGTGGCTGTAGTTACTTCACCCAGTGAGAAGATTAAACCATTCTATGTAACGCTTCTCATAGCCAGCCATAAACTCAGTAATTGTGTTATTGACTTAGGAGCATCAGACAATGTAATTCCTGCAAAATTATCTCATGCTCTAGGTCTGACTATAACACATACATTCAGTTCTTGCTATTCTATGGAGAGTAGGGAAGTGCCTCTGGTTGGAAGAATCAAGGATGCACAATTAGCTTTTGCTGCTTTTCTAGAAAAAGGGTCAAAGCTACTATTTTAGTAGCCGACATTCCTCCCTCATATGGTATGTTACTAAGTAGGAAATTTTGTAAAGAAGTAGGAGGTGAAATCCAAATGGACTGGTCGTACACTCTCATCCCGGTCAATGGAAAAATGAAAAATCTACTACCAGAGAGATAGACTGAGTACATTGTTCAAAAATCGATGATCCAAAAGCAAAAATACTCTATGAAGATATAGGGCATGGTAACTATATGATCATGTCAAAGATGAGGCACAACTTCCTATGGGAGTGATTCATGATCCCAATGGCATTTGGACTCTGGAGTTTTATGGAATTTTTCTTCATCTAGTTCTGGAGCTGGCATGGTGTTAACCTCTCCAAAAGGGAAGTTTCATCCATTTTCATTTAAGCTTTATTTTGAAAATACAAACAATACAACTGAATATGAGGCACTCATACTTGGATTGAACGTGGCAAAATAAATGGGAGTAAAGAATCTTTGTGCTCATGGTGATGCAGAGCTGATTGTGAAATAGGTCAGGGATCTTTTTCAAGTCAAGAATAGGAGGTTGAAACATTATAGAAATATTGTCTAGGATTCCATTGAATTTCTTGATGTTTTCTCCATTGAAGCTATGCCAAGAGAAAATAACACTAGAGATGATTCTCTAGTTGTCTTAGGATCTTTGTTGATTCCTCACCCATATTTCTCTCAAGAGAAATTTTCCATTGAGATGATTCATAGGCCCAGTGTCTTTGGATAATGCATGCAATTGGAAAGTTTTCAATGATGATCAACACTTGCTCTCTTTCTTGGAGCTTAAGGACAATTTAAATCAATTATATTTTGAAGGAAGTGAAACTCTTCCTAGGGAGTATGTGCCTTCTAATGGAGATGATATTAAGGAAGAAATGGATTAGGATGGCTGTATCAAATTGAAAGGTAACAAGATCCCCAAAGGGCTAGTGAGTTTAGAGGATTTGTTTGATAAACATGATAGGTACATCAAGTCTAAATCTTCTCAAGGGACTCATCAATCTGCTGAGTATGAGAAGGTCAATATTGGAAGTAATGATGAACCCAAGATGGTGAATATCGGGAAATGTTGCACTCAAGAAGAGAGGAGGAAAGCATCAAACCTATTGAAAAAATATGTTGATGCCCTTTCTTATTCATATGATGATCTCAAATCTTGTCAACTAGAGGAGATACAAAATTATATTCCCCTGAGGTCCAGGATCAAAACTTTCAAGAAGAAGTAAAGGCAATACAATCCCAAGATTGCTGATACTATTTTTCAAGAAATTCAAAAATTATTTGAAGAAAAGATTATTTTCCCTATACATCATTCAACATGGATTGCCAACATTGTACCAGTAAGGAAGAAGAATGGAGAGATTCGTATTTGTGTGGATTTACAAAATTTAAATCAGGCCTCTCTAAATGATAATTACCCTATTCCCATGATGGATCAAGTTTTACATGCTTTCACCGGCTCGAGATGTTGTCCATGCTTTGGATGGATTCTCTAGATAAAATTAGGTAGAGTCGACTTTACTCAACACAAGACTCGCTTTTACTACTCCTTGGGGCACATTTTCCTATAAGAGGATGTCTTTCGGTCTTATCAGTCCTAGTGCTACTTTCCAGAGGGAAATGGACTTATCTTTTGGTAGTCTCAAGGGAAAATGCATTGTTGTATACCTTGATGATCTGACTATTTTCTCCAAAACAAGGGCAGATCACTTTCAACATCTTGAAATAGTCCTTCAAAAATGTAGAGAACATGGGGTATCCCTTAATCCTAAGAATTCTATCTTTTGTGTTACCAAAGGTAAGCTATTGGGACATATCATCTACAAAGAAGGAATCAAGATAGATCCAGAAAGAGTTCAAGCAATTCAGAAGATTCCCTTCCCACAAGCAAAAAGGGTGTTCACTCTTTCTTTGGTAAGATAAACTTCTTAAGGAGATTCATTCCAAATTTTGCAGAACTGACTATGAGCATTTCTCAAATGATGAAAGGGAAGAAAACCTTCAGTTGGAATCTTGAAGGAAAAGAAGCTTTCAAAGGTATCAAGGAAGCTATTGCTAAAACTCCCATCTTAGCATGTCCTGATTTCAACAAAGATTTCATTATCTATTGCTATGCTACTGAGAATACTTTGGCTGCCATACTAACTCAGAAAGACTCTAAGAATCATGAACTTCCAATTGCTTTCATGAGCTATGTTCTAAAATCTCATGAGCTAAAATATACTTTGATGGAAAAACATGCTTTTATAGTGGTCAAAGTTGTTAAGCAGTTTCATTTTTATATACTCAATTCCCACTCTGTTGTATTTGTGCCTGATATAACTCTTGAGTCTATTCTTACAAAACAAGAGTTTGGAACTAAGAAACGAAATTGGGTGGCAAAGGTTTAGGAATATGACCTTGATATCACGCCAACAAAGCTAGTCTAGGGTAAAGGATTATGTGAACTTATTGTTGAGGGATCCGACGAAGAATTTTCCACATAATCAGTTGATGTTCTTGTTGTCCTTTTCTCGCTCAACAAAAGAGTGGTATGCTAATATTTCACATTTTCTTACTTGTGGAGAATGTCCATCTCATTTGAGGGCGAAGGAAAAATAGCTATTAAGCTAAGGTCTACACAGTATGTGTTGTGGGAAAATGCTTTATTAAAGTGAGGCATTGATGGAAGATTCCTTAAGTGTGTGGACAAAGAGCAACAAAAGAAGTTGTTTTCAGATTTTCATGATCAAGCCTGTGGAGGGAATTTCTCCTCTACTGTCACTACTCACAAAATTCTTCATGCAGGGTAATATTGGCCCACATTGTTTTGAGATGCATCAAAATGGGTAGGAAAGTGTGAATCCTGTCAGAATTTTGTTGGGAGACCTAAATTAGCTGCGTTACCACTCAAACCAGTATTAATTAATGAACCTTTTTAACAATGGGGATTAGATTTTATTGGGAATATTAATCCACCTTCTAGTGCTAGACATACCAACGTGCTAACTGTTATAGATTACTTCACAAAATGAGTAGAGGCTATTCCAGTAAAAATTACTACTTTTGAGGTGGTGTGTAATTTCATCAAGGAGAAAATTTTTACAAGGTTTGGAATACCAAACAAAATTGTGACTGATAATGCTTCTAATTTTTCTTCTTCCGAAATGATGGAATTTTTCTATGGTTATGGAATTTCCCTTTCTCATTCCTCCAATTATTACCCTCAAGGAAATGGACAAGAAGAATCCACAAATAAGAATTTAGTAACCATTGTTCGAAAGCTTGTCAATGACTCTCAAAGGAATTGGCACAAGAAGATCTATGATGCCCTCTGGGTAGATAGAATTACACCCAAAAGAGCAATTGGAATGTCTCCATTTCAAGTGATATATGGCATGGAAGCTCAGCTACCAATAATAATGGAATTGCTAGCCTCACAATTAATGAAGGCTATTGAGGATTCAAGATTCATCAGTTCTTTGGATAAGAGGATCATGTATCTCCAAAAGCTAGATGAGGACAGGATGCAGGTTTTTGATAGAATTTATGCCCACCAATAGAAGGTGAAAGATTTGTTTGACAAGAAGGCTAGACCCAGATACTTTCAAGTAGGAGATATTTTCCTACTATGGGACAAAAGACATGAACCTCGTGGAAGCCATGGTAAGTTTGATTCTCTTTGGCTTGGTCCTTTCAAGATCAGACATTTTGCTAGAGAAAATTATTTCTACTTGGATTATATGGATGGATCTTCTCTCCCACTTCCTTATAGTGGGAAGTATTTGAATTTGTTCAAGTCCTAGGTGATTAAGCGATTTCGTATATTGTGTACATTGTCTTATTTTTGGTCCCTCCCTTGTGTCTCGTTTTTGGTCTTTCCTTTGTGTGTGGTGTCTTCTATGATTATTTTTCCTTTGAATCTATTTTCCTAATGGATAATACACTAACCTATTTTCCTAGAGTATTCTTTTAGTTCTTGATCTTGCCTTTATTCCTCTGTTCTAGTCAAGTCATTCCCAGAAAGAGCCAGCTATTGTCACCCTCAAAATTCCCCTCTTACTGAAAGACAAAAATATGAAAATTTTGAGTTGGTCCCCTTTATAAGTGTTTAAGTAAAGTAAGAGGTCTGGAATATAGAAAAAAATTCACTCTTTGAAGTATTTTTAGTGTTGTGCAGGTAAATCAGATATTTTTGTCCCTCATGTCCCAAGTGTTGTTGAACCTCCTAGGTCCCCGATTTTCCACTTTCTCCACACTACACTATTTTTAGGTAAGTCGGACATTTTTTCTCATGTGTCCCAAGTGCACCCAGACCTTTTATTTTCTAATTCGCCACTTTTCTGTATTCCTCTCTAATCGGCTATATTGGATTTTTTGTCCCGCATGTCCTAAGTGTTTTCGGGCCTTCCGTTTGCTGATTTTCTGATTTACCCGCATCACTTACTCATCATCTAAATCAGCTCCGCACATCCCATATGTCCCATGGACCATTTGTGCTCCCCAAACCTGATTTTTGCATTCTTCTTATATCGGTATATTGGCTCCATGTGTCCCATATGTCCCGTGGACCGTCTAGACCAAATTTTTTTGACTTTCCTGCAGATCACCTTTTTGAGTCGGCTCGAGTTTTTGTTTCACATTCATTATTTTCTCTCTCCTCCATTTAGATTAGTGGATATATAAAGGGATATACCTATTCTTTCTCCCTCACACTTTCCTGCTCATTTTTCTCCCCACCCACGTTCATGCAAAGCAAGTCATTACCCTCGTTCATACTCCTATATTTTTATCTTGCAAGGTTTATTCAAATTCATTGTGATACTCCATTGAAATATATCTTCTCTCTTCCTCTATTGTGATGAATATGTAGTACCAAGGGCACGAACACCTCTCCTCGTTGGAAACCTTGGTGCCTAACATCGGTGACAGCAAATCTCGACATCTTGACCTCGATGATTTTTGGAGAACGATTGAATATGATAACCCTACTCCCATCGCTCAAATGATCAAAGACAATGGGATTGCATTTTCAGGTAGTTTCCCTATCTCTATTCAGTGTGCTGATACCGTGCTCACTTGTGGGGCTTGTTTCAATCTAGAATCAAAGGAAATTATTAATGTACATGGTGAGGTAATTACGTGGTTAGATTCTAAAGCTATATATGTTGCTCTATGCATCCCAATGGTGGAAGGTACCAATTCTCTCTCTCTCTTTCTCAAGCACAAGCATTATTTGACCAAGACAGTGAGAAATACAAGACTAGGGTAGCCAAGTCTTGGCTAAAGAACCCTAAAAAGGAGCATCTTGACTTCAAAAAACATTGTTTAGAGTCGATTTCAATGAAGAACTTTCAGACATCATCACTCTTTTATCTAGAATCATGGGAATGCCCTATACAAATGAATTTCATTTTTGGATGTGTCCATATATCAACATTATTTTTGAGGGGAAGCAAAGTCTAAATTGGGGTGAGATAATATGTGAAAACCTAACGGAGTAGTTGGTTAACGTTCAAAGAACAAAGACCTTCTACATGACTTCTTACCTTATGTACACCATCATGGAATCTAGGAAATGGCTTGGTTTCAATTTTGTTGAGGATAAGAAAGATGCCCCTATATATGAATATTGTCCTCAGTTAACTCTCAAAGCCAACAATCATAATTTCAGGAGAGTTAATGACGCATTCACCATGTACATTGTGAGGATTTTGGAAGGAGATACTACTTGGAGATTTTCTGAAGAAGCAAATACTTTGATCTCTCGAATATGGGAGTTTCTACACACAATTTAGAAAATTCTCATATATCAGGCTAGCTGGTTTTGATGGTTCCCCTTTAAAGCTTCCTATGTTTTGCAATGATAAAATGGCCCTGGTTGAAATTTGCAGGCAGTTGGATAAAATTCATCGACTTGCAAAGATAAGAAGATTGTTGGCATTTGTTTCCCTATCACCTTGGGAAATTATACATGCAGAACAACCCTTGATGCTCAAAACATTGATAGAACTGTTGCCCCTCTTACTCTTCATCATTTCAAGTCTCAACCTGTTTTGACATCAAGGGATATATTGCTAAGAATCTCATATTAGGTTTCATTCACTATGCCGATATTGAATATTATTGGGCTGATTGTGTAGATGAATTTGAGGCTAGGAGAAGGTACTTTGGCATATTTTCCCTTCAAAAGATTATAGATTTTAATCTCTACAAAGTACCTAAAAATCTCCAGGATGATGAGGAAGATCTGCAATCTATTGAATATGAGAGAACCATCAAACACTCTCCTCTTGAAACCCTTGATTGGTTTGTAAAGGAGCAGGATGATTTGAAAGAATTAATCAACTCGGTTATTGTGAGAACCAAGCTCTGGTGTGATAATAAGATGCATAATTTCAGGATGAACATAGCTAAATATTCTTTACATGAAACTTCCTCTCCTAGGAGAGAATAACTTGCACATGATGTTGAGATTTACGAGAAATCTACTCCATCCTCCTCAAAAAAGGTAAACCTAAAAAAAGGTAAAAACATCAAACAGGAATAGGTTGAAGAAGAAGTTCTTTTGGAGCAGCCAGAAGTCTCTATGGGATCAGAGGATATTGTTGTTTTAAGTGAGGAAGGTAGTGAAGGGATGAAAGAAGGAGAAGAAATAACCCCTATCATTACTACTGATATAGAGAAAGAATGTCAAATGACTAAACCTCTAGGTTTGATGGATACTTCTTCTAAGGATCTTTATGAAAATGTAACAACTTCCCCACTGGAGACATCAATAGTGCAAACACTAAGTGCAATGAGTTCACTTGCACTTGGGCCCATTTTTCCTTCTACATCTTCCTCCTCCTTTTCTTGGTTTCATCCTTCGTTGTGATGAGAAAATAAAGTATACCTTCCAAATTGTGGTTCCTAAGTTTGATGTTATGGCAGCCTTGCTCGGTTCTCTACTCCTCCTCCTCCGAAAAGAAAGAAAAGATCAGCTCAAGGTTAGTACCAGATTCACAAGGTCAGAAATTCATGGAGATTGGAAAGCCCAAAGAAGATAAGGTAGAGAGAGATATTTTGGTGTTTGATTTGGAACTCACAAGGATTCCACTTGGAGAATCAACGCCTGAAAGTGAGGTTCATAACCTCAAAGAAACTGTGACTCGGTTCATTGAATGAGTTGAGAAGGAAAAACAGACCTTGGAGCAATTAGAAGAGTAGAATCTAATTCTTTCAGGTTTTATAAAATCCTTATTGGCAAAGAATAAGGTCTTGATCCTACTCCATTAACTAATCTTCCACCTCCTCTAGTTCTCAACAATGATGAAGTTCATACCATTAAGGATATTCATAAAAATGTCACCTATGGAAAGGCCATTGAATCACTAGTCAATGATATGATAGTTGTTGGATTGAAATTTATTGAGGAAGCCTTCAAGTCATATGAGAAGGTATCCAAATTATATCTGAAATTCAGCACAACACTCAGTGGTTTGGAGAAAGAGATAAAACTTTGGTGTGAATGTATTCAAGATCTCCATTCAATGATCCAAATAGATGAGAAGATTTTATTGGCAAGCAAAGTATTTGATGAAGCCAAGAATAATCTATCAAAATCCTAGGTTTTTAGTATTGATTGGAAGATCAAGGTTTTGGAGGAAGTTTTGGGAGAACTGAAGAATATGAGGCAGAAAGGGGAAACTTTCAAGACTTGTATTTTTATTTATTCCAAGATATTCATTTTCAAATCCATAATGAGGCCATAGGTAATAAGTTTTCCATGTAGGAAATCAAGGCTCAGTTCAAAACCTTCATCAAAGAAAATCTTTTCAAGGAAGTGTCCATGTCTAAACAGAAGATGAGAGATGTCTTCTCTCTTGATCAATTATCACCGAGGACAACAAGTAATTCTTGGAGAACACAAAGTTTGAGAAAGATATGGAGAAATTCCTTGGAATGTGGACCCATGCCACTTCCAACACCACCATTCCAAAATGTATGGAGATATCTGAGGCATTGAAAATATTCAGGCATCAAATTCTTAAGATGGTGGGCCCCTTTAAGTCTCTATCGAGAGGTTTACACTTATGGGTCCTTGGACTCTTTGCTCATTCTTTTACATTATAACCCATGATGTAATATTTGATTAAATAAATTCTCTTAACATATTTTTTAAGTGGTCTTTAATCTTTAGATTAAAGGAAATTATGAATCGAATGTAACCATTTTTGTAAGCTATAAAGCGATCTCTTCATGCCATTAAAAGGGGTTAGATCATGATATTCTTGAAATGTAATAGATTTTAAAGTGATCAATATAGAATATTTTATCTTGTCTCTATCTAATTTTATTCCTTTTCTTGTCTAATATTTATGAATCATTGATCTTTCATGCCCGTAAACTTTGTGTTCTTATGATATGATTTCTATAACTTTGTGTCTCATGTGGAATTATATCTTATATTATCACATGAATGATTCTATTCCATATTCCATTAATAAGTACATGTAAGGTTATATTTTGTTTTCTATATTACCTAAGATTACTATTTTCTATGTATTGGCAATCTTTATTGGCATAAAACATTTCAAAGTATTAGGAGTCCTCATCAATATGAAAGTTGTACATTTTTATATAAGATTTGTTCCTTGCTTTAAATAAGGGAACCTCTCCCATTAAGACGAGGGACTTGTTATCCCCTAACTGTTATTTGCTAAAGTGCTATTTTGCAAACCAACACCCACTCCACCAAATCCGCATCTACTAAATTTATCTAGGCTTCATTCATTAGTTTTCCATCTTTGTTCATCCAGGTCTCTAGTATGACACGGTCCAATCACCTCTCAGAATCGGATAAGGTTATTCTAACCCTCTTTACACATTAGGGTTTCATAATCTCATTGATTAGTTTCTTGGGTATTTATTTCATTATTTTAGCATTCATTTATATATGAAAAACTTGCATTAAATTAGGCTATTATTTTACATTTTAACATAATCAATATTGTTTAGATATTGAGTTTTGGAAAGGGGATTGTGTTGTATTCATATCAAAAAATAAATATGCCAAATCACTTCTAGAAATATTTAGAATGATGGATTGTAATCCAACTCACACACCTATGGAAGTTGGTATGAAACTTTCATCTAAAATTGGTTCACCTTCGGTCAATGAAATAGTGTATCAATAGCTAGTGGGTAGTCTCACCTATCTCACCACCACTAGACCGAATATTTGTTTTACAAAGAGTTATTTATCTCGCTTCATGTATAACCCACATTAAGTTCATTAGTTAGCTGCAAAATGGGTATTAAGATATGTCAAAGGTACTCTTGAATTTAGCATACTATATAAGATGTATGAAGATTTTGAGCTTTCAGATAATCTAACTCGATTGGGTAGGTTCCTAGATTCAAGAAAATATACAACATGGTATGTATTCACTCTTGGTTTAAGATTTTTCTCATGGCAGAGTAAACTACAAACTACAGTGGTATTATCTTTGAAATTAATAGAGTCTAAAGTTGTGGTCGGTGCGAGTTGTGAGATTCTCGGATAAAGAAAATATTGGAGGATATTTAGTTTGAGTCATCAAAGCCTACTCCAATTTTCTCAGTGAAAACCAGAGTGTTCTAAAGATGGTGAATAATCTAGTATTCCATTCTAGTATGAAACACGCTGAGGTTCACTATCATTACATTTGAAAGTTGGTTCTAAATGAAAAAATAATCTCTTCTACTATCCCACTTTGTATAAAAACTAACTAATATAATGACCAAACCACTTGGTGCATAAAAGTTCATAAAATTCAAGGATAAACTAGGTCTTGTTTCTAGTTTAGTCACTAAGGGGGTGTTAGTATATTATTGTAAATACCTTAGGTTAATGACTAAGGTATATTATCTATACATCTTTGTTAGATTGGTTTTAACCACTTTGGTTAATAGGCTAGTTTGTTTACACAGGCCTTAATATTATGTGTTACCCGATGCATATTATTCCACCCACCCCCGTATGTAAAGGGGATCATTTGTATGCCTATATAATAGGCATTCATGTATTGTTTATTCATGTTGTTGGTATGTTGGTTAATATAATTTTTCCATCTATTTTTTAATTCTAATATCAACTAGTTATTAACTACCAATGTTTTTCCTAGGAAAATGGGTAGTTTTGTGTCTTGGTAGAGAGAATATACCACTGAGTATTCTCTCAATAATGAATTCAAGGGTCATTTATGGGGAATAAATCTATGCATTTCAGTGATTTTATGGAAGATACACTTAATAAGATCTATGTTCTGTGAGAAAGGAAAGATTATTGGTTGCATGTTTTCATCTATCATATCTTCCTTTATCTCTAATGGTTGTGACTGAAGTTCAGAAGAATCCTAATTCTGGATCTGTTTTCAGTGTTCTTGTATTATAACCATAGCTAGTGAGGAAACAACATCCTCTACTTCCTTTGAATCATCCTTCCACCATTATTTTTCTGAAGTGGTGAAAGGTTTTACAACTAGATATATAGATAGTTTCTTTGAATCATGTCCATTTGTAATTATCATGTTTCCTATTCTACAATCAATAAGAGCTGCAGCAGTGGCTAACCGCAGTGTCCTAGGATCAGGGGATATCTAATTTTCTTGTTATTTGTTTTAATAACCATAAAATCTATTGAATAATCTCATGCTTCAATTGTGATGGTCACATCCTCTATGATCCCTTTGGGTTTAGCAATAGATTGGTCAACCATTTGTAACACTATTGGGGTTGATTGTGGATCAGGAAGAGACAATGTGGATAAGGTATCAGTAGTCATCACATTGATTGTATCCCATAAGTCAATTAGAATGTTTGGAATTTCTACATCCCCAATAATTGGACTCCCAAGGTGACCATATTTTGGAGGGGTCATCTTCCCTTCTAATATGCTAGCTAGTTTTCCATCAATATGTATTGTTCGGGCTGATTTTTCCTTCTACCTAGAGTTTTAACATAGATTTATTTGATATTTTTGTTTAACTCTGGGATATCTCTAAGAGCTTGTAACAGAGGGATTCCAATACTTAATTTTTAATCCTTGAATCAATTCCGACTTTGGTCTCTCTTGGGTTACAATATTATCTTTTTCCAAAAGTCTAGATGGAAATGGCATGTCTGAGAGTGATTTAGATGTTTCCTTAGGAAAAGGTCTGGGTTGTGTCTCTTCTAATTTTTCTATCTTTGGAGACTTCCTATATAATTGGAGATCATGGTTTTGAAGTAATATTCCCCAACCATAACATTATGTTTCTAAAATCCACAAAATTCACCATGGGAATATTTTTAGATTCAATGGTGTATGATGGGTTACCTTGCCTTACATTCTTTGGATTTTCCATAGTTTGAGCTAGAATTTGTGGTTGGGAAGGTTTTTCAAATGGAGCAAAAGTTGTAGGCCTAGTTAACAAATATTTTTGTCTCTGGGGTCTTCTTGGATTATAATATTGTTGACTAAATCCTTGAGGTGCATTCCACTGTTGTTGAAATTATGGGTTAAATTTTTGGAATGGTGGAATGTTTGAGTTTGGAGTCCATGGTTGTGGATAATAATTTGGTTATGCATTCCAATGAGGACTCCATTCTTGTGGAACTTGTTGAGCCTAAGGTTGGGGGTATGACCATGGTGTGTTCCATTAATTTGGAACCCATTGTGTTTTTTGTGCATAAGGATAGTGTTGATTTGAAGTAAAATTCCCTCCTTACCTCTGAGCTATATAATTAACCTCTACTTCACTTTGTGTATTATGTTTTAAGTGATTATTTAGCAAGGGAAAAATCCACATTGATCAATGGCATGCTTCAAACTATAGACAAATAATATGTCTGTTTTATCTAAGAAATAATTTTTAATCCCATGTTTATTCCTACATCTTGGATAATATATGAACATTGGCTTTGCATTCCTAGCTTTTCCATATCCATAGTTGTGTTAAGATGAAATAAGAAACCAATTCTTAAGTTTACAATCTCTTCTCTTAGTTTATATATGTTTCCATTGGAAATATTTCCTTTATGTTTATGAATAGTGTCTACAGAGGTCAATGATATACATGAATTCTAGCTTGATCATGTCTCCTTTTACCATTAAATTAAAGGCCTCTTATGTGTCTTCATCCAATCTGTTAAAGAGTATAGTTTTTAAAAGAGTAAATTGAATACTTGTACTATAGATATTGTAAAGGAAGAGGAATCAATCAAGACAGTCCTCAACACTTTCATCCTACTTTGTTGTATCCTAAAGATTTCTTCGTTTCAATCCCTAACCCTATAATAATATTGGTATTTATCTAAGAATATTGTTTCCATCTCTTCCAAAGTATGGATAGAGTTGGGGTTTAGGCCCATGAACCACCTCATGGATGTGTCATTTATAGTTGAGGAAATAACTTTAACTAATGAGTGTCTGAGGTATAGTCATATGTAGATGGAAAAACACTTTGAACTTAAACAAAAATTGGCCACGATCTTCTAATACTAGTCCCCTAGAGGTTGGTAAAATTTAGGGAGATATGTTCTTCATAGAGGCTTGGTCAATAGGGTCTAGCTCTATCGAGATAGGTGAATATCCTTCCTAGTGGAGTGTTTCCATTGTTTACACCATTGGGATTTTCCACTCCATCAACCATCCTTCCTTGTTGATCAAGTTTCTCCACAAGTTGATTTTGAAGGGGTTTTTGTAAGTTTATTCTAATAAATATACCTCTATGATCTCTAGGTCTAAACATAAAATCCTATCATACTTACTATCAACATCCTAACTATAAGTGTTTGACTAATTACTTGTGTTCTACATACTCCAAAACATAGAAAATAATCTTCATGTCACCACAAGATCTTTTATTTCGAAAGAAAGAGTATGGAAATGAGATTTCGAATGGAAACTTACCAAGCTATCTAGAAGTACACAAGTTAGTACCTTGATCTTTGTTAACACCATAGTATCCCTAGAAACGGTGCCAAAAAGTGACGAGTGTCGTTGATACTTGTACTTTAATTATTTTCATGATTTTCAATCCAAGGCAATGTCTGATGTTATTTGTAATAAAGAGAAAAATTGAAAATATTACGAGTATACATTAACTACTAGATTTAACCAAATAATATTTCTAAACATGTATATCTAATAAATGGTTAATAACATAACACAGAGATTCCTAAATCTATGAATTAAGGTGTTAAATATGTTGGAATGATTTGTCAAATTAAAATACTTTGAAATTCTAAAAAATAATCAAATGCTAAACAAACAAAAAAATTTTAAAAAAATCATGCAATTCTTCCTTTCACATTGGGTAGTATTTGCCCTTGCTCCTTCCTTCCTCCGATCCGGTTTTAAGCTCGAAAACTACACCAACAAGATTTAACTCAGAACCATGCACTTTATTGAATGTAATACAATACTTTCTTTCATCAACAACCAACAAATTCTAATTCTAATACAAACACTTTTATATTAATCATAGTTCTTGCCACTATTCAAGAGGATTGATTGTTTTAGAGCTAAGTAATAATTAAATAAAAAAATTCTACGAGAACTGCTTGTTAGGGATTTACAATTTTGAAAGAATAAGTGCATATCACACTTTGATTAGATTTATATTGCTAACTCAAATTGGAGTCCTTAACCATCATTCAACTGATACATTTAGATATTTTAGAGTAATGTAAATTTATTTATTTGAATCCCTTGAATAATGGCGACTGTTAGTTCACTAACAATTTGTACCATCAACTTGTTCTGCATTTCCAGCTAAACTTGATGTTAAATTAGACTCTCCTAATATGTGGAAGTCAAATTATTACTAGAAGATAATACACATTCAATGTTCCTTTCATCATGCACGCAACTTTGTGTGTTCATTAGATCAATTCGTTTCCTTGTTATACGAGTCTTTCACTCCTATCATATGAGTCTTGCACTTCCATAATGTGAGTCCTGCACTTTATGATATGAGTCATGTGTTGGGATTTAAAAGTCTTGTGCCAATACTTAGGAAAGTCTTGCACTAGGATCTATACGAGTCTTACACTAGGATTAAGATAGGTCCTTCATTCACATTTATTAGCGCATAAATCAATTTATTTAAACTCATTCAAAGAAGCATAGATAATATGAAAATGAATAAGGTTTATACACAAAAATTCCTTTTAAATATATTAAAGTATTAATTACAAAACACTAAAATTAGTGTAATACAAAATGATGATAAAAAAAGTGGTTTGGATAGGAATTAACAAGGCTCATCATGTGTCAATGGGTTGGCTGCAGGGGACACTAGCACGCCCGACCTAACTATGCAACGAGGAGAACCCGTGAATTATTTCTTTGTGTGAATGCATTGGAGGCATGATATACTTATGGGATGAATGCGTGGAAAATTCAATAGACTTGGATTTAATTCTCTTAGGATAAATAACACACTCTCTATGATTGAAAGTGATTGTATCGGGCCTTTTCACCGATAATCTCTTTCTCACAGGCTTAGGTGAGGGATTTGGAATAACCTATCGACTTTAGAAGTTTCCTTGTACCTATGATCTCTCATCCCTCTTACATATACCTTTCTCCCTACCTTATCATAATGTTTATAAGATGAATATAGGGTGAATTTCAGCTCATGAAACTTCTTGAGGTACTACTCTCTTGACTTATGCAAAACCCATCACAGGTGCGGGTCAAAATATCATCATGCTCTACCATGGACCAATCCATAGGAGTAATATGTTTGAATAAAATAACATATATATATATATATATATATATATATATATATATATATATATATATATATATATATATATATATATATGTCACTCCCATCATCTTTAATATTTAAAATATCCTATTATATCATAAAGTACCTCATTTGTTGCATTTTCAATATCGATAACTCCCTTTTTCTTACTTTCATTTTTCCCACACAATCCTCCCAATAATCTTCCAATTCAGGATGATGACATAAATTGAAGGAATTGTGTTCTCCTTCTAAGTAGTTCTTTCTAACAAAAGACCTCATGGATGAATATAATTATAGGTTGAAAGACCCAAGAGAGGCTTTGATGTTGCTTGTGTCTAGTGAGTTCTTACAAGAGTAAACTCCTAGATAAATTGAAAATGTTATCATTTTTCTTTTCTTTTCTCAACACTTGATGTAAATCTTGAAAAATGTCTATAGAGATCAATGAGTATTATCTTTTTACTTTAGTACCTTGGGAGTTTCAGTGGTGATTTATTGAATCCTCTGACGTGGATGAAATAGAAATTCCTGAAATATGTGAAATAACTCCCATATTTACTTATCAACATATAAGCCTCAACTAAGAATAGACGGTTAGTATCACCTTCCATATTCTTGATCATGTATGTGAAAAAGACATAATTCACCCTTATGTAGTGTCTCTCATATTCCCTCAACATGAACCGAGGGTATCTCTAATACATTGGTGCATTCTTAGGAACATTTATTCCCGAGTTATTCTAGGCCACTTTTGTAATGTTGCAACAACATAGACCAAGAATGAGGCCATAATGAACTTCTTCGTGCCTTCCAAGTTGATCGGTTGAGAGTGTAAATTATTATTCATAATTTGAATCCAATCAATAACTTGGGATTCCTTGATAACTATTAAAATGAATTGTGACATCCATGGATGACATTATTTTTTGATGATTCTCCCATTATATTATTGAGAAGTATGATACAATCAAACATCTATTTAATGAATTCAAACCTAGATAGGGTCTTTAGTATCTATGAGAGATTATGTGGTACCTTCATATAATTCCTAATAGTCATTCCATGTAAGAATGATTCCTTCATTTCACATTCGACAAAGGCATATTATTTTCTCAAGATCACAACATCCTTTAACATTGGAATGCAAAGACACCTTGAGTTCCCTTCCAGTGATAACACAATGATTATTGAGATGTCATCCAAAGTGATGAATTGGATCTTGGGTTCATATTTCTTGGTGCAGTGAGAATGAACTCGAGTCCTCAATAGCTAAGGGGAATCTAGTGGCTCAAGATAACCCACAATGATAGACCATGTTAGCTAAGGGGAATCTAGTGGCTCAATATGATCCATTATGTGGGTTCCTTCTTCCATTATCTGCCTTAAGTCATCAAATTCCATGTATTCCTTGATGTTATCCCTAATGTCGAGGTACTCGGACACAAAAACAAAAATGATCTCATAACAAGAGTAGTGGTGAGAATGTTCTTCATATTGTGTTTTTATGGTGTTTTATTCCTTAGGAAGCGGTGGGAATGATACGGTGTAAATAAAAATGGATTCCGTAACCATTTTTAAAAATCTATATATTTGAGTGGATTTTAGTGTTACAGGTTGTTGATTTCATATTTTGGTAAAAATTGGAATAGATAAACTCCAAATTAGATGCAACTTGATTTATTATAAATATGATCATAAGATGATTGTATTCTATGAATTTGGAAAGATTCCTTTTTTAGGATCAACAAGAATTTAGAAAATGGGTTTTGGCGAGGAGGAAGGCTTACAAATTGGCATTAATGGGAAAGAGGGAAAAATTTCATCTAGTCACATAAGGAGAAATAATTATCTAAATGAATTGATATTGGGACTTTTATGAAGATCTTGGGGAAAGGGATGGATGATCCAAATTTGGTGGGATTCTCTCGCAGGGTTTGGGAGAATGATCCAAATCAATTTTTATTGACATGGGGTTTTTCAATGGTTTTGGAGCTGAATGATGGTTTTGATCATATAATGGGATTAATTTAATATTATATCACATTCGATGGCTCAAAATTATGGGCTTAGAGAGTGCAATGAATGCTCAAAATTTGGTGAGGTTCCTTTGTGTGAGTCGGGCACAATCTCCACTTCAAATTTTGAGTGTTTTGAGTGTAAAGAGGCAAGGGTTGCTGGAAATAAAAATATTAAATATATTTGGAAGGATTTTTCATCTAACGTGTTTAATTCTTCTTCAAGGTGCCATCATGAGGAGTTGGTGGGAATGTTATTAGGAAAACGGAGATGTGGATTAAGAGTTATGAGGAAAAATTTATCTTGGAGTTCTAGGGCATCAAGGGATATTTTTACAATGTGGGGAGGTCTAACCAGATCCAAGGTAAGATTTAATGGCTTCCTTTATTTTTTAACAAACTTTATGATTTTTGTGAGAGGGAAACAAGGTGACATAACTTTATATGGTTGAGGTGAGAGTGGGGATTACCCATAGAGCATGGGGAAGCATGGAAGTGGAGATGGAGAGGGGATTTGTACCTAGGTAAAATTTTTGGGTGTAGTTGAACCTCATAAGTGCTCTTTGTTTGCAAGGAGGGTGAAAAGGTGCACTTGAAGTGAAGACGGAGATTGGGTTTGTACATGCACTTACACCCACACTTATTTTTTAATATTTTCCCTTTACCTTGCTTTCCACCATTAAAAACTTCCATCTAATCAGATGAGGGTGCAATTACATCTCATAAGTGTGCTTGGTGAAATGGATATTCAAGTCTCCACTTAGAGGGAAAATTTAGGGCCCACATTTAAGTTTCACTTTTCTCACATATCTCCACCGTGCACTTCTGGGCTCTCCTTGTGTTTTTGGCTTATGAGTCTCCCCACCAATCAGAAGAGGGTGAAATTATACAGTGAAATTACACCTCATAAGTGTGCCAAAGGTGTAAAGGGACATGAAAAGTGTGCAAATGTGCCAAATTTGAGTTTTAAACATGCTTTACACCTTCATTTTACACCTTAAGTCATTTCTTATCCCCGAGTCCATCCTTGGTCAATTTTGGCCATATAATATATGAAATTACATGCAATCAGGCCAATGAATCTAATAAGACAATTTTGGAATCTTGAAAATTATTTCTTAATTATATTTTACCCATACCTTCCTTTTTCCTAGGGTGGTGCACTAGTGAGTTGAGTTGTAAGAATATTTTTCAACACCCATGGGATAAATAAAATTATGGGTCAAAAAGAGAATTGAATGTACCTTCACATGAGATTTTGTTAAGCTTCCAAATCTACTTGAGGTGTTTGAAACCTTCCATACAAAATTCAAGTGTAAAATGACCACCTTGCACTAGTGTTGGAAAGGTTTCTACTTTCTATACTCCCAGAATTACACCTTACTTACTCCACCGTGTGTAGAAGGCTACAAAATATTTATGATTCCTGGTATATGAGATCCCAAAACTACGGAGGTTCCCAAACCTTTCAATGAAGTTGAGTCTTCAATGAAGTGTGCACACTCCTTTTTCTCCAAAAAAACCTAGGAAGAAATCATTCCAAATACCATCTAGAAGCTCCCACAATGTCTCAAGCTAAATAATACCATCATAGAGAAAACTATGATACCATTCTCATTGACTATTACTAAGGCTTATGAAATGCTCCAATGCTCCCAAAACCCTTCCCAAAATTTAAACTTTGAAGGTGGGAAATTTTGGCAATTTAGGCAATTTTAACTAGTTTGAGCAAAAAGGGGAAAAAGTTTCAATGGAGTTGTTAAATAAAATGTAGTGATATTTTAAATGCCAATAAGATCTAGGTGAATGAAGAAATGAGGGAATAATTCCCACTATACCCATCAGTCTAAATTTTCTAACTTTCCTTTATTTGTACTTAGTACGGGGTTTTGGGAACATCAGAACACTTGAATTTTTCCCCTATTGAGATGTTTCCATTGATGCCAATTTGGTAAAGGTGAGTTTGGAGTATGGTCATTAATGTAGAATTGGAGATTGTGACTTATTGATGCTTTGAGAGAGTGATGTGGAGAGTTTTTGTGAGTTTTCACTAATGTTGAATGATGTAAAATTATGCCTAATGTTGATGTCAAGGTATGCATAGGTATGCATGATGGATTTTAGTTGCTAGTCGGTCAATTCGAGTACACAAAGAGAAAATTTGAAGGAAAAGTGAAGAAATCGGGTCCTAATGAGATGTGCAAATATTTTTTTAAGTAAATTATTATCATGTGAGCATTTTCAAAGGTGTAACAAGTTTTATTAGGCATCTTGATGAATTTTTTTAGGTCGGGGTTTAAAGGAGAAATCTTCAAAATTGGTTTTAAGGTATGAACCTAGAGAAATCCTTAATAATTTCCTATCCTAATGAGGTATCTTGATCATTTTTCAGTGCCAATATGAAAAGGTGAGTATTGGAATTTTTTTGCATGTTGATACAGGTATGTGGAAAAAATTTTAGGTCTTATTTTGGAGTATTTTGCAAGATATTGAGTTTTTGGTAAAACCGGGTTCTTGAAAGTGGTGTTTCCCAGCTGTAAGTCAACTTTGTGATGCTCGTTGGAACGTAAATATTCTACATGGGAACCTAATCTCTTTGGGACATGTTGGTATGTGTCTTAGCTAAGATTTTGTAACATTGGTTTAGGGTTTAAGGTCCACATATTTATGAACAATCATTAACACCAAAACAACTCAAAAACCCTTCTAAAACCCTAATTTGAAGTTGATAGGAAAGATATTGATGGAATCCCATAATTTATTGGTTTGAAAATTTTTATGATTAGATCATGTAAATGACTCCATCGAGATATCTACAGCAGTTTTTTAGTGATCATGTGATTTAGTGGGCCCACAGGAAAAGGCTTTTTGTGAAGAATTTATCTTGTATCTCTCAAGTTTTGCAAAGGATAGTATGAAAAAATGGATGTTTCATGATTTTATGGACTTTTATTTTATGTATAAGAATTTTTTTGACAATTCATATTCATTTTGTGGCCTAACCAAGTCAATCTCTCATGACTGATTTTGGGTGTTGAGGACAACTCTGAGTAGTTTTGGAGAAGTGAAGTTATTGAGCACTTATGCTTTGATTTGATGATTCTAATGCACATAGTGATGTTTTAGAGTTAATGGGGTACCTGTAAGTTTATTTTATTTTTCATGGTTGAGTGTTTTAAGGTTTTTCAAGATTCATCTATTGAAGGCAATTTTTCTCGGTATGCACTCCTAATAGGATAGTCATGGTTTTGAGTGATTTCATGGTATGAGCAGATGTTTCAGATATTTATAAGAATGAAGGAAGTATGAGGAGGTCATGGAAATTTTTGTGTAAGATTTTAAAGTCTTGATGAATTCCTTAGTTTTTCAAAATAAGTCAAGTTGTAAAGTCATGTTTGTAGACCTAGTTTTGCAAGGTTCTTGAGTCCAAAAATGATGTAAAAATATGAATTGAGTCATGTAAGTCCTAAATAAGGTTTTCATGATGTTATTATATGTTTTCCTGATGTTTTTGGGTCTTGGCATGGCTGACCTAGGTTATGTAAAACCTACCTACATGGTTATATTCTTGAGAGTCATATATATAGGTGTAAAAGGCATTTTTAGTATTGAGGAAAAAAAGTGTGACCTATAGAGGATTGTAAAGGTTGTATGGGGTATTAAATACCATGAAGAATGCATGTACATTGAAAATATGAAGATGATCAACTTGGAGAAGTCAGTTTTTCCATGACCTAGTGAAGGTGAAGAAGAAGAAGAGAAATTTATCCTAGAAGGCATTTTTGAGAAAGAGAGAAGGGTGAAGAGATAATGAAGAGTCATCATCTGTTGTAGAAATATTCTGAAGGTGACAAACATATTTAGGTGGATGATTTTGTGCTGAGTTATCTAGGGGTTGGTGGGTAAAGAACTTGAAGGTAACCTTTGAAGATGAATGGAACATTCTAATAATTCTTCCCTATTTTATCAAGGAGAAGGCTCAATTTTTATATGAACTACTATTCACTCTCATGTGTTTTATTGATTGAAAAGAACATGTCCTCTTGGATGAAACTTGTTTATGGGTTTATTTAAACTTACTTTGTGGATTTTGATAACTAGATATCAATTGCGTAGAAATTGAAAAATTATGTAGAGTGTGTTAAAGAAAAAAATTACCTAGTACATGCCAAATATGTCTACCTTGAGAAAAAAATTCTTTATTAAACGTAAGAATATGAATTTTATGATATCAATCCACATAAATCAATTATGGTGGATAAGGAGACATGTATAATTTTCTAATTTTTAAAGCCCCAAAAATTTTGAGGGTGGAGAGCACAATGAATAGGATGAGGTATTTCGTACTCCAAACAAGAGGATCTTAAAGCTAAAATATTAAAAAAATAAAATAATGTCATTGTAGTTTCCTTCTACGATCCCTAAAGAATAGGAATAATAGGAGGTTATTATTGATTCCATTAACACCAAGGGATCTCATTTTAATAGAAATAGGATGAGTGGCACATCCTCATGTGAGAGGATAAGGAAAATGGAGAGTAGTTATCTTACCTTGGACACTACATCAAATATGACCAAAACAACCTATAATAGTGGCTCTTGAGGGAGAGGGATATGTGAAGGTATATGTTGTGCTAGAAAATTTATCCATGGTAAATTTTAAGACCCCCTCTAAAAAATAACCATAGATATTACTCGAAAAATTTCTATAAATGACTTTCAAAATATTTGTGAATGCCACAAATTCAAAGGAAATTTGGTCGATGGTATCAATTGTTGGTTGGTAGCATTAGGCTACTAACTAGTAGAAAATTTCTCTTTTGTGTAAGAAGTAAAGGATATTCGAACATGGAAAATTTTAGTGGCGAATTTTCATAAACTCATGAATATTAGCGTTTTTAGAAATTAGAAATTACAAATATTTAGCAATCGGATTCCACCTAGTTCACCAAACATTTCTACCGACAGAGTCACTTGTATGGGTTAATCTTCCTACTATTTAAACATATAAATAAACTTATGCATGTATTTCACCAATGTTTCGAATCAAACTATGCTCATATTCTTTGAATTATAATTCTATACATATCGTCAAGGTATAGTACATATACGATCGTCCAACCTTTTCGCAATATGTGACTGATGTCCAACTTTGACATTTCTACCATCCAACCTCTTCCTTCCAACCAATTTTTTCTAACATCTTCTATCTAGCATCGATATATCTAACCTCAATCCATCAAACCAAAAGCCTTCCAACCTCAAGTCGTCCAACCTCAAACCATCTAACCTCAAACCGTCCTAACCTTAAGTTGTCCAACCTCAAGCCATCCAACCCGAAGCCATCCAACCTGAAGCCATCCAACCTCAATCTGTTGAACCTCAATCTTTCCAACAACCAACTTCAAACTATCTAACCTTAATTCGTCTAACCTAAATCCACCCCACCTCTTCCACCCAACCTATTCGTCCAACCCCTAGCTCATCCTGGTCCTGTTCACCCAACCTCTAACCCATCATACCCTCGTTTTCTAACCTATTGCCCCTCCTACCCCTTCCATCCGAGTCTATACCATCCATCCCTATAGTCGTCTTTTCAACAATCGAGATTCTGCGATATATCCATGGATTCTAGAAAACATTGTAATAAGGTTACTTCTAGTTTAAAAAAGAGTGACAAGACATTATCGGCTATTTTGGCCACTCACAAAAATGAATATTGTGTTAGGATCTACACTATCTACTAATTTACATAATTTTATTATTATATTTTCCATACTGTATGTTTCTTGTATAATTGTACTCTTTATTAAATTGAGTATTTTCTCTTTGTACTCTTTTTTATTTCTATAACACTTTTATATTCGGACATATTTTAAAAACATTCGAGAAACTATTATTTTTAAAGATGCCCCTACTAATGAAAACATTCATTCCCTTGATGACATCTAACTAGGATAATATTCATAAAATTCTCATCCAACATAAACATTAGATGAAGCTTCTACTCTAATGTCTATTTCCAGAAAAAGGAGATGTGATGATTAATATATTCTGATGAGAACCTAGATGAACAAGTTGAATTTGAAGAAAGTAACAAAAAATCTATGAGAAGAAATAGGACAAACTAGACAATAGGAAGAACTTTCAAGTTTGAATGGGCATCCAAATATCTTTTATTGAACCCATTGATCCAAACAATGGTAATGATATTCCAATTCAATGTCAATGTAAAATATGTAGTTGGAAACAAGGAAAATATCATACAATGTAATTTAATATAGAAACCATTGAAAAACACTGTGGGAAAATATATATTTCCCAAAAGTAAAAGGATGAGCGCATAGTAAGATCTTATAAATGGAAAAATGCAAAGACTTATTGCATGTAAAGTATGCAAAAGATTATGAAAAATAACAAAAATGTTTGAAAAATTTCAATGAAAATGGTGGAACAATTGTAACAAAATTAGGCAAAGCTATGCGAGACAAAAATGCATGCCAAAAGTATTCAATTTTCTACAATATTCAATTTATTGAAAAAGGGAAGACCCATTTCAGATTTCTTAGATAGTAAAATTTGTATCGTTATTGCCTTACGAGAATGTTCCACAATCACATTCGAGATAGCGGTGGATGGGGAATTACAAAATGTCTTTCCCTGGTGGAAAAGGAAAATTTTAAAGAGGTCATTAAAAATGCAAAGTTTATTTATCTTTCAATTGATGAGGTGACAAAGATGTACAATACTTCATGGTTTTGTATTCATGTATATACTTTTGCAAATGAAAAAAATTTACCACCTTTTATCTATTCATAAAATGACTGAAAATTATAATTTTGAAAACTTTACAAATTGGTGGTGTCAAGTTTGAACGATATAGTAGGTATGGATGCTTTTTCCATTACAAATAAGTTAGTTTGTGTTGCAACTTGTGATACATCTATAATGCGGGGGCATAAATGGTCATAGTTTCGACTACGGACAAATGTTGCGCCTATATGATTAAAATTCATTGCATGGCTCACAAACAAATCTAGTGTATAAAATTATAAGCACATTCAAAAGTATTACCAGAGTGGAGGATTTGATCCATGACTTGCATGCTTATTAGTCAAACAGGTCAAAAATATTTTTAGAATTTTAGAAATTTTCAATTGGATTGAAAGATAGGAAAAATGTTTTTAAATATGTAGATACTTGATGGATTTTAATGTATGACCTTGCTTGTATAATATTTGAAGAATATCCTTCATTGATAGGTTTTATGTATAAATACCATAGGGAAGTAGAGAAAGCTAATAGTTTGTTATACCTTATAACATATATTGAAACTTTACTTACATTATGTGGTATTTTTCCAATGTTGAATGAGCTAAATTTTTGACGAAGCATGCGCAAGAGCGTTGCATCTACATAAAATACTTCATACGACTGAGAAAATGTGTGTGCATGAGTCTAGATAGTTTATATTTGTCATATGGAATTTTTTAGGAACTTTTTTTTGAATCCTAAAATAAATTAATAGACCTTAAAAATCCAAGCTGCTACTTAAATTTTAATATAAATGATCATCTATGTATAACAACTCATGGGAAAGAGATACCACTTCACACTTATCATAGAAGATAATATTTGGCTGGGTTAGAGTTGGAAGAAATAAGAGTGATACACAATTTATATGAAACAATATTATGTGACACACAAAATAAATTGATAAAAAAACCCAATATTTATCTACAAAGATAATGAATGATTCAAAAAGAATAAATTATTTGAAGCAATGAGAGTTTTCAATCAACTGTTTTGGAATACAATTGAGGCATTATTGAAATGTCCATTAGCAATATATTTATAAAATACATGGATAGTCTAGTGGAACATTTTTGTAAGATTTAATAGATAAATAATATTTTTGTTGAAGGTATTTTTAAAAAGAAGTTACTCAGTTCTCAGTCACAAAATTTTTCCACAACTATGCTAGAGAAATTTTGTTTTCTAGACGAGCCAAATGAAAATGGTTCCATTAGAAGACTTTGGAAGAAGATTTATTCCAACAGTATTTTGAAGATGATTTGAGTGAGTATTTTTGACTATATGAGTTGTGTCAAACTATGATCCTAGGATCTGTTGAAGATGAGAGGGTATTCAAGTGCATTATCCTTCGTAAAATCCAAATTTCATAACAGATTGGATAGAAATTTAGAAATTTGTCTGAGATTGTATGTATCCAGTTATTGTTGAGACTTTTTCTTATGAGAGAGAACTTGCATTATGGAATTCAATCGTATAAAGAAGTGGAGTAGGTAACATTCTTACTAATCCCGGGGATCCAAACACATCCATAGAACACACAACCAATTCAGTAGAATTTGAGGAAACTTATAAATGGGTTGCTCAAGGATTGCTTCAATTGCGAGTCCCGATACCTTGTATATATTATTGATAATATTGATAAAATGATTTAATATATTGCTATATTTCATATTGATTAGTGATTATCAATTTCTCTTAATAGACTATGTTGTTTTACTTATAACAAATTTATTTTTCATAATTTGTGTTATTATTGAAATAAAGACAGTGATTGATTGATTTTGATCCATCTATATGATTAATATTTTATATCTGCATGAAACACAAATCCTTTCTATACTCAAACAAAAACACACCAAATGTCTAAAACCATGCTTTAAAGTTTACATCTCCAAATAGTAACATAAAAAAATCACATTAAGTAGAAATCCGATTACAAGTTTGCATATTAAAAGTGTTGAAAATTTTCAATAAATGCGATATAACAATAAATCTAGTTTCAATTCACAATTAAAATTGTATTCATTCTAACAAGAGGAGGATTAATTTATGAATACATACATGTTTTCATAAAGCATTTTTGGCCAATACAATTACAAAATTATGGGTTATCAATTTCTTTTCAAAGCTTCCTAAAAGTTTTGTCGTATAAGAACACATTACAAGGGAATCTTCTTTTCTTCCTATGATGTGGAATCATAGTTTTCCTTACATCTGCGACACAGAATAAAAGAAGTAAAAATTGATTGGCTATTATCTATTAATTCTTATGCCAATGTCGAATTGTGACAACACACATGTCACATGGTGAAACTAAATTATTTCAATTTTTTTGTTGCAGGGGAAACTTGATATTTTTCTTGCAAAAGAGGTGGAGTTTGCTAAGTTTTTATAGTGCTCTTTGCTAAAAATCCTAATACTTACAAATCCTACACTTTGCACTATTGATATTTTGAAGAATATTGTGCTCCTCCCTTGTAACATCTCCTACTGACAAAAGTGATGGATCAACATCTGTCTTTTCTTTTAGTAAGATATATGGATCCATCTTATGCTCCTTGATTATCCTCCTCAATGTATTATTTTGTTTATTTAATAATATAATTTTTTCCTTCAACTGTATAAATGCATTCAAGATTTTACAGGCATTCTTCAAATGTGCATCAAATACAACTACTTCTTTCTTTAATTTTTCATATTTTACCCGAAAACATAAATGTATTAGATAAGTTGTAAATAATTTATTGCAATGTTTATAATTTCAAAAAAATCATTTATAAAAGATGAGCTACCACAAATTTCTCTTTTTGCATTTGTAAGTAGAACATTACTTTTGTCTCTAGCTCATTTTTGTAGTATGCTTGGGCTTCAACATTAATATTCTCCAACCTATTTAACATTATATCTAAAAATTCATCATCGTAATCATTATTATATAATTTTTTTCCATACTTGAGCTTTATTTAAGAAAATGTCGATCCTTGCTAGCCCACTCTCTACGATAGTGAACAATGAATGCCTTTGAGTGTGATTATGGTATCGCATATTTATTTCTTTGATAAACAGCTTTGGCCCTTTTATCCTAAGTGCACACTAATTCCAAATTAGACATAACCACTTCCTGAATTGTGGCCCCCATACTATCTAATACCATATTTTTGACTACAAAATTTGTCTTTTGATCATCCGTGAGTGGAATTTGAATTGTTGGAGGAGGAGAGTCTATGATTTGATGGGTATCTTGATGTACTTGTGGTTGAGGAGGTGGATTACTTTGTATCATATCATGTGTCAAAATAGTTACCCATCTTGGCTTCACCAATATCAAACCCCAACAACTCATCATCAAGCTCAATCTAGCTCAAAATTTGGGTCCCCGTTGCACTCAAGACACCACATAGTGTAAAACCTAGAAATTCTGAGGTTGTTGGGTGAAATATTCTTATGGATTTAGTAGGAAACATAACATTCTTCCCTGTAAATTTTCTTTTGGTTTGTACACTATGTGGCGTCGGTATCAGAGGACTTTTTGGAATCTATTGTGGTTGTCTACAAACTGCAAGAAGAAAAGTACTAAAAATTAAACATTATACCCTTGTAAATACTAAATAAAATATTTACAAGTAAAAATTATGTTAAACATTATAAATTACCTTGCATTCTTAGAGATGTGACCATTCGACCTTGTGACTGAGACTGAGTTTGATCTAGATCGTCAAACTTAGAATTTTTGCAAACAAAAATGTAGAAATATTAAAATAATTTACCACTTATAGAATAGATAACATGTTAATGATTCCTACTAGTAGCTTAGTTATAAATAGTAATATTAATACCTATAGAAAATTGTAGTGGGAAAGGTGGTGGTACTGGTGGAGCTATTGACCCTAGGTATTTTGTGTTGAGGAAATCAAACTAGGGTCGATTCCATTGAATCCATATCAGAATCACCAAAGGCCTCTGGAGGGGCTTTACCTTGAGCAATAGCCTCCTTATGAGATATTACAACTACAATTATTCTCTACATAATATAAATTAATGTTATTATTGCATTCAAAAATAATTAATTGTTATCTTTAAAATTAATTGTTACATGTTGTTCTTCAACTGAAAGACCTATCGTTATCAATTTATCATTTATTGTAGGCGAATTCATCCATTATGCAATTCATTGAAAGCTTCTTAATAGATAACAAGTAGATAATTGGTACAAGAAAACATGGTTTGATTTATTGGGTGTATTAAAACTATTAAGGGCATTGTTGACATCTATTTTAATTCGATTGGAAAAATATGTGCACCAATCAAATTTTTTCCTTGTCAATGTCCATAATAAATATTGAACTGCCCAAAATGGAATGTCCGTGGATCTTCCCTACAACACAATCTTGGATTGAAAGAGAGATATAACTGTAAGAAATAATTTATTTGTAACACCTTGTATAACAAGGCCTCTTTTGGAACAATTAACTGTAGCTACAACAAGAAACAAGAAAAGTTAGATGTTTGGGTAGTCAATTAATATTAAGAAAAAAACATTTGAAAAATAAAATTGAACTTACCATCAACCTGCACATTGTAATGAGACTCCAAATATTTTTTTGTCTTCATCAATTAAGACATCCTTTGTAGTCACAAGCATCTAGTTTTGAAAAGGTAACCTAGTTAATCGATGGATGTCTACAGGCTCCACATGGAATGAAAATGTATGATCCATCGGGGACTGAAAACTTTCTCTTTGTGGTTGTAATAGTTGATCAAGTAACCGAGGATGGTGGTATCTATTTCAAATTGGGGCATGTTGACAAGCCTCATGAATTGTGTTTTGTGCATCCAATCTTTAGGTGTATCTTTTAGTTTAATCAGTGTCATAATTTGAGGGCACATGATATTTTTGTATTGGAATTTAGAGGCATGAGTAACTGTGGAGCTAGCCATTTTTGAAATATTTGGAAATTGGTTTAAATATGCAGGGGAGGGAGGGGAAATAATGCATGTGCACATTGGTTCGGTATAAAATTGGAGAGAATGTTGTAGATTGGTAAAATTTTATGGCAAAAAAGTAAAGAAATGAACCTCATAGGGCTATATATAGGGCTCGGGTTTACGCAAAGGACACATGGTGACAAACGATAGGTGAATACTTTCGAGGAAACATGTGTCCGAGGAATCGTGTGCAAGATAGTATGTCCAATAGGAAATGGGTGATCATCACTCATAGTCCATCTAACAGGAAAAATACCACCACATATATCAAACCATCCAATAGAGAAAATACGATCGTCTAACATAATCATCCAATAGGAAAGGGATGACCATCTAATAGTGAAGAGATGGCCATCCAACATGAGAGGGAAGCAATGATAGTGCAACCTGATCTATCAAATAGGAAAGGGATGAGCATCCAATAGTGAAGAGACATATGTCCAACTTGATAGTGAAAGAGACAGTGCCTAACTCCGATAGGGAGAGACAATTGTCTAATAGGGAATAAATGACCATACATAGGGAGGAGACATTCATCTAATTAGAAAGAGACAAATGTGTAATATGGAAGAGATGATCGTCTAATAGGGAAGATTCGATCGTCCATAGGGAAGAGATGATCGTCCAATGGATAGATGACTGTCCAACACTCGTCCAACTATGTGAAACCATGAAAAACTATGGGATTCCAAATCGTCTTTGCCACAAAATAGTTTTCTATATATTTTCCATTGTCTCAAAATTCCATTTTAGAGATTTTTCACCCATTATATAATATTTTTTTAGGAGAGGGGGTCTTAAAATGAACCATGGATTTGAATATATAAATTTACCTATTATTGTAAATGTTAGGTGAATCAATCCTAAAAATTAACTTGGACCCAACAAATTTAGGTGAAATAGAAAGTGACCTAACCCCTATAAATAATCCAAATCTAAATTTCAAAAACCTAAATATTCATGAACTAATGAAGATGATCCACTAAAATTTACATTGAATCTAGCTAGTGAGGGGCCTAATGGAGTGGGGTGAGTATATAAATTAGGGGTGGGAGGAAAGGGGGTATGAGGCCTCGAGGTAGGATCTAAATTGGAGTGGAAGCTAGGGGATATAGCTAGGTATTTTATAACTTTCTATTTGTTTTACATTTTACTCCATATTTCTATATCATAGTTGACATGTTTCCAATTCTAGTGTTATGGTTTCAAAATAGAGGTTTCTAGCTCTTCACGTGTGCATGCATGTGTGTTTTTGTGTAGAGAATACTATCTAGTGGAGATATATGATCTAGATTACCCCGAAGGACATATTCATGTTGGCCTTAGGAAGACATATGACTAAGTGGGTGTTGACCTTGATATTACATTGAGTTCGAATGATATATTGACATTTTTCCCTAGCCCACTATAGAGAAAAATAACTAGTTACACATAAAACTAAGGTTTGGGAGATAGAGGTCGAGTCATAAGGAATGCATGGGATACTACATCATTAGGAAAGAGGTCATGGACCCTCTTCCAATCGGTAGATAATGACTCATTCATGATCTCGAGGCTAGCTAAATTAAACCAAAGCATAGGAGTAGGTCGAGAAGCACCTACCATTATGTATATGGTCTCACATGCATAGGAATAGGACCCCCTCACCTCTTTGGGGAGGGTCACACTAGTGACCTATTTATTAGTTAGATACTAATATATATTATACATGGAGGTGTTTGTATGCCCCATTTTTTAAAAAAAAATTGAGCCTACACTTGCCCTCTTAGTTTGGATATGGTGACATAGTGTCTTTAAAATATCAACATGATGAATATATACATACTAGAATTTTGAAAGGTATAATTATGGGAATCTCATGTGACTACTTTTATTTTTATCTTTTTCTACATATGTATGACTTGTTGGTAATAAAATGATTAAACGTAATTCTAGACAATTATCTCATATTTACAAATTTTTATGGAGATGTAGGAGAACAATGAATGTATGCCCTTTAAAACATTTGCATGCAAGAAAATAAGAAACTCCGTGGAGGTGGAGGAGTAGAGTGAAAGAATGAAGTGAAGAGGAACAAAATATGATGACAAGGTCAGGTGCAATGGTACAAAGTTTGTAGCATAATTAAATAACACAATAATATTAGAAACTCATCGAATAATATGTATGCGGGCCATACATGTTTATAGGAAACTCATTCCTATAATTAAGGAGATCACGTCTCCATAAATTTCTCAACAAAATAACTAATAGATCTTAATCTAACTATATGTGTAGTATTATTGTTATACACAACAATACCACTCTTAAATAATATTATCTAACAACTAACTCAATATAATACCTAGTGAATAATTACCCGCGTAATTATTCACATTACAATCTTTTACGACTAGCCATATAATGTTTGCACTATTATTTCCTAACATTCCACCTAGGTGAACATGGGAGAAAAAAATTGCACTTGTTTTGCAGCTTTCTGCACATGTGTGCTCATGATCTGGATGGTTTTTCAGGATAGCCAACAACCTTCAAGGATGGTTTTATTGGACAACCACCAACCAACAAGGATGGTTTTCTAGGACAACCAATTACCTCAACAAGGATGATTTTTCAAGTGGTTTACCAATAATTGTTATCCATTTTTACCCCTGGTAAAAATAAACAACTTGACAAAATGGAGTTGGGCATATGATGGAGCTTCAATGGAGAATCAGTAATTTTTAGGTATTTTCGCACTTGGAATCATTTTTGAATGCATTTCCCTTCTCTAGGCTTTAGGATCCAATAATTTGCCAAAAATTGAGTAAATATGGATTAAATTGGAAAAAAATGGTTTTGGGGCACTTTATTCCACTTTTCCCAACTCCTCATATCTTCATTTGGCCTAAGGACTTAGAAAAAATCAAGAAAAATGGAAAATGGGGCAAAAAAATGTAATGGAGACATTTCGTGGTTTGGGAGGAACTCACGGTACAAGTGCCTTGGGGACTCCGGCTCACTAAAAAGTCAAAATTGTCACACAACAAAGGGGCTAGTGTATTGCGGGTTTGGCGTGAGTTTCGGCACAAAGGAATTGGATGGAACAAGTGCTCGGGAATTTAATTTCCCGTATTGGTCTTCAACCCAAAAAGAAAAGGAGTAGAAGAAGGGGGAGTGTTATGCGAGATAAATCAGATTTTGGAGGCCCTAACGAAACAAGTTTCATTGGGTCAAGTATTCCCCGAAGGGCTGAAATGTCCACAATGTAAAGGATGTGAAGGAAAGGGAAAAGTGGTGAAGAGTTGAAGTGGAGTTAAGTGCGAAAAAGTGGCTCGAATGAGCCTACAATGATAAGCAAGATTGGTTGCACGAGTTAAGTAACTCCAAAACCCCACATAGCAATAGCGAAACAAAAGAGGGTAACTCAAGAAAACGACTCGGAAAAGCTGTAAAGCAAAGCCCGCCCATGAAACCCAAGTCAAGCGGTTATACCTTGCAAAACCTACGAGAGAAGGATAGGTAGAGAGTAATGTGGGAAAATGATGCAACACAACTACGAAGTAATGGGGGTCGAAAATACGAAGTAAAGCACTCTCCAAAACCACACAAAGCAAAGGGAAAAAGCACAAAGTATTACGGGAATGCAACTTGTCATTATCTTTGTGAAGTAATGCTCAAGCGCAAACCTGAAGTAAAGTATCACAAAAATAACGAGAGGGAAGAAAGGAAGGGAGTGATGCATGGATGCGATGTGCCACTATTCTGAAGTAGTGTGGGTTCGTAAACCCACAAGCAAAGGTTCCCGAAATCACACAAATAAGTAAAAGAAGAAAAAGGTTGAGTGGGAATGCGACTTGGAATTACTAAGTAATGCTCAAGTGCAAACCCAAGAAAAGAACATGCAAAAAACCACAAAGAAAGATTAAGCAAGAAGTAATGGCACCTCGGATTCCCGCAACAAAGGAGAAGAGTAAATGGTCATAACTTTTGACCAAGTGATCCGTTTTTTGAGATCTTGGACTTTCTGGAAACATCTCATCAAGCACTACACCATGGAATTTAAAAAATCAGATTTTGGTGGGGGTAAGTTTGTGAAAAATGGAAAAAATACTTCCTGAACTTAATGAAGTATGGTTTATTTTCTTCTCTAGCAAGCCAAAGGACATTGGGAAATGAGTTTCACAGGTCTCCCATACTCTTTTTCAGTGCATTAATGAAAGTTGTTAGTGGGTAAAGGGGAATTTCAGGATTCTATCTATCTCTCTCTCTCTTCTCCACCTTCTTCTATATATTGAAATCACTTCTCATTTGAGAAGGGATGGGATAGTTTGGGATGTGGGGAAACTCACAAATTTCTTTCTCACCAAAAACGAGCTGTAAGCCTTCATATGGGCATGGCAAGTGTATTTGTGCCTCTACTTCACACATGTAATGGACTATGCATATTCTAAGAGCAATACAATTTATGTTTTGTTATGTTCTTCAACCCTAGCATTGATTTTGTTGTATCTCCTTGCCTCTCTATTCTTGTTGTTTTGTTTTGTGCATGTATTTCTCATTTGCAGGTTTGTGTTGTTGTGTTTCATGGAGAAAAGATGGTGAATGGAGCCTTGGTTTGTGTCACATCTTCTTTGGCATTCCCTACTACATTTTCCTTCTCCTTCTCCCTCAACATGATATTTACACCCCGCTTTTCGTGCTACCACCCTTTTTAGCTTAGGATTTCCCTTTAAGCATCTTTCTAACCCTCTCTCTCTCTTCATGGTCCTTTGGCATGGTTAGATTAGGATTAGTTAGCTGCATTTTCCCTTGTACGATTATTTTTAGCATCGAGGATTAGGTAGAGGAATTCGACCTTCTCCGAAGATCCATCTCAAGTATCAAGTCCCACAACTTGAGAGATGGTCCCATGTTAACAAAAAGTAGAGATCTGCATAGCCAAATCTCAGGGTGCTACTTTTTGTGATAACAATAACCACAACAAAGGATGGTTTTACAGACAACCAACAACTTAAATATCATGATGTTGCTTTTCCTTGTGATTTAAATCTGTCCTGATGTTTTTCCTTCAGGGAATGATGTAGGAGATATTGCTCACTTGAATACAAATTTGGAAAAAGAAGGCAAAAATGGAAATAGAACATTGAGATCATGTTCCCCCTCAATGCGAATTTTCCACTTATTTAACACAAAACATGAACTTTGTATTATGTTGCTAACTCAGCCAGATTTGGATATGAAGCTCAATGATTCCCACATTGTTTATTATTACCCCCTTAATGTGAAATCATTTAGTTTCCTGACGTCGAGTAACACCCAAAATACTTCCGTAAGGTAATTTTATTTTAATTTTTCAAACTTTTGACTATAATGAAAAGTGACGACTTATGACATTTGACACTATTTGACAATATGAGGACTCATAGAAATTTAACAAGTAATAAAATGAGATTACTTTTTAAATGAAAATGAATTTGACAATGACAATACCAAAAATGTTTAGACTTTTTACATAACTTGATTCTTTTAATAACACTTGACAATAATGACGATGACTCTATTACACAAAAATAACTTGATAACACAAAAATGACTTGTGACAGACATACAAAATCTAAAGACTTTGACAATGAAAATATATAATGAATTGTTTAGGTATAAGACTAATGATAATCTGTGAGACTACCTAAACTACCCCATATAAGTTATTATAAATACCTATGGGCTTTTGAAAGGCACGCTTTACCGATAACCAAATATAATCTAAACGCATTATTATTGACAATGTAGAGCTCGGAGTTTGAGCACAATAAAGTATGACTTAAAAAGTCTTTAAACCATCCTATAATTTCAACATTAATCCAAATACTATACATAGACTCAAAAAATGTCGAAACCTATGATTATAGTAAGAAAATACTGGTCCAATCTAAATGGGTAAATAACCGCTGTATATTCTCGAACTACTGCAAATGAAAGCCGAAGTAAAGCCAATGAAGAATGCAGCTAGTTGACGCAGCTAGAAAAATGGCTTGATTTATGATGTTTTTACAGTCTTGAACGCAACTCTTAGACGATGTGTCGACAATTATATATGTAGATCCAACTCTCCAAACCAAATTCCAATGGTTCAGAAGTTTTTCAAGCGAAGATCGAGACACTAATTTGAATGATGTGAGCAGATATCTGGATTTTTATGCGCCTCCTTCCTTCATATTCCTATGCGAGTCAAATTAACCAACATACGTTGTTGTTCCAGATTGAAATTCTAGGTGTTGGAAATAAGATACACAGCCAATAGACAATCTCATAGCTGATAGACCCTTCCTTCGGTCAAGGCATTAATAGATCCAACCACGCACTGTTATAGACACTAGATGTGAGAGCCACTTCTTACAAGCATGGCAGTGTAAAAATTGATCAAGGCCTTTAATTCTCTCTCTCTCTCTCTCACATCAATGATTCATAGCTCGCTCTCATACCAAATGTAATGGTGCAGAGTTTGCAGCAGAACTAAATCACACAATAATATTAGAAACTCATTGAATAATACATATGGGCCACTACATCTTTATAGGAAACTCATTCCTATAATTAAGGAGATCACATCTCCATAAATTTCTCAACCAAATCACTAATAGATATCTAATTATATGTGTAGTATTGTTGTCATATATATATATACACACACCACTCTCAAATAATATTATCGAACAATTAACTCGATCTAATACCTAGTGAATAATTATTTATGTAATTATTCACATTACAATCTTATAATGTTTACACTATTATTTGCTAACAAAGGTGAAAACAATTCGACAAGTGAGAACTTATGCATCTAATCTTCTAGGAATAATGAATTAGGCATAAACGACTCTAGAGGAGGTGAAAGAAACATGAGTAGTATGATAGGTCTAAATTTAAATAATTAGATGAAAAAGCATGATAAGATAGGTACTACGGATTCATTCTTTATGATCTTCGATTAGCTAGTTTGTTCAAGGATTGGGATGGTCTCATTATGTCATTTTCTTTATTATTTTTGGAATCATTGATAACCTCCTATATCTAGCATTACACAACTAGGAATACATGTGGGATCATCATTAGACACTAGATGTAGGCAATTAAGGGCACCACTCCCACAGGACCAAGAAGAGACGGTAAATAGTAAGATGAGTGGGCTCATCACCAAAGACCAACAAGGGAAAGTAACATGGAAGATCAAATGGTTATTTTTATTTTGATTTCTTGTGTTTGTTTTTAAAAATTTTTATGTTTAATGCTTTCAAAATAAAGTGAAATACTTCTTCCACACTTTGACCCCACACAACCAATATGATGCATGGGCTCAATTGAAAGCTACAAAGAGAAATCAAGATTTATGGGGATGAGATATACTAGAGTTCCACGCCCAACAAGAAAAATAAAGACGGGTGAGTCTATCGTGAATAATCATATAGAATATTATCTAGGCCAAAATTCTTTCACCCCACTAAGGGCTTGTAGGATGAGAGAAACCGTAACAATTAGGAAAGCCAAATGTAAATAAATCATTGTGAAGTTCATAACTATGATAGGAAATGAATGTAGTGGGAAATTAATGTGTAGGAGGATGAACCTTATGGATTGAAAACTATAATCTCTTCTTACAACAATTTTTGAAAGACTTGCATGAAAAACATAAATGTGAAACAAAATGCAAACTTAATAGATATGAAGGGGGATACAAAATGATAAACTAGATGTAATATCATTTGAGGTAAATGAACTTCATTAATTCATAAGAGTGCTCACACTCAAGTGTGTAAAGGAAAAATGTATTATTCTTAAAGTCCCGTGTGGCAAGATAAGGCCTCCAAAGATTTAGATCTAAACTTATGACCTTCTCTTGTCTTCTTGTCTATGAGACTATATTCATGTTAAATTACATTTCCAACCTAGATAGGGTGTTTATATATGTTTTTGTTATATTGGAGGGACATGCGGGCCATGCGGGCTATGTATACCTTATGATGTTGTGAATCCTTGAGATGGTTCTCATCTAAACTTTGCAGATTGGCTGAGGTGTTTCTCCTTATACTCATCTTTATATAATATCCTTTGATAAGATACTTTTAGGATATGTAGCTAGACTTATAGAGGTTACATTACATTGGTGTCAAAGACTAGGGAGTAAAGGGGTTTACCTTGTGGGGGTGCGGATGTTATTCCTATAATCCCGGAGGGTGGGATATAACTGTAAGTGATAGTCCCTATTATTTCTCTTGATGGTATTTTTCCGGATGGTCTTAAACATCATACTAGTGACTTTAACTTGATCACTAGTATATGGATAATACTGAGAGATGTAGTTTGGTGTGAGGTGAAAAACTTGTTTCATAAATTCATAATTCATGTACCTAAAGGTTCTTAAAAGAGCTCCTATTATTTGAGATAATGACTCAAGTAATCCAAACCAACATATAATTTGGTTCAAGATGAATTTTAATATGATTGAACATGTGATGATGATAAAAGGGATGGACTCTTCCTAACTGATGAAATATTTGGTATATGTAATAATAAATTTGTGTCCATCTAAAATTGTGGGTGTTAGTTTACTAATTAGGTCAAGAACCTATGTGGAGAAGGGACAAAGTATAACTATAAGTTGTACTTGTATTGTGCTAGAGTATGTATGATTTATGAGAATTATTGGCACTTAAGGTATTTACTCAAATATTCCACCACATATTGTTTTAGGGTGGGAAAATATTAACCCATCTTATGAATCTTCTAGGAAGTTTCTTGGCCATGGAATTGGTCACCATAAAACCAATAATGATAGTGGAATAAGATGAATTTGAATTATTATTTATCAAAACATTAAATAAGCATGCGATCAAAGGACATCCTATAAAAAAACCAAGTCTACAATAACATATTCAATGAATAGGATATGAATGTAATCTCTATTGGGAGTTATCACCCTAAGGGTATGTGTGCTCTATTGGAAGCACGTAGATTGAGAGGGGGGTGAATCATTCTTAAAATAATTTTTACTTCATTTACCAAACCATACATTCATCATTCAAGTTGTCTATTCAACATATATAACCATGTGAGATTATTAAGATTATTACAACCATGCAAAAGTATGTAAAGCAAGAGAGAGAACACAAGTACACAACATATAAATTGAGAAAACCTCAAGAGAAAGAAAACACACTAAAAAATCTTCTAATATTACTCATAAAAAGGACTTGCAAGAATATTACACATCAAGCAATATTTATTTAGTGAAGCACCCACTTCACAAGGAGCACCCACCCCTATTTAGTATAACACCCAATATGCAAGGAGGATACCACCACCTAAGGTGATTAAGCACCCAATAAACCACTTGAAAATATATGCTCACTAATGATATGCTTCTCACAAAACTGATAGTGATCCAATTTCATCTAGACAAACACACAAAACCCACATCAAACTTCTCTCTCTAGCTCACTCAATTCTTCTTCTTCATGGGATGATTAGGTCAATTTCCATTACATATCCGATCCTCTATCTTTCTTAGGTATTTATCCCTCTTATAGGATCTTTCCATAACCCCTTTACACTCTTCTTTAACCTCCTATAGGTCACTCATAACCACATAGAAAAAACCAATCATAAATGACCAAATACACTAGCTTATATACATGACACTAGATCAAATCACCCCTAGGTCAGCCATGACCATGTAGGTCGGTCATCCCAACTCAAAAATAATCAAGCACCTCCAAGGACATAATCCAAATTTTTCATGGATAAAAAAGCTTCATATAACCCAAATACAACATCCACACATCACCAACATGCTCAGGAACATATGCAACATCCATCTCCACCATGAAACACACCAAGTTATAACCAAGCACAATTAAGTCTTCGACAACTAAAAATCACCTTCCAAAAGTGAATGACTTGGAGTACCAAAATCATCACCATAACACAAATGAAACATCAAAAATAAGGTATTGATGTCACATAACTCATGAAACTCATTAGACTCTTCAAAACATGGCACAAGACCCCAAAATGACTTCTTTTCAAACACTGCTCAAGCTGGCTTTAAGGGCACAAAACAAGGTCTTCAAAACTGAGTTGGTTCACATACCAAAAAACCTCACCAAGACACAAACCATATATCAATGGAAATATTATGATGTTTACTATCTGAAACCATAGTTTAAGGATTAAGGCATCCAAATAGACTAATCTTGAACATCTCATTTAGGCTCAAAGGGCTCAAGAACCAATCTTGAGGAATCAAGCTCCAAACATCTTAAAAATCACTTCCAAGCTCGACCAAGTCATGGAAAACATCAAGGGAGACCTTGAAAAAATTATCAAACACTAACATGTATAGCTCCTGTGGAGAAATATAATCCAACACACTTTTCCTCCAAGACTTCTTGAGAATCCAAATAGGGATTTCTAGGCCATTAGGTCATCAACTAAAAACCATCAATCCAGACCATTCCAAGCACTCTAACACATCAAACCAGGTGTCAATCAACTATCCATGGCCAGCGGATGCAAAAATAACAATCAAAATGATCAAAATGACTACAAACCAAAAGACTAGCTTTTAGCCCTTCTAGTCCAAAATCGTTAGTGCTACTTTAAATACCTATATCTTCAACTTTCTCCACTATACCTTCTCATAAATTTTCATGTATGTCTAACACATATCATAATGTTTATTTAACAATTTAATTTTCATCATGAAACTTCCATCTCAACCCCGAAACGCCAATATCCACAAAACTTGGGTCTGGGTCTCTCTCTCTCGGGATAATTTTTTTTTGATTTGAAGTGTCTACAACCAGGTTGCAAGACATTAGTTTTCACTAACAGGTTTCGAAACAAGACCAATGTACTACAACATATGTTTTCCTTCATTAACTAATATCAAGTTCACAAGGTTCAAATTTTAGGGTTATATGTTTTAGTTAGGTTCAGGGAGTAATTTACCCCATGCCTGCTCTCTAACAGCTCAAGTTTCAACTAGATTTTTCTCCTACTTAACACTTCAAAATTTCCCTAAACCATTCCCAATGGATAGGAAATTTTCTCACCTTTCTTTCCGTGATATAAAGAAGTCCTCCTAACTCCAAGTAGAACTCAAGATATAAGTGGGCGGAGTTCCTAGGGAAAATTTTCCCTAGGTGGGACACGTGTCAAGAGGAGGAGAAAGCACCTTGAATGGTTGGTGGGTCGCAGGGTGGCTTAGGGAAAATTTCCCAATGCACGGGCACAAAGTCACAAAACATTCTTCCACACCTCTGTGGGTCCCTAGGAGTACACGTGTCACTACCCGGTTGGTTGGGAGAAACGATGGGCCGATGGAGCGGGTTGAGGCTTTAAGTCTCTTTCACCAAAATTCACAAGGGACCAAATTGGTCTGCGCCTCCGCCATCACCAAGAGGTCACCACATGTCACATGTCGATTGAGCAAGGGGAGAAAGGGGTGGTGGGAAGATCTTAAGGCAATAAGCCAAGGAGGGTTTCAAGGCCCAAAACTCACACCGGTCCGCGCACCCGCGAAAAGAAGTTTTCCAAGCGAGGCGGGGATTGCGGGGCCATGGAGACAAAAGGGGAAATTTTCCCAAAGGCCAAAACAACAAAAGGAAAAAGGGGTCCACCCTCCCCACTACCACCCCCAAGGTGCCATGTGGCACCTTCTCATTGGTTGCAGCCGGTGAGGCCAAAATGAAATTTTTCCAAAATTTTTCAAAAGGGTTAAGAGTTAAAACAAACCGCGCCTCCACCTCAGCCCCCTAGAGGACACGTGGCACCCTCTGATTGGCTGTGGGCCGGTAGAGGGAAAAGGAAAATTTTCCCAAGGTCAAAATTTTTAAAAAGGATAAGTTTAAATTCGTCCGCCCCTCCGAGGTGCCACGTGGAAGATCCCGATTGGTTGTGGGATGGCGGGGCCGCGAAATTTTAGGGAAATTTTTCCAAAGTTAAAATTTAAATTTTTAACAGTTAGATTAAATTTTATTACTTTTTGAATGCCAAATTGAAGTAAAACTTCAAATGGCCATAACTTGAGATAGAAAGCTCAGTTTGGGAAAACGAGGACTTTTCAAAAATCTCTCGATGCCCTCTTTACACAAGAGTCATCAATTTTGAAATTTGATGAAGTTTAAGTGGTAAATTTTGAGAAACCAATCTGCAGGGATTTTAATTAGTGAACTGGCAATTTTCAACTTCTCAATTTGGTTAAATTAGATCTCCTCCTTCACTCAACATGTCAAATAGACATGGAGGATTAGTCTAGGGAGGGTTTAGAGTGTTTTAGGAAGTTGATTTATCCAATTGATTTCAAATTTTATTTTTCTCAACAATAGACAAAAAATGACCCAAGTGCAGAGAATTTGATTTTATAAAGTTTACAATGGTTATATTGTTTTCTTGAGTTTTCTTTGTCAAATTGGGTTCATTAATGTCTTAGCATGTTAACTTATAACATTTTAAGTTGATTACTAAGTGCAGTTTGAACTATTCATTTTATTAAAAGTGAATTGCCATAGAATGAAGTTTATGATAGTGAACTATTTCTTTTAAATTTGTATATCAATTTTTATCATTTACGGGTGTATATAGTTTCTAAGCTATTCTCATACATTTAATTGAATTCAATCAACCATTCAATAGTAATTATGCAAAGCCTTATTTCTAAATTCAACTCATTTCAAGAGAGCAAAACATTGTCTTTTACTTCATACGCATTCTTCTTTTTCAAACAGTAGTTTCAATCTTCAATAATAATAAATCACATTCAAAACACAGTGCAATTTTGAAACTAATGCAATCCTTTATTCCTTTCCAATACACTTTACAATCTTTTCTTTTCCATTTGATTTCTAAAATACAAAATACAATGCATATAACATCTTTTACATTTCTTTTCCAAAATAGAGAGTAAAATGAATCTCCTTTACATTTCACATTCCAATTTCAATCTTCCATTATCAATACAAATGGTTTCACATTACAAATATTATACAACTCATCCACTTCAAGTGGGGAAGGATTACAAAAGAACTTGCTCAAAGGGAGGGACTGTCAAACTTGTATATTCTTCTTGCTCCAAAACAGCAACATGCTAGTTTCTTCATCTTTTCATTTGATCACAACAAGGAAGGGGGAAAGGCAACGCTCTCCACCCAACCAAGACATCCAATGAGAAGGGAGAAGCCATCCTTCCTCATTGGCCCCCGAGCCCCAACCATATTGAAATAAGAGATGAGAATCAACACATGGCAACAATGGCTTCCACAAAAAACAAGCAACATTCTTTCACATGCATAATTCAATAAGAAACACAGTTCAAGCAAAAACAATAGTTCACAACTACATTTGATAACATTCACACAAAACTTAGGCTTGATCAAGCAAGCCAACAAGAGCAAGGAACTATGGGGAAACTACTTATACCTCCCTATTTGGAATTGGGCATCCACCTAAAATCATACCACCAATATAACATATCAAATCCCATAAACCTTATGTCTCCCAACCCCTCCTTATGCCCCCCAAAGTTTCTCCCTTATGCCCCCAAGAGTAAGAAATGCAAGCTATTTATTTTCCAAGGTGGATCCCAATCCAAACTCCCTCCACAATAAAACTGATGCCCTTGGCATTCCCTTATGCCCCCATTTGAAATCCCCATAGCCTTCTCCTACACCATGTCCTAAGCAGTCTACCCAACCAGCCAAGAACACATAACACATTCACCATTTCATACATGCATGCAAGAGAAAGAAAACATTCTAAAAAGGCTCAAGTTCCTACCTCTCCATACTGGAGTTTGTTCCAAGCTCACAAGCTTCCCAAAATCCAAATACAGTCCAAAATCAGCAATGTCCAAGCATGCAAAAAGGCTCCAACTCCTTCCACAACAAGCTCCCAAAACAAGCAAGAAAAAAATGCACCCCCAAGAGGAATAAACAAAGTTTCAACAACCACAAACAAGCAAGGAGTTTTGAATTTAAAGGAGAGGGAAGAGAAGAGGATGATGTGGATCCATGTGGGATGCCACATCATTCTTCCTCAACCCCAAGAGGAAATTCAACATCATGCACCTAAACATAATAAATAAAAATGACAAATTAACTTACACACTCCAAAATAACCCATACCCAAAAGGACTGAATTAAAAACATGTAAGAGAAGTGCAATTAAAACTTACAATTAGTCATTTCAAAATGCAATTAAAAGGCCTAAATTTAACCTCCAAACCATAGGTATGGTTGGTGAATATTTTAAGAGGTGTGGGACAAGCTTAACTTGTCCCACAAGCCTCCAAATTTAGCCTCCAAGGACAAATTCGAATTCCTAAGAGGATGAAGTGTCTTTCACTCCAAAATCTATCTTACATTCTCTTACATATCTCTTACACCTTCTTACACATTTCTTACAACATTTCTTACACACCCTTACAACATTACATTTAAGATCAACAACTTCATTAATTACATTCTTATGACATATTGATTTATTTATTTTAACACATGATTATTCACAACATTAACACAACATATAATAACTAAAGAAAAAAGGTAACACATCACAAAATAAACACATGCAACATTAATAAAGAAACCACATTAATAAATTACACAAACCCATGGTCACATATAATGGAAATCCCCCATGGAAATCCCTAACAACATACAACACACACACACACACACACACACACACACACACATAGTTGCCATGGTGACCTTGTTGAATTCACCTAGAATTTCAATATGGTTAGTCTCCAGTCCCCACATTGTTGTGATATTTTAACCTATAAAACACAAATACCTCCTTCAGCCTCGTGGCCATATCAGAACATCCAAAATGATATAAACAACATCTCAAGATCATCTAAACACATGAATCACAACAACATCAAGAATTCAACATTATCATTTTCAATTAATTAATCAACTATATCATCATCAATAATCTTCCATACTAGGTCTACTCAAAATATCCAATGTCACATGTCCAAATCAACATCTATAATATGTCCATGTCAAACAATATATCATCATCCACATATAAAAATGTCTCTAATAACCATCATGCATAATAACTAAATCTAGATCAATAATAATCCATGATCTAACATCTAACCATCATACTAAAAAAAAACATAATAGTGTCCATAATATGATCAACAATATCAAGATCAATATCTAAAAGTGTCAAAGGGAAGTGGGCACTACATCCCCCTCCCCTTAGACTCGACTTCCTCCTGGAAGTCACTGGAACAAATGTGGAAACTTACACTCGTAATACTATGGCATCCTCCCAAGTGGCTGCAGTCTCATCGTATCTATCCCACTACACCCATACCTGATCAATCTCTCTACCTCAAGGCCCAGGGTCCTACGATCTATGATACAGATGGGCTCCACCATCACCTGCCCCTGATCCTGCACCTACAATGATGTCCAATCCAAGTACATGAGATGGATCTGCAATATATCTCCTAAGAACTAAAACATGAAACACATCATGTACGCGAGACAAGCTGGGTGGCAATGCTAGATGGTAGGCCAAAGGGCCGATACACTCCAAGATCTCAAAAGGACCAATGAATCTAGGAGCTAACTTAGAACCTTTTCCATAATGGATAGGGCTCTTGTGGCCTGACACGAAGGAACACCTTCATGCCCACATCAAAACTATGATCAATCCTATGTTGATCCACATACTTCTTCTACCTATCTTGTGCCTCCTGCAATCTCTACCTGATCAACACTACCTGCTGCTCCATGTCCTACAAAAGAGCTGGTCCAAGAGATACTCTTGTCCTCTAACCTATCCCAACTAAGAGGTGTCCTGCACTCTCTACCATACAAATCCTGAAAAGGAGCCATGCCTATAGAACTCTAAAAACTATTATTGTAGGAAAACTCCACTAAGTACAGGTACTCCTCCCACTTAGACTACTGATCCATCACATACATCCTGAGCATATCCTCTAAAATCTGATTCACTCGCTTCTCAGTCTGTCCATCTATCTTAGGGTGATATGTTGTGCTTGAAGTTGATCCTCATCCCGAGACATACTGCATGGTAGTCCAAAAGTGTGAAGTGTACAAAGGATCACGGTCACAAATGATCTTCCACGAAATCCCATGCAACCTAAAATCTCATCCAAATATACTCATGTGCCACACTACTCTAGCTGTATAAGTGGTCTTCACCAGAGAAAAGTGAGCCACTTTTGTCAATTTATCAACCGTGACCATAATGGCGTCATGGTGATATCTCAACATCGGTAGCCCAACAATGAAATCCATGGAAATGGTGTCCCACTTCCATTCTAGTATGGCATGAGGATAAAGAAGACCTCTTGATGCTGATGCTCAGCCTTAACCCTCTGGCACTCTAAACACCATGTGACACAAACTGAGCCATGTCTCGATGAAGTCCTCTCCAATGGTACAACTGTCAGCAAGGTAGCGTGCATCTTCTTCACCCCGGGATGGGCTGAATAGGGTGCATGATGTGCCTCTACCAAGATGTCCTACCTCAAGCCTCCATCTCTGGGAACATATATCCTACCTCTGTGCCTGAGAAGACCATCTACCTCTAAGGAAAAACCATCAAACTTCCCCTCAAGGGGTCTCTGTGACTCAATCTCTACTCGTACTAAATGTAGAAGTTGTCAAGAGGAAGTTGTTGAAGAATCCTGCTCCACAAATCTATGCTCACTATAGTGGCCATAGCCACATGTCTCCATCTACTTGAGAGTGTCTTTACTACCACATTCTCCTTCCCCTTCACATGCTCAATCTCCATGTCATACTCACAAAGCAAATCCATCCAACACCGCTGATGAGTGTTGAGATTGGGTTACGTGAAGAGGTGGTGAAGACTCAAATGATCTATCCTGAGTGTGAATCTCCATCCAAGAAGAAAATGTCTCCATCTAACCAAAGCATGCATGACTACCGCAAGCTCAAGATCATGGGTTGGATAATTAAGCTCATGATCTTTGAGTTTGTGAGACTCAAAAGCCACTACTCTGCCATCCTACATCAACACACCTCCAAGCCCTACTAACGAAGCATCTGTGCAAACAAAGAACTCACCTGTGGATCCGACACTACAAGAATGGGTGTTGTAGTGAGGCACTCCTTCAGTGTCCTAAAGGCCTACTCACATCTATCTGACCAAACAAACTTCTTCCCTTTCCTCTGAAGGGAAGTGATGGGGTGCACAATCTGAGAGAAGTCCTGAACAAATCTCTATAGTAACCTACTAATCCCATGAAGCTGCACACCTCAGTCACTATAGTGGGTGCTTGGCCAATCCATAATGGCTCTAATCTTGGAAGGATCGACTACGATACCTTCCCCAGAAATGATATGGCCCAAATACTACACCTCTATCTAAAAGAAAGCACACTTCTCCAAGTTCCCAAAGCAAGTTACTCACGAAGACACTGAAGAACCTGGTGAAGGTGCCCCTCGTGCTCCTCATGTGTACGTGAGTATATCAAAATGTCATCTAGGAAGATGAGCATGAAGTGATCTAAAAGGTCCTAAATACCCCATTCATCAAACTCATAAACACTGTGGGGCATTCATCAAACCAAAAGGCACCACTGTGAACTCATAGTGCCCATATCTCATGCGGAAGGTGGTCTTATGAATGTCCACCTCCAAAATCCTCAATCTGATGGTACCCGACTTGAGATCAATCTTAGAGAACACCGTGGCTCCCTTCATCTGATCAAACAAGTCATCAATGCGAGGAAGAGGATAACGATTCTTGATCGTTACCTTGTTCAACTGGTGGTAATCAATACACAACCACAAGGATCCATCCTTCTTCTTCACAAAGATCACTGGTGCACCCCAAGGGGATACACTAGGATGGATAAGGCCCTTCTCCAAAAGGCCCTCAAGTTGCAACTTGAGCTCACAGAGCTCTAGGGTGGTCATCCGATAAGGTGCCGTGAGATAGGCTCTGCTCCAAGAACTAGGTCTATATGAAAATCAATCTCACGTGGGGGGGTAACCCCTAGTAGCTCCCAAGGAAAGACATCAAAAAAACTCTCTCAAGATGGGATGATCATCAAGTGATGGTCCACTAGACCCATCCTCTGATCTATCACTAACCATAATAACATACATCTGACAACCCCATCACACACACCGCTTAAGCTGCATAGCGAGAGATGGTGTGAATAGAAATGGGTCTCCTGACCCCCAAGATCACCGACTCAACTCCTAAATCATCTACACAAGCTATAGTCTTGTGGTAATAATCCATCCTAGCCCTATGTGTAGATAACCAATCCATACCCAAATGACTCCATATGAGCCCAAAGGAAGAATACAAAGATCTGAGGTAGTGGTGAAAGGTCCCAAATCCACTACACACTCCTTAACTAAGGAGTCCACAGAGATCTTGGCTCTAGAAGCCATCTCGACATCCCAACTAAGACCTTTCCTAACTACCACCAACTTGCATCGCTCTACTAAAGATGGTGCAATGAAAGAATCAAAGAACAAAAATCAAACAATACAGAGGTAGGAATACCACCAATGCTACCTGTGGTCTCAATGAATGTGATCTGTGCTCTACTTGGTGGTTCTCAACCACTACATAAATCCTGTGATGACTGTCCCATGTCACCAACCAACTATTGGCTTCGAAATCCTGTGCCTTACCCTTGTTAGGGTTCTGAGGGCAATCTCTCCAAAATTTCCAACAACTCCACATCCAAAGCAACCACCTGATCCTCTCCAAGGAGTAGCACCTCCAAGAGGTGCTCTAGAAGTCTATGGCATGGATCCGATGATCCATCTATGGTCTTGCCGAGTCTCTACTGGTGAGCTCCCACTGACTGAGCTCTAGGTCCACCTTGTGTCCTGATGGGACCCCTAGGAGGAGGCCCCATACTCCGACCTCTCTGTGCATCAACTCTCTGTGGAGGTCTATAAGGTGGGTGGGAATGCTGCTTGCAGGGCCTAAAGGATGACTATGTTATACCCTAGCCACCACAAGGAAGAGGTACTAAACCTCTCGATCTACCATCCTGCATCTACTGAATGCGGCTCCTTGACTCGGTCTCTAGCCTGCTGGGTTTTACCCCAGTCTCCTCTGTAATATAGGCCTTCTCGATGGCCTCAACTAAAGTCTATGGGATAGTGAATCCACACTGCACCTCCAATATCCAAATTCAGGCCCCGATGAACTTGTGAATCCACACCTGCTCATCCTGCATATACTCTACATACTGGAGTAGATCCAAAACCTACTCTCATACTCTGCTACTAAAAGAGAAGCTGCATGAGGTCATGGAACTCATCGATCCTCTACTGTATGAACCTCCATGATAAATACCTACTCCTAAATCTCTCCTCAAAAAGCTCCTAGGTCACTATCTCTGAATCTACATGGAGCTTCTACTCCTCTGTCCTCCACCATACTCCAGCTCCATCCCTCAGTAGATGGATCGCAACACGAGCTTTTGTGTTGCTAGAACAAGGACAAAGCTTGAAGCAACCACTCAAGCTCACTAGCCAGGCCTCTACCTAAAATCCACCTGTATCACCTAAGTAATGTGAGGGCCGAAGCTTCAGGATCTCCCTGATGTGATCCACTACTATGGTCTGTCGGCCTCTAGGTCTCTCAGCACACTCATCCCTAAGTCTAGGGCTCTGAGACCTCTCTCTATGCTCTGGAACTCTGTCACCCTCTCCTAGGTGGTGACTCTACTCTAACTGACTCTCGCATGGGATTCTCTCCTCTATGCTCCTCACTGAGTCGAGGAGATACCTGACCCTCGATAGAAGGGCTCTATCATGACTAGCTTCTGTCCTCCACCTAATCCTCCATGAGTGGCATTGATTAACATCCTGAAGGGTCTATAGAATCGAGAGGTAGAATGGATGGCTACACACCCTTGATCCGTGGTGGTGGTGGTGGTGGTGAGTCTGAGTCTCTGAAAGTTCCTCTCACTCCATCTGAGCCTCCTACATAGACCAAAGTGAGAGTTAGTTCATTTTGCTAAGTTTTACACAACTTCCATGTTTACTAAAATATACAATTTCTTGCTAAGTTGTTTTCTAGATTTACAAGTGTACTAGGTTTAAGTTTTCATGTCTCAAGTTTTCTAGTGTGCCCAATGGTCCAAGCCTTTGAACCACTACTTTGATACCAAACTGTAGTGCCCATTTAAACAAACCACTTGAGACCCAAGAAACAACCTAGGGTTAGCTAGAAAATTATGGGATAATTTTTTTTTGATTTGAAGTGTCTACAACCAGGTTGCAAGACATTAGTTTTCACTAACAAGTTCCGAACAAGACCAATGTACTACAACATATGTTTTCCTTCATTAACTAATATCAAGTTCACAAGGTTCAAATTTTAGGGTTATAAGTTTTAGTTAGGTTCAGGAGTAATTTACCCCCATGCCTAGCTCTCTATCAGGCTTAGAGTTTCAACTAGATTTTTCTCCTACTTAATGCTTCCAAAATTTCCCTAAACCATTCCCAATGGATAGGAAATTTTCTCACCTTTCTAGGTGATATAAAGAAGTCCTCCTAACTCCAAGTAGAACTCAAGATATATGCGGGTGGAGTTCCTAGGGAAAATTTTCCCTAGGTGGGACACGTGTCAAGAGGAGGAGAAAGTGCACTTGAATGGGTTGGCGGGTCATGGGGTGGCTTAGGGAATTTTTCCCAATGCAGCAGGCACAAAGACAACCATTCTTCCGCACCTTCGTGGGTCCCTGGAGTACACGTGTCACTACTTGGTTGGTTGGGAGAAAACGATGGGCCGATGGAGTGGGTTGAGGCTTTAAGTCTCTTTCTGCCAAAATTCAAAAGGGACCGAATTGGTCCATGCCTCTGCCATCGCCAAGAGGTCACCACGTTCACACACGCAATTGAGTAGGGGAGAAAGGGTGGTGGAGGAATATCTTAAGGCAATAAGCCGAAGGAGGGTTTCAAGGCCCAAAACTCACGCCGGTCTGTGGCTGCCACCTGAAAAGAAGTTTTCAAGCAGGCAGGAGGATTGTGGACCGCAGGGACAAAAGGGAAATTTTCCCAAAGGCCAAAACAACAAAAGGAAAAAGGGGTCCGCCCTCCCCGTTACCACCCCCCTAAGGTGCCACGTGGCACCTTCTCATTAGCATGGGCGTGGGGGTAAAAATGAAAAATTTTCCAAAAATTTTCAAAAGGGTTAAGAGTTAAAACAAATCTGCCTCCACCTCAGCCCCTAGAGGACACGTGGTGCCCTCGATTGGCTGCAGCGGCAGGGAAAAAAAAATGAAAATTTTCCCAAGGCAAAATTTTTTTTTTTTTTTAAAACGGATAAGTTTAAATTCTGGTCCACCCCACCGAGGTGCCATGTGGCATATCCCGATTGGTTGTAGGATGGCGGGGCCATGGAATTTTTAGGAAAATTTTCCAAAGTTAAAATTTAAATTTTTCTAACAATTAGATTAAATTTTATTACTTTTGAATGCCAAATTGAAGTAAAACTTCAAATGGCCATAAATTTTGATAGGAAGCTCAGTTTTGGGAAAACGAGGACTTTTCGGAAAGATCTCGATGCCCTCTTTACACAAGTCATAAATTTTGGAAATTTGATGAAGTTTAAGTGGTCAATTTTGAGAAACCAATCTGCAGGGATTTTAATTAGTGAACTGGCAGTTTTCAACTTCTCAATTTGGTTAAATTAGATCTCCTCCTTCACTCAACATGTCAAACAAACATAGAGGATTAGTCTAGGGAGGGTTTAGAGTGTTTTAGGAAGATTGATTTATCCAATTGATTTCAAATTTTAATTTTCCAACAATAGACAGAAAAATGACCCAGGAAGAGAATTTGATTTGATTTATAAAGGTTATATTGTTTTTTGAATTTCTTTGGTCAATTGAGTTCATTAATAAGTCTTAAATTTTAATGTTATAATATTTTATTGATTACTGTAAGTTTGAAGGTCTGAACTTTTTTATTATTAAAAGTGAATTTCCAGAATGAAGTTTATGACAGTGAACTATTTCTTTTAAATTTGTATATCAATTTTATCATTTACGGGTGTATATAGTTTCTAAGCTATTCTCATACATTTAATTGAATTCAATCAACCATTCAATAGTAAATTATGCAAATCCTTATTTCTAAATTCAACTCATTTCAAGAGAGCAAAACATTGTCTTTTACTTCATACGCATTCTTCTTTTTCAAACAGTAGTTTCAATCTTCAATAATAATAAATCACATTCAAAACACAGTGCAATTTTGAAACTAATGCAATCCTTTATTCCTTTCCAATACACTTTACAATATTTTCTTTTCCATTTGATTTCTAAAATACAAAATACAATGCATATTATATCTTTTACATTTCTTTTCCAAAACAAAGAGTAAAATGAATCTCCTTTACATTTCATAGTCCAATTTCAATCTTCCATTATCAATACAAATGGTTTCACAATACAAATATTATACAACTCATCCACTTCAAGTGGGGAAGGATTACAAAAGAACTTGCTCAAAGGGAGGGACTATCAAACTGTATATTCTTCTTGCTCCAAAACAACAACATGCTAGTTTCTTCATCTTTTCATTTGATCACAACAAGGAAGGGGGAAAGGAAATGCTCTCCACCCAACCAAGACATCCAATGAGAAGGAGAAGCCATCCTTCCTCATTGGCCCCCAAGCCCCAACCATATTGAAATAAGAGATGAGAATCAACACATGGCAACAATGGCTTCCACAACAAACAAGCAACATTTATTCACATGCATAATTCAATAAGAAACACAGTTCAAGTAAAAACAACAGTTCACAACTGCATTTGATAACATTCACACAAAACTTAGGCTTGATCAAGCAAGCCAACAAGAGCAAAGAACTATGGGGAAACTACTTATACCTCCCTATTTGGAATTGGGCATCCACCTAAAATCATACCGCCAATATAACATATCAAATCCCATAAACCTTATGTCTCCCAACCCCTCCTTATGCCCCCAAATTTTCTCCCTTATGCCCCCCAAGAGTAAGAAATGCAAGCTATTTCTTTTCCAAGGTGGATCCCAATCCAAACTCCCTCCATAATAAAACTGATGCCCTTGGCATTCCCTTATGCCCCCATTTGAAATCCCCATAGCCTTCTCCTACACCATGTCCTAAGCAAGTCTACCCAACCAGCCAAGAACACATAACACATTCACCATTTCATACATGCATGCAAGAGAAAGAAAAAACATTCTAAAAGGCTCAAGTTCCTACCTCTCCATAATGGAGTTTGTTCCAAGATCCACAAGCTTCCAAAATTCCAAATACAGTCCAAAATCAGCAATTTCAAGCATGCAAAAAGGCTCCAACTCCTTCCACAACAAGCTCCCAAAACAACAAGCAAAAATGCCCCCAAGAGGAATAAACAAAGTTTCAACAACCACAAACAAGCAAGGAGTTTTGAATTTAAAGGAGAGGGAAGAGAAGAGGATGATGTGGATCCATGTGGGATGCCACATCATTCTTCCTCAACCCCAAGAGGAAAGTCAACATCATGCACCTAAACATAATAAATAAAAATGACAAATTAACTTACACTCCAAAAATAACCCATACCCCAAAAGGACTGAATTAAAAACATGTAAGAGAAGTGCAATTAAAAATTACAATTAGTCATTTCAAAATGCATTTAAAAGGCCTAAATTTAACCTCTAAACCATAGGTATGGTTGGTGAATATTTTAAGAGGTGTGGGACAAGCTTAACTTGTCCCACAAGCCTCCAAGGGCAAATTCGAATTCCTAAGAGGATGGAGTGTCTTTCACTCCAAAATCTACCTTACATTCTCTTACATATCTCTTACACCTTCTTACACATTTCTTACAACATTTCTTACACACTTACAACATTATCTTTGTTGATGCAAAATCACAACACCCCCGGATCGCCTATAAGATTTCTAGATTAATCACTCTAGCATCCAAAGGTGAGAAACATTGGAAACCTTTCTCCAAGTGTGGGACTTGCGAAATGAGAAAGGAATAAAGGTTGGTTCTTTCTCCTAAACTACCCGCCAAAGTTATTCCTAAGCTAATCTAAACCTAATCTAACCATGCCAAGGAGAGAGAGAGAGAGAGAAAAGGGAAAAACAACAAAATCCTACACTAAAACGGTGATACACCAGAGAAGGAGAATGTTGAACATCTATCAAAACTGCCATGGAACAAGGAGAGGTGAGCAATGGGAAGGATGGACAGATGCATCACAGGCCCAAGGATAGATTTCACACAGAAAATGTCCCAAAACTCCATGAACACAGCTCCAAACCTGCAATGAACATTCAAACTTGCACAAATACCTGTAATGAAGAGAGGCAAGAAGAAAACAAGCGAAAAACAAGCAAGGATGGACAAATGCATCACAAAACACGTTTTTGTTGCTTCAGAAGTTTACACAGAACATCATTTCAATAGTAAAAGGCAAAAATTCCATTACAGAGAAAGGGAGGAGGTTCAAACTCCATTTTCAACCCTAGAGAAGAAAAGAAGGGAGGGCAGAGCTGAAAAGATGAACCACTTGTAATCATATAAAAATGAGCCAAATCTGGCCTTTTACAATGCATGGGTCGAGCCCAAGAGAGAGAAAACATAGGAAAACGTGCAAGCAGCCCAACCATTGACCAAAACACATTCTTCATTAAAATCGGTGGTTGAAACATCACTTCTGGCCATGCTAAAGAAGAATGCGACCCATGTGCATTAAATCGTTGTTGAAACGTCGCTTCTAGCCGTGCTGAAGAAGAATGCGACCCATTTGCATTAAAATCGCTTTTACGAACGTCACTTCGCCATTACTACATGCCAGAGACGTTTCTTGATTTTCTCTCTCATACAAAACCAAAATGCAAGATTGACCCTGAATCATCCATAGCATGTCATCATCTTTCCATTGATATAAAGAACGTGGAGATTTGAGCTCTGGATCGAAAGTTATAACGATCTGAAGATTTAGGGCAAAACAGGCCAAAACGGAAAATATTTGAATTTTTTCCCACGCTCTGCCACTTGGAAGACATGTGTCAGGCACTGATTGGCCGCGTAATTCTCTCTCTTCCACCTTTCCGTGGGTTTCCCTTTGAAATTTTGACGTTTTTATCACTTTGGGAAATTTTCCATTTTTTCCCGCGCCCCGCCAATTGGGACACGTGGCATGATCTGGTTGGAGGACGGGGTGCGGGGTCATCCTTGTCTTTTAATCTTTTGGCCCAAGACTTTGTCAAATTTTTCTAAGTCTTTCCTTGGCTCCAAAATTCCCCGCCTTAGGACACGTGGCACTTCGTGATTCATCCGCAGGCCTCCCGGCTTTTCGCGTCCCTCGCGTCCCTTTGGCCTCGCTGTCCCCAAATCGTCTGGGACAAATTTCTCTGATCCACCTGATTCGGGCTTCCCTGTCCCTCTTTGAGGTGAAGACATGTGGCACATTTCCATTCGCTCTCGGCTCTTTCGGCTCCCCGCGTCCCACGCGTACTTTTGGCCTAGATGTCCCAAACGAAAGTTCTCTGTTTCAGCCGAACCAGGCGGTTCGCATCCGCCGCGCACTTTTGTCCCAACTGTCCCCGACTGCATGGGACAATTTTCTCCGAACCACCCAAAATGGACTGACTTGCGCCAAACCAACCAATCCATGTCCTTCACGTACTTTTGTCCCAACTGTCCCAACTGTGCGAAACAAAGACTTAGGTAATTTTTTCCCTTTTTCGGCCGAATCGGCTTTTCGCATCCCACGTGTCCTGGATGCTGCGCAGACTGCCTGGTGGCTTTTTGGCTGATTCGCGCCCCGACGTCCCAACTGTCCCAAGTGCTGCCTGGGCTAGGACTTAGCCAATTTTATTCAATTTTTCTATCCCGAGTCTAGTTTTATGCATTTCTTCCATTTTCTCGACCTGTTGGGATTCCTTCTTGGATGGGAGAGTTAGAAGGAAGCCGAGGGACCCCAAAAACATGATTTTGGGCCTTGAATCAATCTATTTTCCTGGGACTTGAATATTCTGATGCATGTTATCAAAATTACCCTGGGGGGTGAATTTTGGATAACAGTTTTGGCGACTCAGTGGGGTCATCTACCTGCTAGATGAATGATCAGTAGCCTGAAGCAATCCATTGGGCATGGAGTCATGAGTTATAACCTGCAACCGATCTAAACTTTGAAAACCTCCTCTCTGAGCCACTTGGAAACCCACTGAACATGGAGTTGTTCTCACCAAAATGCCACTGAAATGGACTGCAAGAGCAAAACCAGCACCACAAAAACTATGTACAGAACTGAAAATCATACATGCTCCAAATGGAACATGCAGAGTGTGCACAAGCACTTCTTCTGCTGAAAGAAAACCTACCTACTCTATTCTAACTGAAGCAAAGGAAAGCTAAACAAACCCTACAATTGGTTGTGAGAAATAGCTTCCCTTTCTCAAAAGTGGCAGCCATGCAATTGATTTGGAGCTGATCATGGCTGTTAGGATGAGTGGAAAATCAACAAGAAGCTAGTCTTCTACCCAAATCATCAAGGTATCAGCTGAAGGCAAATTCAATACCTCTTTTAGTTTCTCTGCATTTGGATTGAAGAGGTATGACAGCTGATCCTTGGTACTTTGTAGCTCACCCTCATGCTCAGAAGCAAGCATGACTGGTTGTGACTTCTCCTTTGGCTCCAATGAAGCCAAATACCTGATTGGGCAAGGTCTGATCCATTTGATATGCCCATAGCTCTGATTTTCAACTCCAAAAATGGAGTCTTCTTGTAGACCCTCCTGAATGGATGGTGTGGAAGCAATGGTGAAATTCCTCTGTCCTTTCTCTTCCTCCAATGAAGAACATGAAATATTAAAATATTCCAACCTTGGTTCAAAAGAGCTACTATAAGATGCAGGCTGCTGCAAATGAATGTTCTCCTTCATGACAACAGACTCAAGTGTTTGGAATGTGGATGATGAAAGAGAGAATGGTGAAAAATCAACCGGCTCTTCTCCATCAAAACAGTCCTCCAAATCTGATAGATAAACTGCCTCATGGCTGTCCTGCTGCAAATGCTCAACTTCCTCCATGGTGTCCTCTTGATCTGTAACTTGACCACCATGGTTTCTTTCACCCTCCAACATTGAGTTTGAGAGATCAAACTCCTCTTCATTACTAGAACTTGAGAGAGGTGAAGTAGAAAGAAGAAGAGAAGGTTCTCCTGTAGCTTGCTTTGTGCTCAAAGCCCTTGGATCTGTAATTTTCTCCTCCACAACTAGAATGTGCTCCTCTTCTTTTGGATTTGGAGCAGCTTCTCCTTCCTCCAATGTTTGAAGAAAATCTTGCTCTTGATAGAAATCTTCCTCCAGCATGAAGTTTGTCAAGTCAAACTCTTCAATCTGCTGCTCTAGAGGACAAGTTGGGACTACAAGATCTTCTTCTTCTGCTGCAACAAAATCAGTCCTGACCACCATTTGTTCTCCAACTCCCACCTCTTCTGAAGGCTTAACCATCAAGGGGATCTTTTTCATCCCAAATTTGGCAGCCCAAACCCTCAAGTTGTCTGTCATTTCTTTTCTTCTTGGCTCTTCCTCTTGCTATCCTTGATGACTGATTTTTGCAATTTCTTCTTCCCCACATGGAATTGGGAATGCAAGAGGAGGGATGGGTTGTAACTCAATTGATTTGGCAATTTTTTGTGGTGGTAGAGGAGGTGAAACCTCTTGTTTCTTTGGAGGAGGGGGTATTTCTCTTAGCTCTTGTGGAGGGGATGACTGTTTGGAAGGAAAAAGGAAAGAAGAATTGAGGTGTGGTGGAAGACTGAGAGGTGGAGACATGGGATCAACATTTGGGACAGCAGATGGAGAGTTTAAAACTTGACACTGCTGAGATAAAACAGATTGGGAAAGAGGAAAAAGAAAGGCATGAGATGGCGTGCTTACCCATTGACAAGGTTGCTGAATACTCCTCTCATACACCTCTATTTCTTCAATCCACTTTGCAAGCAATGGCAGCGTTGCAATCATGAAGTCAAGCTTCTCCTGAGGGCTGAAGTGTCTTGGAAAAGGGCCTCCCCATGGACAAGGAGTCCTGCAACCAATTCTGAAAGCTCTCATTTGAGTTGTTGCTCTGGACTGCACCATCTCTACCTCCATCTTTTGGATTTTCTCCAACAGACCAGCATCTTGCATCTGATTGTCTTTATTATATGCATACTCTTGCTCTTGATGTGCTTCATATCCAAACTGACTTTGGCACTGCTGCTCATATGGGTATGCATACTGATCTTGAATCTGCTCAAAATGCTGATTTGGAGGATTTGTAAAACATGTTGGAGGTGTGATAAACTGCTGTTTGTAAATGTGAGTCCCATGATGGAAATGAATTCATGATTGCACAACTTCATGGAATGGAAAAGAGTGAAAGGGATGGAAAGAAATATGGATGGAAATGGATGAAAAATAGGTCTGCAACTTCAGAAATGGGTTGCTGATCAGATGGAGTCGCCAGATGTGTTTGCAAGTGCCTCCAAAGGCTAAAATCTTCACAGGAACACACCAAACTACAAAAGATGAAGTGGAAGACCTCTAAGGTCCCACCAGTGTGCCAAAAACTGTTGATGTAAAATCACGGCACCCTGGATGTTGGTTAGATTTCTAGATTAATCACTTTAGCATCCAGTGTGATTGGACAACATTGAAACCTTTCTCCAAGTGTGGGACTTGCAGAAATGAGAAAGGAATCTCCAAAGAAGGCTGGTTCCTGCTCCTAAACTACCTGCCATAAGCTATTCCAGGCATGCAAGCTAATCTAAACCTAATCTAGCCATGCCAAGGAGACAGAGAGAGAGAGAGAAAAGGGAAAAACAACAAAAGCCTACACTAAAATGGTGATACACCAGAGAAGGAGAATGTTGAACATCTATCAAAACTGCCATGGAACAAGGAGAGGTGAGCAATGGGAAGGATGGACAGATGCATCACAGGCCCAAGGATAGATTTCACACAGAAAATGTCCCAAAACTCCATGAACACAGCTCCAAACCTGCAATGAACATTCAAACTTGCACAAATACCTGCAATGAAGAGAGGCAAGAAGAAAACAAGCAAAAAATCGAGCAAGGATGGACAAATGCATCACAAAACACGTTTTTGTTGCTTCAGAAGTTTGCATAGAACATCATTTCAATAGTAAAAGGAAAAAATGCCATTACAAAGCAAGGGAGGAGGTTCAAACTCCATTTTCAACCCTAGAGAAGAAAAGAAGGGAGGACAGAGCTGAAAAGATGAACCACTTGTAATGATATCAAAAATGAGCCAAATCTGGCCTTTTACAATGCATGGGTCAAACCCAAGAGAGAGAAAACGTAGGAAAACATGCAGCCCCCAACCATTGACCAAAATGCATTCTTCATTAAAATCAGTGGTTGAAACATCACTTCTGGCCATGCTGAAGAAGAATGCGACCCATGTGCATTAAACTGGTTGTTGAAATGTCGCCGGCCATTACTACGCGCGAGAGGTGTTTATTGATTTTATCTCTCCATACTAAACCAAAATGCAAGATTGACCACTGGAATCTTATAGAGCATCTCATCAGCTTTCCATTGATATAAAGAACGTGGAGATCCGAGCTCTGGATCGAAAGTTATGGCGATCTGAAGATTTAGGGCAAAACAGGCCAAAACGGATATTTGAATTTTTTCCCGCCCTCTACCACTTGGAAGACACGTGTCAGGCGCTGATTGGCCACAAAATTCTCTCTCTTCCACCTTTTTGTGGGTTTCCCTTTGAAATTTTGACATTTTTATCACTTTGGGAAATTTTCCATTTTTCCCTGCGCCCCGCCATTTGGGACACGTGGCGTGATCTGGTTGGAGGACAGGGCGCGGGGTCATCCTTGTCTTTTAATCTTTTGGCCCAAGACTTTGTCAAATTTTTCTAAGTCTTTCCCTAGCTCCGAACTTCCCCGCCTTAGGACATGTGGCATTTCCTGATTCATCCGCGGGCCTCCCGGCTTTTCGTGTCCCTCGCGTCCCTTTGGCCCGGCTGTCCCAAACCTGTCTAGGACAAATTTCTCCGATCTGCCCAATTCGGGCTTCCTTGTCCCTCTTTGAGGCGAAGACACGTGGCACATTTCCATTCGCTCTTGGCTCTTTTGGCTCCCGTGTCCCGCGTGTACTTTTGGCCCAAGATGTCCCAAACGAAAGTTCTCTGCTTTAGCCGGCCAAGGCCCGCGTCCTCCGCGCACTTTTTTCTCAAATGTCTCGATTGCGCTGGGAAAATTTTCTCCAACCGCTTGAAATGGACTGACTTGCGCCAAACTAGCCGATCCGCGTCCTTCGCGTACTTTTGTCCCAACTGTCCCAACTGTGCGAAACAAAGACTTAGGCAATTTTTTCCCTTTCTCGGGTGAATCGGCTTTCGCATCCCGCACGTCCCCGAGGATGGTGCGCAGACTGCTTGGTGGCTTTTCGACCGATTCGCCTCCCGATGTCCCAATTGTCCCAAGTGCTTCTGGGCTAGGACTTAGCCAATTTTCTTCAATTTTTCTACCCCCAGCCTAGTTTTCTACATTTCTTCCATTTTCTCGACCTGTTGGGATTCCTTCTTGGATGGGAGAGTTAGAAGGAAGCCGAGGGACCCCAAAAAACATGATTTTGGGCCTTGAATCAATCTATTTTCCTGGGACTTGAATATTCTAATGCATGTTATCAAAATTACCCTAGGGGGGTGAATTTTGGATAACAATTACATTTAAGATCAACAACTTCATTAATTATATTCTTATGACATATTAATTTATTTATTTTAACACATGATTATCTACAACATTAACACAACATATAATGCTATAGAAAAAGGTAACACATCACAAAATAAACACATGTAACATTAATAAAGGAATAAATTAATAAATTACATAAACCCATGGTCACATATAATGGAAATTTCCCCATGGAAATCCCTAACAACATACAACACACACAACAATTGCCATGGTGACCTTGTTGAATTCACCCAGAATTTCAATATGGTTAGTCTCTAGTCCCCCGACATTGTTGTGATATTTTAACTTGCAAAACGTAAATACCTCTTTCAGCCTCGTGGCCATATCGAACATCTAAAATGATATAAAAACATCTCAAGATCATCTAAACACATGAATCACAACAACATCAAGAATTCAACATTATTATTTTCAATTAATTAATCAACTATATCATCATCGATAATCTTCCATACTTGGTCTACTCAAAATATCCAATGTCACATGTCCAAATCAACATCTCATGTAATATGTCCATGTCAAATAGTAAATCATCATCCACATATAAAAATGTCTCTAATGACCATCATGCATAATAAGCGAATCTAGATCAATAATAATCCATGATCTAACATCTAACCATCATACCAAAACAAAACATAATAGTGTCCATAATATGATCAATAGTATCGAGATCATTATCTAAAAGTGTCAAAGGGAAGTGGGTACTATAGTGAGCATCTAAAGTTCCCATATTGAGTCGGGATTTTGCTTCCCAAGAACTCGGTTTTGGAAAAAACATCATAAGTTGAGAAAATACCTTCATTATGACCTGAAACTTACCCACACCACTAGTAAACCTTTGTGCATCATCTATAATCATCATCTTCTCATAAATATTTCTGCATATCCGCCATCGATCTCATCTAGAAGTCTAGTCCTTAAGATTTTTCCTAGTTTAGGTCACAACCAAGTGAACTAACACAACCCATGCATAAAAAACACTATAAAATACCTCTACATGCTGAATATAGTATCAAATATCTTTGTGAGTGTATCCAAGGGATCACACACTTCTATAAGTGATTATCATGCACCAATAGGCCTCCAAGCACTAGAATTTGGTCTAGTTTAGACTAGGAAAAATAGAAGAATACCATACATATGCATCCAAGCTCTCCAAAAGGACCTAACACAATTGATACAATATGTCTCACACCTATGCATGCCCTTATGGGCTCACATAGCTTGTAATTCACTCTCGTGCTTCATTTGGCCTCTAAGCACCTAGACTAGGTCTAGATGATCACCAAAAACCATGCTCAAACCTATACCTGCACTCTAAGTCTCATATGAGTTTATCAACAAACTCTTCTCATGCTCTCCATACCTTGACCATGCTCATTTATCTGCCTCATGCCTTCATTCCATCTTGTCAATCCAACTTGTTGACTAGGCCTCCTAATTAGGCCATCTAAATAAAACAACTTGTACTATTGCCACTCATTCACACTTGTTCACACCATACTGATTGTACCAAATCATCACATACCTTTTCAAGAATATATGACATCATCATGACACCCTATCATATCACCATCATGCTTCTATAAGTCACTAGCTACTCAAGAAACCATGCCTTACTAGGTGATCTCAATCATAACATCATGAACTCATGCCACACCTTGTTTTGCCATGTCATCATAATTAAAAACTCCCTCTTGCACTCCTAGACCTCATACACCTTTGTCATTAATGTGCATTCACTTTTTACATCAATGAAAACACTAACTCACTCATGCCAACAATATCCCCCTTTTTCATTGATGGAAAACAACCTAGTACTTCTCCCCCTTTTTACATTAATGAAAAATTACATACCTTAAGCATTTGGTCTTCATATTTTTTTAGCATAATAGGACCCCTTCTTGGTTGGAAAAATCAACCATAAACATCTAACTAATTCACAAATCTGATTTCCTCCTTTTGACTAAGTTTTGGATTCATCATGCTACTCTTTGTAGCACTCCACTGAGAGGTACATCATAGAAAAATCATGTCAACAACCGTTCTGAGCATAAAACACCATAAAAATCATATTTGATTCCTTTTAGGACTTATCTCAGCTGAAAATACTCACTTTCTGACTTGATCTACCATGTATTGATTGTTTATAAACTTTAGAACCTAGATCCCTGAAATTATTCTTCAAACCAAATTAGGAAAACTTTCCTTGCTATAGAAAAGTACTTATCACAAGAAACTCTACCTTATGAATATCCATGGGAACATACTATCCTCCTCTAACTTCCTAAGAAAAATAATCCTAAACACCTTGCATATATGCCATGGAGAAGGATCAACAACAATACCTCTGTCCTAAGATAACCTCTTGGTGTTTTCAACCTTATTTCTATGTTATTGAGGCCATCGTGATCATATGACTTACTCTTCTTGCTAATATACCTCCAAACACCATTAACCCTACCTAACTAACCTTATTGACACCTAAAACATATGTTAGAGGGTAATTACCAGCTCCCCTACCTCAAGAAGCCTCATATACTTGTAGGTCATTGTTACATACCAAAAAACATACTTGAACTCTATTATGATGTAAATATCCACTCAAAATGCAAGAGATCAACTGCAAAAGTCCTGCAACATACCTAACCTCAAATCTTAAGGGTAAATATCACTCAATCTCCTCCTCAAGTTATGCAATCATACAAAACACCGTAGTCCATGTACAAAATGTGATAGTACATTTTATCCCTTAAAACATTGTTACCACTTCATGAGTGAACTAAAAACCATACCTTAGTTATGATGCCATTGCACATTATTTTTAGTCCTTTACTAAGATGAAAATCTTCACTTATACCCTTGTATACCTTGTTATCATTTTATACTCCTTAAGATTCCTCTACTGGACCTCATACATCCTTACATAGGTCTTACAATCACATTCATCAATTGAGAAACTTATTTCATTGAACTTCATAGACCTAACAACATTTGAATTTATCCATACTACTCCAAGATGCATAAACATAATTGATACATCTCACTCATGGATCAAGAGCTTAGACACACCATCTAAAATTAGTCAAAACACAATCATACTTATAAACACCCTTACACCATGTTATAGATGATCGACCAATTCATTATTCACAATGAATGGCATTTTCTCATGAATTATTCATTCTATCATCACAACAACACCTAAACTAACTCTCAAGATACTTGGAGACCTTCAAGACCATAATGAGTATACCTTGATACCTTCATAGCACTCATACATCATCATTCTTCAAAACATGATTTGCATTAAGCCATGACAAAATCTCCTTTACCAACTCATAACTTAACTTTATATTAACCATCTTCTTGATGCACACACATAGTTGGAGATTATCAACATTCCTATGCTTAGCAACTTGAATCCTTCATGAACACAATTTACACATTTTGGACTCATGACATCATCACTATAGTTTCATACTTCACATCATTCAAGATTCATTTAACTTCATCCACAATTGTAGACTTCATCCACAATTTTGACATCACAAAATCCTTCACTTGTCCTTATAAATGCATCAACTTCTAAGTAGGTTGAAGACTTTCATCACATTTATTATTCAACAATGTCGACCACTTGATTGAGAAAACATTATATTTTGATTTGTTTGAAACCATCTTCAACAAACACAGAGCACTGTGGACCTTTAACAAACGTTTTTGTGTCATAAAAGAAGCAACAAAACTTCATGGTCACCAAATTTTAACAAATACTACACTCACTTTTGAATCAACCAATAAAGAAATTTTTAATGATATTCTTTTCTTTTCAATCTGTCTAAAGTCACATCACCTGCTAGAAGACCTGTCAAGACTCCATAAAGACCTTTCAAACTTTATCACCTACTTTCAATGTTATCAAGACACCTTCAACCAATGTATTTCACATAGATGGTGATATTTGATGAATCAATAGAAAATTTAAACCTCTTATACCCTTTTGGATCAACCTTTAACCTATGAACCATTCTTATAGCATAACAACTCTATTTTCACCATATTTAGAATCCTTAATTCAAATTACTAATGCACAAGACTCAGAATTTATGCTCATAAAATTTTATGCCATACTAACTCCTTCATGGATTGATATGGAACAATGAATAACAAAAATTTAATTCATAACTACTTTAAATATCATGCATAAACTTCAATGAACCCTTGACGAGTTTGAATGAATGCCATAGAAAAAATGGTTTAATCAACACCTTTTAATAACATCATGACCTTATTATCCTTTAAGGACAACATGAACCTTTGATACTTATTAGTCATGACAAATACATAGACCAAATAAAATCCACAATGAAAAAAAAAAAAATTGTGACAAAGTGAGTGAGATTATTTTTATCACTATGATGATCAATATAATCAATACAAAGATCACCATAAGAAAATATGATTAGGTCATATTCGCGAGGAATCTAGAGATGCACAAAACATGTAGAAATCAATACATTTCAGGTAATGGAAATGAAATATATGAAAGGGTGATTATGTCTAGTGACAATTCTTATGTGGCATCAATTATAGAGAATAATCAAAATAACATTGTTTTTTTATCTCAAGAATAATTCTTCTAGTTCACCTAAAGTCATCTCACTTTAATTTTAAAGGAGATAATGGAGAAGCAACATGAATGGAATTTTTAAAGATCATTTTACAAATAGATTTGGGTGGCTTATTCAAAATTCTCAATGTCCTTAAATATAATTTAAATTTTATAGTTTCTTGTGAATGTTGTCATGAACTTTAGTGGCCATAAGAAAGGTATGATGTACATGTTAAAAAGTGTGGCACACTAGAAATGGATGTATCCAAAGGTATATAGTACTATCTTTTTGGATTTATTCACCGAAAGTGGGGATGCAAGCTATTGAGGTTGTGTTATCTAATGAGGATTTAAAGATTTATTGAAAGAGGTCTTGCCAAAAATTAGTTTGGGTGAAAATTATAAAATAGATTTTATGAGATTGTTATTTTTGATCCTCCTAATAATGTACACAAATTTTGGAAACTATAATTCTTCTTATATTGAAGATAAAGGATGTTGCCAACATGGATGTTAGAATTCGGGTTCATAGGTGATAAAATTATAATTTAAATGGTACTTATTATTCAAAAATAATTAGTGGATTATCTCATTTGTATAGTGTTGTGTCTCTTGGAAACAAATTTTTAGTTTTATGAATTTCAAGTAAAATCATAATTGAGAAAAAAATGAAAGATGTTGATGGAATAGGTTAATGTATTTTGCGCCTCACATTTAAATTTTCTTATAAATAATTTTCATCTTGAACTTTTTGTTCTCAAAATAAAAAGGTGAGAGTTATGGTGGAGGCCCTATGTAAGAGGAGAGATATATTTTATCTTATTGAAGTAGGTCACTTCGAGGCGGTGACTATTCAAGGAGAAGTCATTATGTATATTTCTATAACCTTTAAATAATAACAACACAATAGGAATACAAAAGGGCATGAAGGGGATATTGCTCATTGAAAAGAAAAGATGGTGCAAAAAAATATGGTAATATGGAAAATCATGAATTCACCAAGGCAAAGAAATGCTAAGCATGGAGAAACATACAATCATGCATAATGGATGCGGATAAAAGTAGCTGGCCCATGTAGTGAAAACTACAAAAGAAGGATTAAAGATCTGTTTCAAGCTACAAACCTAAATGATCTCAGGTGATCACAAAATAAAAAAGTGTTTGTTATGCATCTACAGAAAGTAACCAAACTACGAACCCGGTCCTTCATGGAGTGAGAGATCATGAATTGCATCACAAATCCAACATGGTCAATGATTTCATTTCTTATATGATTGAGATAGGAAGACTCTTGGCCCAATGGATATGAAACTGATGATAGGTATCATACTACTAATCTAAGTGTCATGTTGGTGTATCCGAGTATGTCCAAGTCACTCTAGTGGGGTCCACATGTACCCACTTAATTATTGTAATAAATAATTTTAATTAGTTCACTTATGTGATAAAATGATGTTATTTTAATAAAGTGACTTTACTTTATTAAAATAAATTTATAAAATTATAATGTGACCTAGTTGTTCCTGAAAGTGATGTCATGTAAACCCTAAATACATTATAACCAAATTTTTAGTTATAAAAGGAATTTATAGCTCATTTGTAAGGGGTCTTGGAGGTTGGAGGAATTTTATGTCCTATGGTATAAATGAAGGGAAAGTTAACAAAAATTTGTGTTTAGATGCCTTCCATGGAGATTGCTCGTCATGAAGACTTTGTTGAAGAGAAATAAACAAGGAAACTTTGTGTTCCTTTTCAAGAATAAATACATGGATGCTTGTAGAACTTCGTGTCTTGAGATTCTTAGTGGTTATGTTTATTCTTATGTCAAATGTAATCTTTCATTTATTTCATTTTCATAAAAAGTATCACATTCAATATCTTTACTTTCATGACATACTTTCTAACATGTAGAAATGAGATATACGTTTACTTTTACTTGCATACTCCATCTCTACATTCATTCCACTTTCTTTCCTTATTCTTCCATCCCCTCTCTTTTTCTTTCTCTCCCTTTCGGGTGATTTTTGGGTTAAAAGTATCCAAAACCCCACAAACCCATCATATGAGGGAGCCATCCTTATCAAACATAGATGTTAGATCATCCTATCAATTTATGATCTATCCAATGCTTCAAGATTTATGTCCAAAGAATGCAAGAAATCTTGTGAAGAGACCAAATTTACTAAATTGAGTTAAAATCTTACCAACAATTTTAGGTGACTCATTGGGGATCGAAGGATTGTAGTATCAAAATATTGAAGTATTAAAGTGTCTACGATTTGGGATCGAAATCAAGAAGCCTCCCCTGGAATGGAGGTTGATGAATTTGTTGATATGAAAAAATAAGTTCTTATCTTTTTGACTCATACAATAGCATTGGTTTCATCCATCCCTTGGGTAAACCATTTTGGTCCTTTGGCATTTCCATAATATTCTCCCATACCTTATGGTTTAAGGAAGAACTTCCCAAAGTTTTCTAGAGATGACTCCCAAGATGCAGGTTATTATATTTTTATGTTCATATTCCATGTGGAATTCTTGGTGTGCGGGAAGAAGAAGATTTTTAATGAGGATTTTTATTTGTCAAAACCCTCATCGGTTTTATTTTCAAGTTGGGAAAGTATAAGAATAAGTTCTAGAAATATTTGAGTCTACCATGAACATGCATGTACTTATTTATAATATATTTCAAATCCATGTGAAAGAAGGTGAAGGAATGAGGAAATTCATAATTCAATAAGTTGTTCAAAACTATTCCATTAAATGATCAACCTAGAAAAAAAAACAAATTGTAATTATGCTTCTTCATTATTGCCACGGATCCGAATTTCATTTCATACTATATAGAAAATGATTCAAGAATTTTATGCATCTAAATATAAGCCATTGATGTTGAAGATGGCTTGATTCCTTCGGAAAGTTGAAAAAGAAGATTGAAAAACCTATTTCAAGTGTTCCTAATTTATAACCCCTTGTGAAGAAACAAAAGATCCATATGAATATTAGAAACCCTTCACAAGAGAAGATTAAAGAAAATTTTCTTGAACGTGCGCAAAAAATTTCCAATAAATAAGATATGAATTTGAATCATCATTCTCTCAAATGTTTGAATCTCATGGTTTTTAATAAACCAAGTTTTCTCAAGGATCCAACAATCAAGCTTCATGATAATAAAATTCCTCAATAATATCATTTACATGGTGAAGATAGCAATGATGAATCTGACATATCATCATGTGATGTAGAAACTTATCCTAATTATTCTAAGCTCAACAACTATGGAGATAAAGAAAAACTTGAAGATGTTCTGATAAGTATTTATCTTACCAATGTTATAAGTTTAACTAACAAAGGATTTTATGCTCCCGAGTCTCATTGTTCACATGATATCCCAAGTTCAATGAAGATGAATCAAATTATGGATTCCAAGTTCAAGAATCAAAATCCTTGGTATATGTAAGGATTGAATATGATCAAGAAAAGCCATCACCGACAATGTACATGCACCTTCGAGACAAATCCAAAATTGTTCATGTTCAAGAATTTCAAGATCCTAAATCACCTCGTTTGCATCCCTTATCAAATGAAGAAGTTCCTATCATAGATTTCAATGATCACCATCATAGAGAGAGAAAATTATGATTTTCAAGTTAAAATATCATACTCATTAAAGAACATAAACTATGAAGATAATCAAGGAGTTCTCTTTTTAGAAACACACATGTATTATAGCGATAAAGAATCATTTGAAGAGGTTGTACCTTCTATTGATGTAAATAATATAGTTTTCATAGGATTTTCTTGTGTTGAAATAGATATAAAGGGTATGAAAAGTGATAAAAACATTTATCAAGGTATCTTATCGCATTATTTCAAAGAGCATACTCTTTGAACGATGAAAGGTATGAAGATGATCAAGAAATACTTCCTATTTCATCATACATGCATGATGATAAAGATAAAGATGATGGAGAAAATGAAGTTACATATAATTAGTGGTTAAACGTAAATATCAACAATTTTCCCTTCCTTTGAATTCCCCTCAAAGAGTTCATGGCATATGGTGATGATGTAATAAAATAACTCAAGTTGGAATACAAGTCAAAGCTTCAAGAACTACTTCATATACAACCACGTCATTCTATCAATCATGTGGTGGTTCAAATAACCAAATCTTTGCAATGAAAGCATAAAGAACTAGAAATGGTTGAGGGAATTCCTAGAGATATTCTTTTATCAAAAGAGTTTTTGATCATGAAGATACATTTTACATCAAATTTTGGAGACTCTTGATGAAGATTCAAGAAAAGGGATCCTAACTCCCATTAAGGTATGTGAATTTTCTTATGACGAAATAAGTATGAAAATAGAACAAGGAGACATGGATGCATCTCAAGATCCCATCTCAAGCCATGATGAAGGAAGAACCATTGAAGATCTCATCTCAAATGTTGATTTAAAAAATGAGCACTATTCCCAACATTACGAGTTAAATAATGTTGAGCAAGTGACCCATGAATATCATTATTCAAAGAAATATCTAATTATGAAGGGGAAAATGAAGCACCCAAAGTCCTTTCTCTCAATTTGAGGAGGAACGAGATAAACACCATCAAGATGACAAAGTTTTTTCATGAGTTGACATCGAAAGTGAACCACTTAAAGTATGAAAGATTCATGCAACATCCATGCTATGTCAAGTAAATTTTGGTGATCAATTGGTTTAAATTCACTCTTTTTCCCCTCTAGAAAACGTGTGAATTCGACACATTTTTCCGCAAGGGATCATATTTTTAAACCTATCAATGGGTTGACACAGTCCTTCCCTTCCCTTATATCAACCCTTGTACATAAGTTGTCTTTCCCCTTTATTTTTTCTCTGGTTTTCTCTATGTCGGTGTTTGTCTTCAATAAAGTCCACTCCCATGGATAAGGAACCACTTCAATAATAAAAGTGTATTCCAAGTTCATTGCTATGCCCTCAAGAGTCCTAGTCCCCAATAAGAGCCGCTTGTTGTAACAAAATTTAACTCGCTAAAATTTCACAAATTTCAAAACTTTTTCACGTTAATAGTTTCATCAATCATCCATCATGTATTATTTGTCCATGTCATTTCTCTCCCGCAACCTAGTTGTTGATTGTTGTAATGTTGCATTCTTGCACTTCGCGATCACTACTCTCCCGCTACGCTTCGCATCCTGTTTGACTTTGCAAAATGGTTTATAACACTTAATTAATGATTTTAATTTAATTATTTAAAATTAATTAATTAGTAATATTGATTTAATTCATGTTATTAATTAATTAACATTAAATAATTAAATTAATGTCATTAATTTTATTAAATTTAAAATTTAATTAATTAACATTTTAAATTATTTATTTTAAATAAATTGATGTTATTAATTTTATTATTAAATTAATGATATCAATTTTATAAAAATTGTTAGTTAATTACCAAATTAATAGTCAAACAGATAGTAATTGGGATTTTACTCCCACTTCTCCATTTGGAGCACTCTCCAATCAGATAAAAATTAAATGGCTTTTGTAAAAGATACTATTGAGATATTTCTGCATTTTCCAAATGTAACATCTAGCATTTGGTAAAATACAACCCTCTTTCCCACTTTTCCCTTCTCTATCCCATTCCCACATTTAATTTCCACTTCCTGGAAATGAAGGCGACAGATTACAGAGACACATAATTAATGAATTTATTCTCTCATTTCTATTTTCATTTATTGTGTGTCGAGGAAACATGCATATATGGCAGAAGGAAAAATTATAATATATTCATTGTATTGATCCCATCAAGTTATGTGAACAAGAAGCACAAAATCAATTAATATTCTCCTCTATTACATTCTTCTAACTTCAAAAATTGAAGAGGCGTGTATTAATGGAATAACAAATGATTCTCCATGTAAAGGAGATAAAACATGTTATACCTATAACTGCAACTTCTTATTCAGATGTCAATGCGTGAAAAAAGGAAATATAAAGTAGGATTTTGCATTAAAATCGAGAAATTTAAACATATCATAAGATGTCAAAGCTCAGCTAGAAGTTTTTGATTGGGAGAATAAAGACAAATTCAAAGAAATTGCATTGGGAGAGGAGCCAATACCAACACTAAAGAAAAGAATAAACCTGCACAAAAGGAAAGAAACAAAGGTAAAATCATGCGTTGAAATAAGAGAATAAGACAAATAAAAACTCGTGCACAATGAGATTATCCAAACCTATAAAAGAAAACAAAACGCAAAGCGAAAAAAATAGAACTTAGCTAAACCTACGTAGAATGGAAGAATAAAGACTTGTGCGGAAAGGACAATCGAGACTCAACATGGTCTTGTTGCATTTGGAATTGAAAATTCAGGCCCTCTTGCTAAATTATGACCTCATCTTATGACAGGTGAACTTGATTTACCACTAGCAAAGGATCCCATTGAGGAAATTTCTACCCATAGACTTTGGATTTGGGTTTTCTTTGATTATTTAAAGGTTTTCACCATGATAGTATTGAACAGATTATGCTGTTTTTTTATTTGTTGCCAAAACAATTTACAGAACTACATGTAAGGACTTTATCTACTTGGAGATCATGTTTATCAAGATCTATTAGATTGGTTTTCTGTTGAACAAGAGTAGTATGATTCAAAAGTGAAGGACTTGTTCAAAATGAGACCCAATCCATTGCTATTTTTGTGAATCGATTAGCTTTGAACCGAGCAGAATTTCTTAATGTAGAATCAAGTTTCAGGTCTTGTGTGCATGAAAATATGGTAGTACAATGGATCAATCTCATTTTTTTGGTGGGGGAATTAAGAACTATGAAATACGAAGAGAGAAGTGAAAATAACTACTATTGATGCTTTGTTAATATGAGGCTGATAGGATTGATGTTTGGGCACACCCTACAAGAGTTACTCCAAAAACTATGAAAGAGAATTCACCAGTCCTGTAAAAATCACCACATTGGGCTAATTGTTCAATTACAAGAACACTCCAGTTTCTTACTTTTCCTTTAAAGGGACATCCAAACGCTATGACAATGATGGATCCTTAAAAGAAAATTTTGGATTGTGCACACCAATTGTTTGAAAGTATGTCTGCAAGAAATGTAGTATCATGGAATGCAATGATTGCTATTATAAGACAACAAAATAAAAAACCAAATTTTTGATCTTAATGGAAATAGAGTTGAAGATGGCTTGAATTGCATCTCTAATCTTAATATGTAAGTTGATTATGCATGGAGAAATAGTTGGAACAAGAAAATATGGAAGAAAAAAGTTGGTAACTTTTGAAAATTGAAAATTCTAATCAAATTTGAGGAATATCTAGAGAAGTAAAGAGTTAGTTTAAATTGGAAAATTATAGAAAATTTGAGAGTAACAATATCTACGAAAATCTCTCACAGGGGCATAGATATCCAATGCTAGAAAGTCGCAATGAGAAAAATAAAAATTGTGACAAAGTGAGTCGATTATAGTTATCACTATGATGATCAAGAAATCAATATAAAGATAATCACGAGTAAAGTCGATTAGGCCATATTCATGAGCAATTTAGAGATACACAAAGCTTGTAGAAATTAAGACATTTTAGGCAATGTAAATGTAACATATGAAAAGGGGAATTATTTTTAGTGACAATTATTCTATGGAATCAATTATAGAGAATAATCAAAATAACATTTTTGAACCTGAGAATAATTCTTCTAGTTCACCTAGAGCCATCTCACTTGAATTTGAGAAGAGAAAATGGACAAGTAACATGAATGGAATTCTTAAAGATCCTTTGAAATACAAGTTTGGGGTGGTTTATTCCAAATCCGCAATATCCTTAAATATAATCCAAATTTTCTATTTTCTTGTGAATGTTGTCACAACCTTTAGTGTCCATAAGACAGGTGTGATGTACATGTTAAAAAGTGTTGAGTTAAAACTAGAAATTACTATATACATAGACATAAATTCCTATGTTCATGGATCTAGTTAATGAAAGTGGAGATGCAGATTGCTTTGAGGTTGTGCTACTTGATGAGGCTTTAGAGATTTATTGGAAGAGGTCTATTCAAGAAGTAGTTCGGTGAAAGTAATAAAATATATTTGACGAGGCTACTTTTCTTTATCATCTTAATAATGTATACAAAGTTTGCAAACTACAATTCTTTACATATTGAAGATAAAGAATGTTGTCAACATGGATGTTAGAATTTAGATGCATATGCGATAAAATTCCAATCTAAATGGTTCTTCTTCTACACAACTAATTGGTGGATCATCACATTTGTATAGTGTGATATTTCTTAGAAAACCAGTTTTTGGTATTATGACTTTCAAGTAAAATCATAATTGAGAGAAACATGAAAGATGTTGATGGAATAGGTTGAAGCATTTTGCCTCACATTCAAAATGTCTTATAAATAATTTTCATCTGGAACCATTTGTTTTCAAAATAAAAAGGATGAAAGTTATGGTGGAGGCCCTATATAAGAGGAGAGATATACTTTATCTTATTGCAAGAAGTCACTTCGAGGCAAGTGACTATTCAAGAAGTCATTATGAAGATTGCTCCGAATTTAAATAAGGACAACACAATAGGAAGATCAAAGGGAATGAAGGGGATATTTCTCATTGACATTCCAATATGGTGCAAAAATATGGTAATATGGAAAATCACGAGTTCACTAAGGAAAGAAAATGCTAAACATGGAGAAACAAAAATTCATGCATAATGGATACGAGATAAAAGTAGTTGGCCTATGCGGTGAAAACTACAAAAGAAGGATTAAAGATATGTTCAAGATATATACTTGAATGATCTCAGGTGATCCCAAAATAAACAAGTTTCTTTTATATGTTTTAAGAAAGTAACCAAATTACAAACCCTTATCCTTTATAGAGTGAGAGATTGTGAAGCACGTCAAAAATACAACATGGTCAATGAGTTTATTTTTTGTACAATTGAGATAGGACGAATCTTGTCCCAATGGATATGACACTAATCATAGGTGTCTTACTACTAATCTAGGTGGCATTTTGGTGTCTAGGTGTATGTATAAGTCACTCCAGTTGGGTTCACATGTACCCACTTATTTTTGTAATAAATAATTTTAATTAGGTCACTTATGTGATATAATGATGTTATTTCAATAAAGCAACTTTAATTTATTAAAATAAAGTTATAATGTGACCTAATTGTGCCCTAAAGTGATGTCATATAAACCCTAACTACCTTATAACCAAATTTTGGGTTATAAAAGGAAGTTAGAGCTCATTTGTAAGGGGTCTTGGAGGTTGGAGGAACTTTGTGTCCTATGGTCTCAAGGTAGGGAAGTTAATAAAACTTTGTGTTTAGATAATTTCCATGGAGATTGATCATTGTGAAGACTTTGTTGAAGAGAAGGAAATAAGGAAACTTTGTGTTCCTTTTCAAGAAGAAATACATGGATGCTTATAGAAATTTTTGTCTTGAGATTCTTGGTGGTTATGTTTGTTCTTATGTCAAATGTAATATTTCATTTCTTTCCTTTTCATGCAAAGTATTAACATTCAATCTCTTTACTTTTATGTCATTTTTGTAGAATGTAGAAGTGAGATCTATGTTCTATTGTACTGCATGATCCTTCTCTACATTATTTCCACTTTCTTTCCTTACTACTTTGTTGCCATTTCACTTTCATTTCTTTCCCCTTTCGGATGATTTCTAGGTTAAAATTATCCAAACCCCCACAAAGCCATCATACAAGTGAGCTAGACCTCTCAAACACAGAGGTTATATCATATTATCGATAGATGATCTCTCCAATGTTGCAATTTTTATGTCAAATAATGCAAGAATCCCATGAAGAGACCAAATAAACCAAATAAACTTAAAATATTTCCAACAATTTGTCAAGTAAAATACGGTGACATTTTACATGCTAGTAGATGGCTCATACTTGGGGACATGCCTTGGTTTGAATGAAACATTAACAAGGGAAGAATATACACCAAAATATCACAATCTTAAGTAGACCGATGAAATATCCATTGGTAAAAATTAACTCAAAGGGAGGTGGAATGAAATGAGATATACACACAATAGGAAGGAAACACACCACACAACAAGAAGGAAACACACCACATAATGAGAATTAATGTAAATCACCTATGCTACATGTGGGGGACACCCCACTTTCATTGCAATACTTATTTTTGTACAGATGTTACACATGCACAAGTAACACCAAAATATGTTTCTCTATAAATCCATGGACTAGTTAAATGAAGTAAAACCCATTTCTCAACTACTTGGCAAGGACAAGTGTTGTAAGAAGTCTCCATGTAGCTGAGGAAAATAATGTTGCATGATTATTATTGAGCAAGTCTATATGGCTCCTCTTGTAAGTGAAAATCCATCTGGATAGCTCATTGTATTTTCTTCTATGAAATTCCATTTCAAATTGCAAATCCATTTTAAAATTCAGGTTGCTGATTTTTAAAATTCATCGATGCTTCGATTTCCCATTTTTCACTTAACCATTGCTACAATATTGAGTCTTGATCATACCACACTCATCACGTTCGAACCAGGATTTTAATTTCCAATGTGGATTTTATCTTTGCTTTTCATGCTCTTTATGACCATATTTTCCACGAATTGGTCCTTGGTAAATTTTTTGAGACTTTTAACACCATCATAGACTTCTTACTACTCTGTATTTTCTTGTTATTCCAAATGGATATCCTTCACACACACACACACACACACACACACACACACACACACACACACACACACACACACACACACACACACACACACACACACACACACACCAGTTCATCCTCAATTTTTCGCCGTCTATGATAAGACTCATATGGTGTTTTGTCTTCTTAAAAAGAGAATGAACAAAAGGTTGGGATCAAAATAGAGATATCGTTATTCTCATTATGACCTTTTTGTGTTGTAGTAGTCATCTCCATGATGTATATATCTTCTTCTTGAGTATAATCATCCTTTAAAGACTCAAACACCTTTCCAAATGGAAATTAGAAAGCTTCATATCCACAATCATATTGTAGACTTTTTACTTCCCAACCGAGAGATATGGACACCGACACCTCATCTAGACAAGTATGGAATCTCACCCAAAGTGTGTGTAACCATCAAGTCCCTCCTTTGTTATGCCTATCATAATGTTAGCATGCATGTTTTCATATTCATACTCATAACAACTAGTCATGCACATAGAAGAACCATAATCACGAAATCTAGAAACACATATAATAAGGAAATTCAATTAGCATAAAGAATGATTAATGAGATATGATATACCATAATTCCATACTTAGACATGTCAATTCAACAACCTAAACACATTTATCCATTACAAACCATAATAAAATACATAACCAAGGATTTGAATACAACATAGTTCAATACATCATTGCACATGACCTCGTTTGTTCTTTTGGAAACTCAAAGACAACCATGGTCTCCAAACCATAATAAGCTATCACTCTCTCAGAATCTTCACACAAAAATATTTCTTACAACAAGGATGCACTACCTATATATAAGGGTGGGGAATTTCTCTTCACCACTTTCATACAATCACCTAATAATAGGTGTGTACAAAATTGCCGACATCCCCATGCTAATAATAGATTAATCTAAATATACAAAAGACCTTACATGTAATAATCCTATTATTAGCTTGATCCATGCATGGTATTCATATCTACCATGCATGTGCTTTTTCCAATTATAGCTCCTTTGTGTGCGTCCCAAGCCATCCTACTTTTATATATTTATTAACCTTGCTTGACACCACTCCATCTCTAATTTTCTATTTTTAGCAATGTATTTGGAGAATTGGCTAAGTCTCGAATCTTATCTTCCCATGCGATAACCTTTGTGCATTGATCCTTCCTACACGTGTGTGCCCCTTCACGTATCCCTTGCATGTGGTCCCTAACCTCCACACATGGCTAGTACTTAGCCATTTTCTCCTCAACATTACCCCGCACTAAATTCATTTCCCGTCCTCAATAATGTTTCATCATACTTATCTCTCTAATGAATAAATGAATGAAATAATATTGAAGAATACAAAATAAGGGCATATCACAATGAATTAAGAATAAGAAATATTGAACTCACACATGGATGATCTTAGGCTTCAGTGTGACTAGAGGAGCTCTAGAAAATCATGTGATCAATGCATCTAATAAATTTTCCCACTCCGCGATTTCCTATGGAGCCTTACCCGGAACTACCTCTACAATACCCGAAATCGATCAAGCGCCATCTCATCTACTTTCACCTTAAGCTCCTTGATGAATACATTAAACTCACCAATCACTCCATCTATAACATCCATTCATTCTATGACCAGGATTTGGATTTGTTTGATCCAAGATCCCGAGTGTCTCCTTCATGGATTTTATTAGATCTCTTCGTGTTGATGTCTCTACCATAAAATTGATCGATTAATCTTATTACTAGGTGTCTTCACTTGAATTTCTCTAAGCTCCACCTCTTCCTTAGAACACACGTGATAAAAATGGGATCAAAATTTTGGAACTTATTAAAAGATGACTTGGCTTTGCTTTATTGGCCTCTTTGAATTTGGAAATAAAATCTTCATACTAAACTATCTTGGCCTCCACATCCTCTTTATCTCTCTTCTTGGCCTCGAGATAATTCTTTCGTTGATGGCCCCACACCACTCTTGATGTTCAAAAGTAGCATCCCAACCAAGTATTTTAGATAATCCATATTTTCTATGTAGTTTGTTCGATCTTAGCTTACCAAGGTGGGACATGCACTGTGATATACTTCACCAATCCTCCTACCCTATCATAAACCTCCTTTATGTACTTACATTTTACCTTTCAAGTCATCCTTCAACTACTGGAATTTGCACTCCTTATATTTTTTTATCCTCTACCATCAATCTCATGGTATTCCCCTATCTAGGTTCATGTGTGTGACCTCGGTTGTAAGCTTATTCAATGAGTTACAATCCTACTCCTTAGTTAGCCTTGTGGGGTCAAAAACTTTATAGTCCTTTCCTGGATCCTTAGTCGGTGTCAAAGTGGAGTAGGACATGTTACTTATCTCAAAATATGGATCTTCTACATGCATATACATGATCTATGACAAAATTTTATTTATACGCGAGACTCCTCCTCTCTCATCCAACAGGTCCTAGCCAAATAATTTCTCCTTAGGCACTGTGCTTTGAAACTTGGCCCTTAACACCTTCGAAGGATTGTAAATTAACAAAATGTATGGTGAATGTGTTGGATTTCGCTTCTTGAATGCTTTGGCCTTAGTTTGATGCTTCTTGGATTTGAAAGGATTTCTGTTTGTCTCACTACCAATGCCATTATCCTCCTTAATGACATGAGATTCTTCTCCTTCTTCATTATCTTTCTTGGGACCTTCCTCCTATGTGTTATACATATCCTCTTTATGAATGGTGATTTTTCTCTATACGAGATTTATTCTTCTCACCTTTCTCTGCGGGATTGACTCCACATGTGTAGGATGATACTCCTCTCATTTCTTCTCTCCATGTACAAATTATTCTTCTTCTCTTGCGCCTCCTCACACCCTTATTCCTTAGAATTTTTCTCTTCTCATCATTAGCTACAACCCAAGATATTTTAGGAGCCCTTCTTATCACGAGTGGAGGCAAAGAAGATCTTGCACCTTTTTTTTCCTTCCTCATCTTGTATTGCATCTCTTTCTTATGACTATGGTCCAACACAACCTCCTCATCATCCTCTTCTTTATTCTTCTTCTAATTATTCGATGGTTTTTATTCTCATCTCCTCTTTGGGATTTTCACCGTGCTAGTTTTTGGTTGAGGAATATGAGATTCACATACCTTAACTTCTTTCCCGTCTTTCATATTTGGTTGTAGGATGACAAAAACCCTATAAATCATGCTTCCAACTGTTACATTCATGATGGGGCTTAAATCTAGGGTGTTAGGATCCAAAGTATCCAAGTATGAAGGCTTCCAACTAATTCTAACTCAAACAATTGGAGAACCACTACCTTTTCGAGACTCTTCCTCAAGAATTCATCCATCATCACTTGGTCCTCTATGGTCCTTGTAGGAAGTTCCCATAACATATCCTTATTTAAAGTGGCCTTATCCCCTAGTACTCAATGATTGTACTTGTTGATCTTACATTTGGAGAGCTGTAAAGTCCATTTTTATGCTACAACTACCTCATGTGGGTATTATATTTTTGAGAATAATTATTACAGTGCGTTCTCCACATTAGGATTCTGTCTTTTCCTTTTCCCTTAGGTGATATTGTGGGTATTTTATTACATGCCATTGTTAATCTCCAAATTCACACTATACCCTATGCCCTAGGTGTTTAAATTATCAATGTGCATTTACATTCCTATTCTCGTGCCCTAGCTATTCAAATTTTTAAGGTCTCGTAATCCATAACTTCACAACATCCAAGATCTTGCAAACCCTAGCTCTTCAAAATACAACTCAAAACCTACCTCACCCGTGCCCTTGAATTTCACTCAAACTTCCACTTCTTCTATTAAAGGAGCTCCACACCGAAGGCTAATGCACATTACTCGGTTCACTCGCTACTTGGTTCTCTTTGTTACAATTGGTCACTTAGCTTCTTGGTCTCTTAAATATATTCAAATGCAAGGTAGTAAATGACTTGATTTTCCCCTTCTTATAGTTTTTTCACACTTGAATACTCCATTGACTTATTTTTGGATTTAAAGAACCTTTTCCCCACTTTTATGATTTAAATCGCTTTTTCATTTTAAAACATTTTTTTAAATCTCAATGGTGCTTTTTTATTTTCTTCATGTTTTTCTTCCATGCACAATTATCGTAACCTTCTAGTACGTAAGTAATTCCAAGACTATATTCATCCTTCCGTGCATTTCCCTACACCACAACTCATCTTCCTTTTTGCCACATATCAAGTAGTCCATCATGTTGCTTCCTCCCTCGCATTACAACGTGTGGCGTCTTACTCACATGGATTCATTATCCAAACAATTCCCATTAAGCACCATTACTCTTAAGAACCTACAACACTTTATTTTTCCTTCACACATCCTTATTTTAAAATTACATGCATCTTTGAACCAATTCCAAGCCAAGAACCATCATCAAAAATTTCTAGTTCACGCAGTCATACTTGCTTCCACCCCACACTAAAAATATGTGTGGTCCTCTGCGCATCAAATTAATAAGTAGTAATCATCTCTTGTGTGCGAATGCACTTATTACAATGAAACAAATAAAGAAAAAACAAAACATGAAAGGGAAATATAATTGAAGTGATAATCTTTGCCTTATTAAAAACATAAATAAATCTTATTTATAATAGCACTTCAGCCTACTCCCATTGAAGTAACTGGGAAATATGGTGTCATCCGAACTTACAATTGACATGTTCCTGAGTCTAGTATCTTGGTCACTACAAAGGGTCCCAACCAATGGAATTTCAACTTCCTTGGGTGGCATGTAAACTTGGAGTCATACAAAAGTACCATATTTCCAATAGTAAAATACTTGTTCTTGATGTACATGTCATGCCAAGCCTTTTGTCATTCCTTTTCTATCTTCTAGACTCCAACGTGCAATGACACATCTATCATCCAATTGCATCAACTTTTCAATACGCTCATTCACATCATGTTCATCATCCAATCCACCTACACGTGTAATAGACATTGATGGTAACATAAATTCCACAGATAGGACAAATTCTGCGCCAAACACAAAATAAAAGGGTGTGGCCTTGTTCAACCATTTATAGGTTGTTTTGTATGCCCAAAGAATGATGATACCTTGTCATCCCAATCCTTTCTTCCAACATCACATATCTTTTTAGTGTATGTCCTAAGATATTGTTGAAAGATTTAGTAGTGTCAGTATCCTGGGGATGATAAGGAGTAGTCTTATTTTGTGCCACCATAATCTTTGCTAGCAAGATTCTTATTGTCACATAAAAAAATGAGTTTCTCTATCATTCATACAACTTAATTGACATCCATACATGATGATAATATTTTCCCAAAGGAACCTCACCGATGTCATGTAGTGAAATATTTTGTAGGTGCGGACTTTATCCACCATGTTAAGTAATTAGTACATGTGATGATATAGTGCACCCTGATCCCGCACGTGAGTGGTGCAATAGGCCCCAAAAATTAATTGCCCATTTTTCAAAAGGTTCCATACTTTCTATATGCCACAATGAAATTTCATCCCTATTTATAGGATTTTGCATTATCTAACAAAGATCACATGGTTTGACAAAACCTTGGTTCCCTTATACAATGTCTCTCATCATAGACCTACTAAAAGGATCTTATGCATAGTCGCATCTCCTACTGCTGAATGGCTGCCTACTCTTCCCCCATGATCCTCTTCGATAATGGCTTCACACTCATACTCTAGAAAACATCTGCACAAGACCTCATCTCTTCGCATTTTATATAGGTACCCTCTAATGATTTTATATGGTACAATATGTAGAGCAATTTGCTTCTTCTCCAAGGTCTTCATTCCTTTTGGTGCAAGCCTAGTGCACAAAAATATTAATATGTCCTCTAAATCTGTCTTGGCCCACAATTTAACTTTGAATAAATGTGCATCGTGGCATAATGTATTTAATAATATTTGTGTCCTCTTTGGAATTGATACTTAATATGTGATTAGGTCCCAAGTTTCTCTTGCATGTCTTTACCACAACTATAAAATCAAATTCCTAAAAAAGAGTATCCACCGGTAGATGTGCCCTTGAAAAATAGGTTTACTAACCAAGTATTTCAATGCCATATGATCTATATAAAATATGAATGGTGTGGCCAATAAGTACTATCAAAACTTATGAAGTGCGTAGATCATAGATAATGCCTTGCACTCTGTGGTTGTGTAAATTTTCTTTTCTGGTGTTAAATTCCTACTCGAAAAACATATGGGATGATCCACATTACCCTCTCCTGGTTACGCCAATAGCAATGCTTAAAACATCAACATGTACATGAAAATATTTTTCCATGAAGGGAATCATATGATCGGTTCAGTGGTAAGATTCTCCTTCAATGTTTCAAATACCTCTTTATTCATGTCAGTATAAAAAAAAATCTTTGGATTTGAGAAATTCCTCCAATGACATAATAATCTTTGCATATCCTTTGATAAATTTCTTGTAGTAACCAGTATGCCCCAAGAAACCACACACTTTGACTTTGGTAGGGTTTTTCTAATGCCATAATGATTGCAATCTTAGTGGATCTACTAACTATCTAACAATCCTTCCTTATAGATGGTGTACCCAAGTAATGTAATAAAGAGGGTGGAAAATATACACTTCTTGATGTTGAGAGAGATTCTTAACTACATGCATATTTCAAACATTAACCTCAAATTATCGAATGATCTTTCACAAGCCCATAAACATTCTGGTCATCCAGATAAACCTGCAAGAACTTATGAATGAAGTCATGAAAATATTGCATAACTATGGATGAGAATATTGTTGACGTATTCTTCAATATAAAGGGAATCATAATATATGAAAAATTTCCCCATTTATTGGTGAAATTAGTATTCTCTTGATCCTCACATGCAATGCACACCGTTTAGGTACCCTAAAAATCCATCAGTAAAATAATAGATCTCATGAATCTGAAATGTTGTCAAGGATTTCCTCTGTAAATGATATAGGAAAGGATCTATGATACATGAATAATTGAGTTCTCTCTAGTCAAAAAGTTCCCGATCCAACCTGTCCTTTTTGATGCTAATTACCATGGGGTTGACCTAATCGATTCCTCAATTAGTTCAATGATTTCAGAATTAATAATTTTATCAATTTCTTATTTTACCTTCACGTGTATGTTCAAATTCATCCTATAAGGCCTCTTCCAAATGATATGATTTTCTTCTTTCAGATTAATCTTCATTTATCTTAATGAGGGATGTACACTTTTCAACTCATGGTAACCTCTTGGAAATAGGTCCTGGAAGTCACGCAACAACTCAATGATCTTTACAACCTCTCGATTCTAACCAATAATATCTAATGATATATATTATCACCAAATCATAGCACCCTCTAATTTCTTAGCATGTGAGTTTGTTAAGGAAATTAGTGTGACTGGGTAACATGGAGTTGTCTCAAGGTGTGGGACCTTGTAATTGAAACAACTAGCCGAAAAAGTGGTTCTTCTTCTTAATCTAGTGCAACAACTACTCCTAATGAAGGGAAATATGTTATCTACTCCTAATCTATAATTTCCAAGGGACTAGGGAGAGGAAGAGAATGAAAAAAATGAAATCCTACACTAACAACGGTGATAACACCAAGAGAAGGGTGTAGGGAATCTCTCTAATGAGTGAAAATGGAAGAAAATGAAGAGAAGAGAGGGTAGGAACAATTACCACAGTCCAACAACAACACTTAAACCACCATTTTCATGAAGGCACAAAAACATAGACCCTACAAGATGAATAAAATAGGCACAATACATCTACAACTGAAATGAAGAGGCAAGAGAATGCAAAAAACACAAGCTAGGGAAGAAGAATATCCACAAACTCAAGTTTATTGCTTCATTGATTTACACAATTCATTAAAATGTAAGAGAAAGGCCAGGATCACCATGAAAGATATTAAAAATGAATTCCTATAGCAAATTGGTGTTCTGAAATTTTTTTGGTAGGGTTTCACTACTTGAGAAATCCCCCTCAAATGAGAGGTGCTTTACAATTTATAGAAAATGAGAGGAGAAGAATGAGAAATTGAAAATATTGAAATCACCCTTTCAAATACCTGGAAGGTATAATAAGTGGCTACAAAACATGATGAGAAGCCTAAAAAATCCATCCCTTGTTGTATTATAATTTGCAATAGAAGAAAAATGGTTGTCCATGCTCATTAAATGCATTTCCAACCACATGGAGGCCATCATTTGAAACAAGGTTTGTTTCCTAAAATTTTCATCCAAAAACTCTACCAAATCTATATTTTCTTGATTTCTATGTGTATAGGACAAAATCATGATTCCAAAAAGTCCATTGTTTTCCAATTTGGCTAAGAAATGAGAAAGTTATGGGCATTTGAGTGCAAGCAACTCTTTATCTATTTCCGTGCTTGGTTGTTATTCCATGGGACAATGCAATAAAATGGATAGCTAGAAATAATGATTTTAATTTCCTTCCTTTAATAATATTTTTATGTGTTTTAAATTTCTGGGAGGTGATTTAAAATATTTGTGGGCCCTACTTTGCATTTAAAAGTTTTAAATGGGGGCTTGAATGTTGGATGAGCTTAATTTCTATGCCATCTAGAGCTAGTTCAATAGTTGGCTCACCAAGATAGATTTGTGCTTTCTCCTCAAGATTCATTTACATGTCAAATAGAAATTACCTCAATGACTCCCCATGATCTTCTCCTTCTAGAAGAAAAATCCTTTCTCTAGCTCAAAGATCCCCGCATTGGCTTTGCCGCGTGTGCGACTCCAAACCTTGCCTCATGTCCATCTTCCTTCGCAATGCAGGACACATAGCTTTGGCGGGAACTCTCCTCGGCATAATTGGTTCCATGGATTATTTTCATCTATGCATTGGACTATCATATGATGTGGGTCTTGAGCTCCCTCCTTGCGCACGAGTGCCTCGCAAACTCCGTGTGGTCAAAGCACCCGCATCATGCTTTGGGTCATCTCGATCATCCCGTGTCTACACACTCCCACTTTGGCTACACCATGGAATTCATGTATAAGTTCTCATGAACACATTTCCACCTTCCTCTATATCCTTCTCTTTAGAGTTAAGTCGGGCCCACAAGGAACTCGCATCCTAAGTTCCTCTAGCCATTTGGTCCTTAGAAGGACCGCTTCTACCGATGCACCCCACTTTGTGGAACCAACACTTGGGCTTGTCGAGCTAGATCAGCAAGTCAACCCCTTTTCTTCCTGTCATAATTCCATCTAAATCCCAAGATGATTCGTGATGAAATTGAACTATTGATCCCTTCAACCTTACAACCTAACCGAGATCGTCGTGAGTTCCTTGATGTCAAGCTACCGACCATCTTTGATCGTAGAACTCGCTCTGGCTCGCCGCTTCGAACACGCTTGCATATGCCATGAGAACCAACTAAAATAAATATTTGAGTTATCTCCTTTGGCCTTGCAACCCTGAAACTCACCTCTTAGCTTGATGAGCTTGACACACTTGACTAGATTACTAAGTTGGAAAATAGCTTTCCAACAACTCGGCGAGCTATTTTGGGATCTTAGACAATTTTTTAGATTTTTCCAATATTCTTCTCGATTCTTTCCATCCAAGGGAAAATGGAATGTAGTTAAATGTTCTAAGACTATTCTCCCCATTTTCCCTATTTTTTTGGCTAAATGTGGGCCCCTTAGGACTGATTTTTCATTGAGATGTGCTCTTGAACCTATGAAACCCTGAAGAGGAAAAAATTCCTTTCATCGCTTCAAATCTTCCCTGAAACCCTGTTGATGCTTAAAGAGCCAGAAATTCACATGTGAGCCTCAGATTTGTCTTTGAATGCTTATGAAAATTTCTCAAACCCAACTTTCCCGGTTGTCCATTTTCACTTGGGGGTGAAAATTGATAACAATTTGGTGACTTGCGGGGACATCTCACTTAGATGGGGATGAACAATGACAAAAATATATCCATTAGGCATAGAGTTCATTTTGATCACCTGAAATTGATTTAAACCTAAGAACCTATGCCTCCGAGCCACTTGAAACACTGCTAAGACTTGAGGTTAACTGCCATTTGCTCGAATTTTCCAACTTCAATAAGAAAATATTGAGAATTAGATCAAGTAGAATTTTTTTTTTGAACTTGGAATATTCTTTCCTCTAAAATCTGATTTATGGGATTGAAAATGAATACCTTTAAACCTATCCCACATCTGATTCCCTTACCAAGAGAGAAGCACAACCGGGTGATAGATGGAAAAAATGAAGTGTTGCGAGGTAGGATTACATGTTGATTTGAGGAACACTTCAGACTACTACTAAACTTATTTTCCCTACTCTTGTATGCTACTTAGGACATCATTAGGTTGTAATTTCTCACTTGAAACTACTAAAACAACTCACACACTCATAATATTTTCAATTGAACAAGGTTCAATGAGTTAAAAGGGAGGATTTGAGGTTGATATTTTTCCTGTAACTAAAGGGAACTTGAATGAATCTTGAAGAGGGCTGCCCACTAGAATTGGAAGCATGCAAGGTTCCATAAGATTTGCTATCTACAACATAGCAAGCTTCCCATGGGGCTGATTTTATAAGAGGTATGAGAATCTGAACTGTGACTACTCCAATGAGGTAAGAGAATGGGAATACTTAAAATATGCCTCTAAAATTGATTTTTAGTTACTCTATATTTGAAAATTCTTGAGGAAAATAACTATTTTCTATAATTTCAAGCTTATTACTATAATATTTCCCTTCGAGGCATAATGAGCTTTGCAAGAGACCACTAGAAGCAATATAACATGTGCCCAAGGCACTTAGGGAAAGGAAATCTATTCTACCAACAATAACAATGTGTTGGAATCACTTAGCGGAATTAGAAATCCTAAACTAATATATATAAAGAATGAGTTTTTTCTCTAAGTAATGTGAGTTGAGATGGATTCCATTGACAATATGTAGTTCTTCATCATCCAACTTAGAAAATTGGAAAGCATTGTTACTTTTTCACCTCGTGATCATGTAGGGAACACTCCATATTGCATCAAATTTGGAATGCTTTCCTAGTTTTTCCTGTCAACATCCCACTTCAGCACCAAATCCACCTTTTGGAAGGTTATCAATTTAGATTTCTTGTTTAATGACCTCTTGATAAAGGCCTAATCCTTCTCCATGATTTCGGTATACTTGGCTTCCATACACTCAAACTCACAATTCTACCTACTTGAGGAGCTTCAATGCTAGAAAATCAAGAGATATAGGCATCCTAGCTTCCTTTTTATAGACTAGCTTATAAGGAGAGATTCCTGTGGACCTCTTTGGTGTGATTCTATAATCCCAAAAGGATGATTTGAGCTTGGTATGCCAAGTCCTTTGGTTTTCATCTAGAGTTCTTCTGATAATCCTCAGCAAGTTCTTGTTTGTGGACTCAGTTTGCCCATTTCCTTAGGGATAATGATTAGATGAGGTGCTCAAGTATACTCCATTCCTAACATCCCACTTAGAGATCTTAGTTCCAAGGAATTCTAGAGCATTATTTGATATCACAATTTCGGGAAACCAAATCTCAGTAACAATTACTTAATAGAAGTCCAAGATAGTAGACTCATTTTCCTCCTTGAGAGCCATTACTTCACCCACTTGGTGAAATAGTCCGTTGTTGTGAGAATCCACTTATGTCCTTGGATTGAGTTCTAATTAACGAACCTAATGAAATTCAAGTCCCACCGCATAAATGGCTGATCAATTGAGATTGGGTGGAGTGGTAATGTTGCTAGCTTCTCCTTTCATGTGAAGAATGCACATTTCTTGCACTTCTTGATCCATCTATAGCAATCACTAAACAACGTGGGCCAATAGTAACTATCCTTCATAATCTTCGAGGGTCAAGTTACTCGTGGATCAAAAAAATGAAATCCAAATTCTCCATCAAGGAATTCATGTAGAACCTTTTCAATCTGATTTGTTGGAACACATCTTAAGATAATTCCATTCACATCCTTCTTGAATAAGATACCATCAATGAGAACATACAAAATGGATTGGAGTCTAAAGTATCTTCTTTTTTCTTTACTCAAATATGGAGGGCATAGGCATGTTTAAAGAAAATGTATCATGTATTGGGTATAACAAGGAGTGGGCATACCATCTAAATCCTATTCTTGCTTATCTTGTAGCACTAGGACAATTTCTTCTTCATATTTTGACTTAACATGTTGATTGGAAACTATATGTTCAAACAAGCCTTTACTGTGGACCAGCTTGGTTACCTTGATTTCTATGTCATATTCCATGACCTGGGTAATCCAACCTGCCCTTTTCTCATTCAAATCCTTGTTTAGGAGAAAGTCCTTAACCCCAACATGAGACACTAGTAATTGAATCTTGTTGTTTGAAATCAAGTGTCTAAATTTATTCAAGATCCTAATAACAACAAGGACATGCTTTTCAATAAAAGAGTACCTCACCTCATAATATTCCAAGCTTTGATTGAAGAAAGCTATGGGCTTCTCATATTCCTTCATTATTCAGCTGTACCAAAATTGTAGAGATCGTGTTTGAGCTACCAAAAGTGTAGAGGATACAATCCTTGGAGAAATATGGATTGATGAGAGTTAGAGCTTGAGATATTACATTTTTGATAACCTCAAAACTCTCATTTCCCTCTACTATCCACTTAAACACCATAATATTCTTCAACATCATTGTTAATGGTTTAACAAGAGTGAAAAAATCAGGAAAAAACCTTTGGATAAAATTGATTCTCCTCAAGAAGCTTTGGAGAGCCTTTTTGTGACTTGGAAATGGTAGAGCATGGATGAATTCAACTCTCTCGGATCAATAGTCAGCCCTTTATTAAAAAAATGTGGCTTAAGAGCTTTCCTTCATGATCCAAGAACATACATTTTTAGGATTTAAGGATACCCCAAACTTCTTGCATCTTTGGAATACTTTCCTAAGGTGATAGAGGTGATCAACTGCGTTCTTAGAGAACACCGTGATATCATCAATATACAAAAGCACCATCTTGTTAATCAACCCCTTGAAATCCATGTCCATTTCCATTTGAAATGTAGATTTGGCATTAGACATGACAAATGGAATCTTACTATAGGCATAAGTGCCACATTTTGTGGTGAAGGTTGTTTTGAATTGATCCTCCTCTTTCACCATGATTTGATTGTATCTTGAGTAACCATCGAACAAAAGGAATCTCTCTGAAACCGCTACTAATTGTAATATTTTCTCTATAGAAGGAAGTGGATAGTGGTCCTTGAGAGAAGCTCGGTTTAGGTCTCAGAATTCCACACATAATCTGATTTCCCGTTTCTTTTCCCCGAATGGTACCAAACTAGCAATCCATGAAGAGTGCTTGATTAGAAAGATGATACTTTCCTCTATGAGATTATTTAGCTCCTTCTTCATGAAAGGATAAATATGAGGGTTTATTAGCCTTTGATTTTACCTAATGGGATTAGATTCAGGATCCAACTCAATGGTATGTTGTGCTAATCTTGGATAAAAGCATATTAAATATTCACAACTCCAAGAAAATATATCTAGAAACTCTTGACAAAGTTGGATGAAATCAGATTTATCTTGATGAATACTCACTTTGCCAATTTAGAGTATCTTTCTTTCACCTAATTAAATGGACTTTGAATCTTCTCCCTTAATCATGATGTTTACCTTCTCTTTTTGTAATTTATCGTTGGGATTGAATATGGATTCAAGAGTTACAAAACCTTTTGAGATTTTTTTTGTTCTCAATTGTACAATTTGATCACCATACTGCTTTACTCCAATTTGTATTGATTCCTTATAGAGAACTAAGCTTACTATTGAATTAAATTGACGATCCTCCCTGATCATTTTTGAACACTTTCAACTAGTATTGTTGTTTGGAATAGCTCACCTCACAACCACTTTGATTTGAGGCTGAGTTTGATATTTCTTGATACTTTCAACCACGTCGAATGCTGCCCCAATCACTGCAAGTTTATCTACAGCCTCATTATGTTTCCTTGGTATGGAAATTATATTAAATGCCTCAAAGTCTTCTATGATATCCCATACCTAGTTCTTATAGCTCTTGAGAATATCGTTCTTGGTAGCATTCAATCCTTTGATCTAATTTACAATCATCTCGCTATCTATAAATAATTGTAAGTTGTTGATGTCTCTCTTCCTTGTCCAATGTAATCCATGGATCAATGCATCATAATCGATGTGTTATTAGAGAAACTGAATTGTAAATGGAAATCTTATTAGTACTTGATACCTTTGGGAGATATAAGCATTTCTCCTTCTCCAACACCTTACCTGCTCTTTGAACCATCAAAAAACATTTACCATACTTCGTTTTCATATTCATAATCTAGTTTAGTGATGCTGCTAGGAGAAGTTTTTATTATTCATGCAAACAATAAATACCCAACTCATCCTCTTACGTTTCTCTGTATGGATCATAGCCATGCCTCCTTTTTTCCCATTCATCAAATGTCAATTCTAAAATGCCTCCAACTTTAGTATCCATATTTGGAATGTTTGGGTGGTCTTCTTGATCGAAAGTTGAGAAATTGGTGTTGAATGAACTTGGTACATGAGGCTCTATGTGAAAATTAGAAATAGGTTTAGATCTGATTGTAGGTTTAGCTCCATACCTTGTTATGAAGAGCATGTGTGACCAATTAGCTGATAAGCATCTTCCAATCTTAGTAGTGAAATCTTAAGATAAGCACAAGGAAAAGAGTGGTGGTAATTCAATGACTGATATGTCTTGTTGAATAAAGATATTTGGGCATGAATGCAATGTAATATTTAATCCTTTGATCACTCCAACAGTTGTCACTGTTGTCCCATCTAACTGTACCATTCCTTTAGAGATAGTTTCATATTTTAAACCCAGCTTGATCCATAATTTTCTTAGGCATTACCAAGATACTAGTGCCCAATTCAATCATGCAGTTGTGTACAAGGTTATTTCCAATGATCAAAGATACGTAAAATGGTGGAGGTTTCATATTTCCCTTTGGATGACCTCCTTTTTATTGAGTTGCATTTATGAGAAATTTTCCTTGATCTCTGGAAGTTTGATTTGGAATGGATACGTTGGCCATGGCTATCTCGCAATAAATATCTCTGTCCTAGAATCATCAATGATCCGCACATAGAGATGCTTACATTTGTTCTCTTCATTTGATCAATGATGTTAAAATAAGATGGGATGTATTTTTTTTACCCTTTTTTTTTCACAATATTCTCTTGAACATGAGCTATTACAATAGGTACTCTAGGCTGATTTTGTGATTTTGGGACTGTATTTGAGCTACCAAATCCTTGAAGTGTGATATGAGGTTGAGAAGCACTTGAATTTGATGATTTTCCTTCCTCTATATTTATTTTATTGACCTTGTGTTTGCTGCTACACCCTGAGAAGGAGACTGATTTATCCCACATAGATCTTCAACTTTCTAGTTCACAAGTGCGATACTTGGAGGTGCTTCTTGAGTGCTTGTTTGCTACTAGTTTTATTCTTGATTTTTTCTTGAGACACACTAATAGTTTACACCATTAAGGCTTGATTTAGAGCACCATTGAAGCATGTTTCTTGATTATGAGGTTTTCCATAAGGGAAACACTATTCATATTCTTGTGCCAAGTTGTTTTGGACTGAACCAAAGATCTAGATGTAGAAGAAACATCGGTATTGTAAGGCTGAAATGGCTTAGCAAAGGGAGGTTTTTCTTGATTTTGGCTTTAATATACAGCTTGAGATGGATGTATGTTTGGTTGATATGGAGGCCTACTTGGTTGGGTTTGAGGTTAATAAGGTTTGAAATTTTGGGCATGTTGCCTCTTGATTGTTACCAACTCATTGCCTAAATTCTATAATTATTTCATGACTTCCTGAAGTTCATTTGAGGTACTAGAATAAGTGGAATATTCATTAGAATTATGATTCTTTTGGGTTGGGATAAGATCTAATGTAGGTGTTTGGCTACAAATAGGATTCCTCATTTTTGAATAAATAGGAATATGTGTCCTAGGTGCAAGTTTACCGGCCTAAATTAGGAAATTATCAACTCAAATGGCTATGTTATAAGCTCCTACTAATGTTTTCCTCCCATAGATTGTATCATCATAGCTATATAAGAATTAAGAGATTTTAAAAAGTAGAGGAATGCACCTTCAACATATGGTCTTACAATAATTGGAATCCTGTCCCAAGTTCTTTGGAATATGAAATTAAAGTCCTCCATTTGCTTGTTTGGTGATATTTTGATTGTATTCAACTACTATAATAGAGATAAATTGTCCACCCTTTCCTATAATCTGGTTGCAAAGAGCTAAGCACAATTGATCCCAATTAAATCAATTTTTTTGCTAATAAGCTTCAACCCTACAAAGATTTTCCCTTGAAAGAAGAAACTAAGAGTTTTACTACCACATCCATATCGTAACCTCATGTATGGCACAAACATTTGCAATGCCCTGAATTTGTTTAATTGGCATTGTGTGATTCTATCCAAAAATATGGAATTTTTTTACGCTACCAATGGGATTGAATTTTGAGAATTGAGGTTGAGTGGACCACTTCCCGTGAAATTAAAAAAAAAAATTGTGGTTACTGAGCCATTCTGATTGGTCTAAGAAATCTAGTTGATTGAATAAATGACCTACCAAGTGGAGGTGTTGAAAGAGTTCTATTCGACGGAGATGGAGATCTCTGAACTTATCTTCCTCTTATTCCTTTTCTTGGAAATAGTTACAAGTATTCAAATATCCCATCTTATCTAGTTCTTGACCATGTTTGGATCCTTGTCATTAATTTGGGAAATATGAGCTGATAAAACCTCTAAATTCTTATCCTGAAGTCACTAGGTGTGTTGAGAATGATCCTCCAAAGGCTATGAATTCACCAAGACACACATCTAATCTTGATAAACATGGAAGAATTGACTTTTGTCCCACCACGTGTGTCAGAACTATTATCACCAAATCACAACACCCTTTGATTTCTTAGCATGTGAGTTTGCTAAGGAAAATAGTGTGACTGGGTAACATGGAGTTGTTTTAGGGTGTGAGACCTTGTAGTTGAGACAAATCTCCAGAGAAAGTTGGTTCTTCTTCCTAATCTAGTGCAAAAACTACTCCTAATGAAGGGAAATATTCTATCTACTCCTAATCTATAATTTCCAAGGGACCAAGGAGAGGAAGAGAGCATGAAAAAAAAATCCTACACTAACAACAAGCTATATCACTAAGATAAGGGTGTAGGGATCTCTCCAATGAGTGAAAATGGAATAAAATGAAGAGTAGAGAGGGTAGGGACAATTACCATAGTCCAAAAAAACACTTAAACCAACATTTCCATGAAGGAACAAGAACATAGACCTTGAAAGATGAATAAAATAGTCACAATACATCTACAATTGAAATGAATAGGTAAGAGAATACAAGAAACACAAGGTAGGGAAAAAGAATATCTAGAAACTCAAGTCTATTGCTTCATCGATTTACACAGCTTCATTACAATGCAAGAGAAATTCTAGGATCACCATGAAAGATATCTGAAATGAAGGCCTATAGAAAATTGGTGTTTCAAACAATTTTGGCAGGGTTTCACTACTTGAGAAACCCCCTCAAATGAGAGGTTCTTTACAATTTGTAGAAAATGAGAGGAGAAGAAGGAGAAGGTGAAAATATTGAAATTAACCTTTCACCCACCTATAAGGTATGATAAGTGGCTTCAAAACATGATGGTAAGCCTACAAAATCCATCCCTTATTGTCTTATAAATTGCAACATAAGAAACATGGCTGCTCATGCTCATCAAATGCATTTCTAACAACTCGAGGCCATCATTTGAAACTAGGTTCATTTTCTCGTAATTTATAATCACCAAAGTCTACCAAATATATGGTTTCTTAATTATTAAGTGTAGAGGATGGAATTAACATCCCGACAAGTATAACTTATTCCAATTTAGTTGAGAAATAAGAAAGTTATGGGTGTTTGAGTTCAAACAACTCTTTATCCATTTCTAGGGTTACTATTCCATAGACTGCAATAAAATGGGTAGTTGGAAATAATGATTTTCCTTTTCCCCCTTTCATAATATTTTTGTGTTTTAAATTTCCTAGAGGTGATTTAAAATATTTTTGGGCCCTACTATATTTAAAAGTTTTAAATGGGGGCTTGAGTGTTAGGCTAAGCTTAATTTCTATGCTAGCTCGCCAACTAGCTCACCAAGTTAGCTCTGTGTTGCCTCCCAAGATTAATTTCCATGTTGGATGACACTTACCTTGATGACTCCCCATGTATATCTCCTACCATTTTCATGGTCTTTATCGATATCGGTGTCCCTGCATTATATTTTCTATGTGTGTTGACTCTAACTCACCTCGTGTTTATCCTCCTTTGCAATGCAGGCCACATAGCCTCGACATGGAACTCTCCTCATCACGACCTATTCCATGGATTCATTGCATCCCCACATTGGCTTATTAGTTGATGTGGGTCCTAAGATCACACATTTCATGAGTTCCTGTGGGATCTGTGTGGCCAATGCACTCACATCGAGCTAGGCTATCCTAATCATCTTGTGCCCACACACTCCCACCTTAGCCACATCGTCAAGTTAACACACAAGTCTTTAGACACACATTTACACTACCTCTGAATCCTTCTCTTTATGGTAAAGTCAGGCCCGTGAGGAACTCATGGCCCAAGTTCCTTTGGCCCCTTGATACTCTGAATGACCGCTTGGACTGATGCACCCTATTGAGGAACCAACATTTGGGTTCACCGAGCTGGCTTGGTGAGTTGACCCCTTTGCTTCCCTATCGCCATTAAATTTAACTACCAGATGAGTTGTGATGAGCTCAAGATGTTTATCCCTTCGACATTACAACCTATCCAAGCTCATCCTAAGTTCCTTGTCACCGAGCCTTTGACCATCTTTCATCATAGAACGCATTCCTAACTTGCTCAACACATTGGATACACCATGAGAACCAAACAAGCACAACTCATTGAAGTTTTCTCCTTTAACCCCGCAACCCTATAACTCACCTCTTACCTTGATGAGATCAACACACTTGACCATCTTTCCGAGATGAAAAACATCTCACCCAATAGCTTGGCATGAAATGTTTGTGATCTTAGACATTTTTTTGCATTTTCCCAATTTTCTTCCGACTCTTTCAAGATTTTCCGAGTTTTTGGAATTCCAAGGGAAAATGGAATGAAATGAAATTTAATGAGACTAGCCTCCCCTTTTTTCCAATTTTTGACCAAATGTGGGCCCCTTAGGAATAATTCTTCACTTAGATGAGATCTTGAACTCAGAAACCTAGAAGAGGAAAACATTCCTCTCATGAATTCAAATCTTTCCCGAAACCCTATTGATAGTTACAGGCCTGGAATTTACCCGTGAGCCTTAGATTCATCTTTGAATGCCTATGAAAGATGCTCAAACCCAACTTTCCCAATCATCCGTTTTCACCAGGGGTTAAAATGGATAAAAATAACCTCTTTAGGAACATCCTCGGTGGCAATGTTAACCTTCTTGGCCTTCATAGGAACATGATATATGTGCGCATTTTCATCTATAGAGTACATCACCTCACGTGCACCTTGTATATGGCTAATATCTAGGTTCTCTACTTCATCATCAATGAGATATACCATATTCCCTTTTTTCTTCTCTCTCCATGCACATCCTAGCTAGATTTTGTTTGTTTCCACTACATCCTTACACGCTTCAATCCCAAGATCTATTAGGAGCTCAACCAATAGTTTTTATTTTGTGCTATCTCCCAATGTGATATGATTCACTAACTATAAGGCCTCATATACTGGTGGTTTATTATAAATATAATGAAAAGTGTGAGCCATACCTTTAGTCATGTCTCGCTAACTTACAGCTTCTCTTTCTTGAGCGCAACATGCACGAGAAAATAAAACTTATGTATCCATAAGGATGGTGGTAAATCCTCCTGGACTTATGCCCATTATCTCTCATATTTGTGGATGTGTACCAAAGATGGATTCTTACCATTATACTCATGTATAAGAGATGGAGCATTTCTCCAAGTAAAACTTGTTAAAAATGCCACCTTTACCTCATGCCATCCTATAATATTATCTATGTGTGTCGCCCACTAGTGTGATACTATTCCACGTAAGGTATAAACCATAATATTTTATCTGCTTCCCTCATTCTTCCACTATTATTCTATGGCTCTCAAGAAAGAGTTAGGTTTTTCCTGTCTTGTGTACCTTAGTAACTAAATTTTTCCTAGGCACTTAATCATGTGTGGCCTGATCATCTAGGTGAATCTTCCTTGAATTCCCCGTCCAACCAATTCATATGTACCATGGGCCCAATTGTCACAAACAATACTAGTGGTGTCACTAATAGACTATGTGTCTTCCCACTGAAGTACGCCTTCCTTAGATGGTTTCACATTCTCGGTGTCTTGCACCGTGCATGCATAAATCCTATTAATATCTTCTTCACTCACGGGTTCAATATAAGGAGTATCCTTTGCAACATCTAATGGTATGAAAACACACTCTTCATTTTTCTCAAAAATGATATATCTTTGTTGAAGTGAAATTCTACATTATTAGCATAACACCAAGGATGCCCAAGAAATGTTGGGAAGTTGTTTTCCTCAACAAGATCTAACACTTCAAATATCCAGTAAAATTGGATCCTTGAATAGTAGTTGAAGCATCCTTCAACACCCAAAAAGGAATTGTCCCTATTTTATTTTCCATATGCAACACATTAGAAGATGGCTGCAATTGTGGCCTTCCCATATGGTTCCATACATCCAAAGTCAAAAATCACCTCTACACCTATGTCGATTAAATTATTACTTACAAACCAGCCATTAATCACTACATCAAGTGTAATTTCCTTGTCATACTCATGGTTTTGTGGTGGTAAATTTGCATGAAAAACCTTGCGGTCACACTCAAATCTAGTGGGAAGTACCTTCTTATGCAACCATTCTCCTAATAGTGGAATGATGTTTTCCCACCTCAACATATTGCATACCTCATTCAAATAATCTACATCATTATGTGGGAGTTAAATATTATTCATGCGTTCTATCTCGTAGGCCTATTCCTTCGAGATAGTGGATCTCACCCTATAAATATCCGATCACCCCCATTTTCTCTTGGCGTACTTCCTTCTAATGAGCCACATCTCGGGTACTTAACATTAATAATATCCTCCCTCATAATGAGGGGTTTTATTTAAGAGGATTGTGCTTGCATTGCTTCTACATGAGTAGTAACTAGCACAGTCAAGCTCCAGATCATCTTTCTTCTTAGGTGTACATTGTCCATTCTTCATGCACTGTACCTTGATCATCCCTTCGCCCCTTTTCCTTCTTTTTGTTCTTACATATATGTTCATATAGGTTCGAGCAATCTTCAAATTTGTGCACTTTACAATAGTATGTGAAAACTTGGTTATTGTGATAGTCATGCTGGTAATGATCTAGGGACCCACAATTATAACAAGTCCCACACATGAACCTTCCTCTACCACCATAACCTCTTCTCCTATATCCACCTTGAAACCCACCATCTCTCGTTGTTGCACCATTCATTAGGCCGGGCTTCCCGTGTCTGAAAGATACTTTCCATAATATTTTGTTGTAATATAGTATTCAATGCTTCATGAATTTAGTATATTAAATGACATTCTGTTGTATCATGTGTATGTGCATTTCAAATATTTTAATACATAGATACATTCTTCATTGTTGCATGCTTTGCAAGAGGAGGCAATTCTAGACATCATGATTCTTGTGGTAAATCTCACAAGAGTGTAACATTGCGCACATGTTCTTGTGCAGAAAATATCCTTAGTATGCCCTTCCATGTCAGTAATCAGTGTACCATGACCCACTACATGTCTCATGCATTGAATTAGCGAGAATTTTTCACAAATTATTTATTCATATTTTCTATTTATACTTGGAGAAAGGGCTCACCCCCATGTCTACAATTATAACATCTTCAATACACAAAGATGCCTCCAAGGCCTCATGTAGATCAATAAACATTTTATGTAATAGGTTCCTTTAAAAAAATTCAACAAGTCTCCAAAAACCACTATGCATGTTGGCTATTATGAATATCATAAGTTAACTTGGATAACAAAGTCTTAAACCCTGCATCATACTACCTCACACTTTTAGAAAATCCCCGCTAATGTCCTTGCGAATGCTAATACTTTTTTGTTAATACTTAGGAATATGAAATTCAGCCAAAAATATAGTGTGTAGCACATCATAATCCACCGCATCTGGTGTGGATCATACTTCCTATACCAATTGTGTGTGCACCCTTGAAGTGTGGTGGAAAACTATATTGAATTTCTATCGAATCTATTATTCCCTTATCTCTCCATAATAATTCACACTTGTGCACATGATCAACTACATCCTCCACACCTATATACTATGGAAAGTAAATATACATCTTAAATAAGACATGAGGGATCTGCTACTATGGTTGTTGAGGTGGTGTTTGTGATGGTTGATTTGGTAATGGTTAGGGACCTTAACTTGGAGTAGGACCGAACCCGAACCTAAACCTTAACCTCACGAAGATTTACTTTGTGTTGTGGATGACCTGAACCCCCGAGCCTCCCTCCATGACCTATGGTCCTATAGATGAACTTCCTTGTGTCCTAGTTGTTGTGCTGAACTGGATACCCACTGTCTATGTTGTAGCAACACCTATATGATTATTTCCAATGGTTTGCATGCCGAAACTCTGTCCTAATGATGTGATTGTAAACATTTTTCCAACATTACTTCCAAACACTAACACTTATTGTTCTCCTATGTGCACATCTCTAATATGTTGCGATTCTTGAGATGAAATAAAAATATGCCTTCTTATATCTCCTTCCCAATGTGGAGATGTTGTTTACTCGCTCACCTTCACTATGATTCTCTTTAGCAAGTACATCTGGATTTGAAATACCTTGTGTAAGGGATATTTATCTAGGCTAGGTAAGATGGGTGCCGACGGTCCTCATTCTCTCCTTAGATGCGCTCTCATCATAAGTCGATGGGATATCTCGATAAGATATTTACATATAATAAACCAATAAATTATAGAAGATAACACAACACAAGATATATGAGTGGGCCAAGATGCCCAAATATGCAATATATTCAGAATAATACCCGTAAGGTAGGGAAACACCATATAATGCTCCTTAAGTAAGGAGTAACTCCACAATCTCCCAAGATGGGAATCCACTTCGAGGGGGACACCTCCAATATACCTCTACCAAGTAGAAGAATCAACTCATACCTCATGACCTTAATACTCACATCCCTTATATAGACATACATTACTCTTAATAGATGGGTAACACCTAATCCCAATGTAGGCCGACTCATTACCCAATATAACTAATTCCTATGTGACCCCATATAACTAACTAAGGGGATGTGTGCCACATGTCGGCATCTCCATCAACCCATATACATTATATTATCATATCCCAAGGTACATAGCATTTCCTCCCTCTTTGACATGTTTTGTCCCCGAAACATAAGAAGAAGCCATATAATGAGTGTGCTTTAAATTATTGCACACTTGTCGCCATGTTCGATCATTCAACCACCCATATGAAATACTAGTGAGTGATGCTGATCCAAACCTGATTCCATATTCCATTTTTCTCATCTAATTCCATCCTGGTCCATATGTGTTCCTCCTTGGCATCCATGCATATCCATAATTATTATTTCGTGATTCACCGTCATATAATTATTGTTCCATTGATTCCATGTATAGCAAAATTTATTACTCCTCCAATTCCTGTATATCCATATTGATTTTTAACCTTATGTGGCCTAACATAACTCCATGATTTTTCTCACTCATGATGATGAGGGTTCTATATGGTGCAACCTTGGTATCCTCAACCTTTTCTTTATTTTTCTCTTCCACCTTGTTTATTATTTATTTTTTCTCTTGAGTAGATGAATTATTTTTTCTTTTTCATCTTTTTCTACAGCCTCTCCTTCTAAATAATCCTTATTCCCTTCTTCATCATCTTCAAATTCCTCTTCATGATCCTCATTTATATTAATTTTTTTCCTGCTAAGTGTGATATCTTGCAATGTAATTTTCTTTCACTTGTACCATAATTTCATAAATTTATTTTGCACATTGAGATTAATTGTTCCCAATGTCTCTAACCAAGGATATATAAGAACCATATCCATACCATCCATATATAAAGCATAAAAATATTAATGTAAAACATATTTGTCCATAGAGAGCTTTAAATCTTCAAAAACTTGAATACTCTTACCATCCACTTGAGCTTCCTTAATATGATTTTTTTTCACATGTAGATTTTGAGCTACATCCATATTGATGAAGTTATATTTACTACTAGGTTTTATGGAAAAAATTACATTTTTTCTTTGCATACACCCTTTAAACTTAAATATTGAAGCTTCCTTCCTTGGAGATGCACTATCATGTGTAAGTACTTCATCATCAACATTTTCTTCTTCTTCTATTTTTTCTTCTGCTTCTTCTTCTTGAAAAAAATTATGTTTCTTTTTGTTTCCCATATAGCTTAGGAAATATCTTCATTTCCTTCCAATCCCAATCCAATAGATCTATATCCAAATAAGAATACCAATTTCGTGCTTTCCCACTAAGATGAATATAAAAACTAACCCATACTAAATTTTTTTCAAAATACATTTTCTTAAATTGTATCCACCATTTTTTTGCATCAATTTCCCCATTGCCATAGAAAATTGGTATATCCATGATGCACAAAAATTAGGGTTTCACAAACTTACTCCTTTGACCAATATTTGACTTGATGATTTCATCTATAATTCAGCCTCTAATATGAAACCAAAATAAGTAACCCCTACTAAAATTGTGAGATCTTTCCGAATATGTAAAAAAATCAAAGAAAGATGGAAAATTGCAACTTGTAGGCTGATTTTATGTAAAACCCTAAAAATATCAATATATTCTTCAAACCAAATCCAAAAATTCTAAAAATTTTACCATATATTTATGAATGGGATTTGCAATGTTGGTAAAAAAATTTAGAAAATTAATTCCAAAAAATACAACTTGTGAAGCAAATTTAGGTGAAACCCTAAAAATGCAATAACTTCCACAAAACACCTCAAAATTTCTTAAATTTATACTGTAGATTTATGAAACCCTTTAAAAACTATGGTAAAACATTTGAGAAAAAATTCATAGTTTATTTCAAAATATAGATGAATCTCTAAAATTAGGGTTTGGACCCAATTTTTGCCGAAATCGACACTTTGATACCACTTGATAAGAAATTTACATATAATAAATCAATAAATTGTAGAATATAACACAACAAAAGATATATGGGTGGGCCAAGATACCCAAATATGCAATATATTCAGAATAAGACCCTTAGGGTAGGTAACAACATACAATGCTCGTTAAGGAAGGAGTAACTCTACAATCTCCCAAGATGGGAATTCACTTTGAGGGGGACCCTCCAATATAAATCTACCAAGTAGAAGACTCAACTCATACCTCATGAACTTAATAATCACATCCCTTATATAGACATACATTACTCTTAATAGATGGGTAACACCTAATCCTAATGTAGGCTGACTCATTACCCAATATAACTAATTCCTATGTGACCCCATATAACTAAGGGGATGTGTGCCACATGTCAGAATCTCCATCAACCCATATAAATTATATTATCACATACCAAGGTACATAGAAATCTCTCTACTATGCTTCCCTAATATCGGGATGACATGATACTACGGTTCCTCATCTTCCACGTGGCTATCGTAAATTCCGATAGTCATTATTCTTCTCAAACTTAGCACCACATGAAATTCCCTCTATTGCACCTCATTATACTTGAGTTGTCTTTCCTATATATATCTTTATTCTAACATGTCCATTTTCATCCTTACCAAACCTTCTCCCACCCTTTCTCGCAATGGGGTTTTCACTCACCATATGTAAGTTCTTTCTTTTGAGCTATACTATCAAGATCTTGATAGCTAAGGGTATTGCGCACAAATAAGATCCTCTTAGATCATGTAGGAACCAAAAATATGTTTATTCTAGGAAATAATATGTTAAAATTACATACTCAAAAGTACATCTGCACAACACACCTTCCCACCAATGATGTATGGATTTAGTCCACATCTTGTCTGAATCAAAAAGTGTTTGATAGTATTCATGTGTCAAAACTCAATTTCTTAGTTGGAGACCTCTATTTGCTACGTAATATGCCAACCATTGGTATAATTCTACTAGGAAGAAACTATATAATGTCTCATACAAGCAATCATATAGATTGTATTCTACCCACTTCCATGCATTAAAATCAGGCCCAATGTTATATCCCTATGCAAAAGCATCTCGAATGCCTTCTATACAAATTTAAATATTGTCCAAAGAAAGTTGAAATGAATTTTGCATGTGACATCTTAGTAGAAAAATTGAAAAGAGGTCCTGAAACAGAACCAAAATGTAGTCTTTTTATTTCCCAACTAGAGCTATGTGTGTTGACACCTCATCCAAACAATTTTGAAATCTTACCCGAAGCATGCATAACCTCAAGGTCCCTCCATTATTATTCCTATTAGATTGTTAACATGCATGTTTTTCATATTCATACTCATAATAACCAGTCATGCACAGAGAAGAACTAAAATCATGGAAACTCATAAAGACATATAATAAGGAAACTCAATCAACATAAAGAATTATTAACAAGATCTGAATTCCCATAATTCCATACTCAGACATAGTCAATTCAACAACCTAAACATAGTTATCAGTTATAAACCATAATCAAATGCATAAAAGAGGATTTGAATACATCATTTCACAAGACCTATCCATTCTTATGTAGACTCAAAGACAACCATTATCTCTAAAACCTAATAAGCTAGCACTCTCTCAAAATATTCACACAAAAATATTTCTTACAACAAGGATGCACTACTTATATATAAGGGTGGGGAATTTCCCTTCACCGCTTTCATACACTCACGTTATAATAGGTGTGCATAAAAATATATTGCATGTTTTTACATCTCATGATAATAATAGATTAATCTAAATATACAATAGACCTTACATGCAATAATACTATTATTATCTCGATCCATGCATGGTCTTCATCTATTCCATGCATGTTATTTTTCCAATTATATCTCCTTTGTGTGTATCCCAAGCCATCCTAATTTTATCTATTTATAAACCTTGCTTGGATGTCACTCCATCTCTGCTTTTCTATTTTTAGCTATGTCTCAGTAGAGAATCGGCTAAGTCCTGAATCTTATCTACCCATGCACAAACCTTTGCACGTTTCTACTTCTTGCATGTGTGCGCACCTTTGCACATCCTTGGATGTGGTCCCCAACCTCCTTGCATGGATAATACTTAGCCATTTTCCCCTCTCAACACATATTCATTGGGCAAGCCTTCATGCTATATCTAAAGAAGATGATTAGGACCCTAGGGATCACATTGCCAAAAATTGTTAGATATCACTTTTTATTCATGATACAAATTTCTTATTTTCTCGGGTTTCTTTGTGGAAATTCAAGATATCCATAATTCTCATCAGCACAAAGTAGAGAACTTGTATCCATACTTAATGAGAAATTTACATTATTAAATTTTTGGTCCATCAAGTCATCCTATTTTTTCTTAACTGATTCAATCACATATGGGTGCTCCTCTATCAATATGGGAAGCTCCACATCTTCCTCCAAAATTATGAAATATTTTACATACCTTGAAACTTGGTAAATAATGTTTTCCTTGGGTAATGCTCTCTTTGAACAATGTATCTCATCTTTCGTATAGGAAGGAGATTATTCATTTTATCATTGACTATTATGGTGGCACATGACCAATCTATATGTATATCTTCACCAACATCCTAAAAAAATTCTAGCTCAAAAAATCCATATGAAGTTAGAATGTCTACTACCACAAGTATGTTGATCTTGAATTTCTTGTTAGGAAAATATACAAATGCTACTTGACATATTTGACCTGACCAATGAGGGGTATTTCTTTGGTATCCATGGAGTAACAAAAACAACATCATGGTGAGAGTGAGACCACTATCCTTGGAAATTTTTGTGGGCACGAAATTTTCAAAAGTATCGATTCAATGATATAATTACTTAGTTTTTACCCATTGATCATCAAAGAGAGGTAGAAGGGTTCTAATTTCTCATAAGTGAAGGATGTTGAAGTAAGAATTTTCTGAGGATTTTTACTAGGAGTGAGAAGTGGTTATTTGTCATTGAAATTTATGGAACTAGAATTTTAGATATTTTCTTTGATAAATCGGAGAATTTTATCAAATTTCTTGGGATGAGTTCTCAAATACCCAGTCTTGAAAATTTATACTTTAGAATTATTGACATAGAAAATGATGTCAAAGGATGAAGATGTGGATACTTTGTGAACAATGTAAGCCTTGCTAGTTATAGGAGTTACATTCCTAGAAGAGGAAGAATAAATTAATTTTGCTAGGGGAGAAAAATAAGAATTACCCAAAGAAGGAGATGTGGATTTGGTTGAGGAAGTATTAGGATTTTTCTTGGTTGAATCCATGTGAGTGGGAAATGGTGATTCTCTCTTTGTATTTTTATGTAGAGTCATATTTTTAGGATTTGAGTGCTTCACTTAGGCAACATAGTAAGATGCCTCTTTCTATGCTTGTGAGCAAGTGAACACTACATAAGAGTAATTATTCATATGAAATATATGTAATCCTCATAATATTCATCAAATGAGTATTCAAAATACCCAATATTTGCATATCCAACTTCTTCTTCTCTTTCAGGTTTTGATTCAACAATTTCATCTTCTTCATATTTTCTATTTCCATGTGCTGCATTAATAGGTGGATCCTTTAATGAAGGCATTTGGGGTGATCCAACAATCTGATTCCAGCTTCTAGTTTTTATATAGGGAATGCTAAGCCATTTTATTCTTTAGTGTAGTTTAATCATTTAATAAGTTATTTCTTGATTCTATGGGTAATTCATGAAGTGGGGGAGTTAAATCCAATGGACTGATGTTTTGTCCCTAAGGAATGGGTGTAGCCATCTTAGGAGGAAGAATATTTAGTGGTGGTGGAGAGATGTGAGATGCAACCATGCTAGCAATAGGATCTTCAAATGGATCTTCAAGATCTTGTCTTGGAATATGTATGGGAGAAAGTATGAAATATGCTTGTTCTTGGAACTCAAATATGAAATATGAATGACTACAATGCCACTTATTTTTTCACCTATGACATGCCTTCTATATTCTAGTTTTATCAAAAATATGTATCACTCCAAAGGAAAAAGGTTTTTAAATGGACAGGGATAAGATATACTCAGTGTATAGGCATCAAGGATTTATTTAATTTGTTTTCTTAATTTTTTACATTTTAAGATTTTGGAATATATGATTTTTAGGAATTTTTGGATAAATATAGGGTGCAAGACAAAAAAATATGCCCCATGGTGAGCGTAAAAAAATATTGGTAAAATATTTTGTTAAGGAAAAAATGGGGATTTCATCAAAAATCATGAGCTTGAGTCCCTCTCGCTTCAAGATAGGGGAAGCTCCCATTTATTGAAATCTATAAAAACTATACATGAAAATATCTATAGGGTTGGTCATAGTTTGAGGAATGTGCATGAATTCCCTTTTCATAACTACAACAATATCTAATAGAGAAAGGAAAAATATAGGTGATCGAGTGGACAATAATGAGGTGAATTACATTAGTTAGATGAACCCATATGTGAGCTTAAGACACATGAAAACATACACAATATATGTAAATAATATGAAACAAAAATAGAGATTGACACAAATTTCAAAGGTTGATTTTCATTCCATTATCAATAGGTACAAATCCATTTTATCCTTAAAAATCCACATACATTTGGCTAAGTGAAATAAGTATAATGAAGGAAAATTACTAGATGGGAATAACCGAATTATAATATGCTATAAAATGAGAAACAATTGATTCCTTGGAATGGATATAACATTAGAATTTATATCCAAAGGAAGTGACTCTCCACATTATCATGTGAATTTTCAAGTTAAAGTGCAATATCAATAAACAAATATAAAATTTAAGTGAATTAAGTCAGTTTTACAAATGTTGTTCCTCAACCAAGCAATATAATGTTAGAGAGAGAAAATAAGAGAGATAATATGTGATCGAGAAAATGATCCAAGATGAAGTTATTTTCTTCTCTCATTGTGGAGATGAATGTTGCAACTGAATATGATCTTATTGAGTATTTTTATCTTATTGTAGAATGTTTTTTATTGGAATTAGATTTGGTTCTTTACACCTTATCTATATTAATCATCGTTGGTCATGCCTTTTAAATATATCTTTCAACTTTTCATATTTTTGAACGATGAAAGGCTGGGAAAATCAAATATTTTTCATGAATACAATAACTTATCTCCCAAAATAGAAAACACTCATCTTGACATCATCATAAAGCATGATATCACACCACACATACCCCAAAATTTATAACCATGATCTCACATGGATTTGACAATATTAGGGATTCATGATAATTCTCAATGATAACATAACAATCATCTAAATGGAAACACTTACTATTCATCGATGGAATAAAAAATTGAATGAAAGGAAAATTTCTTCTTGATGAATACAAGTACTTCCTATCTTATCGATCGAATGAAGTATGGTAATGAGATTGAGAGTTCAAAAAGAAGATTTTTTTATCACATAATCCTTTTATTTATTCAACTAGATGTTTCATGTTTAACAATCCTCTTGTGCACTCTGACTTAGGTTAGTAAATGAGTTTTCCTTCTTATCCAAGTGTCTTCAATGGTATTCAATGATGATTTTAGTTGTGACATGGATGCGGTCATAAAATATGAAGGACTCATCAAAATTACTTGTGAATGGATTCGTTTGAAATATTATTGAGAGAAGAAGTGATGCTCTAATTTTGGGACAATTATCTCATCTAGATCAATGGGAAAATAAAAAATCCAATGAAGCTTGGAAGAATACTATGAAAAATTCAGTCCTCCATATATTCAACAATACTCCACCTCATCATAGAATATATAACTCAAATGAAATATTATTTTAAGAGGAATATTTGCTTGAAATTTCAAACAATTTGGATTAGCGAGTCATTGAGAAAGTGTAATACAATTTTCAGTTATTCGAGCACAAACAAAGTTTCTTGGATATAAAATTCATTCCCTCACAAAAACTAGGATATGATATCCCATGATGTATATATCATCTGAAAAGCATTTTTAAATGGATAACTTTGGGAAAGTTTTGAATTTTTTTGACTATTAGATCACTGAAAATGAACAAAAGAGCATTTTGGAACCTAGGGTTGGAGTTTGTTTTAATGACTTCCATGGAGGAAAAAATGAATATTTAATTTATTTTCCAACATGCACTTTATCTAATTTGAAGTTGATGTTTTGGAGGGAAACCAAGATTTCAAAAAATGACTTAAGTGGAAGAGGGGTTTGGGTTTTGCACTAGAAAACAAAAATATATACAAAATTTTTATTCCTATCCACCAAAGGGCACTAAAATTAGATATGAATGCATTTTTGGGGTGCAATGGACACATAAAAGTGTTCTGATTTCATGGGGCCTTAAAAAATGTGCCTAGTTTAGCACGGGGAAGTCAAAAAAACTCCAAACAAGCTAAGTTTTCTATTTTCATGTTACTTTTTACATTTTCATATTAACTAATATGAGTATGACACACTTATTTGGAGGATTTAAAATAAACTTTGAAAAACGTTTTTTTCACCTCCAAAAGGTTGTAAATCTCCTAAAGTTTTCCAAGGTTACTTAATTTCCCGACATCAACAACTTAATGGAGAGAATTAGAACACGAGATGGAATTTTTGGTATGAGACTAAACCTTAACCTTTCCATGACATATACTATTTTATTTTTATTTTAAATGGGACAAAAATACAATGGAAGCATTTATAAATGTTAAAAATGAATTTTATATGAGTTTTGAGTCAACTCACCATTTTTCATAGGGAAGTGTGATAGTGAGCAGAGTGCTCATGAAATTGAGATGGGTATGAACAAAATTAACACTTGGACCATGAAGGGGACTCAATGTGATTTAATTTTACCATTTTTAGGCTCTTAACTCCACTTGAGGTTCTTAAAACCTTCATTGTAAGTTATTTCTTCCCGAAATACCCCTCTTTCTCACTATCTGAAATGTTTCTACTCTTGATGTTTCCAAAAAATTATCTTGAATATGTTATCATGTAATATACCTTGAATTATTTACTTTTAATATTATTTGGGATTTCAAGCCAACCGAGGCTCCTAAAACTATTCTTCCCAACTTGATACTCCTTTGATGATAGAGAGAACCTTTTCCCCAAATAGTAATAGAGGTGAACATGTTACCAAACCTAGTACAATTCTCTACAAACCTTTCCTAAATCATAATGTCATGAATTATACTTGTATACATTTCTAATTAATAGAATTTTGGCTTTTAAAACCACATGAGGCTCCCAAAACGTTTTGCACAAGTTGATATTTGGAAAGAGACAATTTGAGAATTTTGACCCATTTGACCAAAAAGTGATGAAAAATTCCATAGGGTTGTCAAGTAATATGTGGTGACATTTTATATGCCAACATAGCCTTAGCATATATCCCTATAACATTAAACATAACAAAAATGGAAAGGTGGATCTGATTTGATAATTAGAAGATGTGGAAATTTGGATAGGAGATATAAGTCTAAAAGGAGTTTTTGAAGTTATTGACATGAAAACAAATGAAAATCACTACCCTATGCTTATTAGAAAAAATGGGTTGATGATGGGAACATGATAATAAAAAAATTCACTAATCAAATGAAATCAAACTTGGAGGATTTTGTAATTTTCATACCCATGAAAAATAATAAACAAAAACCCTACACCATTCCAAAGGATACATTATATTTATATGCGTAAGACACTAAAATATGGCTCAAATTGGAGCATAATGAAAGAAAAAAGATTCCAAAATCAAGAGAAGAAAATGAAAAAAGGATTTTAGTAATTGGTATATTCTTAAATATGTGCAATCAAATAATCCATTCTTGAAAGAAGACATGCAATACAAAATCATATCCCCTATAAAATTTGAGATATGAAGGGTGTATGCATTTGTACATATGAATCGAAACTATATATATTCAAAAGAAGAAAGTTATATTTTTTGGGAGGCATACTCATCAATGAGTGGGGATTCAAATGTGAATTTAAACCATTAGATGTGAAGGTATCATGAAATCATGCTAATGAAAATGGTCCATATAGAATAAAATCAAATCCTCATATATTTTGACACCTCTAATCTAAAAACATTCTTGATTAAATTTCATGAACACGTACCCCAAGAGGATATGAGAGTTACTTTGTACTAGATTATGTGTTAAAGGAATAATAAAAACCATAGTGGATAATTCATATAAGGAATAAAATCATAGGGAATGAAGTAGTATCCATGATGTGCATAAGATTTGTGCTTCCTTTCAGATTGACCAAAACATGGCAAAGATATTACATAAATTAGTTTCCAGAGATATATATTTAGGGATGCATTGATGTATGGATGACAAAACATAATAAACCAAAAGGGCAGGTCGATATATTTCTATAAAAATTCACTCCATTACTTAAGGCATGGTACATCCACCAAGAATGAAGAAGAGAAACAAAAATTAGAGTAAGGTAAAAGAATAATTTATCCAAACATTCACATTTAATGATAAAAATCCTATAGTAAATGAGGCCTTACAAAAGATCAAAAAATTACTCTATTATGGAACTTTATATGTGGAAGGAAGAGTTGAGTTCAGACACCTAGAAGGAACAAAAAATATGGAATACATATCCATTACTTGTGATAGTAAAATAACAACAATAAAAATACTCATATGATAGAATAATTCCACAGTGATTAAGTAATAATAACAAATGGGTAGGATAAGAATAAAAGAGTGATGAAGATATAGAACTTAAATGCATGTTTGAACTAGAGCATATTGTTTCACTTCATAGAAGACAAGAATTTCATAATGAATAAGAAGAACTATTATCCAAATTTCACCCCCCAGAGTTAATTTGATAACATGCATCAGAGTTTTTAGTTCCAAGCAAGTAGATTGATTCAGGGGAAAATCGTAAAATTGGCTAAGTCCTGCTCAAGGCCACCAGTGGGATAGTTGGAACAATTATACGTGGAAGGTGCAGATCGGCCGAAAAGCCTCCAGGCGGCCCAAACAGAAAAGGGACATCTGGGACAAATGGACGCGAAATGCCCGGATCGGCTGAAATAAAGAAAATTTGTCCAAGTCCTTTACTTGGGAGCAAGCGGGACAAGAGCGCGGAAGGCGCGGATCGGCTGAAAAGCCTCCAGCGGCCCAAACAGAAAAGGGACATCTAGGAAAAATGGACGCGAAATGCCCGGATCAGCCGAAAGAAAGAAAATTTGTCCAAGTCCTTTACTCGGGAGCAAGTGGGACAAGAGTGCGCGGAGGATGCGAACCGGCCGAATCGGGTGAACCTGGAAGAATTTGTCCCAGACAAAACTGGGACATTTGGGACAAATGGATGCGAAGGACGTGAACTGGCCGGATCAGCTGAAACAGGAAATTTCAGCACAAGGACAAGTGAGACAAAGGGGTGCGCGGGACGCGATAGCCGAAGGAGCCGAAAGCCAATCAGATCACACCACGTGTCACCGGTAGAAAAGGGACGAGGAAGCCCATTTCGGGCGGATCGGAGGATTCTGTCCCATAAAGCACTGGGACATCCGGGACAAAAAGACACGGTGGATGCGAAAATCCGGCAGGCCCGTGGACAAATCACAACATGACACGTGTCGCCAAGGAAAAGGGTCCAAAAAGTCAAAAGGGGCGAGTTTTCGAGCACTGATCCGAACCAATGAAATAGTGCCACGTGTCCAAGTTTAAGGGGCCCACAAGAAAAGCCCGCAAAAAGGTGGAGAGAGAAAATTGCTCAGTGAACCAGAGCCTGCCACGTGTCGTCTAGATGGCAGAGTGCGGGAAAAGAAATTTAAAAATCCGTTTTCACCTGTTTTGTGCCCTAAATCTTCAGATCATCATATCTTTCGATCCAGAGAGCTCGATTTGCATGTTCTTTATATCAACGGAAATGCATGAAGTTCTCTACATGATTCTGGGATCAATCTCACATTTTGGTATAGTTTGGAGGGAGAAAATTAAGAAAATGTCTCTGACGTGTGGTGATAGACAGAAGTAATGCTTCAACAACCAACTTTAATGCAGCAGACAGCTCGCCGCTCCTATTAGACAGCCCACCGTTTTGCTAGGATCCGCCACTTCTGTCATAATGAGATGATTTTAAATGCTACCAAGAAGTGGTTGGGGCAGATTCTGGATTTCCTCTCTCTTCCCTCTCTCATTTCTTGATATATATTGTAAAGAAGAGCTCCTTTAAGGGGTCGGACATTTTTGTTTTGCATCCTCCCTTATTCCCTCGCTTGCCAGAGAATTTGTGGAGCTTTTCAAACCTCCCATATGGGTTGTAATGCCAGTCTTTTTGCCTCTTGGCCACTGCAATGTACTGTATCGACTCTTGAGCAATAATATATGTGTTGTGATTGACTCTCGACCCTCTCATGTATTCATTGCTGTCGTTTTGATCTCTTATTGTAGTTTGGTTACCTGTGCATGGTGTTTGTGTTGCATCTATGTGGTTTGTGTTAAATTTGCAAAACGAGTGTCTAACATTCCTCGGTGCATCACCTTTGTAGTTTAGGTTTTATTCTATGCATTTTCTTACCCTGTCTCCTTGGCAAGTTAGATTAGGTTTTAGCAAACCCTCTGCATTTTTGTGTGCATCTGAACAGAGGAATAGGAACCAACCTTCTCTGGAGAATCTTTTCTCATCTTTACAAGTCCCATGCTTGGAGAAAGGATTCCATGTTGTGCAATCACACTAGATGCCTGAACATCAACCTAGAAGCCTGATTTACATCCAGGGGTGCTTGTGTCTCTGCAACAATAAGAACATCTACACAATTTAAACATAGAGAAAAATGAAGTACCAAGGATAATTGGATAAACTAGGGAAAAGGGAAAATAAAAATATATGATGAACTAGTGTGCAAAATAATGGAATACATAGGGCCTATATGAATGGTTAATTTATCTACTTTGGGGATTATTGTATAGAACAAGAGATGTCTAAAATTCTCTAGCTATTACATATCTATGATGATATTTTCTTGAGTAATTTTAGTGAAATAAAAGTGGTATACCCATATCTAGGAGAAATGTGCATTGAATAAAAGGAAGGTGCAAATCCTATCAATAAGTGGCAATATAGGATGATCCCTAATATGAATTATAAGGTAAAAGTAGAGCTAGATTAAATGATAGAAGAAATATTAATATATCCCATAGAGAAATCAGATTAGGTAATCATGCTAGTGAATCAAACAAAGAAAATAACATAAATAAGATTTTTTTGGAGATTTTAGGGCACTCAATGATGTTTTTACCAATAACCCCTTTCCTACTCCAATCACAAATGAGATTTTGGAGTAAGTAGTAGGTTATGCACGTCTATTCATTCCTAGATGGATTTATTGGTTATCATAAGATTCCAATTGTGTAGGAAAATCAATCCAAAACTACTTTTACTACAAAATGGGGGATACTTTTCATATAGAATTGGATTAAATAATGTAGTTAGAGTCATTTCTAGATTTTTCCCGATTGCATTCAAAGATTTCATCGCTGAATTTATTGAAGTGTACCTTGATAACTGAGTGGTTTTGTCTCTATTCAAGGAACATATTTCAAAGTATGTCTAATGTTATAAATATGTAAAACATTTCACATTGCATTAAATATAAAGAAAAATTTCACTCTCACATCCTTTGGAGTATTGCTTGGGAATTTTGTTTGCAAAGATAGAATCCTTTTAGACCACACTAATATTGCGGTGATGATTGCACTTAAACATCCCAAAAATCCATTTGAATTATTATGCCTTATTAAGACATATGGGGTACTATATGAAGTTAATCAAGGGATATATTGATATAATATAGACAATGGAGAATTTTTTATTAAAAGGGCCTAAGTTTGAATGGACACTTTGAAATATTAATATGTTATCACACAACTAACACAAAATCTAGTTATTATATTGATAATAGTATTTATTGATTGGATTAAAATAATTCATGTCCATGTCAATACATTAGAACTTGAAATAGGGAAATCCTTTCGTATATCTAGGATAAGGGGGTATTGATCATCCTATATATTTTGTAAGAAACAAGTTTTCATGTAAAAATAAATTATACTACTACGAAAGAGAATAAATAGCAATGAATTACAAAAAATAAGGTAATTATTATTACTCATATGTTTTTAGTTCTCTAAAACCATTTTTAGGAGGAAGAATCTTTAGTTGTAATTGTTTTTTCAAGAATATAAGTATAAAATCAATGTCAAACTAGGAGAGAACACATAGGGTAAGCCCAATTGAGTAGAACCATTAGACGAAAATAACCAAAAGTACTTAATAAATATTCCTTGGATGTATACTTGTTTAGGGTCATCACAATTCCAAAACAACTAGAAGATGCTCCACATTTTTAATTCCACATGGTTCTACTAGACCATTATATAAAAATGAGAAAAAATAGACTATTGCTAATGTATTCACATTCAAAATTATCAAAGGTTCCTATACAAATTATAAAAAGATGAAGCATTGCGTAGAGTTGCATTGAGTATGAAAGGAAATCCATACTTAGGAAAGCACAAAGGCCATGTTGGTGGAGAGATGATTGTGATAAAGATATTTAAAAGAAGAATTTGGTCACCAACAGTATTTCATGATATGCACCATATTATAAAACATTGTGATGTCTATTGTGGGCCCTAAAATATTGGCTAAGGATGAGAAGGCATGTGGGTACACGAGACCTAGTTGAAGAAGGGTGCGCGGGGTTGAGGCGCATAGGGAATGGTTCTAGCGGTGTTTTAAAGAACATACAAGGGACACACACAAGGTAGGATAGGTTTTGGAATTAGCCATATTCGGTGTCCCAGGAAGCACATGAGAAAAGTGTGACCCTTGTGGATAAGGTTCCATCCTTATGATCCGTAGAATCAAAAGGGAATATTCCATGCATGCGATGGAAGGTTATAGAAGAACATCATTACATAGAGTGGAAAGCTTAGATCAAATGAGGCATGCTCAGGGGATAATTTTAGTGACAAATATTTGTAATATGGTGAATACAACATTTTTGAAAAATTTGAAAAGGTGAATTTTTTGGCACGGGTCAGTGACCTGTTTGCTTAAAAATTACAGTTTAATTTTTTTAGGGTCAGCTTCACCTCCCCTTGAAACTATCCCCTATATAATCCTAGATTATTACCTAGGTAGAACACTACTAGCTCACTCATACCACCTGGAGGAATATGTATTATCAAATATAGTAAATGCGTGACAGGAGGAAGGAGGCTACAGATGTGCGACAGGAGCACGAGACAAAGAGTTTGTTGAAGCACGACAGGAGTGTAGAGGAAGAAGATGCATGATAGAGAGTTTTTTGACACGTGACATAGATATTTTGTTATTGTGTGACCAAAGGTTAGAGGGTGCGGATGTGCGGCAGAAGATTTGTTGTTGTACATGTCGATAAGGTTGTTGTTATGCGATAAAGCAAACCTCATGTCACGCGTCAACAAGGTCGTTAATGCATGACAAAAAAATTGTTATCACATGACGTAAAAATATCTTATCGTGCATCTGTAACCTTCTATCACACCACTTGAAAATCAGGTGAAAATTTTGCATACAACCCCAAAAATTTGCCTTCCCGCGAAACCAGTTCCGGGGATATTCGCCAGGTATTTTCCACCTTGATTTGTAAGAGGTATCTTAAAATGAACCCTAGGCATGCTCTATTGGAGGACCACTTGGAGACTTGGTGATCGATCATCTACCTCATAAGGAATGGAAATGAAGGTAGGAAATCTAAATATTGAGGTGCGCAAGTAGCAAAAAAAGATATAGAGAAGAGAGACGAGATAGAGAGACATAGAGTCATCCTGGGAGAGCAGAGGTATGGGGAAAGAGGTAAAGCTCTGCAGAAATACCATGGAGGATTCTATGGGTTGGGATTAGGAAAATATAGGAATCATGACACATTTAGAGGGATGGGTCTACATTCTTCTTTGTAATGTGATGAACATAGTATAGTTTTGATGCATGACTTGGCTCTACATTGTTATATGAAGGTCTGTTATGACTTTAAGGGATGTAATGTGGTTATTGAACATATTAATATGAATATAAGGCTTTGTTATGAATCATATATGTGTTCATGAGTACAATCCTTATGCATTTCCTTTATGTATGAACCATTTTCATATGCTATTTGCTATTTCTCTTTTCCGAATACAATGGGGTGACAACTCGTTCTAGGTTCTTAGAATATTACATGGTTATTTTCTATTCATTTCCATTTGAATATCTATCATAAGATGATGAATTCTCACAAGAATCACATAAAGAAGAAGCTCGGTGCCTGCAGGTGCCTCAAGTTATCGCCCACCACCTGCTGGGTGATAGGCTGACACGTATGGGATTTGACTATTGGTCTAAGGTTATAAAATATGACTACATCTTGGTTTCGTTGTCGAGAACTCTTTTCTAAGTTGTTGTGAGACATGGCATGCATATTTTCCCCTATGATGCGTGATGACAAAGCATATGACCTTGGAAAGTGTTGAAGGATGGTTCAAAATCATGGAGGACATGTTTTCTTAGAGATTCAACATTGGACCTGAGTTTTTTTATGCGTAGATGGGTAGAAGAGAACCTATACCATGAGTTATATGAGACATTATTCTGTTGTTTCTCAATAGAAATATATGAATGGCTTTCAACGATATGCATCTAGATTGAGTTCTGGTACTATAGATCATGCTTATGGACCCAAGATGACTATCAGAGGCTACATGATGTAGATCTAACTTGGACGCGTCTTTGTTGATCACCGGTGGAAGAGAGTGCTTGACTAGTTATAATTTAGAATGAACCTAATCTACGTATTATTTCCTAGAAGTTTTTGAGTTTGAGTTTTGAGGTAACCTAAAGGATCATTTTTGTGTGTTATTCCTCTGACTATGAAGATCTTGATCATTACCTTAAGTTTAGAGGCATTTACCATGGACGAATAAGATTCTCTGAGCATTAGGAGAGGAAGATAGGGTGGAGGAAGATTGCAGACATTGTGGCTGAAAAGGAAAGGGAGGAGAGACAACTCAAGTATAGCAAAGCTCATGAATGGGAGATGACTAGACAATGTGAGTTTGCAAGTGTGATGGATCTATAGAAGTAGACATTACAAGAAGGAGTTGAGGTTCATATAGAGGACGTGGAACCTGAGAAATTAGTGCTACCCCATCTTGGCAAGTGTGGGAGAGAAGCCCCTTCATCTTCTGATGAGAGTTCATTGCATGGAGAAAGGAGAGCCGTCGGCACACATTTGAACCCACCAAGCAGCCAACCCCTGGCGCTTGGTTTTCCATATCAAGGGAGAAGTATTGTTAACCCAGTTGGTATCGGTGGGAGTAACCGATTTATGCCCAAGAGATATAATTTCTCATTTGGAACATCCATGGCTGCACAATCCATTCCTGTATTTGGAGGAATTTTTGGAAAAGGTCCTACTATGCAAGGTTTTGGTATCACATATGGGAGTGGCACGGGACATACAAGTGGTAGTGGGATAATATCATAGACCATCGGTACACAGCTTAGTGGGACATTGGGAACACTTTGCAAGCAACCACTTCGTGCCCTTTACCGACTATAAGAGGTGGATTTGTTTGGTCGGGACCTCGGTAGATCTAGTGGTTCTGGTGGAGGAGGAAACCAAGGCTATGGATTAGAAGGATAAAGACCTCAACAACATCCACAAGTGTTTTTGAGATGTCTTTGCACTTACCATACTATAGGGGTATCAAATATTTTGTAGAACATGTGCATAACTGTGAATTAGTAGGGCCCACGAAAGGGATCACTACCCTAGAGTAGAAGGCAAGTCAGTTTGTAACAACATTGTAAGGGCACGTGCATAGTTGGTATAGGAAGTATGACCCCCATCAAATGGTGGTAGACTACACCGCATTGAAGAATGCCTTCCTAGTAGAGTTCCATATCGATGAATTTGAGCAGAAGAGCATCAATGCCATGAAGGAGATCCAACAAGGAATGGAGGAGAGTGTGCGGGACTATGATGTATGTTTCAAGACCCTCTTTTCAAAACTATCCTATGACATTCATCCTTCTCAATATTCTCAATGGTTTTTCATAGGATTGATAATACCTTTTAAGGGCTCACACAAAAACTTTCACACTTGACACGAGGCCTTGGAAGTTTCCCTACGTGCTTCAAGCTGTTGGGAGCATTGATACTAGTGTTAGTCCTTTTCTAGAGGATCAAATTTCTGTAATGGCCAAGCAGTTGGAGAATTTGTTTGCAAACTTAGCGCATGAGGTTCATAGTGGGCTTTGGTGTATAGACTATGAAGTGGAAGGGCATGTAAAGGATATTTTCCCTTGGAATTCGGTACACATTATGGTAGTAGAATGTGAGATTTTCCATGGGGATCATGATGCAAGTAGATGTCCTCTACTACAACACATAATTCACAAGAATGTTTCTTGCTATTGTAATATCTATACCTCTATGACCCATGATACCAAGGATTGAAAACTATTGATCAGATCCATGATGCTATTAATCTGGGTGTGCACAAGACTAGTCTTGCAAGTATTTCCAAGGATGATGACTATCATTATAAAGGCCGCATAGATGGAGGAGTGTGTGGAAGAGGTTTTTACAGAGGATTTTGTGGTCACAATAACCATGATGGAGGACGAAGTGAGTTCCCATGAGGAACCTGTTATAACTTTGGATCTACAGAGCATTAAAAATGTGAGTGTCCTAATATGTTACAATGCTCATGGTGTGGAAAGAAACATAAGTATGAAGAATGTCTAGATATTTATGAGCATATGAACTAACAACACCAAAAGAAAAAGGTGCTAGGATGGTGAGCATCAAGAAGGTCGATTCACAATGGATGCCAAGAGTGGTGCATGAGTCGGGATAGAACTGTACTAATGACAATGTGAGAAGAGGCCGCACATGCTAGGGAGATGCCAAGACAAAGGACACTAGTTTTAAGAGAGGAAGTGGTACATGGAAAGTATCTGGACCCTACTCATCAGAAGGAGGTGTATCAAGAGACTATGGATGTGATTCAAAGTTTACAAGGGGAGATCCAATGTCTAAAGGAGAAATCAAAGCAATTGGAGCAAAGGAAGAATGCCGAGGCTCCAAAGGATGACCTGGATGAGGTCAAGGAAGTATGTAAAATGTTAAGGCAAGAGAATATTATTCCCTTGCTAGGAGAATGGCTGAGGAGAAGGTACCATGTGCCATATCAGAGTGTGAAAGGCAGGTTTTACATACAAACCTTTCTCCTCACATCCTTGACTATGATAAGGAGATTACTTTGAATGCGGTTATTGATGGATGGATTCTAAGTAATATCCTCATCGACACATGAGCAGAGGTCAATGTTCTTACCTTAGATGCTTGACATCAAATGGGAAGGCCCACGTTACAACCATATTCAAATATGTTATATATGGAAAAAAAGACTAAGGCAATGCCCATTAAAGTCCCAAAGGTTGCAGCTTATCACCATTCAATGGGACAAGTTCAATGGACACTTTGAAGTCTTGGCGCTCTCCAAGGCGAAAAAATTTCTAGCATTTCTTAGCCGCTCATGGTGTTACAAGAACAATGCTGACCTGCGGTTCAACAAAGGGTATATCAGATTTGAGAACAAGGAGGAAAGGGTGATCATTCCTTTAATAGATGGGAATTGAGTACCCTATACTGAGCCCTTAGGAGAAGAATTCCTTGATAGGATCTATGTGTGCTCCATCAGATATCCTGAGATAATTCATCCCACAGAGGGAGTCCTCTAGTTTGAAGATACTCAATCCTTGAGTGATACAACTACTGTGGCATGTGAAAATTGGGTGCATGGGACTTATGAGTTGATTGGGAGATAGTTGAGAGGATTTGTAATAAGGGTGACAAAGGCATGCTCAGTTAAGCACCTAGGAGGAAAGAAGTTGCCAAGTTACTCTAGAGGAGCATACCCTGAAATTTTCTTACGGGAAATGGAAGCTTAGTGGAAGAATGAGGACGAGAGAAGGGGAATGCTCAGTTACAACCTACTTAGAACTATAGTGCACTGGTGGGATACACATCAAGAGAACCTCCTAGAGTGGCATGAGGTAAGAATCACATTCTTTGTAAGGTTCTCCAGGAGAAACGTGCCCACGGTCATACAAGACTACCATGGTAAAGAGAACCACCTCATTTCATATCCAAGCATGTGAGAAGTTTGGATGGGAAGTGCAGAAGAATTACCACCTTCATTATGGGTGCATAAGTTATATTCCACCTTACAAGGCTATGCGTGCACATGGTATATTCATTTGGAGATGTGTCGTAAAATAGGTAATAGGCAAGAGTTGGTGGCTGATCTCATTCAATATTTCGAGTATAAGAGTACAAATCCATCAGTGGATAAGGCATTGCAAGTGATCAAGTTCCTTACGATGGGAGATAGTGCTATGGAAGAAGATAATCTACTAGAATTATTGGGTGAGCCTTATTTGGAGACACACCTCAATGAAGAGGAATCAAAGGAAGTATAGCTTGAGCACGTGTGCATGGAAAAAGAAAAAGGAAAGATGGTCTATGTAGTAGATGAAGAAGAAATGGAAACTTTGGATGTTAACCATTCGAATGTACATGGAAGGTCATAGATAACACTGATGAGTGAGCATGTGCCTACCATGAGCCCTTGAAATCAAATGAGGTTAACATTGGGATAGAAAAAAATCCTAAGGAAGCTATCATCGGGGACTATTGGTTGGAGAAGGAAGTTTCAAAGGTCATTGATCTGTTGCACAAGTTCTAGGCTTTGTTCCCTCATAGGTACCATGAACTCAAAGGCATTAACCATTCCTTGGGGAGATGAAGATCAAGTTTAAGGAAGGTGCGTGCTCGATTCAAAAGAGGTCTTATAGGATGAATCCAAATTTGTGTGTACGAGTCAAGGAATAGATAGACAAGATGATAACATCTGGTATCATTGAGGTAGTGGAAGAATCAGAATGGATAATCCCAATGGTCATAAATTTTAAGAAGGATGGTAGGATAAGAATTTGTGTTTACTACAGGGATCTGAATGTAATATGTGTCATTGATCCTTGTCTAACCCCCTTTACTGAAGAAATTTTGGAGGGAGTAGCCAGGTGTGAAGTCTACTCTTTCACGGATGGGTTCTCAGGGTATCAACAAGTAAGGATTGCAAAGGAAGACCAGAGAAAGAAAAAAATTTGCCACTCAATGGGGAAGTTTTCCCTACATGGTTATGCCTTTTGGATTTAAGAATGCACCTGTTGTGTTCTTGCGCATTATGGTACAAGCATTTCAAGACTTCATCCAAAAATTTCTTCAAGTTTACCTAGATGACTGGACCGTGTATGAGTTTGTTAAAGACCATTGTGACAATTTAAGATTGATGTTTGAGAGATGTTGGAAATTAAGGATATCCCTCAACATTAAGAAATGTGTCTTTGCTACCCCATTTGGAACCCTATTAGGACACATTATATGCAAAGAAGGATTACTAGTAGATCCCACCAAATTTGTAGTTATTGTGGGATTAGGGAGCCTACTAGTCAAAGTGCAGTGCATAGATTCCTTGGGCATATGGGGTATTACAAAAAATTCATCAAGGGGTATGCCAAGATCACCGCACCCTTGGAGGAATTGTTAAAACATAAGAGTGCCTTCCATTGGGGAGAGGCGCAACAAAAGGCATTTGACACTTTGAAGGATAGGCTTGTTACGGTGCCCATACTATATTTTCCTTATTGGGATAAGCCTTTCCATGTGTATGTTGATGCCTTAGGGAAATATATGGGAGTATTACTAGCACAATCTGGTGAGGGAATTGTTGATCATCCCTTGTGTTTTGCAAGTAGAAAGTTGACACCAGAAGAACAGAATTACATAACTACTGAGCGCGAAGCATTGTCTATGATCTACGCGTTACACAAGTCTAGGAAGTATCTTTTGGAGACACAATTTATATTCTACACAGACCACATGCCATTGAAGTACTTAGTCAACAAACATGTGCTCCAAGGGCGCATATACCATTAGCTCTGTTATTTCAAGAATTTGAGTTCATAGTTGTCGAGAAAATCAAGAAAGAGAAATTCAGGACTTGACCATTGATCAAGGATTAATTTAGGGGAGGATGTGCAAAGCATTGATGATACCATTCCAGAAGTGAAACTATTTAGGTTACGGCACTTGCCCTCAGACTTGGAAGATATCACAGTATTCTTAAAAATAGGTGTGGTGCCATAAGGAATGAAGGATCTGGAGAGAAAACAGTTAGCAATATGTGTCGCACCTTACATGTTGATTAGTGGAGACCTGTATAAGTTAGGTCACAATGAGGTTTTTCCTTATGCATATTGGAACATGAGCACGTGGAAATTATGGAGGAAGTGCATGGTGGGATTGTAGGAGGACACAATGTAGGAAATTCTACTGCGTGGAAGATTTTACTCACAGGGATTTGGTAGGAAACCATCTACTCGGGATTGTATTGAGTTTTGCAAGGCCTGTGACCATTTCCAATGCCTTAGAAAACCTAGAAAGAGAGATGAAATTCCTTGTGACCAATAGCCAATGTTGAACCATTTGAAAAATGGGCAATTGACTTTGTAGGGCCAATTTCTCCAAACACGAAGGACTAGTTCGTGGTATATCATCACTTACACTAATTACTTAACATGATGGGAAGAGGTAGTGCCTACAAAGGATTGCACCACAATGACAACTACTAGATTTTTATGGGAGAACATAATCAACATGTATGGTTGTCCTTTAAGTTTAACAAGTGATAGAGGTACACACTTTCTTAATGAAATGGTCAAGATTATATTAGCAAAATTTATGGTGGCCCATCACAAGACTACCCCTTATCACCCTCAAGAAAATGGAACTACTAAGGAATTTAACAAGATACTAAGTCACATGTTGACTAAGATCTATGACGTTGGAAGACAGGATTGGGATGACAAAGTATCAACCGTTCTATGGGCATACAAGAAAACCTACAAGAGGTTGAACAAGGCCACACCATTTCAATTGGTGTTTGACATGGAGGTTGTTTTTCCAATTAAATTCATGTTACCATCACTGCATATAGCGCACGTAGGAGGGTTAGATAATGAGAAAGTGCTGGAAGAAAGGATTGATAAGTGATACAGTTAGGTGAAAGGAAATCACTTGCTAGATGGAGTTAGAAGATAGAAAAAGAAAGACATAAAGCATGGCATGATCATCATATCAAGAACAAGAAGATTGAGGTTGGGCAGATGGTGTTGTTGTATGATTCCAAGTATCTGCTCCATCCTGGAAGTTGAAATTCCATTGGTTGGGACCTTACATCATTTCGTACATCCTTGATTCAGGTGCTCACCAGCTTATAAGCTCTGGATGGGACAAGATTACCGAGGTCATTTCAATGGGAGTAAGATGAAGCCCTACTATAAATAAGTCTTCTTGGTGTTTGTAATAAGGCAGTGTTACCATTAGTTTAGAATTTACCTTTATGCTTTTTATTTTATTGGGTTCTTTTTGCTTGTTCCATTCTTTTTGTTTTGTTTTACGCCTTGTGCGCTAGTAACCACATTATTTTTCCAATATTTTGTATGTGTAGAGGAACGCGTATCTATTTTAGTGTGGGGTGGAGTAATGCAAATTATAGGCTTGCAATTCAAGTCTAGCCTAGTATAAGGAAGCACGTAAGGTGGAGAAAGCACGTGAGGAAATGATGGATATTGAATGTTGATCAGAGAACACTTTTCAGAAATCACACAAGAAGTCCGCATGGGAAAGTAGGTCATATTCAAAGGCATGAATGGATAGGGAGAACATGCACATGGAGCAGAAGTCGATTTTCAGACTTAGCTATAATCTCTCATGAAGGTCTATTTTTAGAGATGGCGTGCAGAGCACACAAAAAGGTAGAGACATGCGCGCCACACATTGGCTATTTTTGGAGGATTGGATACAAATTACTTTGCATGGAAACAGACGGAAATAGATCTACTACTATTAGTTAACTACTAGTAGTCTATTATTAGTGCACTTGCATGTGTGGCTAGTTTTGTAACGACGCGTGGCTAATAATAGCATGCGACCTATTTTGGGAATAGATAAGCGGTGAAGGGAAAGTCCCCACCCTTATAAGTATGTAGTAAACTTGTGTAATAGAGAGATCGACATATATAGAGATATACATACATAGTGAGATTATGCTAGCTAAATTTGTTACGTGCATACTACTATTATTGTAATGAAGCTTCTGTATACTTATTGCATTGAATATAATGGAGGATATTGGCTGAATCTAAGTGTTAGTTCTGTGTGTATTTGAATCTAGTATGTTTTTGATCTCATCATGGTTAATATTTAGTTTTTTTCTCCCTTAGAGATAGATCTAGTATGCTCTGTAGAATGATGTGTTAGTAATGGAACTATATGTGTTAAGTCTTCATCATGCTAACATCCTACAACAACAACCCTAAAGAGGGACCTGGTACCTTTGCACACTTCAGTGAGCTCTCAGTCTAGGCTGAGTGATGTGCCAACGCGTCTAGGGTCTTATTGGATTTGTATCACTGAATTCTAGGTTGCATCATTGGTTCCATTGCTGGGACCTATTTTTAGTTTTTTAGGATGGTTCACGATGAAGACATATTGATTGACCTTAGCAAGTGTTGAAGAATGGACATGTGATTCGGAAGAAGAATACACATGGATATTCAACACTAGATCTGAGTTTAACACACGTGTGTGGGTGGAACAAAATCTATATGATAGTTTATATGATAACTTTTGCACTATATTTCCAAAGAGAATTGTACGAATGGTTGATTTCTTATACATCTAAGTGAAATTAGAGGTACCACACATGTGTCTAGACAAAGAATAATTCTAGGCCCTTTATGATTCCGATCCGATTTGGACTCAAGTTGTGGATACGTGGTTTTGTAATGTCTTAAACTATTATATCCTAGAATAATCAATTTCCACTTATTCGTGTCCAGAGGTATCCGAAATCCAATTTTACGATATCCAAGGGGAGATTACCTATAAGGCATTCCACTAGAAATCATGATCTTGATGTTAACTTTGAATCTGGAGAGTAAAAAAATGGCTAACTAAACCTCACTACACGTGGGGGTAGGAGCAGGTTTTGTGAAAGATGGTAGACCTAGTGGCGAAAGGTAGAGAGAGGAGAGGTGGCTTGATTATAATGAGGTGTGTAAGAGGGAGACAGAGAAGTAGCATAATGTTGCAGAAAGTATGGTGTTGAGGAGAGATATGGCTCGTGAAGGATTTTAAGATCACATAGAAGACGTGGAACCAGAGCATCATGAAATCCCCCATCTTGGAAAGCATAACAAGGATCCCCCCTTGGCATCATGCAAAAGCATGCCAGAGAGACTACCCGGCCATGGGTGTGCATCCGAATCCACCCGGTAACCTTTCATTGCGTCTGGTTTTTAGCATTGAGTACAACAAGCAGTCAATAAGCTAGTTCAAGCAATGGGAGAGTAGGAGCGAGTCTTATAAGAGGCACAACGATGACAACAAAAATGACTTCATTTTTATATGGGAGTACCTTTTTAGGTGTATCATCAACATATAATACAAGCACGCTGATTTTTGGATTAAATTCTGGGAGTAGTAACGCTTCACAGACTGTCAGGGTACAGTTTAGTTCTACTATTGGGGCACAGGGAAGTACATCTTCTAGTCCGACCCCAGCTACAAGTTTGGGATCAAGAGGCATAGGTAGCTCTAGTTCAGGTGGATCTAGAGGTTTTGGAGGTAGGGGAAACACAAGAGGTTCTAGATCAGGTGGGAAAGGTCCACACCAACCCCAGAATATTTACATGGAAATGTCTCTTTGTCTTCCAAATTATAGGGGCATAGAAGATGTTGCTTTGAACATGTGCATATGTGTGAAATATTGTGGTTCAAAAAAGGATCATGGCTTCTAAGTGTAGGGCAAGCCAATTTTCTACTACATTACAAGGACGCGCCCACAGCTGGTACAGAAATTTTGACCCTGATCAGACTTGCGTAGATTATACAACTTTAAAGGATGCATTCCTTAAAGAGTTTCATATCCCTAAGTTTGAGTAGAAGAGTATAAGTGCGCTCAAGGATATTAAGCAAGGAACTACTGAAAGTGTTAGAGATTATGATGCATGGTTTAAAACACAAGTTATCAAATATTTTTATGACATACATGCAATACAACATGCACAATGGTTTGTTGGGGGCTTGATTACCCCTTTTAGGAGGGCATTATCACATAAGACATACACTGATCCATGCGAAGCACTTGAAGCAACCTTGCACACTGAGGCAGTTGGAAGCATAGATATCGGGTGAGCCCATTTTTAGAAGCACAAATAGCAGCTATGGAAAAATAGTTAGAGAAACTATTAGAAAATTCAACACACGAGACGCGCATAGGGATTTGGTGCACAGATTGTGAAGTAGAAGGTCACACAAAGGATGATCATCCTCACATAAAAGTATGCTTATTACTAATGGATTGTGAAATATGCCACTTAAACCATGATGCTAGCCCTTACCCCATTATTACAACACGTGATAAGGAAGAATGTTTCAAGCTATTGTAAAATCTGCAAGTCCACAACTCATGACACGGAAGACTACCAAATGATTGGATAGATCCATGATGCTATAGATATTGGTGTATGATAGACAAGAGTTTTAGAAAAATCTAAGGGAAAGAATGAGCATCAGGATTGGGATAAAAATAAAGTACGCTATGATTGGAATGAAGGGTGTTTTGAAGGTGGTTGTGGCAAAGGTCGAGGATACCGCAGTGGATTCAGAGGACGAGGCCGTGGTGGTGGAAGAGGTGAGTTTCCTCATGGAACATGTTATACATGTGGGTCTCCTAACCACTATAGGTGCAAATGTTCTCATAATATTACATGTTTCTTTTGTGGAAAGAACCATAGCTATGAAGACTTCCCGAGACTTATATGAGCATCTGAGTAAGCAACATAAACAAGAAAACAAAGGTGTAGGGATGGTTAGGATATAGCGTATTATGGAAAATCAATTGATGCCCAAGATGGAAGAATAATCTGAGGCACTACAAGTGAAGATCATGACCCATGCTGAGGCGGCACGTGCTAGGGAAGCATTGTAGTAGAAACCTACCATCACTAAAGAGGAGGTTCTTCATGAACAGTACTCAAATCCACTCGCCTATCAAAAGAAGGTTTATCAGAAACCATGGAAGTTCTAAGGAATATTTAGGGTGAGAAATAATACTTAAAGGAGAAAAAGAAAGCATCAGAGACGGTCCAAAATGATATAGATAACTTGAGGGAAGTGTGTAAAATGTTGCGCTAGGAAAACATCATTCCACTATTAGAGAATTGGTTAAAAGGAAACACTCTGCGTGCAAAATCACCGAGACTAGACAGCAGATCCTGCATGTAAATATCCCTCCTCATAGCCTAGATTATGACAAGGAAATCACTCGAATGCTATTTTGATGGGTGGCTATTAAGTAATATACTTGATTGATACAAAAGTGTGCGAAGTTAATGTTCTTACCTTAGATGCATGGGTAAAAATGGTAAGACCCCATTGCATCCATCCTCTAATGTATTATTCATGGCTAATCGACTATGACCACTCGCATAGGAGTTTTTAAAGATGCATAAATTACCATACAAGGAGCCAAGTTCACTGGATACTTTGAATTTTTAGTGTTTGTGATTCGGATAGCTTCCTAGCTCTATTGGGACATCTTTGGTGCTATGCAAATAATGCTGATCTTTGGTTGAACAAGGGCTATATCAGTTTATAAAAAGAGAGGAAAGGGTTATTATCCCTTTAACAGATGGAAATTCCATGCCCTATGTTGAGCCCTTAAGTGAAGAAGATCTAAATAGGATTTATGTACGCGCCATCTAAGATCCAGAGATGATTGAACCAACCAAAGAAGGACTAATTCAGTGGGAGGATGCACAATCCATTAGTGATACTACAAGTGTTACATGTGATAATTGGGCTCACAACACTTATGATTTGGTAGGGTGTGAAGTAAAGAGCATATTCCCTTGAGGCACAAAACCACGTTATGTCAGGAGGATAGGTAACAACTCGGTACCTTGTTACACAGAGAAGGGGATCCCATGGTATTCCTGCGTGCCATGGAATAAAAATGGATAGACCCACTGGAAATAAGAAATATGCTAGCATATACACTACGTGGGATAGCATCATGTTTGTGGGTGGTCCAAAAGTATAATCTTGTCAGATGGAATGAAATTAGGATTGCTCTTACTACTAGGTTCTTCAGGAGAAATGCACCTACTAAAATATGTACTTATCATGGTAATCATCTTGTTCAACACTAAGTTCGAAGTGTGAGAGAATCGGACAAAAGGTAATGAAGCTTTACCACCTTCACTATGGGTGCACTAGTTTTATTCCACTTTACAAGGTTGCGCATGTGCTTGGTATGTATATGCAGAACTCCATAGAGAAACTGGAAATTGGAAGAATTTAACTACAGGAATGGCCCAGACATTTGACTTCTTCTCTACAAAGCCTTCTATAAAATAAGCATTGAAAGTTATCAAGTGCTTAACTATGGGGGATAGTGCCAAGGCTAAAGAACTCCTTCAAGAGTTATTAGATAAAGAATACTCGGAGAGCAGATTCATAAAGAACCAGAGGCCGATGCAACATTGCTTCAACGTGCTTGGCTTGAGAAAGAGAAAGGAAAAATGGTTTTCTTAGTGGATGACAAAGAAGTTGATAATCTAGATGTAAACCATTCAACAAGGTGGCATGAGGTATTATAAAGTATAGATAATACCACATGTGCCTATTATGAATCTATGAAGACAAACTGGGTGAATATTGGAATAGATACTTGAGCTTAAGGAAGCCATAATTGGAGACTATTGCTCGGACTCATCAAGTGGAAAAAATCATATAGTTACTAAGGGATTACCAAGACCTATTTCCTGGGGATACCATAAACTTAAAAGGTTTATATTGAATCATTAGGGGAGATGAAGATAAAGCTTAAAGAGGGTGTGTGCCCCATTAGAAAGAGACCTTACATAATGAAATCCAATTTACGTGAAAAGGTCAAAGAAGAGATTGATAATATGTTGAAGTTTGGGATTATCAAGTCCTTGATGAGTTAGAATGGGTTAGTCCAATGGTGATTAGTATCAAGAAGGATGGAAATATTAGAATGTGTGTGGAATACGGTAGCTAAATGCTTTGCATGTGTAATCGATCCATTTCTTACGCCATTCACCGAGGAAATACTAGAAGGAGTTTCATGGTGCGAAATCTATTCATTTATAGATGGGTTCTCTGGTTATCATCAGGTTTGGATTTCCCAAGAGGATCAAGAAAAGACTACATTTACTACTGAATGGGGTAGTTTCACCTATACTTGTAATGCCCTTTGAGTCCGAAAAATGCGCTTGCTATATTTTCGCGCATAGTTTTCAAATCGTTCAAGGAATTTATTCACAACTTATTACAGGTATTTTTATACAATTGGATGGTGTATGGATTAGTTAAGGATCACCGTGATAATCTGTGCTTAATGTTTTATTGGTGTAGATATTTGAGCATCTCTTTGAACATTAAGAAGTGCATATTCGCTGCACCATTTGGGATAATTTTAGGACACATAATCTAAAAGGAGGGTTTATTGGTTGATCCAACAAAGGTTGCAGTCATTATAGGCCTAAGGGATCCTATTAGTCAAAGTGAGGTGCATGGATTTTTAGGTCATATAGGATATTATAGAAATTTTATCAAAGGTTATGCCAAATTTTCTGCACCATTAGAAGAGTTACTGAAAGGGAAAGGTACATTCTACTAGGGAGAATAGTAGCAACACGCATTCGAGACATTAAAGGAGAAACTTACTACCATGCCTATTCTACATTTTCCTTCATGGGACAAACCATTTCATGTACATGTTGACACCTCTAGCATGGCCATTAGCACGGTGTTGGCCCAACCTAGAGAAGGTATTATAGATCATCCTATCTATTTTTCTAGTAGAAAGCTGACTTCTGTAGAACAGAATTACACAACTACAGAGTGTGAAGCTTTTTCAATGATCTATACGTTGCATAAATTCTGCCAATACCTATTGGCTATACCATTCATCTTTTATACGAGTCACATGACATTGAATTATTTGTTAAATAAACATATTTTAAAAGGGCACCTATGTCGATGGGTGCTCTTATTTCAAGAATTTGATTTCAAATTTGTGGTAAAGCTAGGAAAAAATAATTTTGGATCGACCATCTATCAAGAATACAGTCAGGAGAAGAAGCACAAGAAATTGAGGATACCATGCCAGATGCATAGTTATATAGGTTACAATGTGCACCATTAGAACTAGAGGACATTGTTGTATTTCTACGAACAGGGATGGCACCAGAAGGAATGAAATCCTTGGAGAAGAAACAACTTGCTATACACATCGCACCTTATATGTTAATCAGTGGTGATTTGTACAAATCGGGCCAAGATGAGGTATTATGCTTTGTTGTGTATTGGAACATGAGTGCACGAGTATTATGGAAGAAGTTCACGGTGGAATTTTAGGTGGCCACTATACCAGTGATGCCACAATGCATAAGATTCTACTCACTAGATTATGGTGGGATAACCTCTATAAAGATTGTAACGAATTTTGTAAGGCATGGGATAATTGTCAACGTCTTGGAAAACTAGGTCAATGAGGTGAAAGGCCTCTGAGACCTATTACTAGCACATAACCATTTGAGAAATGGGATAAACATTTTGTGGGTCCTATTTCACTAGTTGCGCACATAATCCGGATCACGCTACATCATAACTTACATAGAATATCCGACAAGATGGGCGAAGTAGCACCTACCAAGGAATGTACAATGGCTACAACAACCTCGGTTCCTATGGGAAAATATTATTACAAGGTATGGATGTCCTTTGAGTTTAACCAAAGATAGGAGCACACATTTTCTTAATGAGATAATCAAAATTTTATTGGATGAGTTCATGATTGCACACTATAAGACTACAACCTATCATCCTCATGAAAATGGAATCTGTGAGGCTTTCAACAAAATTTTGAGCTAGACATTGACAAAAATATGTGATGTTGAAAGAAAGGATTGGGATGATAAAGTCTCTATAGTACTTTGAGCATATTGAACAACATATAAAAGGTTGAAAAATCCCACACCATTTCAAGCTTAGTGTTTGACGCAAGCCATTCTTCCTATGGAATTTATGTTACCTTCTTTATGTATTGCATGTGCTAGAGGTCTAGGTGATGATAAAACTTTAGAAGAACGAATTGAAAAGATAATTTAGATGATGAGAGACGAGACATAGCATGTTGGAGTCATAAGCAAGAAAAGGCAAGGAAAAATCATGGCATGACAAAAACATAAGGGACAAGAAGTTTGAGATTGGAAAAATGGTGCTTCTCTATGACTCTAAGTTCTTGCACCATCTAGGAAAACTTAAGGTACATTGGTTGGGGCCGTATGTTATCACTTACATCCTTGAAATAAGTTCTTTTGACTTATAATTACTTGATGGAACACGAGTACCCAGCTACTTCAATGGGAGTAGACTCAAGCCCTACTATAAATATGTCTTCTTGGTGTTTGTAATAAGGTAGTATTTCCATTTAGATTAGGTTTAATAATTTTCATTCCCTTAATGTGTTTCCTTTTTTGTCGCTATACATTGTAAATTTAGTTATTGTTCTTGTGTAATAAGTGCGCTTGCACACATGAAGCTAATTACTATATGAAGCATGTTTATGTGTAGAGGACTGCACATACTTTTAGTGTGGGGTGGTTGTCGATATCGAGGTATAAAATCATGGGAATTGAAAGGTAAAAGGAATAAGCTACTACGGGTGCTTTTCAATTCAAAGGATTACTTCTAAAAAATGACCAAAGATGGAGATGAATGAAGGGATAGTATAATGTGAGGTAAGCAGAGGGTATAACAACTACTAATAGTAGAAGTGCAGTGGACGAGGTACTTAGGCACAAGGAAGAGTGTTGAAGAGAAGCCTGTGACCAGAGGGTAGGAAGGTGCGCTAGAAGGTTATAAATGGGGCACAAAGATGTAACGCGTGAAAAGAATGGAATTGGTCAATTAATGAGAGGATATTTGGGAGGTGAAGGAGAAATGAATGCATCAAAAATTTGAAAATGTATATAAGGATGGTATGCGAGTTCATTTTTACCATTGTGATTAAGATTATTTAGAAAAGAGCTAAGTGTGAAGAGCCGAGTGATTGAATTGAGGTGAAATATGTGTGTAGCCAATTGTGATGAAGAGATTTGTGTGCAGAAAGAGCTTGCATCCCCTGGTGGTGAAGGGTTTGAGTGAAGCAAGGAGAAAAAGAGGAGCGAGGGCATGCAATTTCACCTAGGGCACGCTGAATCGAGCTAGGGTTTAATTCACACATTGCAGAATTCAAGAGGTGAGTATCTACAAAGTATTTGAAGGTAGAAATGGCACCTAAGAAAGAAATTGCAGCAGGAGTGAAGGGAAAGAAGAAGGTGGTCATAGAAGAAGAGGAGATGGCTCCTGAAAGTAATTTTTCTGAAATACAATATCCAGAGGGGGTTATCGTAGGCTAGGAGTGGGATTCTCACATAAGGAGAAGCAAGGTGAGTGAGTATAATCACCGTACCATAGAGAATAAGAAGGAGCTTGATGCCTTGCTAAACACAAAGACGAATAAATGCACAAAGAAGACATGCTAGTGTACAATGATATACTAGTGATAAGCTTTTGAAGAAGATTGGATTTTACCAACTATATGAGATCCCTTACTTTGGGAAATATGAGCCCTTGTACTAGTGGCTCATGAGAAGAGTGCACGAAGATTTTTTCTACTTTGCAGGATGCAGAGCCAGAATTTCAGCCACGCTCATCTCCACGGTAACAAGATTGAATGACACAGAGTAGATTTGAAGGATGATTTAATAGACAAGGATGTAATATTGGAGACCAAAAAGGATCTAGGTACACAAAGGGTCTGTGCAACATTGACATATATAAACTAAAGAAGTATCTAGTTGTAAAAGCAATCACACATATTGTTACAAAGATAAATGACCAGGAAAGGTGGTCACAAGTGAACACCATGTGGCTGCACATTGCTAAAAAGATGTCCGAGGGGGTGGTATACAAAATTTCACGTTACATTGCAGAAACTATCATTGAGGAAGCATGCATAGGAGGAAAGATCAGCTTTGGAGCTGTTCTGTTATCACTGGTGTTCATGGAGATCGAAGTACCTGATGGAACAAAAGAGAAGATATGGGAGTATCCCATGGAGCACAAGTAACCTATAGAACAATTCAAAAGTAATTGTGTGAAGTATCCATGATAGAAAAAGTCAACAAAAGGATGATAAGTGGTACAATAGGCTCCACATAGCCTTGGAAGAAGAATGGCACATCCCAAAGGAATTTCCTTCGGTGGTTGGAAAGGTAGTTTAGTTCGTTATATACCATCACTTTTACATAGCACAGTTTTCCATAAAGGATGGAGTATGGAGCCCTTGGTATATTTTACCATATGCCTTCACAACATGGTACTTCCAGGCGTCGGTACCTGTGTTCTCGGATGCACGACGCCTAATGTTCAATGTGGACAAGGTAGATTATGACTACCACACGCTAAGAAATAAATATGTGTATCCAAGATGGGGTGCATATATTGAAAGGCTCATTTCAGATGTATTGAGCATTAAACCAAGTAAGTTTGGCTATGGGAGATATTGGAGCAACACTTGTGTACCTCTAACTAAAGCCCAAGTTGGAGAATAACAAGTATGTGGAAGATGAGTTCACACTTCCAACACCACCAAAGGGTAAAAATACCTTGAGAACATTCTAGTGCCTAAACCCACAGAGGCAATTGAAGTAGAGGATGAGGAGGATGAGCATGAGGATAGTGGTGGTTTGAAACATAGAGGTAGAAGACATGTGACAAATAAGGATGAAGCTGAGTGTGCCACTACACCAACTCAACCACAAGAAGGGGATGATGAGGACATGGATTCAATCCAAGGAGAGCAAAATTTAAGAGAGTGTTCAGGAGAACAAGGACCCAAGGTGTTACTCCATAAACAATGCACAAATCACCCAAACTCTCTCCATAGAAGGAGACAACTGTGAAAAGGAGAAGGAAACTAAAATTGAATGAGGAGGCGGAAGAGTTAGAGGAAAGCGCACCTAATTCTCCTACACCTCCAGAGAACGTAGAAGAACAAAAAGATGAAGAAATGAAGGAAGGAGAAGAGGAGGAAAAGGGAACAGATGAGATAGCTATAGAGATTGCTCAGGACATGGAGACACAAGTTCCAAATCTGAAGCTCAAGTTCCTAAGTAGCCTAGGTCAAGAAGAAAAAGTGGGGAGCACATTCCACCAGCCATGGGTTATGTGGAGGACATAGGTAAAATTTTCCACGCCCATTTCCAGAGCACACTAATGCAAAAGGAATTATATGGATGGGAATTAATGGATGAAGATATGGCTATAATGCACACAAGGAAGTAGTTATCATGGTCAATGCACACACACATGGATGAACTAGATTTTGATGTATGTGAGGAGTCATGCGTATCGAGGAGGTTGAAAAAGAAACCTCAGGATAGACACATGGCAATAAATCCTATTGTCATGTCATATGAACAGGTGAGCAATGCATTGGTCAAAGTCTCAACATAGGTGGTAAGGTGGAATATACACAAGGATGCCACAATTAGGGTGCTAAGGGAATAGATCAAAACTAAAGATGGGGAAATAGTGTGCCTAACATAGGAAAGAGACCTAGTGCAAAAGAAGAAGTTTTTATTTATCATCATCGCAGAGAGGAAATTGGTGATAATGTTGTCGAGTGAGGCCACACTTAGAGCTAAAGGTACTAAAGATGTTTCCTTTGAAAATAAACTATGTAGGTACATTGGTGGACCTAGTTCTTGAAGATCAACCTCTGTGAATTCCATCACTAAAGGATCCAACACAAGAGGTAGAGTGAGAAAAGGATCCAGTGATGCAAAATATTGCATCATATGAAGGACTGATGCAAGCATTGCAGGAAGAAATAGTGAAGGAAGACCAAGCCTTGAACATCCATACAACTCCAGAGGTGCTAATCAACATATAAACCCTAGAGGAGAACAATGAGATCCAGAAAGTGATGAAGGATGAAAAATTTGGCCACACAGAAATATTAGAAATGGTTAAACAGAAGTGTGAGGCCTTGGCAGAAGCCCAAGAACCACACAATCATTGGCTGGAGGAGCTTGAGAAGTTCATTGCATAGAAGATTGATTTGCTAGAGGGAAGGATGATTACGAAGGATGAATTGGAGTCCATTGTTGTGGACATTCTAGAAAAAGTAGAGGAAGCACTCGCTAGATGGTAGGCCTTGGAGGTAGAAATAAAAGAGTAATATCTTGATTTGGTCCTTCAAGTTGAAGCAAATGAAGTCTGCCGTATAGACATTATTCTTTATTTATAAAGAAAATTCTTTTTATTCTTTCCATTCAAATTCTTTACTTCATTTTTGGAGATAACCATTGTTGGGGAAACAATGGTATTAGTGCAGGTAGTTTTGATTAGAGAAAACTTGGCGAAAGCACACAAGAAGTCTCCATGGGAAAGCAAGTTGTACTCAAAGGCGCGAACAGATAGGAGAACACGCGTGCGAGAAGAAGTTCAGTTTTGGGACCTAGCCATTTTTCTCATGAAGGTCTATTTTTAGAGATGACATGCAAAGTACACAAACAAGGCAGAGCCATGCGTGCCATGCATTGGATTTTTTTCGGAGGATCGGATACAAATGACTTTGCATGGACACGAGTCGAAAAATAGATCTACTACTATTATTTAACTACCAAAGTATTCTATTGTTAGCACACACTTACATGTTTGGCTAGTTTTGTAATGATGGGTGGCCATTAATAGCATGTGACCTATTTTGGGAATAGATAAGTGGTGAAGGACAAGTCCCCACCCTTATAAGTATATAATAATAATGTATTAGAGAGATTGACATATATAGAGATATGCATACATAGTGAGATTATGCTGCTAAATATGTTACATGCATACTATTGTTATTGTAATGAAGCTTCTGTATACTTATTGCATTGAATATAATGGAGGATATTGGCTGAATCTAAGTGTTAGTTTTGTGTGTATCTGAATCTAGTATGTTTTTGATCTCATCATGGTTAATATTTAGTTTTGTTCTCCCTTAGAGATAGATCTGGTATGCTCTGTAGAATGATGTGTTAGTAATGGAACTATATGTGTTAAGTCTTCATCATGCTAACATCCTATAACAACAACCCTAAAGAGGGACCTGGTACCTTTGTGCACTTTGGGTGAGCTCTCAGTCTAGGCTGAGTGATGTTCCAGCACATCTAGGGTCTTATTGGATTTTTATCACTAAGTTCTAGGCTGCATCATTGAATTATAGGGTCAAAAATGTTGTAACAAAGACCACTTACAAAGGATGAAGAATGCATGAACAACATGAGCTAGAAAGGGAAAAATTGGGGAAAGGATAGAAGAAGTTCTTTCGATCTTGTAGACACACGCATAAGAGTCTTCGGCCAGTTGTATTTTTGTGCACCAAGGTTGTAAAGGAGTTTTCACGTAGGATGTGGTGCATGGGAAAGGGAACTTAAAGTTGGTTTGGAGGAAAAAATCCATAATTAGTGTCAAGTAAGGTGGTAGGTGGTATAACATTTAATGCTGGAAAGAAGGAAAAGCTATAAATATGAAGTCGGGCACATTATTATTTTACCTTGCAATTATGAAGTAAAAAAATTTCTCACAAACTAGGGCATTCAAGAGAGATTTGTGGGAAGAAGAATCGGAGAGATCTAAAGTGCGTCACTAGAAAAGATCTACAAACCAAAGTGGAAAGAATAAATAGGCATGGGGAAATTTCTTTGAGGAGTAACGTCTTGTGGAAGGATTTCCTAGTTAGGGTTTGGTGGCTAGGGAATGAAGGAAAAATGATTTCTTCACAAGAGTGAGCTTTGGGATTGAGCAGAGTAGTAGAGCAGAGAAAGAGGAAGGAGTTTTAAGTTTAACTCCGACTATAAGAATGACACCAAAGAAGGCAACGAATCATCTAAGAAATATAAGGGTAAGGGTAAAGGAAAGCAAACAATTGCGATCCACGAGCTCCAATAAATAATGGTACGTAAAAATGCAGTACCCAGATGGGGTATTGTTAGGAAAAAGTGGGAGTCACAAAGATTACAAAAGATGGCCGTGAGTGATTATAATCATCACATGAGCACAATAGAGAAATAAATGGAATTAGATTTGGTTCACCCAGCTAACAAAAGGACGCCATATGGGATGCCTCTTTACAAAGAAGAGGTAAAGGTCAAATTGGAGAAGGCATGATTGTTGCTGACTATATGAGTTGCTGAATTTTGCAAGCATGAGTGCCTTTATCAATGGTTAATGTCACACGTGTATGATGATCAATTTTATTTTGTAGGGTGTAAGATGCGCATCACACCACCACTAATATCCAAGTTCACTGGCCTCATCTATGAAGGAGATAACGTAGATGATGATCCGAGTGACAAGGGGGCTATGAAGGAGACAAGTGGCAGACCAATGAATACAAAAAGGGCTCATGATACTTTGACATCAAAAATTCCAGACCACCATGTGGATGCACGCACTCTTGGTCACCAAGCTTAATGATAGAGAAATATGGACGTAAAGTAACTATTTATAACTTGTCTACCTTTATCACGAATGAAATCATAAGTAGTGCGTAGGAGGGATAAACGATAATCTTTGGTAACGTCCTCATCACCATTGTCTTCTCAAAATTGGAGTGCCCAATGGGCCAGAAAATTTTGTTTGGGAGTATCCAGAAGAGGATCCCTCACCCATAAAAAGGTTTGTGAAGTACACTTGTGAAACCATGATGACCACTCACAAGGTGCGCTTGGAAAAGTGGTACAAGTGAATACGTGATGCATTCGAGAGAAGAATGAAGGATCCTAGAGTAGTTACCAGTGCTCATGGATGGAGAGGAAGAGTTTGTAGTGTATCAAATTTTTGCATTGGCATATTTACATTGACATGATGGGACTATGAGTCCATGGTGCAAGCTACCCTTCTCCTTCACCATGCAATACTTCCAAGCCGATTCAATCAGTTCAAGGAGGCCAAGAGACTAAGGTTCAACCTTAGTGAGGTAGATCTAGACCACTATGAGCTATGTTAGAAGCTCATCTACCCAAAGAAGCGCACATACATGGAGAAATATGTCTCCCACGAAGTACAAATGATGAAGCCTTTAACACTACCGATTATAGGGAGGACCACAACAAGGGTGTATCTACGCATAAGGCCAAAGTTTGAAAAGGGTGCTTACTTGGAGAATGATGTATCCATTCCTAAATACCCTACAAGAAGGAATAAGACCACAACAAGGAAGAGAAAAAGAGAATAGGTGTAAGAGAAGAAGACACCAAGTGTTCAAATCACACAATCGGTGGGTGTGCCAGAAGAAAATGCTAATCCTGTACTTACTCATGGAGAAAGAAGTCTCTTGTAAAGGAAAATACCCCAAAATAAGAGGTGCCAAAGCATAAAGAGCACCTTACCCATGAGGAATCACCAATGAAGAAATCACCTATCAAGGAGAAAGAAAAATAAGAATCTCATGTATTGGAATCCCTAGTAAGAAAGAAGCAAAAGGTGACAGATGAGGTAGACTGAGAAGAGATAGAGACAGAGAGTCTAGATGCCTACATCAAGAAAATGATGATGATGAAAATCTTGAAGGAGGTGAAGATCATTCAGTCTATGAGGTACATGATTCTGAGGAAGAAGGAGATGAGGAGTATAAAAAGAGGATGAGGAGAAGAATGACGAAGAAGAAGCTGAGGCTCAAGGCAAGGGGGTGAGTAGAGAAGTAAATACAAAGGATCAAAGGACCCCAAGCCTCATGAAGGAACATGTAGAAGAGACTGTAGAGAGAGAAGTGGTAGGAATTATCAAGGACCTGTGGAACAAGAGGTAGAACACAATGTGGATGAGGTGTTGAAGGAAGTTGAGGAGGAAAGCGTAGGAAAATAATATGGTAGCATGGGGGAGATCCCAATTTGGTTGTAAGCTTTCCAAGGGCCACACGCATAGGAGGAAGGAAGAGTAAGAAGTAGTGCAAGGTCAAGGAATGGGCTACATCGATGATCTCGAACAAGGTGTTGCACACGTACTTTTAGAGCACCGTACTAATGGAACAACTCTTGGCCATGGCTTCATTTGATGAGGAAGGTACATACCCTCAAATGAGGAAAATGCTATCATGGGCATTTGAGTCCCACATTGATGAGCCCGAATTTGAAATAAGCCAAGGATCATTGATGAAGGTGCCAGAAACAAAAGGAATAAACCCTTGGTGAATGCTCAACAATTATTAGATGAGAAAATCTGTAACGCACTCAACAAAGTTTTAGTTGAGGTTGAAGTTAGACTCTTTGGAAGAAATGATAGGGTGAATTTCTTAGAGGTAGAGCTGGAGAAAAGGAGGAGCTCCTTGAGAAAAGTAAGGACCTAAAGTAGGAGGAGCTAATCAGTGATTAGTTAAGGTGTGAGTTAAAAGATGAGAAGGAAAGGGTGCATGAGGTATATAAGAAAATAGATATGATCACAGATGCCATTTTCTTGAAGCATCCAAACTTAACACCACCCACACAAAAATATGGATCAAAATTATAGTGCCCAAAGGAATTGACCTACATAATCACTATGGAGAGGTGACCACTTGCCTTAGAATCCACAAAAGAGGCATTGGCATGCCAATAAAAAGAGGATAAGATGAAGGTTATAGAAAAATTTTCTCATTACAACAAGATCCTCACCAATGTAAAACCCACCACAAAAGTTGCTAAAGCTACCTATGATAACTACACAAATAGAGATAGAGTAGAAATTATCTTAGTTTCCACCCATGAAACAGAACTCAAGGAGTTCTAAGAGAAAAATAAGGGGAATAGAGTAGAGAGAGACAAGATCTAAGAAAAGGTGGAGAAGAAATCAGAGGCCATTGAGACCTTGCGGGGCTCAATCAAGAACCGGCTGAAATAATTATACCCCCAAATCACTCGAAGGATGGACACACTCAAGGATTTGGGAAAAAAATTGGAGGGGATCGTGGAGATAATGAACACTAAGGGAGAAGGGCTAAGCTTTGAGGAGGTAAGTGCCCTAGTAGGTGACCTCTGTCAACAAGCACAGAATGAGGTTGATGCTTGGGATAAGTTGGAGGCATATTTGAGGAAGGATTTCCCTCTCCTCCTTCAACAGTGATCATGATTTCCACCCCATTCTTTCATTCTTTCCCCCAATTCTTCACTCCATTCTTTATTCAACTTTTCAGATCCCATTCATTCTTTATTCATTGAAGGGTGTTTTCGAGACTGAGAACAGGTGTAGTGTGGGGTGATGTTTGGCCCCTGAATATTGGCTAAGGATGAGAAGGTGCGTGGGCATGTAGGACCTAGTTTAAGAAGGGCGCACGTGGTCAAGGCACATAAGGAAGGGTTCTAGAAGTGTTTTGTAGAACATACAAAGTGCGTGCATATAAGCCAGATAGGTTTTGGACTTATCCATATTTGGTGTCCCAGGAAGCACACGAGAAAAGTGTGACTCTTGTAGATAAGGTGCTAGCTTTGACGATCAGTAGGATCAAAAGGGAATATTCCATGCATGCGATGGAAGGTTCTAGAAGAACATCATTACATAGAGTGGAGAGCTTGGATCAAAGAAGGCATGCTCCATTGGAGGACCACTTGGACACTTGGCGACTGATATGCTACCTCAAAAGGCATGGCGATGAAGGAAGGAAAGTTATATATTGAGGTGCACAGTATCAAGAAATATATAGAGAAGTGAGATGAGATATAGAGATATAGAGTCATCCTGGGAGAGCAGAGGTATGGGGAAAGAGGTGAAGCCCTACAAAAATACCATGGAGGATTCTATGGGTTGGGATTAGGAAAATATAGGAATCATGACACATTTAGAGGGATGGGTTTGTATTCTTCTTTGTAATGTGATGAGCATAGTGTAGTTCGATGCATGACTTGGCTCTAAATTGTTATATGAAGTTCATTTATGAATTTGAGGGATGTAATGTGGTTATTGAACATATTAATATGAATATAAGGCTCTGTTCTGAATCATATATGTGTTCATGAGTATAATACTTATGCATTTCCTTTATGTATGAACCATTTTCATATGTTATTTGCTATTTCTCTTTTCTAAATGCAATGGGGTGACAACTCATTCTAGGTTCTTATAATGTTGCATGGTTATTTTCTATTCATTTACATTTGAATATCTATCATAAGATGATGCATTCTCACAAGAATCACATAAAGGAGAGGATCAAGCACACTGTGCATGCCTCGGGTGAGCACCTAGCACCCGTTGGGTGATAGGCCGATGCGCATTGGATTTGACTATTGGTCTAAGGGTATAAAATATGACTACATTGTCTACTAGAGGATCGGAAAAACAAATCAAATAGATTATATTCCACTAAAACCAATACTAGTTGTGCATCCATTTAAATAATTGGGAGTAGGTTTTTTCGGAATAATTCACCCACCATCTAGGAGATCCAAAGCAAGATATCTACTTACTATGATAGATTATTTTACTAAATGGGAGTAAGGTGTTATGAATCCTAATAATGTAGAAAGAGATACTTCTAAGTTTTAAAATGAAAACATCATCACAATGTACAAATGTCCAATAACATTGGTAAGTGATATAGGAAACCACTTCATCAACAATACAATCAAGGTCCTTCTAGAATACTTTATGATTGCACACCACCGAGTAGAACCCACCACCGTAAAAAAATTTGAAATTAGAAGAAACAAAAAAATTATAGAAAGGATCTATTGTCACTGAAATTAACACCCTTGCTGAATTAGGAATTCAACATTTTAATGAAATAATGAGGGACCTTGAAGCCATGGATTAAATCAAGGTGTATCATCATATGAAAGGATTGGATCCTCTCACCCCAATTCACTGCAACTACACTAACCGACTTATACTCTATCACTATCTAATTCTTAAACTAACAATCCAAGGAGAGAAGGTTGAGAGAGAGAAAACTAAAAATAAAAGGGGAGGTGATGCACCAAACTATAGAAATTGGATAAATTATTTTCTTACAAGACACATATGTAGAAAAAGTGAAGGTTTAAAATATAAACACATATTTGAAGGAGAATGACTAGAAAATAATGAAGGCATGTAAGAGGCTAGATATGCACACATTAAACATAAAGCATTCAAAGGAATGAAGCCACACTTACATTAATATAAAAAATTAACCATTTATAGGAATAGAGCCGAGGAAAGAAATCTCCATAAGTGAGTTATAGAGGTCATAAGAAATGATTTGCAAGATCAAAAAGGGATAGCTCTAAATTCAAGAGAAAAGAACTCAGTATTATGTGCCAAAGCACTTACATTTATAAAAATTGAGAGAGAGGGGAAAGAGGCCAATCACATCTAGTGATTAATGAAATCAATCACCCATAAACACCAAGGAATAGTTTCCATATATTTTGTAGGTCGGGTATGGGTACCGACATCAATCTAATCACACACCATAAAATAGCTAGTGTAGAAGGATGGTGTCGCTCAAAATTAAAGTTGGGTAGGTGAAGTGGTTGAGTGTCTAGTTCAAAATATGAATGGAATTTGTCAGGCATCATGGAATTTATATGATTTCTATTTGAGTTGAGGCTTCCTCCTTCATTTAGAAACTTATCATGTTGCACATCTTTGCTTTTTTTTTTACGACCTACTACCTCAATGCATTCCACATTTAAATTTATTTCTTCACATTCTTTAGTTCTCCACATATTCACCTCATAGAATTTTAACCTACGACAATGTCCCTTTGTTCTTTGAGAACATAAAAACACAATTTTTTTGTTCCATGGATTATAACCTTAGTCTCATTCAAAATTTCTAGCTTTTGTTGTGCGATGTCTTATGAAAATTTTCCTTACATCACCACTTATTTTGATTAGAATTCATGTGTTGTTGTGTGGAATTAACCAACTCCATGGAACTCCATATTTTCCAAGTCAACGTAATACTATAATTTCATGTCACAAAGCACTAATATTTTCACACATGTTGTATAATACCAACCCTTTGAATTCCTTATTCTACGGGTCTTTAATCCGTAGTTGCCTAAGTATGAAAATTGTATGATGTTTTCATAATAACATTGGGTGCTATTTTGGACAATAATTTTGTGAATTTTGAGGGACATATTCCTAATAGATGTAAATATCAATATCCTTGAAGAATCCATTGGGAATGAAGTCAAATATGAACTGAAAAAATGATCTCAAACTTTATAAATATTGCTAAAACTTTATTTTGAAGCTAATGTTTTAGATATTTAAATGAATCACTTTAAAACTACCCTAAAATATTTTTATTTTTTTCTATGGAGGAAATAAATGAAATGGACTTTGTTTAACCGTAATGGAATCCCAAAGCTATTTACAAAATAATAATATCATACGTGCTCCAAGTGAAACATGCAGAGTGTGCACAAGAACTTACATAGATGATCACCAAAAATATTAGGAAAATTCACTCAATAAATAATTATCACACAATAGAGGAGGGAACCTCCATATGCAACAAGGAAAGGGGAAAAAAGAAATATAATTATGTACAACATATAAGAAACCAACTTAAAGATAATTTTTATGATTGATCCCATTAATTGGGATTTTAAGTTCCTCCCCATTAAGTTTAAAAATAAAAATATTTGTCCTTCCTATATGCAAAGTGGTGATGTATAGCTTCCTTGAAAGTGCATCAAACTCATATATCCACCCTGTTTTATCTATTTTTACATCCCATTTCAGGAGTAGATCTCCTATTTTGAAAGCCTATGTTTTGGATTTCTTGTCAAACCACTTCCTAGACCTTTAGTGCTCTTCTAATATGGTCATGGTGGACTATCTTGATTCCTCAAGCTCAAACAACTCCACCATTCTCGATTGTTATTTAATATTCATCCTCAAACTCTAACTACTTAGACAACTCCAATGAAGATAACTCTAGATATAATGGAATCCCGACCTCTATACCATATGCAAGAATGAAACGAGAATTAATGACTTCTCTCTTTGATGTGATCCTGTCATCCTAGAGAGAATTTTTAACCTCGGTGTGACATTTCATTTTATTGATCTCCATTTTCCTTTTCATGATTATGACGAGTTTCTTATTAGTATATCCCATCAATCCTTACCCTAAGGGTAATAATTCAAAGAGGCCTTCAACTATATTCCATGTTTAAGATCCCAATCAGATATTTTAGAACCAAAGAAGGGTATTACATTATCATAAATAATGGATTGGGAACCCCAAACCTTGTCATAATGTCTTCAAGCAAATCAAGGATAGTTGATTCAGTAACTTCCTTAAGTGCTACATCCTTCATACACATGGTAAAGTAGTGAGTTACTATCAAGACCCACTTCGACTTACACTGACACATGATTAATTATACCAATAAAATCAAGTCCACATTGAGAAAATGGTTCATCCACCTGAATGAGATGAAGTGGAATGGCATGCATATTCTTTTTCCAAAGAAGAGAGAACATTCCTTAATTTTTCTAACCTATTGATGATTATTCATGAAAAATGTGGGATAGAAGTATCCCCATTTTATAATTTTCATCATTGTAGCCTTGGATGAGAAGTGTTTTCCTAAGAAACCATTATGGAATTAAAATTAAACCTTGTTCACTTATTCACCCTCAATGTACCTTAACACTCCATCAAAGTTATTTTTTAAAAAATAACCATAACATTTGAAATGTAAGGAAAAAATTGTAATCTTAGGTTCCACATCTTAGATTTTATCAAACCAAGAAGAAATATACCAAAGTGGATAAAAATATATCCATGTTATTAATATATCTTTTGATACTATGACCTCCCGTATTTTTGGATCCTACACATTTTTGGACTTTTCACATCCTCGTGGGTTTTCTATGTTTTCCCTTCTCCTCTTTCATGAATAAGGAGGTTTCTTAGTTATCTTGAGCATCCAAGGCCAACCGCTCGAGACTACTCGCCTCTTACCATTTTTTTGCCTTGATGGTCACATCATATTCCATAATATTGGTCACCCATACATTTATCCTTTCACTAATTTCCACTCCCATAATGAAGTCTCTTAGACTGGGTGTGAAACTGAAACTTTAATTTTAATAGTGGAAATAATGCTCTTACATTTGTTAAGATTTTTCATGATGGAAAAGACCTAATTTTCTATATGAGTGAATTTTAATTCATAATCCTTTAGCGTTTGACAAAATAAGGCCATTGGTTTCTCTAAACCCTTACATTTTATTGTGTCATCACTTCAATAATGCTTACCTTAACCTCATATGCATAAAGGATGAAATCCTTTGAATAGTTAGGATTAATAAGCATGGGAACTTGAGAAATTTCCTATTTAATACTAGTAAATATTTTTTCCCTTCTCGTGGTCCCGTTAAAAAAGCATCCTTCTTGAGCATAAACATAACGGGCTTAAAAATTCCTATAAATTTACGAATGAATTTCCTAGAAAATATAATCTTACTGAGGAAAGGATTACATATCCTTATTGTGAGTTGGAAAGGAGAGAGAAAGGATAACCGATATTATTTCAAGGTCAATGAAAATACCATCCTTTGAAACAACATTACCCAAAAGTATTCCCTACATAAATACAAAAATACACTTCTTGGGATTAAGAGAAACCTTAAATTCCCTACACCTTTGAAAAAAATTATTGATATGATTGATATGATATTAACTTTATTTTGATAAAATAGTGATATCATCCAAGTATATGAGGATGAATTCATTTATATGTACCTTGATTGTTATATCCATGACTCTTTGAAAAATTAGAACCCAAATTTTAAAAACTAAAGGGCATATTCTCATATGAATATGCTCCCTAATTGGTTCTAAACACAATATTATGTTGATCCTCTTTCCTAACCATGATATGATTAAAACTTGAGTAGATATAAAACATAAAAACCTTTCGATCCCACTACTATCTACAAATTTTGTTTCATAGAGGGAAAAGGATAATGATCCTTTAAAGAGGATTTGTTCAAGTCCCCGCAATCCAAAAAAATCCTAATTTATCAATTTTTATTCCTAACAGTATACCAAGTTAGCCACATAAGAGGATTATATGATGGGAAATATAATTTTGGCTTCAATGAGTTTGGTTAAATATTTTCTCATGAGGGGCTCTATTTTGGGATTGACAGGCCTTTGTTTCTGTCTGGTTGTTTTGGCACTAGGATCAATATATATGGTGTGTTGAGAAATGTTGGGGTCAAAACCCTTAATATATTCATAAATCCATGAGAATACATCATTAAATTTATGACATAAGGATATAAAATCTTACTTTTCAGATTTATCACATACCTTTCCAAGTAATAACTCTTTGTCTTGTGCAATGGTGACTGATTGGTAGTCCTCTTGTTTTTTTGTTATATTCTTTCTTTCCCCTTTATATTCATCATCAAGGCTGAAGATGTCTTCAAGAGTGACCAACCCTTTAGGGAAAAAAATTCTTAGTTGGATGATCTCGATTACCATAACAAACATGTAAATTTGATTACAATTTTGAGGAGAACTCATCTTAATTTTAGATTAACTAAACATTTTTTTCATCATTATCAAAGATATGTCATTTGACTTCATTGTATAGGATTTATGGTCTCAAAAACATCCTAAAATGTTTCTAATTTATCTAGATGATGTATTTAACTAGGAAAAAATGTGATCCAATGGATTCCATTTGATCTACTTCTTTATTCAACTTCTTTGGCACTACTTGCAAGTTAATAGCATCACAATTTTCTAGGAGGTCCTAAAATATATGTCTATAATATTTTGAAAGCTTATGATTAGTTGTGTACCTTGCTATAACTTGGTGAATAACCAATTAAGTATCCCCAAACACCTGTAAGGATTTAATCTATCTTTTTCTACTAGAAGTAATCCATGGATCAATGCCTCATATTTCACTACATTATTTAAACAAGAAAATTGAAACCCGTAGGAAAATAAAATCCTCTCGCTTACTAGAGAAATGAGAAAAAAACCCATGCATTGACTCCATTTTTGCTTCTTGAACCATCAAGAAACATCTTCCATAGATAAAAATCATTATTATTTCCTTTTTGTGTAGGATGGGGATTGTAAATTATTCTTCATGTATATATTAGGTGCTTAGACCAGTCTCCACACTACATCATATGGATCAAACTCATAATGTTTCTTGGCTCATTCATCCAACAAGAGATCACACACTCGAACAAGGTGGAGTAAGATGATAGACTGATACCAATTCATGCTCTTGATCTTCATGTATCATGTAATTATATTGGAGAGGACTAGGGTGATAAGACTCAACATTATAAGAAAATATGGGATCAACTCCAATGATAAATATTGTACCATACCTAGTTCTTAAGAGTATATGCAACCAATGAAAAGAAAACTATCTGTTAGTGCTCAATCCAGACCCCGAATTGAGCTATTCCTCTTTCCTATACTCTCTGTAGAGATAACCATTATGTGCAGTTCATATTATCCACCTTGTTTCAAAGTATGGTCTAAGTAAAGGGGAATTATAAATTTGTAAGAAATATTTGTGCCTTGTCAAAATTAAAAGAAAGGTTTAGTGGAAATGATGGAGCACTATAACCCGAAGAATTCCCTAAGACCCGTCAATCAATACTAAATTAAGGTATACAAGATTTGGAATTGCGGGTTATCGGGATATGGTCACATATTTCACGAAGGTAAAAGTATGAAATCAATATCCCACTTCCCGATAAAGGGTAGACCCTGCGTGGACAATCCTGATTATGAAAATTTTAATCATGTATACAAATCACAACTTATGATGGCATGAATGATAAATTTCTCTAAAATTTTTAAGTTTTGAAGGCCCAAAAGCATACAAAATGACCGTGGAGTGTAAAATTGCAAGTGATACCTGTAGACCGATGAAAGATGATATCATGGGAATATAAAAGAAATAGACATTATCAATTACAAAACAAAACATCATGTAATAACACATGAATGTTACCATACCCCTTTCCCTAAAAAAATAGTATAAAAGACACATGGCACACTAGTGGATGTATGGGAAAGGATTGTAAGAAATAAAAGGATGCTACCATTGTATCTAAATATAGTTATTACCTTTTTCCAAGTCCCACAACAGGGGCACATGGCATAAAAATAAGTGACTGCTCCAATGGATAAAAAATATGAATAACGGAAAAGAGACAAGTGTATTTTGCACCATTAATGCGACCATATAACATATATGATTGAAAACAAGGATATGAAAAGGTATTTTTAAAGTTTAAAAAATTAAACTGGTTGAGTTCTCCAAAACCCCGGTTGAATTAAAGAAGAAAAATTACAAAGTCAAAAAAACTCATGCAATTCTTTCACTCATCTCAAAATCAAAAGCTTAGCATCATAAGAAAGTAAGTACATATGCCCACTCGGTTATTTGAATTACACATATATTATAGCAATGAGTAATCAATTTTTATTAAGAAATTTAATTTAGAAGAAATAGTAGTTTTCTTTTACCCTCCAAGTATTGAAATCACTAATAATAAGGGGTAAAATGAATACTACCCCAAATATTATCCCTACAATTACCTATGTAACATCCTTCTTTGATTCAATGGTTGAAACAAACCTGAATGGGGTAGATTTAGTAGAGTTTAACTTAAGATTAAAATACCCAAACCGAAGGAACATGATGATGTTGATTGATAAGAGTGGGATGACATTGATACTTAATTTCCCATTTCCACATTATATCAAGAGCTAGTATAGACATGTGTGAAAAATTATAACCCGGCTACCCAAGAAGTAAGGGATGGGAGTGGTGCTTTGGTTTTGTCCTTAACTTCTTCATATTTTAATGAAATGTTTGTTGGCATGTGGTTCTATAAGGTGTTTTAATTGATGCAAAACCACATTAATGAAAAATTTGATGATGGATTATGGTCACATGATGATGAATGTGATGTTTTCATGTTGATTCAGATGTGTACATGGTGATTTAGTGAGATTTAGTAAGGGTTTATTACTCTTGCAAGTCTATTCAGGTGCCTAGGTGATGTTGCATGTAGGTAGGATATTATTGGATTCCTGACATGCATGTTGACATGATGGATAAAGTTTTTGGATATTTCTTAGGCACTCACATCAGTGGCATGGTACAGATACAAGTGATTCACTATGTTACAAGTGCTCATTTCAAGAAGGTATGGATGCTAGGAGGTTTGAGTTTGAGTTTTGGAGCTACATGAGCTCATGGATGAATGTATCTAGGTGCATTATGGTGTATCAAGTATTTTTCAGTCATTTTTAATAGATTTCATAATGTATTACAATGTTCGTGTAGTTGAGCCTAACTTCTACAATGTAAAACCCTAAGGTGGGGCTATACAAATGAGATAGGATGGAGAGTTATAGGTATGGTGATGAAATTATTATGATTTTAGATGTTTTATGGTGCATTGGGAAAAATTTTAGGTTTCCATGAGATTTATTTTGCATGTTATGTTCGTTTATCCGAGACATGGTAAAATATAGTGCAAATCTAGCTTGATTTGGTGCTTCTGATGCTCACCCTGAAGTGTGTGATTTGAATGGGATATTGTTAATTTAAAGTATTTTTATATGGTGAGTCAATAAGGTTTCACAAAAATAATTAGGTCATTTCATCGTCACATTTTTATGAACGAATGTTAAGAAGATAAAGTGGTCTAAAACCCTAGTTAAACCCTAGCTAGGAGTAGTTTGTATAAAGAGAGATATAGTGACCTATTTTTGATTGATTCATAAAAATTGATGATTATATGATTAATATTAACATATTTTATTTCCATAAATGTATGGTTGTGGTCATGGTGATGAGTGGGCCCCACTCAAATAGGTTAGTTTATGAAGAAGAAGGTTTTGGGACAAGGTTGTCCAAATGAGGTATGAGATAAATTGATGTTATGGAATGTATGTGATCTGATCTTGATTCCATGGAGGTTTTAGGAAATTTTCATGTAGGTACATGGTCAAATGAGGTTCATTTAGGTTGATTGGTCAAAGGGCAATTTTGAGGCCTCAAAAAGCAAGTGCTAAGTAAAATGGTCATAAATTAGAGCTAAAAATGGAGTTTTGAGACTATTAAAAATGTGTTGGAAAGAGGATTCATATATATTTCTATTGATATTAGTATTTTTAATGATTAGGTGTTTTGATGATGTTTCCAGGTCATTATTTTGATAGGAATTTTTTTCCATCAGTAGGACAATATGTGTTTTACTAAAAGTTTGGAGTTGTTTGAAGCATGATATGGATTGGGTGATGATTTATATCACCTGAAATGTGAATAGGGATGAATTTTTAATAAAATTAATCCATTTATAGGTCTTTAATGTTCATATAAATGTTTTTATGAGCTAACATTTGGAAATAACATTTTTGGCAGATTGATTTGGTGAAGACAAAAGTGGTTATGGTTTGAGAAGGTAATTGATTAAAGACTTATAAATTTCTTAGAATTTTTATAAAGGTTTGGGAAATTCCATAAAGTGGTTACATGGAATGGTTTGGTTGAGTAGAAGTTATTTGGTGGAATAATTAAGTTTCTAGGGTGTTGAAGGGTGTAGGAAACAACAATTTTGACAAGTACAAAGAGTATTGGGCCCATTAAATGAAATAATTTTATTGGTTGAGATAAATTTTGACCATTTAGGAATGATAAAGGATATTTTAATCATGTGTAATGGTTTTTGGGTCATGAATATGTATGGTTTTGATGTAAGGGAAATTTTATCTTTTTGCCCATGGGGTTTTTGGCCATTTTTGGCACATGTAATGAGGTTTTTAGATAGGCCAACCTAATTGGATCACTTGTGAATATTGTAATTAAAATTTTGGATGATTACTTTATTTATGGGTCAAGAAAAAGGAGGGAAATATTTTTGTTTGAATTTGAAATCAAGAGGAGCTTATAAAAGCATTGTTTTGGGTGCTTTTACAAGCTAGTTGTGTGTGTGCAAGGTGTGAAAATTAGGTGAGAGATATTTTCAGGTGTTGGAGGATGAATTGAGGTTAAATAAATTGTGTTTTATTTTGAGGAATATTATTAAGAATACATTCAAGTGTTTGAAGGTTTGATAAGTGAAGGAAGAGCTTGTTTTGTGAAGATTGGTCACCTAGGGTTTGATTGAAGAAGTGCGAGCTGAATACTTGGTCTCCATCAGTTGTGGTAGAAAAAAATTAGATATTATATCATCATTAGGTGGTTGAGTGGGTTCTTGATGATCTTGGAGGGTTTTAACCTCCTTGTGGAGTCGGCGCTTCACAAGATTAGGGGTTGGTGCTCATTATAGGGTTGGTGCTCTACTAAACTAGGGGTTGGTGCCTCACTAAATTTTAAAAATATAAATAAAAGTATTTTGTTTTAGTTTTTTTATTCCCTTGATGGTTTCCCACTTACATATTGTGTTATTTTTTTGATTCTATATTTCATGGTTGCTTGCATCTTTGATATTTTATAGTGTGCACACATTAATTATTAGATAAGTGGATTTGTGGTTGTTTAAATAATAAGAAATCAGATTTAATTTTTTTGTAAGGTCTGATTCACCCCCTCATTCCATTGTTATTTTAACAATGTTATGTCTTTCATACTTAACTTGAGTGGCTAACGTAAGTATCGAAGCATGGGATGAGTATTGGAATAGGAATTCTAATGAGCTATTGAGAGTAGTAAATGAAAATGGTTGATAAAACCTAAAACATCACTCACTCAGTTCCCCAAGAAGATATCATAGATAGAAATCAAAGATGAATTTGGGGATTACATAACATTACTCAGCCAGCTAACTAGAAACAAGTCTCCTTTATACTACCAAGAATTGATTTGCATGTTGATTTCACTCATATTACACCACAAGATCCTATCCCTTAGGGAGATATAATAAGCAATTCTATCCATGAGAAGATGATGAAGTTAAGTTTCATAAACAAGGGAAAATATGATGTCAACCATGTGTTATATATGACTACCTACCTAGTTTACAACATTGCATCTCACGTGCTTCTCGGGTTGTATCTTGAAAAATATCCCGAAATTATAGAATATATGATGTATTCCCACAAATTGAATCAAGCTAGCTATAGGAATCAGTTTAGGAAGGTGATTCTCACATTTGTTTTCTATGGTAATATGCTTGTGTACCCCACATGTAAATATGATAGACTATCCCCATAATCCCGATGAAGCATAACAGATGGGGATGTTATTTCATCCAATTTCCTAATTTTTCATATATAAGAGTAAGTGGATTCACCAAATCCCCTCTTCTACTACCTAGGTATATGGATGACAAGTGGGTATTACTAGAATTAGTGAGACAATTGGTTTATGTTCACAAAATTTTGGCTTCAAAACATAAACCCATAGTCAAGTTTCCAATCATAGTTGGTAGGTACACATGCCCATCTCTAGCCAAGTAAAAAAAAAGTTGAGACATATATGAAGGGTTTCAAATGGAACAATATTCCTCAAGGGGAACATATGATATCAAATGGGTATTTAGTAAGGATTAGACATAATATGAATACCATAAATACAATTATTAAGACTATTAGATGGATTGTAGGGGGAAGAGGATGCCATGATGAGAGACCATTATAGGATGACTTAGAAAAAAATTATTGATTGTAAAGTTACAATTTTCTCGAGGAGTTGTGGATGATGAAAATACAACTAGCCCCGTGTATGCCAAAAGTAATATTGCACAAGCACCAGTTCCCTTATATAATAGGCAATATAAGAAATTAAATCCTTACATCACAAGACTGCAGAGGTTATAAGGAGACCCTTCATCTGGTTTTTTGATAAAAATGTATATCTTTGCCAACAAAACACCCTTGTCCTAGAAGAATACAAAATAAATGGCATACTTGATGATGTGATACCACCTTTTATAAAGGATACAAGGATGGTTCAAGGGACTCCAAAAATATCTTTCAAAAATCCTATCACTCCTCAAACAAGAGATGAATTGAGTTCTTATGTGAAAAAATGCAAACAGCTCTCTCACAATTGGCATAACAGGTTGAGGACTTCATGAGGAGAACAACCCCTCTTAATCTCACTCCTATACAATCTTTACCAATAGCCTCATTAGAAGCTCATGTGTATTCCTCTAAAGGAAGGGGAATGAAGCCAAATAAAATCCAGACACCCCATAGGTGTTAGAGAATAAGAGATAAAATATGCGGGATAATCCCTTACAAAATCGCAAAAGTAGAAACTAATATGCAGAAACTATTACAGATCTCAAATAAAATTACAGAATAAAATAACACAACACAAAGAGACAATATTTAACATGGTTCACCCAATTTGGGCTACGTCCACCAAGAATCACTTGCTCAGATTTTATTACAAGCCACCGCTCTCTTAATACAATACCCAGATCCGTTTGGAGCTATGCTCAACAAACTCTACAGAATTCACAGCCGAATTCAAAACACATCTGCAATACATTTGCTTATATATGTATCATATGCATAACACCATATAAATAGACAATAGCTTAAGCAGTTTTACAAAACCATGGGTATCAAAACAATGGGGAAAAACAAAACCGTCCCATAAACCTATGGGTAACGAAGAGGTGGTTTTACAAAAAATGGGTACTCGAAAAACATGGGCCCAAAAACAGCCCATAACGGTTACCCATTACCCATGGGTTAATAAACCACCCATGAAAATTTGCTTCGGGAGCTTCACCCCCAAGCCCCTTCCATCGGGGGCTTCATCCCCGAACCCCTCGACCCACTCACCAAATGCGAGCGGGACCGTTGTAAAAAATACCCGAGTGTAACACATAGAAGGTGTACCACACTCTAACATGAAAATAGGCTCCACAAACATAATAATAGGGATATGGAAAAAATAAAAGCTAAGGAACAAACTCCTCTAATTATTACACTCAAAGGGCTTTCAATCCAAGAGTGACACTTTTAGGGGACATTCCTCTAATAATAAGAAGGAAGAAAGCAAATAATGTGGCTTCAATGGTGCAGAGAGTGTTTCATTGATTGAGGATAAAGGGATATGACAAATACTGAGGTAATATAGGGATTTTAGACACCCCCGTTAGTAATTCCACCCCACGCCAAGGATTTGATGAAGAAAAAGATAAATTTATCTTTGGCATAAGTTGCTAAAATCGTTATTCAAGAAAACGTTGTTTGACCCATCTCGTAGTGTTGAGGTATTTACACTTCAAGAATAACAAGAGAAGGATCCTAGTGAAAAGGCCAGTCCTTAGAGGCCTTTTTGGAAGAAATACATAAATATAATTGAGGGATAAAACAAGTGCATCAAACTATAGTAGTAGAGGAATTCATACCTCATCCCACAGTGAACATTTAGTTGTGAATCTACAATTAAATAACAAGTAACCACAAACCACTAAAGGAGATACCATGCTAGGAATTGGAAGTTTAGGAGAAGTGGAGGCAATGTAAACACAAATAGGAGGAGAGACGTGTACAGAAAACCTAAAATAATTATAAAATCAGTATCCCCTAGTAAAAGTAAGGAAGGATTGACTCTTCCTTTGATAGGGATGAAATAGTATCTAAACTTGCTACAAATAAAGAAGTTGTAGAGGCCTCTACTCTTAAACTAGGCATTAAAAAATATAATACATCTAATTGTGACCAAGTGATGCCATATTACAACTTACAATTGAGGGAGGAATAAAGCATTTGCAAATAGTTGATTCAAAAACAACATCTCGCCGATACACATATTGTCCTCATATTCCCAACCAATGGTTGTAACACCTACAAAAAAATCTATAATATGTGAAGAAATACCTCTCGGAGGATAGTTGGTTGAATCTCTCCCTACAAAGAAAAAAAGTAAGGGTGCGGATAGATAAAAATAACTCATAAGTGCTTCAATTGTGGGTTCATACGTGCCATCCAAAAGGGAAAAACTATGTCCGGAAAAGTGATTAGAAATCAAGGAAATAGATACTTGGAAGTGGCTACTCCCAAAAATGAAATATTAAAAGGAGAAGTGACTTTGTCAATTTACTAGGTCACCTGGATCCCCTTGAGGAAACATTCCACAAAAGGATTGAAACATGACCTCGAGGTAGTATTTCAAGATATATTACATACAATTGATAAAGACAAGGAGACAAATGCATAACTTAAAGAAAAGGTGGATTCCTTGTCTAACATTGTGAAGAATAATATTTTACAACTTTTCTAGGGTACACAATAAATCAATCCTCGAGAAACAATAATTTCTTTGAAGAATGCCAAATATTTTCATTCTAGAGATATTGTAACAAGGGAGTGGGAAAATGGGATTATTCAAAAAGGAAGCCAAAATTTGAATAAAGTCATATCATGCTATAAAAATATCAATGAACTTATTGAAGAAGGTAAAAGGTAGGTTGGAATATTTTATGAGGAGGCGGAGTAATGGAAGAGAATTTTTCCTAAACTGGAGGGCATAAATACCATTGATGAGGAAGTACTAGAAAGGGGTCATTCCCCCAAATGGAAATGGAGAAAACTTGCTATCTGAAGAAGGAATTAGGATATAAATAGAAGTGTTAGAAAATGGGATGAATAAAATCGAGGAAGCTAGAAATAGGGCACATGAATAAGTTGATAATATTGAATGTTATATAGAGAAGATGCTTCCTATCCAAGGAATATTCACCCCGAAATGGAAAATCCGTAAAAAAATGATTGAAATAATCAAGGGGTACATAACAACAGAACTCAAAAATAAAATATATTTGATTAGTAATTCATCTAAAGGCTTATGAAAATAGATAAATACATTAAACAGCTACCAAAGAGTATAAGGAAGAAGGAAAAAATATCTACAAAATGTATAAACATTCTATCCTCGATAGAAGTAATGTACGCTTCCAAATTGGTCCCGATGAAGAGTATATACTGGATATATTCAAAAATTATGATGCCTACAAGGAAAGAATGAAGGAATAAAAAGAAACATACGTAATTTAAATTTATCAAGCCTAGGATTATATCCTAACCTTCCCTTCTTTTTTCAAATTTTAGATTGTTTCATATTTTCTCGAAAATTTTGTGCTTACTCAACAAAGAGTGAAAACACTCATTCAAAAAGTCAAATAGTGAGTCACTTGAAACATAAGCCATACATGAAGCACATTACAAATATATTAATTGTTTAGAAAAGAGATAAAATGGGGATTCTATGGGGGCACTTGCCCTTAAAAATTACATTCACACATAGGTTTACATACTACAAAAAGAGTTGCATAACTAGCATATGATTCTTTGATGATCATGATGTCCTCGTTGAATATGGGAATACAAGATAACAATTTTTTTCCTCAATTCAAATGCTATGTGACTCTAAGATTAATATAAAAACTGAATACTTTTTTCTAAGTCATGATACATGCCCATGTCCAGGAGTTCCTCCATGCTTGTCTGTGGATTCCCCGAAATATTGATTAATTCTATTTTTATTGTATAAGAAGAAACCCACTCCAATAGACTGATATCTCCAGATGTAGATGCCAAAGAGAAATTTATTGGTATTTTAGGAGTGAAATGGGACACACACACTCCCTATGAAGACTTTGAATAAGATGATATGGATATGGTGACAAAAATATACTTTTTGTCACTCGTTAGTGAAGCAAATTGAAGAAAAGTGAGTAGTATTAGAACCGATAGTTGGTCTCGTAATAAAGTCATAATTCCTTCAATTTATCAGGATCCTAATCATATTTGGGTGAAAAAAGTGATGAAGAATAATCTCAAATTATGAGTAAAATAATGTCATTTTTGCAAGCTTTCTCATCGGTCCTTCATAATCATGTTGTTCTTCAACCGAGAATACATCGTCACAAAATTCTCATATGGACCTAGAAGTGTGAAAACAAAATGAAGTACTTCAGAAAAAAATTCTTGCAAACTCCATGTCAACCATTTCTCGAGACACAAAATATTGCTTCTCTTTTTAGATGGAAAATCATGACTAATTTAATAGAAGGAATGTCAATTTATGGCTATGAGTGAATAATTTATAAAAAGAAAATTCAAGAGAAATTTGTGCAAGGCATCAAAGAGATATTAATTACAAGATTTGGTTGGGAGTGCACATGAATTGAGTAATGGATTAGCAAAACAAAATATGGTAAAGGAGCATTCCATCAATTTGATTAAAATTTCCAAAGTATGAGTTGAATCATTAAATTTAAAATCCTTGCTTAAAAATTAACTCCTACTCTAAGGTGTAAACTTTCAAAAAGAGAGAAATCAAATTAATATAAGGAGTGAATTTAAGAGAAGGATGAAGGTGACGGATACATGGGTAATTATGACAAGATGGAAAGGAAAAGATCATATACGGTGGTATCAACTAAATATTTCACACATGTGGCGGCAAAGGCATGGAACCAATTTGAAAAAGGGTAAAAGAAAAAAGGATATGTTTAGTTAGGAGTGCATTCCCACTTTAATTATAGATTCTTATTTGTAAAATAAGGGGAATGTTCTCTTACCAAATTGGGGGAATTGAATTATAGGATTTCACCAAATTTTAATAAATATGGGGTCCATCCCGATATCGAGGGGTTTTTTTTTCTATTTTGAAAAAGGTTCAAAGATAAGATTGTAATGATGCATATTTCCTTTAGTGAAATACATATGAGTTTTGATTTCTCAAGATCTTGTGTCAAGGTGGTTACAATGTACAACCATTGAAAAACATTGAGAGCATTTTATTTATGTTCCTTGTCAAGAGATTGAATATTTGAATGAAATATGTCTACTTATGAGTTTAATTTCTATGTTTTGGGTTCTATATGTTGGATTTTTTATTAATGAGTTATAGTTTCTACTACAATTTTGTGTTTATTGCTTCTCTATGTAGTACACTAGATCAATCCTTAATGGTTGTGCTTTGGTCATTAATTCAATATTGTGCTGTAAGCATTTACTCTACAATATTGAACATAATTCTAAAATCCTTACTATAACCATTTTTTGAGTGATTTTTGTTAGCCTTTGAGTGGATCTTAGGTGTATGAGAATGGAAGAAATAAATAATTTGTTAGAATACTTACATGAAATTTTGTGTTAAGTATTTTAAATATTGTGTTAAAAATTTATATCGATTGGGTATCAATGAATACAAATCCCTCTTTGAATAAATTATTACTATGTAATCTAGTATTCTTTACTATCCGTAATAAGAGGATGTATTAGTAAGTGTCAAAAGTTTTGTTACAAGGAACCTATCATCCTATAACCCCCTCTTCGAGAAGTTAAAACCTATCATAATAAATACCATCCAATCATGCTAAATTCCATTTTATACTTTATTTCTCTATTTCTAAGTGTCACTAAAGGTGCTTTCTAGCCTTAATTCAATGATCAATAAAATGCAAGAGCAACTAAAATTCACTGTCTATAGTAACTTGGGTTTGGTACATTAAGAATATGCAACATATTTTGTGAAAACTTGTAAGTGTGAGTGTTGTATTCATGGCCATGCCTATCCTATATTGACCCATCATTTTACAAATCAATGTAGTCATATTTTATACCCTTATGCTAATAGTATAATCCCATGTGCACCAACCTATCACCTAGCAAGCACTGCGAGTTTACCCGAGTCATGCATGGGTACCGAGTCTCTCCTTTATGTGAGTTTCGTGAGAATTCACCATCTAGGATAGAATCAAATGCAGGACAAAATAGAACTAACCCACATTCTTATGAACTTAGAAAGATTTTTCATCTCATTGTATGCAGATAAGAGAAATAACAAGCAACACATGAAGATGGTTCATACAGAAAGGAAATGCATAAGTATTGAACACAGATGATTTATAACAGAGCATTATATTCATACTAACAGAGTTAATAACCCACATTACATCCCTTGAGGTCATAACAGATCCTCATATAATTATGTAGAGCCAAATTATGCATCAGAGCTATATTATGCTCATCATATTACAAAGAAGAATGAGAACCCATCCCCTACAATGTATTAAATGCTCACAGAGCTCTCCTAATCCCTATCCATAACATCCTCATTCTGCTTCTCGTAGAGCTTCACCTATTTTACCTCTTTTTCTTCCTCTACTCGGGTGCTTGTATTTATAACCTTAGCACCGACCTCCATATGTTCAAGAAGTTACGATGGATCGCCAAGTGTCGAAGTGGTCCTCTATGGGAGCATGCATTCAAAACCCGAGCTCGCACTGACCGTGCATGATGATGCTCTTCTAGAACCCTCCATCACATGCCTGGGATATTCCCTTCTTGAACCTCGCATTTTCCATGCTAGCATCTTATCCACAAGGGTCATGCTTTTCTTGTGTGTTGCCTGGGGTGCTGAATATGGATAAGTACAAAAATATTTTTCCTTGTGCACCTTCAACCCGTACGCCCTTATTTGACTAGGTCCCGCACGTCCATACACCTTATTGTACTTAGTTGATATTTTGGGGCCCAACATCACCCCACACTATGCCTGTTCTCCATCCTTGGAAACACTCTTCAATAAAGGAAATAAAGAATGGAGGATCCTTAAAAATGGTTGGGAAGAATAAGGAATGAAGAAATGGGGAAAAGAATGAAAGAATGGGGAACTTGTTTACTGGAGGAGGAGAGGGAAATCCTTTCTTAAATCAGCTTCTAATTTTCCCCAAGTGTCGACCTCGCTCTGAGCCTGCTGATAGAGATCCCCCACCAGGGCGCTCACTTCTTCAAAACTCAGCCCCTCTCCCTTAGTGCTCATTTTCTCTATGATCTCCTCCAGTTTTTTGCCCAAATCCTCAAGCGCATCCATCCTCCGAGTGATTTGAGGGTACAATTCCTTCAACTAGTTCTTGATTGAGCCCCACAAGGTCTCAATGGCCTCTGATTTCTTTTCCACTTTGGTTAAGATTTTTCTCGCTCAGCCCTATTCCCCTTGTTCTTTTCCTGGAACTCCTTGAGTTCCACTTCGTGGGTGGAAACCAAGATACTTGCCACTCTATCCCTATCCATGTAATTATCATAGGTGGCCTTAGCAAATTACGTGGCAGCCTTTACATAAACGAGGATATTGTTATACTAAGCAATAATCTCCACAACCTTCATTTTATTTTCTTTCTCCTAACATGCCAACACCTCTTCTGCTAATTCTAGGGTAAGTGGCCACCTCTCCATAGTGAGCATGCGGGTTAAGTCGTCTAGGAATTGCAAGGATGAGCCATAATTTTTTCATGGGAGGTGTTAAGTATGGATGCTTTAAGACAATGGCATCTCGTGATCATCTCTATCTTCTTGTATGCCTTGCACACCCTTGCCTTCTCATCTTTTAATTCATGCCTTAACTGAGCACTGATTAGTTCCTCCTACTTCAGGTCCTTGCTTTTCTCTAGGAGATCTTCTTCCCTTTTCTCCAATTCTACCTCTAGGAAATTCACCTTGTCATTTCTTCCGAAGATCCTAGCTTCAACCTCAACTGAGACTTTGTTGAGCGCATTGCAGATTTACTCATCTATCAACCTCTAAGAATTCACCAAGGGGTTCATCCCTTTTATTTTGGCACTTGCATCAATGCTCCTTGGCTTACCTCAAATTTTAGCTCATCAATGTGGGACTCAAATGCCCATGACAACATTTTCCTTGTCTCGAGGGTATGCACCTTCCTCATCAAATGAATTCATAGCTAAAATTTGTTCCATTGGCACGGTGCTCTAGAAGTGTGCGCGCAACACCTTGTTTGGATCATAAATGTAGCCCATTCCTTGAACTTGTGATGCTTTTGTGCTCTTCCTCCCTATGCATGTGGCCTTTGGAAATCTTACAGCCAAACTGGGATCTCCTCCCATGCTGCCATATTATTTTCCCATGCTCTCCTCCTCAGCTTCCTTCATCACCATGTCCGCGCCCATTCCACTTATTGTTCCACTAGGTCCTTGATTTTTTCCAGTTATTTCTCTACCACCTCATCTATTTGTTCCTTTTGTAGGCTTGGGGTCCTCTGATCCTTCATATTTTCCTCTCCGCTTACCTCCTTGCCTTGAGTCTCAGCCTCTTCTTCATCCTCCTCCTCATCTCCTTTGTTATACTCCTCATCTCTTTCTTCTTCAGAATCATGTATCTCATAGATAGGATGGTCTTCACCTCCTTCTATCTCATCATCATCATTATCTATGTCGCTAATGTAGGCATCTAGAATCTCTATCTCTTTTGAATTGGCCTCATTCGTCACCTTCTTATTCTTCCTTACTTGGGATTCCAAAGACATGAGATTCTTCTTTTTATTTTCCCTTGACAAGTGATCTCTTCCTTGGTAATTCCTCCTGAGTGAGGGGTTCTTTGTGCTCTAGTGCCTCTTCTTCTAGGGTCTTTTCTTTGAATGAATACTTATTTCTCCATGCGTAAGTACTAGGATTAGCGCTTATCTTTGGCATGCTTACCGTCTATGTAGTTTGAACACTTTGTGCCTTCTGCACCTCTTATCTTTCTATATTTCTAGGCACAAAATTATTCCTTCCTATAGGATCTTCAGGGATGGAGACATCATTCTCCAAGTAAGCGTATTTTTCAAACTTTGGCCTTATGCGAAGGTATATCCTTGTTGCAGCCCTTCCAGGATTGACAATGTTACAAGATTCATAATTTGTATCTCGTGGGAGACATATCTCTCCACGTATGCATGCTTCTTTGGGTAGACTAGCTTCCAGTGTAGCTCGTGGTGGTCTACATCTACCTCACTAAGGTTGAACCTTAGTCTCTTGGCCTCCTTGAACCGATTAAATCCAGCTTGGAAGTATAACGCAGTGAAGGAGAAGGGTAGTTTGCACCACGGACTCATGTTTTCATCTATCAACCTAAATTTTCCAATGCGTATGTTGGTACACTTTGTAAATTCTACCTCTTTCATGAGAGTGGGAAAATGCCCTAGGATTCTCCACTCAACCCCAAATGAATCATGCATTCTCTTATACCACTTCTCTAGGAACACCTAGTGAGTGTCTGTCATGGTTTCACAAGTATATTTCACAAATCTCTTTGCGGGTGAGGGATCCTCTTCTAGATATTCCCAAACAAAGTTTTTGGCCCATCAAGCACTCCAATATCTAAAAGCAAAATGGTGAGGAGGATATTACTGAAGAGTATCTTCTCTCCCTCATGCATGCTGCTCATAATTTCATCCATAATGAAAGCTGACAAGTTGTAGATGGTCCCTTCTAATATTTTCCAGCATACATTTAGCCATGCCTTGTTCACGTGTGTTCATAGTTCCTAGTCATTGAGATTGGTGGCCAAGCACTCGGCCATCCTCATTACACGGGTCTTGTATCTCGGTGATGTCAAAGTGTCGCAACCACTTTTTGTATTCATACGTAGTTACGAGTCTCTTTGATAGCTTCGTGTTGCTCAAATCATCATCAATGATATCTCCTACAAAATTGAGGCATGTGAACTTGGATATCAGTTGTGTTGTGATGCGAATATTACACCCCACGAAATAAAAATGATCCTCATGCATGTGTGACATCAGCCATTGGTAAAGGCACTCGGGTTTTCTAAAGTAGGGAAACTCGTACAATTGCAATAGTCCATCCTTCTCCAATTTTACCTTTACCTCATCGTTGTAAATGGGCATTCCATCTGGCATCCTATTATTAGTTGGTTGGACCAATTCCATTGCCATTTTATTTTTTTGTTGTGCTCGTACGATGGTTATAATTGCTTATGACCATATTTCGTAAATGTGAATCCCATTTATTTCCTATCAACACCCCATCCGGGTAATACATTTCCATGTACCATTCTTCTTTGGTGCTCGTGATAGCAGTGATTTGTTTTCCTTGCCCTTTCCATTTGTTTTCTTTAGTGAAATGGTTGGTTTCCTAGGTGCCATTCTTCTAGTCGAGATAAACTTAAAAATCCTTCCTCCTACTTTTCTCTACTACTTTGTTCAAACCCAAAGCTCACTCCAAAGATTCAACTCTTGAAATGAATCTTTCTTCCTCTGTGCCCTAGCTACAAAACCCTAACCAAGAACTCCTTCCAAAAGATGACACTCTTCACACAACCTTCCTCATACCCATGTACTCCTTCCTTCTGGTTCTTAGATCTACTCTAGATGCACACTCAAATTCCTCAGATTCTCCTTTCTTCACAAAAATTTATCTCTAGATGCACTGGTTTGTAAGAGCTTCTTTCACTTTGTAATCACAAGGTAACGAATGACTTGCCTGACCTTGTATTTATAGTTTTTCCTTCTTTCCAGCATTAAATGCTATATCACCTACCACCATACTTTAACATTAAATGTGGATTTTTCCACTAAGCCGATTTTAAGCGCCCTTACCTACATGCCACATCCTGCATGCAAAACCCTTTACAACCTTCTAGCGCACAAAAATCCAACCCGATCAATATTCTTACAGGGGTTTCTACAGCGTCGAAGGCACTTCTTCTGTCCTTTACCCAATTTTCCCTTGTCTACCTCATGTTGTTCCTGCACTCTTCATCCTTTCTGTACGTGGTTTCTGCAAATCCTTTTTGACACCAACCATTTTCATCTACCTCTTTTCTATGTGCTTCTTACTCCTTACGCACTTTTTATCCATCAACCGGGCCATTTACCATAACTTCTAATGCCAATTCAATATTGTATTACGGGCCTATACTTCGCATCACTCCACCCCACACTAAAACAGATGCGTGGTCCTCTACGCATACACAACCTTGGAAAAATAATGTGGTTATCGGCACACAAGGTGCAAAATAAAACAAAAGAGAGGAACAAGAAACAAGAAAGGGAAACACAAGAAAATAAAAAGCATATAAAGGAAATTCTAGACTAATTGGCAACACTTCCTTATTTACAAACACCAAGAAGACTTATTTATAGTAGGGCTTCAGCCTACTCCCATTGAAGTGACCTGGTAACCTCGTCCCATCTAGTGCTTATAACTAGAAATCACCTAAATTAAGAATGTACGAGATGATGTAAGGTCCCAACCAATGGACTTTCAACTTCTCAGGATGGTGCAGATACTTGGAATCATACAATAATACCATCTTCCCAACTTCAAACTTCTTGTTCTTGATATGATGATCATGCCATGTGTTTTGTCTTGATTTTTCTACCTTTTGAATCCATCTAGCAAATGATCACCTTTTGTCCAACTACATTGTAACATCCCCATTTTAAGATACTAGAACAAGGGAATTTTTATTTTTATTTTATAAAACATTCTCTATTATGAATTATATAGTTCAAAAACATGTTCAAGTTTTAATAATTGTTCTCTCGCCCAAACAATACAATTTGGAACACACAATTTCCTTTTAAAACTAATGTTCCCTGTTCACATATTTGTAATATGGAACACACATTCAGTGCCATTCAATCTTATAACAGATTCTATATGCTGCTGTAAATGACTCGAAGAACTACCGATCTTCCATTTTCATGGCTCGGAGTTTCAACGATCTCTCATTTCATGACTCGGCAACTACCGATCCTTCATGTTCATTCATGCATAGTATAATATATATACAAGGTTTTCTTAACCGTTTCCGGTTATCAAAGTGATCCATTTAAGAAGCCTATCTGAATATCTGTTACTGATATTCATCTGACATCCTGCATCTTAAATTAAGTGATTAGGACAATGCAACCAGCACTTGCGATACTTTGGCCAAAGATTTTCACATGCTTTGCATGATCATATTCCTGGATGTGATACACACCAATGGAATACGTCCTTCACCTCACTTCACCTGTTATCTAGAATGGTCTTTTCTAGTTCCTACTAGTCCTTCCAATTTAAGGTCAAATTCTAACTTCCAATTTCTAACTAGCAATATGAACGAATATAGGAAGGCACTCATGGTAACTAAAGATACGCAGACATACGGTGTCATTCCCAACGACTCCATGTGTCTAGTTATCTTTAGTCCTCCGGAGTCACTCTGTATACGTGATCATACTCCTATCCCCAGCCAAGAACTTAATATTCAGCCTATGTATTCTTGATGATTTAATTTGGGAGGGCATTGTAATATGTCAGCTATAACATTGTGTTGTCATGAAGACCCCGCCTTCATGAAGACACCGTGTTGTAGCTGGCGTATGTCAATGTCCTACGGAATCCTCCCACCTTCATGAAGACACCGTGTTGTAGCCGGCGATGTCAATGTCCTACGAATCCTCCCATCGAGAGTACACATCCAGCTCAAGTGATTTGGATATGATCTTAATATTTAAGATCAACTTTCAGCAACCATGCTGATCCTTTATCCTCGTTCCCGTTACAGTTGTATGGAGCTAAGAGAGACTAAATCCATCTTCTAGCTTGCTATGCATCTTCTCCTTCGTACCAAAGGGTTGCATTTTCTCTACTTGGTTCTCTTCTTAATCATTGGATTAAGCAGCCCATTACCGATGGACGTAATAAGTTTAACCTATTAAACTTAACCAAGTTTTCCACAACTGTAACCAAATTCAGAATTCTAGCTTATTAGACGTCATTTAAACGAGGTCTAATTCTCAATAAATGTATTCATTTATTCTCCTTAACCTTACATAGTTAAGGTCTATTAGCCCTGGATATATTTATCCATATCCTTACTTTCTGAATTTAACATTCGAGGCTATTAACGGAGTCCGAATACGAAGTTCGGTTGCTCCTAAGTTATTTGATATTCCTTAGCTTCCAAGCTAATCCTGAATACCTATCAGTTATGAGATCATGTTCTTCCTAATCCTTTTAATGTCAATTAAAAATTCATCTTTACCCAAGTATGAACTAATTACACATTTCAACTTAAAAGTTGCATTTAGGTAAGAATAGATGTCAATTCCTTTTAAATCCATCCAAGGACAATTGAATAATTCCAAATCAAGAAATAACATTATATTTCCAATTTAATCAACAATATCAAACTGATATAGTTATTAAAATATCACACTTGTATTTGTATTCATCAATCCATTTCATAATCCATACATTTGCCAGTCCAAATGACTGGACTTTGTTTATATAAAACAACATTACAACTCATAGATAGAAGAATGTACTTTCTTCTTTTCACAATTCCTCGTAGAGGAATAATAACCAACAAATACAATTCATCTTCAGACAATCAAAAGAAGTATCAGAAAACAGCCATGTCTTCATTTTAATCAAGTTCCATCTACAAAATTACTTGCACGGGTCAGTTCAATGAACTGAGCATATTAAGCACTTGTCATTAAAATGAGGTGCTTCAATTAACTGTCTCAATAAAAGAACCCTGCTTTTATGAAACGACAATATGAACATCAATCAAGAATTAAGTATAAAAAAGAATGAACAACATAACAACTGAACCATCTAAATACCATCCCAATCAGTCAAAGGATTGCTGTCCTATTTCCCACATAACCATTACAAGACGCAATTTCCTACAGTTCCAGATTACAACATTTGTAAGAACTAGGAATATAAGTAAGCATACTGCTGTTATAACATAACTGCTATCCTTTCATTCCTTTCATTAGTAATAAATGCAAAGGATAAAATCTAACTGAAATGTAAACCAATTACTTTCCTTTCAGTTCATGCATCCCCTTTGATTCCAAGCAATCAAGTACAGATGAGAAAGCAAACAACAATAAATATAGTTGCTTATACCCAAGCAATTACAAAATTCATTCCTAAATGATTACAGATTTCCAACTGTATGAGAGAAGAAAAGATCATTTTTCCAAGTTTTCCATTCACATTCCTATTTCTTTCCTCATGACTGTCCTAAAAATTGAATCCAAACGAGACACAAATCAAGATAACAGTTCAGAGTGAAACTTACAAAATCCATTCGGAATTCACTTTCCAACAGCAAGAAATAGTTCCGTTCATATTCAGCTTTAAATGAAAACAAGGATGAATTTATCGTCCTTATCAATACTTCATTTAAATCAGGCTCATACGAATACCATAAACAGGTTAGTAAAACATCGTATTCATCATAGGACAAGCAGTATAAAGATGCATACTATGTACTTACTGTACTAGAAGATTCCATACTTCTTTCACTGTATTTTAACCAAATAAACAGTTATACAGCCACGTAATCACTTATTCACATGACCTTCTATATCCATGAACGCATACAGTTCATAATAACAATTTGCACATTGTTGTTACCTACAGCAAGACCAATTCATATTGCACAGTAAAGCTCTATTATTGCTATTTCCAGAACTCAATCAGCAAAAGAGAAAAATTCATTCCCTTAACTATTTCAATAAGAAAACATCCATTTCCTTCAAATACAACAAGAATCACTCAAGTCGGATTCTTTTTTTTTTTTTTTTGATTGGCAGTGCAAAATCAGAGATCTCTTGAAACATTCCAATCTTCCATTTGTATAGGAAAACAAAGCACTCAGGAAACAATTTAAATGCCACTGTCATCTCTATCAATCTGAACTTATAACGTTCAATAAAACCCAATTACCGTTTTCTTCAAAATTTAAAACAGCAGAGGAAGAAGAACTCGTTTCCTTTTTAAATTAAGAAAAGAAACGATATCAAAACCAAATCACACAACGATGCACAATTTTATTCAATATACCATATGAAAAGAATGCCCAGTTCGAGTTCTATCTCGATCAACCATTTAATCCAAAAACAACATTCTCCTATTTCCTAATGAGGTACAACTCAAAATACAATATTCATATATCAATACCTCTATCAAGGCAAACCCGCATAGGGTATTAGATACGTAAGCTTGGTACAGTCAAGACAGACTCAAACAACAAACTAATTCCCATGCATTTCTTCCTTTGCACAGCAATCCAAAGTCAAGTGCGTTTTCACGATGACAGTTTGAGTTAGAAGATCAAACCGCATCCACAAAACACTATAAAATCAACTTTCCATCACAGCAAGAAGACAACATAATTCATTCATTGCACAGAAATACAAAGCCAAGCTCGTTTTCACGACAACAGTCCGAACTGGAAGATCAAATCGCTTCCATAAAACACAACAAAATCAACTTTCCATCACAGCAAGGAGAAAATATAATCTTCTATAATTTCAGAAGAAAAACAGTTACCTTCTCCAACTTTCACGAATACCCAAATCGTATTCATCCATTTCTTTTACAAAAGAAAAAGCACAGCATGCAGAATATGATTATCACTTCCATCAACCGAGCTCATAATGCTCAATAAAACCCATTTATCATTTCCTTAAAATCTAAAACAGCAGAAGGAGGAGGAACCCATTTCCTTTTTAAAAATTTCAGTAAAGAAACAGTGTCGAACAACTCGCACAGTTAATACGTTTCATCATTCAAATTCGTATTGGCAAAAGAACGATTGCTCAACAATGAAAAACAAACTCCTACTGCTTGTACAGTTTCATATAATCATTTACAGAGAAATACCCAGGTTCAATTCCCAATATCACAAACAAACCAACACAACATGTTTGTATTTCCAATTCAAATTTATGCAAAGACAGTTCAAACACAACAGTAAGAAAATGATTCTACCCAAATCATTTCCAAAATGACAGCAAAATCGAATAAACCCAAAACCCGTTCAGAAGAAGAGCAAGGTTGTTTTAATGAGATGCTTAAACAAAGCAAGTGTTTTAAAGAGAAGGGCTTAACATGCCTACAAATTTTTCCTCAAAGCTCAAAGAAAACCACGTCTACAGGTGGTATTTCCTTCCACGGCGACAACAACAAGATTTTCAAAAAATCCCTTCCTCTACAAGCTCAGAAAACAACCTTCAATTTCTAAAGAAACAGTGATAACAAATAACACAACCGGTCTTCGACCAACCAAGAAAAATCAAATGCGAGAGAAACTTTCCAAAAAATCGAACAAACACAAATGACCAACAAAAATTCCTCCATACTCTTTCCAAGGCGGGCTGGTCGCGAAGACCAAGAAATTAAATGCATTAAAGGCTCTGCCTTTTTCCTATTTCCTCATGCCACCGCCGACTCGGGTTGGCGAACCACCAAATTCAAATTTTGCATGCAAACCAAGTTTAGTCCCATAACTAACTGGATACCTCTACCTTTTCCTGTTCCCGCCAAACTTGGTGCTGTCCACGCAAGGACCTTCATTAATTGCCATTAAATTTCCTTCCATCCTTATCCTTTCCATCCCCCATGGGTCTGTGCATCCCCTTCTAGGTTAGGATTAGTTTAGGATTAACAATAGTGTTCATACCTAGGTCATAGGTTAATAGAACTTAGGTCTATTTTTACCATTTATACAATTTAAAAATCCACATAGGATAGTAGTTTAGGATGTAAGGTAGAACTTAGGATTAGATTAGGATCTAATTTCCCTTAGCACCTAACACTTAATTAATCAACCTCCAATCAAGTCTTCCCGACTGACACCAAATTTCAACACTGTGCAGGACATTTCATCCCACGTTATACATACCTGAGCCACCCGTATCCAGGCATTTCTCGCCTTACGAGGTCTCATGTTACGACAGTGTATGGTTCGTGAATCGAACCTTTTCCATTGGCATCTACGTGCCAACTGTTCATACATGAAATCAGGTGCTGCACATTTATATCAACCTTCAGTCTGTTTTAAGAGTAAATCGACAAAGCGATCACAAGAAGGCCTCAGCATACTTTGGATCAATGGAATTGATTCAAGGTGTGCTGTCAATCAGCGAATAGAGTTCAGCAAGCATACGACAAATTTTTCGTCACATCAACAAACATACAAGCAATAATAACTGCTGTCCCATGTAAACAAATTATAGTATGCAAGAATCCAGATTAGCAACACATTCCCTTAAGATCAAAATATATATCTTAACATGTTTGCCTTCATTTCAGCAGTTACAACAATAAGAAAGTAATCACCATGATAAATTACAAAAATCAGGGTGTTACATGCATCAACTTATCAATTCTTTCTTCTAGTGCTTTCTCATCGGCTAATCCTCCTATGTGCACTATACACAACAATGGTAACATGAATTCCACTGGTAAAATAGCCTCCATGCCAAACACCAATTGAAACAGTGTGGCCTTGTTCAACCTTTTATAGGTTGTCTTGTATGCCCATAGAATGACTGATACCTTATCATCCCAATCCTATCTTCCAACGTCACAGATCTTAGTTAACATATGACTTAGTATCTTTTTAAATGCCTCAGTAGTTCCATTTTCTTGAGGGTGATATGGGGTAGTCTTATGATGGGCCACCATAAATTCTACTAACAAAATCTTGACTATTTCATTGAGAAAGTGTGTACCCCTATCACTTGTTAAACTTAAAGGACAACCATACCTACTGATTATGTTCTCCCATAAAAATCTAGCAGCTATTGTTGTAGTGTAATCCTTTGTAGGCACTACCTCTTCCCACCGTGTCAAGTAATCGGTGTAAGTGATGATACAACAATAACCGGTCCTTCGTACGGTTGGAAAAATTGTTCCAACAAATTTGATTTCCCATTTCTCAAATGGTTCAATGCTGGCTATTTGTCACAAGGGAATTTCATCTCTCTTTCCAAGTTTTCCAAGGCACTGGAAATGGTCACAGGCCTTGCAAAACTCAATGCAATCCTTGTAGATGGTTTCCCACCAAAGCCCTACTAATAAAATATTCTGTGTGGTAGCATTTCCTGCATAGTGTCCTCCTACAATCCCACCATGTGCTTCTTCCATAATGGTTATGCACTCATGTTCCAATACGAATTGGCGTAGAACCTCATCATGACATAACTCATACAGGTCTCCACTAATCAAGCATGTAGGGTGCGATGCGTATTTCCAACTATTTTCTCTCCAGAGCCTTCATCCCTTCTGGTGCCACACCTATTTTTAAAAACACTGTGATATATTCCAAGTATAAGGGCGTGCGCTGCAATCTAAACAATTGTGGTTCTAGCATGGTATCCTTAATTCTTTACACGTCCTCTCCCGAATCAATCCTTGATAAGTGGTCAAGCCCTAAATTTCTCTTTCCTAGCTTCACCACCACTGTGAATTCAAACTCTTGAAATAGAAGGACCCAACGACATATGTTCCCTTGCAGAATGAGATTGTTGACTAATTATTTCAATGTTATGTGGTCTGTGTAGAATATGAAGGGAATTGCCAACAGATACTACCTAAACTTATGCAACACATAGATCATTGACAATACTTCACGCTCAGTAGTTGTGTAATTTTGTTCTACTAGTGTCAACTTCCTACTTGCAAAGCTCAAGGGATGATCAATAATTCCTCACCAAGTTGTGCTAGCACTACTCCCATAGTTGTCCCTGAGGCATCAACATGCACATGGAAAGGCTTATCCCAAGAAGAAAAATGTAATATGGGTACCGTGACTAGCCTTTCCTTTAAAGTGTCAAGTGCCTTCTACTATTCCTCTCCCCAATGAAAGGAACTTTTGTGTTTCAAAAATTATTCTAGGGTGTGGCGATCTTGCATACCCCTTGATGAACTTCCTATAATACCTCATGTGTCTAAGGAATCCATGCATTGTGCTTTGACTAGTAGGCTCCCCTAATCCTACAATAACTGCAACTTTGGCGGGATCCACTAGTAAGTCATCTTTGCATATAATGTGTCCTAACAGGTTCCAAATGGAGTGGAAAAGACACATTTCTTAATGTTGAGGGATATCCTCAATTTCTGACATCTCTCAAACATTAGTCTTAAGTTTTCACAATGGTCTTTCACTAGTCCATACATAGTCCAGTCATCCAGATAAACTTGAAGAAACTTATGGATGAAGTCTTGGAACGCTTGTACCACAATGCACGAGAACACAACAGTGCATTCTTCAATCCAAAGGGCATAACCATGTAGGAAAAACTTCCCCATTCAATGGAAAAAGTTGTCTTTCTCTGGTCTTCCCTTGCAATCCTGACTTGGTGGTATCTTGAGAATCCATCCATGAAAGAGTAGACTTTGCGCCTGGCTACTCCCTCTAGAATTTCTTCAGTAAAGGGGGTAGGAAATGGATCGATGAAAAAAACTACATTCGATCCCTATAGTCAACGTAAATTCTTATCCTACCATACTTCTTAATATTGATAACCATCGGGCTTATCCATTATGACTCTTCCACTACCTCAATGATACCAGATGCTATCATTTTGTCTATTTCTTCCTTAACCCGTACATGCAAATTTGGATTCATCCGATAAGGCCTCTTCCGAATCAAGTGCGCACCTTCCTTCAAATTTATCTTCATCTCCCCCAAGGAATGGTGGATTCCTTTGAGTTCATGGTACCCGTGAGGGAACAAATCTTGGAACTCACATAACAGATCAATGATCTTTGAAACTTCTTTTTCTGACCAATAGTCACCGATGATAGACTCCTTAGGTTCTGCCTCTATCCCAATGTTAACCATCTTCATCTTTAAAGGCTCATGATAGGCACGTGCTCACTCATCAGCGTTGTCTATGACCTCATGCGTACCCTCAGAATGACTAACATCCAACATCTCCATCTCTTATTCGTCTATTACATGTAGACCAATTTTCCTTTTGTTTTTCCATATATGCGTGCTCAAAATGTACTTCCTTTGATTCTTCCTCATTGAGGCGCATCTCCAAATAAGGCTCGCCTAGAAATTCTATTAGCCTATCCTTTGACACGAAATATCTCCCATTATAAGGTGCTTGATCATTTGCAACATCTTATCCACTTTGATGGTTTGGTACTCTAGTGTCCCCGCATTTCATCCCGAAATCTACGACTACCCTATCTCGAAAAAATTAATACTTTTAAAATAAAGAGTCATTTTGTGTTTTTATTGCTAGAAATTTCTTGTATTGTGTCAAGATATTCCCAAAGAGCCATATTAGCCATTTTCGCCAAATACCCAGATGCCCAAAATTGTTATATTTTGTCGTCAAGATTTATTTGCGGGAAATTTGTATTTAATTATTTTGAGCCCCTGTTTGAGGCAATTTGCGCTCCGATTTAACTCTGTTGTGATCATACATATCGTTATTCCCATATACCAGTAGGGTTTTTAACCAAGAATGCATTCTGGACTTTATTTGTGACTTTTGGCAACTTTTTGTGTTTTTGTGTTTTCCCATTTTATTTTTTGTGAAATTTATCTAGTTCAATTACTTTGTCAATTTGGCTTGATTCTTGGCCTGGAGTAGCTAGAGATCATATATGCACGTTATTCCAGAAGGAATTCACCATCGGAGGTCTGGTTCACTGAGAAAAGATGAAGTCGTGCACCAAAAAGCCTCTTCTGGGCTGGCCGCATTTTTGGAAAAAGAAGAATTGAAGTGGATCATGGGAAAATTAGAAGTAGCAGGTAGGTGGGATTTTTGTTTCTACCTAGTAGGGTACTTTTTCCCATGGAATCATTGCCACTTAAGTGACAATGAGAAAATTAGAGGTAGCAAGCAGGCGGGAATTTCTTACCTGCCTTGCAGAGTAAAAATTCCCATTGTGGAATAAAAGAAAAATCACTTAAGTGAATCATGGGATTTTATTACCTGCCTTGTAGGGTAAATAACCCCATTATGAAATTCAAGTGACTTAAGTGAATCATGGGATTTCTAGGGCTGCCTTGCAGGGTAAATAATCCCATTATCATGTGTTTCTCAAAAATAGAATTCTTTATGCTAAAAATGCGCCCCTTTGGAGAAGTAAAGGCATCCTTTAAATTGATTAATTTAATTAATTATTCACCAAATTTTGGTGCCCAGGTGTGGAAAAGTCAATAGAGGTTAAAGGACAAAATATGGTTGAAAATAGATCGTTTCTAAAATTAAATAAATAGTATTTATTTAATGCAGCCCTTTATGTCAAAAAGTGCGCCCCTTTGGGAGAGAAATAATACTTTTAAAGTATTAAATGATTAAATTAATTCCTATTTTCAGGTGGCTAAGGTCAAAGCATACTCGAGGCTTGAGTTAACTAGAAGCGAGTCTAAAATTAAATAAATTTAATTTATTTAATGGCAGCCATAAGCATGCACAAAATAGGCACCCCATTTGAAGAGTGAAGCTTATTAATTAATTAATTAATTGCTAGTAATAGGAAAGACATTAATTAATTACGAATCACAAGGATTATATAAGCGAGGGCTGCCATAAGGATGAATTAATTAATTCACGGGTAAAGAAGTGCAGCCCGGAGGAAAAGCTGCTTCGCATTTTGAAGAGGATTTTTCTCAAAAGAAGGTGAAATTAATGCTAAAAGCTTCCAATTTTGGCACACAAAGTTGAAAGAAGTTGATTTTTGTCTAGATAATTGTTTGCATAAGTGATACAAAGCTCAAGTGAAGTTGGTAAAATTCATCCTCACTTTGCATGTAAATAAAACATCAAGTTTTGGGGCAGCAGGCTTGAATTATGCATATTTTTATTATTAAAATCCACTTTGTTTATGTTCCGGTTGGCATCTTTGTTTGAATTAATTGTAGGAATTTGTTACAGTGTGCTTTATAAAAGAAAAGAAGGATTTCAGTAGGCTATCAACACGGAAAGTGTTCGACTTTGGACTAGCATGAATACCTGCAGATCTTAAAGATGATGGGATTGTGTTACTTGACGCTTACCATCAAATGGGAGGAGATAGAGTCATACTTCAGGATAACGTAGGGGGTTGCCATACGATTGAAGAAAGGTCTGGTGCTGTTCTAGTGAATAGTTCAAACTAGTTGCTGACGAAGGGATACTGCCTTGATGAAGCACTAATGAATTAAATCACGGAAACTTCAAACACAGAGAGATTCCCTCAAGAGGAAGCACAGAGGAGAAAGCAGCAGAAGGTCTGAAAAGATGAAAGTGCACAGAAGATCTCAATTAAAGGAGAAGATCACTTCCACGACCATGACTTTAGTTTCACTTCTCCAGAATCCAAGATTTTCACCGATGCATTGCACCTCAAAGAGACACTTCCATGCCTCCACTGAATCCAATGACATTCATCTTCTCTCCTCAGCCACTCTGTTCATCACTCTTCAAGAAGCATTGAAGCTACAGATGGTAGAGTTCGAAAGAGCTTTGTCCTTGGATGATTCAGAAGATGACAACCATAACATTGTAGTAGTTTCTGATGGAGAGGAAATAGAGCGGGAGATGGTAGTGCACTCAGAAACTTCTCATTCTCCGAGAAGTAACTTCTCAGAATGGTTGGCTTCTCAGTTGGTTCCAGAATCTAGAGTGGAAATGAACTTGGAGGAACACGACTTGCAGCTGCTCTAGAGTCTAGGTGGAAATGACAGAAGACCTAAAGTTGCTAAGGTAACTTTAAGGTTGATCATTGAGGAGTCGGGGCAGAAGTTCGCTGAGATGTCAGTTCTGACGGAAGGAAAGAAGGAAGATGAGCTCACGACAGAAGATGTAATAGTAACTAGAGTACCCATCGGTCAAGCCACCATAAAAGGATTGAAGTAGGATGTAGAGACATTGATAGATGCTCTATTCCTTAGGCTTGATAAAGAAACGAAAGAGAAAAATGAGGTTCAAAAGCAGTATCTCAACAGTGTGAGATCATAGCCAAGGTTTCTAAACCTTCAACTTAGCCCATTTCAGAGTAGTAGGTGAGTGATCATCTTAAGCAGGAGATGGAGGATGAAAGCTATCAGGTTAAATCTATTGATGAATGGAAGAATTTGATTATTCGTCAAGCTTCTGTACAACTTGGAGAGGTGCCAACCCACTTGAAGGTTATGAATGATGCTGCAAATCAGCTGAAGCAACTGGTGACAAGCATAGTAGATATCAACATAGTTATTGAGAGTAACCTGAGTACTTTGGCCAAAATCAACAAGTTACCGGGAGAAGTATTGGTTGCATAGCATATTGTACCCAGACAGATCAGTTGAGAAGGGGAAGAACTGGAGTTTGCAATATCTTTCCATTTGGAGATCTGCAGAGTTTTGCTGAAGAGGATGTAGGCACTTGAGAGTAGGACATCGTCCTTACCAAACAATATCATTTCTTTCATTGAGGAGGAAGTGGTTAGAAATGTTACTTCATACGTGTGGATCATTCCTAGTAGAGTGCCTAATTCCCTAGAAGGGTCTCTTCTGATGGTACAAAAGAGAATTGATGGAGCTACTAAACCTTTCATGATGAATTCCATTAGCAGACTGGTGGCACTGCAGGTGGATATTGCGAGGTTCGGGCCAAGCTTGGAGGATGTGGAAGAGTGTATCAAGGTGTTGAATGAAGGATTGCTGCAGTTCAAGACAGAAAAGGAAGCAGTGGCTAAAACAGATGGGAAGATGCTGAATTACATGTTCGACAAGTATATCCAGTATCAGAACAAAAAGAAGACATAAATGTTACAGCTTGGCTTGACTTCTTCTTCTATTCTTTCTTCTTCTATTTTCCACGTTCTCGGATGAAATTGTAAAACTTTAAAGTTATTGGTTTTGAAACCATTACTTAAAGTTATGTGGAACAATTCTATTAGTTAAGTGATACATGTGTCACTTAAGGAGAAGTTAGTGGAGGATGATTGTCAAATGTCATCTTTACTTGTTGTTTATGTTACAGATTCAAGAATGATAAGGAAAGTAAGAAGACCGTGGAGCAGCTAGATTATAATGACGCTGCCCACATGACAACTTTGGGTATGTTCAAATCCTGGAAGAATATCAAAACCATCATTGACAAAGCTACTAAAAAGTAGTTGTAGATGCTTCTGCTGTCCTTGTATGTTTTTTTGCTATTTTTTTGCGGACCCTTTACTACTTTTTTGCAGTAATTTTGTTGTTTTGTTTCGTCTTGGTAGCTATTTTTTGGCTACTTTGAACTTCATTGTAACATTTGGATTCTGATCCTTTTCTCTCTGGTTCTCTTGCTTATTCTGGCTTCTAGGCCTTCTTTTGTAAACAAGGGTATAGTCCCTTTCAAAAAACTATTTTCCAATAATAAAAAAATGTTACAGTTCAGTTGAGTTTCCCATTTGTATTTTCCCTTCTACATTCTATAAGTAGAAGAAGAACCTTCGGGTTAATGATCAGAATTTGTAAGTAGCATCCTTTTGTTCCGACTTTGTCTGCTGAAACCCTTGAGATCCACTTGAAGCAAAGGAATATACATGAATAGATTTTCGAGAGAACTTTGTGTCACGATGTATTTTTTTCTAGATTTCTATCTTAGATCTTTGAATAAACATTGTGTTATTTTAGATCTAGATCTAGAGCTGCCTTTGCTTGTAATTATGTGTTTATATCTATTGGTTTCTTTTATGTGCATGCAATCAACTCTGCTATCTATTTATTGGGATGCACATCTTCCCCATTTCTTCTTTGTGTTTATATAATTCCCTTCTTCTATAAATATTTCCTTTCTTTAAACAAATTTGTTTACTTACTATAATCAGCATAACTATGGTTCATAAGTGAAGAGTTAAAGTAAAACCCCATATAGATATTAGCATACTTTAATTGAAAAATCTGACACAGATCCTCACCGGTAAATGAGGGAGATTTATCTCATGATTGCCTAGGTTTTGTGCTATGCAAAAATCTAGCCAATAGTTTTTGGCGACTCTGCTAGAAACAACTATCTTTGTAGATCAAAGCTTATCTCTTGAAGATTGGAGTGTTTTCCATACAAATGTCAACCTCGGCTGAACAACCATTCACCTCGATCCATAAAGGCGCAAGAAATGACTAATCATTTCTTCATACCGCAGAACAATTCAGTTCAATCATCCTCTTCAAGGTAAAAGCTGCAGATATAGTCTCTCACCAGAAGGAGAGTGCACACCCATCCAGTTCGGATCATCTTCAACATAATCAAGCGGCTGAAATTATTCACCAAGTATACACAAGGAGAAGATGTGCTCCATTCATCATGGCAAATCAGAACTAGATAGTACCTATCCCATGGGGAGCAGATTTTGGGCCACTGAACTTGGCTCCACCTATGCACGATCTGCCAAAAGGATCTAGAAAGAATTTTCCAAAATTATTTAGAGATGGAAAGAAAAATCCAGATGATCATTTGGTGGCCTTCTTTATATCTTGTGGTGTGCTTGCAGTGGAGCATGAAGATGTCTCAGTCAGACTCTTCATTGAGACTCTACATGACTTGGCTAGCGAATGGTTCTATCGGCTAGCTCCTGGCACCATAACCAACTGGGCGACTATGCGTGAGCAATTTCTGAAAAGATTCAAGCCTGCAGAGGATGCTAGCACGTTGATCACTCAACTGATGCAGTTGAAGAAAGAGCCAAGTGAGAACATGCGGGACTTTATTGCAAGGTTCCAAAGGATTTTATATAAAATCCCCACTTCGCCACATTGAGCGATGAAAATCAAAATACATTTTTATAAATGCTTTGTTTCTTGAAGTTGATATCAACTAAGAAGGGAAAGACCTGTGAATTTACTTGAAGCACAAAATGTTGCCATGGAAGTTGAAGATGACTTGATCATGGCTAGAAAACTCAAACAACCATCTCACAAAGGTGATGGAGCTTCTTCAAGTACTTCAGATCCTTTGCTACAAAGATTGGCTAATGACATGTTGCAAATCAAGAAGCAGATCTCTCAAGTAGGAAATGCGACCCCTTCAAGATTAGCTCCTGCTCGGACCTTTAATGGTCAAAATCAAAATCAAAATCAAAACCGAAATAGACTTGTTACTACACCACAACGGTTGGAAATTGAAGTTGCTCCAAGGAATAACTTGGAAACTAATGAAGAGGATCTCGGCATTGACGAATCATTTGATGATGAAGACTTTGTAGATCCAGCTGGGGACTCTAATATTGTTTACTTGGACTACAAATCTAACGATGGCTATTATGAATCTTTTGAAGATTCTGATGGTCACACATTTGTGGTGTTCACAAGGTCCTAGACATGCCAAAATGCCAAAGCATCCACAAGTGGCCAAAGAAGAGAAAGAGAAGATCCTGGGCCGGATGTTACTATCCTAAAAAGAGGTAGCCCTCTTCCTTCTTCATTAGCACCCAAAGATAAATATTCAAATTCTTTCAATTTGCAGCAAAGGGCCAACACACATCCGGCTGAAGCAAGTCAAGATTTCGATATCATTGACCACATCAAGAAAACCAAGGTCCAAATGTCAGAAGCTGAGTATTTGAGGGCATTTCCTGATCAGCTAAATAGATTGATCAATTATGTGCAAAGTAACGGTCCCAACCCAACAAATAATACTTCACGGGGTATCTTGTCAAGTCCTAAGATTACTCCTCCTTTAAATAATGTGGCTACAAGTTCTTCTGCTTCTACCTCTTCTCCTACTACATCAGAAAGGATCGAGCCATTTTACGTATCTTTGCTTATCAATGAATACAATTTGACCAATTGCATTTTGGACTCTGGAGCTTCTAACAACGTCATGCTTGCCAAAGTTGTTGATGCTTTGGGTCTCACATTGACTAAAACTATCGGAAGATGCTATTAAATGGAAATGCAAGTTCCTCTTGTTAGGAAAATAAAGATGCACAGGTAGATCTTTCTTCTTTCCTAGACAAAAGATTGAAAATGACTATTCTTGTAGTAGACATCCCAATCTCTTACAACATGTTGTTAAGTAGAAATTTCTATAAAGATTTGGGCGGAGAAGTCAAGATGGATTGGTCTTGTGTACACATACCAATCAAAGGAGTTAATCAAAAGTTAGAACCTGAGAAGAAATCCAAGTACACAGTATCAAAGTCTGAAGATCCTAGACCTCGATTTTGTTTCAGGAATTTGATCACAGAGTCTATTATCTAGAAATGGATAAAGAAGATGTTCAACCTGTGATTCAAGAACCACATCAACTTGACAACAAGGTTTGGTCTCTGGAATTTGATGGCAGCTACTGTTCATTTCGATCCGGCGCAGGTGTTATTCTTATCTCTCCTAAAGGGAAGGTTCATGCACACTCCTTCAAATTTATGTTAAAAATACTAATAACACAACAGTATGAATCATTGTTGTTAGGCATGGAGCAGTGCAAGAACAATGGGAATCAAGATCTTACATGGAAAGGGAGATGATGAGCTGATTGTTAAGCGAGAGAAGAGGTCTCTATCAAGTAAAAAGAAAAAACGTCGGCATTATAGAAATCGAGTCTACTCTGTTATCCTAGATTTTTCAGCTTTCTTGGTATCTTACATTCTGAGAGAACAAAATTTAAGAACTGATTCACTTGCAGTTGATCGTAGCTTTGTTAAATTCAGATCATCCTCCCACATTTTTCGACAGGGGATTACAAGGTTGAGATGGTTTTCCACCCAAAAGTTCCTAACGAGTGTCCAAAGAATGGCAAGTATTTAATGATGACAAGCAGATTGCTACATTTTTCCAACAAAAGGACAACTTTGAAGAGATCTACTATGAGGGAAGCAATTCACCTCTGAGGCAAACTATTGTGGGAGAAATGGATGCAAACGTCTCAGGAAGTTAGGAGATTATCCAGCTAAAGGGAAATAAAATTCCCAAAGGCTTGGTATCTCTTGAGGAAATGTTTGACAAGCATGATCAGATGCTTAAGAAGAATGAAGAAAGTGGGGAATGTTCTTCCTCCGATACATAGTTACTAAATTTGGGAGCCGACAATGATCCCAAATTAGTAAATCTAGGTAAGTGTTGTTCAGAGGTAGAAAGAGAAGCTTTTACAGAGCTTCTTAAGAAATATATGGATGTTTTTGCCTGGTCTTACCATGATCTAAAAATGTATCAGCCTGCAGAAGTCCAACACTACATCCCATTAAAACCACAATAAAATCCTTTCAAGCAAAAGTCATGCAGGGCATAACCCTACCATTTCCGAAACTATCTTTGCAGAGATCCAAAAGTTGTTAGATGTAAAGATTATTTATCCCATACATCATTCTGAATGGTTAGCCAACATAGTTCCTGTGAGAAAGAAGAGTGGCGAGATTAGGTTGTGCGTGGATTTTCATAACCTCAATCAAGCTTCATTAAAAGATAACTACCCCATCCCCATCATGGATCACACTCTGCAAGTGGTCACTGGATCTCGAGATGTTTTCCATTCTTGATGGCTTCTCAAGCTACAATCAATTCAAGGTGGCTGAAGAAGATCAATACAAAACGACATTCATTACACCTTGGGGAACCTTTGCTTACCAGAAAATGCTGTTTGGTTTGATCAATGTTGGAGCTACATTTCAAAGAGCTATGGATTTAGCTTTTTCTTATCTCAAGAATACAAGCATAGTGGTGTACCTTCATGATATGACAATTTTTTCCAAGGATAGAAACACACACATTTCAAATTTGGAAGAGGTTTTCATACAATGCTTTGCAAACATGGTATTTCTTTGAACCCTAAGAAATCCATCTTTGCTGTAAGGAAAGCTAATAGGGCACATTGTCTCTAAGGAAGGAACCAAGATAGATCCGAGCATGTCAAATCCATTTAGACATTTTCATTGCCAACATCCAAAAAAAGGAGTTCACTCTTTTTTGGAAAAATTAATTTTCTCAGAGATTCATCCGTAACTCTTTGCTAAGCTAACCCGTCATATCTCGAATATGATGAAGAAGACACAAGATTTCAAATGGAGCAGCAAAGGGAAGGAATATTTTGAGAAGATTAAGGAGGATTTTTCAAAAGCCCTGGGTCTTGGTTTCACCGACATTAGTAAAGAATTTATTCTTTATCATATTCCTCCGAACACATCATGTCAAGAATATTGATGAATAAAAATCAAGAGGATGTAGAAGCTCCGATTGCTTTCATGAGCACACCCCTTAAAGCTTATGAGTTGAAATATAATCCCATGGAAAAGCACACATATGCAGTGGTGAAGGCGTGTAAGGAATTCAGGTATTATATTCTTTCCTCACACACCGTGGTCTTGGTGCCAGATACTGCAGTGAAATATATCCTCACTCAACAAGATTTAAGATTGTTAAGAGGCACACGGGTGACAAAGGTTCAAGAATATGACCTGGATATCAAACCTACAAAGCTAGTTCGAGGAAGAGGTCTATGTGAATTAATGATAGAGATGAAAGCAATAGTGCCAGAAGCAGATCAAGAAGAGATAGATGAAGATTTCCCTATGGTACTTTTTATAGATCTAGGGGAGGAGTGGTACATTAACATTTCCTACTTTCTGATGTATGGAGAATGTCCGGATCAAATTTCTCAAAAATATAAATGAAAAATTAAACTAAATTCTAGAGATTTTGTTCTTTGGGATAATGGTTTATACAAAAGAGGAATTGATGGTGTATTTCTCAGATGTGTGGATAAAGCTCAATAAGATTAGCTATTACAACAATTTCATGACATGGCTTGTGGGTGGTCATTTCTTAGCCCGAGTCAGTGCACACAAGATCCTCATAGCAAGGTATTACTAGCCCACACTTTTCAAGATACTGCAGAGTGGGTAGCTAAGTGCTAAGCATGCCAACATTTTGTTGGGCATGTGAAATTACCTGCATTACCTTTAAAACCCATTGTAATTGAAGAACCTTTCCAAAGAGTGGGAATGGATTTTATTGGTATGCTCAACCCGCTTCCAGCCTGTTCACCACCACTACATTCTAACATCTACTAATTATTTCAGTAAGTGGGTAGAAGCCATTGTTGTGAAGAATGCCACTTCTGCCGAGGTGTGTAGTTTTATAAAATAAAATATTATTTTCAGGTTTGGCGTGCCCAATAAGATAGAAGCATAACAACGCTCCAAATATTTCTTCCGAGGAGTCCACAGACAGAGCCAATCTGGTGTCCCCAAATTTCATCCCGAATCTATGACTACCCTATCAAAAAAAAAAAAGTACTTTTAAAATAATGGGTCATTTTGTGTTTTTATTGCTAGAAAGTTCTTATATTGCGTCAAAATATTCCCAAAGAGCCGTATTAGCCATTTTCGCCAAATACCCGGATGCCCAAAATTGTTATATCTGTCATCGTGGATTTGTCTGCAGAAAATTTGTATTTAATTATTTTGAGCCCCGTTTGAGGAAATTTGCACTCGATTTAACTCGGTTGTGATCGTACATATCGTTATTCCCATATACCAAAGGGTTTTTAACCAAGAATGCATTCCATACTTTATTTGTGATTTTTGGAAACTTTTTGTGTTTTTGTGTTTTCCGTTTCGTTTTCTGTGAAATGTTTCTAGATCAATTCCTTTACCGGTTTGGCCTGATTCTTGGCTTGGAGTAGTTGGAGATCATATACACACGTTAGGCTAGAAGGAAGTCACCATCGACGTCTAGTTCACTGGGAAAAGATGAAGTTGTGCACCAAAAAGCCTCTTCTGGGCTGGCCACATTTTTGGAAAAAGAAGAATCAAGTGGATCATGGGAAAATTAAAAGCAACAGAAGGTGGGAATTTTGTACCTACCTAGCAGGTACTTTTTCCCATGGAAGCAATGCCACTTAAGTGATAATGGGAAAATTAGAGGCAGCAGGTAGGCGGGAATTTCTTACCTGCCTTGTAGGGTAAAAATTCCCATTGTGGAATAAAAGAAAAATCACTTAAGTGAATCATGGGATTTTATTACCTGCCTTGCAGGGTAAATAATCCCATTATGAAAGTCAAGTGACTTAAGTGAATCATGGGATTTTCAGGGCTGCCTTGCAGGGTAAATAATCCCATTGTCATGTGTTTCTTAAAAATAGAATTCTTTATGCCAAAAAGTGTGCCCCTTTGGAGAAGTAAAGACAACCTTTAAATTGATTAATTTAATTAATTATTCACCCAATTTTGCACCTGGAAAGTGGAAAAGTCAACAGAGGTTAAAGGACAAAAGGTGGTTGAAAATAGACTGTTTCTAAAATTAAATAAATAATATTTATTTAATGCAGCCCCTTTATGTCAAAAAGTGTGCCCCTTTTGGGAGAGAAATAATACTTTTTAAAGTATTAAATGATTAAATTAATTCCTATTTTCAGTGGCTAAGGTCAAAGCATACTGTGAGGCTTGAGTTAACTGGAAGCAGAAGTCTAAAATTAAATAAATTTAATTTATTTAATGGTAGTCATAAGCATGCACAAAATAGGCACCCCATTTGAAGAGTGAAGCTTATTAATTAATTAATTAATTGCCAGTAATAGCAAAGGCATTAATTAATTATAGAATCACAAGGATTATATAAGTAGGGGCTGTCATAAGGATGAATTAATTAATTCACAGTAAAGAGGTGCAGCCCAAAGCAAAAGTACGCCCCATTTGAGGATTTTTGCTCAAAAGAAGGTGAAATTAATTTTAAAAGCTTCCAATTTTGGCGCACATGTTGAAGGAAGTTGATTTGTGTCTGGATAATTGTTTGCATAAGTGATACAGGTGCTCAGGTGAAGTTGGTAAAATTCATGCTCGCTTTGCATGCAAATAAAACATCAATTTTTGGGGCAACAGGCTTGAATTATGTAGATTTTTATGATTAAAATCCACTGTTCATGTTTTGGTTGCCATCTTTGTTTGAATTAATTGTAGGAATTCATTACAGGTGCTTTACAAAAGAAAAGGAGCTTTAATCAATGTCCAATACATTGAATATATCCTCCAAATATGAAGAATTATCCAGATCTGCACCAGTTTTGAAGAATTTCGGTCGAATAAGAAGAAAAAGAATTATTCAGACAAAGATAGACAAAGCCATGGAAAAGAGGGATGAAAAAGAAAGCACAATGGATTCATGCATCACTTCCAAATTTGTAGACATAGGAGACACAGATCTAGGTCTAGAACCTCTTTCCGAATTGATTGATAGATCCAGAGCAGGAAAGACTTCACTCATGCGTGCAGTTAAAAGCAGTGGAATTATTCGAGCTGTAGCCTTTCCATACACAACCCAGTTGCTAGAGTTTGTTATGGAGTGTGCTAGGTCTTACCATCCTTCATCCAGATCAGTGTGAGATGCTACGGGAAAACAATAATTTGGTTGGATGCAGAGTTCATCAATTATTGCTTGAAGATTCCGGCTCGAAAGGTGGTGACTTCCATTAGCATTCAGGATGTTGGCAATAGGTGGGAGAAGCATAGAGTTGACTACGTGAACATAATGAATAGCAGATACATGAAGAAGCCTAGATCTCCTTCTAAGTTCCCAAGAACTCTTCTCAGGTCCAATGCAGTGCAAGTGGTAGATGATATTGCCAAATTGTTATGTAGGATAAATGGCGAGGCAAACGCTCACACTTTTCGTACATGGATGTATGCTTTCATCAGGACCATTGAAGTCAACAAGGTTGATTCCATAATCAATTGGTCGAAATCATTAGCAACAACATTGGTGAGCAACTCCGAACGTGAAGTGTACTTTTAGCTTCAAAATGACTTCTTATTTGGTATATGCAGCAACTTCACAAGGCATCTTCTCCAAGCTGGATAGATGTGGCATTCTTTCTAAGGACCCCATTTTTGAGTGCTACCCACTAGCTTATTGTACCTGTGTAAGAAATATTTCAAAGTGGTCAACGATGGATTCTTCTACGAATTCATTTACAAGCTAGACAGGGACCTAAAGGCCAATAGGGTGAGCAAGAAAGCGCATCCATAATTGGTAGTCTATTCATTCAGTTTGCAGATTTCACATACCTCAGGGTTACTGGCTTTTCTAGAGAACCGGTTAAGCTGCCTAGATATCCGAATGATAGATTGATCACCATGGAGCTAAGCAGACAACTTGTGGAGATACATGACCTTTAGTCGAAATGGAAAAGGTCTATGGGCTTCTTCTTAATTCACCGTGGGACATTATATCTCCGAGCATTCATAAGGCCCAAAGATTGGAAGCGGAAATGTTATCCAAGTATGAGAAAGAGTTATTTCGATAGAACTAAACTTCAATCCATTTGGAGTAGCCAGGAATACGATCTCCTAGGAGTACGCACATGTGCCTTCATTAGAGGATTTCTGGATGAAGTGCAAAAGTGAGTACAAGGTTAGAAAGAAGGATTTCAGCAGGCTATCAACATGGAAAGTGTTCAAATTTGGACTAGCACGGATACTTGTGGATCTTAAAGATGATGGGAATGTGTTACTTGATGCTTACCATCAAATGGGAGGAGATAGAGTCGTACTTCAGGATAACGTAGGGGGCTACCATATGATTGAAGAAAGGTCTGGCACTATTCTAGTGAATACTTCAAACTAGTTGTTGATGAAGGGATATTGCCTTGATGAAGCACTGATGAATCAAATCATGGGAAAATTTGGCACAAGAGATTCCCTCAAGAGGAAGCACGAGAGAGAAAGTAGTAGAAGTTCCAAGAAGATGAAAGTGCACAGAAGATCTCAATCAAAGGAGAAGATCACTTCCATGACCATGACTTTAGTTTCAGATTCTCCAAAGATCCAATACTTCACCGACTATTGCACCTCAAACAGGATACTTCCATGCATTTACCGAATTTGGTGACATTCATCTTCTCTCTCCTTATCCACTCCATTCAAAGACTGCTTCCAGAAGAGACGTTGAAGCTACAGATGGCAGAGTTTGAAAGAGATTTGTCCTTGGATGATTCAGAATATGGCAGCCATAACACTATAGTAGTTTTTGATGGAGAGGAAATAGAGCGGGAGATAGTAGTGCACTCAACAACTTCTCATTCTTTGAGAAGTAACTTCTCAGAATGGTTGGCTTTGTAGTTGGTTCCAGAAGCTAGAGTGGAAATGAACTTGGAGGAACATGACTTGCAGCTACTCCAGAGTCTAGGTGGAAAAGACAGAAAACCTAAAGTTGCTAAGGTGACTTCAAGGTTGATCATCGAGGAGTTGGGGTAGAAGTTCACTGAGATGTTAGCTCCGGAAAAGAAAGAAGGAAGATGAGCTCATGGTAGAAGATGTAACAGTAACCAGAGTACCCATCGGTCAAGCCACCACAGAAGGATTGAAGTAGGATATACAAACATTGATAGATTCTTTATTCCTTAGGCTTGATAGAGAAAAGGTGAAGAAAGATGAGCTTTAGAAGCAGGTATCTCAGTTGTGTGAGATCATAGCCAAGGTTACTAAACCTTCCACTCAGCCCATTTCAGAGCAGGTGAGTGATCATCTTATGTAGGAGATGGAGGATGCAAGCAATCAGGTGAAAACTATTGACGAATGGAAGAATTTGATTATTCGTCAAGATTTTGTACAACTTGGAGAGGTGCCAACCCGCCTGAAGGTTATGAATGATGCAACAAATCAGCTGAAGTAACTAGTGATGAGCATAGTAGATATGAACATAGTTGTTGAGAGTAACCTGAGTACTTTGGCCGAAATCAACAAGCTGTTGGGAGAAGTATTGGTTATAGAGCAGATTGTACCGGATGGATCAGTTGAGAAGGGGAAGCAACTGGAGTTTGCAGTATCTTTCTGTTTGGAGATCTACAGAGTTTTGTTGAAGAGGATGCAGGCACTTGAGAGTAGGACATCGTCCTTACCAGACAATATCATTTCTTTCACTGAGGAGGAAGTGGTCGAAATGTTACTTCATACGTGTGGATCATTCCTAGCAGAGTGCCTAATTCCCTGGAAGGGTCTCTTCTGATGGTACAAAAGAGAATTGATGGAGCTACTAAACCTTTCACGATGAATTCCATTAGCAGATTGGTGGCACTACAGTGGATATTGCAAGGTTCGGGCCAAGCTTGGAGGATGTGGAAGAGTGTATCATGGTGTTGAATGGAGGATTGCTGCATTCAAGACAGAAAAAGAAGCAGTGGCTAAAACAGATGAGAAGATACTGAATTACATGTTTGACAAGTATATCCAATATCAGAACAAAAAGAAGACATAAATGTTACAGTTGGCATGACTTCTTCTTCTATTCTTTCTTCTTCTATTTTCCACGTTCTCGGATGAAATTGTAAAACTTTAAAGTTATTGGTTTTGAAACCATTACTTAAAATTATGTAGAAAAATTCTATTAGTTAAGTGATACATGTTTCACTTAAGGAGAAGTTAGTGGAGGATGATTGCCAAATGTCATCTTTACTTATTGTTAATGTTATAGTTCAGTTGAGTTTCCCATTTGTACTTTCCCTTCTACATTCTATAAGTAGAAGAAGAACCTTCGAGTTAATGATCAAAATTTGTAAGCAACATCCTTGTGTTTCAAACGTTGTGTTGAAACCCTTGAGATCCACTTGAAGAAAAGGAATATACAAGAGCAGATCTCTGGAGAACTTTGTGTCATGGTGTATTTTGTTTCTAGATTTCTATCTTAGATCTTTGAATAAACATTTTGTTATTTTAGATCTAGATCTAGAGTTGTCTTTGCTTATAATTTTGTGTTTATATCTATTGGTTTATTCTATTTGTATGCAATCAAATCTGCTATCTATTGATTGGGATGCAAATCTTCCCATTTCTTCTCTGTGTTTATATAATTCCCTTCTTCTATAAATATTTCCTTTCTTTAAACAATTGCTTACTTGCTGCAGAACTGTACAGCTATGGTTCATGAGTTGAACAGTTAAAGTAAAACCCCATATAGATACTAGCATACTTTAATTGAAAAATCTGACATGGGAGCCTCACCGGTAAATGAGGGAGATTTATCTCATGAATGCCTAGGTTTTGTGCTATGCAGAAAATCTAGCCAACATACTCCTATATTTGAAAGCTTGAATAAGATCACCGCCAACTCTTTCCAATTACACTGTCGATGATGCATCTCTGAATGAATTTACCAAGCACGTGTACAAACTTATAAGTTGGAATATAACTTATGTACCCATAATGAAGGTGGAAGTGATTTTGTAATTCACATGCAAGCCTCCTCACACGCTTGGATATGAAATGAAGTGGTCTCTTTGCCATGGTAGTCTTGTATAACCGTGGGCACGTTGCTCTTGGAGAACCTTACAGAAATTTTTATCCTCACCTCATGCCACTCCAAGATGTTTTCCGATGTGTAGCCCACTTGCACGTTGCGGTCTCGAGTAGGTTATAACCGAGCTTTCCTCTTCTTTCATCCTCATTTTTCCACTGATTTTCCATTTCTGTAGGAAAATTTTAGGGTATGCCTCTCTAGAGTAACTTGGAAACTTATTTCCTCCTAAACACTTGACTAGAGTGCACCTTTTTACTCTTGCTACAGGTCCTTTTAATTATATCCCAATCAACTCATAAGTCCCATGCACCCAATTTTTGCATGCCACACTAGTGGTATCACTTAAGGACTGTGCATCCTCAAACTGGATAACTCCCTCCATGGGGTGAATTATCTCAGATCTCTGATGGAGTGCACATAGATTCTATCAAGGAATTCTTCTCCCAATGGCTCCGTATAGGGCACTAACTTCCCATCTGTCAAAGGGATGATCACCCTTTCTTCCTTGTTCTCTAAGCTGATATACCATTTGTTAAACATTAGGTCAGCATTGTTCTTATAACACCATGGGTGCCCAAGCAATGCTAGAAGTTTGTCTCATTCGCTCAGAGTGACAAGAATTTGAAGTCTCCAGTGAACTTGTCCCCTTGAATGGTGATAACTGCATCCTTTAGGACTCTAATGGCCATTTCCTTAATCTTTTTCACCATATACAACACATTTGAAGATGGATACAACACGGGCCTTCCCATCTGATTCCAGGCATCTAAGGTAAGAACATTCACCTCTACTCTCGTGTTGATGAGGATATTTCTCAGAAGCCACCCATCAACAACCACATTCAAAGTAATCTCCTTGTCATATTTAAGGCTATGAGGAGGAAGGTTTACATGAAAAACCTATCTTTCATGCTCTACTCTAGCACGTGGTACCTTCTCTCTTAGCCATTCTCCCAGTAAAGGAATAATATTATCTTGCCTTAACATTTTACATACTTCCTTGACCTCATCCAGGTCATTCCTTGATCCTCATTATCCATCTGTTTGCTCCACCCGCCTCAATTTATCCTTGATACATTGGATCTACCCTTGTAAAATTTGAATCATGTCCATAGTCTCCTGGTACAATTATTTCTAATAGGTAGGGTTTGGTTACTTTCCATGTATTAATTACTCTCTTGACACTAGTGTCCTTGGTCTTGGCATTTCCACTGGCGCATGCGACCTCTGCTCACATCACCACTAGTATAGGTTCTAGTTCTAAATCACACGCCACTCTTAGCATCCATTATGAATCAGCCTTCTTGATGCTCACCATAGTATTTCCCTTGTCTTTCCGGTACTCTTTGGTTCATATGCTCATAAATTTTTGGACACTCTTCATACTTTTGTTTCTTTCTCGCACCATGAGCATTGTAATAGATAAGGACACTCACGTTTATAATGTTCTGTAGATCCACAATTATAAAATGTTCCTTGCAGGAACTTAATCCATCCTCCTCTGTGGTTACCGCGACCATGAAATCCCCCTTGAAAACCTCTTCCACGTGCCCCTCCATCTATGTGTCCTTCATAAAAATGGTCATCATCCTTTTTTACTTGCAAGGCTATTCTAGTACACACCCAGATAAATAGCATCATGGATCTGATCAATAAGTCTTCAATCCTTGGTATCACGGGTTGCAAAGGTACATATCTTGTAGTAGGAAGAAACATTCTTGCTGATTGCATGCTGGAGTAGAGGGCATCTAATTACATCATGATCCCCATGGTAGATCTCACAGTCTACTACCATAGTGCACACCGAATTCTGAGGGCAACTATCCTTTGCATGTCCCTCCACTTTGTAATTTGTACACCAAATCCCACTACAAACCTCATGCGCTGAGTTTGCAGACAACTTCTCCAACTGCTTGGCCATTGCAGTAATTTGGGCCTCCAAAAATGGACTAACACTAGTATCAATGCTCCCAATAGCTTCAACGACGCAGGAAACTTCCAATGCCTCACGCGGGTCGGTGAAAGTCTTGTGTGACAGAGCCCTTCTAAATGGTGTTATCAATCCTCCTGAAAAACCATTGAGCATGTTGAGAAGGATGAATGTCATAGGAGAGCTTTGACAAGAGAGTCTTGAAACATGCATCATACTCCCACACACTCTCTTCCATTCCTTGTTGGATCTCCTTCGAGCGTTGATTCTCTTCTACTCAAACTATTGAATATAGAACTCTGAAAGGAAAGTGTTCTTCAATTTAGTGTAGTCTACCACCATCTGATGGGGTCATACTTCCTATACTAGCTATGTGTGTGCCCTTGCAATGTTGTTGTAAACTAGCTTACCTTTTCTCCGGGGTAGTGATCCCCTTTGCATGCCATAGTAACTCACACTTGTGCACATGATCTATAGCATCTTCAATACCCCTATAGTCTGGTAAGTGCAAATAAATCTTGAAAAACACTTGGGGAGGTGGTTGGGGTCCTTGTCCTCTCGATCTAGAGCCTTGGTTCCCTCTAGTGTTTCCTCCTCCACTAGATCCACTGGATCCACCAGTCTTGTTCCTCCCAACCCACTAGATCCACCTCTTGCAGTCGAAAAATGTCCTAAAGTGGTCACTCCAAGGGTTCTCAACATCCCACTGAACTACACATCGATGATCTCGTGATATTTTCCCACTACCAATTTGTGACTTGTGTGTCCCATGATAATCCTAGACGTGATACCAAAAGCTTATGTACTTTCACCTTGTCCAAATATTCCTCCAAATACATGAATGGATTGTGCAGCCATGGATGTTCCAAATGAGAAATTATATCTCTTGGGCATCGATTGGTTACTCCCACCAATATCAACTGGGTTAAAAATACTTTTCCCTTGATCTGGAAAACCAAGCTCCCGAGATTGGTTGCTAGGTGGTTTTAGATGCACGCCGATAGATCTTCTTTATCCATGTGATGAACTCTCATCAAAATCTTAAGGGGCTTCTCTCTTATGTTTGCCAAGATGGGGTAACATAGACCGCTCGAGTTCCATGTCCTTTTCATGAACCTCGACTCCTTCCTGCAACATCTTCATCCATAGATCCATCACACTTGCAACCTCGCGTTGTCTAGTCATCTCCCTTTCACAAGCTTTGCTATACTTGAGTCGTCTTTCCTCAATTTCCTTTTCATTTGCAATATCTACCATCTTTCTCCACCCTAGCTTCCTCTCCCGGTAGCTTAGAGAATCTTATCCATCGTGAGGAATGTTTCTAAAATCAAAGTAATGACCGAGATCTTCATACCCAAAGGAATAACATGCAAAAATTATCCTTTAGGGTTCCTTAAAAACTCAAACTCAGCATCCTTTGGGAAATAATATGTCAAAATGGCGTATTCTAAAGTATAATTGGTCAACACCCTCTTCCACCAGTGATCAATAGCATGCATCCAACCTCTAATATTAATCTTGGGTTCATACACGTGATCTATAGTACCATCTTGATCTGGATGCATAGGTGAAAGCTATTCATATAGTTCTACTTGGGAAGTATTAAAATAATGTCTCATACAGCTCAAGGTATATGTTATCTTCCACCCATCTACATGCATTGAACTCAAATCCAGTATTGAATCTTTGAGAAAACTCATCCTCCGTGCTCTTGAACCATGTTTCAACACTTTATAAGGTTAGGCACCCTATCATCACACATCACAGGGACAAAGATGCATGCCATTTCTCACAACAACTTTGAAAAGAAGTCCCAACAATGGAACCAAAATATAGTCATATTTTATACCCTTAGACTAATATTCTAATCCAATGTGCACCAACCTATCACTACCTAATGAGTCTTTGGGAAGTCACCCAAGGCACGCATTGTCTTTGAGTCTCTCCTTTTTGTGAGTTTCATGAGAATATGCCATGTAAGACAGAATCAAATGCATGACAAAACATAACTAACCCACATTCTTGTGAACTTAGAAAGATTTTTCATCTCATTGTATGCAGATAAGAGAAATAACAAGCAACACATGAATATGGTTCATATAAAAAGGAAATGTATAAGTATTAAACACATATGATTTATAACAGAGCATTATATTCATACTAACAGAGTTAATAACCCACATTACATCCCTTGAGGTCATAATAGATCCTCATATAATTATGCAGAGCCAAATTATGCATCAGAGCTATATTATGCTCATCATATTACAAAGAAGAATGAGAACCCATCCCCTACAATGTATTAAACGCTCACAGAGATCTCCTAATCCCTAGCCATAACATCCTCATTTTATTTCTGTAGGGCTTTGCCTATTTTCTCTCCTTTTTCTTCCTCTACCGGGAACTTGTATTTATAACCTTAGCACCCACTGCCATACCTTCCAGAAGTTACAAATCGGTTGCAAAGTGTCGAAGTGGTCCTCCATGGGAGCATGCCTTCACAGACTTGATCTCTCCACTGTGCATGATGATGTTCTTCTAGAACCCTCCTTCGCATGCCTGGAATATTCCCTTCTTGAACCCACATTCGCCATGATCGCATCTTATCCACAAGGGTCATGCTTTTCTCATGTGTTGCCTAGGGTGCGTAATACAACTAAGTACAAAAATATTTTCCTTGCGTACCTTCAATCCACACGCCCATCTTTGACTAGGTCCCGCATGTCCATGCACCTTATTCTACTTAGCTGATATTTTGGGGCCCAAAAATCAAAATGAATAAAGAATTTATCTCCCTCTCTACATTCAGGTTACACTTCGGTTTCTCTCACCCTAGTTTGAGGCAGGGCCAAAAGTAGTAGGATAGGGCCATTTTCTCTGTACGTGACCATCAATCACTCAAACCTTTATCCCTAGGAAAGTGTTAGAGCAATCCTCTAATACAAACAACATATACCACCTAGTCTATCACTACCCAAACATCCCCCTTCCCATAGAATGTTGTCGAACACCAGGGAGTGTAGAATTGAGAACAAACACACTTTTAGCACTTTTATGGGGAATTATTTACTGCACTAAAGGTTTAGAATACACACGTTTACAAACCTTTGATAAGATTAAGTAAGCAAAGACCATTTTGCTAAGTATTGGCCATAATTTTCTCATTATAAAATGACTTTCTATAAAGCATGTACTTATTTGAGTATACTAGAAGTTGACAACCATAAACGTTGGAAAATTCATAAGATTCTAAAAATATTTTCCTACCAGGTTGTGATGTAATTATTTCAAGAATATTTTGAGTTAATCTATACATCTAGGGTGCAAGGCCTTAGTGTAAACTCTATATTTCAAAGGAAATCCAGGTATTCTTCAAGCACATTTACATTCCTTATTTCATAAAGGTTCAACATCTGTAAATAATAAAGGTACTCCTCATCTTCCTTATTTGTTGACTCGTGAGAATAGAGTATTTTTTGAAACTAAGTCCCTAAAGGATTTCCATTTTGTGGATCATACTCCTCTACCCCAAAGACCTCCAATTCCCCACTATTTCAACCCTCCTTTTGAAACACCTCCACCAAATAATATGGAACAACCTCCACCAAGGGATCCTTTTGTAGTCACCACTTATAGACCAATAAGGTTCCATGGAATGGTGGGATATCCCAATGAAGTACCAAATGAAATTAGAAGTAGGTTGCCTAGGTTTCAAGGGAATAATTCCATAAGTGGGGATCAACATCTTAGATTCTTTCATAGAATGTTATGGATGACTATGAAGTGGATCATGAGGATGTTTATGTTAAGTTGTTCATACATACATTAGAATAAGATGTCAGGGAATGGTACAATTTTCTACCTACAAATTCAATTGATTCTTGGGTAGAAATGAAGAATGCATTCAGACTCCAGTATGGTGATAAGATTGACCCTAGTTTTTTATCAGAATTTTAAAATATCAAAAAAAATCCTAATGAGTGTGTGCAAGACTTTAATACTAGGTTCAATAAAACTTTGACTAGATTTCTAATTAATCTAAGGCCTAGTGATGATTCTTTCTTGATTAAATACTCAGATTCCTTTGATAAGAAAACAACTTATTATCTAAGGGATAAAAATCCTAAAACTATGACAAGATTTATCTATGGTTGTCCTTATTAAGAACAATATTAAAGCGATCGAAAAACCTCTAAAGAGGGAAGATGTTAAGTTAATTGATACAAAAATCCTTAGGAAGGTAAGGCTATAAACCTAGTGGAATTGGTCGAAACTTTTCCTGAGCAGCTTAAAGAGATTTCATATATTTTTTCTATAGTAGAGAAAGGATTAGTTTCAAATCCTTAAGCTTAGCACCAAGCCCAAGGAAAAAATATATTTGGGAATCATCCCAAATGAGATCACTGGGCTTTGAGGGTGAGGAAAAGGACGTATGGGTTTATGAAGTAAACAACAATCCTTCGAGAAAATAAGCTAGTACCAAACCCCTTTACAACAAGAGTATCAATGGTAGATGAGGAACACATCATTAAGTGGTGTGATAAGTGTTTATTGCCATACCCACCTCATGCGATAAGCTTGTCGGAGATTATGATATTAATGAGGTAATTGATTATGGTGGTATATGTATGATGGAGTGTCCAATATATTCACCACAAAGAGCTACTTCTATTGATATTCTATATGAAAAACTACGAGAAGAATTTTGGGCTTGCACACTACCACGTATTCTCTTTTCCTCCTATAACTAATGCTGATGTAGATATGGCTCAATCATTTGAACTCCCTAACCATGATTTTGATTATGTAAGGAATTAATGATCAAAAAATATGATGGAAGAATTAACTTGGAAGAGGATAGGAAATTATTGATGAATTTGGTTTTATCCTAAGAAAGAGACTATAACCTTCACAATAGATAGGTTAAGAGACCCACCAAAACTCCAAAACCAAAGATGCCCCTCTTAACCTATATCCCCAAATGTGTTTCCAATAAAAATATGCTCAAAAATTCCTTGTTATCTCTTCAAAGCCAAGGACCTCTGCCTCTACCCAAGTAGTAAAGGATAATATCCCATCAGAAAATATAGTCACCCTGGCCTCTAATATAAACCTACCCAAATATGTGACATGTAACATTGCCCAAATTTTGAGTCATATAAAGATCATTGTCCTAATTGTTTATGTATGCAATGGAAAAGTTGTAAAGCTATGGAATGAGGCTAAATAAACTCAAAGCTTAACTAAATTCAACCATGCACCATAAGATAAGAGCTAAACAAGAGTTAATCCTATACAAGCATCATAACTTTGACAAAAACATAAAAACCTAGCATATATACTAATCTCTACTCTTTAGATTACTTAATTAAGAAATTGAACCTTAAAATATCAACTTAACAATCAAAGGGGTGATTAGTTGTTTATGGTTTTCAATATTTCAAGAATGGAGTCTCACCATTAATGGCTTCAAGGCTAATGGTTCTCTCCATATTACTTAAAACTTGGTTTAAGGATGCAAATGGAGGTGTTAGCTCAATAATGGAGGAAGGAAAGCTTTAGATCAAATGTCTAATTAGCTTGAAGCTAATACAAATGAGATCCAAGATTTCTTAGGATTGTTTTGGTTTTGTGTTATGTAAAGTTGTAAGTTTGAATGGGTAGGCTTAGCCTTGTATTTATAGTTTTTGTTTGGAAGAGTTTGGAATTTGGGTGCATGTGGGACTAAAGCTCAAAAGCACTTTTTAGATTAGATTAGGATTAACATGCTTTAGGCTTAGTTAAGCTTGATTTGGGCTAGTTAACTAGGGTTTATGCTTGTTAAAATTGATTAGCAAGTGATTAGAAACTCATTGAGATTTGGGAGGAGTCCGGTTAACCATTTGTGACTGATAGATAGCCTAGGAAGCCAATAGAAGTGATATAGAGAGAACTAGGGAGGTTCCAATGGTCAAAAGGAGGAATGTCTAGATAATAAGAGAGATATTAGCCAAATAAGCTAATTATAGGAGGAATACGACTAAGAAGGTGTCATAAATGGGTATCTAAGAATGGAGCAAAGAATAGGGAATTAACGAAGTGTTGTTAATTGTATGTCGAATTGGAGGAAATGCTAAGTGTAAGAATATTTTAGATGTCTACATTTTCCCCTCTTTCGGTGGCGTAAGTGACGTCACTTAAAATAAAGTAGACAAGCATAAACAAGTAGATTTTTTTTGAAGGGATAGAAGAAAAATGAGTAGAATGAAGGATGCCCCCTTGATTGTTGATGGGCTAATGGAAGAACTCGATTGAAGATGGAAAAGATAGACAACAAAGAAAGAATAGTGTGAAGAAGAATAAAATCAAGGGGATATAAAGGAAAAGGAGTATGAGGAAGGGGGAATGAGATAACATCCATCTAGTGCCTTTTAAACAACTTTATTTTTCATCATATTGCTAGTGATCTTCATCATCAATCCTTATTAAAAAGAATGAACAAAAGTGTAGTATGACATGAAAAGCCATATATGAACAAATGTCCATTTCTAAAAACACCAATTCCATGCAAAATAAAAATTCAATGCAATATGAGAAATTAAAAGATGTCTAACTCCATGTAACATAATGCAATCCAATATGAGAAAGTAATAGATTCCTAACTCCATGCAACATACATTATGCAATGTAATATGAGAAAGTAAATTATGACTAACTCCATGCAACATACATAATGCAATGAAATATGAGAAAGTAAACAAGCCAATCAATAGAGAAACATAATGTAATGTTTTTGTTATCAAGATTCAGTTCTAACCTATTAGAATTAACAAAAAGGGTTAATGATGGTGCCCTAAGAAAGGATACATGTGAGGGAAATAACGGAGGACACTTGGGTCTGATGAAAAAGCAATGTGCACTATGAAAAAGTACCAGAAACTCGTTGTGCCCCGAGTAAATACAAAGTAAGTGGCCTAGCTTTGGTTGATGGAGGTAGATCAAGATGAACTACGAGTCACACATATGAATAGGTGAGAACCAAAGAGTGACATTTTTAGGATGATTTATATTTTTTTAGAAGTTTTCTGTAACATATTTGAATGTTTTTTTTTTCTAACATCTTTGAATGTTTTTTTCTCTAACATATTTGAATGTTTTTATGATTTTGAAAGTTTTCTGAAGCTACATATAGGAAGAGGAGGAAACGTGGATTCCCCTAGCGAAATATGGGATGTACAAGGGCATAAGGCCAAGTTTGTACAAGAAAGGTGAAGATGTTCAAATGCCCCACCGATTAGGTGGGAGTATTCAAAGGCAAAATCTTCACAGTAGAAAGCAAAACCCAAGGCCATTATGGATAGGCTCAACACAATGATGAATGTAAACCAATGAAGTGTTGTGAAGAAGAAAGGATTCCCTAGCATAAGTTGGCCTAAAATCACATGATAGAAAGGAAGGAGAAGATTTTTTTGTGAAATGTGACAAGGGTGTCCATAAACATGGAAAAAGTAATCTTATACACATGGATGTTCTGAATGAAGTAGAAGAATGATGTGAATGATATGAATGTAGCTGAGAATCCTCGTGATGAATAATTGATTAGAAAAATGCTTAAATCGTGAGACAAGATATGGACTAAGGAAAGAGTCTAAACAAGGTCCAAAAAAATACACTTGGTAACATACTAATCCTACTTACTCATAGAGATCCACTATGTGTAGGTGGAATTTAATTACCTCTTGAAGGGAAGCTTTAATAGAAAACAAGTGAAGACACCCTAGGAAATGTGTAGGAATGATTTATTTTGAAAGGAGATAGGTGATTTGTGAATTAAGGCTGGAAGGATAGCCGTACATTGCTCCGTTGCTAGCCATACATCCATAGTCTTGAAGGAGATGCATTTGATTCTAATCACAACATTTTTATAATGTCGCTTAGGTGTCCATAAAGACTTGATAGATATTATTGGAAATACCTCAAGAGAGAGTAATATATCAATTTTCTTTTTCTTTGTATCTTTTAGCTTCCGATTGGGCATGCCAAATGTATGTAATGGAAAAGTTGTAAAGCTATGGAATGAGGATAAATAACCTCAAAGCTTAAATAAAATCAACCATGCACCATGAGATAAGAGCTAAACAAGAGTTAATCCTATACATGTATCATAACTTTGACAAAAACATCAAAACCTAGCATATATACTACTCTCTAATATTTAGATTACTTAATTAAGAAATTGAACCTAAACAGATCAACTTAGCAATCAAAGGGGTGATTAGTTATTTATGGTTTTAAATCTTTCAATAATGGAGTCTCACCATTAATGGCTTCATGGCCAATGGTTCTCTCCATATTACTTAAAACTTGGTTTAAGGATGTAAAGGGAGGTGTTAGCTCAACAATGGAGGAAGGAAATCTTTAGATCAAATGTCTAATTATCTTGAAGCTAATACAAATGAGATCCAATATTTATTAGGCTTGTTTTGGTTTTGTGTTATATAAATTTTTAGTTTGAATGGGTAGGCTTAGCCTTGTATTTATATTTTTGGTTTGGAAGAGTTTGCAATTTTGGTGCATGTGGTACTAAAGCTCGAAAGCACTTTTCGATTAGATTAGGATAAACATGCTTTAGGCTTAGTTAAGCTTGATTTAGGCTAGTTAACTAGGGTTTAGGCTAGTTAAACTTGATTAGAAAGTGATTAGAAATTCATTGAGAGTTGGGAGGAGTCTGGTTAACCATTTATGACCTGATAGATAGCCTAGTAAGCTAATATAAGTGATCTAGAGAGAACTAGGGAGGTTCTAGATGGTCGAAAGGAGGAATGTCTAGCTAATAAGAGAGATATTAGTCAAATAAGATGATTATATGAGGAATATGACCAAAATGATGTCATAAATGGGTATTTGAGAATGGAACAAAGAATAGGGAATTAACGAAGTTCCGTTAATTAACCGAATTGGAGGAAATGCTAAGTGTGAGCATATTTTAGGTGTCTATAGTTTAATTAATCAGAATTCCCAAGCATAGAAAGAGGGCATTTGAATATTTGGGATTGAAGGAGGATACAATTGTCAAGGAAAGGGAGGTAAGTAATGTGGTGATTCCTCCTACTATAGATGATATTTTAAGTAAGAGAAGATTAAGAGAGTACAAAAGAACCCCCTGAGGTATATTTGGGTATTTTCTTGGTTCAATCATAGCTAGATGTGGATCCTTTATTTACTACTTTGATTGTTAATGAATGACTTATCCACAATTTCATGTTTGATTCAGGAGCTTCATGTAATATCATGCCTTTAGAGGTCATGAATGAATTAGACATCAAAATAACAACAAATTTTGGGAAATGTTATGCCATGGATTCAAGAGAAGTACATGTTGGGTATGTCAAAGGTTTGGTAGTACAACTTATTGCCTATCATGGTAAATATTTAACTATGAATATGGTTATAGTTGATTTCCCTACTAAATGGGGTATGTTGCTATCAAGAAAATTGGTTGCTAGCATAGCGGGTAGTGTTTAGATGGATATGTACTTCACCTCTATACCATTGGAAGGAAATTAGTCAAGTTGCATAGAGAAGAGAAAATGCTCCATCTTATTGAAGATCATATGAATGCTTCTTATGAGGTATTATTTGTTGATACAGATTTGGGTAACTTCATAGGTTGTGTAGATTTTGAAGATCATTGCATGGATATTAATGCACACCTTGAAGATGTCAATGTCCCCTAGACCATGAATTTTTATGGAGCATGCTCCAATGCTAGAAATGGAGTTGGGGTGGTTTTGACTTATCCAAATCAAAATTATTTTAATTTTTCTTTCAAATTAAAGTTTGAATGTACTAAAAACATTGCTAAATATGAGGCATTGCTCCTCAGTTTGAGAGTTACATGGAGGAATTTGATTAAGAATATTTTTTCAAAGGAGATTTGGAATTACTTGTAAAGCAAGTTAGGAAATTATATGCAACTAAAAACTACAGCCTGAGATGATATAAGCATGCAATTTGGGATCTCATAGAATTGTTTGATTCCTTTAATATCCTTTATCATGATATTTCTCAAAATGCAATAGATAAAAATTGGATGTACTAGCATCTCAATATGAAAATGAGACAGTATATCCTTACTACAATTATGAAGTATAAGTGCTATTCAGACCTTCAGTTCCTGACAACATTCAACATTGGAAGGTTTTGAAGATGATGCTTGGATCTAAAGGTTTTTAACTTGCAAATATGAGTTCACTAATCAACTCATTGATCTTGAACCCATAGTGGTATGATGTGAAGGAAATGAAACTCGTTTTAGGATAGATGTGATGTAACTAAAGACAAATACTATTCCTAGAGGATTGGTGAGCCTTGAATCGAATTTTGATAGCACTGATAGGATTATAAACAAACCTATCCATGTATCTAGGGATGTTGAAGAGTGTAACTTGGGAACCTCCCAAAATACAAGAAATGTATGGTTGGGGGGTAGTATGAATAAAGAAGAAAAACAAGCTTATACTAAGTCTGCGAGAAAGTATCAGGACTATTTAGTATGGTCTTATTATGAATTGAAGGCCTATAGAGAAGATTTATTTCAACATGAGATACCATTGGAGGCTCATACTAAACCTTTTAGGAAAAGAAAAGACATATCAAACCCATCCTTACAACTAAAATGTAGGAAGAGTTGAAAAATCTAAGAGATGGTGGGATAATCCAACCCACTACGTATTTCTCATGGGTGATGAATGTGGTACCATTAAAAAAAGAATGGAGATATAAGGATTTGTGTGGATTTCAGGAATCTAAACAAAGCATCACTTAAAGACAATTAAACATTACCTAATATGGATAATATTATATAAAGGGTAACATGATCTTAGTTACTATATATTAGAACATTTACATGAATGAATAATTAAATAATTATTAATCCATAATACATTTACAAAATATTATAGATTATGAAGTGTAGTAATTAAAACATTGATTGAGATGTTTATATTTGGATATTAAAAATGTGAATATCATGAACAAAATAATAAATAACACAAGTGACACAAGATATAAGTGGGAAAACCATGGAACTTAACAAACTAACTAAAAATCACTTATATTTATGATAAAATACTTTTACCCAACAATCCCACTATTTCGCATGCGATTACACATGCAAGAAGGAATTATGAACTCGCTTCATACATATTATCATGAGTCTTATAAATCTTCTCACATATATAGCTTGCATATTATGTTACAATCGTGTGTGTGTAACTAATATCAAGGAGATCACCTTGTTATATACAAGGTGGGTGGTCATGATCCACTCTTAAAAGCCGACACATGTAATTTGGTAGGTTTTATAAATAAGTGGTTTCCCACCTAATATTATAACACTAACACTACCCTTTAATGTTAATTGGGAAACATGAAAAAAACATGTTAACATTTGTTCCTTATGCCAAGTCACCTTTTGGTACAAAAGGAATTAAAATCCAAAAATCAACTCGTGATTTAGGATAGCATCTAAAAACACTTATTTTGTGGGTTTTTAGTTCCATGGTCAACTAAAATAGAGTATTCCAGGTTTTTCAACTCCATGTACACTACCATATTGTCCTATCAACTTATACAATCCATAAAAACTATAAACACATCATGTTTTTAGAGAAGTTGTGAGACATTGTTTTGCCATGCTTTTAATACAACATTCCAAGGATTCTATAAAAAATTAAATACAAAGGAACATATATGAATTCTCAAGATAAAGTTATTAAGGATGAAGGATTACATCAGATTACTGGAGCCTTATATAACACAAGACATATCCATAACTAATTCTTCATTGGGAATTACAAGTAAACTTCACATACATAACAATTTACTTAAACAACATAGACATAGTCTTGGGAGTATCCACTTTGAAATATTTTAGCCATTAAGAGGTGGCATTTTCATGCACACTACCCTCAATATCAACTATGAAAGGCATAATAAATAAAGAAAATTTAAAAACTCACGTAACACAATGGATTTGTGAAAATATCTTTAACTTGATCTTTATTTGAATAGGACTTGAGATTAATCTCACCATTCAGAATTTCTCTCAAATAAAGTGCATATGAACTTTGATATAGTTTATCCTATGATGATGAACTAGATTGTTTACAAGATAAATTAAACTCTAATTTTCACAAAGAAGAGTATTGCTTCCTTCGACGCCCATATGCAGTTTATCCAATAGTTTTTTCATCCATATAGCTTCCTTTGCTGCTTCCATAACACTTCTATACTCTACTTCAGTAGAAGAGATAGACATTGTTGGTTGTTTCTTACTACTCCAAGTGATGGAACTTACACCCAACTTGAAAACATATCCAAAAGTAAATTTTCTATGTATAACATCACCATCATGGTCAAAATCATTATATCCAAATAACTTCACATCATTACAAGAAGAATAAAATAGACCGTAATTAACTGTTCCTTTAACATATTTCAAAATCATTTTTCCCATTTTCCAATTATCCTCATAAGGATCCTGCATGAATCTAGAAACAAATACTACTACATATGAAATCTCAGACCTAGTAATAGTCAAATAAATTACACTATCAACTAGTTGTCTATATAGAGTAGGACCAAATTTAGCACATGCGGGTTTAGGACCCAATTTGAAACTAACTTCAATAGGAATGGAAATAGGTTTATAGTCAATCATGTTAAATATTATAAGAAAATCAGTAGTATACCGATATTGAGATGTAAAAATATATTTATGATATTGAAATATAACCATGCCTAGAAATAGATTTAGCAATCCTAAATTAGTTATTTCAAAATGTTGTTTTAATCTTTCTTTGATTCTAAAAATTAAATTTTTATCACTACTAGTAATCAAAAGATCATAAATAAACAAGACAATAATGATTATATGATTAATTTCAAATTTAAAAATAAATAATTATCATAACAAAAGATAGTGAAGCCAAGATCCTTAAAGAAACTATTAATTTTATCTTACGAGATCTAGGAGCTTGTTTAAGACCATACAAATACTTTTTCATATTATAGACATATAGTTCCTTACTAGGTTCTTTAAAACCTTTAGGCTGATGCATGTATATTTCTTCTTTAATATCACCATTAATAAATGGATTTGTAACATCCCTTTGGGGAATATCCTAACCATATTAGGCAGCCAAAGCAAGAATAATTCTAACAGCTTCTCATCTTAGCTACAGGAGAAAAAGTCTCAACATAGTCAAGACTAGGTTTTTAAGTGTAACCATAAGATACCAACCTTGCTTTGAATTTTTAAATTTCTCCTATAGATTTATACTTAATCTTATACAACCACATGGATCCTACAATGCTTCACTTAGAAGGAGGAGGGACTAGTTCCTAAGTATTCTTTTTAATCAAAGCATTGTATACATATTTCATATCCTAAATCCATCTATCATATTAAAAGGATGATTTGAAATATTATGGTTCAACCTCATAAAGGGTCATCAATACATGATATGAATGTTGAATATGAGTTAGCTTTCTTAAATTGACAACATAAGAATCATGAACAATGTTTTGAGCCCATTTATGAATCATGGAATGTAACACATTTTGAGATGACTCCCCCTCAATCTCCATCATATTTATATCAAGATAATAATCCTCTTGAAATTTTGTTTCCATTTTTTAGGATAAATAAAGGAGGGTTCATAATAAACATCATAAAATTTATTTTCTAAAACATGAAGATTTCTTTTTCAACTATGTCATGCTTGAAAGGATCGTATACTATTAAACCTTTTGTTTGACAACCATAACCAACAAAAATACAATAATAGGAGGTTGGTTCAAGCTTATTCCTTTTAACTTTTGGAATGAAGATAAAAGCAGGAATACCAAATATTCTTAAGTGAGAGATGTATAATTTTTCTTTTTCAATACTTCATGAGGAGTAGTTTGATGAAGATATTTAGTAGGAAATATATTAAGGATATAGACAACAATATTCATTTCTTCTACCCATAAAAACTTAGGCACATTAAGTGCATGAATCATGGTCATGGCCATTTCTAAGATAGTCCTATTTTCCTTTCTGGAATGTCATTTTGTTGTGGGGAATAGGGGAATTCAACTTTCTTTGAATTCCACATGACACAAAAACTCATCAAACATTTTGATAACATACTCACCTCCATTACCAGTCCTAATTATTTTTATTTTTAGATTAGAAACATTTTCAAATAAGGCTTTAAATTATTGAAATTTAGAAAAGACACCATATTTTTTCCTAATAAAATAAGATGAGGTAATCTTAGGTAAATCATAAATAAAGCATACATCATACAAAACACCAATGAAAGAAGGAGATCCAATAGTTCTTCTCACATCATTGTGAATCAAATTTAATAACTGAGAAAAATTTGGATAATGATGTTTGTGAAAAGGTTCAACATGTTTCTTACCACACAAACAACTTGCACATGTTTCATGATCAGATTTCATCTTAGGGAGACCAACTACAAGATTTAGATGAGACATTTTATACAAAATTTTTATATTTACATGAAATAATATTTTATGCAAAATATGAATATTATTCCTATAAGAGGAGGAAAAACAAGATTTAGACACAAATCTATCAAAAATATATAAGTAATTATTTTGAATACCATAAGCAATGACATTACTGAATTTATTTTTTACATACCATTTATCTTACAAAAAAACAAATTTGTATTTTTCTTTAGTTAATCGAGAGCAAGAAAAAAATTCTTTTTCAACTGAGTAACATACAACACATTCCTAATTACCCCATTTTGCAATTTAACATTCCCATAACCTTTAGATCTAATGCTGGAATTATATGTTAGAGAAATATTTTCCTCACATTTAACAACATCTGAGAGGATACTAGAAATACAAGTCATGTGCCTAGAGGCACTACTATCTAGGATCCATTCATTATCATTTGAAGCTGAGAGATTAATGTACAAGGAAATAAACTGATCAACAATATTTGTTTGATTTTTCTTTTGACCATTATATTTACTATTTCTAGAAAAATTGTTAGTTTTTTTCAACAATCAGACTCTTTATAACCAAATCTGCCACACTTATTACATGTGCCATTAAATTTGACTTTAAAGTTTTAATTGTTTTAATAAAGGGTAAGTGCATGAAGTTGGGGGGCCAAAAAGTGGACAAAAATCCAAAAACAGATGAAACGCGTACGCGTTTTGCTAAAACGCACTCGCATTTTAATTTTTTTGGTTTGGTAATTACCGAACCTATAATGCGTATACGTTTTGAAGAACCCAAAATGCTTATGCATTCCATAATAAATAAAACACGTATGCATTTTTGAGAAGTTAAAACACATACGCGTTTTGTATATTATGGACTATGTATGTGTATATGGGTGTCTTATACGTACAAGAATAAATGTTCAAGTATAAGATTTCTTTTATTATTTCTTATAATTTAAATTTATTTTAGTAAATATAAGAAATTAGGGTCACTTTGCACCTTATGGAAGTGGTCCCGTAGCTCTAATAGTTATAATCTAGAAGATAGTTTTTCAAAATCTAATCTGGTCAGTACTTACTCATTTTTGGATTTCAAAGAAAGGACCTAAAACTTTCGTGGCATATATATTGTAGTCGGTTTTTGTTTTGGGAAATCATATAGTGTTTTTTAGGTTTTTTGACCTTCTAAATTATATTTTGGCCCTACCACTACTTGAATTGGTCCCAATTTTTAAATTTGGTCCATAATTCACATTAGTGACCATGAATAAACTCTATGATGCTTGTCTACTTCTTACTAAAAAGAGATCCTCACTTTGTATATAGATGATTGTTCCTTGAATGGGATTCTTGTCCTATTGCCAAAATTATGTGATTGTAATGTGCCTCCTCCTTAAGGTGTGATAACACTACTAGGTGTTGAATGAGTTTTTATGAATAGTACCAAGTGAATTGCATCAAGTGAACTCAGATGATTGCTCATTCTTAGAAACATGGTGCTCCATATAAAGATCACCCCCACCTTTCCTAGATTTAAAAACATCCTTTCATGGAATCAAATTCATGATTATCATACATTTTTTTTTATCATGTCTCTTATGGAGATAAACGAGGCCTTAATACTTCACACATGATGGTCTTTGATACATCGGTGACATGACTAGCTCATTTTAGCTTGTTCTGAAGGGTGTTCAATTAGCTACAAAATGGAAAAAATTCCTTTTAGGCCTCTAGAGGAAGTAGTCTCTCATCAAAACTAAATGAGTTGATCGATCACCTTAGACACTATTCCCTACATACTGAAACATGTTGAATGATCTTATTACGACTTTCCTTTGGGTGAGGGTTTATGATTTAGGGTTTAGGGTTTAGGGTTTAGGGTTTAGGGTTTAAGGCTTGGGTTTTAGGACTCAAAGTTTAGAGTTTAGGGTTTAAGTTTATTTTTAAGGCTCATAGTTTAGATTTAAGGATTTAGAGCTTAGGGCTTAGGGCTTAAGGTTCATGGTTTAGGTTTATGGTTTAGGGTTTAGAGTTTAGGGTTTTTGGCTCAAGGTTAAGGGTTGAGGGTTTAAGATTTAGGGTTTAGGGTTTAGGGCTCAAGGTTTATGGTTTAGGGTTTAGGGATCAGGGTTGAGGGTTTAGGGTTTATAGCTCGAGGTGTAGAGTTTAGGGTTTAGGGATCATGGTTGAGGGTTTAGGGTTTAGGGTTGAGAGTTGAGGGTTTAGGGTTTAGGGCTCAGGGTTTAGTTTTTATGGTATGGGTTGAGGGTTTATGTTTAAGGGTTTAGGGTTTAGGGTTTTGGCTTAGGGCTAGGGTTCAAGGCTTAGGGTTTAGGGTTTAGGGCTCAAGGTTTAGGGTTTAGGGTTTAGGGTTTAGGGATCGGGGTTTAGGTTTTATGGTTTAGGGTTGAGGTTTAAGGTTTAGGATTTAGGGCTTAGAATTTAGGTTTTAGGGCTTAGAGTTTATGGTATAGGGTTTAGGGTTTAGCACTCACGGTTTAGGGTTTAGGGATCAGGGTTTAGGGTTTAGGGTTTATAGTTTAGGGTCTAAGAATTAGGGTTTATGGTTTAAAGGTCAGGGTTCAGGGTTTAGGGAAAATGGTTTAGGGTTTGGGAAAAAGGGTTTAGGGTTTAGGGTTTAAGGCTTGGGGTTTAGGGGTTAAGGGTTAGGATTTAGGGCTCATGGTTTAAGGCTCATGGATTAGGCTCACCCATTCACTCAATGTAATGTTCTATGTCTTACCCATTCTTATAAATATTGATAGAGAGTATTTAGCTAAAAAGGGTTCATCTACTTTATAGGTAGAACATTCAAGGGAGTCATCAAAATTTGATGCCTTTCATCTACTGATATTTTAATGGAGGGAAATTACAAATATCCAAGAACAATTTGGTACAAATAAATGTTACCCAATACAAATCTATCTTCTTCTTCCCATTGCATGCGAACTATTTCACTCATTGTAATGTTCTGTGTCTTACCCATTCTTATTAGTATTGACAAAGAGTATTCAACTGAAAAGGGTTCATCGACTTTGTAGGAACAAAATTCAAAGAGATTCATCAAAATTTGATGTCTTTCATCTGTTGATATTTTGAAGGAGGGAAATGCCCACCTCTCATAAACAAGGTAGTTGTAAAATCAGACTTAATTATGGTTCTAGGCACAAGACTAGGAAATATGGTCCTAAGATATTCAAAAAGATGAACTCACTCATGAGTCCTACTAGAAATATATGAGGTTTAAGGGTTTAGCATTTAGGGCTCATGGTTCATGGTTCAGGGTTTAGGGTTTGAGACCTTTAGGATTTAACATTTAGGGCTTAAGTTTTATGGTTTATGGTTTAGGGGTTACGGTGCATGGTTTAGGGTTTACGACTCATGGTTTGGGGTTCGGAGTTACGGGTTTAAGTTTTAAGGGTTAGAGCTCAAGGATTTGGATTTATGGTTCAGGGCTTAGGGTTTAAGGTTTAGGGTTTAGGGCTCAAGGATTAGGGTGTAGGGTTCAATACTTACGGTTTAGGGTTTATGGTTTAGGGATTAGGGATTAGGGATTAGATTTTAGGGTTTAGGGTTCATGGTTCATGGTTTATGGCTTAAGGTTTGGGGTTTAGAGTTATTGGTTTAAGGTTTAGGGGTTAGAGCTCGAGGCTCTAGATTTAGTGTTTAGGGTTTAAGGCTTAAGGTTTAGGGTTTATGGTTTAGGGATTAGGGATTAGGGTTTAGGGTTCATGGTTCATGGTTTATGGCTTAAGGTTCAGGGTTCAGATTTACTAGTTTAAGGTTTAAGGGTTAGATCTCGGGGCTCTGGATTTAGTGTTTAGGGCTTAGGGCACAGGGTTTAGGGTATAGGGTATAGGGTATAGGGTTTAGGGTTAAGGATTTAGGGTTTAGGTTTTAGGGTTTAGGATTTAGTTTTTAGGGTTTAGGATTTATTATTTTGGTTTTAGGGTTTAGGGTTTAGATTTTAGGGTTTAGGTCTCATGGTTGAGGGTTAAGGGTTTAGGTCACAAAGTTCAATGTTTAGGGTTTAGTGTTTAGGCTTTAGGGTTTATGATTTAGGGCTCGTGGATTTAAGGTTTTGGGATTCAATGTTTAGGGTTTAGGGTTTAGGGTTTATGGGTTAGGATTTAGGGTTTATGATTTATTTTTAGGGTTTAGGGTTCGGGGTTTAACATTTAAGGCTCATGGTTCATGGTTCATGGTTTAGGGTTTAGGGTTTAGGGGTTTAGGGTTTAGGGTTTAGGGTTTAGGGCTTAAGGCTCAAGGTTTAGGATTTAGGGCTCATGGGTAAGGGTTGAATATTTAAGGATTAGGGTTTAGGGCTTAGGATTTATGGTTTAAGGTTTATGGTTTAGGTTTTAGGGTTTATGGATCATGGTTTAGGGTTTAGGATTTAGGTTTAGGGCCTCGGGTTTAGGGTTTAAGGTTTAGGGTTTAGGGTTTCGATTGTAGAATTTAAATGCTAAAAGATTAAGGTTGAATGCTGAAATCTTGAAAATTACCTATGTACTGACTAGATTATACTATAAAAACTATCTCCTAAACCGTGACTAATGGAGCCGTGAGACTAGTTCCATAAGGTGTAGAGTGACCTTAATTTCTTATATTTACTAAAATAAATCTAAAGTATGAGTTTTATTACATAGAATCTTGCCACAAGAATATACAATGTTTATACTATATAGAACGCATACGTGTTTTTTATTTTCTCTTTTTCCAAGCCATGCATTAAGACTTGGGGTTTGGTCTGATCCCCAAGCCCGAGGCATGGACTCATACAAACACAACAAGCAACATATTTTCTAAGAAAATGTAAAAATGCCACTTCCTCTATGATAAATAAAAATAAAACAATCGATCCATTTTAAAAACATTATACCATGATGTAGAGCATAGTTCTTCTTTCTAAAAATATAATTTTTCAATTTTTTGACTAATATAAGCTTTCCATATTATTTATTTTCTAACTATGCCTTTTATAGATTTTTTAAAGTGTAAATATGTCTATCTTTCATGGTGTATCATTTTTTTGGGTGATCAAAATTTAAAAAAATATACTAGCCCAAACTAGGCATAATTTATACATATTCAAAAAAATCTAATTTTCGATATTTTTGAGGTAGTTAGGGGGCACGGTTGAAGCTCTATTATTTTTTCAAAACATTAAATTTTTGTATTAGAAAAATCATAAATAAAAAAATATTTGCTATAAAAATATATAAAAATGGATCCCAAACTAGATGCTCCTAGCTATCTTTCTACCAAAGGGTTTTCAAAAATACAAAATGGTGCTCAAAAAATGGTAGGGGGCACGAAAGTCACTCTATTATGCTTTTAACAAAAACAGGAGCATCTATTGGTATTTTAGTTTTTGACCACTTAAACTTATCCGTTTTCAATAAAATTTAGTAGCTTAGAAACTAGACTCAAAATGCTATGATTCATTTGCACAACATCTTCCAATTTTGAGTGTAACTATTTCGAAAAACTCATACAAGTTGAAGTTTTTTTTTTCAGAAAAATGCGTCCACTTAAGACCCCCTTTTGGCCCCTCAACTTGGTTCACTTACCCTAGAATTAGATTTAGGATTGGGTTTAAATTTTGATATGATATTATACTTCTGATAAGGATTAATATTATTCTTATTTTGAGTAGACTTATGGTTATAAGAGAACAATTTCTAAGAGGCATTCTCTTTTGAATCAAAATTCTCCATTACCCATTCTTCTTGAATTAATAGAGAAGACAAAGTGTCCAAATTAGGAAGATCATTCTCATTCTGATATTTAGACTTAAGAATGGAGATATAGTTTCTAAATTTCTCATGAATATTTATCTGAATAATGAAATATAAAATCTTATCTTGAAATAATTCACAATTACAACCATCTAATTGAGCTTTAATGTTCTTAATTTTAGCTAGGTAATTAATTATTTTATCATCCCCTTTATGGGAGTTGTAAATAGTTCTAAAATTAGCTTAATTATCTTAGACAAACGATTACCTTCATGCATAGTCTCTAATTACTTCTAGGCATCAATAGGAGAATCCATATGACCTATATGCATTAAAAATTCATCTTTTATGCTTTACAATAGGATGGACAGAGCTTCCTGCGATCTTTGAGAGAAGGAGCTAAGATTTTTCAGATTTTGCATGTCTTCGATGGGTCATTTTTCCTACAAGATCCCATAAATTTCTAGCCATGAAACATGTTTTTAACCTTACTCTCTAGATACTCAGTAATTCATTTCATTTAATAACATAAATTTATCCATAAAAAATTAGAGGAACTAGCCATTTTAAATTCATAGAAAATTATGAAAATGATACAATAATAAATAAATCAACTCTTTACAAGAGATCCAAAATGAGAAAAAAACAAGATACATATATTTTTGTAGTATATGCACACAAACAAATCTTTGCGGAAGGTTGAATAGCGAGAAGAGAAAAAGTTATAATTTTGAACAACAAAAAAAAATTTAATCCGTGGTACAAAGGAATTAAAAATTTGTAGTATAAAGAAATACAAACCCATCCTATAAAGAAAATTTTGAAATCCATTGTATATAAGAAAATTGAAAAAAATGTGAGCGAAGCAAGAATTAACATGTGTCGAAGATCTAAACAAAGAAACAAAACACATGTCAGTTTTCTAGAAAATTTTAAATTAGACCTTCTAAGTGGACATGAAGACCCCAAAATTTAATCAAAATAAATAGATTATTGGGTTTACAATATTGTTGAAAATTCAACCAAATATGTAGAAAACACATAAAGAAACATGCGACAAAAGATTAAAAAATATGACACTACAAAAATGCAAAATACATGTGGTGCTTTACTATTTGATCATACTTTGCAATGTAACAAACATGTCTGAAGATAATTAAAATCTCCGCATAATCCTAAAAATAAATAGGGAGGCTGCGAATAACCAAGAGAACCACATAAGCCTTAAAATAAAGAAGAAGGTCATGAATAACCAAGAGAACCGTGCGAAGCTTACAAAAGGAGGAAGGTCGTAAATACCCAAGAGAACTACACAAGATAAAAAAGAGGAAGGCCACAAATAACCAAGAGAACCGTGCAAGTCTAAAAATAAAGAGGAATGTAATGAATAACCAAGAGAACCACACAAGCCTAAAAAGAAAGACGAAGATTGTGAATAACCAAGATAAGCAAGCCTAAAAATCTGCAGAAACAAAGAACGTTAACTATTAAAATTAGTCACACATCTATAATGACTATAAAGAGAGTGAAAAATATTCAAATAAGTTGTATACAATTGAGAAAAATGTGAAGGACCATGAAATTGGCCACGAAGGCCTAATAAACTTAGGAAAACAATCCTAGATGGAAAAGGTGTAGATATATGCACACAAATGGTAGTGGAGGCTAAGAAACATATGCACACTCAATATATGACAAACTAATCATCCAATATTCCATATTTCTGTAGGAAATGGATTTTTAAACCTGATTAGAATCAAAGTTGGCTGCAAAATATCTAGGTTTTGGAAAATTAAAAACTTCAAGTTTCTTCACACCTGCGAATCAACAAAAACATCCAAATCTATCCTGCACAAGCATAATCACCAGCTCTGATACCATGTTAGAACATTTATGGGAATGAATAATTAAATAATTATTAATCCACAATATAGATTTATGAAGATTATAGATTATGAAGTGTAGTAATTAAAACATAGATTGAGATGTTTATGTTTGCATATTACAAAATGTAAATATCATGAACAGAAAGTAAATAACACAGTGACACAAGATATAAGTGGGAAAACCATGGAAGGTAAAAAACCCACTGAAAAATCACTTATCTTTATTGAGAATATACTTTTACCTAGCACTCCCACTATTTCGCATGTAGTTACACCTTCAATAAGGAATTATGAACTACCTCATACATCTTCTAACGAGTCTTACAAATATTATCGCACATATAGCTTGCATATAATGTTACAACCGTGTGTGTGTAACCAATCTCAATGAGATCACCTTTTTATATATATGGTGGTTGGTCATGATTCACTTTGTTAAAATACAATTCAGGTCATTTTACGAGTTTTAGAAATAAGTGGTTCCCACTTAATATTATAACCCCAACAATATCTACATTGATGATTCTCGGGATATAACCAAGCTGTTTTGAAACAATCAGAACAATTCAAAACTACTTTCATTACCCCTTGAGGAACATATTTCTATATTAGGATGCCTTTTGGACTAATGAATATTAGTACTACCTTTTAAACAGCCATGGATGTATCCTTCTCATGTTTCATTAATGATTTCATAGTAATTTATCAAGATGATATAACTATGTTCTCTAAAAAGATAAGTTCCCATTTGGCACACCGAAAAAATATTTATCGGATGCGAGAATATGGGATTTCATTTAACCTAAAGAAATGTCACTTTGGGGTACAAAAGGGAAGATTATTGGGGCATATAGTATCACATGAAGGAGTGATGATAGACCCTGAAAGGGTAGACGCGATTGAAAGAGTCCCCATCCCCATGTCTAAAAAGGGTATCCAATATTTCTTTGGACAAATAAATTTTGTAAGAAGATTTATTTCCAAATTTGTCAAGATTACAATTCCCATTACAAGCATGTTGAAGAAGGATCAAACCATCAAATGGGGAGAAGGGGTTGTTCAAGCATTTAAAGGAATAAAAGAGGCACTCAAAACTACCCCAATATTGACCAACCCTAATTATAAAAAAAAGTATTTCAAATATTTTCTTTTTCCTTGGATAATACAATAGCTTATGTATTATTTTATAAATTTAAAGAGCTCATGAAAATACCATTGCATTTTTTAGTAAATATTTTCAAGGATCAGAGTTGAAATACTCCATCATGGAAAAGAAATATTTTTCCTTGGTGAATGTCACTAAAATTTTAGGCCCTATATTCTAATTTTCAAAATCATGGCATATGTACCCCATATAATGGTAAAAGACATTTTATCACAAATGGATATGTCAAGCAAATTATGTAAATGGGTGAAAAAATTAAGTAATATGACGTGGAGATTCAAACCACAAAACTAGTTTGATGATTGGGATTAGCAAGGTTGATGGAAGAGAGAAATTTTCAGGTGGTAGAGATAGATTTTATTGAAGAGGATGGGCCACACCCTCATGAAAAGGTGAGCACTTCAGCTTGGTATAAAGATATAGTATATTACTTAATGAACTTGAATTATCCTATGCACTTAGACAAGAATCAAAGGAGGAAACTTAAACTAGTCTCCTAAAAGTATATTTTGACTGATCATGGGATTTCTTTGAAGAACCCGAATAATTTTTTTCAAGATATATCATGGAAGAAGAGGCACCTAAAAAAGTTGCATAATTTCATGGGGGATGTGTGGAGACCATTTTGTTGGGATATTTAATTCTAACAAAATTTTAAGGGCAAGTTACTGGTGAACTTCACTATTTAAAGATGTTTCCCTATTGGTCAAACAATGTGAAAGTTGTCATTATTTTTCTAGAAGACTAAAATTTTTGAGGCCATACCCTTACACTGTGTCCATGAAAGCTCCATTCAAATAATGGGGATTAGATTTTATTGGTGAAATATTATACTCTTCAAGTACTGGTCATAAGTGGATATTAGTAGCCATTGATTACTTTAGAAAATGCATTGAATTGATTCCCGCCAGAAGCCAACTCATCAAGTAGTCATGGATTTAATTCTTAATAACATAATCTACAAATGTAGGGTTCCCGCCAAGATAGTTACTGAAAATTCCATGAGATTAAGATCTAAACCATTGGAAATAATGTGCCATGAGTATGGTATTACTTTTGCTTATGCATCAAATTATAATCCCCAAGGAAATGGCCAAGAAGAATCAAGAAATAATAATCATTAAATTCCTCGGAAGAACATTAAAGAAAAATAAGAAGAAATGGGGTGAACAACTCAAGTTTACATTATGGGAAGACAGAGTTACCACCAAGAGGTCTACCAGAAAGATCTTGTTTGAATTATTCTAGGAGTTCAAGCCCCTTGTCCCATACACTTACAAATTTCCACCTATCAGTTCATACAAAAATTTGAATATGGGGAAGAGGTGAGTCCATATGAAACAAGGATTAATCAAATTATGGAATTGGATGAGGAAAGAAGAGATTCCCACTAAATACTAATTCAAGAATCAAAGGAGGACACTTAAGTTGGTTTCCCAAAAGTATATTTTAACTAATCATGGGATGGCTTGGAAGAACCCAAAAGGATTTTTTATAAGATGTATCACGAAAGAAAAGGCACCTAAAATAATTGCATAATTTCATGGGGGAGTGTGTGGAGACCATATTCCTATGAGATTTACTACTCAAAAAATTTTAAGGGTAGGTTATTTTTGAAATTCATTGTTTAAAGATGTTGCCACTGTTGGTCCGAAAATGTGAAAATTGTCAGCATTTTTCTATAAGACTAAAAGCTTTTGGGGCCCTACCTCTGCAGCCTATGTCAGTGGAAGCTTCATTCAAAGAGCAAGGATTGGCTTTTATTGGTGAAATATTATCCTCTTCAAGTGTCATGAGTCATAATTTGATATTTGCCACCGATTACTTTACCAAATGGGTTAAAGTCGTTCCCACTAGGAATCCAACTCATCAAGTAGTCATGGATTTTATTCTCAATAACATAATCTATAGATTTGGGTTTCCTACCATGATAGTTTCTAACAATGCCATGAGCTTTAAAGTTAAACCATTGATAATGATGTGCCATGATTATGGTATTACTTTGGCTTATGCATCAAATTACAATCCCTAAGGAAATGGCCAAGTAGAATCAAGAAATAAGAATCTACTTAAAATCCTCATAAGAACATTAAAGAAAAATAAGAAAAAATGGGGTGAAAAATTCAAGTTTTCATTATGGGAAGACACAATTAACACCAAGAGGTCTACCAGAAAGAGCCTATTTGAATTCGTTTATGGAGTTCAAGCCCTTTTCCCCCTACACTTAAAAATTTCCACCTATCAGTTCATATAACAATTTGAATATGGGGAAGAGGTGAGTCCATATGAAATAAGGATCAATAAAAATACAAAATTAGATGAGGAAATAAGAGAGTAGAACCAAATAAATTTAAAGTCCGTAAAAAAAAATCAAGAAACTATTTTACAAGAATGTCACTCCAAGATTTTTCAATATCGGATACCTAGTCCTATTATGGGACAATAGACATGAAGACAAGGGAAAACATGGAAAATTTGATGCCCTGTGGATGGGACCCTATTATATTGATATTAGGATTGGAGAACATACTTTATTTTTGAAAAACTTAGAGGGACAATTACTAGAATTACCTATGAATGGAAGGTATCTCAAACACTTCTTGGGCCGAGCTAGAGGTTCATGTATGATCATTATATAATGTACATTTTTTTGTGTTGTTTTTGTTTTACTTTGTTTGTTTTGTTGCTTCCCTTTTGTGCTCTGGTTTACGGTGACCAAGATTCATCGATTTGTAAGTATCTTTGGTGTGAATGTTTTGTATCTTTTTTAAATGGCCTTGTAAGTTTTATCCCCATGATTGTTGACTTGATAAAGTATTGACTAAGTATAAGATGGCACGTGGATAGGAATTGAAGTTTGAAAAAGTTATGCCCTAAATATACGTACCTAGAAAGACATGGGTCAAGTTAGAGTTAAACATGGAGTAATGAAAATGCATTGGATAAATATATAATACTTATGGATGAAGAAGTGGTTATTTTGGGAACAAGTAGAGGAAGCTAAAGAGTCATGCAAAGTTTGAGCTAATAATAGGATTAGGTCCAAAGTTAATTATAGATAATATATTATTATGTGAAGCCTACATACTTCCTAATTGCTTTTGTAGTGATGCATGGCTATTCTTAGCATGCAAACTATTTTTAGAGTGCATTATTAGTGAAGGGAAAGTTCCCATTACCCATATATATGTATATATTTACACAATTTGAAGGGGATCATGTATGATTGTGAGATTGAGATAGAGTCATACTATTGGCGCATTTGTGTGCATGAATTTGTGCTCTTAATTGTAATATATTCATCTATTTTTTTGGTGTATTAATATAATAGATCATTATGGATGGTTACTAGTTATTGACAAGTATGTTACTAGTTCTTGTATGGTAAATCTAATCTTGATACTTGTGTGATTCATTATGCACCATGGTTGGATCTAGTTCTTATTATGTTTTACCTTTAAATAATTAATATGGATATGGAATACTTGTATGATCATACTAACACCTTGATAAGGTTGGTATTAAAAGAGGGACATGGTACCTTTGAACACTTCAGTGAGCGCTCGATCTATCCGAGTGATGGGCCAACGTGAATATGGTTTTAGTAAGAAAAATATACTATAATGATTCCTTACCAAATGGATTAGGCATATGGTATTTATTCGATAAATTTGTGTGAGGTTCTTGTGGCACCTACGGGGGTGCCCATCCTTGAGTAAGATCCATTGTTGGTGCTCAATCTAGGCCCTTGAATTGAGCCGAGTCTTTTCCCTAGACTCTTTGTAAAGAAAACCATTTTGTTTAGTTTATATTATCCACCTTGTTTCAAAGTATAGTCCGAGTAAAGGGGAATTATAAATTTTAAGAAATCTTTCTGTAATGTCAAAATTAAAAATAAATTTCATTGGAAATGATGGAGCACTAGTATCCTAAGAATTCCTTGGGGACCCATCAATGGTATAGTAAATTAAGGTATAATGCTTAAGACTTGCAGGTTATCAAGATATGTTCACATATTTCATGAAGGTAAAAGTATGTAATCAATACCACACTTCTGGTAAAGGGTAGACCCCGTGGAAAATCGTACTTATGAAAATTTTAATCACATATACAACTCACAACTTATGATGGCATGCATGATAAATTTATATGAAATTATAAATTTAAGAAGCCCAAAAGCATGCAACATGACCATAGAGTGTAAAATAGAAATAAATACCCCATAGACTAACGAAAAGAGAATATTAGGAATATTAGGGAAGCAGACATTATCAATTACACAAAAAAACATCATGTAATAATCCATGAATGTTTCCATACCCCGTTCACGATGTATAATATAAAAGACACATGGCGCATTGGCGAATGTTTGGGAAATGATTGAAAAAAATAAAATGAGGATACCATTGTATCTAGTCATAATGCTTTCATTATCCAATCCCCACAACAGGGGGCACATGGCATAAAAATAAGTGACTATTTCAAAGGCTCAAAAATATAAATAAGGAGAAAGCGAGACAAGTGGTTTTTGCACCATTAATGTGATCGTATGACATATATGATTAAAAAAAGGATATGAATTTTTTTTTTAAATTTAAAAACATTAGACTAACCGAGTTCTCCAAAACCTTGGTTCAATTACGATGAAAACTTATAATGTGAAAATATCATATGATTCTTTCATTCATCTCGAAATAAAAAGTGTAGCATCATAATCAAGTAAGTACAAAATTGCGATTACGGTTGCAGAGAATGTCTCGCGCACTAAGCTTAAAAAACTGCTAAGGAGAGGTTGATCTCGAGGCCGAGAATCGAGGCGGTTGTAAGCACGAGTACAACGAAAGAGAAAGCAATGTCGGTGTAGTTTCTGCAGTTTTGGCAGCAGAATGTTTGCTCTCCAAACCTAAGAATGCTAAGGAGAGGCAAATCTCTGGCCAAAATCGGATGGTTGTAAATCTACAAAATGAAAAATGGGAAATGCCGGATCCACACCTATTGCCTAGAATAAGATGCTTCAAAGCCCTAACATCAAAGTGGGTCCAAAAATACTGGTCAGGTTCACGTGGGAAAAGGACAACGAGGGTGCCACTGCTGAGGGTCCCAGATGGATGTGTTGATAGAGCTTTAAGCAAAGCGAATCTCTCCCTTGTTGGTAAGTTTCTTGGCTCTAGACCTAATATTGATTTCATTAGAAAATGGGATTTGAGAAAGTGGAAACCTAAGGGATCCCTGAGCATTACCATCATGCCAAAAGGCTTTTTTCTGGAAAAATTTAATCAGCAAGAGGATTTGGAATTGGTGCTTCTGGGAGGACCTTGGTGGTTGGGTAACATGGGCCTTTTTTTGAAAAAATGGTATCCTAGATTTGACCCTAATACTGAAAATATAAACACCATCCCAATCTGGTGTAGGCTACCTGGACTACCATTGCATTTTTGGGATGATGAAATTCTGCTAAATATTACAAAATCCTTAGGTGCCCCTATTGGGTTTGATGGGCCCACACTAAACAGATCCAGACTTGCTTTTGCTCGTTTCTACATTTTTTCTGAAATAGAACAGGAGTTTCCGAGCACATCATCTTGAAATCTAGATATGGGATATGGACCCAAAAAATTGAGTTTGAAACTTTTCATTTGAGATGTAAACATTGTCATAGCATAGGACACTCTGACAAAAGTTGTACCAAGAAGAAGACCTCTACAATGGAAGCTGAACAGCCTGTGGAGGGCTCAGTTCTGAATAAGGATTGTAGGGTTCCTAACACGGATAGCCGAATGAAGACAAAGCCCCTAGTCAGAAGGAATTGGATTTCAATAGAAAGGGGAAAAAAGGGGTTTTAGAGCTCAAATAAGGAAACATCTGGTCTGGCGTCCCAAAATCTTAGTAGTAGCTTTGCCTCAAGTACCTAACAAAGAAGACTTGAAAAATCCTGTTAAGGTATCCATGGTGGTGAATGAGCAAGAAGGCTCTATGAAGATTAATATAGTCCATATTGAACAATTGTATAGCGAGCAAAGGAAGCCGTAGATAATCATCTGTGCATCATTAAGGAAACATCGAACAAGGACTGTATGGTTCTTAAAGAATCTTTGCATAAAAGCACTCCTAGGAGAGATGGTAAATCATTTTTAGATATACCTCCTTGCTCTAGCAATAGATCAGCGGTTTCACCTTCTTGCTATAGCACAAGAACAGCTGATACACACACACCTGATAGGATTCAGAAAGAATGTGAAGAGGGAGAAGTTACGCCTGTCAAAGATGAGGAGGATCCAGATTCTGGATTCACAAAGGTCATCTCAAAAAAGAAAAAAAGAATGAAAGGATTTGAAATGATCCCAAAATCACTCTACAGTGATAAGAAAAATAAAAAATACAACTGGGACACCTCAACATCCAGAACAACTAGATCTTCTACTAGATGACTAGTTGACTTTGGAGGAAGCACAAAAAGAGGAAGGCCTTCTAAAAAGGCTCTTAGATCTAAGAGAACAGAGAGAGACATTACAGATGGCGTTCAACGTCAGTTGAACCATCAGGAAATTCCAACTACCAATCATTCCAAATGAAGATTATTTCTTGGAACATCCGAGGCCTAAATGGAAACTCCAAATAGAGAATCATCAAGGAGTTACGGGATTCTAGTAATCCTAGTATTTTGATTCTGCAGGAAACTAAGATGAAAGCGAAGACCCTTGAAACTAATAAAAAGAGTTTCTGGGATAATTCTGAAATGGCGGCTGTTGACTCCCAAGGAGCTTCTGGAGGACTGGCTACTCTTTGGGATACAAGGCACTGTACTGGTATGGTTCTCAATGCTAGTATTAATCATCTTGCTATCAAATTTGTTGCTATTGAGAATAATGGTGAATGGATCCTTTCTAACATTTATGCCCCTAATACGGTTAGTGGAAGAAGAAAAATTTGGGCTGACCTTAAAACATTTAGAAACCAACATTGTTCAACTAACTGGCTTATTATGGGGGATTTCAACTCTCCACTAAACCCAGGTGAAAAGTATGGAGGAATCTCCAGCTATTCTACAGGTATGGAGGATTTTGCTGATTTTATTGCTGAACATAATCTCTTAGATGTGGATCTTCATGGAAATAAATACACTTGGAATAATAGAAGGTTGGGAAAGGAGTTTATCCAGGTGAGATTGGATAGGGCACTGATTTCAGCAAGCTAGATTCTCACCAAGACTTCCACCTCTCTTCCTTGCCCAGAGTTGGATCGGATCACAATCCGATTGCTTTAAATTTTCTCAATTGGACTAAACCCACCAGAAGCTCATTCAAATTTGAAAAGATGTGGATGGAACATGAAAATATCTATGAAAAGATAAAATAATGGTGGGGATGGAATGGTGAAGGCACTGCTCAATTTAGATTGGTTCAAAAGCTCAAAAATGTCAAAAATCAAGTCAAAATCTAGAATAAAAGCGTTTTTGGCAATGTGTTTGATAATAAAAAGAAGTTAAAACAAAAACTTCAGGATCTGGAAATAAAAATGGATACTATGGGGAGATCGGCTGAAGACGAAGCTAATGAAAAGAATATTCTTTCAGAGTTGCATACGATCTACAGCAGAGAGGAATCTTTATGGAGACTTAAATCTAGAGCTATTTGGCTTAAAGAGGGAGACAGGAATACGAAGTTCTTTCATATGACCACTTTGAAACACAGAGCCTGTAATAGGATCTTAGAAGTTTCTAAAAGTAATGGAAATATCATAAAAGATCCCAATAGCATCAAGAAAGAAGCGCTTGATTTCTATAAAAAGCTTCTTGAGGAGAGGAATAACATCAATTCTGAAGCTATTTCTTTTATGTTGGAGGCCATTCCCCAAGATAAAATTGAGGAACAGAAATTTAGAAATATCACCACAAAGTGGTCACGCTTGAAGAGCTGCAAAAGGTTGTATTTTCTTTAGAGGGTGACAAGGCTCCTGGTCCGGATGGGTTCTCCATAAATTTTTTCCAAAAATTTTGGGAAATCTGCTTGAGGATCTTCTCAGAGCGGTGAATGAATTTTATAGAACGAGAAATATTTTGAAAGAGCTAAACAACACTCACATTGTGCTTTGGCCCCAAAAAAATGGATGCTAAAGATTTCAAAGACTTTAGACCCATCAGCCTTGTGAATGCTATCTATAGAATTTTTACCAAAATCATAACTACTAGGCTACAGCTCATTATGAATGATCTAATCTCAAGGCAACAGAGTGGCTTTATCAAAGGCAGGATTATACAAGATGGAGTGATAATGGTTCATGAGACCATACATTCTATGGAAAATAATTATAAGGCAAATATGGTCCTCAAGCTTGATATGAATAAAGCCTTTGATAAGGTCTCTTGGGTTTTCCTTGACAAAGTCTTAACTAAATTTGGTTTTCCAGACAAATTTAGAAAAATTATTAAGGCTTGTATCTCTACGGCCAGATTCTCAGTGGTGGTTAATGGTGAGCCTGTGGGTTTTTTCACCAGCAGCAGAGGGCTTAGACAAGGGGACCCTATCTCCCCCTTGCTCTTCATTCTTTTGGCTGACAGCCTTAGTAGAACAATTGGCAAAGCAGTTAATGATGGTCTTTTAAATGGCTCTAAGCCCACTTCCATCAGTCAAGCTGTCTCCCATCAGCAATTTGCGGATGATACTATCCTTCTTCTTCTGGCGTCAGTCATTGAAGCCAAGGCTACCAAGGCTTTACTGCGGCTCTACGAATCTGCTTCTGGGAAAGAGATCAATTATGATAAAAGCTCCATCTTCTTTTTCAACACTCCTGAGGAAAGGCAGCTTAAAATTGCTAAAATTCTGGGTTGTAAAATAAGTGCACTTCCAGCCACTTACTTGGGCCTTCCTCTCGGCACTAGGAAAGTCTCTAGCAAGGTGTGGGATGATTTATTGGAGAGATTCCAAAAAAAAATGGCTGGTTGGAAAGGAGCCATTTTATCTAGTGCTGGTAAGTGCCTGCTCATTAAAAGTACTCTTCAAAATCTGCCCATTTATGTCATGTCGCTCTACAAGATCCCCTCTTCCTTCAGAGATAAGATTGAAAGGATTCAAAAAAAAATTTATGGCAAGGCATGGAAGAGAAGTTCAAATTTCACTTAGTGGCTTGGGATAAGGTTTGCACCCAAAGTTTATGGGAGGTCTGGGTATAAAAGATATTGAGAAAATGAATGAGGCCCTCATTACTAAAATGGGCTGGAGAATGTTGTCTGAGAAACAACCCTGGATTGATTTAATCAAAGAAAAATACCTAAATCATTAATCATGTACTCTTTCTGCAAGATAGCACCTTCCCTTTGGTTCCATCTTTTGGAACAATGCAGTTAAGAGCAGAAATTTCATTAAGCGGGCAGGCAAAATGGAAAGTGGGGGATGGTAGGGACATTACCTTCTGGGATGAAAATTGGTTTAATGGCAATCTCATGGATAGATTTGGGATTGTTAAGGACAGTCTTGTAAGCAAGTATGGCATTAAAATCAAGGACTATATTGAGGAAAATGGTACCAGTAAGAATTGGAAAAAAATTCTGTGGAGAGAAATGATCTGATGCAAATTACTTCCTCCCTTCAAGATCAATTAGATCTTATTCCCTTAAGTCAACTAGATTCCAAGGATGAGCTGGTATGGAATAATTCCAATGATGGGAATTACTCTGTCAAAACTGGTTATAATAATTTCTTCCACAGTAGTCAAACAAAGTTCAATTGGAATAAGATTTGGATGACTGAATTAACTCCTAAAATAATTTTTTTCCTTTGGCTGGCTATCAGAGGCAGGATTCTTACCACTGACAACCTGATGAGAAGAGGATTTATAATGCCTAATAGGTGTCATCTTTGTAAGAAATATTATGAGGATATCAGTCATTTGTTCATACATTGTGAGTATGCTACCAGAATATGGAGTTTTTCCCTCTCTAAATTTGAAGCTCTATGGGTGGTGCCGAAGGATCTAAATCAGCTATGGACTCAATGGAATCCACCCTTTAGGCATTGTGTTGTCAAAAGGATCTAGAAGCTGGCTATCCCTCATTTAATCTGGAGGATATGGAAGGATAGAAATGATATTATCTTCAGAAATAAGAAGCAAAACTATAAACTTAGTATTGGTAAAATTTCTAATGGTATCAAAGAGAACATTGCTAGATTTAAACCCCCCAAGAACAAGAGATATCTAGAGAATGAAGAATATATCTTATCCAATTGGCAGATTGGAACTGTCAATAGTCGTAGCAATCCCGGGAATAGCATTGATAGATCTTTGATTAAATGGCATCCTCCTGATTTTAATTGGTTTAAGTTGAACTTTGATGGGGCCTCTAAGGGGAACCCTGGGATTGCGGTAGGGGAGGAGCGATACGGGATCATAAAGGTAGTCTGATTGCTGCGTATGCTGGGAAAATGGGAATTCAAACCAATCATTTTGCCGAAGCATTATCTGCTTTATGGGGCCTGAGAATTTCCCAGACTCAAAATATCCAAAACCTCATTATTGAAGGGGACTCCCTGAATATCATTAATCTCCTTAAACAGTGCTCATCTCCAAGTTGGAGCATCAAGGATTTTATCTCAGAGTCCATAAGTATCTGTCAAACATTCAATAACATCAAGATCATGCATACTTACTAGGAGGGTAATAAATTGGTAGATGCACTGGCTAATTATGGCATTAATGTTAATCACATGGTTTGGGATAACAATAGCATCCCTAAGTAGCTTCAAAACAACATTCATGCGGATTTCTATACGCACGCAATTTCTTGAGTTGAGATATGATTATTGGGTGTGGATCAGTATCAATAAAACTCCCACATGTGTTGACTTAAAAACTATGATTATGTAAATCCTATCGAATAAGCAAGATAGTGTGAAGTATATGGGGAAGTCCAAGTGGATTTACTTTGATATGAAAATCACACATGCGGGCAACACTGTGCTTGCTAAAATTTATATACAAGGCTCCACGGATACCGAAGATAGTAATAAGGTAATTGATGATAGGGAGTGGGCTAGAAAAAAGGCCGTTATTCCCACATGCGGGTTTCTCGAGCTCGATCAGCAGAGCACGCGGACATTCATGGGAATAGAAACGACTCTCATTTTCAACATTGTGCGGATTACAACAGTAAAAAATAGACTGGCTTCAGCGCTCTCAAGGATTTTGGAATTTGTTGCAAACAGTTAAGCACAGTGAAGATGGGGGTCCCCCTTGCCAAATTGAGCCTAGTGCGGACCCAGACTGGAAGGATAATGTTGAGTTATGGAATATACTCAGCAAGGGCGGCATCACCAACTTCATGGAGAAGGTTCAGGGACATGATCAAAGTATCTCTGTGCATTTTTCAAAGGATTGGAAAGAGAGCGACCATGGGAATATGGGGGGAAGATCTTGGTCAACGAGGAGCTTATTGCTGAAGTGACCAGTCTTAGCATGGAGGGCTACCATTTTTTTAACAAAAGGGTCGACAGAGATGTTGAAGAGAGGAGATTTGTGGAGGGATCTGAGAAGCTGATCTATATTACCATGGGCTTGCTTGTTAGCTCAATCCCTCCACCTTATGATGAGGTTACTCACATGATGATAAGATTCATTTCTTTGGAAGGGAGGTTTGTCACCGTACCTGCTAAGTGCCTTATCTTTCTTAACCACTTCCGTAGGAATCGCTGGTTTGTTTCCCCATTATTTTGCTGAACTATCTTGAGCGCTCTATTTTGGAGTTTCAAAAGCATACCTAGGCAATTCCTTTACACCGGGGCTTATTTTACTGCTGCATAAATTTTTTCTTCTTAGGTATCCTGGTCTCCCTTCCTCTCCTAGCTCTGTTCCCCCTATGTCGGGTTCTGCCTGTTCTAGCCCCCCTTTTCTCCACTCTCTCCCGCCGCCACCGCCGTTGTCACCCCCTGTTGGCCTTCCAGCTTCATTTCCCATTCCCCTACTACTGCTCCTACCCCCCCACTGCTTCCACTTCTTCCACCTCATCCGGACCAGTCACCAAGGCATCTAGAAGGCTTAACCTTGATACTCTTGTTGCGGGGAAGGGCCCTCATGAAATTGAAATTGCATATGACCTCCTAAATATTAGCAGTGCTAGTCCCCAGATGTGCATATGGAGAGCTCTACAAAAAGGTTGGATGCCTTAGAAGCTGAAATGAAGCTGTTGAAGGATGAGGTTAAGAACTTGACAAAACAGAAAGGAAAGAGGAAGAAGGAGGAGGAGGTGGATATTGATAACAACTAGATTGAAGACATCTACAAGAAGCTGAACTCCTTAGAATCCCGTTTAGGGAAGGCAAAAAAATTCATGACTACAATATGACCATTTTTAGTGTGATTGAGGAATTCATTGAGCAACATGTCGAAGTGTCTCCAATCTCAGGTAGAGTTCCAAAGCAACACTTTGGGGCAATGATAAAGAAAGCAAAAGGACCATTGATCAGCTTGATAAGACTGACGCTGCCCACATGACAACTTTGGAAATGTTCAGATCCTGGAAGAACATCAAAATCAGCATCGACAAAGCTGCCAAGAAGTAGTTGTAGGTGCTTTAGTTGCTCTTGCTTGTTTTTATGCTATTTTTTTGCGGTTTCTTTGCTGCTTTTGTGCGGGGTTTTGCTATTTTGTCTTGTTTGGGTAGCTATTTTTTGGCTACTTTGGGATTAATTTTCATACTTGGATTCTGATCCTTTTTTCTCTGATTTTCACTTCTATTTTGGCTCCTAGGCCCTCTCTTGTACTCAAGGGTATAGTCCCTTTCAAAAAACTATTTTCCAATAATAAAAAAAGTAAATACAACTTCTCACCGGTTATTCAATTATGCATATACTTGTAGAATCGAGTAATCGATTATTAATAAAGGAATTTGATTTAGAAGAAATAATAGTTTTATTTTACCCTTCAAGTATTGAAATCACTAATAAAAAGGGGAAAAATGAAGAATACCCCAAATCTTATCCCTACAATTACGTCTGTAACATCTTGTTTCGATTAAATTGTTGAAAAAAACCTAAATAGGGTATATTTAACAAAGTTCAACTTAATATTAAAATCCCCAAATATAATTAACATGATGAGGTTGATTGATGAGAGTGGGATGACATTTTCTACTTATTTTCCCCTTCAACATTATATCCAGAGTTATTCGGACATGTGTCAAAAATTATAACCCGACTACCAAAGAAGTGAGGGATGGGAGTGGTGCTTTGGTTTTGAACTTAGAATATTCATATTTTAACGAAATTTTAGTTCTTCCAGGACTTAACTCGGGTGGCTAACATAAATGTCAAAGTAAGGGATGAGTATTGGGTTAGGAATTTTGATGAGATATTGAGGGTATTAAATCAACAATGGTTTCTAAAACCTAAACCATCACTCGCTCGGTTCCCAGAAGATATCCTAGATAGAATTCAAAGAGGAATTTGGGGATTTTATAACCTTACTTATCTAGGTTATGGAAACGAGTCTTCCTTATACTACCAAGAGTGGATGTGCATGTTCATTTCACTTGTATTATCACCACAAGATATTATCCCTTAGGGATACATAATAATTGATTCTATCCTTGAGAAGATGATGAAATTAAGTGTCATATCTAGGGGATAATTTGATGCCAACCACATGTTCTATATGACTTCCTACCTAGTTTACAACATTACATCTCATAGAATCTTCCCGGGGCTACATCCTGAAAAATATCCCAACAATTATAGAATATATGATGTATACCCACAATTGAATCTAGCTAGCTATGGGAATAAGTTCATGAAGGTGATTAATAATTTAGTTACTTTGGTTATATGTTTATTCTTCCCCACATGGGAATATGATATACTATCCCTAGAATCTAAACGAAGCATAGCGAGAATGGGGATGTTATTTCATCCAATTTCCTAATTTTTCATATATCGAGTAAGTGGTTTCACCAAAGCCCCTCTTTTACCACCAAGGTATATGGATGAAAAGTGGGTATTAGTTGAATTGGTGAGACATTTGGTTTATGTTCACAAAATTTTGGATTCAAAATATAAACCCACCGTGAATTTTCAAATCGAGTTGGTAGGTACACATGACCATCTTTGGCTGAGGAAAATAATGTTGAGATAGATATTTAGGGTTTCAAAATGGAACCATTCACCCTAAGGGAAAATATGATATCAAATTGGTATTTCGCAAGGCTAAGACACAATCTGTAGTCTGTGAATACCATTATGAAGACTATTGGTTTGATTGAAGGGAGGAAGAGGATGTAAAGATCGAGACCATTCCTAAATTACTTTAACACAAATTATTTAAAGTTACAATTATCCGGGAGGGAATTGTGGATGATGAAAATACAACTAGATTTAATTATCCCAAAGTAACATTGCAAAATCACTATTTATTTATAAACTAGGCGATAAAGAAATGAAATCCTTAAATCACGGGATCGGATGGATTATAAGGATAACCCTCATCTGTAGTTTGATAAAAATGTATATCCCTACTAAGATAACACACTTGTCCTATGATAATACATGATTAGTGGCATAATTGATGATGTGCTACAACCTTTTAGAAAGGGTATAGGTACGATTCAAGGGACTCTACAAATATCTAAAAAAATACTATCACTTCTCAAACATAGATGAATTGAGTGATTATGTGAGAAAAATGGGAACATCTCTCTCACAATTGGCACAATGGACTAAGGACTTCATGAGGAGAACAACCCTTGTTAATCTCGGTACCATCCAATCTCTACCAAGAGCCTCATCAAGCACCTCGGGGGTATTCCTCTAAAGGAAGAGGAATGAATCCAAGTACAATTCAAACACCCATCATAGATATGGAAAAGAGAAAAGATAAGGAAAAATTCCTTCAACTATTACAATCCAAGGAGTTATAATCTAAGAGCCAAAAATTTTAGAGGAAACTCCTCTAGCAATAAGAAGGAAGAAACAAAATAATTTGGCTTCAATGGTGCGAGAGAGTGTGTCATTGATTTAGGATAAAGGGGATATAGTGGAGAAAGCGGTAATAGAGAGATTTTAGATGTCCCATTTCCCAAGTAATTCCACCCCACCCCACCCCAAGGATTTGATGAAGATAGGGATAAATTTACCTTTGACACAAGTGGTAAAATAATTATTCAATAAAATGTTGTCTCACCCATCAGTAGTGTTGAGGTCTTTGCACTTCAAGAAGAACAAGAGAAAGATCCTAATGAAAATTTCAGTCCTCAAAAGGCCGCTATGGAAGAAATAAGAAAATATACTCCAGTGATGGCGTAAGAGCATAAAACTACATAAGGAGTAGATTAATTTATACCTTATCCCATAGGTGAACATGAGGTTAGGAATATACAATTAAATGTTGAGAAACCCAAAACAATTGAAAGAGATCCCGTACTGGGAAATGAAAGTTTGGGAGAAGTGGAGATAATGGAAACACCAATAAGAGGAGAGGTGTGAACAAGGACACCTAAAATAATTATAAAATCAATATCCCCAACACAAGAAAGGAAGGATCAAATCTTCCATCTCATAGGGATGAACAAGTCTCTGAACTTTCTACAAATAAAGAATTTTAGAGGATTCTACTCTTAAACTACGAATTAAAAAAATCCAATATATTTAAGCTCAACCAAGTGATGCCATATTATAACCTATATTTCAAGGAGGAACAAAAAAACATCTACTAATACAAATATTATCCCTCATATTCATCAACCAATGGGTATAACACCTACAAATACATCTATACTAGGTGAAGAAATTTCTCTCAAAGGATGGTTGGTGGATCTCTCCATGGAAATAAGAAAGTAAGGGTGTAGATAGATATAAATGAAATCATAAATTTTTCTATTGTGGGTTCATCTAGGCCATCCAAAAGGGCCAAAACTATGTCCGAACATTGATTAACAATAAAGGAAAGAGATACTTGGAAGTGGCTACTCTGCAAAATGAAGTATTAAAAGGAGTAATGAATTTTCAGATTACCAAGTCACCCAGATCCCTTGGGGATACAATCCATAAAAGGCTTGAAAAATGACCTCCAGGTAGTATTTCAAGATGTAGTACAGAAAATTGATAAATACAAGGAGACCAAGGAACAAATTAAAGAAAAGGTGGAATTATTTTCTAACATTGTGAATAAGTGGTACAACTACCTCGCAAGTACATAGTCAATCACTCCTTAAGAAACTGGAATTGCTTTGAAGAATTCAAGATTTTCATGCTAGAAATATTGCAACAAGGGAGTGGGAAATGGGGATTATTTAAAAATGCAACCAAACTTTGAACAGGTCATAACCTACTATAAAAATATCAATGAACTTATTGAAGAAGGTAAAAGGTAGATTAGAATATTTTATGAGGAGGTGGAGTGATGGAAGGGAATGTTTCCCAAACTGGAGGGCATAAATACCATTGATGAGGAAGTACTAGAAAAGGAAGGGGACATTCCCCAAATGGAAATGGAGAACACTTTTTATCTGAAGAAGGAATTAGGATACTAATAGAAGTGTTGGAAAATGGGATAAATAAAATCCAAGAAGATAGAACTAGAGCACATAAATATGTTGATAACATTGAATCTTATATAGAGAAGATACTTCCTATCCAAGGAATATTCACTCCTGAAATGGAAAATATAGAAATATTGATTGAAATACTCAAGGGGCACATAGGCACAATAAATCATACAAAAATGATATTTTATCGATATTTCATCCAAAGGATTATGAACACAAAGAAATACATTGGAAAGTTAACAAAGAGTATAAGGAAGAAGGACATAATATTTGTAGAATGTATAAACATTTTATCTTGAAAAGAAGAAATGTACCACTTCCAAATAGGTCCCGACGAAGAGTATATGCTAGTTATCTTCAAAAGTATGATTCCTACAAGGAAATAATGAAGGAAGAAAAATAAATGGATGTCATTGAACTTGATCAAGCTAGGCTTGTAGCCTCACTTTCCTTCTTTTTCAAAGTTTATATTAATTTATATTTTCTGGAAAATTTTGTACTTACAAAACATAAGAGTGAAAATACTCATTCAAAAATTTAAATAGTGAGTTAGTTGAAACATAATCCATACATTAAGCACATTACAAAGATATGCATTATTTATAAAAGAGACAAAATGGGTATTCTATAGGGGCCCCTACCCTTAGAAAATTACATTCATACATGGGTATACATATTACAAAAAGAGTTGTAAAGCTAGCATATGGTTAGTCAATGATCACAATATCCTCATTAAATATGGGAATACAAGATAGCATTTATTTTTCCTGAATTCAAATGCTCGGTGACTATGAGCTTGGTATAAAAACTAAATAATTTTGGTTAAGGCATGAGACATGCCTATGTCTAGGATTTCCTCCATGCTTTTCTGTGGATTCCCAAAATATTGATAAGTTATGTTTTTCTTGTATAAGAAGATTCCCATTCCAACCAATCGAGCCCTCCATATGTAGATAGCCAAGAGAAATTGATTAGTATTTCAAGGGTAAAATGGTACACACAAACACCTCCGAATACTCCAAATCAAATGATATGAAAATAGTGACTAGAATCTCCTTTTACGTCGGTTTGTTCTTGAAGAAAATTGAAGAAAAGTGAGAAATATTAGAGCTAAGAGTTGGTCATCATGAAGCCAAAATTCCTTCAATTTATCAGGATCTTTATCATCTTCATCCAAAAAAGTGATGAAGCATAATATGGAATGATGAGAAAAAGAAGGTCATTTTTGGAAGCTTTCTCATCAAATCCACTTTGATATCTTTGGGACTCATCGGTCCTTGAGAATCTTATTGTTCTTCAAATGAAAATAACATCTTGATTAAATTCTTTTCCCAACTTTGAAAGTGTGAAAACAAAATGAAGTTTTTCAGAAGGAAAGTCTTGCAAATTCCCTTCAAATTCCATGTTAGCCATTTCTCGAGACACAAAATGTTTGTTCTCCTCTTGTAGGGAAATTCATGAATAATTTCATAGAAGGAATGTCAATTCATGGCTACAAGTGAAGAATTTATAAAGAAGAAAATTCAAGAGAAATATTTGTGAGGCATCAAAGTGAAATTAATTACATGATTTAGTTGGAAGTGCAACATGAATCGAGTAATGGAGTAAAATAAAATCTGGTAAAAGAACATTCCATTAATTTGATTAAAATTTATGGCACGAGTTGAAGCATTAAAGTCAAAATGTTTTCTGATAAATTAACTCCTTTTATAAGGTGCAAAATTTCAAAAAGAGAGAAATCAAATTAATAAAGGAGTGACATCAAGATAAGGACGAAGGTGAAGGGATGCATAGGTAATTACAAAAATATGGAAAGGACAAGATCACATATGTTGGTATCAACTAAATGTTTTGCACATGTGGTAACAAAGGCATGCAACCAATCCCAAAAAGGCTAATAGAAAATAGAATATTTTTGGTTATAATTCCCACTTTAATTAAAGATATTTCTTTGTAAAACAAGGGGAATACTCTCTTACCAAATTGGAGGAAAATTAAATTTTAGGAATTCCCCAAATTTTAATAAACGTGGGGGCATGTCCTAATATCTAGGGGGTTAGTTTTTATATTTTTAAAAAGGTTGAAAGATAATATTGTAATGCTACGCATTTCCTTTAGTGAAATACATATGAAATTTGATTAATCAAGATCTTGTGTCAAGGTGGCTGTAATGTACAACTATTGAAAAACATTGAGAGCATATGAGTTATTTTACCCTATTAATATATTGAATATTTGAATGAGATATATCTATTTATGAGTTTAATTCATGTGTTCTGGGTTCTGTATGTTGAATTTTTATTAATGAGTTATAGTTTCTACTACAATCTTGTGTTTATTGCTTCTCTCTTATAGTACACTAGATTGGTCCTTAATGGTTGTGCTTTTGCAGTTAATTCAATATTATGTTGTAATAATTTACTCTGCAATATTGAACATAATTCTAAAATCCTTACTATAACCATTTTGTTGAGTGATTTTTGTTAGCCTTTGAGTGGATCTTAGGTGTATGAGAATGAAAGTGGTAAATAAATTTTTGGAATACTTACATGAGATTTTGTGTTAATTATTTTAAATATTTTATTGAAACTTTTCATCTATTGGGTATAAATTAATGCAAATCTTTCTTTGAAGAAATTATTACTACTTAATCTAGTATTCTTTACTATCCAGAATAACAAGTTATCTTAGTAAGTGTCAAATGTTTTGTTACAAGGAGTTTTTCATCCTATAATCCCCCTCTTTGTGAATTTAAAACCTATCAAAATAAATCCCACCCCATCATAATAACTTCCATTTACTACTTTGTTTCTTTTTTTCTAAATATCACTGAAGGTTCCTTCTAGCCTTAATTATCCAATCAAGAAAATGCAAGAGCAATTAAACTTCATTGTCTATAGTAACATATGTCTAGTACATTAAGCATATGCAACATATTTTGTGACAACTTGTAAGAGTGAGTGTTGTATTCATGGCCATTATTATCCTAGATTGACCCATCATTTAACAAATCAAGAGGAACAAATAATTTATCCCCCTCTCTAATTCAGGTTACCATACGGGTTCTCTCACCCTAGTTTAAGGAAGGGCCAAAAGTAGGAGGATAGAGGGCCATATCATTTGTATGTTCCCCTCAATCACCTTAAATCTTGATCCCTAAGAAAGTGTTATACCCCTCCCCAACTACAAATGACATATACCACCCATTCTATCACTATCCAAGCATCCCCCTTCCCAAAGAATGTTGACATGCCACCAAGGGGTGTAGAATTGAGGATAAATACTATCCACCTACTTTGGCTGAAAAATATCTTGATATAAAAATGATAAACAAAGGAGGTAAGTAATTAAATTATAAATATTGAGTTATTCTTAGGCTTGGACAAACATGAGCAGTTAACTCAATATCTTTGATTACTCCTAAAATTTTAACAGATTGATCCATCAAGTTTCATGACATCTTTAGAAACTAGACTATATTCCATGCTAAAACTATCAACATTTTTCTTGGGAATTACAAAGGTGCTAGCACTTGAGTCAATCATGTAATTATGCACTATGTTCTTTCCTACGATTAGAGATAAAAGGGTGGAGGATTCTTAGCCCCACTTATTTATTCTAACTTGGTTAGCATATGTGGATTGTAGAATCCACTTTCTTATCAGCTAGTTCAAATTGGGGAAGATGATTCAAATCGTGTTATAGAAGATCCCTCTAAGATGGGATACATAGGGTGTCCCATATTATGAAATTCATATCTTTATTCTTCATTCACTCAACAATGTTGAAGGGAGCACCCAAAACTTATACATAAAAGGTGTGACATTATCCTTCCTTATTTTCTCCATTTATGAAATCTCTTTTGTTGGCATAATTTCTTTGTTCCGTGAAATTGAAGTGATTTTTAGGTTTTCTATGTTCCGTTTATTATAATATGAATCCATATTTATTCCTAAGTATGTAGGTTGTCTATATTTGAAATGGGGACTTTGCAATGAAGGGGATGGAGTAGCCATTTCAATTTGCCTCCTCTTTAACCTTGTGTGATCCACAACATGGAGTTATGGATTGATCAATTTTTCTATAACCTTCTTAACCGTAAAAATCACCAAATCAAAAAAACATGAATTTAGGCTTAGCGGTAGCCTTTTGTGATAATTCCATGCTATTACTTTTCATTTCCATTAAATATTCTTGTTGATTGAAATAATCTTGCATCGTGAGGATCTATACATGTATTCCATTTATAAAAATATTCTAATTATGTGGTTGATTGCATGGAAAACACCATTCAACTTCCTGTATTATCTTATTTTATAATTGAACAAGATATTTTCTTGAGTTGGCATAGAGAAAGTAGTTAACAAGGAACAACTTTTTGAAGAGGTAGATGTGGGTTTTGGCCTTGTAATATATCAATTTTTTTATTTTTTCCATATCTCTAATTTGGATATTGGATTTCTATGGCTGATGACCTTGATTAAAAGTTTGGCCTAAAAATATCCCCTAGTTGAAACTTGGGTAGAGTCTAGATGATTGAGATTGTTTCCTCTACAAATAGAAATTTTCATTAGAAAAGTACCTAAATAGGTATCTAAGATCATCATCATCATGTTGTTTTTGGGAAGAATAGGAAGTGGAGGTGGAAGATGAAGCATTTGGTTTATGAATGGGAGTAAAAAAGGTTAGTTACTTTGAAGTAGTTTAGGAAAAATAGGCATATATAATATAGGGGCTATCTTTCCAAATTGAATTAAATAATTGTAATCTCCAATAGCTATAGGATATGCATCAAGTAATTGTATAACAAAAAAATATTGTATCATTATAGATATGTCAAAATTAAAAACTCTTAAAAAATAAAGGAAAACACCTTATGGATTTGTTCTCAAAAGAACTAGAATTCTGTCCCATGTTTTTTGAAATATGAAGTTAAAATATGTCATGAGTTCATTAGGGGATGTTTGAATGGATGTCGATTGTTCTAACATAGATATATTGTTTGCTTTCTCATCACACTTCTGAAAAAGGGATACTAAAATTTTATCACATGTGTGAATGGAATAAATCCTCAAAATCCTATACCATTGAAGTGTTTTTCCTTTTAGTGAAGAAACAAGAAGCCTAACTGTAACATCATCTTTAGTAATAAGATGAACTAAACATATATTTGCAACATCATGGATATGATATGAAGAATTTATAGGGTTTTCACCATGAAGAAAGGAATACTTTACAAAGAACACAGTGGTATGTCATGTTGGTAATTTAGAGCCAAGGGACTATTGTCATTAAAAATAACAAAGGGGATATTTCTTTGATGCACCATGAAAATAATGAGCCTTAAATTTCTAGGAAAGAAAAAGAAGAGTATACCATGAGGAAGAGTTTAAAAAAATTTGTTTGAAGTTAAAAGAAGTCTTTGAATTGATATTTATACTCTTCCTCTTCTATCCCTCTTGGTGAGAGTCATAAATACTTAAAAGGTTCACCTGTAGACACACTTTTCCTTGTCTATATTCTTCTCATGAAAGAATAGAACTAGAAGCTGTATGAAAATAGAGATTTAAACTTCGGATTTTTGAAATATGTATAAAGGTTCCTCTAAAGGTTGGAATCCACTATAACATACACCAATATTAGTGGAGATGGTGTAAGTATCATCAAAATCATCCCACTGAGTGTGCCAAAACTATTGTCACTAAAATTTTCACCTTGTTGAATAAAAAATTCAACATTTCAATAAAACAATGAGGGACCTTAAAGGCATGGGTTCAATCAAGGTATATCCTTAGATGAAAGGATTAGATCCTCTCACCCCAGTTCACTATAACTACACTAACCAAATTCTACTCTAACACTATCTAATTCCTAAACTAAGAATCCAAGAAGACAAGTTTAAGAGAAAAACTAAAAATAAAAGTGGGGTGATGCACCAAACCGGAAAATGGATGAATTGTGGCCTTAAAAGACACATATATGAAAATAAAATTTAAGATTTAAAAGATGCACACAAATTTAAAGGATAATAATTGTAAAATAATGAAGTTACATAAGAGGATAAATATGTTCACATTAAATGTAGAGAATTTAGAGGAATGAATTCACACTTGCATTAATATAAAAATTAACCATTTACAAGAAAAAGGACAAGGCAATAAATACCCACATGAAAGTTACAGAGGTCACAAGAAAGGATTTGTAAGATCAAAAGGGTAGATCTCTGAATTTAGTAGAAATTAAACTAGATTATGTGCCAAAGCACTTACATTTATAGAATTTGAGAGAGAGGGGAGAAGAGGCTAATCACATCTAGTGATTAATGAAATCAACCACCCACCACCACCAAAGACCAATCACTATAGATTTTGTAGGTCGGTATGGGTTCTTGACATCATTCCAATGACACACCATCAAATTGGTTTTACAAGAGTATGATGCCACTCAAAATTAAATTCTAGTTGGTGAAGTGGTTAAGCTTCGGTTAAAAAAATGCACATTTGGTCATTCCTCTCGAATTTAGATGATTTTTATTTGATCTTTGGATTTCTCCTTTGTTTATAAACTTCTCGTACTACTTGAATGTTCTTTCTTTTGATGACCCATGACCTCAATGTATTCCACATTTAACTTTCCTTCTCCTCATGCCCCAGTGCTCCACTTATTCACCTAGAATATTTTAAACCTATGGAAATGTCCCTTTAATTTTTGAGAACTAGTGGAACACACAATTATTGTTCCATGACTTTTAATTTTAATCACATTAAAACTTGATTGATTTTTCCATGCGAGTTTCCCACTTCACTTTTTCTTGCATCATGGATTCTCAGTGGACTTCAATCTTTGTTATGTGGAATTAACCAAATTCATATAATTCCATATTTTCCAAATCCGCATAATATTGCATTTTCATACTGCGAAGCACTAAGCTTTTCACACATACCACATATGACCATCCTATGAATTCCTTATTCCACGAGTCTTCAATATAGAGACACCTAAGCCTGAAACTTGGATGAGTTGATTAAAATAGCATGGGGTTATATTTTAGACAACATGATCCTAAAAAAATTCTACAACATTTAAATTTATGTTTGGGAGGATAAAACATAAATAGTACTATGGTTCGACATGAAAAATTATAAATGTAGTAAATACATGATCAATTTTAGCTAGTTTATGGAATTTAATTTACTATGCTAATGGAATATATTATACATTGTGTATAAATTCCTATAATAAAAAGGTTGGGATTTAAAGAGTCCATAAAAAATAGGTTACTATATTAGTAAAAATGGAGGAAAATAGGATGATTGTGTTGTGGAACTAGGAAACTGATAAGATAAGCTAGAAATCATGGCACGAAAATAAATTACACACTAAGGAATACAAAACATAAAGATTGGTGTTAGTAGATGAAATCAAGTTTAGAGTGCACCTAATAAAATTTTAGATTTGGTGAAAAATACCATATATCATACGTCATATAATTAAATAGAGTAAAATATTTTTGTAAGATCTACATGGACATGTTCTACTAGGAAGAACAAATAGTAGTAGGCTTAAGGTATATAATGTATAACTGGAAAAAAACAAAAAAGTAAATCAATTCCTTTGGCATAATTTTAAAATATGATTTTAAAATTTATGCAATGTGTGAAATTAAAAGTTTTATAGATTTGATAATTTTGTGGTTAAGTGTGTGTAGGATTAGGGAGATGAATAAATAAACCAAAAAAGTTATAATAAAATGACCAACATCATTGAATATGAAAAAAATTTGGAAAAAGATTAAAAAAATTAATAAGTTTGGAACATTGTGCACAAGGTGGGAAAAATTGAAGTGGAAAATAAACAAAATTTAAAAAGGTGATATCTTACTAGCTCAAAGACTTTTTATAGAAGAGCCATTAAACAAAATATATTTTGTAACAAGTGAAATGAAGAGGTAATTTGGAAAACAAAAATAAAATACCCAACATAATTTGGAAGACATGTCACTAGAGAAAAAGATATAAAGAGGAGGCATATGGTAAAGTAAAAACATTGTGTCAATTGAGAAACTAGAGCATAAGTCAAAATTATGTCAAGAAATATAACTTTGTGAAAGTTAGTTTTCCATATCCAAATTGATGTCAAATCATAGAGCATAAGAAAAATGACAAATCCCTTCATTCTCCCAATCCACCCAAAATTTTAGGGTATGATGAAAGAGAAGGGGGTTATTTTATTTACCTTGAGTGATGTAAAAAATAATACATAGGAACTAACACATTTCTATGATAAAAAATGGAGTGATGTTCCCTACTAAAATCGGCAAGTGAGGTTCAATGTTGGGAGTAAATATACCCAAAATCAATGATGATATGAAATGAATACAACTAGTATCAAATATCCATTGCGAGGAACTGATATGAGGAGGATAGTCAAAACTTACATGCTTGGGAGATCACATGGAGATGATGGAGATAATAACGAGTCACTACAACATTAGTGTAATCTATTTTAACATACAAGATGTGGTTCCCATCAAGTCCACTACAATATATTGAGTTACTAGTTTTCCTAACAAGGGAACATCTATGTTGGCATATAATATGATCATAAAACAAATCAAAATTACCACATATGGGCCACTTTGTGAAAAGGAAGGGGTATCCCATTGAGAGAAATTTTGAACCAAATAGTTAGAGTTTTAGCCAAAATAGTGGTAGAGAGATTTAGGAAAATTACTTGGGAAAGTTAGCAAGCATCACTTGGCATCATGTATATATTGAATAGAATGTGGTAACAATATACATAATTTAATTGGTCTGAAATATAATAGAATTAATTAAACATCAATGTGGAAAACATTGTTGAATATGTTGAATGTATTCATATAACAATGGATAATGATATTGTTATTATTTACACATCGGATATCCCTAGAGGGTATCATTGAAGTGGATGATCCATATTATCTATATGAAATATTTACACAGTACATCCTAAAAAATCCATATAAAACATATTATGATAATAAGATGGCACTATCGATGGAAAACATCAAGGAAACACTGAAGGTAGGCCTAAGGATTCCAAAAAAGTGGTCACTTACACAACACCTTATGGTAAGTTGACATTACAAAATTATGGGGTCACACGTTTTTAGAAGGTGGAAAAACCAAACATTCTAGAAAATTACCATTATTCATAAACATAAATATAGGAAAACAATAGTTGATAAGATAACATGAGATGATTCACACTTGTGCCCAACCACTATTAATTAAAATACCAACACAAATATTAAGAGGAATACTAGAACCCACATTACCTATGTAGGAAACAATTGAGGTGGAATATGCAACACAAGGGTAAGGTCCAAGTATAAAACTCAAAAGGGAAGTAAAGGGAAAAGAAAAGAAAAATGCGCAACCTAAATAATATAACCACCAAGAAGAAAATTATCCCAAATTTCCTATCTATTTTATGAAATTGGATATTACCAAGTTATAAGTAAGCCTAAACAAAGTGTATAGTATTGCGGTAGAATATATGAGTACGAAAATGTACCTACTTGAATATAGGGAGTGGTATAAATGGAAGGATATAACGATAGTTCAAGTATTGACAAAAATATTGAATATTAAGAAATGATAAAATTACCACTCATGCCACACTCTCTTATGATAAAATTCAAAAGAGAGAATGTAATATAGGATCAACTAACAATGAACATTACAAAGGGATTAAAATAAGAAGGGGTGGAAATCAAAGAAGAGACAATTTGTAAATAGTTTACCTCACTACCATTCATGCATTTGTACAAGTCGCTACACATAAGAAAATAAGATCAAATATATTTTAAAGTGATAGAAAGAATTAATCCCATTTCAGCTAGTCGGTAGAGAATGATGGAAAGAATATTTAAAACTCAAAGGTTAAGGAGTTAGTAAAATAAGGGAATCCTTGACAATATAAAATAGTGTTCAAGAGTAGGAATTAAACTCAAGATAAAATAAGGCCACATAGGAAAGGGAGGACTATGTGCAAAGAGAGATAAGATCAAGACTCACAAAAGAGTGAAGACAATAATACCCAAAACTATGGTATTATAAAATATGAATATGATTTATCTCCCCCTTCTCCACATTATAATTCAACCCTAAAAATAAAATAGAGAATAAAAATAAATAACCAAAGGCCAAAATGCCTAGTGCACAAATACCTTTAGTGCAACAAGATAAACCATTTATTAGAAAAAGAAGAAAAGAGGAAGAAAGATGAAGAGATAAAAGAGTAAGATGATGTATAGAAATAAGAACATGATAAACATAAAAGGAGGAAGCCACCAAGGGATATCTTAAAAGGTACAATAAGATGAACACATCATAAAGGAGGAAGATGAACGTATGTACAAAGCATAAGAATAGGAATTTAATAAAAAATTTGAGGTAGAAAAAGTGAAACAAGATGAGGAGGAGAGAAAGTGAAAAGAGAAAGATGAAAATAAAAAAAATAATCAGGCAAGAAAAAACTTAGAAACTTCAAGAAAACATTAGTGCAAAGAACAAGAGAAGAAAGAAGGGGAAGAAAATAATAAGAATAAATAAATAGAAAAGAAAAAAGATGCATAGGTGAAGAGAAAGGAAAAGAGAGAGACGAAAAATGAGAAATAAGAAAAATAAGAGTATGAAATGAAATATGTAGAGGATAAAAGGAAAAATGAAGCTAAGGTGCAAGAAGAGGAGAAGGATTATATTGTGAAGAAATAAACAATCATGTAAGAAAAGGATGAGGTGGAACAAATGAGTAAGGAAGTGTAAATTTTCCAACAAAAATATAATGCATAAACCATAATAACCCCTATAGTAAAAATGGTCAGTGCATCAAATGAAAATGGTGTGGAGGTAGAAAGCTCTAGCTTGGAGTCAATCAACATATAAAAATCTGAAATATGGGAAAACTAGTGATGGGAAACATGTCATGACCTACACATTTTGATTTCATTTATTATTGAGAAAACATTAATATGGAATAACAATTTGGTGTGATGATTGTATTCACATATGGTTGATTACTATGATTAACTATGTATGTAATTTAGATAAAATTGATGGATTAAGTTCAGGGGTAAAATAGATGAATACTTTTATGATATGCATTCTATTCAGATTAAAACATTTAATGAAAATTTCAATTATCATATCTGGTTAATTAATTGAGTGAATCAATTCAATTTTGAATTATATGATCCTATGATGATGAGGCCTAATAATGTTGTGTATGCATGAGTTGTTACACAAGAGAATAGGTACCATTACGAAAACTTAGATACCTAAATAAAGGATATCATCGGGAAATGGGAAGTAGGCATAATGTGAATATTCCAACATAGAAAGGTAAAATGAGAACAAGAATATGTACACGTAGTTCACTTCCATTATTATTTTGTATTAGTGTGTGTACATATATAGATGATAGAAAATTGTTTATGTTTGGAAAATATTGTGAGTGGATTACTTCCTTATACCGGGTTGTTTTGGGTTATGGAGAATAGGAAACATTGAATGCTACAAAGGCCATGTTGAGTGATGATGATTCACTTAGGAGAGCTCCGAGGAGCATGCACCACTATTTGTAGCATGTGCATATCAATTTTATTTTATAGATGGTTATAACTAAATAGTAATTTTTGTGATTAATTAATCACTTTAATTTAATATGCCAATTTGATTCATGGTTTCTTAAATGAATGTTAAATACACACGGAGTGCATGGGCACTTGAGTGATACCGTAGATTGATTATTTCTGCATGATTTTGATAAATGATGATTTATGATATACATCTCATTTCCATGAGATATTAATCCATTGTGATATTATTTATATTTTTAGTCCTTTGCTAAACCAAATTAGTGGTGATTGTATAAGGTTAATTTTAAAATGCTTTGTTATTTATTAAATCCATGTTAATACATATGACAACATTGAATTAAATGTGTGATAACACATGTTAAGTGGTAGAGTAAGTTTTATTTTTACTGATTGTAGAAATGTTATTACACATTTATATGGAGTTTTTGTAACTTGTACATAATTCCAAATTAGTAGTAATCTTGTGGTATTATAAATTGATCTCATGCAAGTGGGAGATTAGTTATCTATATTATGCCACTATGTGGTAGTCACTTTGTTGAATGGGTGAATCGTATAAGTATGAGCCACATACAAAGTTTGGGGCACATGCGAGGAAGGCATGAAGGGGAACACACAATCATAATGGAACAACATGTACAGGTTGCACCCGAGCAGGAAGAATTGGTACTTAGCCAATTTCATCGGTGCATGTCTAAAAATAGGAGAACAGAGGAAGAGTGGCATCATCCAAGAAAATTCTATATTTAGACAACATTAGGATACCTTGGGATGTAAGTAAAAGGAGATAAAGTTGGAAACAAAACATGCAAAGGCCACAATATGATCATGCACGGCCAATCTAATAATAGTATTAAAGGAAAGAATTATATTTAGGTTAATCTATTATTAGGATTGTTGTAAAAGTATGCATGCTTTATGGCTATTTCTGAATTTAATGTATGTTGTCTATTTTTGGGAATTACTATTATTAGGAGGGTACACCTAGCGGTGAAGGGAAATTCTCCACTCCTATTTATATGTCATAGATGAACTATATATAATATCGTGTGTGTGGATGAAGGATAAAGTCGATATTATGTTGTAATATTTTGTGCATGTATATGTGAAATGATGCAACAATGATCATGTATTCAAATTTCATTGTGATGTAATTAATTCTATTTATGATGGAAAATTGTGGATGGATCTTGATTATTGATAGGTCTGAGTATGGTGATCTAAAATTTCAATTGATCTTAGTTATTTTTTAAACTATTATGTTTCCTTATTACATGTGTTTTGAAGATTATGTGAATCAGCTCATTAATTATGTATGAATGAATACATGGATAAATACTATAATAATTATGCATGCTAACATCTTGTCAAAAAAAAAAGAGGGACTCAAGCTTGTTGTGTGCACTTTGGGTGAGCATTCGAGATCCCACCAATGAGGAGCTAGTGCACATAGTGCTTGAAGTGAAAATAAAATACTACATTTTGGATAGTGGAGGCCCGGGAAGAAGATATACAAAGAGAGGAAAGACGAATCAAGTTTAATAAAGTGTGAGAGACAAAAGTTGAAGCATTGATGGATTTGAGGAGAATGATGGCTCACAAATATTTTGAAGCTCTTGTGGAAAACAAGGAGCTGCACCGTCAAAGTTATCCCAAATTTGGGAAATCACAATAGAGATTCCCCATCGGCTTTGGATGAGAGCACTTCAAAGGACGAGAATGAGGACTGCAGTACATTTATGAATCAACTTGACTACCTAATCCTTGCGTAAGGTGTTCCAGATTAAGAGGTAGTTGTTGAAAGAAATTATAGTTAAGGTAAATACATAGACATGGGTAAATATCATTTTATGTTGAAATTAGAAGAGTATCAACTAGTAACGTTCCCATGATAACACATCGTGTGTGTCGGTGTTTGGAATTTCCATTACGGAATTATTTACAGTGCATCATTAGGGTAGAGTATTACCACGCGATAGTTGGAAGCACCTCATTGGGTGTTATGACAATGTAGAAAATAGGTGTGTAGTTTAGTAATATGACTTGACACAAGGAATTTCATCAAATGGACCACAAGACATAGTAGGTCACACGGGAGGAGCAAGACATCCACCACATGGAGGAAATCTAGGAGGGGATATTATTCTATGTCGGGTCCTTCTCTAGGGTAAGGCCTACCACCACGATATCTACCACCAAAGAAACCTCTCATCAAAACTCACATCAGCAACTAGCACAAAAGACACCTCAAGTCTACTTTGATATGTCTCTTCACTTACCAAAGTACAAAGGTGTGGAGTATGTAATAGAGAACATGTAAAAATGTGAATCACTATGGCACACTTAGGGGATCATAGCCTCGGATAGAAATAAAAACTATTTTTCCACTATGCTACAAGGGTGCATGCATAGTTAGTATAGAAAATATGACCTACATCGAATGCGGTATATTATGATGCTCTGCACGTAATATTTTTTGTTGTGTTTCACATTCTAGAGTTTGAAAAGCAAAGCATCAATGTACTCAAGGAAATTAAGTAGAATTTTTTAGAGAGTGTAAGAGAGAATAAAGTATGTTTTAAGACATTGTTGTCTAAATTATCTTATTACATCCATCCAAGTCAGCATGCATAGTGGTTTGTAATGGGATTGTTGAATCCTTTCCAAATGACGTTATCTCATTAGACATACACTGATCCATGTGAGGCATTAGAGGAAGATATGCACGTTGAAGCGATCGAAGTGTGGACATGGTATCTTTTCTTTTTTGAAGCTTAGATAGTCTATATGCGAAGTATTTGGAGAATCTCTCTGCACACTCTATACATGATACTAAAATTAGTATATGGTGCACTTATTGTGAGGTTGAAGGACACACTAAGGATATATTTTTGTGCGGGAAAATGTGCACATTATTACAATCTGAGATTTTTCATAAGAATCATGATGTGTGAAATTTCCCACTCTTGTAGTGTGTGATTCGGATGAATGTCTCTATGTATTGTAAGATTTGCAATGCCCACACACATGATATATATGATTATAGACTAATTTACCATATCTACAAAGCCATAGAAATAGGATTTCACCACTAGTTTTGCTAGAAGATCAAAAGAGCAGGAAGGAAAAAAAAGAAGAGCGTAATAATGGGGATAATAGGATAGAGGATTACGAGGAGGAAATTGAGTTCGAGGTCACGATGGAGAAAGAGGAAGGTTTGCGTGTGGAAATTGTTACAATGTTGGGTCCCTTGATCATTGCCAGAGTGAATTTCTGTAGAATATAGTTTTCACAAGGTGTGGGAAGAAGTATAAGTTATAATATTATCTGGACATGTATGAGCACATGAGTAAGGAAAAGAAGAAGGAAAACAACATAGTGATGATCAAGGTATAATTTATGAATACTGATTAGTGGATGCCTAAGAAGATGTCGACCTAGTTTTATAGCCCATGTTAATAACTACTCGTGTGGAGGAATCAAACGCATGTGAGTACCTACGGGATTATCCTCTCATCGGGAAGGAATATATTATACATGTTAAGTATCTAGATTTCACACATCGGAGGAGGTATATCAAGATACTATGTGAGTAATCAAAGAGTTAGATGGTGAGATTTAGTACTTAAAGGAACAAGCATGAACATCAAACCGCATGAAAATGTTAAGATCCCGTAGAAAGATGTGGATGATGTCAAGGAAATATTTAAGCTATTATGTCATGAAAATATCATCCCATTTCTAGGAGAGTGGTCACGAGAGAAGGTATCGCGTCTTTGAGGTTGAGCATGAGTGACAAATACTACATGTAAACTTTCCACCACAAAACCATGAGTATGATAAAGAAATTAATTTGGATGTAAAAATCGATGGGTGGCTGGTAAGAAAAATTCTAATAGATACATGCACTAGAGTAAATGTGTTGAATTTAGATGCATGGAATCAGATGGGGAGGCCTATATTACAACCATATTCAAATGTGTTTTATATGGAAAACAAGACGAGGTATATGCCTATTAGTTTTTGAAAGATTCTTCTATTACAATCTAGGGAGCCAAGTTTACTTTGGAGAATTTGAAATGTTGGAGCTTGCTAAAGCAAACAATTTTCTAGCACTACTTGGATGACCCCCGGGTTATGTAAATCACATAGATCTATGCTTCAAAAAAAGGATAGATCATATTTTATAATAAATATGAGCTCATTATTATACCATTGGATGAGGAAAGAGATACGCCTTATATTGATACTCTAAGTGAATAATATCTGAATAGAATGTACGTGAGTACAATACATGCTCTTGAAACTATGGATCCATCCAAGGAGGGCATTCTTCACTAGGAAAACATGTATTTAGTAAGTGATACTCCAAGAATTTCTTGTGATAACTGGGCCCATGGAACATATGAAATAGTCGGGCGTGAAATGAAGGGGAGAGTAAATAGAATTATTAGGCCACACATGGTTAGGCTCATGGGAAATATTCACTCCCCCTAGTATAATGGTGATGAAAAATCCATAATCATTCTTGCGTGCCATGGAGGAACACTAGAAGAATGAAGGTGATCGAAGAAACATGTTGGTTTATACATTGCATGGAACTACAACCCGTTGGTGGGTGACTCAAAGGGATAAATGTTTGGGCTAACGCTAGATAAGGGTAGACCTTTTAACAAGGTTTACTCAAAATAATGACCATTCTCTTATATCAGAGTATGATGGAAAGACTTCTACTTTGGTTCACATCCATAACTGTGAGAGAGTATGGGCATAAGGTAGAGGCATTACCACCATCACTTTGGGTACATAATTTTTATTCCATGTTGAAGGGATGTGTGCGTGCATGGTATGTGCACACCGAGATAAAATAAGAAACTACGAGTTAGAAGGATATGACTCTAGGTATGTCCCATACATTTGGTTATTTTTCTAATAAACCTACATTTTGTGAAGCATTGTAGATCATGAAGTTAAAAGGATAATGCGAAAGTATAAGAACACCTACTAGAGCTACTTGGAGAACTTGATTTTAATGTGCACATTGAGATAGAGAAGACTTAAGAAATACATATGGGTCATGCCTAGAAGGAGAAAGAAAAGGGAAAAATGGTGTACCTCATTGATGATGAAGAGGTTGATAAAATAGAGAATAACCATACAAAATGTGCACATGAAGTAATGGACACAAAAATGATAATGCCCACACATACCATGTGCCCATGAAAAAAAAAGAAGGTAAATATTGGCACGAAGATGATCCCAAGGAAGCCATTATTGGAGATTACTAGTTAGAGAAGGAGGTGGTAAAGATCATTAAAATTTTACACAACTTCTAGGATTTTTTTCCGTGTATATACCATGAGTTGAAAGGAGTGCACCCCTCTTTATGAGAAATGAATATTAAGCTAAAGGGCGTGCCCAATTTGAAAGAGACCTCAAAGGATGAATCTAAACTCACGCGTAAGATTCAAGGAATAAATAGGTAAAATGCTTAAGTCCTGGGATCATTTAACTTGTTAGTGATCAATTTTATCTCACCCTTTGTCTGTATATACCTTTGAAAATTTTCTTTGACCGGTTCGCCCATGTAAAAACGTATGCTTGAAATATATAATCATATTGAATGTAAATGAAAACCTTATGTTTAGGTGTGAATCCTATTTTTCAGTCAATGAATGTAATACTCATGTTGCCCTTGAAAATCCCTATGAAAAATCGACTATGAATCGACAATGTTGTAATCTTGACAATCGCTTAATAAAGTGCAAATTTCAAAAGGATCTTCGATGCCCGCTAATTTTTTTGTCTCGTCCCCTTTTTCCTTTGGTATTATTTTGTATTTTGCGAGGATAAATTTTGCCTAAGTCCGGAACTAGATGCGATGTTTCCACATGTCTCTTCAAAGCATTTTTAAGAAAGTACAAAGAATCAGGGGCCTTCAGGAAGAGAGAATAGACCACGTGGATAAATCATGGAAAGGTAGCCCGAATAGGATTAAAATTCAAGATAAGGAAGAAGAGCTCATAGGCCTCCATGTGTCACCTAAGTGCAGATTCAAAATAGAGAGAGAGAGAAAGAGAGGCCCCAAAGTCAAGCACGAGGTGTTCACGTGTTATAAAAAGAGGATAACACCATTGAAAGGACCAATAAAGAGTTAGAGGAATTGATGTTTGGTGGATTGGAATGCAATATTTGGTACCGAACATGCAATTGAAGACTTGGCTAAAATTAGGGTTGAGGTTTTGAATGAATTCAGGGAGAAGATGAAGACAGAAAACAAGCCTGAATGATGAAAGTTGAAGATGCAGATATGAATACTGATAAAAAATTGGGGATTCTATAGGGGACCTTGCCCATGAAAGATATATATATATTATCCAAAAAAAAAAAAGAGTGATTATAAAAAAGGAAACTAAGATAAGAAAAAAATTAGTTATCCCTTCTATTTTTTCTCCTAAAAATGGGAAAATTCTATTTAACACTGCTCTTCCTCGGATAAACTCCTTTGAGCATGGATCTTATTGAGCAAATACAACCGACCACCAAATCATGAGATATCCTCATATCCATCAATGATTCAATATTCATCCTAGGGCCATCCATGATATTCCTCAGCTCCATCTTCTTTTGGTAAGATGATACCCAGTCCTAGAAGATCCAAACCACCTATAGGAAATGTCATCTTCCCTTTTTCCTTATAAGGAGTAGATTTATCAAGAGTAGACTAAAGGAGAACATCTAGAGTGGATGGAAGAGAAAGTATAACACCCCATGGACTGGTGGAACAAGGGATTTCGAACTAGACTCACCCCGGTGCCTCCTCATAAAATTTGGATGCTCTCTTGGTATAGGAATAGGAAGAGGTCTTGAAAATTTTTGCTCCATCACGGATCCCATTGCATTGGATGAATCGAAAGCTGAAGAGTAGACTTTCCCGTACTCCCTTGGTAATGGAAATTGAGGCCGTAGAACATTGAGTAGATGAAGGCTATGCTTCTTCCTCATCTAAAATGATAATTTGGGGTTGAGAGATTGAATCTCCCCTCTTTCTTCTTGATGATGGTGCTGGTACTATGAATTGATGAGGTGGAACAGTATCGCTTGACCTTCTTCCAAAGAAATGATTCATTACTCCAATTATTCTACTCACTGTTAGAAATGGAGGGAGTCAGTATCAATTGAAGTTTTATCATAAAGTACGTAAGACTCCTTAGGAACCTCTTTCAAAGATAAATTATTCATTGCACGTAAAGGTACACTTGTATTCATCCATTCCTGTCATATTAGTCCTCCTCTCAATCCATAATTTCTTCAACTCTTATAGAGACTTTTGGTGCTCCCAATGGAAGAGATGATAGTACATCGACTAGAAAGATGAGAAGCAGGATTGATCTTGATCAATCTAAAAATGATGGAAAGCCTAACTTCTCAATATGTTAGAGGCCTTTGCTACCCCCAAGTTAGAAATTTCAAATAGATCCCTAAAAATGCTTCATCTCTGGGCTCATTAAATCAAAGATTTGATTTAAATATTCTGAGGATATTTCTTTCAAACTAGTTTCCACAGCTACTCTTGCCATTACACAAAAAAACCTCAAAGTAGCTTTTTAAGTCTAAAAATGGAAGGAGGATGTATACCAATTAAGAAGTGAAGCTAAATTTATAATGAAGATGGTATAAACGAGAAGAATTGAATGAAATAAGTTTCATAAAATGAAGAAGGATTTTTCACTCAGCTCACAAGAAGGAAATAAATCTGAAAGAGATTGGAATCCTGCAAACAAAATATATCTAAACTAATGTGACACAATTTATGGAAAAGTAATCAACCTAGAAAGACACAAACATGAGTGTGTGTTGTTTGGGATTGATCCTCAAAAAGTGAAAGGGATTTTCCGTCACATTAAGCCATATGGAGGCACTTGAAAATTATCAAAATGGGTTTCTTTTCCCACCAAAAGGGAGAAACAATTAAACAAATGCAAAAAGGAATGACATAGTGGGAGTAACTCATAATTCCTCCACCTGAAACATAAGATAACATATTAAAACTGTATGTTGTAAAGAAGAATATTCTTTGGATATTCATGCTTTTGGGGTGAAAATGGAGGGTGAGTGAGTGATTGAAAATGTATAAATGTGATGAGAATACTCTCACATAGGGGTTAATTTTTATAAGCTTTAGAGAAAAAAGGAGAGAACTTGTTTGTACTAGCTAAAAATGAACCAATCTCAGATATCCAAACAACTATTCATTTGTTCCCAAGCCTTCTCACCAAGATGATTTCAGGATACACTCATTAGAAAATATTGAGGTCATAGTTGTTATGTACCCTTATTGAAGGATTGGTGTTTATTGAATCAATTTATGTGTATTTTCACAACTGTTGTTACTTTGTTCAAGATGAATTATTTTGAATCAATTTTCTACATTTCTCTTATAATCTTATGCTAATTAATCATTCTGAATTACACAAATCTTTGGTTTAAAATAGTGAAAATTCAGTAACTTCAATTGCATTTTTGATGGATCTTTCCTTCATGATGTGGTAAACGGTTTTAAAATCAATTTGTATCCATTTTATCTAAGATATTTGTCGGTTTAGTGTATCTGGATCGTTTTTAATCAGAGATAGTTAGTATTTTGTTGATAGTTTGTCATGAGATTTTGTGTTTGAAATGTCAAATTTTGTGTGAAATATTTTGTTCTTGGACTTCCATGAATAGAAACCTTTTCTTTGAAGGAATGCTTTAGATTGTGTGATCCATATTTTACATCAAAAATAATCATCTGTAGTATTTGTAAGGTTCATTTGAGGTTTTTCATAAAATCAACTTTATCTTGCTTAACTTCCCAACAATACATCAAAATTATAATCAATAACCATCATATCCACTTGAATTACCCCTTCTTGCACTATTCATGCATAAATACTATGGATATTTGTTGAATATTTTTCACCCTTTATCTAAAGTATGTAAGATAAAGCTAGAATTATGGTTTTCATTAGTAACTTGAGCCTTTTGTTGGTTCCCATTTTGATCCTTTGTTATATTGCCATCTTTCCCCTTTGTTTTGCGTGCTCTAAAAAAATTTTCTTCAAAATTGGTGGTCTAAAAAACTTTGTTCTCCAGATTGGATACTTTGAAAAGCTCACAAACTTATTATTTTTCCCCATTTTAAAAGAAAAATACATGTATGCCCTGTTTTGTGCCCTAGTTTTCCAAATCCACGAGCCTCTGTCATTTTTTCCATCTTTCCCGGCCTTTGGAGTTTGTGGTTGTTCATTTCATGCATTTTTTCCCTAAAAATCTATCCCCATGGTCGAAAATTGCTTTAAAACACCTTCCATTTGCCTTTTGATCGAAAAATCCTTCACCCACTAAGAAAAAATCAAATTCAAGCATCCCTGGATAATTCTGTGTTTCTTGACAGCTTATATGGGTGTCATTTGCCTCAAAAATTAAGCCCAAGCCTCCTCATACTTGGCCATTTGTTTTTGGTCAAGGATCGGTGAGTTTATTTGAAAACTTAACATTTTTTTTTGTTCTGGCAAAAAATCAAACTTTCCCCCGCAACCCCGCAGGTCCTAAAGGAAGGACATGTGTCATGTTCTTATTCAAAGGTGGGATGGAAGGCTGGCGAGGGACTTAAAATATTTTTACCTTTTTGGTGAAAAAGGAAAAAGGTAAGGAAAGGGCCAGAGTCCACCGGCCGGTCCAAGGGTGGACACGTGGCGGGCGAGGATAGAGTGGGTCGACGAAGGCAAAAGGAATTTTTTCCCTTTTTGTAAAATGAGTCAGAATGAAAATTTGAAGTGTAGGTCCACATGGAGCAAAGGGAGACACATTTCAGCCACAGAAGGGAGTGTGGGCTGATGGAAGAAAAGAGAGAAAATTTCCCTTGGTGAAAAGGGGAATTAAAATGTGAAATAAGCCCGCAGATCCTCAACAATAGAGAAGGTGACACATGTCAAGGAAGGAATCGAAGACGTGGGCCCATGGGGAAAAAAGTGAAAATTTTCCAAAATTTAAAAAGGGTGGAAATGTGCAGAATTAAGCCGTGAATCCAATGGGACCCACCATATGCCACGTGTTAGCACCAAATTTCAAGGGCGGAGGGGCGGAGAAAAAAGTCAAAATTTTACATTTTTCCAAAAATGTTAAAAAGTAAAAAAATGATCCCAAATCTATTTCTAATCACATTTTGACACGTGGAGGGCTCAGATTGAAGGGAAAAGGGAAAATCAATGGTAACTGTGCATTCTTTAGTTTGGCCGCCATTTTTCTCCAGGAAGCTTGGAGATGCGAGTTTTGCATCAATTTTCATCAAATTTTTGGTGAATTCATGTTGTTTGTGCCTGCAAGGACCAATGCAAGTGGTTTTAAGGATCAATTTATAGATTTGAGATGTTTTTGAAATGATTTTTACCTAGCCTATGTCCAAATGTGAAATATCAAATCAAGAAGTTACAGAATCAAATTTTGAAATGATAAGGATGAAATAATGAAATGAAAGGGGTTTGCATGCTTTGAGAATGACAAACGTGCTTCCACAATAGATAGTTATGAAGGATTTGTAATGATTCACCTTTTTTGAAACACCTAGAAACTTTTGTTGCAAATATGTTAAATGTCCCTTTTTGCGAATCATGTTGGAATTTTGTAACAAACTTGATGCTTGGCATATTCTTTTCTTGTGAAAGAAGGATCAAATGTAATAGAATGTTATATATTGCATGATTTTTTCATGCAAATGGACGGAGAAACTTGGAAGTTCATGGGAAAATCTATGAAGAATCCCATTCCTTGAGAAACCACCTGAGAACCATTTCTAATTCCTTTTTTGCATCGATCTATATCATGTTGAGTTGGTTTCATTTGTAAATCCATCAACAAGCTCGACATTGTTCTTATAACATTCCCTGCTGATAAATTTGGTCATTCTAGATTATTTTGTGTTGTCTCTTGGTAGAATTCGTATACACTTATGTTTCGAGAATGTTTTCAATTTGTGTTTCTTACTCCTATTGCAGCTTTTGTGTTTAAAATCTCTCTAATCATACATGGTCTCATTTCTTGTTGATAGTTTAGTGGCATCTAGAACCTCACATTCGGAAGAGCTTTCATCCGATAAAGAGATAAATGAATTTAAAATCACTTTACCTTCATTGAATTTAAAGATTTTTGTAAACCTTTGGGTGCACCTTAGGTCATGATAAAATAGAGACTTTTGGATGCTTTGTTGGTTCATCTACTTCAAAATTTTACGGCGAGGTTGTCAAAGATTGTATGGAAGAGTGTAGATATGGACCTCCATTTGGTGCACATATCCTGGTTGAAGGAGTACCTTAACCCCTTTGAAGCATTCTATTGTTTAGGTCTTACAAATTTCTTGCAAAGGTCCTTAAATAATTTGGCAAATTCTGGTTAGTCTTGTCTAAAAATCTCCCACCAAAAAATTCATTCAATAACTAATCCTACCCCATACTACCCCTACATTGCATTGTGTGTCAAAAAAGAATACAATCCATCTACAAAAATGCACAAAGCAAATTAGGATCATACAATGTCTTTAGTAACCCTTGCCTTGCATTGAAAATATCTCCATAATCTAGGAGTGACAACTTGTGAAAATCAGATTTGGAGTGTTGATCATATTTTCCAAAGGCCTTTTCATACTATTTACACAAATTGAGGGATATTTTCATCTCCTTCACCATTTGAGGGTTACAAAATAGGTCCTCTTACCTTGTTTGAAAGGCACAACCTAAAACAGTTAGGACAAGATCAAATCCTATTTGAGTGCTTTCCATCTCTCCACAAATTTGAGTGCCAATAGATCACATCCCCGGCTATAAAATGACACACATCATGATCTATCTATCTTCAAGCTTCATGCCATATCTTTGATTCTGCTTAGACTGAAAAGGAGAACACATTTGGGTACCAACACCTTCTTTAGAAGATATCTACATTTTCTAGTGTGACAACTCGTGAGAGTTAGATAATGTTTGTATTGACCATGTCTTCTTGAGGCTATTTTTCACTTCCCTAAGAAAAGGAGTCCAAATATTGTTGTTCTATCCATCACTTTTCACAAATACATGTTACAAAATGGGTCTTCTCACCTTGGTTTCAGGTAAAACCTAAAGTAGCAGGGTAGGTCATACCTTTAGTGAGGTGTTATCTAACATTCCCTAAGTCCAAGTAAAAAGACTACCGATCCATCCCTGGCTACAAAATGACTCAAATCCTAGTTTGTCTTTCTCTAAGCATCCTTCTTAGCTTATTGATGTTGTTTGACTTACAAGGTGGAACTGATTTAGGTATCAAAATCCTCGCCGCACCATTTCAAGGAGCATTTCTATAAATATAGATAAAAATCAACCTTTGGTAGGGTATTGAATATGTTTAGATGCAAATACATGATCTAAACATCATCCTCTTTTGAGATTTATTAAATATTAGCTTGATCATAAGTTATTTTCTTGATATTTTCCTAGTTTAAGAAAGCTTTCCATTAAATTTTCTTGGTTAGGGGTAAATATTGACAAAGGATGCTGAGATTTGTCAAGATTTGTTAAATTTGATCATTAAGGTTCACATTGACAAGTAATTTGCAGTGATTTACACATCTAAGGTGCAAGACCTTAGTGGTGAATCCACATTGTTCAAATTTCTTGTAAATACCAGTTGTCTCAAGGTTCAATTTATTGAAATTTTTCATTAAGATCTATAAAGATGGAAGGAAGAAGGTCCTTCTTCAAGACAGATCCTACTAGAAAATTGTTTCTAGAGCTAGGAAGGAAAAATCCAACTAAGAAACAAGTCTAGAGAGCATTGGGAGATCAAAGATCGAAGAGAAAGTAGTGCCTATGGTTGAAAGTGATCAACCTTTGATAGAGGAGTATTCTAGCTCCTCGACTATTCTGGATCAAGCAGTCCCTATATGAATTTGTACACTCCAATTGGTGAGGGGCCTTAATTTACAACTAGTATAGGTATTCCTCATCTCCCTCCATTACTACTCATAAGTAATAAAGTTTTCTGTGAAACTGAATCTTTAAAGGATCATTACTTTGAATATTATACACCACTACCTCAGAGACATCTTGCCCCACACTATCTTAATCCTCCTATTGAGACACCTCAAAATAACATGGCTCAACCTGCACCTAGACCTATATTTTTGTAAATGTTTTTGAATGCATAGATTTCCCGAGGCATGGTAGATATACTAATCCAGCCCACAAGAAGTGAGGAATAGGTTTCCTAAATTTCAAGGAAATAATGCTATTATTGGTGACCAACACCTCATAATTTTTGTTAATATTATGGAGGATTTTGAGATTGAACATGAAGATGTGTATGTTAAATTTTCCATTCATACCTTAGAAGAGGATGTTTGGGATTGGTATAAATCCTTACTAGAAAATTCAATTGACTCATGGAATGAGATGAAGAATTCATTTAGATCATAATATGGGGATAAGACTGACCCCATATTTCTTCTATCTGAATTTGAGAACATAAAAAGAAGAATCCCAATGAACCTGTCCAAGATTTCAATACCATATTTAAAAAACCTTGACTAGAATCCCTATAATTTTGAGGCCAAGTGATGAATCTTATCTGATAAAATACTCTAATTACTTTGATAAGAAAGTTGTGTATTATTTTAGGGACAAAAATCCTAGGACTTTGAGGAAGGATTTCTCTATGGTAGTGCAGATTAAAAACAATATAAAGGTAGCAAGAAAACCTCCTAAGAGGGATGGTGTTAAGTTAGTAAATCCTGAAAAGCCTCAAGATAGTAAGGAGTTGATCTGGAAGAGGTATTTAAGACGTTAACGGGGAAGTGAAAGAAATTTCCTATAAGCTTGCTAGAGTAGAGAAGGGAATAAGACAGATTTATTAGGGCCAGCACCAACCTCAAAACTAGAACAAATTTGGTAATCATCCTAGGGGTGATCATAGATTAGATGAGAGAGGTAAAGGGCCCATGGGATCAAGAAATAAACAAAACCAAGAGAAAACAAATTGGTCCCTGATCCTTTAACTGCTAGAGTTTCTATGATAGAAGAAAATCATGTTATTGAGTGGTGTGATAAATGTTTCTTACCACATTCCCCATGTGATCTTAATGAAGAAAGTGAAGAGGTTGATGATGATGATACTTTTGGTAATGTGTGCATGATGGAATGCCCTGATAGTCCATGAAAAGGAGCTACTTCTACTGAATTTTTGAGTACTGTGGACTACGGAATATCTTGGGACTGCATAAACCGAGTATATCTTCTTCCTTCTACTAGTAATCTTGAAGTTGATATGGTCCAAGATTTTGACTTACCCAATCATGATTTTTAATATTTAAGGGCATTGATGATTAAGAAATATGATGGTGGAATTCCTTCTGAGGAGGATAGACAATTATTAATGAACACAATGGTGTCCCAGGAGAAAGAATATGATCTAAGAAATAGGAATTTGTTAAAATGGGAGGGCCACATCAAAACCAAAGAATCCCCTCACTAATATCCTAAAGAATCCCCATAAGAAATATAAGCCAAAAAAATCCCAAATAATGCAAATAAACCTAGTAACCCCGCCAAGCCATTAAGAACTCATACCACAAGGAAAGGAAATTACCCTACCTCCTAGTACAACTTTACCCAATTATACCCCCGCGATATGGCTCAAATTTTGAACCAGATAAAGGTCAATTTACCCATCATTTAGTTTATTAGGATCCTTGAGCACATAAGAATCGCATTTGAGTACTTAGGATTTAAGGAGGAGGTAGTGACCCCGGGAAAAGATGTTAACAATCTTGATATTTCTCCTATTATTGAAGAATTGGAAGTGTTACAAACGTTGGAAAATTTGGGGGAATCCCCTGAAGTATATCTAGGAACCTCCCTTGTTGAATCCCAACTTGATGTTGATCCCTTCTATACTACTTTGATTATTAAAGACAGACTTGTTCACAATTGCATGTTTGATTCAGAGCTTCATGTAATGTGATGCCCCTTGAAGTTATGAATGAGTTGGATATCAAAGTAACAAAATCCTTTGGAAAGTGCACTACCATGGACTCAAGAGAAGTACCAGTCATTGGGTATGTGAAGGGTTTAGTAGTGCAATTAGTAGCTTATCCTAGTAAGTATTTAACCATGAATGTAGTCATTGTTGATTACCCCACTAAATGGGGTATGTTATTGTCAAGGAAGTGGGCTACCTGGTGTTGGTGGAAGTGTGCAGATGGATATGTCGTATGACACCATACTAGTAGAAGGTAATATTTTCAAGTTGTATGGGGAGAAAAATATGTTGCACCTAATTGAAGATCCTAGTAATGCTACTTATGAAGTTCTATATACAAATGTCAATGTTAATAATTTTGTTGGGTATGCAGATTTTGAAGAACATGGTATTGATAAGAGTAAATTCCTGGAACAATTTGGTGTCCCTTGGACCTTGATGTTTGATGGAGATTTCTCTAATATTGGAAATGGGGCTGGAGTTGTACTTATATCTCCAAGCCAAGAAACTTTTAATTTCTCCTTCAAATTGAAATTTGAATGCACAAACAACATTTCCAAGTATGAGGCATTACTCTTGGGTTTGAGGATTGCCTAGAAGTATGGTATAAAATATATAATTGTTAAAGGATATTTAGATCTTGTAGTGAAACAAGTAAGGAAATTGTATACCACAAAACCAGAGAATGAAACAATATAAACATGCAGTATGGGATTTTATTGAGATGTTTGTTTCCTTTAACATTTTGTATCGTGACAAAACTCAAAATGTTGTCAGAAGATAGATTGACAGTGCTTGGATCTAGGTTTGAAAACTACATTGTTTCTCCTTATTGTGATTATGATATTAAAGTGTTTTCAAGACCATCTATTCCTGATAACATGAAACATTGGAAAGTATTTGATGATGATGCCCAAGTTCAGAGGTTTTTGCATAATGAAGGAGAATTCACCAATCAATGCATGGATTGGGAGCCAATGGTTGTAATATGTGATGGAAAGGAAACCCTATTTGGAAAGGATATAATTCAATTGAAAACCAACACAATTCCCAGAGGGTTAGTGGCTTTAGAGTCAAAATTTGATAATACAGATAGGGTGGTTCACAGACATATCTCACTTCAAGGGATGTGGAAGAACATAATATGGGAACTAAATAAAAACCTAAAAATTTATGGCTGGGAAGTAATTTGAGTAAGGAGGAAAAGAAGTCCTATTTTGAATTGTTGAAGAAGTACCAAGACTGCTTGGCATGGTCTTACTCAAAATTGAAAGCATATAGGGAGGATCTATTTCAACATGAGATACCTTTATAACCTAATGCTAAACCATTTAGGAAAAAGTAGAGGCCAATTAATCCACTTCTCTCCCTCAAAATGCAAGAAGAACTCAAAAATTTAAGGGATGGAGGGATAATACAGCCAACAAGATATTCTTCATGGGTGGAAAATTTAGTGCTTGTAAGAAATAAAAATGGAGACATAAGGTTGTGCGTGGATTTTAGGAACTTGAATAAGGATTCGATTAAAGATAATTATCCATTTCCTAATATGGACAACATGCTACAGTTGGTCACTAGATTTGAGTTTCTGTCTACATTGGATGGATTCTCAGGGTATAACCAAGTGGTTATACAAAAATCATATCAAAACTACTTTTACATCTCCATGGGGTGCTTATGTTTATGTGAGGATACCATTTTGTCAAATTAATAGTAGGGGTACTTTCCAAAGATCCATGGGTGTTGCATTCTTAGGCTACATCAATGATTTTATTGCAGATTTATCGGATGATGTGACAATGTTCTCTAAATAAAGAATTGATCATTTGAGCCATGTTGTAGTGCCCACTTTCCTTTGATACCTTTTGATGCTTATTTTGATACTATTTTTTACGTTATGGGCATTATTATGTTTTGATTTAGTATGTTGTTAGACATTTGATCATGGATTATTGTTGATCTTGATTTGGAGATGATACATGATGACTATTAGAGACACTCGTATGTGGATGGTGATATACTATTTGACATGGATGTGTTATGGATGTTGTTCAAGCATGCGATTTTGGATGCTATGAGTAGATCTAGAAATGGATATTTTATGATGATGATATAGTTGTTGATTACAAATGTAAATGATGTAGTTGTTACTTCGATGTTGTTGTGATTCATTTATATAGTTGGTTTTGTGATTTCATTTATATCATGTTGGATGTTCTGATATGGCCATGAGGTAAAAGGAGGTATTTGTGTTTTATAGGTTTAAAAACATCACAACAAACATTTAGGGATTGGAGACCAACCACAATGGAATTCTAAGTGAACTCGACAAGGTCACCATGGCAACTTGTTTTGTGTGTTGTGTGTTGTTTTCTTAGGGATTCCCATGGGGGGATTTCCTTTATATGTAACCATGGGTTTGTGTATGTTATTAATGTGGTTAAATTTTATTTATTGTTGTATGTATTTTATTAGTAATGTGTTCCTTTATTTTAATTAATTAAAGTTATGATAGATTAATGTGAGAAATTTTATGATTAAAATTTAAATAAATTGAATTGGGATGGAAAAATTAATTATAAGAGTTGTTGGCTTTTCTATTAATTATGTAAGGGATGTGTAATTTGTGTAAGATCTTGTGTAAGTCATATTTTGGAGTAAGAAACATTCCAGCTCCTTGGAAATTCGAATTTGTCCTTGGGAGCTATTTTTGAGGCTTATCGACAAGTAAAACTTGTCCCATGCCTCTAAATTTAATTTACCAACTATACTTATGGTTGGAGAAGTGATTTTTGACTTTTATAATGAATTTTATTAATCATGTTGCATTGTTTGGATTGTACTCTCTTACATTTTATTTAATTTTTGTCTCTTGAGGTGTGGGATTTTGGAGTGTGCTTGTAACTTCTCATATTTTCACCCACCTCTTTATTGTGCTTGGGAGAATGAAAATTTGTCTTTTGTGTTTTAACTTAAGGATGTGTGATTTGGCATCCTACATGGATCCACATCATCCTCTTCTCTTCCCTCTTCTATATAATTCAAACTCTTTACTTGTTTTGGGTTGGTTGAATCATTTTGTAACTTCTTGGGGGCACATTTTCTTGTGTTGGAGCTCTTGCTTTTACAAGGAGCTTGGAGAAAGATTTGCATGCTTGGGAGATTTTTGTTTTGGGAATATGTTTTGGCATTGAAGCTTGTTGTTGGAAGTAAAAGTAACCATGGAGAGGTAGGAATTTAAATCTCCTTTTATGCTGTCATTTTCTTGTTGTGTTGTGTGAATGGTGCATGCTTTGATTTATTTATTGGCTGGTTGGGTAGACTGCCTTAGGGAAGGTGTAGGAGAAGGCTATGGGGAATCCATGTGGGGGCATAAGGGAATGCATTTGGCATCGAATTTTGTGGAGGGATTTTGTGTTTGGGATCCACTATGGAAAATAAATAGCTTACATTTCTTACTTTGTGGGGGCATAAGGAGGTATTTTTGGGGGGCATAAGGATATGTATGGTAAAATTTATTAGTGGTTTGTTCGGTGGATGCCCAATTCCCAATTGGGAGTCATAATCAGCTTCCCCATAGACCTTGCTCCTTTGGCTTACATGATCAATCATGAGTTTTGATTGGAATGTTTTCAATTGTAGTTGTAAACTGTTGTTTTATGTTGATATATGTCTTTATAAATTAATTATGCATGTTGAAAGAATGTTGTGTGTTGTGCAAGCCATTTGTTTTCCCAGGTTGAGTTACACCTCTTATTGTATTTTGGTTGGGGCTCGGGGCCAAGGATAAAGGAAGAATTCTCCTTTCATTGGATGTCTTGGTTGGGTGGAGGGTGTTTCCTTCTCCCCTCTTTTGTTGTGATCAACTTGGGGAAAGAGAAAATGTGCATGTTGTTGTCTGGAGCAAAGGAAAAATGCAGTTTGATAGTCCTTGTGAAAACACATTCATTTGTAATCCTTTCCCACTTGATGTGGATGGAAATTGTAATGTATACTTGTGAAGAAATGATGTTGTAATTGATTATGGAAATATATATTCGAATTGTGAAAGACATTTACATTCTGCTCTGTACATTGGAAAGAAATAAATAGAATGTTGTTATTGTTTTCAAACATTGAAGTATGTAAAGTATATAATTGGAATTAATAAAGAATTGAAAGACCTTCTCTCATATGCATTGTTGAATTAAATTCAATGTTTCATTGTATGGAAAAAGAGATAGTTAGATCTCTGTTGAAAAAGAAGATATGTATGTGGAAATGATGTTGCATTTTGTATCTTTGGGAATGTGTAAAAATGAAATTTAGTATTTGATTTTGATTCAGGATGATTTGTTTAGGAACAACTGAATGTATTGGATTAGTTTAGAAACTAAATACCACACTTAAATGATAAAATTGATAAATAGATCCTTCAAAGATTTGATCACTGGAATTGTGAATTTTAAATTGGAAAATGTGTTGATTAAAATGTACAGTTCGGGCCTGCACATTATAATCAACTTGGAAACCTTAAAATTTAACATGATATATTATCAAGGAACTCAAATTGACAAAAAAAACCTAAGAAAACAATTTAACCATTGCAAAATTGAACTCAATCCCTTCCTCATTCGTTTTCTGTCATTTGATGGAAAAATGTATATTAAAAATCAAACAAGTGAATTTACCTTCCTAAAACACTTTAAACCCTCCCTAGAGAAATATTTCATGTCTGTTTGGCATGTTGAGTGAAGGAGAAGATCCAATTTAATCAAATTTGAAAGTTAGAAATTACTAGTTGGCTTTTTAAAATCTTGTAGATCCTTTTTGCAAAATTGACCCCTTAAAATTCATCAAAATGTAAACTTTATGTTTCCTATACAAAGAGGGCATTGAGAGATTTCCAGAAAGTCCTTGTTTTCCCAAAACTAAGCTTTCTAGCAAAAGTTATGGCACTTTGAAGTTTTTCTGCCTTGGCAGGAAAATTTGGGAAAATTTTCCTGGCGGGCCCACGGCCCGAAAAATTCTGTTAAAATCCTTAGAAAAATTTTCAGTTTTCCTCCATCGGACCTCGGCTAACCGAGAGGGTGCCATGTGGCACCTTGGGGTGACAGTGGAGGAGGGAGAACTTCATTGCTTTTGAAGTTTTTTTCTTTGGAAAATATTAATAAAAAGTTCTGTGGCCCCGCACTCCCACCATGCCTTTGAAAAATCTCCTACGCGGATGTCGGACCCATGAGCACCTTTCACCCCATCTCCTCCCTTTGGAAAAATTCACCAAATCTCCCCACTAGTTCACCTATCTCCCTCTCCCTTCTCTCCGTGAAAAATTGTGGAGTGCCACGTGTCCCTAGCAGACCCACAGGTGCATGGAGGCTAGATCAGATTTTCTTCCCCTTTGGCGAAATGTCCAATAAACCCCCGCTACCCTTCCCTTCCCTCACCATTTCTCGCTTTGGATTAGGACCTGACACGTGTTCTTAGAGGACCCACGGAGGTGTGGGTGAAAATGGTAATTTTCTCTCCGCGCAAGGAAAAAATCCAAAACCGCCCCGCGACCCGCCAACCCAAAATTGCTTTTCTTTCCCTCTCACCATGTGTCCCCTTAGGAGAAAATTTGACCTCACGAATTCTATCTATCCATATCCGGAGATTTACAAGGAGTTAGGAGGTATTTTTTATATCACTGGAAAGGTAAGAAAATTTCCTATCTAATGGAAATGATTTTGGGAAATTTTGAATAAATTAAGTGTGAGAAAAATCAAGTTGAAACTATGAGCTTGTTAGAGAGTGGGTATGGGGTAAATTACTCTCTGAACCTAACTGAAAATTTTAACCCTAACATTTGAACCATGTGACCTTGATATTTGTTAATGAAGGAAAAATATGTTCTAGTATTTTATATTTGTTTTGGAACCTAATAGTGTCAATGGTTGTCTTGCAACTTGGTTGTGGACACTTCTAATTAAAAAAATATTCCATAATTTTCTTGACTAATCCTAGGTTTTTTTGGGTCTCAAGTGGGTTTTTAAACCAGAATCACATTTGGTATCATAGTAGTGGTTTAGAAGCTTGGACCATTGGGCACACTAGAAAACATGAGACATGCAAACTAAAACCTAGCACATCTTCTTTTAAATCTAGAGAACAACTCGGTTAGAATTTGTATGTTTTAGTCAACATGGAAGTTGTGTAAAACTTAGAAAAATTAACAAACTCTCACTTTGGTTTGTGTAGGAGGCTTAAATAGAGTGAGAGAAACCTTCACGAGAGACTTAGACTTACCACCACCACCACCACCAGATCAGGGTGTAACAACCATCCTACCTCAAATTTTATAGACTCTTCAAGATTTCAATGCCACTCTATGTGGAGGATTAGGAGGAGGACATGCAACTAGTCATGACAGAGCCCCTTCCATTACGGGTCAGGTATCTCCCCAACCTAACGAGGAACATAGGGGAGAGAAATCCCATGTGGAGTCATCCAGAGAAGAGTCACCACCTAGGGGACAGGGTGACAGAGTTCCATAGAATAAAGAGAGGTCTCGAGCCCTAGGCTTAGGGATGAGCATGCAGAGAGACCTAGAGGCCGACAGACCACAATTACACATCACATCAGGGAGATCCTGAAGCTTTGGTCCTCACATTACTTAGGTGATATGGGTGGATTTCGAGACGAGAGGTCTAGCTAGTGAGCTTGAGCAGTTTCTTTAAGCTTTTTCCTTGTTCTAGCAACATGAAATCTCGTGTTGCGATCCATCTACTAAGGGATGGAGGAGTGTGGTGGAGGACAGAGGAGTAGAAGCTCCATGTGGATTCAGAGACAATGACCTGGGAGCTATTTGAGGAGAGATTTAGGAGTAGGTATTTTCACCGAGGTTCATCTAGTAGCATATCAATGAGTTCCATGACCTCCGACAGAATCTCTTTCAGTAGCAGAGTATGAGAGTATATTTCTAGATCTACTCTAGTATGTAGAGTACATGTAGGATGAGTAGGTGTAGATTCACAAGTTCATCTAGGGCCTGAATCTAGACATTGGAGGTGTAGTGTGAATCTATTGTCCACAGGCATTAAATTAGCCGAGGCGATCAGAAGGCCTATATTATAGAGGAGACTCGGGGAAAGACCCAGTAGGCTAGAGACCGAGTCCGGGCCCGCATACATCGGATGCGTAGAATGGTAGATCAAGGGGGTCAGTACCTCTTCCTCGTGGTGGCTAGGGTACAACATAGTCATCCTTTAGGCCATAACAAGTAGTAGAAATAGCATTCTCGCCCACCTCATAGACCTCCATAGAGAGCTGATGCATAGAGAGATCGGAGTATGGGGCCTCCTCCTAGGGGTCCCATCTAGATGCATGGTGGACCTAGAGCTTAGTCAACAGGAGCTCGCCAGAGAAACCTCGGTAGACCACAATCGGATCATCGGGGTCCACACCATAGACTTCTAAGGCATCTACTGGAGGTGCTACTCATTAGGGAGGACCAGGAGGATGTTTTGGTTATGGTGTTACTATAAATTTTTGGAGAGAGTGCCCACAAAACCCTAATAAAAAGGGTAAGACACAGATTTTCTGAGCCGACTGTTGGTGACATGGGATGCAGCCACATGATTTATGTAGTGGTTAAGAACTGCCAGGCAGAGCATTAGAGCACAGTCATTGAGACCACATGTAGCATTGGTGGTATTCCTACCTCTGTATTGTTTAATGTTGGTTCTTCTTATTATTTTATTGCACCATCTTTAGTAGAGCGATGCAGGCTAGTGGCAGTTAGGTAGGGTCTTAGTTTGGATGTCAAGATGGCTTCTAGAGCCAAGATCTATGTAGGCTCCTTAGTAAAGGAGTGTGTTGTGGATTTGGGACCTTTCACCACTACCTCGGATGTCTGTATCCTTCCTTTGGGCTCGTATGGAGTCATTTTGGGTATGGACTAGCTATCTACACACAGGGCCAAGATGGATTTCTATCACAAGACTATATCTTGTGCAGATGATTTAGGAGTTGAGTCGGTGATTTCAGGGGTCAGGAGACCCATTTCTATTCACACCATCTCCGCTATGCAACTTAAGCGGTGTGTGCGACATGGTTGTTATATGTATGCTATTAAAGTCGGTGATGATCGAGGATGGGACTAGTGGACCATCGCTATACGATCATCCAATTTTGAGAGATTTTGTAGATGTCTTTCTAGGGGAGCTATTAGGGTTACCAGCCCCACGTGATATTGATTTTCATATAGATCTAGTTCCTGGAGCAGAGCCTATCTCACGAGAACCTTATCGAATGACCACCCCAGAGCTCTATGAGCTCAAGTTACACTTGAGGGTCTTTTGGAGAAATTCCTTATCCATCCTAGTGTATCCCCTTGGGGTATACCAAAGATATTTGTGAAGAAGAAGGATGGATCCTTGTAGTTGTGTCTTGATTACATTGTTATCGAACAAGGTAATGATCAAGAATCATTATCTTCTTCCTTGTATTGACAACTTTTTTGATCGGATGAATGGAGCCACATTTTTCTCTAAGATTGATCTTAAGTCATGCTATCATCAACCGATGATTTCGAGGTGGACATTCATAAGACCACTTTCTTGCACGAGATATGGGCACTATGAGTTCATAGTGGTGCCTTTTGGTTTGACTAATGCTCTGCAGTGTTCATGAGTTTGATGAATGGGGTATTTAGGACTTTCTTAGATCACTTCATGCTCATCTTCCTAGATGAAATTTTGATATACTCACGTACTCGTGAGGAGCCCGAGGGGCACCTTCGTCAAGTTCTTCAATGTCTTTGTGAGTAGCAACTTTATGGGAACTTAGAGAAGTGTGCATTCTTTAAGAAATACGTATAGTACTTGGGTCACATCATTTCTGGGGAAGGTGTCACCATCGATCCTTCCAAGATTAGGGCCATTATGGATTAGCCAAAGACTCACTACAAAGATCGAAGTCCACATTTTCATGGGATTAGCAAGCTACTACCAAATATTTTTCCAGACTTCTCTCGGATTACGCACCTTATCACTTCCCTTTAGAGGAAAGAAAAGAAGTTTGTGCGGACAAACAGATGCAAGCATTCCTTCAGGACACTAAAGGAGTGCCTCACTTTAGTACCTATTCTTACGGTGCCGGATCCACAGGGGTGAGTTCTTCATTTACACAGATGCTTCGTTGGTAGGCCTTGAAGGTGTGTTGATGCGGGGAGGGTAGAGTTATAGCTTTTGAGTCTCACAAACTCAAGGACCATGAGATTAATTATCCTACCCGTGACCTTGAGCTTACGGTAGTTGTACATGCTTTGGTTAGATGGAGACACTTTCTTCTTGGTAGGAGATTCACACTTAGGACGAGACCATTTGAGTCTTCGTCACTCTTCATGCGAGCCCAATCTTAACACTCGCCGTCATAGCATTGGATGGATTTTTTTATGAGCATGATATGGATATTGAGGATGTGAAGGGGAAGGAGAATGTGGTTTCGACACTCTCGGCGAGATGAAGACATGTGGCTATGGCCACCTCGGTGAGCACAGATTTGTAGAGCAAGATTCGTCAACAACTTCTACATTGTAGTTTGAGCAGAGATCGACTCATAGAGACCCCTTGAGGGGAAGTTTGATGGTTTTTCCTTAGAGGCGAGATGGCCTTCTCGAGCACGAGGTTAGATATATGTTCCTATAGATTTAGGCTTGAGACAGGACATATTGGTAGAGGCACATCGTGCACTCTATTCAGCCCATCCAGGGGTGAAGAAGATGCATGCCACCTTGCAATAGTTATATCATTGGATAGGACTTTATAGAGATGTGGCCCAGTTTGTGTCACGATGTTTAAAGTGCCAAAGAGTTAAGGCTGAGCATCAGCATCCAGTTGGCCTTCTTTACCCTCATGCTATCTGGAATGGAAGTGGACACCATTTCCATGGATTTCATTGTTGGGCTACCAATGTCGATATAACCATGACACCATCATGGTCACAATTGATAAATTGAAAAAAGTGGCTCACTTTTATCCAGTGAAGACCACATACAAAGCTAGAGAAGTGACACGGGTATACTTGGATGAGATTTTCAGGATGCACGGATTCGTGGAAGATCATTTCGACCACGATCCTTTGTACACTTCACATTTCTGGACTACCATGTAGTATGTCCTCGTGACAAGGATCAACTTCAGCACAACATACCACCACCGAGACAGATGGATAGACCGAGTGGGTGAATCAAATTTTAGAGGATATGCTCAAGATGTATGTGATGGATCAAAAGAATAAATGGGAGGATTACATGTACTTAGTGGAGTTTGCCTACAATAATAGTTTTCACCGGATTCTATAGTCATGGCTCCTTTTCAGGCTTTGTATGGTAGAGAGTGTAGAACACCCCTTAGCTAGGATAGGATAGAGGACAAAGTATCTCTTAGACCGACCCTTTTACGGGACATAGAGAAATAGGTGGTGTTGATCGGGTAGAGATTATAGGAGGCATAGGACAAATAGAAGAAGTATACAAATTAGCATAGGATCGACCATAGTTTCGATGTAGGCATGAAGGTGTTCCTTCATGATAGGACACATAAGAGCCCTATCCATTATGGAAAAGGTTCTAAGTTAGATCCTAGATTCATCAGTCAATTTTGAGATCTTGGAGTGTATCACCCTTTGGCCTACGATCTAGCATTTCCACCCACTTGTCTCACCTACATGATGTTTTTGAGGTTTCAATTCTTAGGAGATATATTACATATCCATCTCATGTGTTAGATTGGACATCACTGTAGGTGCAAGATCAAGAGGAGGTGATTGTGGAGCCCGTTTACATCCTAGATGGCAGGACCTTGGGCCTTTGAGGTAGAAAGGCTGACCAGTTTTAGGTGCAGTGGGATAGATATGATGACACTGTAGCTACATGGGAGGATGATAGTTCATTACGAGTTCATTTTCAACATTTTTTCTAGTGACTTCCGGAGGAATTTGAGTCTAAGGAGAGGGGGATGTAGTGCCCACTTTTCTTCGACACCTTTTGATTCTTATTTTGATACTATTTTTTACGTTATGGGCATTATTATGTTTTGATTTAGTATTTTGTTAGACATTTCATCATGTATTATTGCGATCTTGATTTGGATATGATACATGATGATTATTATAGAAACTCAAATGTGGATGATGATATACTATTTGACATGGATGTTTTATGGATGTTCTTTGGCATGTGATTTTGGATGCTATGAGTAGATCTAGAAATGGATATTTTATGATGATGATATAGTTGTTGATTAAAAATGTAAATGATGTAGTTGTTACTTCGATGTTGTTGTGATTCATTTATATAGTTGGTTTTGTGATTTCATTTATATCATGTTGGATGTTCTGATATGGCGACGAGGCCAAAGGATGTATTTGTATTTTAGAGATTTAAAAACATCACAATAAATATCGGGGATTGGAGACCAACCACAATGGAATTCTAGGTGAATTCGACAAGGTCACCATGGCAACTTATTTTGTGTGTTGTGTGTTGTTTTGTTAGGGATTCCCATGGGGGGATTTCCTTTATATGTGACCATGGGTTTGTGTATTTTATTAATGTGGTTAAATTTTATTTATTGTTGTATGTATTTTATTAGTAATGTGTTCCTTTCTTTTAATTAATTAAAATTGTGATAGATTAATGTGAGAAATCTTATGATTAAAATTTAAATAAATTAAATTAGGATATGGGAAAGTAATTATAAGAGTTGTTGGCTTTTGTATTAATTATGTAAGGGATGTGTAAGTTGTGTAAGAGCTTGTGTAAGTCATATTTTAGAGTAAGAAACACTACACCTCCTTGGAAATTTGAATTTGTCCTTGGGAGCTGTTTTTGAAGGCTTGTGGGACAAGTTAACTTGTCCCATGCCTCTAAATTTAATTTACAAACCATAGTTATGGCTGGAGAAGTAATTTTTGACTTTTATAATGAATTTTATTAATCATGTTGCATTGTTTAGATTGCACTCTCTTACATTTTATTTAATTTGTTGTCTCTTGAGGTGTGGGCTTTTTGGAGTGTGCTTGTAACTTGTCACATTTTCACCCACCTCTTTATTGTGCTTGTGAGAATAAAATTTTGTCTTTTGTTTGAATTTGAGGATGTGTGATGTGGCATCCTACATGGATCCACATCATCCTCTTCTCTTCCTTCTATATAATTCAAACTCTTTGCTTGTTTTGGGTTGGTTGAATCATTTTGCAACTTCTTGGGGGTGCATTTTCTTGTGTTAGAGCTCTTGCTTTTAGAAGGATCTTGGAGAAAGCTTTGCATGCTTGGGAGATTGTTGTTTTGGGACTATGTTTTGGCATTGAAGCTTGTTGTTGGAAGAAAAAGTAACCATGGAGAGGTAGGAATTTAACTCTCCTTATTATGTTGTCATTTTCTTGTTGTGTTGTGTGAATGGTGCATGCTTTAGATTTATTTGTTTTCCGGTTGGGTAGACTACCTTAGGAAGGTGTGGGAGAAGGCTATGGGGATCCATGTGGGGGCATAAGGGAATGCCTTTGACATCAGAATTTTGTGGAGGGAGTTTGTGTTTGGGATCCATCATGGATAAGAAATAGCTTGCATTTCTCACTTTTTTGGGGCATAAGGAAATCTATGGGGGCATAAACAGGGATTTGTGGGGGTATAAGGATATTTATGGTGAAATTTATTGGTGGCTTGTTCTAGTGGATGCCCAATTCCCAATTGGGAGGCATAATCAGCTTCCCCATAGACCTTTCTCCTTTGGCTTACATGATCAAGCCCTGAGTTTTTATTGGAATGTTTTCAATTGCGTTGTAAACTCCTATTTTGGGTTGATCTATGTCTTTATAAATGAATTATGCATGTTGAAAGAATTTTTGTGTTGTGAAATCTAGTTGTTTCCACCGAGTTGAATTACACCTCTTATTGTATTTTGGTTAGGGGTCGGGGCCAATGATGAAGGAAAACTTCTCCTTTCATTGGATGTCTTGGTTGGAGGAGAGCATTGCATTTCCCTATTTTGTTGTGATCAACTTGGAGAAAGAGAAAATGTGCATGTTGTTTTCCTGAGCAAAGGAAAATGTACTTTGAGTCCCTTGTGAAAAAAAAAATTCATTTGTAATCCTTTCCCACTTGATGTGGATGGAAAATGTAATGTATACTTGTGAAGAAATGATGTTGTAATTGATTATGGAAATATATATTCGAATTGTGAAAGACATTTACATTCTGCTCTGTACATTGGAAAGAAATAAATAGAATGCTATTATTGCTTTCAAACATTGAAAGTATGTAAAGTATATAATTGGAATTAATAAAGAATTACAAGAACTTATCTCATATGCATTGTTGAATTAAATTCAATGTTTCATTGTATGGAAAAAGAGATAGTTAGATATCTGTTGAAAGAAAAAGATATGTATGTGGAAATGATGTTTCATTTTGTATCTTTGGGAATGTGTAAAAATGAAATTTAGTATTTGCTTTTGATTCGAGGATGATTTTTTAGGAACAATGAAGGTATTGGATTAGTTTAGAAACTAAATACCACACTTAAATGATAAAATTGATAAATAGATCCTTCAAAGATTTGATCACTGGAATTGTGAATTTTAAATTGGAAAATGTGTTGATTAAAATTTACAGTCATGGGCTGCACATTATAATCTAATTGGAAACCTTAAAATTTAACATGATATATTAGCAAGGAACTCAAATTGACAAAGAAAACTTAAGAAAACAATTTAACCATTGCAAAATCAAACTCAATCCCTTCCTCAGCCGTTTTCTATCATTTGATGGAAAAATGTATATTGAAAATCAAACAAGTGAATTTACCTCCCTAAAACAATTTAAACCCTCCCTAGAGAAATCCTCCATGTCTGTTTGGCATGTTGAGTGAAGGAGGAGATCTAATTTAATCAAATTTGAAAGTTAGAAATTACCAGTTGGCTTTTTAAAATCCTGCGCAGATCCTTTTTCAAAAATGACCCCTTAAACTTCATCAAAATATAAACTTTATATTTCCTATGAAAATAGGGAGTTGAGAGCTTTCCGAAAAGTCCTCGTTTGCCCAAAAATAAGCTTTATAGCAAAATTTATGGCACTTTGAAGTTTTTCAGCCTTGGCGGAAAAATTTGGGAAAAGTTTCTGACGGGCCCGCGGCTTTGAAAAATTCCCATTAAAATCCTTAGAAAAATTTTAAATTTTTTGTTTAGGAAAATTTTTAATTTTCCTCCTCCAAATTACATCCAACCAAAGGGTGCCATGTGGCACCTTGGGGTGACAGTGGAGGAGGGAGAACTTCATCGCTTTTGAAGTTTTTGTCTTTGGAAAATTTTAATAAAAAGTTCTGCGGCCCCACACTCTCGCCCCGCCTTTGGAAAATCTCCTGACAGATGATGTGTAGACTCGCGCATGCCTTTCACCACATCTCCTCCCTTTGGAAAAATTTTCCGCATCTCCTGCCGCTCCACCTGTCTCCCTCTCCCTTCTCCCCGTGGTGAATTATGGATTGCCGCGTGTCCCTAGCAGACTCGCGGGTGCATGGAGGCCAAATCGGCTTTTCTTCCCCTTTGGTGAAATGTCCAATAAACCCCCGCCACTCTGCCCTTCCCTCACCATTTCCCTCTTTGGATTAGGACCTAACACATGTTGGAGGACCCACGTAGGCGTGGGTGAAAATGGGAATTTTCTCCTGCATATGGAAAAATTCCAAACGCCGCCCTGTCACCCGCCAACCCAAAATTTCTTTTCTTCCCCTCTCGCCACATGTCCCCTTGGGGGAAAATTTGACCTCTAAAGTCTACTTGTCCATATCTGGAGTTTTACAAGGATTTAGGAGGACTTCTATATACCACCGGAAAGGTGAGAAAATTTCTTATCCAATGGGAATGATTTAGGGAAATTTTGAATACATTAAGTATGAGAAAAATCAAATTGAAACTTTGAGCCTGTTAGAGAGTGGGTATGGAGGTAAATTACTCCCTTAACCTAACTAAAAATTCTAACCCTAACATTTGAACCATGTTACCTTGATATTTGTTAACGAAGGAAAAGTATGTTCTAGTATTTTAGATTTGTTCCACAACCCGATAGTGTGAGCGGTTGTCTTGAAACTTGGTTATGGATACTTCTAATCAAAAAACAATTATTCCATAATTTTCCTAACTAATCCTAGGTTGTTTCTTGGGTCTCAAGTGGGTTGTTTTAACTGGTATCACACATGTTGAAAAGATGTTAATCGTCAGTGTAGAGAATATGGAATCTCATTGAATCCTAAAAAGTGTCACTTTTGGGTTTAAAAGGAAAAGTTGTTGGGGAACATTGAATCAAAAAGAGGGGGTCATGATTGATCCTGAAAGGGTGGAAGAAATCGGTAAAGTTCGTGTCCTAAAAACTAAGAAATGGATTTAGTCCTTCTTTGGTCAGATAAACTTCATTAGGAGGTTCATTTCTAATTTTGCTGAAATGACTATCCCCATTACAAACATGTTAAAAAAGGACCAAATTATCAAATGGGAGGAAGGATCTCTCTAAGATTTCACTAGAATTAAAGAGGCATTAAAAAATTCTCCAGTGTTAGCAGCCCCTGATTACAAGAAGGCTTTCTAGATATTCTCCTTTACATCTGAAAACACTATTGCATCTGTATTATTGCAAAAGGATGAAGAGGGAAATGAAAGGCCTATTTCCTTTTTTAGTAAAGCCTTGTAGGGGGTTGAACTAAAGTATACCATCATGGAGAATCATAATTTTTATTTGGTGAGAGAAAATAAAATGTTCGAGACCCTACAATTGAGCTCCATATTATAGCATATGTTCCTCATACTATGGTCAAAAATATCTTATCAGAGATGGAAATTTATAGCAAAAGATGCCATTGGGTGAACAAGATACAAGAGTATGACATGGACATACAGACCACCAAGCTAGTTAGAGGTTTAGGCCTTGCATATTGATGGTAGAGAGTAACCTGCAGGTAATGTAAATTAATGAGATTGAGGAAGGAACTATGGATGTCCTAGAAAAATTAATCAATTCCACATGGTATAAGGACATAATATTTTACCTCAGGAATTTGGAGTGTCCTGGCCACTTAGACAAAAATCAAGAGAAGGACACTCAAATTGACTTCCCGAAATATATCATAACTGATTATGGGTTATCTTGGAAGAATCCTGAGGGGGTTCTTTTGAGATGTATCATAGAGGAAGAAGCTCCCAAACTTATTGTAGAATTCCATGGGGGAGTATGTGGAGGCCACTTTTCTGGAAGAGTGACGACCCACAAGATCTTAAGGGTAGGTTACTAGTGGCCCACAATTTTCAAAGATGTAACCTTGTTGGTTAGGAAATGTGAAAGTTGTCAAAGATTTTTAGGAAGAATGAAATCTTCGGTTCCCTTCCTTTACAAACAATTGTCAATAGAATCTCCTTTTAAACAATGGGGCATGGATTTTATTGGAGAAATATTAGATCCCTCAAGTGTAGGGCATAAATGGATACTTGGTGGCCACAAATTATTTTACCAAGTGGGTTGAAGCTATTCCCACCAAAAAGGAAATTCACCAAATTGTCATGGATTTCATCCTGAATCATATAATTTATAGGTTTGGAGTACCTAAAAAATTGTTGCTGACAATGCTATGAGATTTAGAGCTAAACCATTGGTAGCTATGTGCCAAGAGTATGGGATAAGTTTAACATATGCATCCAATTACAATCCACAAGGGAATGGTCAATATGAGTCAAGCAATAATAATTTTCTCAAGATCATTAGGAGGACATTGAGAGTAACAAAGAAAGTGGTGTAAGTAATTGAATTTTTCTTTATGGGCAGATAAAATTACTACCAAAAGGGATACTGGAAAGAGTCCATTTGAATTAGTTTATGGATTCCAATATCTCTTTACCCCTACATATACAGTTGTCCTCTTATCAGTTCATACAACAACTTGAGGATGAAGAGGTGAATCCCTATGAAGCAAGGATTAATCAGATTATGGAGTTGGATGAAGAGAGAAGGGAGTCTCACCAAAGACACCTAAGGTTCAGAGAGAAACTTAAGAAATTATTTGATAAAAAGGTGACTCCCATAACTTTCAATGTTGGAGATCTTGTTTTATTATGGGATAATAGACATGAGGATAAAGGAAAACATGGTAAATTTGATGCTTTGTGGATGGGTCCTTATTCTATTGACATAAGAATTGGTGAGCACACCTTTTTCCTAAAGGACTTGGATGGAGATTTGTTTGAATTTCCTATTAATGGTAGGCATATGAAACACTTATTGGATTGATTACAAATAAGGTACACATTCCTGTATAGTGTATAGTCCTTTTATTTTGTTTTTACCTTTTTTTTGTTTCCCTTTTTACTTTTTTGGTCTACAAAGTGACCATTTACCTCAAAGATATCTTGGTTTGTTTTTGCATTTTTAGCTGGTTCGATTCGACCTTGTGCGTGTTTTAAATTGACTCCATAACCTAATGGATTTAGGTAATTCATATGTTCAGTGTTTGGTTTATATGGTTCTTGTGTCACCTACGGGGTGCGCATCCCAGTCGAGCCGATATTAGTGTTCGATTTGATATTACCCTCTGTCTTGTATATGCCTTCAAAAAAAAATTCTATGACTGGTTTTCCCATGTAAAAAACATATGCTTGAAAGATATAATCATAGTAAGTGCAAATGAAAACATTATTTTTAGGGCGTGAATCCACTTTTTGTTCGAGGAATGTAATAATCATGTTTCCCTTGAAAATCCCTGTGAAAAATCGACTATGAATCGGGTCAATATTAAAATAATGACAATAAGTTAGTGAAGTGCAAATTGCAAAAGAATCTTCGATGCTCGCCACTTTTCTTGTCTCATCCTATTTTTCCTTTGGTGTTCTTTTGTATTTTACAAGGTTAAATTTTCCTAAGTCCAGGCTGGATGCGGAAGGTGTCTACATGTCCCTTCGCGCATTTTTGGGGAAGGTACAAAGAATCAGGGGCCTTCAGGAAGATAGAATTGACCATGTGTCTAAAGCGTGGAACGGTAGCCAAAATAGGTTTAAAATTCAAGTTAAGGAAGAAGAGCTCATAGGCCTCCACGTGTCACCCATGCATAGATTCAAAAAAGAGAGAAAAGGAGAAGCCCGAAAGTTGTGTGAGGTCTCCACGTGACATATAAAATAGCTACCACCATCGAAAGGAAAAAACAATGAGGCATAGGACTCAATGTTTGGTGGATTAGAATGCAATCTTGGGTCGCATAGCATGTAATTGAAGACATGGCTAAAATCAAAGTTGAGGTTTTGAATGAATTTAGGGAGAAGATAAAGACAAAAATAGGCTGGATGATGAAAGATGAATATGTAGATATGAAGACTGATAATAAAAATGGGGATTCTATAGGCGCCTCTACCCATGAAAGATATATAAATTCTCAAAAATTACATAAAAAAGGAAACTAAGAAAAGAAAATCATTCAGTTATCCCCTACTTCTATTTTTTCTCCTAAAAATTGGGGAATTCTATTTAACAGTCTGTTCTTCCTCAGAATAAACTCCTCTGAGTCTTGAGTTGACTCGAAAAATACAACTGACCTAGAAAAATTACGAGACCTCCCCATATCCATCAACTATTCAATATTCATCTAGGGGCCATCCATGATATTCCTCAGCTCCATCTTCTTCTGGTAAGATGATACTCGGTCTAGAAGGTCCAAACCACTTGTAGGAAATTTCATCTTCCCTTTTCCATTGTAAGGAGTAGATTGTTCGAGAATAGACTAAAGGGAAAATCCAGAGTGGTGGAAGAGTGATTATTACACCTTGCGCACCTAGTGGAATAAGATATTTCAAACTAGACTCACTTAGGTGCCTCCTTGTAAAAGGTGGACGCTCTCTTGGCAGAGGAACAGGAAGAGGTCCCGATAATTTTTCTCTATCAAGGAGCCTATTGCTTGGGTGAATGGAACGTTGGAGAGAAAACATTCCCTTACCTCCCATGGTGATGGAAATTGAGGCCTTGGAACGCTAAGGAGACAGAGGCGACGCTTCTTCCTCATCCAAAATGACAATTAGGGTCTAAGATATTTATTCCCCCTCTTTCTTCTTGATGATGGTGCTGGTATTGTGGATTGATGAGGTGGCATAAGTCTTACTTGAACTTCTTCCAAAGAAATGATTTGTCACTCCAATTATTATACTTTGTGAGAAATGGAGGGCACTGTATCAATTGAATTCTTATCATAAAGTACGTAAGACTCCTTGGGAACCTCTTTCAGCACAAATTCTTCATTGCATAGAAAGAGCCATTTATATTCACCATGGTCATAGCAGCCACCTCTCAATCAATAATTTCTTTAATTCTTCTGGATATTTTGGTGCTCCCAACGGAAGAGATGATAGTACATTGACTAGAAAGATGAAAAAATAGGATTGATCTTGATCAATCTCAAAATGAGGGAAATCCTAACTTCTCAATATGTCAGGGGCCCTTTGTTATCCCTTGGGTCAGCAATTTCAAATAGAGCCTTGAAAAAATCTTCATATGCACTGTTAAATCAAAGATTTGATTTAAATATTCTAAGGATATTTATTTCAAGCTAGTTGCCACAACTACTCTTGCCATTACACCAAAAAAAAGCCTCATAGTATCTTTTCAAGTCTGAAAATGGAAGGAGGATGTATACCAATGAAGAAGTGAAGCTGAATTTATAATGAAGATGGTACAAATGAGCTGAACTAGATGAAATCATTGCCATCAAATGAAGAAGGATTTTTCACTCAGCTCACATGAAGGAAATAAATCCGAAAGAGATTGGCATCATGCAAAAAAAAAGATATCTGGACTGATGTGACACAATTTATGGAAACGTATTCAGCTAGAAAGACACAAACATGAGTGTGTGTTGTTCGAGATTGATCCTCAAAAAGTGAAATGGATTTACGTGTCACATCAAGCCATATGGAGGCATTAAAAATGATCAAAAGGGGTTTATTTTCCCACCAAAAGGGAGAAACAAGTAAACAAATGCAAAAAGGAATGACACAACGAGAGTAACTCATAATTCCTCCACACAGTAGCATAAAATAACATATTTAAACCGTATGCTATAAATAAATAAAATCTTTGGATATTCATGCTTTTGGGGGAAATGAAAGGTGAATGAGTGATTGAAAATGTATAAATGTGATGATAATACTCTCACATAGGGGGTTTAATTTTTCTAAGCTTTAGAGAAAAAGGAGAGAACTTGTTTGTACTAGCTGAAAACTGAACCAATCTAAGATATCTGAACTACTATTCATTTGTTCCCAAGCCTTCTCACCAAGATGATTGCACTATACAATCATTGGAAAATATTGAGGTCATAGTTGTTGTGTCCCCTTATTGAAGAATTGGTGTTTCTTGAATCAATTTGTGTGTATTTTCACGAGTATTGTTACTTTGTTCAAGATGAATTGTTTTGAATCAATTGTCTACATTTTTGTTGTAATCTTATGCTAATTAATCTATTTGAATTACACAAATCTTTGGTTTAAAATAGTGACAATTTGGTAACTGCAATTGCATGATTGATGGAGCTTTCCTTCATGATGTGGTAAACGGTTTTAAAATCAATTTGTATATGTTTGATCTAAGATCTTTTTCATTTCTTGAGTGTATTTAGAACGTATTTGATCAAATATTGTTAGTATTTTGTTGAGATTTTTTCATGAGATTTTGTGTTTGAATTATCAAATTTTGTGTGAAATCCTATGTTCTTGGGCTTCCATGAATACAAACCTTCTAGTTGAAGGAATTCTTTGGACTATGTGATCCATATTTTACATCAAGAATAATTGTCTATAGTATTTGTAAGGTTCATTTGAGGTTTTTCATATAATAAACTTTATCTTGCTTAAATTTCCAACAATACATCAAAATTATAACCAATAACCATCATATCCACTTGAATTACCTCTAGTTTTATTATTCATGAATAAATACTATGGAGATTTGTTAAATTTATTAACCCTTTGTCTAAAGTATGCAAGAGTAAGTTGGAATTATGACTGTCTTCAATAACTTGAGCCTTGTTTAGAAGATATCTACATTTTCTAGTGTGATAAATCATGAGAGTTAGATAATTTTTTTATTTACCATGTCTTCTTGAGGCTATTTTTCACTTCCCTGAGAAAAGGAGTCCAAATATTGTTGTTTTATCCATCACTTCTCACAAATACAAGTTATAAAATGGGTCCTCTCACCTTGGTTTCAGGTAGAACCTAAAGTAGCAGGGTAGGTCATACCCTTGGTGAGGTGTTATCCAACATTCCCCAAGTCCAAGTAAAAGAGACTGCTAGATCCATCCCCAGCTACAAAATGACTCAAATCTTGGTTTTTCTTTCTCTAAGCATCCTTCTTAGGTGTTGATGTTGCTTGACTTACAAGGTGGGACTTATTTGGGTACAAACATAACAAGTTGAAGAGTCGAGTGGGTTATTCCCATGGTAATTAGTATCAAGAAGTATGGGAAAATCATGATTTGTGTGTACTATAGATAATTGAATGCTTCATGTGTTACAAATCCCTTATCCACACAATTTACAAAATAAATCCTTGAAGGTGTCACAGAGTGAAAAATATATTTTTTTACTGATGGATTTGCAAGCCATCATCAAGTGTGCATTGCGTGGGAGGACCAAGAGAATACCACATTTTCAACTTGAATGGGGAATATTTTCATATATTGTTATACCTTTTATATTGAAGTATGTGCCCACTTTATTTTCTCTCATTATTGTGTAGGCCTTTCATGACTTCATTCACAAGTTCTTACATGTTTACCTTGATGATTGGATTATCTATGGTTTAGTCAAAGATCATTGTGATAATATGAGGATTATGTTTGAAAGATGCAAGAATTTGATAATTTCTCTTAATATTAAAAGTGTATCTTTGTTATACCCTTTGGCACCTTACTTGGACATATAATTTGTAAAGAAGGATTGTTGGTGGATCTCATGAAAGGTTGCAGTAATATTAGGGCTAGAAGAACCTACAAATGAGAGTGAAGTGCATAGATTTTTAGGCATACTAGCTATTATAGATGCCACGCCCTAGAAGAGATGCTCAAGGAAAATTTCATTATGGTGACATGCAACAACATGCATTTGAAACATTGAAGGAGAAGCTTACAATTGTACTTATCTTGTGGTTTCCTTTATAGAACAAACCCTTTCATGTACATGGTAATTCTTCTAGTACATCTATTGGAATAATCATGGCACAACTTCGAGATGGAAATGTGGATCACCCCATATGTTTTGCAAGTAGTAAATTGACACCAGCAGAGAAAAATTACACTATCATTGAGTGCGAGGCACTATCTATGATCTACATGCTTCATAATTTTATTTAGTACTTGTTTTCTACTCTATTTTTATTTTATATAGATCATATGACATTGAAATATTTGGTCAACAAGAATTGTTTGGAAGGGCACATCTAAAGGTAGATACTTCTCTTTTAAGAGTTTTATTTCATAGTTGTTATAAAGATGGGAAATATTAATTTTGGGCTTGATCACTTATCAAGGATCAATTCTAGTGAGGACGTGTAAATTATTGAGGAAAAAATGCCTAATGTGCAATTTTTAGGTTGAACCACACACTTGTGGATTGGGAGAATATAGCAACATTTTTACTCACTTTGGTTTGGTGCACCGAGGGAATGAAGGAATTAGAGAAAAAATAGTTTTCTATACACGCATCACCTTATCAATTTATTGGAGGTGACTTGTACAAAATGGGAAGAAATGAGGTCTTTCATTGGTGTGTGCATGAACATGAGTGCAAAGCCATTATGGAGGAATATCATAGAGGTATAGCAAGAGGAAATTATGAAGGTGATGTGGTATGTATGTAAGATCTTAATGGTTGGTATTTTGTGGGAGACATTGTAAAAAAGATGTTAAGGCCTTTTTAAAATCATATGATCATTGTCAAAGAACTAGTAAGACTCAAAGTAAGGATGAAATGCCCCGAGACCTATAACGAGTGTAAAACCTTTTGAGAAGTGATCCATTCATTTTATAGGACCCATTACACCACCCACGTGTAGAACTAGAGTACGCTACATCATTACATGTAAAAATTATCGACAAGTTGGGCGGAGGTTGCATTTACTAACGATTACACTACAACCACAACAACAATGTTCATATGGGAAAACATTATTAACATGTATGGTTGTCCATTAAGATTAACTAGTGATAGAGGAAATCATTTATTGAATGATAAAATCATAACTCTGTTGACAGAGTTTATGGTGGCACACCGTAAAAACACCCCTTTTCACCCTCAAGCTAATGGTACTACAAAATCTTTCAACAATATTTTAGGACAAACTCTTACGAATATTTGTGATGTTGGAAGAAAGGATTGGGATGATAAATTATCAACTATACTTTAGTCTTACGTGACCAATTATAAAATATTGAATAAGGCCACACCATTCCAGTTGGTGTTTGGCACAGAGAGGAGGTACTACTCGTGGAATACATGTTACCATCCCCGTGCATTACACATTTTGGTAGATTAGATGATGAACAAGTTTTTCAATAATGCATCAAAAAAACTAATGTTATTAAATGGAAAATGTGCAATTACACATTGAGTCAAAAGATTGAAAAAATGTGTGACAAAAGGCGACATGATAGGCACATTAAGAATAATAAATTTACTGATTAGTAAGATGGTCCTTCTTTATGAATTCAATTTTGTGCTCCACTTAGGCAATTTTAAGATGTAATGGTTGGGACCTTTTGTTGTAACCAAGATAGTCTAATCATGCACATGTTAATTACAGGACATTGGATGACACCATTTTTTCCGGTTACTTAAATGGGAGTAGGTCGAATCGCTACTATAAATAAGCTTCTTGGTTTTTGTAATAAGGATATATTACCATTTTGACTAGATTTCCCTTACATTTTATGTTTGTTTTGTTTTTTGTTTTCTTGTTTTTTATAATAACCATGCTTGTGCGTAGGAAGGTGAATAATATCTTTTGAGTTCATGCATAGAGGACCACACATAATTTTAAGTATGGGGTGGAAGAAAGTGCTTATTAAAAGAAATAAAATTGTAATCATGTACGGAGGTGTGCGTGACACCCTTGAAGAGACAAGTTCTTAGAGGTTAAAAATTGGGGATGCGTGAAGGATAGAAGTTTGATACAAGTGTCTAGGTATGATGATGTGTTGGTGAGAAATTGTTTCGGGTGGAAAAAATTATGGATTTCTTACCAACGCTCTGGGAATCTAAGTCCCTCTACTTAACCGGTGTAACTACCATATATGCATACGTGAGTAAAGGTGGATTTTCTTGGTGGCCTTGTGATTAGGGATCCAATAAGGGCACTCCAATGACCCTACAAAAAAGCTAGAAATTTATTTCTAGAGATTAATTTGTCTATAAAGTGGGAAAGGGGAGTGAGAAATGATATACGAGAACTAATGTTGCAGGTAGAAAATCAGATTCCTATGCACACTAGTTAGAAATTTCAACACATGTATTTATGAGAAGAAACAACTTTGCAAATAGAAACAAGACCAATTAGAATTTATGATCACAAACTATCAATAAATCCCTTAGTTAAAAAATTATATAAACTCCTTATTCTTGTATTTATTTCTTAAAGAAAAGTTGCACATAGTGTGTGAATGGAGGAAAAATTGTGAGGGGGAATGAAATAAAATGGCTATCTCCTTTGTTCTCTCAAACTACAATACAATCTTGAGTTCACAAAATCAATCACCAACCCTTTGAAATGGGAATGGATTTACAATTTTATAGAATGAAAGGTGACTCATCATCTACCCCCAATTCCTTTTCATATGTCCTCATATAATTTAAAACTTTTCAACTTCCTAGGAAGATTTTAAGTCCCTTTGTATAACATAAAGGTGACTTACTACATTAGGAACATTAAGACATATGAAAAAGTGCAACCCTAATGCAACATTAGAACATTGAGAAGAGAGAGAAAGTTGGATGAAGAGGTGAGAAGAAGAGAGAGAGAAGAAGAAAAGGAGACATCATTCTCGATGAAGTATGTTGATCCTTGTTGATGGAAATCTCCAAATGTAGTGAAACTCTAAATCTTCAAACTCCTTGCACACTGAGAAACTCCTTCAAATTAGCTCATGAACACTACGATTTGAATTAACTAAGATGGATCTCGAATGCCCTATGAAAAATGGCTATGATTATCTTGAACAATGATGTCCCCACTGAATGATTACTCTTATACGTCCCATTGTGCAAAAATGATCTCTAAGTGAATCTTACTATTTTTAGTAAGTACACATGGGGCAACTTACTATTTTTAGTAAGTGTCATAGTTAGCTTTTCCCAACCTCAACTAGCTATGGTAGCTTGAATTATTTATTCTTACTATGCTCCTCTCACCTTTTAGACCAACTAGCTATTTATAGCAGGGGCTTGTGGAACCACTTACTATTTTTAGTAAGTGTGAATTATGAGTCAAGATGACATTTTGATGACTTTACCTGTGATACTCCTTCTATGTTCACCACCTTCTTCATAACCTCTTCAAATGGTGGCTTACCTAAAGTAACAAACCCCTATGTAGGAAGGCATGATATTTTTAGTAAGTGCACTATGGATGTCAAATTGCAACAAAATGGGTCTTGAAATTCTAGGTTTTATTCTAGGGTTCTATGCTCTGAATTTTGAGTAATTCATTAAATGCGAATAAGTGGGAAAATGAGATTTTCATTGGTAGGAGCAGAATGTGAAAAAACATCCCTCCATATCCCTAAAAATAGGGAATTCATGGCATGAAAAATAGTTTACGTGAAACTATATTTTTCAACAATCATTCCCTCCAATTTTTGTGCGATTTCACCCACTAGAACCCTGAAAAGTGAAGAGGTAGCTCACTTCCTTTTTCACAAATGTTCTTCATGTGATAGGGAATAAATATGATAAAAAATCAGTCCTCTATATCTATAAAAATAGGTACTTCATGGCACAAAAACTATTTCACGTGAAACTATATTTTTCAATGATCATTCCCTCCAATTTTTGCACGATTTCACCCACTTGAACCACGAGAAGTTCCATTATACAGGTCATAAACCCCAATAAAACTGGTCATGGATGATCTCAAGAAAAAAAATTAATTACTTCCCTTGCTAAGAGTGGGTAACTTGCTAGTGATTATGTTCTTTTGGTTCTTGATTGTAACTTGAAACTGCGTATGTGTTGTTGAAAATTGGCAAAGATTATCTTTGAGAACCGGTTTATTTTATAATATACTTTTTCTACCCCTTGGATAGAACCACCCATGTGGGATACTAGTACCCACCACTCCTATATGATTTGAGAACTTATGTACCTATGATTATTTTGGCCCAAGTGTGATTCTCAACCTATTTCTTATCTCTTGTTTATTTTGATTTTGTTATGCACCAATTTGTGTGTATTATTTGAATTGTTGAGAGTGTAAAATTGTCACCCAATGATTTCCCCCGCTCGTTTGGGGTGTGCGAGATGAACCAAGCTGAGCACATCCTAAAAGATAAAATCTGAAACTGATGTGCACATTAAAATATAAATTATACGAGGGAATAGGGAATGTGCATAATTCTGACCATGAAACTATCAAAACAATAAAAAATGCTAGACAAAAGTGTTATTCACAAACAAATAGGATAATGCAATAAAAACTAGGAGAAACACACAATAACATGGTAAAAGATAGTGAATAGATCATTGAATACATGGGACACCACTCAGGATGTCACAAGAAACTCAAATCTATTAAGGCTATAGAAGAAGACATATAATTAAGTATAGGGCATAACCTATAAACAAGGATAATCAAGACACAAAAATAGATAGGATACAAGAAAATCAGATAATCATGGTTGGAAGTGGGGATGGAAGACAAATGCTACACATGAATTACCCATTAGTATGTTAGAAAAATTGATAGTATGTAACAATGTATACAACTGAAAATAAGAATGAAAGTAGTAGATGTTGCAATGATAGAACATGAATATAGAGAAATAGTAAAGGTAGATGGTGTGAGGAGCCACAATGTGACTTGTAGGGAATTGTTCTAATCATATTACATTATGTAGAAAATTGTAAGTGATATTTATTCACCTAAAAGGTACCATGTGAACGTGCATGTGTGTATGGAAAAATGATAGAGCATACTATGAATCCAAGTAACATGATAAGAAATGTGCAACATAGAATAGTATAAGCAAGAAAAAAAGACATCCAATCAAAATATAGAATAATATTTTTGAGTTTTTGCAGCCATTTAAATGAAATGATATGACTAAGAGAGGAGATAAATGTTTCCCCCTTTTATGTGTGCAAGTGAGGTCCATGTAGGTAAGTTCGCCCTCAATAATCATGTTTAAAACTAGAACAAGAGTGTGTCATTGGGTAGTGAGGTGGGAGTAATATAACCCCATATATGAGTGGCACGGTGATCTATCTAACAAGGATAGAGGCAAGGAACCACTATCGATTAGTGTGAAGGGCATACACATGTGATCATGATCAAAGACTCTATGGCCACGGGGAATACACGTGGAGAAAGAGACCACAAAGTGGGCCTATATGTGCCATGGGTAGTGTGTGTCCTAGGTAAATACATGTATCTATGAGGTGGAATATGAGACCGATGTATCCTTCATGAGTGATAAGTATAAGCTACATGTGGAGAGGATCTATGTGTATGTGTAAAAGTAGCACCAGGAATAGTAAAATATCTAGATTATAGAGGATTATGTGCCAAAGCCATGGGGACATCATGAGAATATGGATGAGTATGTGTACTAATGATATAAGTAACTGAAGGTATAGTAGTCATAAGATCCAATGACACATAAATACATGGTGGAATTCATTGAATAGTGATAAGGTGATGTTCATGTACGAACTTAAGGTACAAGTGAACTATGGATGGTACAAATTTGGAAGCCCTAAGCCAAATGATTCCTAAGACCATATCACAATGTGTAACTATAGATCTAATAGTGAAAGGCATAGAGATAGTGAGAGGCCCAAAAATTATGGGAATAATTACATTACCATGAGAAGTAGGTGATCTACGGTTCATCCGGTATAATGGAAAACCGATAGCTTGCAAGAAATATATTGAACATGCATTGCTTGTAAGTAGGATGTACCATAACATTGTTGATAATATGAGGACAAATATAATCATAAATATGTAATTGATGTGATAAAAAAATGCATAATAATTAGGATCAATGAAAGAAATGATAGGTGAAGGAAGATCAGTAGTACTAACTAGAAATCCAAGAGGATGGTTTGAAGATTATGTAGGAGGAAAAACATGATAAACATGATTATATGAGGATCCATGAGATTATTTTTCATGTATAGGTAGTGGATCACTCATTATTTTTAAGATTTTCATTTTCATTAGTAGATTTAGGAGTAGAAATAGTACATTAAGAAACTCAATGTCATGATTGTCAATTAGATTTTGTATTATTTGGCTAATCTTGAAAAAACTATCTATAGAATGGTCATTTCATATATAATAATCACAATGTGCATGTTCATTGAATCTCTTTCCATGATTCATATTAGGATCTATCTCAAGAGGATCTAGGAGAGAAATTAGATTTCTTTCTAGGAGTTGAGGAAAGAACATTAGTGCTTGATATGGCAATTTAGTAAAAATAAGGTGTGTGGGTTGCAATTATAGCTTCATAGGTTGATATATAGCATTAACCTTAGGATTACATTCACTAAGAATTACCTTGAAGGAATATTTTCTTGGAAACTTGTTAGTATATGAATCGAAATATTAGCACTATATTTAAGTTTTCCCAAATAAAGTAATTTGATTTCACGAATTTTCAATGTATGGCCTAGATGATAAAAAGATTGAAAATTTTCAAAGAGTACACATTCTTGCAAAGGAGGTAATGTTTTTGGATAAAAATATCTTGTAATTCAAATTCAACTAAGAAATTGTTCATTTTAGAAAGATTAGTCTTATAATGCAACACATAGTCACTAAGATGTTCATTAGAACCTTTCCGCATTCAAGTCATTTGAAAATATGATATCTTAATTCCAATACTCATATAAAAGTGAGATAGAAAAAAATTAGATAGAGCAGTAAAAAAATAAATATATTGAAAAGGAAAATCATAAAACCATCGTAACGCATAGTTACGTAATATTCTAGGGAACAACTTAGTTAATAGGGTATCATCACAAACATAATCTAGTATGCAACATGAAATTGTCAAAGGTTATCTTGGGGATCTCCATCGCGATATCCATGGTGATCATAGAGAGGAAACTTAGGGAGGAAAAATTAGGATGAAGTGGATAAGAAGAAACCTCACATGTAAGAGGGATATGAATAAGAAGTGAAGAATCAAGATACGAGAGAAGAAGATAACAAGGCATGTTGTAATTGAAAATTTTTATCTTGTAAATCATGATATAAAGATTCTAAGGCATGGGTTCCTGAACAAGTGCTAGGTTGGATGTGAGAAATAATAAAAGAAGAAAGATGAGTAATATGTACTGAAATATGAACATGGATAGGGGACACCCCCACATTAGTGGGAGGAGGAGATTTGGATATAATATGTGGCAGCCATAGTGGAGATAATAGTAGTTCCTAGAGGAGTGGAGGTATAGATAAACTGGAATTCTTCACAAGAAACAAATAAAAAGAGATCAAGGTTTTTAGGATAATCAACAAGGTATAAATTTAGGTCATTAAGATTTTCATTGGTAAACTCATGAGGGGTGTTAACCATGATAGAATAAAAAAGTGTGTGAAATGATTGGGTTCACCAAATGATTTAAAGAAATTTAAATCTTAATTAGTGGACTAAGATCAAATGAATATAATAGTAATAATAAAGATCTATCATGCGGGAAAAACAAGTATGAATTATCTTATATATGTATATTGGGTTGATTACGGGATGAAATGTGTATGCTCTTTCTAAGAAACTGGGATCTGAAACCTATTTGATTAGAACCTCCTAGATGAGGATAAGAGCACTTTATACTGGTGTCTGAACTAGGTGCTAGTGTCCTACAAAAAAATTACTTATGATATTTTCGGGTTCTGAAATTATCTTCTTCCTTTCACTCCCTATCACATCCACTTTTATATAGGGTCCATGTGTCATACTTGAACCTGTAAAACAAACCCTAAATACCTATACAAGGCTCAAGAAAACATTATAAGGAATAAACAATGCATATGTTTGAGTCAAAATCAACTTAGCTGTCACCCCAATGTGATTGTCACCAAGTGATGCACTACATTTCTGACTCTATATATGTGTGTGATTGAATTGTGTCCTCTGAAGCTAGGTTTCCCTTGTTCCAATAAAACCAAGATAGTGGGATACAACTACTTTTCCCCAAAGATGAATGTGTGAGATGGAATTCAAAAACAACCCCTCCTATGTAGTGAATAATGCAGCCCAAATGCAGTCCTTGAATGTTGCTCTTTTCCCAAGTAGTAGATAGTAATAATTCCAAATTTTCCATCCCCTAATAATAATAATTGATTTATATATATATATATATATATATATATATATATATATATGATTCCGTTGTTTGAAATTTTTCATTAAAAATGAAAAAGGTTGATCTAAAGTGATGAGTAGTAATTTAGAAAATCTAACAAATGATGTGGCAATTCAAATTTTAGAAAAGGAGGCACAATGATATAAACACCAAATGGGAAAGTAGTTCTGAACACTCTCATCTCTAATGGGTGGTAGTGTTTGGGATACTCGGAGAGGATAAAAAAATATAGATTTGGGTCACATGTTTTCCAATGTTCATAAGTAAAGTGTCCATTCCAAAAAAGTAAATGATAAGAGTATCAAAAGGATAAATCAACGTAAAATAAAAATAAGTGTTGTTAATGTCTAGTTTTTTTACCTAGGAATAATGCATATAATGACATACTTAGAGGCGTAATGTACATGATTTCATGACTTCGCCAAAGTAGTGTGATCATTGTCATCACGATATATTTTTTTCGTTTCCTAGATATTTATGATCATTTTAGAAACCAAGATTATTAGGGAGTACCTAGTTCATTTTACGGAATGTGTTGGCTCCCAATCTAACACCCCCAGGGGGAAGAAGCCCTAAATATCATGAGAGGGAAAGGTAAAGGGAGAGACCCGTTTGGTTTTGCATTTATTATTTAGGGATGAGGTCCTCCCCTACTCACATGACCAGGCCTTCAAGGAAGCGACAAGGAGGTACTTTACTAAGGGTGTGGTTGTCCATCTACTACTTTTGGCTCTACCTAAACCAGGGTGATAGGAACCGAGGTGAATCCTAAAAATAATAATGGTTAAGGATGTCTCCCGGACCTTTGAGGTCGGTTGGGAGCTCAATTTAAGGACAAGTGTAGCCACTTGAATGTAGTGCTCACTCAAAAGAGTGGTAAAAAGAACTACAAACACACGGGACCTTAGACATGGATTGTTAAAGATAGATTGAATGTGATCACAAACATCAATCTGAATAATTTTACACATAACACTATTTGTGATGATGTTTATAATAATTTAATTTGGACACGTAAGGAAGAAACACTCTAGGAATACATAGTTTTTGGGTCTTGCTAACAAATCTCATGTAAAATATACTATAGTGATGAGATCGTAAGATGGGTACAACATGTAGGAACATATTTGAGGATAAAATATGGGGATGGGGATGGGTTTCCAAATAGTAAATTTTGAGGGATGGGGTAATAAAATGGGATTGAATATTATGTTAATTGACTTATCATGGTACCAATGCTATTTTCTCATCCAGAAGTATGAAAGCTCACTCTCCCAAGGTTATCTACTCTAAGAAACCTCCAAAAAATTAGACAATAGAAGGACCTCCAAAAATCCAGTCAGGTCCCTAGAAACGAGTTTGATATCTGATTATGCCATATAGTCAAATCCGAGGACACCTAGCGGCTGCAAATGTTCACTAATTATAGTTTATGGAAAGGAATTTTACGAGTCAAGGAATGGTGCTGAAAATTATCACACAAAATAAACATGACTCCCTTCACCATTCCAAGCCACATAACCACTAAGTGAATGATTCTATGTAAGTTCTCAGTCACTATCCATACAAGATATATGAAAAACACAAGCATCATTCAACTCCAAGATCAGGTTTAACAATAAAGTATGTTACAATAATCTTGGTATATTGCTTGAATGTACTCCTTCATGGAGGAAAAAAAGGGATGCATATATAAATTATCTCAAATATTGTTAATGGTTGTACATTCATAACCACCTTAGCATAAATCTCAAATAATTAATAGTTCAACAGATCTTACATAAGAACAAACCTCGTATTACAAAGGAACTAGTATAACCCCTGCATAGTGCCTTTGAAGAGATCCTCCCCTATTTTAAAACCATATTCCCTTCTTCACCAATAAAATATCCTCTTATACATTTTTATCCACAAAATGCCCTACCTAAATATTCCACATGATTACTTCTTTCACCACATTGTACCACCATTCGGATAATCTAAGAAAAACAAAGAATATTCCCTTAGTCGATTTCCGAATTTGTCTTTTCTTTGCCACGTCACTATCATATGAACATGCTTAAAAATATTATTACAAGTCACATTTCATCTGATTTAAGTTTTTTCTGATAGGGAAAACATTGAGGAGGATAAAGTATTTAATGGATTAGACCTTTTGAGGGAATTAATTCATAATTACCACGCAAAGGATATGTTTTCTCATGAGCAACTTGTCACAATTTAGGCCCTCTCATACCAATTGATTCGAAATATATGAAAATTAAATGTAAATCTATGGTTCACACAAGCCTCTTTAAAATAATTCACTATTTAAATTCATCTCACCATCCATTCGGTTATAATCCATTGAGAATTTTTCATCAACACAAGTCCTCTAATCTAGTTTTGTGAAAAATATTGTTGTTATAATGGTATCATCCGGTTTAGGAGCAAACCATTCTGAATTTCCATCTAAAATCTTGAGGAAACCTTATGCTTAACCGGTCACGATGAAGATTTCATTATGATGGTGTTCCAAGTACTAAACACTAGAGATCACCCACACGAAGGTTCTTCCTGAAATGTACTACAAACATCCTTCATGAATAGGTTCGTAGAAATTTCTCCTTCATTCATTGTCTTCCAAGTCTTACTTTTCCACCTCCTTCATCTACAAGACTAGTTTCATACAAAGCAACTAAAATATTTGTAGTCTCAACATTTCCTTATAGTTCAAAATGGGAGACTGCTAGTAACTAAGACATATTTTAACCCCTCCTTTCTTAAATCTAAGCTCCCATATTACATATTGGTGGGTATGAATAGGGGGAGAAACCATCTATCACCCTATGGATGAGTAAAGATAAATAAAATATTACTTCTCTAGAAGCAACTATGGCAATGTTTCGGACCAAGGAGGTGGTTGTAAAGACCCCACCCCTAGAGAAATAGAGGACCATCTAAGATGAATGAGTGATGAACTTGAAAGGATCCCTATACTTTAATCACCATCATCTCATGGAACAAATACCTACCGAAAGGGGGATAATCTTCTCGATTGGGTCACCTCACTAGAGAATAAGGAAGATATGGTTCAAATCCTCAATGGGCCTTGGGTCGGTATAAAAGATCTTATGGTGAAAGTAATATCATGTGTTATCTCCAAAGTGACATAAATATGTTTTGGTTGTCTTGGGGTATGAAGAATTCAAATTTCACAAGAATAGGATTCTTGAATGTCTCTCATTGTTCACGGGAGAAATCATGACCATTGGAAACTAGCCACATATTCTATGTATACTTATATTTTTAGTATATATCACCATGGGAAAGGGCCCCTATAGAACCCCATTTTGTAATATATACTCAAAGAATAATTCTTCTAATTTCAATTTTGTACTTCTTTTGTTATGTATAATGTCTACTTTTGGTATGTTTTATAATAATAGAACATTTTGGATAAATTTTGTCACACCCCTACTTTTCTTGTTATGTTATGTCATAAATGGGCTCGATATTAGAAAAATTATGGAAATGGGGACCGATTTTGGTATGCTTCCCGTAAACATGACAGGTGTATCAACACTTTTCGTTGTGTCCCGCAATGTTTGAGCATCACAATTCATTTTACGTACCTTGAATGTTATAAATATCTCATTATTTTTATAGATGATGATTTTTTTTTCTTCGTATGTCCTCATAATGCTCAAGGTCATAATCCATTTTACACTTTACTCTTATGGAAATAATTGATTATGTTGGTTGTTGATAAGGATAATGAAGAACTTTTTATGGTTATGTTATTGGATGAACATACTTGTCTTCTTTGCACCGCTGATTTGATACTATCATAATTCCATACGAGATCATATTTACGATTATAGTAAAACAATATGTTGATCATAACTTACGATTCATTGGGTGGCAGCATAAAGGAAGAGGTCATGGACCTTGTAAGTATATAAGTCTTAATTAAAAGCCTAAAAGATCTTATAAAAGCTGGGCATGCAATAATAGTAAGTGTTTGATATATTTGAAGTGGCGATAAGCTGTTGGGTAAGGAAATGCCAAGAAGTTATATTTATTTAATCTGACCGATTATTAATGATAAACTACCGAGTTAATATTATAAGGGGTTTGTGATCGCATTAATGGTCTAAAACCATATACTTTGTGCAAATAATCACCATGGTCCTCGACCATGTGAATATACTTTAATCCTTATTTTCCAATGGTTAATAACTTGGTCGATTATCGACCCAAGCTTTGTATGATATTGAAATTAAAATAAATCCATAATTGGCTTAGGCTAACCATGTCATGTCAAGCCTATGATGGATTTGACTGACCCGAGCTATATTTTATTTGGTTATGATTTTTTAATTGGCCATTTGGTGACCATGCAAAGATAAGGTTATAATTAAATATTTGAACCAACATAAAATACCTCCTTGCAAGTTTAGTAAGGTGACAATTATGTATAAATTTGACTAAGAATTCGGAGGAAAAAGTAGTAGCTATACCAACATACATTGAATGATATTTACTCTCCTCGGAAGAAGTGAGAATATTCTCGAGGAAGTTATTGGGGAATATTGGAATTTTTGTTTTTCATTCATTGTAGTACTATTATTTCACTCTTTTGGAGCTCTGCATCATGAAGTTGTAATAATGGCATTTTCAGTTTTAAATTTGTAATTCTCATGAGGAAAGTCGTCGTTTCTTCAGTCATGATTTATTTTTGGAATATGTACTTATTAATGGGTAAATATAGAGTTTTTGGAGTATTTTCAGATTGAACCGAGTTGGGTTTTGGAAGCTTGAAAAAGTTGGGAATAAATCTATGGAAGATTAGATGAAAGATGGGAGAAGATTTTTGTCTTGATTACGAGGCATGAATCATTTTCTTCCCTTCTTCTTGGTTTATTTTTATAATGATTACATGATGTAAATATGTGACCTAAATACAATATTATGTAAACATATATGCAATGGCCTAGGGGAAAATACAAAGGGTTTAGCCTTTGTAGGTAAACATCAATAGAAACTCTCTATTTAAACACATAATATATCCCTCTCAATCAATAGATCCTTATCAATTGTCATAAAATAAGAATGAAATACTAAAAAATTACTATTCTACTCTCTCTATTATATGAAATACTTAGAAAATCACTCTTCTACTCTCTCCATTATTATTATTGTCATTTCATGTCTAATATTCACTTCTCTTTGTGTAATCTCAACTACTAACACTTTGATAAATACATTTGATTTTTGTAACTCAATAAATACCTATGATAAATACTTTGATAAATTGAATGTTTTCATGAAAGAGTTTGAAAATTGTAGGTTGAATCTTGTGAATGTGAGACATAAGATAAGCATGGTGACCATAGATCTGAGGGAGCTACAAGAAAAAGTGGAGAAACTCACATCTATTGTTCTTAGTGAATAATTAAAGAATGTAAATGAGAGGTGCCTAGCCACATAGAATGATATGCTAAAAATGAAGGAGATTATTCTGCAGATCAGGGATGTTCACATCCTCAATGTCAAAAGCACAATTCACCATCTTAAACTCCTTGCTGAGATGATCCATTCCATGGAAATTGTAAAGAATAGAGAAAAGGATGGGTCTGGACCTAAAGTGGAGATAGCTGAACCAGATTACCAGTTCTGGAAATCAATTATTGTCAGCTTGTTCAAGGAATGGAATGGGTGTATGTAAAAATTAATGAATGGTGGCTTATAATCCTTTTTAGATGTATGGTTTCATGTGTTTATATCTTGTTGTTAGTTCCATGGCCCCTATTGTTAGTTATTTTACTCTAGGATTTTAGGTTGTTGTTCTTGTTTTTGGATTTATAGTTTTGGTTCTTGGTATTGTATGGGATTCATGGATACCCCTTGGCCCTTTTATTTTGATCTTGCATACTTTATACGGGGTAGGTTCCCTTTAAACCTATTTTACCTCTCATAAAAAAAATACCTATGATATTAAATCTCTTATGAAATATCTTATTTGATCACAAAATAATACATGTAATAATTGGTCGGTTGTGAGTGGAAATATTTCATTCCTCAGAGATGAAAGAACCAAATATGTAATAAATAAAACTCGTTAGTGTCTTTAATACTAATCCAAAGAAAAAAAAAAGCATCCTAGTTTAGATATGGTTATAATAATGACAACAAAGGGATGAAACAAATCCGATTGAGTGAACTAGGTAGAATGCTTACATGGATGAGTTTGTAACAAGGATCTAATATGTGAAGTGTCAAAGTCAAATCGAATGCAATATTACAAATGTAAAAAATATCTACATGAAACGTTTCTGCATAGAATTCCAAAATTTTAAATGCAAATATTTGTATCTTTGATTCAAATGTATTTTATAAATTCATAAATAATAGATTGTTATGCAAATATTGTAAATGAAAAAGGAAATAATTTTTTAAACAATGTCTGATTTTTTTCAAATTTGATTTCTTAATCGATGGCTCCAGATATTTCTCATTAAGTATGCTATCGAATAAATAATTTGATCATGAAAAACTACATGAAAATTATTAATCTTTGTTACATATTTGGTTCTTTCGTCACGCAGGACTAAAATATTTCCATTCACATTTGTGCTCTGAAAAATATACTTAATAATACATCTTTCATTGGTAGTGAAATCCATAACTGAATAAAATCCCTAACTGAAAAAAGCCCTAAATTAAACTATAATAAGGAGAAACAATTTGTAGCATTCTAATTTTTCAAGGTTTTAACATGGATGAAAGGAAGAACACATACCGTGTTTGGATTTAGGATAGCCAAAAAGATCCTTTAGTCTCTGGAAATTTACTTTCTACCTTGCTCAATGTCCTGCAAAGAGAAAGAAAGTAGAAATACATGCCCTGTTCAACATATTGCAAAGAGAAAGAAAGTAAAAACGTGACTGTGCAAAATTCAGTGAGAAAATATATACAACCAAAATAAATAACCATGTATTTCAGATATTTTTGAAATGCGTAAAATATTACATAATAATTGATGCATGTATTTTGACAATGTTTGGTTTAATGGTGCACATATGTTTAGTTTAATGGTTTAATGGAGCACGAATGACAAGATGGTTTAATGAAACACATATGACAAGATGGATTAGCATGAAAACTGGAAGAATAATTAGTATTTTCCCATATTATAAGATTAATTAAAACGGTCCTTGTAATATTTTCAAAAAATATAGCATAGAACTTTCTAGTAGAAATTTTCTTAGTGCAGGTGAAATTTTTATAACCTTGAATGTTTATTAATATTTTTATAGTTTTTATTCATTGAATGTTACTCAAAGTCGAAGCACAATCACTCACACTTTTAAATGAGATAAAAAAACAAAATCTTCCATCCTCACACTTCGAGGCACAAACACTCGGATTTCGAAGTGCGGGTGCTTGCACTTTTACCCGCCACTACAAGAAATTTTAAAATCATAAGTGGGAGTGTGAGAATATTGAAGTTTATTGTATGTAATACCTGTTAGAACACATGAAGTACTTATAAAAGAAAATGGTAAGGAATATTTCCAATACTAGTCATCTTAACATAAATCCTTATATACAAAGGTAAAAGGAGGTAATAGTTTCCAAGTGTTGTTGTCAAGGATGTTAGGTTCTATAATAGATGACATCTACCTTAGAGTATAATTTGGATATGATTTTTAATGTCAATGTTTCATGATTTGAATAAGGTAGGCATAAATAATTGTATATGTATAATGATGATAAAATTGATATATGGCACAAATAACAAAAATCTCTTATTTAATGTCTTGAATGCTAGCCAAATTTTTCATATGTTCAAGATTTATATTGAAGGATGTTGGAGATATGTTTATATAAAATGTTTATTTTGTTTCTCATTGTCATCAAGGATTTTTTTGACCTTAGAATATTTATTGATATTTCTCATTGCAAAACTATCCATAGGATCAATATTTAAATGTCCACATTACTATTTTTTCTCTTTTTGTGGATACAATAGAAAATTAACTTTATTTTCAAATAAGTAGCATATATAGATTTACTCTCCAATGGTATGAAAGTTCTGAGAGGGAATTTGTTTATCCATCAAGAACTACACTCCATTACGAGACATGGGGTTGAGATTATTCATTGTCAAAATAAGTATTGTATTCAATGGAAAATTGATAATTCCATACACAATTTATAATTATGGAACCTTGGAAGACATTGAAAGCAAGTGATACTTTATCCCATGGGAAAGGAAGCAAATGATTAAACACGTGATCTTAGAAGTTTCACATGTGGGTGTTGATGACATACACAACATCATGAGTAGTGGCTTAGAAGAAAATTTTTATGAGGATGAGGGTTTGAACTCGACAATGAAATCCATTTTTCACAAACTTCTAAAGATAGGGATGAATTTGCTACAACTTTGTTGTTCTAAAACATAGGTGTTCTCCAAAAGAATACATAACTAAAGGTTTAATATCCCTAGTACAATAAGAACATGTGATTTTGGGAGCGAGTTGGGACCCATAAATTTTGGTGTTTTTGTGGAAAATATTATAATTACATGCAATTATTGATATCCAAAGCTACTGACCCAACAAAGTGAAGTTGTCTAGCCAATAAAAATCTAGTGTATCTCAAAACATAATTGCACGTCTTGTTAACGAAATTATGAATTTGAGTACCAACCCCAAAATTCACTAACTACAATTTGAAGTTCAAGGGGTTTCCTACGAAGTTTATACATTTTTGTTAAAAAGAACAATTTCTCTACAAAAGTGACTATTAAAAAATTTTGTGAAGGAGACATGGTGTAGTTTAAAAAATTGCATGGCAATACATTTGGGATGCATATTGATAAAATAATTAAAACTTTTTGTAAGGGTTGCTCCATATTAGAAGGATCTATCATCTAATGGCCTACTAGATAGTTGGCTCATCTAGATGGTTCTTTTTACTGAAGTAGGGCTAAAAGAAATTCTAGAAGAGGTTTCGGTAAAAATGTGGAGTGTATTCGAAGAGCCATTTCCTCAACAAGTATATCTAATATAATTTTATTCCTCTAAATGAAGAATTGATGAAAAGTTGATAAAAATACATTAAAACTCCCACAAACACCAAAAGGTAAATACTACTCCATCCAATACACCACAAGTAAGGGACAAGGGGAAAAACAAGTGATCAATTATTTTCTGAGGTTGAGAAAAAAAATTGTTGTAAATAAGGATGTATCTCTAATCTATCTCTCACTTCTTTCAATCACAATTGGAATATAACTCTAGGGATGAATGAAGATGCAATAAAAATTTATGTTTAATACATGCACTACAAATGGTAGCAGTTGTGATGAAGGAAAAACTTCTTAGTAAACTATAGATGAATTGAAGTTATGTGGAAGTGATGTATGTCAAAATGCATGGTACAAATTTCAAGGGATACCAAAGAGAACTTATTACGGATACAAATAATATTGGATGGATGGAAAGAGGAGGGAGGTAAATGGAAATAAAAGAAAATAGAAAAGAATGCCAAGTAATGTTACAACTATTACATTGATATCCAAAATAATAGAGAAAAATTATGATATATCACCATAATGTCTCATTTGGTGGGACAAGATGGCTCTAAAATAACAAAGTGATATTGTTGCTGCATGTTATAGTTATGATTACATACTAAAACATTGGGATGAAGGCCTTTCACTATTATACGTTACTCTAACGTCACAGTCAAACCTTAGAAAAATATGGAAATAACATTTCTCCCATGTTTCAATCACCAAGAACAACTTCTTCACCAAATGTAATGAGTGTACATATCTTGATAAAAATGTGTAGCCACCTCATATGTACAAACACTAACACATGTAGATCAATTCCAGAAATGGCATAATTACTACATTTAAAGTTGTTAGGAAACTTACTATGCTCTTAGAATGTAATCATAAGAACATCCTAATAGTAACTTAAGAATTTTGCATGACAAAATGGAGAAAATAAAAACTAGCGTACTAAGGATGGGAAGAAAAGAAAAGTCAATAAAAATTTCTATTAACCTCCTCATCACCTTGAATGGTATGTTGACATATGGGCACAAAACCAATGGTTTCAAACACTGTGGTCTACCTGTTATTGAGTGAGGATAAAACTTCACGATAACATCATTAGTACATTGTATTAGGAATATATAAGAACCACTTACGATCAATATGGTGGTTTTTATATAGTAGTGGGACATCAAAACACCCATTACATGATACATTGTTACAAAACAATGTGTATGACAAAGGCAAGGAATAGAAGGAGAAAAATGAATAAGCTCATACGATTGATATTTTAAGCATATATACAAGTTCATTTAGAAAAAAACCACCAGATTATATACTAGCAAAAATAATGCATCAAGTGATGATAAAAATCACATGTTGTTTTCATTTGTATCCATGCTTATGATGTATGAAGGGTTTTCAACGTTGTGTATGTGAGCTTCCTTCCACGAGGGTCACATACATGAGGATATAGATCGACATTTGAGCAATTATCAAAATCATTATGAAAATTGAAAACATTCTCTTTGCCAAAAAATTATTCGGGATGTATATGACTTTAAGGCCTTTATAGAACCACACTTGCTAGATGGAAACCACAAGATTGTGGGTAACAGAAAACCAAATATGTTTAAGTTCTATGTCATCAACAACATTCCCATCATGGAGTAAAAAAAATAAATCATGGATGTCTTATGGTCTCAACCATTTGAAATCTAGAAAAAAGTGGGTAGGAAATGTTACTTTCCTAAAGGGAATCCTCCATTAGAACCCTTAAAAAACTAAAATAGATGGCATACCAACAGAGAGACATTCAGGAATACATCACATATTGGGAATAGAGTTTAAATGAGGGTGGAGAATCATATTGGCATCCGAAGATTGAATTATTGGAAAAATATTATGCATGCCCTAGAAAATCCATTTTTCAATTGTATCATGACGAGGAGAGATTTTTTGGACAAAAACAATTCATGATAACTCAATTTATGATCGAATCTTGGGAGCACCAAATTTTGACATGGATAACTAATATAGTCAAAATGTCCTTTCAAATAAGGATATATATGTTGGGCCTATTTGTGATAGACCTTGAGACGAATGCAATCCAGTGGATGTGGATGATGTAAAAATGATATTAATAATACTATTTTATGATATCGTACATATATGGATGGGAAGTGTATACAAAATTACAATATAGGATGTTCACAAAAAGGATCAAAAGATAAGGGTGAGTTGGTGGTAACCCATAGGAAAAGAAAATATAGAAAAGAAAAATACCAAGAATGCTTAAAGAAAAATCAATGGTTGTAAAAATCAAGGGAAACATCAGAGATTGATCTAGGCAATGTCATATAGGCATGGACACCAAGAAAAATACGGAAATGAGATCAAAATAAAAATACTAAACCGGGGACATGCTGCTATTTAGGCATACCTTGTACAACTTCAAGAACAATAATTAATGTATTATAGTTAAAATTGGTTAGACTAGATACCCTTGAGAGGGATCAATCCTTATATAATTTTCAATATAATTATCCCAAAGGAATTGATTACCTATGGAAATAAAATATCAAATCCATGTTTCAAAACAACGTGTTTAACGTAATTCTTAACTCTCTGTTGTTCTTTATGATTTATAGAATGGAAAAGCATAGCAACCTCTAAGCTCTAAAAATTTATTATCTTGTATAAAATTAGTTCACATATTCGGATTATCTTCTATTTTAAAATGCCTAGCGATCGCTAAGTTCCGTTACAATGATTTCCATTTTACAAATTGATCAAATAAATGTTAAAAATATGTATCTTGGCGGTCACTCAACATATGTGACTTAGTGGCCACTAAGGCTTATGCAACTTAGCGGGCGTCGAGATTATGTAACTTAGCGCCCTCTAGGATTATGTAACTTAGTGGACCAAAGGCTTAAGTAACTTAGAAGGTGCTAGGCTTATGTAACTTAGCGGCTGCTAGGATTATGTAACTTGCATGCCACCCGGGATAATATAACTTAGCGGATGCAAGGCTTATTTCACCTAGTGACAACTAGGATTATTTCACGTAGCGATCGTTATGCTTATGTAAGTTAGTGGTGCTAGGCTTATGTAAGTTAGTAGCCGCTAAGCTTATGTAAGTTAGCGGCCACTAGGCTTATGTGTGGGAATCTAATAATAAAAAAATTGAAATCCTAAAATAGCAAAAATAAAATCCAAAAACTGGGATACATAAATTGGATTCTAATAGTGGAAAATTTTGAATCTAATAACAACGACATAGGAATCCAATAATAGAAAAATTGAAATCTAATAATAATGAAATTGGAATCCAATGATAGTGAAATTGGAACTCCAATGAGTCCAATAATGATAATATTGGAATATAATATTACTATTGATGAAATCCAATAACATTAATAATGGAATCCACTATAAATAAAAATGGAATCCAATATACACAAAAATAGTGATATATTTCTACCAAAACTTGTAATCTTGGAATATGTCCGTTTACTAAAATAAGTGTTAATTTGATAATAAACCACAATATTATTTTTATCTTAATGAATAAACCTACAAACATATACTATATATTAAAAATACTTATAATAAAAATCTATTTGACACACTAACTCACTTACAAGACATACCTAAATGTAGTATACTTTAAAAAGATGCTAGATACCTGAAATTTTGTAATGAAGTATTTATTTTAAAAACTTAACTTTGTAAAGTATTGACCTATCATATTATAAAAGCTACATTTGTGAATACAATAAAATATTCATTGAGCTATATTCTTATAAATGGCTACCAAAAATATTTAAGACATGAATTATTGACAAGATTTGCAGAAATGTGACGTGGAAGAAGCACTTTTGGGTGGAATTTTAAATAAATTAATAGGGAATGTTTGGAAATCATGTATAGGTCCAAAATACATACATGGAAAATTTGTTTTGGAGGAAATGGTCAAGGAAAAATAGAGAAGGTGCATGTGTGGATGGTGCATGTAGAAACACTTGGTGAACAAAAATACAAGCTCAAATGGATATTAACTTGCATACATATGGTGAGGAATATGTATACATGACCAAACCAAATAAAAAGCTTCAAAAATGATTCTTGATTGCAATTATCTACATATCAAACAATTCTTATATTATGCTTAACTTAGTGTGAATGAAAACTCTAGCCACTCATATGACTCAAAATACACTGTAATATTATGCACAATGGTTCCAAACAATACATTGACTAATTATACTGATGTGAAGTAAATTAGAATGAGAAACCTAGAAACAAATCTGGAAGTAGGTGATCTAATAGATATAATGCAAATGGGATAGCACCTAACATAATTTTGATCATGAATGCATAGAGAAATAATGTGAACATCCAAGATTTGAAGCATATAAATTAGACAATGTAAATTCTAGTAGTTTATGCTTGAATTGTTGCATTCTCAAAGACTTTCATTTTTATTGGCTTTGATACTAGATGATAATTGTAATTCATAGTTAATGATGTAAACACACACATACAAACACTAATTATGATTTCAATACAAAACATGAATCTTTTTTATATTCTATACAAGATCTTCAATTCATTCAACACACTATTACATTCAAGAGAATACATATAAATAGTGCTTCTATATCCTACAAGTTAGGAGCCTAATTTTATCATCCAATCCTTCATATCTCTCTAAGTGCTCCCATGAATTTATCACAATATATCCCTAATATATTTATCAATCCCTTCATTCTATGTCATACACAAATTATCTATGTGATTTGTTCTCACAAATCACTTACTAAATAAACAAACTATTACAACTTATGAAAATATAATGTGAGCACTAAGTTATTTTCCTAGCACAAACACTATGGACCTTGTATATTTGAAAAGGATATCAAATAAGAATATAAACTTTAAGCTATGTCCAACATGTGAGAGGAAAAGAGGAAATACTAATATTCTTTTGATTTTAAGATGAATTGGTGGAAAAGTTATAACAGGAGAGATAGACCCTTTTAGAGAAATATCAAAGGCAGTAACTATGGCATTATGGAAAAAATCAAAAAATAGGGTAACTATCCTAAGAAATATTTTGATGGGAATAAAATTTTTGGGTAGAAATTCCCACCCATAGGGTTATTTGAGTTTGGAGGAGACCATTATGCTATTAATTTAATGTAAAGAGGTCTCATTACCTTACCAACATAAATCATTCCGATAGAGGATTCATGCATTAGTTGAAAATTATCAAGTCGAGAACTAATCCATTTCTATTGAAACAATGGGTAAAATATTTGATTCATCAATTATGTGTTTTAATTTATATTAGTTCTATATAGTGTTTCATTTCTCCTTATTTGTTATAAATAAATCTTAGAGAATTTGGGTACATAAAAAGGGTCTTGGACCATGTAGTATGGAAATAAGGTAGAACACAAGGTGGATCAATTCTTGTTTGAGGTAGATTTAAGTCTTCTATAATTTTTACTTAGGTCAACCTATGTGTAGCTCCATTAGGCTCATACAATACCATTTTAGGGTTAAACTGGTTAAGTTAAGATAAAACCAAGATGAGGTTGATTATTATGCAAAGAAAATATAATATCTTGATGATTATAGATAACTAGTTAAGATTCAAGGTATAAAGTGTGAGATAAGCCTTTGGCATATTTTAACAATGTAGCTTAGGAAAGATCACAATAAGGGTTGTATACTTTATGTAATGTATGTGGATGAATTTTATGAAATAACTAGATGAAATGCATAGTAATATGCTTTCTTATATGTACTTTGATATGTTTTTCCGGAGGAGTTACCTATAATTCCTCCAAAAGGGAATTTATCTTTTTGATTCATCTAATTCCTAAAGTAAAATGAATTTCTTCATCTCTATAGAAAATGATAGTGATAGAATTAGATAAGTTGAAAACTTAAAAGAATTTTTTTAGAAAAGGGATTAATCAAACGTAATGTGTCGTCTTGGGTAGCTCCTATGATTTTCATCAAGAAAAAGGATGGTTCTCTTCACCTTTACATATATTACCAAATGTAAAACAAGGAAAACATCAAGAATATATATATCAATCTTCACGCATTGATAATTTATTTGATCAAATACATGGGGAAATTTTTCTTCCGAAAGATACATATGAGATATAGATATCATCAATTAAGAATCAAGGAAGAGGATATACCTAAGAAAACTTTCAATACAAGACATGGGGACTATAAGTTCGTGGTATTATCATTTAGATTGTGTAATGCCCCACTCTTTTACACTTGACTGATAGGGTGTGGGTTGCTTTGCAAAATAACTTGTCTTTCCAAACACCTTAATTTGGTGTTGTCGGAATGCACTCACGTTTATAAGTTAGTTGAATCGAGACAAAATTCCACGGGAACTTGAAAATAGGATAAGTTTGAAATTCGAGACCACGAAATTCGCTGAATCTAAAATTTAGAAGAGCCATCAAAAATTTAATTTTGCATTTGATCTCTTTGATGTTTGAAACCAATCTCAAACATCCTAAAAGTATATACATAAAATATAACTTAAAAGTTAAATATATTAAACTAATATTATACTTAAATGTTTATCTTCTGTATATACTTCCTTCTTAAAAAAAAAAAAATAAATAAAAAAAAATAGGGGACAATGAATTGAGAAAAGAAATATTATAAGATTAAATTTAATATTAGATGTATAAACGTAATATATAGATAAATAAATTTATAATAGTAAATAATAAAATTAATAAAGGGGTGATGTGAAATATTGGAGGTGAATAGGTGGAAGAAGGGACGTGGGGGCAGGCCTCTCAGGCTGCAGAGTGCTGCAGGTATGGATGCCTCCACAAAATCTTTTCACCTTGTCAGCAGTTTCCCTCTCCCAGCCGTGCTAGTATGGAAGCTTTGAATCCTGCACTTGGACGCCCAGCTATATAGGTTAACGGTTTGACAAGGTACTAAAGAAGCATGGTCTCATGAAAAGTTTGATTTCAGGATATGCACAAAATGGTGTTTGTTGTCTGGTTTTCCAAAGAAATTCCTCAGCCAGATGTGATCTCATGAGGTGTCACGGTTACAGGCATGCACAATATGGGGTTGTTTTCTAAAAAATAATAAGAAGAAAGACTTGGAAACTTTCATTCAATACTATTGACAGGTATAAAGATAACTTCCACACCACTTTGCCAACAAATACTTTAGAAACTCCCAAGAAAATGCATAGAGAGGGTGTCCAAACCAAACAGTTCATGTAACAGAATGGGCACCTTGGGGTAGGGATATGCACAAAGAAGTGCTCTTATCGAGGCTGCTGTCTTCTAAAATAAAAACCTCAGCAAACATGGTCTCACGAGCTGCAATCATTTTTGTGGGTTTTGCGAATCAACTCTTTCGCCCGAAAAAAAAAAATGACAATGTTCTTGAAGAGATTATTGGCGTTTCTCAGTGAAGCAAGTTGTGAGCAGTGAGCTGCACAATTGCACTCTAATAAGGGGTGTTATATCTGACATGTGAGATACTTATTAGAATTCCTTATAAGGAAGGTGGAGTCTTGCTCTTAGCGCGTGAACTGTTTGACAAAATGCAAGGGAAATGATATGGGAGTTTTTTTTATTGGGAGGAGGGGCGGTGGGAGGCGTGCGGATATCCTTAATAAAATGATGAAAAATGGTGTTTTTCCATATTTTGTTGTTGGAAACTCCCAAATAGATGTGTATGTTAGATGTGGAAACATTCCTCTTGTGTGTAAGTTGTTTGACAAATGGATAATGCATATGTAACTTGTTCCTAACGAAACTCTCCCACTTTTGCTCGTCGATCGTTTCAGGAACTGTCTTCTCTTCTTATCTTACACAATTTTTGTATTCTTAGTTTTCTCTTTTGTAATGATATTAAAAATATAAGTAAATGAATATTTTCTTTCAGGTCATTTTATAGAATCGTAGCTCAAACAAGTAACTTACTCTCCTTTCCATGCAAACGAAGGAATGTTATTTTAATGTAAATGCACGAGTCTTCAAATAACCTCCTTGGATGTTTTGAGTCGTCTTGGATCATGGTAACCACTTGAAATGATGAGACAAACTTGTTCCTTGTTTAAACTATCTTGCTATTAACCTTGCAAAAGTTAATAAATGTAATTTTCATCATCATCGAAAACATCCTTCCAAACCTTGAAATGGGAAGGTTAAGTTTTCAATGGGTACCCAGTCATGTGGAGTACTATATTAAACCTTGTGATGACCTCATAAGTTCATTTGTGCACTTTTTATAACCCCTCTAAGAGCCTTGTTAGCCATTTTTGCAGTCTTGGGAAGCTACTGAAACTTAAAAGTTGAGTTCGGTTTTGGCTTGTTGTTTGTGCCTCGAGTGATGAAATGGATATTGGTTTCCATAAAACTCTAATATTTCTACACAAAAATCCTTACAACCATTATTTTTGAGAAAAACACCCCAATCATTAGTTTTACAAAAGGGTTTTGTAGGCCTACGATCGTTGAATGACCAGACCAAACTAGTCCAACTATGACCGGTGACTCCAAAAAGTAGTCACCTTTTTGTACCCACTTTTCTTGTTTTGATTTCCGTTAACTCTAGTGAATTACCTGAAAGTGAATGTATAGGACTTGTATCATGGTGGCATGACTAACAAAAATTGGTTTTCGAATATAATTTTATAGCCACATGGCCTAAATTGGATGTTTTTGCAAACTGGCAGCAAAATAAGAAAACACTTTCGTAGACTCATATTAAGTTAACTCACTAGCGAAAAAGCATGTAGGCACTAACACATGATGTCATGAATCTCCAATTGGTTGTTTGTTTCGATAAATTTGACTATAGGGAAAATGATCTATTTCTCTCTCCTCTCTCTATATCTCACTATTGTTTGGAAAATGAAAAGAAATTAAAAGTACATGTACCTCTCTTGTATGTGTAAAGCGTTGTATTTAATTGCAAAAAGAAAATTACTAATCGTGAATTGTGATTGATACTAGGAGAATTCCATGCTAGTGTCTTTTGTTGACCCATGCTCTAATGGTTGTTGCATGTTGCAAGTAGTATGATAAGTAAGATACATGAAGGAATGTGTCTATTTAGTTGTACTTAAATTGTAAAATGTATAAAATAATGCGATGTATTATACTTTTTAGATAATTGTAATTATCTACCATTTTGAAAGAAGGAAATGAAAATAATATAAAATATAGTTATTCCATGCATGTATAACAAGTTGTATGTATTTGTGATTGAATTTTGTTTAGTAGTATTGAATTATTAAAATAATCATTATCATACTAATTGCAGTTTTTCCTTTTATCACTTAAAATGTTGGTTGAAATTTCTCCTTGCCTTAGCCACCTAAATGAAGTGATCTTATAATGCTCTTACCATACCTTCATTCTCGGTGAAATATTTTTAATTACAAAGACCCTTATCATGTTATGACCAAGTTTTAACCTATTGCCAGATATTTCCTGGTTTTTTACTTGGAAAAAGCCTTGATATCCCATTTCCATGGCTTAGGACATTATACAAGGACATGAGTACACTACATGTATCCTATCTCTTTGAGTGAGATATGATCCTTACTCTTAGATGTCATAGTGCCTTATGTCCTTAATACTCTTGTGAGTATCCAAAGCCATGTGAATATTTTGGGGTGTTTCACTCCTAAATAATACCAATAAATAAATCTAAATGACACAATTGAAGCCTAGGTCCTAGTTTCCTACACTTGGAACTACAAAATTTGAACCCCTTAAGCTCCTTGCAAATAGAAGTGTTACCTTGGTAAAAATAATCGAAGTCCATTAGTTTGTGTGAAAGTTTGTGAGGTATGGATAATCGATGGTCATAAGTTTTGTCTCACAGTAGATCTTAAACCCCGAGCATTAATGAAGTTAGTACTTTGTTGATCTCTTAGGAGGTTTATTGGTTAAGGACCCCTAATGCATTTTTGTCCGAAGAGAGGAATAGTGCCTTAAACGACATTTAAATTCATATTATTATATTGAATGTCCCACATGTGAAACATATACCTTAAATTATTAAGTTGTCTAAGTGCAATAAAAAATGGATGTTGCATGAGATACCCCTCAAAAGCTTATTTTCACCAAGAGAAGAAGTAATATTATATGTTTTGTAGTGTTTCTAAAATGATGCCAACCTAAGACAAAAGTAAAGAATGTAAATGAATTACGAACAAAATTAAATGAAATGAATTTTGGTACGATTGTGTTGGATATCTCACACACCTTGAATGAGGTCAAGTGGTTAAAATGTTTAATATGATCTTAAGCAAATGAAAATAATGGTATGTACCCTAAGTGATCAACATTATAACAAAGGAAACTTGTAATATTCAAGGAAGGAGCCTTGTTCACATTCATGACCAAGTTTAAAAACAAAGGTGGCAATTGATCAAGTAATCTAAAAGGAAAAGTGAATTAATTTACTTATGTATCTTATGGGTTAGCCATATCTCTTACTCGTCTATTGGTCCCTCTTTATTACTATGTTATGCTTGTTAGAGTAAATGTTTTGTGAGTTATTGTTACTCCATTCATGTGATTTTGAGTTTGAAGGAGTACTAATTTCCTTAAACCAAATTTAATACCCATGATTTATATGACTATAAAGAAAGCCATGTGATGTGTTTGATGATGGTCAAAGACCTCTCTCTCTCTCTCTCTCTCTCTTAATCCTTGTAAATTCCTATTTTATTTTGTCATAATTTGATGGGATGTATGTTATTTAATGCTCATGTTAGTAGTATGTGGTATTCTATATGTTGTTTAGTACTCATTACGAGACTAAAAAGTGTTTTGTGTGTATGGGGGAAGGTAGGGTCATTATGGAAGGATACATAAAGATAAAATTAAAGTAAAACTTGTTTTACGTTAAAGAGGAACAAAAGGTATGTGGTCTTGGTTCTAGTGGAGTGATAAGTAGGTTTTGTAATAAACCAGGTGGAGGGATAAGTGGCATGCATTTTATTTTAGTGGAGGAACCAAGAACTTATGCCCCATACCTTAGTGGAGCGATAAATGGTATGGCTTGACCCTAGTTCCCTTTGACAATCCATTAGGAGATTGATAGTGCATGCAAATGTTTTGAATGCTCCTAATCCTCTCTTTTTATCCTCTTATGAAGGATTGACATGGTGCTACATATTTGATTGAATGTATTTTCTCATTATCTTAATGCTTAACCCTTGTGGTATTAATTGGTTTCCATTTTGGAATGCTTGTGCATTTGATAACTATGTCATATTTTCTTGTATGCATGAGTATTCTTAATATGTGTGTATGTTGGGGACTTGCATTACCAAAGGTGGAGGGATAAGTGTTATTATGGTGTATGGGGTCTCTTATTTATTTTTTGAAGAAATAAAGGTTGGTGTGACTAGTCTTAGTGGAGTGATAAGTGCGGAGGGATAAGTGTGTTTTCATGAAAGGTTGTATGACTCATTGGAGGAACCAAATGCTAGTCTCCCTTCCTTAGTGGAGGGATAAGTGGAAGTATTGGAACCATTTCCCCTTGACAAGCCATTTTATGGCTTGGCAGTATTATGATTCTCATTCTAATGTTTTGTTAGTATTATCATCTCCTTGTTTTGGAGATACATGTGAAGTGATGCATGGTGTGTTTGTGGTTTAGGCATTGTGTTATTGTTATGTGGGCCCAAGTGATAATGTAAGAGCTAAAAAAATTATTCATTATTTATTTATGTTGCTAGTGTGGGCATTACATTTGGTATCAGAGCAGAGGTTCATACTCTCAAACCTCTTGTATATGTTTGTGATGTGGATATTGTTACAATATGAACACATTATGTTATGTCATGGTGCATGGTTCAAAAATTTTATTGGTGATGTTATGTATGTACCTATGGTAGTTATCATGTGTGGATTTGTGAGTTATTGAAGTGATGTTATATGGGTACTCTCTTATGAAATGGTCCTATAGTGTGTATGTTCTAAAAATATATTTGTGGAAATTGTTTTTTGTTGTAAATATTGAATGTTTTATTAATTTGACACCCCACTTGTCTCTTGTGTGTGTGTCATCGATGTGTATATAGAAAATGTACCACCTTGTGGAATCTGTTTGTGTTGTAGTGGTGTATCACATATATTGTACTTATGTTTGTTATGAATAGGTAATAATTTGTTTTCCTTGTGAATAGGGGCATATGATGACATTATGACCCTTATTATAGCATATTTATGTCATTAGTGCGTTGTGTGTTAAGTGTGTATCATTATGTAATTTGTGATTAATCGCAATGTGCATCATCCCTTACATGATGTCTATGCATATTATGTTGTGTTGTAACGTTGTGTCACTAATGTTGTTGTGTTATGTGTTACCTTACACCTTTGATCCCCAACTAGTAGTATCAAGGTGTACATGGGGAGTGAGAAGGGAAAATAGTGAACCATGTTTCTCGAGTGAGTAGAATATAGGAAGTGGAGTCTCTTGTAAACTGAAAATCCATTTCCATTTTTTTGGTATATGTGGCATTACTTACAAATGTCATGCATATTATGTAGCATGCACACCTCATGCTCAGAAAATGGTGACATGTAAATCTTTCTCATTCCTTATATGTTTATTTTAAATACGATCTTTGTGTAGTTATTAACCTCATGAGACTTATGAGTTCTAGAAAATTATGATTTTGGATTATGAGGTTACCGTGATCTTGCTTCATTTCAAGTTGGAATCGAGGATTACATTATTGATTTCCTTTAAGGCTACTTGGTTGTTTGGTTTTCATTTAGGTGACGGGGCTTTATGTGTTCAGGTCCATAGAGTGACCCAACGCTTTTTGGTTCTATGAGACTATATGGTATTGGGAGGTATATGGAATTACATGGGAGGCATATGGAGATTTGGTACTTGTGATGTACCTAGTATTTGATGGATTACATATTTGAGCCACGTGGATATGTTTTGGGACACTTGTGACTTGATGTTCCTTCTGTTGGATGTGATATATTTGTTCTCTCTTGACATTGTGTTAGATATTGCTATGACTTGAGTCATGTATATAATGTTGTTGCAAACATACAAATTTTTTTCTGGTTTCTATGTTGGGCATGTGTTGTTTATGTCTTTTATGCCTGAGACCTATTTGAGTACTGTGATTTATGGATTGTATTTTTTTCCCAGTTGGGATGATGGATTTATTTTTCTTTACCATTGTGTAATGTGGGTTTTGGTATGAGTATTGTTTTGGGTCGTGTATGACCCCATGATGTTTTGTGTTGTTGGAAACCCCTTGGAGACAATGAAAAGGAACAATAAACCAATGAAAATGATTAAGAAACATGAATCAATGAACTTGTGTTATACAAAAAATTATTATTTTGAATGTTTTAATCATGAAACTAATGAGCTAGAGTTGCTATTGAGATGATATGGGACATAACTACCAAACTAAGGATAAATTAACAATGGAAAAATAGAACTACCAATCTCATAAAACATTAACCATTTAATAGAATTACAAAAAAAAAAAAATCCTATATTGGTCGCACATTAGTGAAAAAAATTACGTTAATCCCTTTTTCTTGCGTATCCTCTTGTAACCCTACCATTGTGTCGCATTGAGGATGATGCTTTGTAAGGGGAGGGGAATGTAATAATCCACTCTTTTACACCTAACCGATGAGGGTGTGGGTTGATTTGTAAATAACTTATCTTTCCAAACACCCTAATTTGGTTTTGTCGGAATGCACTCACATTTATAAGTTAGTTGAATTGAGACAAAATTCTACAAGAACCTAAAAATGGGCTAAGTTCGAAATTTGGAAATATGAAATTCACTATGTCTCGAAATTTGGAAGAGCCATCCAAAATTTATATTTTGCCTTTGATCTCCTTGATGTCCTGAAACAAATCTCAAACATATTGGAGGTATATACATAAAATATAACTTAAATTATAATAAAAATAAAAGGATAAATATATATAACTAATCTTATAATGTTTATTTTCTATATATACTTCCTTCTTTAAAAAAGTTAAATTAAAAGAAGTAGGGGACAATGACTTGAGAAAGGAAATATTATAAGATTAAAATAAAATAATGTTTATAAACAATTATATATTTAATATTAGATGAGATAAACGTAATATATAAATAAATAAATAATATATTATTATTATTCCACTCAAATTCCTAGGTGCGCTAACACTTCATTAGGAGAGATCCGAATGCTCACCGAAGCGCACGAAGCTACCAAGTCCCTATTTTGTGAAATCTTGTCAAGATGTTAGCATACATGTTCATACTAGCCATTATCAAAGCATACATTCTAGTACACACATCAGATCCATGAAATAAATTAGAAAACACACATAATAAAGAAGCATAAAAATTCAAACCATTACTAAGATCGATTCACCATGAAATCACCATGATTAAGGATATCAATTACTAGAATATAGCCATAATTATCCATTACATCAATTCATCAAGTAACAAAGATAAATACATAATAATACCATTACCCAAGAGTTATGCACGTTAAAGCGAGCAACATAATAATACAATACACACGGTCCCTCTAAGAAGTGAAATACATATATATATATATATATATATATATATATATATATATATATATATATATATATATATATAGGGGGGGACTCACCCTTCACCACCCATGCATTCCCAACATATCATGCATGCTTAAAATAAACATGCATACATACAAAGTAACTTAGGATGCATGCATCTAGCCTAATAATAGATTAAACCTATAGATAACCTATGTTATAATCCTATTATTAGCTCAAACTTTGCATGACCCTTGATCTTTACCTCACATGTGCTCTATCCCAAAATAGATGTTCCTTTATCTCTAAGTCTTTATGTCCTCTTCTAAATATGGAACGTTTCTTGAACACCACTCAATCTCGACATTATCTATTTTTATCTTGTGGCTCCAAAATTGAATAAGTCCCGAATGTTTCCTCCTTGGGTATGAGCCTTCACACATTGTTTGTTCTTCCTTACGCACACACCTTCGTGCCTACCTCACACACACTCTTATCCTTCATGTGTGGTATATAATTAGTGCAATTATACCATGTAACATTACCCCACACTAATTGGATTTCCGTCCTTGACAATGATTTGATCAATTTGTGCTAAAAAAGGATGTATAGATAGTAAAAAATATCTAAGAATTCAATGCCCAAAAAGAGTCAACATACCCAATAAAAAATTAATTCAATCCATAATTGGTTGGAAGAGTTATGGAAACTCAACATCTATCTCACTCACCACTTTCTTCCATTCATCTAGTTCTTCCATATCCTTCCCGTAAAACGCATCTAATATCATTGGCACTTGGTCAAGAACCAACTCATCAACCCTTCTTTTGAGTTCTGAATGATCACCGCGCCTATGCATGCCCCTCTATCAATTCTATGTGGTATAGTACCATATTCTCAAACCTGCTACCCATATCTCTAACTTGTCCTTTTATCTCTAATCACTACCTTCTTTTGGGATTCCTCACCATAGCTCAGGTGCACTCAATCTTGTTCATGGGTGTCTTCTCCTGGATGGTTTTGAGCACCACTTCCTCATTAACCAAGTGCACATCAATAATATGCTCACACTTTTGAGAACTATTGAAGGCCACATCAGCCTTTCCACTTGCTTATTTGAGATTTGTGAACAAATCTTCAAGATCACTAATCATGACCTCAACAATGACATTATTAGCTTCATTCTCCTTTGAAATTTATTCCTCAATTATCCTGTGTCACTCTTAATATTGTCTAGAAGCATACCAACCAAGTCATCTAATTACTCCATTTCATCATTGTAGTCAGATCAGGCTTGTCTTACCAAATATAGGCACTATCCCAAAATATATTTGAATAAGGTGTTGGCCTGTCATACCATTCCTTAGTTATATTTTGTTTACCTTGGAGGTCCTTCTTTAATCCCTCAACCTCGGGCTCCTTTTCCTTCTTATCTGCTACCAAAATTTTCATAGTTGTGCTGCATCAATATTTATGCACCCTACCTCCATGGAAAATTTATTCAGGGCATTTCACACCTTTTCATCTGCAAGTGATTGGGGTGGATTACCTTGTACATCTTCCTAGCTCATTTTTCAACATAATAATATCGATGGATTGATTGTTCACCTCAAACTCAGGTTCCTCGACATGATTGTGCAAGTTACAACTTAATATCTTCCTAGTTTGTGATACTCATCTATCGTTATCCATCAACTCCCATGCATATAATTTCTCATTCAATTACACTATGAAAACATTCCCTTAAGACCTTTTTGGGGTCATCTACAAAATCCATGTGCAGGGAGAGGGGCATACATCTCTTCCTATGTGCCTTCATCTTCGTCCTTTTCTTCTTTGGGGTAGAGGTACTTGTGTTCATACCCACTCCTACGCCTTTTTATGCCTTGATGACATAAGTGTCATTAGTCACTTTCCCATTGTGTTCCTCCTCTTGTCAGACAGTGTCATGTCCTTGAGTTGACTCTTACTCACTTATTCCTCCGTGGCACACAATTTCCTTTGCTTAGTATTATTATTCTTCAACGGATCAACCCACTCTTTCTCAAGCTCCTCATGTAAGGTTTTTCCTTTGGCCTTTAAATCGAGAATCTTCACTGTCTTTGAACTAGACACAACCTTTGCCCCCCATGCTTGAATTTTTCATTATCTGGGATATCCTTAGGAAGATGTAATGTTCCATCACCAATGCTACTCCTCCTCATATAATACATCTTCTTCCTTTTAGAGTGGTTGATACGACCGCTTCTTCTTCCTCCTCTTCTCCCTCAAGGGTAGCCTCGGGATTTCTTTTAAGTGGTGGCACCGCAGTTCTCCCCGAAAATGGGAAATTAGAATCTATAACTTCCATCTCAAATCCTAATTGTGTCTTCGTCCCGAATACTATGAAGACTTTTCATATTATCCCATTTATTATCACATTCATTTGTGGGCTTAAATCCAACGTATCTAGCTCCAACATATCTTAGTATGTAAGCTTTGAGTCATACCTATAATTCATGCATAAAATATGTAATTTTGAGTTAACCTTTTCCACATCAAAGGTTAAATTATATGCATCATTTATTCTATTTATTGCACATTTAAAATACCACGCAGGTGAACGCGAATGACAACTTGCATCAAGGGATCATCTAACCATTCTTCTTCTTTAAACATGTAAGGTTGTAATGATGCATCACCGCAAACCTTTCCCGCTCTCTAGATTCTATGGGTAATTCACACAAAATATGCCATTTGTTCTCAAAATCCTCTTGCAATCTATTATACCAATTGTACATTCTTTCTTTGTACACATTCGAGATGGTGTCATCACAAGTATATCCATAAAACTATACAACATGGGACTTATTCACAGGTGGGTAAACCCACATAGCATCATCTCGACCATATGGGACTCCAATTTCACATAAAACTATGAGAAGGAGGATTAAACCCCAATTTATCTTTGCACCTTCCTCATTTTGTGCCCTCACCTCTTAAATAATTCCATTGGCAACGTATTGAACAATTTATAATGGGTCATTTTTTCTATTTTTATGTAATATACAAAAACCTTTTGTTCACATCCGCCATCATTATGAGGTTCCCAATTTACAATTGACCAATCTAGATGCAACCCTAGTTGTAGGATCTATGAGGTTTTGATCAACATAGCCCTTCCCCCTTTCTCATAATTTAGTGTTACGACCAATTCATCAATCTTAGTATTATATTTCAAATCCAAGTCTAGATCCTCCCCTGTACTTCTTAGACCTATGAATTTCTCAATAAGTTGACCTATAATTTGAATCCTTCAGCCTACAAATTAGAAAAAGTCTTCATGTACCATGGACACAAATCACTGGTACAAATGCATCGATTTCGTGAAGAAAGGAAGTTAAAATGTCTACAATAATCCCACTTTCTCCAAATTTCCTTACACGGAGTCATCCACCAACACATTCCCTTCCTCATCCATCCTAATAATACTCTCTCCAAATCCACCTTCAAACTCTTCTCATGCTCGGATGATCTATGGTTATACTTACTAATTTTACACTTAAGAAGTTTAGACTTCCAAATTTCAACCCTAAGCACTCCCGATAGGTATTGAATTTCCAAATAGATTTCTTCGAGGTTTATTCTGTTTCTACCTCATCCCTCTTTTCGGTGCTTCCTTCCTTTCAGTGTCATTCCATAAAATCATGCCCTAGGTACTCTATTATACCGTTTCCTTCACTATACAAGAGTTGTGAATCCTAGTTGTTCAAACCACTGCAAAATCTCCTTCTTGTGCCCTAACTGTTGCTTCCAAATTTTCTTCCTCTAAGGACCCACAAACAGCTCCACATGATGCTCTAGTTTTCTCTTCACTCTTTTCACTCTTCACACAAAATGACTCGATAACTCTTTTTATTCAAGTTATTTTCGAATGCAAGGTAACAAATGACTACATCTTGCCCTTTTTTATACTTTTTCACTAACTTAAATTTTCATATAACCCATGCTTTTAAGACACTTTATTAGCAAATTACCTTTTCGATTTTTATTTTTTCATGACTTTATTTCACGCGCTTCATTCATAACCTTGTGGTGCACTTTACCACTTCCTAAGCTATATACCTCCTCTATGCGCCTCTCTACAATGAAGTACATAATCCATTTTTCCATATACCAAGGAGCTTATCATGTCGTTGCCTACCTCGCATTACACTACGTGATCATTATTCTTGTATGGTCTTTAATCGAGAAATTTTCTTCAAAGTACCTCCATCTATAGAACCTATAACACATTTTTCTCTCATGTCAAGCTCTCGGAAAAAACCTTAGTTGAACCAACCTATATAAAAATGGAAGTAAAAATTCCTCTTATATAATTGATACACTCCACACAATAAGTATGCGGGGTCCTCTGCACATGAAATCAATAGATAGTAATCAGATTCCTACACGTAAGTATGCTTATTATAACACAACATAGAACTAAATTGACAAAGCATAAAAATGATGAATGGAAACACATAAAAGGGAAATCTAATCTAAACGAAATATTACCTTATTATAAAAACTAAGAAGCTTTATTTATAGTAGGGATTCAGCCTACTCCAATTGTAATAACCGGGAAACAAATTTCCATATAGCACATGCAATTGACAAGCACTTGATTCAAGTATCTTTGTTACTAAACAATGACCTAACCAATGCACATTTAATTGTCATGGATGGAACACAGACTTAGATTAATATAGAAGAACCATATTTTCCACCATAAATGTTTTGTTCCTTATGTTCCTATCATGTCGACCTCCTTCCTCACCTTTTTTTTCTTCGGATCCATCAGAAATAACACACCTCTCATCTAGTTGCATTAGTTTGTACATCTTCTCCTCAATAAATTTCTCATCAATTATTCATCCCGCATGTACAATATGCAAGGATGAAAAAATAAATTCAATAGAAAATATATCCTATGAGTAAAACACCAACTGAAATGGTGTGGCCTTTTTAACGTCTTGTATATTTTCCTATATGCCAAAAGTACAAATAATACTTTATCAACCCAACATTTCCTTCCAACATCCTAAATTTTTGTCAATGTCCTGCCCAAGATCTTGTTGAAATATTTAGCAGTACCATTAGCTTGAGGGTGATAAGGAGTATTTTTATGGTGTGCTACCATAAACTTTGAAAAATAATTCAATGTCCTAATAAGAAAATAAGTTCCTCTATCACTAGTCAAGCTCAAAGGACAACCATACCACTAATAATGTTTTCCCATAGAAATCTGGTTGTTGTCACTATTATACAATATTTTTAGGCCCTTCCTTCACCCACCTTGTAAGATAGTATGTACAAGTGATAATGTAGCATGCACTAGTCCGACGCGCGGGTGGGGCAATAGGGCCTACAAACTCTATGGCCCAATTCTCAAAAGGCTCGACTTTTACAATAGATCGTAACACCATCTCATCTTTGTTTCCGGGATTTCCAAGGAATTGAAAATGATCACAAAGCTTCACATATTCCTTAGTATCATTTTAAAAAGTGTCCCACCAAATTCTAGCCATTATAACCTTTTGCATAGTAGCATCCCCAACAAAATGACCTCTTGCAAATCCACCATGAGATTCTTCCATAATAGACTCATGCCCATGCTCAATAATACATGGGTGTAAAAATTCATCATGCAATAGCTTGCACAAGTCTCCACCAAGCAACGATAAGGTGCCACACATATTGCAAGTTTCTTCTTCTCCAATATCTTCATTCCATCGTGCACCTCTTCGTTGTTTTTACTCACATCACCCCTTTGATGCGAGATCGGGCTTCTAGGTTGATCACTTTAGCATCCAAAGTGTGATTGCACAACATGGAAACCTCTCTCCAAGTGTGGGGACTTGTAAAGCCGAGAGAGGAATCTCCAGATTAGAGGTTGGTTCCTCAAACTCCTCTCGATTTAGATCTATATTTTGCAAAACTACAGATTTTCAAATCCTACTCTAAACTGCAAGGAGATAGGGTAAGAAGATGCATAAAAATAAATATAAGCTAATAGAGGTGATGCACCGAGGAATGAAGAACACCTATCTTGCCAATAAACACAGACCACTCAAATGTGATATAAGATCATGCACAGATAACAAAACTTGCAGTGAAAGACCAGGAGGATGCAAAAATGAACACAGAGAGGGGTGAGAATCATCCACAAACATGTATTACTTGCTCCAAAGATTGATACAATACACTACAGAATGCCAAGAGGCAGAGTCGTATTACAGTTCAAATGAGAGGTTCGAACTCCACAAATTCACTTGATAGGAGAAAAAGGGAGGAGAAAAACAGAAAAATGTTCGACCTTTTTAAGAAGCCCCTCTTTACAATATATAGAAAGAATGAGAGAGGGAAGAGAGAGGAAATCCAGAATCTGCCCCAACCACTTCTAGGTCGCATTTTAAATCATCTCATTATGGTAGAAGTGGTAGATCCTAGCAAAAGCAGGTCGTGTCTAACAGAAGCGGTGAACTGTCTGCTGCATTAAAGCTGGTTGTTGGAGCGTCACTTCTGGCATTACCACATGTCAGGGACGTTTTCTCAATTTTCTCTCTCCAGACTGCACCAAAATGCAAGATTGATCCCAGAATCATGTAGATAATTTCAACAGCTTTCCGTTGATATAAAGAACGTGCAAATCCGAGCTCTGGATCGAAAGATATGACGATCTGAAGATTTAGGGCACGAAACAGGCAAAAACAGGTTCGGAGAGAAAATATTTGAACTTTCCTGCGCTCTGCCACTTGGATGACACGTGGCAGGCTCTGATTCACTGAGAAATTCTCTCTCCTCCACCTTTTCGTGGGATTTTCTTTGAAATTTCCTTGTGGGCCCTTAAACTTGGACACGTGGCACTATTTCATTGGTTCGGGTCAGTGCTTGAAACCTCACCCTTTGACTTCTAGACTTTCTCCCTCGTGACACGTGTCGTGATTTGATTGGTATTCGGGTCTGCCGGCTTTTCACATCCACCGCGTCCATTTGTCCCGGATGTCCCAGTGCTGTTTGGGACAGAAACTTCCGATCCACCCGAAATGGGCTTCCTTGCTCCTCATTCAGCCGATGACACGTGGCGTTGCTTGATTGGCTTTCGGCTCCTTCGGCTATCCACGTCCCACGCGTCCCTTTGTCCCAACTGTCCCAGTGTTGAAGTTCCCCGTTTCGGCCGAACCGGCCGGTTCGCGTCCTTCGCGTACATTTGTTCCAACTGTCCCAGACTGTCTGGGACAAATTCTTCCGATTCACCCGATTCGGCCGGTTCGCGCCCTCACGGCCCAAATGTCCCGAACGTTTAGTGTAAAAGTTCTCCTTTTCGGCCAATCCGGGTGGTTCGCATCCTCATGGCCCAAATGTCCCAAATGTTTAGTGTGAAAGTTCTCCTTTTCGGCCGATCCAGGCGGTTCGCGTCCTTTGCGTCTAAATGTCCCGAACGTTTAGTGTGAAAGTTCTCCTTTGCCTCGCAGATCGCTGGCGGCCTTTCGGCCCGCACCCGATGTCCCTCATGTCCCGACCATTGCGAGGACAAGGACTTAGCCAATTTTCATGATTTTTTCTGGCCCAAGCTTGTTTTCTGTAACTTTTCCGCATTTTCTCAAAGCTTGCTCTTTCCTTCTTCGGCCAGGGGAGTTAGAAAAAATCTGAGGGAACCTTAGAAACATGATTTTTGCCCTGAATCAATCCATTTGCCTGAGACTTGAGAATTCTGATGTATGTTATCAAATTAACCCTGGGGGTGAATTTGGATAACAATTGGCGACTCAGCGGGGTTACCTACCTACTAGGTAGAAGATACCAGTTGCCTGAAGTAGTCCATTGGGCATGGAGTCATCAAATATTCTGTTTAGAACCTCAACTGACTCAGAATGTGCAAGGAGGAAGATGGAATGTCACCTGATGAAGGCAAGGACTGCTAAACATCTCCATGGACAGCAAGCTATGCCAAAGCACTTAGGGAAAACAAGACTAACCTACAGCAAAACAATGTGCACAAGCACTTGGAGGAAAGAAAATCTAATCTAATATTTACAGAGGTAGTGAACTTCCCTCTAGAAGCAACGCTTGAGATAGATTCCATTGACTGGAATCTACAGTTCTTCACCCTCCAGTGAGGCTAATTGGAAAGCATTGTTATTCTTGCACTTTGTGACCATGTATGGGCCACTCCAAATGGCATCAAATTTTGAATGCCTTCCGGTTTTGCTCTGTCCACATCCCATTTCAACACTAGATCTCCAACTTGAAAAGATCTATCCTTGGCCTTTCTATCAAAGGTCTTCTTGATCAAAGCTTGATCCTTTTCCATTGCTTGGGATGCCTGATTTCTGATCTCTTGTAGCTCCATCAACTCTGCATACCTCACCTCCATGGGCTCAAATTCAAGCAACTCCAGCTGCTTCATGAGTTCCAACATTGGCAACTCAAGTGACATGGGAAAGATTTCCTCTCTTCCATAGACAAGCCTGAATGGAGAGTTACCCGTGGATCTTTTGGGAGTTATCCTATCAGCCCATAAGGCTGATTTTAGTTTGGTATGCCAAGACCTCTGATTCTCATCAAGAGTCCTCCTAATGATCCTCAACAAGTTCTTGTTTGTAGACTCGGCCTAGCCATTACCCTGAGGGTAATAGTTTGATGAAGTGCTTAGGTAAATACCATTCTTGACAGCCCACTCAGTCACCCTAGATCCAATGAATGCCAATGCATTATCAGAGATTATTGTGGCAGGTACACCAAATCTGGTTGTTATCCCATCATAAAAGTCTAAGATGCTTTAGACTCATTTGTCTCTTTGAGTGCTTTCTTTGGTTCTGTCCATTTGGTGAAGTAGTCCGTGGTCATCAAAATCCATTTGTGCCCTTGGCTTGAATTGGGATTAATGAATCCAATGAAGTCCAAACCCCATTGCATGAATGGCTGGTCAACTGAGATCGGATGCAATGGAAGGGCAGCAAGTCTCTCTTTTCCTATGAAGAATGCACAATTCTTACACCTCTTGATCCATGCATAGCAATCACTGAAGATTTTAGGCCAATAATAACCAGCCTTCATGATTTTTAGAGCTGTCACTCTTGGTGCAAAATGGCCACCAGCTGGTCCACCATGAAACTCTTCTAATACCCTTTGAATCTGACTTGTGCTAATGCATCTCAAAGCAAAACTCCATTTACATCTTTTTTGAACAAAACTCCATCAACAATGGCATACGGGACAGCCTGCAATCTGAAGTGTCTCCTTTGGGTCTTGTTCATCTCTGGAGGGCATAGGCCTGTGCCTAGGAAGTGCATAATATCTTGGGTCCAACAAGGAGTGGGGGAAGCATTGTCTTCTTCATGATTGCCACTTGGCTCATGGCTGTCCTGGACTGTCAAAATAGTTTCTTCTTTGTTGCATACTTCTTTTTGCTTCCCCAAAACCAACTGCTCACACAATCCTTTCCCTCTTACCAGCTTGGTGATCTTGATCTCAATGTCATACTCCATGACACGGGTGATCCAACCTACCCTTTTCTCATTCAAATCCTTGTTGAGGAGGAAGTCCTTAACCCCAGCATGTGAGACCAACAACTGGACCTTGTTGTTTGAGACTAAATGCTTGAATTTCTTCAAGCTTCTGATTACTGCAAGTACATGCTTTTCAATAAAAGAGTACCTCACCTCGCAGTCATCTAGGCTCTGGCTGAAGAAGGCAACCGGCTGCTCATCATTATCTTTGTTCTGCTGCACAAGAATGGTAGAAATAGTGTCATCACCTCCAAATGCATAGAGGATGAAATCCTTGGAGAAGTCTGGGTTGATGAGAGTTGGTGCTTGAGAGATAGCTTCTTTGATTGCTTCAAAACTCTCCTTGCCTTCTACTGTCCACTTAAAAGCCATGCTCTTCTTTAACATTTTGGTGATGGGCTTGACAAGGGCTGCAAAATCTGGGACAAACCTGCGGACAAAATTGATCCTTCCCAAGAAGCTTTGAAGAGCCTTCTTGTGACTTGGCAATGGCAACGCTCGAATTGCTTCAACTCTTTCTGGGTCAATCATCAATCCCTTCTTTGAAACAATATGGCCAAGAAGTTTTCCCTCATGAGCCAAGAATATGCATTTTTTGGGATTCAATGATACCCCAAATCTTCTACACCTCTGAAATACCTGCCTCAGATGAAAAAGGTGATCCACTACATTTTTGGAGAATACAGTGATGTCATCAAGATATATCAAAACTATTTCATTGATCAACCCCTTGAATGCCATATCCATTTCCCTTTGGAAAGTGGCTCCAACATTTGATAGGCCAAATGGCATCTTCTTGTAGGCATATGTTCCCCATTTGGTTGTGAAGGCTATCTTGAACTGATCTTCCTCCCTCACCATAATCTGATTGTAGCCTGAGTAGCCATCAAGTAGTGAAAACCTTTCTGAACCAGCTACAACCTGCAATATTTTCTCCATGGAAGGGAGTGGATAATGATCCTTGAGAGAGGCTCTATTCAAGTCTCTGAAGTCGACACACAACCTGATCTCTCCATTCTTCTTTCTGACTGGGACTAAGTTGGTGACCCAACTTGAGTGTTTGATGGGGAAGATGATACTGGCCTCAATAAGCTTGCTTAACTCTTTTCTCATGAGAGGTTCAATATGGGGATTCACTGGCCTTTGCTTTTGCCTGACAGGCTTGGATTCCGGATCCAGCTCAATAGTATGTTGTGCCAACTTTGGGTTGAAACCTCTTAGATCTTTGTAAGTCCAAGCAAAGACATCTGGGAACTCTTGACAAAGCTGAACAAAATCAGATTTCTCTTGTGAGGTACTTACTTTGCCAATCTGCAATGTTTTGCCTTCTTCCACTAAAATAGGCTCTGAATCTTCACCCTTTACTTGAATGTTCGCTTTCTCCTTCCGGAACTGATCATTCGGGTTGAAGATTGACTCCAAGGTTATGAGGCCTTTTGGTAATTTGTTAGTTCTCAGCTGCACCACTTGGTCACCATACTGCTGATGCAGCTTGTCTTGATTCCTGGCGGAGAACTCAGCTTCTTCTTGTAGGAAATTAACAATTTGCTGATCATTCTCGAAGACTTGCCAACTTGTATTGTTATCCGAACAGCTGGTCTCACAACCACTTTGATATGAGGCTGAGGTTTTTCACTTTTGATATTTTCTACAACGTCAAATGCAGCCCCAATTGCTGCCAGTCTGTCAGCGGCTTCATTCTTTTTCTTGGGATGGAATTGATGCTAAAAGCTTCAAAATCTTCAATAAGATCCCATACCCAATTTTTGTAGTTCTTCAACAGATCATTTTTGGCAGCATTTTTCCCTTTGACTTGGTTTACAATCAGCTCACTATCACCAAATACTTGTAAATTCCTGATGCCTTTCTTCATTGCCTAGTGCAGTCCATGAATTAAGGCTTCATACTCAGCTGTGTTGTTTGAACAGGAAAACTGGAAACGGAAGGTGCGTAATACCTTATATCTTGTGGTGAAATGAGCATAGCTCCTCCTCCTGCACCTTGTCTACTCCTTGACCCATCAAAGAACAATTGCCATACTTCATTGTCATCTTTGTGGTTTGGCTTGGTGATGCTAGGAATGGGCTGATTTTCTTTGTGTATGCAATAGACCCCTAGCTCAGATTCTTCTACTTCTTGATAAGGATCAAAAGCATGCACCTTGCTTGCCCATTCATCAAGAGTCAAATCCGGGATACTTCCAACCTTGGTGTCAGCCTCGTCAGTGCTAGGGTGATCTTCTTGATCAAATGCTGAGCAATTGGCATTAATCTGACTTGGAGTGTAAGGCTCAATATGGAAGTTTGCAATAGGTTCAGACCTAATTGTAGCCTTAGTTCCATACCTTGTTCTAAATAGCATGTGAGACCAATCCACTGAAAGATAGCCTCCAATTTTAGTAGTGAAGTCTCTTGACAAGCACAATGCAAAGAGTGGTGGAAGGTCTATGACTGATACATCTTGTAAAACAACAACATTTGGACATGCATGCAAGGTAAGACTCAAATTTCTAATCACTCCAACTGTTGCTATTTTGTTCCATCTAACTATACTACCCCTTTGGATGTTATTTCATACTGGAGCCCTAGCTGATCAGCTATTTGTTTGGGCATGACAGAACTACTTGCCCCGGAATCAATCATGCAATTGTGCACTAGCTGATTTCCAATGATTAATGAAACATAGAAAGGAGGGGGCTTCAACATTTTACCTTGTTGTGCTCCATGACTTCCTTCAGGCTGGGCAGCATTTGTAAGCACTTTGTCTTGCATCTGAACCTACTGATTCGAAGTTGGCCAATCCTTCATGGCAGCTTGCAGCAGATCTCTTTGGCCTGGGATGGATAGGGATTCCCACATAGATATATTGACGTTTGTCTTCTTCATCTGATCAATGATACTGAATGGTGATGAAGGATCTCTCTGTTGTCCCTTGGTTTACACATTTACTCCTTGTACGTGGGCAGCAACAACTGGCATTTGAGTTGGCCTAGGGGCTGTTCTTGGCTGCCCTTGTGCATTTGAAATGGGACTTTGCTTGCCAATCATTTCTGGAGTCATAGAAGGTTGTGGGCTGGTTGGAGCTAGTGGCTGCTCCTCACCCAAATTTCTCCTTTTTGACCTTGTGTTGGCTGCAACACCTTGAGAAACTACTTGATTCATGCCACAGAAATCTTCTACTTGCCAGTTCACCAATGTGGTGTCATTTGGGGCTGATTGCTGTTGGAATGTTTCTTGTTGTTGACTATTTCCTTGACTGCCCTTGCCCTCTACACCAGTAGTTGTCACCATCAATGCTTGATTGAGAGCACCATTGAAACACATGGATTGGTTATGAGGCTTGTTGCATGGAAAGCACCAATCATATTCCTGAGCAATGTTGTTCTGTGTCGGCACTAATGCCTTAGAGGCAGATATGTTATTTGGATTATAGGGCTGGAATGGTCTATTGGCAGGAGGCCTTACTTGGCTTTGATTTTGATTTGCAGCCTGATTTGGTGACCTATTTTGTTGGTATGGCTGCCTATTAGGCTGAGCTTGGGGTTGATAAGAAGGTCTGAAACCTTGGGCTTGTTGCCTCTTGAGAGTAACTAGCTCATTGCCTAGGTTTTGCAATTGCTTCATGACCTCTTGAAGCTCATTTGGGGCACTTGAAGATGAAGTGGAAGCTTCATTTGAACTCTGATTTCTAGGAGTGGGAGAAGGAGCCAAATTAGGTGCTTGACTAGTGTTTGGGTTCTCTAAACTTGGGAACAGTGGCATGGGAGGTCTAGGGGCAAGTTTTCCAGCTTGGATTAAACAATTTTCAGCCCTAATGGCAATGCTATAAGCCATAGGGATAGTTGTGCCTCCCATGGACTGAATCAACATAGAAATATCAGAATTTAAAGCTTTGAGATAGTATAGAAAAGCACCTTCTGTTGTTGGCCTGACTGCCACTGGAATCCTTTCCCAAGTCTTTTGAAATCTGAAGTTGAAATCGGTCAGCTGCTCATTGGGAGCTCTCTTGATGGTTGTCAGCTGCTCCAAAAGAGACAAGTTGTCTCCCTTCTCTCCAAATTGCTCATGAAGTGCAATACACAGCTGATTCCAGTTTGTGATAGAACCAACTCCAAGGCTCCTAAACCATTGCAATGCTTTACCCTTGAAGGAAGATGCTAGTAACTTGACAGCCACTTGCATTTCATTGATTTCATGAATTGCACAAAGGTTAGCAATATCTTTAACATGATCACCTGGAGTAGTCTGATTTTCTCCAGTGAAGTAGGGAATGTTCTTCAAGGCTGCAATAGGAACTGGATGTTGTGCATTGAGAGCAAGTGGGCTGCTACCTGTGAAGTTGATGTAGGGGTTGTTCTGAGCCATTATAATTGGTCTTAAAACCCTTGTTGACTGAATGAAAGGCCTGTCAGGTGGAGGAGTTGAGAGAGTTTTGTTTGGTGGAGATGGAGACCTTTGAATCCTTCTTCCTCTTTGCCTTCTTCTTGGAGATAATTGCAGGTATTCAAACAGCACTTCTTCTTCTCCAACTCTTGACCTTGTGATTCTTCTCATAAGTTTTCAGGCCTAAGCTTGGAACCAGTTGATTCTTCCCCTTGGAGTCACCAAATATGCAAATAATAGCTCTTTTTAAGAAAGAAAAATATAGCAGATGCACATCAACCCTGCTGCAATAAAAATGAGACCTCTTGTCCCACCGGGTGTGCCAAAACTATTGTTGCAGACTCACAGCACCCCTAGATGCAGATCAGGCTTCTAGGTTGATCACTCTAGCATCCAGTGTGATTGCACAACATGGAAACCTCTCTCCAAGTGTGGGGACTTGTAAAACTGAGAGAGGAATCTCCAAATTAGAGGTTGGTTCCTCAAACTCCTCTGATTTAGATCTATATTTTGTAAAACTACAGAGGTTCAGATCCTAATCCTACTCTAAAATGTAAGGAGACAGGGTAAGAAGATGCATAAAAATAAATCTAAGCTAATAGAGGTGATGCACCGAGGAATGAAGAACACCTATCTTGCCAATAAACACAGACCATTCAAATGTGATATAAGATCATGCACAGATAACAAAACTTGCAGTGAAAGACCAGGAGGATGCAAAAATGAACACAGAGAGGGTGAGAATCATCCACAGACATGTATTACTTGCTCCAAAGATTGATACAATACACTACAGAATGCCAAGAGGTAGAGTCATATTACAGTTCAAATGAGAGGTTCGAACTCCACAAATTCGCCTGATAGGAGAAAAAGGGAGGAGCAAAATAGAAAAATGTTCAACCTTTTAAAAGCTCCTCTTTACAATATATAGAAAGAATGAGAGAGGGAAGAGAGAGGAAATCCAGAATCTGCCCCAACCACTTCTAGGTCACATTTAAAATCATCTCATTATGGCAGAAGCGGTGGATCCTGGCAAAATGGCGGGCTGTCTAACAGAAGCGGTGAACTGTCTGCTGCATTAAAGCTGGTTGTTGGAGCGTCACTTCTGGCATTACCACGCGTCAGGGACGTTTTCTCAATTTTCTCTCTCTATATTGCACCAAAATGCAAGATTGATCCTAGAATCATGTAGAGAATTTCAACATCTTTCCGTTGATATAAAGAACGTGCAAATCCGAGCTCTGGATCGAAAGATATGATGATCTGAAGATTTAGGGCACGAAACAGGCAAAAACAGGTCGGCGGGAAAATATTTGAACTTTCCCCGTGCTCTGCCACTTGGATGACATGTGGCAGGCTCTGATTCACTGAGCAATTCTCTCTCCTCCACCTTTCCGCGGGCTTTTCTTTGAAATTTCCTTGTGGGCCCTTAAACTTGGACACGTGGCACTATTTCATTGGTTCAGGTCAGTGCTTGAAACCTCGCCGTTTGACTTCTGGAATTTATAACTCGTGACACGTGTCATGATTTGATTGGTATTCGGGTCTACCGGCTTTTCACGTCCACCGCATCCATTTGTCCCAGATGTCCTAGTGTTGTTTGGGATAGAAACTTCCGATCCGCCTGAAATGGGCTTCCTTGCTCCTCATTCAGCCGATGACACATGGCGTTGCTTGATTGGCTTTCGGCTCCTTCGGCTATCCGCATCCCATGCATCCCTTTGTCCCAACTATCCCAGTGTTGAAGTTCCAGTGTTTGGTGAACTTAGGCCGGTCGTGTCCTTCACATACATTTGTTCAACTGTCCTCACTGTTTGGGAAAAATTCTTCCGATTCACCCGATTCGGCCGGTTCTCGCCCTCACGACCCAAATTTCCCGAACGTTTAGTGCAAAAGTTCTCCTTTTCGGCCGATCCGGGTGGTTCGCATCCTCACGGCCCAAATGTCCCGAGTAGTTAGTGTGAAAGTTCTCCTTTTCGGCCGATCCGGCGGTTCGCGTCCTTCGCATCTAAATGTCCCGAGCGCTTAGTGTGAAAGTTCTCATTGCCTGCAACCGCTGGCGGCCTTTCAGCCGATTCACGCCCCGATGTCCCTCATGTCCCAACCATTGCGAGGATGAGGACTTAGCCAATTTTCATGATTTTTTCTTGCCCAAGCTTGTTTTCTGCAACTTTTCCGCATTTTCTCAGAGCTTGCTCTTTCCTCTTCTAGCCGGGGAGTTAGAAAAAAAAATGCGAGGGAACCTTAGAAACATGATTTTTTCCTGAATCAATCCATTTGCACGAGACTTGAGAATTCTGATGTATGTTATCAATTTAACCCTAGGGGGAGAATTTGGATAACACCTACCCAAAGGTGTAAGAATACTACAATTTCCTCTAGTTTAGTGGGCACACAGTTCAATATAAATAGTTGTGCATCTGGAATTATATCCTCAATGATTTTCATGTCCTCATAAAAACTAATTCTTGACAAATGATCAAGCCTTGAATTGCTCTTACTTGGTTTTACAACAATTTGTAAATTGAATTCTGAAATATTAGTATCCACCTATAAATACACCCTTGTAAAATAGGCTTATTAGAAAAACATTTGAGAGCCATATGATCTGTGAAGAAGATAAATGGTGTTACCAACAAGTATTTCTTGGACTTGTGCAATGTATAAATCATGGAAAAGGCCTTGCACTTAGTAGTTGTGTAATTCTACTCCACTTTGGTGTCAACTTCCTACTTGCAAAACAAATGAGGTCTTATACAATTCATTCTCTTGGTTATGCTAACATTGCGCCAATTTCCATACTAGAAGCATTAATGTGAATATGAAAGTGTTTGTCCCATGAAGGAAAACACAAGATAGGAGAAATATTCAACCTTTCCTTTAATGTTTCAAACACCTACTTTTTCTCACCTAATAGAATTTCCCTTTAGCCTTCAAAAATTCTTCCAAGGGCGAAGTAATATTTAAATATCCTTTAATGAACTTCCCTGTAATAACATGTATGTCCTAAGAATCTGTGCATCTCACTTTGATTGTTAGGTTATTACAAACCCAAGATCACAATGACCTTAGATAGGTCCACCAATAACCCTTCCTTACAGATAATATGCCCAAGTAACATGCAAAAAGGTGTTGCAAAGATGCATTTCTTAATGTTGAGAGAGATGCTCAACTTCTTGCACCTCTCAAACATGAGTCTTATATTGTCACAATGCTCCTAGACTAATCCATAGACTATCCAATCATATAGATACACCTGTAAAATATTACGAATGAAGTCCTGAAATACATGTACAACGATGCGCGAAAACACTATTGGAACATTCTTCAGTCAAAAGGGCATCACTTTGTATGCAAAAATTCCCCACTCACTGGTGAAAGTTTTCTTTTCTTGATCTTCATTTGTGATAGACACCTAGTGATAACCTAAAAACCTATCTCTAAACGAGTATATCTCGTGCTCTACAACTACCTCAAGGATCTCCTCTGTGAATAGGGTGGGAAAAGGATCAATAACACATGAAGCATTTAATTCTCTGTAGTCCACATAGATCCTTATCCTTCCATCCTTTTTAATTCTTATGACCATGGGAATAATCCACTTAAATTCCTCAATGGGCTCAATTATACCATACTTGAGAATTTTATCAATTTCTTCCTTTACTTTGACGTGCAGATTATGATTCATCCTATAAGGCCTCTTCCTAACTAGGTACACACCTTATTTAAGCTTGATTTTCATCTCACCTAAAGAAGGGTGTACCCCCTTTAATTCATGATAGCCTTGCATAAATAAGTTTTGAAAGTCTTGCAAATTTCAATAATCTTAGCCACTTATTGTTTTGACCAATAATAACCAATAATGGCCTCCTTAGTCTCTCTGCATCTATTTTAATGTTAACTTTCTTTGTTCTCATAGGCTCATGATATGCACGTGCCTTCAAATCTGCTGTGTCTATTACCTTAGGCGTACCCTCATTGTGGTTAACATCTAGATTATTATCCTCATAATTTATCATGTATACTAGTTTACCCTTTTCTTTTACTTACTGTAAAGTGCGGTCTATATCTTATTCCTCTATCTCTTCGAGGTCAAGGTGCGCCTCTAGATCAAACTCTGTAAACATTTATAACAAAAGTTCCTCAACTTTTGCACTATCTCCCAAAGTTATGTGCTTCATAATATATAGTGCTTCATTGACCGGTGGCTTAGTAGAAAAATAATCAAAAGTATGAATCATACTCGAGGTCTTCTCTTTCCAATTAGTTGTCTCTTATTATCTTTGTATGGACATACCATGCATACATGTAGACAATTAAGGTGGAATAGAACTTATGCGCCCATAGTGATGGTGGAAAATCCTCCTACCCAACCATCCAAAGTCTCTCATAATTCAAAATGTGATGCAAGGAAAGGGACTTCCCATGAAATTCACATATTTAAGAAGGTACATTACTCCTTAGGAACCTAGTAGAAAAGGTGATTCTCACTTCTCTCCATTCCAATAGGTTGTCTCTGTGTGTTTCCCACCAGTGCGCTATTGTCCCACGTAGAGTATAGACTATCATATTTATTATATCGCCCTCATTCTTCCACTAGGGTTCCATGGTGAATAGAAATACATTAGGGTTTCCTTCACCAAAGGTGTCGAGGAGTACTTGGTTGTAACTTAAGTGCCTAACCATGTGCGATGTGATCATGTGACTAAGCTTGTGTTCTTGATTTCTTGCCTAACCACTTCATGTGTTCCATGTGCCCAGTTATCAAAAGAAATACTTTATGTTTCACTAACGATTGAGTATCATCCCACTGTATCACTCCTTCCTTAGATGGCTTGGTTACATCAGGGTCTCGATTTTACACACATATATCTTGTTCAAATCCTCTTTTCTCAAAGGATCAATATACAGAGCAACCTTTGCATCTGTCAAAGGTATAATTATACACTCTTCCTTGTTCTCAAAGCTAATGTATCCCTTGTTAAATTACAAATCTGCACTACTTTCATAACACCAGGGTCATCCAAGTAATGTTTGGAAGTTATCTACTTCAGCAAGCTCTAACACTTTAAAGTCCCATGTAAACTTGGCTCCACTGAATCATAATGGTTGTATTCTTTAGTACCATAATGGGATTATCCCTAGTTCTATTTTCCATATAGAACACATTCAAATAAGGCTTCAATGGTGATCTTCCCACTTGATTTCATGCATCCAACGTGAGTACATTAACTTACACACCTATGTCTATTAGAATGTTTCTCATAAGACATCCATCTATGTCTACATTTATTGTAATCTCATTATCATATTCATGATTTTGTGGGGAAATATTTTCATGGATTATCTACCTCTCATACTTAGTACCCGCACGTGGTATATTTTCCCTCAACCATTCTCCTAATAAAGGGATGATATTCTCTTGGCACAACATTTGACAAACCTCATTCAATTCATCCATGTCCTTCTACTAGAGTTCAACCTTATTTTCTTGATCCATCACATGCACCTGCTCCTTCAGAGGCCCTAAATATCTCCTTGCAGATCCCTGATAACATCCATAGTTTCTGTTATACCTCTTTTTTTGTGTTGCATCATGATACTTTGTATTTATCACTTATTTCTTGGTTATAGTAGGCTTATACTTTAGAGTTTCATGTGTGTGCATAACCTCTGCATGTGTAGTAACTAGAATAGGCTATAACTCGGGACTATGTGCTACTTTCGGCATATATTGATCTTAAATTACGTGTTATACCTTAATCATTCCCACACCCTTGTCTTGCTTGTGCTACTTGCTCATGTTCTCATATAAGTAAGGGAATTCTTCAAACTTTTATTGTTTTCCACACATGAGAAAACCACATTCTGAGGACACTCGTGCTGATAATGATCAGGAGATCCACAAGTATAAAAAGTTCCTTTAGAAAATCCTCCTCTACCACTACCATGACCTTAGCCTCGATATCCTCCATGAAAGCCCCTATTTCTATTATCCCCATTATTGTGCCCCTCATTATGATGTTCTTCCTATTCCTTAGATCCACCTAAAGAACTAGTCCGATGTACACAGATCTCAATGGCCTCATAGATGTTATCAATCAATATGCGATCGGTGGTGTCATGAGTATGGGTCTTGCAAATATTACGATACATAGAAACATTCTTCGAATCACGCATTGTAGGAGAGAACATCTACTCACATCATGGTCCAAATGAAAAATATCGAATCTAACAACATGGAATGCATAAAATTATGAGGGAATCTATCCTTAGTGTTTCCTTCAACCTCACAATCTGTGCATAATATGCCACTACACGTCTCATGAGCTGAATTAGCAGAGAGATTCTCTAACTGTTTTGCCATGGCTATAATTTGTGCCTCTAAAAATGGACTTACCCCAGTGTCTACACTCCCAACTACTAAAACGCATGCAGATCTAATTCCAAGGCATCATGAAAATATATAAAGCCCTCATGAGATAGTGCCCTTAGGAAAAGAATCAACAATACACCAACAAACCACTGTGCATGCTGACTCAGATGTTTATCATAAGAAAACTTTGACAAAAAGTTTTAAAACATGTTTCATATTCCCACATGCTCTTAGATAAGAACTTCTTAATTTCCTTAGGTGCACTTTGATACTCTTCTTCTCAAACCTTGGAATATAGTACTCGACTAGAAATGTAGAACATAAAGTATTATAATACACTCGTAGTCTGATTCGGTTCATACTTTCTCTACCAACTATGAGCATTACCTTGAAAAGTAGTAGAAAATTGACTTTCTTTTATATTTGAAGTGATGATTCCTTTAGCACACCATAGTAGCTCACACTTTTGCACATGCTCTACTACATCTTTGATACCCCTATATTTTGGTAAGTGAAGATACATTTCATAGTAAACCCAATGTGGATAGTGAGGGTGTGGAACTTATCCACTAGATTGAAAACTAGAACCCCCACTAGTATTTCCTCCACCTCCATAACCACCTGATCCACTTGATCCCGATCCTCTTGATCCACTTGATCCTCCTCCTGTAGTGGGAAACAAACCAATATATGTAATTCCTTGTGTCCTAAAATTAGTTCTAAACTAAACTCCCATAGTATGTGAAGTTTTAGTACTTCCAAATGTATTCCCAATGTTTTGCACACCCATACTCTATCCTGATGACACGCTAGAAAATATTCCTCCAATTAGTCCCCCAAACAAAGATGATATTTGTGCTACCATAGGTGTATGTGTTATCTGATGTACTTTTGTATTCAAAGGAAAATGATATCTACTTGTATCTACTGGATTACCTACACTCGCTTTGCTTATCAATGATTACTTCTAGAGCTAGAACACCAAGCATAAGGGATAGGTCACTAGGTGAGGTCGATGTGTTCCTATAGTCCTCAATATTTCCTCCTCTGACATGATCTCATCAAAAGCTGAATGGGATTATCTAATGCACTTGCCTTAGTGGGGGAGAGCCTGATGCTCTAGATCCATTTCTTCCACGTGATCTTAAAATCCTTTACGAGACATCATCCTCTATAATTCGATAGAATCCTCAATATTATGTTTCTTTTCCAATTCCCTATCCTATGCTTCATGATACTTATGTTTATTTTCTTCTCACTATCTTTCTGCCACAAGGTTTTCCATATTTCACCATGCCTACTCTTGTCTCTATGCATGGTGGTATGTTTAGCTATCCATTGGTATTTACTCCATACTCAGTACCACCATCAATATTTTAATTTCCAAAGGAATATCATGTATGTAGGATCCTCTGGGCTCGCACAAAAATTCAAACGTAGTAACTTTTGAAAAATAATATGTAGAAATAGTGTATACTCCAAATTATAACTATGCAATACACAAGCCCACCGATGATCTACAACACACTTCCAAGGATCATCTGCGCATAAAAAAATTATGGTAATCTTCCTACATCCAAACCCTTGGTCTATAACTCTAGATTTTCTTCGATGCATATGATGACAACCACTCGTATAAATCTATTGGGAAAATGCTAAAAATAGTCTCATAGATCTCATAATATTTATGTTCTTCCACCCACTTACGCGCATTGAAATCGGGTCCAAAACCATATCTACGGAAAACTGATCACATGTCTGTCATCTACCCAAATTTCAATTCTTGCAAGAGTCAATCGATATTCCATTAGCATGCAACATCTTGATAGACATTTTGAAAATATGTCCCAGCAATAGAACCAAAATTTAGTCTTGTTTTTCCACTTGAATGCCTACATGCACTTTGGCATTTCATTCGAGAGAGATCTAAATGCTCACTCGAAGCTTACAAAGATACCAGGCCCCTCTTTTGTGAAAGCTTGTAAAATTTTTAGCATGCATGTTCATATTAACCATTATCAAAGCATACATTCCAATAAAAACATTAGATCCATGAACTCAATTAAAACACACACATAATAAGGAAGTATAACAATTCAAACCATTTCTAAGATCAGATTCAACATATAACCACCATGGTTAAGGAAATTTATTACCATAATCTAATTTTCTACCTAGGTTCCACCACAAAATCCCATCAAGAATTCCACAACTTAGGTCTTGGTGAAATCATGATAGTGTAATCAGTAGTTACACTACTTTGATCAAATTTTCAGAGACATGTATGCCATGCTTGGTTCCATGACAACACACTCGCCATTGGGAACTTGTCATCTCACCTAATCACTTATTCAGTTATATGGATTAGCATTCAACAATGGTGTTATAAACAGCTACAAGTCTCATACAAGGTACAAATCCGGAATTACTAAAAAGGAAGACATGCCACTATGACAACTTAGAATTCATGTGGGAAGGTAAGTTCCCCTATAATGATTTGCATCATTACTGGAACACTTCCCTTCTCATAGCCATTCTAAGTTGGCATCGGGGTATGTGTCCATGAGGTACAGTCCAAACTTGTAACTTTAACGAAGCTTGTACTTAATGCATTACCATGTCACAATTTAGGGTCTTGATGAGGTGACTCAGTATAGTTGTTAAGAAACAATATCTAAATAATGACTATAATCATTAAATAGATATGAAAATGTAGCTTCTATAGTGAGTTGACCCACCAAGGGTCCTAAATTAGAACATGGTATCTTAAATAATTTAATCACAACATGTTACCTTAGATTCCATGACTCTTTCACCACGAATGAATCGTACCTAGGGTCCTACATCATTGTATTCCAATAGGTCAAATGTAGTTCCTATAAGTACTTTACATTCTTTTCTACCTATAAATTCCAGATATAAGTTTAGCTCACTACCTTAGTACTGTACTTCCAATCCTTACGGTTACACAAATAATGATTCTTTTCCAAATTGTGTAAATGATTATCTCTCTTTATCAAGTGAGTAAGCAATTATCAATGTTGTAATTTTCCCATATCTATAACATATAGGGTTAACATGTTGTTTATTAGATATGATAGATTGTATCATTTTCATTTAATCAACATATATTCAATCTCATTGAATCATGTTGTCCAAATGTACCTTTGCACCTTTTTGCCAATCAATATCTATCATACATGCATTTGTATCATCCTCTACAATATATGTCACCCAAGTTAGTGATATACTAATCCTCTTGAGTGTCTTATGTATTAATCTCTATGCCAAAATAAGGTTCATTTCTCGAGATACCTTCCAATCCCTTCATTTATAAGGTTACCACCAATAAGGCAACCTCATTGATCCTAATGGATCTTCCTGTCATTTTCTTTGACATCTATACTTATCCAATGGAGTGTAGGTCTATGTTTACCATTTTCATATAACAATTATAACATGTCCATTCCAAGTTACTAGGTTTATAGGTCCTCTTACCTATTAGTATTCATGTCCTCCTCCTTGAGTCAATATCAACTACAAGGTCAATTTATTATACTCAAAATAAGAATGTACATCAACACCACTCCAATCATAAGGCACATATATGTTAGATCCTTTTTGTTGCAGATGCAACACTCTTGGATCATGATAATTATATTTCTATATTGCAATGGTGATTAATCACCACTTGGTAAGTTGATGTCCCAAAAGTCACAGTATGTCCATACAATTTATTTCTTAGACTTGATTATACTTTAAGTGTATCATATTCAACCTTTATATTGAATTCCTACAAGTATTTCATCGTACTTGTAACCTAGATTAAGCTCATCATATCCAAGTATTTTATTAAGGGATATATATATTTTAAAAATGATTTTAGGAGCATGGTTTCAATCCTTGGACCTCGGACTGCGAGTTATGGACCCACCGTTCTTCCTCTTAACCTCTTAAATTAATATTGAGATTATAAAGAACTAATAAGTTTTAGTTTAATATCTTAACATGTCCCACCATTATTTAATAATTCCTTATTATGTTACACCTTATTTCATGTTATAAAGAAGAACTCCTCCTACACATAGTTCCCTAATGTGTCAGGAGTCTCATAACTTCCTAGTTAAGCATCTTAGTGTTAAAAACAACATATCTCTACAGATGGATATACCTCCCAGTAAGGTTCATTCTAGTTGTGGTTATATAGGAAGAGAAAGGTAAGGCCACATCCCCAACGTATTTAGTCATTACTTTCTTAGCTAGTTATCACAACCTTATAACCTTATTATAACCATTCAAAGCATGCTTACACTATCAACTATCTATTGACCCTTCTATCTTTCTATTTATATGAATAATAATAGTCAAGAAAATCCTTTAGCTAGTTACATGCGTGTTATAGGCTCAAGACTTTGTAACAACCCAAGCATTCCATTTTACCATTGAAGAAAATGGAAAAGTTTATAATAAGAGAATACATGATCTCATCATGCATCCCAAGACATTTCCTTTAACCAAAGTAAGGTAATAACTTATGAAGTATAGGTTATTACTTAGTATGATTTAATTCAATCATCAAAACAAACCTTACTTCATATAACTTAACTGTAAGTATTGACAAGTATGTCTTGTGTTTCATTCAATATATAATCTGGAATGGTTTTACAAACACCATAGGACATTTATACATTTACTATTTGTAGCAATTACAAATCAGAATATAATGTATTCGATCCGATAATTATAAAAATCTCTTTTTCTTTACAAGCTTCCAAGATAAGTAAACCTTTTAGTTCAAAACCCTTCTTTTACAACTTTCCAAAGTAGATAATTCTTAACATGTAAAGAACACAATCATTTCATTTTCTTTCAAAAATAAAGATAATAATCAGGCTTTCATTTCCTTCTTTCAACTTTAAAAAGTACAACAAAATTTTCTCAATCACAATATTTCACTTAAGCAATACATTTCAACTTGATTCAGTCAAATCAACAGATAATTTATTTCATCTTCCTTCACCATGCAAACTAGATTAGACCATCTGCAAAAATTGTTAGCAAGGTTAGTTCAACATGAATCGAAAAAATCCCTTCTTTCCACCTGAAAACTCTTTCCATTTGGTATTTGAATTAAGGATTTAATGCAACAATTAATAACATCAACATAATAATGCAGAGGTTCATATAATGATACATAGAATAATCTAAATGGCATTCTAAAATTTTTTCTTTCATTATTTATTTCTATACCTTAGAAGATATAATAATAAATAAAGATTCAGATCATAAATCAATACAACAATCAAGAAATCAAGTATGATATAAATAAACATTAACTTATACAATCCTTCAAGTACCATCTATATAGCAATAATTGTCCAAACACTCAATCCCGGATATTGAACAATTAGTTTGGTATAATAGACAAGTATCGCCCAAACTAACTATGCCTAGTTCTAACATTCAAGAATAGGTTAATCATTCGATAACATGATCAAACAATCAATTTTACGTTTATACAATAGTACTTAATTTAACGTTAAATATAAGTTATACACTCAACAACCTAGTCAACCTTCAAGTTTAGGCTATATAATAATAACTTGACCGAAATTCAAGACATTGTTTTAAAGAAATCAAACAGATAATAACTTTAGCTCCATTGTCCACTAAATGACTTTACACTTCAAGTGTAATCAACATACTACCATTGTATCATGATCTATCTTCTATTATACATCCTCACAATATTAAATCAATCATTAAAGTAAGGGTCTTTATAATCCAAAACTTGATCACTTAAAAATAAGTTATACTCCATTAGTCTTTAGTATAATCTAGGCAATAGTAACTTAACATAAAATTCAAGTATACTTAAATATCAACAACCTGATCGACATGTTGTGATTGAATATTCATCACTTATTAAAAGTGATGTAACCAATATCATGTTCGTAATGACAGTAGTATAAATAACTGACTTGATTCTTCACAACACATTTCCTTAAGGATTCACTAACCCATGACACCATTTTGCCTCTACTACCCGGATAGACACTCTCGGTGATGAAAAGAGAAAGACTCAATACACCTTACTTCACTAGGTACAGTGATGTAAATTCATTCGATCGATGATCATTCAAAGGGTAAGGCTCTAAGTGAGCCCAAGTCTAGTTCATAATAGGTAAACAAAAACTTCTAACCTTAAAAATTAAGAACGATATCTAAACTGAAATCAAGTAAGAAAAACATGAAACTGGTAAAGATATCCCTTATTGATCTGCATGAGCCTAAGGCTCGATACATCACTGTGACTAGACCAGAAGGTCATGATAATCCATTATCATATCGTAGTTATGAGAGGTAAATATAAGTCTAGTTTGGCCATATACCATCTAGTTAGGCTAGGCATAATTTATAGGTTAATAGAAGATTATCAACCAACAACCAACTCATTTAAACATTAACCAAATCAACAAGAATATACAATAGTTGAATGCATTACTAGAATGCAGCTCGCAACCATAACAAAATGGATTCAACCTAGAGTTACAAGGGTTAAATGTCAGGAAGGTTAATGTGTTATCACTTCATGATAAAGATACTCACCTAAACCCCATACAAATATTCCTCTTATTAGTCAAATGATACTCATCCCAACCCTCGAAGGGTGTAAACCTATTAAGTGAATATCATGAATACCCATTAAGGGTATCTAACTAACCATAGATAATCAATAGCCATATGCAATAGTAAGAGCAACATATAGGTTCATTAAAAAGATAAAAGTGAATACCCAAGATCTTCTTTGAGTCACAATTCCATCCTAATGATCTACTTAAAGATTATAACATAGTTTTAGCACACTTTTCAACATATTTTAAATAATTACAACCCGAGTTTTCTAAGGAGATCATATAGTAACAGCCATATATTTGTAGTGGATGATAAATATATAATAACCCCAAAATGTCAAGTCATAATCTAATTTAATGCAGGAGCCTCATTATAGTATGGGTATCCAAAGAATTAGATAATAATTGAAAAAGATTAAATCATAACCCAATCAACATAAGGCAATATTACAATAAACCCACTATCACAAAGAACTAGCAGAAACCATATTTCACATAATAGATGCCACATTTAATCATAACAACATCCCAAATTTATTGGGTGATTCGAATAATTCAAGGTATGATAAACACGAAGCCCCATTTTAAAATGGGTATCGGTAATAATGGAAAATGAAAATGATAAAATTTATGTTTTAGAAACAACCCATACAAATAAATGGTGATATCATTTTAAAACCGGATCAAAAAATATGACAAGTACCCAAATTTAGCATAGTAATATTTTCCATATTATTCCTATCAGAAATCCAAGTTTACTAGGGTGAATCAATTGGGCAATTTCCATAACTTCATAGATAAATACTTATATAAAATTATACCCATAATAGTAAATCAACTAGGGATTCATTGTTGCAAAACTTTCTTTAATGCAAATACAAAATAGAAAAAGCTATCAAGGAGAAAGAAGAGAGATTCTTGCCTCATTCTTCTATAAAACACTTGTGAAATCTTCACCACTTCCAACAAGTGCCAAGGCGAGACAACAAATTATGGATTCAAAACCCCCAAAGCACTTCCTCTTCGTACGAAGTCTCGAGGATAATCACCACTTTCCAAACGGAAAAATCCAATGGAACAACTTGTAGAAATAGGTTGTCGGACTCCCAAAATAGCCCACTAAAACAACATGCATCGATCTTCCAGAGAGCTCAACCGGAAAGAGCTCCCAGTTTATATGCAGAGAAAGAAAACTCTAGAAAGGAATGTGAACAAGTGAAACTCAACTCCAACTAACATCTTCCCATGAATTCCCCCCCAAAATCTATAATTTCTTGCATTGTAATTAATGCAATAAATTTTATATCAGTTATATTTATTCATACCTCCACCGCCATCCTTATCTATCACTTTGCATGGAAAACCATCATGGTTAAAATAACTAAGCCTTACACATTTATGTGAGAAGGGGTCATCATGACCATTTAAAATAGTCAACTCCCCTTTTTTCCCTGAAGGAATTTATTTTATTGTTATGGTAAACATCATATCTTAGTAATAATTTAGGATTACGTGTGTGTGTGTGTGTGTGTGTGTGTGTGTGTGTGTGTGTGTGTGTGTGTGTGTGTGTGTGTGTCAAACTTAGCATTAGCTTAGAACCTTGGCAATTCAAACAACAAGATTATTTAATCATTGTTAGGTCCTTTTAGGTCTACATCAAAACTTAGCTCTCAGTGATGACCCCTTTTAAACAATGCATGGTCAATTTGACCGAGATGTCATACTATCAACTTTAAATCAATACACAAAACCCATACGTGCATGAGTCAAATAGTCATTTTGATAACACAAGCTATTTGCATATTTAGTAAATCAATTACTCAACATATATAATGATTCAAGCTAGTTATAAATCCCCCATAGAATATTTTTACCAGGGTAAGGTCTATAGACCACTAGCAATAATATTATTTCAAGGATAGTAATCCTCATCAACCTCCAGGTCATAAAGTCACAGGATCAATCCTTAGCCTATTATGTTAAGCTCATAGTCCTTATCTTGATTCATCTTGTCATTGCATTGTACAACAGTCTTGGTTTGACAACCCCATTGATGCTATGGAGTATAGATATGAATAGGTTAGATGACTACCATACCCTCAAATTAGTCAAAGATAGGTAATAATATTATTATAACAATATTACTTAGCATGTTTCAATATCAATTGCAACAAGGTAATTACTTTCCAAATTCCTTAATGCATTCATTTGTAATCACCAATCTCAGCAAGGTCATGCTAAGGACCATGCACCTGTAAGTCCTTACAATGGTTCAAGGTACTAATTTAAAATTAGCTTAAGGAATTTAATTGTTCATCAAGTACATAAATCACTTAATCCATAACTTATCTTTTCAAAACCACTATGAATTCGCGAGGTATGACACTTCACCGCCCATGCATTCCCAAAATATCCTGCGTGCTTAAAATAACCATGTGTGTATATAAAGAAACTTAGGACGCATGCATCTAGCCTAACAATAGCCTTTGTTATAACCCTTTTATTAGTTTGAACTCTGCATGACCCTTGATCTTTACCTCACATGTGCTCTATCCCAAAATAGACGTTCCTTCATCTCTAAGTCTTCATGTCCTCTTAAATCTAGAATGTTACTTAAACACCACTCAATCTCAACATTATCTATTTTTAACCCATGGCTCCAAAATTTACTAAGTCCCAAATGTTTCTTCCTTGGGCATGATCCTTCACATGCTATTTGTTCTATCTTACATGCACACCTTCATTCCTACCTTGTGTTTCCCTTAGCCTTTGCGTGTGGTATATACTTAGTGCAATTTTACCATGTAAAAAATAAAATAAAATAACGGTTATAAACATTTATATATTTAATATTAGATGATATGTGTAATACATAAATAAATAAATTTATAATAGTAAATAATAAAATTAATAAAAAAGGGGTGATGTGAAAATTTTATGGAGGAGAGGAAATGGAGATGGGTGAGTAGGTGGAAGAAGGGACATGGGGAAGACTTGTCATGTTACAAAGTGTTGTAAGCATGGACGCCTCCACAAGGAACATACATCATCCAAAAACCTAACCAAGCACACCTCCAACCTAATTTTTTTCACCTTGTAAGCGCTTTCCCTCCAAGTTGTGCTAGTATGGAAGCCTTAAGGCATGCACTTAGATGCCCAACTATATAGATGAATGGTTTGAAAAGGTGATAAATAAGTGTGGTCTCGATGAAATGTTTGATTTCAACATATGCACAAAATGGTGTTTTCTCTCTTGTTTTGCAAATAAATGCCTCATCCATATGTGATCTCATGAGGTTTCATGGTTACAGCATGCATAATATGGGGTTGTTTTAAAAATAAAATAAAATAAGAAGAAATCCTTGAAACTTTCATTAAATACTATTGGCATGTATAAAGCTAACTTCCACACCACTTTTCCAACATCCTCCTTGTATGTGTTAAAGGAGGTGTTAAAATACTTTAGAAACTCCCAGAAAATGCATAGATTAGGTTTCCAACCCAAACAGATTCGTTTTACCCTCCCAACATGTAACATAATGGGCACCTTGGGGCATGGATATGCACAAAATGGTGCTCTTATCGAGGTTTTTGTTTGTGAGAAGGTTCAATCTATGAAAAGCCACAAAAATCCAAATTGATTCTTTGAATGAAAGAAATAGCTCAGAAACATGGTCTCATGAGATAAAATCATTTGTTGTGGGTTTTGCAAAGCAAGTCTTTCACTAAATTTTTGTTTAAATGACAATGTTCTTGAAGAGATTATTGACATTGCTAAGTGAAACAAGCTATGGGCAGCAAGTTGCATGAGTTACACTATAACAAGGGACACCTTATCCGACATGTGAGCTACTTCTTAAAATTCCTTAAAGGAATGTGGAGTCTTTCTCTTAGTGCACAAATAGTTTGAAAAATGCATGGGCATCGATATGGGAGTTTTTTTATAGGGGGTGTGGAGATCCTTGATAAAATGATGGAAAAAGGTGTTTTGTCATATGTTTCTATGAAACTCCCCAATAGATGTGTATGCTAGATGTGGAAACATTCATCTTAGATGCAAGTTGTTTGACAAATCGATAATGCATATGTAATCGTTTCCTAACAAAACTTCCCCACTCTTACTCGCTGATCATTTCATTCATGGTCTTCTCTTCCTATCTTGCACAACTTTTACCATATTCATAGCTCAAACAAGTAACTTACTCTCCTTTCCAAGCAAATAAAGGAATTGTATTTTAATGTAAAAGAAGTCTTCAAATAACCTCCTTGGATGTTTGATCAATTTAGACAATGCCTATAGTGGATCATGGAAACCACTTGAAATGATGACATGAACTTGTTCCTAGTTAAAACTATCTTGCTATTAACCTTGCAAAAGTTAATCAATGCCATTTTCATCATCATGGAAAAAATCCTTTCGAACCACGGAATTAGAATGTTATGTTTTGAATGGGTACCCTACCATGTGGAGTACTTGTCTTGAACCTTATGATGACCTCAAAATTTCATTTGTGCACTTTTTGTAACCCCTCTAGGAGCCCTATTAGCCATTTTTGTAGTCTTGGGAAGCTGCTGAAACTTAAAAGTTGAGTTTGGTTTTGGCTTTCGTTTGCACTCGAGTGATAAAATGGATATTGGTTTCTATAATATCTAAACTTGAAACTCTAATATTTATATATGAAAATTTCTTGCAACCCTTATTTTTGAGAAAAACACTTCACTCGTTATTTTTTCAAAATGGTTTTGTAGGCCTACGATAATTGAATTTCTAGATGAAACTAGTCCAACTACGACCAGAGACCCCAGAAAAGTAGCCAACGTTTGTACCCATTTTTCTAGTTTTGAGTGTTTTCAACTCTAGTGAATTACCTATATATAGGTGAATGTATAGGACTGGTATCATTGTGTTTTGACAAAGAAAAACAGTTTTCTAATGTAATTTTATAGCCACTTGGCCTAAATTGAACCGTTTTGTAAATTGAAAACAAAATCGAAAACACTTTAGTAGACTCATATTAAGTGAAATCATTGCGAAAAAGTGCATAGGAACTAACACATGATGTCATGAATCTCTAATAGGTTGTTTTTTCAATAAATTTTATGGTAGGGAAAATGATCTATTTCTCTCTCCTCTCTTTATCTCACTATTGTTTGTAAAATGAAAAGAAATTAAAAGTACAATCGGTGGTGGTTTCCGTTATTTTGGCTGCAGAGTGTCTGCATTCTAGGCCAATAATAGCTGAAGGGAGGCTACTTACTGACAAGAATCAGATGGAGGAAAAGCTACAAACTGAAAAGGTGGACACGCTGGGATCCACACCTTTGGCCTGGAACAAGATTCTCCAAAACCCTAACAGTAAAGTGGGTCCACAATCGACTGTAAGAGGACAGTTCACGTGGGAAAAGGACAATGAAGGAGCTACCTATCTAATGGTCCCAGATGGATGCGTGAATAGGGATTTGGACAAAGTGAATCTCTCTCTTGTTGGTAAGTTTCTAGGCTCCAAACCTAATATTGATTTTATTAGAAAATGGGCTATTAGAAAGTGGAAACCTAAGGGGGATCTGAGTATTACCATCATGCCATGCGAGGTTTTTTTCTGGAAAAATTTAATCAGTAGACTGATTTGGAATCGGTTCTTCTGGGAGGACCATGGTGGCTTAGGTAATATGGGCCTATTTTTGAAAAAATGGTATCCGTGGTTCGACCCAAAAATTGAAAATATAAACACCATTCCAATCTGGTGTAGACTCCCTAGGCTACCATTGTAATTCTGGGATGATAAAATCTTGCTAAACATTGCTAAATCCATAGGTTCTCCAATCAGGCTAGACGGACCCACGAGAAATAGATCCAGACTTTCTTTTGCTTGATTCTACATCTCTTCTGAAATGGAGCAGGAGTTACCGGAGCACATCATCTTAAAATCTAAGTATGGAATGTGGACCCAAAAAATTGAATTTGAAACCTTCCATTTAAGATGTAAGCAATGTCATCGTATAGGACATTTCACCAAAAATGTCCTAATAAGGAGATCTCCACAGAGGAAGATAAACACAAAAAGAAAGAACAACATGAGGGGGATTTAGAAATGACAAAGGAAAGCAGGGTTCTAGACAAAGAAAGCCGAGAGAAGAAAAATCCCCTAACCAAATTTTAATACAAAAAGGGAAAAAAAGGGGGTTCTTAAATTCAATAAGGAAACACCGGTCCGGTCCTAAAACCCCAACAACAATGTTACATGGAGCACCAATCGAAACAAAGAATACTTAGAAATGCAAAATTTAGTAAAGGTGACTTTGGAGGTGGACGAACAAAAATAAATCAGAAAGGTGAATATCATTCCTACGGATCTAGCTAAGACCCCAAATGACACTAAGGAGGCTGAGATATATAATTGTCATGACTTCATTGATGAAGTGTTGAAAAGAACAACATGAGTTTAGAAGAAGCATTACACACTCCAAGGGGTGAAAGTAAAATATCAACCACAAAGGGAAACTCTTATTTCAAAGCAAATATCTACAATTATATTCTACCTCCTTGTTTCAAAGAATGATCAATAGATACACACTTAATTTATAGTAAACAAAAGAGAAAGAGGAGGGAGAAGTAATGCCGTCTAAATAAGATGAGGAACTAACTTCTAGATTAAGAGAGGTCATTTCAAAAAAAAAAAAAAAGAATGAAAGGATTTGAAATGATCTCGAATCACTATACAGTGAGAAGAAAAAGAAACTTGACAATTGGGAAACTTCAACATCCAAAACTACTAGATCTTCTGCTAGAAGACTGGTAGATTTTGGAAGTAGCTCTAAAAGAGGAAGACCCTCAAAGAAGACTCTTAGATCTAAGAGAACAGAGAGAGACATTGCAGATGGAACTCAATGTCAATTGAGCCATCAGGCACTACCATCTCCCATTCCTATTTAATGAATATTATCTCTTGGAACATCCGAGGTCTAAATGGAAACTCCAAACAAAGAATCATTAAGGAGTTACGGGAATCTATTAGTCCTAGTATTTTGATTTTGCAGGAAACTAAGATGAAAGCTAAGATCCTTGAAATTAGTAAAAATAATTTCCGGGAAAACTCGACATGGTTGCGATGGACTCTCGTGAGCATCTAGAGGTCCGCTACTCTTTGGGATAAAAGACACTCAGATCGGTATATGATTATTAATGCTAGCACTAATCATCTTGCTATTAAATTTCATGCTATTGAGAAAAACATAGTGAATGGATCCTTTCTAATATCTATGCCCCTAATACGAGTTTAGTGGGAGACATAAACTATGGACTGATCTTAAGATCTTTAGAACCCAGATACTTCACAAATACAACCCTAAAAATTTATTATGGGTGATTTTAATTCTCCTTTAAACCTAGGTGAAAAATATGGAGGAACCTCCAACTTTTCCACAGTCGATGGAGGAGTTTGCTGATTTTGTTGCTGATCTCAATCTCTTGGATGTGGATCTCCATGGAAATAAATACACCTAGAACAACATGGAAAAGGTTGGGAAAAGATCTTATCCAAGTTAGACTAGATAGAGCCCTGATTTCTGCTAGTTGGATTCTCATTCATGACTTCCATCTCTCTTCACTACCTGACTGATCGACCACAATCCGATTGCCTTAAATCTTCTCAATTGGACTAAGCCCATCAAGCTCATTCAAATTTGAAAAGATGTGGATCAAGCATGATGACATTTATGACAAAATTAAAGAATGGTGGGTTTGGAATGGTGAAGGTAGGGAAACTCAATATTGATTGATTCAGAAGCTCAAAAATGTTAAAAAAAGTTAAAATTTGGAATAAAAGAGTTTTTGGTAATGTGTTTGAAAAAAAAAAGAAGTTAAAACAAAAGCTCCAAGATTTGGAAATCAAAATGAATACAATGGGGAGATCTTTTGAAGACCAAACTAAGGAAAAGAACATTCTTGCAGAGCTGCATACGATTTGTAGTAGAGAAGAATCCTTATGGAGACTAAAATCTAGGGCTATCTGGCTAAAAGAAGGAGATAGAAATACAAAGTTTTTTCATATGACCACTTTGAAGCACAGAGCTTGTAATAGGATTATGGAAGTCGCTAAAAGTAACAGCAATGTTATAAAAGATCCCAATAAAGATTAAAGAGGAAGCTCTAATTTCTATAAAAACTTCTCAATGAGAGGAGTATCATTACTGATGAGGCAATCTCTTTCATGTCAGAGGCTATTCCCAAAAAAAATTGAGGAGCAGAGATTTAAAGATATCACTAAAGTGTCACACTTGAAGAACTACGCAAAAGTTGTGTTTACTTTAGAAGGCGACAAGGCTCCGGGCCCGGATGGATTTTCTATTAAATTTTTTCAGAAATTTTGGGAAATATGCTTGGATGATCTTCTCAGAGTGGTGAATGAATTCTATAGAACTAGCAACCTTTTGAAAGAGTTGAATAACACCCACATTGTGCTTGCTCCAAAAAAATGGATGCTAAGGACTTCAAATATTTCAGACCCATCAGCCTTGTGAATGTTATCTATAGAATTTTTACCAAAATCATTGCTACCAGGCTTCAATTTATTATGAATGATTTAATCTCAAGGCAACAGAGTGGATTCATTAAAGGCAGGATTATCCAAGATGGAGTGATTATGGTGCATGAAACCATACACTCTATGGAAAATAACAAAAAAAGTGAATATGGTCCTTAAGCTTGATATGAATAAAGCATTTGATAAGGTCTCTTGGGTTTTTTTAGACAAAGTTTTAATTAAATTTGGCTTCCCTACTAAATTTAGAAAAATTATTAAGGCTTGCATCACTACGGTCAGATTCTCAATAGTGGTTAACGGTGAGCCAAAGGGGATTCTTCACAAGTAGCAGAGGACTAAGACAAGGGGGACCCCATATCCCCCCTGCTCTTCATTCTTATGGTAGACAGTCTTAGTAGATCAATTGGTCAAGCAATTATTGATGGTCTTCTGAAAGGTTCAAAGCCCACTTCCATTAGCCATGCAGCTTCTCATCAATAATTTGCGGATGATACAATTCTTCTCTTAATGGCATCCGTCTTGAAGCTAAGGCTACCAAAGCTATTCTAAAACTCTATGAATCTACTTCTGGGCAAGAGATCAATTATGAAAAAAGCTCCATTTTCTTCTTCAATACACCTGAGGAAAGACAGCTTAAAATTGTAAAAAAATTGGGATGTAAAATAAGTGCACTTCCAGCCACTTACGTAGGACTCCTTCTGGGTACTAAAAGTTACTACCAAGGTGTGGTATGATCTGTTGGAGAGATTTCAAAAAAATGGTTAGATGGAAAGGAGCCATTCTTTCTAGTGCTGGTAAATGCCTGCTCATTAAAAGCACTCTTCAAAACCTGCCTATCTATATAATGTCTCTTTATAAGATCCCTACTGCCTTCGGGATAAAATTGAGAGGATTCAAAAAAACTTCTTATGGCAGGGCATGGAGGAGAAATTTAAATATCACTTAGTTGCTTGGGATAAGGTTTGTACTCCAAAATCTATAGGAGGCCTAGGCATAAAAGACATCAAGAAAATGAATGAGGCTCTTATTGTGAAAATGGGCTGGAGAATGCTAACTGAGAAGCAACCCTGGATAGAATTAATTAAGGCTAAATACCTTAATCAACAAGTTGTCTCTTCTTTTCTTCAAGATGAGCATCTTCCTTATGGTTCCATTTTTTGGAATAACTTAGTCAAGAGCAGAAATTTCATAAAACAAGGAAGTAAGTGGAAAGTGGGAGATGGTTGTGATATAAAATTTTGGGACGATAACTGGTTTAATGGCAACCTCATGGACAGATTTGGAACAGTCAAAGACAACCTTGAAAGCAAGTATGGTACTAGAATCAAGGATTATATTGTAAGAAAGGGAAACAAGAAGAAATGGAAAAAACTTACTGTGGATAGAGATGATCTGACCCAAACTATTTCCTCTCTACAAGATCAGTTGGACCTTATCCCCTTAAGTCAGCTTGAAGTTAAGGATGAGTTGGTCTGGAGTAGTTCTATTGATGGGAACTACACTGTTAAAACTGGCTATAATACTTTCTTTGACAATAGTCAAATTGAGTTTAATTGGAATAGAATTTGGATGAAGGAGCTAACACCTAAAATTAACTTTTCTTTTGGCTTGCTCTCAGGGGTAGAATTCTTACCACTAACAACCTGATAAGAAAAGGTTTTATAATGCCTAATAGGTGTCATCTATGTAAAAAAGACTATGAGGATATTAGTCATTTGCTTATCCATTGTGAATATGCTACCAAAATGTGGAGTTTTTCCCTTTCTAATTTTAAAGCTTCCTGGGTGGTTCCGAGGGATTTCATTCAGCTCTGGATACAATGGAGCCCACCATACAAACATTGTGTTGTGAGAAGGCTCTAGAATTTGGTAATGCCTCATATTATTTAGAGGATATGGAAAGATAGAAATGATATCATCTTTAGAAACAATAAACAAAATTATAAGCTCAGTATTGGGAAAATTTCTAATGCTATTAAAGAGAATATTGCTAGATTTAAACCCCCCAAGAACAAGAGTTATCCAGAAAATGAAGAGCATATCTTGTCCCAATGGCAGATTGGAGCTGACAATATCCAAAATAATTCAGGTAATAATATTGATAGATCTTTGATACACTGGCATCCTCCTAATCTTAACTGGTATAAGTTGAACTTTGATGGGGCCTCTAAGGGTAACCCTAGAATTGCAGCGGGGGGAGGAGTGATCAAGGATCATAAAGGTAGTTTGGTGACTGCTTATGCCGGTAAAATGGGAATTCAAACTAATCATTTTGCTGAAGCATTATCTACTTTATGGGGCCTTAGAATTGCTCAGACTCATAATATCCAAAATCTCATTCTGGAAGGAGACTCACTCAATATAATCAATCATCTTAATCAGTGTTCACCCCCAAGTTGGAACATCAAAGACTTCATCTTGGAGTCCATAAGTATTTTCCAAACCTTCAATAATATCTAGATCAAGCATACTTACCAGGAGGGTAACAAGGTGGCAGATGCATTGGCTAACTATGGCATAAATGTTAATCACATTATTTGGGATAATAGTGATCACATTCCTAAGTAGATTCAAAATAACATACAAGTGGATACTTATGGGCATACAAATTTGGGATAAGATTAATGAGTATTTGGAGTGGGTCTTTATGAATAAGAATTTCACACTGTGGATAATTTTAAAGCAATGCGCTTAAATAGATATTGATGGGAAATCAAGGTTATATAAAGTATAATGATGATTTAAAATGGATTTATCTAAAATTAAAGCCACACATACGGGGAAAATTTATGCCTATAACAGCTATTAATTTTTTTTTTTACATATTTTCAAGTCCGTAAGGTAAGGATGATGATGATTTGGAATGGATTTCAAAGGGGACTGATGCTCTCACATGTGGGATCTCATAGTTACAGAAAAAATAAAGAAGGCATTCGTGGGAAGTGCTATAATAGTAATGATACACTATTCATTATTACCATAGCATGAGACAAAAGAGAAAGGTGGGTTGGGAACTATGGATACTTGTCAATCAATCATAGGGATTTTAAGCTTACACTTTCAATCACTTAAGCCCAGTGAAAATGGCAGGAGCCCCTTGTCAGATTGAGCCCAATGTAGACTCGGAGTGGAAAAATAATGCAGAACTTTGGAATCTCCTCAAATAGGGAGGTATCACTAATTTCATTGAGAAGATACAGGGTCATGACCAAAGCATCTCCATGTAATTTGCAAAGGACTAGAAAGAATACAAAGTTGAATATGGAGGACAAAAAATTTTGATCAACAAAGCGTTAATTGCTGAAGCTACTGGCCTTGGAATGGATGGATACCGATTCTTCAATAAAAGGATTGACAGGCTGGCTGAGGAGAGGAAATTTGTGGAGGGCAATGAGAAACTAGTTTTTGTCATGGCGGGTCTACAAGTCAATTCTATCCCTCCACCTTTTGACGAGGTCACCCGTTTGATGGTGAGATACATTTCTCTAGAGGGGAGATTTGTCACAGTGCCCTTAAAGCATCTTGTGTTCCTCAATCACTTCCGCATAAATTACACGGTATGCTTCCCTCATTATTTGCTTAATTCTCTTGAGTGCTCCATCTTGGAGTTCCAAAAACATGCTCATGCGGTCCCTTTACATCAAGGTCTCATTTTCTTGTTGCATAAATTGTGTCTTCTTAAGCTTCCTGGCATCCCGACCTCCCCCATCTCTGTCCCTTCTTTTCCCACCACCGCTGCCACTACCACTCCTATCCCCATCACTGCGGCTGCCACCCCTTCGAATTCCTTCTTAGCTCCCCCTATCATCACCCCCACCTCTGCTCCCACCCCTTTCACCTCCACCTCAAACAAGCCTATAACTAGATCTTCTAAAAGGTTGAACCTTGATACCCCTGTTTTGGGGAACGCACCTCAGGATCTGGAGGTTGCTCATAATATACTACACATTATCAACATGGGTTCTTAGGAGACACATGCTGAGAGCTCCACTAAAAGGCTGGAAGCTTTAGAAACTGACATGTTGCTTCTGAAAGAAGAAGTAAAAACTTGTCTAAGAAAAAAGGTAAGAGAATGAAGGAGGAGGAGGCTGATATTGACAACAATCAGGTTGAGGATATCTACAAAAAAATTTACTCCCTGGAAAACCAACTTGGAAAAACCAAGACTCACCATGATCATAATATGGCTATATTTAGTGCAATTGAGGAGTTTATTGAGCAACATGTCCGCTGCGTCTCTAATCTCAGCGGCATACCAACTACTCTTTGGGGCACGAGAAAAAGAAAGCAAACAAACCATTCAACAACTGGATACTACTGACCCTTCTCACATGACAACATTGGCTATGTTCACCTCCTAGCAGACTATCAAATCCAGAATTTCCAAAGCCGCCAAGAAGTAATTGTGGATCTGCGATGTTCTTGCTGACTTCTGTCGTGTTTTTTGTTGTTTTGTTGCTATTTTTTGGCTGCTCTTCTGCAGTGTTCAAACTGGTTAGTTGTTTTGGGGTAACTGCTCTTTGGTTACACTAGATTCTTATGTATTATCTAGATCTTGATCCTTCTTATAATGTTTTTCACTCCTATTCTGGCTTCTAGGCCCCTTTTTGTATACAAGGGTATAGTCCCTTTCAAAAAACTATTTACCAATAATAAAAAACATTATAACCAAGGAAACTTGTAATATTCAAGGAAGGATCCTTGTTCACATTTGATGAACTAAAATGTGGATTTATTAAGTTAATATAAACTAGGAACAAAAATAAATAATAGCTAATAGAATCAGGTAAATATATATAGAAAGTGAATGTAGGGATGAAAATCAACATACGACCTTCAACCACACTCGAATCCCCGAGGTAGTGCCGAGGCAACCAATGTGGAAATGTGGATGGATGGATATAGGAGAATCAGTGACTAAGATATGGTAGTGTGAATTCCTAGTAGTTGAATCGGCAAAGGGGAGATTTAGTGGCTATGAACAGGTAGCATAAATTCCCTATGGCTTGATTAAACCTAAGTGTTAAACTATGTTGAAGTGTCCATTTTAACCAAGATGAATTTTGACAATCTAATCTACTTGCTTGAAGGGAAACTAATTAAATAAATAAACTAAACTAAACTATTACAAACAAAGACAACAAATTACTTCTATTCTAAATAATTAAAGCTACTTCTACACTAAAAATAAACAAGTAAATAACCCAGTGTAGTTATTCACTTGTCTTGAGTGTATCTAATCTATTTTAGTTAAATTTCACTTAAAAATATGGATGTAAATATAATCCTCTACTTTTCCTCAGAAGAACAAGAAGAAATTAGAGCTTCTCAGAAGCTTTTCTTCCCTACAACTTCCCAACAAGAGTAAAGAAGAATTCTATGGAGGATTTCCTATATGAATTGATCTACTGTAACTATTGAATGATTGTAACAATGGAAATTCTTCTTTTCTACTCTATTTGATATAAATGTATGTATATGATTCAGAAATAACAATGTAAATAATTGAAGAAACCAATATCAAATCCAACTTGGAAGCATAGAGTAATGGCAAATCTAGTTGTATTGTTCTTTGTCCCCTCATCTTGTATTTTCTTTCTCCTGTGTTCATGTGATTCCAAGGGATTGGGAATGTAGTAAAGCAATAGAGAGAAGGCACTGGAGCAGTGGTAGATTGATGGCAATGTGACATAAATGTAGGTGGAAAAAGATAGCTAAAGTGAGCATAGATTGGCTATGCAAATTTCAACAAGAAAGTGACAACTCAACAATGCAAGAATACACAAAAATGATCTCCACCATTTTCTTGAAAATAAGTGATCAATTTATAGAAGGTTAATTTGTGGGAAATGGTTCAAGCCATTTGGAAGCCATGGGGTGCCACATCAACAATTAAGGGGTAGTTTGAACTATCAATCACACATTACAAGTGGAAGAGGATATTTCAAAAGGAAATCAAGCTTAAAATCGGCTAAAATGGTTAACAAACGTGTGTTCAAAGTGAACTGGAGTGGAGAAACACGTGTCATAAATCATATTGGAACATTCTAGAAATTTTGTATAGGATTTTCACCCTACACAAAGTGAAAAACACATAACTGCCACCCTACACAGGTGAAAAATACAAAATTACCACCTAATCAGGGTGGCAAACACAGAACTGCCACCCAAATAGGGTGGAAAAAATAGAACCACTACCCAAGTAGGCTGAAAACATAGATATGCCACCCAGGTAGAGTGAAAATTTTGTAACTAAAGGCCAACACTCAAGGAAAAATCCTATGAGAAGATGCGGGAAGAAAAATAAGGTTAGCTAAGGCAAACTAAGCTACAAATATAAACTACAAATAGGTTTTAGAGCTTGAAAACCTTACGAAAAGACATGAATCATCATTGGGGATTTTTAACCATTTTCTGAAAATGTAGCACGTGTAAATTTGGGTACGTATAATGACCCAAACAACTAGGCTAATGAAAATATGAAACCCTAATGTGCAAGAAGATTAAGGAAACAAATTAGATGATCCAAAGGATAATTTGGAATGTGGCGTAAAATGGACTAAATATTATAGAATTAGGAATGAACATACATAGGTCTCAAAAAGGACAGATCTAAGTTGTTTGGTTGGACTAGGGAACCTATGACAGGATCGGGGTGTATGCGAGCATCCTATTCGAGTTATGAGTGCTCGAGTCTCATGCGCAGAGGTCCATAAACCAAACTTGCAGGGTTGGAAGATGATATGAAGCCCTTACTATCGTTTTCATATAATTTTCTGCTCTATGTCAAATGTCTTCAATTATCACTCATGAAAGATAGACCTGCAAAACCCCAAAATAAGTATCAAACCTGAAAAAATAAAAATGAAAATGAAAGGGCCAGGATTTCCTTAGCTACCACAATGGTGGACCTAATAACCGAGCGTTGCACTACATCTCAGACCCAATGTAGTTCTATATGATTGTGTGTGCAATCATGCCCTAGGTGTTCTTGTTTCAGTCACACTTTATGAAAGTAGCAAGAAATAACTATGTGTAGAAATGTAATAGAATGATGGATGGAATAGAATAAACTTCCCTCCCGTATAGTGTGATGCGAGATGAACTAGCCTTGTGCCATGTGATGGAGCTAGATGGATGCAAGCTTAGTTGATGATAGTAGTGACTAGTGATTGGTCCCTCATTATGGTCTCATAACTTTATATTTATATGGTTCTCTTGTTCTAATTTTGTAATTAACCCTGAAAATATTGACCACAAGAAATACAAAATGTTCAAATGACTAGAAAGTGCCCAAAAAGTGGTAGGAAAGTGTGAAAAGGATTAGGGCACCTTGGTGGGACCATGGTGCCTATGGGCATCCCAAAGATAAGCCCGGATACCCTAGTCGGATAAAATGACGTAAAACAACAAAAAATACTAGAAAATTATGAGCTCAAGGTCGATTAATAATGACAGAAAGCAAAGTAAAATGGCCAAAAGACGGGGTTAATTAGTACTTTATTAACTCAAAAACCATATGAATAATCGTATAGTCTTTGTGACTAAATAATATCTAAAGTGCATTATTTTGTGAGTACATTTTCCCCACTTTATGTTGGTGAGTGGAACACTTGGTAACATAAAGTAGATAGAGATGTGTACCTGATGTCCATGTAGAGTGATGTAGAAAATACACCAAGGGACTAGATAAAGGATATAGTGACAAAAAGATGATGGAGTGTGGAAACTAAAGATGCAAATGCATAAAAAAGTGATGAGAGTGAACCTAGGGTAGAAATGCATGTGTAGTTACCAATGTGTGTGATGTACTTGCATGGTTAGTATGGTGTGTGCCACTATAAAATGTTGTTGTTATTAACCCCATTTTTGTAGTTATCGGCTTGCTTCTCATAGGTTAGACCTACAAGGAGAATATGATCAAGAAGTCAAATACACATGTATATATGTAAAAATGCATGTAAATGAAACTTGTATATGTATGTAAGAGTATGTAAATGTAAAATATGAAAATAAAAATGGAGCTTGTGCACTTTGATCCGTGACAAGAGAAAGGGTGTCGAAAGAGGATATCCCTCTGGGTATTTAAAGTGATCCACCACCATAGGCTAAAGAATTATAGTGTGGAATTATGCTCTATCCTCTAACCTTTAACTGCTTCCTTAAACATGTGTGAAGATATTTTTGTACTTCCTAGTTTTTTGGGTGATCCGATGCCACCCTGCTAGAGTAATATAGAGAGGAATTTCTTTGTATCCTCCAACCTGTAACTACTCCCTAGAATGCTAAGGACTACCATGTCTTGTAAAATCTATTGTGTATGTGGTTTGTAGACTATTTTGAACTCAATCGTTGTATAACCCACAATTCCAAGGGTGGAAACTGAACTGAACTAAACTGGTGTAGAAGCATTTTATAGTATGTAAACTCCAAATTATGACCCCTATTTGGGGGTGAATGCAACATTGCTGATAGGAGAATACAACCCCAAAATAATTCCAACTGCATGAACTCTATAAATTTTCCCTATAGGGGAAGGGAAATTTCTTGGTATAAACCAAGGTGCACAAAAACAAGAGGCTAGCCAAAGACAAGTGTTAGTACAAACAAGCATGCATGTAGAAAATAATGTGTAAGATACACAAATAGTGTATAAGCTACCAAGAAATGTAGTAATGTAAACATGTAAGAAGACAAAGTAATCCACACAAATTTGGTTGCAAAGATGGGAAATCACTCACAATGTCACAAGACATGCAAGGACATCATGTCCACATATGTAACACCTTTGACAAACTGTTATATTTCTCTTTTGCATTGCAAGTGTTGACATGTGATTTTATTGAATGAGGTGTGTTTCCTTGATTGTTGAAGATCATGCTTGTTATGGATAAATCATTTCTACTCTTGGATTCATTAGACTAAAATGATATGGCTTGCAAGAATCCATTTTCACTACTAATAGGTGAGTTGTAATCTAGTTTTGAGGGTTGCAAACTTATCTCTTTTAACTGACTCATCCTTGGATCAATTCCAGTGATCCAAGGAATGTTTTAAATATCCTTACTGGACTGAATGGTAAACTGACATTCATAGGTTGAGAGACATAGCGGACTGAACTTTTGTATGTTACAAATTCTTTGGTCTTGTAAGATCGTGCCTACATTCGGTTGTATGTTTGTGCTTGGATCTTTGGGATTGATCTCTTTAGGAAATTTAACAATGTAAGAGGAACAAAGTCTCTGCTTCATGACTATGAAGGGAATCTAAATCCTAAACCTAAGGGATTATCCTAACGGTATTCTAAACTAAGGTAAATGCACCTAATTCCTAGCTATGTCTACTTATTCGGGTGACAATATAACCTAAGCTTCTTATTCTATTTTGTTGGGATGGCGTCCTAACCTAAGTTGTTTTGCTAAATGGAATAAGGGAGAAATAACTAAGGTAATGCTAGGCTATTTTTAACCTATTACCTAATACTATTTGGTTGTGAATTTGATCTAACCTAAGGTGGCAATTACTTATGAAATGATTTTGATTAAACCTAAGGTTATAGCCTAAGTTATGGAAATCTATACTAAACTATTGAAAGGGAATCTAGGGTCACATGGAAATTTGGTGATGGTTCTAAAGGCATTTATTTGATTTGATTTGTTTGAAAGACAAGTAAACTTGGAGGAAGGTTACGTGGAGTCTTTACTAAAGTTGGAAATGTGTGCTTTGAAGTGGAAATAGCATTTGCTAGTTTTAGGAGGCGGTGGCAAGGAGAGATAGGCGGGAGATTGGGGAGTAATTACATTAGTGAACCTTAGTTTTTATGTGCAAACTATCTTGGAAACTATAAAAGCGTATTTGTTGGAGGTTTTTGGTCTTGCATGCTTTGTGATTTTTTTCTCCAGCATGGATCTATCTCTGGTTCTTGAACCATGGTTTGACTTTTACTTTGTGGCTATTTTTGGTTTCTCTAGTCTATTTTTGATCCAAGGAAAGTATATGAGGCATTGGAGAGAAAGATGTTTGGTTGTTGATCTTTTGTGGAGGAGAAAAAGAGTTGGTAGCTTGGCTAGAAGTCTCCTTCAAATTAGCAGAAGCACTATCAGGCATGATAGGCTCTACCCATTAAGATTTCTTGCTTTCTTCTAAATGTTTCATTAAAACAATTCTGCTCTCATGAGATAAATGTTTGCATGTTTTGTCTGGTTATTTACTTTCTTGGTTGTATGAATCCCTGTGATTTTTGGATATGAATCCATTGCATGATAATGATATTATTTGGATGTTCTCTCTCTAAACAAGTTCAATGGTGATATGCATGTGGAACTCGTATTCGAGGCTTATGTGTTCTGAACTTGTATTCAAGCATTGTGTTTTGTTCTGAACTCGTATTCTAAGCTTTGTGTTTTGTATTGAACTCGTATTCGAGGCTTGTGTGTTCTGAACTTGTATTCAAAGCTTTGTGTGGTTTGAACTCATATTCAGGACTATCTGCTTGAAAAGAGCTTGATTAAATGGCTTTGATTGGAGTCTCTTTTGGATTCTTCACCTAGACGCATCTTGAGTTTGAAAGATTGTGGTACTTCATCTGAGATGTACCATTTACTTTGAGTAAGTAATGGCATGTAAACATCAAGGATATTATACTCTCCTCTACTTTGGGTAACCCGCGTCTTGTTTGAAAGTCTTGACTATTTTGTTAGAAGGATGTTGGACCTTTTATGGAACTGTGTCTTGTTGTGGGAATATGGAACCTCTGGTTCAATACTGTAATATTACTTAGTCATTAGTATGAATTAGAGCTTGTTTGAAACAATCATTAATGGGTTTTTGAAGTGTATGGAAATGATATGTTCATACTTCTTGTGTTATTTGATTGGAATTATTACCTTCTTTGTCTCAATCTTTATGTACTAGATGGAGCTATGAAATTCATTTTGTAGTGATTTACTGTTTCAGTCAATTTTGAGGGTAATGTTGAGACCTTGCTTGACTTAAATGTGTGTTGGGTTTTTGTACTCTCTTGTAGATCCTTGTAATTGATTTTGGGTTTTTTTAAAAGAGAGAAGAGTTGAATACTCTCATAAGCTGAATTTTGTTTGGAGGGATTTAGTACCCTCTGGTTCAGGATTGTTTCGTATAATTTGTTCTTCATTATGATCACGAACTATATGTTTCTTTTGTATGGAGTTGTGTAAGTCCTTGTAGTTGGAAATTTAGTTTGTATTGAGCTCGTGAGTATTACAAAAACTTTCTTAGATTATATTGGTGTTGGGTTTTAGTATTCTCTTTTAGATTCATTGAATGAATTTATGGGTCTTTAAAAGGAGAAAAGAATATATTTCTCTTGTGGACTATTTTTTTGTCCAGATGTTGTACTTCTATCTTGGGACTATCTTTGTATACTTATCTTTGTGGAATGAATTCGAACTTGTGTTAAACAACGTGGAATAGATGAACTAGGTTAGTGTTGATATTGTTGCTTGATAAAGTTTGAATTCATAAGGGAAACTAGAAGTGTTGCTTTCTATATACTATGTGTTTGATTTTGTGTTCTCTTTTGGGAACTAGCAAAAGAACTTCTGAGTTTGAAATAGAAATGGGAATTCATTTGATAGTACAAAAGAAATGAATTCTTGATTGGATCTTTTCTATTTGAGATCCTTTAAATTTTGTAAAGATAAGTTCATTTGATCAAACTTCTCTGTAGCTCGACTCTCTTCTTGGCTGTAGAGTGATTACTCTCTTAGGCCTATTCAAATTCTTGGGTTTAGATTTTCTATCCTTTTTGTCTTGTAGGAAATAGTGGGAAACCACTCTTCTGAGATAGAAACTTCCTTGTGGATTGTTTAGTCTATTTTGTACTAAGTCGATTGTTGTATTGATGTGGAAAGTGAACAAGCTGAGTCTGTCTTGTTGAAGGAAAACGTAATCATGTTAGACCAATTGCTTTGTTTGACTGAGTCATGCTCCATTTGGATTTTGTTATTGGAAGGACTCCTCTTTTATCACTCTAGCATGTTATGAATCTTCCTTAGATGGACACAAGAAGAGACTATCCTTGTGTGAGTCTTGCTTTGATTTTTGGAACGTATGGTTTCAGATATTTGAATGTTATCTTCTATAATGTAGAATTTAGTTAAGGCTTGCAAGTTGAATGTTTTGATTCTCTATCCCTTCTCGATTGATTTGGGATTCTTGTATTTGATGTTGTCTCTTAAATGGTGAATCCTTTTATTGGTTTCCTTGATTGATGCAGCTATGTAGGTAATCAATTATGTACTTTCTAAACCAGTTTTCTATTTTTTAGATGAATAGTGAATCGTGGAAAGTCTGTATTGATTCTTCTTATTTATTTAAGTTGTAGGATGAAGCATCCTAATTATATACTATGCTGAAAGTAACTCTTTTGTTACGTAGTAAAGTTAAATTTTGTATTTCAATTCAGAAAGAATTATGAAATAATTAGATGACAAGATCATTGTTTGTTCTAAATAATTAATTGATTGGATCAATTCTTATATGATATAATGCGGTTCTTCTTGATTCTATTACGCTTTTCCTAAAAGTGAATTCGACTCATTATTGGTACTTCTTTTCTATTTGTTATTACTTATGCTTATTTGTATGATACTTATTAATTGTTTCATTAAAGCAGAGTTGGTTTAATGGAACAATTAGTGGAATGCGCTTCATTTTAATGCTTAGTGCTTATCATGCTTAGTTCAATGAACTGACTCATGCTAGAAATTTTTGCAGATGGACTTCGTAAGTGATAAAAGAAGGCAAATTTTTTTACGATGTATTGGCTTATTTAATTCTAAATCTTTTGTAAAGAATTTTGATTCATTCTTGAGTTGTATTGAAAAAGAAAATTATGTTCTTTTATGATCTTAATGTTGATCGACATGCAGTATGCCTGAAATGCATATAGTCTTGTAAATGTATATTTTAACATGATGAATTGAAAGGTTTGGAGACTAACTCCAAATTGTGGTGTAAATTTACGGTACTTTATATGAAGGAAATAGGAATGATATCTTGTCGATATTGTTATATATGTTTGAATAATATTACTGTTATCAATTAATAAGTTGGATTAAGGGGATAGTACAATCTCCCTTACTACAGCGAAACTTATTAAGTTGCAAAAGATGTTGATCTCTATCTAAATAATTATAGTTTAATAATTAAATATGTATTGACTATACAATAAAACTATATGAGTGATTAATGATAAAAAGGTTATGTTAACCCTAACATCTAACCATGAGGAGGAAGACTCTTCCTCTCTCAAAAGAATGAAAAAGAAAAGGAATGGTGGTTATGATATTTAATCTTTGTACTTCATTTATAAAGAGTAAACACTAGCTGAACCTAGGTGGATGATACACCTTCTTTGAATAGCTAGGTTGCATTAAAAATTAACCATTTGATGTTTTCGCCATATTTTTAGGATAACTACTTGTTATGCCACGTTATTGAACATAAATGCAAACATTAGCTAATGAAGTTCTCAATATCAAATCAGATTAATTATGGATAAAGAACTTAATGAGTGTTGGAATTAGGGTTAGGAATGATTGTTGTAATTTGAATCTTAATCCAAATTTAATTATGAACTAATGACCACCAAGGGGTATATACATCATGGTGAATCAGTTCTAACGGATGTTGGCACATGCTAACTACTGATCTGTACCTTTGAGAAGACAAAGAGATTATCGAGGATACAGTGTTGTAGTTGACATGTGGCAACACCCATCTGTATTTGTTCATCTAGATCTATACACATTTGGACTTGAACTTATTTTCTCTCTAGGTCAAGTTAGTAGCATGCTTAGAATAGGGAGTAGCTTTCTATGACTTAGGGTACCTTGGCACATTTGGTTGACTTAGGTTAGTCGAGTATGCCCATTTACTCTAAGTCATCGTGAGTGTCTTCCTATAACATATTATGTTTCTAACCTAGGCTAGGGTCAAACCTTGGGTAAGTGGACTGATAGAAGTCAGTAAAAACCATTCTAGATAACAATAGAGTGAGGTGAAGGACATATTTTGAAATGACGTGTATGTCATCCAGGAATAGTAACATGAACATTATGTTGAGAATATTTGTCCAAAGTATCGCAAGTTACTAGTTGTGTTGTCCTATGTCACCTAGTTTAAAGAAACATGATGTCAGATGAATATTGGTAACAAATATTTAGATAGGTTCTTTAAACAAATCACTCAGTACCCGGAATAAGGTAGGAAAACCAAGTATACATAAAGTATTTTATACTTTAAGACAACATGAGAGATCAGTTAGTAACCAAGTCATGGAATGAGAGATTGTTAACTTACCAAGTCATTATAGCTACATATGGTTATCTGTTATGAGATTGATTGACATGGAATGTGTGTTCTAAATGATGTTTTATTTAGAACAAATAACATTGTGTTTTAAAAAAACTTTTCCCTTGTTTCTAAAGTCTTAAAATGGGAATGTTACAACATATAATAAACAAGTGTGTAGACCAAACATAGGCAAGGCCCACATACAATAGCAAACAAAATAAATGAGTAAAAAAATAGATAGCCATGAAAGTAAGTAATCCTATAAACAAATATTGCACATGAAGCACCCAATAACATGTTAGAAAGATAACCAGTATGTCAAAAGCATGTGTAACCATATAATATAGATTTCTAAGTACAAAATAAAATAATAACACGTATGAGAGATGAATGTGGATGCCCCCAGTGACCAATTTAGGATGGATAGAAGGAGAGCATCCGCATCTTTAGCGTGTAAAATACCTGTATCTATGATCACAACTAAGAAAAATCATGAACACACATGTGTGTATGGTATAAATAAATTACATACAAGATCTCTAATAAGCATGTGTAATAAAGAGACCATATACAAGAAACTGTAAACAAGAATAAAAGTAACCAAGATATGCAACATGTTGTGGATGGGTGGAATGGAATACAAGATGGAATGATATGACCCACGTGCCTCTCGAGTGAATATAATTGTATGAAGTGAGGTTCATTTAGTTTTCCCCTTTAGAAGTCAATAATGAACCGTAAATGAGAGTGTGTAATAGGTAAATGGGAAAATAGTGTGATTACATAAAGAGTGATGATGTAGCCTAAAGCCTATATCACTACAAGATGAAGGCATAAGTGACCATTTAGCCTAAAGTGTATGTCACTAACTTGGTAATGTCGCATGATGGAAGGTTGAATGGTAAATGTGTAAGTATGATAAGGTCCATTTGATTTGTAAACCATCGAAAGTTGAGTATGGATCGAGGAACTAAAGATTGTTTTAGGGTAGTGAGTGCAATACATAAAAGAATATGTAGTATGCGTGATTATACGAGATGAACATGTGATGCGTAGGATATGTATTGTAAGATGTATGAGATGTAATGTAATATGTGTATGGAGACTAACAATAGTAGGTGTGATGAGTAGTGTGTAAGGCTAGATGCAAGTGTGACATATGTATGATGAGGACTACTACGATGTATGACATGTAATGATGTAGAATAACTATAGAATGTGTGATGTAAGATGTGTGATGTGTGAATAGATGTGGTGTGCAATAACTAATCAGTAGTGTGTGGGGTTCATGTGTAGTGTGACCTCTACGGTCAATTGTGAATTGAAGCATAAAAGTGTGTCATTGGGAGGGTAGGGTGACAAGAGTCACCTACCAAAGACCAAGTTTACATGAAGCGTTGGAAGCATGGTAGGAAAATTAATGGTAGGACCATGTGGTGGGGGAATGAGCGACGTGTCTTGACAAGTAGTATAAGGGGTAATTTCTTTGACAAAAATGATTTACTACTGAAGTGGTGTAGGATGGGAAGGTATCTTGAATGGTGGTAGCTTTGGAAATATTGATGAAACTACCAACGACTTGATAGGAGAAGAAGGTTGATTGATTTTTCAAGGTAATTGTGTACTTTGAGTTGGTAATTTTGGAGAGGTCAGGAGAGGAGGAGGTATGATATCGATTTTGAGATGCGGTTGTTTAGGCGATGCTTGGCTTTCAGTAGAATGACCATTAGAAGTGATGGCATGGTGCTCATTAGATATATATGAGTCAAATTTAGGAACCCATTGAGATGGAACATTTATAGATGGGCATGCAATAGAATGTTGTGCAGTGAATGAGATAAATCCTAACACTCAAGATGTTTTATTCTTTATTGTAAAGTGTGGAAATCATTTTCATTATGTCTATTGATTTGATGATAATTGTAATATGGACGACCTTGATATTTATCTAGTTGATAAGGAGGATAGTAATGAGTAGGTGGTAAAGTGATCAATTGATGACTAAGGAGCTCAGTAAGAAGGTCATGTTATTTAGTATTGTGATAAAAATGAAAGGTTCTGGTAATGGTATAACTTGAGGCTCACTAATATGAGAACATGTAGCAGACATAGAATGATAATGAGGTGTAGAAGGAGAACAAACATGCACTTGAGAAGCATCCTTAAGCTGTTGAATTTCAGATTTGAGAGATGTGATCATGGATTCCATAGCCGTAAACTTGTCTTGAAAAAGAATGTAAAGATTAAATTGAGTCCAATAGGGGTTGATTAGATGGAGTAGAATGAGGACTAATTTCATCGATAGACAGTGGAAGATATGACTTATCTCATTTGTAGGAGTATCTTGAGGAGGACATATATAGTCTATTTCTCTTTGTAGAATGACTTGACAGTCGAGATATATTTTAAGAAAATTAGAAAAAGGAACTAGAGGAGATTTACGACCCATGATAGAAGAAAGATGAGGATATAAAGCTCAAAAGACATAGAGTTAACCAAAATGATTAACTAAAATGTGTATTTATTAAGTTAATCTAAAATAGGAACAACAATAAATAATAGTGTTATCACCAAATCATTGCACCCTCCGAATGGCTAGAATATAAACAGCATGTTCCATGTGTTTGGGTAACATGGGATCACCTCTCAAGCTATGGGAATTGGAATCAAGGTGAATCTCTGGAGAAGGTATGCTTCCTCTTCCTAAACTAAGTGTTGTACTACTCCTAGTGTAATAAAATTGTTATCTAGACCTATGCTAATGTTTTCATGGGTTTTAGGGAAAGAGATTTGCACAAATGAAACTATAATAGGGATGGTGATGCACCAAATAAAGAGTCTTGATATAATTAGAAAGGGTTTGTTTGAAGAGGATGTTGTGCACCACAATACAACTTCACCTACTGCAACTCAGAGAGGTTAACATAATACCAAAAACTGTGAAACACGCATTCCCTTTGTTAAAATCAATCAGAAAAAAACAATCTATCAGTCTTCCAGTGAAGAAGGATGAAATTGAGAAGGGTGAACAAGAACCACAACTCAACTAGATGAAATAATCAACCACTTGATAAGCAAAAACTCCAAGAACCTGTAATAGAAACTTGAACTTGCACAGTGTACCTGCAAGCATGAGAAAGGCACAAAGAAGTATAGAAGGATGAAAGGACCAAGATTAGTCACAAAACACACACTTTTATTACTTCAACAACATGCACAATGCATCATAAATTTAGAAGAGGAAATGGTTTCCATTACAGTCTTGAAAGAGAGGCTTGAAAGTTCCCTCAACATACAAGAACAACTTACGAAGAAGTAGGACTCTTGAAAGATATGCACTTATCTCAGATGTCTAACTTGTCCAACCTATTGGAATGAGCTTCCAACTTACATTTATAGAATAATTCTATGAGAGAGAAGAGGAAAAGTAATAAATTCCTTCCTAAATTGAAGGTACATGATGGTTCATTTATTAAAAAATTAGTTGAATCACTTGAGAAGCTTCCATCATGTGTCATTAATGGCTCGTTGACTTAATCTTCTCAATTAATTAAAGGAATATTTAAATAAAATATTTTAATAATAATAATAAATATTATTATTAAAATATTTAAATAAAAATATTAATTTAATTAAATTATGGTGGGCCCCCTTAGGATTGGTTTACACTGAATGGGGGTCCATGTGAATAAGCCAAAAATAGACCAACTCGGTGGTTGGATCGTCGAGCCAACTCACCGAGTTGGGCGGTGAGCTCATCCATCAAGCTTTCTCTCCACTACTATGACTAAGCTCGACAATTGGTTATTTATATCTTCAACTCCATGGATTTTACTGCGAGCTCACTACCGAGTGACTCGGCCTCCTTTAGTTCATCCCAAGCCTCCTTTGTCCAAGCCCTTTGTATATGCCTTCTAGCTCTTCATGACCGGAACCCATCAAAATATCTACCCAACTCCATGCTAAGTTGGCCCACAACACCTTCCTTCCACACACCGACTTCCAAAAACTCTCCTTGGACTCAGCTTGATGACTCCCTGCATAAAAATGTAAAGCTCCTAATCATCTATACTTCCATGTTTTCTAAGCTCCATTCTCTTCAACTCGGTGAGCTTCTCATGAAATTTATCAAGCTCCACATGAAATCCACTGAATTTTCCACACATCAAGAATATCCGCTCTCTCTGCCTCCACCGATCTCTCCTATCAACCTAGCACCATTAACTTCTTAACTCATGCCATTCTTGAACTCGACGTCGAGTCCTTCGCAAACTCATCCTGGTAAGTTTTTTCAAATGAGCTCCCTTTCCTCTATGGTCAATCGAGTGAGATCTTCAATTTGAATAACCTTGGCATCAAATGACTCACCCCATCTCGGTCTGATGCTATTATATCTACCAACATAACTCATTATTTTGGTGAGCCACTCAACTTCCACTTCAAAAATGTACTTTCCAAGGGATTTTAACAAATGATATAGACATTTTCCGAACTCACGATCTTGTCCAAAAATTCCACCATAGTGAACTATATTTTACCTTGACGAGATCAACTTGAGATTCCAACATTGAGCGAGTCCCTTTGCGAGCCAACCGTAGAAACCTTGTTCAATAAATTTACACAAAATGACTTGAGATCTGATCTCTTAACCATGTCAAACTCATATACTTCACTCATTTCTCATGCAAGTTCTCTCGTTGAATCACTAAGCTTAATTCCTATCAAACTGACCCCGCCAACTCCCAAATGACTCGGTATGAGCTTAGCTCAGTTGAGTGAGTTAAATATTTGTGAGATCATTTTGGATTCATTACATGCCAACTTTGAGATTGAGCCCTCCACTCTCCTCTTCACATGGCTAGCTGATTAAAGAACATTTTCCTATGTTGTTGCATCGATAAAATTGCTTAGTTCTTTCCTGAACTTGCTATCTCAAAAGCCTGAGGCTAGTCTCTCGAATCAAATCCTATCATGCAATGAGATTTTGATTAATGAGCCTTACAACTAGCTCAATCAAGTGACTTCAACATGTATTCTTGGCACTGCGTAGCTCGCTCTTAAATCTTATTTTATCTTCCAACCGAATCCACCCTAGGATCTCTATAATCTCCTTCGTATGGATCGACTCCACAAAATCTACTTGCAAGCTCACCACCAAGTGACTCGTCTCCCATGAAAACTTGCCATCTTCGAACTTGATGTCAAATGAATCATGCATGGTTGGTATTCCTCCTTGGCGATGCATTCAAGCTCTACGTGTCATCCTTTATTTCCACACCACTCGGTATTCAACTCGTTCCTCCACCTTTGATGTCGTAACCTGATCATCCTACTTACACAGTGATTCACTCGTCATGACTGAGTCAGTAACCGCCTCCTTAAATTTTACCAACGTGATTTGAACCTCTTATTTACACAAGAGATTAGGATGAAATTTTCCCATGCGAGTTATTGGCTTGTCTTTCCAAGGCATTATCTCCACCATGGCCATAAAGGCTTGAAGATCCCCTACCAAGTTATTAAATATCTCCATGACATGTCAACACTACTTCATTGAACCAAGATGACTCACTGGGTGAGTTCCTCCACATCACCCACTTCTTGCCACATCTCCTTGGCAGACCCAACATCTTGAGATGACTTGGCCTAATCATACCACATGTCCCTATGGCCATGGATCCCTGAAATTCCCAACTCGGGTTTCACCTCAGCTCGCTCCCCATGCAGCCCAACATCCACCCGATCCCCATATAATGGCTCGGTTACATTACCCAAAGGGGCTCGACCTCATCTTCTTCACACCAACTTGGCAGGTAAGTTCCTTATCTCCACTTTTCCACTTGTTCACGAAATCACCATGCATTTCCCCAACGAGTGTCGATTTTCCATCAACTCACCCTGTGTTATGTTGTCTTCAAACTAAATTGAGCTCATCATTTACCCAAATGATACTTCACTTCTGAAACATGTCTATTTTCCACCCTGGGAACTCGGTTCCTATTCTTGAGCTCCAAAATTCGAGCTACAGGTGAGTTCACTTCTCTCGATTCATTTTCCTTCACGATCACCCAACAAAGGTGATCATTATATTAGTCCTCAGCTTGGTTAACCAAGACATTCCCTAGATGCCTCAGATCCTGACTTGTTGAGTTGAGCTCCCAAAATTTGAGCTTCTGAGTTTCCTTCACAACGATATTCTCTATCATGACTCCATTTCAACTAGGACCCCAAAGTTGTTTGGCCTTGCATCACTCCTTAAAAAACATGCTCAACTACGATCTCATTATAATGGCTCAACCTACATCGTTCACACAGTGAGCCTCGTGATGAGAGATTGTTGAGCTCTACTTTTTGATGACTCACTCTAGCCATGAACCAATACTCCCCATTCTGTAAACCCCATCCTTGAGTCATTTGATGTTCCATGCTTCGAGTTAGTCCTTTAACTTGACTGAGCTCCTTTGGATGATGTTTGTATTTCATCAACTTGACCCAATCCATCTTCATGTTTCTTCCATGTTGAGCCTTGAATCGGTGTTCTATGTATTGAACTCATAAATGATGCATCAACCCATGAATTTCCCATCTTTCTTTTGTGTTGAGCTTTCCGTGGAACAATTTTGACCTAGCCAGCCTAAGGAAACTAGCTCAAGCCCCCTCAAGCCTTTTACAATGAAATTCCCAATGTTCAATCCTCATGGCTCACCTTCCATCGACCGAGCCATCCATTTGGGTATAAATTAACCTTTGCTTGGCATAGTGAGCTCTCCCCATTCCACACTGGTTCGTTGTCAAGAATGTGTTTATTCTTTTCCGAGTTAACATTTGAATACCTTATTGAGTCATTTAAAAACAACTTGATGAGTTTATTTATTTCTCTACATGCTGATGCCTTAGCCCACCACCGCTCAACCTTGATATGACCCCATGTGATCAAGATAGATCAACCGAGATAATAAAACTCAGCTCCCACCTACATGATATCAAATCATCGAGTAGCTCACTGAGCTTCTCGGTGAGCTATTTGAGCTCAAAGACCCTTTTTGGAGCATTCTCACCCTTGACCTTGAAACATTTGAACCTCCTAGATTTTCCTCAAAAGCTGGGGATCATAGAGATATAATAAGACCTCCTCAACATAATTTATCAATTTTAATTAATTTATCCCCATGATGATTGGAAATGGGCCTGTCGGGACTAGAGCACAATAGGACCTCATTGTTTGATTTTTCAAGTGTGCATAATTGGATAACAAATAGATAATAAAAGTAGTAAATACATATAGAAAGTTACCCAAATAACTAGGATAATGAAAATATGAAACCCTACTATGTAAGAAGAGTAAGGAAATGACTTAACTTATCTGGAGGTTGATCTAGATTGTGTCATAAAATGGACTAAATATTATAGAAAAAGGAAAATACATGCATATGTATAGAAAAGGATAGATATGAGTTTTTGCTAGACTGGGGCACCAGGGGAGAGGATCGGGGCACTGTGGGCATCCTAGTTTGAGTTCTAAGCACCCTCGTCTATGCAAGAGGTCTAGAAACCAAACTTGGAGGGTTAGAAGATGATATGAATCCATTTTTATCTGTCATGTGTAATTCACTACTCTATGATAAATGTCATCAATGATCAATGATGAAAGATAGACATGCAAAACCCCAAAACAAGCATCAAACCCTAAAAATAAAAATTCAAATGAAGGGGTCGACTGTCTTAGCTACCATAATGGTGAACTTACTAACGAGAATTGCACTAAATCTCGGACCTGATGTAGTTCTCTCTCTGTGTGTGTGTGTGTGTGTAATCATGCCCTAAGTGCTCTTGTACTAGTTTCACTTTGTCAATGTAGTGAGCAATAAATATGTGTAGAAATGTAATAGAGTGGTAGATGGAATATAATAAACTTCCCTCCTAATCGGTGAGATGCGAGATAAACCAACCTTGTGCCTTATGATGGAGCTAGATGGATGCAAAATGTATCCTTTAATGGATGCAATCTTAGGTGATGATAGTAGTGACTAGTGATTTTTACCTCATTATGGTCTCATAACTTTATATTTGTGTGGTTATCTTGTTCTCGTTTCGTAATTAACCCCGAAAAGGCCAACCACAAGAAATATGAAATGTTCAAACGACTAGAAAGTGCCCCAAAAGTGACGAGAAAGTGGGAAAAGTATTAGGGCACCCCGACCGAGACCAAGGTTCCTATGGTTACCCCAAAGTATAAGGCTAGGCTCCCGGTCCAAGGCTAAAAATGATGTAAAATGGTAAAAATAAAATAGGCAAGTATGTCTTGAAGGTCGGCAAAGAATTGACAAAAATAAAATTAAAATGCCCAAAAGAAGGGGGTTAATTAGTACTATCTTCACTCAAAAACCATATGAATAGTAGTATAAGACCGAGACTAAATAATTTCTATAGTGCATGATTTTGTGACTACAAAATTCATGACTAAGTTTAAAGACAAAGGTGGAAATTGATCAAGTAATCTAAAAAGGAAAAGTGAATTAATTTACGTATGTATCTTGTGGGTTAACCATATCTCTTACTCATCTATTGGAGCCTCTTTATTACAGTTGATATTCTTATTTGAGTTAATGTTTTGTGAGTTATTGTTACTCTATTCATGTGATTTTGAGTTTGAAGGAATACTAATTTATTTAAACCAAGTTTAACACCCATGATTCATATGACTATAAAGCAACCCATGTAATGTGTTTGGTGATGGTCAAATACCCCTCTCTCTCTCTCTTCATCCTTGTAAATTCCTATTTTATTTTTCCATCATTTTATGGGATGTATGTTATTTAATGCTCATTTGAGTAGTATGTGGTATTCTATATGTTTTGTACTTGTTTAGTACTCATTATGAGACTATGGAGGGAAGGTAGGGTCATTATGGAGGGATAAGTAAAGATAAAATTGAAGTAAAACTTGTGTTACATTAAGGAGGAACCAAAGGTATGTGGGATTTGTTCTAGTGGAGTGATAAGTGGGTTTTGTAATAAACCAGGTGGAGGGATAAGTGGCATGCATTTTATTTTACTGGAGGAACCAAGAACTTATGCCCCATACCTTAGTGGAGTGATAAGTGGTATGGATTGACCCTAGTTCCCTTTGCAAGCCATTATTGGCTTGGTAGTGCATTCAAATTTTGTGAATTATCCTAACCCATTCTTTTGATCCTATTACAAAATCTTTACATGGTGTTACATATTTGATTGAATGTATTTTATCATTCTCTTAATGCTTAATTCTTTAGTATTAATTGGTTTCTATTTTGGAATGCATGTGCATTGATAGATGTGTTGTATTTTCTTGTATGTATGAGTATTCTTTGTATGTGTGTATGTTGGGGACTTGAATTTCCAAAGGTGGAGGGATAAGTTTTATTATTGTGTATGGGTTCTCTTATTTATTTTGGGAGGAAATAAAGGTTGGTGTGACTAGTTTTAGTGGAGTGATAAGTGCGAGAGGGATAAGTGTGTTTTCATGAAAGGTTACATGATTCATTGGAGGAACCAAAGGCTAGTATCCCTTCCTTAGTGGAGGGATAAGTGGAAGTATTAGCATCATTTCCCCTTGACAATCCATTTTATGGCTTGGTGGTATTATGATTCTCATCCTAATGTTTTGTTAGTATTGACATCTCCTTTTTTGGAGATTTGTGCAAAGTGATGCATGTTGTGTTAGTGGTTTAGGCATTGTGTTATTGTTATGTGGGCTCAAGTGATAATTTAAGTGTTGTTGACAAGTGTCATAAGATTTTAATTTCAAGTTAAAAAATATATTCATTGTTTAGTTATGTTATGTTGCTAGTGTGGGCATTACATATTGACTAATGCTTATATGGCCTTCACGAACATGATGAACAATGTGTTTATGTATTTTTGGATCGGTTCATGCTAGTGTTTTTAGATCAAATTATGGTATACTTGTTAGAATTAAGAAGAATAAATGCACCATTTGAGGATGGTCATGGTAAGGTTAAGAAAATTAAAGATATATGAAAATTTATTGAATTTTTCTTCCTTAAAAAAGAGGTTTGGTAACTTTGGCACATTATCTCCACAAAAACTTTCTATAGATCCAAAGAAGATAAAATCTATAAAGGAATGGACAACACATAAAAATACCTATAAGGTACATAGTTTCATGGTGTTATAAAGATACTATTGGAAATTTTTCTTTTGGTTTTCTATGATTGTTGGTCCTATTACCTCATTGTAGAAAAAGGGGAAAATATATGAGTGGAAAGGAGAATGTGAATAGGATTTTAATATCCTTAAGGAGAATTTTATGCTTGACACCTATACTTTGGGTACCCAATCTAAATCGGAATTTATCAGCTATCACATATGCCTAAGGTGAAGGATATTGTTGGGAATTAATTAAAGATGGTCAATGCACTACCTATGAGTCCAAGATGCCTAAGTTGTATGAGAATAATTACTCTCTCCATGATCTAGAGATATGAATGATCATTCATTCCTTGTAAGTATGGAGGAATTTCTTAATGGGTATAACTTTTGAACTATAAATAGATCACCTAAGGCTGTAGTTCATCTTCAAACAAGAAAATTTTAATGATAGGAAATGAAGGTGGCTATATTTTTTGTTTGAGTATGATTTTGAAATCAACTAAATTAATGGAAAGGATATAAATTCTGAAATTTATTCGTTCTAAGACTAGAAATTTCATGGGTATGATATTTTAATTCTCATATGCATATATTATTATTTGGTTATAAATACCATTTCAATAGTCTTTAAACAATATTAATGAATGTTAAAATATATTATTTAACAAAAATTAAATATTAATCAAAAGGATGGAGCTAAAATTAGATAATATCATAAATATACAAGATATAACATGCAATGACAAATAGGTAAAAATAACAAGAGGATGAGAGTGAATTAGCTGATAACTCATTATTTCTACTAGATATTAAAAGAGGGTTTAAAACCCATAAGCGAGGATCATGAGGGACGACATGCACATCAACGGACATGTGAACAACAGTGTGAAGAGATCTCGGGAGGAGCGAGCATCAACCGAATGTGCATGCAAAGATTTGAAACATGGGTAGAACCTGGTTAAGCCATAAAACTCTCCTCTATCTCATAGATCAAATGGGGTGTACATATAGGAGGTGTTGAGTAACCCCCAGTGCTGCAATCATGACAACTTGAGTAGAGAGGGGGAGTTACATTCCCAGAATAGAAGTGTAACTCCCAATGATGCACTTGATGCACTAACGCACTAACGTATAAGGTGTTATGTTGGTGGAGCCTATTTTCATGTTAGAGAGTGGTACACCTTCTATGTGTTACACTTGGGTATTTTTAGAGTGGTTCCGCTCGCCGGTGAGCGGGTCAGGGGGTTCGGGGTGAATCCCAGAAAGCAAATTTTCATGGGTGGTTTATTAACCCATGGGTAATGGGTAACCGTTATGGGATATTTTTGGGCCCATGGTTTTTTTCGGTACCCATTGTTTTGATACCCACGGTTTGGTATCAAACTGCTTAAGAAATTGTCTATTTATATGGTATTATGCATATGATATATATGCAAGAAAATGCATTACGACGTGCTTTGAATTTAGGTGTGAATTCTCAGTAGAGTTTGTTGAGTATAGCTCCAAACAGATCCGGGGTATTGTATTGAGAGAGTGGAGGCTTCTAATAAAATCTGAGCAAGTGATTCTTGGTGGACGTAGCCCAAATTAGGTGAACCACATTAAATACTATCTCTCTATGTTGTGTTATTTATTCTACACTTTTATTTGAGATCTGTAATATTTTCTACATATTAGTTTCTATTGTTGCACTTACGTAAGGGATTATTTCACATATTTTATCTCTTATTTCCTATCAATTGGTATTAGAGCCTGGTTTTGGTTTGCTGAAGTGTTAAATCACAGGGAAATTTTTATCTTGAGTGGGAGCTATGGTAGATGATGGAATATCTAGGGTTGATAAATTCAACGGGTAGAATTTCAGTCTTTGGAAGATGCAAATGGAAGATTACCTTTATCGGAAGGAATTTTAATACTCCATTGTCTCGAGAAGGTGAACAAACCCTTGAGTATGATAGATGTAAAATGGGATTTGTTGGATCGAAGGCACTTGGAACAATCATTTTTTCTTGCATCTTCGGTATTATTTAATGTTTCAAAGGAAAAGACTATAAAAGATCTAATGGATACATTAGGGAAGTTGTATGAAAAACCCTCTCGCCTCTAACAAGATATTTTTGATGAAAAAGTTGATTAATATGAAGATGTCTCGAGAATATTTTAGTAGCAAATCATTTAAATGATTTCAATATGGTTGTGAATATGCTTGTTTTGGTTAAAATAGAATTTGATGAAGAAGTTAGGGCTTTATTAATTTTGTGCTCTTTACCTGAAAGTTGGAATAGCCTGGTAATGGTGCTAAGCAACTCGGTTCTAGCTAACTCGAAGTTGAAGTTTGAGAATATTGTAGGGGTGATTCTAAGTGAGAAAATGTGAAGAAAAATCTCTGAGGAATCTTCTACTTCAGGGAATTCTTTGACAGTGGAAACTAGAGGGAGATAGAAGAATAGAGGAAACCATGGAAAATCGAAAGATTGAGCAAGGTCAAAATCCAAGAGCAAGATTGTATGTTGGAATTGTGGAAAGTCTGGGCATGCAAAGAAGGACTGTTGGGAGCTTTGGGACAAGAAGAAACAACATGAAGAAAACAAGGAGGCAAATGTGGCATCGGGTAATGTATGCCAGGATGCTTTGATTCTTTCTTTACATAATATTACTGAATCTTGGGTTTTAGATTCAGGGGATTCTTTTCATGCTACTCCACATAGGCATTATTTTGTTGATTATGTTCAAGGGGATTTTGGGCATATTTTTCTTGGTGATGATGAGCCTTACAGTATAGTTGGAAAAGGTTATGTTCAGGTTAAGATGTAGAATGGGAATACATGGCTATTGAAGGATGTCAGACATGTGCCTACATTAAGGAGAAATTTGATATCGGTGGGCAAATTGGGAAGTGATGGTTGTACTATGATATTTATAGCTGACTCTTGGAAGGTTACCAAGGGTGCTCTTGTGGTGGCAAGAGGTAAAAAGGTTGGAACCTTGTATTTATCCACTGATAGTACTAATGACTATAATCTTGTGGCTTCAAATGCAGATACAACATTATGGCACTATAGGCTCACCATATGAGCCATAAGGGCATGGACATCGTAAAGAAGAATTTTCCTGGATATACGAGAAAGTTTTGGATTTCGTGAGAACTGCATCTATGGGAAAGAAAAGTGAGTAAGGTTTCTCAAGGTTGGACCTACAAAGAAAGAGAGTAAGTTAGAGCTGACACATTCTGATGTGTGGGGGCTAGCTCAGTATCATCTCTTAGGGGTTTAAGTTATTATGTTACTTTTATTGATGATGTAACAAGGAAAGTTTGGGTTTATTATATTAGAAACAAATCTGATGTATTTGATACTTTTGTTAAATGGAAAGCCTTGGTAGAGAATGAAACAGGTCTTAAGTTAAAATGTCTCAAGTTAGATAATGGAGGGGAGTATTGCAACAATGAATTTGATGATTATTGTTCTAAGAATGAAATCCACAAACAAAATACGCCCAGGGAACCCCGCAACAGAATGGGGTGTTAGAAAGGATGAACAAAACAATAATGGAATGTGCTAGGAGCATGAGGATACATGTAGGACTACCTCTTTATTTTTTGGCAGAAGCAGTGAGCACAACTGTGTACTTAATAAATAGAGGACCCTCAAGTGCCTTGGATGGAGGCATACCTGAGGAGGCTTGGTATGGTAAGAAATTTGATTACTCATTTCTTAGAGTCTTTGGATGTGAGGTGTTTGTTCATATTGAAAAGGATGATAGGACCAAGCTAGAGGCTAAATCAGAAAAATACACTTTTATTGGTTATGGTGGTGATGACTTTGGATTTAAATGTTGGAGTATTAAAGAAAAGAAAATTATTCGGTCTAGGGATGTGGTCTTTAATGAGAAATTCATGTATAAGCAACAATTGCAGGAAAACAGGAAGAATCCAAGAAAGAATAGAAAGTGGTAGAGGATCTTTCGGATGGGATAGTGACCCATGAATCAGTTCAGGAACCTACTCAACAGGAACCCCAAAATCCTATAGTGAGGAGGTCTTCTAGGGTAAGAAAATAACCTGAACATTTTTCTCCTTCTCTTTATTATTTATTACTCACCGATAGTGGAGAGCCATAGAGCTTTGATGAAGCAATGTAGGTAGATACAAGTAAGAAGTGGGAGAAAGCCATGGATAAGGAGCATAAGTCTCTCATGGAGAACCAGACTTGGGATTTGGTGAAGCTACCAAAGGAAAAAGAGAATTGTAGAATAAGTGGGTGTACGAGTTAAAGACGAAGAAGGAGGAAAGAAAAGATATAAGGCTCGGTTGGTGGTCAAGGGTCTGCGTATAGAAACAAGGTATAGATTTTGATGAGATCTTTTCTCCTATAGTAAAAATGACTTATATTAGAATTATTCTTGGAATAGTGGTAGCGAAGACTTGCACTTAGAACAGCTTAGATGTAAAGACCGCATTTCTCCATGGTGATTTGGAGGAGGAGCTATATATGCAGCAGCCGAGAAGGATATGAAGTCAAAGGTAAAGAGGAGATGGTGTAAACTCGAAGAAGAGTTTTTATGGCCTGAAACAAGCTCCATGTCAATGGTATAAGATTTTGATAGCTTCATGATGGAGTAAGGTTATATCGATGTCATTCGACCATTGCATGTATACAAATAAATTTGAGGATGGAAGTTATATTATCCCGTGTTTGTATATTGATGACATGCTGGTTGTAGGTAAAAACATGCATGAAATAAAAGTACTCAAGAAACAACTAAGTGAATCCTTTGATATTGATCCGAAAATAATCAGATTATTACGACCTGATCTCGGACCCTTATAGGCTTTAATTATTTGCCGATAATTTACTCCTTTTAAGTAACCAATTTAAAATAAATGCAAGACAAAAACGACAATTGCACACAGATTGATTACGGAGTTCGGCAATTGCCTACATCTCCGGGTTCGTGGTCGAACCGTTCCACTAGTCAAAACTTGTAAGTTACAATAGTACTTTCACAAGAAAACCTAATGGAATTTTACTTGCCTATCAGTACACCAAACCTTCGATGACAAGGGTGAAAAATAGCACCCGACCTCCACCTTCTTGGCGTACAATCTCCTTCGGCTGTGATCGGCCTTCCCGACGCAAACAATGCGAAGCTAGCACTCCGGTCGACAATCCAGGATTTGCAAGTACTTGGTGTGGCTCAATGGGCCTATTGGGTAGTTTACATTTCACTCCCAATCACAAATATTCCATCTAATATTGCCTAAAATAATAGGCCAATAGACAATACTTGTCGACACATCCCGCAAATAAGCTTAACAAATAATAAGCTCGGGATCGGTGTCTCCGTTGCACCGGTGTCCACAACAAGCTTAACAAATAATAAGCTCGTGTTGTGTTTCCAATGTGTGTTTTCAATGCAATGGGTCCCTATTTATACATTTTTAGGGCCCAAAAAATATGCAATGCATATAATCCATAGGCTAATATTAGCCTTCACCCGTACCAAAATAAAGGGGATAAAATACCCATATTGGCCGATTACATTATAAAATGGGATTAAATTCCCAAATAGGTGGCATTTGAATTTGTTAAGGGATAAGAATCCCCTTTGGCGCGGCATGTGGAGCGGCTGAATATTTTAATGGATTAAAATCCATAGATGGCGCATAGGATAATAGTTTAGGCTTTAAAGCCTTCCACGCGCATGAATGAAGTGGTCTATGACCACGTTTGAGCTTAACCGCCCCATCTCCACCTTGTTCGCCACGTGGCAGCTGTTACGCCTCCCAACAACCGCTTCACCACCCATGTGGTCAGCAATACATGTATTAATGTATTAAACATTAATATATACATATGTGGCATTTGAGAAGTGGCATTACCAAATATTATTTCGACCCATGCAATGTGGAATAGAAATAAACCTGTAGTCCACTTGTCATCTCCCGATAGGCAAATCGAGCGAATCAGACGAGTGTTGGCAAGCCACGTGTCACAGTGCGATTGGTCCAAATTTTGACCAGTTGACCAGAGTTGACTTCCCTGTTGACCGAACTTTGACCGAACATATCTAGAGCTCCCAATGTCCGTTTGTCGCATTCTCACAGTCGTTGGAAAGCTCTCGAGATGATCTTCTACACTGATAATGTTTAGGGAACTTTCAGAAATGATCCCCTGATCACACCTCCCCACTGAGAAAAGCTTTTTGTCCCAAAAAGCTTCCATACTGTCCTGAATCTGGAAAAATCTGCTGCCACCTCGGAAGTGTTGTAGTAGACCCTTGGGTCTTCTCCTCCAACCTTCTCACTTTGACAACTCTGCTCCGATCCTAGGACCTGTGGGTTATGGGTCCACGATGCTTCCGCTGCGCCACTCTGATATCCGAAGAAAACCTCCACGCCTCCGCTTTATGGTGCTAAGTTTCTGAATGAAACCTCAACGCTCCTTCTGTGCGGTGCTAAGCTTCTTGATATCTGACAACAAGGATCTTATTTTACTCTATAACACAGCTCCTAACTCCGAGTTGATTCCACAGAATCCGAACTGATTTGAAGGAACTCCATGTTACGTAGAGCTTTGATTGATCCGATGTCAATGATGGACAATGCCTTGTCCCTTTACAGACCTCAATGCCTCCGATGCATGATGCTAAGCCTCTTTCAAGACCTCGAGCCTCCGATGCACGATGCTAAGTCTCTGTAGACCTCAACGCCTCCGATACATGATGCTAAGCCTTTTTCAAGACTTCGAGCCTCCGATGTATGATGCTAAGTCTCTGTAGACCTCAACGCCTCCGATACATGATGCTAAGCCTTTTTCAAGACTTCGAGCCTCCGATGTATGATGCTAAGTCTGTTGATCAGCTACCATTCGTATGTTTGGTCACAATGCCTTGACACCGAATGACGTTCCAAGCTGATCCTTTGAGAGCTCCTCTTGTTGACATACTAATATCAGGTACCATTCTGCTGCACGGTCGCAATGCCTCTACACAGAATGAAGTTCCGACCTGACGTCAATGCCAACGGTGATTCAGCTACCATTCTGCTGCACGGTCACAATGCCTCTACACAGAATGAAGTTCCGAGCTGATCTCTTGAACTCTACTATCTGCACAAATGGCAGATCAGTCTCCAAGCTTTATATGAGTCAAATCCTGTATCCAAGCTGTAACAGGTACTCACAAGCTGATTAGGAGATAGGTGCCCCTAATAGGGTCTTTATACAACTTTTAAATACAAGTGTGAGGAAATGATATCCTAATACACCATGTAGAACTAGTTGTAAAAAAATGCTCCATTTTTGGAGTCTTGTACAATAAGCTTAAAATACCAATTCTATAAGAAAATAATTTTGCATGGTAAACCTGTCGCGAAATTTCTCCTACTTGGTGGCTTATGTACTTGGTCTTCTCCACTGCATCGCAATGTGGATTGACTTAATTTGTCTCCTCCCTGCCAGAACAATGACTAAACAAGGAAAATATACTGCATTTTATGGTGTTAGAAAAATCACCAAAATAATTGCCCTCTGGGGGTCTTACTAATGCAAGTATAACAGAGTACAAACATTGCCCAAAATTGGGTCTTTAACTAATGTGTCTTGTATGGTTAGATGTATACAAACGTTGCCCTCAAAGGGGTCTTACCAATACATTCTACCCTACACAATAGTTTTTCAGGATTCATCCAAATAGAAATGAGAAAATTACTGAGTATGTTAAACCTGTCTCTCAGTCTATCCCACCAATCTGGAAATCCAGAAGTACAAGCCAATGCCATCCCTATCAAAGCAACCTGTACTGATTAACCTGCTCCATACCAACTTGCTTCGAAGATTAGTAAGTTTGCAGGTGTCGATTACCAGCTCTGATACCAAACTTGCTTCGGAGATTAGCAAGTTTGCAGGTATCGATTACCAGCTCTGATACCAAACTTGATCCGAAAATAATCATATTATTACGACCTGATCTCGGACCCTTATAGGCTTTAATTATTTGCCGATAATTTACTCCTTTTAAGTAACCAATTTAAAATAAATGCAAGACGAAAACGGCAATTACACATAGATTAATTACGGAGTTCGGCAATTGCCTACATCTCCGGGTTCGTGGTCGAACCGTTCCACTAGTCAAAACTTGTAAGTTACAATAGTACTTTCACAAGAAAACCTAATGGAATTTTACTTGCCTATCAGTACACCAAACCTTCGGACGACAAGGGTGAAAAATAGCACCCGACCTCCACCTTCTTGGCGTACAATCTCCTTCGGCTGTGATCGGCCTTCCCGACGCAAACAATGCGAAGCTAGCACTCCGGTCGACAATCCAGGATTTGCAAGTAATTAGTGTGGCTCAATGGGCCTATTGGGTAGTTTACATTTCACTCCCAATCACAAATATTCCATCTAATATTGCCTAAAATAATAGGCCAATAGACAATACCTGTCGACACATCCCGCAAATAAGCTTAACAAATAATAAGCTCGGGATCGGTGTCTCCGTTGCACCGGTGTGTCCACAACAAGCTTAACAAATAATAAGCTCGTGTTGTGTTTCCAATGTGTGTTTTCAATGCAATGGGTCCCTATTTATACATTTTTAGGGCCCAAAAAATATGCAATGCATATAATCTATAGGCTAATATTAGCCTTCACCCGTACCAAAATAAAGGGGATAAAATACCCATATTGGCCGATTACATTATAAAATGGGATTAAATTCCCAAATAGGCGGCATTTGAATTTGTTTAAGGGATAAGAATCCCCTTTGGCGTGGCATGTGGAGCGGCTGAATATTTTAATGGATTAAAATCCATAGATGGCGCATAGGATAATAGTTTAGGCTTTAAAGCCTTCCACGCGCATGAATGAAGTGGTCTATGACCACGTTTGAGCTTAACCGCCCCATCTCCACCTTGTTCGCCACGTGGCAGCTGCTACGCCTCCCAACAACCGCTTCACCACCCATGTGGTCAGCAATACATGTATTAATGTATTAAACATTAATATATACATATGTGGCATTTGAGAAGTGGCATTACCAAATATTATTTCGACCCATGCAATGTGGAATAGAAATAAACCTGTAGTCCACTTGTCATCTCCCGATAGGCAAATCGAGCGAATTCGACGAGTGTTGGCAAGCCACGTGTCACAGTGCGATTGGTCCAAATTTTGACCATTGACCAGAGTTGACTTCCCTGTTGACCGAACTTTGACCGAACATATCTAGAGCTCCCAATGTCCGTTTGTCACATTCTCACAATCGTTGGAAAGCTCTCGAGATGATATTCTACACTGATAATGTTTAGGAACTTTCAGAAATGATCCCCTGATCAGATATGAAGGATTTGGGGCTGCTAGACAAATCCTTGGTATGAGGATAAATTGAGATAGGAAGGAACGAAAGATGAATTTATCTTAGGAAGAGTACATTAAGAAGGTATTGGATAGGTTTAACATGTAGGATGCTAAACTGGTTGGGACTCCTTTGGCAAGCCATTTTAAGTTATCAAAGGAGCAGTGTCCCAAGACAGAGTAGGAAAGAAACCATATGTCCAAGGTACCTTACTCATTAGCGGTTGGCAGTTTGATGTATGCTATGGTATGCACTAGGCCTGATATTGCCCATGCAGTAGGAGCTGTGAGTAGATTTATGAGTGATCCAGGTAAAGAGCATTGACAAGCAGTAAAGTGGATCCTTCGGTATTTGAGAGGGACCATGGGGACAGTTTTATGCTACAGTGGATCAGACACCACTTTACGTGGTTATGTAGATTCAGACATGGCTGGAGATGTAGACAGCAGGAGGAGCATGACAGGTTATATTTACACTGTAGGTGGGACAGCAGTAAGTTGGATTTCATGACTACATAAGCTAGTGGCTTTGTCAACCATGGAGGCTGAGTATGTTGCTGCCACAAAGGCAAGAAAAGAGATGATTTGGTTACAATAATTTCTTGAGGAGTTGGGGCATAAGCAGGAGGAATGTAAGCTACATAGTGATAGTCAGAGTGTTATACACCTAGCTAAGAACTCTACTTTCCACTCCAGGATGAAGCATATACAGTTGAGATATCACTTCATCAGGATAGCTTTGGAGGAAGATAAGTTGAAGTTGAAGAATATTCATACCACTTCGAATCCTACTGACATGATGACCAAGGTGGTCACAAGGGATAAACTAAAGCTATGTTCAGCTTTGGTTGGCCTTTTCGGATGACAAATGAAGGGTTGAGAAGCTTTCTCAGTGGAAATTAGTCTCCAAGTGGGAGATTGTTATGTTTGTGGAGCCTATTTTCATGTTAGAGTGTTGTACACCTTCTATGTGTTACACTCGGGTATTTTTACAGCGGTCCCACTTGCCGGTGACTAGGTCAAGGGGGTTCAGGGAAAAGCCCCGAAGTAAATTTTCATGGGTGGTTTATTAACCCATGGGTAATGGGTAACCATTATGGGATTTTTTTGGGCCCATGGTTTTTTTACCCATTGTTTTGATACCCATAGTTTTTTTCCCATGGTTTTGATACCCACATTTTTTTGCCCATGGTTTTGATAACCACGGTTTGGTATCAAACCGCTGCTAAGCAATTGTCTATTTATATGGTCTTATGCATATGATATATATACAAGCAAATTCATTGCGAGATGAGCTTTGAATTAGGTGTGAATTCAGTAGAGTTTGTTGAGCATAGCTCCAAATGGATCTCGGTATTGTATTGAGAGAGTAGAGGCTTGTAATAAAATATGAGCAAGTGATTCTTGGTGGACGTAGCCCAAATTGAGTAAACCACATTAAATACTTTGTCTTGCTATGTTGTGTTATTTATTCGCACTTTTATTTGAGATCCGTAATATTTTCTACATATTAGTTTCTACTTTGTTGCGATTATGTAAGGGATTATTTTACATATTTTATCTCTTATTTCCTATCATAAGGGAATATCATAATGAACCCTAAATGACACATGGATCTACAATCTCACCTAAGTGAGATGACTCACCTAATGATGTGGAAAATAACACACACCAACACCCCCCCTTCATCATAACTTAGGATGAGGTGGCAAGTCGAACGAGAAATGGGTCCCAAAGACAAAGCCCGATGAGGTACCCATGTACAACAAAAAGATCCCAAGAAGTGAAGGAAAACCCAGTGGGAAAAACATCCACCACAAGATAACATAACACTCTCTAATCTAAGAAAGATGCCAAATATGGGTCCTGACTCTAGAAGAGCTTGAAAAGGTACTCATGTATAAAGAGGCAATCTCTCGAAATAAGAAGAAAAGAGAAGAAGAGGGAAATGAGAGGAATGGAGAAGATTCCATGGATGGATCTGAACTCTGCAGCTCTATGAGGTCTCCCAAAAGAATGTTGTTGACAAGATCCTCTGCCTCTAGACTAAAGAAGAGCCACCTAAAATGAACTGTATGCCTGCCCTTAGGAAGGACAAAAATGATGTGTTGGAAGTCCACCCACTCCATAAAGGAAACTAAAGGCAGCAACACGAAGAACTTTGAGTTTGGTGCACTGAAGTGTGACATAGGTCTAGTGAGTGAGTGCCAAGGAAATTAAGGTAATGCCATGTGCATAGAAATATCAGAGTGAAAAATAGGTACACCCATAGAAAGGATGTCTAGGTGATGTGAAGGGAATAAAACATTCTCCACAACAGAAAAGGGATCCATAGCTGAGGGTGGATCAATGAAGGTCTCCAAAAAGTGGAAGTGGTAAGAATCCCAGAAGGGGCACTCCCAACAACAGAGATGATGAACTCCTCTAAAACACTTGTAGATGGATGAGGGACCTGTAGAGCATCACAAGTGGACTCTATGAAAAGATGAAAAAGGTCAGGAAGATACTCGTCCTAATGAGGGGGCTTAACAAGAGCAATGTCAGATAGGTATGAGTCATCCAATGAAGGTAGAGGAGTGAAGTGGGCCTCACACACTAGAAGTGGAAAGGAGGCTGGTGTAATGATGGTGTGAGATTGAGTATGAGACTGCTCGATATTTGATGAGATGTGGGATGTGTCAACACTCTCTGGAATAGTGAGAGAAAGAGGAGAAGAGTCCTCTGTAGTACTCTCAACATCAGAACTAGGTGCACAATCCTCATCATCAAAAGTAGAACCAAGCGAGTCTATGTCAACGGAACTGTCATCACACGAAGAAGAGGAGACAACTGAATCAACAACAACAACAAAGGTGACAATATGTGAAGGGTCTCCATAGAGGGACTAAAGAATGCTCCAGACACGATGAGGTGGATCTGAGTGTGCCATGTGAAACTAGAGAGAATGAGAGACATGCATCATCATGTGACCATAGATGTGGTTGCAAGTGTCAAGGAATTCCTCTAGATGATGATGATCAATGGGTGTAGGAATTGGACCAAGTAAGAAGGCTGAAAGACCCTCATAGGCAAAGTAGTGTTCCATGGAATCACACCAAGATGAATAGTTCCCTCTCCCGGTGAGAAGTGGTGGAGGCTATAAAGTGATCCTATGACACTCAAGTCTAGAAGGAGCACTCTCCATGATGAAAATGCAAGATGCAAGGTGCACGAAAGCAAGACGTCGGACTCGGCTAATAATGCGTCTACGTGTGAAAACCCAAGAGTACAAGCAACCCCCTAGAATGTAGAACTTTATAAAAGTAGTGAACTTACAAAATAGACAATTCCATTACATAAAGTATGAAAAATCATGCAACTTTGACTAAAGAATCACTCAAAAACGAGTAGCGAGTCAAAAGTTATAACATTAAAACGATTCCCGCAACTGATGGAAAATACACTAGATGCTGCAAACGCATTAAAAAAGTACATGAGATGGGTGCAAAGGGTATCATGTGGGTACTCATGGGAAACGAAACAAAATTTTAGTAGGGGTTTTTTTACTGTGAGGGGGATTAGCCTCCTGCCAACCCTGGACCTCGCCCTCCATCTTCGATGCTTGTAGGAGGGTAAACAATACAAGCCAAAAACCCAAATTACAATGCCAAGTTGAATGAATGTTTTTTTAATCTTAAAACATTAAAAAAAGATGAGGAGTGTATGGGGGCCCATGTTTGGAGAGTGAGTAGGTCAACAAGCTGTTTGGAGCCCACGTGGAGGTGTTGCTATCCAAGGAGATGCCACAACCAACAAAAAAGCGTTGAACAGGTCTGAAAATCCCCATTGGTCTCCATGGCAATGAAACGGTCGACACAACAGAACATTGAGCCCATTAAGAGTCCACATCCTAAAAGAAATAGGTAAAAGTGGGGGCAGGGAGAAAAACATCCAAAGCTACGAGGAAAACGTCCACGAGAACAAAGAACAATGGGAGCCGGAGCTGCGGTTGAGCAAAAAGGTACACAAAGTGTAGGGAAATACATGCTGGAGAAAGGGAGCACGTTGGAGTAGATGTAGTTGGAGCTGGAGCTATTACTGCAGGTCGTGGAGCCATTGAAGGAGGGACGGAGTGTAGTTTGAATCAGCACAGAGGCTACACAGACAACGAGCTGCACAAGGAAACCACGAGCCAACAGGGAAAAATGTAGGCTGCAACAAAAACGTGCCAAGCACATTTCAAACCCAGGAAACATGTGCCGAGCTACTCCATGAGTGGCAATACTCCACAATGAACAACGTCTGGCTCAAGCAGGTTGCAGGTAATGGTGAACCAATGTAAATTAGCACAAAACCATCAATCGAATGCGAGCAACAAGGAACCCATGCACAAAACAATGCAAAATACCAAATGCCGAGCCCCAAGTCGTATGCAGAATTTGAGCTCGAGGAGGGGTATTGGTATTCAACCATGGATAGGTTGAAGCTCCCAATGTATGGTAGATTCCAGCAACATGAAACCCCTCAAGGTTAAATAAAACCATGAACAACAAACACTTGGAAAAAAAAATGAGCTGCAAAACCACAAACAACCCGAAAATCGAATAGAGGTATGAAAAAGCCCGAAATCAATGCAAGTAGAGCACGATTGGAATTTCCATTATGACACATGCCGTGAGATCTGGATATCACATCGGAAGTTGGAAAACACGCACGAAATGCCAAGAAGTGCACGGATCCACAAGATCTACTCTGATACCATGAAAGAGGGTTTAAAACCCACAAGCGAGGATCACGAGGGATGACATGCACATCAACAGACGTGTAAATGACAGCATGAAGAGATCTCGAGAGGATTAAGCATCAACTAAATTTTCATGCAAATATTTGAAACAAGGGTAGAACCCGGTTAAGCCATAAAACTCTCCTCTATCTCATAGATCAAATGGGGTGTACATATAAGAGGTGCTTTGAGTAACCCCGATGTTTTAATCATGACAACTCAAGTAGAGAGGGGGAGTTACATTCCCATAATAGAAGTGTAACTCCCAATGACACATTGATGCATTGATGCACTGACGCACTGACACGTAAGGGAATCTAATAATGACCCCTAAATGACATATGGACCTATGATCTCACCTAAGTGAGATGACTCACCTAATGATGTGGAAAATAAAACACACCAATAGATATAGGATGGAAGGATGATGGAAAAATCTTAGATCTAGGCTATATGTGATTTTTAAGAGGAAAATGATCTATAACTATGCTAGAGAGAATTACTTAGAAGGGGACAATATCACCCTAGGTTATAGTGTTTATACTAGGTGCTACTGCACTAGTAGTAAGTGTGGATTTGATTCTTTTAGGGTCCAATCATGTCACCTTTACTTTACTCTATGTCACATCCATTTCTCTATACGGTTTTACTATCACACATGTACCTACAAAATAAAACCTAACTACCTACACAAGGATCAAAAACACACAATATATAATAAAATATGTTTATGATTGAGTTAGAATAACCTTGTTAGTCACCCCAATGTGATTTTCACCGAGTGCTGCACTAAATTTCAAACTCAATTTAATTCTAGTGCGTGTGTGTGTGAGATATAAATTGTGTTTGTTGAAGATAGGTTACCCTTATTCAAGTTTCACCAAGATATTGGGCCAAAAATACTTTTCCCCAAGATGATGTGTGCTATAGAATTCATATTTTTTTCCATTTTATGTAATTAATAATTCAAACTAAATGTAGTCCTCAAGTTTTCCTTTTACCTAAGTAGTAGATAGAGAAAGATATCCCAATTTCCTAGTTTCCTTGTTGTTTCTCAAAATAGTTAGTAGATCATTTATATATATATGATTCCTTTTCTTGAATTTTATAATTAACAACCCTAAAAGATGACCCAAAGTGATAAATAAAAGTTTAGAAAATATAAAAATTGATGTGGAATTTTAAACATAAGAAAGAAATGGGAAAAGAAAAAAGTGTCCAAAGGGGATAGTAGTTCTAGGAACTTATATAATTTTGGGGCTAATGTATAGAGAGATCAAAAGATAAAATAAGAAGTATTGAGATGAGTAACGCATTATGTGATGTCAAAAAGAGAAGGGATAATTCCAAAATTAGAGGATGAAAGCATGTAAAGAAAAATATATTTCAATGTAAATAAAAACAAACATTGTTAATTTCTAGTTTTCTTGATTGGGAATTATGGATATAATGACATATTAGGGCGTAATGTAATAGTACTAAGTGCATAATTTTTTTTTTGATTAGTGGTAAAAAGAGGGTTAAGGGGACCCTACCCCATACATCAAGAAAGCTCAATGAGAGCAGATAAATCCAAATATAATAACATCAAAAACCATAGTATAAAAGTTCATAGTAATAAGAGCACTTAGGAGCCCATATAGTGATACTAACAGCAACAAAAAACCATAGTGAAACTAACAACATCAAAGGAACTAACAGCCATAGATAGAGATAGTGAAAAAATAGATCACCCCGCACCAAAGTCATTTGTAGGCTTTTTCAAGCCCCTCCAGCACCTTAGCCCATTCTTTTGCAAGAGCATCAATATTAACCCCACTAAGTGCATAATTTCATGTCTACATTTACCCCCACTTTATGATAGTGAATGAATATTCATTAGGATAAAGAAGATAGGAATATTTCATGAGAGTCAAAGAATATTGTAACTAATAAAGTACTAAATAGAAATTATAGGATGTGTACCATGGAGTCTAAGAGGGGATGAGAACCCTAGGGGTGACCTACATATGTAGTGGAAATGATACCTAGATTTGTAACTAAATATTACCTTTGTCTAAGTTTTTTTTTTGCTTGAGATTACTCCTTGTTCCATTTATGTTTCCTTTTGTTGAGATAAGGATGGACTTGCAAAAGAAGAAAAGTGTATTCAATGCTCATGGTATATGAAATTGAACTTTAAATTAGAGAAATTAGAATAAAAATTTGTATGAAAAATAATTGAATCAAGGATAGAGTACACTTGAATGCCAAGAGAGAAAGGATAGAATGTTCTTGTGTGTATGCTTCCTTGAAGAGTTTTTCCTTAGAGATGGTTGGAAGGGTTGAGAGTGATCAATTCTCGAACTGATGTGAATACTATGAGGATTTAGGTGTCCTACCACTAGAGGAAGAGTTTTGGGAGTGTTGTCATATTTTCCTCCATAAATTGATGCTTCCTTATGGATAAATGCCACCGCAGATGGTCACCTACAAAAAATTAACTAGCCATGGATGACACTTTGTTACAGAATATTGTTGTCCCTGCATATGTCCTAGGTACCACTCCTTATTTTATATTGGTATTAAAATATGAATAGAGAAATAAAAATAATTAGTTCCCTTACCCATAGTATGAAACATGTCATTGATTTTGTTCTATTTTTCTAGACAAGAAGTTGAATCGAATATCTGTTTCTTTCTAGATTTTGTGAAAACATATCACTAAGAAAAAAATTTAACTATCAAATACCTATTTTTACCTCAGGAAAAAATTCAAAGGTGGAAGACTAGAAGCCATCGTTATTATCTACTTATGGGTGTTTCTATCCCTCATTTATTTTTGATCCAATTCTTATTTTGAACCATTTTCTTAGCTACTATTTGGCCAAATTCTAATATCTACCCTTCTATATCTGATTTATGGACTACGAGAGAGTGAAATAATCACCTAGTGATTTCCCCACTCATTTGGGGTGTGTTAGATGGATCTAGGTGAGTGTGGACTAAACGAGGGACCCTAAAGATAATTTACACATCTAAAGAAGGAATCCTATAGGGGAAATGGGTACGTGCATGATAATAACCATTTTACATGTAAAATAATGGAAATAAACATAACAAAAAATATAAGTGTCAAATAATCATAACTTTATGTAATAGAAACTAGTCAAACATGTAATAACATAAAAATTAGAAGTATTTGGTTCATTATATGGAACACCACTCAAGATTTCACAAGACACTCAAGGCCTTTAAGGACATATAACAAAATAAGAAATCAAGCATAGGTAATATCCTGTAAAAATGGAAAATAAGACACAAACATAGAAGACAAGACACAAGCAAAGAATATAAAAATGGTCGGAAGTGAGCATGTAAGACAAATGTTACACATGAAGTACCCATTAACATGTTAGAATAATTGATAGTATATCAAAATGTATATAGCTGAGTGGAATATAAATGAAAGTAGTAGATATTGTAACTACAAAAGTTGAATATGGAAAGGTATCATAGGTAGATTTTTCCAAGACTCTCAATGGGACAAGTAGATAATAGTATCAAACATCATGCATCATGTAACAACCTATGTATAACATGTATTCACCTCAAAGTATGATGTGAATGTGCATGTGTATATGTAAAAGGATAGAACATACTATGAATCAAGCTAACATGATAAGATAAGTGTAAAATGGGATAGTATGTGTATGCAAAGAGACATCCAACCAAGATCTAAGATAATGTTTTTATATTTTTGTAAATATTTGAATGTTTTTGTATTATTAGAATATGAAATACTATGACTAGGGAAGGGTAATAAGGTTTCCACCAAATTTATGTGTGAAAAATGAGACTCATGTACATAAGTGCGCCCTCAAAAACATGTTTAACTTATAACAAGAGTGTGTCATCATGTAGCAAGGGTAACACAAAAGATACCATATAACAATGTCAACATAGTGATGGGAGAAGTCTATAGATTCAAATATTCTAACCGCGCGAGTAGTAACTGTAATGGCATAAATAATAAAAAAATTTCAATTAGGAAAAAATAGAATATGGGAGACATTATTAAGAAATATGTTCAATTTGGGATGATATGAAGCATTAAATCTATATGTAATAGCCCATATGACTATAGAGGAAACCATAGACATAAGTATGGAATGAGGTCTATATATTTTCCCCATAGATGCAACAAGATGGGGTATAACATATGAGTTATACATAGAAGTTTGAAAGGTGAGTGAGTTAAGAGCATCAAAATTCATTAGTAAATCAACACACTATGTTTTAACTTGTGATGAGGAAGGTGCAATAAGTGACATAACATTAGAATTAGTAAGCATATGATCCTTAGAAGTGCACTGAGAGTTATACCAAGAAACAAATTTGAAATCCATGGTCATGGTGACATTATGAAGTGCTATATGATTATCTCCTAACAAATTAGGTATCGTAGATGTAGAAATCATCATAGGGGATAAAGCTCTAAATATAGGTAAGTGTGTAACTGTATGAATTAGGGATCAATCATCATGTGGATAAGAGTGAGACATAATGGGAGGAGTATCATGGGTGCCAATAGAATGTTCATCATATTCCATCATAGGAGGAGAATGATGTGTAATGTAATTATTGCCTTCATTATCACATATGAGAGGGATATCACAAATATTAACAAAATAAAGTGTAGCATTATCCATGGAACAAAGTATTGCAAAGGACTTATGTGCTATAAAATTGGTATAAGGGATTTCTTGTATAGTATGTAACCAAGGATGGCCTAGAAGGATATCATAATTGAGATTATGATGCATAGCTTGATATAGAAAATTAAGAATCCAAGGTCCTATAGTAATGGGTGGAGTATATCCTCTAAACACTTACATAGGTTTATTATAAAAACCATGAATACATGCAATGTGGCGCTTAAATCACTAACAAAAATCCCTAGTTGATGAAGAAAAGAGATGTTACATATATTAAGAAAATATCCATTATTAAATAAAGAATTCTTTACAAGACATTATGAATGTTAACCTGAATATACAAGGGGGAGCATTGTCAATAATTTATTTGGAATGGAAAATATATTCAAGATATTGTGTGTTAGATGAAGATTCATAGGATCTATGATAGCTAGGAGATGTTAGAAATATAGATAGATACAGATAATGATCCCCAAGAGTTGGCATGATGAATGAAATATATTAAATTATAGTACAAAAGAAATAAACCCTAAATTCACTAGGGTTAGGTCTGCCATGTTCAATGAGAGGGCCATGTTCACTAAATGATTTAACAAAAAATAAATTATATCGAGGAATGAGATAAAATTAGATAATATCATAAACATACAAGATATAACATGCTATTAAAATAAAGTACAAGTAATGTAGGAGGATGAGAGTGACTTAGTTGATAACTCACTTTGTTAGTATTAGAGCTCAAATTTGGAATGATGATGAAATGGGATAGATCTAGCTTGTATGTACTTTATCCAGTATAGTGATCTAAAAATATGTTGGATGGTAAAGCATCTCAGAAGGGGATAGTACTACCCCATGTGGTATTGTTTGTATTGGGTACTAGTTTACTAGTAGTGAGTGTGGATATGATTATTTTAGGGTTTGATCATGTCACCTTTACTTCACTCGTGTCACATCCAATTTTATGTAAGCTTTTATTTTCAATTTTGTACCTTCAAAACAAACCCTAATTAACTACACAAGGTTCAAACACACATTATATGGAATAAAATATGCATATAATTCATTTATAATTACCTAGGCATGCATATGAATGTGATTTTTACTTGAGTTTTACAATACATTTGATACTTAATGTAGTTCTATTACATGTGTGTGATATAAAATTTGTCCCTCAAGCTAGGTTTCGTATGCACCCAAAATCACACAGTGCTACATCGACCGTATGGTAAACCAATGATGAAATATTTATTTTCTGGAACAATGATAAAATATATATCCTTTTACCTCTCCTTTAGCATGTTTATCTTGATTTATCTATCATTTTTTTCAAATTTTTCTATCTTTTCAAGCCTTTGCGAGCCATCTTACGCTAATTTTGTATTTGTCATGAAGTTAAGTCACACAACCACTATTGAGGTTATTTAACTTCTGATATTCCTAGATTGGTGGGTTTGTAACCTCTAGTCTACGCAGACTGGTGGTTCTATGCACTTTAAACTGAAATTCCATACTATATGTTCTGAATGCATGTCTTAAGTTTGTGACTATTTTTTTTACCCATTTCTTAACTATATCACTTGATTTTGGAATTTTGAATACTCATTGAAATCCCCTTCTTATTTTACTATTATTAGAATTTTGAATCCCCTTTCTTGGATGATCCAAAAATTCTTCATTTCCATGTGTGCTAGACTTATTCTCTTACATTTTTCTATAAAAACAAAATTTATACCTGTATCATGGGTCGGAGATTTTTTATTTTAATTACATCATTACAATGCTAAATTCTTGTTATGAAGTACACATAAAACATAGTAAATTGTTCAATTGCTTCTCATTTGCATTTGTTATTAGATTTACTGAATCAATCTACTCCAACGTCTTCTTGATTTCTTCTACAACCAACCAAAATTGTTCCCTAGATCACTTAGAATCTCATCTCTGAAAAAGGTAGCTAAGGAGACAAAATAATTATCAACACACTTGGAAGTTTTCAAAGTTTTACAATAACTAGGTTAGGGTGTATTACAATTTCTTTAAATATATTTTTTAGAATATTGTTGTTAAAACTAAATGAAGTAATTCACTTGTTTTTAAGAGGTATAATTTATAGTTTCTTTATTACGTATATTCCATCGATACTTTATGCGTGGGTTATCCATATGGATCTTCCCAGGAAAGAATTTGGAAGAAGCTTTTGTGCATGAATTTATTCACTTCTTTATTTTATAGAATTTGCATATTTTAATTTATTCATCCCCAAATTTGTATGTGTATGAGAAAATTTCTATTGATATCTTATTCCCTACTTATCCATGTGGATCTGTAAGGGAAAGAAAATTGAGGAAGCTTTTGTGTTCTGTTTTGTCATTTTATTTCTTCGGTATTAGTTTATTTGTTTTACTAGGGAAGTCTCAGGGGAAAGAGGAAATTGCTTATGATAATATTTCTTCCTTCCCATGATTCTGAGGTGAATCAATTTGAATAATTTACATATCTACAATTACAAATTAGAATAAATTTTTCTTTAAATTATATTTATCCTCCCATCCTACAATAGAGGAATATCTACAACCAAATATTCCTTGTTTTCTTTAATTGTTGTTATAATTGGATTGCTTTATTTAAATTAGGTTCTTTTTCTATGTCTATAACTTCTTTTTATTTAGTTTTCAATAACCAAAAAAAGGGAATTCTACTTGTGCAATTTATTTGTTTTACTAGGGAAGTCTCGGGGAAAGAGGAAATTGCTTCGATAATATATCTTTCTTCCCGTGATTCTGAGGTGAAGCAATTAGAATAATTTAGATATCCACAATTACAAATTAGAATAAATCTTTCTTTAAATTATATTTAGCCTCACATCCTACAATAGAGGAATATCTACATCCAAATATTCCTTGTTTTCTTTAATTGTTGTTATAATTGGATTGTTTTATTTAAATTAGGTTCTTTTTCTATGTCTATAACTTCTTTTTATTTAATTTTCAATAACCAAAAAAGAAAAAAAGATATATTAGAAGTTAAAGTAGATTCATTTATTTATTTCTTTTAAAGCCTCATTGAAAATAGCTTACTTTACTTTGCTTTAATTAAATACTTATAAATCAAACTTAGTTAATTAAAAGGAGAAATTGATCATATTTTATTTAATTCAATTTTATTTGTTTTGTTTACTTAAAGAATGGAATTAAAGGAATTCTATATTGGAAAGAAAATGACTTCTATTAATTCAAGTTTATTTGTTTTGTTTACTTAAATGTAGGAATTAAAGGTAATTTAGATTGGAAAGAACACAACTTCTATTTCCCTAGTAGCCTAGGCTACCCAAACTTAGCTTTCATCCCCTCTGGATTCTATCTTGCTTGTTTGTTTCCATTTCTCTTGACTAGGTGTCCACATGACCATTCCGGGTCCACCACAACAACATATTAGAATATTCAATCTACTTATAAGATAGATAAACATTAAAATAAATGAAATTGACATTGATAAAATATTATGCGAATTAGTTTTTAGAGCCACACTCATGCCTTATGAAATCATTGGCCAAATCATTTCCTTTAACGGTGAATCATATATTACCGAAGAGTATTAGGATAACCAAGTAGACAGGATTAGGCCCCATAACCCTTGATTTTCCTTTCCACACGTCTTCTCTCATACCTTCATGACCATCTTCAAATAGGAATACACATAATAAAAATGAAAAGGCCCTTGTGTTCCAAAACCGAGTTGGGTTTTATTTTGATCCACTGACATTGACATCGATTTATGCATTGTGATCATTATTTATTGTATTATCACCCCATACAAGTTAGACAAGTATTCATCTCTCTTAACAAGAAAATTCCCATTTTTCCAGTTGAGAACCTTTGGTTTCCTTGACCTATTTTTACCATTCCAATGTATCCCACCTACACTTTATTTATATACCACATTACCATCCCATCCATCACATTCTGGTTGTCTTGGAAAGACCTCGGGAGGTCACGTGCATCCAAATCAAACTTTGATTTTCAGGAATATAAAATTGGTGAACCCAACATGAAGGACTAGTTCCTTTTCATATCCTCTTTCTTTTCTTTTATTTCATCCACTTTTCCCCTCCCATTATTCTATGAGTGTTTATACACCGCCCGAATATGTCGGGTTAAGAGTATGGTAGACCCATTTTGGGTCTTGAAGCCAACTACAACTAAGTAAATATGTAATAATCACCATCATTTTCTGGGTGGGATGACAACTACTCACATACTTTACTATCTCCTCATGTGTCGTCTCTTTAGATCTTAAACACCAATTCAACAACAAGGATTGATGAAATCGATCAACTAAACTAAAGTACACAACTTAGCCAATTTGAGCTACCTCAAGGTAGAACATGGAAAAGACATCTCAAAAGGGGGTCATGCGAAAAATTCATAACGGGTATAAGATGCCATCACAACAAAAAAATGTTCAACATATGTTGGCCTAGAATATTGAAAGAGCATGCCCCGATTCTTGATGGAATCTTCTAGAAGATCATCATGAGATGGAATGGAGAGCTCAAAAGTGTGATTAGTTCAAGGAACATGCTCACATGGAGGACCACATTCACACTTGGCGATGGATCTGGAGGGCATGGGAAAAGGTGAGTTGGACAGCCCGCGAAAGTGATAAATACAAGTGCCTACGCCATAAGAAAAGATATACATAGAAAAAGAGAGATATACACACAAAAAGAAGGATGTATCATCTAGATATACATAGGGGATAACAAGGTTAGAGAGTGAAAGGAAGCTCTACAGAAATGTTGCGAGTGGATATTCTGGTTCAAGAAAGGATGTACTAAGCATGGGGTTGTTATTTTTCTTTTTTGTTAGCTTAGCTACATACGTCCAGTGATGCACATGACTGTGGTCTACACTCTGTGACACTCTGTAATGAATCAATGAATATATTGAGGTTACCTGTTATAAATAGATATGAATATCAATGGGTTTAATGTATATTTCATTCATATGAGTTCTCTTTCCTTTCATGATATGAATGAATGGTTGTATCTTTCTTTCTGTTATAGTATATGTTCTGAATCTATTAAAGCACTCGATCTGAAGTGACTGCAAGGATCTGGAGGCCATTTTGAGCCCTATGGTTCTTGTATGTCTCAACTTCTTTCCTAAATACTCTTACACTAATCATAGATAATGCTTCCCACTAAACTCACATAAAAGAGAGACTCGGCACCTATGCATGCCTCTGGGTGAGCAGCTCAACTTCTACTGGGTGATAGGTCGGTGCATGGGGTTCATCCTTTTGTGATAGGAGTAAAAATGACTACATCTTGGTTCCATTTCCGGACCTCTTTTCAAATTTGTAGTGGGATATAACATGCATCATGATCTATGTAAAGAGTAATGATGGATCGGTTAACATTGGAAAATGTTGAATCATGGTTCAAGAGCACGGAGGATGAATTTTCTCAAAGATTCAACACTGACCTAAGTTTAATACATGTAGATGGGTAGAAGAGAACCTCTACCATGATCTATATGAGACATTCTTCTGTTGCTTCCCAGTAGAGTTATATGGATGGCTTTCAGCCTATGCATCTAGATCAAGTTGGCATTATGGATCATGGATATGGACTGAAGAAGACTACCAGAGGTTACAGGATGCAGATCTGACATGGACCCATGTTGTAGATCATTGGTGGAGGGGAGTACTAGCTAGCTACACTCTGGAATATGCCATTTCTACGTATTCTTTCCCAGAGGTTGTTGAGTTTGAATTTCTACGAGAACCTAGAGGAATGTTTCTACATGTTATTCCTCTAGCTATGAAGATATTGATGGTTACCATGAGTTTAGAGGTGCTCCCAATGGCCGGCTAAACCATTCTAAGTGCTAGGTAAGGAAGCTTAGGTGGAGGAAGATGGCAGATGATACGATAGAGAAGGAGAGGGAAGAAAGATGGCTCAAGTATAGTGAAGCACATGAAAGGGAGATTTCTAGATGATGTGAGGTTGCTAGTGTGATGGATTTATGGAGACATAGACATTGCGGGAAGGAGTTGAGGTTCACACAGAGGATGTGGAACCTGAGCAATCTGTGCTACCCCATCTTGGCAAGCGCATAAGGAGACCCTTCAACTTCTGGTGAGAGCTCATCACATGGAGAAAGGAGAGTCATTGGCACATATCTAAACCCACCCAGTGATCGAGCCCTAGCACTTGGTTTTCCGAACCAGGAAGAAGTATTGATCCAGTTGAAACTAGTGGAAGAGACAGATCCATGCCTAGGAGATACAATTTTTCATTTCCTTCTTCTATGGCTGCACATATTCCAGTATTCAGAGGAGTTTTTAGACAAGGGGCAAGTGTACAAGCTTTTGGTCTCACATCAGGGAGTGGCACGGGACAAAGTAGTGGTAGTGGGGCACTATCACAGACCATCGGCACATAGTTCAGTGGGACCATGGGAGCACTTGGCACAACTCCTACATGCCCTATTGACCCAAAGGGTTCTGGTGGATCTGGTGGCTCTAGAGGTACAGACCTAGTGGACCTGGTGGATCAGGTGGTGGAAGAAACACCGGAGGGAACCAAGGCTCTGGTTCAGGACAAGGACCCCAGCCACCACCTCAAGTATTCTTTGAAATGTCTCTACATTTTCCAGATTACAGGGGCATTGAAGATGTTATGGAACATGTTCACAAGTGTGAACTGCTATGGCACGTAAAGGGTATCACAACCCCAGAATAAAAGGCTAGTCAATTTGTAACCACATTATAAGGGCACACATAGCATAGGGTATAGAAAGTATGACCCTCATCAAATGGTGGTGGACTACACTACTTTAAAGAATGCATTCTTGGTAGAGTTCCACATTCCTGAGTTTGAGCAGAAAAATCATTAGCGCTTTGAAGGAGATTCAATAGGAATGGAAAAGAGTGTGTGGGAGTATGATGCATGCTTTAAAACTCTCTTTTCTAAGTTATCATATGATATCCATCCTTCTCAACATGCACAATGGTTTTTTGGAGGATTGATCACCCCTTTTAGAAGGGCCTTGTCTCATAAAACTTTTATAGATCCACACGAAGCATTAGAAGTTTCCTTGCACACCGAGGCTATTGGTAGTATTGATACTAGCATTAGCCCATTCTTAGAGGCTCAGATTGTTGCTATGGCCAAATAGTTGGAAAAATTCTACGAACTCACCCATGAGACTCACAGTGGTTTGTGGTGCACAGATTGTGAAATAGAGGGGCACGTTAAGGATAATTTCCCCAGAGGATGGTACACACTATGATGGTAGATTGTGAGATCTATCATGGGGACCATGATGCAAGTAGATGTCCCTTACTAGCACATGATGATCAGAAGAATGTATCTTGTTATTGCAAAATTTATACCTCCACAACCCATGATACGAAGGACTGTAGGCTCATTGATCAGATCCATGAGGCCATTGATCATGGGGTATGCCAAACCAGCATTTCCAGTGGTTCTAAAAATGATGATCACCATTATGAGGAGGAGCACAGATGGGGGCACGCATGGGAAGAGGATTTCGAGGAGGATTCCATGGTTGGGTAACCGTGGAGGAAGGAGTGAGTTCCCACGTGGAACATGTTTTAACTGTGGATCTACAGAACATTATAAGCATGAGTGCCTCAGACTTGTTATAAGTGCTCGTGGTGTGAAAGAAGCATAAGTATGAGGAGTGCCCGAGTTATTTGAGCATATGAATCAACAGCACCGGAAGGACAAGGGCACTGCGATGGTCAACATCAAGAAGGTAGACATATAGTGGATGCCTCGGGTAACACGGGATGAAGGTTTGGAGCCTGTCTTGGTAACAACAAGGGCAGAAGCCATGCACACGTGAGGAGAGGTACCAAGACAGAAGACCCTGGTTACAAGGAGGAGGTCATTCATGGAAAGTATCCAGACCCCACGCATCAGAAGGAGATATATCAGGACACCATGGATGTTATTCAAAGCTTACAAGGGGAGATCCAATGTCTAAAGGAGAAATCCAGAAAGGAGGAACAAGGAAGGAGAATCGAGGTGCAAAAGGATGACCTGGATGAGGTCAAGGAGGTGTGTAAGATGCTAAGGTAGGAGAACATCATTCCTTTACTAGGATCCTGGTTGAGAGAGAAGGTACCACGCACCGGAGAAGAGCACGAGAGACAGGTCTTACATGCGAACCTTCCCCTCACAACCTTCGACTATGACAAGGAGATTACATTGAATGCAGTTGTAGATGGATGGCTCCTCAAAGCAATATACTCATTGACACTGGTGTGGAGGTTAATGTCCTAACCTTGGATGCATGGCATCAGATGGGAAGACCTACATTACAGCCATCTTCAAATGTGTTGTATATGGAAAACAAGACTAAGGCAATGCCCATCGGTGTCTTGAAGGATGCAAGCTATTACTATTTAGGAGCCAAGTTTACTGGGACTTCAAGTCTTGGCACTCACCGAGGTGGAAAATTTCCCAAAGCACTACTTGGGCACCCTTGGTGTTACAAGAATAATGCGGACCTTTGGTTCAATAAAGGGTACATCAGCTTTGAGAACAAAGAGGAATGGGTCATTATACCCCTAGTTGATGGGAAGTCGACACCCTATATTGAACCATTGGGAGAAGAAGTTCTAGACAAAATTTATGTGTGCTCAATTAGAGACCCTGAGATGGTACACCCTACTAATGGAGTTATCCAGTTTGAAGATGCTCAGTCAGTAAGTGATACCACTAGTCTGGCTTGTGACAATTGGGCATGGAACTTACAAATTAATGGGATGGTAGTTGAGAGGGTCAGTGACCAAGGTAATAAAGGCACACTATTAGGCACCTTGGAGGAAAAGAACTGCCCAAGTATTCAGGAGGAGCCTTCCCTGAGATCTTTCTACAGGAGGTAGAAGCTCAGTGGAAGAATGAGAAGGAACAAAGGGAGATGTTAAGTTATGTCTTGCTTGGCAATAACTCGTTGGTGGGCCACACATCAGAGAGCCTTTTAGAGTGGTGTGAGGTAAGAATTTCTCTCTCTCATATTTTTCTAGAAGTAATGTACCCACCATCATCAAGGAGTACCATGGGAAGGAGCCCCTCTTTCCATATCCAGGAGTGTGAACGGGTCTAGAGAGAAGGCACGAAGCTTTTCCACCATCCCTCTGGGTGCACAAGTTGTATTCTACACTGCAAGGTTGTGCGCATGCATGGTACATTCATTCGAGACACACCGCCAGATAAGGAATTGGCAAGAGCTCATGGCTGACCTTATTCAAACCTTTGAGTATCGAGTACCAAGCCATCGATTGATAAGGCCTTGTAGGGTATCAAGTGCCTTACCATGGGGGATAGTGCCAAAATGGAAGATAGGTTGTTAGAATTATTAGGTGAACCAGGATTGGAGGTGCACTTTGAAGAAATTGAGGAAGCAGAAGAGTTACAACTTGAGCATGCGTGTTTGGAAAAAGAGAAGGGAAAGTTAGTATATGTGATTGATGGAGAGGAATCGAAAGCTTAGATGTTAGCCATTCTATAGGAATGCATGAGGTAGTGGATAGTGTAGATGCTCACATGCGTGCCTACCATGAGCCTTTAAAGATGAAGAAAGTTAACATCGGTTCAGAAGAAGAACCTAAGGAAGCTATTATTGGGGATTACTGACAGAGAAGGAAGTATCAAAGATCATTGATCTACTACGTGAATTTGAGGATTTATTCCCACGTGGGTACCATGAGCTCAAAGGCGTTCACCATTCCTTGGGGAGATGAAGATAAAACTAAAGGACGGTGCGTGCCTATTAGAAAAAAAGGCCCTACCGATGAATCCCAATTTACGTGTGAAGGTTAAGGAGGAGATAGACAAGATGATAGCTTCTAGGATCATTGAGGTAGTGGAAGAATTAGAGTGGATAAGTTTGATGGTAATCAACATCAAGAAGGATGGGTGGATTAGGATTTGTGTGGACTATAGGGAATTGAATGTAGTTTGTGTCATTGATCCATTTCCACCCCCTTCACTGAAGAGATTTTGGAAGGAGTCATGGGCACAAAATCTACTCCTTTATGGATGGATTTTCAGGATACCACCAAGTCCGATTACAAAGGAGGACCAGAAGAAGATGACTTTCACCACCGAGTGGGGAAGTTTTGCATATATACGGTCATGCCCTTTGGGTTGAAGAATGCGCCTACTTTTTTTGTGCATAGTGGTGCAAGCATTCCAGGACTTCATCCATAAATTTCTTCAGGTCTATTTGGATGATTGGATAGTATATGGTCTAGTTAAGGACCATTGTGACAACTTGAGATTAATGTTTGAAAGGTGTAGGTAGTTGAGGATATCCCTCAACATTAAGAAATGTGTGTTTGCTACTCCCTTTGGGACTCTATTGGGGCATATCATATGTAAGGAGGGCTTGCTGGTAGATCCCGCTAAGGTTGCAGTTATTGTGGGGTTAAGGGAACCTACTAGCCAGAGCGTAGTGCATGGATTCCTTGGACATACGGGCTATTACAAGAAATTCATTAAGGGATATGCCAAGATCACCACACCTTTAGAGGAGCTTCTTAGACACAAAAGTGCCTTCCATTGGGGAGAGGCAGCAACAGAGGGCATTTGATACATTAAAAGATAGGCTTATTACCATGCCTATTTTACGTTTTCCCTCTTGGGACAAGCCCTTCCATGTCCATGTAGATGCCTCAGAACCACCATTGGAGCAGTGCTTGCACAACCAGGTGAGGGGATTGTTGATCATCCTCTCTTTGTTTTGTGAGCAGGAAGTTAACACCAACAGAGAAAAATTATACCACTACCGAGCATGAGGCATTTTCATGATCTACGCACTCTTCAAGTTTAGATAAGTATCTACTGGCAACACCCTTTGTATTCTACACCAACCATATGGCATTAAAGTATTTAGTAAACAAGCCCATTCTTCAAGGGTGCATATGTCGATGGGTGTTGTTGTTTTAAGAGTTTGAATTCACCATTGTAGTGAAGCCCGGAAAAAAATTGTGGACCTGATCATCTATCAAGAATTGATTCAGGAGAGGATGTGTAAAGTATTGAGGAAGCAATGCCAGATGCCCAACTATTTAGGTTACAGGGTGCGCACCCTCGGATTTGGAGGAGATTGCAGTATTTTAAAAGAAGGTGTGGCACCGATGGAATGAAGGCATTGAAAAGAAGTAGTTGGCCATACGCACCATGCCCTACATGTTGATTAATGGAGACTTATACAAATTGGGACGTGATGAAGTTTTACATGCAGTGTGTGTTAGAGCATGAGCACCTGCCATCATGGAGGAAGCACACAGAGGAAGTGCGGGTGGGCATTACATAGGTGATGCCACCACACGTAAGATATTAATGGTAGGATTATGGTGGGAAACCTTGTACAGGATTGTAGAGATTATTGTAAAGCATGTGACCACTGTCAACGTGCATTGGAAAACCAGAAGGAGAGATGAAATGCCTTTACACCCTATCCCTAGCATGAGCCTTTTGAAAAATGGGTGATAGATTTTGTGGGACCTATTGCACCAAGCAGACACATGTAGGACTGGGTCACGTTATGTCATCACTTGCATGGATTATCTCACAAGGTGGGCAGAGGCAGCCCCAACTAAAGATTACATGACAAAGCAACAAAATGGAAAGGTTCTTATGGGAGAACATTATCACGAGGTATGGATGTCCATTGAGTTTGACCAGTGATAGGGGTACACATTTTCTAAATGAGACCATGAGGATCCTATTATCAGAGTTCATGGTGGCTCATCACAAGACTACACCCTATCACCCACAAGAAAATGGAACCATGGAAGCATTCAACAAAATATTGAGTCATACCTTGACCAAAATCTGTGATGTTGGAAGACAAGATTGGGATGACAAAGTATCGGCAGTGTTATGGGCTTACAGACTACGTATAAAAGACTAAATAAAGCCACACCTTTTCAATTGGTGTTTGGCATGGAAGCCATTTTTCCAGTTGAATTTATGTTACCTTCTCTCTATAATAGCACGCACAGGAGGATTAGCCGATGAACAAGCACTAGAAGAAAGAATTGATGAACTAATGAAACTGGATGAGAGATGATCACTTTCCCGATGGAGCCAAATAATGGAAAAGGAAAAGCAAAAGGCTTGGCATGATCACCACATTAGAAACAAGAAGTTTGAGGTTGGGTAGATGGTGTTACTATATGATTCCAAGTTTCTGCGCCATCCTGGGAAATTGAAAGTCCATTGGTTGGGTCCCTACACAATCTCGTACATCCTTGATTTGGGTGTGCATGCGCTTACAAGTGCTGGATGGGATGAAGTTTCCTGACACTTCAATGGTAGTAGGCTGAAGCCCTACTATAAATAAGTCTTCTTGGTGTTTGTAAATAAGGTAGTTTTTCCAGTTAGTTTAGAAGTTTCCTTTATGCATTTTCCCTTCTTGTGTTTCCCTTTCACATTGTTGTTTTGGTTTTGCGCCTTGGGCACCAGTAACCTTATTGCTATTTTTGGAGAATTTGTGAGTGCATAGAGGACCGCACATCATTTAAGTGTGGGGTGGAGAAAAGTGAAGAAGCACGTGATTAAAGTACCAAGGAAGTTGTGTTGAAGAGCCTTGTTGTGTAGCCCAGTTGAAAGAGGTAGATGAAGAGAAAAGATAGAATAATTGGTGCCAGGATAAAGCTACTGGTAGATCCCATGTACAAAGGAAAAGGAAGCACAGTTAAAGCAACACAAGGTAGGTGAAAGCAAGAATCTGATAGAAGAAGTGCCTTCGGCACAGGTTAAGCACATGTAAGAGTCTCCTATCAGGTTGGTTGGGTTACATGCTAGAAGGTTGGAGAAGTTTTCACACAGAAGGGCACGTGAGTGAGTGAAGGTGCACTGAAGACAGGACTTTGTTTGAAAAATCCATGCATTAAATGAACAAAGTATGGGGTAGGTAAAGTAGCATTTAATGATCAAAAAGGAAAAACTATAAATAAAGGGTCGGGGCACTCTCATTTTTACTTTGTGAAAATGAAGAGTTGGAGATATAAGCAAGTGTTATAAACTAGGGTTTTTAGATTCGATCGAGTGGAAGATCTATGTGATTAAAACGTGAAGAGCCAGTTTGAGATTACAAACCAGAAGGAATTACACGGGTGTGGAAGGAGTGGAAAAGGTGTTGTCTTGTGAAGAGTTTATCCAAGTTAGGGTTCAAAAACTAGGGCACGAGTTTAGAAGAGTTATATCGAGGATCTGAGATCAAGGTTGGAGAAGAAAGACAAAGTAACAAAGAGAGGGTAGGAGTGATAAAAATACCTCGACCATGGCACCCAAGAAAGGAAAGGGAAAAGCTAAGGCTAAACAACCAGAACCCAAAGTAGACACAAATGAAGAATGGTATGCAGAGATGCAATACCTAGATGGGGTGATGTTGGGAAAGGAATGGGAATCCCACTTGAGAAGCATACCTATTAGTGACTATAATCACCACACAAACACCATAGAGAAAGAAATGGCATTGGAATTGGTACGCCCCACCAACAAGTGAACACCTGAAGGTTTTCCCATATGATGATGACGTTAAGGTTAAATTGGCGAAGGTAGGGCTGTTATAACTCTATGAGTTGCCTTATTTTGGGAAGCTAGATCACTTGTACCAATGGTTGATGTCTCAGGTGCACGAAGACTATTTCCACTTTTCTAGGTGCAAGATGCACGTGACTCCCTAGTTGATTTCACAATTTATAGGCCTCATATGTGAGGGAGATAGCCTAGAAGATGACCTTGGCGACAAGGAGGCTATTCAAGAGACCATCACTGAGTATGCATGCAAGAAAGGGTCATGGTACTATGATATTTCAGACATCAAGGACCCCATTATGAAGATGGCCACACATCTAGTGACTAAGCTGAATGGCCAAGAAAGATGGACGCAGGTCAACAAACCTTGGCTACATGTCTGTAGGAAGATTATAGAGGGGACTATATACAACTTGTCCACGTACATTGTAGGAGATTGTTAAGTGTGTGAAGGAAGGGGACAAGATCCTCTTTGGCAATGTCTTGCTCACCATAGTGTTTGTAGAAATTGGAGTGTCGATGCCTCAGAAAAGTTCATGTGGGAGTACCCAGCAAAGACCCTTCACCACGAAGAGGTTCGAGAAGTATGCTTGTGATACAATGATGGCTCCCCACAAAGCACAGCTGGAAAAGTGGTATACATGCTTGAGGAATGCATTCGGGACAGAGTGGAGGATCCCTAAACAACTCCTAACAACCACTGAGGGAGAAGCTGAGTTCATGCGTGTACCAACACTACTACTTGGGTAGATTCAAGCTTATTGATGAATCATGGAGCCCTTGGTGCAAGCTTCCTTTCACATTCACTACCCAATACTTCCAAGCGGGAGTAAACAGATTTAAAGAATCAAAGAAGCTAAGGCTAGAACTAGGAAGGTTAGACCGGAACACAGGGAGATGAGGAAGAAGCTGAATTACCCCAGTGGTAAGCACACATACATAGAGAAGTACATGTCACACGAGATCCAAATGACTAGGCCGATGATGCTTCCCATCACTAAAGGATCCGCGATGCATGTGTACATGCACATAAGGCTGAAGTTTGAAAAGGGCATGTATTTTTGGAGAATGAAATATCCATACCTAAAGACCCCTTGGGAAAGAAGAAGCCAACATCTAAGAAGAGAGGCAGAGGAGAGGAAGGAGCACCAAGTGTGCCAACTACTTAGACAATGAGCATGCCATCCACAAGTGCCAAGCCAAGCACCTACATATGGAGAAAGAGGTCTCCAGTAAAGGAGAAGATGCTAGAAGTAGAGGTACCCGAGTAACCCACCACCATGGAAGAATCACCAAAGGAAGAAGAGAAGGCCAAATCTCCTTGATCAGAAGCCACCTCTCAAGAAGAAGTAGAGGGTGGATGAAGAAGTTGACTCGAGGCGACCGATAGCTTGGAGAAGTACTTGGGAGAAGGAGAAGATGAGAGTGAAGGAGGTGGCAATGAGGAAGAAGAGCCTGAGAAGGAAAAAGAGCCACATGTGTTTAGTATCTATGACTCGAGGAAGAAAGCGAGAGGAGAAGCAAGAGTTTGTATTTTGCATGGTGCAAGGGCACACAAGATGAGGAAGGCACCAAGACACAAAGGTAGATGAGAAGGATGCCAAGGAGTAGGGAGCCATAAGCCTTACAAAAGAGTAGATTATTGAGTTAGCAGAGTGAGAAGTGAAAAAGATGCTCAAAGTCCTTGTAGACCAAGAGTTAGAGCAAACAAGCAGACATAGTGCTTAAGGAAGGGAAGGAGGAGAGCATTGAAAAGGAACATGATAGCCTAGGAGGCCCCACTCTGACAGTTAGCTTCCCAAAGGTGCACGCTGCTCAGAGAACTCTGGATACAGAAATAGAGATAGATAATGGGCTATGTGGATGACATGAAGAAGGTGTTACACACATGGTTCCAAAGCACCATACCCACGGAAAGGCTCCTAGCCATGGGGTCTTTTGAAAAGGATGACATGTGCATACCCCAGACCAAGAAGATGCTCTCTTGGGCATTCGAGTCACACATTGATGAGCCAGACTTTGAAGTCTACTAGAAAGTGCTCATCTCATTGCTAGAATCTAAGGGAGACAACCCCTTAGTAAATGCTCAAGAGCTTTCAGATGAGAAAGTATGTAATGCTCTAACAAAGTTCATGGTCGAGACCGAGGCTAGGTTATTCACATGAAATGATAGAATCAGAGCATTGGAGGTGAAGTTGGGGAAGAAGGAGGAAGAACTGGCGAGAGAAGGCCAAGAGTTTAAAATAGGAGGAATTAATCAACACAATTAAGGCACGTGAGTTAAAGGAAGAAAAGGTAAAGGTGTAGGAGGTCTACAAGAAGGTGGAGTCAATCAAGAGTGCCATCATATTAAAGCACCTGGACCTTACACCAATCCCTCAGAGGTACACATCAACTTTGGAATGCTTAGAAGACCTAACACATCATCCTCACTATGGAGAGGTGACCCTTGGCATTGGAATCTACAGAAGAAGTGGCCACATGGTTGAAAGAGGAAGACCAATTGAAGGTAGTAGCAATCTGTTTCTGAGTACAACCAAGTACTCATGGAGATTAAGGTCACTACCCAGTCTGCAGAAGCCACATATGACACATGCACATAGAGATAAGGTGGCGAGCTCCTTGGTCACCACGCTTGAAGTAGAGCTGAAGGAGTTCCAAGAAAAGAACAAAGGGAATAGGGCAGAGAGGGACAAGGTTCTGCCAAGGTAGAAAAGAAATCAGAGGCAATTGAGGCTTTAAGGAGCTCAATTAAGGCCCACTGAAGGAACTATACCCCCAAATTACCAGAAGAATGGATAAACTCATAGACCTGGGTAAGGAATTGGAGTAGATTGTGGACACTTTGGGTGCCAAGGAATTGGCCTAAGCTTTGATGAAGTGAGCACCCTGGTGGGTGACCTATGCCAAGAAGTCAAGGATGAGGTCAAGTGTGGAACAAGCTAGAGGTAGATCTGTGAAAGGACTTTCCTAGCCTTTTGAATTGATGTTCCCCCATTCTTCATTCTTTCCCCTATTCTTTCATTCCTTATTCATTTTTGTAAAGTATAAGTCTACATCTTGGTCCCATAAAATAGCTTGCCTCTTGGTCAAGTAAAATGTTTCTGAGGATGAGAACAGGCATAGTGTGGGGTGATGTTGGGCCCTGGAATATTGACCAAGTATAAAGGTGCGTGTGCACATGGGATCCCAGTTACTAGATGGTACAAAAGGCACAAAAACATAAGAGAAAGGCTTAAGGAAGAAAATAATGTGCATGACACATGAAAGGAGGTTCGGGACTTAGCCAATTTGAGCACCCAAGGTAGAACACGTGAAAAGCATGATCGGTTACACATGGATAAGATGCCACCTGAACAAAGTTGGCCCAGAAAGAGCATGCCTGATGGAATCTTCTAGAAGATCATCATGAGATGGAATGGAGAGCTCAGGCCTAAAGGAACATGCTCACATGGAGGACCACATTCGACACTTGGTGATGGATCTGAGGATGCAAGGTGAGTTGGTAGCCCGGGAAAGTGATAAATACAAGTGCCTACCATGGGAAAAGATATACATAGAAAAAGAGAGATATACACACAAAAAGAAGGATGTATCATCTGATATACATAGGGGATAGTGGGTTAGAGAGTAAAGGAAGCTCTGTAGAAATGCTGCGAGTGGATATTCTAGTTCAAAAAAGGATGTACTAAGCATGGGGTTGTTATTTTTATTTTCTACTAGCTTAGCTACATACGTCCAGTGATGTGCATGACTACGGTCTGCACTCTGTGACACTCTGTAATGAATCAATGAATATATTGAGGTTACCTATTATAAATAGATATGAATATCAATGGGTTTAATATATAGTTTATTCATATGAGTTCTCTTTCCTTTCATGATATGAATGAATGGTTGTACTTTCTTTTGTTATAGTATATGTTCTGGAATCTGTTAAAGCACTTAGTTTGAAGTGACTGCAAGGATCTGGAGGCCGTTCTGAGCCCTATGGTTCTTGTATGTCTCAACTTCTTTCCTAAATACTCTTACACTAATCATAGATACGGGTATGCCACTATCCCTCGTGACCTCCTTATAGAATTAGGCACACTAGGAATGGCCCCTCATTCTTCCTATGTGTATCCTACACAAGGGTCTCGATGGAAGTTCATTCTTGAATATAAATCCTTTAAGAAATGTTGCATTCACTCATTTTGTACCCACTAGCCCATATCCTAGTGTTATCCCCCTTATGTTCACATGTATTCAAAGTATCCTCGATGGATATGTACTCTTTCCTTTTTCCTTATGCACAAAATAGGGGTTCCTTATACCTTGAACAATGCTTACACCATCCCCTATTAAAATCCTATTCCACCTCCTCCTCCCCATCAAGGATATTCAATGGTTGAATCTTATGCAATGGGTACCTACTCTAAATATCTAAAAGAACCTATAAAATTTACAATACGAGGTGTCATGCTCCCACGAAATTCCCAGACCTTCCAAATTTTAAGGGAGAAGGAGATTGTAATTCCCATATTAAGGCATACACTAGTTCTATTAGAGAGCTACTTCCTTGGGACACACTTGTTGTAAATATATTTTCAAAGACTTTCGAAGGGATTGCCCTCAATTGGTATTATAGAATCCCGGGAGCCTCTATATAATATTTCAAGCAACTCGTATATGATTTGATGAAGGATTTTTATATGAAAAAGTTATTGAGGAAAGAGATAAGAAGGTTATCACACATCAATCAAGAGCGAACGATTCCACTTTGCCCCACTTCATTTAGATATGGCAGCAAGTCCTTTATTCTTACACATGCACCCCAAATAAATCGGATGAAACTCTTTGAATTATTAATCCACTCGATTAATCAAAATACTAATGAGGAAGTCTAAAATTTTTCCTCTTCATAGTTATGAGGAGTTTTTATAGGGCACACTTTGCATTAACCAAATGGAAATTGATAATGGACACAAGAATTATGGCCCCAAAGGGAGGTTTTTCACCTCTACCCAAAATAATTCAAACTTTCGAGAATGGTTCAAATAACAACCAAGGGCATAATTTCCTTAATCGGAACTATGGTGTCCACACAGATGGTGTGTAGTCTTTTATCTACCCACTCAATAACTATGTGTACTAGAACCTTATCCATACCAAATCTGAATGCTCACCCAAAGTGCACGCAGCCACCGAGTCCCTCCTTTGCTTTGATTATCATAATTTTAGCATGTATGTTCATTATGTTAACAACCAATACATCCATTCATGCATAATAACTAACATAAACACGGTAATTGGAAATACATATAATAAGGAAATAATTCATCTAGAATAATAACACTTAGATCTTTACTACCAAGATAAAACATTACATAATCAATAAGTTTGAACACATATCTACAAATTACCATCATTACCCATTATAAAATACCTTATTCAAACATAAACAAGTAGTTGATTACAATTCAATTCAGTACATCCATGTGTTGGACCTTACATGTACCCATACAAACATCAAAACGTACCCCATACCTAAAATTATTACATTACATCACATATTCATTGATATTAGGCCCCTAAAATAGTATCAAATCATCAATATTTATAGGGGTGGTGACTTACCCTTCACCACTCATAATGGAATTCAAATTCGGGAGTGAGTGAGAAAAGGAAGCAGACAGTTGTAGGGTTTCACGAGGAGATTCCAGGTTGATGGTAGGAAAGATGCAAATTTCATGCTAGAAAGGGAAAAAATGGAGTGGAGAATTTAAATGCGATCACGTGGGTGATGAGGGTGGAAGGGAAAAAGTCAAACATGTATCCTCTATTAACCTTAGTCTAGTTCATAATGAGAATGGATCTTTTTGGAAATACTAGAACAAGTCACCGAACAGGTTAGATCTTCGATGAGCAATACTATTTTAGCCAAGATTCTAGGTGGTAGACTGAATATAGAGGAGTTTAGAAAATGGGAAAACAAGAAGTGGATGCCCAAAGGATCGATGGAGATAACAAATAATGCTAATGCCTATTTTGTGATTTCTTTGTCTCTAGAAGAGGATTTTTTAAAGATTCTTGTTGGAGGTCCATGGTTTATAGGTAGAGCTGTTATTTTGGTTCAAAAATGGTAACCCGGCTTCAATCCCTTGGAGACTGTTATTAAATAATATCCTATTTGGGTCAGAATACCCATATTGTCCTTAGAATATTGGGATTTAGATATCTTATAGGGGATAACAAAAGCTATTAAGGATTCGGTTATCATTGACCTATTTGTTTCACCAAGACCAGACTTTGTTTTTCTCATTTTTGTGTCAATGTAGTCACTAGAGACTAGCCTTCCCAAAAGTATTGATCCCAAGGCTTTATGGGGCATCCACTCTCAGAAAATTGACTACAATTTTTCACCTTTCATGTACTTCTTGTGTTTCAAGGTAGGACATAATGTCAAATCTTGTCCAAAGGCTAAGGAAGAAGTGAATTTGAAAGCTCATCTCAAAAAGAAAAAAGGAACTACTAAAGAAGATTTGAAAGGAAAAGGAGTCATGCATCCAAATGATAATGGGCCTTTGAAGATAAATCCCACCTGAATGCAAGTTAATAAACCATCATGAGCTAAATCTCAAGGATTGGATGAATCGATACCGAGTTTTAGATGAAATAGTTGAGGTTGTAAGTCGAAAGGTTAACGAAATAACAATTGAGCTAGACTAAAAAAGTGGATGAGTTAGTGGTAGTTGAGGGCCTACATGAAGATAACATAGTTGGATCCATAATGCCGATACTATGGATGTCGGGTTTTTACACAAAGGCTGATGGAAGAAATACTAGGCACAAGAAACATGTTTAAGGTGTTGGATATTAATTTGGAGGACATTTACACTGTGGAAGAGTATCTAAAGCATGCTAAAGAAACTAACAAGGACCTAAATATAAAATATTCTCAATCTGAAGCTCCAACAAAAACTATCCCAAGAGAAGAAGGTAATGAAGATTTCAAAGATACGGGTCTCTCTGCCTAGTCATAAGGAGAGACTAAGAGTAGTCCTAAAATGTCTTTGAAAATAAAAGTGACCCCAAGAAATAGATCTAAGGTATATGTGGGGGCCAAAAATCCTCACTGTGGAGACCTTCTAAGAAGGAAAAGAGAGAGATCCACTAGAAATGATATGATGGAAGGACGTCGAAACATTTAGTGGTAAGATAAAAATCTGCATTTCTTAGATTTTTTTTTATCATGGAATATAAGGGGTTTAAACAACCCCAGTAAACATATGATTTTGTCTTATTTTAGGAGTAAGGAAAAACCTGATGTCATAATGATTCAGGAGACTAAAATGAATCAAGATAGGATGAATGACTTTCATAGGTTTTGTTAGAAAGAAGTGGGTTTCCATTTTCAATCTTGTGTGAGGGATTTGGGGGGTTTATGTGTCTTTGGAATAAGAATGTTATGGAGAATTATCCCTAATCAGTAGTCAACATCATATAGATATTATTTTCACTTTTATCAGTTCCATAAAACAGTTTATCCTTTGAAATATATATGTTCGAATACCATTGTTTGCGAAGGATGTTGTGGGAGGAGTTGACCAATTTCATAAGGTTTTTCAATGAATAAAGTTTTATTATAGGGGAGAATCCAACACTCCCCGATTCCCTTAGAAAATAAAGGTGGAATCAACTTGTACACCGAGATTATAGAATATTTAGCAAATTGTTTAGCGTAGAAAGGTCTTCTCGATTTGAATATTAGTGGACCTAAATTTACCTAGAAAAATAGATGTGAAGGGGAGAACCTAATTCAAATAAGGTTAGATCATTTCATGGTGAATATACAATGGATTTAGGAACAACAATACTCCATCTCCTCTCTAGCTCGTATTGGTTTGAACCATAATCCTATACTCCTTAAGTTCTACAAAAGGTAACAAATTAAAGGCATGCCTTTTAGGTTTAAGAAAATGTGGACTACATACCTGAAACCAAGAGAATGATCTAATAATGGTGGAATGTTGAATTCAAAGGAAAGAACATGTCCAAGGTCATAACAAATCTTAACAAATTTAAATCTAACATAAAGACTTGGAACAAGGAAATTTTTGAAACATTTTTCCTCAAAAAAGTAAATTTTTGAAGATCTTTAGGAATTATAAGAAATAATGGAACAAGGAGGATGGAGTATGGAAGAAAAATATAAGGAAAAATCTCTTCTTTCCAAATACCATAACAACCTAAGGAGAGAGGAGATCTACTGAAAGCATAAATCTAGAATAAATTGGCTTAAAGAGGGAGACCAAAATATGAAATTTTTCCACATCTCAAATATTATTAAAGTGAATAAAGGAAGAATCCATGAAATAAAAAAATAATATGGTGATATGGCCACATAAGATAAAGATATTTTGAATACCATTGTTTCCTTCTTTAAAAAATTATTTGCTAAAGGTAAACTCCCATCCGATATCTCTATCACTTTGAAACTCTCAATTTGTTTAAGCCGGTTATCAACCATGAGGAAAATAGAAATCTCATTGCTATACCCTTAGAGGAGGAAATACAAGTTATTTTATTTTTTCCATGGAGGGGGATAAAATTCATGGATCAGATGGGTTCCCTACATTCTTTTTCTAGATGCATTGGGATATTGTAAAAGATAGGTGGTTACTTTTGTGCAAGATTTCTTTCGATCGGGGATCCTGCTAAATAAAATCAATCAAACCTTTATTACTCTCATACCCAAAAATCCAGGTGCTAAATAATTGGAGGATTTTATACCCATAAGTTTGTGCAACACAATGTATAAACTCATATATTTAATAATGGTTTTCAGAATGAGAGAAACTCTCAACAATTTTATCTCTCCTAATCAAGGTGACTTTATGTCGGGAGATAAATTATTGACAACATAATAACCATTCATGAGATAATACATTCTATGGAACAATTAAGTAGATAAGTTATGATTATTAAAATTGATATGCAAAAGGTATATGATTGAATATCCTGGAGTTTTGTGTTCCTCCTTTTACATAAATTGGGTTTCCATCCTAGAAAGGGGCCTTACTAAGCCAGGATGGTAAACTCCAACTGGTCAAAACTACACTCCAGAGTCTGCCCATTTATTTTATGTCACTTCTCAAAATTCCTTCGATAGTGGTCAATGCTATTGAACAAATCCAAAAGAGATTCCTCTAGTTGGGTGCGGAAGATAAGAAAAGAATCCATTTAGTCTCTTGGAATGTTGTGTGCCAACCAATCAACTTGGGAGGTTTGGGGCTTAGGTGCATTACTGACATGAACAAAGCATTACTTGTAATTATTAGTTGGGAAGTTGCATCAAAAACTCATCTGCTTGGTTTATCTTCTTTGATCCAAATATCTAACTCACTTGGGAAATTTTCTTCATTCCTCCCCCCTCAAGGCTCTACCATTTGGAACTCTGTGGTGAGTTCCCTCCCTCTTTTGTGTCTGGTACTAAATGGTTTCTAGGAAATGGATGCCAAATAAAGTTCTAGATGGATTGGTGGATTGGGGATAAACCTATTTTCCAGGACCCTTCGTGAGATTCTATCAAATGGCCCCTTATCACTCATTGTGGTAAGAAAGTTGCAGTTTATTGAAAAATCCTCAACTCCAAACCTTCTTGGCTTATTCCTGATTGGCCTCGCATTAGTGTTATCCAAAGTCAGCGTCTGATTTTCTTGAGGAATATTTTGTCCTCTCAGTACATTCCTTTTTCCTTACCTGTGGATGAATGCATTTGGCCCCTTTCTTCTACTGGGAATTTCACTATTAAAGTTGCTTATGCTTCTAAACCTCACATTCCCTGTGGTCTACCTCTTCACCACATTTGGCCTCTGGAAGTTATACCCAAAATTGGATTTTTCTTGTCTTTCCTTTAGGAATGCTTTCCTATCTAGTGAGAACCTTAAAAGGAGAGGTTTCTCTCTTCCTTCTAGATGTGTCCTCTGTTGTGCTACTCTGGAGTCCTCTTCTCACCTTCTTCTTCACTGTTCCTTCACCCAAACCATATGGAAATGGATCTTAAGCCACTTTGGAGTATCATGGATTTTTCCTGAGTCTCTTCATGCTACTTTTAACCAATGGTGCTCCCCTTTCATGCATCAGATCCTTTCTCTTTCCTAGAAGTTAATCCTCCCTCATGGTTTATGGGGTATCTAGAAGGAAAGGAACATGCGTATATTCAAAGAGAAAATTATGGACCCTACACAGGTAGCCAAAAGCATTTCTATTCTCTTTCAAGAAAACCTTAACAACTATCTCTGGAAGAAGTATCAACAGAAAGTTAACTTTTGTGGCAAAAGAACTAGTGTCAACAACTTATGATATAGATTACACCAAAAATTCATTATTGCACGTGTTGATATGGTTTATACCCATCCCCCTCTTAGATGGCTCAAAATTAATACTGATGGTGCATCTAAAGGGAATCCAGGGAATGTCAGAGGTGGTTTTATTCTTCATAACAATGATGTCACCCCTCTAGCTGCTACTGTAACTAATCTTAGTGAAGGCACCAATCATAGGGAAGAGGTTATGGCTATTCTTAAAGGTCTTGAGCTGACTCTGCAATTAGGGAGTGGACGTATAATAATTGAAAGTGACTCATTGAACATCATCAAAATCCTTAATTCGAAGACCCTGGACAATGGACTATCAAGAATATCATTGCTGACATTCGTATTTTTCAAGATAAATTCCAAGAAATTAAGTATCAACATGTTTACAGAGAAGGTAATAAGGTTGTTGACTACCTAGCTAATTTAGGTGTCCTGTAGAAAATCAACAAACTTGGATTGGGAACTTCCCAAGTGAGCTGATCCAAATCATCCATAATGATTGTTCTTTTAATCGTTAACCTTTTGTGGTTTATGTTGGTTGTTTCTGATGTCAACAAGGATAACAATCAGGAAACCTTCTTTTTTAATGACAACTTTGCCATAATATTTCCATTATGTTGATGCGACATTTGATTGATCTGGGCATATGTGGCATTCAAATTTTAATTCATGTAGATCTTGGGGAAAGATATTCTTTAATGCCTCATAATCATACCTATTCAAGGTGTAATAATCAGGATATCTCCATGCTTTGGAAAAATGGAGAGTGAGCGGAATAGCGGGAAGATTTTGAATGAGGAATTCGAGCGGGAACTTTCGGTGGTGCAAGAGGAGCAAGAGAAGGTGTTGAACTGGAGTAGGATTACATGTTTGATGTGAACATGGAAAACAAGGATGAGTATGTAGTGAGAGACCACGTGGGATGAACATTTGGTTAATAAAATACTAGAAAAAAATATTATGGATGGATGGAGCCTTCCAAAGAGAAAGGTAACTTATCTCTTAAAATCCTAGAGATTATCTTGGCTAGAGCTAAATCTTCAATGGAAGGAGCTTTTTTATGAATTTTTGGGTGCTAGACCCAACATTGACTATTTTAGAGGCTAGGCCAAGAGGAGATGGGAAAAAATGGATTCATTGAAGTCTCGGCCTATGTGAATGGTTTCTTCCTAGTTTCACTGCCTAGTAAAGAACATGTGGCCAAGATTTTGGCAGAAGGACCATGGTTCCTTAGAAAATATCATGTGGTTGTTCGAAATGAGAACTATCCTTTAACCCTTTTGAGAAATATGTCTTTGAGTTTCCAATCTAGGTTAATCTCCTAGGATTTCCCCTTGAGTTTTGGGAGCCGGAGGTCCTTATAGGCATTGCGAAGAGCTTGGGTTTACATATAGCTCTGGATCTAGTCACAAAAGCTAAGACTAGACTCACCCATGTCAGATTCTATGTCAACATGTTCCAAGATGCTAGTTTGAAAGTAATATCAAACTAATGACCACAGAGGGAGTCTAGGTGCAAATATTTGATTATGAACCATCCCCTTTTGCATGTAGTAGATGCAAGCTGGTGGGCCATGACCACAAGATAATGTACTCAACAAAAGAAAAAGAATGACTCAATAGCCAAAACCCAAATGCCAATAAAAATAAGGAGAATCTGGAATGGAAGTTGGTTGGGAAAAATGGTAGGGTGGTGTTTAATGAGAAACTAGTACTTCTGGAGGCAAAAAAATAAGTGCTTCCCTCGGGACTACCTAAGGATAAAACCCCTGCAAGGAACTGGTTATATCAACAGATCGGACATTGAAAAGAAAAAGAAAATGAGGATCCATCTTTGGAAGAGGTGGTTCTTGAAACTATGCTTTGCAAGTTTCTTGTGGACCCTCACTAGATGAGGTATCATCAATAGGTCAAAGTTCATTTGGTCAAAGACAAGATGATGCCTTTGCTATCTCAAATGTCTTTGGGATTTTAACGGATTATGTTTTAGACATGTATGAAATTGCTGCATCTCCCAAGACACCAGTAAGTAAATCTAAACCAGTTACTCAAAGTAATTCTAGAGCAGATGTAGGAAAATATTCAGCTACAAGGGGTAAGAAAAGTAATAAGGAATTAAGGGGAAAAAATGCTAGGAAGGAGGTGGATACTAGTATACAAATCACTTTGGGGAAATCCTTTTCCCACAATAAGAAAGTATAAATGATAATTCTCTCATGGAATATTAGGGGTTTGAATAACCCCAGTAAACATAGAATAACTAAGGACCTTAGAATATAAATAAACATGATATTTTAATGTTTCAAGAAACTAAAATGAGTATGGAAAGATTTAAAGAGGTGGGTAGGATTATTTGGAAAGAAGGATGTTGGATGGGAGTAGTTCTTCGGAGCCTCTAGAGGTGTAGTTACTATGTGGAATCCTAAAGTAGTGAAGGGTGAAGTGATTCTCACTTCCCCTGGGCATGTGGTTATTATATTTATGGAGATTGAGTCAAAGAAAACCTAGTATGTCTCAAATATTTATGCCCCCAACAAGATCTGTGAAAGAAGGAAGTTATGGGAGGATCTTTCGAGTTTTAGAAAAAATTAAAGATAAAGATTGGATCATTGGTGGAGATTTCAACACCCCACTCTCCCCTAGAGAGAAGAAGGGGGGATTTATTTCTTATTCTGATAGCATGGAAGATTTAGCTGATTTTCTAGCCAGAAATGATCTGTTTGATTTGGAATTGGAAGGTCCAAAATATACTTGGGTTAATAGAAGGATGGGGTCTGAGCTCATTCAAATTAGACTATATATTTTGGTGATTCATCTGTGCATGATTAACCAACTTTATTCTCTTAAAACCCTTCCCAGAATCGGATCTAATCATAATCCCTTACTCCTAAACTTGGGGATGAATCAACCCAAGAAAGCTAGACCTTTCATATTTGAAAAGATGTGGCTGGATCACCCATATATTTTCAACAGAATTCAAGAATGGTGGGATATCCAAGTTCATGGGGTAGCTAGTTTTAGATTGAGTTTTAAACTGAAGAATGTTAAAATTAATCTTAAAATATGGAATAAGGAAACCTTTGGGAATATTTTCTAGGAAAAAAAAATCACAATTGCAGAGGATTTAAGAACTATTGAGGAACTGATGGAGAATGATGGCCTTAACCATGTTCTCAAATATCAGGAACAAAAACTTTTGATTGAATATCATGATATTTTGGCTAAAGAAGAGGTTTACTGGAGACAAAAATATAGGGTGAAATGGCTCAAGGAGGGTGATAGGAATACTAAATTTTTCCACTTTATAGCCACTTCAAAAGCTAACCTCCTGAAGATTAATGAAATCAGAGGAGAGAATGGGGTGACCTATTCGGAAAGTAAGGATATCAATGTGACAATAATAAATTATTTCAAGGAGATCTTTAAGGTGGGGCAGATTGTAGAGGAAAATTCTCAAAATAAAGTCCTTGATCTTTTCCGAATGTGATTTCCCCTCTTGAAAACAGAGACCTCTTAATGATTCCCACGGAGGAGGAAATTTGTTATGTTTTCTTTTGAAATGGAACCAGAAAAATCTCTTGGTCTTGATGGTTTCCCAACTTTTTTATTTCAAAAATTTTGGGAGGTGATTAAACAAGAGGTCATTGATATGGTCCAAGAGTTCTTCAATAATGGGAATCTCCTGAGACAAATGAATAACACTTTCTTGGTCCTTGTTCCTAAAGTTTTGGGGCCAAAGAAGTCAAGGACTTCAGACCAATAAGCCTATGTAATACCAGTTATAAAATGATAACTAAAATCATTGTTGGCAGGATCAAAAATGTTCTGGCTAACTTCATCTCAGTTAATCAAGGGACTTTTTTCCTAGGAAGGTAAATTATAGATAGTATCATTATGATCCAAGAAGCTATCCATTCTATTGAACACTCGGAAGATCAATTATGTTTGTTAAGATGGATATGCATAAATATTATGATAGGATTTCTTGGTCCTTCCTTCAGGCCATTCTGATCAAAGTTGGTTTCAGTATAACCTTGGTGAACATGATCATGACCTATATCTCCATAGCTAGCTTTTCTATTCTTGTGAATGGAAAACTAGAAGGTTTTTTCCAAGAGGGTCAGGTTTGAGACAAGGAGACTTTCTCTCACCATTTATTTTATGTTATCAAGGATGAGTCCTTAATTAGGATTTGTCAATGTGCTTTGTTTTCCAATAGTATTCAAGGTATTAAAATCTCTAATGGTATTCCTTCTATTTGTCTTAATCAGTTTGTTGATGAAAATTTTATGTCTTTGGGTAAATCTTCTATTTAGGAAGCCTCAAATTTTAAGTTGGTTCTAAATGATTATGAACTTATCTCAAGTCACATGGTTAATTTCCATAAAAGTGTTGATTTTTTCATTAATGTGGAGCATCCAGGTCCAAGTCGATTATCTCACATCCTGGGGTGTCGGATTAAGTAATTTCCTGATTCTTATTTAGGTATGCCCCTCATCCAAAAGAAGCCAAATATTTCTATATGGAATACTCTGCTTTGGAGAGAGTGAACAAAAAATTGTCTTCTTGGAAGGGTATCCTTCTCTCCCGGAAGGTAAGATTCAATTGCTTCAAATTTCTCTTCAAGGAATCCCTATTTATGTCATGTCCCTCTTTAAGCTCCCTTCCAAAATTATTGGGTTCTTGGAAAAAATTCAGAAAATATTCCTATGGGTGGGAGCTGAGGATAAGTTCAAATTCCCTCTTGTGGCTTGGGAAAAAGTTACTAAACCCAAGTTATGTGGGGGCCTAGGATTAAAAAATATCTCTCTTATGAATGAGGCTCTGATAGCTAAAGCTAGATGGAGGATTTTCAGAGAAGAGGGTCTTTGGGTGGACATCATCAAGAAGAAATATTTGCAAAATATAGGCAGAATGGAGTCCTTTTTCAACCAAAATGATTTTCCAAGAGGGTCCTTTTTCTAGAATTCCCTTGTGGCTTCTAAGGACATTTTGACCAAGGGAATGATCTGGGAGATTGGAAAAGGTAATAGAATCAGTTTTGGAATGATAGTTAGATTGAGGACTATCCTCTGGCTAGCATGGAGAATTGGAAAAGGGTAGCTCAACACTATGAAGAAAGGGGAAAATTTTGGATAAGAGACTTTTGGATTCAGGAGGAAACCATCACTGGGAATTCATTTCCCCCTTTGGATTTTAATGGGGACCTATAACCTTTTTGGGATCTCAACAACAAATTAAGAAATTTCTATATCCCCATTTTCCAAAACAAGGAAGATTCCATTAAATGGAAAGAGGAAGATTCTGGGAATTTCTCGGTTAAATCAGCCTATAGACTAAATTTTAAAGATTCCCTTCAAAAAGAGTATTGGGGAAGGCTCTGGGTGAAGGATCTTACTCCTAAAGTAAATATATTTTACTTGGTTGGCGGTTCAAAATAGGATCCTTATGGTGGACAATCTCAAGAAACATGGTATGAAGCTTCCCAATAGGTGTTCGTTGTGCAGGAAAGAGGAGGAAAATGTCAACCATCTTCTCCTTCATTGCCCCTTTTCTCAAAAGGTGTTTGGGTCTATCCAAGAACTATTCAAAATTCAATGGATCATGCCTAAGACTATTGAGGATTGTTGTATACAATGGGAGAGCCCTTTCAGTTTCCCCATCTTGGTGTGGGCCTGGAAAATTTCCCTCCCACATCTCTTTTGGGGATTATGGAAAGCTAGGAATGACAATATTTTTTATGACCAAAAGATATTCTCATGAGAGTTAGAAGTAAAGTCTTAGCGGTCATCAAAGAAAACACCAAACTATTTAAAGGTAAGGAAAATAAACCTTTCCCGAGATGGGAGGAGGAAGTTCTTAAGAGTTTCTCCCTTAGTTTAGTGGAGATCAAAAGACCGAGAATTCATAGCAGATGGACTAGACCGAGAGAACAATGTAGTTAAGATAAATTTTGATGGGGCATCTAAAGGGAATTTGGGCCCTACTACGGGGAGGAATAATTAGAAGCAGTGATGGTGAATGGATTTTTTCCTATGCTGGTCCATTAGGGAGACAAACTAACAATATGGCAGAGGCTAGAGATCTCTGTGGGGGTAAATTTGGCTAAGGATAGAGGGATCAATAATATCCAGATTGAGGGGGTTCCCTCATTATTGTTAATGATCTTAATAATAAAAATACTATTAATTGGACCTTAAGAAATGTTCTAAATGATGTCAAGGAAATTTTAAAAGGTTTTGAAAAGGTTTCAATTAATCATATCTTACGTCAAGGTAATACATGCACGAGATAAGTTGGAAAATTACGGTGTACAAAGTCATGATCACAAGATCTAGAATAAAGGTGATGATTTTCCCCAACCATTAATGAAGCAATTGGTAGAGATAGGTTGCACTAAATTTTATGATTTTGGCACGAGTGTGCATTGGTATCACTTGAACCAAGACAACTTACTTAAGGGGACCAATTTCAATTGTCTCGATGTTTTGAAAGGGGTTCTAAACTTAAGAAGTGAGAGTGAGAAGGAGAGTTTCTGCTTTGTGAATATGGGTGGCGATAGAATTAGGATCAAGCCGGTGAGTCATAGCATTGAGGTTTTCAACCAACCCTTGTGGAAAAATCTCAGAATTGGGGGCTTCTACAATTTTATCCCTGGATTACATGGTCCTGACCCTTATCTTTCAAAGGAATTTGGTAGGGCTTGGAAAGAGGTAAATTTTACGGTGAGAGGCATGGAAATTGAAGTTTCGAGAGCACCATTTCCCGTGTTAAGGAGATGTAGATGGATGGGCTAAAAATTTCAAAGATAGAATTCATTGGGAGCACGAAATTGAGATGTTTTTATGGGTAAGGAAAGGTGCTCCTATTTCACTAATGGCATAGCTAGGTCTTGTATTCCGGGCATCTGGAAAGAGGTGTGCCTCTAAATTATGAAGTACATCACTTTGGAAGGAAAATATCACAAAATTTACACTCATCATTTGTCTTTCCTTAACATGTTTAGACACAAAATCATGGTGAGCATTCCGTTCTTCCTTTTCATGTCGACTGACTAGTTCTTTGAAGGCATTCCAGAAGACAAAACCAAAATGCTTATTTATGAAGGGCTCATCCTCATGATGTATGAGAATGGGAAACCCATCCTGGCCACTTCCCTGAAAGACAAGGTTGAGGAGGATGACCTTACTCTAGTGGTTTTCCTCACCAAGATGAGGGTTGGTAAAATGTCTGGGTATAGGAATGTAGGGGAGGATGATGATCTAGAGAAGAGGGAGGAAGGTAGAGGAGAAGTGAGCACCTCTAGGAAAAGGGGTATTGAAGGTGATGACAAGGATCTTGAGGGGTGGATCAATAAGGTTCAGTATCTGGAAAGGGTTATTCATGAAATAGAGGAGACCGATGTCAGCCATCGAGAAACCATGATGGAATTAATTCATGCTTCCAAACAAATATTTTCATCCTAGGTGAAGCATAAACATAAGATTATTGAGATGGAGTCTCAGGTCAAATAACTAAGAGATATGATGGAGGAGGAATGAAAAAGAGGAAGTTTAACTTGTGCATCAACAGTTCTGAGGAAGAACTAGAAGAAGATATGACTGTGAGGAGAAAAGAGGAGGGTTTCATCAAAGATAGTCCTCCAACACAAGGGAAGCTTCCCCTAAAATTTAATTATTTTTCTATTCCCAAACTGTTGGTGGCATATTTTTTGAACTTCTCACCTAGTGTTTATGATTGTTTTTTTTTTTTCCTCCTCTGGTCTTTTGGGTCATGGTCCTGGCTTTTCATTGTAAGAGTTAAGCATGTTTAACTCCTTTTGGACCTTTCTATCTATTTTTTCTTGGTGTGTTTTGATCCTTTATGCTATTACTCCTTTGTAAGGTCCTCAAAGTTGATCCCTATTTTTACCTTATCTAATAAAAATGAGGAGATCTTCTTAAAAATGCAACCATGACTTATAAATTTGTTTCCCCGAGTTACATTTTTATATTTTATGTCTTGTTTTTCACAAAGGGAGGTAAGTTGTAGTGCATTGAGAATGTTTCTTGTGATGAATTCAAGGAGGATGAAGAGGTGTGGGACATTCTCAGGGAAAATGGTATTACCACCTTTCTGGAAAGAATTTCAGGTTACTCAGCCAAAGTTTTGTACGGTGTGTTGGCTACTTGGTCGAGGGGCAAGGTGTAGGTGGGCAACACCTATTTCACAATTTTGACTAATGCAATCTCTATGGTGACTGGTCTTCTAGCCTCGAGAGTGGTTTACTTCAAATGCTCGCTCAAGGTAGAATTGTAGGATTTTATCAAACCTAGCGAGAATCCCACTAAGTATCTTTTGGGTTATGCGAGGGAATCCCTATATCCTCCATGGAACAAAGTGGTTGAAGTTATCATGCACTACTTCACTATTGATGGTCGCTACAAGCTGGTTTACGGGCCTCATTTCTTCATTCTCTCACACCTCCGTAGTGGTAAGAAGATAAATCTCTCTACTTTTTTTGTTTCAATCTTTGAAACACTCTATTAATCTTGCCGGGAGGGTGATAATCCCCTTCGCATCGTGTTTCATTTATCTTATTTTCTAATTTACATCCTTCCTCGCTGAACTTATCTGCATCCCTCTCAAATTTGGTAAGGGCTATTGTACTCCTACAACTTCCCTACTTCCTTCTTCCACCTCCTGTCCTTCATCTAGCAACCGGTGCCAAAGGAAAATTATCACTGACTCGATTCTAAATTTTCCATTAGGGGATCCTCCTTTGAGGTTTCTTCCCCGTGGATTATGTTCCCCCCCACCACTCTCCCACTCAACCCTGTTATGGCTCACCGAATGGTGGTGCCTCCTTAGTTTGGGAACTAGCCATTATTCTTCCTTCCCATGTTTCTAGCTTAGAACAACTCCTCTCTGAAACCCTTCTAAATTTGGACTCTCTATATCCAAATTCTCCTGAACCTAAGCCATTAGCTATGGAATAAGAATAACTTGTTGCTACTGAAGATCTTTGACATAAAAATTTTGATGTCAAGATGTTTGAATTGGATACTTCTCAACATGTGGATAAGGAAGATGTCCATTCAGGGGATAAGGAAATCCAAACCAAAAAATATTATGGTAAAAATATTGAAGTAGAAACTAAAGAGAATTTGTCTACTGAGAATAGGAATGTGGAAATTGTTACTTCTATCCTCACCAAACTACAAAGGGCCTTTACTATTTTGAAGGCCTTGGAAGACTACACAAACAACACCAGGGATACCATTAATAAATACTATGCTGAAATGATCACCTTAGAAAATTCTCTTACTCAAACAAGTGGCTTTGTCAATGCTAGAAAGACTGTTACTGAGCTGAAAAAGCTCATATAATCCTATGATGTATATCGTTAAGTATATAGTTTTTCTCTATTTTTCTCAGGTGCTTACTTTTTTTTGGGATAACTATGGGTATTTGCAATGTAATATTCACTTCTCTATATTTCTATATGGGCTTTTTGTAAAAGGTTGTGGGACCTCCTAAATCCCCCATTTTACCCTAACTCCAAAAACTTGGGTTTCCATCCTCACTTCATCAAAATAATTCAAGCATGTACTCAAGGCCCCAGCTTTTTCTGTCATAATAAATGGGAAACTATATGGTTTATTCACATTGGAAAGGGGTTTTAGATAGGGGGATCCCCTTTCGCCCTTCCTCTACATAATTGTTGCTAAATCCTTAAGCGAGTTATGCTCAAAAGCCCAAAATGAAGGTAGGATTGAGGGTATAAATGTTGCTAATGGAATTATTAATAGAAGCTTGTAACAGTTTGTGGATGACACGGTTCTTCTTAGAAAAATGACTTTCTAGAAGGCTCGTACATTAAATAATACCACTAAAAAGTATGAAGAAGTAACTAGGAAACAAATCAACTTACACAAGAGTGTTTTATTTTTTCATCAATGTGGAGGAGGAGAAACATGTAAGGCTTGCAAGTATTATGGAATGTAGTATAAAAACCCTCCCGGACACCCTACCGTGGAATGCCTCTTTGTGAGAAAAAACTTGAAGAAGGGGGATGGAAAAATTTGATAGAGAGAATTCATAAAAAATTGTCTTCTTGGAATAAGTTTGTGTTGTCAAAAGCTGAAAAATCTCAACTTATTCAAAGCGGTTTGCAGGTATTGTGGTTTATATTATGTCTATATTCATCTTACCTATGAGAATAAGAAAAGTTTTGAAATCATACAAAAGTTTTTTTATGGACATGCTTTAAAGAAAAGGAAATAATCCCATTAATATCTTGGGGAAAGGTCATGTAACCCAAGGATAGGGGGTTTAGTTCTAAATAATATTTAATTCATGAATCAAGCTCTTATAGCTAAGGTGGGATGGAGATTATATAGAGAAGAAGGAACCTGGAATAATATTCTAAAAGAGAAATATTTACGGCACTTAGGAGGAGCTTTGGTTCTTTTTTAGAACAAGAACTACCTAGGGGGTCAATTTTTTTAATAATATCTATCGACCGGGAAGCTTCGGTCAAGGGGAGTAAATGGAATCAAGAGGATGGATTATTGATCTATAGATTAATTTAAGGAATTTCTTTATCTTGGAGGTTAGGGAGTTGGTTTTTAATTAGTGGAACGAAGAGAGAAAATGGATTCAGATCCGATCACCACTTAACTATTTGGGGATTTATAAGCCTTCAATGAAAATAAAAAACTCTTCAAGGAATTTCATATTCCCCAAAATAAAGCCCATGATGAATTAATATGGAGAAATATGGATTCCGGGAGTATGAGGTGAAGCCGAGGTTACTTGATAAACTTTGAGGAAGTGGAATTAAACAACTTATGGAAGAAGATATGAACCAAGAGCCTAATACCAAAAATTAATTTTTTCTTTTGGGAAGTTTTTAAAAAACATATTCTTACTATGGATAGATTAAGGAAGAGAGGGATGTTTATCATTAACGAGTCTATCTTATGCGATTGCTAAGAAGGGTCAATTCAACATCTTTTTCTAGAATGCACCTTCACCTTCCAAGTTTTATCTGTTATTCTTGGTTTTAGGATAATCTTGGTGCTTCCTGGGGATGTTTCCTTACTCCTAGATCAATGGAGCTTCAATTTACAACATTTTTTTACTAGAGAGATCTAGAAATTGGCCTTTCAACACACTATTTGGGGTTTTGGATTAAGAGGAATAATAATATCTTTAGGAATAAATTATCAAGCCTAAATAAGGTCATAGAAAAAGTGGGATAGGATATTTATGACAATTCCCAAATCATCAAGATTAAATAATCTGAAATCACTGCTGAATTTAGAAAGAAGTATTCTTAGTAGCATGCATATAAAAATCAACAATCCCGTGACTAACAAGGGTACCCAAAAACATAGAGTTAAGCGGTCTAGACCTCCTGAAGGATGGTTAAAACTCAATTTTGATGGGTCTTCTAAGTAGAGGAGGGATTTTATGGAGGGGAGGCCTTTTTCATGAAAATTTTGGGAGATGTCAAAGTGCTTACGTGGGTCCTCCGGGTAATCACTCCAAAAATAATGCCAAATCCAATTCTATGCTATGGGGTATTAATTTTTGCATAGACATGAATATAAAATACCTCATTATCGATGGTGATTCATTATGTGGTATCAATTCCATGAAGGAAAAAAGAAACTATAGGTAGAGGATCGTCAACATAATCGGGGAGGCTAGGATGTCGATGCAATCATTTGATAGAGTGGACATTCAGAAACTTACAAATCATGTAATAAGCCTACTTGATGCATTATATAATCATGGTAACAACATGACAGATATGGTGACATGGCCAGAGAAAATTATTGCTTGGAAAAATATTTTAAATTTGATAAATTATGATTTGATCCTAGAGGAAGTGCAATGATAGCTTTCGAGCTTCTCACGCTCGACATCATACAAAGATTCTTTATTTTTTGGGAAAGGACATACATTATGGTTATCTACATTTTGGTATTAGTGGCTCTATTTTCATTGTTCCAAAAGAAAGAAAATATTTTTGGTTCAAGATGGGTGGAAAGAGGGTTAGAATAGACCCAACACCATTCCTCCACCTAAAAAAATGACATGGCCCTTTGGAGACTCACATTACATAGAGGAGGATTTACTAAGTATATCTAATGTTTAAAAGGTAATGATCCTCCACTCTCTATTGATTTTGGTAATGCTTGGACTGAGTGGGGATTTAATTTGAGAGGGGTCAAAATTAGGGTTTTGAGGAGTTTTTATGTGCCCAAATCTACACCACCTTGAGAGCCAAACAACATTTGCAATCTGAATTGGATGCTTAGAGTAAATCGGATCAAATATATGGTTGTTTTTAGCGAGGAAATATATGATAAACTCTTTGGAACTTGAATTTGGAAAATATTAGGTTGCACTCGCAAAAGGGGATGACCTTCCCTACTACTTTATGTTCTGCCTTTAACCAGGGTGAGAGGACCCAATTTGTGACTTGTGATTATGAGAATAATGGATGAAATTTTAATTTCTAAATGTTCTCTTGGAAATATGAAGGATAATCCTTGAAAGACATGGTCAATACAAACACTATTTAACTCTCATGAGTTGTCACTCTAAATAATGTAGATATCTTTCAAAATAGGACTTGGTCACTCTAGATAGTATGGATCAATGCTTTCTTCTGCATATTTATGAAAGGGAGGGTAGAAATGGTAAAATACCTTAGAAAATGGTTACAAGTAGGGAAAACATGGAGAATTCAAAAGGATTTAACAATTTTAAGTTGTAATTTGTGTGTATGAATGGGATATTAAAGAAGGATAAATTTGATTATATAGATTTCACAAGAAAACCTTACAAATTCTTGAAGATTGCCTCAAGGAAAGAAAAACACATCACATAGCTAGTATCAACCCTTTAACCAGAAGGTATGCACAAATGGAGGCCCAGGAGTGCAAGATTTCACACAATCTTTGAGAATTTTAAAACACAAAAGCTCATGCTAAATCCTCAATAAAAAAATTATAGATCATGTTCAATTATACTCAAGAGCTTACAAAAATCTTCTCAAATGAATAATAGAAACATGGATTTAAAACTATTTATCACATTACATAAAGAAAGCTCTATTTATAATGCAATTGTAGTTTCCAAAATGCTATAAACCAAGACAAGATCTAGTGTAATTGAAAGGAACTATCAATATAAGATTGCAACAAGGAAGACAAATAATTGATTCAAAGTATTCTACCTTAAGAACAAAAAAAAATTGCTTAGGAGACAACACACAGTTGATTTTAAGAAATGAAAATTTCTTAGTAAGGGACCATAAATACTATGGTCTCAATGTTTTCTCGATAGTACTGTACAATCGAAAAAATATTGGCATGAGAATATTTAGAAAAATTAAAACAACTAAATGGTTTCTCGCTTTGATTCAGGTTTCTCAGGAAAGGTACAGTGGGTTTTTTCTCTATTATCTCTAAAAGCTTAGAAAAATTTAACCCCCTTCACATACAAGAAAATTCCTATCATATGTATACAATTTATTTCCTCTCATCTTTCTCTTTTCCCCCAAAAGTGTGAATCTTAAAAAGAATATTCCCCTTTATAACACACAATCTGATCCATTATTATTCTTTTGAAAATATTCTATTTTCATGTTGCCAAGTGGAGGAATTTGAGTGATTCACATTATTTCATTCTCTTAGAATGACTAGGATGCCATGTTTCCTTTCTAATATTACTTTTTTAATCATTTCCTTTTCAGTGAGTAGAGATACTTTTCAATGATTTTTGAGTGCCTCCAGATGGTTTGATTTGATGTGTAATCCCTTTCACCTTTTGAGAATCCATCTCAAACAACACACACTCATTTTCATGTCTTTTTGGGTTGAGTGTTCTTGCATGGATTATGTCACATCAAGCCAACCAATCTCTTTTGTATAATATCAGTTTCCTCCAAACTTATTTCCTTCATGTGAGTTGAGCAGGAGATCTTTATTCTTTTAATGGCGGTGATTCCATCCAATTCATCTTGTCTGCATTATTTTTATTATTAATTTATTTCTAGTTATTCATTATTATGCATCCCCTTTCCATTCTTAAACGTGAAAAGCTATTGTAAATTTCTTTGTTGGTGCATAGCGAAGATAACTATAAAAACTAGCCTAAAAGAGATATCATCAAAAGATTTGAATCAAATATTTGATTTAACGGGTCTGGATGAGGCATTTTTTAGGGATTTTTTGATATTGTAGACCCAAGGGATGAAAAAGGGACCTTGACATATCGAGAGGTTTGGATTTCCCTCCTTTTAAGATTGATCAAAATCAATCCTATTTTCTTAGCCTTTCAAACAATGTATTATCATCTCTTCCAGTGGGAACATAAAAAAATCCAGAAGCACTAAAGAAATTCTAGATTGAAAGGAGGTCTACTATGATGGGGATGACTAAATACGAGTGTCCCTTTTTGTGCAATGAAGAATTTGTTTTGAAAGATATTCCCTAGGAGTCTTATGTACTCTATGGTGGGAATTCAATTGATATTGTGCTTGTCATTGCTTGTAAAGTAGATGAATTGGAGAAATGACTCTTCTCTCTAGAAAAAGGTCCAACAGGACCTATGCCACCTCAACAACCTATAGTACCAACATCATCAACAAGAAATAAGAAGGGGGAATCAAGCTCTCAACCCCAATTATCATTTTAGATGAGGAAGAAGAAAAGCCTTCATCTCCTCAATGTCCTAAGGCATCATTCTCTACCACCAAGGAAATTACGGGAAATTCTACTTTCCAACCTTCTATTCATTCAAAAAAACATATTCCTTTGATGGAGAAAAAATTATTAGGACCCTTTCTTGTTCCTCTTCCAAGATAACATCCACCTTTCTTAAGAAAATACAAGGGTGAGTAAAAATTGAAGTCTCTTGTTCCACTAGGTATAAGGGACAAAATACTTGGTCTTCAAATTGTTTCAAATTCTAATGTTCAATCTACTCATGTGTGGTCTACTCTTTACAAATAAAAATGGAGGAAGGCCTTTCCTACATGAGGTTTGGACCTTTTGGACTATGTATCTTATTATCGAAGAAGATTGAGTAAAGGATTATCATGGATGGTCCTAGAATGACATGTACACATTGATGGATATGGGGATGTCTCATAGTGACAGTTGTGTTTTCTTAAACATCTCAAGGCTCAAAATAATTTATACCAAGAAAAAATAGGTCGTTGAACAAAGCTCCCTCATTTGGAGAAGATCTCAAAGTAGTAATAGAAGATGACTGAATGTCCCTCTTCTTCTAATTTCCCCTTATAAATGTATGTAAATTTTTCATGGGTTGGGGCCCCTATAAATCCCCATTTTTCTTTTCCAACAATACAAAAATTAAATTTTTTTACATTTATACACATGCTTCATAATAGATTTAAAATTATATCAAAGTAATAATAAAATTCTATTGTATTGTATCAAATTACATACATGTTTGAAAGTAACATTTCAAAGTAGTGTTCAATCAACATAAAACAAGAGTATCAATAATGAAAAGATGAGAAATGTTAGGAAAGACAAGCCTAAGCTTTCTCACTGGTCAATCATAGTTACATCTTCATATTTATCATATTCTTCTTTGGTTGGTTGTCTTTCTCTATACACATCATACCTATGAAATAATTGTATTATTTATCCTTCATCAGGTCCCAAGTGATACTTTTATATAAAGTTATGATTATTTAATACAACATTGCATTTGGACATTCTTGGTCTATATTCCCTCAACCTCTTGTTCGGATCAACAATATTATTCAACACTAAGATGAGTCTTTTGATAAAATCATGAGAACATGGTTCCTCCTTGATGTTCTTGTCAAAGGATTCATTTAGGGTATCAAATTTCCAATTCCCATAAATGCTTTTATGTTTATCAAACACCATCTATTCTAGTATATTGTCTATGTTATCAATAATATTTTCTACCCATACTTTCTCAATTACAAATTTTTCCTTAACTTGGTTTACAGTTTCCACCCTAATTTTGGATAGATCTTTCATCACATATTGAATTTCATTTTCTTTAGGAGGCACTATTTCCTCTTTTTCCAGAAAATCCTCATGAATCTAATTTATTGTTTCAAGTTTGGGGATAATACCCTCCCAAGAGTACACTTAACTTTCACACCGCTTAATAACTTCATTAATTTTATTGAGGATTTTGGTAAAAAAAAAAATTGATTATAGGTAAAAGTGGGTTAAGGGGCCCTACCCTGTATAATAAGGAGAAAAAGATATAACGATGAAGAAAGAAAGAATCAGCCTCTACCAACAACACTAAAAATCAAGGACAACAAAACTAACAATAAAAACTAATAGCATAAACATAAAACTAAAATATCATCCCTTTGAACCCTTCCCATGGGGTCGAAGGTGCATCTTAAGGGATTAAATGTTCCCTTTCTTTCTTCTATGCATAGTGGACCAACCATTACCGGCATTCAAATTTACATTTTCTAATGAGTGAACCGGTAAGCTCATTTCTATTTTATTGTTATCCGAGATGAATACTAAGAGGAGAGGGTGAAGTCCCAGCCTCACAACTCTCCTCTACCTTGTTAGACAAAGGGGGAACCTCCACCTCCACTAAATCTAGTTCCTCATTTGCATGATTTTGGTAAATTATATATACCTATCTGTTTCCTTTTAATGACCCACATGACCTTTTGTGAAAATTCCTCCACCCAATTGTCTACTACTTCAACTTTCTTTACTTGGCATTTTATATTTTATCTAATAATTCATGGTGACAGTAGTAACAACTTATTGATCCCCTTATGTAGGCTCTATAATTTTTTCAAGCATGAAGTCAATGCTCCTATCTTCTCTTTTAGTTTCTTCTTTGATATTTTATCCTTATCTACCTTTTACAACAAACCTTCAACTGCCTCTGTAACACCTTGCTTCAATGATTCCCTAGTATGCCTTCCTAATTGGATGTGTTGGACATCATAGTCACTTTCTGTAATATCATACTTTGTCTTTCCCTAGTGAGGAGTTTCCACTTCTAAAGTCCTAAACCCATGTTGGTCTACTCGTGTCTTGGTAAGGATCTTTTCTTTCTTCAAATATTGTTGGGGATTTGGAATTGAAATGTTGGTGATACTTAAAAATTCATTTTGGGTAGCTTCCTTCTCTCCTTGTTTAATGAGTCCTCCTAACCATCCAAACATGGGGTTATTCCCCTTATTTTCTTTTTTGGGGTCTCAGAATATAATACCAATTCTTTTAATGTTTCTTCAACTTTTATAAAAAAAATCACCTTACAATGTTATAATCTTTTATATCTCTTTGTCCTATCCTCGAATCTTTGGTTGAGTAATACCTTCTAAATCATTATCACCCACTACCTTTTCATCTTGACCTTTTTTCTGTGTAGATATTATGGGTTAATTCAATGTTTCCTTTAAATCTTTAGCAAGAGGAACCATTGTACTGGTATCTACATTCTCTGTTGAACTGATTATCACATTTGTAATTTCTTTTGAAGCATCCTTATCCAATCTTGGGGTTTTAATTGGTTCATTTTCTTTTGTAATGTCCTCATCCCATGCCAGTGATTGTTTAGTGGGTAAATCCTCTTGGGGATGCTCTTTATTTACCTCATGCTTTGTTGGTTGGGCTTCTAGGTGTGATTTTTGATTCTTGTTTTTAATTTCTTCAAGAGGAATATCAACATGTTTACTTACTTCTTTTAACACCTCAGCTACACCTTCTTTCATGGTATTTGTTTCTTTAGAAACCTCAATTTATTTGACTTATTTTGAATGCTTCGATGGTTTATTCTTAGTGTGAAAAACATCTATTATAATTGTTTTACTCAAATTTTTTTGAACTATATCTTCAACATTCATGACCAAATTTATACCTTCACTTTTAATATTTTGGGGTTGATCCCCCACAATTGCACTTGATGTATGATGGAGATATTTAAAATGCACTTCTTGATCGAGAGACATTTGCACTCTCAATTGTATGAGATCTAATGTTTACATCAATAGTTTCCAACTCGGGCATTTATTTAAGCAATTCAACTGTCTCATCACCTATTTTTGATTGCTTTTCAAGTTTCTCAATCACTGGTTTTTTTGTACTTGTTCTTCCTTAAATCCAACTGGCTGAATAGATATATGAGAACCACCAATTATTCCTAAAATAGTTTTAGTAGGGACTAAAAATACAGCTACACTGGGATAATATCACACTTGGAGTAGAATGCACATTCTCATGAGTCTAGGAGGGAAACACTTGATGAACTAATGAAGGAACAACTCTCTATTGATCTTAAGTCAAAGCAGGAGGATAAATTACCTTAGGTTCTCTATGTTTGTGATTGCTTGATGCATGACCACTTTCTTTCATTGAAATACCAATATCTCTTGCCACAAGTTATTCAAATACCAATTTAACTTTCTTCTTAGTTCTTTCAAAATTCTTGACATATGGTGCCTCTCTTTTTTTGGTACTGCATGATTTGGATTGGATATCAACACTTTCTAGGGCTTCCCTCACCATTTTTCCAGTGTCAGATGATCCTGGTAAAACCTATAAGGGAGTTTTTTATGTAATCAAGCCTTCCCATTTTCTTAGATTAGTACTGCTTCAATGATGGGGGCATATTGCATGGCCTTCAAAAGCATCCCCTCAGATTTTTGAATCAAAATAGTTCTTTAAGTCCCATTCTTGTTAGTTTTTGATGTCCATTCATCTATAGTATTTGTGGTAGGCTTGTTACTAGGTAATTGAGGATCTTGTCCATTTAAAGGATCCATTTTATCTTCTCCCTCCTTCAGTGGGGGAGATCTCCTTCCAATACTTTCAAATCTTAGAACTCCTTCAATACCTTTGTATTTTGCAAGGATAAATCCAATCCTTTTATAGTCAACCAAGTTAATGTTCTTCTTAATACATTAGAAATCCTCATATGAGGGCTATTTGATTCCTTTTCCTTCCAATCAATAGAGCTGATTATTTTTTATTCAATCTTTTGGTCATGGTAATATTGTCCCACCACATCCTTGTCATCTACAATTCCCTATGGGACTACAACAATATTGAAATCAATAATCTGACTCAAGGTCATTCTGAGAAAAATATCTTAACCTAATTTATTCTTCATCTATATAATTCATCCAGTAATCCTCAAAGTGAGGCTCATGTTCTTTTGTGTTGACAACCCATCGAATGTCATAGTTAGGTCTTGGTGTGAATTTTTCCATTTGGAATCTCTCCATTTCTTCCTCCATCAATCTGGCCTTTAGTATGCTTTGGCATGAATATCTACCAATTTGGATGGGGAACTTGATATTTGTTTTGTGCTTTTTTACAATCTTCTTATGCACAAAAGTCAATTGTCTTGACAATTCCATTAAGGCCCACTTGTCATTCACATATCTGGGTAATTTACAAGGTTTTCCCTCAAATCCACTTACCCTAAAGTATGTAAAGAACTTATATTGTATAAATATGCAACCATATTCTATAATTGTAGCCCTAGCAGTGGTAGATAGTCTAAATTGTTCCCACTCTAGTTTGAAAAGACAAGTCACATGGGCAATGAAGGCATCATTTATCAACCTGACATTCCCTTTCCAATTATCCAACCTCAATTATGGGTACACATCATACACTCTATGATATTTAAAAATTTCTTGTAATGGGAGACCAGGAAATGACTTGAAACAAGCAATGTTATAGATGAAATAAGACATCATATAGAAATTGATGTCAACTGGATTACCCTCACCAATCTTTACAACTATTGTCAAAAATTTAGCATGGATGGATGCTGATATGAAGCTTTCCACAAACATTTTCCTTGTTCTTCTAAGATAATCATTATAAAAGGGCACATCCATTCTTGAAAATTAGTGGCTCCTTCTAACCCTACCATTCTACTTAGTAACACAATAAGGTCCTCAACTTCATTGACAAACATGGACCTAGTCAGTCTCTTTGGGATTCTCTTGACAAATGGTTTTTGTCCTTCAACCATTTGGAATTTAGCATTATAACATACTCATCATGCCTTTCCTCATAATCAATCTGTGTAGAATCAATTGTAGTAATTATCAGTTGATCCAAATTTGGTAACCCTAGAATTGCCCTAAAAGCCCTGGTGTCAAGTTTATAACCCTTTCTCCACTTCCATCCAATACTTCTTTCATTTTTGGATTGTAGTTCTCAGTACATAACCATACGAGCTCAGGAGTGTGTATGGATGGTGGGAAAGAAACTGTTAGGGAAATGTCACTGACATCAATGGTTGTCATCTACTTACTTTTATTTGGATTACTCAACCTTCTTTGAAAATCATCTAAGTCAGCATTTAACAACTTTGTGTCCATGACCTTATCTAAATCACTAGTAATGTTGGAACCTATGTGGAAACCCAATGCTAGGGTCCTCATCTTACGAATCTTTTCTTTTAATTTTCAACTTGTGTATTGAGAATTAGTAATGGAAGAGCTAAGACTTACCCATTTTTATATGAACTCTATGAACTTTCCTTCTGCTTTCACACTTCCCAGTTCTTTAGCTCAAATTTTTGCTTCTCAATCGATTTTTCTCCTTTCCTTTCACCAATTCATGTAGCTAGGGAACCCATATCTTCGTATGTAATGGTAATAATTCAAAATGCTTGGAAGATTTTAAGAGTTCTACCTTGATTCATGCAAAAATGCATTAATGGCGAAGCCATAAATGTGTTACATCCTAGCCATCAATCTTGCTTTATTCATTTGAACATGGACCATCCACATGGATTAATTTGATTCTTTTTGGGGATAGGGAGTATTTTTACACATTTTAATTTCCTTTTGAATGAGTGTAAGTCTGCAAACTTAACTCGAACCTCTACCTCTTAAATTTTGATGAGGGGTTACCACCTATTTTAATCTTAAAGGTGGCGGAACTACATAGCTCATTTTATTTTAAAACCAATCTCTCACATAGGTGAAAGACTGAATTATTGACCCAAGCATCCGACTATTGAATTTTCTTGAAAAAAGCTGACATGTCCTCTATTGGGCTTCAAAGGCATATTCACACTTTGTACTATAATTTTCCTTTGGTACAAAGCTACACGAGATGATCCACTTCCCGCTCTAACCATATTTAGACACATATTCTCTTTAGGAAGGAAACCTTCTTTGTATTTTTCACTCATAACTCAAATATTCCTTGGAATATTCTACCGTGTTTTGGAGCTAGGCTTGTATTTTACATTTGTCATGAAAATTGTGCAATTTTGCAAACACGACCTATCATAGTGCCACTAGTTATATTATGCCACATATCTTTAGGTGTCAGAGGACTAAGTGCAATTTATAATGAATATCACAAGAACTATACATGACGAATTTTTGAGGGTAATCATAATATTTAATCGATTCATTTAAAAGGATTTTTAGGGAAGAAATTATTATCACATTCCTCAACCGAAAAGAGGATTCACACCTAAACATGTGATGTTTTTCACATTAACATGATTGTATCTTTCAGTGCATTTTTTTAAAACATTGACAAACCAGTCAAGGGAAATTTTCAAAAACACACATTGGATAAAGGGTGAGATCAAATTGAGCACTAACAGAGTCAATAGCCAAGGTTTTGGGTTAAAAATGGATGGTCTCAAAATATTTAAAGACAAAACTAGGAGAAAACATGAATTAGACACTTTTTTACCCCTAGTGAATGTATTGTCCAACATGATTATGGTATTGCTCAAACTTGTCTTCCTAGTCGCTTGGCGATGTTTTCCTTGTGGTGATGAAGTTTATGACCATAGAAGGTAAATTAATAAAAATATTTTTGTATCACCTGTCCATTCTAAAAAAATTAAGAGACCAAGATATGAGCCTTGCGTTGTTTCTCTTTAGGTCCCTCACTTCTTCCATTACTAACTTTAAGAAAAAAAAATTGATGTTCCCCTTCATCAGGGTTTGATTCTCCTCATGGTTCAAAATGGTAAGCCCATTATCCCTACTTAGCTAGAGGTTTCTATTGATACTAATTCAGACCATGAAAATCTAGCATTGGCCATAAATTGTATTAAGAAAGAGAAATGGAAAGATTCCTAGAAGTTATTTCCGACATCCTATGTAACCTGAAATAAGGGGTACAATATTAATGGTGAGAATAATAGAGAGAGGTATTTTGTGGAGTGGGAGGACACCTAAATTGAGGAAAAATATGAGAAAAGACTTAAATGGGTGATCATAAAGGTTTAAGTTCAAAGGATTATGGGACGAATACTGTAACCCATAGTAATAACCTTAGCACCAAGAATAATTAATGGCATGCCTTTGGTTGAGCGGTTTTTCCTTCTGTTTACTACTAGCTTAATATTTTTCTAGTTTTATTAGAAAATTTTAATATTAAATTTTCATACTATTGGGTTTGGCATTTCTTTGGGGTTGGCTTCCTATCAAGATATTTTGGTTTGGCTTCCTTGGCTTCTTATTGGTTAGATGGTTTAACCTTGATTTTTTTTTTTTGTAAATGGTTATTTGGTCCCTTTAAAACCAAACATTATGACCTTATCTAAAAAAACCACTCATACACTTTCCTAATAATAGGAGTTTGTACAAAAATAGCCTACATTATTTCCTATTAACAGATCATATTAAATATAACATGATTTTATTTCTATTATTAGTTTCTCCCATGCATGTATTATATCTTGATCTACATGTGCTTTCCCTTCCTTGCTTGGACACCAAGTCTTAATTCTTTTCTCTATTTTTGTATCTTTACTTGAGTGACACTCCAACTTCTTATTTTATATTTTTAGCTTTTCTAGATGATTGGCTAAGTCCTATTTCTTTTGCATGTGTAGGTCCAACCTTGCGCATTGATCCATTATACCTTTGCACATGCCCCTTATATTCTTACCCATTATTCTTTGTGTGTGTGTGTGTCCATTCATGTAATCTTCTATGTCTTATACACAATTAACCAATTTCTTTGACCAACATTACCCCACACTAAGGATGTTGTTTGTCCTCGATAATATTAAATCAATGAATATCTCTCAAGAATAGAATAAAGAATGTGTAAATGAAATAATAAGGGGCATATACAAAATGAATTAATTAATGTCATGTGTGCACTTGATTATATTACTATGATGGCTGTAGTAATTCAAGAAATTCTACATTGAGTATGTTCTCCATATTTTCCCACCGTATTAGTTCTCTAACATTTGCATTTGGTATTGCCCCAGAAATATCTTGCACCTACGTAGGGTCCGTATTTTCACCCTTATCCTTTAGCTCTCTAATAATCCTAGCAAGGTCTGATATTAATCCTTTAAAGGAATCCATTCTTCATGTAACCAATGATATAAACTCCTTTTCAAAGGATTCTCTAACATCTTAAGTGCGTCCCCATTCTTTACAATTTTTCCATTATCTCTTCTCACCAAAGCTTTTCATATTTTTGGCTGTTTGCACCTATTTAACCTCATTCTCCTCCTTGATGGCATATTTCTTGAGGATGGGTTTGGGGTCTTAGAAACTATTAAATTCCAATTCTTCCTTCTTGAACCCATCCATCATTGTGGTGGCCAATGCCTCATACTCTACTATCTTGCACGTTATAGTGGCCTTACTCTTTTTCTATAATGTAGCTAATCATTCCTTTGATAGCATTTGTACATACTTTTGTTCCTGAAACATTCCTACCTAATCCTCTAAATAATGTAGTTTCATTGGATATTCTTCTTCAGCCCTTTCTTCTAGTGTCCTGGTACATTAGAGTAATTAAATCTGCAATATGTTCGGTCTTAATGAATTCATACTTTGTGCACCTTTTTATGCACTTCTTCATTTGAGCAACTTCTACTGCCATTTTCTTCAAGGCATTACTAGCCTTCTCATATGTTAACTCGATGGGCTCGATAGTTACATGAGTTGTACTGACATATTCTTCATTCCATGTGAGTTTGCATACTCCACAAGAGAATATTCTTTGTGCACATGGTTGCACCTTCGGGTTTATCATTTCCCAACCATAGAACTTATCGATTGGCACCATACTATTAAATATCACACCTACCACCTTGGATTGATCATAAATATATTTTACCTATGGGGTGCATAGGATCTCTTCCTTATTCCTTCTTCTACTAGTGCACCTACCTATTGGTACTTTCTACTTTGTACTTATACATGCACCACTTGCATCTCTTCTTGAAGCTCCCACACCTCTTGTCGGCTAATCATTTCCCTTACTTTCCTCTCATTATTTGGAGTCTCCTTTGTGTGATTCATGTGCCTCTACCTCATGGTGTACATTCTCATCCTTTATCTCTTCTTCATCGTCCTACACATCATGGATGATTAGAGTTTCTTAATCATGTGCACCCTTTTCTTCGACGTCTCTTCATCACTATTCTCAGTGGTCACCAAATTTCACCTTATTCTTATTATGGGAGTCTTCTTCTCTGCACTAAGCTTAGGTTGAGTGACCTTTGGTGATTTCCTAATTAGCTCCAAAGTTCTGTGTCATTGTCTTATTCTTTGTGTGTTGTCCATAACTTTATCTTGTTACTTATGTCAAGCACAATGATGATATCTTCTTTTTATGTATCCTCCTCATCCTTATTTTTTCTTCCTCTCTTTATCTTGGAGGGTAACCTCACATGTTCTCATTTTCCCATTAGTATGCTTACCTTGTGGTGGTAGTGGGAGTTTAAGATCTTCTCCATCAACATAATTCCCACTAGCTAACTTAGGCTCCAAGTAATAATATACCTTTGTTTATTTCTTCTTGCCTATTACTAGAGTATGAGGGCTGATGTCTATGTCATCGACTCCATTGTCTCAACATATTCTATCTTTCCGGGATATACATACTTCTTGGGCAATGTATGGAAGTATGTGTCCACCTTATCTGCATCAAATTTCAGCTTCCACACATCATATAACCTATTGAACTATGCCTATAAGTATCTTGTTGTGAAGGAAAATGGGAGTTTACACCATGTATTATTATCTCCTAACTTCATGTAAAATTTTCCCAAAGAGAAATATTGATACAATGCAAATCCTGCCTTTCCTTCCAATACTAAAGGCAACTCCCTTGGAATGTGCCATTCATGCTCAAATTCCTCACACATCTATCCACCAAAATTTTGTATGCATTATTGATCCCATCAAACATATACTCAATGAAATTATTTGTTGGGGACTTTTACGTAGGGGATACTTCCATATATTATCATTCGGTCCATCTAAAACCCCAATTTTGAAAATACAATTAACATGAGGATGGTACCCCAAGTTATTTTATCACCTTAACACACTTCTTCAATACTTCATTCAGAAATGAAGGAGGTAATTTTATATGTAGTTTTATGAGCCATATTTTACACAATATAGAACCATCTCTTTGATGTGCCCAACTTAAAGATTACCGGATATATGAAAATTTTTACGGTTGGGTCGAGAAATATAATAACGTCCATTGTGAAACCTCCCCTTTGATATTTTATGGAAATGACAATAGCATCCACTCTAACATCGTCCTTTAAGTCAATCTTTATCTCTAGTCCCAAGATACAAAAACTTGTGATTCTTCTAATCATCTACGCGGTGAGGCACATCCTCAATATGTGAAATATAAATAGTCCTCATAGACTTGAAACATCATCCATTAGTAAAGGCACTCGGGATTTCCAAATAAAGGAAATTCCTAGAGCCGGAGAACTACCATGCTCTCCAGTCTTTCTACACCTTGTCCTCATAGATCAAATTCCCATCTAGGGTCCTCTCATATGTTGTTCATATTACTTAATTCTATATTTTGTGCTCATTTTCATGTGGATAATGGTTATAATCAATAAATTTACACTTTCTCAACTATGACTCCTATGCCTACCTTACAATTGTAACATTCCCGTTTTAAGACTTTAGAAACAAGGATTTTTTTTTTTGCATGATTAATGTTCTCTATTCTAAATACATAATTTAGAACACACATTTCATAACAACCATTCTTATAACAGATAACCATATGCAGCTATAATGACTCGGTGAGCTACCGATCTATTCGTCCCATGAATCATTGAACTATCGATCTATTCATGTGTAACATTAAATTTTGAATACTCTTTTGTATACTTCATATACTTGGTTCTCTTACCCTGTTTTGGGTATTGAGTGATCTATCTAAGGAACCTAACTGAATATTTGTTACCAATATTCATCGGCATCACGATCCTTAGACTAGGTGACATAGGACAATGCAATCAACAACTTGCGATACTTTGGCCAAATATTTCTAACATACTATTCATATTACTTATTCCTTGACAAAGCATACTCATCAATCTAGAATATGTCCTTCACCCCATTCTCGTGGTTATCTAGAATGTCTTATACTGACTTCTGTCAGTCCCCTTGCCCAAGGTTTAACCCTAGTTCAGGTTAACAACATAGGATATGATAGGAAGAGGCTCACAAAGACTTAGGGTAAATTGGCCTACTGGACAACCTTGGTTAACCCCGTGTGCCAAGGCACCCTGAGTCCTAGAGGGATACTTCATATCCCAACTATGTTACTATCCAGCCCTAGAGTGAAAACTTGTTCAAGTCCAAAAGGGTGTAGATCTTGATGATCAATGTAGAAGGGTGTTGCCACATGTTAACTGCACTGCTGTATCCTTGAGAAGATCCTAATCTTATTGAAGGTACATTACCTTGAGTTGACGTGTGCCAACATCTGTGGGTAACAACCTCATCTAGATGTACATACGTCAAAAAGGTTACTTATGTTTAGTTCAATTTGGATTGATGGAAAAATAGATTTTGGTAGCCCATCTACCCCTGATTCCAACACTCTTTAAGTTATTTTAAAGGTCAGATTCAATTAATCCAAAATGAACTTTATTAACTTAAGATTGCTTCGAGGTTCGTTAGTTTTTGGCTTAACAACCTGTTATCCAAAAACAGGACAGCAACAACATAAGTTCTCTTTTTTTTAAAGGCTTAACCACTTAAGGAAGCGTAACAACCTACTAGGTTATAACTTATCAGACTTATTATAATTAATTCTAATGATTAGTAATCATATCTTCCTCTTTTATTTATATCTTTACTAGAGAGGAAGAGTCTTCCTCTTCATAGTTAAATTCTAGGGTTTAACACACCCTTTTATGTCTTTTATAATTTTGATAGTTTTCATTATAGGTTTATTACACATCACATTAATATAATGAATTACTTAGATAAGAATGTTACATTCTGCCACTTTTCTAACCGCAACTTACTTAAGGAATTAATCTAAATTCCTTTTATAATACTCATCAAGAATACAGATCCAATCATATAGACAATAAGAATAATATCATCAAGACAATATTCCTCCTTTAGAAAAATGTACAAGATAATTTACATAACCAATGCAAGTGAATTCTCAACTTCCAATTCATAGTCAAACTTATACATTTACAAGATTTATGCAATTTAGACACCCGACAGACAACAATAGCCTTTCTCCCAAGGAATATAATTTTTTTGTTCAATACAACTCAGGATCAATCAGATTTCTTTACAAGAATCAGATTTAAAAAGTCAATGCATCATATAAGTTTGTGCCTTCTTTTATCACTTACGATATCCATCTACAAAATTACTAGCACGAGTCAGTTCAAAGAACTGAGCATGATAAGAACTGATCCTTAAAACAAAGTGCACTCAACTAATTGTTTCCATAAAACAACCCTACTTTAAGGATCAATTAGTATATCATATAATAGGAATAAGTAATTTCAATCAGAAAAGAAGAGCTTTAACATCCTGAAATCACTTATAAGAGGGAAGAGCAGAATATGATATTTAATATCTATCTTACAATTTTAACATAAAATTGATCCTATTGATTTCCTTTAACAACAACAGATCATACAATCACATTGTTTCCAAACCTCATCATAATAGAATACGATACTTAGTTATTTATCATACGATAAAAAGGTTGCTTACAACATGATTCTAATTAAGATGATTCATCTATCAATATTTAAGATATTCATCACAACAGGATAATATAAAAATACCCAATAAGGAGAGATGGAATATCACCCAACTAACAATTTGCATTCTCTTTTCAACAAACCAGTCATCATTCACCTTCTTTTCTATTTTAGTCCAAAGATAAGTAAGAGAAGGTTAACCAACAATGATTATCTTTATCCTATAAGAACAGTCAACCGAAGGTCCTTAACAACTGAATTTATTCTAACTGTAATAGAAAAGAAGCTTATCAACATAGTGAACCTACTACAACAATCATTTCCTTCCCTTTCATTAATAATAGTTCCTTTTTCAGTCCAATTACAATTTTAAGAATGTATAGAAGATTTCAAGGAAGTGATCCAAAACACTTTTTACAGTAAGAAGAAGGAGCTTATGCATCTTGTCTAAAGACAAGATATCCCAATCAAGCCAGTGATTCATTTCATATGGAACATCAAAATAGTGAAGGCCATACATAGCCATAAACACATGAGGAGTCATAAATAATTCTTTATAAGTTCTATATTAACTCAATGGACCCAATCAAGAAAAGAAACCTGAGTAAGAACTCGCACTCAGAATTTACCCAAGAGTTCAATCAAGATAGTATTATTTACCTTACTTCTCAACTTAATACCCCTAGAGTAAAAGATTGAATTCTTAATAGGAATGATAACTACTAGATGAATTCCAGTCAAACTTTCAATGTTTACCAAACAATTCGCAAGACTATCATTTCCAGTTTTCTCCATGCATATGCATCTATTCCTTTTACATGCAAAAGTCTCATTAAGAGTTCTGAGTTTACAAAGATTCATCCAAAAATAGACTAAATTCAATGACAAGATCTAGCAGTATTTTTTTAACAAATACGTTATGCCCAAGTCTCGAAATGCAACTTGAGCACCATGTTCAGTATAAGTTCTCACCAGATCAAATCATTCAATTGATTATATCCAGTTCGGGTAATTATATCCCTTTAATGGTTTACATTTTTAAAAAGAAAAAACCAGACAAATTCTTAACTGAACCGATGCCTTGCCCAGTTATCATTACGATCAATAGGAAACAAATTATTTAAATTGCCTTGCAATATACTACCCATATTGAATCAATAAAAACTTCTGCATCGTAAAGCAAGATCGAGTGTAGTAAGTAAACTTTAAAACTTCCTCAGTTAAGAAAAAGTTTACATAATCATATTTCAATCCTTAGATACCAACAAAGATGATTCGAAAGATTATAAACAGAGTTCAGACTATACTTCAATAAATATCAAGGCCGTATTCACTAAGTACTCCCTATAAAACTTATAGGGTCACCATGAAACACTAACCCCAAACCAAGTGCAGGCTTACTACAACCCTAATATCCATGATAATATTACACAGCTTCCAAGCATAAATCGAGTTTTTGTCAAGTTGGAAAACAAGAACAATCCATCTGTAACACAACTCGGTTTCTTACAACTATGAAACGAACCACAAGAATCATAGAATCTAGAAACTCAATAAACTAATCCCATATAACAACAAATTTCATCTAAGACTCCGATTACGAGATGATTTTACTTAGAAAAAGCATGGTTCTTTCCAAATTGAAATCACAAGACATTTGTTTCTACAAAAACAAGAGGAACCCAAGGTTCTCCAAAGAAAACTCAGCAAGGATATAATAGTATAAAGTTAAACAAGAACCAAAACCAATGATTACCAGATCCCATTATGCCAAGAAAAATTGTAGAGTTCCCTTTTGCATAAATTTTCCATGCGCTTATACTAACACAACATATATTCCGAACCAGACTATTTTTTTTTTGCAATGGATTCGAGACATCAAAAGAACAAGATTCAATAAACCCAACAACAAATAACTAGGAAAACATGCAATGTACTAAACTAAATAGAGTAGAGTTGTTTTTATGAAATCACTTAGGAGAGAGAAAATTATTTTAATAGTTAGGGCCTATCATGCCTGATAGTGTCTCTATCAAATCAAAGAAGACCTCCAGCCGAGCTCACTACTCCTCTTCTCCACAAAAGATCAAACAACCAAATTCCTTTTCCATAATTCCTCTTATACATTCCACAAAACAAAAATAGATTCAAAACATCAAAAATAGCCATGAAGTGCAGTTCAATCTGCTGATTCGAAAAACTAGAGAGCATGTAGAGAAAAAATCACGTAACATGCAAAGTGAAACAACCCCAGAAAAATCCACCTGCATGCCTTCCAAGATGGTTTGGGCTCAAAACTGAAAGCAATTAATTCCATTAATTTCTATTTTCCCACCTATCCTCCCTCGCCACCGCCTTCTATTTCTAGTGAAGGCCAAGTCAAAAATAAAAAGCATTGCAATTTTAGTGATACTGCCACCTAAGCTTCCCAAACAAACCAGCCCTTTCCAAAGCTGGTAGTACCACAATTTCTTACAACCTTATCAACATCAGTAATGCCTTAGGAACCATTTACCAATACTTGCAACCCCTTAAGTTCCCCTTCATGCCCAATAACTTAGGATAGATTACTTGCTTAGGTTAGATCTTAGGTAGATTAAATTTATACCTTAGGATATAACACTAACAACTAACCCCCAACATAGGTCCTTAGCAATAGATTTAGGTAATTCCACATAGGTAGATAATTCAAAATACCATATTTTTTAGGCACTAGGTTAGATCACCAAATAACCTTGTAGTATTAGGTTCTAGTTTTAGTACCTAGTAACCCTTCCAATTCCCTTAGCACCAACTTAGGTTAGGTTACAAATCAACCATTCCTAGTAGAATAAGGAGCTTTAGGTTAGAATTATAATTCTATCATGTGACATAGCTTAGGTAGAAATATCTTACCTAGCTTAGGATCCCGTAGGTTAGTCCCTAATAGGATCCTAGATTTCTCCTTCACCATGAACATGCTACAATTCCCTTTACGTCCGTGATGACCTACCATGGTCAATCCTCAAAGACTCTAAGCAAAGCATGCCACTGAATGGGAGTACGTTCATTAAAAAGAGAATTAAAGAACTTGTATCAACAAAGTTTAGTCCATAAGTTTCATAATTCATGGTATGCCAATTCATCATTTGTTCAACCTGAACAGACTTAAAACATTCCTTGGATCACTGAAATTGATCCAAGGATGAGTCAGATAAATAGATATGTTTACAATTTTCCTTTAACCAGATTGCAACTCATCTTATGAGAAGTGAAAAAAAATGAATTCAGGAAAACATTCCAGTTTAATCAAAAGATCTTTAAGAGCAGAAAAGACTTACCCCTATCAAGCATGATTTCCCATAATCAAAAGAACATATCCTCATAAGGAAAATCACATGTCAACACTTGAAATGCAAAGGAGGAAAATATCAACTGTAAAGGGTGTTACATGCTTCCCTCCTAAAAAGGATCATCATCCCGATGATTATTTCTTTTTACAATTGGTATTAAGGACATTCAACTCATTCACTTCTCTTATTCAAGTCAAATATTTCAAACCTTATAGTTCCAAAAATTAGCATTATATAACTATTGTATATATCTTCCCCACTGGTAGATATAGACAAACAAAAGAAAATGGAAATCGGAGAAAATCAAAGCCCGATATTTTTGCATCACACCAATGAAATTCCCATGGCGTAGGTAGGTAAGAAGATGTCGACACACCAAAATTCGTGCCCTTGGCGTAGGTCAGAGGCGCATAGCAATAGGTGTCGACATGAAAATAGATGCGCCCTTGGCGCAGGTAAGAAGATGTCGACATGAAAATAGATGCACCCATGGCGCAGGTAAGAAGATGTCGACACGCCAAAATTCACGCCCTTGGCGCAGGTCAGAGGCACACAACAAGAGATGTCGACACGAAAATGGATGCGCCCTTGGCGCAGGTAAGGAGGTGTCGACATGTAAAAAGTCGTGCCCAAGGCGCATGTGAAGGGCGCATGACACTGAGTGTCAACATGACCAAATCTATGCCTTGGCACACATAAGGGTATGTCGACATGAAGATGGATGCGCCAAGGCGCACCTTCAGGAGGCGCAACATTTTGAGCGCGCGACAGAGAGCAGACTCCACCCGAGATATTCGACGGCCATAACTTTTCACAGGGAGCTCAGATTCACGCAAGGTTGGACTTTTCGGAAAGCCTACGAGGTCCTCTATCCAAATATGACTGGATATCTTTAATTGGGTGGGAAAAAGTTCTTAAAAATGAAAAATACAGCTCGCCACTTTTTGGGTTTGCTAGGGCTCTCACCTACCACCATAATGAGATGAATTAAATGCAACCTGGAGGTGGTTGGGGTAGATTTGGATTTCCTCTCTCTTCCCTCTCTCATTCTTCCTATAAATTGTAAGGAGGGGCTTCTTTCTAAAGGTTGGACATTCTTGTTTTGCCCCTCCCTTCTTCTCTTTGGTAGGTGAATTTGTGGAGTTCAAACCTCCCATCTAAAACTGTAATGCAACTTTGCCTCTTGGAATTTTGCAGTGTGTTGTATCAATATTTGGAGCAAATAATACATGTCTATGGATTATTCTCAACCCTCTCTGTGTTCATTTGCATCCTCTTGATATTTCACTTCAAATCAGGTTACTGTGCATAATCTTGCATTGCATTTTTATGGTTTGTGTTTATTGGCAAGACAGGTGTTCTTCATTCCTCGGTGCATCACCTTTGTTAGTTTAGGTTTATTTTTATGCATCTTCTTACCTTATCTCCTTGGTAAGTTAGATTAGGTTTTTTAGTAAACCCTTTTCATTTTTTATGTGTGCATCTCGAACAGAGGAATAGGAACCGCCTTCATCCGGAGCTTTTCGATTTCGTAAGGTCCCACACTTGGGAAAAGCTCCATGTTATGTAATCGCACTGAGAGTCTCAACCCATCGAGTTATAGAAATTCATGGGTGCTGTGATTCACCATCAACAATAATTGTTTGCTCAAATTACATAAATATCTGCCCAAAACTGGCTTACTTAATGTCATGAAAAGATAAAATCATAAAAAAAAATTATCAGTCAACATATTCAATTCTATTCAAAAAGAAAGGGAAAAGCAGTTTTCATATCTTCTAGATTTTCCCAAGTTACACTTTCTTCGTTAAACTAGTCCCACTGGACCTTACATTGTCTTATTTCACGATTTCTTAAATGCAACTGGTGAGTTTCTAGCACTCGAGTGGGTTTAACCACGATTATTCCTAGGTCTTGGACCTGCAAGGAATTCCAATTTAACACATGTGATAAATCTGAAATGTATTTCTTAAGCAAATAAATATGGAAAACATCATGCATTCGTGACAAAGTAGGTGGTAGTGCTAATCAATAAGCTACAAGATTTATTACTTCAACTATTTCAAAAGGTCCCACATAACGAGGTGATAACTTGGTAGCCTTGCCAAAAGTTATAGAACTCTTTTCGATTTAACACGAAGAAAAACCTTCTCACCAAGTTCAAATTTCCTGTCAACCCACTTTAAATCAGCATAACTCTTTTGCCTATCTACTACTTCTTTCAAGCGTTCACGAATCATTTTAACTTGTTGTTCCATTTCTATAAGGATTTCAGGTCCTATTACTTCTCTATCTTCAATACTATCCCAGCTAACAGGGGTCCTACATTTCCTTCCATAAAGTGCCTCGAAGGGTGCCATCTTAAGAGAAGCATGGTATGTATTATTGTATGCAAATTCAACTAATGGAAGATACTCCTCCCACTTATACTACTGATCCATACAATACATTTGTAACATATCTTCTAAAACTTGATTTACTCTTTTAGTCTATCCATCTGTTTCCTGGATGATACACAGAACTGAAATTTAGTTTAGTTCCAAGAGCTACATTAAGTGTTTGCCAAAACCTCAACGTCATTCTAGGGTCTCTATCGATATGATTAATTTAGGTACTCTATGCAATCTGAAAATTTTGTGTACAAATCTTTTAGCCAAAATAGGAGAATCATCCTTTAGATTCCCAACAATAAAATGAGCTACTTTTGTTAGTTTATCAACAACTACCAAAATAACATCATGTTTATTTCTTGACATAGGTAATCCTTGTACAAAATCCATACTTATTACTTTCCATTTGTATTGCGGTATGCTATGGGGATATAATAAACCAGTGGGTGCATATGTTCCACTTTTACATGTTGACACTCAAGACAATGAGTCACAAAATTAATAACATCCTTTTTCATTCCTTTCCAGAAATATTGTTGTTTTATATCAGCAAGCATTTTTGTAATACCTGGGTGTCCAGAAAAGGGTGAATTGTGAAATTCTCGCTAACAATTTCTTTCTCAAATCATTAAGCAAAGGTATGTATACTCTATTTTCATAACGTAAGATTCCTTCATTATCAAAGTGAAAACCTTTATACCTTTCATCTTTTGGATCTATAGCAAGCGCTATTTTTACTTGTTGAAAGTAAGAATCAGATTCCATAGCACTTTTTACTTCATCTTTAAACTGAGTTCTTAGTGTTATAAGAGCAGAAATGTGCTTCCTACGACTTAGAGCATCAGCCTACTCTATTCTCTTTTCCTTTAATGTAACTTATGTCAAAATCATATTGAGACAAAAACTCTAACCACCTTCGTTGTCTTGCATTCAGATTTGGCTGAGTGAAAATGTACTTCAGCCCAAGATGATCAGTTTTCAACTCAAATGGTTTACCAAGCAGATAATGCCTCCAAACTTGAAGTGCATGAACTATGGAAACAAGCTCTAAATCATGTGGAGCATAATTCAACTCATGTAACTTAAGTTTTCTACTTTCATAAGCTATGACATGATCATTTTGTAACAAAATACCTCCAAGACCTTCCCTGGATGCATCTCATTACAATAGTAAAGTCTCCATTAGGATCAGGTACAACTAAAATAGGTGTTGAAGTCAATTGACTTTTCAAAATTTTAAAAGAATATTCACATTTATCATTCCAAACAAATTTCTTATCCTTTTTTTGTAATGAAGTTATTGGTGCAACCACCTTAGAAAAATCCTTAACAAATTTTCTATAATAACCAGCAAGGCCCATGAAGCTTCTAACTTCATGTACATTCTTTGGTGTAGGCCACTCGGTTATAGCTACTATTTTAGAAGGATCTACAACAATCCCATCCTTACTTATAACATGACCCAAATAGTGAACTTCGGTGTCAAAGAAAGAACATTTGGACAACTTACCATACAACCGTCTCTTTCTCAGAATTTCCAAAACTATTTTCAAGTGCTCATGATGCTCCTCAATACTTTTAGAATATATGAGAATGTCATCCAAGAATACAAGCACAAACTTGTCCAAGTATTCTTGAAAGATATTATTCATTAAGTTCATAAAATCTATAGGTGCATTAGTTAATCCAAAGGGTAAAACCATGAATTCATAATGTCCATACCTTGTTCTGAAATTTGTTTTATGAATTTCCTCATCCTTAATTCATAATTGATGATATCTAGATCAAATATCTATTTTAGAATATACCAATGTTCCATGCATCTGATAAAATAAATCATCAATTCTAGGAAGTGGGTATCTATTCTTGATTATTGCTTTGTTTAACATCCTATAATCAATGCACAGTCTAAGTGTTCCATATTTCTTATTCAAAAATATCACTGGTGCTCCCCAAGGTGAAAAACTTGGTCTAATCAAACCTTTAGACAAAATTTCTTGCAACCGAGCCTTAAGATCTACTAATTCTATGGTACTCATTCCATAAGGTGCCTTAGAAATAGGTTTAGTACCTGGTTTGATTTCAATGGTGAAGTCAAACTCCCTTTTGGGTGGTAAACTCGGTAATTATTCTAGAAATATATCACTGTAATTCCGTAACAGGGGTAACATTCCATGAAATCACTATTTTCTTCTGCAGATTCTAATATTTTTACTGCATATAAGGTATAACCCTTATTTTTGGCCTTTTTAAGTTGCATAGCTGACAATTTCCTAACTAAAATTTCTCGTTTTACACCTTGAATCTCTGTTGTTTTCTGCAGATCATCCAAACAACTAATATGTTTTTCAAAATAGTCCACTTTTGCTTTATGCTCAGCTAACCAATTAACACCTATGACTATATCATAAGATCCCAAAGGTGCAACATAGAGATCAACTTCAGTGGAAAAGCTAGGTAAGTCAAGGACTGCCCCAAAAAGACACATACTAACTGTATGAACATAATTATTACCATAATGTACAATCCATGATTTATCCATTTTTCTAGCTTTTCTTTTAAGTTTCGAAGCAAGTTTACTAGAAATAAAACATTCAGTAGCTCCCATATCAAAAAGAATAGTTACAGGTATGCCAAATAACTTACCAGGAACTTCTATGGGTGTAGCTTGCTTTTCAGCTTGCTTGTTAGCTACTGTAGCATGTATCTTATGTTATGGATTACAATCATCCTTCTTCAAAGGACATTGATTTGTGTAATGATCTTTGCCACAATTATAATAGCCTCTTATAGGTCCCTTTTTAGTCTTAGAATTATTTCCAGCCTTAAAGTTATCATTTCGACCTCCGTAGGACTTCTGTCCATTATTATTATTCTTGGAAAAATTATTCCATGCATTTCCGTAGGGCTTATTCATTGTTGTTTTCTTATTATTATCAGCTGAAAACTTATTTTTATTACCAAAATTTTTCCATGGTCCCTTCTTAGGTGCAAAAGAAGCTGAAGAAGAGTTTTGAGACTTTCTTCTGTACTTCCTCTTTATGAGCAGAAATAGCCTTTAATTTCTATTCTTGCCTTATGGCTTTCTCAACAACCCCTTCCATAGTGGTTGGGTTGTGAACATCAACCTCTCCCCCAATAATGGGATTCAACCCCATGATAAATTTTTGTATCCTGAACTTCTCATCAGTTTGATACTAAGGTACATACTTGAGGAGTTTCATAAACCGCTCCCAATACTCAGTTACAGTTAGCTTTCCTTGAGCTAAGTTCTGAAATTCTATCATTTTCTGATCATAATAAAGTTGTGGCAGCCATCGTTGCCTAAAATAACTTTTAAATTGATCCCAAGTGATGTTAGTTTCATCAATATTTAACTCAGCCTTACGGCTGTCCCACCATGAAGATGCTTCATGGGAAAGCTGATATGCTCCCCAAATGGCTTTAGTTTCCTCTGAGAAGTTTCTTATTGCAAAGTACTTCTCCATTTCGTTGAGCCAATTCTCAGCTCCATCTCCTAATGTGGTGCCATCAAACTTAGGTGGACTTATCCTTTTTATATCATTAGTGAGTTCAACTTTGCCAACCTTGCCTTTTTGTTTTCTGGTTGGATAGGTACATTAACATTGTCATTATCAACACCCAGATTGGGGTTGTCCTCAGGAGGTGGCTGATTGTTATTACCAGCTTCTTCTTCCTCCTCATTTCCCATTACTTGATGTTCAAGTACAGTCAAATGATCTCTTGTGTCCAATAGGGTAGTAAGGATCTCATCAAGTTTTTGGGCTGTTGCTGCTCCTTCATCAGGTGGAGCATTATTTGCAATGTTTCCCCTTGTTCTAACCATTTTCTACTACAAAAAAATCAAGTTTTTATCAGATTATGGACACAATAGGTTTAATAGCTACAACCTTCAACTCTGATACCAAGATGTAACATTCCCATTTTAAGACTTTAGAAACAAGGAATTTTTTTACATGATTAATGTTCTTTGTTCTAAATACATAATTTAGAACACACATTTCATAACAACCATTCTTATAACAGATAACCATATGTAGCTGTAATGACTCGGTGAGCTACCGATCTATTCATCCCATGACTTGGTGAACTACTGATCTATTCATGTGTAACTTTAAGTTTTGAATACTCTTCTGTATACTTCATATACTTGGTTCTCTTACCCTGTTCTAGGTATTGAGTGATCTATCTAAGGAACCTAACTGAATATTTGTTACCAATATTCATCTACATCATGATCCTTAGACTAGGTGACATAGGACAACGCAATCAACAACTTGCGATACTTTGGCAAAAGATTTCTAACATACTAGTTTGTATAACTTATTCCTTGATGACATACTCATCAATCTGGAATACGTCCTTCACCCCACTTTATTGTTATCTAGAATGTCTTATACTAACTTCTGTCAGTCCCCTTGCCCAAGGTTTAACCCTAGTTCAGGTTAAAAACATAGGATATGATAGGAAGAGGCTCACAAAGACTTAGGGTAAATTGGCCTACTGGGGCAACCTTGGTTAAACCTCGTGTGCCAAGGCACCCTGAGTCCTAGAGGTCTACTTCATATCCCAACTATGTTACTATCCAGCCCTAGAGTGGAAACTTTTTCGAGTCTAAAAGGGTGTAGATCTTGACGATCAATGCAGAAGGTGTTGCCACATGTTAATCTGTCTTCACTGTATCCTCGAGAAGATCCTAATCTTCTTGAAGGTACAACCCTGTAGTTGACGTGTGCTAACATCCTGCAGAACAACCTCATCTAGATGTACATACCTCCAAAAGGTTACTTATGTTTAGTTTAATTTGGATTGATGGAAAAACAGATTTCGGTAGCCCATCTAACCCTGATTCCAACACTCTTTAAGTTATTTTAAAGGTTAGATTCAATTAATCCAAAATGAAATTTATTAACTTAATATTGATTCGATGTTCCTTAGTTTTTGGCTTAACACCGTTATGCAAAAACATGATAGAAACAACATAAGTTCTCTTTTTTAAAGGCTTAATCAAGCAGGAAGCGTAACAACCTACTAGGCTGTAACTTATCATACTTATTATAATTAAGTCTAATGATTAGTAATCATATCTTCCTCTTTTATTTATATCTTTACTAGAGAGGAAGAGTCTTCCTCTTCATAGTTAAATTCTAGGGTTTAACACACCCTTTTATGTCTTTTATAATTTTGATAGTTTTCATTATAGGTTTATTACACATCACATTAATATAATGAATTGCTTAGATAAGAATATTGCATTCTGCCACTTTTCTAACTGCAGCTTACTTAAGGAATTAATCTAAATTCCTTTTATAATACTCATCAAGAATACACATCCAATCATATAGATAATAAGAAGAATATCATCAAGACAAGATTCCCTCCTTTAGACAAAGGTACAAGATAATTTACATAACCAATGCAAGCGAATTCTCAACTTCCAATTCATAGTCAAACTTATACATTTACAAGATTTATGCAATTTAGACACCCGACACAACAATAGCCTTTCTCCCAAGGAATATAACTTTTCTATTCAATACAACTCAGGATCAATCAAATTTCTTTACAAGAATCAGATTTAAATAGTCAATGCATCATATAAGTTTGTGCCTTCTTTTATCACTTACGATGTCCATCTGTAAAAATTACTAGCATGGGTCAGTTCAAAGAACTGAGCATGATAAGCACTAATCCTTAAAATGAAGTGCACTCAACTAATTGTTTCCATAAAACAACCCTACTTTAAGGATCAATTAGTATATCATACAATAGGCGTAAGTAATTTCAATCAGAAAAGAAGAGCTTTAACATCTTGAAATCACTTCTAAGAGGGAAGAGTAGAATATGATATTTAATATCTATCTTACCATTTTAACATAAAATTGATCCTATTGATTTCCTTTAACAACAACAGATCATACAATCACATTGTTTCCAAACCTCATCATAATAGAATATGATACTTAGTTATTTATCATACGATAAAAAGGTTGCTTACAACATGATTCTAATTAAGATGATTCATCTATCAATATTTAAGATATTCATCACAACAGGATAATATAAAAATACCCAATAAGGAGAGATGGAATATCACCCAACTAACAATTTGCATTCTCTTTTCAACAAACCAGTCATCATTCACCTTCTTTTCTATTTTAATCCAAAGATAAGTAAGAGAAGGTTAACCAACAGTGATTATCTTTATCCTATAAGAATAGTCAACCGAAGGTCCTTAACAACTGAATTTATTCTAACTGTAATAGAAAAGAAGCTTATCAGCAGTGAACCTACTACAGCAATCATTTCCTTCCCTTTCATTAATAATAGTTCCTTTTTCAGTCCAATTACAATTTTAAGAATGTATAGAAGATTTCAAGGAAGTGATCCAAAACACTTTTTACAGTAAGAAGAAGGAGCTTATGCATCCTATCTAAAGACAAGATCTCCCAATCAAGCTAGTGATTCATTTCATATGGAACATCAAAATAGTGAAGGCCATACACAACCATAAACACATGAGGAGTCATAAATAATTCTTTATAAGTTCTATATTAACTCAATGGACCCAATCAAGAAAAGAAACCCGAGTAAGAACTCGCACTCAGAATTTACCCAAGAGTTTAATCAAGATAGTATTATTTACCTTACTTCTCAACTTAATACCCCTAGAGTAAAAGATTGAATTCTTAATAGGAATGATAACTACTAGATTAATTATAGTCAAACTTTCAATGTTTACCAAACAATTCACAAGACTATCATTTCCAGTTTTCTCCATGCATATGCATCTATTCCTTTTACATGCAAAAGTCTCATTAAGAGTTCTGAGTTTACAAAGATTCATCCAAAAATAGACTAAATTCAACGACAAGATCTAGTAGTATTTTTTAAACAAATACGTTATGCCCAAGTCTCGAAATGCAACTCAAGCACCATGTTCAGTATAAGTTCTCACCAGATCAAATCATTCAATCGATTATATCCAGTTCGGGTAATTATATCCCTTTAATGGTTTACATTTTTAAACAAAGGAAAAACTAGACAGATTCTTAACTGAACCGACGCCTTTCCCAATTATCATTACGATCAAAAGGAAACAAATTCTTTAAATTGCCTTGCAATATACTACCCATATTGAATCAATAAAAAATTCCACATCGTAAATCAAGATCAAGTGTAGTAAGTAAACTTTAAAATTGCCTCAGTTAAGAAAAAGTTTACATAATCATCTTTCAATCCTTAGATACCAACAAAGATGATTCGAAAGATTATAAACAGAGTTCAGACTATACTTCAATAAATATCAAGGCCGTATTCACTAAGTACTCCCTATAAAACTTATAGGGTCACCATGAAACACTAACCCCAAACCAAGTGCGGGCTTACTACAACCCTAATATCCATGATAATATTACACAACTTCCAAGCATAAATCAGAGTTTTATCAAGTTGGAAAATAAGAACAATCCATCTGCAACACAACTCGGTTTCTTACAACTATGAAATGAACCACAAGAATCATAGAATCTAGAAACTCAATCAACAGATCCCATATAATAACAAGTTTCATCTAAGACTCTAGTTGTAGATGAGTTTCCTTAGAAAAAACATGGTTCTTTCCAGATTGAAATCACAAGACATTTGTTTCTACGAAATAAGGAGGAACCCAAGGTTCTCCAAAGAAAACTCAGCAAGGATATAATAGTATAAAGTTAAACAAGAACCAAAACCAACGATTACCAGATCCCATTATGCCAAGCAAAATTGCAGAGTTCCCTTTTGCATAAATTTTCCATGCGCTTATACTAACACAACATATATTCCAAACTAGACTATATTTTTTTGCAATGGATTCGAGACATCAAAAGAACAAGATTCAATAAAACCAACAACAAATAACCAGGTAAACATGCAATGTACTAAACTAAATAGAGCAGAGTTATTTTTATGAAATCACTTAGGAGAGAGAAAATGATTTTAACTAGCTTAGGGCATATCATGCCCGATAGTGTCTCTCTGTCAAATCGAAGAAGACCTCCAACCAAGCTCACTACTCCTCTTCTCCACGAAAGATCAAACAACCAAATTCCTTTTCCGAATTCCTTTTATACATTCCACAAAACAAAAATAGATTCAAACATCAAAAATAGCCATGAAGTGCAGTTCAATCTACTAATTTGAAAAACCAGAGAGCATGCAGAGCAAAAATCACGTAACATGCAAAGTGAAACAACCCCAGCAAAATCCACCTGCATGCCTTCCAAGATGGTTTGGGCTCAAAAACCGAAAGCAATTAATTCCATTAATTTCTATTTTCCCTCCTATCCTCCCTTGCCACCGCCTTCTATTTCTGGCGAAGGCCAAGTCAAAAATAACAAGCATTACAATTTTAGTGATACTGCCACCTAAGCTTCCGCCAAACAAACTAGCCCCTGCCAAAGCTGGTAGTACCACAATTCCTTACAACCTTATCAACATCATTAATGCCTTAGGAACCATCGCCCAATACTTGTGACCCCTTAAGTTCCCCTTCATGCCCAATAACTTAGGATAGATTACTTGCTTAGGTTAGATCTTAGGTAGATTAAATTTATACCTTAGGATATAACACTAATAACTAACCCCCAACATAGGTCCTTAGCAATAGATTTAGGTAATTCCACATAGGTAGATAATTCAAAATACCATAGTTTTTAGGCACTAGGTTAGATCACCAAATAACCTTGTAGTATTAGCTTCTAGTTTTAGTACCTAGTAACCCTTCCAATTCCCTTAGTACCAACTTAGGTTAGGTTACAAATCAACCATTCCCAGTAGAATAAGGAGCTTTAGGTTAGAATTATAATTCTATCATGTGACATAGCTTAGGTAGAAATATCTTACCTAGCTTAGGATCCCATAGGTTAGTCCCTAATAGGATCCCATATTTCTCCTTCGCCATGAACAAGCTACAATTCCCTTTACGTCTGTGACAACCTGCCATGGTTGATCCTCAAAGACTCTAAGCAAAGCATGCCACTAAATGGGAGTACGTTCATTACAAAGAGAATTAAAGAACTTGTCTCAAAAAATTCCAGTTCATAAGTATCATAATTCATGGTATGCCAATTCATCATTTGTTCAACTTGAAAAGACTTAAAACATTTCTTGGATCACTAAAATTGATCCAAGGATGAGTCAGATAAATAGATATGTTTACAATTTTCCTTTAACCAGATTGCAACTCATCTTATGAGAAGTGAAAAAAATGCATTCAGGAAAACATTCCAATTTAATCAAAAGATCTTTAAGAGAAGAAAATACTTACCCATATCAAGCATGATTTCCCATAATCAAAAGAACATATCCCCATAAGGAAAATCATAGGTCAACACTTGAAATATAAAGGAGTAAAATATCAATCAAAGTGTGTTACAACAATTACCTCCTCTGGGTATTGGATTTCATAAAAGCATTCTTTTGGCGCATCCTCCGTCAAAAAGCTTGTTTCCCTTTCCTTTATCCTTCACCGATACAATAGATACCTTTCTCGATGTCATCATTTCACTTAATACTTTAAACGTGAACCCTTATTTAATATGGTGTGACTTAGGTGCTTAGATATTCTTACCTATATTTTGTGCTTCTTTATCGAGTGTTCGGTTCTCTCTCAAACCTCTCAACTCCTTACTTCTCCTTATACTATGGTTCCTTATTCAAACCCTCATGCCCTAGCTCGAATACTAAAATTTCCTACGAATTCATATCCCTCAAAACTATCTTTGAAAAAAACTAAAAACCTTGTAATCCTCTCTCCACAGTCCGGTTTTTCATACTCACACTTCCTCAAAAAGAGCTTTAGCCTAGGTTGTTTTAAATCATCTTTGGCTCACCAAATTTTATTCTCACTGGATATTTCAAATAATTCACACTTTATTCACTCTTCAAAGGCTTAAAATCTTCACAAGGGTAAGAATGAACTCTCTCTTAATCCCTTTTATAGATTTCTAAAAATTTCCCACATTTATTGCTCCTCACCTACCAATGATTTAAAGCATTAAATGTGCTTCTTGATTTTTTCTGCACTTTTTCCTACTTTCTTCCATGTGTGAAAATTGTAACCTTTTTGTGTGCCACTAATTTCTAGGCCACATACATCCTTGTGTGCACTCTTATGTATAATAACCCATCTTCCTCTATGCCATACACCAAGTAGTCTATCTTATCACCGCCTTCCTAATGTTATACTATGCGACCATTTTTCTCATGTGCTCTCTAATTTTGAGAAATTCCTCTTCAAGCACCATGATTCTAAGCATGTGTAACTCCTTCCTATTTTCTCATCATGCATACCGACTTGTATCCATAGAGTACCCCGATTTCAAATTTTTCTCACGTGCACCCATGAACCAAATCTGAGGCCAACACCAACATCTCATATTTCTTGTTCCATAATATCACATGCTTCCACCCCACACTAAAAGTATGCACATTCATCTCGTACATCAACTCAATAGATAGTAATCGATCCTGCGCATGAATGCATTTATTACAACAAAATAAGCAAAGTAAATTTTTATTTGAAAGTAAATATAACCTAAATGGAAATATTGCCTTATTATAAACAAAAATAAGCTTATTTATAATAGGAATTCGGCCTAATCCCATTGAAGTAACCATGAAACATGGTGTCATCCAACACTTGTAATTGACATGTTCCTGAATCAAGTATCTTGATAACTAAAAAGTGTCACAACTAGTGGACCTTTAACTTCCCTAGGTGGTACAAAACTTCCTAGGTGGTACAAAAACTTGGAGTCATACGTATGACCATATTTCCAAATGTAAAAGACTTATTATTAATGTTCCTATCATGCCAAACCTTATATCATGAATTTTCGTCTTTTGGATCCAATGTGCAATGGTGCGTTGCTTGTCTAATTACATGAATTTCTCAATACACTCTTCCACAACCTTTTCATTCAACACATGCAATACACAGGATGGTAATAAAAATAGACATGTAAAAATACCTTCGTGCTAAACACTAATTGAAAAGGTGTGGCCTTGTTTAACTGTTTATAGGTTTTTCTATATGCCTAAAGAAAAAATGATACATTTTCATCCCGAACCTTTCTTCCAACATCACTTACCTTTATGAGTGTTTTCCCCAAGATCTTGTTGAAATCCTCGACAACGCATTTTGTTTAAGGTTGATAAGGAGTAGTCTTATGGTGAACCACCATAAACTCTTACGATATAATTATAATTTCCTCATTTAAGAAATGAGTTCCTTTATCACTAGTCAAGCTCAAAGGGAATCCATACATGTTGGTAATATTATCCCAAATGAACCTAGTTGTTGTAGCTGCTGTATAATATTTTATAAGCACAACCTATTCTAATATTGTTAAATAATAAATGCAAGTGATAATGTAGAGTGCCCCAATCCTACACTTGGGTGGTGTAATAGGTCTTACAAAATAAACAACCCTCTTCTTAAAAGGTTTTGCTCTTTATATAGGTCATAAAGAAATTTTATCTATATGTCTAGGATTTCTAATTATCTGATCGTGATCACATGATTTAACAAAATATTTAGTGTCCTTATATAATGTCTCTCACCATAAGGAAATGAGAAGGATCTTGCATGTAGTCATATCTCCTCCATAATGTCCTCCAAGTAATACCTCCTTGTGTTTCGCCATAATTGCTTCCCGCTCATGTTCTATAACACACTTATGTAAGACCTTTTCCTAGCCCATTTTATATAAATTTCCTTCAATAAGATGATATGGATCTACTCCTATAGCAAGTTGCTTCTTTTATAATGTTTTCATCCCCTCTGGTGCAATTCTAGTGTGCAAAAATATTGCAATGTCTTCTAAATTAGTGGGCACTTGATTCAACCTAAACAACTCGTACATCAAGCATAGTGTCCTCAATACTATACATGTCCTCTCTAGAATGAATTCTTCATAAATAATCAGGTCCCAAGTTTCTCTTTCCTTTCTTAACAATAACAATAAAATTGAATTCTTGAAAGAGAAGTATCCACTGGTAAATGTTCCTTGCAAAATAGGTTTGTTGACCAAGTAATTCAATGTCATATGATCTATGTAAAAGATGAACAAGGTTATCAATAATTACTATCAAAACTTGTGAAGTGTCGAGATCACATAAAATTTCTCACACTTTGTTTTGGTATAATTATTCTCTTTTGGTGTCAAATTCCTACTTGCAAAGCATATGGGATGATCCACCTTACCCTCTTCAGGTTGCGCCAAGACTGTACCAATTTCCATACTAGAAGCATCAATGTGCACATGAAAAGGTTTTTTCCATGAAGGGAAGTGAAATATTTTTATAGTAGTAAGCTTCTCCTTCAATGTTTTAAACACCTATTATTGTGTGTTTCCCCAATAAAATTTTCCTTTGACCTTGAGCAATTCTTCTAAGGGCACAATTTTTTTTTGCATATCCTTTTATAAATTTCCTATAATAACTAGTATGCCCTAAGAAACTACACACCCCACTTTAATTGGTAGGCTCTTTTAATCCCAAAATCACTACAATCTTAGCTAGATCCACCAATAATCCATCCTTATAAATAATGTTCCCAAGTAACATCCCAAAGGTGTCAAAATGATACACTTCTTGATGTTGAGAGAGATGCTTAATTTCCTACATATTTCAAACATAAGACTTATATTATCACAATGATATTTTACTAACCCATAGATAGTCCAGGAATCCGAGATAAACCTACAAGAACTTATGGATGAAATCATTAAATGTCTCGCACAACACTACATGATAATACTACTAGAACATTATCTAGTCCAAAGGGCATCACTCTGTATGTAAAGATTCCCCATTTATTGGTGATTTTTTTCTTCTCTCCGAACATTGCGGGAATGCATACTTGGTGATAACCTTATAACCCATCCGTGAAAGAGTAACTTTCACACCCTGTAACTCTCTCAAGTATCTCCTCTGTGAATGAAGCAAGAAAAGGATCTATAACATGAAAGGAATTAAGTTCCCTTTAATCAACAAAGATCCCGATATGGCCATACTTCTTGATGTTACTCACCATGGGACTAACCCACTCATATTTCTCAATTGATTCAATGGTTCTAGAAATAATAATTTTTTCTATTTCTTCCTTTGCCTTCATGCGCAAGTTTAGGTTCATCTAGTAAGGCCTTTTCCAAAAAATATGCATGCCTTATTTCATCTTAATCTTCATCTCTCTCAATGAGAGGTGCAATCCTTTCAACTCATGGTACTGTTATCACCAAAAAACAACACCCTCTAATTTTGTTCTTAAATAACCAGTGTTTTTGGGTAACCTGGGATTGTCTCTAAGTGTGGGACCTTTCTATTGAGACAAAACTCTAGAGAAGTCTGTATTCCTCTACTGAATCCTAATGTTAAACTAATCCTAGAATGGAAATTCCTATCTCTACTTCTATCATAATCTACTAAGGGACCACATAGAGAGAGAGAGAGATTTCATGAAAATGGAAATCCTAAACTACAAAGGTGATTGTACTAAGAAAATGGATCATAAAACATTCAAGTGAGTGAAAATGAGATGAAGAATGGGAAAGAGAGATCATACACAAGTGACACGGTTTGTAATGACATTTACCAACATCATTTCCATGGATCACAATAGATATGAATCTTGCAAGAATAAAAAGTATTCACAATGCATTTGTAATTGTAATGGAAGGCAAGAAACTCCATGTAATACAAGATAGGGTAGAAAGAGCCAAAAACATGGATTTATTGATTAATTGGATTCATAATTCATTACAATCGTAAAATAAATATATATATATATTCTCCCAATATACCCGATCGAGGCATGCAACTTAGAAAATACTGCAAAACATATTTTACAAAGTTCCTCGCTATTCCGAACATTCCCCCAAAAACATGCCCAAGCACTTACGTTTATGGATTTTTAGAAAGAAGAGGGAGAGAGATAATTTACATTACATGTTTTTAATGGTCCTAACCATCCCAAAGGATAAAATTATTTTTTTGCATTGGATGATGGACATCTGGCATGTTCTCAAGCACGTCAACATAAATTTTTGAGTGAAACTGTGCTTCTTCCATGATTAAATAATTCCCCTATAATTATACATGGCCCGAATCATTTTTCCAATTTTTACCCATTTACACCCATAAATATTTGATTCTCATGATGCCAAATTAAATTTCTCGAGGAAATATTTCAAATGAGACTGATTTTGTGCAATTTGAAGCAGGGGATTGAAAGATATCATCATTTGAGTAATTGCACGTTAGGATGGACATAAATGTGAAAAGTAGTAGCCTTTGATTATCTTGGGGATTTCCCTCTACCCACATGTGCATTAATTTTGTATTTTCAAAATTTCCACCTCCCACCGGTTCACAAATCGATTTACTTCCCTAGCTCGCCATCTGTCCTTTATTTTTCCTTGTCTTTAAAACTATCTACCGTATATTACAAAATATAGACCAATAGAAAGATGCCATTCCTCTTCACACTAACAAGTTATCCTTTTGTCCCTTCTTTTTCTTTTGAAATATGAGCCAATGAGATCTTGTCATGCTTTCTTCAAGGATTCAGATTGTACTCAGCTTCTAACTGACAATTATGAAACGTGGACCAATGAGAGAGCTCTAGCTTCTTTACATTTCGGACCATTTGGTGACCATTGCAAAGTGTGAGCTAATGAGTAGGCTACAAATAATTTGCATGTCATTCCTGTTTAATTCTACCTCTAACATCTGCATACCATTGGTTAGTGATGAAACTTTACGCCTTTATACATTGTTATACTTTTGATAGTCTCTTTTGACAATTGCAAAGTGTGAGCCAATAGGCAATATCCACGTCGCCTTCATGTTAGGACTTGTTAATTTATTTTATTCATGCTTGGATATAATTGGATGGGCCTTCACATTTTTTAGATTGTGAAATGAGAGAAAATTTGGTGTCTCCACGTAGCACTTAGCATCGTAGTTTCTAAGTCTCGAGAGGACTAAGAAACTTTTGGCTTTTTTGAGTTGTTGCCACTTAACCCCTTTGACCTTTTCGACTTAACAAAGCGAAGAAATATGAATTATGGATTATCCCATGGACTTAAGGTCCATGGAATGGATTTACCTTGTAGACAATTAGAATACCCCCACATGGTCCTTTTGGTGTCTTTGATCATCTGTGTTTCCTTATGCTTTCTTTTATATTGCAAATTTAATTTTTTCGCACAACACTAGCCATTTGACCTTTGTTTTGTAGTTTTAATATTTGAAACTTGCCAATTCTTTAACACTTAGTCTCCCATGGGTTTTGAATGCTAATAAAAGAATAATTTTGGGAAGAGAATTTGACATCGTTTAACGATCTGAAGATCTTAAAAATGGTTTAAGTCTATTTTTACTCTATTAAAACCAAAATAACACGATGGGAAATTTTTGGATAACAATTTGGCGACCTCTTGTGGTAATCTTCCTTCTAGATTAGATCAATATCCTTTTTACAATCCATTGGGAATTAAGTTGATCCCTTAACTTAAAAAATGATATAAACTTGAATTCTTTCTTACCCCTGAGTCATTTTGAAGCATGAAATAAAATTATCTTATCTATGGATATTTTAATGATCTCGTAGAACTTATATAACTATATGATTTTGTCATTAAAATTCTTAAGCTCGAGGTGAAGCCATAATTGACCATCTCATTATAACAATTTTCTATATTTGATTTCATGAGAGTGAAATATTGTAAAATCTTGAGACTTCACTTTGTTTGGCTTTGCATTTGATCTATTGAAACAAAGAATAACATCTCAAGTTGTCTCCAATCTGATTTTAGCCATGAATATTGCTCTTCCTACCAAAATGGACTAAATTGATCTCATGGGCTCTGAATTAAGCTTGGAAATTTCCCAACTAATCTGATTGTCCTTGAAATGAATTATGAAAAGTGAGAAAACTACAAAAAATATATACAAAAATAAAAACATACATGTTTCAATTGGAACATGTAGAGTGTGTTAGTGTCCATTTTGATCCTATATTATTTTGCCCTAATTTTCCTTTCACTCTGCATCTCCCAAACATTTTATATCGTTTTAATGGGTGAAATGAGTTTTCGCCTTTGTTCCCATGCCTTAGTCCATTTCAAAATCATTTTCCAGGCCTCATTTTTCAAGAAACACCCAAGTTTGCCATATTCTGACCTAATTTTTCCATTTTTTCCATCCTATGGAGCTTGAATTTATTCATTTCATGTGTATTTTCTCTCAAATATATATCCCCATGGTTGAAACTTGCATGAAATCAATTTCCCCTTGTTTTTGAGAAAAAAATCCCTCATCTGCAAAGAAAAAAATCAAATTTGGGCATCTCTGGTAAATTCTACGTTTTTTGAAAGTTTTACGGGTGTCATTTGCTGTCAAAATTAAGCTCAAAATTCTCCTCCTATGTGGCCGCTTCTGGTTGGACAAGGATCGGTGGGTTTTCTATAAAACTTAATGTTTTTGGCCTTTGGAAAATTTCACAATTTTCCCCCACAACCCCGTAGGTCCCAGAGGAGGGACACATGTCATGTTCTTGTGCCATGGAATGGAATGAAAGACTTAGGAATTTTTTTCCTTTTTTGGCAAAGGGGAGAAAATTGGAAGAAAATCATGCGGTTCTGCAATGAAGTAGGTGGCGGAAATGTGGCCAAGTAGGGACAGAGCGGGCCGACGGATGTAAAGGGCATTGTTTCCCTTTTGCAAAAAAGGACCTAAGGTAAAATTTTGGAGCGTGGCCCCGTGGCCAATCATAGGTGGACACATGTCCATGAAAATTTAGAGGGAAGTGTGGGCCATGGAAGGAAATGGGGAATTTTTTTCCCTTTTAGAAAAAAGGAGCTAAAGTAAAAAATTGAGTCGCGGGCCCGCGCGAATGAGCCATAGGGAGACACGTGGCGAAGGTAGAGCGGGTCGGCGGGGTGGTGGAGGAAAAAGGGAATTTTTTCCCTTTTGAAAAAATACTTGGAATGGAAAATTCGAGGCGTGGCCCCATGATGAATCATCGAGTGACACGTGGCAAGGAGAAATCGAGGCACATGCCCACGGGAAAAAAATGAAAATTTCCAAAATTTCCAAAAAGGTCAAAATGTGTAGAATTGAAGCGTGATCCCAATGGGACCCACCATGTGCCACATGTCATCACCAAAATTCAAGGGTGGAGGGGTAGAGAAAAATTCATTTTTTCTATTTTTCCAAAAATGTCAAAAAGTCAAAAGGTGAGCCCGAATTGATTCCCAATCATATTTTGACATGTGGAGGGCCCAGATTGAAGGAGAAAGAGCAGATCAAGGGTAATTGTACATCTTCATTTTTGCCACCATTTTTTCTCCAGGAAACTTGGAATTGCAAATTTTGCATCAAATTTCATCAAATTTTTGGCGATTCCATGTCGTTTTGGCCTTTTAGGATCATTAGAATTGGTTTCATAACTCAATTTGCAGATTTGAGGTGATTTTGAAACAAAGTTTTTTCCTAATCTGTCCAGACACGTGAAATGTCAAATTTGAAAGTTACAGATGTAGTTTTAAAATGTGAAAAGGTGAAATAATGAGAGGAAAGGCATCTGCATGCCCTGATGATGAAAAATGTGCCTCCAAGAAAGATAATGATCCAAATATTTGTAATGATTCAATCTTTTAAACACCTGGCAACTCTCGTTGCAAATTTGTTAAATGTCATTTTTAGTGAATCATGAGAAATTGTTGTAACAAAATTGATCCCTTGGAATATGATTTTCTTGGGAAAGAATGCTCCAATGTGGCAAGAGGTATATAATGCATTTTTGAGAAATGTAAATAAAAAAGTTGAAAATCACGAGAAAATTCTGAGAGAAAGCTCATTTTCTAAGAAACCCACCAAAGAACTAGGTTAATTTCTTCTGTGTTGGATCTTCATGTATGTGAGTTGGTTACAAGTGTATAGCCATCACATAGCTCTGATATTTTTCATGAAACTCTCCCTGGCCGATGAATCTAACAAGTCTCGTGTTTTTTTTTGGCAATATGATGTCTCATATCATTTTAAATACCTGCAAATAGTTTTCATTGTTCTTGTTGCAATCTTGCATTGAAAGTATTTAGAAATCACACAGAATCTCATCCTTATTGATATTTTAGTGGCACTTGCAGTTTTGTTTTTCAGAAGAGCTTTCATCTAGCATTGAAAATAAGTAGTTTAAAATCACTCCACCTTCATTTGTTGATTGGGATTGCTTGTAAGCCTTTGGGGGTACCTTAGGCGTGGTTTGATCAAGGATTTTTATGTTTAATTGAGTTCTTTACTTCAAGATTTTGTGGTGAGTTCTCAAATATTGTGTGAAGAGTGCAACCTGGGATTCCATTTATGCATCTTCTGGTTGAAAGAACATCCTGATTATTTGAAGCATTTTATCTAATAGTTGTTCAAGTATTGTAGAGGTTGTCAAAGATTTGATATATCCAATTTTTTCTTATCAATACCCCACCAAAAAATCATTTGAATAACTAATCCTACCCATACTACCCCTGCATTGCATTGTGTGTCAACAAAAGAATCTAACCCATCTACAAAAATGCACAAATCAAATCAGGATCATACAATGTCTTCAATAGCCTCAACCTTGTCTTGAAAGAATTTCCATCATTTAGTAGTGATAGCTCTATTGAGTTTGAATAATGGAAAATTGATCATGTTTTCCCAAGGCCATCTCCATACAATATGCACAATATAAGGATATCTCCACCTCCTTCATAAAACAGAGGCTGCAATATAGGTTCTCTTACCTTGGTTGAAAGGCACAACCTAAAATAGTGGGGGTTAGATCAAATCCTTTCAAAGTGCTATCCATCTCTCCACAAATATGAGTGCTAGTTAGATCACATCCCCGGCTACAAAACAAAATATATCAAGATCTATCTACCTTCAAGCTTCATGCCATATTTCTAATGCTACTCAGACTGAAAAGGAGAACAAATTTGGGTACCAACAGAGTGTAAACAAGCAATTAGAAAAATAAAACTACTCTACCAATAAGAAAATGTGCTAAAAGCACTTGGAGGAATTGAAAATACTCTACTATATACAAGGGAGGAGACTTTACTTCAGTAGAAATGCTTTAAATAGATCCCATTAACTAGAATCTACAATTATTCTCCATCCAATCTTGACAATTGGAAAGCATTACTTGACTTGCAGCCTGAAATGATATAAGGACCACTCCATATTGCATCAAATTTTGAGTGTTTACCTAGTTTGGATCTGTTTGCATCCCATTTTAAGACTAAGTCTCCTTCTTGGAAGCTTCTAGCCTTGGATTTTTTATCAAATGTGTTTTTAATCTGAGCTTGACCCTTCTCCATTGTTTGCATTGCTTGGTTCCTTAGTTCCTCTAGCTCCATGAGCTCTACATATCTGACCTCCATGGCTTCAAATTCAAACAATTCCAACTGCTTGATAAGCTCTAATGCTGGTAACTCAAGAGATATTGGCAGTTTTGCTTCTCTGCCATAAACTAACCTGTAAGGAGAGTTACTAGTTGATCTTTTAGGAGTAATTCTATCTTCCCACAAGGCTGATTTCAATCTTGTATGCCAATTCCTTTGGTTTTCATCCAAATTTCTCCTTATGATTTTTAACAAGTTTTTGTTTATGGACTCAGCTTTCCCATTTCCCTGGGGGTAATAGTTTGAAGATGTGCTTAAATATATCCCATTTTTCACATCCCACTCAGAGATCTTGGTGCCAAGAAATTCCAATGCATTATCAAAGATAATAGTGGAAGGAACACCAAATATTGCCACAATACCTTCATAAAAATCTAGAATGTTGGTTTCATTTTCTTCCTTAAGTGCAACTGCCTCTATCCACTTGGTGAAGTAATCTATGGCTATTAGGATCCACTTATGGCCAAACTTGAATTTGGATTGATTACTCTAATGAATTCCAACCCCCATTGCATGAATGGTTCATTTATAGAGATGGGGTGGAGTGGAAGGGCTGTTAATTTTTCCTTTCTGAAAAGAAGGCACACTTCTTGCATTTTTTAACCCATGAAAAATAGTCATTGAAAAGATTAGGCCAATAATACCTAGCCTTCATGATCTTGATATTTGTTAACTTTGGAGAAAAATACCCCCTGCATCCCCATCATGAAACTCTTGCAATACCTTTTCAATTTGATCTTTCTTGATGCACCTTAGGAGAACACCATTCACATCTCTTTTGAATAAAATTCCATCAACAAGCACATATGGAATAACTTGAAGTATGAAATATTTTCTCTTATCTTTACTTAATCCTGAAGGGCTATGGCTTGTTTGGAGGAAGTGTACCATATCTTGAGTCCAGCAATGGATAATTAAAGCATTAACTAGTTGTTCTTGATCATTCGAAGTACTAAAATGGATTCTTCATCAATTTTCTAACTTGAAACAAGTTTTTCATACAACCCTTTCCCCTAACCAGCTTGGTTACTTTAATATCAATGTCATACTCCATTACTTTTGTTATCCACCCAACTCTCTTCTCATTCAGATCTTTGTCTAATAGGAAGTCTTTTATACCAACATGTGAAACTAACAGATGAATCTTGTTATTTGACACTAGATGCTTGAACTTCTTCAAACTTATTATAACAACTAGCACATGCTTTTCAATGAATGAGTACTTTACCTCATAATATTAAAGATTATGACTGAAAAGGAAATGGGTTATTTTAAATCATTGTTTTTAGCTTCATCAATATGGTAGATATTGTCTCAACGCACCTCCAAAAGCATATAAGATGAAATCCTTAGAGAAATATGGATTTATGAGGGTCGGTGCTTGTGCAATGGCCTACTTTATAGCTTTAAAACTTTATCTTCCTTCAGTAGTCCACTTGAAATCCATGTTTTTCTTTAACATCAATGTTAGTGGCTTGACAAGATTAGAAAAATTAGGGAAAAATATTCTAACAAAGTTAATTCTCCCTAAGAAACTCTGAAGATATTTTTTATGGCTAGGTAATGTCAAAGCAATAATGGTTTTAACCCTTTCGGAAAATATTCAATCCCTTATTAGAGACAATATGGCCAAGGATTTTACCTTCATGAGCCAAGAAGATGCATTTTTTTGGGTTAAGGGAGACTCCAAACTCTCTACATCTCTCAAACACTTGCTTGAGATGAAAAATATGTTCAGCTACATTTTTGGAGAACATTTTTATGTCATCAAGGTAGATAAGAACCATCTTGTTGATCATCCCTCTAAATTCCATATCCATGGATCTTTGGAACGTTGCTCCAGCATTTGACAGCCAAATGAATTTTTTCTATAAGAAAAATTTCCCCATTTTGTGGTAAAGGTTGTTTTAAATTGATCCTCTTCCTTTACCATGATTTGGTTATATCCTGAGTATCCATCCAAAAGGGAAAACCTCTCAGAACCTACCACCATTTGTAAAATTTATTCCATAGAGGGCAATGGATAATGGTCTTTCAAATAATATTTGTTTAGGTCTCTAAAATCAACACACAACTTGATCTCTCCATTATTTTTCCATACTAGAACTAGGTTGGTGACCCATGATGAGTGCTTGATTGGAAAAATTATGCTTTCCTCTATCAATTTGTTCAGCTCCTTTTCCATTAGAGGTTCAATATGTGGGTTAACATGCCTCTTCTTCTACCTAATAGTTTTAGCATTTGGATCCAAATCTATGGTATGCTTTGAGCTAAACTAGGGTTAAAACCTCTAAGATATTCATAGATCCATGCAAATATATATACAAACTCTCAAAAAATTTCTACAAAATCATGATTTTATTATGAAGTGCTTACTTTTATGATTTGAAGGAATTTGTCTCCACCAACTGCAATAGGTTGTGAGTCTTCACATTTCACAATTATATTTGATTTTCCTTTTCGAACTAGTCATTTGGGTTGAAGATGGATTCTAAATTTACTAAACCCTTGGAAATATTTTTTTGTTCTAAGCTAGATAATATGATCACCATACTATCTTTCCAACTTATCCTAGTTTTTTGAAGAGAATTCAACTTCTTCTTAAAGGAAATTTACAATTTGCTGATCATTCTCAAATACTTTCCAACTTGTGACATTATCTAGTATGGTAGGCCTTACTACCACTTGATATGTGGTTGCACCTTGTCTCTTTTGATATTTTCAACAACATCAAACCTTGCTCCAATGGCAACAAGTCTATCAGTAGCTTTGTTCTCTTTCCTTGGGATGGCCTGAATATTAAAAGCTTCAAAATCCTCCAAAAAATCCCACACTCTATGCTTGTAGGATTTGAGTAGATTATTTTTGGCCACATTTACTCCCCTAATCTGGTTCATAATCAGTTCACTATCTCCAAAGGTCTGCAATTCCTTGATATTCTTCTTCCTTTCCCATTGCAAGCCATGAACAAGAGACTCATACTCTATTGCATTATTGGAGAAACTAAATTGGAACCTGAAAGATGAGTAATACTTGATACCTTTGGGATATATAAGTACTACACCTCCTCTTACACCTTGTTTACATCTTGATCCATCAAAAACATCTACCAAATTCCATCATCATCTCCATTAACTGGCTTTGTAAAATTAGGCAGGGGTGAATTTTCTTCATATAGGAAATAGACACCAAGACCAAATTCTTCAATCTCTTCCATTTATTTGTATGGATCAAAGTTGTAACACCTATGTGTCCACTCATCAAGTAGAAGATCAGGAATGCCCCCAACTGAGTGTCTTCTTCTTTGGTACTTGGACAATCTTCTTGATCTAAGATTATGCAATTGGCATTGATAGGACTAGGCACATAAGGATCTATGTGGTAAGTAGCAATTGGTTGAGATTTGATAGTATATTTAGCACCATACCTTGTCCTGAAGAGCATATGAGACTAGTCTACTGACAAATATCCTCCAATTTTAGCAATGAAATATCTAGATAGACATAGAGAAAAAGTGGAGGTAAATCAATTATGGATATATCTTGAAGAAATGAAACATTAGGACATGCATGTAGTGTGAGGCTCGGACCTATGATAACTCCAACAGTCCCCACTATTGCCCCATCCAACTGTACCACACCTTTTGAAAGAGGCTCATACTTAAGTCCTATCTCGCCTATAATCTTTTTTGCATGACTGAGATGCTTGCTCCAAAGTCAATCATACAATTGTGCACCAAACTGTTACCTATGATCAAAGACACATAGAAGGGTGGAGTTTTTTTATTTTTCTTGGTTGGACCTCTCCTTATTGCACTTTGTATTGGTAAGAACCTTATCTTTCTCTTTGGATGACTCATTTGGATTAGACCAATTAGCCATAGCTACTTGCAAGAGATCCCTCTAGCCTGGAATTGCCAATGATTCCCACATAGATATGTTCACATTGGTTTTCTTCATTTGTTCAAGTATATTGAAAGGATTTGAAGGATTTTTTTTTGCACTTTACTCACAACAATTTTCTCTTGCACTTGAGTTGGAATAAAAGGTCTTCTAGGTTGATCTTGTCCATTTGGAGCTATTTTTGAACTGCCACCCTCATGGAGTGTCAAGGAAGGTTGAGGAGGGCCTACATTTATATATTTTCCTTCCTTAATAGCTCTCTTCTTATATCTGGTGTTTGCAGCCACACCTTGTGGAAGAGTCTGATTCATTCCATAGAAGTATTCCACTTTCCAATTCACAAGTGAAGTGTCATTTTGAGGTGCCTCTTGACTAAAAATCTACTATTGATTTTCCTATGTAGGTGTTTCTTGAGAAGAAAATGCACTTTGTACCATTAGATCTTGGTTCAAGATGCCATTTGGGCATGTTGCTTGGTTATGTGGATGATTACAAGGGAAACACCACTCATAATCTTGTGCAAGATTGTTTTGGATAGGAACCAAAGCTTGAGATGAAGAGGCTACATTTGGATTATATGGTTGAAAAGGCCTAATAGAAGGAAATTGGCTTTGATTCTAATTTGTAGCTTGGGAAGGAGGTCTATTTGGTTGATATGGAGGCTTGTTTGGTTGGTATGGAGACTGGTAAGGTATATAATTATGGGCTTGTTGTCTCTTAAGTGATACCAACTTGTTCCCAAAACTTTGTAGTTGTTTCATTACCTCTTGTAGTTCAATTGAGGTTTTAGAAGAAGTGGAGGATTCATTAGAGTTGTGATTTTATAGGGTTGGGATAGGAGCTAACTCAAGTGTTTGATTAGTGTTGGGATTCTCAATTTCAGGGTATATAGGCATTGGAGGCCTAGGAGAAAGTTTCCCATCATAAATTATACTATTCTCATCTCTAATGGAATATTATATGCAGCTGGTAATGTCCTACCCCCATGGATTGGATCATGACTAAAATGTCACTATTCAAGGCCTTTAGATAATAAATAAAATCATGCTGAGGTATAGGTCTTACCACTTGAGGAATTTGGTCCCAGGTCCTTTGAAATATTGTGTTGAAATCAATCATCTGCTCATTAGGTTCTCTCTTTGTTGTTGTAAGTTGCTCCACGGATATGTGATCTGATTTTTCTTCAAAATAATTACACAAGGTTGTGCCAAGTTCATCCCAACCAGGAATGGATCTAGGTCTTAGGATCCTATACCACTGAAGTGCCTTACCCTTGAAAGAAGATGCTAGTAGCCTAACTGCTACATCATCATGTGTAACCAGATGGAGAGAACACACATTAACAACATCTTGGATATGCTTAGTAAGAGTGACTTGATTTTCACCAGTGAAATATGGAATTATCTTGAGTACAACCATTGGAATTTCATGTTGTGCATTGAGAACAAGAGGGCTTCCACCCATGAAATTGGAAAATGGTATATTTCTCTATGGTGCTACCATGAGAGGTCTTAGAATTCTAGTAGATTGCAAGAAGGGTCTATCAAGAGGTGGAGTGGAGAGAGTCCTATTTGGTGGTGAAGGTGACCTCTAAAATTCTCTACCCCTTCTTCCCCTCCTAGGTGATAGTTGCAGAAACTTAAGGTATCCTTCCTCTCTTATTCTAGACCTTTTCTAGATCCTTCTCATGAAACTCAAGCTCTTAGACTACTAAACCGGTAAATATAATTCTTGGAGTCGCCATATGTGTTGATGTAAATATTTTCAAGGATAAAATTCACCAAGATACACACCCAATATTAGAAAAATGAATCTGTAAATAAGGAGATGTAATGGAAAACCTTCAAAAGGGACTTGGTTGCACACCTATGAAATATAATCTTTCAATACTCAGCCCAATTTCACCCAGGTCATCCAAGACTATTATCACCAAAAAGCAACACCCTCGTATTTTGTTCTTAAATAACTAGTGTTTTTGGGTAACATCGGATTATATCTAAGTGTGATACCTTGCTCTTGAGATAAACCTCCGGAGAAGGTTGGCTTCCTCTACCTAATCCTAATGCTAAACTACTCCTAGAAGGTATTTTTTTAAATCTAATTCTATCCTAATATTCCAAGGGACCGAGAGAGAGATTGCATGAAAATGGAAATCCTAAACTATAGAGGTGATTGCACCAAGAAAAGGGATGGGAAAACATTCAAGTGAGTGAAAATGAGATGAAGAATGGGAAAGAGAGAGGTCAGACATAAGTGACATAGTCCCTAACTACATTTACCAACATCATTTCCATGGAGCACAATAGATCTAAATCCTGCAAGAAGAACAAAGTATACACAATGCATCTACAATTGTAATGGAAGGAAAGAAACACAATGTAATACAATATAGGGTAGAAAGAACCACAAAACATGGATTTATTATTTAATAGGATGCAAAATTCATCACAATTTTAAAATAAAGGAAAATATCCTCCCAGAATACCCATATCAGAGGCTTGTGACTTAGAAAAGACTAAAGAACACATTTTACAATTTTCCTTCTCTTTTCCAGAACATTCCCCCAAAAAATGTGCCTAAGAACTTACATTTATAGATTTTAAGAAAGAAGAGGGAGAGAGAGAAGTCAAAGAGAACGTTTTTAATGGTACCAACAATCCCAAATGTTAAAATGCTTGTTCTCGTATAGGATGATGGACATCCGGTGTGTTATCAAGCATGCCAAAAGAAATTTCAAGTGAAAACATGTTGCTTCCATGATTAAAATGTTTTTCCTATAATTATACATAGACCGAACCATTTTCCCCCTTTTACCCTTTTAGACCCACCAAAATCTGATTCTCATGATGCAAAATTAAAGTGCTTGAGTATATATTTTGAATGAGATCAAGTTTATGCAATTTGGAGCAGGGGATCGAAAGATATCATCTTTTGAGTAATTACACACTTTGAGATGAATAGAAATGTGACAAGTGATATCCTTTGATTAGCTCGAGGATCTCCATTTACCCATGTCTACATTAATTTTGTCTTTTCAAAGTGTCCACCTCCCACCGATTAGCAAATCGAGATTTACTTCCCTAGCTCACCATCTGTCATTCTTTATTTTGCCTTGGCTTTAAAAATATCTACCATATATAAAAATACGGACTAAACAGTAAAGCTACAACACCTCTTTGCAAAGACATGATGTCCTTTGCTCACTTAATTTTCTTTTGAAATGTGAGCTAATGAGATATTTCTATGCTTCCTTTAGGGAGTCATATTGTACTTAACCTCTGACTGAAATTTTTTAAACATGGACCAATGAGAGGGGTCCACAGTTCTTCACATTTCAGACACTCTCGACCGACCATTATGAAGTGTGAGCTAATGAGATGGATCCACACATGTCACATGTCATTCCTTTTGATTTCTACCTCTGACATCCATGAAACATTGTCAAATAAGGAAGATCCACACCTTTATGCATTTTTAGACTTTTGATAGTCTCTTCGACAATTTCAAAGTTTGAGCCAATAGGAAGCTCCACATCACTCCCATGTAAAGACCTCATTAGTCTATCTTCTTCATTCTTGGATCTGATTAGATGGGCCTTCGAATTTGTTAAAATTTGAAATGAGATAAAATATTGTGGCTCCACGTAGCTCTTCACATCACAGTTTCTAAGTCTGAGGGGACTTAGAAACATTTTGATTTTTTGAATTGTTACCACTTAACCCCTTTGACCTTGTCGACTTAATAGACATGACTGAATATGAACTATGGCTTATCCCACGACTTGAATTCCATGGAATGGATCTTCTTTCGAGCTGCTGAAATTCTTCCCGTGGTCCTTCTAGTGCCTTTGATCTATGTTGTGTGTCTTTATGATTTCTTTTGTACTACGGATTTAAATTTTTCTGCACAACACTAGCCCTTTGAATTATGTTTCATGGCTTTAATCTTTGAAACCCACCAATGATTTAAGACTTAGTCTCCCATGGGTTTTTAAATTCCAACGGATGAAGAATTTGGGAAAGATAATTTGACAATTGTTTAACCATCCTAAGCTCTTAAAAATGGTTAAGTCCATTTTTAACTCATTAAATACAAAAATAATGTGATGGGGAATTTTTGGATAACAAAACCCTTTTGAAACAAATCCTGAAGTCATGCAATAACTCAATAATCTTTGTTACTTCTTGTTTTGACAAGTAATATCCAATATTATCCTATTTAGGCACATCCTTAGTGCCAATATTAACCTTCTTGGTTTTTATGTGGGAAAGGTATGCATGTTCCTTTTCATCCGTAGTTTCCATTACTTCATGCACACCCTCTCTCAGTATAGATAATATCTAGGTTCTTTACCTCTTCATCATCAATGAGGTATACCATTTTTCCTTTCTCTTTCTCTTTCCAAGTGCGATCCAATTTCATCTCTTCTATCTCCAAAGATATCCATGTGTTCCTCGATAGTAGGTTCTTTAAGTAACTAAAGCATGTTCTATTTTGCTTTTGTGTTATTCCCCAACATGATGTGCTTCATGATCTGTAAAGCCTCATGTACTAGAGGTTTATTATAAAAATAATCAAAAGTTTGAGCCATACCTATAGTCATATCTTGAAAACTTATAAATGCATGCACACATCAAAACATAGTGGAATAGAATGTATGCACCCACAAAGATGGTGGTAAAGCTTCCGATGTTACGTCTATTGTCTCTCACATTTATGAAGTGTACCCAAGTAGGAGTCTTCCCATCATACTAATGTATAATGGTAGGCACATAATTATAGGTAAACCTTATTGAAAATGTTATTCTCACCTCCGACCAACCCAATAGGTTATTTGTATGTTTTCCCACCAATGTGCTATTATTCTGCATAAATTTTATGCCACCATATTCCTTCTATCACCTTCAATCCTCCATTGTTCTTCCATGGAACACAAGAAATATTTAGGTTTTTCTTCATCAGTATACTTAGGTAATTGTGTTTTTCCCAAGTGCCTAATCATGTGTAACTTAATCATTCTAGTGACTCTCCCTTCATTTCTCACTCGAACATTTCATATATGTTATGGGCCCTAAGTTATCAAAATTTACACCGGTGGTTTCACTTAATGACTATGTATCTTCCCATTGAAGTATCCCTTCCTTAAGGGGATCCACATTCTCGTGGATCTCACACTCTATGTGTGTAAATTCTATTCAAATATTCTTCAATCAATGGATTAGTATAGGGTATATCCTTCACATCATCTAGAGGTATGATAAAAAAATCATCCCTGTTCTAAAATCTAATATACCCTTTGTTGAAAAATAATTCCACATTGTTTGCATAACACAAGGGACTTCCAAATAGTGTGGGAAATTTGTATGCCTTAGGTAGCTATAATAATTCAAAGTATCTAGTAAACTTGGCTCCCTGAATGGTAATTGAAGAATTATTCAACACCCCAATAGGCATGGCCCTTGTTTTGTTTTATATATACAACATATTTGAAAATAGCTGTAATGGTGATCTCCCCATATGATTCAATACATCTAGAGTCAACACATCTACCTCACTTGCCTATATTAATCATGATATTTCTCACCGGACAATCATAAATCACCACATCATGTGTGATTTCCTCATCATACTCATGGTTATCTGGTGGAAAATTTTCATAGAGGATCTGTCACTCGTGCTCAAATCCTACACATTGTACCTCCTTGTGAAACCACTCCCCTAATAGTGGGATGATATTCTCTTCTCTCATAATATTCTTCATATCATCTACATATTTATGAGGGAGCTCAATAATCTTAGCGTGTTCCCTCTCACGCACTTGTTCCTTCAGACACTAGATCTCACCTTTTAAATCTCTTATCACTCCCATGGTATCTTGATATACCTCATTTTGATGAGAAACATCTAGATAATTGACATGTATAATGTAATCTCTCTCGATAAGTGGCTTAGCTTTAATAGGCTCATGCACACCCACTACTTCTACATCCATAGTAACTAACATAGGTTGTAATTATGGATCAAGAGTCTTCTTAGGTGCCCATTTCCCAAAGATTTTTACACTATACCATGATCATACCTACACCTTTTTCCTTCTTCTTGTTCTTACACATGTGTTCATAAAGGTCAGGGAAGTCCTCAACCTTATGTTGTTTTCCACATTATGCACATACCATATTCTTGGGACATTCGCACTAGTAATGATCTAGGGATCCATAAGTGTAACAAGTCCTACACATGAATCATCCTCTACCACCTCAGTCCCTACACTTGTATCCACCTTAAAAACCACCACTTCCATTATTATATCCTTCATTAGGCTGGGATTTCTATGTCTAAGATCTACTTTCCACTGTGGTCTTTTGTAACTCCCTCTCGCATGCCTCATGAGTTTGGTCTATCGCTTGAAATTCAATTGTATCATGGGTGTAAGAGTCATAGATGTTACAATACATATAAAAATTCTTCATCATTTTATGTTGCAAGAGAGGGAGATTCTGGATATTGTGATTCTTATGGAAAATATTGCAATATTGTAACAAAGTGTGTGCATTTTTTTGCATGGAAAAACATCCTTAGTGTGTACCTCAACTTCATAGTCAATGCACCACAACCCACGTCATGTCTCATACACCAAACTTGTAAATATCTTATCCAATTGCTTATCTATTGCTACTATCTACACATTCAAAAATGAATCACCCTTGTATCAAAACTCTCAACTATTTAATTTTGTAGAGTTCCTTCCAAAGCTTCACACAAGTCATTACATGTCTTATGTGATAAATCTTGTCAAAATAGATTCAAGTAATCCTCCACTAAATACATGTTGACTCAGATGAATGTCATAAGATAGTTTAGATAGTAGAGTCTTAAACTATGCATCATACTCTAGTACACTCTCGAGATAACCTTTCTTAATGTCTTTGAGTATGATGATACTTTGTTATTCAAACTATAGAATGTGGAACTCAGCCAAAAAAATTACGTGTAATGTATTATAATCCACTACGATCGATGTGGATAATACTTTATGTACCAGCTATGTGCATGCCATTGAAGGGTGGTGGAAATATAGCTTACCTTTCTATCGGGTTTGTAATCCCCTTTTCTCTCCATAGTAACTCACACTTATTCACATGCTCATAAAAATCCTCCATACCCCTATAATTTGGAAAGTGTAAGGAAATCTCAAATAGAACTTGGGGTAACTTCTACTTTGGTTGTTGAGGTGGTGTTTGTTGAGGATGATTTGGATGTGGTTGTGGACCTTGTCCTAAATTAGGACTAAACCTAGATCCAAAACGTCCACAAGGATTCCCTCGCGTGGTGGCTAACTCCGAACCCCTTGAACCTCCTATGCCATTTGCCACGTCATGTGGCCTTGTAGATGAAATTCCTTGTGTCCCAATTATTTTGCTAAAATGGACACCTATAGTTTTAATTATATAAGCACCTATAAGATTATTTCCAATGGCATGTGCACCAAAACTCTGTCTTGATGATACACCAGTAAAAAAATCCTCCAAAATACTCTTGAACAACACGGTGCATGATGCGTTGTCGTGTGTGCATCTATAATCTGTGCAGCTTATTAAGATGAAATTAAATTAGTTCTACATATATCTCCTTCCAAAAATGGAGATGATACATTGTTACCTTCACTACAATTCCCTTCAATAACTACCTCTAGATCTAGAACACCTTATGCAAGGGCTATGTAGCTAGGCTTGGATTAGATGCGCGCCCGTGGTCCCGATTCTTTCCTCTAATGCACTCTCATCGAGAATTTGGTGGGGTCTATATATTACACTTTCCTAATTTCAGGAGAAAATGATACTATAGCTCTTTGTATTCCATGGGGATCTCAAAACCTTTGATATTCATCATTCTTCTCGATAGTAGTGCTACATCAACTGCCCTTTGTCGCACTTCATTATACTTGAGCCATATTTAATCTCCCTATCTTTATTATGCTAGGGCCGCCACCATCCTCTCCACTCTTTTAACTACCCCTCTTTATGATGGTGATTTATCTAGCCATAGGTAATATATCTGGTCCCAATTCTATCTTCGTGATCTTAACGGCTAAGGGTATTACATGTAAATATGATCCTCTAATCTCAAACATGAACTTAAAATCTACTTCCTCTACACAATAATATGTTGAAATTACGTACTCTAAAGTATAATTTCATAGTACACCTTCATACTAATGATCCACAACTCTAGTCCACATCTCATTTGAATAAAAGAAAGTCGACGGTCTTCCTATGTCCAAACTCTCTTCCTTGGGTAGAAAATCTATTTGATGTGTACGTCATCAACCATTGTATACCTCTACTTGTAAAAATAAGAAGAAACTATCATACAAGAATTCATATATATTATCTTCCACCCACTTTCATGCATTGAAATTGGGTTCAATGTTATATCTCTGTGTAAAAGTGTTTTGGCTATCTTCCACCAAACTCTCAATACTTTCAAGAGATAGTTGATATACCATCTGCATGCAACATCTTGGCAGAAAAATTGAAAAGAGGTCCCAAAAATGATTCAAAATGTAGTCTTTTATTTACCCACTCAATAATTATGCATACCGATACCTCATCCAGACAATATTTAATTATCACCCCAAGTGAGCGCATCTACTAGGTCCCTCCTCTATTTTTCTTATTAGAATGTTAGCATGCATGTTCATTATATTCAAAAATAGCACGGGGCTATTTTTGAGAAGATGGATTTTGGTATTTGACCTTGACAAGGAAAACATTAATGCAATTCCCATATGGGTTAATATTCCTAGGCTTCCTTTAGAAATCTGGGAAGAGGTTTTTTTAACAAGTATAGTTAAGTCCTTAGGCTCCTTGGTAGTCTTCAATGGAGCAAACAAATCTACAACCAGAATTTGTTTCACATGGATATGTGTGAATGCATATCCACTATAAGATAGAAATTTGGAATAATACTCTTCAATATGAGACGTCTATAGAAAAATGCAGAAAATTGGGACATAGTGCCAAATCATGCACTAAATTCATACATGAAGGAAATACAATAAAAGAATGGAATGACATGAAAATAATAAATAAGATGAGACAAAGACACAAGAGGTAGATACAGAAAGAGTCAGAAGATAAGAAATCAACAACAATCATGAAGAGAACCAAATCATGGTCAACAAAAATCCTTTCACATGTCTTGAAAATCAAGAGCAAGACCTCTTGGAAGAAGGAGAGTTCTCTAACAAATCCCAATAAATTCTTCATTCATAGAAGTTGAAGGAAAAGACTCGAGATAGATAGGAATCACACATAGAGAAAGAAGAAAAAGAGACAAAAAATAGGAACAATAAGAAGAAATGTATGAGAAAGATGAAAAAAATGTAGATAATCAAGAGACAAAAAAGAAACGCAGAACAAATGCAGGGACATACTCAAGATAATGGAAGAATATTTTCATAATCCTCAAGAATCAAAGGACATAAGAGAGAAAAAAATTAGATGAGAAAATTTAAAAGGTAATAGAGACACACCAAGAAAAAGATATAAAGGAACCCCTAAATATGGAACAATTCAAAGTGGTAGTGACACCAATAAAAGGAAAACACAAGATGCAAGAAGCCTCCTCATCCAAAACCCAAAAAAAGGATGTAGGAGGGAGAAAAAACAAAGGAAAACCATCTGAAAAATAAGAAAAAAAAAAAGAATAGAAATGGAAATTGCAACATGGAAACAAGAACTTTGGCTCTTAAGGGATCCAAGAAAAATACAAGATTTTAAAATGGAAGAAAACACCTGAAATGTAAGAAGACTGAAGAGGAAAATCAAACAAGGATCCTTCAAATAATTTAAGGAGCATTATAATTCCACATGGAAGATCATCAAAGTCTATAGGATGAAGGTAAAACTTTTTAGAATGATCATTATTAGAAGTTGTTTAGACAGGAAAATTCAAGAAGTGGTTAGAGCTAGGATGTTCTTTTCTCTTTTGTCTTGTTTTCATAGGTTAAAGGTTAAACATCTTAGAATGGTAATTATAAGAAGGTTTATAGACTCGAAATCTCAAGAAATGGCTAGAGTTAGGAGGTTTAATCCTCATATGTTCCCTTTGCAAGTGGATACTATGAAATTTTTATATGTTTATAAATTATTATCTCATAAGTCTTTTATTAGAAATTACTATGGTAAGCACAATGTTAGTGATAGGATGAGGAATAAAAATTCTAGGACTATAATCCTTATAATTAGGTTTTCAAGTAAGGCCAAACACCCCTCGGGCTGCCCTAATAATAATAATCACTACTTTCACTTGGTTAGGATGAACCTACATTATGTGAAGCTAAATTTTAATTTATGGAGGATTTTTTTGCTAGCATAATTATTCCTTTGCATAGAACACCTCACACACACTTGGAGATCTACTCAATATTTATTGGCATAAGTGGAAGCTGCATTTAAATACTCAATTACACTTTGGGAGGATCAAAACCACTTTCTCTGTCTACAAGGTTAACATACTAATTTTCTCAAAGGAAAGGAAAGATATGGGGAGATATCTGAATAAAATCAAACCCACTTTCAATTTCAAATTTAAGGAGGATGAAAATATTTGGAACATTCTCAACATGGGGAGATTCAACACATTTCTTGAATAGGTCAGAGGCCATGATCCTCATATCTCCTCACAATTTGTGTAGGAATGGAAGGATAAATATGTCATTTTTAGAGGGGAGAGACACCTATCTCAAAGGGGTTAATCTCACATGTCACTGGAATGAGCATGTATGGGGCTATGCCTAAGTTCTAAAAAAAATGGATTAACAAGGTATAGAAAGAGAAAATGTTTTTGGGGGAAGGAGAGACTCTGAAGAAAGTTCCAGAAAAGTATCCAAATAACTTATCTACCTAGACCATATTATGAAGTTGTACATTTAATCATCGGTTACCTAACGCTGGAGGTAAGACACTAGAGGATTATCTTGTACCACTTATTTTTTCTCAATCATTTACAAAGAAAAGAAATGGTGAGTCTCCCTTTGTTTATTCTTTTATCTCTTGAAAGCTCAATCAAGTAAGTCTAGTGTGGTAGGAGTGAATATCCTCTGCATCAAGTTTTTATCCTTCTCATATACCTTCATTTCAAAGCCAAGTATAAATCCCAAAGCACTAACACTCCTTTGATTCCCCCTCCCCTTTAGACTAGCACCCATGTGATAAGGAGTAATAACAGAGATAATTCCATCGAGGGGACTAGATATAAATAGGAGGCCATGGAAGGAGAGGTAGTTGAATACCTAATGAATCTAGGAAAGAGACTGAAAAAAGGAAAATTTGGACTTGATGCCTCCAGCTTTGGAATATTAGGAGAAATAAATTGCTGAGTTGAAAAAGGAGATCAATAATATGAAAGGAAAGCTCAAAAAATTCAACTTGAAAAAATTGATAAGACTTTTTGGAATAGGCTAATGAACACATTACTAAAGTTGAATACAAATGTAACTTGATTAGGACTGTTTGGTTATTCAAAATGGGCTCCTAAAATCCATTGTTCAAGATCTGAAAACCCATGCACCAAAGGGAAAGGAAAGGAGATAGAGAGGAATAAGGAGCTAGAGGAACAAGACAGACACATTAAAGAGCTCATCAAAATCTCCACCCATATCCTGAACCACTAATACTTTCCTTGATTTGGAGCTCATGGTTTTTCTTGGATGATGGTTAGTCCATTTCCTTATTTTGTCAATTTTGTTGTGTTTTGGCTAGTTTGTTGCTAGTTCTGTGTTGGTCTAGTTGTTTATCCAATTTTTGTTTGATATTTGGGTATGTTTAGTTTCATGAAATGTTATTTGTAATATCTGGATTCTAGATCCATTTTGTAACAGGGAAGGCCCCCTGCCAAAACCTTTTTTTACCCAAATATCAAAAAAATTATATTCATAACCAAGACATCCATTCATGCATAATAACCAACATAAACATCGAAATTGGAAACACATATTATAAGGAAACAAGCCGTATAGATCAATAACACTCATATATTTACTTCCAATATAAAAACATTACATAATCAAGAATTTTGAACACATATTTTTTAATTACCATCATTAGCCATTATATAATACCACCGTCAAACATAGACAAATAATCGATTATAATTCAGTCCAAGAATCCATGTGTTGGACCATGCGTGCACCCATACTGACTTCAAAACCTAGTTCATACCTTAAAATATTAAATTTCATCACATACTCATTGATATTAGGCCCATAAAATAGTAGCACAACATTAATATTTATAGGGGTGGGGACATGCCATTAACCACTCATGTAATTTCCTAATAATAGGCATGGGTAAAAAAATAACTTACATGTTTTCCTTTGAATAGATCAAACTAAATATAACATGATTTTCTTCATATTATTAGCTCATCCCATGTGTGTTCTTTATCTTGTTCTACATGTGTTTTCCCTTCCTTTATTGATTGCCAAGTCTTCATGCTTTTCTCTATTTTTGATCTTTACTTGAGCGGAAATCCAAGTTCTACTTTTCTATTTTTAGCCTTTCTCAAAAAATCAGCTAATTCATGTTTCTTTTGTATGTGTACACATAGCCTCATGCAAGAACCCATTATACCTCTCGCACACGCCCCTTACATGATTCTATGTTATTCTACACACATGTATCCTTACATGTAAGACTCTATATATTATGGACACTTATCATATTTCTTTCACAACATTGCATTACTACGACCAACATAAGAAGCCAAATTTTACGAACACTAACAATGTAAATAATAACAATGGAAATGTAAATAATCAAAGGAACAATAATCCTTCTCCCTCCATTAACAAAATTAATCTTGGTTTCCTCTCTCTCAAAATGCTTCAAGCTCAAGCTCCAAATCAATACCAAAATCAAGGCCAAAGACCTCCAAATTATAATTACAACAATCAATATCAAAATAAAAATTGAAATTATTGACCACAACAAAACAAAAACTAGAGACCGAGGGATTATGACCCTAATTTATATTGTGGATTCCATAGAGTGATCTGTCATGATGATCAATCTTATCGAGACTACAATAATTTTATACAACTTCTATAAGATCAAAGGAAACTCTTTATTTACATGTTCTTAGCCAACCCCGTAAGAACTTCACAAGGTACCTGTACATACCCAAAATTCTAGGGTATCGTACCACCGGAATAGTGTAACACGTGCCCCAATGATGATGTAGGTCTCCTCATGAGGTGTTCGGGATCCGTAAAATCTCCCCAAGTATGCCTTAACATCCCACATGCCCCGTTTGGCCCCTGCGTGCTTTGTTGTTCCCTTTCCCCCTCTTTTCCTTTGTATTTTATTCTTCAATGACGAAACTACCACCCTACCTAGGTGGCGGTCTCGTGAACACCACCCGTGGAAGGGCGGCGGTCCTTCACATGTTTTCCAGAATGCTCTTTTAACGCGACTCACATAAAATTTCAACGTTTACCATCTTTTTCACTACCTTTGGCTTGCATTAATGATTCTGGTTCCCTGGAATAGTGTTTTGGCATTGTTTATGGTTTAAGAGATCAATTTGGTTTTTACCTTTGGGTAAATGGAAATGCTATAAATAGTTGGCTTGTGCTCAAGCAAATGGCCCCTCAAATTTACCTCTGAATTTCTCATTTCAATAGTTTAGTCTTCCATTTTGTCTAGGATTCATAGTTTTGTTCATTGCATGCTTAGTTAGTGTTATTTTGCTATTAGAAAGCCACATATCCATCTTGTGCAAATGTTTTCATTACTTCATGCAGTCCATTGAAATAGAGTAGTTTAATTTTCAGTAGGAAGCCATTAAAGTTGCAGGTTTTTCTTGTCAAACAGGATAGTTTCAGTTCTGGATGTTTTATGCTACATGACTCGCAATAAATCCCACTAGGAATTACATAAGCCAAGCTCTGTACTCTTGCGCTATCCCTCTCCTACTCGCATTGTATTCAGTCTACATCCTAAGCTGCCTTTGCTCCAATATCTATTTCTATTGATGCTAGCATTACACACTTTTCTCGGATCCACATGAGCATGAAGGAACAAGGAGATTACACTGAGGGGACAAAGCCACACACACCATCAGATTCGCCACTATTCTCAGAGAATCCAGGTTCTAGCTTTCAAAGTTCTAGTTAGAATCTTATCAAATAGAGTAGCCAATCATCTTATTTCAGTTAATTTTACTTTTGATATTGCCAGGGAAGCTGTGGGGATTGATAGTTTCTGAGAAACTATGATTCACTCCTCACTTCTAAGGTAGGATCGAGAGTCTTTCAAATAGGTTAGATCAGTTATTTCACCATTTACAATAGATTCACAACTGCACAGACAAGTAGCTATACTCAGTTGTTTTGTTTGTTTTAAATTCATTATTGGATTAGTTGTCAATTTCTAGATATATTAAAAAAATTCTCTTTCAATTTCGTTCAAATAGTTCATCAAAAAAACACAAAAATAGAGAAGTTATATATGCTATAGATATACTTCACATAGTTAATTTTACTTTTCTGCAGTTAGATTTACATTGTTGCTTTTGTATGACAATCACAGGACCTAGAGAGCCCAGAGAATATGTATTTGAACCAATCATGCCCCAACCCAATCTTTTCATAGTAATAACTGATATAGATTAGAGTCTTAGGATCCAAGTCTTCTGAACAACAACAAACTTACAATAGATCACCTTCCAGTTAAACGGGTTAAATATAGAAGACGACCAAGCACACACGTTTTGGTTAAATCAACCAAACTATAGATTATCCTAGATACATATCCGCATGACTGTAAAGGTTTGAAAGAGAGAAAACATTTGGTTGTGATCCTTTGGTCCCACAATAGATGTAGGAGATACTCTCATAGACATAGATATTAGCTTAAGAATTCAGGTTGCACAAATGCCCATAAGATACTCTAAGAAGATTGCACAACTATTAATTATAAATATAGAGGCCAAAAAAGCATATGACTATTGGATACTAGGGATTAGGGACTGAATCCACACATGACCATAGTAGGACCACAACAACCACGAATCTACGGTTGTGACCCACAAATCCCATAGCCCAACAAATCCATAGGTGAATCAGATATAGATGCTTGGCTTACGCATATTAGTATTCAGATCTACTCCACTCCCACCTATAATCATCGAACAGTTATCCTTGTTAGACGTAGCAGCTAATAAAGCTAAGGAGTTCTGGACTAGACCAGATAATCACCCGTAGAGTCCACCATACCCATCATCCACCCTATGACCTTGTCTGGAGATATACACGAAACTATCCCAGGTCATTTTCCGCGTATCCCATAACCCATAGACCGAATCACGCCAAATCTCGATATTGATTGGAGCCTTCGAGTTGTCATCCTTATCAATTGATCTATCACATGAGTTTAGGTTAGGAGGGCCTTATTTGCCTTAGATTTGCATTTTCCACTAGTGCATGCCAAAGACATAAGATTGCCTAATTAGTTTGTCTACATCCCGCATGTATTCCATCCCCATCGGCTATCTCAACACGACCTCGGGAGGTCGGGTGCAAGGAATATTTACTTGTATATTCCCATGCTCACTTGTCACTTTTCCATTGTAAAAAATTGGTGAACCGAACATGAACAAACATTTATTTCATCTTACCTACCTCATTAGCTTTCACTATCAGCTTCACCAACAAAATTGGTGAACCTGATGTGAATGACATAGTCCTTTCGTTGTTACTTATTTTCATCCACCTTCACTCTTTCCCATTATTCTGGGGTATCCATATACCCCCTGAATATGTCGGGATTCGATGCATATGGCAGGCCTCTCCTAGGTCTTGAGGCATACTATGATCAACTAAATAGACAACAATCACCCTCGCTCTCAGCATAGGGTGAAAACTATTCAACTAACCAACTTTCAACATAGACTCCACCTCAAAGGACTAGATATAGTTCTTCTTTCCAAATAGAGGAGATGGATCAACTCGCTCAAACACAACAAAAAGAGCCTTCATGTTTGAATAATATGACGTTCACAGGAGAATCTGGTTTGTCTCCTCGTGCACGCTTAGACGAAAAATTAGTAGACAATCGACCCATACCTGGTTTCAGATAATGAACATTCGGTATGTTATGCCAGAATGAACAACACTCTCGAGTATGTACCCATCCATAAGGAGTTTACAAACACAACTCGAGGTCTCTTTTCAAGAAAAAATCTTCATACCACCGCATATAGGAAATTCCCTCGAGGAAACTTAGCAGGGTAGCGATTAATTCATAGCAGGATATCACATGCCTATACAACATTAGAATATACAACAAATGCCATTAAGGAAAAATATCATGACTTCACCAAATGAAGTCATCTCAACTTTAGTAGAAAAGGTTAGAGGATTAGAACTTGCTCAGGAAAATCACCATTCTCAATTCATGCGGGCAGAAAATTATAATCCTCCACACCATCCTAGCCAAGTAGACCTCCTCATAGGAATAGGCACGTTAGGCATGCCTCCTCAGTGTTCATAAAAATGCCAACTAGAACCACCATTTCTAACACCGTTCCGATACCTCCCGGTCTAGTACAAAATAATCCATTCTTGGACAATACCCCCTCATACTTAAACATGTACTCTAAATCACCACAAGGGGATATGTTCTCCTCTCCTAGCATGGCTACTCAAACACAGGGGTTTCCTTACGCTCCTGCCAACGCATACACTACACCAGATCAACAACCCATTCCATTGTTGCTCCCTTAGCAGGCACAATCAATGGTCGAAACCTATGCGATAAGGACTTATTCTGAATACTTGAAAGAGACCTTAGATTTCACCATACGAAGTGTCATGCTTCCAAGACCCCTTCTTGATTTTCCCAAGTACAAAGGTGAGGGAGTTCCAAATGTGCATATCAAGGCTTACGCCACAACCATTCGAGAACTACTCCCTTAGGATGGGGTTGTTGCTAAAATATTCCCCAAAACCTTGGAAGGCATCGCTCTCAATTGGTATAATAGAATACCCGAGGCCTCCATCCATTCATTTAAACAACTTGTTTCAGAGTTCATTAAGGCATTTGACATGAACAAACTATTAAGAACAAGAATCAGGGAATTCTTACACATTAAGCAGGAACACAATGAATCAGTCGCCCATTTTATCTAGAGGTGGCGTACAGTTCTTTATTCTTTAGCCAGTGCTCCAAATATGGACCAAATGGAACTATGTGATTTATTCCTTCATTCTCTTAGCAAAGAAGTAAAGGAAGAAGTCCAGAAGTTCCCACTAAGGACTTACGATGAATTACTTGAGAGAACTCTCCGAATAGATCAAGCAACAATAGATAATGGTCGTAAGATGTATGGAACAAACGAAAGGTTAATCACCTCCAACTAGAATACTACGGCTTATCCTACTACCACGAATGTCAATCAAGGACCTAAAATCCTCAATAAGAATCATGGAGTGACAACAGATGGAGTAACTGATCAGGTCAAAAGGTAAATGTTGTGAATACTCCACCGCTAATAAACAACCAATGAAACAACAACTTTACCCCAACAATCAATACAGTGGATTTTAATCATCCACAACAACAATAACAACAACAACAACGGTGAAACCCTACACAGGGTCCAAACCAAAACTCAACTAGATATCAAAACCAAAACCAAAACCAAAAACAGCAAATGCAAAACTTTAATCCTAATAGGCAACGGTTTGATCAGAGTTTTGGGCCACAATATACACCAAGCCAACAAACTAGGAATTACAATCCTAACTCGTATTGTGGTTTCCACAAAATTTGGGGCCATGACACTAGAATGTGCTATGACTATAATAAGTTCATGCAACATTTTCCAGAGGAACAAAGACAACTTTTTATAGATATGTTCTTGACAGATCCTACGTCACCAAAGCACCAAATGCTTTTACAAAGGGCGTTTCCCTCAAAATGCACCCTCAAGATCTTCAATGATCCGTTACCAAATCACAACAACAAGTTAAATCCGAATGGGACAAAAAAGGTGTAATGACAGAAACCATGATCATGAAGCCTCAACTTCACTAAATCAATTAGTTGTGCCATAATTAGGAAGTCACCGCAACCCAAGATAATTGGTTTAGTGGAATTAGACACCGAACTACCCGTAGAAGGTATGTAACAAGGACACGAGAGTATTCCTCTCACCCAAGTCCAAGTTACCTACCAGAGACAGATAACATCCAAAAATATTAGTAAGACCCATAGGTGCCTATGATTTAATTAAGGATCTAACAAAAACCTTCTCGCACATTTCTTTTTGGATTTACTAAAGAACTCTCCTACCCACAAGGCTGCTCTTTAGAAGCACTAGGTTTAGGTCATTTAATTAACATCACTCCACCTCCCAAAACACAAAACCATGTAGACTTTGATATCGACCCCCGGGACAGCCGGATAAAGACACCAAGTTTATATTCAAAATAGACAAAATGCCAATAGACGCCGAGATTGCATGCAGAGGTGATCCAACCTTACATTTACAAGTATGGGTTTATAACAACTATATGAAATGTGCAATGGTTGACGATGGGGTGACATTAATATAGTCCCCTTCTCTTTCCTTTAAAAGCTAGGGTATGGAGAAACAAATTATTCCATGACTTGAAATACACTAAAAGGCTATGATAGTCTTGAAGCCACTTCGATTGGAACTATAATACTACCGGTCACCTTAGGACCTAAAACAATCCTAACTAAGTTTTATATTATAGATTGGGAAACTAACTATAATATGATACTCGGTCTGACCATGGATACACCGAATGAAGGCAATCCCTTCTACGTTATTTCAAGAAGTAAGGTTTTTACACTTAGGAAAGATATTTGTAGTCAAAGGTGATCCAAAGCCATTCGATATACACCTAGAAGACCTAAAGAAAAGACCAAGAATTCACTCGAGTTCAAACTCTCGACAAACCAACTTAACAAGCCAACCGACACAAAACCAAAAGAAAAGTTGGTACCTACGACAGATCTTGAGACTATGAGCCTAGTCAAGATGATCCCAGCCCTCAAGGATGAGGAAAATATGTAGAAACTATATCATTAGGAACTACTGCAAAAATTGTTGAATTGCTAGAACAGGATCTACAAATGTTCCTACCATTTGATTCTATAGACATGGGATACACCCTAGGTGTTGGTTTTCTTCCAGAGTGGATCTCTGCATGGTAGAGGTAGAAGATGTTAATATAACACATATCCCAACATCCATATTCCTAGATAAATATTGGACTCTCCATTTCAATGGTACTAAATGTTGTTATGGAGCTGGGGTAGGTGTAATTATTACTTCTCCCAAGGGAAAAATCCTACCAATTTCCTCTAAACTAAATTTTGAATGTATAAACAATGGCACTGAGTATGAAGCCCTCCTCCTTGGCCTCATCTTAGCTAAGAGAATCAGTGTTAACAACATCTGGGTGTTAGGAGACTCACAATTGGTAGCAAACCAAGTCGTTGAGGTTTATGAAACCAAAGTCGAACACTTACAACTCTACAAAATAGCTGTATTGAATTTAAGCGGGGAGTTCAAATTCATATCAATTGAAGCAATCCCATGAGGACAAAATCTTCTCGCCGATTCAATAACCACCTCAGAGTCACGCTTCACTCCAAACAGTAAGTTGGAGGATACTCGCTTCATGGTATCCCTTCGTCATCAAGCATTGGTGAAAACAATGTCAAGCCCTCTTTTAATGAACATAGATGAGAACAAATCTACTATCCTAGACCACATGAATAGTGATACAACCACTCTTGATTACTTAAATGCCTATGCAGCATTACATCTCACCCATCACATGATAGATTTGTCTTTAATCCCACATTCATCTTCCTACTTCGGGAATCCCATGATAGAGCTTCCCCCACAAAAGGAACTCAACATATATGCAGTAGAAAATGGAGACAATCTGGAATTACCTCCAGCCCCTCCTGATTTTGAAGAAGGTAACACTTCTTTAATCGAAGAAACAATTGATATTAACATCGGAACGAAGATGAACCAAGGATATTGAAGTTAGGATCCTTGCTAACTCCATTAGAAGTAGAAATACACACTCGAATCATTAAGGAACATCATAAGACTTTTGCATTTAATTATAAAGAAATGACAGGGGTTTCACCACACGTTGTGGTACATAACCTCGTCACTAAATAAAATGCAAAGCTGATTAAGCAAAAATCAAAGACCAATGAAACCCAAGGTAGCCCTTACGGTGAAAGAGGAGGTAATAAAAATCCTCTAAGTAGGATTCATCAAACCAGTCGATTACTCTCAGTGGGTATCTAATATCATTCCGGTTCTCAAAAAGAATGGGAAGATATGCATCTATATAGACTTCTGAGACATTAACAAGGCATGTCCTAAGGACAACTTCCCATTACCATCTATAGACGTCATTGTTGATGCAACAACTGGATTTGAGCTTTTGTCTCTCATGGATGGATTCTCGGGATACAATCAAATCAGAATATCCAAACAAGACCAAGCCAAAACCACGTTTATAACTCCTTAGGGAACCTATTGCTACGTTGTTATGCCATTTGGTCTCAAGAATGCCAGCACTACATACCAACGGGTAATGACATACATATTTCATGATCTTATTCACAAAATCATGGAGTCCTACGTAGATGACTTGTTGGCCAAGGCCAGGAAGTGTTGTGATCAACCGGAAGTACTCCACATCATCCTTTCACATCTAATAGAATACGGAGTCACACTAAATCTAGAAAAATCCATCTTTGGTGTGATGGGAGGGAAGCTCCTAGGTTACATTATATCGTCATGAGGGATCGATGTGGACCTAGCCAAAATCTGGGCTGTTCTCGAAATGATTCCACCTTTAAATGAATCTAGAATCAGGTAATTTCTTGGAAGGCTCGGTGTAATCCAAAGATTCATCCCCAATTTAAGCTTTTCAATTCATCCAATCAATAATCTACTCATAAAGGATTATAGTATTGATTGGACCCAAAACTACAATGAAGCTTTTAATGCGAGTTAAGCATTTCTTGTTATCACCACCTATGCTAATGCCACCTAATCTAGACTGTCCTCTAATCTTATATTCTCGAGCTACCAATGTCTCGCTAGCTTGCATGCTAGCCCAAGAAGATGATGAGAAGAGAGAATGCACGATCTATTTCATTAGTCAAATGTTGCTTGACTATGAAACATGTTACATGCAAGGAATGAGAATGCCTTGCCATAGTCTTTGCAACCAAATGCTTAAGACATTACATGCTAAATCAAGAAACAAGGGTCATTGTAAAGACAAAGCATTTATGAACCTTCCTCACGCAAGGGTCCTTGTCTAAAAAGGTTGGACGCTTTATAACCTTAATGGGTGAATTTGAATTAACGTTTGTTAACCAAAAGTCCATTAAAGGACAAATCATTGCGGATTGGCTAGCTAATAACCCATTAGACGGAGGTAATCTGGTAGATTTGGACTTTCCCAATGAGTACATATACTACATTGAAACCAAACCTCCTATCTCTGAGTGTCCTTGGTATACTGATATTATTAATTATATCATGGACTATACGTATCCGAAGGTGATACACCATAACGAAGAAGATGGTTACGCATTATTTTAGCTAAATACATCATCATAGAGAAAGTAATCTATCGAAAAGAATTCGATGGAATGCTTCTAAGATGTGTCGACACGAAGAATCTAGGAAGATTCTCCATGAATCTCATAGTGGAATGTGTGGAGGCCACTTCGGTGGCCATGCCACCACTCGTAAAATACATCGGATGGCTATTTTTGGCCTACTCTAGAACACGATGTAGTAGATTTTGTACAAAGGTGTCATAAGTGCCAAGAATTCTCCCACAAGATTCACATGCCGGCACAAGCCCTATAACCAATCGCGACTCCATGGCCCTTTTCTACGTGGGGCCTAGATTTGATAGGTAAATTCTCTCCCTTGTCTACAGATGGCCATAATTTCATAATCACGGCCATTGAATATTTTACCAAGTGGGTAGAGGCTATGCCTCTTACTACTGTACCGGGTTCTGTAATCACCAAGTTCATTTTGAACCAAATCATTTGCAGGTATGGTGTCCCGCAAATCATTATCTTAGATAATGGGACTTCTTTTAAGAATGACGAAGTTCATGAATTGTGTAATAAATTTAAAATAAGCCATCATACGGCCTCCTTGTATTACCCTCAAGCCAACGGATAAGCTGAAGCGACAAACAAAACATTAAAGCCATTCTTCTTAAAATGGTGAAAGAAAACAAACGAGATTGGCATTTGAAGTTATATCCGGCCTTATGGGCCCACTAAACCTCAATAAGAACACCAACAGGAGTGACTCCTTTCTCGCTAGTATTCGGGGCAGAAGCAGTTCTCCCACTTGAGGTTGAAATACCCAGTCTCTGTATCTCATTACAAGGGATTCTGGACGAAGATGCTTACAGAGAAGCATGTCTCTCCCAACTAGAAATCCTAGATGAAGCTAGGTTAGATGATAAATAGTGGTATAGAGTCTATGTTGACCGGATGTGCTGGCAGTATAACAAGAAGGTCTATGAATGAGACATATATGAAGGTGATCTAGTTCTAAGGCTAGACAACCGGATCGATAAAAAGACCGGCGAAGGAAGGAAGTTCCAGCCCAAATGGTTGGGCCCATACCGAGTCATGAAGGACTATGGAAATGGTGCATATCTCTTATATACACTAGAAGGTGAGGAATTTGGTGAAACAGTCAATTCCCTACACCTTAAACGATTCTATGTATAAGAAACCAGCACTACTTGTATAATTATATCTACATTGCATCTTCATATAGTTAGGATCATTTTTTCCGCTTGTTTCATACAATTTTATGATCAAGGAATTTATCCTCAAAGCAATTCATTACAAACTTATAATGGTATTGGCATAAACACTCTAATCATAATTCTTCACTTCATAATATCATCACCTGTTTGAATCGTTTCATCAAATAAAGCTAGATATGACAAATGTCTTAACGGTAACCATACCAAGATCTACGTGTTTGTTCTCACTTTTGGTTTCTTCCTAGGATAGGTGTCTTACTTATGGTTTGTTCTAGAAGCTTCATCATGTCACATCTATCCCATACATACATCTCTTTGGAAGTAAGAACATACACGACATTTTTCTCAAGTAAACGAGTCAAATATAGATCAAATAGAAAATTTTAAATTTACACATTTTCTTGCCCCACCAACCTTTGGTGATGAGCTTGCATCTCTTACTAGTGACGTAGGGTTGGAAATGCCCTTACTTGCCTATGCCTTTCCCATGGTGATAAACCCACGCTTCTTACTAGTAGCATGGGGCAAGGTGTAGGGGGTCCTCTTGACAAACAAACATTAAAGGTCATAAACAAACAATTCAAATCTTGAAGTCTTGAGTCGAAAACAAATGAATCAGATGTCCAAAATTCCAAGAGAGTTAAAAATCCTAAAACCCAGATTTTGTCTACCATGTGGCCATCTATGGATCTAAGTCTAGATAAACTGCAAAGCAAGTTACATCCCAAACTATGGAGTCACTCGGGTAGAATAGGCTTGTAGCATCCTAATTTGGTTCCATCTAAACTTTATCTATCTCTCATCATTATCATTCCAACACATTTCATAACTTGTGCCCTTTCTAGCTCTCGGTGATGAGCCCTCGCATCTTACTAGTTGCGTGGAGTTAGGAGTGGGGAAAGTTTATCTGCTCATTGTACCAGGTTTATCTTCACCACTTTGCCAAAACAAATATGAAGTATCAAAATTGCTTAAGGAAACTAAAGATCAAAATCACTTTGTATTTACATTATCATATATCAGCATCATGAAATACAAAAAGAAGGTTAACATTTGTATCATTTGTTCTCCATTGCATACATTCAAAAAAAAAAAGAAAGGCATATAAGCATAACATCATAGTTTACAAACGGAAATGGAAACAAGGTCATAGAAACTAAGAGTCTGATCCAAAAAGAACATATATATAAATAGTCAAAATTCCTGTACAATGCCATCATGCGCTAAGCATGGTCAAAACACTCAAAGAGCCCGTGAAATACAAAAACATCATACAGACAATCTAAGAGAGCCAAGTGGCTTCTCAATCCCTATGAGATCCCTCTTAAGGTGTGCACCCACGTATAGGACTCCAGCTATGCCGGCACTCTGAGTGCACAGAGGGCTCACGGTCCCGAGGGGTAGCTACGGTCTCACCATGAGAATGACTCCTCATCAGGTGTCTGACTGTCCTATACCCTGCCAACTCAGTACGGAGGGTAGATACCATCCTGGCCACATGCCATACAGGGGAAAAGACGTCGGTATGTTTTCCAGCTTCTTAAGGCTCCCCTGCATCTATAGACAACTCTACATGGGTCTTCTCCATAGGGATCATGAGGGTATCGGTGAATACCTTGTGAATCATATCTCGCCACTCATTGGCAGTCTCTGTAAACAAAGGAGAAAATGAATTAGAAATAAACAAGAGATAAAAAAAGATGTAAAAGGAGAGAGAGAAATTAAGGCAATCCTAACTTGAAGCAGACATTAAAAAGAAGGAAGATAACTTACTCCGATCGCTGGGCCTCCGGGATGGATCTCTAGGATCAGCACTGCCATAGATGCCACCACTTATTGGTGCACTCATCTTGTGACTAGGGTAACGTATCATCCTACTATGGACTCATCCTCCACACCAGGCCACGAGAGAGTGGCTCCTCACAAACCGCAGTCACCCTCTCTACACTCTGCTCTTCCCTCTTTGCTGCATGATATCCTGAGTGTCATGCCACTCAAGATCACTATCCTCCTCTTTTCCTGACTCACTAACCTTAGTCTTGGTCTCCTCCTCCATCTCCCCCTATAAACTCCTCAGACTTAGATTCTATGTCAATAGGGTCATCGCTACTATGGTTGGAACCGATGGCAATATGAAGTAAGGGTGCCTGAGGAGCACCGGCTCTCCCTTGATCACATACTACCCTCCTAGCCATAATAGGGATGCCAGGAGTAACAATTGTCCAACCCTGGCCCCTAGGACCTCCTCGGCCTCTCGAACCCGACACAGACACTAGCACTATCGGGGGAAGCATACCCATGTAGGGTAGGCCAAACCTGCGAGGAACTCAGCCAAAGGGATGTATCTCCACTCTCCCTACCCTGTCAACAAGCTACCCTGTGGTGGAGCAGGAAATCAAAGTAAGAGCCTCCTTGCCCCATAAGCTTGCCATGGCCTGATACAGTGTGGCCTCCATGTCATCGGTGGTCAAGGAAGCAACTAGCTAGTGAGGTTCTCTAAGCACCAACATGTCTTTCCATCTGACTGCCCTCAAATATCTGGGGTTTGCCACCTCTATACCTCTAGCGTAGGGGATGAAGTGCTCATAAACCCAGCTCATAACCAGTCGGATGGCTCAAGGACTACCCCCGTACAAATCATGGTAGGTAGTCCTAAGTATGTCAGACTCCCAGCGTAAATCCGGCCATGTCCCTCAATTTGTGTAATGATGGGGGACCAACAATATAGTAGGGTATCTCCTCCCTTGTCCCTGATCAATCTCGAGGCAAGGATCCCCATAATGGCCTGATGAATCAAGGGGATGGGTAGGCTAGGAATAGATCGTACCCTCACCCCCTTCTTTGAACCAGTGGAGATGACTGCATCTGCCATGTAAGAGGCCCACTGTGCTATTTGAGCTCGTGAACTTGCTGTCTCAAGGGTAAGTCGTCTCCCGATGATCGGGACCCCCAAGATATGGTAAACATCCTCCAAAGTGATGGTCCACTCACCACCACTCACCTCGGACCCACAGTAATTAGAAGGTGTTCCAATCAGCATCCCAATATGAAAATAAGTCACAGAGTATGTGACTAGATGGTGCAACATGTGGAACCCGTGATATACGTAGTATACCGGCCCTCTGAAGAGTGTCCTCCTCATCCTGTGAAAGGGCATCTAATACTGCTAGGAGCCAGTCACACTCTCTCTCTCTCTCAACTCCATCGAATGTACTCCTCCCTCGCCTGCATACACCCAAAAACACACAGAACAAAGCAAGTTAGCATCCAAATGACATTAGGAAAATCATGAAAACACATAAGAATGTTAAAAATGCAAAAAAATTCAAACAAGTGTTCCTTTAGCATTCTATGAGGAACCACCGCCTTAAAGGCAGCGGTCTTGTAGTCGCTGCTTTACCCCGAATAGGGTGGCAGTCATGTGACCGCCACCACTGTTCGGTGGTGGTTGTGTCTCGAAAACCCACACATGTTTTGTATTCTAAAAATGCCTAAAAACGCAAAAATGGACTATTTTGACTAAAACAAAGCCTACCCAAGACGCGCCCCCTAGATAGACCTTTTAAACCTAACATTTTCAAAAATAAACCCCCACGACAAATATTTTAACATTTTAAAATATTGGGGGTAAACATGGTAAATTAAGGAAAACTAACTTTGTGATCTTGCGGGTCGATGATCTGCTCGTGGAGGCATGATCGATATCTCGTCACGAACATTTTGACTCTACTCTCGTAAGAAACACACGTGGGTCCCAGAGCTCAAAACCAACCAAATCAACACACGCAAATGAATAGGAAAATGGGCCCACTTTTACATATATAACAACCTGACTTGTTTTAAATTCCTTTTACGGGTTTGGAGCACCGGCGAGAGTAAGTTCTTATCCCCGCACAAATGGTACGTCCTCATTTTGTGATATTTTAGTATTTATTTTCCGATTTATTGTGTGTATCTGCACTTGAGTTCTCTTTCCATTTTGCGGTGGTGGGAATTTTTGGATGACGTCCTTCGACACATGGATGCATCAGGTATAACATCTAACTTCCCATTTCGGGACCGCCATACTCGGACCCATCATTTTACGCCTCTTCATGGCTAAAACACTTCTCCGAGGGGGCAATATGTACGTACCTAAAATTGTAGGGTATCGCACTCACTGGAACAACATAACACGTGCCCCAATGATGATGTAAGTCTCCTCGTAAGGTGTTTGGGATCCGGAAAAGCTCCCCAAGTATGCGTTAACATCTTGCATGCCCCGCTTGGCCCCCCCGTGTGCTTTGTTTTCACTTTTCCCCTCTTTTCCTTTGCGTTTTATTCTTCGATGATGAAACCGCCGCCTTACTCGTAGGCAGCGGTCCTTCATGCATTTTTAGAATGCTCTTTTAACATGACTGATGTAAAATTTCAATGTTTACCAGCTTTTTTCACCACCTTTGGCTTTTATTAATGATTCTGGTTCCTGGAATAGTGTTTTGGCATTGTTTATGGTTTAAGAGATTAATTTGGTTTTTACCTTTGGGTAAATGGAAATGCTATAAATAGTTTTCTTGTGTTCAAGCAAATGGCCTCTCAAATTTACCTCTCGAATTTCTCATTTCAATAGTTTAGTCTTCCATTTTGTCTAGGATTCATAGTTTTGTTCATTGCATGCTTAGTTAGTGTTATTTTTCTATTAGAAAGCCACATATCCATCTTGTGCAAATGATTTCATTACTTTATGCAGTCCATTGAAATAGAGCAGTTTAATTTTTAGTAGGAAGCCATTAAAGTTGTAGGTTTTGCTCATCAAACAGGATGTTTTATGCTACATGAATCGTAATAAATCCCGCTAGGAATTGCATAAGCCAAGCTCTGTTCTCTTGTGCTATCCCTCTCCTACTCACATTGTATTCAATCTACATCCTAAGCTACCTTTGCTCCAATATCTACTTCTATTGATGCTAGCATTACACGCTTTTCTGGATCCACGTGAGCATGAAGGAACGAGGAGATTACACTGAGGGGACAAAGCCACACACACCATCAGATTCACCACTATTTTGTAGAATCCAGGTTCTAGCTTTCAAAGTTCTAGTTAGAAGCTTATCAAATAGAGTAGCCAATCATCTTATTTCAGTTAATTTTACTTTCGATATTGCCAGGAAGCTGTGGGGATTGATAGTTTCTAAGAAACTATGATTCACTCCTCACTTCTGAGGTAGGATCGAGAGTCTTTCAAATAGATTAGATCAGTTATTTCACCATTTACAATAGATTCACAATTGCACAGGCAAGTAGCTATACTCGGTTGCTTTGTTTGTTTTAAATTCGTTATTAGATTAGTTGTCAATTTCTAGATATATCAAAAAAGTTGCTCTTTCAATTTTGTTCAAATAGTTCATCAGAAAAATACAAAAATAGAGAAGTTATATATGCTATAGATATACTTCACATAGTTAATTTTACTTTGCTGCAATTAGATTTACATTGTTGCTTTTGTATGACAATCACGGGACCTAGAGAGCCCAGAGAATACATATTCGAACCAATCATGCCCCAACCCAATCTCATCACAACAATAACTGATATAGATCAGAATCTTAGGATCTAAGTCTTCCGAACAACAACAAACTTACAACAAATCACCTTCCAGTTAAACGGGTTAAATATAGAAGATGACCAAGCGCACACGTTTTGGTCAAATCAACCAAACTACAGATTACCCTAGATGCATATCTACATGACTATAGAAGGGCTTGAAAGAGATCAAATTTTTGGTTGTGATCCTTTTGTCCCATAACCAGATGCAGGAGATACTCTCACAGACATAGATACTAGCTTAAGAATTCAGGTTGCACGAACGCCTATGAGATACTCTGAGAAGATCACACAACTATTAATTCTGAATATAGAGGCTGAAAAATCATATGACTATTGGATACTAGGGATTAGGGATTGAATCCACACATGACCATAGTAGTACCACAACAACCATGAATCTACGGTTATGACCCACAAATCCCACAGCCAAAAAAATCCACAGGTGAATCGGAGATATAGATGCTTTGGCTTACGCATATTAGTATTTAGATCTACTCCACTCCCACCTATAATCATCAAACAGATTATCCTTGTTAGACGTAGCAACTAATAAAGCTAAGGAGTTCGGGACTAGACCGACAATCACCCGTAGAGTCCACCATACCCATCATCCACCCTATGACCCTGTCTGAAGATATACACGAAACTATCCCAGGTCATTTTCTGTGTATCCCATAACCCATAGACTGAATCATGCCAGAGCTCGATATTTATTGGAGCCTTCGAGTAGTCATCCTTTCCGATTGATCTATCACACTAGTTTAGGTTAGGAGGGCCTTCTTTGCCTTAGATTCACAGGTTTCCACTAGTGCATGTCGAAGACATAAGATTGCCTAATTAGTTTTTCTGCATCCCGCATTACGTATTCCATCCCCACCGGCTTTGTCTCGGCATGACCTTGGGAGGTCGGGTGCGAGGAAGAGTTACTTGTAGATTCCCATGCTTGATTTTCACTTTTCTATCGTATAATACCCACATGGGACCTATCATTCCATAAAATGCTAGCCTCAAGATTTATAGAGATCCTTTTCCAAAACACCCTAAAAATGAGAAATCTAATCCTTAGGGTGCCAACAAAGGTATTCTTATAGGAACCCATGATCAAGAAGTCTCTACATCTTCCGATCCTTTAGTTTCTCCTAACTTTGATCAAAGGAATCGACTAAAATGGTAGGCTTAATTAAGATAGAAATAGATCCTAAAGTCCATACAACTACCTCGCACTCATGAGTACATGTCACAACCTCTCCTTATCTATCCCTTAGTGTAATATAATTCACTTATACTTCCCAATCCAATAGGGGCTTATGATTTGATCACATATCTCATGAAGACCTTTTCTCACATTTCCTTCTTTTATATTTTTAATAAATCGCTAGATCAACTGATCCACATTTATAGAATCTTTAGGTTGTGGTTATTTAGTACACATCACACTTCTTTCGTAGGCCCAAATTAACAACATAAAGTTCAACATCTATCCTCTGGGGCAACATGAGAGAGATATTGGATTTGTGTTCGACATTAATAAGATTCCTACGGATGATAAATTAACACAGAGAGGTGATCCTACATTGTATTTACAAGCATGAATCTACATAACTATCTCAAGAGAGGGATGATTGATGATGGAGCTATGTTTAACATTATTCCTTTTTCATTATTACGAAGCTAGGGTCTGGAGAAACTTTTTTATTCCACTAGAAACATGCTAATGGGTTATGATAGCCTTAACGCCAAATCCATTGGTATTATAGTTCTCCCCATTGATATTCAAATGTGATCTAAGGAGTGGATATTTATGAGAATAAGATTGTTTTAATAAAGATTGTTTCAACTAAAATGATAGTAGATATATAAAAAATCTTGGAGAATGATTTACTGATCATTATCCCATTTGATTCTTTAGGCATTTAGAATGCTCTAGGAGTAACTTCTCTTCCAACAAATGGATTTGAAGAAGTATGCATCGTTGAGGATTCTAAGGTATGGGAAGAAGATTCAAAAGAAAATACAACATATATTTTTCTTGTCAACTATTGGACCCTAAATTACGAGGGAGAAAAATGATGCTATGGCACAAGGGCATGGATGATTCTCACTTCTCCATAAGGGTTAGTTATTCCCTTTGATTTTAAATTAAATTTTGAGTGTACTAATAATAGAGCAGAAAAACAAAGATCTACTTCCTAGACTCATTATTTCCAAGAGCATGTGAGTGTATAATGTTAGAGTCTTAGGTGAATTGTAACTCATCACAAACCAAGTCTCATAGGTTTATTAAATTAGAGTAGAACACCTCCAGCTTTACAAATCATGTCATATGTGAGATATGTAAACATTTTGATTTCATTTCTATTGAGGCCATTCCTAGGGAACAAAATCAAATTTTTGATTCTATGGCTACCTCTTTTTGCATTGTTTTCCTAGTGAGGATTTAAATGAAAGGGACTTCATAGTCTCGATCTGAGTTGAATCATTGGTTTGTAAAATTCCTAAAAAATGATATTCTAGAATATTTAGAGACTAAAATTGATCATATCACATTATATTTTGTAGATAATGATGAAGTAATCTTAGGATTCCTCCATGTGTATACTGACCTCCATCATGCACATCATAAGAAAGGATTTTCCCTCACCCCTCACCCTTCTTCATACTTCAGAGATAAAAAATGAATCCTTCCTCATCAAAATACTTTGAAATTTATGAAGTTGAGGAAGAGCCTCTAGATTTTCCTCCAGCTCCTCTTGAGTTTGAATAAGGGAATGCTTCTTTAATAGAAGGAACTATTGACATTAACATTGGGACAAAAGAGGAGCCCAAAATTCTGAATCTTGGTTCTTCATTGTCACCTAAAGAAATAGAAGATAATAAAAAGGTGCTAAAGGATCATTATAAAGCCTTTGCATTAAGTTATAAGGATATGACATGTGTCACTCCCGATGTAGTGGTTCATTACTTGTGTCACCAAAATTGAAGCAAAACCTATTAAATAAAGGTTGAGGCCTATGAATCCTAAAGTCTCTTCAATGGTCAAAGAGGAGGTGATTAATCTCCTACATGTAGGGTTCACAAAGCTATTGGACTACTATACATAGCTATCTAACATCATCCCAGTTTTTAAAAATAATGGGAAAATCAGGATATGCATTGACTTTAGGGACATAAACAAAGATTTTCCTAAGGGTGAACTACAATTACTATCCATTGATATCATTGTTCATGAAATGGATTATTATGAGTCATTATCCCTTATGGATGGGTTATCTAGATACAACCAAATAAATATTTTTCGATTAAGATAAAATAAATACTTTGTCTTTACAACTCCTTGGGGAACCTTTTGTTATGCCATTATGTCATTCATCTTGAATAATGGCGGTGCTACTTATCAATGTGCCATAACTTATATTTTTCATGATATTTTAAAAAATATTATGGAAATATATGTTAACGATATCTTAGCGAAAGATAAGAAGATATGTGACCAACCCTAAGTTCTTTGGATAATTCTTTCACGCTTGATATAATATAGTGTAACTTCAAATCTGGATAAATGTATATTTGGATTCATTGGATTTAATTTATTTGGATACATCATTTCCTTTTGAGGAATTGATGTATATCTTTCAAAAACGAATGGTATTCTTGAAATGAATCCACTATCGACAGTATGGTATTAAGTGTTTCTTGGGAAACTTGGGGTAATCCACATGTTTTTCCCCGATTAACATATGCTATCCATGCTATAAATGAATTACTAAATATGTATTATTCCAAGAATGGATCTATGAATGTCATAATACATTTGAGTCAATCAAATGCTACTGTATGTTTCCACTACCACTTGTGCCACTAAATCCAATCATCCTATGATTACGTATTCTCAAGTTATAGATTTCTTGATAGTTTGCATGTTGAAACAGAAGGAAAATGATGGTTGTAAATGCACCATCTATTTCATTAGTCATACACTTCTTCACAATGAAACATGATATATTAAAGTGGAGAAATATTTTTTAGCCATTGTGTTCACAACTAAGAGGTTGATACATTACATGCTCAACCAGGAAAGAAGAGTAATTATTAAATCAAAATAGTTACAGACATTCCTAACTCAAGAAGCCTTATTTAAGAAGGAAGGATGGTTCATAACTTTAATGGATCAATTCTATTTTACCTTTATTAATCATAAAATTTTCAAGGGAAAAATCATTTCTGATTGGTTAGTTGATAACCACATAGCTTGTGGGAAAATAGTTGACTTGAAATTCCCAAATGAATGTGTTTAATATATAGAAGAAAGACCCACCATTGCTTCGTGCACATGGTATACCAATATAATTAACCACATATTAGATTGAGCATGTCCAGAGGGAAACAATTAACAACAAAGGTGATGACTATGTGTCATAGCCATGAAATATGTAGTTGTAGAAGAATTTCTCTATCGCAGAGATTTTTATGGCATGATACTAAGGTTTTTTGATGAAGAAAAGGCGGAAATGATTCTCTTTGAAGCCCATAGTAGGATTTTGGTGTCCATTTTGGAGTGCATTTGATTTCTTGCAAGATCCATTGAATGGGATATTTATTGTCCACATTACAACATTATGTTGTGGAGTACATGAAAAAAATAAAAAATGTCAAGAGTTATCACATGCTATACACATCCCGACTGAGGATCTACAACTAATAATGACACCCTTATCCTTATCTACTTAGGGTCTTGATTTAATAGGTAAATTCTCTCCCTCTTTGTCAGATGGCCACAAATTTATAATCACAAACCACACGGAATACTTCATGAAGTGGGTTCGGGTTCATGCCTCTAACTAAGATACCTAGATTTGTCATTACTTAGTTCATCTTAAAATAAATCATCTATAGGTACAGAGTCTTCCACATGTCATTATTTATGTTAATGACACTCCCTTTAAGAACAACGAGGTGTATGAGATATGTTCTCAATTTAAAATATCTCATTACACATCCTCTTTATACCACCTTAAGAAAATGAATAGGTTGAGGCTACTACTAATAATTTTAAGTCCAGTTTACTCAATACTATTAAGGAGAATAAGAGAGACTAGCACTTAAAATCTATTTCCTAGCTTATGGGATTATAGGAATTCAATACAAACATCCATGGGGAAACCCCTGTCTCTTTAGTTTTTAGTGCCAAATCAGTCTTACCACCGCAGATAAATTAGATAGTCTTCTTTTTTTCTTTACAAAGCATTCTCGATGAATATGCATACTTGAGATGCATGAATAGCTGAATTAGAAAACATGGAAAATAGGTGGATCAATGTTTAACAACATCATAGGGTATATGTAGAAAAAATGTGTTTTTAGTATAATAAAAAGGTCTATGAATGAGAAATCTTAGGATACCTTGTATTATGGCTTAAAACCACATTGAGAAAAATGTTGGTGAAGGTAGAAAATTCAAACTGAAATGGTTAGGGCCTTATCAAGTAATGGAAGACTAAAAAATGGTGTGTTTCATTTGTGTACTCTTGAGGGTGAAGAATTTAGTGAGTCCATTAATTCACTTCACCTCAAGCATTTCTATGTATAATAATTTACATTTCCACATTTTCCTTCCTTATATCTACACCGTCTTGTTACTTGCATTATCATGTAGTTTAAATTGTAAAATGAAACTTACTATTCAAGTAATTATTTGAATTTTTAACATTGGAAAATATCCTAATCATACCTATTTCACCATTCTTCTCATACATTAAAACTATATAATCTTTATCATCACTTTCATTCAAGAGATAAATTTTGAAATTACTTTATAAGGACTTACTTAGTCATTCTTCACCACAATTGCTTCTGATTTGGGTGTTTCCTATCCATAGTTTTCACTAGAAGCTTCTTGATAAGTCTTTCCCTAAAAATATCTCTATGAAAAAACATTCTAAACATTCTAAACATTCTAAAACTCTTTTTCACCTATCTCAATATTTGGTGTTGATCCCTCACATCCTACTAGTTACGTGGGATTGATATTAGGGGTAAGTGTTTCTTCCAAAAAATAACAACTCAAAAGTAAGTCGACAAAAAAATGTTTTATTACAAATAATTACACTTTTCATCCCTACTAATCTTTGGTGATGATCCCATACTTATTACTGGTAGCATGAGGTTAGGAAAGGAGGGAAGTGCCCTTATTTTTCTGTCTTTTCCTTGGTGATGATCCCATGCTTCTTACTAGTAGCATAGGGAAAGACGTAGGGGGACACATTAATAAGTTAGAAGTTACAAATAAACAAATAAATAAAATTTCTTATAAAATTCCCAAGAAAATAACTTATATGTATATGTTAATAGAGACAATTAGTTTTTAAAACCAGATATTATTAATCAAAAATATATCCATGGATCTAAGTCTAGTCAAAAATTGTAAGAAAAATTCATTTTAAATTGGTTAAGTTAATTTTCATTTAGGTTGGGTTGTAGGTGTCTCAATAAATCCTTGTCAAAGTTCTTATTTCTTGGTAATTCTTAATCACATTCTTCAAAACATATATCTCACTTTATTCTTGACTCTTGGTGGTGAGCCCTCAGATCATCCTAGTTGAATGGAGTTAAGAATGAAGTGAGGCTATCTTATCATCATATCATATTCAACACATTTTTCCAATGAAATAAAAATGCTAAAAGTTACTTGAAAAAAACAAAGTGTCCAAATTACAATTTGTTACCATACTCATAATCATATGCATATCATTCTATTTACCAAATTACATCATTATACATAGATTGTATTTTAAAACATAAAAGCATTAGAAATTATGAATCATCTAAAAGTATATAGATGAGATGAACCATACTCAAATCAACTCTTATGAAAGAATACCGAATAAAAATTATGTCAATATGTGTATATAATTTTTCAAATGTCTTGTGTAGAATGTCATCACACCATAGGACAATTGTGGTAAAAATGATCACTATGAGGTAAAAATTAAAAAAATTGATATACATATCAAAAAATTTCTCAAAGGAATAAAGGTCTTAGGCCTATCCATCCCTCCTAGATCCTTGCAAAGGGGTAGGGAGAGGGATCATGTGATGAGATTGGGCCATTATAGCATGGGATCCCCATGTGTTGATTAGCAAGACTGCCAAGGTGAGAAACCAGTTGTAGTAGTTTTGGTGCATGATTTTCCTCATTGTCTCTCTCGGTCCTCATCCATGGATATCTCGATCATCGAGTTGAGTAATCACCACCATAGCGTGTCATGCTAGTGAAAATACATCGTGTGTGAAAATCGGACCGTGTTCGAGTCCAGTGGTCCGTAAGAAGCTTCTTTAGAGTCTTCCTAAAGGGGATTACAAACAATTCCAAGAGTTTATCCCAGATAATATCCCTCCATCCATTAGTCGTGGTGGAAAGATTAAACAAAAAATGACAAGTTAGAAAGAAATATATATATATATATATATATATATATATATATATATATATATATACATATACATACATACATACATATAAAAGAAAGATCCTATTAACATCTAATCTAGGAAGTTAATATAAGAGAAGTGTGTTTATACCTTGACTCAAGTATCCAAAATCCAACTCAAATCAACAACTAGTGCTACTTCAGAGCTTGTAATTCCTCCACCTCCTCATCTCTCTCCTCCTATACATTGCAGATACATAGATTCCTCCTTCATCTCCTCCTCCACCTCAGCCTCAGCTCTAGCAACCACTAAGGTCTCTCCTATTCCATTCCACTCGAGTGGTCGACTCCTTCCCCAAGCCTAAATCCATCTCATCCTCCTCATCCTCTTTTCTCTATGTTGGGCCTACATTATTCTTTAACACCTACCTCGGTCAAACTACATTACCAACAAATGGATTTTGAATGGCCCACGATGTGCCAATAAGGACCCTATGAACTATAACTATTCATTATAGCTATCCCCTCTAGGTATCTCTCACCTTACAGTATCGCCCTCTAAATCATGGTCACCTTTGTGAAATCATCTATATAAGGTAACCTAAACCATTGGGATATTTGTTGTCTAACATAACCCCTCAATTATTTTGATAACTTTCATCCTCATCTTGACTCAAGTTTTAACATTTCGGGTTGTGCACACTCTGGCGGTTCCCTTGGCACAATTTACTTAGTTACGCTTCTTCTACGCTCCCTTGCATGCCTTTCTGATTCTTCCTTGTGCTTCCTCTTACCTTCTCTTCCTAGTTCACTTACTTCACGCACTCTCTTTTCTCTTATTCCTTCTATCTACTTTTATTTTCCCTTTCGCACCTTCCCTTTGTGCAACCATTTTCATTCTCAATCTATCACACACATCTCGCACACTTTCCTTCCAAATTAGCTAAGTCTCGTAATGATTTTCTACGTGTATGACCTTCTTCACGAGTCCTACTCATTCCTTAAACACATTCACATTCATTTTTAGCATTCTTCCCTTCCGCACTATGCCTTTTCACTTGCATGTTGTGTGCTTCCTTCCTTTATGGCTTTACCCGCATTCCATTTCCTTCCTATCATCGCACATTCCTCATAGATGCTCTCGTGCCCCACTTATATACTTGTCTCCTATAAGTATGCTTCTATTTCTACTATGCATGTTACTTCTTTGAACATACCTCTTGCTCTTGTGCACACACCTTCACTTCTTTTGTGGATTAGCTTATTGTGCCATGTCACCAATCTATCAAACTTGAGTGTGCAACATGTAACCTATCAAAGTGCACCAACTAGGTGCCAAAGTTTTGTGACAAACTAGTGCATGAGATGTGGTAGAAACAAAAAAACAAGTGAATAGTTGGCCCATTATTTAGCCGATCGGTCGCACCATGTGTCATCACGTATTCACTTTTGCAATGTACACCTTGAAAACGTAATAAATTTTTCTACAAGGCTCGACATGCACGTGATTGGGCTTATTGGAAAGATGTTGATGTGGGCTACACATTAGAATTTTTAAAATAAGATTTTGGTGGGATTTGGTAGGTGGAAAATAGAAAAATGTATTTTTTATCATTAATGCACACATCTAATCCACTCAACCACCATATTTTCTTTATATTTGGCCTTATTCCTTCTTCTACATGCTAAACAAACATGGGGAGGTGTATCTGATAACATTAGGTGGATTTATAGGCATTCATTGCTTGATGTTAGTGGGTGGAAATTTGAATCTGAGTTTCCCTCTTCTTTCTCTTCCTCTTATCTACTTCTTCATCTACAAAATGCATATTTTTGAATTGAAAACAGTAACCCTATTTTTTGTTACAACACCATGCCAAAATGGTGGCTGAATTCTCATGAGTTTAAAACCTTGAACTTGGTATCTGTAATGTATTCAAACATTCTACCATGATGTAATAAACTACACATCCTTCAATAAATAAACATATGGTTTTTTGGGACCTCTGTCTTCCCTTTTCTCTTTTCTATTATCTCTTTTCTTTTTGTTTTCATTTTGGCATGTTGTGTGTATTTCCCACTTGCGGTTTCCATTTTTATGTGTTGTTTATTTGGGAAAGCTGAGGTTGCATGGTTTTTGTCTATTATGTGTGCCTATCCGCCCTCTCTCCCATGTTTTCCCTCTTTCCTTTTCCTCATGGAGAGTGATCGACCCTTTCTTCCGGTGTTAACACCACATCTTCTATCCTAGGATTTCCATCATGCATCTCTTTTTTATTAGATAAGGTAAAAATAGGGATCGTCTCCTAAGGGCCTTACAAAAGGAGGAACAAAAACCAACGAGAAAGAACGAAAAAAAAAAGTCCTCAAAAGGAGTTAAACATGCTTAACTCATACAATGAAGATCAGGACTTTAACCAAAAAAGGAAAGAGAGTAAAACAGAGAAAAGAAATTGGCCCTAAAATGTCAAACAATAGAAGTTCACCAAAAGTCTGCCAATAGTCTAGAAAACCTAGCTAATTTTTAGGAGAAACTTCACTACTTCTAGCATGACTTCCTTTGATCATAGCACCCTCAACACCCTTGTCATTCATGTCTTCCTCTCTCATCATCACAACTACTAATGTGTTGGGCCCCTAAAATATTGGCCAAGTACAAGAAGGCACGTGGGCACACAAGGCCTAGTTAAGAAAGGGCGCGCAAGGAGAAAGTGCATAGGATATGGTTCTAGGAGGGTTTAACAGAGAAAGTGGCACGTGTGCAAGACAGAACAAAGGTTTCAAGACTTAGCCATATTTGACACATTAGGAAGAACATGAGAAAAGCGTGACCCGACTGTGCATGTGGAATGGATAAGGTGCCATCCTGGTGACAAGTTGGCCTAAGAAGGAATATACCCTATGATGGAAGTTTCTAGAAGACCATCATTGCAAGGAGTGGAGAGCTCGGGCCTGAAGAAGCATGCTCCCATGAAGGACCACCTTGGACACTTGGCAACAGATCTACAACTCCCACAAAGTCTTGATGAATTTGAGAAGGGCTATAAATACAAGCACCCGCTAGAGGAAAAGGAAAGGAGAAACAGGAAGGAAGCAAAGCCATGTAGGAATATTATGAGAGCTCCATAAGTTGGGTAGGGATCTATAGGAAAAGGATGTAATAAGGGGTTGGGATTGTAAATTTTCTCTTGAGAACTGATGGGTATAAATCCAACTATGATGTATGACTTTGGTCTGCACAATTGTGGTAGTTTGTAATGGATCCAATGAATATAATGAGGTTACCAAACTTGATTGAATATGGTTGTTAGTGATTCTGGTCCATGTTTATAGCTTATAGTTCTAATTCATGAATTTTTATGGAATAAATATAAATCCTTATGCATTTCCTTTCTGTTTTGGTTCCTATCTATAATCTGTTAAGTACCATTCAGTCTGGGATGACTGCATTTGTCTAGAAGCCGTTCTAAGTTCTATGATAAATGTATGTCTCATTTCCACTCACTCTTTTTAAGCTCCTATCATAGATGATGTTTCCCACTTAACTCACATAAAGAGAGACTTAGTGCCTGTGCATGCCTCAGGTGATCACCTAGCACCCGTTGGGTGATATGATGGCATGAATGGGATTCCCTTGCTCTTTGGTGGGTGTAAAAATGACTACATGATGAAGAAACTAAAATTCCTCCTTTTAGTGCCTTCCTCCATCCCTTCCAACCTATCACTAAGATTTTTGACTTGAAACTCTAGCTCCGAACATTTTTCTTAGACTTCACACCGGGTAAATAAAATTTACTTAGAAACATTTATGACATCCAACATGGTTTCCCTTTGACCAACATTGGTTTCCTCCATCGCCTGAAGCACCCCCTCTAAATACTTGCACCTTTCTACTCCACTCCTTGAAACCCTTAAAATTACCATCCCAACCCCTCTTTCTCGAGGTACTCACATCAACATGACCTTCCTCTCTCTTTTCTTTTTAGAATCCTCCCCACATTTTTTACATTTTCTAGCATTTATCTTATTAAGGAATTCCGCAAGAGTGAGAGCATACTCCTCCACCTTATCTTTTGGAGAAGAATTTAGACAAGGTTTCCCATTTTCAAACAACGAAGGATGATCCCTTCATGCAAGGCATCATTTCCTTCTCTGTTATAATGTTTGTCAAATATTTTTTCAAAGACATAAACACGAAAAAAGGAATTGTCACCATGACCTTATGATGAAACATATTCAGAAGGGTCATATGATGAGTATAGTTTTTTTAGCATTTGCCTTCCAGAGTAATATAATTCATGATTTGAAGGCATACTTCTCTCCATATTCCTGAGAAAAACAACCTAGAAATATAATTAGTAAATAAAGAGCACCTTCCTTACCCATGAAGAATAACTCAATTTCATGTTCTCTGCGGGTTCTATCCTTAAATATTTTGAGCCTGTCCATTTTCATCTTTGTTGCAAGGGAAATGGTGGACTCAGAAACCTCAATTTCCATTCCTTTGACCTTGAACTTTCCCTCTTTCCAAGATCTTCCAAAATCCTTTGACAGGGAGGGGTCGTGACCATGTAATTTAGTAATGAAATTACTGAAACCCCCAATCTTAAGCTTGTTCCACAAATGTTGATTAAAAGCTTCAATGTTCTGGCTAGCTGGTTCAACCCTGATTCTATCACCACCCATCTTCATAAAACCAAACTTCCCTATTCGCTAACACTTCTCAAATTCAGACCCCCTTTCACACCAACAAAAACCGAGGAATAAAACTTATTATGTAAGTTGTCATAGACCCGAGCTCACTCATGCCAACATCATCAAACTTAGTGCCCTCTATCTCTAATAATGGCTTCATTAATGTCCATGGGTAAATAATCTCCTTTACACCAGATCTTGTAATCATTACTAAGAACTCGTAATTATCCATCTTGTCTCGCACACTTATTCCCTTAATGTAAATCATGATTATAAGAAACCTTTACAAAACATTTTAGAGTTTCCTTAACATCATTGAGGATATTTATTAAGGGCCAATTAATGGAACCTTGATTGTTAAGAGCATTAATAATGATGAGTGAATCACCCTCAATCTAGATGTCCTTAAAGCCTTTTTCTTTTGCCAACAAAACCCCCCAAAGGAGAGCTCTAGCTTCCACCATATTGTTTGTTTTCCATCCTAATGGACCAGCATAAACAAACAACCAATCACCTTCACTGTTTCTTAAAATTCCACCTCCCCCAGCTTGACTGGATTCCCTTTAGATGCCCCATAAAAATTTATCTTAACAACATTTTCCTCAGGCCTGATCCAAATGGAGTTCTTTTTAGGTTTGTGTAATTCCACCAATCTAAGGGTGAACTTATCAAGAACTTTTTGCTCCCCTTTTGGGTAGGGTTTCTTTGCCTTTCCTTTAAAGAGTTTGATATTTTCCTTAATGGCAGCCAAAAATTTCTTTTAACTTTCAAGAGAAGAGATTTCTGGTCTTGGAAGATACAATCATTCCTATCCTTCCATAAACCCTAAAAAAAATGAGGGAGGGAAATATTCTAGGCCCAAGACCAAGATGGGAAAATAGAAGGGACTCTCCCATTGAAAACAACAGTCCTTAATAGTCAAAGGCAAAATCCATTGGATATTGAATAGATCCAGAATGGAGGCAAAAACCTCATGGGAAAAGGAGAAATGAAGGAGAAGATGGTTGAAATTTTCCTCCTCTTTCCTGCAAAGAGAGCATCTATTGGGAAGCTTCATTCCCCTTTTCCTGAGATTGTCTACAATTAGAATTATATTTTTGACAGTAACTAGTAAAAGATATTAACCTTAGGGATAAGATCCTTCACCCAAAGCTTACCCCAATAGTCATTTTACAGATCATCCTTGAAATTTAACATATAGGAAGATTTTACCGAGAAAATTCTCGAATCTTCCTCTTTCCATTTAATGGAATCCTCCTTGGTCTGGAAAATGGGTATATAGAAATCCCTTAATTTCTTGTTGACAACCCTAAACAGTTGTATATATCCATCAAATTCCGATGAGGATCAATGGTTTCCCACTTGATAGTATCCTCCTAGATCCAGAAGTCTCGTAACTAGAATTTTCCTTTTTCCTCATAGAACTAAGTAGCCCTTTTCCAGATTTGTCGGGTTAGCTAAGGGGAAATCCTTGATCCAACTATCATACCGGAAACTAATTCTATTCCCTTTTTATATCTCCCACATTATACCTTTGGTTAAGATTTCTTTAGAGGCCACAAAAGAGTTCCAAAAAGAAGACCCTCTTAGAAGATTGTCTTGATTAAAAAAGGATTCCATTCTGCCTATATTCCGCAAATATTTCATCTTTATGATTTCCACCCAAAGACCTTCCTCTCTAGCAATCCTCCAACCAGATTTGGCAATCAAGGCCTCATTCATAAGTGAAATATTTTTTAACCCCAAACCCCCACAAAGCTTTGGTTTAGTGACTTTTCCCAAGCCACAAGAGGGAATTTAAACTTCTCCACAACTCCCATCTAAAGGAATATCTTTTGGATTTTCTCCAAGGACCCAATAATTTTAGTAGGGAGCTTGAAAAGTGACATCACATAAATGGGAATACCTTGAAGGGAGATTTGGAGCAATTGAATCTTACCAACCTGAGAAAGTAAGAGACCCTTCCAAGATGAAAGTTTACTATTTACTCTTTCTAGCAGAGCATTCCAAATTGAAATGTTAGGCTTCTTTTGGATCATGGGCATACCCAAATAAGAATCTAGGAAATGCTTAATCCTACACCCCAGGATGCGTGCTAATCTAAATTGAACTTGATTCTCCACATTAATGAAAAAACATCACTTTTATGGAAATTAACCATCTGTCCCGAAACCAATTCATAATCATTAAGAGCCACCTTAAAATTGGAGGCTTCATGGATAGAGGCCTTACCCATCATAAATTTATCATCCACAAACTAATTGAGACAGATAGAGGGGAGACCATTAGATATTTTTATACCCTAGATACAGTTAGAAAGCATAGCATGTTGACAGATTATACTCAAAGATTCAACCATTATAACATAAAGGAAGGGTGAAAGAGGATCACCTTGTCTCAACCCTCTACCTTCTTGGAAAAAACCTTTCGGTTTACCATTCACCAAAACTGAATAACTAGCAGTGGATATGCAGGTCATTATCATATTTACTAGAATTTTATCAAAACCAACCTTTAATAGGATAGCCTAGAGGAAGGACCATGTAATCCTATCATAGGATTTATGCATATCCAACTTAAGAAACATAGCTGATCGACTTCGAGATTTTAATATAATGTATGGCTTCTTGAATCAAAATATTGTTGTCGATAATTTGCCTTCCCAAAATAAAAGCCCCTTGATTTAATTATGAATCTCTTTTTAACTTTGGTCCCTTAGCATGATTAGTTTAGAATTTGATTTCGGTATTAGGAGTAGTGTTAGCGGTAGAGATAGATAGAGGAACCGGCCTTCTCTAGAGGTTCGTCTTAGTGCATAAGGTACCACATCTTGGACATGGTCCCATTGTTGCCTCAAAATCCTAGGTTGTCTATGAGTCGGGATGGGTGCAATTTTGAGCTCCAAAATAGCTTTACATCTTCATATCAAAAAAAAAAGTGATGTGTTATTGTTGAGATCCTACCTTTGGAGGCATATTTTAACACATATGGAGACTCTACTGATTAAAATCCACCCATTATCTCATTCTCATATCAGTCCCCTCCTTCCTTTCATTATTTCCTTTATTCCATCTTTCATTTTCCTCTATTTGAAGTTGTGTAGTCATGACTTCATTTCCTTCCTAGAACTCTTATTTACAGCAGCAGAATCATTCCCCTCCATTACCACAGTTTCAAAATCCTCATCCAAATTAGTTTTATGAGCCCCATTATGAAGAATATGCATATAACCCACCTCTCACTAACTCATATGGTTATTTTTCTAATCAAAACATTTTTCAAGAACAAGGTTATGCAAACAATGGTGGAAACTCCATAAAGCGAATCTTATTTTAAGAGGCAGGTTCAAGAAATGGAGATGAACATGATGTGAACCAAAACTACATGCTTAATAAAGACAGATAGAGTTGGCTTCAAGGTCCCTTGTCAATGGGTCAGCCTCGTGCCGTGCTAGTTTAACACCCAATAGAAGCTAGAATTTATTATTGAGATACTACCCCAGTTAAAAAGTGGGAAGAATTAATGGAGGCTCAAGAATCTATTGTTAGGAGACCCTATCAATGGGGAAACCCTTTACTAACATCATGCAACCCTCCCATTCCTCCTTCCCAACCTACATCATCTCAACCCAATTTCTATGTTCTTATATTTCGTGTGCTGCCTCCTCCATTGAGATTTCCATCCTTTCTTCATCTTCTCCCTTTCCATCTCACCTTCATTTATCTACCATTACCCCTATCATTCCCACTTCCATTATTTCCTTGTGAACCTCCTTCGTTCTCATTCCCCCATCCTCTTCTAAGTCCCCTATGTCTAATCGTGTTTGTAAACAAATAGCCCCCTACCTATGCATCATCCCTAACCAATGTCATCATGTTTGACAACTATAGAACTGTTGAATAATGGTATGAATCTAATTGGGAAGATGAGATCATGCAGAGAAATAAATGAAGGTGCTTGTTTCAAAATAAATTCAGCTAGAGTGCATAGTTCTGGAGGATACAAGACTATTTGTAGAGGCGAGAACCATGTGTGACCCAACCTACAAAAAGTCACCTTCGGGAGGAAAGTCTCGCAAGATAATACCATATGTGGGATTTAGCTTCAAGAGAATTGAAAAAACACAAGGATTTAGTTGTGCCCAATTAAATATCTAGCTATTCTAGATCCAAACATAGAGTTTCCATAGGTCAAGCTCATTTTAGAGCATGAGGTAGAGTTTTAGTACACCAAAGTTCAACATTGGTGCCTCTTGAATCCAAATGCGAACAAATAAAGGAGGTATATATATTTTGTTGATACTTTTAATAGGGTGAAATACTATCTGCAAGTACATATTTCACTCTTATCACAGACCATGTTTAACACCAAATCAGTTACATGGTCACAATTTATGAGGAAAGGAGGCTACTTCTCCCTACCATTGCAAGTTTTACCTAAGCGCCTTTTCCTCTGGTTAGTATAGGGTAGTTTAGGTTCAATTTTAGAAAAACAAGTGGTTGCACATAATATGCATGTTTCCCCTTGGAACATGTATGATTTTAAAATTTTGTACATAGCTTTTGTGCTTCTTATTGTTCGTTCTATGCAATATTCTTAGCGTTGGTTTTCTTCTTCTTGCATGCTCTTATGCACCTCCTTTTGTTTCTTTCTCGATGACAATTCAACTTTTAGAAAGAGGATAGTTCCATAATTTTCCCTTTGTCCACCTTCCCTTTACACACCCATTTTCATTCCCTATCTATCGTGCACTCTTTGCATGCATATCTACAAACTTTCCTTCCAAATTTGCTAAGTCCACGACATACTTTTCTACATGCATGACATTATTCATGAGTCCTACTAATTCCTTATGCACATTCACCTTCCTTTTTTGCATTCTTCCCTTGCACACTATGCCTTTACACTTACATGTTGTATGATTCCTTCCTTCCTAGATTTATCTACATACCCTTTTCTTTTTGTCATCACACATTCCTCATAGATTCCCATGCCCCACTTGCATACTTGTCTCCTACAATGTTGCTTCTATTTCTACTGTGCATGTTACTTCTTCATGCCTACCTCTTGGTATCGCATGCACACCTTTTCTTATTTTGTGACATTGATCATGTCATGTCATCAATCTGTTAGACTTGAGTGTATAACACACAACCTATCAAAGTGCACACGACACATGGCGAAATGACAAAACAAGTGAACAATTCATCGATGCTTCAACCACTCAAAGGCACACTACATGTCATCATGTATTCAGCTGCACTACAAACTTTCAAAATGTAAAAAAATCTATAGGGATCTGACACACACGCTCCTATGTTTGTTTGAAAGCTGTCGATGTGGGATAAACATTGGAATTTTCAAAATCATATTTTGGAGGGATTTGATAGACGTAAAAAAGGGAATCATCTTTTTGATCATTAATGCACACATCTAATCCACTCAACCACCATATTTTCTTCATATTTGGCCTTTTTCCTTCTTCTACACACCAAGAAGACATAGGCAAGTGCATCTAAAAACATTATGTGGATTCACAGGAATTCATTGCTTGATGTTTTGGGGTGGAAGTTTGAATCCAAATTTCCCTCTTCTTTCTCCTCCTCTTCTCTCCTTCTTCTATAATTTAAAGATTTCTATATTGAAAAAAGGGATCCCTATTTGTTGTAATGGGACCATACCAAAATGGTGGTCAACTTCCCATGAGTTTCGACCTTCAAATTTTTCTCTCTGTAATATATTCTTACCTTCTTCCATGATGTACTCAACTACAAATCCTTCAAACAATACTAATGCTGGATTCTGTGGCACCTCTGTCTACCCTTTTCTCATTTATGTTGTCTCTTGCCTTTATGTTCATGTTTTGGTATGTTGTGTGTATTTACCAATTTCCATTTCCATTTTTATGTATGTTGTGTGTGGGAAACCTAGGTCTGCAGTGTGGTTCTTATCTATGGTGCATGCCTCGACCGCCCTCTCTCCCACATTTTCCCACTTTCCTTCCCCTCATGGAGAGTGATCAAATATTTCTTCTGTGCTATCACCACCCCTTCTAGCCTAGGATTTAACTTATGCATCTTATTATAACTCGGTCCCTTGGCATGATTAGTATAGGATTTAATTTTAGCATTAGGAGTAGTGTTAGTGGTAGAGATAGGTAGAGAAAATGACCTTCTCTCGGAGGTCTTTATCGTCTGAAAGGTTCCAAAAATTAGAGACGGACACATTGTAACCTCAAAATCCTAGGTTTTCTATGACACGGGATGAATGAAAGTTTGATATCCAACAATATCTAAAGTACTTGATGAGTCTTAACACTACTTCTCTGTTTAACCAACTAGATAGTAGTCTTTGCATGTAGCTAATATAATGCCCTCTGCTCCCACTTGTTAGCCAAATCCTCATACGGCTATGAAAACATATCTTCCATATTCAAAGTATAAAAAAATTTATGAGCCTCTAAGTGGAGCCATGTATACTCACTTGTATGCTCTAATATCTATGGTATCTACTATCACAACTCCCCTCCGGTAGAGGATCATCCATTCATACACCCTTGACATGACTAAAGTGGGATGGCTCAAAGATCCAGCCTGACATCTAATAATCATGTATAGATTATGGTAGGTGGTGTCAAGGATGTCAACTCCCCATGCATATACCCTATCATGATTCTTGATGGTCTCATTGATCGAAGCCCAATAGAATTGAAATTTGTCTCTAGCCTTGTCCTCAACCAAATGCAAGGCCATTATACCAATGATGGCCTTACACATAGTAGAGATAGGGGTGGTGACAAATGAAACAAGTACAACCCCTACTTGGAATCAGTATCAAGTACATGTGCATCTCCAAGGTAAGTGACCCATCTCCGAGCCTCAACCGCCGAGATAGCACTCTTTAGCGCCAACTTCCTCTAAGTAACATGAACTCTAAGGATCCTATAGACATCCTCCAAGGTGATATTCCACTCACCTCTAACCCTAGAAAATTGAAAAATAGTCTGTGAGCATCCCAATAATTGAATAATTCACAAATTAGGTGAATCGTGGAGGTAAAATGTCATTTCTCTGCAATCTTCAATATATTGTCTATATCTAATAATCCTCCTTAGTTGAGTCAATAACTATAGGATCTCGAGGAAACCACTCCTATCCTTGTTCCTTACTTCATTTGATGTATCTTCCCTGCATCCAAATAATGAGAAAAGATAAAATTAAAACCTAATTAGTGCATAACAAGCCCATAAAAACAATATAAATGCAAGTAAAAATAAGAAAAGCTTCATACTAAGCCTTCAAAATGTAGAAAGTAGTGATGGTTACATAACTGTCCGTGACATTTGTGTGATCGCTTTGGTGGTTATGCAATAACCACTATGCATAGAGTGGTGGTCATGTCCACCATATTCGGTTCATGCCTTTAAGTTTAAAAACTTGCAAAAATAGTAAAATTTGACTAAATTAACTCAAAAAATGACAAATCCTAAGAGGTTCCCACCACAATCATTTTGAATATCAAATTATCGAAAATCATCCCTCATATGCATAGTTTCAAAAATACTACATTTTAGTGGAAAAAATGCATATAACTTGTTTTTGACCCTTTGTTGCCACTTATTGGTTATGCTGCCATTATGGTCTAGTACTCTTTGTTTTGACTATAATTATGCGTGAAATGGTCACCGTAATCCCAAGCTCAAATAATAGGTAGGAGTGTGTGTGAAAATGATTTCCAAAATAGTAGAAAGTGATATATATATATATATATATATATATAGCACAAATTTGGTTTTCTAATATCACTATGAGTGAGTGAGTGTAGGGTTAACATGCTGGAGAAGGTATATTTCTCACCCTCGCACATATGGTAAGTAATATTGTCATTTTATTTCATAGTATTTTGTTAATCACTTTTTATATTTGCACTTTATTCTTGTCTCTCTTTTGTAGGTGACTCGGAAGGCTGGATTAGTGTAGTTTCAACACACCGGAGATTAAGGTATGATTTCTAAATCTCTCATTTGGGATCTTTATACTCAAAATTCACTTTTACACCCATTCATGGATAAAACAATTTTCCGAGGGGACAATTTTTACACAACCAAAATTGCATAAGTGCTACATCGATGGTATGGTAAAAGTATCCAATTATGAAATATTTATTTTCTAGAATAATGATTTAATCAACTCTTAGTTGATGTCATATTCAAACCAGGGGTGTGTCCGAAGCTATATGCAACAGAAGAATCCTAGTGATCTAGTAATTGACTGTAGGTATTTGTTATTTTATTTTCTGGGGTTTTTTGTAGTGTCCTTAGGATTCCATGGCCAAAGCCTTATTATATCTATGCTATAAAACTTTCTAAAAAAACTTGCTGAAAATAAACACTCATTGCTGGAATAAATTGTTGAAATAAACACACATTGCAAAATGAAATAAATTGCTGGAAATAAACACATGTTACAGAAATAAACACACTTTTTGAAATAAACACACATTTGAAAATGTTGTGAAAATGATTGCAAGGAAATGGGAGTCTAGTCTATAACACCTACAGTGACAAGTACATAACAAAATTCAACTAAAGAATCAAAAGCATTTACAAAATTAACAGATCTACATGATTTTCTTAGAAATATAAATACCAATAAAACAAGGATCCTAGTTCTTGGAGGAGTGGGCCCTTGCTCCACCTTGAATCAGGATTTGACAAAGTATGATTCTCTCAAAATGAAGTGGCTATTTTATTACTTGAAATGTTTCTTACAAAACTTCATTGTATCTCTCTCATATATATATATCTCTATTTATTCTATCTATATATATATATATATTAAATCTATCTACATGTCTTTATGTATATTTCATCATCCAAAGATGCATTTACAACCATAGTTGTTCTACCGATTCAAATGGAACCAAATAGTGCCCAAAATAGATGTGGAATTTAGAAACCTTGTTGACGTACAACATTTGTCTATAAGTTATCTCTAGATCTAGAGTATGAAGAATCAAAATCTATTGATTGATCTCTCTAATTGGAAGGCCCATTGATTTCTAAGATCAGATTTTTCAAAAATAAATAGATCCCCATTGATTCCAGAACTTTGGAGAAGTTCCAGAACCAAAGGGAACTATTCCAAACTACCTGTGAAAGTTCTGAGCTATATGCAACTATTGTCTAAAACTATAGTTCCGAAACTAAGTGCTAGAGTTCGAACTAAGTCTGAAGGTTCCGTAACTAAGCGATAGAGCTCCTTAGCTGTGTGATGGAGTTTTGGAACTAAGTTCGTGAGGTTCCATAACTAAGCCGTATTGAAGCCAATGCTCCCAAAAACATGTTGATTGCTTCATACTTCTTCTTCTCTTGATTGATTGTGACCTGTTTTATTACAAAAAACTGAATTTCCACACACTTTGTTAGGAATTACAAATTTTTAGATGTTAGAACTAAATCCAACAAAATATGGACAATTACATCCTAACTTATACTAGATCAAACAAAAGTCACAAAATGTAGTCAAACTTGATAAAAAGGAGAGTAAAATAAGATCATTTATTACACATTAACGAGACATATTTTGGCCTTATCATCTCCCCCATACTTACTTGTTTGTAAGTCCCCTTACAAAATTTACTCTTCAAATCTTGGGTTGTGGATTCTGCATTCCAATTGACTACTCAGGTCAAATGGCTTGAAAACTGAATATCCCAGTGCTTTAGTTCAAAAGTACTATACCCTGATCCTGCTTCTATCTTCCTCTTGCCACTCCTCAAAGTGAGTGGGATCTTGAGGCTCTTTTTTTCCATGGAGACATGGGGGTGAGAAGGAGAGGAGGCCTTTTTCTCATTCCCATCCATATGCCCCTATGTTTTTCATTGACCTGAGGGATTAGTGTACACAAGGCTTTAGCTCTTTCTAGGCTCCATATTAAGTTTGTGGGAGATATCACTTCTCTTCTTCTCAATGCAAACTATGAGAAACTCCCATATTTTCAAACATCCATCATAAATTTCTTCAAATTTTCCTCCTCATAAGAGGTGAAGGCATCAATACTTTTTGTAAACTAGGCAAGATAATGTGCCTTGAACCGACTATCAAAGGCATGGGATCTGAAAATGTATAACAAAGGCAGATGGTTTTCCATAGTGAGCCCTCATGCAGATGCCAGATGAACTAGATTTTAATAGATGTCATAATCCCTCTCTTTCCATGCAATCTGATTTTGAAGTACAAAAAAAATGCATTCATTAGATTTCCCCTACATACAAATTGATCATGAAGCTTGTATTCTTTTCCAACATAAAATTACAGAGATAGAATTCACAGAGAAGATTTTTCTGTTCTGCACTAGCTAAGGAATATGTTTTCATGAACTCAGATTCATCTTTTATTTCATGTGGAAGGCCACATGCAATTCTTGACAGCTTCCAGCAAATAAATTGTTCTTCCAAAAAGACGTTGTATGCAGGAGAAGGTCTCCTACATGTGAGTAATTTCTCACTCATTATGCAAACCATTTGTATCTTTACTAGACATTTAAATTTGTTTTCTTCCTCTTTGTAAAATTTTTCTTCCCATTCCTTCCTTTCCTTCTTCTCCTCTTCCATCTTGCTTCTTAATTCCTCATTTGATGTTTTAAATTCATTAAGTTCCCTATAGTATCATCCCACAACTTGCTTAAGTGGCTAATAAGTCAATTCAGTTTACACAACCTTGATTCATTGAAGATATTTTTGACATATCATTTTGTTTACTAGCCAATTGACATTCTTCCTCTTTTTCTACCATTGTTGTTTGACCAATGTCAATTCTTTAGTCCTATCTATGAGATGATTTTTTAGTTTCTCAATGAGCATTTCCCTCTGTTCCAATTTGAGTTTGAGGAAATTTAATTCCTCATCTTTCTCCCTGATGATAAGTTCTACTCTAGACAAGAACAAAGTCTATTTTAAGTGTTGTTTTTCCTCCTTTTCTAAAATTTCCTTGGGAAATGAGCATTCCTCTTCTACCAAAGGGGTTTCCTTTTCATTTCCAAGATGCCAATTCCTCTTCTTCATGTGACTATACTTTTTGATTCACTCATCTCTTGAAAATCATGTTCTTCAAATCTCTCCTCTTATTTTTCCACCTCAGTTTGACTTGGTTGAGGAGGATTCATTGCCATGCTGCCCAAAATATCAGCAGCTTCTTTCTCCAAACCATCATGTTCTTCAATATCCTTTAGAGTTTCTCTAGACCTCTTATGAACTCTTCTTCTTTGAGGAGCTTCAAAATGTCTTGAAGTGGGTTTCCTCCTAGAGCTTCTTCTTGATTTTCACTTCATGATCCAACTTAGGTGAATTGTCACTATCAGATAGATATTAGTTCTTCTATTATTATGCTGTAGAGGAAGGGGTTTCTTTTGAAGGCACAATAGGTTTTGTAGTTTTAATCATTCTTTCATATCTCCTCCTCTTTGGTACATTAACCCCTCCTATTTCCTTCTTTTTCTCTTCAGGGATCAATCTCCAAATTAATTTTAGGGGAGAAAGGGGTTGGTATTCCCCTCCTGATAATATCAGGGCTTTGTTTGAATTTGTTAAGGAACTTTTCCCATGCTTCTTCTCCATTTTTCTTTGAAAGAAAATGGTGTTGACAAACCAATGGACTAATCCATGATGTCTAATTGTTCCAACTCCCCAAGAATACCTCTGAGCCATTGTCTGGATGGATTCAAAAAGGAACCCTAGAAGGTTTACTATATATTCTAGTTTTGCAGCCCCATACCTAAGATATATTAACATCTTAAGGACTTCTCTTCCCACAGTCCCAAATTGGCCATCACAGTTAGGTACTTAACTACCCAAAATGCTACCCTATCAAAGGGTTTGGGAAAGATGGCTCTTTTGACCCCCTTTATGATTTTCTTAGTGTTATAAATGTATTGGGGTTCAGATTCCCCCTCTTGTATCAAGGTTTCCACTAGTTCTTTGAGGGTCCCTTTTACAGATTAGGAACATGTACAATCGGTACACCCGATACATTACTCATTGTATTGACAGTAAAAGGAATTACAATGCTTTTAACTTTAGTTCTAGATTCTTCTAAATTTACAACAAATTCCCTTACCAATTCATCATTGTACCTCAAGAACTTTTTTAGGAACTCCAACCACCCTTGCTCATGTCCAAAAATGGCTGCCACTTCTCCATCTACAAGAAGTTGTGTATCATCCTCTGGTTCTGACTTATTTTTAATCCCCATGGTCAAAGAGGATGATTCAAATTATTCTTTCTTCAAATTCTTACTTAGAATTAGCTACAAAACTACTGGATTTAGCTTGCAAAACTATTGGGTTTAGCTATTGTTGTGTTTAGCTATGGAATTATTGGGTTTAGTTGCGAAATTCAAATATAATTCTTCTTCTTCTTCCTTGAAGTTTTCTACAACTACTTCTTCTCAACTTCATTTATTCCACCCAAATGATAGCTCATTACAAATATGCCACCACTTTCTTATTCCATCGACATCACCCTCATGATTACTTTCTTTTAATCATAATGTACAATAAATGACTCATCATACCAACTTTTTAAATCAAGTCTAATCACACATGTGAAACTTTTAATTTAACCTTTAATAAGATCAAGACATAATTACCATCCTTGCTGATGTAATCCCTCCACCTTGATGACTCATCATTCCTAAAAGTGAAAAAGGAAAAATGGTTAGAAAAGACAATTGAATTCCAAAGAAATTCCTTTTATTTTGCATTAGCCATTTATTGAAGAGACCAACCCATTTCTAGTTTTCAATTGGTCTTTTGAGAGATTTTTTTTTTTTTGGGAAGAGAATGCCATTTACTAGTTTTCATTCCTTCCCTTTTTATTTTTTTTTTCTTTTTTTTTTTTTTTTTTTGGGAAGAGAACACCATTTTTGGTTTTCATTCTCTTCCCTTTATTTTGGATTCATGCATCTGATTATTTGATCATTTTGGAAGAATTGGGTTCTTCCATATGATCAAATTCTTTGTCTACTTCAATCTTCTTCAAGAATTCATCCCTAGTAGGAGGCTTCCTATAAAGTTTTAACATGTGTCCATTGACCAAAAGTGTCCTTTTACTACCATCAATGGGAAGTAGTTGAATAGAGCCATTGTCAAATATCTTCTCAATCTGATAGGGTCCTAACCATCTGGTTCTCAACTTGCCTTTGAATTGTTGGTACTTGGAATCAAATAGTAATGCCCAATCTCCTATCTTAAATTATCCTTTCCTTGATATGTGTATCATGCCACTACTTCCTTTGGTCTTGGATTATCTCTGTCTGATGAAGTGCTTCCAATCTCATCTCATCCAATTCATTGAGTTACAAATTCTTTCCTTTTGTGTTGCATCCAATTCAATACCCAATTTAGTTGTTGTTCTCAATGTTTGTAGTTCAAATTCAATAGGTAACAAGGGATTTTTCCCATAGACTAACTCATATGGTGAGAACCTGTTGTAGTCTTCCAAGTTGTATTATAAGCCCAAATAGCCTCAGGTAGTCTCTTTACCCAATCTCTTCTACCTACTTCCACTTGTTTTGGTAAGGATGTTTTCCAATTCTCTGTTTTATTACTTCTGCTTGTCCATTTGATTGTGGGTGATAGGGAGATGAATTCCTATGATTGATTTGATAGTACATTGTGAAGGCCTGATCATATTAGACATGAACTGTGGCCCTTGATCTGAAACTATACTCCTTGGTGCACCAAACTTCATCATAATTTTGTGCCAAAGGAAATCAACAACTACTTCTTCAGTAGCATTTGTTAAAGCCTGCACCTCTTCCCACTTTTCACATAATCAGTACACACAAGAATGTGCTCCTTTCCTTGTGAAGGAGGACTAAAGGGACCAAAAAAATCCAGCCCCCACCTTTCAAATGGTTCAATTACTACTTGAGGTTGCAGAGGCATTTCATTGGTGAAAGTTGGTTGTCCCATCCTTTGACAAGGATCACACTACTTGATGTATTTCTTCACATATTTATACAGAGATGGCCAATAATAGCCAGTGCCAAGTATTTTGTGTGTTGTTATTTTCACTAAAAAGTGTCCTCCACTTGGTTCATCATGACATGCCTTGAGTATGTCAAAGATTTCATCTTCTCTCACACACTACATAAAAACCAAATCAGGACCACATTTAAATAACATTCCATTTAACCATTTAAATTGGGCACTAGTTTTGATTAACTTCTTCATTTGTTTCTTAGTAAAAGGAGGAGGAAACTTCCCTGTTGCAAGATAATTTTCCATATCAAAAACCATGGTGTATCAGCTAAAATAGAAAATAATTGTTCATCTGAAAGTTGTCCTTAACTGGATCTTTCTCCCATGTAGTGGTTAATCTTGACAAGAAATCAGCTACCACATTAGATTTTCTTGATTATCCACAATGGTAATATCAAATTCTTGTAAAAGTAATAACCATCTAATTATCCTACCTCCAACCACTGGTTTGTTCATTAAGTATCTAATTGTTGAGTGATCTGTATGTACAAATATTTTGTACCCTATAATATAATGTCTGAACTTATTAATTGCATAAATCACAACAAGAAATTATTTTTCAGTGGTGGTGTAATTTCTTTCAGTGGGAGTAATATTTTTACTAAGGTAGTAAATAGCATACATTTTCCTTCTTCATCTTTCGTCCCAAAACTACACCAATTGAGTTATTTGAGGCATCTGTTTGGATGTGAAAAGGTTTCTCCCAATTAGGTCCTCTCAATATTGGGGAAGTGATTAATTTTTCTTTAATTTCTTCAAAAGCATGTTGACACTTTTCATCCCAACAAAATTCACAATCCTTGGTAAGTAAACTAAACATGGGGGCAAAATTTTACTAAAATCCTTGATAAAATGCCTATAGTATCCAACATGCCCTAAGAATGACTTGATATCTGTGGGGGTTTGAGGAACAGTAAGTCTGAAATAATCCTGATTTTTTTTTGTCAACTTGAATTCCTCTTTTTGAAATGTGGTGTCCTAATACAATCCCCTCATCAACCATCATCAAACATTTCTCATGACTAAGAGACAAATGGTGTTTCTCACATCTTGTTAATACTTTGTCCAAATTCTTCAAAGCATCATCAAATGTGTCTCCATGCATAGTAAATTCATCCATGTATACCTCTACACAATCATTCATTAGGTCTACAAAAATTGCTAATACAACTCTTTGGAAGGTTATTGGAGCATTACATAGTCCAAATGGAAATACCCTATAGGAAAAGGTACCCCATGGACAAGTAAAGGTAGTTTTTTCCTGATCCTTAGTAGAAAATCTGATTTGATTATATCCACTAAATCCATCCAGGAAGGAAAAGTATTGTTTACCTACAAGGTTGTCTAAAACTTGATCTATGAATGGTAAGGGAAAATAATCTCTCAGTGTGGATTTTTTTCAGCTCCCTATAATCAACAAAAATTCTCCATTTTCCATTCTTTTTAGGCACAATTACAAGAGGAGACACCCACTGACTATATCTAGATAGGGTAGATAAAACCTACTTGTAATAGTTTTTCAATTTCTTGCTTGACTATGTCCCTTAAGGATGGATTAATCCTTCTCTGAGGTTTTCTAACTGGTTTAATGTTTTCAGTATAGATGTGATGGGTGAAAATACTTGGATGGATTCCTTTCATGTCTTTATAGTCCCAAGAAAAATCTCTAGTATGATCTTTCAGAACATCAAACAATTTAGCTTCTTCATCATTCTTCAACTAGCTATTAATGTTCAAAATTTTACCCGGTTGAATCTCAACATGTTTGGTTCCAGTGTGTGATGAACTGATTTGTTGAAAGGGTTCCATTAGGGTGTTTAGTGGACATGAATGTGGTAATAACATATGATATGTAGCAATATCTCCAAAATTTCCTTGAGAAATAATACTGGAAAAAGGACAATAGGCAGAGTTATGATACTTATCTTGTTGTCGGTCAAACTCCTCATCACTACTTGCTTTCCAAAAATTCCTCACCATTTCCTAATATATTTGAGACTGAAGCTATTGATTCCATAGCTATTTCTTTCCCCCCCAAGAGAAATCTCATTCCTCCAGAGTGAAATTATTTGCATTCACAGGGAATTATTGTTGGTGTGGTTCCAGACAAGTGTGAATGTTTCGAACTAAATATGATGGTTCCAAAACTAAGTCCATAGGTTCCTAACTAAGTCCATAGGTTCCAACTATCCTGATTTCTCCAAGGACAATTGGTGTTCATTCAATGGTTGATTAATCATATCTTCCACCTCCCGTACATGATCCTACAACATTATCATAGCCAAAGAAGACATGTTTTTCTTATTAGTATCAGGATCATCTACCCATAATTGTTCTTGATTATCAATAAAAGGTCATGTAGAAGGATATAAGGAAATTTTCTTAGAATTCTTACCATTTGAGATAGTCATATCACCTGATCTGTAATCAATTAAGGCAACAATTATAGCTAACCATGGTCTACCCAAAATAATGGGATAACCAAGTGTTTTACCTTTTGGTGTAATATAAGGAAGTCCACTAGATATTCCCATGACTCCACCATAACTACCACATCTTCAATAACTCCTTCTAGTTTTTCTATAGACTAATCTTCCATCTACAATATGGTGCTAGTAGGTTGTATACCTATTAATGGTAATGTTTTCAAAGTGTCCACTTGTCATCACATTTATAGCTTCTCCCAAATCAACCAAAACATTATGTATATCTTTATTCCCTATAGAGACAGAAATAATAAGGCTTCCAGGATCTCCATATTTGGGAAGTAAGAGTTTTCCTACTAATAAATCAACAAGTTTCCCATCTACCTTAATAGTCCTAGGGTACTTGCTTCTTTCTTCCGGTCTTTTTAAACATAGCATTTTGATTAACTTGTTTAACTCAGGAATGTCCTTGATTGCTTGCAATAATGGTATTTCAATATTCAATTTCCTCAATTCCTACACCAACTCAGATTCCTTGGTCTCTATGACTTCTTTAAATCTCTCTGGAAATGGAGTTTCAGTAGAGTTGCTATCTAGCTCCTTATCTTTTTATTTTTCATCCTTCTTAGGAACAACCAAACTAGGGGTTTTAGTTTCTTCTATCATTTCAGTAATTATAATAGGTGGACTATTAATTATTTTTCCAGATCTAGTTTGAATATCCTTACAATCCATGGCATTAAGATCAACTAGTTTTTCTTGTTCTATCCCATAGATAAGAGTTGTTTGTTTTTATAGGATTAGCCACTTTGGTTGTGCTGGTATTTGTGTTTGAACCACATTTTCATTCTATGAATTTTGTGTTGGGGAACCCATTATGGCTTGTTGATTCTGATTGGGATATGTCCTCCCTTGAGCATAGTTATTAGGGCTCCACCTAGGTTGTGACCAAGCATTTGGGTTACCTTGACCAGACCATGGTTGTTGGTGTCCTTGAGCATACCAAGCTTGTCCTTGCCCAATCCTAGGGATTCCATGTTGGTTGAGGGGCCCAAGGTGGTTGTCCCCAATTTTTGGTACTATTCTGAGCCACCCATGGCATCATCCAGGGGATTAGGAACTACCTTGGGCATGAACTTCCCCTAGCTAGGTTGTCTCTGGACAAAGTTTACTTCTTCTGATGTGGATGGAGTGTTGGTTTGTTTAAGCTGATTTTTATAAATGGAAGAAGAGAAAAAGCATTACTCTCATGGTCCCTAGATTCACAGATAAGACACATTTCTATTTTATCTAGAGGAAAATCTCTTATTGCATGCTTTTTTCCTGCATCTAGGACAATACATAGCTAATGGTTTAGTTTTAGCATTTGCTTTAGCTTGCAATCCATCCATGGTGGAGGTTAATTGAACTAGAATGTCTATTTTAAATTTTCTAGTTCATCCATCAGTTTTTTCATATCTGGATTCAAACTTTTCACTATTTTTCCTTTCCTAGGTCCACCCCTTGTTCTTGAATAGCTTCTACAAATGTCTTTAATATCATTCATTCTCAATTGATCAATGTTTCCACCTCCTATTAAATTAAGGGCTTCCCTAGATTCATCATCCAGAACCTTTAAGAAAAATGGTTTTTCTTAACTCTTCTTGAAGTACAAATCCACACCTTTTACTTACAAAGAGGAATCTGTCTAAATAATCTTCCATATTCTCATCCTCCTCCTGCTTGATTTTGAAAAATTCTTCCTTCATGTTTCTCCCTCTATAATAGTCTTGATATTTGTCTAGGAAGGAAGTTTCCATTTGTGCCCAAGTGGTAATAGAATTAGATGTTAATCCCATAAACCACCTCATTGTTTGCCTCCTTTAGAGTAGATGGAAACAACTTGAGCTTTTGATTATCTATTTTGTAATCATAAGTCTGACACAATACTTTAAATTCAAATAGAAATTGGTCAGGATCTTCAGATGACATCCCTCTAAATGTGGGTAAATGTGTAGGTGAAATATTATTCATAGGTGTATCATCATCATCCAACTGAATTGGATAAGTAAAGGTCCTATCAGGTTCTCTTTCAGCTTCTCATGCCATTTCTGCAGTACTTTCTAGACTTTTCTCCCAATCAATGTGGTATGTGATCTACTTTGGGGAAGGTGAGAAGTCAGGAGTAGGAGGTTGACTACTCAACTGAGAATCAAAACTTTCTCTAAACAGGTCTTGGGAGATAATCCTTTCTTCTAAAAGTTCCACTTCCTTCTGGTGACTGATCCAAGAATTCCAAAGGTGGTAATTCTTTCTTGTCTAACAGAGACAATGGTGCTTCCAATTCTTGTCAACTTCCTTATTTGAACTAGAGGATGCTGATAATTCTTGTTGAGATATTTTTGGGAGAAATATACCCTTTGAGTCTCTTGGTCTACTCATAAATTTTATGATAATGTAGGGAATATTTTTCAATTACTAGATGTATGATTGTTTTTTTTGTTGACACCTAATTAGACAATTCTAACTAGTGGGTCCTTGAAATGGCACCAAAAATGATGGGTGTCATTATTCCCTTCATTTAATCAACTCTTAGTTGATGTCATATTCAAACCAAGGGTGTGTTGAAGCTATATGCAACAAGAAGAATCCTAGTGATCTAGTAATTGACTATAGGTATTTGTTATTTTATTTTTAGGGGTTTTTTTGTAGTGTCCTTAGGATTCCATGGCCAAAGCCTTATTATATCTATGCTACAAGAAACTTGCTGAAATAAACACTCATTGCTGGAATAAATTGTTGAAATAAACACACATTACAGAATGAAATAAATTTTGAAATAAACACACGTTATAAAAATAAACACACTTTCTTGGAAATAAACACACATTTGAAAATGTTGTGAAAATTCTTGCAAGGAAATGGGAGTCTAGTCTCTAACACCTATAATGACAAGTACATAACAGAATTCAACTAAAGAATCAAAAGCATTTACAAAATTAACAGATCTACATGATTTTCTTAGAAATATAAATACCAATAAAACAAGGATCCTGGTTCTTGGAGGAGTGGGCCCTTGCTCCACCTTGAATCAAGATTTGACAAAGTATGATTCTCTCAAAATGAAGTGGCTATTTTATTACTAAATGTTCTGTCTTACAAAACTTCACTGTATCTCTCTCACATATATCTATATCTCTTTTCTCTCTATCTCTCTATATATATATATATTATTAAATCTATCTATAGTCTTTATGTATATTTCATCATCCAAAGATGCATTTACAACCATAGTTTTCTACCAATTCAAATGGAACCAATAGTGCCCAAAATAGATGTGGAATTTAGAAACCTTGTTGACATACAACTTGTTTGATAAGTTATCTCTGGATCTAGAGTATGAAGAATCAAAATATATTGATCTAATCCTAATTGGAAGGCCCATTGATTTCTCTAAGATCATATTTTTCAAAAATAAATAGATCCCCATTGATTCTAGAACTTTGGAGAAGTTCCGGAACCAAAGGGAACTATTCCAAAACTACTTGTGAAAGTTCTAGAGCTATGCGCAATAGTTTCGAACTAAGTGTTGGAGTTCCGGAACTAAGTGTTAGAGTTCCGGAAAGTCATAGTTTCGAACTAAGTCTCTTCCAAACTAAGTGATAGAGCTCCTTAGCTATGTGATGGAGTTTCGAACTAAGTCTGAGGTTCTGGAACTAATTCGTATTGAAGCCAATGCTCCCAAAAACATGTTGATTGCTTCATACTTCATTCTCTTGACTGATTGTGACTTGTTTTATTACAAAAACTGAATTTCCACACACTTTGTTAGGAATTACAAAGTTTTAGACATTAGAACTAAATCCAACAAAAGATGGACAATTACATCCTAACTTATACTAGATCAAACAAAAGTCACAAAATGCAGTCAAACTTGATAAAAAGGAGAGTAAAATAAGATCATTTATTACACATTAACGAGACATATATATTTTTGGATCTTCCCAAGCAATAATTTGGAGGAAGGTTATATGCATAAATTTATTCACTTATTTGTTTTAGAGCATCCATACATTTCAATTTCTTCATCCCCGCATTTGTATGTGTATGAGAAAATTTTTGTTGATATCCTCTCGCCCTAAATATCCCTATGGATATGCAAGGAAAATAATCTTGAAGAAGCTTCGTGTCTATGCTTATTATTTTATTTCTTTAGTATTAGTTTATTTGTGCAATTTATTTGTTTTACCATGGAAGTATCAAAGTGAAATAAGAAATTTCTTCGATAAGCTTTATTTCTTCTCGTGATTATGAGGTGAAGAAATTTAAATAAGTTAGATTTCAAAATTACAATTTATAATAAATATTTCTTATAATTAGATATAGCCTCACATCCTGCAACAAAGGAATATCTATATCTGTTTATTCCATGTTTTTTTATTTGTTGTTAGAAGTATATTGTTTTATTTAAATTAGTTTCTTTGTCTATGTTTGTAGCTTTTGTTTTATTTAATTTCCAATAACCATAAAAGCACAAAAAGATAGATTAGAAGTTAAAGTAGATTCATTTATTTATTTCTTTTAAGGCCTCATTAAAAATACAAAAATAATTAGATAGCTTGTTTTACTTTTCTTTAATTAAATACTTTTCAAATAAAACTTAGTTAATTAAAAGGATAAATTGATTATATTTTATTTAATTCAAGTTTATTTGTTTTATTTATTTAAAGGTAGGAATTAAAAGTAATTTAGATTATAAATAACACAACTTCTATTTCCTATCAGCTTAGGCTACCTAAACTTAGCTTTCGGACCTTCTCGGATCCTAGATAGCTTGTTTGTTTCCATTTATCTTGACTAGGTTCCCACATGACCATTCCGATCCACCACGACAATGTATTATAATCTTCAACCCACTTATATTACATACAAACATTGAAAGAAACCAAATTGACATTTATCAACACTTACGTGAGTTATTTTTCAAAGCCACACTCGTGCATCCTGAAATCATTAGCCAACTCATTTCTCTTAACAATGAATCGATAATTACAAAGAGTATTGGTCTAACCAAGTAGATGCAGGACATAGGCCCCATAACCCTTGATTTTTCCTTTCCACATGTCTTCTCTCATACCTTCATGAACCTCTTCGGAGAGGAATATATATATAAGACAAAGGACAAATCCTCGTGTTCCACAAGAAAGTAAGGTTTAATTTACATCTAGTGAAATTGACACCGATCAATGCACCATGATAATATTTGATCGTAATATCACCCCCGTATAAGATAGGAATGCATTCATCTCTCTTAACAAGAAAATTCCCATTTTTCCAGTTGAGAACCTTCAGTTTCCTTGACATCTTATCATCATTCCCACATATCCCACCTACATTAAATTTATATACCACATTACCATCCCATCCATCACATTTCAGATGTTTGGGCATGACCTCAAGAGTTTGTGTGCATTTGAAATCACGTGTGTTGATTTTCAAGTGTAAAGTTTCCTTATTCAAGTTACACCAAGATAGTGAGATACAACTACTTCCCTCTTGAAATTATGTGTCCTATAGAATTCAGAAATTTCCTTTTATAGAGTGCATATTGTAGACCAAATGCACTCCTCAAGTGTTCCTTTTTCCAAAGTAGTAGATGGAGAATGATAGCCTAATTTTCTAGTTTCCTTATTACCCTAAGAATAGTTAGTAGGTACTTTATATGTATATGATTCCTTTGCTTAAATTTTTTAATTAATAACCTTAAAAGCCAACCCAAAGTGATAAATATAAGTTAAGAAAATATAACAATTTATGTGGCATGTTAAACATAAGAAAGCAAAGGGAAAATATAGAAGCACAAATGGGGATAGTAGTGCTTGGGTGCTTCTTGTTAGAAAATGGTGTTTTTATTGATGTCAATAGTTGTCATTGATGTCAAATGGAGAAAGGAACATGAAGGTTGTTTTGTAGTGTCCTTCATTTTTGTGTTGATGTCATGTGTTGAAGTATTGATGAGGTGGTATGATGTCTTGAGGTTTTTTGAGTAGGTATGATGGATTGTAGGAGTGATGAATAGGTATTATAGTGATAGGTGGAAATTATAGTGATGTCAAGAAGGTTGTTGAAGGTTATTATAGGTGATAAAGTGTGAAAATTCATGACATCAGCATTGATGGTGAGAACATATTTAATAAGACTAGTTTAGTGGCGTAGTCAGCATTCATGAAAGAGTGGGTGGTTCAGAGGTATGTATGAGCTGGTTATGAATTGTGAGAATGAGTATGATATGTTGAGACACTTACAGGTGTCTCGAAGTGCAGTGTATAGGGATAAAACCCCATTCTAGGTTTGTATATATACCTTTTCTAAAGCCCTTGGTGTCCTAATGAGGTAGGTTGGAATGTTTCAGCATGGAGATGGAAATATGAGTTTCTTCACTTGGTTATGGATTTAAATATATTTAATTCATCATGCCAACTCTTAGGGATAATTATCAATATCTATCTAGTTTTTCGACATCTCCTACCTATCATATCTCATATGCATATTCATCTAGCACACAAGATATTGATTCTATTATCCATTCCCAAACAATGGTTGATAATTCTCCACATTGTATATTCAAGTTCACATTCATAATTTTATTATTGAGTGTGATTTAGTTGATGATGGATCTAGTATTAATATATGTAATATCTCTTTTATGTATCAAATAGGGCTTTCTACTTGCTGATTTAACTCCCTCTAATCTATGTATTTGTGTTTTTGATAATACACCTAAGTGAGTGTTGGGAGAAATATTTGTACTAATTAGTATGGGGAATTGTAATGTTAATGTTTTATGTCATGTTATGCCTAATAATCTCAACTATAATATCATTTTAGATTTTTCTCGATTACATACTATACATGTCATCCCTTCTCCACATGTCTTAACATATAATTCCCTTTACAACACCTTCTTCCAAGGATAATGCTACAATAGATTCCATATATCATATTGTTAATCTTCACGATATCCCTCTCATATATGATGATGAAGACACTAATTATATGACACATCATTCTCCTCTTGTGATGGACTATAATGCTATTGATTTACATGATGAAATTTCTATCGACATTCATATTACCCTTCAAAATGTCACCATGACCATGGATTTACAATATGTTCCTTGATACAACTTTTAATGTAATTATAATGATCATATGCTTATTGATTCCAATGTTACATCACTTTGTACACCATACTTTACATAAATAATAATATAATATGTTGATTTGATGATGATTCCCGATGGTCTTAACTCACACACTTTTTAAACTTTTATGTATGACTCGTATGTTATACTTACACTTCATCTTGTTGCATCCATGGGGGAAATAAATCCCCCTCTTTACATATTTATGTCTAGGGTTTCTTCTATAGTCATACGGGCTAATGTATATAACTTTAATGTTTCATATCTGCCCAAATTACAATTAATGTTTATCAATGTTCAACCTATTCTAGTTTATTCTAATCACAACAATGTTATTGTTTATGTCATTACACTTAATAGTCAATATTGGAATCTTGGACTCTATAGGGTTCTCCCTTCACTATTTTGACACTATCTATGATAGATCTTGTGTTACCCTTACTACCCAATTATGCACTCTTGTTCTAGGTTCAAACATGACTGTTGAGGGAACACATACCTATATGAACCTCACTTTACACACATACACTAGGTAGTAAACTTGTTTCCCTTCCCTAGTCATATTATTTCATATTATAATAATACAAAAACATTCATATATTCAAAAAACACAAAAACATTATCTTATATATTGATTGGATGTATCCTTTTCTTACTTATACTATTCCATGTTATATTTTTTCTATCTTGTTACCCCCGAGTCATAGTATGGTCTATCCTTTTCTATATACACGTGTGTTCACATGGTATTTTAAGGTGAATTTAGGCTACCTACATATCATTACATGATGCATGATGCTTGACACTATTCTATAACAACCCAATTAATAATCCTAAGGTCATACACCCTTCCATATGTTTTCATATTTAGGTGTTATCATTGTAATATCTACTACTTTCATGTCTATTTTTAGCTTTATAAATTGTGACATACTATCAATTATTCTAACATGATAATGGGTGCATAAAGTGTAGAATTTTTCTTTTAGTCTCACTTCCAACCATGGTTATTTGATTTTTGCATATCTTGTATATTCTTTTGTCTTAATTGTCATTTTTGTGGATTATGCTATATGATTTATTTCTCATTTTATTGTATGGTATTAAATGTATTTAGTGTCTTATGACATTCTAAGTGGTTTCCTATGTTTTTCACTAGCTACTATATTATTATTGTATTATTGCATGCTTGACTAGTTTCTATTAAATTATGCCATGCTAGTTTGTTACTAACACTTTTTGCTAGCTTTCTCCTCATGTTTTTGTGTGCCATGGTTTTTACCATGCACATTACCTATCCTATACAAGATTTATTTATTATATTTTCACATTAGCTTCATACTCCCACATTTGGGCCATGCTCTCTTGATTCATCTCACACACCCCAAATGAGTGGGGAAATCATTAGGTGATTATATCACCCTCTCAGTAGTCTAGAAACTAGAACAATAGTGGTACACATTAAAATATAACCAAACAAGAGCTATCAAAATGGTTCATAATCAAACCTAGAAAAAAACATCATATGAATAGAAACACCTATATTATATACAAATAATGGGAATTAGTGTCTGACCTAGGTAGTTTTATCTTGGGAAAACCATGTAATTAATAGGTACATCAGTTTATCAAAGACATGTTTCTTGAAATATAGTAATGGATAATCAAATATATTTTTCAATATAGTACACAAGAACAAAATCAGTAGCATGTTTCATACTTTGAGAAAGGGAACTAGTTACTCTTATTTCTCATTTATAAACTTTTATACCAATGTCAAATAAGGAGTGAAACCTAGGGCATATGTAGGGACAATGATATGCCTAGAACAATGTGTCATCTATGGCTAGTTTTTATTGGGTTGATGACCATCTAAAATGACACTTATATGTGGAAAGTATGAATGGGTGGAGATAAAACTTGACTACTCTCCTAACACTCTTACTATGGATACAATACGCCTAAATCCTCAATATATTCACATCAGTTTGAGAATTGATCACTCTCAACTCTTCCAACCATCTCCAAGGAAATAAACACATAAGAACATTTTATCCTTTCTCTCGTGACATTCAAGTGTATTCTATCCTTGATTTACTTGTTTTTCATACACACTTCTATTCTAATTTCTCTAAGTTAAAGTTCAATTTTATATATCATGAGCATTAACTACACATTAATTATTTTATTGTTATATCCTTATCTTGAAAAAAGGAAAAAAATGAAACAAGGAGAAATATCAAGCAAAAACCCTTAGGAAAAGGAATATTCAATTACAAATGCATGTATCATTTCCACGATGCACACAAGTCACCCTTAATGTTATTATCTTATCTTAGACTTCATGATGCACATCTTAAAATTACCATTCAACATGATATTGGTTACAACCTCGTTCATCTCTCCATAAGGTATGATCTGTTAGAGTAGGTATTTATCTTAGCTCATGTTCACCTAAGTACTTTATTTACCTTTATTGTATTTATCCTCACCCACTTATGTGTGTGAATATTTCTTTCATCTTATTTAGATATTAGGAGATATTATCTAGTTGTTAGGTATAATTATTTCCTTGATATATGGTATTGACTAGATCCTTGATGTCTAGTTCACTCCTAAATCTATGGTCTTGACTAGTTCTTTGATGACTAGTTCTTTCCATGATTTATGGCTTGATCTACGACCTTGACTGGTTATTAGATTGTTATTATTTTCCTATATAAGCAAGGTCCATTCTCATTGTATTTCATAAATTTCCATAATACTATATGATATTGTTGTTCATTTGTTTGCAAAGGTTTTATGTAAATTTATTCCCGCAATAATTTTCATCTTTATGATTGTGGTGTTTGATTAGCATCTATATTCTTGGATTAGTACGATATGTTTATCATTCCTTTTATGGTATTAGAGTAGGATATTGTTGTTGACATCCATCCGTAAGTTTCGCTTTTGCAAGCATTCTTTTTATGTTTAGGATTTTCTCATATTTTTTTCTACGTGCATTTTTATGTAAAACATGAGTCTTCGATTGATCTCAAGGTGGAAAACCCTAAGATTGACTATAAACTTGACCATTTCTATAGGTAGTTTTTTTTTGTGTTGTTTTTGGTACGTATAAATGTGTTGGTTTTCCTCAAGATTCATGTTAGAGAAGAAGAAACCCAAGAAATCATTTTCTGGGTTTTTCAAATTTTTTTAAGATCTGATCTTGGTTTTTTTTTCTATGGATGCAACATTCTCGGTTGGCGTGTAGTAAGTTATTTCCGAAAAGACGTTTCTTTCCTTTCTTGGAAGGGGTCCATGGCGGCGCATGATTTTCCATACTATTTTGGGTGGTGAAGGTCATTTTCGACACACCCAAAAATAGTATTTTTACCGTAACATGCGCTTAGATGTGACCTTCTCGAAAACAAGCAGAAGACCCATTACAATCCTTAGCCCTTGGTCATATGAGGGCTTAAAGCTTGTGATTCCTACTAGTAGGTGCTTAACTCCAGCCCCCTTTCATTTTATTTGTGTGGTGAAGGAAAGAGCATTTTATTTTGTTTTAGTGGCAACTAAAATAAATAGCAGAGCATAATATTGAAAAGTTTGTATCTTTTGATCGGTAACTCGGTTTTGAGTGTCATTTTTACAAAAGTGCTTTTTTTTGTGCTCTTTCCATTGGAAATATTTATTTTAAGAATTTAAATATAATTATAAAGTTTCATATTGTAACACACACTCATTATAAAGTGCCAAATATGGAGGAGTGTTGTAATCAATTATGGACGCAATTTCAGCTGAGCCCGACATCCTAAACTTTTAGGAGTTGTATTCTTATATCTATCATGGATTCTAAGAATGATATGATTTTATCTAAAGTGTGTGGAATTCAAGAGGTTATTGTAAAATTTGTGGAATAAAATAGATCACTCAAAAGCAAAATTATCTTCTACAATCATTCATTCATGATAAGGATACACTAATACACTCCCTGCAGCAAAAACTTGCTAGGCTACAACATCACCATCATATTATAGAAAGTCATATCCATGCTCCTAGTCCACTTGCATTTGTTTCTCTTGTACCTACTGACATTGATCTGCCAGTGCTTTGAGCTTGTTAATGCTCTTGATGCTCCTAAGCCTATGAGGCTTATTACTGCATGCTCTTCCACATTTTTGCCTATTACAGTAACACATGTTGTTTATCCTACTTCTCATATGCATGACTCTTTTGAGAAGCATACCACTACATTTAGTTCTCACATGCTCTGTTTCTATTGGTTTAACTAGAAAAGGCATTGTGACATTCATAGGGTATTTTTTCCCCTATTCCACATGTTAAGTGGAATTATCACCATGACATTGGTTTTCAAGAAGATATTTCATTGGGATCCCACATTGATTGAGATCCGAGTTTGTTCACTCAAATATTTATGAGGATCATGAGAAACTTATGAGTTCTGCACCTTCACTTAGGCTTGAGAAACCTGAGATGTCAACTATTAGACATGATCAACCTAACACACATTCTGATGTTCCTTTGCATGCACCCATTATGCATTTTACACCAAGTCATATGCAGGCATCTTCTTCATCCATACATGTTTATTTGAGGTGGATATCCGATCACTCATTGTGGAAAAATAGGCATTCATTGAGAGAACTCTACATGCATAGATCCTCCACCATTTGGCCTCTTGCTTCACTTTTTATACCTTCGGCATTGTAATAATTCTTGTTTTGAGAATTTTTCTTTAAGCAGGTGTAGTGTATCTCTCTTGTTTGTTGAGAGATTTTGTATCTGTATTTTCGACACTTTTGGCATGTTCACGGTATCTCTTATGGGGGATCTATTCTAGTGAAGTCCAGTGTTATTTTTTCAGTGTTTGAGTAGTTGTTTTGAAAACTCATACAAATTTGTAGCATCACTCCACCCATTTAGCAGTATGGGAGGGTGTGGTGTTGATCCTGCTTCTTCGGGTTTTGTGTCCTTTCCTTGTTACCTTGGCTTTTCTTGGATCATGACACTCTGGAGTTTGTGTCCTTGCCTTGTTGCTTTGGTTATTGTTCTTAGATCATGACACACCTATTTTCAGAATTTGATCAAATTATTTTTGGTTTTTTTTGCACTTTCAACATCACTTCATTGATGGTCTCCATGTATGGAGCTATTCTCGTGAAGCCCGGTGTCATTTTTTTAGTTTTATGATCGAGCAAAGGATTTAGACCAAAGTGCACAACAAAATTCTTCAGAATTGTACGAGTTTTTGAACCAATCTTCTTGGGATGCCTTCTAGCGGGTTTTTACTCTCTTTACTTTATTGAAACTTGTTTTGGGCACCTCGTTGTCCCCTTTTCCTAGTTATTGTACATGAGTACTGCATCAGTCCTAGTTGTTGGGACTCATACTATGGACATGCCACTTCTACTTTGGCCCCTAGCTTCACTTGAGGGGGTGTTAGAGTAGGTATTTACCTTAGCTCATGTTCACCTAGGTACTTTATTTACCTTTATTGTATTTATCCTCACCCACTTATGTGTGTGGATATTTATTTTATCTTATTTAGATACTAGGAGATATTATCTAGTTGTTAGGTATAGTTCTTTCCTTGATCTATGGTATTGAAAAGTTCTTTCCCCGATCTATGGTATTGACTAGATCCTTGATGTCTAGTTCACTCCTAAATCTATGGTCTTGACTAGTTCTTTGATGAATAGTTCTTTCCATGATTTATGGCTTGATCTACAACCTTGACTAGTTCTTAGATTGTTATTCCTTTCCTATATAAGCAAGGCCCATTCTCATTGTATTTCATTGAGTTCCATAATAATATATGATATTGTTACTCATTTGTTTGCAAAGGTTTTATCTAAAGTTATTCTGGAAAATTTCTTTCATCTTATTGATCGTGGTGTTTGATTAGCATCTGTGTTCTTGGCTTGATACAATTTGGTTATTGTTCCTTTTATGATCTTCCTATCTATTTTATGCTACTAAATATTCATTCTCCAATATAAAGTGGGGAAAATTTAGACACAAAATTAGGCACTTATTACTATTACATCATGCCTCTAGTATGTCATTAGATGCACGATTACTAAGTAAGAAAACTAGACATTGAAAACACATGTTTTTCTTTACTTTGAAATTATTTTACCACCCCATGATTTCATCCTCTACTTTTTCTAGAATTATCTCTTTACTTTTATACATTGCACAATTTGTCACCCAACTCAATACTTCTTATTTTATCTTTGTATCTTTTAGACATTAGCGCTAGTATGGCATAGAGTGCCTAGGCCCTATTGCCCCTTTGGGAACTTAAATACATTTCCCCTCTTTTCTTATGTTTAAAGTGTCACATCAATTTTTATCTTTTCTTAACTTCTACTTATCACTTTGGGTTGGATTTTAGGGTTGTTAATGACGAAATTAAAGAAAAGGAATCATATATATATATATATATATATATATATATATATATATATATATATATATATATATATATATGACCTACTAACTATTCTAATGGGTAATAAGGTAAACTAGAAAAATAAGATTAATTTGGGATATTAATTTCTATCTACTACTCAAGAAAAACACAATAGTTTATGTCAACATTTTGGGTTACATTATTCGCTTCATAGGAAGGGAAAATTTTGAATTCCATTACAAATACTTATCTTAGGGGAAAAGTAGTTATATCCCTCCATCTTTGTGTAACTGGTATAAGGTAAATCTATTTTTAAGGGACATGATTCTATCACACACGCACACATGCATGCACACATGCACACATGTACACACACACACACACACACACACACACACACACACACACACACACACACACACACACACACACACACACACACACACACACACACGAACTACATTGATTTTGAAATGTAGTGTAATGATTAGTGAAAATCACATTAGGCTGACCATTAAGGTCATTCCAACTCAAGAATACACGTATTTTACTTCATTTAATGTGTTCTTGAGCCTTGTACATGTAGATAGGGTTATTTTTAGGTATAGGTGCAACACGAAAACTATATAATGAAGTCAAAGTGATATAGATTGAAGTAAAGGTGGGATTACTAGACCCTAAAAGATCCAAATCCAAACTCACAACCAAGACACTATTTCCCAATATAGACACTAGTGTATGGGGTGAGACTATCCCCTTATGGGTTCTACTATCTAGTATGCTTACATGTCACTTTATTTTAGATGAAGCACATACAACCTTAATCTATCCTATTCCATCATTATTACAACCCAAATCTAGCATAGACAATGAGTTATCAACTAAGTTACTCTCATTCTCTCCCTACTTGTACTTTATTACCATTGTATGTTTTAATTTGTATATTTCTAATATATTTGATTGATCACTAGTTATTTTATAAAGATTTAATTTCAGTTAAATCACCTTTAAGGAAAAAAATATTATAAAAATTATCTTCATGACATATTTGTAGGGTTTATGAATATCCATAAAATAATATAAGAGGAGGAGGGTAAAATGAAGAGAAGAGTATAAATGGAAATGAGAAATAAATGGTCATTCATATTGGGTTTAACATATTTATATGCACTTTGGAAATAATAGGGTGGCTTTATATTTATACTCAAATCCTCATGGGGTCAAGGAATCCAATTAGTGGATGATGTGATGATGGGGATTTTTAGTTAATGATGAATTCATCATAAGGTTATAGGAATGATGACGATGTGGATGGATAGTTGTAAAGGATGTGTGGATAGATGATCCCCTACAATTGAGCTTGTGAGATCCAAACTTTCTCATTAAGGGTAGACAATGTTCTAAATATCTCTTCTTGAGGAGTAGTAACATTTAAGGATGACATTAGTGTGTAATTCCCAATCTACATGGGTGAATTTGATTATGACATGGCTAGATTGGAGAATTATTGGGAATTTTCCATCCCTCTCAAGATAGTCTTATATTGATTGGGTCATGTAGGAGGTGATAAGATAAGAAAGATAATGCTAGACCCAAGGATAAGAAATATCAAATGCTAAAGGGGTGCTCAAATTTGATAAGAAGGCATAAATGTGGAATCATTAGAGGTTTTGGTGTAAATTGATAATCCATACCACACAACTCTATGAAAATAAAAACTAATTAAGAGGTGGATTAAAATACTTCAAAATAAACTCAGACATGATATGATATTAAAAATTATTTGGTTTTAAATGATAGGTAACACATGATAATTGTCAAACCCTAACAAGAAATATCTAGCTATTCAAAGGTATTTATTGGCATAAAGGACTAATCATGATGTGAAACTATGTAGATTAAAAGTGTAACATTGGTGTATACTTAGCTAGGTTTGTATGGATGTGATGGATTGGGAGGGAGACATAATGATGTCTTGTATTCCTCTTGTGTTACATGAGGCTTGTTTGGAAAATGTTTTTGAAAGTAAATGTTAGTTGTCATAAAACTTAGTGAGATTTTATTTTGATTGGACAACGTTATGGAGCATTAGGATGGTTATGTATTGTCTCGTAGAAAAATGTATTTGATCTTTAATATTTTAATATTTTTATTAAGAATTTAGTTTGATGGAAATTATATATATATACACTTTTTTAACTGAAATTTAATTACTAAATAAATCTACTTTATGAAATACATATAACAAGAAACAAAATTGTATAGATTTACCAAAAATAAATATTAAATGTATATATAGGAAGTTTTACACAACAATTCAATTATATTTATTCATGCTTACTCATTTTATCATGTGTATGGAGACATTGGACACAATACTATTACAGTTGTTATTTTAGACATTCTTACAATTTTGTCTGTATAGTAGCATTTAGATGCTAACTTATTTTGGCATGTTGATGTATGAGGCATGCAATTCCAATTAAATAATTTAATAACTATTGATTGGTTTAAGATATGATGATAGGAATATTGTTGATCTGATATTTACATGGATTATATTTTGGATATATCATGGATAGTTATTGTAATGGTTATATATCTCATTGATGGATGGATGTTACATAATTTATTTGGATAGATTAACATATGCTTGATTAGATAATTTTGACATGTTTAATATAATTTTATTTGGTTTTGGCATCAAGAAGGTATGATGTGTGAATTAAGTGTGTAGGTTATAGGTTTCACCACAGAAAATGTGTGATTCAAGGGTTGCACATATGGTCGTTTAGGCCAAACCTATTCCCCTTATTTATTTTATCCGAGTGTTCTTATATTTTTGACTAATGATGGAAATTTGGAATTAATTCTCTTAGCATGCATATTAAGTTATTTATTGGTCCCTTTTGTGCTCACTTATATTCTTTTGAATTAATTTGATTTTATCTATCTTAATTATTTTTGTAAGTTACTTTTTATGAGTTAATTATTTCCCACTTTCTTTAGAAGGTATAGTTTGGTTTATTCTTGATTAAGTGGGTTTTGGGACACATAATTATGAACTAGGTGGGCCCACCAACATCTCTTAAATATCTATTTTTTGAAATATAAAACATAGGGAAAAAGTGGAAATTTCGGGGTATGTTTGGAAAGTTAGGGACTATGATTTCCTTATAATGAGTCCTATGGACTGTAGTGCCCATTTAAACAACCACTTGAGACCAAAGAAACAACCTAGGGTTAACTAGAAGATTATGGGATAATTTTTTTTTGTGTAAGGGATCAACTACTCGGTTACAAGATCATAGCTAGCACAAACAAGATTAGGATTAACAATCAAGACTGTCTTGCAAAAATTCTTCTAGAAACAATTAGCAACAATAAAAATGTCAAACAAGAGGTTTAAATTCATCACATAGGTTAGGAAGGTAAATTCTCTCTCGACCCTGCTTTAAAAGGCTTACAGGGTTCAACTTGATTTTTCACGCAATTAGATTCATTAAAACTTTCCTAAATCATACCCATTGGATAGGAAATTTTATCACCTTTCCAACCATATAAAGAAGTCATCATAACTCCTCATTATTTGCAAAATATGGGCCGATGGAGTTTAGGGGAGAAATTTTCCCTTGGGGAGTCCGCGGGCCTAGGGAGAAAATTTTTCCCTTGAGCGGGTCAGCGGGGCCAAAAACGTAAATTTTTCCCAAAAAATTTGAAAAAGGAAAAAAGGTTTAAAAGAACCCATCTTCAACAAAAGGGTTGATAGAGATGTCAAGAAAGAAGATTTGTGGAGGGATATGAGAAGCTCACATTTGGAACAACGAGCCTCGCTTGTCACTCAATTCCTCCACCCTATGATGAGGTTACTCACATGATGATTCAATTCATCTCCTTGGAAGGTAGGTTTGTCACTCTCCTGCTAAACATCTTATCTTTCTAAACCACTTCCGTAGGAATCGATTGGTTTGCTTTCCCCATTATCTCGAACTCCTTGAACGCTCCATTTTGGAGTTTCGTAAGCACACCGGTGGTTCCTTGCATCAAGGAATTATTTTGTTGATTCATAAATGTTGCCTTCTAAAATACCCCTGACTTCCTTCCTCTCCTAGCTCGCTACCCCTTTGTTGGGCTCTTTGTTGTCAGCCCCTGCTTTCCCTATTGCCCCTCGCACCGCACCGCTACTGCACCCCCTGGGCCAATTGCCTTCTAGCTTCTCCATCCATTCCCCCTGCTGCTGCTCCAACCACCCACCTCACCTCTACCTCTAAAAGACCGGTCACCAGGGCCTCTAGGAAGCTCAACCTTGAGGCTCTTGCTGTGGAGAAGGAGCCTTTCAAACTAGAGATTGCACATGATCTTCTGAATATCAGCAGTGCCAGTCCCCGGAGAAGTGCAGTTGGATAGCTCTTCAAAGAGGTTGGAGGCCTTAGAGGCTGAGATGAAACTGTTGAAGGATGAGGTCAAGAAGCTGGCTAAACAGAAAGGCAAGAAAAGCATGGAGGGGGAGGAGAACATTGATAGCAGTCAGATTGAGGACATTTATAAGAAGCTGACCTCCTTTGACTCCCGCTTAGGGATGGCCAAAACTAGACATGATTACATCATTTCCGCCCTTAGGGCAATTGAGGAGTTCATTGAGGGTCATGCCAAGAGTGTTTCCAACCTCAGCGGTGTCCCTGGCTACACTTTGGGGCAACGAAAAAGAGAGCAAAAGAACCATTGAGGAGCTTGATAAACCGATGATCGCCCACATGACAACTTTGGGTATGTTTCGCTGGAAGAGAGTCAAGACCAGCATCGAAAAAGCTACCAAGAAGTAGTATTGGTTGCTTCGCTTGTTTTTTTTGTTGTTTTTTTGGTCTCTTTACTACTTTTTTGCAGTAATTTTGTTGTTTTGTCTCGTTTGAGTAGTCTGTTTCCGGCTACTTGAGCTTCAGAACACTCGGATCTTGATCCATTCTCTCTGATTCTCACTCTTATTCCGGCTCTTAGGCCTTCTTTTGTTCTCAAGGGTATAGTCCCTTTCAAAAAAATATTTGCCAATAATAATAATAAAAAAAGAACCCATGCCTCCACTGTAGCCACAAGGTGACACGTAGTGCCCTCTGATTGGTTGCAGGCCGACGGAGGGAAAAGTGAAAATTTTCCCAAAATTTTTCAAAAAGTTTAAGGGGTAAAATTTTATCTGCACCTCCGCCTCAGCCCCTAGAGGACACATGGCAGCCTTTGATTGGCTGCAGGATGGTGGAGGGAAAATTGAAAATTTTCCCCAAGCCCAAAATTTCAAAAAATCTAAGGCAATTTTGATGGGAAATTTTTGGGTTGCGGGCCCGACAGGGAAAATTTTCCCAAATTTTCCCGCCAAGGCACAAAAACTTCAAAGTGTCATAACTTGAGCTAGAAAGCTCAGTTTTGGGAAAATCACAACTTTTCATAAATCTCTCAAAGCCCTATTTTCATAAGGAACATAAAATATACTTTTGATGAATTTTTAAGGGTCAATTTTGTAAAAACGATCTACAAGCCTTTATTTGGAAAATTGGCAATTCCCAACTTATAATTTTGATAAAATTAGAACTCCTCCTTCGCTCAACATGTCAAACAGACATGGAGGATTAGTCTAGGGAGGGTTTAGAGTGTTTTAGGGAAGTCAATTTATCCAATCTGTTCAAGGTTACATTTTTTCAAGCAATAGATGGAAAAAATGACTATGCAAGCTCCGAATTGAAATTCATTAAGTTTTGGAGATTCATTCTTGACTGTTGTAGTGAATTTGAGTTTCTTAAGTCTTCCTAAATGTGAATTTAAAAGTTTCATAACTTATTGTTTAGTGCAAGTATGAACTGTTCATTTTTATTAAAATGTGAATTGCCAGAATGAAGTATATTACAATGAACTATTTCTTTAAGTTTGAAATCTCCATTTTGTCATTTAAATGTGCACATGATTCCTAACTTAGTCAAATACATTTCTTATTGAATCATCCATCTAATTCTAAATGAAACTACATTTCTTATTTCAGTTTTGATATACATTTTGCAAGGAAAATAACATTGACTTCCATTCCATATGCATTCTTCTTTCAATCATTTCAAATAGAGGTTTCTCATGGCAAGTAAAACTCAGACTTCCAATGGAGAAGATAACATATGAACAAGGTAAAACACTTTTGAGAAAGGAATGCAATCTTTTGATGATTAACAATGCATTCTTTTCAACTTATCACTTTCCATTTGTATTCAAATACAGTACATAAAACATACAACATTGTTTCTTATTCTTTTTCAAAATAGAATCTCATTCTTGGACAACAATACAAATCCAGTATACATTACCATACAAATTTAAAAGAACCAATGCCATCCTTTATTGATAATTCAAATAACTTTACAACTGATCTCCTTTCCAATTTGATTTGGTTTCAAATTTCAAAATACAAGGTATGAAACATCATTCACATTTTCTTTCCAAAGTAAAACAGAGAAGTATAGTTCTTCTTATGCATTACTCAATTAAATTACAACTTCTATTAACAATGCAATGCTTCACATTACAACATTTATACATTCATCCACTCAAAGTGGGAAAAGTTATATTGAATTACTCAAAGGAAATGACTGTCAAACTATGGAATTCTTTCTCCAAACAGCAGCATGCTTATTTCTTCTTCTTTGTAACTTTGATCACAACAAGGAAGGGGAAAGGAAAAACTCTCCACCCAACCAAGAAATCCAATGAGAAAGGAGAAGCCATCCTTCCCCATTGACCCCGAACCTTAACCATATTTAAATGGAGCATGAATATCAACACATGGCAACAAGGGCTTCTATCACATACAAGCAACATTCACATTGCATACAATCAACAAAATACACAATTCAAAATAAGACAACAGCTCCCAACTGCATTTGAAACAATTCATACAACACATAGGCTTGATCAAACAAGCCAACAAGATAAAGATCTATGGGGAACTCCTTATACCTCCCAATTTGGAATTGGGCATCCACAAAAATGCATACCGCCAATAAACATATCAACCCCATAAACCTTATATCTCCCAACCCCTCCTTATGCCCCCCCAAGTTTATCCCTTATGCCCCCATAGTAAGAAATGTAAGTAGGTTCTTTTCTAATGTGGATCCCAAACCAAAACTCCCTCCTCAATAAAAAATTTCCATTGGCAATCCCTTATGCCCCCCATATGAAATCCCCATAGCCTTCTCCTACACCATGCCCTAAGCATTCTACCCAACCAGCCAAGAATGTAAACACAAACACCATTTAAACTTGCATGCAAGAGAAGGGAAAACAATTTAAAACACAACTCAATATGTTACCTCTCCATATTGAAATTTGTTCCAAGCTCACAAGCTTTCTAAGATGCCAAAGTGTAGTCCAAAACCAGCAAAGTATAAGCATGCAAAAAGACTCCAAGCTTCCTCCATAACAAGCTCCAAACAACAACAAAAAAATGCACCCCCAAGGGAAAGTAACAAAGTTTCAACAACCATAAACAAGCAATGAGTTTCACTTTTATAGGAGAGGGAAGAGAAGAGGATGATGTGGATACATCATTATTCCTCAACCCCAAGAGGAAAGTCAACATCCTTCACCAAATCACAATAAATAAAATGACAAAATCACTTACATACTCCCAAAAGGACCAAATTTAAAACATGTAAGGGAAGTGTAATTAAAACTTACATATTGTCACTTCAAAATGCATTATAAATGCCTACATTTAACCTCCAAACCATAGGCATGGTTGGTGGATCATTTTAAGAGGTGTGGGACAAGTTTAACTTGTCCCACAAGCCTCCAAATTTGGCCTCCAAGGAAAAATTCGAATTTCATAAAAGATGGAGTGCTTGACCTTCCAAAATCTACCTTACAAGACTCTTACAAATTTCTTACAACATCACTTACACACTCCTACCACATTAATATTTATAACAACTTTATTTATTACATTCCACATCCCAATTTAATTTAAATAAAATTTAACTATATGACTATCACATTAATCTACCACATTTAAATTAATAAAAAGAAGGAACACATTACAAATAAAATACATACAACAATAATTAAAAAAAAATAACACATAAATAAAACACATATCTCATAGTCACATATAGTGGAAATCCCCCCATGGGAATTCCTAACATAACACAACACACAAAACATAACACAGTTGTCATGGTGACCTTGTTGAATTCACCCATAATTTTAATATGGTTAGTCTCCAGTCCCCTGACATTGTTGTGATTTTTAACCTCAAAATGCAAATACCTCCTTTGGTCTCGTGGCCATATTAGAACATCCAAAATGATATAAACAATATCTCAAAATCATCCAAACACACATAGATCACAACAATATCAATAATTCAACATTATCATTTTTAATTAAATAAATCAACTATATCATCATCAAAATCTACCATACCAGATCTACTCAAAATATCCAATATCATAAGTCCAAATCAACATCTATAATATGTCCATGTCAAACAGTATATCATCAACCACATATAGAAAATGTCTCTAGTAATCATCAAGCATAATAACTGAATCTAGATCAATACTAATCCATGATCTAACATCTAACCATCATACTAAAACAAAACATAATAGTGTCCATAATATGATCAATAGTATCAAAATCAAGTATCTAAAAGTGTCAAAGGGAAGTGGGAACTGCATCCCCCTCCCTTTAGACTTGACTTCCTCCCAAAAGTCACTAGAATAAATGTGTATATTGCACACGTAATACTTTGGCATCCTCCCAAGTGGTCTGCAGCCTCATTATATTTGTCCCACTACACCCGTACCTAACCAATCTCTCTTCCTCGAAGGCCTAGGGTCATGCAATCTATGATACGGATGGGATCCACTATCACGTGCCCCTGATCCTACACCTACAATGATGTCTAGTCCAAAACATGAGAAGGATCTGTAATGTACCTCCTAAGGATAGAAACATGAAACACATCATGTACACGAGACAAGATGAGTGGAAATGTTAGACAGTAAGCCAAAGGGATGATACACTCCAAGATCTCAAAGGGAAAAATGAATCTAGGAGATAACTTAGAACCTTTTCCTTAACAGATAAGTCTCTTATGTGGTCTAACACAAAAGAACACCTTCATGCCAACATCAAAGCTATGATCAATCCTATGCTGATCCGCATACTTCTTCTGCCTATCCTATGCCTCCTACAATCTCTTCCCGATCATCACTACCTACTGCTCCATGTCCTACAAAAGAGTGGGTCCAAGAGATACTCTTTCCTCTAACTTGTCCCAGCTAAGGGGTGTCATGTACTCTCTACCATATAATGCCTAAAAATGATCCATGCCTATAGAACTTTGAAAACTATTATTGTAGGAAAACTCCACTAAGTACAGGTACTCCTCCCACTTAGATTGTTGATCCATCACATACATCCTGAGCATATCCTCCAAAATATGATTCACTCACTCGGTCTGTCCATCTATCTCAGGATGATATGTTATGCTGAAATTAATCCTCGTCCCGAGGACATACTGCATGGTAGTCTAAAAGTGTGAAGTGTACAAAGGATTGTGGTCACAAATAATCCTCCGTGGAATCCAGTGCAACTTGACAATCTCATCCAAATAAACTCGTGCTACTGCTCTAGCTATATAAGTGGTCTTCACTAGAGAAAAGTGAGCCACTTTTGTCAATTTATCAACCGTGACCATAATGGTGTCGTGGTGATATCTCGACATAGGTATCCCAACAATGAAATCCATGGAAATGGTGTCCCACTTCCATTCGGTATGGCATGAGGATAAAGAAGACCTATTGGATGTTGATGCTCAGCCTTAACCCTCTGCACTCTAAACACCATGACACAAATTGAGCCACATATCGATGAAGTCCTCTCCAGTGGTACAACTGTTTCAAAGTAGCATGCATCTTCTTCACCCCGGGATGGGCTGAATAGGGTGCATGATGTTTCTCTACCAAGATGTCCCGCCTCAAGCCTCCATCTATATGAACATATATCCTACCTCTATTCCTGAGAAGACCATCTACCTCTAAGGAAAATCCATTAAAATTTCCTTCAAAGGGTCTTTGTGACTCAATCTCTTCTTGTACTACCATGTAGAAGCTATCAAGAGGAAGCTGCTAAAGAATCCTGCTCCATAAATCTATGCTCACCGAGGTAGCCATAGCCACATGTCTCCATCTACCGAGGGCGTCTACTACCAAATTATATTTCCCCTTCACATGTTTGATCTCCATGTCATACTCACAAATTAACTCCATCCAACATCATTGATGGGTGTTTAGATTAGGCTACGTGAAGAGGTGGCGAAGAATCAAATGATCTATCCTGAGTGTGAATCTTTGTCTAAGAAGAAAATTCCTCCATCTAACCAAAGCATTCATAGCTGCCGCAAGCTCAAGATCATGGGTAGGATAATTAAACTCATGATCCTTGAGTTTGTAAGACTCAAAAGCTACAACCCTACCATCCTGCATCAACACACCTCTAAGCCCCGCTAAAGAAGCATCTGTGAAAATAAATAACTCACCCTATGGATCCGACACTACAAGAATGGGTGATGTAGTAAGGCACTCCTTCAGTGTCCTGAAGGCCTACTCACATCTTTCCATCTAAACAAACTTCTTCCCTTTCCTCTGAAGGGAAGTGATAGGGTGCGTAATCCAAGAGAAGTCCTGAACAAATCTCCAGTAGTATCTTGCTAATCCCATGAAGCTGCACACCTCGGTCACTGTAGTGGGTGTTGGCCAATCCATAATGGCTCTAATATTGGAAGGATTGACTACGATACCTTCCCTAGAAATAATATGACCCAAATACTACACCTCTGATTGAAAGAAAGCACACTTCTCCAAGTTCTTGTAAAGCTACTACTCACGAAGACACTAAAGAACCTGGCAAAGGTGCCCCTCATGCTCCTCATGTGTACGTGAGTATATCAAAATGTCATCTAGGAATATGAGCATGAAGTGATCTAAGAAGGTCCTAAATACCCCATTCATCAAACTCATGAACATTACGGGGGCATTCATCAAACCAAAAGGCACCACTATGAACTCATAGTGCCCATATCTCATGCGGAAGGTGGTCTTATGAATGTCTACCTCCAAAATCCTCAACTGATGGTAGCCCAACTTGAGATCAATCTTAGAGAAAACCGTGGCTCCCTTCATCTAATCAAACAAGTCATCAATGTGAGGAAGAGGATAACGATTCTTGATCGTTACCTTGTTCAACTGGCGGTAATCAATACACAACCGAAATGATCCATCCTTCTTCATGAAGATCACTAGTGTACCCTAAGGGGATACACTAGGATGGATAAGGCCCTTCTCCAAAAGGCCCTCAAGCTGTAACTTGAGCTCACAGAGCTCGGGGTGGTCATCCGATAAAGTGCCCGTGAGATAGGATTTTCTCCAGAACTAGGTCTATATGGAAATCAATCTCACGTGGGGTGGAATCCCCGGTAGCTCCCCTAGAAATACATTGGAAAAATATCTCAAGATGGGATGATCATCTAGCAATGGTCCACTAGACCCATCCTCGACCTATCACTGACTATAACAATGATACATCTGACAACCCCATCGCACACACCGCTTAAGATGCATAGTGGAAATGGTGTGAATAGAAATAGGTCTCTTGACTCCTGAGATCACCGAATCAACTCCCAAATCATCTGCACAAGCTATAGTCTTATGATAACAATCCATCCTAGCCCTATGTGCAGATAGCCAATCCATACCTAAAATGACTCCATACGAGCCCAAAGGAAGAATACGGAGATCTGAGGTGGTGGTGAAAGGTCCCAAATCCACAACACACTCCTTAACTAAGGAGTCTATAGAGATCTTGGCTCTAGAAGCCATCTTGAAATCCCAACTAAGACCCTACCTAAATTCCACTAGCTTGCATCGGTCTACTAAAGATAGTGCAATGAAAGAATCAGAAGAACCAAAATCAAACATTACGAGGTAGGGATACCACCAATGCTACTGTGGTCTTAATGACTCGTGCTTTGGTGCTTTCTTGGTAGTTCTCAACCACTACATAAATCCGTGGTTGCGTCCTAAGTCACCAACCACTGTTGGCTCAAAACCGGTGCCTTACCCTTATTAGGGTTCTGAGGGAAATATCTCCAAAAATTTCCAACTACTCCACATCCAAAGAAACCACCCAATCCTCTCTAAGGAATAACACCTCTAGTAGGTTCCCTAGAAGCCTATGGTGTGGATCCTGATGATCTAGCTGTGGTCTGTTGTGGCCTCTACTAGTGAGCTCCAACTAATTGAGCTCTAGGTCCACCTTGTGTCCTGATGGGACCCCTAGGAGGAGGCCCCATACTCTAACCTCTCTGTGCATCATCTCTTTACGAAGGTCTATAAGGTGGATGGGACTACTGCTACTACTACTATTTCAGGGCCTAAAGGATGACTGTGTTGAATGCTGACCACCACAAGGAAGAGGTACTAGAACCTCTTGATCTACCATCCTACATCTACTAAATGTGGCTCCTGACTCGGTCTCTAGCCTGTTGGGTTTTACCCCAAGTCTCCTCGTAATATAGGCCTTCTCGATGGCCTCTGCTAAATTTTATGGACAATGAATCTACACTGCACCTCCAATATCCAAATTCAGGCCCTAGATGAACCTATGAATCCACACCTGCTCATCCTGCATATACTCTACATACTAAAGTAGATCTAGAAATCTACTCTCATACTCTGCTACTAAAAGGGTAGCCTATCGGAGGTCATGGAACTCGTCAATCCTCTACTGGATGAACCTCCATGATAGGTACCTACTCCTTGAATCTCTCCTCAAACAGCTCCCAAGTCACTGTCTCTAAATCTACATGGAGCTTCTGCTCCTCTGTCCTCCACCATACTCCTACTCCATCCCTCAGTAGATGGATCACAACACGAGCTTTCATGTTGCTAGAACAAGGAAAAATATTGAAGCAACCACTCAAGCTCACTATCCAGGCCTCTACCTGAAATCCACCTATATCACTTGAGTAATGTGAGGGCCTAAGCTTCAGGATCTCCTTGATGTGATCCGCTATTGTGGTTTGTCATATTCTAGGTCTCTCTACATGATCGTCCCTAAGCCTAGGGCTTCGAGACTTCTCTCTATGCTCCCGAACTCTATCACCCTATCTCCTAGGTTGTGACTCTACTTGTACTTACTCCACATGGGAGTTTTATCCTCTATGCTCCTTGCTTGAGTTGAGGAGATACATGACCCTCGATATAAGGAGTTCTATCATGACTAGCTGTCTGCCCCTCCACCTAATCCTCTATGTAGAGTGGTATTAACATCCTAAAGGGTCTATAAAATATGAGGTAGAATGGCTACTACACCCTGATCTAGTGGTGGTGGTGGTGAATCTGATTCTTTGTGAAGGTTCCTCTTACTCCATCCGAGCCTCCCGCACGTGACCAAAGTGAGAGTTAGTTCATTTTCTAAGTTATACTTCCATGTTTACTAAAAACATACAAATTCTTGCTAAGTTGTTTTCTAAGTTTCAGTGTGCTAGGTTTAAGTTTTCATGTCTCAATTTTTTTAGTGTGCCCAATGGTCCGAGTCTTTGAACCACCTCTCGATACCAAACATTAGTGCCCGTTTAAACAATCACTTGAGACAAAATAAACAACATAGGGTTAGCTAGAAGATTATGGGATAATTTTTTTATTTTGTTTAAGGGATCAACTACTAGGTTACAAGATCACAGCTAGCAAAAACAAGATTAGGATTAACAATCAAGACTGACTTGCAAAAATTCTTCTAGCAATAATTAGCAACAAGCACAAGGTCAAACAAGAGGTTTAAATTCATCACTTAGGTTAGGAAGGTAAATTCTCTCTCGACCCTACTTTAAAAGGCTTACAAGGTTCAACTTGATTTTTCATATAATTAGAGTCATCAAAACTTTCCTAAATCATGCCCATTGGATAGGAAATTTTCTCACCTTTCCAACCATATAAATAAGTCCTCCTAACTCCTCATAATTTGCAAGATATGGGCCGGCGGAGTTTAGGGGAGAAATTTTCCCTTGGGGAGTCCGCGGCCTAGGAGAAAATTTTTCCCTTGAGCGGGTCGGCCTGGGCCAAAATGTAAATTTTTCCAAAAAAATTTAAAAAATAAAAAAGGTTTAAAAGAACTCGTGCCTCCACCATAGCCACAGGGGACATGTGGCACCCTCTGATTGGTTGCGGGCCGGTGGAGGGAAAAGTGAAAATTTTCCCAAAAATTTTCAAAACGTTTAAGGGAAAAAAATTTATCCGCACCTCCGCCTCAGCCCCTGAGAGGACACGTGGTAGCCTCTGATTGGCTATGGGCTAGTGGAGGGAAAAGTGAAAATTTTCCCCGAGCCCAAAATTTCAAAAAAATTCTAAGGCAATTTTGATGGGAAAATTTTTGGGTTGCGGGCCCGACAGGTAATTTTTCCCAAATTTTCCCACCAAGGCACATAAACTTCAAAGTATCATAACTTGAGCTAGAAATCTTAGTTTTCGGAAAAGGATGACTTTTTAGAAATATGTCAAAGCCCTCTTTGCACAAAAACATAATATTTACTTTTCAATGAAGTTTTTCTCACAATTTTGTAAAAACGATCTGTAGGCCTTTATTTGGCAAACTAGCAATTTCCAACTTATAATTTTGATAAAATTAGAACTCCTCCTTCACTCAACATGTCAAACAAACATGGAGGATCATTCTAGGGAGGGTTTAGAGTGTTTTAGGGAATTCAATTTATCCAATCTATTCAAGGTTGCATTTTTTTGGCAATAGACGGAAAAATGATTGTGCAAGCTCCGAATTGAAATTCATTCTTATTTGTTGTAGTGAATTTGAGTTTCTTAAGTCTTCCTAAATGTGAATTTTAAAGTTTCATAAATTATTGTTTAGTGTAAGTATGAACTATTCATTTTTATTAAAATGTGAATTGTCAGAATGAAATATATTACAATGAACTATTTATTTAAGTTTGAAACCTCCATTTTGTCATTTAAATGTGCACATGATTCCTAACTTAGTAAAATACATTTCTTATTGAATCATCCATCTAATTCTAAATGAAACTACATTTACGATTTCAGTTTTGATATAAATTTTGCAAGGAAACTAACATTGAATTCCATTCCATATGCATTCTTCTTTCAATCATTTCAAACAGAGGTTTCTCATGGCAAGTAAAACTCGGAATTCCAATGGATAAGATAACATATGAAAAAAGTAAAACACCTTTGAGAAAGGAATGCAATCTCCTAGTGATTAACAATGCATTCTTTTCAACTTATCACTTTCCATTTGTATTCAAATATAGTACATAAAACATACCACACTTTTTTTGTTATCCTTTTTCAAAACAGAATCTCATTCTTGGAAAACAATTTAGATCCAAAGATACATTACCATACAAATTTAAAATAACCAATTCCATCCTTTATTGATAATTCAAATAACTTTACAACTGATCTCCTTTCCAATTTGATTTGGTTTCAAATTGCAAAATACAAGGTATGAAACATCATTCACATTTTCTTTCCAAAGTAAAACAGAGAAGTATAATTCTTCTTGTGCATTTCTCAATTCAATTACAACTTCCATTAATAATGCAATGCTTCACATTACAACATTTATACATTCATCGACTCAAAGTGGGAAAATTTATATTGAATTACTCAAAGGGAAATGACTGTCAAACTATGGAATTCTTTCTCCAAATAGAAGCATGCTTGTTTCTTCTTCTTTGCAACTTTGATCAAAACAAGGAAGGGGGAAAGGCAACACTCTCCACCTAACCAAGACATCCAATGAGAAATAAGAAGGCATCCTTCCCCTTTGCCCCGAGCCCAAACCATATTGAAATGGACCATGAATATCAACACATGGCAACAAGGGATTCTATCACATACAAGCAACATTCACATTGCATACAATCAACAAAATTCACATTTCAAAATAAGACAGTAGTTCCCAACTGCATTTGAAACCATTCATACAACACATAGGCTTGATCAAGCAAGCCAACAAGAGCAAGAACTATGGGGAACTCCTTATTCCTCCCAATTTGAAATTGGGCATCCACCAAAATACATACTGCAAATAAACATATCAACCCCATAAACCTTATATCTCCCAACCCCTCCTTATGCCCCCCAATTTTATCCCTTATGCCCCCCATAGTAATAAACGTAAAAATTAATTTTCCAAGGTGGATTCCAAAACAAAACTCCCTCCTCAATAAAATAGTGCCATTGGTAATCCCTTATGGACCCCCATATGAAATCCCCATAGCCTTCTCTTACATCATGCCCTAACCATTCTACCCAACCAACCAAGAATGCAAACACAAACACCATTTAAACTTGCATGCAAGAGAAGGGAAAACAATTTAAAACACATCTCAAGATCATACCTCTCCATATTGAAATTTGTTCCAAACTCACAAGCTTTCCAAGATGCCAAAGTGCAGTCCAAAACCAGCAAATTATAAGCATTCAAAAATACTCCAAGCTTCCTCCACAACAAGCTCCAAACAGCAACAAAAACAAATGCACCCCCAAGGAGAAAGTAATAAAGTTTCAACAACCATAAACAAGAAATGAGTTTCACTTTTATAGGAGAGGGAAGAGAAGAGGATGATGTGGATCCATGTGGGATGCCACATCATTCTTCCTCAACCCCAAGAGGAAAGTCAACATCCTTCACCAAATCACAATAAATAAAAATGACAAAATCACTTACATACTCCAAAATGCTCATACTCCCAAAAGGACCAAATTTAAAACATGTAAGGGAAGTGCAATTAAAACTTACATATTGTCACTTAAAAATGCATTATAAATTCCTACATTTAACCTCCAAACCATAGGCATGGTTGGTGGATCATTTTAAGAGGTGTGGGACAAGTTTAACTTGTCCCACAAGCCTCCAAATTTGGCCTCCAAGGGAAAATTCGAATTTCATAAAAGATGGAGTGCTTGACCTTCTAAAATATACCTTACAAGACTCTTAAAAATTCCTTACAACATCACTTACACGCTCCTACAACATTAATATTTATAACAAGAACTTTATTTATTACATTCCACATCCCAATTTAATTTAAATAAAATTTAACTATATGACTATCACATTAATCTACCACATTTAAATTAATTAAAAGAAGGAACACATTACAAATAAAATACATACAACAATAATTAAAAAAGAACACATAAATAAAACACATATCCCATGGTCACATATAATGGAAATCCCCCATGGGAATTCCTAACATAACACAACACACAAACACATAACATAGTTGCCATGGTGACCTTGTTGAATTCACCCAAAATTTTAATATGGTTAGTCTCCAGTCCCCCGACATTGTTGTGATTTTTTAACCTGTAAAATGTAAATACCTCCTTAGCCTTGTGGCCATATCAGAACATCCAAAATGATATAAACAATATCTCAAAATCATCCAAACACACAGATCACAACAATATCAATAATTCAACATTATCATTTTTAATTAAATAAATCAACTATATCATCATCAAAATCTACCATACCAGATCTACTCAAAATATCCAATATCATAAGTCCAAATCAACATCTATAATATGTCCATGTCAAACAGTATATCATCAACCACATATAGAAAATGTCTCTAGTAATCATCAAGCATAATAACTAAATCTAGATCAATACTAATCCATGATCTAACATCTAACCATCATACTAAAACAAAACATAATAGTGTCCATAATATGATCAATAGTATCAAAATCAGTATCTAAAAGTGTCAAAGGGAAGTGGGCACTACATGGACCATAACTATGGGTAGGGGGGTCTTCCCAAGGCTCAATGTTTTTTCCTTCCCTTTTGACTCATCTCTTGTCTCCACCAAAATTTATGTTTTAATTTTGTTTGAGACTTTGTATTTAAGGATGTATGACTATTTTAATTTGTTCCGTTTTAAAATTCCTCTTCATTTAGTATTTTTTCATATTCTTGATAGGGAAATTTGGTTGACTTGGAATAAGGAGGAGCTGGGTAACACATGTCACCATCCCAAAGTGGTCTATTATTTGAGATATATTTTTATTCTTTAACTATCCATTTTTGAATGTGGAGGGGATTCTTGGATCATTTTTTCTTAGATCTTTGGATATTTTAGGACGAGAAAAGTTTGAATTTGGACTTGCATAGCTAGTTTTTACTCTATATATTGTGAGGTAGGCCTTAGACCTTTAATCATGTTATTGATTTAGAATTGAAATTTTTCTTCCTATCTTTCTTTTGTTTTGGTGCTGAAATAATTTGTTGGTCTTGGTGTTTTGATTTTACTACTTACTTTTGTCCATCCACCCCCTTTGGGGAGTAGATTTTTGAGTGTTGGGGAAGACGGAAGAATCCATCTTGCTTCAAAAAGGATAGATGGGAAATCCTTTTTGGGATTCCTACTAAAGTCCATTCATAAATATTTAAGTGGGAGATGATTTTCCATATGGTTTAGAAACCATCTCCCATCCTTGTTATGGAAACCTATAAGGTTTGAAAAAAATTGACAAGGAGAGATAAGGCACATGTGAGGGATAAGGAGATTTTGGTAGATTTGTGAATACTTTGAAAATTTATATAATTATTTGGATACTTGTTATTTTTGGATAAATGGGACTTCTTACCCCTCTTCCCCATGTATTGAAGAATGGAGCTTATTGATATTGGGTTGGTTTTCACCTTACTTTGTTTACTTAAGTGTTATGTTTTAGATTTTAATCCCTCATACCTTAGTGTGAATCTTGGAGGAATGATTATCCTCTCTCCCATGGGATTGGAGGGAGGATAACATGTGATGATGTCATTTGGTTGGGTGGACAACCAAGTCATCTCATGTTATTTTTTTTGTGATTTCTATTTGGCATTGGAGCTTTAATGTTGGATATTATATGAAGATTGGTCATTTCTTTGGGTGAAAGGAACATTAATTTAAAATTTGGAGATATTGTTCCCACTTAGTGGGAGGCTTTTCCACTCAAATTTTAGGATTTTTAAGTTCTTGTTGATTTGTAAAAAAGTTAAAATGTAAAGTGGGTTGCATTAGAGTGGAAATTTTCATTGTTATTTATTTTTACAAATATTGTGTTAGAAAGGATTAAATTTTTAAAAATATATATGTGATACGTTTTCCTTCTATATTGGTTCTCCAAGAGAATTTTTTGCATCAAATTCTTATTTAATATCATTCCTTTATATTAATATTGAATAATAGGTGTTACAAGTCCAAAATGTCGTTTCTAATTTGTATAAACTTGCAAAACATTCCTTTGGTTATTTTTTGTTTTAGGTTAAAATGAGGAAAATGTTTTTCAATGTTTGATTGATTTAAATAGAAATGGGTTTTGATCTATCTTATTTATAAATAGACATTAACAATTTCATGGTGCATAAAATAAAAAGAAAGGATTTATTATGATTATCATATTAAGGGATTAGAAGAGTTTATGAGTATTCACCCATATGATCTTCAAATATAATGGTGGAAAATTGGTTCGTTATTAAAATGAATGTATGTGTTTGTTATTATTAAAAAGTTATTATGTAAGAATTGTATGTATTTTATCAAAGTCCAAATTTTTTCTATTACCTTATATCTTTAAAAATAGTTTATTAGTTCATTCCTTAAATCTACTACCCTTAGTTACCTATGAAAAATTAAAATCTTATTATTCCAAGAAATAATTTGAATTTTTTTATATTGAGATATTGTTGGTGAAATAATTTGTCACAAGGAAAAATTATTGATTTTTCACCAATGCTCTGAAAAAAGTCCCTCCTCTTGGTAAAGGGGAAGATCCCACTTATTAAATACAATAAAAAAATCAGTGGGTGGTTGTAAAGTCGGGAATCACACCAAAATACTCCACTAAACATGTGGAAAATTACTTTTACTTAACACAAGGGAAGAATTTTCTTAGAGAAGTAAGTAGAGGGTAGTAATAATATAGTGAAGGGAGGTTAATTTTGTGAATAGGAACTTGTAGATTTCACAACATTAACTGGAGTAGATCCAGATCAATTAGAATAATTCAATCATGCAAACAACAATGAGACCAAAAACTATAGACACAAACTTCTATTGATTCATTCATAACAAGTACAAATACCTTTTTTAATTTTCAATATCACCATGCTTACAAAGTTGAGTATGCAAGAAGTAGAGGAAACATAGACAAGAGGGAATAGAAGAAAGTAATATTTTTCTTGTATTTAGTAGAGAAAAATCTATCCACTAGTAACTAATAATTGACAACCCCTTGGAATAGAGAAGCCATTCTAATTTATCGATTTATAATATGAATTTTCATCTCCCCACCATATGACCTTCACACTCTTATCACTTGTGAAATTTCATATCCCTATGGAATTTAAGTGATCCCTTTTCTTATTAATGAAAAATAACTCTTACAATGTTTAATTAAAAAAAACTTAAGTGAATAAGAAAAATAGTGAAAATGTACATCCTTAATGAAGAATTAGATCATGGAGAGAGAAATAAGATGGGAGGGGAAGAAGAGATGTATCAATATATAGAAGATGAATATTTTGTTAATGGAGATATAACTCTTGGATAACTTTAAGGAAATACTCTTAGAATGATTTCTTTAACTTTGAACTCTTTACTAAAATGGGCCGTTGCATAGTGCCACTTTTGCACATGTGGAATGAACATGAAACTAAAATCATTGATCCAAGTCATGGGGATGTTGTCAAGGGTCTTTCATCGGGTGAACTAGACTTGGTGATATTTTTCACTATTAGAGATTGATCCTTGAATTTCTGAAATAAATTCCAAAGTATCTTAATTGTAGGAGAAGAGGTTGCGTACCTCTCTTTTGACCAATAGTTGAAAATACTTAAGGATGTCTTCCATAGATGAATGATCATTGAGAAGAAGTGACTCAAGCTTCTACACACTATTACTGGCACTTTCCAATATCTCGGATGCATGTTGTTCACAAGAATCAAGTTCAAATATAACCTCATTTATCATATCATACCAAAGGTGCTCATCGTGTGATACCATATGAGAGACAAGTTGTCCGAGATAGAGGTGAATAATTTATTGATCACTAAGGAGTGAGAATGAAGATTTCTCATTTTGGACACCAAAGTGGTAACACACTATCCCAATGATATTTTATTTTTTAATTTATTCCTTGGTCATTTTCACTTTCAAACAAAGTGGAAAGGGAAAATTCAAACAATGAGAGAACTTATGGAAATAGCTCCTTTCCTTTCTCAAGAATCCTTTCAACGCATTTATCATTGGATTGACTTTGCATGGTGTAACCTTGTGCTTTCTTGATCAACTAAGGGAAAAACTTGCTGATGGGAAGTATGAATTGTGTAGGGGTAATGGGTGGCTTATTGGTCTCTAGGAAAGATTACACATTTCTAGTGAGAGTTCTCATGTGCTCCTCCAATTTTTCCATAGTTTGTTTTTACTCTTCATTCCTAGCAAGAAATCGGTCCGCATAATCCTTGAATATGTGTGGATATAATTCATGTGTAGGTTGGCCCAATGGGATACTTGTTTGATTGTAATAATATTTATTCATCTCTTCCACATGTTTTATAAATTTGGATTGAGTTTCCTCTACATACTATAATCCGAGAGGCCGTAGAGAAGAAATGGGAGGAAATTTCTGATTTCTTTCCCCACTTGGTCTTCATGAATTTTGAGATAGCCTCAAAATTAGGTGATGTGGGTTGATGCAATATCCTTATATCATCTCTTGAATCTAAAATAAATTGTTCATGAGAGAAGACACAATATCAAGCATGGGGACACTTTCAGGTGCTTGATAGGGGATCACAACTTGCTCATGGTGGGATGAATCTACCACCGAGGAAGATACACTTGGATGTTATATGTGAATAGGATACTATGAATAATGAGTTTCACCTTGTTTAAAAGGCTCAATGAGATATTTAATTATCCTATAATTCTTATGGATCCTCCTAGGATGGAAATATTCAGTGTGCTCTTCCTCCACAATCTTTCACGTTGAATATTCATCCGAGAGAGTGGAACCTATGGATTTTTTGTATGCCCTTAGAGAGACAAAGTGTGAGACACCTCTCTAGACAAAGTCGAGATACCTCCAAACTTGATGAAATTATTTTTCTTCCTTTTTAACCATTATATTAATATTTAGATTAATAATACATTTATCTCCTTAATATCATCTGATTCTATGGTATTTCATAATTTGGTGCATATTGAAGAAAACATAGATGCGTAGGAGTGGAGATTGGGGGAAGATAAGGATAATTTGATGATCATTGAATCTTAGACATTATTTCATGAATATATTCATAAGGGGATGGGAAAAGAAACACATTTCTTAATTTTATTCTTACACTTTAAATTGACATGATCCAACTATCTACACAAATCAAACATTATGATTTTTTCACTCGGGAACCCGGGTATCCCGTGAGGAGAAAGATCATATGCCGTGACTCTAATGTAGTTAGAGGTACCAAATTGGATGATTTGGATCCTATAATTTTTATCAATTAAAATAATTGAGATGAAATACTCCACTCTGTATTTCCTTTTATAACCCTTACGATTAACATGGTGAATGCATCATTCACTCTAACAAATAACCTTTAATGATTAATAATAACTATGTCTTTAAGATGAGGAGTTATTAATATTTCATTTGTAAAATTTTGACTCACCACTTAACCCAATAAATTATTTGGGGTTAGATATGGTTGGAATGGATTTACACTAGTTCAAAATGTGTATGGGTGACACAAGGACACAAAATTTCAATTTTCACTATATGGTGAAAAGTGGCAGCTTCTGGTTCCTTGTGGATGAGATGCGATCATTGTCACCAAGAGAAAAACTTGATTTTTAATGTGACTATGGTTGAGTGGTGTAATGGGGACCATAATTACTTCTTCACATTGTATCATTTGAACCTAGTGAAATCAAAATGGAAAATAAGGGTGATAAAATTCTTGATGGATGGTATGATAATGAAGAGGGGAAATGTAGTTAAGTCACTTGCAACTTTAGGTTGTTTCTAGGCGAAAAATTGGTAAGGAGTGAGTTATGAAAAATGAAGACACATGGGGAAGTGAAATTTTGTATCCCCTATGTACCTTTAAACCTTGGTTCAATCCAAGGGGACAAAATGGGTAAAATAATGTGCCATGGGTCCAAGTAGATGAGAAGGGGATAGGATAAAAAGTAAGTTTGTGAAACCTAGGTGTAAAATAAGTGAGCTTCAAGCTATGCAATGTTTGCCAATATGAGGGAGAAATTTTTGGTTTCTCCCTTATCACTATTTCATGTTGGATAAAATCCAAGGGGATATTAATTTATTGAAAATGTGAAAATGGGTTAGCTTACCATGAAAAGGAGACCTTAACTCAACTCCTCCATATACTCTACCTAACACCTCAAGTCATTCTTTTAAGTGATAAAAATAAAAATGGATGGGGAGCCCAATTTTATGTCCCCTTGTCTATTTTTCACCTTAGGAAAAATACAAGAACACAAAAAGTGTAGAAACACCTCCCAATCCTTTTTGAAATGTCGATGTCACCCACCAAGTGCAAATTAGGACATTCTAAGTGCTTTTTCTTCCCCAAGAGCATGGAAGATGTTTTAGGGTAAATCATTATATTATTTTGACTCAAAATAACCTATTGAGATCACTAAATCCATTATTAGGATATAATTCTTTTTACAATTTGATTTGTAGGGCCTTTTTTATTATTGAATCGAAAGGGAAAATGTAGTGTCCTATATTTTGATAGAATATTTTAAATTCTTGGAATAAAGTGAACTATCCATCATGTAGATGGATTTAATATATTTTCCTCCCATATCCTTCTGAAACACCCATAATCATCAGGATAATTCATCTTTCACCGTTGGACCCTTAATTTCCTTTGGCCAAAATGACCTAGTCTTACTTGTTTGATCCCCGATACCAATTTCTTCCACAAAAATTCCCTAAAATTCCTAGGATAACTTAATTTCTCTCCCATACAAGACCTAAATGGTTTGATTCTTCCATGTCATCTACTAGAGGGCTCACCAGTGAAAAATTCCCTAAAAAGGCCCTTTCTAGGCCTATGGGAGAATTTATTCATCTCTCGAATGTCAATGACTTATTCAATCACCTTAGGAATTTATCTCTACACATTCAAATCACTTGAAAATATTATTAACATGTTCTTTTGATCTATAATGAGGGTGAGACTAAGGACATACTAGAAAGAGGAAGGGTTTACAGTGATTAGGATGGAAATTTTTCAAGTAGGGGCTTAGTTGTCATGGAAAAAAATTTCAATTTTACATCCTAGACATTTAGCATGACAAAACATGGCTCTAACTTCAGGAATTTAAACCATAAGAGGAAATTAAAAACCTTAATAGTTATGGATAAGTAGTATATTGCTTATCCATTGGGAAATAGATTCATTCCTTCACTAACTAACACAAGTAATGAACACACACAAAGAAAAACAAAACACAAAAAAATAGAAGGGAAACACACACAACTAAATGAGAAACTATGGAACATGGTTGGGGAAAACAAACCTTACTTATTTTATTGCTTCATATGTTTCCCATTGTGAGGAAAATCCAACATGGTCCCATAAAGGTAAGAAATATAGTATGTGTTTTCTCTGCAGAAATTCCTAATCTTGATGGTGCCAAGATAAAGAGAGTCAAAATTTCCATGGATTCCTATGGGATCTCTCCTCTTGTTTGAGAGTAGGAAAATGTCTCCAATGTGAAAGATTATATATTTTGTCTTTTTATCAAAAATCATATTCAATTTCAATTGGTGTCTTCTTAGTACATCAACTACTACTTTCATGTCTTCATTCAATTTCTTTAAGTAGAAACTCCTCTTGTCAAGAGAATATGAGTATTCTCCATTTTCTATTACCTTCACCAGTTGTAAGGTAGGTAACTCTAGAGAAATTGGGATTTGAGATTTGATTCCATATAGAATTAGGAAAGGATAAATTTTGATGGTCTTCTTGGGCATTATTTTATCAACCCACAAAGTATTATATAATTTCTTATGCCAATCCATTTGATTAGAATCCACTAGTTTTTTAAAAAAAAGTAACAATATTTTGTTACTAGACTCTTCCTAGTCATTTCCTTGTAAATGTTAATCAACATAGTATGATATTTAAATAACATAGTTATATAAAAAATCTACCAATTCACCGGAAGAGAAACAAGTAGAATTTTCAACTAATATTTTTTTTGGTACCCCAAATTTGACAATGATATTATCCTTCAAGAAATTACATACCATCTCAGAGTTGGCATGCTTGGTCGGAATAAATTACACCTATTTTTGATGTAGTTATTAGTAGTGAGGAAATACATATGGCTCAAAATGGAGTGTGGGTTCAAAAACTAATTAAATCCAAACCCCACTATTGGAAGGATTCTTTAATAATCACATGCCCGAGAGGTAAAACAACATGCCTTCATTTCCCTACAAATTACTAGCATGGATAACATTTATCCACACATTTTTATGTATATCATAAGAGGGTAGGGCAATAATAACCACCTCTAAATTTTTTTAGCTATCACCATTTCTAAGAAATGACTTTTGCATGTTTGATCATGGTATGCCTCGAAAATATTGTTTTGTTCATATTTATCAATACACTTTAGGAAGGTACTATCCAGTCCTATATTATATATTATATTTTCTCAAAATAAATATTTTACCATTTTGATTTGGAGGTTAGACCTTTTCATGTAAACAAAGCCTGGAGGAAATCACCACATGTCGAAAAGATGATATGTATGACTAGAAAGGATTGGTGGTGATTACAAACAGCATGAGAGGAAGTTCCTTCATCAAAGACTTATAATATTTAAAACAATATTCCCATTCTTCTTGAGAAAGGAGTTCACATAATCCATTTCCTTATACCAATTTTGAAGGTGTAATGTCAAGGTCATACTATTACAATTTTGACACCCAATTCCCTCTCTTCATGTAGATATATTACTACATCAAAATGGATTTAACAACCGGATAAGTACCATGATAATAGTATGTGAGTTCAAGATGTAAAACTAGGAATTCATCAGATCTATGACCACGCATAGTCATATGCTTCATGTTGTTAATAATTAAGCTTACATGCCTTCAAAGGATCACTCATGAATGCAATGGGTGACTAAAATTTATCATCATTTTATTGAACAAAGAAAAATTAAATAGTATGCTCTAAAGCATAGAAATAAAATATTAATTTTTTATAAAAATATGGGTAGAACAAATTTAGTGCTTTTGCAATAGCACCTTTGATTGAATTGAAATCCTTCTTCCCTTCTTTACTCCACTTGAAATATTCCTTGGGTTTCATCATATGGATGATTTATTTTGTAAGATCATAAACTTATAGAACAAAACTTCTTAAGAAAATTATTTTTCCAAAGAACGAGTTCTCTCCTTTCTTACTTGTGGGCAAAGATGATCTTTTAATGAAGTCTACTCTCTCTAGGTCAATTTTTGTACCTTCCTTTCTCATAATGTGACCAAGGATATTTCCTTCAATAACTCCAAATATTTACTTCTTTGGATTGAGACATGTGTGATGCCTCAGGTAGTGAATGAAAACCTACTCTAGCTATTGATAGTGTTCTCCTCTCTTTCTTCAGTAAACCATGAGATCATCTAGATATGCCACTATGTGTATCCCCCTAAAATCCTTGAAAGATAAGTCCATATCCCTTTGAAAGTTGGAAACTACATTTATTATATAAAAGGAAATATGGTGATATACAAATGTTCCCAAGAAGTGGTGACAATGGTCTTACTATAATCTTCCTTAGATACCTCAATATGGTTTTATCCAGAGAATATATCAAGCATATACACCATTTATAAACAATTCACTTCTTATAGGATATGATCCATGACCAAAAAGGGGTAGTTATATTTTAATTAATCTTGATTTATAGTTTAGAAATCTACATACATGGGGACTTCATCATTCTTCTTTAGAACTGGTACGATGTTTGTTATCGATGTTGAGTGAAGGATAAGGAAGATGATGTGGGAATTAAGTATTTTCTTGACTTATTCTTTGATGGTTCAGTAATCTATGGATTAACTATCTTTAGTGTTTCTATAAGGCCTTCACATCTATTTATAGGGGATGGAGTGTTGCATTGATTGTGGTTGAAAGGATTTGAGATCATCATACAAATATGCTATTACATCTAAATAATTCTTCAAAAATGTTGAGAAATATCTACATTCCTTAGTTGAATAACACTTTCCTATGTTTACCATCATTGGCTTCTCACTTGTACCAATATTTATTTTCTCATATTTTGGTGAAGATATAGGTTGATCCTTGGCTTTACCATGGATAAATTTATCATTCTTTTCAAAAAAATATTATAGTGACACTTTCCCCTTTAGAATTTTGTTTCCTTTCAATTAAATTACTCCATCTTCATCTACTTAGTCGTTCATGGTATTTCCACCATCATTTGTAGTAATATTAGATGGAGTGAGTCACTTCCTTACAATTAAATAGAATTAAAATATCCATTATTTTGCAAGGACAAAATTTTTCTATCATCATTAAAAACTTTCCCTCTTTGCATTTTCTAGCACACTCGGGCACAAAATCATCTCCATTGAAAATATTTTCCCACTAAAATCAGGATGTGGAATCATCAAAGAGGTGGACACTACCATTGAGTCATCCCTGGTGTTTTTATCTCAAGGAACTACATTGATATCAAATGCATCAAAATATTTTAGGAAATCCCAAACTCTTTTCCTATAGTGATGGAGATGAGATTTCTTTACATGGAATAAATCTCTAACCTATTTCATGATAATCACAGCATCTCCTTACACTATGATCTTCTCAATTCCAATTTATTTGGAAGATTACAAGCCAAGGAATAAGGATCCAATTGATTCATCCTTGTAGAGAAGACACGACAATACATGCACCGATCTTGTTAGCATGTCGAGTTATACATGTTTTCATTGATGTAAAATCCCATTAATGACAAACATGATGATGGAGTATAGTCATAGGATTCTTATTAAGGTGGTGACATGAAGATTTAGATGTTGACATGGTGGCATGAAGTGATTCAATGATATTAGCTTGGTATAACAAGCCTAGTTAGGTGTCCTATCTTGCATAGGTGATGGAGCATGGTGGTTTGATTTAATTGGTGGCTTGAGGAGAATAATATTAGCATTAAGATCTTGTTTAGGTAGTGCTTAGGCACTCACATTAGTTTTAGGGTGTAGGTACAGGTTGAAGTCCAATATTCATGTGCTCATATAAACCTATTCTAGGTGCTTGGAGGAATGAAGATGAGTTGTAAATCAATGTGATATCATGGAATAATGAAAGAGTTTCATAAATGTTATTTAAGGTATGTTAGGTCCTTTTGGATAAGTTCCATGTTGAGTTACAAAGTGTTGGTTTAGTTGACCTATCCTAAACCTTGTAAAACCCAAAAATTTAGCCATGAAAATGAGATGGGTTGAGAATATGGATACCTATTTTAGATGTGATTATGATTGGATATGGTTCACAAGGGTGTGCTAGAGGTTTTTGCAAAATTTGGAGTCTTTCTAAAGAATATTTTGCATGTTATGTTGTTTTTGGTGGAACATGGTCAAGAAGAAGGTGTTTTCCAACTCGAATGGCAATTTCTGATGTTCACCATGAATTTTTCTATTTTCATGGAGCCTTCTATATTTCAAGGATTATTTTTCATTTATTTAAGAAGGTTTCAAAAAATAATGAGGTGGTTTTATTTTCATTTTTATGAACAATTGTTAAGAAGATAAGTTTCTTTGAAACCCCAACTAAACCCTAACTCAAAGTGACTTGGAGAAAAATGTGTGTAATGATAATATATTGATATTTTTTCAAATTGATGATTTTATGTTGTATATGAATCCTCCATATTTCTAGAAAGGTGTATTAGAGCTTGTGACTATATGTGGGCCACCCCTGAATATGCATGTTTATAAAAAGTTCAATTTGTGGAAATTTTTTCCAAAGAAGGTGAGAATAAAATTGACATTATTTTAATCCCTATAGTTTTAATATATTACCATGATGGTTTCAGATCATTATTGAGATTATAAATTACAAGGTGTGCCCTATTTATGAAAAAAAAAAATTGGGACAATTTGGAGCAAATGTAGTAAAATTGGAATCACAAGAGATAAAGTGGAGTTAGGACTTGGTTCAAGTTGTGTTGTAATCCTGGTTCATATTTATTTCCAATGGTATATGAAACTATAGTATTTTATACTATATGAGAAAATAATGACCTATTCATTGAGGGTCAAATCTAAATGATGTTTGGTCTACTAGGGTTTCAAGTGGATTCATGATGTAAGATGATTGTTTCGAGTTTTTATTCTTGTTTAAGGTTAATGAGTGCTTATAAAATATGTATAATGGTGTTCCATGATTTTTTAATCTTGGAATTGATATTTGAGGTGATGGAGCAAGTTGATCTCAATCCTAGTTCTTGAGTCCTAGAAGGCTAAAGAAGTAGTTTCAGAGATTGACTTGGTTGAAGGCCTTCCACTTAGAGTTGGAAGGAAATGTAAGATTTTATGGAGATTATATTCATATTTATTTTCAATGGTATAATGTTTGTATATTTATTATGTTTTTTGCTAGGTCAACAAGCTCATTTTTGTAGAAGAAGGTTACTAATTTTTAGGACAAGATTGTAAATATTGAAAGATTGAGGTAGATGAGGCATGTTTTTGATTGGATGACACTTGAAATAATTTGGAGAGTAAATAGAGATTATTTTTTTCTTATTAAAGGCCTTTTTAGTTCTTTAAATTGACATAAAGGATTAAAAATAGTTGAGTTTATAAAACTACTTTCGAGTAGCTCAATTTGACGAAGAGTAAAGTTGGCGTGGTTTTCACATATTTATGTTTCGTGATATCTAGCATGAATTGATGTTATATATAGGTCAAAATTATTCCAATTAAAATTTACATGCCATAGTTTATTTGTTCTTTGGTGGTCTTGAGGACCAAAGGTGAAGACATTGTCTTGAAAATAATCTGCTTTTGAGAAGAATATGATCCTTCTAAATTGTGTTATGTGAAGTTTTATTGGTGAAATATTATGTATGACTATGTATGATGTTTATATGTTATATTTGTTAGGATAAAATAATTATTATCCTATTTAATTATGCATTCCATAATTAATAAATTTATTAATTATTGTTTTATGGTTATATTTAATTATAACCATCCTTTTGTTTGTATTTGATTATTTCGGGAGCTGTTATATTGTTTTGAACAATATATTTGTTGTTATTTAATTGTTGCTTCCCGGATGTTATTGGAAGCTTGTGTATTTTGGAATTTGGTTGCACCTGTGCAACTTAATCTCCTGTTTGTATTTGGCTGTGCAATATCTATAAATATTGCAGCCCATTCTCTATAATTTTGGTTGATCAAGATTAATACAATTTAATCAGGCTTCCGCCCCTATTGCTGAATTAACATTTGGTACTAGAGTGAGAATATGGACCTGTGAAGGAGTGGAAAGAGAGTGCAGAAGAGATAGAGAAGATTGGAGAAGAGTATGCATCAATAGAGAGCCCGTATGACCTCCTCGTAACCTCCCAGCCTCATCCCTACCTCCCCACATCCCCTAGTTTATTCCGGTGTGTTTTGAACGCAAATTGTTTTTTGCACTCTGTGCACCCAAAGACCAGGAAAAATTTGCTTGCTGCAGTGTTTAAAAGTCATACATAGAGGCATAGGCATGTTGGGGAGCTGAGCCACCACCTGGCGTGACCCATCCACATGCTTGTTGAAAGGAAGATTAAGCAAAAGCGTGGCATAAGAAATGGTGGAGGTATTTACATTTAGATTTCATTTGGTGCTTCAGTTTTATTTTGTTTGGTATTTACCTACTAGGTAATACATTCGACTTGTTGTGCAATAAAATCAAACTAGTAAATAAACAAAAAAAAAAAAGGGTGACCATGTCTCCTCGACCGCACATTTCCAAACACACCAGCCTCATCTCTCTCCTCCCTCTCCATGCATAAGGACTCGCATGAAGCAAAAACGACAACAAAAAAAAACAAAGAAATCTGGCCTTATAGTTGTTTCTCCCCACGCAGAGACTCACACACAAAGCCAACACATTAAAAAGTGGCTACAACAAAAAAAAGAACACTGCACCCAATCAAACAAAAATAAAAAAAAAGGGTGAGAAATAAGGGAAAAGTGGCGGCCAAAGGAGAATAAATCAAAAATCAAAGGAGATATTAAAAAAAGAGAGAAGGAGCAACGCTAAGGAATAAAGAATGCTTCAGATCCATATTTGGAGCAAAAAGAAACCCTAAGGTGCATTCTTCTCATGTGCAGCCACGTGGATCCTTCATGCAAATAGTTTTTTTAAAGAGGTTAGTCATTTTTCATTTGTTAAAATACAAACTATTGCGTTTTACATTCAAACATGCCTAAGTGCCAACATGGATAGACTAAACACCTTATAAGTGGGAGGTGCATGGTTCAAATCCCACCCCCAACTTGCCATTTCGAATTTGGCATATTTTTTGGTGGAACCACCAAATTTAGCAGAATTTTTGAATTTAGTTATAACCAACTAAATTTAGCAGATAAATCCCTAATTTAGGGTAAAAAAATTCTCCCATCCGGCTGGTTTTTCATTTCAAACATTTTTTTGCAAAAGGAGACCCATCTAAAAATTGCATTTTTAGGTTTTTTTGCAATTTTTAGCATCTTGGGTCGTATTGGGCTCGGGGAGGCCATTAGGGCCCATAAAACAAAAAAATTCCTGCCATTAAAATTTTCTAGTTTTTGAATGTAAATTGTATAATACTATATATTGTACTAATTTTTAGGTTACCATAGTCAACTGCAAACTTTGTAACTACTCAAAAGATGAAAAAATTGTAATAAAAAAAATTTAAAAAATGGTTACTGTAACACTCATGAGATCCTAGATCTCATTCGTAGCATTCGGTATATACGGTGCCTCTGGGAAGTGCTTACGGGTAAAGCCGTCATGACTACTACTACACTTAACACCTAATATAGCTGCAACAATGTCGTCTGGGCATCATCCCTATAAATCGACGAGGAGTAATAAGGTCATAGTGCACACACTATGAACCATCCCATCCGTCTGTGAACGATTGCACAACATAAATCCAGACTGAGAAATTATCCAAGTATATAGCAAATTTACACGCGTGCGTATGAGGATATTTCTTTGAGCAATGTCAATAATCACACAGATCCCATCAGTAATGTCTTGGTACCACGTATTGAATTCTTTCACGTACGTTAACACCTCTTTCACATATTGTTGGGTATATAGAAAGGGTGATCTTCTTCCATGTACCGATGGGTATATCGGAAGGGAACATATATAGAAATGTTTTGTATATCGGGATGATGGTATATAGATTGGGAGACCTAATACCGGAGTGATAAGAGCTAAACCCTGTCGCGTGATCTCTAAAAATGGGCACCAATGCCCCAAAAACTTTCTTCCGATTCACAATCGCTCGGAGGAAGCAACTATGCTTTGCATGGAAGACAAAAATAAAGACAGAACTTGATTTTGAAGAGATATGGTCTATTGTGAATGGTACTCTGACAAGATCAGCCACTGATACAACACAACAACGGAAATTTGATAAAGCAGATCAGAAGGCCAAACTCATTATCTTGTTTGGAGTGTCTCGATGATGTGTAACCCCACATTCGAGATGCTAAAATAGCAAAAGAAGTGTGGGATAAATTGAGCATAGTATACGAGGCCAAAAACAAGAATGTCATACTAAATTTGCAGAGTCAGTTACATACACTGAAGTTCAAGCAGAATGAGAAAATTGAAGCTTTCTTAAGAAGAGTTACAGAATTGAGGGCTTCACTTTTAGCCCTGGGAGAACTAATCATAGATGATGCTCTCATTCCCATTGTTCTGAGAGCACTCCCCTCTTCTTACCACATTTTTTCACAACACTAAACGTGATAGATACGACAGTTGGTTTTGAAAACCGGTAAACCTACTGCAACAAGAGGAAGCAATGCACAATAAGGATGATGAAGAGGAGCAGAACTATCTTCACATCAAAAATGGAAAGGAAAAGGTAAAGGAAAACCTAATTCCTATCAGAAGTCCCAACATCAGAATCAGTATCACGAGGACAATCAACAGAAGAAGCAATGTCCAATTTGCAAAAGAGGACATGACTTAAAAGATTGTTGGTATAACACTTATAAGAAATGTTCATCAAGTAACTCGACTACAACAACAACAATCTTACAAGGGACATTCTAAGAACTATCACGGGAAAAAAAGGGGAACTAGAAAAGAAGACCCCACCAAAGAAGGTAATATTGCTTTGAGCAACAAGAACAATCGAGATAATGAAGACTTCTTGTTCACTGCTCGATTAAGTGAACCATCTATGTCATCTAGTGATGTCTAGTATGTTGATTCAGAGCCACTCAACACATGACCAGCCATAGAGACTGGTTTATTTCAATGAGGGACACGCCATCAAAAATCATGTTTTGTTGGGAGATGATTCTTCATATACAGTTTAGGGGATTAGAAACATTTCTCTACCCCTTGGTTCACACAAAGGTAGACTATCAGATGTCCTAAATGTCCCTGGGTTGATAAAGAATATCCTTTCAGTTAGTCAACTCCTTGATCACAACCTAAAAATTGACTTTGATAGTCAATCTAGAAAGAAAATGTGTTTGATTCGAGATAAATCAAGAGGCTCAAAAATAATTGCAAAATCCTCCAATGTGGGACGCATGTTCCAACTTGATTTTATTCACAAAGATGATCAAGTACTTATGGCTAAAAACTCCATCTCAGCACAGTTGTGGCATCAGAGATTTGGTCATGTAAGTTTCAAATATCTCGAAACACTTCACCGGTGTAATATGGTACATGGGCTACCATCTCTTCAGAAGGATATAGACAATTGTCCTCACTGCCTAGTAGGAAAACAACACGATCTTTGTTCTAGAAGAGTACATTTTGAGCTCATGGTAAAATTGACCTAGTTCATACCGATCTTTTCGGTCCGATGCAACCAAGTCATTATGGGTTCCAAGTACTTCATGCTTTGTGTTGATGACTATTCAAGGAAAATTTGGATTTTCTATCTTCGTAAGAAAATTGAAGCATTTGGAACCTTCAAAAAGTTCAAAGTTGTAGTTGAGAAAGAAACTAGTCATCACATCGAACTCTCCACTCGGATTGGGGGGGGGAATTCACCAGTGATGAGTTCGAGGCTATCTACAAACTCAAGAGATTCACTGACAAATGCCTCCACACACACTACAGAAAAATGGTGTTGTTGAGAGAATAAATCATACTATCATGGAAATGGTGAGATGCATGATCGATGATTCCGACTTGCAAAAGACATTCTAAGAAGAAGCAAAGCAAAAACAACAATGTATTTGTTGAACATAGCATCCACAACCTGCTCTTAATGGAATAACACCACAAGAAGCATGGTAAAAAAGGAAACCATCCATTGCACACCTCAGAGTATTCAGGTGCAAAGCAAGCATGCACATACCTAAACAGAACAGAAAGAAATTGGACATGAAGTCACAAAAACTCCTCTTCATTGGGTACGATGAAGAGACTCTTGGGTATAGATTGATGGATCCTAAGACCAGAAAAGTCTACACTAGCAGAGATGTTGAGTTTTTGAGAAGAAGGAAGAAAAGACTCCTCCTCTAGAATCACAAGATGTAGATTTTTCACCAGTTGTAAAAATTGAAGCTGATGTTCCCTCAAAAGATGAAAGTGATGATGGGGATGATGGTGTTGATCAGATAGAGCCACAACCCATGGGAATAGTTCAACGTATGCCTAAATGGTGTACAAGTACATTATGAGATGTAAAATTGGATGCTCCACCAGATACATCCACCCCTGTACCACGAAATCATAGTAAAGCAAGAGAAGAAGTTAACTTTGATTTGATGAGTAGAGTTATTGAATTAGATGAGCCCTTTACAGTCCAGAAATCCCTACAGTCAAAAGATTGGAAAGATGCCATGGATTCTGAATATCAATCAGTGATGAAGAATAACACTTGACAGCTTATCAAAATTCCACCAGGGAATAAACCCATTGGATGTAGATGGATATTCAAAACTAAGTACAAAACAGATGGGATAGTGGAAAAGTACAAAGCAAGACTTGTAGCAAAGGGGTATGCACAAAAAGAAGGCATTGACTATGAGGAGACATTTTCTCCCATAGCTAAGATCAAAACAATCAGGATGATCTTTGCTCTAGCTGCTCAATTTAGATGGAAAGTTCACCAAATGGACGTAAAAAGTTCCTTCCTAAATAGATATTTATAAGAAGAAGTCTACATGACTCAACCTGAGGGATATGTAGTACCTGGTCAAGAAGCAAAGGTATGCAGACTCAGAAATCTCTGTATGGGCTCAAACAGGCACCCCAGGCATGGTACATCAAGATTGATGAACATCTCATACAACATGGATTTGTTAGAAATCCATATGATCCCAATCTCTACCTCAAAAAGCAAGGGGGAGATGGTGATTGTTGTTTTCTATGTCAACGATCTAGTCATCACTGGTAGTTCAGTCAAGATGATCAATGCAACGAAGAAAGATCTTAATCAATCGTTTGACATGACCGATGTCGGGCTGATGCACTATTGTCTTGGATTGCAAGTGTGGCAGAAAGAGAATCATATTTTTGTTTCTCGGATGAAATAACCAAGAATACACTCAAGAAGTTTAGGATGATGGATTACATACTAATTGCTACACCCATGGAGAAACAGATTGCAATTATCTTGTTCGATCCATCTCCCGAGGTAAGTTCCACTCTCTATCGATGGCCCGATCGGGAGTCTCATTTACCTGACTTACACTAGACCAGATATCAGATTTGCAGTAAGCTATCTATCTAGGTTCATGCAGAACCCAAAGTTTGTCATTGGAAAGTAGCAAAGTGCATTTTGAGATATCTCAAAGGATTAGTGGATCTTGGTCTAGAATACAAGAAGAACAAAAACTTCTTCTTGACTAGATATTTGGATTCGATCATGCGAGTAACATTGATGATATAAAATCCATTTCGGATTTGTATTCTTTATGGGATCTAGACCAATATCATGGGGAAGAAAGAAACAATACTTTGTTTCTCGTTCTTCCACAAAAGCCAAGTATCGTTTTGCAGGAGAAGCTGTCTGTGAAGTGATTTAGATATGTCGCATACTGGAAGGACTTGGAATACCACAAGACAAACCTACTACCATGTATGTTGACAATGAAGGTGTACTCAAACTTGTTCACAATCCATTGTTTCATGAGAGAATAAAGCACATTGAGGTTTAGGTTCATTTCATACGTGAACATGTGTTGAAGCACAACATCCAACTTCAATTTTTTCCAACTACTGAACAACGAATAGATATTTTCACAAATTCACTTGCACGTGACAAGTTCGAGTTGTTCAGAGTTTTTCTCTCCTCATCTCTTCAAATAATGCACAATTAAGGGGGGGAATGTTAGGATAAAATAATTATTATCCTATTTAATTATGCATTCCATAATTAATAAATTTATTAATTATTGTTTTATGGTTATATTTAATTATAACCATCCTTTTTTTTTGTATTTGATTATTTCGGGAGCTATTATATTGTTTTGAACAATATATTTGTTGTTATTTAATTGTTGCTTCCTAGATGTTATTGGAAGCTTGTGTATTTTTGAATTTGGTTGCACCTGTGTAACTTAATCTCCTATTTGTACTTCGTTGTACAATATCTATAAATATTGTAGACCATTCTCTTCTCAGTAAGTTTGGTTGATCAAGATTAATACAATTTAATCCTGCTTCCCTTTGTTGCTGAATTGACAATATTTCACATGTACGAGGAATTTTTAATATTGAAAAATCATGGTTATTATGTTTGTTGTTTTTTTTGCTCATTCGGGTGATGGGGATTTGAACTAGTTTTGTTCTTTTTTACTGCATTTGGGAATGGCCAACCTATATGGGTCCACAATGAATATTTTTATGTTTTTTTGTCTAAATTATGATGTATGAATTACCTAATTTGTTTTTATGAGAAGATAATCATATAAAAGTGATGTTTTGAGTTCATTTTTGAAATAGTGATCTTAAATGGAAAAGTGTGACCCATGTAGAAGTGTATAACAAGTATGAAGGCATGATTTGAGAGCTGAGGAAGTGTGTGAAATGTTGAATAATATTAGAGATCAGATTTTTAATGGTTTTAGATAATGAAAAATTCATGTTTGTCCAAGTTTGACCGAGATAGAAGGAGGTTTGTTTTAATGAGGGTTTGAAGGAATTTAGAGCTGAATTTTGGGATCAAAATCAGCTAAGTTGTTGAAACATATTTTAAGTGATATTTTAATCAAAATCTTGTGTGATGAGTAATATTCATGGAATTATCTATTTTTCTTAATATCAACAAGGTTTTAGGGGTTGGTGCCTCACTAAAGAAATATATTGTGATGTGTAATATTCACTTGAGTCTTTGTTGTGTGTAATATCAAAAAAAAATTCAATGGTTTTTCTTCCCCTTGAGGGTTTCCCACTTACATATTGTGTTCTTGTGTACTCCTTGTTTATGCTATGGTGTATGGTTGTTGCTTATTGTTATGATCACATTAATTCATGGTTGAATGTTAATGATGTAAAAATTTAATTTAAAAATTGTATGTAGATTTTGAAGGACTAGTTCATCCCCCTCTTAGTCTATTGTGATTCCAATAATTGGTATTAGAGTAGGTCCTTTTGGAGAATTTTGATAACTTGAAAGGAGATCCTTAAAGCACAAAAAATGGTGAGTTGGCATAGTGGTTTTTATACTAGCAAGGCACCATTGTTTTATGGAGTGAACTATGCTTTTTGGAGTTTAAGGATGAGGACTCACATCATGTCCCTAGGGTTTGATATTTGGAAATTTGTGGAAGATGGTTATATTTTTCCATCTTCTCTTCCAATAATTAATGCAAAAATAATATTTTAGTGATAATTCAAAGGCTATGAATGCTATCATGTGTGGTCTAGGTTAATATGAGCTTGTAAAGGTAATGCATTGTAAATTAGAAAAAGCAATATGGGAGAAACTTTGTGTCTTGTATGAAGGAGACTCCAAGGTAATAATTTATAAGCTTCAAACTTTTAGAAATTAGTTTTAAGGACTAAAAATGAATGATGATGATCCTATTGTTGCATATTTACTTAGGGTTGACAAGGTTTTCAACACCATGAAAGGGTTAGGTGAAGATGTGAAGGAAGAAGTTGTTGTTCAAAATGTTTTGAGATCTCTAACACTTAGGTTTGATTCCAAAGTGTCTTCCATTGAAAAATCCAAGGATTTTAATCTCTTGAAAATGGATGAGTTGCATGGAACCCTAACTATATATGAGATGAGAATTTAGAATGAAAAACCTATCAAGAAGGAGATAGCCTTTAAGGATAAAAATAATAAAAAGAACATGAAGACTAAGGATGATGATGTTGCTCATGAGATGGATGATGATGATTTGTTTTCCATGGTTTCTAGGAGATTGAAGGTTGTATCTGGAAAATATAAAGGTAATATTCCTTATAAATGTTTTAATTGTGGTAAAGTAGGTCATTTTTCTATCGATTTTCCTCTTATGCACAATAAGGAAGATCATGATGAAAATTAGTATCATGGAGATCATGAAAACAATTATTACAAGTATGGTAAAGGAAAGAAGAGTTGTTAAAATATTGACTACAAGAAGAAGATATTTTATACAAAGGAAGAGGATTTCTTGTCTAATGCTAGTTGCGGGGTTTCATATTATAGATCTGAATCTAATCATGAAGATGTTGTATATGAGGTGTTGTTCATGACTAAATATGTCATGAGATATACTGGTGGTGGTTCTTCATTATTAGGTGATTTCATAGCAGGTTCTTGCAAATATTTTGAGGAGGAAGAAGAATATGTTGTTGAAGATGAAATAATGTGTACTCAAAATGAGTTAAGGCATGTTGAAAAGAAGAAAAATAAGCTAAGATATCAAATCAAAGAATACGAAGATAAAATTCATGATCTAAAAGAGAAGCACTAGTCTGAAACAAGCAAGATAAATGAGTTAGTCATATTGCTAAAAGAAAAGGTAAAGTTCCTAGTCTCAATTTTGTAAGAAAAATTTTAAATGCACCCAATTAAGAGGATATAGATTTTTAAGGGTATAATTGTTATATGTTAGTAAGAAGGCTAAATCATTTTATAAATTTGAGAAAATCACCAAGGATCTTGATGATCTTCTTAGAAAACAAAGATCAAAGAGGTGATAAAGCAGGTTTGGGGTTTAGTGATGACCTCAAGGGAAAAGAAAATATGCAAGATGATAGTGTTCCAAGTAAGAAGGATGAAGAATAAATCCTCAAGGAAGGAAATAAATTTAACTTCACCAAAGATAATGTGAAGAAAAATTTAGTTAGACACCTTAATGCTTTAAGGTATGAAAGGCCATTTAATAGTTATTTTTTTACTTGTAATGGATTTGGTCATAGGGAAAACAATTGCAGGATGTTTTATAAAGATAATCATCCATGGAGAGATAGGAGTGAGAAATATAAACATGTAGTATGTTATAATTGTTATGAGAAAGGACATACCTCTAGATATTGTATACACGAGCCTTGAACTCAAGAGTTAGGGTAATGGAGGCTACAAGGGAAGAAGTAAGGTATTATGTTTCAATTGAAATAGGTATGGACATATTACTAGGGACTGTTATGGGCTTATAAGACAAGGAATAAGATTTTAAAGTCTTAATATGTAGGCTAGAAGGAAAAATAGGTCATGGGAGCTTAGAAGGAATGATGGGGTCTCACCTAGAGAAGTCATGAATGTTAATCAAGGAGCTAACCAAGGTTCGGATAAAAAATAGTGAATGAAAGTGAACTTCAGGTGTCTAATATTGCATGTGACATCTTTATGTCACTCTTACAAATTAATCATGAAATAAAATGCTTGTCTCTCTTAGGCTTCTTAGAGACATGTTCATCCAAATGAAGCATTGGAGAGAGGGGGAGCTAAGTGTATTACTATCGAGTCTTTGCATGATGTTAAGGGAAAAAGGTGTTTCACCAATTTTTCAAGGTATGTTAGTATTTATTTTGTTTTCTTCAGTCATAGAATGTATGGTTATAGTCAAAGTATCTCGTGTTTTTTTCATGAGGTGTTGTTGATTAAAGTATTTATGAAGTATTGTCTTAGTATTTTAAGCTATTGTTATGGTCTACATTTATGTTTCCTTACTAATTAAAATCATATAGGTCAGATTATGATAAAAAGTTTCGTGTCATCAATTTTTCAAGAAAGATGGTTAATTTCAATAGTTTTTCATGTTATATAGAGTACTTATCAAAGCTATGTGTTAGTCTACAGACATAAATAGTTGTGTTGATGTTTTCCCAAAACATGTCGAGTGTGTGTACCTAAAGAATATGGTATGACTAATTTCTAGGTATGTATAATAAATTCATGAATATTTTTGTCAAATGGTAAGATTTAGTTTAGTTCTATATGTTGGAATCTAGGAAACCCTATCTAGGGTTTAGCGAGTTTTTGTGAAATGAAGGCCTTAGAGGTTGAATCAAGTATTGAATATTTAAAAATATGACATTGGCATCTTCCTATTCATGATTTTGGTTATCTTAGAGCTTAAGATATCATTGTATACCTACATTTAAAGAGAATTTTAGTTCACCGTGTTGTTATAGTTCACAAGCCTAATTGGAAGGACAAATTAATAAGGAAGAGGGTTTTGAAGTTTGAAACCAATTATAAAACTTTTTAGAGAGGAAAAACTTGCGAAGGGTGTTAGGATAAAATATTATTATCCTAATATTTAATTATGCATAGTTTAATTATTTAATTAATTTTATTAATTAAATAATAATAGTTATTTTGTTATATGGTTATTCAACCATATTTGTCTTTTATACATACTGTTATATTGTTTTAAACAATATATTTGTTTGTATCTAATTGTTGCTTCCCGGATGTTATTGGAAGCCTGTATATTTAGGAATTTGGTTCACCTGTGGAACTTAATTCTTTGTTTGTATTTGGCTGTGCAATATCTATAAATATTGCAGCCCATTCTCTGTAATGGTTGATTGATTGAGATTAATAAATTGATCAGGCTTCCGTCCCTGTTTTTCAATCATCATTTGGTACCAGAGTGAATTGTAGCTCCTGGCAAGGTCGGAGAAGGTTGCAGAAGCAGGAGAATTCATGGAGAAGAAATCTACAACAGAAGGAGAGCCAGTGCTACCTCCTGCAGCTTTCCAGAACCCCCTACAAATCCATAACCTCCTGTTCTGGGCCTGGTGTTTGGAACGCAAATTTTTTTCCACTGGTGCACTCACTCCGTGCAAAATTTGCTACAGGATTGAAAATTAATTTTTTTAAATTATTTTTCTCCCCATTTGGGGTTTTATCTCTAATATTAGAGATGTTTTTAGTCTCTATTTTTTTATCCAACCTCTACATTTAGAGGTATATCTGGTTTTGGAGGATTGCTTGCTATATTTGGAGGCCGTGTGAAGAAGGACTCCATATAGGCGCAGATCAGAGAGGGGCAGCAGTTGAAGGAGGCGTGGAAACCCCTGCTGGACCTGAGATTAGTCTTCCACGCACCTGCACAAAGAGACAATCAATTAAAAAAAAGAAGCAAATCATACAAAAGAAAAACGGCACAACAAAGAAGAAACCAAAAATGGTGAAGAATATTTGGAGGTCCGTGTGAATTTGTTGTCAGAAAGGACTTGCGCACACATCCGTTAGATACTCCACTCACCACACAGACTGCACTATAGTTTCATCACGCCTGCACCTACCATAAATGCCATGTAGCCGTAGGTGCGACTGCGCACACAAACAAACAAACAAAAAAATGGTGGATGAGTATCAAAGAAAAGCGGCCAAAGCCTCGTAATTTACAAAGGGAAGCATTGAATGCCATAGCAAGCAAGCGTGACTTACACAAAGGAACAGAGAAACAAAAAGGAGCGGCCTTCTCAACATCCTCACGCACCGGATCAAAGATGCTGCGACCTACACAAAAGAATAGTGAAGAGGTCAGTTGGTATATGCAAAAATTAAAAGAAAAGGGGGCGGCTATACAAATCCAAACAAAAACAATAAGAAGTAATATGCTTCAGATCCATTTTTTTAGCGAAGGAAACCCTAAAGCGCTGACAAACTCGTGCCACGCAAGTGCCACGTGGACTCTCTCCTCTGACAAAGTCGCATTTCCAAAAGGTAAGTCGATTTTACCTTTCAATAAATACAAATTAGTTCATTTCCATACTAAGCGCCCCTAAGAGGCCAAGTTGGTTATTGGATGTGCCTTGGGAGTGAGAGGTCTGGGGGTCAAATCCTGCCCCAACACTCAAAAACTCATTTTTGAAATTTGGCAGAATTTTTGGTGAAACTGCTAAATTTAGCAGATTTTTTGAATTTAGTTATAACTAACTAAATTTAGCGGAGAAACCCCTAAGCTAGGGTAATTTTTTTTTCTCCCATCTGGTCTGTTTTTTCATTCTGGACATTTTTTGCAAAGGGAGACCTATCTAAAAATTGCATCTTCAGCTTCTTTTTTGCAATTTTTAGCATTTTGGGTCGTATTCGGCTCAAGAGGCCACCAAGACCCGTGAAACTGGAATTTTTGGCTGCCATTCAAATTGTACAGTTTTTTGAATGTAAATTATATACTTTGCGCATATTGTACTAATTTGTAGGTTGGCATAGTCAATCGCAAACTTTGAATCGCTCAAAACCGCGAATTGTAATCAAAAACAAAAAAATTGGTTCTCAGAACACTCACGAGATCCTAGATCTCATTCGCAGCGTTCGGTATATACGGTGCCTCTAGGAAGCACTTACGGGTAAAGCCGTCATGACTACTACTGCACTTAACACCTAATAGCTACAACAACATCGTCTGGGCATCGTCCCTATAAATCGACGGGAGTAATAAGGTCACAGTGCACACACTATGAACCATCCCATCCATCTGTGAATGATTGCACGACATAAATCGGACTGAGAAATTATCCGAGTATATAGCAAAGTTACACACGCGTATGAGGATATTTCTTTGAGCTAGTGTCAATAATCACACAGACCCCATCAGTATTGTCTTGGTACCACATATTGAATTCTTTCATGTACGTTAACGCCTCTTTCACATACTACCAGGTATATAGAAAGGGCGAGCTTCTTCCACGTACTGACGGGTATATCAGAAGGGCACATATATAGAAAGGTTCGGTATATCGGACTGATGGTATATAGATTGGGAGACCTAATACCTGGAGTGATAAAAGCCAAACCCTGTCAGTGATATCTGCAAAATGGGCACCAATGCCCCCAAATTTTTTCTTCCGGATTCACAATTGCTCAGAGGAAGCAACTATGTTGCATGGAAGACAAAAATAAAGACACAACTTGAGTTTGAAGAAATCTGGCATGTTGTGGTCGGTACTCTAACCAGATCACCAACCGATGCAACACAACAACAATAGTTTGATAGAGCAGATCAGAAAGCAAAACTCATCATCTTTTTTGGAGTGTTCGACGATGTGCAAGCCCACATTCAAGATGCCACAACAGAAAAAGAAGTGTGGGATAAGCTGAGCACAATATATGAGGCCAAGAACAAGAATGTCATACTAAATTTGTAGAGTCAGTTACATACATTGAAGTTCAAGCAAAATGAGAAAATTGAAGCTTTCCTAAGAAGGGTCAGCAGAGTTGTGGGCTTCACTTCTAGTCCTAGGAGAAGAGGTAAAAGATGAATCTCTCATTCCCATTATTTTGAGAGTTCTCCTTCTTCTTACCACATTTTTATCACAACTCTAAACTTGTCAGATACGATAATTAGTTTTGACAAGCTAGTAAACCTACTGCAACAAGAGGAAGCAATGCACAATAAGGATGATGAAGAGGAGCAAGCACTGTCTTCACATCAAAAATGGAAAGGAAAAGGTAAAGGAAAACCTAAATCCTATCAGAAGTCCCCACATCAGAATCAGTATCATGGGGACAATCAACAGAAGAAGTGATGTCCAATTTGCAAAAGAGGACATGACTTACAAGATTGTTGGTATAACACTTATAAGAAAGGTTCATCAAGCAACTCTGGACCACAACAACAACAATCTTACAAGGGACATTCAAACAACTATCACGGGTAGAAAAAGGGGAACTGGAAAAGAAGACCCCACCAGCAAGGTAATATTGCTGAGCAACAAGAACAATCAGACAATGAAGACTTCTTGTTCACTGCTTGATCAAGTGAACCATCCATGTCATCTAGTGATGTCTGGTATGTTGATTCGGGAGCCACTCGACACATGACCGGCCACAGAGACTGGTTTATTTCAATGAGGGATACACCATCAAAAATCATGTTTCGTTGGGAGATGATTCTTCATATACAGTTCAGGGGATTGGAAACATTTCTCTACCCCTTGGTTCACGCAAATGCAAACTATCAGATGTTCTATATGTCCCTGGGTTGACAAAGAATCTTCTTTCGGTCAGTCAACTCCTAGATCACAACCTGAAAATTGACTTTGATAGTCAATCCGGCAAGAAAATGTGTTTGATTCGAGATAAATCCAGAGGCTCGAAAATAATTGCAAAAGCCTCAAATGTGGGACGTATGTTTCAACTTGATTTCATTCACAAAAACGATCAAGCACTTGTGGCTAAAAACTCCACCTCAGCCTAGTTGTGGCATCATAGATTTGGTCATGTAAGTTTCAAATATCTCAAAACACTTCACCAGTGTAATATGGTACATGGGCTACCATCTCTTCGTAAGGATACGAGAAAAGTGTCCTCACCGCTAGCAGGAAAACAACACAGAGTTTCATTCCAAAAGAGTACTTTTTTAGCTCATGGTAAAATTGACCTGGTTCATACCAATCTTTGCGGTCCGATGCAACCAAGTCATTCTGGGTTCCAGTACTTCATGCTTTGTGTTGATTACTATTCATGGAAAATGTGGATTTTTTGTCTTCGCAAGAAAAATGAAGCCTTTGAAACATTCAAAAAGTTCAAAGTTACAGTTGAGAAAGAAACTGGTCGTCACATCAGAACTCTCCGCTCAGATCGAGGGGGGGAATTCACCAGTGATGAGTTTAGAGACTACCTACAAACTCATGGGATTCATCAACAAATGCCTCCTCCACACACACCACAGCAAAATGGTGTTGTTGAGAGAAGAAATCATACTATCATGGAAATGGTGCGATGCATGATCGATGATTCCGACTTGCAAAGACATTTTGGGCAGAAGCAGCAAAAACAACAGTGTATTTGTTAAACAAAGTGCCCACAACTGCTCTTGATGCAATTACACCACAAGAAGCATGGTCAAAAAGGAAACCATCCATTGCACACCTCATAGTATTCGGGTGCAAAGCAAGAATGCACATACCCAAACAGAACAGAAAGAAATTAGACATGAAGTCACAAAATATCATCTTCATTGGATACAGTGAAGAGACTCTTGGGTATAGATTGATGGATCCTAAGACCAGAAAATTCTACACCAGCAGAGATGTTGAGTTTTTCGAGAAGAAGGAAGTAGAGACTCCTCCTCCGGACTCACAAGATGTAGATTTTTCACCTATTGTAAAAATTGAAGCTAATGTTCCCTCAGAAGATGAAAGTGATGATGGGGATGATGGTGTTGATCAAATAGAACCACAACCCATGGGAACAGTTCAACGTATGCCCAAGTGGTGTACTAGCACGTTACGAGATGCAAGAATGGATGTTCCACCGGATACATCCACCCCTAGACCATGGACTCGCAGTAAAGCAAGAGAAGAAGTTAAATTTTCTTTGATGAGTAGAGTTATTGAATCGATGAGCCCTCTACACCCGGAAGCCCTACAACCAAAAGCTCGGAAAGATGCCATGGATTCTAATATCAATCGGTGATGAAGAATAACACTTGGCAGCTTGTTGATCTTCCACCGGGGTAGAAACCCATTGGATGCGAGATGGATATTCAAAACTAAGTACAAAGCAATGGGACAAAGGACAAGTGCAAAGAAAGACTTGTAGAAAATGGGTACACACAAAAAAAGAAGGCATTGACTATGAGGAGACATTTGCTCCCACAACTAAGATCAAAATGATCAGGATGATCTTTGCTCTAGCTGCTCAATTTGGATGGAAAGTTCACCAAATGGACATAAAAAGTGCCTTCCTAAATGGAGATTTACAAGAAGAAGTCTACATGACTCAACTTGAGGGATATGTTGTACCTAGTCAAGAAGAAAAGGTATGCAGACTCAGGAAATCTCTGTATGGCCTCAAACAAGCACCCCGGGCATGGTACATCAAGATTGATGAGCATCTCGTATAACATGGATTCGTCAGAAATCCATACGATCCCAATCTCTACCTCAAAAATCAAGGGGGGGAGATGGTGATTGTTGTAGTTTATGTCGATGATCTAGTCATCACTGGCAGTTTAGTGAAGATGATTGATGAAACGAAGAAAGATCTTAAGTGATCATTCGACATGACAGATCTCGGGCTTATGCACTATTGTCTTGGACTAGAAGTATGGCAGAAAGAGAATCATATTTTTGTTTCTCAGATGAAATATACCAAGACAACGCTCGAGAAGTTTAAGATGATGGATTGCACACCAATTGCTACACCTATGGAGAACAGATTACAATTATCTCATTCAGATCCATCTCCTGAGGTAAGTGCCACTCTCTATCGGCAACTGATTGGGAGTCTCATTTACCTGACCTACACTAGACCAGATATTAGCTTTGCAGTAAGCTATCTATCCAGGTTCATGCAGAACCCAAAGTTTGTCATTGGAAAGCAGCAAAGTGCATTTTGAGATATCTCAAAGGATCAGTGGATCTTGGTCTAGAATACAAGAAGAATGAAAACTTCTTCTTGACTGGATATTCGATTCAGATCATGCAGGTAACATTGATGATAGAAAATCCACTTCTGGATTTGTATTCTTTATGGGATCTGGACCAATATCATGGGGAAGTAAGAAACAACACTTTGTTTCTTTCTCTTCCACAAAAGCTGAGTATCGTTCAGAGAAGTCATCATGAAGTGATATGGCTACATCACATATTGGAAGGACTTGGAATACCATAGGACAAACCTACTACCATGTATGTAGACAATGAAGGTGTTCTCAAACTTGTTCGCAATCTAGTTTTTCACGAGAGAACAAAACACATTGAGGTTCAGGTTCATTTCATACGCGAACATGTGTTGAAGCACAACATCCAACTTCAATTTTGTCCAACTCTTGAACAACGAGCAGATATTTTCACAAAGTCACTTGCACGTGACAAGTTCGAGTTGTTCAGAGCGTTTCTCTCCTCATCTCTTCAGACAATGCACAATTAAGGGGGGGAATGTTAGGATAAAATATTATTATCCTAATATTTAATTATGCATAGTTTAATTATTTAATTAATTTTATTAATTAAATAATAATAGTTATTTTGTTATATGGTTATTCAACCATATTTGTCTTTTATACATACTGTTATATTGTTTTAAACAATATATTTGTTTGTATCTTATTGTTGCTTCCTGGATGTTATTGGAAGCCTGTATATTTAGGAATTTGGTTCACCTATGGAACTTAATTCTTTGTTTGTATTTGGCTGTGCAATATCTATAAATATTACAGCCCATTCTCTCGTAATGGTTGATTGATTGAGATTAATAAATTGATCGGCTTCTATCCCTATTTTTCAATCATCAAAGGGGTAGTTAAAAGTGGTTTAGTTGTGTCATGATGATTTATAGAGAGAAAATTATGCTCTTAAATGGTCCTAAACATGTCTAGTATGAAGTAGATGCTTGAGAAATGAAAAAGCTGAAGAAAGAAGATGATCCATAGGTATGAGATGATCCATGATGTGATGTAAATATTTTAAACAAGTTTGAGGTATCATTAAGTGTATATTTCTATCTTAATGGGACATGAAGTCTTATGATGATCATCTAGATCAAATTATGTTGTCAATTGTTATAGTTTGAGAAAACTTCTATACTTGACCATCTAAAGTATATAGTGTTGTCTCATGTATGATAATATTGTGAAAAATAAATTTGGTTGATCAAGGTTGAATACTAACAAGAATGTTTATGAATTATAGATAAGGATGAATATTTTTCAAATTTTCAAAATTAGTGGTCCGTGTATAAGTAAAAGAGAAACTACAGTTTGTATATGTAATAATAGGGTGCCTCGGTGTGGTCATGAGTTATGTGGACTTAAACGTGATTTTTGGCTCTTGAATGGTGTTTGAGATATATCAAAGGATCTTTATTCTTATTAAAGATGGAAGAAGAAGGCCAGAAAATTACTAAGATTGTGAAGGAGAAGGGATGTGCTCTTCTTACGAAAGAGATACCTACACGCCTAAGTTCAATGTTAAATATTGTAATAGCATCTCTTAGGACCAAAAGTATAATGTTGAATCATTAAGAGGTACTAAGGTAAAAAAATGATTTTCCCGAGGTTGGAATAAAGTATTTCTTTTCTATTCACGCTTAAAATGAAAAGGTGCACCTTGGAATCTCGTACTATTTTAAGTCAAGTATTTCTATGATCATGTCTTGATGTGGATACAGGGTTGAATTTATCTCGAGATTGGTTGATCAAGCTTTGAAACATGCTTGAGATGTCTCTGGAAGTTCTCACTCTTCATGAAAGAATAATGGAGAATTATCATGACTGAAAGGTTGTAAAAAGAAAATCTATAGGTTAGAGAAGTCATTTTAAGGAAAATGGAGCTAAGAAAGGGTTATGGTCGAGGAATTGGGATGTTATAGAGTTAAAGGAGATTGGTATGAGAATGATAATATTTTTTTAAAATGAAGACTCAAGTGTACTTGTAGGACTAAGTATGGTGGAAAAAATGCATGAAAAATAGGTAAAATATATCTCGAAGAACTTGAACAATGTACTATCGGTATGAAGAAATTTTTTTGAACAGAATATGAAATTCAAATGATTTGGATGCATATAAGTCCATCTACCTTTTGAATATGGTCCACTCATTAAGAAAAACAAGAAGAGTAACCTAAATCATGTAAAATGAATCAAAGTATAAAGGTATGTATGAATTTTTAGAGTTGCTTCTGATACAATGCTTTATGGAAATGAATATGACTGTATGAAGGTGTGTGTTGAGGGGAGTTTGAGTTCTTTTAATCCCAATAGGAAGAAACTTGCAATGTTACATAATTTTCATAGTGATTGTTAAATTTTCATATGGATGTTTCACTTTGAGTAATATTTACATCTCAGAAAGGTTCATGGATGATATGACATTGTGAATTAAGTGGTTGAATAAAAATTTATATTAAGCATGAAAGGAGGATGAAAACATTGAGAAAGAGATTTAGGGAAATAGTGAAATGTTTAATATACATCTAGGGTATGCTAACAAGGTACAAAGCCTAATTTTGGTAATTTCTTCTAGATTGGAATGTCATAATTCAATGGGGAGTGATGATAATTTATTTCATGGTATGTTTGATCTTCTATGGCTTTGAGAAATTGGTCTAGAATTCACTCGAATGGTGGTCTTAGGAATTTCATTCCTATGAGTGATGTGAAGATAAGGTATGCAAGAAACTACACAATATTGTTATTTTTGAAGTTGTGAAAATTTATGAATGGTGTTCTAAGCTCAAATTCATTATTGGTTGTATGAGAGTGAGTAGTATCCCCGAGTGTAAGGTTTGTTATAATGTTCCCATGGTGAGAAGGAAGGAAAAACCAAAGTTTGAGTGAGAAATTCCAATTTTACATGCTTGTATGAAGGCTTGATGATTTTTTTACTCAAGAAAGAGGAAAATGATTTTCTAAACCTAAATTTCATTGTTATTGGTATGTATAGGTTATATGTATGCTCTTTCCCAGTGGGTCTCAATTATTTTAAGCTAGGAAAGGTAGCTAAATCAAGTCAAGATGAAGAAAATTAGGTTTGTATGCTTAATTTGAAGACTTTGGTTGATGTTTCTAACCAAATGGTGATCCTAAGAGATGATAAATATGAAGATCAGTTGGTATATGTATGCACTTTGTCATTAATGTAAAAAGTGGGAGAAGATTAGGTAGTTTTCCATCAATGAAAAAGGGGGATATTGTTGGCATGTTGAGTTCTAGTTGTTTTCATTAATGTAAAATCCCATTAATGACAAAGAGGATGATGGATTAGAGTCATATGATTCTTATTATGATGGTGACATGGATATTTAGATGTTGACATGGTGGAATGAGGTGATTCAAAGTGAGATTGGCTTGGTCAGAAAGCCTAGTCGGTTGTCTTAGCTTGCATAGGAGATGGAGCATGGTGGTTTGAGTTGCTTGGTGGCTTTAAGAACGTGATAGTAACATGGAGATCATGTTTTTGGAGTGTTTAGGAACTCAAATGAGTTTTATAGTGAAGTTACAGGTTGAAGTCCAAGATTCATGTGCTTATCTAGACCTATTATAGGTGCTTGAGGCATGAGAATGATTTACAAAGCCATATGAGCTTGTAGAAGCATGAAAGGGTGTCATACATGTTATTTTAGGTATGTTAGGACCTTTTGGAGAAGTTTCATATTGAGTTATAGTGTTGGTTTAGTTGACCCTAGCCTAAACCATGTAAAACTCTAAAGGCTAGTCATGTAAATGAGATGGGATGAGAATATGGATACCTATTTTATCTATGATGATGATTGGAGATGATGAAAAGGGGTGTCCTAGAGGTGTGAGAAAAAAATGGATTCTTCTTGAATAATATTTTGAATGTTATGTTGTTTTCAATGAAACGAGGTCAAGAAGAAGGTGATTTTCATCTCGAATTGAACTTGCTAATGCTCACCATGAATTGTGTGCTTTAAATGGGACCTTTTGGATTTCATAGATGATTTTTATTTGAATTAATAACATTTTTGGTATGATTTTTTTCATTTGAAAAATTCAAACTTGAAAGCATGACAACCATACCCTAATTCAAATTGTTTTCTTGAAATTCATCATGAGTCCTCCTCCGTATCATCATAACCCTATATCGGTCCTATCCTACCCTTATGAGTGGTAATTTATGTTTTTTAAACCTATTTAATAGGTTATTTAGGGATATCAAGTCTATTTAAGCACTTCCAAGTCAATATATTTCAAGATAATCTTAAGAAAGGTTATTTTCTATTCTTCCTAAGGCTTGTGCACACCCCAGTGAGATAGAATGCAAGGATAAAATTCATCAAGGAGGTGTATCAGATAGATAATAATGTTGTGCATCTGATATTGAAATATTCTGGGAAGTTTAATAGGTTTTTGGATAGATTTAATAAAAGCGGGACCTTGAGGGTGAAATAGCTTACAATGTATAAACATATCCTCGGCTTCAGGCAAAGATTCCGGGAGCTTCGTGAAGAGTTTTAGGTAAACAAAACATATTTGGAAAGGTATTTTAGAGATATATAGGATTGTTATTTCACATCTTTTACAAAACATCAAAATTTCTTCCCATAACCTAATTTCAACATGCACAATCTATGAGCCCAGAATAAAAGCCTACTTTTAAGGAAGTTTCGAAGAATAAAGGCATGATACCCATCCCATTGTTTTAAAAATTCCATTTCCTATCAATTACATATAAATAAGTACATGAAAAGTCATCCGAGATCTTAAGTTATGTCTTCGTCAAGTTACTCTCCAAGGTGATATCGGGAGTTAGCCAAATTTCTATGTTGACTCATGTCAAGCCTAGATGGTGGCACAATTTTTACAAAACATTTCCTAATTGTTTAGGATTATTGGGACACAAAATTTCAACCATCCATCATGTATCCCCCTAGACTATGATATGACCATCTTGGAGCCTAATTTTACTAGTTAAGCCCTCGTGCACCGTTTTCTAGCCCCCAACTCCATCTAACCACATACTGCCATGTGGACCAATCTAAGAGGGGCACACATTTTTGCACCAACCGTACCAAAAATTTGGGATGGTTAGGACATAATTATTTTCCCACCTACCATCTTGTCCTTTGGTCACTCACATGACCTCGAAAGTTGCTAGTGAGGTTTTTCTAGCCCCCTCACCCTTTTACCTCGACAAATCACCTCCCGCCACATGGAAAAATGGGAGAGGGAAAAAAATTCACTAAACATCCCAAAAATTTGGGATGGCTGGGAAAATTTTTACAACCATGATCATCTCCTTCGTAGGTCACCCATATGACCATATTTTGGCCCCTAGGTGATTTAAGTGATTTTTGGGAAAATTCTCAACAGAAAATCACGAAGTGACACCTCGAACAATGGGAAAGGGGAACACATTTTTGGATGGTTGAGACAATAATTTTTTCCCATGCTCAAGTTGAATAAATTTCAAGTTTTATTGTTTTAAGTGTTGCTTCCACTTCTTCCAATTCTTCTCACATGTACGGACAAAAACCCTCACTACCAAAAATCACCATTTTTATCCATTGCTGATCCTTCCATCAATTAACCATTACAATTAGCATCCATTCCTATTCCTCAATTTATTCTACGACCAGGAAAACCTTGCATTTTCAGCCATCACCATGGCCAAATTTTATTAGAAACTCCCATGAGCAAAAATGAAGAAATGTTCGTATCTCGCAAACCATGAGGCGGATTCCAATGAAGTTTTGAGCATATATTCCTCTCCTAAGAACATTGATTCTACAAAAAAAAATTGAAAATGTTCCTCTCGATAATTAACGGCATTGTTTTCAAATTTTATGTCATAGACCCTTCTTACGTAATTTACCGTTGATTTGGAAAATGGGTGAAGTTAAACTTTGCACGCAGAGCATCCAGATAGAAAATCCATAACAAAAAAGGTGATTTTTGTCAAACCGGGAGGGTATTACAATATTATTAAAATATTAAGTTTATCTGGTGCACACTTATTATTTATAGTAAATTTCCTAGAACATTAATAAACTTTAAAGAAGTAAAACTGAAAAATCACCAAAATGGAAAACTAGAGCATGCGAGTCAAAAAAGAAAAAAGAAACTTTATAAAAATATAAATTTCTTAAATTTTGTCATAAAAAATATATGTAAATTCTCCAAACATGGTGAGAAACCTCTAAGTACTGATTCCAAGGAAAAAATATAACCTTTCCTGAAATAGTAGCTCCTAGATCCCAGGGTCTAAAAATAGAAAGTTCTAGTATTGGGTGTAAAAAGTTACAGCATGATCCATTTTTAGTTATCTCATGGATTTTTTTGATCTGTCCAAGATTTCAAGATGGTTTCATAGCTCAAAAAAGTTAGTTCATCCTTCACATAGGGCTTGAGGCATAAAATTTGTGCCTGGAGTAACATGGAACACTGTAGGGCACAACAGGTAAAACCCAGAGACATTATACAATTTAATAAACATTAAAAAGGGGTTAAAATACCCAAGAGGTCATCATTTTTAAACCTTCAATCAAGTTAATATCACATACTATCCCCTTAGTGATCTAGAAGAGTTGGTCAAATTAAGCTTTTCAGGACACGAAGAGGTAATTCATAGCAGATATATTCTACGCGAGAATCTGGATATGTCTTCTCAAGGGTTGAACCTTCCCCATGATGATCAATATTTTAATCCACGATAAGCTTATGCGCAGTACTGACCTACATCATGGCAACCCCCGAATATTCATTTCCATGGATTCAAGAAATGATCGAATGTGGGCCCAGAATAACGCAACTCATTGTCATTCCTAGTATTTTAGAAATCTCTAGAATGTTGAAGTCCAAACAAAGAAATAAATCCCATTTAAATTCCCACTTCTTCAGATTTTTCGGGTAACTAGTATGTTTAAGTTTCTAGGCCTAAGACTAGAAATCCCATGGATAAAATGACTCCATATGATTATGAGTTGACCTAAATCTCATTAGGTCAAGCTTATCATGAGGGTGACACTCAGTTGTTCAAATAATCATCTTCCCATCTTCTTTTTTTAGACTAAATAATACAAGATAACCATTTTTTATTTAGAGGAACATGTAAGATATCTTAGTGCATACATTCAACCCTTCTCGGGCCCAAATCAACATCTCCCCTTCTAATTGAAGATATCCCTCCAATCAACAGTATTAACCCCAAGGAAATCAAGAAAGCACAAGAATACATGATGTGGGGAAATCTAATGAGAATTGGATTGAGGAAATAATTGAACAGGGCAAGGTGCTATGTCTAGACCTCATTTCCCTCATCAAGTATACTCATAAAACATTGTCAAAGTAAACAAGATGAAGGAGGAATTTGCAAGGGAGGTCATTCACTTGGACGAGATACTCCCACTAGTGTCTAAAATGAGTTCCTTCGACTCTCACACTCTCATGAGAAAGGAAGTGTTTGTATCAAATGGTGAGAAATTGTCTCAATTTTGGATCCACATCATGGATGAATGGTATGAAATTATCAAGAATTTCATATCCGAATTGGGATCCTATGGACGATAGGTTTTGAAATCCTTAACAAAGTCTATAACCATTTTCAAAGATTTGATTTTCCTCCACTCACTAAGGGCTCATCATTAAAATAAATCATTATTACATTCTAGGATATCAGAAATAAGGAGGAAGATGAATATCATTCCTTTAATAAATAGAATTTAACATCCCTACCTAGTATCGAAGTTACATTTCTGCAATTGCAATGGATCATAAAGAATATCTTCAATAATGTAAATGTATCAATGGTTTCCCAGACATGGACCAAGGTGTTGGGATGTATTTACATACCAAGGGAAGATAAGTTGGAAGTCTGTGATATCTCAATTTAACAAAGAATTCAAGAAAAAGGAACCCACTCTAGAGATCCACCATCAGGAGGAATGATTCAGTAAATTTCTTCATCGCAGGGAGCCTCTTCATCAAATGTGACAATCTATCCCTTCTTCTCTCTTTATCCCTCTTCTTTCTCTCCCCTTTCTAATTATTTGTTGGGCGTAATCATTGTATTTTGTCTCATTCACTTAAGTGAATTCATAAATTTACATTGTAAAAGTCCCTTTAATTTATAAAAGGGAATGCATTCCTTATTTCCTAGGAAGGTGAAAATTCACTGGTATAATGAGACAATGAAGAATCATGTGGGGGTAGGAAAAGAGTCCATTCACATTGTTATAAATTGGGATGAATTATCCATTACAAATATGTTGAAATGTTATATTTTGATAGTATAAATGGTGTAGAAATTTTGGATTTTGGTTGTTAGTCTTTGTGTCATCAATGTACATGAAATAAATCTACATTTATTTCAATCTCATTTTATTATTTTTCCTCTAATTATCTATTTTATGCACTTTGCAAGCATAGTGATCCAGTATGGTGTTGGAGAGGAACTTTACTTCCTTCATAGATGAATCCAAAAACTTTGCATTCTAATTTATTTGTCCCAATAGATTCATTGTAACTTTCATCATTATTGAATGATTGAACTACTCTAGTTATTAGGTGTGAACTCTACAAATTGTCCTACTCACATAAATAACCTTCCTTTCCTAATTTCCCTCCTCCTCCCTACATCACTATAATTTTCCTCCCATGTACCCCCATATAATCATGTTGCCACAAGTTCAATGGGATTTCCTTATGTGATCCCCGACCTTTTGTCCAACCCACAATAATAGATAGGATTAGATTAGTTTTTAGTCAATAATGGGAGCTGCATCATTTAATGCAAAGGGCCATAGCCCCGTGAATATTTGTGGAGACACCTAATTTACCCAAATGAAAATTTTTCTCACCAATTTTTTTTTGGCGACTTTGTTGGGGAGAGATTTTCCCAAGTACACCCAAACAAGGATATCTACCCAAAAAAATACAAAAAAAGTATATATTCAAAAAACAAAAAAATAGATTTCAATGAAGAATCATTTTTGAAGGCAACTCCATCAAGGAACAAATCCTCTGTCATGTTCATTTCCCACAACAAAATGAAGAAATTTCCATACTAGGAGTGAAGTGCCAATGAATGACAAAGTGAAGAATAACAAGAAGAGGATTAATGAGAAATGCACATTTTGATTAGCCATCATTTTGGAACATCTCTTGTAATCTAATAAAGTTTAAGTAAATAAGGTTCTGTACCATCTCCGTAGAATCTAGAAAAATACTTACTGAGAATGGAGAAAATCATTGTTTTTAAAGATCCCATCACCAAGTCATGGTAGTTAAAATTCAAGAAAAGCGTTGTTATAGGAAATAAAATGGGAATTTTTATTTCCAACGATCAAGAATCCAAGAGATGGATGACAAATATATAAAAGAGATACAAAAGGCTATATGAAATACATGATGGTGCAAAATCCACTGAAGATAAAATTTTCAACCTTACACAACTCACTAACAATATGAGAACATTTTCCTTCATCTCCCTTCCTCTAGATGATTTTATTGCATACGGTGATGAAGAAATGGATATTTTGAGAATAGAATTTATGCAAAGAATTCTGAGTGAAAAATAAAGAAATTCTCATCCTGAGGCCTATCATGAAGTTTGGAAATATGCATTGGCATTGTAAATAAGGTATGAAAATATTGAAGCACTTCATCAAGTGAAGGAAGAAGAGGATATTTTTCCTATGGAGGAAGATGTTGAGGAATGTCCACTCTATGAGGTGTTCATCCATGGAAGATTCTTGGAAACTATTGACAAATTTCATATCCTCGAACCTCCTCAATCAAATTCAATCAACACGGTGGAATATGATGAAGAATACATGGAAGTAGAACCTCCATTCATAAACACATTCTGGCTCAATGAACAACCCATTAGGGAATAAATGGATTTAAGAGAGGAAGATTCATGTTTCATAACAGATGATTCAATTCTTTCGTAATACTCCACCAATAATGAGGAAGTATTAGATGGCGAGTTCGAGGTAATAATGTATAATCTCCTTTAAAATTTTCATCTTTCAATTAATGATGGAATGGAGATATGTGAAGAAGTTCAAGAAATCCACCCTCACTTTGGACTCAAGTTGATGAATGTAATGTATTCATGGATAATTTTATTTCAATTTTGAATTTTCAAATGATGAGGAGATGTTGAATAATGAGATAGAGGAAATTGAAGAATCAAAATCTATTCTTGATTCAATCATGGATGACCAGATGGAAGAGGCCAATTTAATTTTTGAAGACAAGGAGAATGAATAGTTAAAATGTAACCTCTTCTCACCCAAGGAGCAAAATGATCATCTTGGTGAATGTGAAGTATTTCATTTTCCATTTGAGAAATAATATTCAATAATTGGTGATCAAGATAGAGTTGTAAATTATTCCCATATTTCTGCCCCAATATGGCTCTTTGTTTCCCACTAAGAGGATGATGAAATGGATTTCTATCTCGAAGGAGTTCCCTTCCCATGAAGCATGGATCTCTTCTCCTTGTCTAAAAATTTTGGGAATTAAGGATGTCTGTACTTGCAATAAGGTCATCCTTAGACAATAGAAAGCACAAATGAGGTGAAAAAAGATGTTGTAGATGAGTCATGGACATGTGTAGATCATATTTTCAACCATCTCTTAGATGAAAAATGTAATGATTTTTCTAATAAGGATGAATATGAGCATATGGAAAACTTGGAATAATTATCTATGGAAAACATCTTAAAGGTTACAAAAGTAATTGAAGACCCTCAAATCAGTCTTGAGCTCTTGACTCAGGCTATGGAAATGCAATATAGGTATGAATCAATTTGTGCTTCTCATTTTGATACACCAATGTTTGATGTTGAGACAGAGTGGATGAATGAGCTTGATATCCTCCCAAATTCCTTGGTTGGCAAGAACGTATGTGAAAAAAATGTATTTTTATTTCACATTGTGCAAAGAAGTTCATGAGTGCAAAATAAGGAAGGTTATTAAATCTCCTTTGAATATCCCCAATATTGAGGACAACATCTCTTCCATGGAAGATGATAATGAGAAAAATGTTGAGTTGATTTACATTGAAGAGAGTGGTTCAAAACAAGGTGAAAATTTGTAAGAGTCCTGAGGACATTAGAGGTCAAATCATTCTCACTACCATGGTATTTCCTGCTAATATGGAACATGAATCCACACTAATGCATTCAATCAAGGGTGATGGAGGTTTTTATGACTAAATCAAGGATTGTAGTTTTAAGAATGATGTTGAAACCAATGTTGAGTGGATGAATAATGAAAAACAAAATTATGAGCAACAAAGCAAGGATGTGCATGAATCTTGTGAGAGAATTCAAAATTAGTTGACACTAACCATTTCCCAATCTCTGATTGGTCTCAAACATATTTCCATGTTGAAATAATTTTTGAAGGATGATGAATACCTTTGATTCAATGACATAACCTCCATTTTTGAAAGAAATTGGATAGAGAAATAAAGTTAGATGTCATGAAAATCTATCAAATGGGAGGAAGATCAATTTCTTCTCACCTATTCAGATTTCCTCGCTAATCCAAGGGATTATTCCACATTGAAATTCCTAGAAGAATAAAATTTCCATGATAAGACCAGTTTTCATACTTTTTAGAGCATGGTGGAATGCCTTCTCATGATCGCAAGACATCAACTGGAATCCTCAAGGTGCAAGAGTTTTGAGAAGGTGACAAAATATTCATTGGATGTAAGAAATTTATCTCGTGTAATGTGAATATACGAGATGGAATCATGGTGTGCCTTATTATTCTCAAGCCATGAAAATCCATCACAAGAGCATGGTACGATTAGATAGTGACTTTTGTGCTTCAAAGGTTAGACTTCAGTCTGTTGTTCTATGATGGCATGTACTTTTGTAAACCTATAGCCGGGTATGTGTACATTCTTTCTCTTCCTTTATAAATACACTTCCCCTGTAACATATTTTCCATTTCCCTCTCATGTGTTGTTTTCCACTTTTGGTGTATTTCCTTTTGTGTGTTGGTTTGTTTATGTGTGTGTTGGAATAAATGATTCCTTAAGCCTAATGGATAAGGAAATGGTACAAAAAAATAAATTAAGATTATGGGATTTCATGTTATTTACTCACTTCGCTCAATCTATAACATGTCCCCAAGTCAAAGCCAGTTGTTGTAATGAGTTTTTTAAAGGAAAAATTCAAACTTGAAAGCATGATAGCATACCCTATTGTGAAAATATTTTCTTGAAATTCATCTCGAGCCCTCCTCCATATCATCCTAACCCCATATCAGTCCTATAATGCCCTTATGAGTGCTAATTTGTGTTTTCTAAAAAAATTTCATAGGTAATTTATGGATATCAAGTCAATTCAATCACTTCCAAGTAAAGATCCTTCAAGACAGGATCTTTGAGAAGCTTAAGAAAGGTTATTTTCTGGTCTTCTTAAAAGGTCGGTGCACACCCCTTGGGGTAGAATGAAAGTATCAAATTAATCAAAGATGTATATCAAAGAGATAAAAATGTTTTACACCTGATCTTGGAATATTCTAAGAATTTTTAGAGGTTTTAGGACAGATTCAACAAAACCGGGTCCTAAAGGGTGAAGTAGTTTGTAGTGTATAAAAAATCATGAGCTTTTGGAAGTGATTTTGAGAGATCCATGAAGATTTGTAGGTAAATCAAAAATATTTTTAAAGGTATTTCAGATATCTAGAGGATGGAGATTTCACATATTTCACAAGATATCAACATTTCTCCCCACAACCTAATTTCAGCATGCACAACCTATGATCCCAAAATAAAATTCTAATTTTTATGAATTTTTAGGAATAATAAAGGCATTATAACCATCACATCATTTTCAAAATTAAATTTCTAGAAAATTTCATAAAAATTGTGCATGAAAATTCATTTGAGATCTTATCCATTAAGTTGCTCCCAAGGTAAGATCGGGGAGTTAGTAAAATTTACAGTGAACACATGTCAAACCTAGATGGTGGAGCAATTTTTACAACAACCATAAAATTTTTTTAGGACAATTGGGAAAAAAACTTTCACCCATCCCCCATGTAGCCCCTTGGCCCATGATACAACTATCCTAGAGCCCAACTTGTCCAGTTAAGCCCCCATACACCATTTTCTAGCCCCCGCTTTATCCAACCATAGAGTGCCATGTAGACCAATCGAGAGGGGTGAAATTTTTTGCACCAACTATCCCAAATATTTGGGAAGGTTGGGAAAAAAAAATCCCACCTTTCATCTTAGCCTTTGGTCACCCACATGACTCGAAAAGTTATTAGTGAGGTTTTTTCTAGCCCCATTACCCTTGCACCTCGATAAATCACCTCTCGCCATGTGGAAAAATGGGAGAGGGAGTAATTTTTCATCAAACATTCCAACCATTTGGGATGGTTGGGAAAATTTTCTCCACCCATGCTCAACCCCTTCCCAGGTCACCCATATGACCTTGTTTTGGCCCTGATGATTTTAGTTATTTTTGGGAAAATTCTCAACAAAAATCATGAAGTGACACCTGGACCAATGGGAAAGAGGAATTTGTTTTTTCAAAACCATCCCAAAAATTTGGGATGGTTGGGACAAAAGTGCACCCATTCTCAAGTTGAATAAATTTCAAGTTTATTTGTTTTAAGTGTTGTTTCCACTTCTTCTCACACATATGCACAAAAACCCTCATTGCTGAAATCACCAATTTTCTCCATTGTTTTTTTCCCATCACTTCACCATAGAATTGTGCATCCTTTACTATTCCTCCATTACTACTACCACCCCAAAAACCTTATTTTTCTAGATGTCATTGTGCCCAAAGTTTATGAGAAACTCTCATGAGCAAAAATGAAGATATGTTTGTATCTCACAAACCCCAAGGTAGATTCTAGTGAAATATGGAGTATATATCTATCCTAGGCTCCTTAATGCTGAAAAATATAAGTTTCAAAGGTTCCTCTGATCATTAATGAATGTTTTTTCAAAATTTAGGCCCTAAAACCTTCTTACGCAATTTTTAGTTGATCTAGAAAACAGTGAAGCTGAAATTTTACACGGAGCATCTAGAGAAGTCCCAAAACAAAAATGGTGATTTTTCATTAAACCAAGGAGTGTATGACCAGTTTATAAAACAATTAAGTGCCACTAGTTCAAACTTATTATTTATAGTAAATTTCCTAGAATACTAAAAACCTTAAAAGAAGCAAAGCCCAAAAATCACCAAAATGGAAAACTAGGACACAGTCGAAAAGAAAAAACGTAAAAATTAACTTTCTAAAAATAGAAATCGCTTAAATTTGGTTATAAAAAATATATGGAATTTCTCTAAACATGGTGAGAAATCCCCAGTACCAATTTTGAGGGAAAAAGGCAACGTTTCCTAAAATAGCAACTCCTGGGTCCTAGGGTCTAAAAATATAAAGTTCCAATATTGGGTGCAAAAAGTTACAGGAGCCTCTATTTTTAGCTATCTACTAGATATTTTTCATCTTCAAAAGGTTTAAATTTGGTTTCATAGCTCAAAAATTTAGTTCATCCTTTACAGAGGTCTTGAGGCATCAAATTTGTGCTTGGGAGAAAGACGGAACACCGCAAGACACAACAGGTAAAACCCAGTGACATTGTGTAATCTGATAAACATTAAAAGGGGTCAAAATCCCATATATGTCATCATTTTTAAACTTTAATTTGGTTAAAAAACACCTAATATCCCCTCGGTGAGCTGTAAAATTTGTTTAAGTGATCCAAAGATATTTTTTTAGATTAAGCTTCTTAGGACAAGAAGAGGTAATTCATAGCAACATCTTTCTATGTACAAGCATCCAAATATGTCTTCTCAAGGGTTAGACCTTCCCCATGATGATCAAGAGTTAACTCCATGAAAGATTCTATAAGTACTCTTGTGATTAACATTATGGAAAACCATGAAGATCTGTTTCCATGGATTCAAGAATTTCTTGAATGTGGGAATGAAACTTCGTTTCCTTTGATGATCTCACGGAAATCTATGGAAGATTAAAGTCAAAGAAAATTCTTTCTTCTTCAGTGGCACCTCAAGTAACTAGTATGTTGAAGTTGATAGGCCTAATACTGACAAATCCCATGGAGGAAATGACTCCATCTAATTATGATTTGACCCGCATCTCATTGGTTCAATCATCTCACGAGGGTGACACTTGCCTGTTCAAAGAATCCTCTTCCCATCTTCTTTCTTAGACCAAAGAATACAATAGAACCATTTTTCAATTGGAGGAACATGTAATATCTCTTAATACATACATTTAACCCTTCTCAGGGCCCAAACCAACATCTCCCCTTCTGATTGAAGATATCCCTCCAATCAACAGTATTGACCCTAAGGAAATCAAGAAAACATAAGAATACATGATGTGGGGGAAATCCAATGAGAAGTGGATTGAGGAAATCATTGAGTAGGGAAAGGCACTGTGTCTAGATCTAATTTCCCTCATCAATTATGCTCGTTAAACATTGTCTAAAGTAAACAAGATAAAGGAGGATTTTTTTAAAGGATATTAGTCAATTGGATGAGATACTCCCGCTAGTTTCCGAAATGAGTTCCTTTGACTCTCACACTCTCATGAGAAAGGAAGTGTTTACATCAACTACCGAGGAATTTTCTCAAGTTTGTATCTACATCATGGATGCATAGTATGCAATGCTCAAGAATTACATAGACGAATTGGAATCCTACGGATGATAGGTTTTCAAAATATTGAATGAGGTCCACCACCACCATGTTTAAATATTTGAGTTCCCTCTGCTCATTGAGGACTCATCATCAAAATATTTCATTATTACATTCTATGAGATGGTCAAGAAGGATGAAGACAAATATCTTTCCTTCAATAAAGATAATTTAGATTCCCTACCCAAGATCGAAGTTGCATTTCTATAATTTCAATGGATCACAAATAATATATTCAATAATGTAAATGGATCGGTGGTGTATCTCGAGACATGAACCAAGGTATTTGGCTGTATTTTCATTCCATGGGAAGATAATTTTATAGCTGTGACAACTTAATTCAATCAATAATTCTATAAAAAGGAATCCACTCCAGAGATCCACCATCAAGAGACATGATTCAGGAAAGTTCATTATCATAGGGAGCCACTTCATTAGGTGTGATAATCTATCCCTTATCCCTTTCTCCCTCTTCTTTCTCTCCACTTTCTAATTATTCATTGGGTATAATCATTATATTTTTTCTCATTTAATTAAGTGACTTCATAAAGTTACATTCTAAAATTCCCTTTAATTTACAAAAAGGAACTTATTCCTCACTTCTTAGGAAGGTGAAACGACATGAGTTAAATGAGATAATGAAGAGTCATGTGGGGGTAGGAAAAGACTCAATTCACATTTCTATATATTGGGATGGCTTCTCCATTACAAAGATCCCGAAATGTTAGATTTCAATAGCATATATGTTGTAGCAATTATGGATTGTGGTTGTTGGAATTTGTGTCATCAATATACATGAAATAAAGCTACATTTCTTCCATTCTCCTTTTACTTTTTTCCTCTATTTCTCTCTTTTATGCACTTTACAATCATAGTGATCCTATATGGTGTTGGAGAGGAGTTGTACTTCCTCGATAGATGAATCTAGAAACTTTACATTCTAATTCATTAGTCCCACTTGCTTCATTGTTTCTTTCGTATATATTGAATGATTGGACTACTATAGTTATTGGGTATGAACTCTTAAAATTTTCCTAATCACAACAATAACTTTCCTTTCCTACTTTCCATCCTTCTCCCTACATTTTTGTAATTTTCCTCCCTTATACCCCATACAATCATCTTACGAAAGGTTCAATGGAGTGTCCTTATGTGATCCCTGACCTTTTCAACAACCCAAAACAATAAATAGAATTAGATTAGTTTTCATTAAATAATGGGAGCTAAACCATTCAATGGAGAGGGTCATATCCCCATGAACATTAGTGGATATACCTAATTTTCTCACCAATAAAGGTTTTACAAAAATAATGAGGTGTGTTGATTGTTTGTTTTTTATGAATGATTGTTAAGTAAATAAGTTGCTTTGAAACCCTATCTTAAAGTGAATTGTATAAAAATTTGTTTACTTATCTTTTCTTAATTCTTTTCAATAAATTTATTATTATAGTTTCTAGAGGACTCCTCCAGATTTCCAAAAAGGTGTATTAGAGCATGTGACTATATGTGGGCCCCACCTAAAAATGAATGTTTCTGAAAAATTTCAGTTTGTGGAAAAGTTATCCAAAGAAGGTGAGAAATAAAATGACCATTTTTTATCTCCATAGTTTTACTATATTTTAATGATGGTTTTAGATCATGGCCGATCCTATAAATGGCAAAGCATGTCCTATTTATGAAGACTATTTTTGGGGTAGTTTTGAGTATCTTGTGGTAAAATTGGAATTGTAGGACCTACATGTAGAGTTATGACTTCATTCAAGTTGTGTTATGATACTGGTTTAGAGATATTTCCAATGATATATTGAAAATTATTTTTTATATGGCATACATAAGATATGACCTATTCATTGAGGGTCAAATCTGGAGGATGATTGGTCTAGAAGGGTCTCAAGTGGTTTCATGAGGTAAGATTATTGTTATTATTTTTATGCTTGTTTAAGGTTAATGATTTATTATAAAAAATTTATAATGGTTTTCAATTATTTTGGTAATATTGTAAGTGATTTTTGAGGTGACGAAGAAAGTTGAGCTCAAGCCTACTTCTTGAGTCCTATAAGGCTAAAGAAGTAGTTTCAGAGATTGACTTGGTTCAATGCCTTACACTTGAGTTGGAAGAAAGTTTATTATTTTATGGAAATATATTAATAATAATTTACAATTGTATAAGGTTTGTTTCTTTATTATTTGTTTTTCTAGGTCAACCAACTCAATTTTGTGAAGAAGAAGGTTATTGATTTTCATGATAGGATTACGCAGTGAAAGATTGAGGTAGATGAGGCATGTTTTGGATTGGATGATGTTTGAAATCAGTTAGAGAGTAAATAGGGTGTATTTTTGTTCCTATTAAATGCATTTTTAGATATTGAAAGTGATAATAAGGGTGAAAACTAGTTGATTTTGTAAAATTATTTTTGGGCAACTCAATTTGGTGAAGAGGAAATTTGGTGTGATTTACACATATTGATGTTTCATGAGATATATAACTCATGGATGTGATATAAATTTCAATTTTATTCCAATTATTTGTTACATTCCATAGTTTATTTTTTATTAGGTGGTCTTGAGGCCCAAAGGTGAAGACATGGTCCTGGAAACAACTGTTTCAAGAAGGAAACGAGCCTTCTCGGTTATGTTATGTGAAATTTTATTGGTGAAAGATTATATATGACCATGGATGATGTTTATATGTTATATTTCACATGTATGAGTAATTTTGAATCTTTAAAAATAATTTTTATAGTGTTTGTGGTTTTTGCTCATCCAGGTGATGGGGTTTTGAGCTAGTTTTGTACTTGTTTGGTGCATTTGGGCATGGACGACCTATATGGGTAAGATATGAATATTTTTATGATTTTATTGGTATATTTTTATTTATTTTTTGTCTAAATTATGATGTATTACTGACCTATTTTATGTTTATGAGAAGATACACACATAACAATGATGTTTTGAGTTCATTTTTGAACTAGTGCTCTTAGAGGGAAAAGTGTGGCCCATGTAGAAGTGTATAAAAATTATGAATGAATGATTTGAGAGATGAAGATGTGTTTGAAAGGTTAAATAATTCTATAGAGAATTTTTGTAATGGTTTGAGATCAAAACAATTCATGTTTGTCCAAGTTTTAGTGAACTAGAAGGAGGTGTGTTTGAATGAGGGTTTGAAGGAGTTTGGAGATGAATTTTTGGATCACGATCAGCTGAGTTTTTACAGCATATATTAAATTATATTCTTATAAAAATATTTTTGATGAGTTATATTCATGCAATTCTCTTGTTGTGATTAATATAAACAAGGTTTTAGGGGTTTGTGCTCCTTGTGGGCTTGGTGCCTCACTAAGGAAAGCTATTGTGATGTGTAATATTCACTTGAGTATTTTTGTGTGTAATATTAGAGAAATTTTCAGTAGTTTTTCTTCCCCTTGATGGTTTTCCACTTACATCTTGTGTTATTGTGTATTCCTTGTTTTTATGATATGGTGTATAGTTGTTGCTTATTGTTATGATGACTTTAATGCATGGTTAAATGTTAATGATGTATGAAAGTTAATTTGAATTGTATTAGGGTTTTTAAGGACTAATTCACACCCCCTCTTAGTCCATTATGCTTCTAATAGAGATTTTTGTTAAACAACTTCCATGATCCAAATCTTATCGAATTATTTATTGGAATTTCACATAGAATGGGTGGCTCTTTGTCTCATTTAGAATTTATAAAGTAGTTTCCATTGCCTTTTTCCTCAAATGGAAATTTACCAAATTTGGTTCTTTAGAAGAGAACATGTGCTCTAAGATGATAATAGAGCACATAAGAAGATTGTTCCAAGCCGCGATCTCAAATGATAATAGCACACCACATTAGATTTGCAAAACATAAGAGCTAAAATACCATATATGGAAATCCATCATAATCCATAATGCTCAATACATTACAATACAATTACTTGAATTACTCAATAAGAAATATGTACATATAGGAGGAGAGAAGTGTAACTACTACCTAAATCAGTGGTGAAGAATTCCCACTAACTGATATTGGTAGTTAATTTAAATCCAAAAGACTAGTAAGCTAACTTCACATAATTGAGAAGATAACTCAACACAACTATTAAGCTAACTCCACACAAATAGTAAACCTAAGCAAGCTAACCCAACAAGTGTAGGGCTAACACAAGTTTAAGAATTATCCTAATAAATAAATAAAAGGATAAATAATAACCTACACTAACACCCTCTCGTAAGCATAGATTAGGTGGGAAAAAAAAGGTGGGTCCCGACAACAAGGCCTGATGAGGTACCCACGTACAATAACTAGGAAAATTAGACACTGCAAGGTACCCAAAACTAGTAATAACAAAGTAGAGAGAAAATCTCACTACAAGATATCCTCAGAAGCTCGGCTCCAAAAATGTACAATGCTAAAGAAGTGTGGTGCGCGTATTGTGGTCCAATCCACTACTTGATCATAGAACTCAAAAACAAGCGACACTAGGATTCACCGTAATAGCTCCATGTAAGGAGACCGTGGAGTGATGTCAAAAGTGCAAAAAAACACCAAACATAATTTGATCAACTGCTACAAATAGGTGTGCCACGATCCAAGAACAACCAAGGAAACAAGGCAAGGACACGAGATCCAAATAAATAGGAGTGCCACAATCCAAGAAAATCCAAGGTAACAAGGTAAGGACAAAAATCAAGAATCAAGATCAATTGCTAAAAATAGGTGTGTCATAATCCAAGAACAATAACCAAGGAAACAAGGCAAGGACACAAGATCTAAATAAATATGAGTGCCACGATCCAAGAAAAGCCAAGGTAACAAGGCAAGGACATGAAACCCGAAGAATCAATATCAACACCACACCCTCCCATATTGTTGAATGAGTAGAGTGATACCACATATCTGTATGAGTTTCCAAAATAAACTACTAAAACTGAAAAACTAACACTGGGCTTCACCAAAATAGCTCCCCACAAGAGAGATTGTCAACATGCCAAAAAAAGTGTCAAAATATAGATCCAAAATATCTCAACAAACAAGAGAGATATAAATGTATACACCCATAGATACAAGAATGCAACACCCAAAATTTTAGGACATCGGGCTCAACTGAAATTGCGTCCACAAGTGATTACAACACCCTCCCAAATTTGGAACTTTATAATTAAGTGCATGTAAATATTACAATGAGTAACAATACCTTTTACATTTGAAATATGTGTATAAAAATTTCACCAATGCATAGATCTCGAAAAAATACACAATTTCAAAAAAAAATCACCTTAATCTGAGCTATGGATCAAAAGTTATGAGCTCTAGAAGGTTTTGCTATTAAAATAATATTTTAATGCTGATGTTTTTTTAAAGGTACACGTGACACCCAAATGTCCAAAGGGTAAAAGAGTGCATCCACACGATACAGTGTGCAACCAAAGGATAAAAGCTTGTGCCCAAAACCTAAATGTCCAGAGGGTAAATCATTGCATTTGGAGGGTACATGTCAATATCCAATGGATAAAATAATTCACCCTGAGGGTAGAAATCTGCATCTAGTGGATAAAAGACTGTATTCAAAACAAAAATATCTAGAGGGTAAAAGAATGCATCTGGAAGGTACACACTTATATCCAATGGATAAAAGAATGCATCGAGAGGGTACAGATCTACATCCAGTGGATAAAATACTACATCCAAAAATATAAATATCTAGAGGGTAAAATAATGCATCTGGAAGGTACATGTTTATATCCAATGGATAAAATAATGCACCCAAAAAGTACAATTGTTAATACAAACTTTGACTGCAAATATCTCTTTTAAACTTTGCACCAGATCAAAAAACAGAGAGAAACCTAGAAAGTTTCTCGAAAAACCCAAAAATTTGATATAATTTTTTATTCAAAAAAATATGTCATACATAATTGTATGGATTTTTTGAGAAATGTGCCAAAAACTCGTTAAAATGTTCAAATTTTATTGTCTCAAAACATGGTCAATTTTACAATCAATTATAGGGTTTTGGCACCTTTCAAATCCAATGGCGCACTCTGTTTTGCATAAAAATGCATGCTACAAAAAAGTGATAACAAATTCTCGAATACATGAAAATAATAAACCCTTGCTTGCAAAGAAAAACTTACAGATGGATGTCTACATCATCTATAGCTCTGATACCATGAAAGGAATGATAAGAATATTTTTCCAAGACATGATCTCAGATGATAATAGTACACCACATTAGATTTGTAAAATAGAAGAGCTAAAATACCATATATGGAAATCCATCATAATCCATAATGCTCAATACATTACAATACAATGACTTGAATTACTCAATAAGAAAGATGTACATATAGGAGGAGGAAAGTGAAACTACTACCTAAATCAGTGGTAAAGAACTCCCACTAACTGATATTGGTAGTTAATTTAACTCCAAAAGACTAGTAAGCTAACTTCACATAACTGAGAAGCTAACTCAACATAAATATTAAGCTAACTCCACACAACTAGTACACCTAAGCAAGCTAGCCCAAAAAGTGTAGGGATAACACAAGTGTAATAATTATCCTAATAAATAAATAAAAGGATAAATAATAACCTACACTAACAGGATCATCCAAGTTTTGAATCGTGTATTTCATCTTACATTTAGGGAGAAGCTTATTTATTTCATTTTTGACTGGGTAGTATTGAGGTGAAGACCGGTCCATTTTTATTTCACGTCCCTTCTCCTCTAAAAATTTTCTATGGAGGAGAATCTTGTACATAGATGGCATATCCACCGATAGAAATTTTGCATTTACTCACTTTTCTAGATAGGCCACAAAAGTAAGTTGTGCATATTTTATTCTTCAAAAAAGCTGGAGCTTCCTTTGTATCCATTGAGTAACAATGAGTGAATGCTTGAGATAGACTCAAACCAAGTGATTGATCAACATTAATGGGAATTAAATTTTTATATGCACCTTGTAATTAATAATGCAATTGTTATGTAGGTACCCATTGATAAAAAAGAGACATAGAAAGGTTCAATTTTTCCAGCAGATGATGGGCCAGCTAGAATATTTTGTCTTTGACTTTTCATAGGTGTGGTAAATAATCCTTTGGAGTTGGATGGAATACTATATTTGAACTTTCCACCTTTGATGAACTTGACTATCTTATCAAAAAATTTAGGATGAGTTTGTATGTATTCCAATTCGTAGAGATATTAAATTTGGATTTTTTCACATGGTCAAAAATATAAAAGATAAAGGAAGAACTATTAGAAGCATAGAAAACACTAGGGTTAATATATAGGAATTTTATTTTGTAGTAGTAGATTCATTGGTTGAGGGCCTTCCTTCTGCTTCTCTTCCTTCTTGGATGATTTTTCTATTTCTAAAGTTTTTAATCGTGTAAAAATATCACAATAATGGCTATTTATATCGCTTATGGAATATGTTAGGAATATTATTATTAGTGCTCACATTATAACGTATGGGTTAATATTATACGTTAGTTGTGGAGTGATTTATCACGTAGTTTATATTAAATGGGTTTTTTAGTGATAGTTATGATGTGAGAAATATATGGGGTGAGTTGTTTGAGAAACCTCCTAGAATATAGGAGTTGTCTCTCCTATAAATTTGTATGAGCTATGTAAGCATATGAATTCAATTAACGAAGTATTTTTCTATAGTTTGTTGTGCAACTTTTGTTCTATAAATTGATTTGGCTTCAGAGCAGGATGATAATCTAATGGATCTGTGATTTGTTTGTAGGGGCAACTAGATTGTTTGGCATTTCTCCAACCAATGTCATTTCTCCTCTCTAAATTATGTGTAGTATAGATTGAAAGACTGCATTTTATTTTTAAGGGTTTGCTATGAATACAATAAGTAAATTAAATTTTTCCTATTGTCGCCCCACAATATTGTATCATTTTCCTAAGTAAATGCTCAGTTTTGATATGCAATATTATCGACAACTATTCACAGAAGATTAAAGATCAAGTAAGAATTCCCTCTGATCTATGTGCATCTCTTGATCTGGCGCGTGTATGGATTTTTTATGACTCTTGGTTCTCAACTGAATCCATATGTTTCATTGTTTTGAAGCTCACCATACTATATTTGCATTGACGCCTGGGTAGTTTGAATATTGGAGTTCTTAAACATCAAAGAGTTCATGTACATCTGCTACACCGTGAGCTTTGGTATCCTCGTGCAATTGTTCATTGATGTCCATTGGAGCATTAATGTAGAGAACTGATGGTCCTTACATGCCAACATCGTAATTCATGCACACTGTCAATGGTTCCATCTTGGCATCCAATTATGCCACATCCAACTCGTTTGGCTTAACAATGACAATGGGAGATAGATGCAATGTGTTGGACGAACTCTCCATGAGTATCTACAAATTGGTTATCTAAGAAATATCCCTTGAATGTCGAAATAAATTGATCCCTTCAACAGTTCCTTCAGTCCGTGTGTGCATGGTGTGTAGTCATTAAAATAGTCTTAATTTTGTTTAATGTTTTATTAAGAGTTTAGTAGTCTTTGTTCATTGTTTTAATACAAAGTTGTAGTTTATTTTTATATAGTCATCGGTTTAGTATAAGTCAAGTTGTGTCTTATAGTCAAGATTATATTTTTAAAGTTTCTTGTTAATTTGAGTGTGGTTTATACCAAAAATGTTTTAAGTTAGATAAACAAAGTGTTGTTTATATTTGAGTTATCATATAGGTGTCATCAAGTTATATTTCAAATACTATCTTGTTAGTAATTGCCATTAAGTTGAATAATTTTATTATGTGTCAAAATGAGTCATCAGGTTCCATAGTGGGTCATTCTTTTATAGGGGTTGTATGTATTTAATGTCATCATTTTTGAATCATTCTCAAAATATAGTAAAAAAATGGTCTTACGGACACATTTTTAATGTTACCCGACGTCCAAAAAGAAAAGTGTTTCACGTTGCGGGAGGAAATAAAATAATAAGATCAATGTGGAAACAAATGTGCTTCATGTTTTATTTCCACTAAGTTAGCAACACATATAATGGAGGATGGAGGCATAGGAGGATGGAGGACAAATAACGTCCTCTCATCATTCGCCAATGATGGGGATGCATATTAGTTATGGTGGCATTTTTGTGGTGTGTGTTTTCTTTCAGTTTGGGTAGTGTGCTTTTTGTTATGTGTTTGTTTACAACATTCAATAAGTGGAAGTTTCACATTAAGATGGGAACATAATCTAATGTCCCATTTCAAGTTTTTAGTTTGTGTGTATGAGCATCAAAATTCAACAGATTTTCCTATGTTATTCCTTGTAGTGAGATATTGATGAGGACTGATAATAGTACTTGGCACATCATGATGTGGTTGTAGGTAAACCACTTGAAAACCTTCATTTGTGGTTTGTGGTAAACCAATAACAAAACCACCATTATTGGTTTTGTTAATCCATTTGCAATACCATCACCTTTTGGTTTGTGGTAAACCAATTGCAAAACCACCATTCTCGGTTTTTTATCAACCGTTTGCAAAACCATCCATGAGGTTTTTGATCATCCTATTAAAATCACCAGATCATGAGCATGTGCAAGTGCAAAGGGAGGTTTTCACCATATTTTCACTAAGGGGGAATGTTTGGAATATTATTATTAGTGCTCACATTATAATGTATAGGTTAATATTATACGTTAGTTGTGGAGTGATTTATCACGTAGTTTATATTAAACATGTATTTTAGTGATAACTATGATGTGAGAAATATATGGGGCAAGTTTTTGATAAACCTCCTAGAATATAGGATTCGTATCTCTTATAAATTTTTATGAGCTATGTAATCATACATATTCAATTAACTAAGTATTTTCTATAGTTTGTTTTGCAACTCTGGTTCTATCACTTTATTGAATATTCATATTCATATTTAGAAAAATATGCATATTTAAAGAAAAAAATCTCTAGAGATCCGATATATTAAATCATAAACTCACATTTTTCTCCTTCATTTCATGAAGCAACCTCTTCTTCATTTTCATCATAAAATAAGGTTCCACAAGTGGAATTCATGGGAAGCCTAAAGAGAAAGTCTATGAGATGTGCTAACAATTACTTTCTTGTTTAGGAAGTTATTCCCTAGAATTTCCTTGTAAAGGGTATTATGAGAAATATTTTTCTTGAGATCAATTAAATCATTAGAAAGTTTTTACACTAATGAGTTTTTAGATCCGAACTTAATATTTGAGCCTTGTCCTTGTTTGGTCCTTTCTTAATATTTCTACACATAATAAGATCATATTCCACATATACCACTAGTTATTGGGCCTCATATAAAGTAACAAGTTGGATTATTCCCAACATGAATAGGATATCCAATAGTTGAGCATTAATGAATAATATTAACCGGTTTTCCTCTCGTAGGTCTTATAACCTCTTAAATTTTATAGAGGGCTTATCAAAATTAGAAACAAAGTATCTCATTGGTTCATGTGGTTACTTCTTCATCTGATACCATTGTGTAATTATGACATGTGTATCTTTAGTAGGATTGAATCTGGCCTCAAACTTAGATATCATTTTCTCCCCATTTGTGATTGATCTTCATGGGAAATGATAGACCCAATCAAGAAAAATTATTTCAAGTGACTCCACAAATAAATGTACTTGAGACATATTCATATGTAACTCCCAGTAGACCACAATATATGATGAATGTAGCAATAGGTTCATCTATATTTTTCTTCCCACCCCCTTGAATTTTGGTAAGTTCTTCCTAGACCCTTTAGGAAATTCATGCAAGGGAGGAGATAGGGCCAATGGGATGGTATTCTATCCTCATAACATAGGTGTAACCATTATTTATTCTTCTTCCTCTACTTATTCTTCTTATTATTTTGGACTAGTGATATCTAATGGTGCTACAATTGGTTCCTTAATCAGTTCTTCAATAGAAAAGTTAGGATCAAATTCATGGAAGTAAGCTTGACCAATTTTCCTTGCAGTTTGGATAATGGGAAGCCTAAAATTATCTTTTTATTTCTCTTCAAATTTCAATTCAATCAATCCAATTGCTTTATTATCCCTTGTATATATTCTTTCCACAATTTTTTAGGATTTATATTCAACTCAAAAAATATTTCTTCACACTCTCCTTTTTGACTAGGAACTTGTCTATTACATTAAAAATATTGGGCATATTCTTATTCTAAGTATAGAATTCTCACAGTAGCATGGTAGTTACTAGTGATTATAGTTTTCTTTGTTGTTCCAAATAAAATTCCTTAAATATGTTATAATATCCTCTTAGGTTTCTTGGAAGTAAAGAATATTAGGTTACATGATTTGAGCATTCCAGAATGGTCATTAGTGGAAACATGCATGTTAAAAATCAAGGCTCTTAGAATTTATAATTTCTTATTTTTAAAATTTTTTCACATATGTAATTTTTAAGGATTTTTTTGGTTTTAAAAGTGGTACAGAATAAAAATAATATTCCCCATTGTGGGCACCAAATATTATTGGGAAAATAATTTGTTGTAAGGAAAAATTAGTTTTTTTACCAACGCTACATGACTAAGTCCCTCCTTTGGTAATAGGGAGGATCCCATTTATTGAATGGATAAAAATAAATCAGTAGGTGGCCATAAATCCATGGATCACACAAGAATAATCCACCACACTTGTGGAAAATTTCTTGTACTTAGTATAAGTGAATATTTTTTTAGAGAAGGATGTAGAGAGTAGTAATAATACGGTGAAGGGAGGTTAATTTTATGAATAGGAAATTAAAGATTTCACAAAAATAACTTGAGTAGATCCATACTCAATTAGAATAATTTAACCATACAAACAATAACAAGAATAAAAATGAAATACACAAATTTCTATTAATTCATTCATCAAAGTTACAAAGCCCTTTCTTTGTTGTTCAAGAGCACCATGCTTATAAATTTGAGTATGTAAGATAGAATAAATAAAGAAAAGAGGAAATAGAAGGAAGTAATATTTTGCATATATTTAGTAGAGAAAACACTATCCACTAGTAACTCACAATTGACAACCCCTTTGGAATGGAGAAGCCATTCCAATTTATAGATTTATAATATGAATTTTCATCTCCCCCACATGACCTTTCACATTCTTATCACTTGTGACATTTCATATTCATAGGGAATGAAAGTATACCCTTTTATCATTAATGAAAAAGAAATCTTACAATGCTTAATTAAAAGGTCACTTAAGTGAACATGACAAAATAGTGAAAAGGTACATCCTTAATGAATAATTAGAGCATGGAGTGGGAAAGAATATGGGGACAAATTGATGTATCAATCTGAATAAGGTGACGCGTCTGCCAATGGAATGCCAACTCCTAGAGAATTTTAAGGAAACGATCTTGAAATTATTTATTTACGTTTGAAATTGTTGTCATGCTAAATTTCTAGCATGTAAAATTTAAAATTTTGGTCATGACAACCAAACTCACACTTGAAATTCTCTTTTCAAGTTAGTGTAAATCTTTCCTCTGGCCAACATTTCAACTATTTCACCCTCATTCTAGTTGATAGGAACATGATAACATGATTTTAAATTGTTTTTCATGTGTAGAGAAGTGTACCTATCTCGATTCTTAAAGATACTAATATATATATATATATATATGAAAGAAAAATTCTCCCAAAGAATTCAAAAGGGATATTTTTAGTATTTTGTCACGGGGTGACATCCATTGGAAGGTTATATGGAATATTAAAACCATACAAGAGATTTTTGGGAGAGAAATTAAGTTTTACAAGTTAGTTTAGGAAGATTATGTTTAAATAATTTAAATCGAAAACAAGTTAAGTAAAACCGATTCTTTTTGGGAAAGGCACTTTGGGAAATGCATGTTTCAAAGGAGCTAGTCACCTTATTTGAAGGATTTTAATAACCTCGTTAATTTTTTCACTATCATATCCAAGGAATTAGAAATATTATAGATCCTAATTCATGGTGTAATAATCAAGATATAATTCTAGGAGTATAAAAATGTGGAAAATTGTCCATCACTCACTGCAAGATAAGAGTCTTTCTATAATGTAGAAATTTCTTGAAGGGTTTCAAATGCCTCAAGAATATTTTAGAGCCTAAAAAAGCTCAAATTTTATCAAAATATAACCTCCTCATGTTCCATATGTTTTATTTTATCATACTCATTCGGACCTTGGTGGCAACTCAACTTCTTTGGCACACATGCATGGGAAAAGTGGAAAATGGACTGAAAAGGAAAATTGAAAGTTAAATAAGGTCTTGAAAATTATGGTAATTTACTCAGTGGGTCCTTTGGAGTTAAAATAATATATTTTAATACCTATAAACTCCATGTATTTCTCTCGGTTCATAAATCCAATCCTTAGTCTATTTTCATGTTGTGTTTGATGACATCATCATTTCAAGAAGTTTGGGTGGGGTTTTAGAGGATTAATGTCCCTTTTTCAATTTTTACCTTAGTAAAAGGGGACATGGGGAAAAATTATTGTTATCCCCATTTATTTTTATGTCGTGTCACTTAAAGTGACAACTTAAGTGTTTGAATGATGTTATAAACTCATCCTTTTTACTTTTGACCACTTATTCATGACTAGGTGACCCTTAGAAGCATTTTTGAGCTTTGATTTCCTTTTATCCCAACATTTATGGGTACATGGGGAAAAAGTGTACTTCCCTATGGAGGAAACTTTTCTTCAATTAAAAATGACAACTTGGGTGTTAGAAACATGGTAACAACTCACTATTCTCAGCAAATTTGGCCCCTTCCTCCTGAGAGCCTCACCCATGGAACATTTTGGAGATTTTTATGTCCCTTTTCCCCTTTCACCTATTTTATATGGTATAAAAACACTTCTAATATCCACCATACCGGGTTATCTTTTTGGGTTTAATATGAGTTAAGGTGTGAAAATGGGAGGGAAATCAAGTTTGAAAGGGGGAAACCATTCACATGCAACACTTGACCAATTTTGAAGTTCATTCATTTTATTTTATCTCCTCCATTTTTACTGGTATTTTCTTATACTACTAAAATTACTCGAAATCCTCAATCCCCAAAACCTCTTCTTGTTAATATTTCCTAAACCCCGTGTCTATTTGTCATGAGATTTGGTATGTAGCACGTGGACTTTACCTCAAGGACATCGCTATCGATCTCCAATTATCGTCTCTCAAAATACTTCCAACGATGATCTAGTATTTCTTAAATCACTTGTGAATTTGAAAATTATAACGCCATATCCAAATCACTTTCAATTTAAGATGGAATATCAACTCACAATATAGAGGATTTACTGATTCATCATATGAAGATAGCTGGAACGCGTCGCACCTAAAAATAACACTTAAATGCCTATTTTCCAATACAAACATCTCTTTGGATATGCAGAATCTCAATAAACAATTTTTGGGTTTTCTTCCCCTTATATTTAGCTTGCCAATATAGTTTGAATACCCCAATTTCATTGTGAAACGAAAAATATATGGCTATTTTTGCAATCTCTATCAAACTTCTTTTCTGATTTTTTTCAAAATAAATTATCCATATGCACAAATAATGGATTTTTTCCCATTCAATATATGGAGAAAAGAGGTATTGGATCAAGATTTCAATGCAAATATTTCTTTTTCAATACAACTATGAAACATATCAGCAATATATATATATATATATATATATATATATATATATATATATGTATATTAATTGTTATTGACTATCAACAGAATTTGTAGTGGTTTTCACAACATTACCTTTGATGAAAATAAAAAGGTCTATCAAATGACAAGAAAAATGGACATGGTCCTCACTCCAAATCCCTTATTATGAACAAGACCGAATTACGAGAGAGGTCCTTAAGGTTCCTTCTTTGATACCAAAACTTGGGAAATCCCTTGATTGTGAAGAAAATCTCAATTGGGGTCAATCATAATGATCCCCTTTATTCAATATATTCAAAGCATACATATAGTGCAGCCTCTCCTATAAACAAGGAGGTTACTCCAACTGCACATCCACAATAATCTCACCAAACTCTATATTTGTGAGTTATATAACTCACGTACAAATGAATATATTATGCCACACTCCTAAAATAATTGTTGTTACATAACAACAATATTAATAATGTAACATAAGGTAAAATAGTAATTACCATGGGAACTCTAATTTCCCAACAGGAAGGTCCATTTTTAAAATAGTAAGCCTTCTAAGTCACTTTCTATAAATAATAAGTGTTACAAAAATTAACTATTGTATTTTTCATTTCCCCTTATACATTTGGGAAGCTCAAAAGTACCAAATTAATAAAGTGGAAATTAAAATAGACTTCTCAAAATAAGGATTACTAAAAATAGTAAGTGTTAAGATATTGGTTAAAAATAAGGATGTTGACCCTCATATGAAAAGTAAATAGTCACTTGTTTCAAAAAAATATTTCTAACTTATGAACCACATTGTAAACCAATTTCAAAAACATATCCGTGAATGACAGTCTACTTTTCGTAATCCTCATTCCAAATTTTATTTCTCAATGCTCATGAATCCCCACCTACAATAATGTGGTTATCATCTCTCAAGATATTTCCTCATACTAATGGACATGGAAAATATCATACTTAAAAAGGATTCATTATTGAATTGTGGCTCACGAAGAAGGGAAGCCCTCTTGATTCCCTATATTTGGGCTCAAATTGATTCTCATCACATCGATGGGTTGATTGAAAGTTATAAGTATCCTTCATTCATTATCTCTCCTTCACCCATCTCATATCAGATCTGTTGTTCTTGTACTTCATTGTGTCTCATAGGTCACCATGGTTAGTTGGTGATAGGATCACTAGGATCACCACGTGTAAGAAATTTGTGTCATTGTGCACACCAGTGTATCAAATATAGAAAAGATAATGAGGAAATGACAATTTTTAAGATATTAGAAGGTTGGTTTAAGTGGAACAAGGATTTTCTCATTGGTTTCAATGGTCCATGGATACTTTGATTCTCACTCCTCTCGTATTAATTTATTATTATATGAAATTTAATCATTTAAAGGATTCCCCAAAGAGTAGTTTTGTGGAAGACTGGGTGTACTAGGAGGCTTCACAAGTTTAGCAAGTGGTAAAAGGATAAATGAGTTTAATGGAATGCATCTCTATAAAGTAACTTAGAGTTTCTTCATCCTTCTCTATTCAACATCTCATCTCTCTCTATTATATCTCTCAACTTTCTAATTATCCATTGTAAATTGTACTTCATTGATTTTTTTCCTATTCACTTAAGTGACCATTGCAATTTTCATTGTAAAAGTACCTTTTTCATTAAGAATAAAGTGGCTTATTTTTATTTCCTAGAGAAATGTGAAATGTCACAAGTGATGAGACTATGACCTAGGTCATGTAGGATAGATGAAGATACATAATGTGAAGCTATAAATTGGAATGGATTTTCCATTCCAAAGGGTTAGATTTTCCTAGTTGATACCTCCCATTGTCTTACTACAAGAAATAAACTACAATTATATATCTCCTTGTCTTAATTTTTCCTCTCCATCTTGAATTTACTCCATGAGAATGGTTTCTTGTGCTATATTATGTAAATGAAATTGGATTTATTTATGTTTTGTTCATCTTTCCTTGACACGGTGTCTTTTCATTGTTAACTTGTAAATATTTTCGTTTCATGTCAATAAATGTAACTAGTTATTTATTGAGTAAAACACCTTTTCACTTTCTCCCCTCTACATTTACACACCTTTCCTCCAAATCCTTTTGCACATGATTTTAGTGGAGTATTAATGTGTGATTTATAGTTGAATGACCACCCACAATGGTTAGAGTAGTGTAAATATTTCCTATATTCAATAAATGGAGCTGCCCCACTCCTAAGTAGAGGTACATATTCCTAGAGAATTTTTGAAAACCCTTAATTTTCCCTTGTGACAAATTATTTGTCCAACATAACCCTTTAATAAAATGGGCCAATGTGCATGCCACCTTTTCCACCTATGGAATGAACTTGAAACTCAAATCATTGATCCAAGTCTCAAGGATTACTCGCCAGGTTCTTGCATTGGTTGAACCATACTTGTGATCTCTTATAGTATTAGATATTGAGCCTTTAATTTCTACAAGGGATTCCAAATTATATTCATGGTAGAAGAAGGGATCCCCTGCCTCCTTTTTGACAAAAACTTGGAAATAATTGAAGATATATTCCATGGATGAATGTTCATTGAGAGGAGGTGACCCAAAATTTTGCACACTATTATTGATACATTCTAAGATATTAGATGCATGCTCTCTAAAATAATCAAGTTCAAAGATAGCCTCATTTATCATATCATACTTTGAGTGCTCATTATGTGAGTCCATATGGGAGAAATGTTGTCTAAGATATAGTTGAATACTATTTTTCTCACTAAGAAGTGAGAATCAAGATTTATCATTTCATAGATAAGTAGAAACACACTATCCCAATGAGTTTTTCTATCATAATTTATTTCTTGGTAATTATCTCTTTGGAAGTAGTGAGAAGGGATAATTTTAAAATGAGACAACTTCTAGAAATAGTGCCTTTCTTTTCTCAAAATCCTTTCCCCTACATAGTGTGACCTTTGGATTTATTTATCATCTAAGGGTCAAATATGTTGATGCAAAGGATGAATTCCGTATGGAGAAGGGATACAACATTGGGTTCTAGGAAAGAATGCACATAAGAAGTGACAGCTTCTCAAATTCTCCTCCATATGTTCTATAGTTTGTTTGTACTCTTAATTCCTAACAAGAAAGTAGGCAAAAAAATTCTTGAACAAGTGTGCATCTCCTTCATGAGTATATTTCCCCAAGGGGATCCTTGTCAACTCATAATCATCTTGAGTCATCTCTTCCATAGGTTTTACAACTTAGGTCCAAGCTAACTCTACATATTAGGATGTAAAGGCCCTAAAGAATAAATGGGAGGTAATTTCTGATTTATTTCATCGCTTGGTATTCATGAATTTTGAGATAGCCTCAAAATTAGGTTTTTTGGCTTGATGCACTATCCTTAACATATCCTGAAACAACCCGTAAATCCATGGGAAATATTTTTCCATAGTAGACATAATATTAGGCATGGTGGCACTTTCAAGTGATTGATAGGGGATTACAAATTTATCACAGTTGGATGACTCTTTCACTAAGGAATATACACTTGGATTCCATCAGTGGATAAGAGACTATGAAGGATTAATTTCACCTTGTTCAAGAGGCTCAACAAGATATTTAATGATCTTAGCCTTATTTTATATCCTTATAGGATGGGAATCTTCATTGATCTCTTCCTCCATAATATTTCTCTTCAAATTTTGTTATGAGTGAGTGGAACCCATGGAATTTTCAAATGCCCTAAGAGAGGAAGTGTGAGACAATTGTCTAGATAGAGTGAAGAGACCACTAGATTCTATGAAAGTAGTGTTGGTGACGAATCGCAGCACCCCTGGGACTCCGCAACGCGATCGTTTGAGACTCCCAGTGCGATTGCACAACATGGAGCTTTTCCCAAGTGTGGGACCTCGCGAAATCGGAAAAGCTCTCCGGATGAAGGCCGGCTCCTATTCCTCTATTCAGATGCACCAATAAAACGCAGAGGTTTACCCCAAAAATCTAATCTAACTACCAAGGAGACAGGGAGAGAGAAATGCATGAAAAATAAACCTAAGCTAAGGAGGTGATGCACCGAGGAATGAAGAACATATGTTTTGCCAATTAAACACAGACCACAGAAATGCAATGCAATATCATGCACAGATAAACATATTCACAGTGAAAGATCAGGAGGATGCAAATAAACACCGAGAGGGTTGATAATCATCCACGGACATGCATTAATTTTCTCCAAAGATTGATACAACACACTGCAAAAAATGCCCAGAGGCAAAGGTGCATTACAGTTTCAAATGGGAGGTTTGAGCTCCACAACTCCACCTGCCAAAGAGAAGAAGGGAGGAGGCACAAAACAAAAATGTTCGACCTTTAGAAAGAAGCCCCTCCTTACAATTTATAGGAAGAATGAGAGAGAGAAGAGAGAGAAAATCCAAATCTACCCCAACCACCTCAGGTTGTATTTAATTCATCTCATTATGGTGGTAGGTGAGGACCATATCAAACCCCAAAAGTGGAAAACTATATTTTGCATTTTTAAGAACTTGTTCTCACCCAATTAAAGATATCCAGTTGTAGTTAGGTAGAGGACACCGTAGGCTTTCCAAAAAGTCCAACCTTGTGTGAATCGGAGCTCCCAGTCAAAAGTTATGGCCATCTGAATATCTGCGCCAGGGTCTGCTTCCTGTCAGCGCTCAGAATGTTGCGCCTCCTGAAGGTGCGCCTTGGCGCATCCATATGCATGTTGACAATCCTTTTCATGCGCCAAAGGTGCAAATATGTTTGTGTCGACAACCCTTTTTGTGTGCCAAGGGCGCATTCATTTGCATGTCAACACTCTTTTCTGTGCGCCAAAGGCGCAAATATGTTTGTGTCGACACATGTTTACGTGCGCCACTTTACCTGCGCCAAGGGCGCAACTTTTTCCGTGTCAACATTCCTTTCTGTGCGCCAAGGGCGCGTCTATTTCTATGTCAACATCCTCTTCTGTGCGCCAAGGGCGCATTTACATTTGTGTCGACATCCTCTTATGTGCGCCATTTCCGTGCGCCATGGGCGCATTCTTTCTTATGTCGACACTCATTTCTGTGCGCCTCTTCTGTGCGCCATGGGCGCATCCATTTTGCTGTCGACACTCATTGTCGTGCGCCCCTTTTGTGCGCCATGGGCTGAGGTTTGAATTTCTTTGGTTTCCATATTCTTCCGCTTGTCTATATCTACCCGGGGGGAAGATATATACAACAAGTAGTTCCTATAGTTTTAACCATTCTCTAGATCTTTGTATTATGACTGTAGTTATCTCTTTAATATCACCTAATTCTCTGGTATTCTATAGAGTCGGAGGAAGGGGTGAATATTGCACCACTTGGTACTCGAATCAAACAAATATGACCCATCATATTTTATACCTTTAATACACCAATCAAATTTGAGATCTCTCATCTAGTCTATTATCATCCACATATAGTATTTTTGTAGCTCAAATAATCCATGTAGTTAGAGTAGTAGCCTTCAATTTGAGGTGTATGGTGTAAACGTTGAAAGGTGAAGGTGTCTAAATTTTTCGTTATATGGAAGGCATACCTAAATGTGTAGGAGTAAAGATTGTGGGAAACAAAGGATGCTTTGATTCTCACTACATCTATAACATTCTTGAATGAATAGATTCCCAAGGATATGGGAAATCATATACCTTTATTTTTGGTATTCTTACACTTGACATGAACATGAGCTAAGTGTTTACACAAATCAAACACTATGCTTTTATCTCTCTAGTACCTGGGTAGCCTTCAAGGAGTGAAATCATAGTCCGTGACTTTGATGTAGGTGAAGGTAGGGATTTGGATGTAGTGGCTCCCATATTTTTTGATCAATTTAACTGATTGAGATGAAATCCTTCACTTTGGATTACCTTTGAGAATCCTTATGATGAACATGGTGAATACATCATTCAATCTAGCATTGTGGGAATCGTTATCCTAATGAGTCAGCTATGGATACTTCTCATATGCATGTGATTTTTTAGGCATATGGGGAGATGTGGACAATACTTTGAAGGGTCTTGTGAATGCAAGTTAATTCACTAGGTAAAAAGTCATGCTGAACTTCTTAATGGATTGAAACTATAACTTCTACGATGGATGTTGTCATTGATTATATACACCCAATCCACCATCTTATTTCCATTAGTAGCCATGAGGATGAATTAATCCATCTAATCACATAAATATTTTTTTTTTCTTCCACCATCACTATACTTAGTATAGTAATGGCATCGAATAGGCCAAATAAAATTCACTCCTTGATAGTTTCTTGGGAATACACAAGGGATTTATTCCTTGTCAGAGCCATAAACTGAGTGCTAGGCCTTGCGAGATATGAATCATTCCTTTCTCACTCCTGCGAATAAAATTCCTTGGTTAAGATGACCATGTTTCTACTGGTGTGAAATTTTACATATTGAGAAATTACCTTAGTGTTAGAACTGCATAGTATTGAGTTTTCATTTTCTTGAATTGTTCTAGAATCATCCTCATAGTGTTGTGCATAGAAAATAACTAGTTCAAGATATGAATGGATAATGGGTGACCACCTGCTCTTAATAGTCCACTCAAGAATAGATTCTCCTCCATTGGTTCATGAGGAGTGAAACTTGGCTCTAGACCTAAATACTTAAAATTCATGATGTCAAAAATAATTCAGATAGAAGGAATGTGAGTTGGCATAAGTGACTTGAGATCAATTTCAAGAATTTATATTTTTATCAGGTCCTATCTAGGACATCTATTTTTAGTAAGTTTTCACAATTTCGATTGTATGATGATTTTTACTTATTTAGAGTATTGTAGGTGCTGAGAATTTTCTATTTTTAGGAACTTAGTATATTTGGATGTGTGAATCCTTGCATACTCACTATTTTTATATGGGTTTCTTCTGGATGTAGGATTGCAATGAAATTGGTCTCAAAAGTCTAGGTTTTACTTTAGGACCTTCTACGCCAGGTTTTGAGGTTTTTTATTCTCCAAAATGCCATAGATCTGAAAAGGAAACTTCTCAATATAAAAAATTCAAATGGATTTTTTAACTAATATAGATCACTAATGTAAATTCTCTTACAATAATCTTGTAGGTTTTTTTGAATTAGTGCAATGGTAATGTTTAATGGAAATCAAAGTGCACGGTTAGTGAGTTATGATCATTTTAAATTTTGGAGCATGGATGTTTGGAAAATTTTTAGCAACATGTATAGTGAAAATGGAGGTTTTGGAAAGGAAACAAAACACCCTGAATGATTAAAAATGACCAATTTTTTTAGAGTTGTTCATATTACATTTGAAAAATTGACTCATTGCTTAACGAGGGTTGGAAGATGGTTGGCATAGATTTGCACTTGTGTAATAGTTAAAAATGGTACATAAGGGACAAACAAGAGTTCTTTTCATAATATGGTGACAAGTGGCATCTTTTGCTTCATTTTGGATGAGATGCAAGGAGCTAAAAGTGGTCACCGTAAGCTAAAAACAAGTTTTTGATGTGACTAGGGCTGAGTGGTTGGATGAGGAGTGCATTTTCTTGTCCCCTTTACAACTATTTCAATCCAAGGAGACATAAAGGGTTATAAAATACACCATGTTTGGTCTTATCATGAAGAGGGAGAATGTATTTAATTTACTTCAATGTTCAAGATGTTTTTAGGTGTAAAAGTGGTAATAAGTGAGTTGTGAGAAATGAAGACACATGGGGAAGAAAATGTTTTTGTCCCCATGTCCCTTCAAACCTTCATGCAATACAAGGGGATGTCATTGGTGATAAAATACACCATGGTTCCAAGTACATGAGAAGGGGACATGATAAAATGTATGTTTATGAAACCTAGGTGCAAAAGAGGTGAGATTCAAGAAATGAAAGTTTTTTCAATATGGGGAAAAACACTTCGGTGTGCCCCTTGTCCCCCTTGAATCTTGGGACAAACCAATGGAACATAAAGTTCTTGAAAACTTTCCAAGGGGTTAGCTTACCATGAAAATGGACTATACAAATTTTTGGTGAAATAATTTGTCATATGGAAAATTAGGTGTTTCCACCAGTGTTTCCACCAGTGTGGCATGGAACAAAGAATACAAGAAAATAATTTTGTTTTTTGAGTAAAAGGTAAAGACCCTCAATGCTCATATCTAGTCAAACTTGTCCCAATGAGATGCATTAACTCATAGTATGATGGATTCATTTTCTTGATAGTATTTTCATTCCTAGGCGAAGAAAATTCAACATATCGATTACTGAGGTGCCACTACGAAGCGGGGTGTTTTTTGGGCCTTTCTCCTTCACTTTGATTTGAGGGTTCTTGATATTGATTCAAGACTGGGCATGATAGAATGTTGCATTTTCCTTCATTCACTCTTTAGAATTTCTTTACTCCATGGAAATAGATCTTTTGGGTTTGACATGATTTATGTCATGGGAGAATCTTCCGAACTTTTTATGGAATCAACTCTTGATCATCATGGGAAATATTTAACATCAAAGAAGACATACCTAGATGCTTATGTAGAGAAAGATGTTGCAATGGATCACTCCTTGACTTGTGAGGTTCTGTGAGATCTTTAATGTAATTTTCCTTCTTACAAACTTTCATCAACTAACTCGACCCAGGACAACTCACCGAGATTACTCAACTAGCTCACCAAGCTCTAATTAACCAACAACTCACCAAGTTCCAATCAACCATATCACTAAGGAGAGATGATTGTGGATTTAACTTGACTGATGAATTAATATGATCAATGGAGTACTTAACCCTTTTTTAATCTCTTTTGACTACACAATCCCCTAATTTTTACTTGTTGCACCATACAATGCTCTTCCTTTCTCTTGACACAAATTTAACGATTTGGGATCCTTGTGAAGAATGAATTACCTTTCTTGAGATATGCCACCACCTTAAAATTATATGAAGATGTCAAAAATTAGTAAGATGAATAAAAAAATATAGCCTATTGTAACTTTAATATTTATAAATGCAACTATCCCATGTCTTATTGTAACAAAATGACTTCACTAGATTCTTCTCACTTCGGGGACTCGTGCTCAGAATTTCATCTCAATCCACCCACCAAGATTCTTGGAAAATGAAAAATCATCATCTAGGGCATCAAAATAGGGTTTTGTACCATTAAAAAATCAGGACATCATCTACTTTGCTATTATAGTTTTCTTATAGGTGCCAAGGATGAGGAATCACCGAGAAAATTTTACTGGATATGTTCACATGTTTGCAAGATACGAATTTTTCTTATTTTGGTTTATATGGTTGCCCTAGAAAAAAATTGATATAGTTTCTAGACAATTTTTAGGTTATTGGGTGTTTTTTTCTTAACAACAATGAAGTTATGGAGAAAGAATGAGGTGAGTAGGATTTACTTCATGTTTTTATGACATGCAAGTAGTGCTTTTAGTTTATGGGAGGAAGAAGCAATGGTAAAACACATAGCCAAAATTTTGGATTTTATGGGGAAAATTTTCTTGTCCCTTTTGTCCCCTTTAGATAGGGAGAGGAGGGGAAGAAAAATTATCCCTCCTCTAGTCTTGACAAGGGATATATCTTAATTGGAAGATGAAAGAAAGGGGAAAACTAGCACTTAGCACTAAAGATCCGAAACTGGATGACAAGAGGAATCATGGCAAGGGTTGGAGTGGTGCACATTTTCTTTTCCCCTAGGGATATAGAAAATTCACCCTTCCCTAGTGATGATAAGTGGTGGGGTCTGATTCGAGCAAGGGAAGTGAGAAATGCCTAACTTAAGCATTACTGAGCTTGTTTTTGGTCAAATGAAAATCCAAAACAATGGAAAGAGTGGGTTGTATTTTTTTTCCCCTATATCCTCATGGGACAGGGATAGGAGGGACAAAAAAATACACCCTCATCTAGTTATGCATAACTTTATTTCATGATAAGAGGGGCTAGAGTGATGTGAGAAGATCCTGCAAAGTACTTAGAAGGGTCATGTGGAGGACCATAAATAAAATATGGGATGGGGTGAATTTTATTTTCCCATATATCCCCAAGGGACAGGGATAGGAGGTACGGAAAAAATTTCTTCAACCTAGAGGTGAAATATGTCATTTTGGAAAATTGGTTAAGTATCAAAAGCTTACATTGAGAAAGACCTTAAAGACAAATGTTTCAAAACTCTAGAAATAATTTATTAATGAACCCTTATATTATTTTTACTAAAAATATCCTTCTAAATAAAATTTTATTTGTCTCATGTTCCAATTCTACCTAAGCCCCCTAAAATGTCCTTCGTTCTCGGGAGAGAAGGGTGTGCCTATGGAAATTGAGATTCCTTGAGAATTAATTAAAACTTGTGAAAAGTTCAAAAGTTTAATCATATAGAGGATTATTTGAATAGATGAGAATCACCCTCATGAAAAGCTTGTCCCAATGAGATGTGGATCAACTTATAGTCTGATGAAGTCATTTCCTTGATATAATTTTCTTTCCTATGCCTAGAAACTTCAACATATTGATTACCTAAGGTGCACCAAGAAACGAGATATTTTATGGGTCTTCTTCCTTGAATTAAATTTTGGGGTTCTTCAAATTTCTTTAAGATGAGAAGTATAACATGTTGTGGTATCATTAGCTCACTCTCACGAATTTCTTGTATCCATAGAAATGGCTCCTTAGGGGTTGACATGATGTTTGTCACTAGAGAATTTTCAAGAACTTTTTGTTGAATTAAATCTTGATCACCATAGGGAATATATATCATAAGATAAGACATACCTAGTTACTTATGTAGAGAATTATGCTGCAATGGATCATTCCTTATTGAATAGTGAGGTACTATGAGATATTTAATGGAATTTTCTTGCTTACAAAATTTCCTCAACCATCTCACCTAGGATAAATCACTGAGCGTACTCAACCACTCACCAAGCTCTAATCAACCTGCTCACGAGTTTCAATCAACCATCTCACCGAGGAGAGATGATGATGGATTCAACTTGACCTATGAGTTAATATGATCACTAGAGCTATTGAAATTTTTTATTCTCTTATGACTACACAATCCCCTTGAATTTTACCCGTTGCACCCTACGATGATCTACCTTGCTCTTAGAAACAAATTTGATGTTTCAAGATCCCCGTGAAGAATAAATTACATTTCTTTATATATGACACCACTTAGAAACCCTATGAAGATGTCAAAAATTAGTGAGATGAATGAAAAGGGTAAGTGCAACAAGTTGAGGGACAGAAAAGTGATCAAATCTTTAATTTTACATCAAAAACAACAAAGCATCATTTTTTCTCTTCCGTGGACTTGAACCATGCCAAAAAATTGAAAAATTTCACAAAAATGGTACCATCATGTAGGGGAGACCATTAGCTTTATATAAATATTTATTTTAAAGTGAATAGAATATGATAAATATCATTTTTAAATTTTTACTAATAGGTCTTTAAGACACTTTTTCTTGTGAATGTTCATGTCTATGTTTAAGACTGAATTTTTTTGTTCAATTTTCATGATTTGATAAAACATATACCATCCCAACCGTGGAAAAATTCTATACATGTTAAAAAAATTATTTTATTTCAATTTTTTGATGAAGTTATGGCGGGAAAACAAAAAGTGCTCCATTTTATTTATGTTTTTAGACCACTTTCATGAAAAAAATACAAAATAAAATCTATGCCAAGATAGACAATGGCATATAAATTTTCACAAAAGGAAAAAATATCAATTTTTGATCATCCAAGTCGCGGAAAACAAATTACAATATTATAGGATTTTTCAAAAAATACCAAGTCATTGAATTTTTAGTGTTTAATATAGCTAAATTTGTCTGTTTATAACTTTTTTAGTATTTTAGAAGCTAGATTTTGGATACTATGATTCATATTTCTATAAGTTTTTCTAATTTTGAGTGCATACATTGCTAATAATCCCTACAAGTTGAGATTTCACTGTTATTTGCAATATGACATCCACTTATGACCCCTTTTTGGCCCCCCAACTTGTTGCACTTACCCAAAACAGATCCTAATATAAATTTTATATTTAGAAATGGAACTTTCCCATGTACAATTGCAACAAAAATGATTTCCCTAGATTCTTCTCGCTTTCGAGACTCCGTGCTCAAAATTTCATCTCGATAGGCTTGCTAGAATGCTTGGAAACCGATAAAGCATCATCTAGGAATCAAAATAGGGTTTTCTTCCATTAAAAATTAGGGCATCATGTACTTTGTTATTATAGTCTTCTTTTAGGCACCTGGGATGAGGAATCACTAAGAAAATTTTACCTGGTCCCTTCATTGGATTGCAAGATATGAATTTTTCTTGTTGTGGTGCATATGGTAGCCTTGAAGAAAGTTTAACAAAGTTTCTAGACAATTTTTAGGTTATTGGGTGTTTTTATCAGAAAAAAATGAAGTGATGGAGAAAGAATGAGGTGAGTGAGAGTTATATCGTGTTTTATAACTTTCGATGGTGTTTTTAGTTCATGGGGAGGAAGAATAAATAAGAAGCAATGTTAAAACACTTAGCCAAATTTTTGGGTTTTTAATCAACTTGTTATGGGGTTAATTTTTGTTTCCTTATATTCTCTTAGGATAGGGATAGGAGGGGAAGATAATTGTACCCTTATCTAGGATTGACAAGTGGAAGCTCTATATTGGAAGATTAGGGAACGGGGAGAAACTAGCACTTAGCACCGAGAGAGATGAAATTGGATCACATGAGGAATCATGGTAGGGGATGGAGAGATTCTCATATAAGACTTATGATCAATAGACTTTTCCATTATTTGGAATAACTAATTCATTTAGTGCATCTATTATCTCATTGTTGAGTAGAAAGGAATATCTAACTATGGCCTTATAGATATTTCTTGGTGAGATCCTTCCCTCTCTTTAGAGATCAACAAAAATTTGATTACTCATGATATAAAGACGATCATGCTTAGAACTAATCATACATTAAAAGAGTAGGAATGGTTATCATTAGAGTATTGCATAACCTAGTGGTGCACAAGGAGGGAAAGTCTATAAAACACAAGATCAAAAAGATGCATTCTTGCATCACCTTATTAGTAAAAGAAGAGCTGAAAAATTTATTCACAGTAGGATTTATCAGGACTATTAATTATTTAGAGTGGATTTCAAACATAGTCCATGTATAGAATAAACCCATCAGGATTAGAATCTATATAGATTTTAGAGATAGAAATAAAGCTTGTCCTAAGGACAAATTTTGCCTTCTTAACATCGACATGATTGTCAAATCAACAACTAGTTATGAAATGCTATCACTCATGGATGGATTTTCAGGGTATAATTAGATTAAAATTTCCAACAAAGATCAAAACAGACAACATTTACAACCCCATGGGAGTTATTATGCTGTCAAGTTATGCCCTTTAGCCTTAAGAATACACGTGAACATATCAATGGGATATGTATGTCAGCTTTCATGATATGCTAAATGATATAATGGAATATTATGTGGATGAAATCTTGGGTAGATCCAAGACTAGATAAGATCACCCAACAATCTTACAAAGACATCTTTCAATGTCTTAAGGACTATAAGGTCAGACTCAACCCAAATAAATGTATCTTTGGCGTGATATCGGAAAATCATTAAGGTTTATCATTTCAAGGAGAGGAATTTAAGTAGATCCTAAAATGGTTACTACCATAATAGAAATCCCTCCTAAAATATTCAAACAACTATGCATCTTGTAAGGGAAGATTTAAGCTTCATCTCCCAGATCGAAAACAAGTGTCACTCATTCACACATCTTCTAAAGAAAGATGTGTACTTTCATTGGGGTCTAAAATAACAAAAAGCGTTTTCTTTTCTTAAGGGATATTTGTCCGAACCCCCTTTTCTAATGCCATATACCACATGTAAACCACTGTTACTGTACATTTCTGCTACTTAATTTGTAATTGGTGCATTTTTTCCCCAATATGATATATATTAGAAAGAAAATTTTGTTTACTACCTTATTCGTACATTTATTGGTTACGAGCTCAACTACCCGTAGATTGAGAAGGATTTTTTTGCTGTCATTTTTTCTTTTCAAAAAATTCATCATTATTTGTAGATTAATAAGACCAAGATCATATCAAAATTTGACCCATTGAAATGCTTGTTATCAAAACCTACACTTACATGAAGGATGGCCAATTAGATCATCCTACTTATTGAATTTGATATTAAGTACGTCCATTTGAAATTAGTTAAAGTGAAGGTACTGGTAGATCAACTAGCTGAAGCCCCTTTTCTAAAAACTAAACCATTGAGTCTGGAGCTTCTAGATGCTTCTACAATGTACCTTAAGGATTCCATTATATGGTAGATGTATTTTGATGGATCCTTTACTTTCCATGGTTTAGGAGTAAGAGTTGTGCTCATTACTCCATCAGTAGACCTGATTTCACAAACATTTAGAATTGGTTTCCCATGTACCAACAACATAGCAAAATATGAAGAGCTTATTGCAAGGATGAAAATAGCTATACACTGGGATATCAGGAAGATCAACGTAATTGGTGATTCCATGTTAATCATCAAACAAGTTACTGATGAATACAAGGTTAAGGATGAGAAGCTCATTCCTTACAAGAAACTAGTAGATACATTGAAAGAATTATTTATACATATCACATTCAAATAGATCCCTAGAGGACAGAATAGATCAGCAGATGTTATGGCTATAGCTGGTTATTTTCTATGCATCCCACCTGGGAACAATGATATGCCTTTATTTATTGAGCACTTAACTACACTAGCGTATGACATGTTAGAGTATTTTCTGGTATGTGAAGTTTTAGGTCCCCTATCCCCATGGTGCCTTAACATATTTAATTACCTTCATGATGGAACCTTCTCTCCAGAAATTTCACATTCTTAGAAAATAAACCTTATCCAATGCATATCCCACTACACCTTACTTTGGGGCACTCTCTATCGTATAGGCTATGATGGGAATCATTACGTTGTTTCAACTCGATGAATCTATCTTGGTGGTTAAGGAGGTGTACGAAGGAATCCATTGAGCCCATACAAGGGGGATAGTATTGGATAAAAAGATACTAAGATTATGTTATTATTGGCATAAGCATCAAGACTCATTGTTGAAAGTACGTAAATAAATGTTTGCTAAGTTAGAAATATGAAAAATTGATACATTCCTTCACACAATCATTACAACCTATTATGACACCATGGCCTTTTTCAAAGTGGGGACTCGATATCATCGGTAAGCTTACCCCTACATCCTCTGATGGCCATATGTTCATTATTACTGCCACTGAGTACTTCACAAAGTGGGTAGAGGTTGTTCCTCTCACCTATGTCATTGGTGCGTAGATATCCAAATTCATAATGAACCATATCATTTTCCGGTATGGCATCCCCTCTACCATTGTAGCTGACAATGGTAAGTCATTCAAGAACAAAACTATGAAGGCGTTGTGTCAACGCTTTCAAATCTGACTCAAGTATTCAACCCCTATTACCCTCAAGGTAATGGGTAGGTTGAAGCCTCAAATAAAACCCTTGTTCATATTATGGAGAAGATGGTGAATAAAATTGGCTGTAATTAGCATTTGTAGATTCATCTTGCCCTCTAGGCTTACAGAACATCCATTCACACCCCTACTATATTTACTCCATATTCCTTAGTTTTTAGCACATAAGTCGTATTACCCCTTGAGATTGAGATCCCCTCTTTGCACATAGAGCTAAGAGATTACTTAGATAAAGAGGACTACATAAAGGTGCCTTTATTAGCGAGCTAGAGCTACTGGATGAGAAGTTCCTTCATGCCCTTGATCACCTCAAAGTGTATCAGAATCAAGTGTATTGAGGTTATAACAAAATAATGATACCTCACCAATTTGAGGTAGGAGACCTTGTGCTAAAGGAAAATCAGTTCAATACCACCAAGGATCGTGAAAAGAAAGGTAAGTTTGAGCCTAACTATTTAGGACCATATGTTTTGGTCACTAAATTTGGTTCAGATGCATATAAGCTTGTTGAATTTGATGGTGATGAAATTAGGGAACCCATGAACACCATGCATATCAAGAATTTATATGCTCAAGTATGGGGTTCCTAAAATATCATAAAATAAAATAAATAAAATAAAATCAGAAAACATAAAGAGAAATCAATGCATCCAAGTGTGAAAACCATGCAATTATGGCACTTTGGACAAGTTCTTTGGTAAAAACTGGTTTCTGGTGCCATTCGAGGGTCCATTGTTCACAAACATCTCATATATAGGATTACGATGACTTTATCCTAAGCTAGTATTTTCCTATGTATGAGATAATTTTGAGCCTATCCCTCTTGGCCTTTATCCGGCTGATCTTACTTCTATATGCGTAAATTTTTCTTTTGTACATTCCCATGTAACGCTGGGAGAAATTTTGCATCATCATTTCTTACACATACACATGGAATTATACCCTTTTATATCCCATCTATCATTAAGGGCATCCACGTTTCTTTGTTTTCTTGCACATATCTTTGGAAAGCTTCTAGAAAATTGCAAAAACATTCATATAAATTTTGGAAATCCCAAAACATTCAAATGTGCTTAGTTGGAAAATCCAAAACATTCAAATACGTCTCATAAAAAAATAAAAACAATATAACATTGTCTCTAGATAATACCAAAAATAGTGCAAAATATTTCAAAAATATCCTCCAAATAAGGTTATAGTTTGCTTACTTTGGTTGGTTGTTTGTACATAGTTTTGTTGGCTTTCCTTTTCGTATTTTGTACTTAAAATTGGATTAATTTTATTTCTTATATTAAGTGTTACTTTAATCTTTGTTGAGTTCATTGGGTTCATTTTTATCTTGCATGCTCATATATAGTTTTTTTGTTTTGATTGGATTTTATTAACTCGTGTTTGTCTTGTTTGCTTGTATATCTTTTTATCATTTCATCATCGGTATCATCTATCATCACATCTAAACATCATCACATATCAATAAATGCTAAGCTACATCATCATACAAATGAAAATTACACATGTATGCTAAGCTAACATCATATAATATCATCAAAAAGGGGAAAGAGGGATTATCTTTATCCCCCCTCGTCATAGACCATAATAAAAACATGGGATAAACATGTTATCTCATAAAAATCAATATGCAATCAAATAATCAAGTACATCATCATATATTCATCTAAAAATCAATGTCTATATACAAAAAGTGTCTCAATGTACATCATATACAATCCATTTGTACAAGAACACAACCCATTTGTGTCAACGCATAGCCCATTTGTGTTAGCGCACACCCTTCACACTAACACGCCCTAAGGCTTGCAATAGCATGAACCCGCATTTTTACCCTACCTAAAAAGGTCATAAATGCAATCAAAACTTAAATTTTTGGTTTTCTTATTGTTGGAGGGTCCATGGAGGCCTCGCCAAACTTTAAAAATCAATCAACGTGGTGTTTATGGTTTTGAATTTGAGCCATTTCTTTCCAACATCAGAGAAAAAAACTTTCCAAATTTCAAAAGGGTCAAGTAACAATGACTCGACTCGTTGCAATGGATATTTTCTTTCCGACTTGTTTTTTATAGCCATTTTGGCGTACTTTTTCATTTTTCTCACCCCGAGGGGCTAGATGACTATCGTGATTCTTCTATATTCTTCTATAACTGGTCACGATGATTATTTCTATAAAATAGTCATTTTTGGTTATTTTTCGCTACGTTGGGCCATACTTTTGCTTCTTGGTGACCCTTTCTACTACCTGGGGCATATTTTTGCTTCCCAGTGCTTGTTAGCAATGTCCACGCACATTATTATTCTTCTAGATCATTTTCTTCCTAAAAATTCAAAAAATCCCAAAAATTGGTAACATCATTAAAAATCCAAAAAAAGGTAAAATCATTAAAAATCTAAAAAAAAAAGTAAAATTTTTCAAAAATCCTAATAAAAAATGTAAAATTCATTTTTTAAAAAAATTTGGTAAAAATCATGCATGTAGTCAAGCATTTATGAGACGCATTTTCTTTAAACATCAAAATTTTCCCTACAAATCATATTTATTTTGTCCTCACATGTTCTTGAAAAAATGACTCATGGATCATTTTGATCTATCTCCATTAAAAATATGGTTTGCTTACTATGTTTGTACTCTTTAGCACAATGAGTTGTTGGGTAATGTTTCATAGTGCATGATTACTTTTTCATAGGACCTTTGTGTCCTCCATTTATTCATCTCGCATGTATCCTTTCTTGGGGTGCCATTTTTAACCCTTGTCATTAACTTGAACATTTGGGAACTAAAGCTTGATAACAAAAACATTGGTACAACTATCTTGAATGTTGTTTGTTTGAGTATGTGTGTTTATACTTGTTTCCATGTTAGGTTAGCTTGTTTACTTTCTCGTATTGCATTACGTTATGTATGTTTCATTGAGTTAGTGTTTTAGAAATGAACAAATGTTAGTATTATAGTTTTTCATGTTATTTTATAGTTTTATTGTATGTGCATATTTTAATAAGAGTCAATGATGTAGATAATATGAGCAAAGTGATGAAAACAATTTGTTTATTTAATGAGTTGGATGCAAAAGCAATTTCCATTTTCTTAACTATCATGTCTTATCACTATAAATTTTCTTGCAAAACACATGTGGCAATAGGGATAATTTTTATCCCCCCACCTTGTTTCTTATGCCTGCTTTCCTTCATATTTTCCAATCCTTGATCAAACTCTTCTATCACCCCATCGACACTTGAGGGGGCATCCTTCATTCTACTAATTTCTCTTCAAAATTTACTTGTTTATACTTTTCTACTATCTTTTAAGTGGCGTCGCTTATGCCACCCCAAAGAGGGGCAAATGTAGACACCTAAAATCCACTTACGTAGTTTTATTGCTAAAATTGTACTAACTATCCTCTTTCCTATAATTTTCATTATAATTAGTGATTTTATACTAATTAACCAATGTTTCCCTTTATTATTGTCAATGAACGATGATTCGTTAATTAACTAGCCTTTATCACATTCCAAATGCCAATTAACGACACTTCATTAGTTATAATCCTATTCCAATTGATTAATTAACTATCATGAGTTAATGAAGCTTTTTTAACAATGTATTTAATCAATAAACCCTTTTATTAGCTAAATCCTTCTTTCAAATGCTTCAAATCACATCAAATCCCCCTTAAATCACCTCCAAATAGCCTAAAAATCTTATTCTAGCCTATTAATTAATCCTATTTGATTAACTAGATCACCCCAACTCCCATGAGTTGTTAATCAATTTTTAATTCCTCTAATCAAGCTTAACAAGTCTAAGTCTACTTTATCCTTTATCTCACATTCATTGGGATTCAATCTTCTCCCAAATTAGAAAGCTATATAAAGGACCCTCTTACATCCTTCAAAACTTACACCATACTTTTGCTAGTATTTTGTAATAAGACATATGATCAATAACCTTCTCCATTATTTAAAATAACCAATTCATATTGTGCATCCATTCTACCATTGTTGAGTAGAAAGGAAGATCCATTATTGGCCTTGTAGTCATTTCTTAATGAGATCCTTCCCTCTCTTTGGTAATCAAACACACAAATTTGATTGCTCATGATCTAAAGAGGCTCATGTTATAGATTAATCATACATTTTAGTAGGAATGGTTAGAAATTAGACGATTCCATTTATGTTATTGCATTTATTAGGTAGTTTCCATTAAGCTTTAATCATGATGTACTCAGAAATTAACTTTGTTTAGAAGCTACTTTGTGTTAGTTTATTTTGATATAGATTAGTTAATTTAGTATGAACATAATATACATACATACACACACATATACATATACACATACATATACATATACATATATGTATATGTATATAAATAATATATATTATATATACATATGCATATATATACATATCTGTGTGTCTATATATATAATATATATACCCTATAGTAATATGTGTTGGCAATGGAATTAGGGCATAACACTATTGTTAGGAAACAAACCCCTTAACTCGCCATGAATATTGCACGACTCTCCCTTCCCGATATTTCCTCCATAATCTTACAGCCCCCTTCCTCTGCCACATCTATAACCCTTCACCCATATATAAATACATATACATATACATATATATGGACGTGTTTACTCAATCGCCCCTTACTAAAACACATACATGTTTGTGTTTATACGAGCCATATATCTCGCATATATTTGTGCATGTTTGTGCATGTGTGTGTGTGTGTCTACATACATACATACATACATACATGCATGCATACATATATACATATATACATACATAAATTAAAACATAGATACATATACCCTTGTGTAGATATCAATATATACATCTACTCTATATAAACCCTAACAAGGGTATTTGTTGTAATAAAAATAAGATAGAAGGAAAAATAATAATAATAAATGCATGTTACTCCACGTATGCCTCCTTCCAAAACCCGCAACATGGAAAACAAATATGAGATTAGGGCATCCCTTAGTAAACCTAAAATCAATGGATGAGATCCCTTTAATCCGAAGCCCTCAACAAACCTAGAATGAGCCACTTGTCAAGAAGACTTATTTTGAATTTCCTTTTAAAATTGCAAGTGGATTTCCTTTATTTTCCCCTCCCTTTTTGTAAATGGTGTGGTTTTATTTAATTGCAATTGAATTTAAAATTTATTTTGGTATTAGGATCCATTTTATATTTTTGTGCCCAAATAAATTAAATTAGACCCTTATAAATAGAGTTTTTACCTAGTGTAATTAATTAAGCTTCTAGAAAATCGATGTTAGTTGATATCACCTTATATTAAGAAAATCCTTAGTGAAATGAGATAATTTTTCCTCTTAGCTAGAATAACCCCTTGGTGGGGAAATATTATAACCCTCGATAAATTTTAGCTATGTCACTTATTTAGATAATTCTTGGGTTTAATCATTACCTTGTACGTAGCTATGTCCCCAAGTTTTAATATCATCTTATCGTAATAGTTATTTCCTCTTAATCATATGCAATCATCTTAGTAAAAACCATTGAAGGTTTTCCAAGTGCTATGAAGTGATAATTGAACCATATTTCATAGAGTATGATTTTATTCACTTAGATTAGTTTTTGTTTAGATAAAAAAGGTTTTCATTCATTCATTGTATGGTAGGGAGTTCATTTCAAGATAAGGCAAATCCTCCGGTCCGAATGAGAGCATGTTTGAAACCATTTGGATTCGATATATAGTAGTCAATCTATGATGTTTGCACCAAGTCTCCAACTGTGATAACTAATGAAAAAAATAGTTTTGATGAAAATTATGACCTTGAATTCGGATTCACCGAAGGATAAGATGAAGGAGTTGATAATGATCTAGGAGAATAACTTGAAAGTTTTTAAAATGTGTTTGAACCTATAAATTAAAAGGAACAAATATATATGATTCATGAAACCCTAACCATGGAGATATTCTATGAATATATCAATAAATACAATAAAGTAACGACTACTTGTTATGAGGAGAAATTCAAGTATGGTTGAGGTATAGAAAAATGAAAATGAAATATTAAACAATGTTCATAAGTATGAAGAGATCTTCATCTAGTGAAGGATCCATTTGAGGATGTTATCACCAATCCATCACCGAGGAAGAAGAGAAGGAGAGGAACTCATCATCCTGTATGTGATACATTTAATTTTTATCATTTATTCTATAAGAAATATGGGCATATGACCGTGGACAAGAAGAAAAAGTATTTGGGTTGTTGAATTTTGAGCTTCATGAGATAGAGTGAGTTGATGGTGTCCCTAACTTGTCAAAGAAGGGATGTGATGCATAAATATTCTTGCAACGGTATTTATAGTTTTAGTAGAAGTTTTGAGTCAATATCGGTATGAGGGATAAATATGACGAATCTATCTCAAGTATTATAGTTTTTTAAGGCATGATCAAGTATGTTGATCAATATTTTGACATCAAGTCAAATCTAAGTTTGTAGGAAAAATACATAGTTGATTCAAAGTTTCAAGAACTCATCATATAGCCATGAGATTCTTTGTTGACTCATTTAAAAGGAAGTTGATTTTTATTGATAAATTTTAATTCATGATAATTATGTGATCATAAAAATATGTGTAATATTTGTCAAGAAAGTTGTGTTTAAGACCTTGATTTGATCTAAGAATCTTAAAAATCTTAGTTTTTAATTTGGAGACTTTCTTACACTAGGAGTCCTGTAATTGATTATCACAGAGGTTTTTTATTATTAAGATATAATAATATATGTTCCTTGAAGGTTTGTAAGGTTTGAATATGTAAATCAAGATTTAAATGACAAGAAGTATAAAAATAGTTTGTGTGTTATTATGAGTAGTTCCAAAGTGAAGTTTTTAGTATCAAATGGATAAATTTAAGTGTATAATCATAGTTGAAGACTTGAGTTAGTTATGAATATAATGTAATATCCCCGAGAAACAATGTAAGATCAATGAGTGAGGATATGGTTTGAGGGAAATCATATATGTCTTATGAAGTGTCAATGGTTCTTTATGGTTAAAGTTGCATCAATGGAGGTCTATGAAGCATGAGTTGTTAGGTAGAAATACAAGTTCAAGATGAAAGTCATCGAAATTGGAAGTTTTAAAAACACTTTGCAAACATGAGTTAAACTACAAGATGATAGTAAAAAATTTGAGCATGAGGTGATTGAGAGTTGTAGATACAACTATTAGTGTCCTAGTTTGAATCATCATGAAGGTTTTCAAAGGATAGAGTCGTGTGGATGATCCAAAAGGTTTGTAGTTGAAGATATATATCCCGAATGAAGACTATTCTATGTTTTAAGAATTGATCATGATATTTTAAGCGTTTCATATTCTCCTAGAAGAAGCTTGAAAACCTTGAGGCATATTCCTTAAGAAAAATTTAGTGAAATATAGGTGACAGAGTGATAGTACTATCATGATGCAAAGTTAGAATTTTGTGAAGTCTCGTGTAGTCATTTTTAATCCTATCACAAAATACATGAACCCCATGTGTCCCGAACTATCACCCAACGAAAGTTGAGTGCTCACCCGAGGCACGCATGGGTACCGAGTCTCTCTTTTATGTGATTTTAGTGGGAAACATCATCTATGATTTGTGTAAGATATTTCAGAAGGAAGTTAAGACATACAAGAACCATAGGGCTCAAAACGGCCTCTAGATCCTTGCGTAGTGCTTCAAATTAGGTGCTTAATGAGATCCATAACATGTATTATGACAGAAAGAAACATACAAGCATTCATACTTAGCATGAAAGGAAAGAAAACTCATAAGAGAGAAATATGCATCATAACCATTGATATTCATGTATATATTATAACAAGTAACCTTATTACATCCATGGAACCATTACAGAGGGTCATAGAGAAGCAGACCACAGTCATGCATTGCACTAGACTTAATGTAACTAAGCTACCCAAAAGAAAATTTACAACCCCTAAGCCTAATGCATTCTCTCCCAAATACAACTATTCATTGACAGAGTCCTCGTAGTATTTCTGTAGAGCTCCACTCACTCTCTAGGTGTCTATATGGATATTTGTATGTATATCCCCCTATCTCTATGTATATCTCTCTCTAACTCTATAGGCGCTTGTATTTATAGCTTTCCTGGACTACCAACTCATCCTCCAGCACCCTCAAATCCGGTGCCAAGTGTCCGAATGTGGTCCTCCATGCGAGCATGCTTCTCCAAGCTTGAGATCTCCACTTTATTCCATGATGTTCTTCTAGAAGATTCCATCGTAGGCATGCTCCTTCCTGGGCCAACCTGTCGCCAAGATGACATCTTATCCACATGCAACTAGGTCATGCTTTTCACATGTTTTTCTCTGGATGTCCAAAATGACTAAGTCCCAATCCTTTCACACGTCAACATGCTACGTGCTTCCTGATACCATTCTCTTGCGTGATTTTTCCTTGTGTGCCATTCCATAAATGGGACCTTGTGCATGTACATGCCTTCATACTTGGTCAATATTCCGTGGCTCCAAAATCTTGTTATGATCGTTGTTTCTTCTTGAAATAATACTTGCACATGAAAAAGGTATACATATTGTATATTATTCATGACTAGATTGATGGTACCAAGAAGGTATGGTAACGGATTAAGTTTTTTTGAAGTTGTGAAAAAATAAGAATATGGCATGATATTAAAAGTATAGAGTTGATCGTGACATAGTGTCTCAAAAGTGTCATGAAGAATATTTTTTTGAAATGTTACAGCTTCTTCAAGGAATGTGTGTTTATTGGCTTCAAGAAGGTTTATTGATAGATTATAAATTGATACTAAGTTTAAATTATGCCATCACAAATTTGAAAGGTATGAGAGCAATGTGCTTAAAATGGAATGGTCGATTAAAAATGGATTCTAGCAAAGTAATGTTAGATAATGTGATTTCTTGAGGGTATTATAAGAATTTTCATGTCTATTCTTGTTTGAAGATTTCTCTAGCAATTCCTTGAGTCAAGCAGCCTTCTCGAATGAAGTCTATATCTAAGGGGTGGTTTGTTGAGTGTGATGACTTAGATGGAATTTTGTTAATGCAAGAAGGGTTTCATTAGGAATAAGGAAATTTGGTCCAAAATAGAGAATGTATTTTAAGTAAGGTATGGGCTAAAATATTTTTCTTATCAAGTTTTTTGATTGACGTATCTTTGGTTAAATGAAGCATAATATTCTAAGTACATATTTTATTACAAGAAGAAGAATTTGGATCATGTAGGTTGGTGTGGAGTGATATTAGTAAGTCTATAATAGTTAAATCAGGGTTGAAATCATTATAATGACTTGAAGCGATTCTGAGGTGTATTTTTCCAAATATACGAGCTTCTCTATCTCTATATATAGTTCTTGATGGATTGGTATGATTTTTATAATAATTATGATCTAGGTTGGTTATTTGAAGCTTGAGGAATTAATTTTAGGTCATAATTTGGGAAGAGTACAAGTTGAAATGTCGGGATTTAGAGTATCATGCAAATGTGAGGTTTGAAGTACTAAGTATAGTGCATGAGTCAAGGTATGTAGCATCAAAATAAAACTAAAAAGTGGATCTTAAGATATTATTTGGATTTGATTAGTTGAAGAAGGTTAAATTTTCTCAAGAACATATGTATTAACCTAGGAGAGTTCGGTTTTCCTTAGACAAAGGATTCATGTCTCAAATTGAATTGTAGAAGGTATACTCTAATTATTTGATGTTTATATCATTATTGATTGTATTTAATAAGTTATTTCAAGGTGAATGATGTGAAAATATATGTTGAGGATGAATCATTCAAGGGGAGCCTATTTTTCTTCTAGACCATGTGCTTCAGTCTAATGTCTTCAAGGAGTTGAATAATGGTATGAGAATTGTTATAAAGAAATGAAAAGCATAGTGTGCTAGAAGATCTATCATGACAGGATGGGTAGGCCCGATTTTTGTTAAAGAAAAGATTACATGTGTGAAGAACATCAAGTTAGACATGATCATGATATTAATTTATAAACATAGAAGGATGTATCAACTTAGGGAAAGTTGTGTTTTGTCTTGTAGATGGTTTAAGGCTATGAGAACTCATAAGAAGGTGAAGATTCAATAATATATCTGCATGAATATGGTACGAGCCTTGATTTTTATGTTTTAAATTATTGGTTTCAGCATGTTTGTTGATCACAGAGGTTCCAAAAGATTGTTTAGTGTTTATATGAGTTATATAAGAGTATATGATTCTAGGGGTAGTTATGTTAAGTTTTAGTAAGTTTAAGAACTATTATTGTAGTAAATAGGTTTATCATTCTTCAAGTTATGAAATTTGTATCATGTATCTTAAGTAATAAAAAGACAAGAGTGAGTGTTACTCAAAGATGAAAAAGTTTTATACAAAATATAATGAGACCAAAAGGTGTATATGTTCTCGGAGGGATCTATGTGAGCAATGAGTATTTGGAGACATGTAAGAATTAGTTGTTGTTAAGAATGAGAGTCAATAACCCAAAGAAGGAGAAAATAAGTCTATTTTTTCATTATTATCATTGTCTTTCATGCCAAGTTATCATGTACCTTTTCATATATGTCAAAGGGGTAAATTATTTTTAGAAAAATGAAAATAGGTTTGTAGAGAGTCTTGTAGGTGTTTACATATGTGGTTTCCATGAATGTTTCAAGGTGGTTTCTATTAATGATAAAGTAGGAGATTATTTGAATTAATGTATTATTTGTTGTCATTGATGTTAAGTGTCACATTGATGTAAAAGGGAGTCTTAAATTCTTAGGATTTTTATGAAGTGTCATCCATCAATTAAGGTGAAGTTTGATTAGTAGTGAAGGGATCTTGTGTCATGAAGTGGTATTGTAACATGATGTCTAGTTGAGTTATATGGTTCTTAAGCATGGTTCAAGATTGTATGGTTTTGGTGTGATCCCTAAATGTTATTGAAAGTGTTAAGACAAAATAACATGGTTAGTAAGATATGTTAGAGATATTGGTATTTTTGAAAGGGCTTGTGAAGGTCATTTATTAAGAGTTATGTATTGATTCAAGTCCTACTAGGTATTGTTCTGGATCTAGTAAAAGAATAATTAGATGTTAGCATGTGAAATTATGAAGATCATGGAACTAAAATCATTAGAGGAATCTTCTGACATTGCATGACAATTGTAGAAGGAATATAAGGTCATATTTTAGAGTTATACTACATATACAAGGTCATTTTGAAGTAGGATCATGAAGAAAAGGATAAGATACATGGGAAAACCATACCGCTTGGAGATATTCAGATCTGTGTAGACATGGATTGAGAAGGGGGCTAATCATTCTTTACAACTTAATTACAATTTCATATCACTTCACATAAAGAGTTTGTCAATTATCCATCCATTAATGTGTGCACAACAACATACAACATTGATTTAAATAATCATGAGCAAGAGAATAAACACCATGACATAAGATATAAGTGGGAAAAATAAAGGCGAAGAAAAACCACTAAAAAATTTCCCGATATTACACAAAACAAAGAATCAATTTAATATTACACATCACAAGAGATTTATTTAGTGAGGCACCAAGCCCAAATAGAACAACAAGCCCTAAACACTTATAGATATTACTCATAAGAAGAGACTTGCATGAATATAAATGATCACACAATATTTTTAAAGATAAGATCATTGATAAAGTTTTGCAACAAATAAACTGATGGTGATCACAAGATTCAACTCCAAACACCTTCAAATCCTTACTCAAACCCTAGGTCTTCAAACTTGCACAAACTAGAACTTTCTTCACTTTTCAATGCATCAAAATGTTGCACACACACTTTCTATCATTCTTAAACCTTTCACACAATATATCATATCTCAAATCATGCTCACACACTTTCAAAACTATCGCATCTAGGTCACACTTCTTGCACACACTCAACTAACTCACAAAAGCACCCAAAACTTCACTTTTATAATCTCTTCACCATTAAAATTTGAAATAGATTGGTTTACCTCCTTTATTTTGACCACTTAATCTTAAAAACCTATAATTTGAATCACCATAATAGTAACATATAACTCAAGTAGGTCAGCCTAGTCAAAAACCACTCGTCATGCACTAACATTCCTTAAAATCCCATCATTAGAATGAGAAAAATTCCCTCATGCCAAAACTATTTTTATTAAATCTCTAAAAATAACCAAACATGAGTAATATGACATTTAAACATCATACATGGTTGAAATTTACATTAAATAATCAAATTGTTTCATTTAATGGGCCCACTAGCTCATTACCTTCACAAAACACTTGTTTCTAGCAACTTACCTTCATCTTTTAGCCTCAAGATCACCTAATAACACCTAAAATATTTTATGTTACCACTAAATGTAAATCCCATAACCTATATAAAAATAACAATAAATTTAATGTAATATCGTAAAGGAATATTTACTGCTCCCCCAATGTGAAGGGAAGTGCTATATACTACTAAAATAAAGGAAATGAGTGATGGAGGAACAAGTTAGATCTATTTCTCATGTACTAGTTGCAGAATGTTTTTATTATTATCCAAACCTCGATTGTGAAGGGGTTGCATGCGACTCGAATCGATGGTTGATAAGCCACAAACATAGTCCACTTCCACGCTAGGATCCACACCTTTATTCAGAATAAGATTCTTTAACAACAAAACCATCTCGATCAATAATGTGGGTCCGTAATCTCCAGAAAAGTGCGCTTCACGTGGGAGAAGGATAAAGAAGGTGTAACCTACCTTAAGGTGCCAGATGGCTGTCTACATCAGGATTTGGACAAAGAAAATATTTCTCTTATTGGTAAGTTTCTCAAATCTAGACCTAATATTGATGTCATTAGAAAATGGACCTTAGAAAGTGGCAACCAAAAGGGGATCTGAGCATCACCACTATGTCAAGGGGTTTTTTTCTGGTAAAATGTAATCAAAAACTTATTTGAAATTGGTGCTTTTGTGAGGACCATGGTGTTTGGGCAATATGGTTCTTTTCCGAAATAGTGGTATCCTGGGTTTGATCCTAATACTAAGAATATACACACCATTCCAGTATGGTGTAGACTCCTAGACTACCCCTGCAATTTTGGGATGATGAGATTTTATTAAATGTTGCTAAATCTCTCGGATCTCCGATTGGGCTTGATGGACCTATGAGGAACAGATCCAGAATAGATTTTTCTAGATTCTATATTTCTTTTGAAATGGAGCAGGAGTTACCAGACCATATCATTCTTTAATCTAAGTATGGAATTTTTCATCAAAAGATTGAATACGAAACCTTTCATTTGAGGTGTAAAAATGTCATAGAATAGGACATTTTACCAGTAGGTTTCCTAACAAAGAGATCTCTCAAGAGGAAAAAAAGGAAAAATGATAATCCTATTGAAGAATCTGATAAGATACAAGAAGCTAGGTTGGAAAATAAGGATACAAGAAAAAATAAAGATCAAGGAAAAGGGAAGGGATACCCCTTAACCAACTAGAGCTGAATTATAAGAAAGGAAAAAGGGATTTAGAACTCCAATTAGGAAACCGTTGATTTGTAGGAAGCTCTGACATCCTAAAACCCCAATGATGGGAGCATCTGAAGTTCACCCAACCTCCAAAGAATATTTAGATATACAGACTCCAGTAAAGGTGATTTTGGAGGTTGATGAGAAAACTGAGATAGTTATAGTGAATCTTCTCTCTAAGGAGGTAGCTCAGAATGGACTTTGGGATAAGTATAAGGACACTAGAGCTATGCCAGGGAAAAAGCAACTAATAAAGTTAATCTTGATCCATTGTACATCATTGAGGAAGATATAAATGAGGAAAAATAAAATGCAAAAATCAGAAACCTCATTGAATAAAATCTCTCCATTGATTAAAAATGTTCTCCTAAAAGTGGGAACCCCCTACCCAGTAACAAATTAGCAACTTTACAACCCTTTGACAATAAGAAGGAGAGAAAGAGGAGGGGGAAGTAACACCACTCAAAGAAAATATGTTGTTTGATGGAGATCCAGATTTGACCAATGGTTTTTTAGAGGTTAACTCTAAAAAAGAAAAGATTGAAGGGATTTGAGAAGATCCCATATTCACTTTATAATGAAAAAAAAATAAAATTGATAACTGGGGAGCTTCAACATCCAGAACTACAAGATCATCTGCTAGAAGAATAGTGGATTTTGGAAGCATCTCTAAAAGAGGTAGACCCTCAAAGCGATACACTCGTAACCAAAAGAACACAGGAAGATATTGCAGATGGTACTCAAAGCCAATTGAGCCATCAGAAATTTCAACACCCATATCATTTAGATGAATATCATCTCCTAGAATATCATAGGTCTGAATGGAAACTCTAAACAAAGAATAATCAAAGAGTTAAGAGTCTCTAGTAGACCTAGCATTCTACTTCTATAGGAAACCAAGATGAACTCTAAGGTACTTGAAAATTGTAAAAATAATTTTTGGGAAAATTCGAGACATGGCTACGGTGGATTCTCATGGAGCTTCAGGTGGCATGGCTACTTTTTGGGATAAAAATCATTATACTGGTATGATTCTATCTGAAACTAGTAACCATCTTGCTGTTAAATTCCATGCTATTGAAAATAATTGTACTTGGATCCTTTCTAATATCTATGCGCCTAATACGGTTATTGGAAGAAGGAAACTCTGGAATGATCTAAATATTTTCAGAAATCAACATAGTTCTGACAACTGGCTTATTATGGGTGACTTCAACTCTCCTTTAAATCCAGGAGAAACAAGGGGGAAACTCTTGTTTCTCCATTGGCATGGATGAATTTGTTGATTTCATTGCTGATTTAAATCTCATGGATGTGGATCTTCATGGAAATCAATATACCTAGACAAATAGAAGGTTGGGTAGGGATATGATTCAAGTCAAACTAGATAGAGCTCTTATCTCTGCTAGTTGGATTCTACACCAAGACTTTCATCTCACCTCTCTTGCCCAGAATCGGATCTAATCACAATCCGATAGCTTTAAATTTTATCAATTAGGCTAAGCCCACCAGGAGCTCCTTCAAATTCAAAAATATGTGGATGGAGCATGATGACATCTTTGATAAGATTAAGGAATGGTGGAATTGGGTTGGTGAGGGAACTGCTCAATTTAGGCTTATTCAAAAGCTTTAAAATGTCAAAAATAGGTTAAAATTTGGAATAAAGAAATCTTTGGGAATGTTTTTGTGAGAAAAAAGGAATTAAAAAAAACTCCAAGATTTGGAAATCAAAATAAATTCAAAGGGGAGGTATTTGGAAGATAATTTAGTGGAAAAAAATATCCTTTCAGAGCTACACACGGTTTATAGCAGGGAAGAATCCTTATGGAGACTTAAATCTAGGGAAATCTAGTGAAAGAGGGTGACAGAAATACAAAGTTCTTCCATATGACCACTTTGAAGCATAGATCCTGTAATAGGATTACATAAGTTTCTAAAGGAAACAACATCATCATAAAATATCCATGCAGATCATCAAGGATGAAGCTCTTAGATTCTATGAAAAATTGCTCAATGAGAAGAGTGCTACTAATGATGTGGCTAACTCTTTTCTGTTAGAGGCTATTCCACAAGAAAATTGAGGAGCAGATATTTAAAGACATTACCAAAGTTTTCACTTTGGAGGAGCTTCAAAAATATGTTTTTACTCTTGAAGGAGATAAGGCTCCAGGACCTGATGGCTTCTCTGTCAATTTTTTTCAGAAATTTTGAGAAATTTGTTCGATGATCTCCTTAGGGCTATAAATGAATTATTTAGAACTAGTGATTTACTGAAAGAGCTAAATAATACTCACATTGTGTTTGCTACAAAAAAATTATGCTTGTTTGGTTAATGTTGTCTATAGAACTTTTACTAAGATTATTGCTACTAGACTTAATTCATTTTAAATGATTTTATCTCAAAATAGTAGAGTGGGTTCATCATAGGAAGGATAATTCAATATGGTGTGATGATGGTGCATGATATTATACATTCTATGGATAATAATAAAAATCAAGCATGGTCCTTAAACTTTACATGAATAAAGCCTTTGATAAAGTCTCCTAGTCTTTTCTTGACAAGGTTCTAGCCAAATTTGGTTTTCTCAACAAATTTAGAAGAATTATCAAGGCTTGCATTTCTACTGCTAGATTCTCTGTGGTGGTTAATGGTGAACTAGTGGGGTACTTTACTAGCAGTAGGGGTTTAAGACAAGGGGATCCTATATCCCCTTTTCTCTTCATTATTATGGTGGATAGCCTCAGCAGAACAATTAACAAAGCAGTTAAAGATGGTCTTCTTAAAGGCACTAAACCTACCTCTACAAATCAAACAACTTCTCATCAGCAATTTGTGGATGATACAATCCTACTTTTAGTGGCATCTATCCTAGAAGCTAAGGTGATCAAGTCCATTCTAAAATTTTATGAGGCTATTTCTAGAAAGAGATCAACTTTGATAAAAGTTCAATTTTCTTTTTCAACACACCTATGGAAAGACAACATAGAATTGCTAAAATAATGTGGTGTAAATTCAATTCACTTTCCCCTAATTATCTGAGGCTCCCCTTGGTACTAAAAATTCCCAATTAAAGTCCTGAATGATGTATTGAAAATATTCCAAAAGAAAATGGCCGGATGGAAAGGGGCCATTATTTCCAGTGTTGGTAAATGTCTGCTTATTAAAAGCACTCTTCAAAATCTACCTATCTACATTATTTCTCTCTATAATATTCCTTCTGCCTTTAGACAAAAAATTTAAAGGATCCAAAAACACTTTTTATGGCAGGGGAATGGAGGAAAAATTAAAATATCACCTAGTTACTTGGGTTCAAGTGTGCACTCCTAAAATAATTGGGGACTGGGCATAAAAGATATAAGAAAAATTAATATGGCCTTAATTACAAAAATGGGTTGGATAATTCTCTCGGAGGAACAACCATGGATTGATCTTATTAAGGCCAAGTATCTTGAACAACAAACAACTTTCTCTTTCCTTCATGATGAACAACTTCCCCAAGGTTCCATTTTCTGGAATAACTTGATTCAAGTCAGGAATTTCATCAAGCAAGGATGTAGATGGAAAGTGGGAAATGGTAGAGACATCAATTTTTGGGGGGATAATTGGTCTAATTTCAGCCTCAATGACAGATTTGGTGTAGTCAAAGATAGTCTTGAACATAAGTATGGTACTAAGGTCATTGATTACATGGAAATTGATGGTAACAAGAAGAGATGGAAACAACTCTTGGTGGATAGAATTGAACTGAAATCCATGATGTCCTCTCTATAGGAACAACTGGACCTCATTCCCTTGAATCAATTGGAAGTCAAGGATGAAATTGTCTGGTACAATTCTAGAGATGGAGATTATACATTAAATCTGGTTATAATTCTTACTTTGAGAATATCCAGAGTGAGTTTAATTGGAGCAAGATTTGGATGACTAAACTAACCCCTAAAATTAATTTTTTCTTTTGGCTTGTTCTCAGAGGTAGAATTATTACTAATGAAAACCTGATGAAGAAAGGATTCATAATGCCTAATAGATGTCACCTTTGCAAAAAAGAGTCTGAGGATATTAAGCACCTTTTTGTCCACTGTGAGTATGCTTCAATGATTTGGAGCTATGCATTTTCTAAGTTCAATGTTTTCTAGATTGTGCCAAAGGATTTCATCTAGTTTTGGATCCAATGGAATCCTCCTTTTAAGCACTGTGTTGTGAGAAGACTTTGGAAACTGGTCATGCCCCATATTATCTGGAGGGTTTGGAAAGATAGAAATGACATCATTTTTAAAAACAATAAACAACATTGCAAGCTTAGATTTGTTAATATTGGTCATGCTATTAAAGAAAATATTGAGAGATTCAAACCTCCCAAGAATAAGAAATATCTTGAGAATGAAGAATATATTCTTTCCAACTGGAAGATAGGAGTCAGTAAATTTGCAGATTAGGAATACTTCAAACATTGATAGGTCTTTGATTCATTGGATCCCTCCTGAGATTAATTGGCATAAACTAAACTTTGATGGTGCCTCCAAGGGTAATCCTAGAATTGCTTATGGGGAGGTGTAATTCATGATCATAAAGGTTGTTTAGTTGCTACTTATGCTAGAAAAATGGGGATTTAGACAAATCATTATGCAAAAGCCCTAGCTTGCTCTATGGGGGCTAAGGGTTGCTAAAGATTATAACATACAGAACATAATTTTAGAAGGAGATTCACTAAACATTATCAATCACCTCAATCAACTTTCTCCTCCTAGCTGGACTATTAAGGACTTTATTATGGAATCCATAAATATTTGTCAAAATTTCAAGAATATCATCATCAGGCATACTTATATTGAGGGGAATAAGGTTTCGGATACCTTTTCCAATTTTGGAATAAATAATAATCTAACCATTTGGGATAATGAAAATTACATCCCTAAGGAGGTACATAATAGCATTAATGCGTAGATAAATATGGGCAATCAAGCATGGAGTAGGAATAATAATGAAATGGCGTGGGCTTTAGTGGGTGTGAAAGATCACACATGTGAGAAATATCATCCTAACTACAGCCATATTAACGCCCATGATCCTCGAATAGGTGGTTGGGTTCTCAAAACCGGGATAGACATAAGGAAAATAAAGATTCAAATGAGGGTTTTGAGCAGAAAAATTATAGGAATAGTAGGGAGAAGGAGATGGGAGGTGCCCCATGCCAAATGGAGCCCTACAATGATATGAATTGGAAGAACGATGAGGATCTATGGAAATTCCTTCAAAAGGGAGGCATTTCCAATTTTTTAAATGCATTCAAGGGCACGACCAAAATATTTCAGTTCATTTCGCAATGGAATGGAAGGATAGAAATGTGGAATATGGTGATCATTGAGTTATTATAAATGAAGAATTGATTGCTGAGGCAATAGGCCTCAAGTTGGAGGGATATCATTTTTTCAACAAAAGGATTGACAGGGCCACCAAGGCTAAGAAATTATCTAAAGAAGGAGAGGAGCTTGAATTTGTTTCTGTGGGTGTTAGGGTAAGTTCTATCCCCAATCCTTTGATGAAGTTACAAAAATGATGGTTAGGTACATTTCTCTAGAAGGGCACTACAAAACTATCCCTATCAAGCACCTGGTCTTTCTTAACCACTTTAGAAGGAAATTTGTGGTCTACTTCCCACATTACCTGCTAAATTCCCTTCAGTGCTCCATTTTAGATTTCTAGAAGCACTCTCGTGCTATCCCTCTTCACCAGGGCCTTATCTTCCTGCTTCATAAGCTCTATGTCTCCAAGTTCCCGAATGCCATCTCCCAGCGATCTACACATCACTACCTCCACTGATCCCACTTCCATTCTGAATACCTCTTCCAAACCCAAGAATAAGAACCCAAAACTTCCCAAAATAGACATCCCTCACTCTGCCCAAGTTCTTAGAAGCACCAAAGAGCTGGAAGTTGTGCATAATTTGCTACATATTAGTAATGCTGGCCAGGATATGACCCTACACCAGGAGGGGAATAATATACCTCATAGGTTGAAATATATGGAGAAAGAGATGAAGCAGTTAAATAAGGACCTGCAGCGCATGGACAAGTAGAAAGGAAAAATAGAAATTGATGATGATACTGACAATGGGAAGGATCAGATTACTACATTTTACAAGAAATTAAACTCTTTGGAAAATATATTGGGGAGAGCCAAAGACAGGCATGATCATAACATGGCTATCTTTAATGCCATTAGTGACTTCTTAGAACAACATGTTCAAAGCATTACCATGCTTAGCGGGATCCCTGACACTATCCTGGGACTGATAAGGAGATAAATCGACCATATTGAAGCTAAACGTGAATCGCCCCACACACATCACCACTTTGGTATTGTTCACTTTACTATAAACAATCCAATCTAGGATCGACAGAGCTTCCAAGAAGTAATCTCCCTCGGGCTGGAGGGCCTCATTCTAGTCGCTACTTTTTTTTAGGTCTTTTTGTTGTTTCTCTGCTACTTTTTTGTTGTATTGTTGCAGTTTTTGTTCTGTTTAGCTTTTTGCTAGTAACTATATTTTGGTTACTGATGGACATAATGTTTTATCTAGATTTTGATCCTCTTTTGTTGTCCCTTTATAGCTCTATTTGGCTGTTGAGCCCTTTTTGTAACAGGGTATAGTCCCTTCAAAACTATTTACCAATAATGAAAAAATGTGGCATAATCAAGAATTGATCCTCTGTTTGTATGGTCTACTCATACCCTTTTTAAAAATTTCATAAGTAGATCTTCTTTTCCTCTTTCCCTTTTTATATAAATATTATAAAAATACAACAAAAATTAAATTATTCAAATAATAAAAAAATTACCAATTTTTAAAATACAAAATTAGGTCCTACATATGACTTGATTTGATATCTTTTCACTTTACATATGTTATTTTCCATACAATTATTTGGATAAAATATTTTATACATATTAGTTGCACACATTTGTTAATGAGGTTCCTTAAGCTTGATATATGAAAAACACATTATTACACATGATAACAAGTTTTGGTTTAAGTTTTTTCCAATGACATTTCCAATCTGGAGGCATATCCTACACAATCATGTCAATTTGTTTCAAGATAATTAATTTCACTTATTAATTATGCTCAAATTATTATATCGTGTTATATTATATTTTTTTGACTAATAAAAACAACACATGTTTCTTATGTAACACTATATTTTCTTTATCTATGATACTATATTCTATTGTATTCACTTGAATGATTTCTTATATAATTTATTTCATGTATTTGGCTTATGAAATTTTCTAAGATTCTCTTTATGACACTTTTTGTGTTTCTTTTTTGTAGCTTATGTAACATATATCTTATGATGTTTATGTTTGTGATACTTTTATGTCCCTTTCTTGTGGCCTCTTAGACCTTCTTTATGAATAAAACATGTGACATTAGTTGTGTACTTATATTCTTGTTTTCCTATACATGATTGTTTATTGTTTTCTTATTTTCCTTCTATATGTGACATATTTTATACCATTAAAACTATTACATGAACATGATCTCAATGGTGTCCACCTAAAACATCCTTTGATATGATCTAACATTGAATATCAAATAAATCCAACATGGATACACATAACTTCTTTCGAGCTAAGCAATCATGTTGTATACATATCACTCACCTTAAAATATGGGGCATTCGATGGATTTTATTAGATAGATATCTTTGAAACATATAAAATTCAAAATTTAGGAATAGGATGACATGAGGTATAAATACTAAGGAACATAATCAAATAAAAAATCGTAATAACACAGGAAAATAACATCTAATAAAGAGAAAACCACCATATGTAATCGTCTAAGATGAATGTTTTTATCCTAGGGGTATATTTATATTAGGTTAAAAATTCTTAGTGTCTCACGAGATAGTTAAAGGTTAAAAATATAGATTCAGGGACATATTACATAATTCATAATAATATCTACTACATTTTGGTAAAAAAATTAGTTTTTAAATAATTCAATCCTTTTAGCTTTACATATTTTGAGCACAAGTTTAACTACAATTTTTCCATTGAATACATTGATCAAATTGAGTGTTCAATGTAATTTTTCGGTGCTATTCACCTCTAAAATACCAATGGTTCTTAACCATTACAATTATAATAAATGATAAGTCTATTTTGGGGGAAATTATTGTAACTTATGGAAGCTTGTTCTCGATTGAATTTTCAACTAGATAGTTGTAGTTTTTATGTAGTTTTATATTTTCTAGAAAATTCAAAGTTTGTAAAGGAAGTGGATTAGTACCTAGCCTATAAATTTATGTAATCACATTATAAAATTCATTTTATACTCAATTAAATACAAATGAAAGGATTTTGAGTTTCACATTTGTGTTGTGGGATGCTTAGCTACTTCTAATTGAGAATTTATGTTTGAGAGTCCTAGACATTAAGAATTTTTCTTATTATTAAGTAGATTTTACATTTCTAGTTAGTAATGTTTGTATGGTAAGAACTTAAAATTGAATAGTTTTTTTATTAGAGGTAAAAGTTAGGGTTGAGGGGACCCTACCCCTTTACAAGGATTTACAGTTTACTTACATATTGGCCAAAGTATTTATCTTCAAAGGCTAGTCATGATCCAAAATATCAAAAATAAAAACACCAGTATATGATATCCATTATATGGTTATATAGTATATAATAGTCCCAAGGATAATACTAATAGCAAAAGGTAAACAAATAGCAGATTCCAAACCATAACATTTCATTTCTCTTTGACTAGATCTTCCACTGTCTCCATGCATCCATTCCATTCTTTGACCAGTGTTGTTATAGTCTCCTTCCAATGTAGTTGTAGTTAGGTTCTTTTATCACCACCTTTGGGCCTGTGCCATCCATTTATTTTTCTTTTGCCAATTCCATTGACTTATCATTTCAACCAACAGCTTTGAGACTTAAACTTGGATAGTCTAACTTTCATGAATTTATAGTTTTGATAGTGTGCTTCTGAGATGCTCCAATACAATATTATTGGTCAAGCATTTAGAGATGTTGATTCATGGATAATTACTTTTTTTTGTGTTTAATTTTTTTAGCTTGAGCTAATATTAGGTTTATTAGACACTTTCATGATCTACGTAAATGTATAACAATTATTTTATTGGGTTTATGTAGGGTTGTGATTCATTGTTTTCATTTTCCTTTGATTGATTTCCTAGAGTCTATTTAGAAATGTGTCAATGTTATTTTTAGTTTTCTCTGGTTTCTTGTGTATGATTTGGATGATATCAAAGTACTTTCCATACTTGAGAAGAGAAAGAGAGAATAATATCCTTTCTATCCTTCCCTTTTTCCTTTTGAGTTTTGTTAGTATAGATCCAAATCACCTTAGAACCATTGTAAATAAATATTAGGATGAGATTCATACAAAATCAAGATAATTCAGATGCAGTCAACCCAAAATCCAATAGGTGGTTTACCATAACACACTAGTACCTCCCTAGGTATACACTAAGCCATATAGTCTTCTAACTAAAGTTATACATGTTGAGTATTTTGTACCTTGAACCATAATTCCAATCAGGTTCTAAAATTATTAAAACTCTACCACTCTTAAGGGTAACTCTTTGCCTTGATGATTCTCATATTTCTGCTATTAGTCGTTGGGTTTCATTGACTCATTTTTCTTAGCTGGATAATAGTTTTCTTCCAATGGTGTTGATATGCCATTATTGTTTATTTGTTGTACTTATTTTGTTTTTTTGTTGCTACTTTGTTTGTTGTTGGTTTTTACTTTGCGATGCACTGCTTTCCGCCATCAAGATTAATTGTTCTATCTGGATTTTGATCCATCTCTTGTGCTTTAACTATCAATTCCGCTTCGAGCTTTGGTTTACAAGGTTATAGTCCCTTTCAAAAACTATTTTCCAATAATAAAAAAAAATAGGTTCCTTATATCTTCCAACATCATGACCATGCGGAAGTTGACTCAGAGATATTTTTGTTGAATATAAGAATACGGAAAACAAAGCCCATACATGAAAATGGTGACTGGTCAAAGTTGGGTCAACTCCAAGATGTGAGAAGGTCAACTCGACAAGTCACAACAAGTGTAAAAAAATTGGGTGAAGGTGATAAGTTCAGGTCAATATTTTAAGCCTCAAGTCTTTGACACTCAAATATGGTCATCTTCGTCAACGATAAAAAATGCCACATGGTGGGTCCATAGGCCACCATGTGTCTTTCCACCACAAATACCCTTACACCTCAAACTCAATAGGGTGATTTATACTAACTAGGAAAGCTCTTTCATTACATTGAGAGAGAAAAGAAGTGAAGCTAACTCAATGAACTATGGGCTAAGTTGTGGGTGAGTTTTTCATGTTTGTATCGGTCGAAAAATCATTTAAAATGTGGTCCAAGCCACGTATATGTTGGAACGATCAAATCCTTATAAATGATTAAGTGATCATGCACCCACACATGTGGGATAAAATAATATCCCCACCAAAATGACTAGTGGGATTGGTGAGGAAACCACATGGATGTGGCACAATGGATATAAATTGATAGCGAGGACCCAATAGACATGAAAAAGGATGGGATAGTTTACATAGTTGGCATAGGCATGTAGTGGTTGGAAATAGTGGCAGGGGTATGTGCAATACCCACCACACAATGATAGGTTAGGTCCATTAGATGATCAAACAAAAGGGGGTGGGAAGTTGACCCTGTAACCTCCCCCATTCAATATGCATCAGCCCAACCAACTTATCCAATGAGTTGGTTAGGATGTAAGCTCGAAGATAGGGCATTTAAACATAATGATAGAACCCCAAGCCTATATAAGGCTCTCCCACACTCCATTTCAACACAAAAACATCTATCTCATTATAAAGTAGGCCCGAGGGGACAAAGGAGGTTAATGGTAGAAAGAAGAGATAGTTTAAGGCCTTGGTAAAATATGAAGTTCATAATTTGATGGAGAAAAATATTATAAGTCATATATTATTTTTATAGGCATTATTTTATTAAAGTCCTATTATTTTATTTAATAGGCATGGAGACAAAAAAATTTCTATATTGTATTAGTATAGGCATGATTATAATATGACCTATATTGTATTAATATAGGCATATGAGGGAGAATAAGACCTATATTATATTAGTATGGGCACGATGGTTATTATATGACCTATATCGTATTAATATAGGAATATGGAGATAATGTCATATATTGTACTAGTATAGGCATCATCATTATTCATTGAGGACCAATTAATATTATTAGCAAGATGAAATAAATAAGTCCTATTATTTAATAGGCACATGTAAAAAATATGTAGGGTGTTATTATTCACATACCGAATAGTGAAAATCCTAAATTGATACATTTATTCTTGTGGTAGAGCCTAGAGACTTCATGGAGCCAAGGGATATGAAGAAGCATCGAGATAAGCACTAGAGATCATATCCTTAGTACATCAAACGTATCGTTAGATCATTTTCTTCAAGAAGGTCCATTATTCACCATTGATCTCATTAACAACACTAGATAAAATTGTCACCGTTGTGTAGAGGTTGTCTTATCGTGTAACAGTGAAAGGAAATCATCACCAACAATAGACATCAAATCAATCATAGATCTCGCATAGTAGAGTGAAGAGTCATCCTTTTTATTTGATCATATCGAGAGACTTGGCACAGTATAAAAGAGGTGTTGGGATAATCTTGAAGGAAACTTGGCACCTTATAATGGAGGCATTGAGGTCATCTAGATGAATACTTAGCATCCTGTAATGGAGGCATTGATATCTTCATTATTACGAGAGTTATTATCAACTCACCAATATTAGTGGAGAAACTCGAGTCCAGCTTTTGAGAGAGATTATTTTACACTAGAGATCAAGTTTCACCTAATTTTTTTCTTTTAGTTTTAAATGAATAGGAAATAGGTTAGGAAGAATTCTGTGAGATGTAGGTTGAAGTTTGAATACATGCGTTCATCGACCTTTTGATCCAAGCTGATCATGAAGAGTTTCCCTTTTGCTAGGAGGAACGACCTATATAAGAAACACATAAATACCACCAAATAGTATTAATAATATAGGTTCTTCCTAGAAGGATGTACATTCACTTTAAAATACAATTTAATGTAAATATCATGAAGTAAGGATATCCTACTATATTTATACGATTTAGGAATATTGTGTAAATAAAATAAGAAAATGTAATCTAATAGGAGAGGGTATGATTAAATCTAGAGGTTTGGTAGGTTATTTTAGGTTTTGTAGGTCCGACAGGGGGTCTAGGATGGATCGTGGAGGTCCGGGTTAATTTTGGTGGCTCAAGAGGCTCATTGGTCAAAAGGAATGAAATGAGATAGAGACCGATATTAGTCGGGTGACCGACATCGGTATAGAGGTGAAATCGATGCCAATTAGGTAATCGATGTCGGTAGGTGAAATTAACAATAATTTGATAAAAATGCTTTTGGGGATTCTCTATGATTACACAAAGATTAATAAGGGTGTCGTTAGGTTCATGATATTACTAAGAAGACTCAGGGATACAGAGGGAAAGCTATGGAAGGAAAAAGGATATAGGTGGTTCGGTGAGGAGGTGGAGATAAAGGAATACAAGCAGTGCGAAATAAAGTATAATGAAAAAGTAAGGAATATATATACTTTAAGCAAGCACAATATGGTTGAAATCATGTATACTTACTTGAATTTATAGATCCGGTAGGTGAAGGTGGAGGGTAGGTGATCCATGAAGATACTCTGATTCAATTCTACGGAATTACTCCCATTATGTTTCCGTGAGTATTCCAATGCTCTAGAAGGAGAATCAGATGCTTTCTTGGTCCCGTGGTTGAGTATTTTATCACATATGGATGCTAAGAGGATTTGGATTCATGCTTGAATGCAATAGTTCTCTCAAAACTGAAAAATGAACAACCTCGGAAAAGGTTGTAAAATTGTATATAAAGTAACCAATGGCGGTTAGGTGACCGACACTAGTTGAGGAATAACCAGCGTTGGTTAAGGTGGATAAGTCTAGGTTTACCAAAAATGGCCTGATCCTTACTATTTTTGACATGATTGATATCTTTAATCTGGGTCTCAAGTGATATAGTCCACTTAGATAAGTACGAGTTATTTTAGGAGAGGTAGTGGGATTTAATGCTAGGTTTAGACTAAGTATTAGTTAGTTAGGATTGTTATAGAATTAGTCTTAATTAATTAAAAGGTTGTGAATGGGACTTTGAGTGAGGTGGATAGGTGAGTTGGTTTTAGGTGAGGTGGATGAGTGAGGTAATTAATTAATTTTATTATTACAATGAAATTAATTAACATGTGTGCACTAAGGAAATGAGTGGGTATAGTATGAATTTATTTAATTGACAGGGGTTAAGGGAATTTGTCCTGATTTTTAGTGTCTACATTTTCCCTTTTTGTCACGTAGCTTGTATTTGGCAAGCGATGCCGACAAAAATAAGTGGTTACCCCAAATATAGGTGATAGTGGGGTTGGCCTAGGTAATAGTGAAGGTGATCCCCCTCACACTAGGAACTCGAAGTTGTAGGTAAGAGAGGTGAGTGGTTTGATAAATAGGTTGTTAATAAAAACAAGGGTGGATGGGTTATAGGTAAGGGTAATGGTCGGGTCGGGTAATATGTAAGGGAATCAAACACACACACATGTATAGATTGTGATAAGGTACCAAGTTGAAGAGCTTACAAACTCTACTTTGTCAAAGGTTGATAAGTTTATCCAAATGAGGTTGAAGTGGTTCAGGTATCCAAGCTATAGGAGGATATGGTCCATAATCACAACTAGGCAATGTGTAGTAACAGGTAATAGGTTTTTTTCCAAGGCACCAAAGGTATGGTCGGGATAAACATCATGACATTAGGAAAAGTAAGGTCATTAGTCTAAACAACATGGGTAGCAACATCACAAGGTATAATGAGTACATAAATTTGAATGTCCTATTAAAGGGTCGGGTGTGGGTGTGTAGGTGGGGTCATGGGTAGGGCTGAGGTATAGGAAAAAACATGTCCCTAAATGCAATTAGGGAATGGAATAGGTAGGGAAGACTTGTGGGTGAACCTAATAGGTAATGCTAAGGGTAAATGGTGCAAGAATGACATATTTTTGGGAAAAACATGCATTTTTGAGGCCATATGGTTAATTGAGGTGACTGATGTCAATTAGAGGTTAACCACCATTGATTGAATAGGGTACGACCTGACCTATGTCACCATGTTGATTTGGGGATAATAAAGTAAAAATCCACTTTTTATAGATTCATTTGTTGTTTTTCCTTTATATAAAATGACAAACGAGAGGTGTGAAAGTGGAAAATGGCAGTGCCAAGTCGTGAGCAGAGTAAGCGATCAGTGAGGAGGCGATTAAGATCTAGTGGATGGGCCCATGAAATCAAGTGGATCCATTTGATTGGTTGTGAGTAGAGGAGTGGATTCCTGGCCATGGTGGAGCTAGGAGAGGGAGCAAGAGGACCACCAGTGTAGAGACAAGAGGTGCCACCATGGAGACGACACTGAGTAGAGGTAGGAATCAATCCTTAGGACCTATTTTAAAAAAATTTGGGGTAAAAATGAATGAATTTGGGAGTATTTTTTTTTTAAAATGGGTGAAATTGAGGTGTGGAATGGAAAATCTAGGTTAAATATGGTGGGAGGTGATTGTAGGTTGAATTTGGATGGGGTAGGATAGGTTTTTAGTGCATTTTGGTCTTTTTTTTTGAAATGGGAGGCTATGGGGTTTCAGGTTTATCACCAAAACAACGACCAACATTAGTTAAGGGTTGGCTGATGTTAGTTTGCTTTTCCAGCATTACTCGGTTAAAGGGTGACTGACACCAGTCAAGAGGACTGATTACGGTTAAGATGACTGATGTTGATCACTGTAAAAAGTGACTAGGTAAAAAATAGTTAGTTGGGAAAGAAAAAAAAAAGGTGAAGTAGGGGTAGGTGAAGACTAATGTAGGTGAAAGAGGGAAAAGTAAGTGTAGGTAGGGCACGATTGTGTAGGTGTGTGATAGGTAAGTAGGTGAAATTATTGATGATAGTGGATAAGTATCATAATGAGGACATTACGGTTTTAGGTGAAATAGGTAATGGGTAGGTATGGAAACCAGGTGAAGGGTAGGTATGATTGATGGTGTTAGGTATGATTTGGTTAAAAATGGATAAGTATGAGGTTAGATGAGGTTTGAGGAATAGTTGATGTGAGAAGGTATTGACTTGACAAAGTGTTGGTTTGGTTGATCTAAGCGAGAGATCAACGACTATCGAGACATAGTACCACCTCTATTGGTACAAATGTAGCCGAGCATGACAGTTAAGGAGTGGGAGCACATAGTAGATGTGGGACTTAGTTTGATCAAGTGTTATAGGTGTATAGGCCGAGATCCTAGCTTGATGGTCACTCTCATCGACAGATGGGACTCTACAACCAATACCTATCATCTCGTCGACCGTGAGATGACCATCACATTAGAGGATGTGTATAGGATCCTACAGCTTCCTATTGTTGGGGAGCCAATGTATTCAATTTTGATACAGGCATCGGTGGATCCCATAGTGGCAATATTTGGTGAGGAGATAGGAATGTTGAGTTATCATAGCATGAGTCTGAGTTATGGGGATATGTATGTGACATATCCATAGGAGACTAGGCTACCTATTTTGATGATGGTGGTAGTAGGATGCTTTACCCTCCTAGATTCCAAGGGTGGGATATTTCCTCGAGCTATGATGGGATTGTTACATGACATGATCAAAGAGTGGGTGAGATTTTCTTGGGCACCAAATTTTCTATTCCAGATGTATAGGGAGTTATGGGCCTATGGTTGGTACAAGAGATTTGGTGTGTGTTGTATATTCTTGTTACATTGTTAGGCATGTGATCACATTATGTGTGTACATCTAGGCAAGGTTACCACAACATGACCGGTTCGGGGTGGTTTGTACAGAGTTTGTTTTAGGAGATGGGTACTAGTCGGGGCATAGCCGAGAGTGGCCAGGCCCACATATGATGTTACATACTACAAGTGGTTGTTAGAGGGCCTATCAGCAATTGATATCATGTGGTGGCCATATGTTGATTTTATGTGATATAGAGGCATGGCTAAGGAGTTAGAGGAGATTAATTTATTGAGATGGATACAAGGGCAGCATGTCGGTGAGCACGAGATGATACCCATGGACAAGGTTAGACTAAAGTTTGGACTATGGAAAACATGTCCCCATCTTTCCCACAGTATCGTAGAGATGACATGGAGAGACCCATGCCTCCACCATGTTTGAGTGTTCCCACAGGGTAGGAGGATCAGGTGCTAGATCGATGGATTGATGATGTGGGTGTCACCAATGGATACATATAGTGGTGGGTGGCACAACTATGGGATGCACCACTAAGGCCATGGAATCCATATTTAGCGACAGTCATAGTGCAAAGGATACATTGTAGGGGAAAGTGGCTTCCTAAAGGAAAAAAATTATAAGATTCTAGGGACAATCGACAAGGGCACATGCATAGGTGACCACTTTGCAAGCACAGTGACAACTTTATAGGCCCAGTAGCATAGGCATAGGCTCCCACACAAGGTGGAGATGGGGATGGAGGGATGGTAACTTCCTTATAGGAATAGGTAGCTATATTATAGGGCCTATTGGCCACATCATAAAAATAGGTTGCGTCCCTATAGGCCTAGGTAGTGGTAAAGGTACCACCACAGACATAGGGATAGGGTCCCATATTACAGGCACCTGCACCAAGACATAATACACTTTTGGTCAAGAAGAGTTCACAGGGGGAAATTAGGCTAATGGCACCACTAAAGACCGTATCCATGGAAAGGTTCAAGGATGTCCTAAACAAGGCTAGCTATTATCAAGACCATCTAGCCACCATAAGGATTGATGTTCCTTCATATGTCGAGTACCGAGAGCAGCAGACATCCAAAGTGAGTGGACTAGATCCGTGGACTCAAAGTTCTGGTAGCACAGGAGGTCATTGACCCCAAAGACAGGGCCATGGTGAGGTTATTATCTCTCAGAGACTAGGCCCAACATAGGGCCATGAGGAAGAGGTGGAGTTTAGGAAGGGACCAACAGAGGGTGGGGAGATGTTGGTATGGCACTTAAATTGTAGGGAGGAGGAGACAGTGAGACCAGAGGGGAGGGAATCGATGGGGGTGATTAGTCAATGTATGTGATATTTTACCATTATTATGATTATTTATATATATACTTGTCTCATGTCAAAGACATGAGATCGTACATGAGAGTTTTAAGATACTGATATTTATTTATATTTGTGTATATATGTATTGATACACAGACACTCCCATTATATATTTGATGATGTTACTATATGAATGATGTACTTGCTTTGATTGCCATTTTTATTGTGTATCATGGAAACTAGTTGAGTTAGGCATGATTGAATCGAGGTCATATAGGCATGGTAGAGTTTAGGAAATTTAGGCATGATGGAGTTAGGTATAGGCATGGTGGAGTTAGGTATAGGCATGGTTTGGTCAGGTATAGGCATGGTGGAGTTTAGGTATAGGCATGGTGGAGTTAGGTATAGGCATGGTGGAATCTAGGTATAGGCATGGTTTGGTCATGTTTTTTTGTTTGATTTAATTTCCAAGTTATTATTATCATGGAAAATAATGGATTTTATGTATGTTGTGTTTAAATTTCCAAGTACTTAATATCATGGAAATGATAAATGATTGATGTGTGATATGTTTGATGTTATAAAATGGTAGGTATGTATGTTTTTATGATTATTTAATTTCCAAGTTTTGTGTAAAATGGAAAATAACTAAGGTAAAATGTGAATATAAAAGGGGGAAAATTGGTTAGGGGATAAAGTGGCTGAGCTAACCTCTAAGGTCCCCATGCCCTCGAGTGCTTCCTACATATCCCTAATGAAAAAGGGGCCTCAAGCCAATGTATTTCTCCCATAAGCTAGGGAAGAATATGATGAGGTAGATGAATGGGTCGAGTAGGTTTTAGGCATGATTGAGTCAAGGTCATTTAGGCATGGTTGAGTATAGGTTGAATAGGAATGGTTGAGTTTATGTCATTTAGTCATGGTTGAGTATAGGTCAAATAGGCATGATTAAGTTTAGGTCATAGACATGGCTGAATTTAGGTCGAATAGGCATGGTTGAGTCTAGGTTGAATAAATATGGGTGATGTTGGTGGAACATGTATTTATATAATGTAGGTTTTGAAGGTCTAGTTCGTGAAGGAGGAGCAATAAGTAAGAAAAGAGGTGAATGGTAAGAGGATAAAAAAGCCACCTAAGTGGTAAGAACCATTATGAGTCTATTATACCAAATATTGGCTTATGAACATAAAACCCTAAAGGCGTGGCATGATTGAATATTCTAAGGGTGAAGAAGGTCACATGATCATGAAATTCCGCATTTGTGGCATGTCCCTTGAGTAGTAAGAATATTAGAAAGGAAAGGTGGTGAGGTGAAAGAGGTGTTTTTAGCATAACTTGGTGTGAGACAACATGCCTCTTCAAAGAAGTTATCCAAGATCAAAATAGGTGAGTCCATGACGAAAAAGTTATATTTTTCTTTTTGATTTTGTTTTATAGACTGATCGATGTCGAATTCTATGTGGGATGAGTAGAATATATACTTGAGGTATTTGTGAAGCTAATTGATGTGGGAAGCTTCAAAATATTTTTATTTTATTTGTATAGAACTAGTCTTCTTTTTGGATAGACTAAGTATGATATGGCTAGCTTTGTATAGCTGTCCTTCGAGGGAGCAGTCTATTTATATAAGAAAGATAGAAAGATAGATGTATTTATTGAGGGATTCATCTATTTGCTAGAATTTTGACTCAAGGAGGTTGAATTTTAAAATCCCGTATATTACTTTTGAATTGTTTTTTGGACTTTTAGGTCATGGACAAAACTATAGAGAAGTATAGGCTTCTTTTATGAAGAAAAAACCATAACACACAGGGATTAGCTATGAAAGAGAGGTTCAAAGTGATGAACGACTATGGGATTCCATCTTGAATAGTATGAAAACTATCCATGAGAATCATGCCATGAGTAGAGCCGTGGTACTCATATTAAAGATAAGGCGAAAAGGTGATGGGTAATCACATGATTCTTGTTTAGGCATTGATCCATAAAATAGGTAAGTCGAAGTTAAATGTTTATCAAAGGAAAAGTTTTTAATATACGAGAGGATGATACATGACTTGATTCAACAATAGAATGTTCGAATATGTAAGGTATTGAGGGGCTCGTGGTTCAGTTTACCTTTGAGTGAAGATAAACGATAAAAACCCAATCCGTAGGCATGAGTATTGATATAGGGTCCAAGCCAATTAATAACGAACTTGCCCCGCTTACTTTTCTTTACTTTTTCACATGTTGATTTTCCTTCAAGACAAGGTCACCGACTGGGAAGGTTTTTTCTTAGACACATTTATCGTAGGCACGTTTGATAATTTTTGGTAGATTTGGAGGTGATCGAGAGAATTTAGACGACATTCTTCTAATAACTCAAGTTGTGTCAAACGGTCCTGGAAAAAATCATCATCATTGAGCATATCTTTGAGTGAGATACGAAGAGATGGAATTTGGAATTTGAGAGGAAAGGAAACTTTTGTAATGTAGACTAAAGAGAAATGTGTGGCAGCAGTTGAGGTGTGAATACTAGTGTGGTAAGCCCATAAGGCAAAAGGAATGTGCGTATTCCAATCCTTTCCAAAGATCGTCAACCACTTTAATTTGAATTTTTTAAAATGTTTTGTTTGTTGATTCAACTTGGTAGTTTTTTTAGGGTAATAAGGTGAAGAAAAATTGAGTTGAATGCTGAAGGTGTCATAGAGTTTTTGTAGGGTTTTGTTTTTGAATTATTTTTCGTTATCAGTGATGAGGCGGTGAGGAACACCAAAGTGACAAATGATGTGATGATTGATGAATTCACAAATTTTCTCATCTTTTGTAGAAATAAGAGGTATGACTTCCACCAATTTAGTATAATATTGATAGCGGTAATAATCCATTGATGGTGTTGGGAAGAATGAGGGTTGATCTCTCTCGACAAGATCTAAACCCCATTAAGAGAAAGGCCAAAGGTATTGTGTGACCTATAAGGCATGAATAGGGGTGTGATGAAGATTAGCATATTGCTGAAACTTCACACAACATTTGACATAGTCATAATAATCATGGTTTATGGTTGTCCAAAGAATAGCCAGTGAAGGATTCACTTAGCGATAGCTAAGCCACTGAAGTGACCCCAAAAATCCTATCATGAACTTCCTTGATGTTGTATGCAGTTTCATAACTTGTAAGGCATCGTAAGAGGATAACATAAAATCCATATTTATGTAGAAGACCATCCATGATGACATAGCAAGAGACACTTTTGAGAAAGGTTTGTTGTCCATTACGAGTAATATATGGAGGAATAATTGAAAGGGAAATATAGTCAACAAACTGGTTATACCAAAGGTCAAATGGGTCAGTTTCAATTTTTCCTACAAGGTTGATGTCTCGAATTAGATAAGAATGTGATTGCAACCTTTTTACTATGAAAAATATTTTCGAGTCAGAGGGAGAGGTGGGGATTTGAGAATCAAGACAGGCCATGGTGTCCACAAATTTATTAGTGAAATGCGAGGTGGTTGGAAGTTCATAATGGTCAAAGGTATTCAAAATATGTCAACATGATGCTTATAATTTTGAAGTATCTCATTATGACACTTTGGTATATACCCATTACTTGGTTCACAACCAAAGACAATCACCAAAGATAGTCATTTATTTATCATATAAGGCTATGGTGGTTTCAAGACCTAACACGAGTGCTTCATATTCGATGATATTGTTAATACAATCAAAATCTAATTTGAAAGATAATGGCATATGCTCACCATCAAGAGGAATGAGGATAAATCTGACACCACCCCCACACTAACATTTGCAACCATCAAAGAATAAGGTCATCTAGTAAATGGTATCATCTAGGGAGAGGGTAGCGATAGATTTATCAAGGAAATACAAGCTAGATGGTTGATTTCTAGAGAGAGGTGTGTCTGTGATTTGGTCAGAATTTTTTTCCTTTGACATATTTTTGATGGATGAATTCGAGATCTAGGTCTGTAAGAAGCATGAGCCAAAATGTAACACATTGATGTTGGTAGGGCTTAGTTTATATGTAATGTAAGGGGTCAATATTGGTGATAAAAAGGTTTTTGGTTGAGTAGGTAATGTCAAAGTTTAGTGGTGACAAAAACTAAGGCTAAGAAGAGTTTTTAGCATGATTATATCTAGTTTCATAATCTAAAAGTGTACGAATTATATGATAAACCACTTTCTCCCTATTTTTCTCATCATGATGAGTGACCATGGCACCCAGGAAATGATCAGTACCATAAATGTAAAGGTGAAATGGTTGGTCATCCTTAGGGGGAAAGATCACAAGTGGTTAGAGGAGGTATTGTTTTAAGGTATCAAAGAATTTGTGGCATTCTTCTTCCCATTTTACGAAGACATCCTTTTTTAGGAGATGATGAAATGGATGGCATCAGTGAAAGATGAGAAATAAAGTGATGAATAGATTGTAACTTTCCTTGCAAACTAAGAAGTTGACAAAGGTTAGTATGTGGAGGCATTTTGAGAATAGCCTTGATTTTAGTAGGATCAAATTCAATGCCACACAAAGAAACAATAAAACCAAGTAGCTTGTCAGAGAGAACAAAGACACACTTCTTAAGTTGAAGGTGAACAAAGAATTTGATGAGATGGTCAAAGATAACCCTAAGGACTATAAGGTGTTTGGCCTGATGTTTGGATTTAGCAAGAAGATTATTGACATAATATTCCAATATGCTATGGGTAATGTCATGAAAATTACAATCCATAGCCCACTGATATGTAGCATCAACATTTTTAAGGCCAAAGGGCATGACACAATAACAGAAGGTTCCCAAAAAAGTGATGAATGCAGTGTTGTGTTGATCTTACGGGGCAAGTAATATTTGGTTATAACTGAGAAACCATCCATGAGTGATAGCATCTTATGGCTAGTGGTGAGATCAACTAGTTGGTCAATACTACGTAGAGTAAAATCATCTTTAGGGCAGGCTAAGTTAAGGTTGTGGAAATCCATGCAAATGCAGAGTCCCCCTGTCACTTTTTTGACAGAATGATGTTAGAGATCCATTGGGGATAATCAATGGGTAGGATGAAGGAAACCAAAAGAAGGCACTTTGGAGTTCTTATTTGACAAGAAGGTAAATGTGAGGATGCATTTTTGCAGCTTTTGTTTCACGCGTTTGGCATCAAGAATGGTTACGATATTGTGGACCACAATGTTTGGGTCAATACTAGGCATATCAGCATAAGACCAATAAAAAGTGTTGTTATGATCTTGAAGGAAATGAGTGAAAGCTTCATGTTCATCATCATCTAAAGATTGGCCTATTTTTAGAATATGTGGGTCATCCTGACTTAGAATATTGATTTTGATGGTCAATTCATTCAACATGGTTTGCATCTCAGAAGGTAATGACCGGTGAATATAAGAATCTTCCACACCAAGGTAGGTGAGAATAGACTCATCGTCATGACATTAAACGAAATTAATAGAAGGTGTATCGTCATCGATCATGTCAGGATATAGGAAGGGAAGAGAAGAGGGAGTCTCACCATCACATTGATAAGTGAGAGTTCTAGGAAATGGTGTTAACAAAAAAAAAGATAGGAGGAATGGATTTTAGGTCCATAGACTCTGTAGGTGAAGGTGGTGAAGTGGATGAATGGGGTGGGGAATTTTAATCATCCTCAATGAGTTTGACTCAGTGCCTTTCTATAAGATGGTTTGGTAAATCCAATACCACCGTGGTTTTTATGCTTATGAGGGGTGCAAGGAATGATAGTATGACAACATTGTTCATAGAAACCAAATCCAAATCTCTTCTAAACACAACAATGGAGGAAGGTGTGGGTGAAGCGAGAGGTTGGTGAGAGACTCAAGGTCGAGAGGAAAATGGTTGAGTTTGGGTAGGTGGCTCGGTGAGTATGTAGAAGTATCAAGCCCTCATACATTAAGTTGGTGTGAAGGGGGGAGGACCATAAGGGAAAAAATCACCTATGCAAAGGATCATAAGCGGGGATGTTGGTCAAGGTTACCATACTCTTGAGCAAAGAATGAATGAGTCAATGTTATAAAGGTGGTACTCCCTCGAGTGAGGCATTGAAAAAAACCTTCTAAGGGATCAGTAGTTGATATGTGGGTAGCGGGAATGGATGAATCACTAGACATTTAGGAAGAAGAAGCATTATTTATTTGAGAATTAGATGGGTAGGATGATGGGTCAACTGCAATAGTAGTGGGAATAGAGGAGTTAGTTTTGGAAAATGTAGCGGAAAAATTAGTGGATGAGATAGTGATCAAGAAGAAGCGGTAGCGGTGGTAGATGTGTTAACTAGTATAAGGATGTTATTGGGTCGATACAAAATGTTACAGGTATTGAATGGTGAAGGGTCAAATGGAATGGTATAGTTTTGTCTTTCATGTTTGAATTTTAAACATCGGTGTAAGGTTAAAGGAACACAACCCATGGCATGGATCCAAGGTCATCCAAGCATCATGTTGTACTTGAATTCCCCCTCTAAGACATAGAACAATTCAGGAATGGTATGGGGGCCAACACGAATGTGGATAATGATGGTACTAAGGGTGGAATTCATGGCATCGTTGAATGAATGCATCATAATTGGGTTATTATGCATGAAATTGGTAGGGATGCACATTTGGTGGTATGCATGGGAGGAAATGATGTTAATACTAGTACCGCCATTGATCATAACGCATCGAATGCATATGTTATAAATGTAGATAGAAATAAATAGGGTGGGGTAAGGATCATCCAATTGAGAGGTACAATCTCATCATCGAGAAAATGACAACGGATAATTGATGAGTGGTAGCGAGGTGCAAATGATGGGGCTACGTGGTGAGAGAGGCCATATGATGAGTTATAATGGATGCAACAGAGTAGGGTCATTAGGTAGAACCTTAAAAATTGTAGGAATTCAATGAGGGCCTCCAGATGAGACTCAAAGGTTTGGATGAGGTCAGACAAAGAAATTTTGAAAGGATACTAGTGTAACTATTTAAGAATCGTATGATGGAAAACCCCTTCAAATATGGTATGTGGGTCCATGGATGGTGATTTTTGGTACAAGTGCAGATGGAATATTGGGTAAAAGAGTAGTGGATGAGCTTGTTTCTTTCTCCTTTCCTTTGTCCTTCTAGGATCGAGTGGAAATTTGAACCATATTAATCTGTGGTAAATGATAAATTGAGTCATGATAGGTGGAGCGACATGTTTGGGAAAATATATGGTGAGGGAATATACTAGATTTGTGAAAATAATGCAACACACATTGGAATTTTGGTGGAGGTTTGGCTATCTCTCTTATATAGACCATATTGATCTCAAATGTTGGAGGAGGATAAAAGGTTTATGGAGGGGGATATGAAGGTCGTTTAAAAGGTATGGGATGAGGATGTGTGGTGATAGGTGTAGGTGGAAGAGGGTCCTCATCTAAAATATCATCATCGTCAAATTTTTCTTTGAGAGGACATAGTTGGAGAAGAATAGTCTTAAGAGCCTTACAATTTTCCACATCATGCACTGCAACACTTAGGTAAGTGAAAATTTTGGTATCATCAAACCCTTCTGGTTTAGGTTTGAGTGGGTTGTAAGGTCTAAGTGGTGGCAATGTGATGATATAGGTTTCTAAAAGGTTATTTAAGATGTTGACATAATACCCTACCAATGGATCACAATGTGAAGTAAGTGTGGGTCTAGATGGAAGTGTGGATGAATTTGGTGGGAGAGGTGCCACCAAAGGTAGAATTATAGGTTGAGTAAGTTTGACCACCTGTTTGGTAGATATTATAGTTTTAGGTTTGGATTTCACCTTTTTGGGTAAATATGTTATAGGTGAACTAGTTATTGAAGGTGGTGTAGGTTTAACTACCTCTTTTGAGGGTAGTGGGTTCTTGGACTTTGGTTACACCTTCTTGGGTAAAGGTGAAGAAGAAGTGTGTGATGTATAAGAGAAGGCAGATGGCGGAAGGGGTTGGGTTAGCCAAGGTGATAATGGAGGTGTAGTGAAGGTTGTAGTAAGAGGTAATGTGGAAGGTACTAGTTGAAGAGAAGGGAATAACATAGGTAATGATGAGGATACTAGAAGTGGTGTAGGTATATGAGGTAGAAAGGATGTAGGTGACTGACGAAGGTGTAAGCTATGTAGGTAATTTGGGTGGAATAGAGGATCGTGGTGAGGAGGTTGGCTGTTGTGTTTTTGGTTTACCTTAGGCAGAGGTTGCTTGACCAAGGTTGATGGGTAGGGACCTAAGATACATGGAAGTGGTGAAGGAGACAAAGGGGTAGTGGGAAAAGTGTGGTGTATACAACCTAAGAGGTTGGGTATTCCTCTTAGGTGGGGGAATATTCTTTGCACTAGCTTGTGAGGACATGGCTAAATCCAATTTAACAAGAGGATGGACTAGGATTTATGTCGGCATGACTCCCAATGTGGCAATGGGTTTAGACAAAGAGGAATATAAAGGTGCAAACAAGGTTTTAGGCATAGGCGTTCGTTTGATGGTAGTGGTTTAGGTGTGGGTGAGGGTGATGAATAAGACATTGCTACAACTGGTATGGGAATGGTGGGTTTGGATTTCTGAAACACCTTTAGATAGATCATGGAAGTATCGACAGACAACATTTGTATATTAGTTCGTAAAGGAAGCTAAAGGCATCCCTAGAGCATGGAATTGTCAACATAATCCAAGAGGTTGGAAAAATGTGAAAATGGCACCACTCTAGGGGGATGATGTTGATTTGGTATTAATACTTGTAAAAAAATTCTATGAGATAGGGAAATGGTTGTGTTATCCAATTTTGCACACTGCAAGATTAGACAAGGGGGTCCTATCACGTTCAAGATGAAATAGTAGTCCCAGGAACCCACCTTCGGTTATTATCGAGATGCAATAATTAAAAAAATAATTCCTAAATTGCATATGAAGAGATCACCTAGCATCAAAAGGCACCCAGTTGATCTCGAACCCCGGTGAAGAGAGTTTAGGGTCAAGTTGTTAAAGAACCCGGTGTCAAATTAATAGTCATCTCGAAATCATCTCAAGAGAGACTCTCGGTTTTAAGAGCTTGACAATGGTCTTGTTAATGCAAAATATAGCTCGTTGAAAATTGACAAATGAAAGGAACTGTACAAGGATCTCGGTGGAGATCGATGCAAAAATATCTGAAGGCCAAGTCAGGGAGAGTCAAAGTCAACATGATGCCATGTTTAATCCATTGAGACAGTGCTCGACCAACCACTTGGGAGAATTACCTTGTTTGACTGAGATGATATGAAATTATGCAGATATGGGAGGTTCAACATCATTGAATCTCGGTTTGTAATTACATAATGGTGTTCAGACCTTCCTCGGCCGAGCATTTGGTGCACAGAAGTTGACATGTTGCAGTATAGTAGAAGCCTTTTTGAGCACTTCCAGCAAGCAAGTCATCCAACGATGTTTTTATCTGTTCAGCATCGAATGCATCCTCAAATTCAGGATTTTCCTTCAAGATATTTTTATGAAAATCAATTAAGTGACAGTGAGAGTGTTACCGGAGACCTGATGAAAATTATTACAAAGATTCTCTATTGAGATCTTACTTGTTTTACGATGTAACTCATGGAAGTGGATCTCATAGAGGTGGAAATGTTTCATATCAGAATATTCATGGAGTATAATTTTCTTTGCAATTATATGAGCATCTTCAACGAGTCACTAAGTTGGCAGGCATAAAGGATTATGTCGGAATTATCACACCTTACAAGCTACAGCTGAAATGTTTGCACTGAGAGTTTAATGTTATCCTCAAATCTGTTGAAGGAAAACTCGGCAGGAGAAGATTCATGAAGATCCCGCGCGACTGGTGGGAATTGTGGAGTTAAGGAACAAACTTGCCAAGTCTACGTGGTGAAGTTAAGGCCGGGGCCCGTGAATTAATTTGGCCAAGCCGTTATGTGGAGATTCGGAGCTGGAATGCCAAGTGGGTTTTTGTGGATGGCAAACCAAAGAAGAAATTCCACGCGGGGGAGATTCGGAGCAGCACCGCCAAGTGGAAATTTTGGGATGGAAAACCATGTTGTTTACTCCACGTAGGGGAGAAATTGGATCAGATTGCCAAATGGGAAATATTAAGATGGCATTCCAAGCTGTTCACTCCGCGTAGGGGAGATTCAAGCAAACACTGCCAAAGGGGAAATATTAAGATGGCAAACCATGATGAGATTTCCGCACGGGCCGTGTAAACAGAAATCCGCGCAGCTTGGAGTGGTCCGAGTCTTTGTGCGAGTCACCGGGAGGATTAATAGGATAGTTGTGAATTGGAGTGGCTCATGTGTGAAGTGTTTGACAGGAAAGCAATGCTGAAAACTCATCCAGACCGGTGGTCGTGAGACAAACTCCCACGCACAGTAGAATCCTTTTGAACGCTTCCAGCTAAGTAGGTTGTCCAACTGTGTTGTTATCTGATCAATATCGAATGCATCCTCAAACTGTGGCTTATCCTTATTCTGAACTCGGATCTATGACAGCTGCAGGAAACAAATATTCACTGCCGTGTACGATGGATTGGAGTCACGCCATTCAAGGCTTCATAAAATCTACCTGAATCAGGAGATGAAGGTTTACTACGGTACAGAATGAAACGATTCGTATTGCTCAGCATTTCTTTACCTAGAAACGAATTAAATGTGAAGGTCAGCTCTGAAAATACCCGGTCGGCCGTTTTGCATGTTACATCCTTGTTACTCGTAAATGGTCTCTTTGAGAAACTCGTAAGCGAGGCAATATTTATACCCTTCCATTATGTACGTCCAATCAGACAATAAAAGTATTCTTTTACCAGGATCAGAAAAGCTGTGTTTTTTTATAATGGACGGGACGATTATACTGTAGTTTCAAGCTAATTTTATCTAGCTTTATTTCTATTAGCTTTGATCCACGACTAAGGAAGAATTCATATGGTTGTTACCTGTACATTTTTCCAAGGTCCTCTTGGTTGCCCCAGTTGTTCAATGTATTTTTTGAATCTTCTTTTATGTGTTGCAGATTGTAACATAAAGGATCTTTTTAGTTTCTAGAAAAATGAGTATATGGTGTAGCTCACAGCTACCTATGCCATACTAAGATCCCAATAGTGGCATAATTGTTGGTTGGAGCCTAGATTGCAGAGTGCACTGCCAAAATACCGAAGGTCTCTTTGTCCAAGAATCAGTCTTAAGGGTGTCTATCGACATGTTATGGGCATGAACCTGGGTCATCATCATGGCAGCATTAGGTCTTTATTGATAATGGCATTTTCTCATCATTTGGAAGGTACAATTGTGCTTATTATGGCCAAGCTAAAACATTCTTACTGCAAGTGTTATATGATAAGGAAGAACCGTGAGCATTGTGGTAAAACCATTCTTTTTAGAAATGTTGGGTTAAGCACGACATTCAAGTGAGTTTGAGCCAACCGGGTGCTCGGGTTGATATGCAAAACAAAGCCAGGTCGAATCAGTTGAAGAGCTTGTGGTGTTGTTTCATGGAGTTTGAACGTGGAATGCATGTGAATATGTGGTCCAAAACAAGAAGAAATAACTCTATCTGTCAAGACTAGAGCTATCACAGAGAAATCAATCGATTCAGTGTTGACAGGGCCACGTAACGTGATCCCTAACAATTTTCATAGCTTGAAAATCATTTCTAAATGGCGCAACATGCAGGAGTGAAATAATTTAAATTCATTGAATTGTTTAACCTCTGTGGGTACAACCAATGTATTATGGATCAAATCCACTAAGTATGATTTAGAGTCAAACTTTTCATATTGTGGAAACATTGGTACCAAGTCGAGATAAAGAATAAGCTCATGGGTGTTGAAGTTTAATGTATTTGTAGAGGCTTTCAATTTCAAGCTTAAAGCTTCATGTTCATGATGCATATAGGTGGCTTGGTAATTTAGAATGGCTCGATTTGGAGTTTGAAGCAAGACCGTAGTAGTGGCATTTGTGAGGTGAGTCTTAATTTGCATCAGGCCAGGTTCACAGGATCTACATGCATTTTAGCAAAATGATAAGAATCGAGTTTGATAGCTCACCATTTGAAGGACTCAATGCAAAAGAGCTCGATTGCCAAGACGAGGAAAGAGTTAGTGTGGGGTTCAAAATCGATTGCAACACCGAGTTAGAGGATTCGAAGCTCACCGAGTTGAGATTTGTGCAGACTATTTCCACATGGACCCCCCTCCTCTTCAAGTCAAACAGGTCAACAGGGGAGTCCCAACATTATGTTAATTAAATTAATATTTTTATTTAAATATTTTAATAATAATATTTATTATTATTATTTAAATATTTTATTTAAATATTCTTTTAATTAATTGAGAAGACTAGGTCATCAGGCAATTAATGACCCATGATGGAACCTTCTCGTAGTTCAACTAATTGCGAATAAATGCATCATGGGCCTTCATTTTAGGAATGCAATTATGATCATTTCCTCTTCTTTCTCACATATTTTTCTATAAATGTAAGTTAGAAGCTCATTTCAAAGGGTTCCAACAGTTCAGACAAGTTGGACAGTTAGATATCTCAGGCGAGAGTGTATACTTTTCAAGAATCCTCTCTCTTCTGCAAGTTGTTCTTGTGTGTTGAGAGAACTTTCAAGCCTCCTCTTCAAGACTGTAATGGCAACTATTGCCTCTTCGAATGTATGATGCATTGTGCATGTTATCAAGCAATAAAAGTGTGTGTTTTGTGACTAATCTCGGTCCTTTCATCCTTCTGTGCTTCTTTGTGCCTTTCTCATACTTGCAGGTACACTGTGCAAGTTTAAGTTCTATTGCAGGTTCTTGGAGTTCTGTGCTTATCGAGTGGTGAAGTATTGCATGCAGTTGAGTTGTGGTGTCTGTTCACCCTTCTTGAGTTCATCCTTCTTCACTGGGAAACTGGTATATTTCTCGGTCTGATAAAGTTTAACAAAGGGAATGCGTGTCTCTTAGTTTGTGGTATCTTGTACCCTCTCTAAGTTGCAGTAGGTGAAGTTGACCTGTGGTGCACACACCCTCTTCAAATTAACCCTTCCTGAATCTGAAGACACCCTTTATCTGGTGCATCACCATCCCTAGTATAGTTTCATTTCTCGTAAATCTCTTTCCTAAAACCCCATGAAAATGTTAGCCTAGGACTAGATAATCATTTTTGTTACACTAGGATTAGTGCAACACTTAGTTTAGGAAGAGGAAGCCGGCCTTCTCCGAAGGTTCACTTTGAGCCCAAGTCCCACAGCTTGAGAGGTGATCCCATGTGTCCCAATCACACCGAACGTCCTATTCACATCCTGGCCATTCGGAGGGTGCAGTGATTTGGCGACAACAAAGTTGGCTTCAACTCTATGGGTAAAAGATATGAGAGAAAATCAACATGATCCTTAAAATCCAATGGATAATTGTTACTAATAGGAAGGGACATCATAATGCATCCCCAACGAATAGGGGAGGTGACAAGTTGATGCGAATTTCATATTTTGGTAAAAATGAAGGTAAGAATGACTCTCTCATGGGTAGAAGAGTAAGTCTGCTGCGGGTTGTTTGTCATGTTGAGAGGTGAGTGGGGAAACTACATCGTTGGATATGACAGACTCTTCCATGGGTGAAGGAGGAAATAAGGGAGAATCTTATGTGGGTAAAGGAATAGATGAAACAATTCCTCTCGTGGATGAAGGAGTCAGTGCAATAATTTCCTCGATAAATGGAATAGGAGGAAATTGAGAAAGAAGAGCTAGTATGATGTCGAAAACAACATGAACCTCACGAATGTTACTGTCATTATTCAAGGTTTCTCTAGTTTTGTTAGAAAATGGGGTGTGATTTGGGAATGGATTCTTGAAGATGTGAAGGTTCTGATTAGCCGATGCATTAGGATTATCCAAGATGCGATCTCCATTATCTAACATTTCTTGGACAATATTTTTAAAACTTATACAATTACCGTCGATATGTCCTCTAACATGATGGTAGTTATAGTAATAATTTTCTTTGTACAATGTAAGCACAAGATCAAAGGATTCAAAACCAGGATGTGGTTTAATAGGTGGAAGGTGACTTCTCTGGATTTTAGAAGTTTTTCTAAAACTAAAGAATAGGTTTCTCCTATGGGAGTATATTTTCATTGCTCTTGCTTGAACTGGAAATACTCAATAGGATAAAGATTGGAAGTAGGTTTTGATTGGATGGATGGGTGAGATGGATTATATGTCAAAACTAATGCATTGGCAAATCCTTTTCCTTTAGAGTAATTATTTTTCATTTTGGAAGAAAAAGAGGTATCGTTTGATTTAAATGTAGCGTTCTTGTTATGTAATTGTATCTTATTCTCTTCAGGGCATGGATTTCAAGTTTCCATGCAATGGTTAATGCCCGGTCAAACATGCGAGAAGTTTGAAATTAGAGAGTTGGCGATGTGTCTAGCATAATGTCTGGTGAACAACTCTATCAACTCGCTTTAGGCAATTGGAATGTGAACTGGTTGAGTAGGCTCCACTAATGAGTGACACAATCTGTAATAGATTTGTCTTCCTATTGGAATGTTGCATACATGTTGGTCATGGTGACCTTCTTGACAATGTTGATAGAAAATTGGTATAGGAAAGCTTGAGCTACCTGGTTGAATGAAAATATGGAATGCCTAGGTAAAGCACTATACCAATCCAAAATAGGTCATGTCAATGACATTGGGAATGTTTGCAAGAGCAAGGTTCATCATGAGTGATCAGATAACACACATGTTTAAAATACCACAAGTGTTGTTATGGATCTTCTTTGGTATTAAATCGATTGAATTTAGGCATTTCCCAATGAGGAGGGTATGGAAAAATTGGAATGGATGGGTGAATGGGCTCGTTGCAAATCTCATCATATATCAAAGAGTTACGTGAGATGGAGACAGATTCTTCCAATGTCTACATCTTTTCCACCATCATTTTGATAATATCAGTTGTAGGTTGTGATGACTAGGCACCCACTACAACATAAGGGGATATATGAGGAGAGTATGATGTGGGTAGCATCCCGATGTGTGGTGGTTCTCGGTATGCAAATTATGTGGAAGGAATGTAGGAAAAAATAGATATAGATGGAAAGTATCCTAAATAAGTGATAGATGAAATATGGGGTTATTGGTGATAAGTGTAGGTAGGTGGAGTGGATGTAAATACTCTCGTAGTAATCATAGGAAGAGACCTTAGGATGGAGAGGAAGATATTTTGGGAGTATGGGTTGCCAACACCATTGGTTTCGAGATGTAATAAGAATATGATATGTGGTAGGTACGAGATAGACCTACATTTGAGGTGGTTTATAAAGGCATGGATGACATTGTAGGAGCAAGAGACTTTAAAGGCGTGATAGATGTAGTAGGTGTAGCCAATATTGATGATGTAGGGTCAAGATGGGAAACCAAAAGTGGTAAGATGGAAGATGGTAAGGCTAAGCTAGTAGTAGATGATGTGGAAGTGGGTGTGAGGGTAGGAGGAATAAACACATGCATGTCACATACAAGCTACCCTAATGAATCATGGGTAGATGAATGAGCTAGATAGTACTGTAGAGTAGCGGGGTTGTGATCAAGGAGTCTCACAAACTCCTCATCATGAGTGGGTATGTAAAGAGCCCGATTGAGGTACATGGGTGATGAGATTGAAGGGTGTGATGGGATAGGTGGGAGTAGCTAGAGGATAACGTGAAACACGAGAGCGTTATCTTGTTTACAAGTTAAAACCATGTGACTAATGATAAAATAGGTAATTTGAGTTTTGTTGATGATGTAGAAACATAGAAGTATTGGGGAAAATCAATCTAAAATGAGTGATTATATCATTTTTTTGATTGGAAAGTCATAATATAGAGACCAATGTTGGTTGGGGTAACCGATGCTAGTATGAGGATAACCTCCATCGGTTGGCTAAGACTTATGTCACTTTATTGTGAAAATAAGAGATTCAAATATTTGGTAATGAAAGGTGAGATTCAAGAGTGGGATAAAAATGGTAGAACAAGCCGGAAAAATAATAGGAAGGTGATGAATACTATTCGGAAAAAATAAACAAAAAAACATATAAATCAAAATCGGTTAGTTAATCGATGTCTTTGGTAATATGATACAACCGATGTTGGTCATTGGACTCGATATCGGTTTCGTGAAATCTGGAAGAGAAGAAAAATTAATTTTTGGTGATTTTAGATCAAATAAAAGGGCCAACCCAAAGACTGAGTATGGCTATGAGGAGTCCTAATAAACCTAGAATAAAACTGGAATACACCAGTCATGATGTGGGGCATAAAAGGATAAGAAATAATGAATAAATGTAACTCACACCTCAAAATGCAAGTAGACAAAAAGCTAACAAACATGAAATACTATGTCATGTGATTTTATGTTGTCTTATGCCATGTAGGGCTGGATCAGTAACCAGAATAGAATTTTTGGTTAACAAGGGTGCCCTTTAAAATTTGACATCTATGGCTGGTTTCAAGTAATATTTTGCGTGGGAGATCCTTCTCTAAAATGATGACTGGACAGGAGAAACTAGCGAGCCCACTATCAATCCTTTGATCGTGTGATCATTGAAAGATTATTTCGGGAAAGATGTTGTTTAAGAAATGTGTAGTTTGTTTTTAGTGATTTGGTATAGAGAGTGTGTAAAATGTGAGTTGATGTTCAATTTTCAACCATCATTTGGGCATGAATTCCAAAGCATATAGATGGCCCACAATTTAGAATAGCTATGATGTAAAAACTCAAGAATGAAAGTGCACAAGTTTTAAAACCCAAATCTAAAAATTATATTCGATGAGAATAGATTATGAAGAGGTTCAAGGTATGACTTTCACTAAACAATGTAAGGAAAATAAAGAAGAGCTCTTTTTAATCCCAACAAACAAGTGTCACTGAGTCAATTAGAAGAAAAGAATATTTTCAGAGAAGAATCTTAATGTGAAATTGTTTCAAATGAAAATAAAAAAACAATATTTTCCCTAGGAATGAGCAATGCAAAGAACCCCGATGGGTCACACTGGGCATGCCAAGATGTTTCACCTAATATTTTTCTTTTGGTTAAATCTGAATAGGAAATAGGTTAGGAGGAATACCTATGAGATGTAGGTCAAAGGTTTAATTCACGCGTTACTGAATTTTTAATCCAAGATGATCATGAAGAGCTTCCCTTTGGCTAGGAGAAATAACATGTATAAGAAACACAACAAGACCACTAAATAGCATTAAGAATATAGCTTAGTGGACTATCTAGAAATTGCTAGATATGGGAAGCGAGGTGCTTCTAGAAGGATGTCAATCCACTTTAAAATACAATTTAATGCAAATATCATGAAGTAAATAAATCCTAATGTACTTATTTGATTTAGGTATCTCATGAAAATATAATCTAACAACAAAGGGAATGATTATATCTAGAGGTTTGGTAGGTTATTCTATGTTTTATAGGTCCTGACAGGGGGTTGGGATGGATTAGGTAAGGTCCGGTTAGTTCTCGTGGCTCGAGAAGCTCACATGGTCAAAAGGAATGAAATGAAACAAAGACCGATATTGGTTAGGTGACTGACATTGGTATAGAAGTGAAACTGATGGCGAGCTTAGAAACCAACGTTGGTAGGGGAAATTGACAATAATTTGATAAAAATGGTTTTAGGGATTCTTTTTGATTGCACAAAGATTAATAAGGGTGTGGTTAGGTTTGTGATATTACGAGAGAAGAATCAGGGATACAAAGGTGGAATTCATGGAAGGAAAAAGGCTATACATGGTTCAGTTAATAGATTGGTGTGGAGGTGGAGATAAAGGAATACAAGTAGAAATAAAGTGTAATGAAAGAGGTAAGGAATCTATACTTTAATAAAGTACAATATAGTTGAAATCACATATACTTGTATTTACAGATCCGGTAGGTGAAAGTGGAGGGTAGTTTATCCGTGAAGAGATTCTAGAGTCGGTGTCATGGAAGTACTCTGTAATGTTCCCATGAGTATTGAACTCTCTGGAATGAGAACCAGATGCTTACTTGGGCCTGTGATTGAATATTTTTGTCGTCTGGATGTTGAAAGCCTTTGGATTCATGTTTGAATGTAATTTCTCTCTCAAAACTGAAAATTTCCAACCTCGGTAAAAGGTTGTAAAATTGTATATAAAGTAACCGATGGTGGTTAGGTGACCGACGTCGATTGAGTAATAACCGGTGTCGGTTAAGGTGGATAAGTCTAGGTTTTCCAAAAAATCTTGATCATTTCTATTTTTGTGATGATTGATATCCTTAATCTAGGTCTCAAGTGATAGAGTCCACCTAGATAAGTATGAGTTCTTTTAGGAGAGGTAGTGGGAGTTAATGTTAGGTTTAGACTAAGTCTTAGTTGGTTAGTATTGGTATAGAATTATTCTTAATTAATTAATAATATGTGAATGGGTCTTTGAGTGAGGTGGATAGGTGAGGTGGATGGGTGAGGTAATTAATTAATTTTATTATTGCAATGAAATTAATTAACATGGGTAAGTGCACCAAGTTGGGGGACAATTAAGTGGACATCAAATCCTGAATTTTACATTAAAAACAGCAAAACATCAAATTTAGTCTTCCATGGACTTCAACCATGCCGAAAATTAAAAAATATGTCATAAAAATGGTACCATTGCGTAGGGGAGACTGTTATCTTTGTAGAAATACTGATTTATAAGTGAATAGAATAGGATAAATATCATTTTATAATTTTTTACTAATAGTAGGTCTTTAAGACACTTTTTCCTGTGAATGTTTATGTCTAGATTTAAGACTGCAAATTTTGTTTCACTTATCAGAATGTGATAAAACTTATACCATCCCAACCATGGTGAAATTATATACATGTTCCAAAAAAATTTATTTCATTTCAATATTTTTTGATGAATCTATGGCGGGCAAATGGAAAGTGCTCTGTTTTCTTTATGTTTTCATACCACTTTCACGGAAAAAATCATAAAAAATAAAATATTACTCAAAAAAATAAAAAATAAAATCCATCCCAAGATAGATAGTGGCATCTAACTTCTCACCAAAGGAGAAAAATATATATCAATTTTTGGTCATCCAAATCGTGGGCAAACGGACTATAATTTTACAGGCGTTTAAAAAAAAAAAAAAACCAAGTCATTGAATTTTGAGTGTTTAATATAGCTAATATTGTCCATTTTTAAAAAAATTAGTATTTTAGAAACTAGATTCCAGATTCTATGATTCATATTACTATAAGTTTTTCTAATTTTGAGTGTATGTATTGCTAATAATCCCTACAAGTTGATATTATGTTGTTATTTGCAATATGACGTCCACTTATGACCCCCTTTTTGTCCCCCAACTTGCTGCACTTACCCACATGTTTGCACTAGGAACATGAGTGGGTATAGTATGAATTTATTTAATTGATGGGGGGTTAAGGGAATTTGTCCCAATTTTTCAAAGTGTCTACAATCAGATCTGTTGCATAAGCTAGGATATTATCACTCGGTGGTCGTGAAGGAGGTTCTTGCTTCTCTTTACATCAATGGAGATCATATCTTCTACATAGTCCGGGGTATTATCACTTGGTGGTCATGGAGGATATTCTTGTTCTTTGGATATCAAGTTTATTATAGCTTCATTGTAATTTTTTACTAGAGTTTTAATTTATAAGTGGATAATAAATTAGTTCAAGATTCTAAACCCGAAACGTAAGTATTCTTCCAAACTCCATTATCAACCTATGTGCACTATGATTCTTATTTTTCATTGCATTATTTTAAAGTTGATTTACTTAAACGAGGTGAATTCAGTTAAAGATTTAATTTCCTATAAGGGTCTTTGGTAAAGGAAAAAATGGCCAATTTTTGGATCATTTGAATTGATATTTTCCTCATAGTCAATGAAATTGGTCACATGCACCTAACATATAAAAAATATAAAAGCTCACACCTCGCATATGTGAAATATCAAATATTATACCTCACACTTTACATTTGCAAGGGTTCACACTTCATATATGTGAGGAAAATTAAATTTAAGGAAACCTTAATGCTCAAAGAAGGGTGATCTAATCATAGTAATGCATGTGGGTTATTTTATGTATTACATGTGGAATCCCAAGGTCAAGTTGGTAATTAAGGTTGGTGGTTATGATTAAATATAAGCATGTATAGGTATATGGTCCACATTCAACAGGGATAACATTTCAAAATTAATATTCCCAATATACAAAAATATAAAGTAATACATTATGATCCATAAATACAAACAATCTAATTTAAATTAAAAGATTACTTAATTTGAATTTTGTGCATTAAATAAAGTCATTTGTAGAGAGACAAAGTTTCAAATTCCCAAGTTCACATAGATTATAGGGCCAAGTTATAAACTAATAGATTAAAATTTAAGAAAATCAAGTGTGGATACTTTCCCGCATATATAAAGACCAAACAATAATAAGAGACAATGTTTTAGATCTTTCTTCACTAGAAAATAAATTTCCCTATTATTATACAATATTCTTGATGGTCTAGATAGAAATAATTTTGGTAGATGTAGTGGATGAAGATGGAATATCAGTTGAATAGATTTAGAGATCTGTAAACATCCGATCATTGAAAAAGGATATATTATACTAGATAACAAAGAAACTAGAGGTATTTTCATGCCCTAAATTACTTTCTCCCATCTTTACCCTCAATAAAGTAAATCTTCATTTATGGTTCTATCTTCAAAGTGTATTATAAGTTTATCAAATCTAGTGTGATATATAATTCCACTAATATTGAATCATGGATGGAAACACACCAAATGAAGATAAATTTGTATAATTGGGAAAAGGAACCAATCGGTAACGTGAAAATTGATAGTTTACTAAAATAATTATTCAAAGACTCAAGACAAGACTAAGAATTGGAATGGAATTGATGAACCATTTGTATGTAAGCCCCTCTACTACCAAATTAGATGTTTCTTGGGTACCTTTATTATATTTGATTATTGATGATGATAAAATACCTACTTTAGGGCATATTGTGTCACTAAACTCAATCTCAAAAATGGAAACTATATGTACCCAAAATTGTAAGGTACTATACTGCTAGATAAACATGACACGTGCCCCAATGATGATATAGGTCTCCTCGCAAGGTGTTCGGGATCTAGAAAATCTCTCCAAGTGTGCGTTAACATCCCGCATGCCCCACTTAGCCCCCACGTGCTTTATTTTTCCTTTTCCCCTCTTTTCTTAGCCTTTTTCTCTTCAGTGATGAAACCGCCACCCTGAATAGGGCGGCGGTCCTGTAACCACCGCCCTGCTCAGGGTAGCGGTCCTTTATGCATTTTCCAGAAATCTCTTTTAACATGACTCATGTAAATTCAATGTTTTACCAGCTTTCTTTCACCGCCATAAGCTTGCATTTATGATTCTGGTTCCCTGGAATAGTGTTTTGCCATTGTTTATAGTTTAAGAGTTCTATTTGGCTTTTACCTTGGGTAAATGCAAATGCTATAAATAGATGGCTTGTGCTCAAGCAAATGGCCCCTCATTCACTTCTCATCTTCTCATTTTCAGTAATTCAGTCTTTTATTTTGCTTAGGATTCATAGTTTAGTTCGTTACATGCTTAGTTAGCATTGTTTTACTGTTGGTAAGCCACATATCCATCTTGTGCAAGTAGTGCTATTATTTCATCCAATCCATTGGAGTAGAATAGCTTAGGAAGCCATTAAAGTTGCAGGTTTTTCTCCTCAAATAGGATAGTTTCAGGTTCTGGATGCTTTATGTTGCATGACTCGCAATAGATCCCGCTAGGAATTGCATAAGCCAAGCTCTGTACTCTTGCGCTATCCCTCTCCTACTCACATTGTATTCGGTGTGTATTCTGAGCTGCCTTTATCCCAATATCTACTTCTGTTGATGCTAGCATTACACACTTTTCTTGGATCCACGTGAACACGAAAGAACGAGGAGATCATACTGAGGGGACAAGATCACACACCATCGAATTCGCCACTGCTCGCGTAATCCAGTGTTCTAGCTTTCAAAGTTCTAGTTAGAATCATATCAAATAGAGTAGTTAATTGCTTTATTTAAGTAAAATCTATTCTTGATATTTCCAGGAAGTCATGTGGGGATTGATAGTTTCGAGAAACTATGATTCACTCCTCACTTCTGAGGTAGGATCGAGAATCTTGCAAATAGATTAGATGAGCTATTTTATTGTTTAGAATAGATCTATAAATTACACAGACAAATAACTACACTCGGTTATCTTGTTTGTTTTAAAGTATTATTTTAGTTATCTTTCTAGATATTTTAAATAGCTGTTTTCTTAAATTCGTAAAGTTCATTAGAAAAACACAAAAAGATAGAGAAAACATATATGCTATAGATACACTTCACATAGTTAAGTTTTATTTTGTTACAGTTAATTTATTTTGTTACTTTTGTATGACAATCACGGGACCTAGAGAGCCCAGGGAATATATATTCGAGCCAATCGTGCCCTAGCTCAACCTCATCACGGAAATAACTGATATAGATCAAAATCTTAGGATTCAAGTCTTCCGAACAACGGTAAGCTTGCAAAAAATCAATTCTCACTGAGCGGACTAAAAATAGAAGACGAACAAGCACACACATTTTTGGTCAAATCAACCGAACTACATATTACCCTAGGAAAACATTCATATGACTCAGAAGGGTTCGAAAGAGAACAAACCTTTGGTTGTGATCCTTTGGTCCCACAAATGATGCAGAGACACTCTTCTAGATATAGATACCACCTAAGAATCCAGGTTGCACGAATACCCTCAGTAGGATATTCTGAGAAAATCACACAGTTGTTGATCCTAAACATACAAGTTGAGAAAGCATACAATTACTGGATATTAGGATTAGGACTTGATTTCACGCATGACCATAATGAGTCCACAACGACTAAGAGTCTACGGTTGTGACCCAAAATCCCGCATCCCAATGAATCCATAGGAGAATTATACATAGACATTGGCCTACGCACACTAGTATTCTAGTCTACTCCACTTCCACCTATCATCATCGAACAATTATCCTTGCTAGACACAACAACTAAAAAGTCTAGAGAGTTCTGGACTAGGCCAGAGAACCGTCCATAGGATTGGCTACATTTACCATCCACCATATGACCCTGTCCGGAGAAATACACAAAACTATCCCGGTCATTTTCCACGTATTCCACAACCCATAGATCGAATCACGCCAGAGCTCGATATTGATTAGAGCCTTCGAGCAGTCATCCTTGCTGACCGATCTATCACACCAGCCCAAGTTAGGAGGGCTTTCTTTGCTTTAGATTCACAAGTTCCGTTAGTGCGCATTGAAGACATTAGATTGCCTAACTAGTTTTTCTATATCTCACACATATTCCATCCCCACCGGCTGTCTCGGCATGACCTCGGGAGGTCGGGTGCGAGGAAGAGTCACTTGTAGATTCCCATGCTCGCTTGTCACTTTTCCGTCGTACAAAATTGGTGAACCCGACGTGAAACAAACAAAATTAGTGAAGCTGACGTGAACTTCCTACTTTCTAGTTCGAGTCATAGTATTACGTGTTCTTCCAAGTTTAGTATACTTTTCATCTTCTCTGCCTCATTGGCTTTCACCTTCACTCCTTCCCATTATTCTGCGGGTATTCATATACCCCCCGAATATGTCGGGATTCGATGCATATGGTAGACCCCTCTTGGGTCTTGAGGCATACTACACCCAATAGAATAGACAATCATCACCCTCGCTCTCAGTGTGGGGTGATAACTATTCAACTAGTCAGTTGTCAACACAAACTCCAAGGATCATATATAGCTCACCCTTCCAAACAGAGGAGTTGGAACAACTCACTCAAACACAACAAACAGAGCCTTCAGGCTCAAACAATATGACGTTCATCGAGAATCTGGTTCATCTCCTCAGGTACTACTTAGACCACAAATTAGTAGACAATCAGACTCATACCAAGGTTTAGACGATGAATATTCAGTACGTTATGCCAGGAACGACCAACGTTCTCGAGGTATGTATCCACCTGTAGGAGGTTTACAACCACAACCCGAGGTCTCTTTTCAAGAAAATACCTCTATGCCACTGCATATAGGAAATACTCTCAGAGAAACTTGGCAAGATAGCGATCAGTTCATAGCAGGATATCACATGCCTATACAAAACCATGGTATACAACAAATGCCACCAAGGCAGAATATCGTAACTTCACCAAATGAAGTCATTTCAACTCTAATAGAAAAGGTTAGAGGGTTAGAACTTGCCCAAGCAAGTCAAAATTTGCAATTCATGCAAGCAGGGAGTTCCAATCCTCCACACCATCCTAGCCAAGTGGATCTCCTCACAGGAGTAGGCACGTTAGGCATGACTCCTCAGTATTCACAACAAATGCCAACTAGACCCACCATCTCTAGCACTGTTCCTCCCGGTCTAGTACAGAACAATCCATTCCTGGATAGTACCCCGTCATACTTAAACATATACTCCAAATCACCACAAGGGGATATGTTCTCCTCTCCCGAATTTTTTCTCAAACACAGGGGCTTCCTTATGCCCCTGCCAATGCATACGCTATGCCATATCAACAACCCATCCCACCACCGCTCCCTCAACAGGCGCCATCAATGGTCGAAACATATGCGATAGGGACTTACTCAGAATATTTGAAAGAACCCTTGGATTTCACCATACGAAGCGTCATGCTTCCAAGACCTCTTCCCGATTTGCCCAAATACAAAGGAGAGGGAGATCCAAATGCGCATATCAAAGCTTACGCTACAGCCATTTGAGAACTACTCCCATGGGATGGGGTTATTGCTAAAATATTCCCAAAACCTTGAAGGTATCGCTCTTGATTGGTATTATAGAATACCTGAGGCTTCCATCCATTCATTCAAAGAACTCATCTCAGAGTTCATCAAGGCCTTCGACATGAACAAACTATTAAGAACAAGAATTAGGGAGTTCTTACACATCAAACAAGAACACAATGAATATGTCACTTATTTCATCCAAAGGTGGCGTATAGTCCTTTATTCCTCGGCAAGTGCTCCAAACATGGATCAAATGGAACTATGTGATTTATTCCTTCATTCGCTTAGTAGAGAAGTGAAGGAAGAAGTCCAGAAGTTCCCATTACGAACTTACGATGAAGTACTAGAGAGTGCTCTTCGAATAGATCAAGCAACAATTGATAGTGGTCACAAAACATATGGAGCAAATGGGAGGTTAATCGCCCCCAATCAGAACACTACAACTTATCCCACTACCACGAACGTCAATCAAGGACCTAAAATCCTTAACAAAAATTGGGGTGTAACAACAGATGGAGTAACCGACCAACCTAAAAAGGTAAATGTTGTCAATACTCCATCACAAATAAACAACCAACGAAATAATAGCTTTACCCCGACAGTCAATGCAGTGGATTTTAATCATCCACAACAACAACAACAACAACGGTGAAATCCCATACAGGGTCCAAGCCAAAATTCAACTAGGTACCAAAACCAGAATTCAAACCAAAGACAACAAACACAAAATTTTAATAGACAATGGTTTGATCAAAATTTTGGGCCACAATACACATCAAATCAACAAACTAGGAATTACAATCCTAATTTGTACTGTGGTTTCCACAAAATTCAGGGCCATGACACTAGAACATGCCGTGACTATAATAAATTCATGCAACGCTTGCCAGATGAACAAAAACAACTTTTTATGGATATGTTCTTAGCAAATCCTACGTCACCAACGTCAAATACCTTTTCAGGGGCAGTTTTCCCTCAAAACACATCCATGAAGATCTTTAATGATCCATTCCCAAATCATGATAACAACAAAGCAAATCCAACCGGGACGAACAAAGGTGCAATGACAGGAAACAATGATCATGAAGCCTCAACCTCACTAAATCCATTAGTTATGCCACAACTAGGAAGTCAACCACGACCTAAGGTAGTCGGTTTAGTAGAGTTAGACACTGAGCTACCCATCGAAGCTATAACAAGGACGCGAGAGTATTTCTCTCAGCCAAGTCCAAGCCACCGCCCAGAGGCAGATGACATCCAACAAATCATAGTAAAACCTGTTGGAGCCTATGATTTGATTAACGACCTAACAAAAACTTCTCGCATATTTCATTCTTAGACTTACTAAAGAAATCTCCCCGCCTTGCACAGTGGCTACTCTTTTAGAAGCATTAGGTTTAGGTCATTTAATTAACATCACCCACCTCCTAAAACACAAAAATCATGTGGACATTGATGTTCATCCTCCAGGCAGTAGATAGGGATGTCGAATTCATATTCGAGATAAACAAAATGCCGCCGATGATGCCGAGATCGCACGCCGAGGTGATCCAAATTTACATTTGTAAGTATGGGTTTATAACAACTATGTAAATCATGAAATGGTTGACGATGGGGTGGCAGCTAACATAGTCCCCTTCTCTTTCCTCCAAAAACTAGGGTATGGAGAAACCAATTGATCCACAACTCAAAATACACTAAGGGGCTATGATAGTCTTAAAGCCACCTCGGTTGAACTATAATATTACCTAGTCACCTTAGGACCCAAAACCATCTTGACTAAGTTTTATATTATAGATCGGCAAACTAACTATAATATGATCCTCGGCCGACCTTGGATACACCACATGAAGGCAATCCCTTCTACACTATTTCAAGAAGTAAGGTTTTTACATTTAGGAAAGGTATTCATGGCCAAAGGTGATCCAAAACCATTTGATGTACACCTAGCTGATTTAAAGAAAAGACCAGTGTACACTCGGAGTTTGAACTCCCAACAAATCAACTTAATAAACCTACCGACGCAAAAACAAATGAAAAGTTGGTACCTATGACAGATCTTGAAGCTATGAGCCTAGCCAAAGTAACCCCAACCCCTAAAGATGAGGCTAACACTGTAGAAGCAGTATCATTAAGAACTACTGCAAAAATCATTGAACTGCTAGAAAATGATCTACCAATATTCTTACCATTCGATTCAGTAGGCATAGGATATCCCCTAGGCATTGGCTCTCTTCCAGCAGAGGATCTTTGTATGGTGGAAGTAGAATATGCAAACACAACAGATATCCCAACGTCCATATTTCCAGTCAAATATTGGACACTCCATTTTTATGGAGCTAGATGCCATTACGGAGCGGGGGCAGGTGTAATCTTCACTTCCCCTGAAGGAAAAGTCTTACCTTTTGCCTTTAAACTAAATTTTGAGTGCACAAACAATGACGCTAAGTACGAAGCCCTCCTTCTTGGCCTCATCTTAGCTAAAATAATTGGTGTTGATAACATCAGAGTCTTAGGAGACTCACAATTGGTAGCAAACCAAGTCTCAGAGATATATGAAACCAAAGCCGAGCATTTATAGCTTTACAAAAAAGCTGTATTAGATTTAAGCAAGGAATTTGACTTCATATCAATTGAAGCAACCCATGAGAGGAAAATATTCTCGCTGATTCAATAGCAACTTCCACATCACGTTTTAATCCAAGCAATAAGTTAGAGGATACCCGTTTCATGGTATCCCTTCGTGATGAACCATTGATAAAGACAATGATAAATTCTCTTTTAAACAAAAATGAATCTACTATCCTAGACCATGTTGATAGTGATATGGCCACTTTGGATTACTTAAACACCTATGCAGCACTACATCTCTCCTATCATATGATAGATTTGTCCTTAATCCCACATTCGTCTTCCTACTTCGGAAATCCCATGGTGGATCTTCCCTCACAAATGGAACCTAGCATATGCACAGTAGAAAATGGGGATGATTTGGATTTACCTCCAGCGCCACCTAAGTTTGAAGAGGGTAACGCCTCTTTGATCGAAGAAACAATTGATATTAACATCGGAATGGAAGACGAACCAAGGATATTGAAATTAGGGTCCTCGTTAACCCCAGAGGAAGTAGAAATACACACTTGGATCCTCAAAGAACATCAGAAGGCGTTTGCATTTAATTATAAGGAAATGACAAGGGTTACACCCCACATCACGGTGCACAACCTCATCACTAAATCTGATGCAAAGCCAGTTAAACAAAAATCGAGACCCATGAAACCCAAGGTAGCTCTCATGGTAAAAGAGGAGGTAATAAAACTCCTCCAAGTAGGATTTATCAAGCCAGTCGATTACTCCCAATGGGTGTCTAACATCGTTCCCGTTCTCAAGAAGAATGGAAAGATACGCATCTGCATAGATTTCCGAGACATCAACAAAGTGTGTCCTAAAGACGACTTCCCATTGCCATCCATTGATGTCATTGTTGATGCAACAACTGGGTTTGAACTTTTGTCTCTCATGGATGGATTCTCGGGATACAATCAAATTAAAATATCTGAACAAGATCAAGCTAAAACCACGTTTATAACTCCCTGGGGAACTTATTGCTATGCTGTCATGCCATTTGGTCTCAAGAATGCTGGTGCTACATACCAGCGAGCTATGACATATATATTTCATGATTTAATTCATAAAATCGTGGAATCCTACGTAGATGACTTGTTGGCTAAGGCCAAGAAGCATTGTGACCATCCGGAAATACTCCGCATCATTCTCTCACGGCTGATAGAGTACGGAGTCACGCTAAATCCAGAAAAGTGCATCTTTGGAGTAACAGGAGGGAAGCTCCTAGGTTACATCATATCGTTACGAGGGATAGATGTTGACCCAACCAAAATTTAGGCTGTCCTCGAAATGGTTCCACCTTCTGGATGAATCTGAATCAGGTCATTCCTCGGAAAGCTGGGTGCAATCCAGAGATTCATCCTGGACTTAAGTTTCGCCATACATCCAATCAACAATTTTCTCAAGAAATATTATAGCATTGATTGGACTGAAGACTGCAATGAAGCTTTTGATGCAGTTAAGTGTTTCCTGTTATCACCACCTACACTAATGCCACCTAAGCTAGATCACCCATTAATTTTATATTCATGAGCAACCAATGTCTCGCTAGCCTGCATGCTGGCTCAAGAAGACGATGATAAGAGAGAATGCACAATTTATTTCATTAGCCAAATGTTTCTCAACTATGAAACACGTTATACCCAAGTAGAACGAGAATGCCTCGCCATAGTCTTTGCAACCAAACGCTTAAGACACTATATGCTGAATCAAGAAACAAGGGTCATGGTAAAAATGGACCATTTACGAACTTTCCTCACACAAGGGTCCTTGTCTAAAAAGGCTGGACGTTTTATAACCTTAATGGGGGAATTCAAATTAACATTTGTAAATCAGAAGTCGGTTAAAGGAAAAATCATCACAGATTGGTTAGCTGATAATCCATTAGATGGAGGTGATCTAGTAGATTTAGATTTTCCAGATGAGTGCGTATACTACATCGAAACCCGACCCTCTATCTCTGAGTGTCCCTGGTACGCTGATATCATTAATTATATCATGGACCATACATATCCAGAAGGAGCTACACCACAACAAAGAAGGCGGTTACATATTATCGTAGCTAAATACATCATTATAGAGAAAGTGCTCTATCGGAAAGCATTCGATGGAATGCTCCTAAGATGTGTCGACACGGAAGAATCCAAGAAGATTCTCCATGAATCCCATAGTGGAATGTGTGGAGGCCACTTCGGTGGTCATGCCACCACTCATAAAATACATCGAATGGGCTATTTCTGGCCTACTCTAGAACACGACGCAATGTAGAGTTCGTACGCAGGTGTCATAAGTGCCAAGAATTCTCCCATGAGATCCATATGCCGGCACAAGATTTGTAACCAATCACTACTCCATGGCCCTTTTCTACACGGGGCCTAGATTTAATAGGGAAATTCTCTCCTCAACCACGACGGCCATAATTTTATAATCACGACCATCGAATATTTTACCAAATGGGTAGAGGCCATGCCTCTTACTACCGTACTGGTTTGTAATCACCAAGTTCATTTTAAACCAAATCATTTACAGTACACGGATCTCAAATCATTATCTCCGATAATGGAACTTCTTTTAAGAATGAAGAGGTTCGCGAGCTATGCAATAAATTTAAAATAAGCCATCATACGGCTTCCTTGTATTACCCTCAAGCCAATGGACAGGCTGAAGTGACGAATAAAACACTAAAAGCCATTCTCCTTAAAACAGTGAAAGAAAACAAATGAGATTGGCACTTGAAGTTATATCCGGCCTTATGGGCCCACCGAACCTCAATAAAAACACCAATGGGAGCAACTCCTTTTTCACTAGTATTCGGGGCAGAGGCAGTTCTCCCACTCGAGGTTGAAATACCCAGTCTCCACATTTCATTACAAGGGATTCTGGATGAAGACGCTTACAGAGAAGCACATCTTTCCCAACTAGAAAGCCTAGATGAAACTAGGTTAGATGCTGAACAACTGACATAGATTCTATGCCGATCGGATGTTCCAGCAATATAATAAGAAAGTCTATGAACGCGACATATATGAAGGTGATCTAGTTCTAAGACTAGACAACTGGATCGACAAGAAGACCGGCAAAGGAAGGAAATTCTGGCCTAAATGGTTAGGCCCATACCGAGTCATGAAAGACTATGGGAATGGTGCATACCTCTTATGTACGCTAGAAGGTGAGGAATTTGGTGAAACAGTCAATTCCCTACACCTCAAGCGTTTTTACGCATAAGCAGCTAGCACTACTTATATATATATCTACATTGCATCTTCATATAGATTAGGATCATATTATCCGCTTGTTTCATACACAAATGGTGATTAAGGAATCTATTCTCAAAGTAATTCATTACAAACTCATGATGTTGTTGGCATAAACACTTTAATCATACTTCTCCATTTTCATGATATCATCAATTATCTCAGAATCATTTTATCAAATAAAGCTAGACATGACAAAGTCTTAACAGTAACCATACCAAGATCTACAAGTTTATTCTCACTTTTGATTTCTTCTTAGGGTAGGTGTCTTGCCTATGGTCTGTTCTAGAAGCTTCATGGTGTCACATCTATCCCATATGTATATCTCTTTGGAAATAAACACATACTGACATTTTACTCAAATAAACAAGTCAAACATTGGTCAAACAGAAAATTTTAATTTTACACATTTCCTTGCCCCACCAACCTTTGGTGATGAGCTTGCGTCTCTTACTAGTGACGTAGGGTTGGGAAAGGATGGGAATGCCCTTACTCACCTATACTTTTCCCACGGTGATAAACCCACGCTTCTTACTAGTAGCATGGGGCAAAGTGTAGGGGGTCCTCTTGACAAATAAATGCAAAAATTCATACAAAACAATTTTGAAACTTTGAGTCAAAAACAAATGAATCAGATGTTCAAAGTCCCAAGAGAGTTAAAATCCTAAAAACCCAGATTTTGTCTACTATGTGGCCATCTACGGGTCTAAGTCTGGATAAACCGCAAAGCAAGTTACATCCAAAACTATGAAGTCACTCGAGTAGAGTAGACTTGTGGTGTCCTAATTTGGTTCCACCAAAGCTTTGTCTGTCTTTCATCACTATCATTTCACTACACCTCATAACTTGCGCCCTTCCCAACTCTTGGTGATAAGCCCTCGCATCTTACTAGTTGCGTGGAGTTGGGGGTAGGGGCAGGTTTATCTGTTCATCATACCGGTTTGTTTTCATCACTTTGCCAAAACAAACATGAAGTATCCAAAATTGCTTACAGAAACTAAGATTCAAAATCACATTATATCTACATCATCATATATCAGCATCATGAAACACAAAAGGGAAAGTAAAACACTTGCATCATTTGTTCACCATTGCATATATTCTAAAAGAAACATATAAACGTACATCATAGCATACATGAGGAAACTAGAAATAGAAAGAAAGCCATGAATGCCAAGATTTTGATCCAGAACGAATGCATATATATAAATAATCAATGTTTATATACAATGCCATCATGCACTAAGCATGGTCAAAATGCTCAAAGAGCCCGAGATATACAAAAGAATATATAGTACAAAATCTATGAGAGCCAAGTGGCTTCTCAATCCCTACGGGACCCCTCTGAAGGTGCACACCCACGCCTAGGACTCTAGCTACGCCAGACGCTCTGAATGCATGGAGGGCTCAGGATCCCGAGGGGCAGCCGTGCAGTCTCACCACGAGAATGGCTCCTCATCGATGCTCAAATGCCTTATACCCCGCTAGCTCGGTGCGAAGGGTCGATACCATCCTCGGCCATGCCGGGAGCAAAGACGCCGGTATGTCTCCGCCACTCTCCCGAAGGCTCCCCAAAGATCCATGGACAGCTCTGTGTGGGTCCTCTCCATGGGGATCATTAGGGTATCAGTGCATACCCTACGGATCAAGTCCTGCCACTCATCGGCGGTCTCTACAAACAAAGGAGAAAACAAATTAGAAACCAAACAAGGAATTAAAAGATACAAGATAGCAACTAAGGAGATCCTAACAAAGAAACAAACACTAGAAGGGAGAGAGGGTAACTTACTCGGATCACCAGGCCTCCAAGATGGATCTATGGGGTCAGTGCCCGCCACGATGCCGCTACCGACTGAGGGGCTACTCCTGTAGCTGGAGCAATGTAACGCCCCGCAACAGACTCATCCTCCCCATGGCCCTGGGAGAGTGGCTCCTCTGAAACCAGAGTCACCCTCTCTGCACTCTGCTCAGCCCTCTCTCGCCTGCATGATGTCCTGGGTATCATGCCACTCAGGATCACTGTCCTTGGTCTCCTCCTCTGTCTCCCCCCGTAAACTCCTCAGACTCGGAGTCTACCTCAATGGGGTCATCGCTGCTATGGGCAGGACCCGTGGCAATCTGAAGTAAAGGTGCCTGAGGCACACCGGCTCTCCCTCTGGCACGAACTATCCTCCTGGCTGCAATAGGAACACCAGGAGTAACCACTGTCCAACCCCGGCCTCTAGGCCCCCCTCGCCTCTCTGGGACTGATCTATATACTGGCGCCACTGGGGGAAGCATACCCATGTATGGTAGGCCAAAATGCTGAGGAACTCGGCCAAAGGGGTGCATCTCCACTCACCCCACTCACAAATAAGCTGCCTGCCTGTCATGGAGTAGAGATCAAGGTAAGAGCCTCCTCGCCCCATATGCCTGCCATAGTCTGGTATGGTGTGGCCTCCATGTCGGTAGTAGTCAGGGAGGCAACTGGCTGATGAGGTGCTCTAAGCACCGACATGTCTATCCATCTGGCTGCCCTCACAGCTCCAGGATCTGCCACCTCCACACCCCTGCCATAAGGGATGAAATGCTCATAGACCCAACTCATGACTAGAGTCGGGTGGCTCAATGACTGCCCCTGTAAATGGACCACCCTATATAAGTCATGATAGGTGGTCCCAAGAATGTCTAGCTCCCCAGGCATATATCCGACCGTGCCCCTCTATCTATGTAATAATGGGGGACCAACAGTATAATAATGTATCTCCTCCCTTGTCCCCGATCAGTCTCGAGGCAAGGATCCCCATGATGGCCTGGCGAAGTAGGGGGATGGGAAAAGAAGGAATAGATCAAAATCTCACCCCCTTCTTCGACCCCGTGGAAATGACTGCATCTCCCATATATGTGGCCCACTGTGTAATTTGTGCCCATGAGCCTGCTGTCTCTAGGGTGAGTCATCTCCCAATGATCGAGACCCCTAGAATGTGATAGACGTCCTCCAGTGTAATAGTCCACTCACCACGGACCCCTGACAATCGAAAGGTGTTTTGATCTACATCCTAGTATGAGAACAAGTCACAAAGGATGTGACTAGATGGTGTAACGTGGGGCACGTGTGAAATCCGTAGTATCCCAGCCCACTGAAGAGTGTCCTCCTCATCCTGTGAGAGGGCATCTAGAACCCCTGGGAGCCAATCACACTCCCTCTCTCTACTCCACCGGATATACTCCTCCCTCACCTACATACACCCAAAAACACACAAAACAAAGCAAGTTAGCATCCAAGTAATACTAGAAAAATCATGAAAGCACGTAGAAATGCTAAAAATACAAACACAATCTCAAAAAGAGGTTCCTTTTGCATTCTGTGCAAAACCGCCGCCCTGAGCAGGGGGGCGGTTTTGTAACCGCCGCCTTAAGGGCGGCGGTCATGTAACCACCGCCCTGAACAGGGTGGTGGTCATGTAACCGCCACCCTAGGTAGGGGCGGCAGTCATGGTCCGAAAACCCACGCGGGTTTTTAAATTTAAAAAGCCTAAAAAACGTAAAAAATGACCATTTTACCTAAAAACAAAGCCTACCCAGTAGGCACCCCCCCTAGGTGGACCTTTCAACACTGACATTTTCAAAAATTACCCCCCCATGACAAAGTATTTAGCATTTCAAATTTAAGGTGATAAAAAGGAGAAACTGAAGAAAACTAACCTGTGATCTCACGGGTCGATGTGCCGCATGTGGAGGCATGATCGCTATCTCGTCGCGGACGTTTTGACTCTACTCACGCAAGAAACCGTCACCATGGGTCCCAGAGCTCAAAATCAATCAAATCAACTCACGCAAATGAATAGGAAAATGGGCCCACTTTCATATATATAGCACTCTGATTCCGTTTTAAAATGACTTTTTCATAGGTTTGGAGCGCTGATGGAGGTAAGTTCCTATCCCCGCACAAATGGTACGTTCTCATTCCTTGTTATTTTAGCATTTATTTTTCAAACTATTGTGTCTATCTGCACTTGAGTTCTCTTTTCATTTTGCAGGTAACGAGAATTTTGGATGGCATCATTTCAACACACGGATGTATCAGGTATAACTTCTAACTTCCCATTTTGGGACCGCTATACTCGACCCACCGTTTTATGCCTCTTCATGGCTAAAAGGCTTCTCCGAGGGGGCAATATATACGTACCCAAAATTGTAAGGTAATGTACTGCCAAATCAATGTGACACGTGCCCCAATTATGATATACGTCTCCTCGCAAGGTGTTCAGGATCCGGAAAATCTCTTTAAGTGTGCGTTAACATCCCGCATGCCCCGCTTAGCCCCCGCGTGCTTTATTTTTCCTTTTCCCCTCTTTTCTTAGCCTTTTTCTCTTCAAGGATTTAAACCGCCACCTTGACTAGGTGGCGGTCATGTAACCACCAACCCGCTCAGGGCGGCGGTCCTTTACATGTTTTCCAGAAAGCTCTTTTAACATGACTCACATAAATTCAATGTTTTACCAGCTTTATTTCCGTACCATAAGCTTGCATTTATGATTCTGGTTCCCTGAATAGTGTTTTGCCATTGTTTATAGTTTAAGAGTTCTATTTGGCTTTTACCTTGGGTAAATGCAAATGCTATAAATAGATGGCTTGTGCTCAAGCAAATGGCCCCTCATTCACTTCTCATCTTCTCATTTTTAGTAATTCAGTCTTTTTTTTTTGCTTAGGATTCATAGTTTAGTTTGTTACATGCTTAGTTAGCATTGTTTTACTTGTTGTAAGCCACATATCCATCTTATGCAAGCAAAGGCTGTTATTTCATCCAATCCATTGAGTAGAATAGCTTAGAAGCCATTAAAGTTGTAGGTTTTTTCTCCTCAAACAAGATAGTTTCAGTTCGATGCTTTATGTTGCATGACTCGCAATAGATCCCGCTAGGAATTACATAAGCCAAGCTCTGTACTCTTGCGCTATCCCTCTCCTACTCACATTGTATTCGAAGTGTGTATTCAGAGTTGCCTTTATCCCAATATCTACTTCTTGATGCTAGCATTACACGATTTTCTAGATCCACGTGAACATGAAAGAATGAGGAGATCATACTAAGGGGACAAGATCACACACACCATCGGATTCGCCACTGTTCTACATAATCCAGGTTCTAGCTTTCAAAGTTCTAGTTAGAATCATATCAAATAGAGTAGTTAATTGCTTTATTTCAGTAAATTCTATTCTCAATATTGCCAGGGAAGCTATGGGGATTGATAGTTTCTGAGAAACTATGATTCACTCCTCACTTCTGAGGTAGGATCGCAAATCTTGCAAATAGATTATATGAGCTATTTTATTTTTATAATATATCTACAAATTACACGCATAAATAGCTACACTCGGTTATCTTGTTTGTTTTAAAGTATTATTTTAGTTGTCTTTCTTTCTAGATATTTCAAATAGCTGTTTTCTTAAATTTGTAAATTTCATCAAAAACACAAAAAGATAGAGAAAAACATATATGTTATAGATACACTTCACATAGTTAAGTTTTATTTTGTTACGCTTAATTTACTTTGTTACTTTTGTATGACAATCACGGACCTAGAGAGCCCAGGGAATATATATTCGAGCCAATCGTGACCCACCCAACCTCATCATGGCAATAAATGATATAGATCAAAATCTTAGGATTTAAGTCTTCCGAACAATGGTAATCTTGTAAAAATCAATTCTCAGTTGAGCGGACTAAACATAGAAGATGACCAAGCACACACGTTTTGGTCAAATCAACTGAACTATAGATTACCCTAGGAAAACATTCATATGACTGGTAGAAGGGTTCGAAAGAGAAAAAACCTTTGGTTGTGATCCTTTGGTCCCACAACCAGATGCAGGAGACACTCTTCTAGATATAGATACCATCCTAATAATCCAGGTTGCATGAACACCTGTAGGATATTCTGAGAAAATCACACAGTTGTTGATCCTAAACATAGAAGCTGAGAAAGCATACGATTACTGGATATTAGGGATTAGGACTTGATTTCACGCATGACCATAATAGGTCCACAATGACTAAGAGTCTACGGTTGTGACCCACAAATCCCGCAGCCCAACGAATCCGCAGGAGAATTAGACATAGACACAGCGGCTACGCACACTAGTATTCCAGTCTACTCCACTTCCACCTATCATCATCGAACAATTATCCTTGCTAGACACAACAACTAACAAAGCTAGAGAGTTCTGGACTAGGCCAGAGAACCGTCCATAGGATTGGCTACATTTACCATCCACCATATGACCTTGTCTGGAGAAATACACGAAACTATCCCGGGTCATTTTCCACGTATTCCACAACCCATAGATCGAATCATGCCAGAGCTCGATATTGATTGGAGCCTTCGAGCAGTCATCCTTGCTGACCGATCTATCACACCAGCCCAAGTTAGGAGGGATTTCTTTGCTTTAGATTCACAAGTTCCGTTAGTGTGCATTGAAGACATTAGATTGCCTAACTAGTTTGTCTGTATCTCACACATATTCCATCCCCACCGGCTATCTCGGCACGACCTCGGAGGTCGGGTGTGAGGAAGAGTCACTTGTAGATTCCCACGCTTGCTTGTCACTTTTCCGTTGTACGAAACCTACATAAAAAAAAGAAATAATTCTTCATAGGTTCCTACTTAATAGATGCGGTATGTGGGATCATAGTCTTCCCCGATTTTTCCCCTCATTGGGATCTTAAGATCCCTAGAGAAGTTAATGAGGCTTATTCTAACTTATATGCACATGGATTGAGCCCATATAAAGGATATTTTCAATTTAGTTTACCCAGGATTTTACATGTTTGTTATGAAGAAGATGATGCCCAAAATATCTATAGAAATCCTAAAATATATTTGACAAACAAGAGATATTTTCTTCTACCCAAAATATATAGTCATCATGATTAAAGGGATCTTAACTCTACCATTATGATTTCCATATTGTGTGCAAGAAAATTGGTAGGGCAAGAAATTAATTTTCAAGTCATCAATGACATTTCCAACAAATGAAAGGAGAGGAAGTTAAGTCCTCATCCTTCACCGCATCTATTAATTAGGAACAAAGAATTCAAAATATGACATAATCTTAAAGTTTATACCACTCATAGGAACTTATTCAATTTTCTTAAAAATTAATCAATAAAATATGATCCCATGTGCACAACGGCTAATATTTTGGAATCTCTGAAGGGGTAGTTCATTGTTGTATATGATCATGATGTTAATGTAAATGAATATGTTTGGATCACCCAAAAAGTTAAAAATTTAATATAGAAAAACATGAAGATCATAGGAAAAATTACACTACAAAAAGGGATCATCGAAGATAATTCTCAACAAGAGGGGAATATTCTTATATAAATCCACATATCTAATGCACCAAAAGGTTTCCTACTCCTCCTGGACTAGTTGATCAAAGCATTGCAGGTTTGTTAAGAAGTAACCCCTAAGAAAACAAAAGGCCCTTTTTTGGTGGCCTATAAGATATCATTTTCAAGAGGAAGGAGAAACTAAAGAAACCGAGAAATCATAAATGAGGTAGAAACAATTCAAGGGAGAGAAGGAAATGAAACCTCTATAGTATAATTCCACATGAATAAGAGAAGAATTAGGTAGAAAATTCCTTAATAAAAAAAAGAGAGCATCTAGATTGGGTGGTATTTGAGGACACCTAAATTAAAGTTGAGTTCAATCATAGGAATGACACAATTAATTTGGTATCTAAGAAGAGGATTACAACCAATCAAGACCTTATAACACATGAGACCTCAAAAGACTTATTTTCTCTCACTAAAAGGAGAAAAACATAGGGATCCCAATTGGTAGAATAAAAGAGGATTTAGTATCCTAAATTCAAGCATCAAAAGAACTTGTACCGCATATTTTCTAGGGAGTGTAATAAAATAAGTAAGCATTAGAAATTCAAGGAAATCCATAGGCCCCAAATATCTTTCCAACTAGGTATAACAAGCCATGTTATCTCTATCGATGTAATAAAAAAGAGTCTTAAAGCTAAGAAGAAAGTACAAGACTTATCTAGGTTGGATTGTACATTATTAATAAGATGTTTTTCATGCAATAAATGCTTAAAGTAATAAAAAAATACTATATATGAAAGAGAATTTAAATATCCTATTGTGATGATAATATAAGATATGGGTATATGTAAAACGTATGCCAAATACAAAATGGGCATATTGGGACGAACAAATGGGAAATTTACCTAAAAACTAGATGATATAGTCTATGGGGTAACCAAATATTTACAAAGGAAACTATTCCCAAGGTCTATACATAAAATCAAGAGGTGGTGAAAATGAATGAATTCTCAAGACAACTTAAACAGTTCATGGTTCACTTTCATAAGAATATTTCTAAGGTGAATGAGGTAGAGGCTTCATAGGTAGTTGAATTATTATCTCAAGTCAAAGAGAATATTAAGAAAATACAGACCTTAAGGAACTATTAGAATCAATACTTGGCTTCCCCAAAGGTTGTATTGGGTAAAAATCAAAGGTTGTTTAGGAAGCCCATTATCAATCTCAATAAAATTGATGGGGATTATAAAATATTCATATTTTCATTGGTAATTATTGGTCGCTCAAAGGTGCACCCCTATCTTGGATTTTGAAGAGCTGATTTATTTGAGATAACAATGGAACCATCTCCAAGTTGTAGGACATTGCACACTTAAGACGTATCTTTGGTGAAGGTTAGCTCCTCTACCTATTTCTACCTCTACTTCTACTCCTAATTTTGGAATGGAAAACTAAGCTAACAATTCCAAAGGACCATGGATAGAAGGATAAAAAAATGAAAACTAAACTAAGGAGGTGATAAAACAAGAAAAATAGGGATGAACACTATCTATTCTGAGTGAAAATGAAAGAGAAAGCATGAGGGAAGGCTAGGCACGCATAGCATAGACTAGCAAACATTTACACCATCGATTTCATGAAACACAACCAGAAAATGATGATGCAAGGAATTTAAAGTGACACAGTAGGCACACAATGCAAGAGGGAGGCAAGAAAGAATAATATAAACATGCTAAGGAAGAGAATAACCACAAAATGATGCTTCTATTACTTCCAAGGATGCACAGTCTATTACAATGGCACAAGAGGCTGATATCCACATGCATGAGCTAGATCTAGAGGTCTGCAACTCAAAATACAAAGATATGGAGTCCTTAGAAAATGCTAGAGGAGAAAAAATTTCCAACCCTTTACAATGAGCAAAGCTCTTACATTTATAGATGAATTGATGGAAAAGAAAAGAGGAGGAGGGAAATCCAATTTGAAAACCCAACCAGCCATCAATGCTTATAATTTGTCAAGTGTGGTTCTCCATGTCTATTTGGTGTGTTAGAGAAGGAAGGAAGGAAGATCAGATCAAATATGGGTGGTTGAAGCAATCGGATCACATATTAATGGTGTGAATGTCATTTTCCATATTTTCACCTACCAAATCCCACTAAAAATTTGAATTTGAATATCAAACAATGTATCCTACGTCAACAACTATCGATTGAGACCAAGTGCACACCGATCGAGCTCTATAGAAAAAGATATGTCTATCGAATATTTTTAGAGTTTGTGCATGTAAGACACATGGTGCACACGAATTGGCTGAAAGGACGGCCAACTATGCAAATGATTTGTCATTTCTTCCATGTATCACACATTGGTTGATTGTAAGGATTTGGTGCCCAACCGTTGCACTCGGTTGGTTGTGTGTATCGACTCAAGATTTTCGAGAGGATGATGTGGCATGGAATGACATAGAAGAAGGTGCAAAGGCATTTGAATGGAAGAATGAAGCATGGGAGAAAAATAGAGGAAGGGAGGGTGCAAAGGTAATGCGCATGGGAGAAATGGGAGAAATACCTAAGAAATAAATGTATGACAAAGGCACAATTATTACAAAATAATGTGCATCAAAGAAGGAGAAAGGGAATGTGAATGTTAGGGACTTAGCTGATTTGGAAAGAAAATCTAAAGTGCGCATGCATGATGAATAGCTACTCGGGAAGAAGAAAAATGTGCACAACGGAAGAGTGTAACAAAGGGGAAAGGAAAATGGAAGGAAGAGAACTGCAAAAGCGGAGCACACATGGAGCGCAAGGAACTACAACAAAGGAGATGTCCCAATGAGATAATTAAAGTGTGTGCAACCTGAAATGTGAAGCCATAAGCCAACATGTAGATATGGGTTATCCAAATAACTAGGGGAGTTATAAGGGATAACAATTTGGTGACTTTTGGGGCCATCTCGCTGCTAGATGAAGGAGATCAAGAGCTGAAGCATCCATTGGGCATGGATTCTATTATATAATCCTGAAACTTTGATCTGTAATCTTGAAGATCTACCATTGAAGTCACTTTGAAACATATTATGGGATATGTTCTTAATCCTAAAAATTTTCTGAAAACTATTGGAAGATAAATGACATCCTGGAAGAAAATGAAAATCACGTGCATAAGGAATGTGAGAATAAATAAATATGTACAAAAACAATGTGCGATAAAGGCACTTAGAGGAATTGAAACTAATCTAATATACACAAGATGATGTCGTAAACTTAATAGAAGGGTTTTAGATAGATCCCATTCACTGGGATTTATAGTGTGCCTCCATCAAGATGAGACAAATTGAAATAGTTAGCCTCCTTGCATGAACTAATAATATATGGGCCACTCCAAAGTACATCAAAATTTTAATAGCACCCTAGTTTAGCTTTTTCAAGATCTCATTTTAAAACTAAGTCCCCAACTATGAAAGCTTGAGGTCTAGCCTTTCTGTCAAACCACTTCTTTACTTGTTTGTTGATGTTGTTCTAGCTTTACCATGGCATAGTCTCTTGATTCTTCAAGTTTAACCAGCTCTTCCATTATGATTTCTTGTTGGTCTATGCCCTCTAATTTCAAATGTTATGCAAACTCTAATGAAGGTAAATCAAGAGATAATGAAAGTCTATCTTCCTTACCATAAACCAGTTTGTAAGGTAGTGTACCTATTACCTTCTTGGTTTTATTCTATCTTCCCAGAGTACGTGCGAGACCTTTATATGCCACTATCTTTGGCTTATGTTCATTTTGTGTTTCATGATCCTGATTAGGTTCTTGTTTCTTGATTTTACTGGACCATTTCCCGAGGTTAATAGTTGGAATAAGTATTCAAATATATTCCAAGACTTAACACCTAGTCGATAATTCGGTATTATGGAAGGCTTTTGCATTATCGATATAATGGTTTGAGGAACTCCAAAACTTGTTACAATTCCCTTGATAAATTCCAAGATGACTGACTCATTTTATTCCTTGAGTGCAATAAATTTTGTCCATATTGTGAAGTTTTCTATAACAATTAGCACCCATTTGTGGCTAGTGCTTGAAGGAGGATTGATCATTCCTATGAATTCAAGACCCCATTATACAAAAGGCTGATCTCTTGGATTGGTTAGAGGGGAAGTGTTTCCAATATTTTATTACATGCAAAGGAAGTGCATTCTCTACATTTTTTGACCCACTTGTGTGTGTCTACAAATAGGGTAGGTCAAAACAATCCTGCCATCATGATATTCATTGTTTTAGACTTGGAAGAGAAGTTTCCACCAAATAATCCATCACAAAATTATGCTAACACTTTTTCAATATGTGTGCCATCGATACACCTTAACAACAAGCCATCAAGATTCTTCTTGGAGAGAATACCATCAATCAAAATGTATGGGATAGATTACAACCTCATATGTCTTATCTTTTCTTTATTCAAAGTAGGATGGTATGCGCCGTGGGAAAGGAATGTCATCATGTCCTTCATCTAATAAAGCACGTGCATCGGGGCTTCATTTTGTTCAAGTTTTGTGCTGGGGAGATCTTCATCAAGAAATAATGAAGTATCAGGTTCATTGTGTGTGTCCTCAACAAGTTTTTTACAAAGCACACCACCTCTTACAAACTTTATGGATTTGATAGTAACATCATACTCTATAATTTTGATAACACGTCATGCTATCTTCTTGCTGATATCTACTCCCATGATGAAATCTTAAACACTTGTGTGTGAAACTAACACCTTGATGTGGTTTGTGGAGATCATGATTTTTAACTTATTGAGCATGTGCATGATGGAATAGACCTATTTCTCTATGTTACTAGATTTCAACTCATAGTCCTTCAACATTTGGCTAAATAAATCCATCGGTTTCTCTACTCCTTTTTTAGTTTCTTGTGTCATGACATCGTTAACATTTACATCAGCACCATAAGTATAAAGGATGAAATCATTTGAGTAGTCTCAGGTTAATGAGTGTTAGCACACAAGAAATTCCTTGCTTGATCTTGTTGAAGCTTTCTTTTCCTTCTGTTTTCCATCTAAAGATTGTGTCCTTTTTTAGCATGAGCGTGATGGACCTTACCAACCCTGCCAAGTTAGGAATGAAGTTCCTAACAAAGTTAATTTTACTGAAAAAGGACTATAAGGATCTCTTATGCGTCAATAAAGAAAGGGCCAGGATGGCTGAAAGGTGCTTAGGATAAATTCCGGTTCCATCCTTTGAGACCACATGGCATAGAATATTTCCCTGCACCACTACAAAATTTCACTTCTTGGGGTTAAGAGACACTCCAAACTTTCTACATCTCTCAAATACTATCTCCAGGTGTTCCATTTGATCCACACTTTTTTTTAGAAGACTTTGATGTCATCAAGGTATACCGAAATGAACTCATTAATATATCCTTTGAATGTAATATCCATGACACATTAAAATGTTGTGCCTATGTTTAATAGACCAAAGGGAATCTTCTGATATGTGTATGTTACCCACTTGGTTGTAAACGCTATTTTAAATTGATCCTCTTCCTTGACCAGGATTTGATTGAATCCATAATACCCATCCAACATTGATAATCTCTACGTGCTATCCACAGTCTATAAAATCTACTCCATAGAAGGCAAAGGATAATGATCCTTCAATGATGCTTTGTTCAAATCTCTAAAATCAACGTAGAGTTTGATTTCACCATTCTTCTTGCGTACCAAAACAAGATTCATTACCCAAGTATAATAATTGATCAAAAATATTATCTTGGCCTTGATGAGTTTGGATAACTCCTTCCTCATGAAGGGATCTATCTTTAGATTGATTAGCCACTTCTTTTTCTAACATGATTGATACCAAGATAAAGGTAAATGGAGTGTTGAACAACACTTGGATTAAATCCTTTGAGGTCTTCATACTCCCATGAAAATATATCACCGTATTTATGGCATAGAGAAATGAATGCATGCTTTTCTTCATGCACAAAATATTTACTAAGTAACAACTCCTTTTTGCACACAATAGTGATTGAATTGTAGTCTTCTTACACCACACACATATACTTTTATTCACCCTTAAACTCATCATCGTGGATGAACATTTGTTCTAAGATGAACATCCCTTTAGGCAACTTATTTTTCTTTAGCTGCATCACTTGATCACCGTAACTATCATGAAAATAAGATTGCATGCTTAAAGACAACTCAACTTCATTCTGAATGAACTAAAAATCTACGCATCACTATTAAACACTTTCCATCTCGGTGTTATTTTCTGAAATGGGCGGTCTAATTACCATCTTGATGTACCAAGTGTTTCCTTTCACAAAGTCCTCAACAGAGAGAACTGTTCAAACTAAGTGTGAACATCTGATTAGTTTCTTCATTCATCTTGCATAACACCACCTACAAATTTAGAGAATCAAATCTCTCAAGGAGATCCCAAACTCAGTGTCTATAAGCTTATTCTTTTTGCACACTTGTTGGTGACTTGTTGGATAACCAGTTTAGTGTCCCCAAAGATTGCATCACCTTAATATTATTATTTTCAATGATAAAAATACCATGCACCAATTCCTTATACTCTTCCACATTATTGTAACATGAAAAATACAACCCGTGTGCAAAGAATAATTTCTAATCCTTAGGTAAATGAGAACAACTCCTACTCCTGCGGCGTTTCGCTTATGGATCCATCAAATTATAACTTCCACAGACAAGGGTTATCTTCACTTTGTCTGTGTGCACATAGTATCACAACTTATTCTTCAAGGATGTAGTAGGTACCAAGCCCAATTTCATAAGCTTCCAGCTCCTCATCATATGGATTAAATTTATCATGCCTCTATACCTACTCATCAAGCACTAGATCAAGAATATGAGGTGGAAGAGGATGCTCTTAAGAAAATAAAACATGTTCTTCTTAGATTAATAGTTGGCTTGAAGAGTGGATGGGACATATAAATCTACATGATAGGAAAATATTGGCTCATCTTGTATGGTAAATCAGGTACCATACCTTGTCTTGAGTAACATATGGGTCCAATCAAAAGAAAAGTAACCACCCAATTTAGCAGTAAAATATCTTTATAGGACATGCATGGAGGGTTAACTCAATATCCTTGATGATTCTTATGGTAGTGATAGTTTAACCTTTGATTTGTAGGACTCCTTTTGTTAAGGGGATATACTTAAGACCTAAGACATCAACAATTTTATCGGGCATGATAGAAGTACTAGCACTTGAGTCAATTATACAAACCATGGAAAATATGTTTTCCTATGATTAAGGACATATAGAAGGGACCGTACTTACTTTCTTTTCCTCTTTTGGAAAATGTTGACAAAAGCACAAATTTTGGATAGTTGGATCAATGCATGAAGTTGGACCAAATCCTAATGCATCAATTCATGCTGAGATGGAATGGTCAAGGCGTCCCACATTTTGACATTTATGTTTGGGGTAAGTGCACCAAGTTGGGGGGGCAAAAAGTGGACAAACCTAAAATGCGTTATGTTTTCCTAGGCTCGGGAATTGACTAACCTAAAATGTGTACACATTATAACGCACTCACACACGTGTTATAATGCACCCACATTATAACATGCTCACGTATGAGTTTTTATCTATATGAATTTTATAGGGGTGTAAGAGCCATATTTAGTAGAAGAAATGTTCTTCTCTATATAAAGTATAATATTTGTTTTATTATTTCTTTATACTTTTTATGTCTTATACATTAAATTTATTTTACTAAATATAATAAATTAGGGTCACTCATGCACTGATGGAAGTGGTCCCATAATTCAAACACCGATAATCTAGAAAATAGTTTTTCAAAATCTAATATGGTCAAGATACTTACTCATTTTTAAAATTTTAGCAATGACCTAAAACTTTCAAGCCATATATATTGTAGTTGGTCTTTGTTTTGTGAAAACATATAGTAATTTTGTATGTTTTTGACCTTCTGATTGAATTTTGGCCCTACCACTTTGCTTGAATTGGTACTAATTTTGAAATTTAGACCATAATTCACTTTAGTGACCAAGAATTAGCTCTATTATGCTTGTTTACTTCTTACTAAAATGATATCCTTACTAAAAATATGTTTAGGGTTTAGGGTTTAGTGTTTATAATTTAAGGTTTAGGAATTAGGGATTTGGTGTTTAGGTTTTAGGGTTTAAGTTTTAGGTTTTAGGGCTCAATATTTAGGGTTTGGTTTTTAGGGTTTAGAGCTCAAGGTTTATGAAATATGTTTTAGGGTTGAGGTTGAGGGTTGAGGTTTTAGGGCTTAGGGTTTAGGGCTAAGGGTTTAGGATTTAGTGTTTTGGGTTTATTTTTGGTCTCATGGTTTGGGTTTATGGTTTAGATCTCATGGTTTAGGGTTTAGGGTTTATGTTTTAGGGCTCATGGTTTAGGGGTTAGGGTTTAGGGATAAGGGTTGAGGTTTAGGGGTTAGGGTTTAGGGTTTAAGGATCACGGTTTAGGGTTCGGCTTTTAGGGTTTAGGATTTATGGTTTATGGTTTTAGGCTTAGGGTTTAGGGTTTAGCTTTCATAGTTTAGGGTTTAGGGTTTTTGTTTAGAATTTAAAGTTTAGGATTTAAGGTTTAGGATTAGGTTTTAGGGATTTGGTGTTTATAGTTTAGGTTTTAGGTTTTAGGATTTAGGGATTAGGGCTTAAGATTCATGGTTTAGGGTTTAGGGTTTAGGATTGAGGGCTAAGGGATCATGGTTAAGGGTTTAGGGTTTAGGGCTTAGGGTTTAGGGTTTAGGATTTAGTTTTTAGGGTTTAGGGTTTAGGTTTTGGGCTCAGGGTTTAGGGTTCGGGGTTCAAGGTTTAGGCTTTAGGGTTTAGGTTTTAGGGCTCAAGGCTTAGGGTTTAGGGTTTAGGGATCAAGGTTGAGGGTTTATGGGTTAGGTTTAAGGGTTGATGGTTTAGGTTTTAGGGTTTAGGATTTAGTGTTTAGGTTTTAGGTTTGAGGGTTTAGGTGTAAGAGTTCGGGGTCTAGGGATTTGGCTTAGGGCTTAGGGTTCATGGCTTAGGGTTTAGGGTTTAGGGCTCAAGGTTTAGGGTTTAGGGTTTACAACTTAGGGTTTAGGGTTGAGGTTAAGAGTTAAGGGTTTAGGATTTAGGATTTATAGATTAGGGTTTAGAGTTTAGGGATTAGGTTTTATGGTTTAGGGTTTAGGATTTAGTGCTTAAGGTTTAGGGTTTAAGGTTTATGGTTTAGGTCTTAGGATTTAGGGTTTATGGTTTAGGGTTTTGGGTTCGTAAAAATAGTTTTTAGGTTTTAGGATTTAGGGTTTAGAGTTTAGGGATAAGGGTTTGTGGTTTAGGGTGTACAATTTAAGATCAAGGGTTAGGGGTTAGGGATTTAGGGTTTACGGTTTAGGGTTCAAGGTTTATGGTTTAGGTTTTAGGGTTCATGGTTTAGGATTAAGGGTTTAGGCTTTAGGCTTTAGGCTTTAGGGTTTAGGGTTTATGGCTTATGGTTTATGGATTATGGTTTAAGTTTTTAGGGTTAGGATTTATGGTTAAGGGTATAGGGTTTATGTTTTAAGGCTCATGGTTTAGTTTTTAGTGTTTAGGGTTTAAGGGTTAGGGTTTAGGGCTCAAGGTTTAGGGCTCAACTAAAAAGGGTTCAATTAATTCATAGGTAGAACATTTAAATGTATTCATAAAAATTTAGGATTTAGTATTTAAGTTTTAGGGTTTAGGGTTTAGTGTTTAGGGTTTAGGGTTTATGGTTTAGAGTTTAGGGTTCAAGGTTTAGGTTTTAGGATTTAACATTTAGGACTTAACGTTTAGGGATTATGGTTTAGGGATCAAGGTTTAGGGCTCGAGGTTCAGGTTTTGGTTTAGGATTTAGGGTTTATGGTTGAGGTTTGAGGGTTGAGGTTTTAGGGTTTACGGTTTAGGGCTCAATTTTTAGGGTTTAGGGTTTAGGTCTTAGGGTTTGGGATTTAGGGCTGAGTGTTTAGGGTTGAGATTTTAGGTATTGGGTTTTAGGGCTCAAGGTTTAACGTTGAGGGTTGAGGGTTTAGGGTTAAGGGTTTAGGGCTCATGGTTTCAGGTTTAGGGATCAGGTTTAAGGTTTAGGGTTGATTGTTTAGGGTTTAGGGATTAGGGTTTAAGGTTTAAGGTTCGAGCTTCATGTTTTAGGGCACAGGTTTAGGGTTTAAGGAAAATGGATCATCTACTTCATAGGAAAAACATTCAAAGGGAGTCATCACAATTTGATGCCTTTCATCCACTAATGTTTTGAAGGAGGGAAATTAATAATATCCAAGAACAATTCAGTACAAATAAATGTTACCCAATACATCTATCTTATTTTCCCATTGCATGGGAACTATTTCACTCACTATAATGTTTTTTGCCTTACCCATTCTTATTATTATTAACAAAGAGTATTCAACTGAAAAGGATTTATTTATTTCGTAGGTAGAACATTCAAAGAGAGTCATCACAATTTGATGTCTTTCATCTATTGATATTTTTAAAGACGTAAATGCCAGATATCCAAGAATAATTTGGTATAAAGAAATGTTTTTGATGTTCTTTTGAATAATTATTTCAGTTACAAGATTTCGGAATGAAGGTTTCATTGGAAGAACAAAGCTTGATATGTCTAGTGCTTGTGTAAGTTGGCAATTTGAGAGGATTTCTGATGTTCAAGTTTATTTTCCAAGATACATTACTCCAATGTTTGAAAATGTTTCTCCAGATGCAATGACATTCTGATTCAGACACTCAATGATTCTTGAATGTTGAATCCTACCACATAACCCAGTAGTCCTCAATCCTTGGATATAGGGAGAAACCATTACTTGGATTCCATTTAAAATAATAGAGATATTTGTAAATTTATGTTATGACCTCTAAATTTTTATGAATTTCAAGTTATTTTGTAATCACATCACACCCTTCACTAGGCTTGATGACTACCATTATCTTTTTGAAGGCACTTTTGAAAGCATCCATAGGTTTATCATAGAAGGAATTATCGAGTTAATGGAAGGATACTAAGTCATAGGCCATCTCAATCCCATTCAAAACTAAAAAAGAAATATTTACTTGGTGATTGATAAAACCTTTATATTCTTTTCTATTCCCTAATTACAATGCTTATTTTGAACACTTCAGGAAGTTCTGTCAAATTTTGTATCCATTCCATTAGAAAAGAGATTTTTGTTTCTCCAAAGGAGAGGATACTGCAGAAATTCGGTTATGATCCTACACCTCTGCATTGGTATATTCTCTATGTTTCTTACATTTCCTTAGAAATTAATTTTTGTGTTGTAATGGTTATTATTTTTATCTTCCAATGGGTCATCCTAGCTTGCGTAATACCATACATAGAAATATGATAAATGTGAAATTTGTTTAGGGTTTAGCAGTTAGGGCTCATGGTTTAGGATTTATAATTTAGGTATTAACGCGTTTATGGTTTAAGGTTTAGGGCTCAAGGTTTAGGGTTTAGGGATTAGGGTACATGGTTTAGGGGTTAGGGATCATGGATCGGGGTGTAGGGTTCAAGGCTTAGATTTTAGGGTTTAGGGATTACGGCTTAGGATTTACTATGTAAGTTCTAGGGTTTATAGCTCAAGGTTGGGGTTCAAAGTTATGAGTATAAGGTTTAGGGATTGGAGCTCAAAGATATAGATTTAGGGTTTAGGGTTTAGGGTTTAGGATTTAGGGTTTAGGGCCTAGATTTTAAGGTTTAGGGTTTAGGGCTCATGGATTAGGGTGTAGGGTTCATGGATTAGGGTGTAGTGTTCAGGCTTAGGGTTTAGGGTTTAGGGTTGATAGATTAGGGTTTAAGGTTCATGTCTCAAGGTACAGGGTTCGTAGTTATGGGTTTAAGGTTTAGGGTTAGATCTCGGGGCACTAGATTTGGTGATTAGGGTTTAGGGCTTAAGTATCAAGGTTTAGGGTTTAGGGTTTAGGGTTTAAGGTTAAGGGTTTAGGGTTAAGGATTTATTATTTTTTTAGGGTTTAAATTTTATATTTTAGGGTTTAGGTCATAGGGTTAAGGGTTAAGGGTCAAGGGTTTAACTCACATAGTTCAAGGTTTAGGGTTTAGTGTATAGGATTTACGGCTTAGGTTTTAGAGTTTGGGGATAAGAATTTATGGTTTAGGATTCCATGAGTAGGGTTTAGGGTTTACGGGTTAGGGTTTAGGGTTTAGGATTTAGTTTTTAAGGTTTTAGGGTTTAGGGTTTAAGGATGAAAGTTTAGGGTTAAGGGCTCACGGGTAAGGGTTGAATGTTTAAGGTTTAGGATTTAGGGCTTAGGGTTTAGGGTTTAGGTTTTGGGGTTTAGGGATCATGGTTTATAGTTTAGGGTTTATGGTTTCATTATAGAATTTAAATGCTAAAATATTTAGGTTCAATGCTGAAATCCTAAAAATTAGCTATGCATTGACCAACTTATACTATAAAAACTCTCCTAAACTGTGAGTAATGGAGTTATGAGATTAGTTCCATAAGGTGCGAGTGACCCTAATTTATTATATTATTTCTTATACATAAAAATTTATTTTTGTAAATAGAAGCATCTTTAAAGAACATATAATGTTCATACTATGAAGAATACGTTATGCATTTTAACGTTTACATGTTAAAGTGCCTATGCATTATAACTTGTATGCATTTTATGCTTTTAAATTTTGAAGCCATGCCTTAAGTCTTGGATCTAGTTTGGATCCCCAAGCCTAATGTGGACCTACACAAACACAACAAACATCGTATTTTTACATAAATTTTCAAAAATACCACTTCCTCCATGATAAATCAATATAAAATGATCAATTCACTTAAAAAAAATTATACCACGACGTAGATCAAAGTTTCTTCTTACTAAAAATACAATTTTTCAAATTTTCTGACTAATATAAGGTTTCCATATTATTTATTTTCTAATTGTGCCTTTTTATAGATAGTTTTTGAAGTTTAAATATGTCTATATTTTGTCATGTATTTTTTTGGCTCATCGAAATTGAAAAAAATTATACTAGCACAAACTAGGCCTAATTCTATACATATTAAAAAAATCTAATTTTTGATATTTTTTGAGGTAGTTAGGGGGGCACGGTCGGAGCTCCATTATTTTTCAAAACTTAAAATTTTTGTACTAGAAAAATCATAAAAAAATTAATACTTGCTAAAATTTTTAAAAAAAATTCTAGCACAAACTAGATGCTCCTAGCTATCTTTTTGCTAAAGGGATTTCAAAATACTAAATGTTGCTCAAAAAAATGGTTGGGGGAGCGAAAGTCACTTTGTTATGTTTTTAACATAATCGGAGAACCTATCAATATTTTAGTTATTTGACCCACTTAAACTTATCCATTTTCAATAAAACCTAGTAGCTTAGAAACTAGACTCAAAATGCTACGATTCATGTTTATATAACATCATCCAATTTTGAGTGTAACTATTTCAAAAAAAATGTTCAAGTTGAAGTTTTTTCTTTTTCAGAAAAAAGCATCCACTTAAGATGCCCTTTTGGCCCCCAAAATTAATGCACTTACCCTTTTTCCTCTTCATCTAGTCCACAATGTTGAATGGAAGACCCAATGAGTTATGCATTTGAGGTACAACAACATCCTTCTTAAGTTGTTCCAACGTAGAGATAGGAGCTTTATCTTGTGCGGAATATTGGCCTACCAAAAGAGGAACACATGTCACTTTAGGAGGAGCTTTACGTAGAGCCTCACGTGTAGGAACTTGAGCACTTTTACTATTGGATACCTTAGTTGCATCTTTCTACTTTTGAGGATTAGCCTATGTTGTTAGACTTGTGACTTGAGCACCAAATTCAAGCATTCTCTTCTTGTATCTTGTGTTATCGCGATATGGGTGCATGGTCCTTGCATCATCTAAAACCTAATTGATTGTGTAAAATTCCTTGGTGCCAAATAATATAAAGTTGGATTTAGGAGGAGCCTCTAGCTTTTCTTGGTTCTCAAGCTTGCTTGCATTGATGGAAGGTTCATAGTTAGAAGCATTCTAGATCATGTAAGCTTGTGTGTGCACAACATTGGCATAGTGATATTGACTGTGAGGCATATTATAAGGAAAACACCACTCTGATTCTTGTGCCATGTTATTTTGAACTGGAAAAAGTGCCTAGCTTGTGTTGGGCACTAGAAGAGGTTGTGTAGGAGGAATAACTTGCAAAGGAAAGTGTGCATTAACATGTCATCTATCATTTTTCTGGTTCTACCCATATCTCTAGTTTCCATATTGATTCCACCAAGGTTTATTTCTTTGGTTATGTGCCTAATTCGAACTACTTATATAGGATTTAACATGTTACTTCTCCAGTGATATGACCTTATTGGACAAGTTTCTAATCAGGGTCTTCAATTCTTCATCTTCTTTCTACCGCACCCTAGGAGAATAGGATGTCGATGCAATTGGTTGTGTGCTCTACACTTTGGAATAGGTGAAATAGAAGTTGGGTCACCGGAGACATCTCTAGGAGTAAGGGTGTAAGAGGAGTAGGTCTTGACTAACCCACCTAGATGAGACTATTTTTTTCCCTTATTGCAATATTATATGTAGCAAGTACAGTTCTACCTCCCATAGATTGAATCATGACCAATATGTAAGTATTCAAAGCCCTTAGATAATACATGAAAGCATGCTAGGCTATAGGGCTTACCACTTGAGGAATTTTGTCCCAAGTCTTTTGGAATCTGATGTTGAAATCGGTCATCTTCTCGTTAGGCATGCGCTTCGTTGTAGTTAAATATCTACCAAAGACAAATGATTTTACTTGTCTTTAAAGTAGTTACATAGATTTGTTCCAGGCTCATCCCGGTAGTAATAAATGTAGGTCTCGGGCCATGGTACCATTGGAGTGATTTTCCTTAAATGAGGTTACTAAGCAACCTAAGCATGTTACATCATCATGTGTGATCAGATAAACAGAGCACACATTGGCCACATCTTGAATGTGTTCAACAGGGGTAGCTTGATTTTCTCCCATGAATTATGGGATGATTTTAAGTGCGATTGTTGACATATCATGTTATGCATTAAGATTGAGAGGGATTCCACCAGTGAAGCTAGAAAAGTTCCTCAAAGGAGGAGGTTTTAGTGCCATGGCAGGGTGTGTAGGTCTATTATGAGGAGGAGTAGAATGTGCTCATCACGCTGGAGATGGGTATGCATGTGTGGGAGCTCTGCTACATGAACTTATTAGAAAAATTTAGAGGTACTCAAAGGATCCTTTAGCTGCAACACTTTGTCTAGTTTGTACTATTCTCATAAAAGGTGCTCTAGGTGATAAAACAATAGACATGAGTGTTGGATTCACCGGATGTGTTTGAAATGAGCCTCCAAAGGATAGAAATTGCTAATTCACACACCAAACTTAGCAATGTTGTAATCTAAGATTTCACTACTTGTCCCATAGGATCATGCCAAAAAGTTTTGGTCATTCAAACTTACACTTGTGTCTAGGGTCCTGAAGAATCGAGTTGTTTAAGACAATAATGGAACCATATCCAAGTTGTGAGACCTTGCGTACTTTAGATGAATATCCAGAGAAGGTAGGTTCCTCTACTTATTTATACTATTACCGATACTCCTAACGCTGGAATGGAAAACTAAGCTAACAATGCCAAGGGACCAAGGATAGAAGGATAAAAAAATGAATACTAAACTAAGGGAAGCGATAACACCTACAAAAAAGGGATGAACACTATCTTTTCTGAGTGAAAATGAAAGAGAAAGCATGAGGGAAGGCTAGGACCGTGTAGAAAAGACAAAAAACATTTATAACATTGATTTTAGGAAATACAACTAGAAATTGGTGATGTAAGGAATTTAAAGTTACATAATAGGCACACAATGCAAGAGGGAGGAAATAAAGAAGAATATAAACATGCTAAGGTAGAGAATAGACACAAAATGATGCTTCTATTACTTATAAGGATGCAAAGTCTATTACAATGGTGTAAGAGGCTGATATCCACATGCACAAACCAGATCTAGAAGTCTGTAACTCAAAATACAAAGATATGGATTCCTTAGCAAATGTTAGAGGAGAAAAATTTCTAACCCTTTACAATGATTATAGCTCTTACATTTATAGATGAATCAATGGAATAGAAAATAAGAGTAGGAGGGAAATGCGTTTTGAAAACCCAACCACTAGCAATCAATGCCCGAAAATCTTCCTACAATCTATCAAGTCTTGTTCTCCATGTCTCTTTTGGTATGTTAGAGAAGGAAGGGAGGAAGATAAGATAAAATATGGGTGGTTGAAGTAATTAGATCACATATTAATGGCGTGAAATACATTTTCTAGCTTTTTACCTACCAAATCCCATTGAAAATTTTGAATTTGAATATCAAACACCGTAGCCTACATTAGTAGGTATCAATTGAGACAAGGCACATGCATAGGTCAAAGCTCTTTAAAAATGATATGGATGTCAAAATATTGTCAAATCTGTATGTGCATGCAAAAAACATGACACGCTCGGATTGGCTAAAAGTATGTCCAATTGTGAAAATACTTTGTTGTTTCTACCATGTGTCACACACCGATGGTTGGAAGGATTCGGTGCCCAACCGACACACTTTGGTTGGTTGTGTGTAGCACACTCAATATTTTCATAGAATTAAGTGGTATAGAATGGCATAGAAGAAGGCATGAAGGCATGCGCGTGGAAGAATGAAGTGCGAGAGGAAAAAGAAAGAAAGGGTGTGCACAAAGGTAATGAGACATAGGAGAAATTGGAGAAATACCTAAGGAATAAATATATGGGAGAGGCATAATTATTACAAAATAATGTGTTTCAATAAAGAGAGAGGGCGCGTGAGTGCTATTGACTTAGCTGATTTTGAAAACAATTCTAAAATGCGCGTGCATGATGAATAACTATTGGGAAGAAGGAAAATGTGAAAAGGCGTGCATAAGCGAAGAGTGGAACAAAAGGGAAAGGAAAATGGAAGGGAGAGAAGTGCATAAATATATCACGCAATGCACATGAGGAACTATAGCCAAGAGATGTGCCAATGAGACAATTGAAGTGTGCGCAACTTTGTAATGTGAAGCCATAAAGCCAAAATGGAGATATGGGTTATCCAAATAACTAGGGCATTTATTAGGGATAACAAGCCTCTAAGGTAGGTCCTACACAAACAGCTTTGAGTACTCAAAGGGATCCAATTGTTAAATAAGAATAATATATGATTTCTATAAATATTCTAGAGGAACATTGTGCCATGTTTTCATTGTAACATCCTAACTAAATAAGTTAGGATATTTTGTAAAAGGCTAATCTGTTTGTAATATTTTATAATCCTAATAAATTATATAATTACAAAGGCATTAGAGTGAGGCCTCCTATTCTTGTATAAATGGATATGTACCTCCACTATAAATAAAGATGAATTCAATATTAATAATGTGATCTTGTGTTAACAAATCCTATGTGTTGAAGTGATCTTATTACATTTGTTTTATTAATGTTTTGTTTATGAATTTTTGTTGAATTATAATCATTTTTATGCCTTCATTTATGACATTTATATTTTTCATTACAATTTTAATGAACAATAATAGGATTTCTAGCTTGGAATAATACAATAAATGAGCATATAATAATATAAATAGTTTGTTCAGGTCCATGAATGATAGATTAAAATGACATTTTTAATTTCCTTTGAATATTTTCACCGGTAGCATGTGAGTTTGTGTTTCAACTAAATTGAATGCATTTGGTTATTTTAGCATACATATTTAATTGATATAATTCAACTTCATAAAATTTAGTCTCTACAAAATCTTATTTTCTCTCTTTGCTATATTTCATATTTTAGTTTTTCTTATATGCAATACCCTTTAGGATTTCATTTAGCTTTAGGTTTACATTAGTTTAAAAATAAATGAGTTAGTGTGAAATTTGGCACTAGAAGGATAGTAAAAATATCCAGAAAACAACCTCACTAGTCATTTATAAGGCACTATACCTATAAATCATGCACTTTGATTCATTTTATTATCTCTAAAATGAGGAGGACATCAAGATCTTGTCATTCTCCCCTAGGGTGTGTACTACACACAAATCACCAATAGAAGAAAAATTTAGTGCTAGGAGGGCCTTTCTAAAATAACACATTTATTCTTAAGATTAATTTTGCATTCTTTATTTTATCATAGATTATATTATAGCTATTACTATATACACTATATTTACCAAGAATTATCACTAGGTCTTGTTCTAATTCAAGTTTGTTCCACGTATCATTGGATTTTCAAAAAAGGCCTTGATCTAATAAAGGGAAATAAAAGGGTTAAAATAAATTTCATATTTTTTTAATTAGGTAACCCACCTTTTACATTTGTGCTAGCAGTGGATTAGTTAGTTTGGTCATCGAGTTAATATTCCTAGTCATTTCCATGATTTTTCTAAGAATCTGAGAAATATATTATATTAACTAATACTTTAGGAAGCATATTTGTTGAAGATAATTTTGGTGTTTTATTTGAACCTTTGAATAAATCATGCTCTCCTTTTGTGTTCTTTGTCTCCTTGATTGTTTTTGATGTGATGCCTCATATAATCTATTAGTTCCTAAAGTATTTCCCATAGTCGTGAGCTTTGTGATTGAAGAATTTTTTTCTAGCTATAAGTTTGTCACGTATTTTAAAATAATATATTAACATTTTGCATATTTTATGATGTTTTCATGATTTTCAAGTTTCTGAGGGCATTGACGAGGTCGTGGTGGTGGTTGGTGTACTTAAAATTTTAAAGAATGAATTCCTTCCTTTGAAAATTTATCCTTTTACAAATTTGTAGGTTTACGTTTGATGCATAAAATAAAAATGCAAATCCATCCCCACTACTTGATTAGACAAAATATATAGGGTATCTCCACACATGTGAACCATTTGATCAGGTATGTAACTTATGTGAAGGCTGCAGAAGGCGTAAATAAATCTTCGACACCCGATGAAGGGAATATTTCACAGATATTTCAATTTATGATTAGGTTCCATTTACATCCTAGTACTTTTAAAAACCACATATCATGTGAAAATGAACAATGTGTCTTGAGATCTGAGATTTGATAGAGGACATGCGACATTCTATTAATGCATTTAAGGATAGAGAATCCCATGTAGCTTTGCACTTTATTGACATTTGTTGTGAAAATGTAAAATACATCCTAAGATCTCGAGACCTGATAGAGGACATGCAACATTATGTTAATGCATTTTGAGATTGGGTATGCCATGCATATTTACACTTTGTATTTTCAAAATTTTTGCGAAACTACCAAATTCTTCCTCATCCCTGGATCCCCACAAAATTTATAAATGTGGACAACTTGTATTTAAACTTGAGTTATAAATCAATGGTTTTGATTGCACTAGAGATAATAAATCTTCCACCATTAATGATATACATATGAGGATCAATATGTTAAATAATTTGACTAAGTCCCTCAATATGCTATCAAATTTCAAAGATATTAAGTATTTTTAGATCCTTAGGAAGAAAATAAGAGTTGTAAATTTTAAGGACAAGTTGTAATGAGTGATCTTGATGGAGAATTATCAAATATAAGTCATTTTTTGATCTATTATTGGGAGTTTTTAACTTCATGTGCATGGGTAAGTATCAAGGCCCTATACGTATTTGTTCTTTTTGTTCTAATGGTTTGAGCAGCTTTTAGTGTGAGTAATCCTTTCCTTCCTACTTGGTAATAATCCATTTCCCATCAAATAATGTGTATTTTATTTTAAATCCACCATAAAAATCCAATTGGATGGTATCCCCGTCACCTCCAACATCATGAGTAACCTAGATGAGATAACGATACCAATTTAGGGAATGTTGACCTTGTTGAGTTTCTCCAAAGGCTTTTGTTCCTAACGGAAGTGATATAATGGAATATATTTTTGTGAATGAAATTACCTCGGCTATTACTTTCCTCCCTTTGTTCAATTCTTAGAATTAGTATAGGCATGTGCTAAAAATTAAAACCTAGAAACCATGTAGGTGTTAGCTGGTAGTGGTTCTAAGGTCCTATCATTAATAACAAAGAAATTTTAAAAGGCTCTAGGGCTGCCTAGAAGAAAAGAGGTAGTGGACATAACTATTGAATTAACTACTCCCATTATAAGAGGAAGGAATCCCATGCACACCGGCCTATCACCCAACAGATTGAGCGCTCACCCGAGGCACGTGCATGGGTGCCGAGTCTCTCTTTTATGTGAGTTTTTAGTGGGAATCATTCATCAATGATTAGTATAGGAGTATTCAGGAAAGAAGTTTAGACATACAAATATTATAGGGCTCAAGATGGCCTTCCGATCCTTGTAGTTTCTTCAGACTCATGTGTTTTAAAAGACTCCATAACATATAATATAACAAAAAGAAAGCTACAACCATTCATTCATAGCATGAAAGGAAAGAGAACTTCTATGAATGAAATATACATGAAACCCACTGATATTCATATCTAATTGCAATAGTAACCTCATTGTATTCATCGTTTCATTACAAAGAGCCATAGAGGGCAGACTGTAGTCATGCACATCACTAGGCTTGTATAACTACACAAAAATAGAAAAGAAATTACAATGTTGAGCTCAATACATCAGATCCCCACTCACAGTAATCCTATAGAGCTTTACCCATGTTATCTCTCTCTATGTGTATCTCTCCTATCTTCTCCTCTTATGTCTCTATATCTATCTCCACACTTTCTTGGTCCACAGGCACTTGTATTTATCACCTTCCCATGCTGCCAACTCACCTTTCCATGCCCTCAGATCCATCGCCAAGTGTCGAATGTGGTCCTTCAACGAGCATGTTTCCTCAGGCCTGAGCTCTCCACTCCATCTCATGATGGTCTTCTAGAAGATTCCTTTGCTTGGCATGCTCTTTCCTGGGCCACCTGTTGCACAAGTGGCATGTTATCCATGCATGCAACCGATCACACTTTTCACATGTTCTACCTTTGTTGCTTGAATCGCTAAGTCCTGAACCTCCTTTCACGTGCCACGCGCTATATATGCTTCCTTGAGCCTTTTCTCTTACGTGCTTTTTCCTTGCACACCATCCTATAACTGGGGTCCCACGCACCCACGCACCTTCATACTTAGTCAATATTTCAGGGCCCAACATCACCCCACACTACGCCTATTCTCCCCTCGAAACATTCTACTTGACCAAGGTGCAAGTTGGTTCAATGGAACCAAGATGTAGATAAATATTACAAAAATGAATAAGGAATGAAAGAATAGGGGAAAGAATGAAGAATGGGGGAACATTAAACCAAAAGGTGGGGAAGTCCTTCCACAAGACTACCTCCAACTTATTCCATGTATCGACCTCATTCTACGCCTTCTGACAGAGGTCGCCAACCAGGAGGTTTACCTCATCAAAACTTAGGCCAGCTCCCTGGGTGCCCAAAGTGTCCACAATTTGTTCCATATCTTTACCTAGGTCTCATGAGCTTGTCCATTCTCCTAGTAATTTGAGGATATAGTTCCTTCAGTTGTGTCTTGGTTGAGCCCCTTAGTGCCTCAATCTCCTCGGATCTTCTTTCTACTTCCGCCAGGACTCTATCCCGCCACCCTGTTTCCTTTATTCTTCTCCTAGAACTCTTTCAGCTCTTACTTCGAGTGTGGTGACCAAGGAGCTCACCACCTTATCTCTATCCACGCATGTGTCATATGTGGCCTCAGCAGATTGGGAAGCAACCTTTACATCTGTGAGCACCTTGCTATACTCGGCAAACTAGTGCTATCACCTTTAACCGGTCCTCCTCCTTCAGCACACGGCTACTTCCTCCATAGATTCCAATGCCAAGGGTCACCTCTCCATGGTGAGGATGCACATGTTAAGTCTTCTAGGAATTCCAACATTGATGCATACCTCTGGGGATAGGCGTTAGATCTGGGTGTTTCAAGATGATGGCACTTTTTATCGAGTCTACTTTCTTGTAGACCTCCTGCACCTTTGCCTTTTCCTCCTTGAGCTCACGCCTTAGCTGTGCACTAATTAATTCCTCCTGTTTTAAGCTTCTAGCCACCTTAGCCAACTCTTCCTCCTTCTTGGCCAACTTTCCCTCTAAATCCCTTATGTTTTCATTCCACATGTGAATAGTCTTGCCTCCATTTCCACCGCGACCTTGTTTAGAGCATTACATACTTTCTCGTCTATGAGCTCCTGGGCATTTACTAAGGGGTTGTCTCCCTTAGACTCTAGCAGCGTGATAAGCACCTTCTGGTAGACTTCAAAGTCTAGCTCATCGATGTGGGATTCAAATGCCCAAGAAAGCATCTTCTTGGTCCTGGGGTACGCGCCCTCCTTCTCAAATGATCCCATGGCTATAAGTCTTTCGGTGGGTACCATGCTCTGGAATCATGTGTAGCACCTTCCTTGAGTCATCCACGTAGCCCATTATCTACCTCTATTCTACATCCAGAGGTCTTCTACCCGAGCGCACGCCTTTGGGGAAGCTGACTGTCAGAGCGGGGCCTCCTAGGCTATCATGTCCCTTTTCACCACTCTCTTCCCTCCCTTCCTTTAGCACTATGTCTGCGCTCCACTCTAATTCCTAGTCTACAAGGATCTCAGCATCTTCTTCTTCTCACTCTACCACTTTGTTATCTACTCCTTTGTAAAATCTATGGGCTCTCTGTCCCTCGCATCCCTCTCATCTACCCTTGTATCTTCAGTGCCTTCATCTCCTTGTGCACCTTTCCACCACGTGAATATGAACTCTTGCTTCTCTTCTCCACTCTCCTCCTCCGAGTCATAGACACTAACTATGCAAGGTTCCAAAGGTTCCTTGTCTTTTTCTAGCTCTTTCTCCTCATCACCACCCTCTTCACTCTCATCCTCTCCTTCTCCTAGATATCTCTCCAAGTTGTCAGTCACCTCCGAGTCAGCTTCTTCATCTACCTTCTGCTTCTTCCCGAGAGGTTGCTTCTAGTCAGGAGATTCTACCTTCTCTTCTTCCTCTTGTGACTCCTCCAAGGTGGTGGGTTGTTTGGGCACCCCTACTTCTGCATCTTCTCCTTTACTGGGGACTTCTTCCTCCGAACATAGGTGCTTGGCTTGGCACTCGTAGAAGGCATGCTCACTGTTTGAGTAGTTGGTACACTTGGTGCTCCTTCCTCTCCTCTACCCCTCTTCTTAGACACTTGGCTTCTTCATTCCTAGGGGGTCTTCAGTATGGAGATTTCATCCACCAAGTACATGCCATTTTCAAATTTTGGCCTTATGCACACGTATACACGCGCACACGATCCTCCAACAATAGGAAGTGTTATTGGTCTAGTCATGTGGATCTCGTGTGACACGTACTTCTCCACGTACGTGCGCTTACCTCTGGGATAGTTTAGTTTCTTCCTCATATCCCTGTGTTCCTGGTCCAATTTTCCTAGCTCCAGCCTTAGCTTTTTTGATTCTTTAAATTTGTTCACTCCCACTTGGAAGTACTGGGTAGTGAAATGAAAGGGAGCTTGCACCAAGGGCTCCATGATTCATCAACAAGTTTGAACCTACCCAAGCAATAGTGTTGGTACACCGCAAACTCAGCTTCTCCTTGTGTGGCTACTGGAGTTGTTCGGGGATCCTCCACTCCACCCCGAATGCATTTCTCAAGTGTGTATACCATTTTTCGAGCCACGCTTTGTGGGGAGCCATCATTATATCACATGCATACTTTTCAAACCTCTTCATGGGTGAAGGGTCTTCGGCTGGGTACTCCCACACAAACTTATCTGGTGCATCCGACACTCCAACTTCTATAAATACTATGGTGAGTAGGACATTTCCAAAGAGGATCATGTCCCCTTCCTTTGCGCACACTTTACAATTTCCTCAATGAATGTATGTGACAAGTTGTAAATAGTCCCCTCTGCAATCTTCCTGCAGACATGTAGCCATGGCTTGTTGACTTGCGTCCACCTTTCTTGGCCATTCAATTTTCATTACTAGGTGCACAACCATCTTCATAACTGGGTCCTTGATGTCTGAGATGTCATAATACCACCCTTTCTTACAGGCATACTCTGTGATGGTCTCCTGAATAGCTTCCTTATCACTAAGGTCATCTTCTAGGCTATATCTCCTCATATGAGGCCTCATAAAACTATGCAATCAACTAGGGAGTTACATGTGCATCTTGCACCCAAAAGTGGAAGTAGTCCTCATGCACTCGAGACATCAACCACTGTACAAGTGATCTAGCTTCCCAAAATAAGGCAACTCATAGAGTTACAACAACCCTACCTTCACCAACTTGACCTTCACATCATCATTGTAGATAGGAAACCCTTCAGGTGTTCACTTGTTGGTTGGGCATACCAATTCTAATGTCATTTCTTTCTCTATAGTGCTTGGTGTGGTGATTATAGTCACTATCGGTATGTTTCTCAAATGGGATTCCCATTCCTTTCCCATCATCACTCCATCAGGGTACTACATTTCTGCATACCATTCTTCATTTGTTTCCACCTCGGGTTCTGGTTGTTTAGCCTTCACTTTTCCCTTCCCTTTCTTCGTGCCATGGTCGAGGTAATTGTATTACTCCAGTCCTCTCCTTGTTACTCTACTTTCCTTCTCCCAACCTTCGATCTTAGATCCGTGATACAAATCTCCTAAACCCATGCCCTAGTTTTCTAAACCCTAACTTCGATAAATTCTTCACAAAACATCTTTTCACTTCATTCCAAGCCCATGTAATTCCTTCCTTCTAGTTCACAATCTCAAACTGGCTCTTTACTTGTTTGATCACATAGATCTTCTCTCTGATCAAATCTGAAAAATTCCTAGCTTATATCTTTCACTTATATCTCCAACTCTTCATTTTCACAAAGTAAAATGAGAGTGCCCCGACCCTCTATTTATAGTTTTTCCTTTTTCTGGTCATTAAATGCTACTTTACCTACCCCATACTTTGTTCATTTAATGTGGATTTTTAAAACAAAACCCATCTTCAACGCCTTTACTCACGCGCCCTTCCTGCGTGAAAACTCCTCCAACCTTCTGGCACGCAACCAAACCAACCTGACAGGAGACTCTTACGCACTCAACCCACACCAAGGCACTTCTTCTATCCAGATTCTTTCTTTCACCTACCTCATGTTTGCTTTAAATGCACTTCATTTTCCTTTGTACATGGGATCTATGAGTAGCTTTACCCTGGCACCAACCATTCTATCTTTTCTCTTCATCTCTCTTTTAACCGGGCTACTCAACAAGGCTCTTCAACACAACTTCCTTGGTACTTTTAAAACACGCGCTTCTTCACTTTTCTCCACCCCACACTTAAATGATGCACGGTCCTCTACACACTCATAAATTCTCCAAAAATAGCAATAAGGTTACCGCACCCGAGGCACAAAACAAAACAACAACGCGAAAGGGAAACACAAGGAAAAGAAAATGCATAAAGGAAAATTCTAGACTTAACTAGAAAACTACCTTATTTACAAACACCAAGAAGACTTATTTATAGTAGGGCTTCAGCCTACTACCATTGAAGTGTCCAGAAACTTCATTCCATCCAACACTTGAATCGGCACGCACCCAAATCAAGGATGTACGAGATTGTGTAGGGACCTAACCAATGGACTTTCAACTTCCCAGGATGGCGCAGAAATTTAGAATCATATAGTAACACCATCTTCCCAACCTCAAACTTCTTGTTTCTAATATGGTGATCATGCCAAGCCTTTTTCTTTTCCTTTTCCATTGTTTGGCTCCAATGGGCAAGTGATCATCTCTCATCTAGTTTCATTAGTTCATCAATTCTTTCTTCCAGCGCTTGTTCATCGGCTAATCCTCCTACGCATGCACTATTCACAGAGAAGGTAACATAAATTCAACCAAAAAAATAGCTTCCACACCAAACACCAATTGAAAAGGTGTGGCTTTATTTAGTCTTTTATACGTAGTCCTGTAAGCCCATAAAACTACTGATACCTTGTCATCCCAATCTTGTCTTCCAACATCATAGATTTTGGTCAAGGTATGACTTAGTATTTTGTTGAATGCTTCCACGGTTCCATTTGCTTGAGGGTGATAGGGCGTAGTCTTATGATGAGCCACCATGAACTCAGATAGTAGGATCCTCATCGGTCTCATTTAGAAAATGTGTACCCCTATCACTGGTCAAACTTAAAGGGCATCCATACCTTGTGATAATGTTCTCCCATAGAACCTTTTCACACATTGCATACCATGTGAATATTTAGTCAGGGGCTGCTTCCACCCACCTTGTGAGATAATATGTGCAAGTGATGACATAACGTGACCTAGTCCTACATGCTTCCAGTGTAATAGGTCCTACAAAGTCTATCACCCACTTTTCAAAAGGCTCCGCATTAGGAATAGGATGCAAAGGCATTTCATCTCTCCTTCCTAGTTTTCCAATGCATGACAAAGGGTCACATGCTTTACAATAATCTCTACAATCCCTGTACAAGGTTTCCCACCATAAACCTGCCATTAAAATCTTGTGCACGTGGGTGGCATCACCTACATAATGCCCACCCGCACTTCCTCCATGTGCTTCCTCCATTATGGCCAGCACTCATGTTCTAACACACACCTGTGCAAAAACTTCATCACGTCCCAATTTGTATAAATCTCCACTAATCAACATGTAGGGCACGACACGTATGGCCAACTAATTTTTCTCCAATGCCTTCATTCCATCCGGTGCCACACCTTCTTTTAAAAATACAACAATCTCTTCCAAATCTGAGGGCACGTGCCTGCAATCTAAAAAGTACACATCTCTAGCATTGTTTCCTCAATACTTTGCACGTCCTCTCTTGAATCAATTCTTGATAGATGATCAAGTCCACAATTGCTTTTTCTAGGCTTCACTACAATGGTGAACTCAAACTCTTGAAACAACAACACCCATCGACATATGCACCCTTGAAGAATGGGCTTGTTTACTAAATACTTTAATGCCATGTGGTCGGTGTAGAATACAAAAGGTGTTGCCAACAGATACTATCAAAATTTGAAAAGTGCATAGATCATTGATAATGCCTCATGCTCGGTTGTGGTATAATTCTACTCTCTGTGGTGTTAACTTCCTACTCATGAAATAGAGAGGATGATCAACAATCCCCTCACCTGGTTGTGCAAGTACTTGCTCCAATGGTGGTTCCTGAGGCATCTACATGGACATGGAAAGGCTTGTCCCAAGAGGGAAATCACAAAATAGGCACGGTAATAAGCCTATATTTTAATGTATCAAACACCCTCTACTGTGCCTTTCCCCAATGGAAGGTACTTTTGTGTCTAAGCAGCTCCTCTAAAGGCATGGTGATCTTGGCATACCCCTTAATGAATTTTCTATAATATCCCATATGCCCAAGGAATCCACACACTACGCTCTGCTCTAGCTAGTAGGTTCCCTTAACCCCACAATAACTGCAACCTTAGCGGATCTACCAGCAAGCCCTCCTTACATATGATATGCCCCAATAAAGTCCCAAAGGGTGTAGCAAACACACACTTCTTAATGTTGAGGGATATCCTCAACTACCTACACCTTTCAAACATTAATCTCAAGTTGTCACAATGGTCTTTAACTAGACCATATACTATCCAATCATCCAAGTAAACCTGAAGAAACTTATGAATGAAGTCCTAGAATGCTTGCACCACTATGCGTGAAAAGACAAGCAGGTGCATTTTTCAACCCAAAGGGCATGACCATGTATGCAAAACTTCCCCACTCGGTGGCAAAGTTGTCTTCTCCTGGTCTTCCTTTGCAATCTGACTTGGTGGTATCCTGAAAATCCATCCGTAAAGGAATAGATTTCACACCCAATGACTCCTTCCAGAATCTCTTCAATGAAGGGGGTCGAAATGGATCAATGACACAAACTACATTCAATTCCCTATAATCCACACAAATTCTAATCCACCCATCCTTCTTGATGCTAATTACCATCAGACTTATCCATTCTGATTCTTCTACTACCTCAATGATCCTAGAAGCTATCATCTTATCTATCTCCTCCTTAACCTTCACGCGTAAGTTGGGATTCATCCGAGGGGCCTTTTTTTTCTAACCAGGTGTGCACCTTCCTTTAGTTTTATCCTCATTTCCCCCAAGGAATGGTGGACACCTTTTAGCTCATGGTACCCACGTGGGAATAAATCCTCAATTCATGCAATAGATCAATGATCTTTGATACTTCCTTCTCCATCCAATAATCCCCAATAATAGCTTCCTTAGGTTCTTCTCCTGAACCGATGTTAACCTTCTTTGTCTTTAAAGGCTCATGGTAGGCACACACACGAGCATCTACACTACCCACCACTTCACGCGCCCCATAATGGCTAACATTTAAACTCTCTCGATTCCTCTCCATCAATCACATATACTAACTTTCCCTTTTCCTTTTCCAAACACGCGCGCTCAAGTTGGGATTCTTCTGTTTCTTCAATCTCTTCAAAGCACACCTCCAATCCTAGGTTCACCTAGTAGTTCCAATAACCTATCTTCCATTCTAGCACTATCCCCATTGTAAGGTGCACTTGATACCTTGTAAGGCCTTATCAACCGATGGTTTGGTACTCCGATACTCAAAGGCTTGAATAAGATCAGCCGCAAGCTCTTTCCAATTCCTTGTTTGGTGGCGTGTCTCTCAAATGAATGTACCATGCACGCGCACAACCCTGCAGTGTAGAATACAACTTGTGCACCTAGAGGGATGGTGGCAAGGCCTCCGCATTCCTTCTCTCCGACCCCATTCACACTCCTGGATATGGAAAGAGGTGGGCTCCTTCCCATGGTACTCCTTGATGATGGTGGGTATATTACTTCTAGAAAATCTGACAGAGAGAGAAATTCTTACCTCGCACCATTCTAAAAGGCTCTCCTGATGCATGTGGCCCACCAACGAGTTGTTATGCCAAGCAAGACGTAACTCAACATCTCCCTTCATTCCTTTTCATTTTTCCACTGAGCTTCTATCTCCTATGCAGAAAGATCCTCAGGAAGGCTCCTCCGAGTACTTGGGTAGTTCTTTCCCCAAGGCACCGAACCATGCATGCCTTAGTTACCTTGGTCACCGATCCTCTCAACTACCATCCCATTAATTCATAAGTCCCATGCACCCAATTATCACATGCCAGCTGGTGGTATCACTTACTGACTGAGCATCCTCAAACTAGATAACCCCATTAATAGGGTGTACCATCTCAGGGTCTCTGATTGAGCACACATAAATCTTGTCCAAAACCTCTTCTCCCAATGGTTCAATGTAGGGCACTGACTTCCCATCAACCAGGGGTATAATGACCCACTCCTCTTTGTTCTCAAAACTAATGTACCCTTTGTTTGAACCGAGGTCCACATTGTTCTTGTAACACCAAGGGTGCCCAAGTAGTGCTGGGAAATTGTCCACCTCAGCGAGCACCAAGACTTCAAAGTCCCCAATAAACTTGGCTCCCTGATAGTAATAGTTGCATCCTTCAAGACACCGATGGGCATTGCCTTAGTCTTGTTTTCCATATACAACACATTTGAAGATGGCTGTAATGCAGGTCTCCCCATCTGATGCCATGCATCCAAAGTCAAAACATTAACCTCCGCACTAGTGTCAATGAGTATATTGCTTGAGGAGCCATCCATCCACAACTGCATTCAATGTAATCTCCTTGTCATAGTCGAGGCTATGAGGGGGAAGGTTTGCATGTAAGACCTACCTCTCATGCTCTTCTCTCTGCGCGTGGTACCTTCTCTCTCAACAAGGATCCTAGCAAAGGAATGATGTTCTCCTACCTTAGCATTTTACACACCTCCTTGACCTCATCCAGGTCATCTTTTTGTGCCTCGATCCTCCTTCCTTGTTCCTCCCTCCTAGATTGCTCCTTTAGACACTAGATCTCCCCTTGTAAGCTTCGAATAACATCCATGGTGTCCTGATATATCTCCTTCTGATGCGGGTCTGGGTACTTTCCATGAATGACCTCTTCTCTTGAAACGAGGCTCTTCTATCTTGGTATCTCTCTTGCACGTGTGGCTTCTACCCTTGTTGTTACCAAAATAGGCTCCAAACCTTCATCCCATGTTACCCGAGGCATCCATTATATGTCTACCTTCTTGATGCTGACCATCATCAACACCTTTTTCCTTCCGGTGCTGCTGATTCATATGCTCATATAACTCTGGGAACTCCTCATACTTATGCTTCTTTCCACACCATGAGCACTACAACAAGTCCTGCACTCACGCTTGTAATGTTCTGTAGATCCACAATTGAAACATGTCCCTCACGGGAACTCACTCCTTCCTCCATGGTTACCTCATCCATGGAATCCTCCTCAAAACCTTTTCCTCACGTGCCTCCATCTACACACTCCTCATAACGGTGATCATCATTTTTAGAACTACTGGCAATGCTGGTTTGGTGCACCCCATGATCAATGGCCTCATGTATCTAATCAATGAGCCTACAGTCTTTAGTATCATGGGTCATGTGGAGGTGTAAATATTGCAATAACAGGATACATTCTTTCTGATCATGCATGTTGTAGCAAGGGACATCTACTGGCATCATGGTCCCCATGACAGATTTCACAATCTAATGTTACAGTGCGTACCATCCTCCGGGGAAATTATCCTTAACGTGCCCCTCTATCTCACAATCTATGCACCACAAACCACTGCGAGTCTCATGGACCAAGTTCAGCAGATAGCTTTTCCAACTATTTAGCCATAGCAGCAATCTGAGCCTCCAAGAATGGGCTAACGCCAGTATCAATACTACCAATGGCTTTGGTGCAAGGAAGCCTCCAATGCTTCACGGGTCATGAAAGTCTTATGAGATAGGGCCCTTCTAAAAGGGGTGATCAATCCTCCAACAAACCACTATGCATGCTAAGAAGGATGTATATCATATGATAATTTAGACAAGAGAGTCTTAAAGCACACATCATACTCCCGCACACTCTCTAGCCATTCCTTGTTGTATCTCCTTCAAAGCGCTAATGCTTTTTTTCTCAAACTCAAGAATGTGGAACTCTACCAGAATGCATTCTTTAAGGTAGTGTAATCCACCACTGTTTGATGAGGATCATACTTTCTATACCAGCTATGTGCGCGCCCTTGCAACGTGGTTGTAAATTGACTAGCCTTTCATTCTGGGGTTGTGATACCTTTTGCACACCATAGCAGTTCACACTTGTGAACATGTTCCATAACATCCTCAATGCCCCTATAATCTGGTAAGTGTAGAGACATTTCAAAGAAAACTTGAGGTGGTGGTTAGGGTCCTTGTCTCTGAACCAGAGCCTTGGTTCCCCCAGTGTTTCCTCCACCACCTGATCCACTAGGTCCACCGGGTCCTGTACCTCCAGAGCCACCAGATCCACTAGACCACTGGGTCCAATAGGGCCTATAGGAGCTGTGCCAAGTGCCCCCACGGTCCCACTGAACTATGTGTCGATGGTCTGTGATGGTGCCCCACCACCGCTACTTTGTCCCGCGCCACTCCCTGATGTGAGACCAAAAGTTTGTACACTTGCCCTTGTCCAAAAAATCCTCCAAATACTGAATATGTGCAGCCATAGAAGAAGGGAATGTAAAATTATATCTCCTAGGCATGGATCTATTTCTTCCACTAGTTTCAACTAGATCAATACTTCTTCCTGGTTCAGAAAACCAAGCACCAGGGCTCGGTCACTAGGGTGGGTTCAGATATGCACCAACTCTCCTTTCTCCATGTGATGAACTCTCACCAAGAAGCCAAGGGGTCTCCTCACGTACTTACCAAGATGGGGTAACATAGACTACTTAAGCTCCACGTCCTCCATGTGAACCTCAATTCCTTCCCACAACGTCTACTTCCATAGATCCATCACACTAGCAGCTTCACATCATCTAGTAATCTCCCTTTCACATGCTTCACCATACTTGAGCCATCTTTCTTCCCTCTCCTTTTTTGTCGTGTCATCGCCATCTTCCTCCACCCGAGCTTCCTTACCCAATGCACTCAGAATGGTTTATCCAGCCATTGGGAGTGCTTCTAGACTCATGGTAACCATCAATATCTTCATAGCTAGAGGGATAACATGTAGAAATGATCCCCTAGGTTCTCATAGAAACTCAAACTCAGCAACCTCTAGACAAGAATACATGGAAATGGTGTATTCTAGAGTGTAGCTAGCTAGTACTCCTCCCCACCAGTGATCTACAACATGGGTCCACATCAGATCTATCCTGTAACCTTTGTAGTCTTCTTTGGTCCATATCCATGATCCATAATGCCAACTTGATCTAGATGCATAGGCTAAAAGCCACCCAAATAACTCTACTGGGAAGCAACAAAAAAAAGTCTCATACAGATCATGGTAGAGATTCTCCTCTACCCATCTACGTGTATCAAACTCAGGTCCAGTGTTGAATCTCTAGGAAAATTCATCCTTCGTGCTCTTGAACCATGATTCAACATTTTCCAATGTCAACCGATCCATCATTACTCTTTACACAGATCATGATGCATGTTATATCCCACTACAACTTCAAAAGAGGTCCCAACAACGGAACCAAGATGTAGTCAATTTTACTCCCATTATAAGAGGAAGGAATCCCATGCGCACGCCTATCACCCAACAGAAGCTGAGCACTCACCCGAGGCACGCGCGGTGCCGAGTCTCTCTTTTATGTGAGTTTTTAGTGGGAAGCATTCATCAATGATTAGTATAGGAGTATTCAGGAAAGAAGTTTAGACATACAAGGATTACAGGGCTCAGGACGGCCTCCAGATCCTTGTAGTTTCTTCAGATTGTGTGTTTTAAAAGACTCCATAACATATAATATAATAAAAAGAAAGCTACAACCATTCATTCATAGCATGAAAGGAAAGAGAACTTCTATGAACGAAATATACATGAAACCCACTGATATTCATATCTAATTGTAATAAGTAACCTCATTGTATTCATTGTTCATTACAAAGAGCCATAGAGGGACTCATAGTCATGCACATCACTAGGCTTGTATAACTACGCAAAAATAGAAAAGAAATTACAATGCTGAGCTCAATACATCAGAGCCCCACTCACAGTAATCCTGCAGAGCTTTACCCATGTTATCTCTCTCTGTGTGTGTGTGTCTCTCCTATCTTCTACTTTTATATCTATCCTATATCCTTTCTTGGTCCATAGGCACTTGTATTTATCACCTTCCCGCACTGCCAACTCACCTTTCCACACCCTCAGATCCATCACCAAGTGTCGAATGTGGTCCTTCAGAAGCATGTTTCCTCAGGCCTAAGCTCTCCACTCCATCTCATGATGGTCTTCTAGAATATTCCTTTGTTGGCATGCTCTTTCCTGGGACACCTGTTGCCAGGATGGCATGTTATCCACACACAACCAATCACGCTTTTCATGTGTTCTACCTTGTTGCTAATCGGCTAAGTTCTAAACCTCCTTTCAAATGTCGCATGTGCTATATGCTTCCTTGATCCTTTTCTCTTGCGCACTTTTACCTTGTGTGCCATCCTCAGTAATCGGGGTCCCACTTGCCCACGCACCTTCATGGCCTTGTGGATGATGATCAAATAATGAGCAAATATTATGTTGATAAGAAATTAGATGCAAAAATGGTTGAGCCAAGTGATTGGATCAGAAAAAGTAAAAAAATACATGAGAGAATTGGTGATGTCATGAGAAGAACCCTCAAATGGCTCATGTAGAATGGTACATATATGTCACTCCAAAACACTATGGTATTAAAATAATATAGAGCTTCTGGGATTCTCAAGGAGGATCTTCCTCCTTTAAAGGAAGGTGCAACCAACATGGATCCATTAAAAGGTAAGGCACCTCAGGTCTCATCCAAGAGTCTTAATTTTGTTATAGTGGATGAATGGAGTGTTGCAACAAGTAGAAAAGGTACCTTAGTATATGATCTAAAAAAATAAGGAAGAAATTTTTATGAGGACCATGAAATATGCACCCATTACTTAGGAAGTTCCACTTCAGTCTATGCCCCACATGTATCAAATCCCAAGACATCTACTTCACATGGTGAGGGTCATGCAAGTGTGCCCCCTTCAATTCCTCAAGGACCCCTAAGTAAAGGGAAAAGAATGAGGGGATCTCTTCCACATAAAAATCAGGAATTGGCTCAACAATGGGCCCCATACAAGAGAAATGAGACGATGAAGAGAATATAATTGGGAAATTTTTAATATCTAAGAGAGCTAAATTTGAAAACCATACAAAGAATAAATTAATAGTGTAAATGTTTTTATAATGTTGTATTTCCTAAAATACATGTCAAAGAGGTGGAAATACCTAAGGTATTTGATACTAATCCACCCATAACAACACAAGAAACTCCTATTAAATTAGTTAATCATGATAAACCAGATGTGGAAGTTGAGGTTATGGGTATTAGGGGAATAATATGCAACACACACTTAGGTTTATATCAATTTACTATAAGGCCTTGGAAAATAATAAGGATCTAATATTCCCCTACCTGAAAACCGAAAAGAAAGTGTCCCAAAAATGCAAATTGATGGGTAGGGTGAAGGTTCCATATTGATTCAACAACCTATAGTTAGACATTTTCAGTGGAAGCAAGTTTAGTGGAGAAAATCTTAATATAGGAAATCTTATCTAAAGAAGAACAACTTGAGATTGAAACAAACCTTGTTAGTCATGAAGAAGGATTAACCGTAAATTACCCTCTCTAAAAAGCATTAGAGGTAGTTAACATGGCATTGAAAAATCATGAAGTTTCTGAAGAGAAATAAGATGAGTTTTTTAATAAAAACATGAAGAGCTAGCTCATGAAGTGGATCCAATTTAATATCTTAAGACCAATTTTGAAGGAGCTATGACAACTGATGCAAACATAGCACAATTTGACCCTGAGAAAGCAAAGAAAGGTGTGGAAGTTTCACAATTACAAATTCCTACTTTTGATACCACCTCTCTACCTAAAAAAAAAAAAGTATATCTACCCCAAGAACTTCCCAAAAATTACCAAAAAATAAAAGGGAAGGAAACACTCCAACTATAGGGTGGTTTGGAGCATCCCTTCTAAGAAGAGAAAATGTAAAAATTCAATGGGATCATGTTATCCTTGAAAGTTTTATTTCATCAAGAAAACAAAGGGCCCATAAAAAGGATATGATTCTATCAAATACCATTGTAGGAAATCAAGGGGAAATGTTTATATATATTAAAAATCCCAAGGGGGATATATTAATAAATGAGGCCACCCTTGTTGATTACCAGGACACATAAATACCCTTGGGGAAACCTACCATAAAGGGATTGAAACATGAAGTATTAGTTTCCATCAAAGGTATCTTCCAAAATATTAACAAGGACAAAGAAAGTAAGAAGGATATCAAAGAAAAATTTGATATATTTTCCAATTATGTGCAGAAGTGGCTCCAACATCCCAAGGAAAATTAGGAAATTATAACTTTCATTACTCCTAGTGCATTACAAGATGGAGAAGAGATGAAAAGTAGAATAGTTTCCACAAAATAATTGGAAGAGAAATTGGTTGAGAAGGCAATACGTGTCCTCAAATAAGTAATCTCATGCTATAAGTAAGTTACTAATAATCTGGAGGATGGTGGTGCATTAATTGAGAAATATCAAGATGAGGTGGAACATTGGGATGGTATGCTACCCAAGCTTGAAACCATCAATTTCATGAATGAAGAAGAATTATATAAGGAAGTATTATTCCCATTGGAAGGAAAGAATTTTTATTGTGAAATATCTATTAGGTTAAGGATAGAAACATTAAGAAGTTACATCACCATACTTCAAACTATGAGGGAAAATGTAGCTAAGTGTGTACATGACATTAAGTCCAAAATAAATAAGATGATTCCCCTTGAAGGCGCATATGACTCGTGAACTGTAGATCTTGATAAATGAATTAAAATACTTAAAAGGTATATTGTATGAGATTTTTATATTCAGAAGGTATTTAATTATTGTTCCCTTTAGAGTTTTCTTCACTTTAAAGGTAATATCAATAGATTGGCCAAGAAGATAAAGAAGAAAAAGGTTGTATTTTTTGAGTGTATCGGCATCTTATCCAAGAAAGAAACAATATTATTCTATCATGTAGGGCTAGATGAATATCCTATTTTAAATTTTTTTGAACATTTTGATTAGATACATGCCAAAAGAATTGGAATAAAATAAGGCCATTGAGCTCGACCCATCTTGAGCATATTATTTATTCCTTATTCTTAGATTCGTGATCTTAATTCTTTTGTGACTCACCATATATGTAAAAGGAAATGAGGAGGGGTAATTAGACCAAATTATTAAGATAGGTAACAGAATCCCTGTGATGACACATGCATGAAGGATGACAAGGAAGTAAAATAAAAAAGTGGTTTGTTAGCAAAGGGAATATCATGTACACTTCCACATTTTCAATCATGAAGTAGAACCACTCCATCTTGGTGCATCAAGATGGGATATTTTTCAGTTAGAGGAGTATTTTCTTCAATTTTTGTGGGACTAATATCCTTTGCTATGCATTTTTACCTCTCTAGTCATTTTTGGGACTTTTTCTATATTTCTTTATGAAATTTTTGTATAAGAATGAGGGAATATCCTCATTCTAAGGGTTGGTTGGTAATTGATTGCCTTATCTCTAGGTTTTCATTTTCTAAAAGTGTAGAAAGTTTTAAGTATGAATTTATAATGCTAAGGTGGTTATATTGTATAGCCATTAGTAGACATCAAGGGCATGCATTCTATATCCCCTTGTTTAAACTAATATGAATAGAACAATCTGTTTTGATTCAGTCATGGCTCTGGATATGTATGTTGAATATTTGATCAATGAAATATAACTTTTATTGTAATATTTTGTTTGTTGCATCTATATCTAATACATAGGATTAACCTTTGGTTATTGCATCTTCTTGGTTACTGAATAAATATTGTGTTGTAGTATTTACTTTACAATATTTGGTCTAGTTATAAAACCCTTGTTGCAATTTTTCTTTAGAATTATCTCTGTTATCCTTTGAGTGTATCTTAGGTGTATGAAAATGGAAGCAATGAAAATTTTATTAGAATTATTTCACAAGTGTTTGTGTTGAGGGTTTTAAAGGTTTTATGGTATAAGTTGTATGAATTGGGAATCAACAAATGCAATTTTTGCTTTGAAAGTTGTTCTTACTTGTGTTTTTCTCTACATTATGAAATTAACATGATATCATAACAGTTGTTGATACATTATTATTGTGAATCAGTCATCACCCATCCCCATATTTTCTAATTAAAGTATCCTACCATCTTACCCCTTATAAATTGTATTATACATGCATATCATGAATGTATTTGCCCTAATTTATGAATATTAGTATTCCAACATCATTAAGATCCATTTCATTTGTTATTTACGTAGAGATGATGTATGTGAATCATAATTTTTCTACCTTTATTATCTTGTGTCTAATGTATTGAGTATGTGTGATATATGTGTGAAAAATATTTAAGTGGATATCACATTCATGGATATAATTGACTCAGATTAACCTACTAATACTTTTTAGGAGATAGAATTAGAAAATTTATCCTATATTCAAGACACCCCTTGGTTCCTCTTACCCTAGTTTAGACAAATAAAGAAGTAGCAAGATTTAGCCATCCCTTTGTACATTCCTCCTAGTCATTTCCAAGACTTGGTGATAAAAAGAAAGTTACATACATCCCTAGATGAAAATGACATACCTCCAATCTATCATTCTTTAAGCCATTTGTTTCTGAATTTATGCCAAATCCCTAGGGTGTAAATATGGGAACCAAAAATCATATTATGACCTTTAAATCATCTTTAAGACTCTTAAATTTCACACATGAAGATGTATCACGCATAATTTTTCCATTCACACTTTGTAATGATGCATATATGACTAGTTTTTAAATCTACCTGAAGATTCAATTACTAGTTGGAAATATTTTAATGATATATTTGTTACACATTTTGGAAGGATTACTAGTCCAAAATTCCTTTATCAAAGGTTCACCACCCTACAAAGGGATGCCAAATATCAATGACTAATCGGAAGACTAGGAAGGAGAACTAAATTGAATGGTGTGAAATTTGGGCCATGATTTATTTAATTTAAAAAGGTAAGTGGGGAATAATTTAGAGGGAAACTCAAGTAAAAATAATACTTATCATGGGTATAATAACATTATCAAATAAGTAAAATTAGAGGGAAACTCAAATCTTGAGGAAGGAGAGATAGATGGGGATGATGTTCAAGCGGATAGGAGCACTCCCACAAAATCTCTAGATTCATGGTCGAATAAAGTTAGAAATGGTGGATCAGCCTTGAAAAACCAAAAGTTATTTCTCCAAGTGGTTAAGGAGGTTTTGGAAGTACTCTAGAAATCCCTGACTTGCTTCTACAACATACTACTAGAAAAGTTAAACAAATCACTGGTGGGGAAGCTGGTAGGTGGGAGACCCAATATTGACATTGTTAGAAGATGGGCTAAACTGAAAGTGGATTCCAAAAGGTCACTTAGAGGTAAGTGCTCTTTCTAATGGTTTTTTCCTTTTTAGGTTTAATACCCAAGAGGATATGCAGAAGGTTCTAGAAGAAGGACCCTGTTTTGGGGAAAATCTGGTTGGTATCTTAGGAAGTGGGAACCTACTTTCAATCCGGAAAAGGAAAATTTGAACCAATTTCCTATTTTGGATATGCCTTCCTAACCTTCCTTTGGAATTTTGGCATGAATACATTGTCAAAGGCATAGCAAACTCCCTGGGTTCTTTGGTCATAATTGATAATGCTACCAGGAAAATGACTAGACTTATATGTGCTCATTTTTGTATTTATACAATAACAGATAAGGATATTCCCAATAATATCAAACTAAAGTCACATCTAGGGATTTGGGAGAAAAATATTGAAATGGAAATTTCCCCTACAAAATTCTCCAAGTGCAATGGTTGGGGTCACTCTTCCCAGAACTATAAGTTCAAGGTATCCAAAATATATATTCCAGTGCCGGAAATGAAGGTAAAGGGGAAAAAGGGAAAGGCCTAATGTAAAGTGTTGTTGATCACAGGAAAGCTTTCTCCAAAGAATCTAAAAAGGTTCTACTCCTTTGCGAATAAAGGAAAAGGTGGTTAACAAAACTCCAATTAAATCTACCATGGAAATGGATGAGGATGGTTTCACCCTGGTGGTCAACAAAAGGAAATCAAAATTTCTATCCTGGTTAGATTCTAAGGTAGGGGAAAATGGAAGAACCTGTTAAGGATTTCATGAAGGGTAGGAAGATAGAGATTTTTTCCTCAAGAGGGAATGAGGACACTCTCAAGGAACCAGCTAAGATTGAACAAAATTTAAAGGAAGAATGGAAGTTGGGGGACTATGTTTTGGAGGAAATTGTTAAGGAACAAAGTAAGGGGGAAGAAACTCTAGGGTAGAAGGTAAGTCTGGATTCCCATGCGGGTGAGGGGATGATAGGAGAAATGCAAGTAACCTCTCCATGGAGGAAATTATGAATGTTAATATGTCCCCAATCAAGATGATGGAAGAGAAGAAAGAAGAAATAATGCCGGAACAAAGGAATCTCTAGGGAAAAACCCCTCAGGAAAAAGAAAAGTGGATTCAAAAGGAAAAAGGGGGAATCCTCAATATCCTCCCCTCCTAAATCTCAGAGATTGAGAATCCTATAAATGTGGAAGTTGTTAGTAGTAAACAAGGCAGGCCTAGCAAATTTGAATCAAGGAAAAACTACCCAAAAGGATATAGATTCAGGGAAACATATGTGTTTAGACCAAAAGGTCTTTAAGAAAAATAAACCCAATCTTTGGAAATGAATTACATCTCATGGAATGGTAGAGGGCTCAATAGCCCTATGAAATGGAGGATTCTCAAAGACATGATTGAAAGATAGAAAATTGATGTGTTAGTTGTACAAGAAACTAAAATGAAAGAAGACCTTTTTTAAGTTCTTGCAAGTCTTTTTGGAATAATTCTAAAGTTTTTGTTGTTAGTTCAAAGGAGCCTCTGAGGTTTAGCTATGGTGTGGAATCCAGCCCATCTATGAAGGAACTCTTTTGGTCAAAAGAGATAATCATTTGGTGGTGATGATGAGAGATCTTGAAAACAAAAATATATGGGTTTTATCTAACATTTATGCTCCTACCCTTCATAAAGAAAGGAAAAATATTTGGCATCACCTTCTTTCATTTAATCATTCTATCAAAGGTTTAGGATGGATTGTCATGGGGGATTTCAATACCCTCGGACTCGGGGAAAAAAAGGAGGATCTAAGGAGTTTACAGTAGGCATGGAGGATTTTAATGAATTTATTACTTCCTCACAGCTCCATGATATTGATCTTAAAGGCAATAGTTTCACTTGGTCTAATAGAAGAGTTGGAACCCAACATATTCAAGTAAGATTAGATAGGGTTTTAGTCTCGGAGGAGTGGTTAATCTAGGATATCTCTCTTTTCTCTCTTCCTCGGATAGGGTCTGATCATAACCCTATTCTCTTACAAATCAAGAGTCCATCTAGAAGAAGAACTCCCTTCCATTTTGAGAAGATGTGGCTCCAGAATGAGGAACTGTATGCCCTCATTAATGACTAGTGGAAACTAAAGGTTAAAGGAACAACAATGTATAGACTTTCTAAAAAACTCCAGAATGTTAAAGTTCACCTCAAAGCCTGGAATAAAAAAAGCTTTGGAAATATTTTTTAGAAGAAAATGGAAATCAGAGCTGAACTGCAGAATGTTCAAAGACAGACAGAGAGATGGGATTCTGAGATGGATATAGAGGACCATGAAAAGGAACGTTCCCTCCTGGTGGAATACCACAACATCTTGGGCAAAGAGGAAATCTTCTGAGACAAAAATCTCAATTACATGGCTAAAGGAAGGGGATAAAAATACAAGATTCTTTCACTTGTCTACTTTAAAACATAGAAGCTTCAATAGAATTAATAGAATTAGAAAAGAAGAGGGTGTTATGGTGGAAGAAAAAGAAGAAATAAGTAAAGAGGCTATCTCCTTTTCCAAAACCTACTTACTAATAATTGTGATCCAAATTTGATTAAAGAGCAAGACTTTTTAAAGTGCATTCCTCCTTTGGTTTCTAGATGAAGATAATTTGATGCTTTCAGTGATCCCTTCAATGGAGGAAGTGGAATTCATAGTAAAACACCTCAATCCTAACAAGGCTCTTGGGCCGGATGGTTTCCAAGCCTTCTTCTTTCAACACTTCTGGGACATAATTAAAAAGATGTCTTTGAGGCTGTGAAGGAATTTTTCAGACAAAAAGTTATGCTAAAAGACATGAACTATACCTTTCTAACTTTGGTTCCAAAATGTGGTAATGCCATGGAATTAAAATATTTCAGACCTATAAGTCTCTACAATACATCCTATAAAATCTACACAAAAATTTGGCTCTCCATCTACAACTGTTACTCCCCTCTATCATTTCTGATCAACAAGGGGTTTTTTCATTGGACGCCAAATCCAGGATGGGATCATTACAATCAAAGAGACTATTCACTCAGCTAAGCTCAGTAAGAAGGCTGCATTGTTTTTAAAATGGATATGGCCAAAGCTTATGACAGGGTCTCATGGTGCTTTCTTGATAAAATCCTTGATAGGTTTGGCTTTGATGTATCCTTTAGGAATCTGGTTAAGGCATGTATCTCTAATGTCTAGTTTTCAATTCTCATTAATGGGTCCCCCTTTGGTTTTTTTCCTAGCTCTCAAGGTTCTGAGGCAAGGGGATCCCATTTCCCCTTTCCTCTTCATTATTATGGCGAAGCTTTAAGTAGAAGATTAAATGTTGAAACTGAAAGTGGCTTCATCAAAGGGATTTCCCCGACAAGGGAGATGGAAAAAGTGTCACACCAACATTTTTTTGATGACACTTTCTTGGTGGGGGAAGCTTTTGTTCCCGAAGCTAAGAAAATAAAATCTCTCCTAGATGACTATATGGAAGTTTCAGGACAGATGGTAAACTTCAAAAAAATCTCTCTTCTTCCTTAACACCATGGACAATCATTGTAAGAAGATAGCTGAAATTATGGAATGTGACTATAAATATTTCCCTACCTTTTATTTAGGAATCCCTCTTGGGGACAAGAGACCTTCTTGTTCGGAATGGAATTTCTTAATTGAAAGGTTTGAAAGAAAACTTGTTGGATGGAAAGCTAATGTGTTATCCCAGGCTGGAAAAATTACCCTTCTCATTAGTTCTCTTGAGTCTCCCCCAGTGTATGTCATGTCCCTCTATCAACTTCCTGAGGTGTTGGGGAAAAACTGGAAAAAATCCAAAAATGTTTCTTATGGAGTGGCACTAAAAGAAAAAAATAATCCCATTGGTGGCTTGGGACAGAGTTTGTAAACCCAAAAAGATAGGGGGACTTGGTCTTAGAGACTGGACAAAAATGAATAAATCCCTTCTTGCAAAAATTGGGTGGAGGTTAACTAAAGAAAATGGAGTTTGGACCAGAATTCTAAAGAAAAAATATTGGATGGATGTTAATGACAATAGATGGATTTTTAAATAGGCATCCTTCAATGGTTCATGCATATGGAAAGCTATTAACTGGGAAAAATAAATTGTGGCTAGGGGCAAGTAGTGGAAAATAGGAAAAGGAAATGAGATATGCTTCTGGAAAGATAAATGGGCTGGGAATTTTGTCCTTAAAGACCAATTCCCCCAAATTTCTAGTCAACTCAAAGATAAATATGGGGAAAAAATCAATAACTATATGGCTGATGAAGACAACTTTCAGACATGGAAACTCATGGAATTGGACAGACAGAATTCAATGAACACTTGAGCAGGCTCAATGATTTTCTAAAAAATTATGTATCTTCTAACAACAAGGACCAAGATAGAATAGTCTGGGACAAAGAACAAAGTGGTAATTTCTCTGTCAAATCTACCTACTCCCTTTTTTTGAGGGAGAAACTAGAGAAGAAGATTTAAATGTTGGTAAGATTTGGAACAAGAACATAACTCCTAAGGTTAATGTTTTTAGTTGGCTTTCAGTAATAAATAAAATTCTTACTATTGTTGATAATCTTGCTAAAAGAGGATTCCAGATGGCCAATAGATGTGTTCTTTGTGAAGTGAATATGGAAACTATGAATCATCTTGTTCTGAATGTCCTTTTTCCCATCTAATGCTTTCTTCTATTCTAGGATGCTTCTCGTTTACTTGGGTAATCCCTAAAGAGATCAAGGATGCCTGGAATCAATGGAACTGTCCTTTCTTCAGTCAAGGGCTAAAAAATCTCTGGGTCATGAGTTTGGGTCACCTCTGGTGGGAATTATGGAAAGAAAGAAATAGAAGGATCTTCAAAAACAAGAAACTTCCCATTAGGTTGACTATAAACAAACTCCTACAGGCTGTTAGAAACAATTTTTCTATCCTAAGGAAAAATGAAATGGAAATTCTTGACAATGAACAACACTTCTTTAAGAATTGGAACATTATAGGTGATCCCAAACCCAAAAGAAGTAATCCTCATGTGGGGATTAAGTGGAATACACCTAGGGAAGGTTTATTTAAACTCAACTTTGATGGGGCAGAAAGGTAATCCTAGGAAAGCAGGGGGAGGAGGTGTCCTTCATGATTCTCAAGGAAGATTTCTTCTTGCCTACTTTCTTTGACCAGGATTTCAATCTAACAATGTTGCAGAGGTAGCTGCGATGTTCTGGGGGTGAAGTTAGCCAAGGAGAAAGGCTTAAAACACCTTGAAGTGGAAGGGGACTCTTTATATATCATATCATGTTTGAAAGGAAAATCTCAACCTTCTATTTCTATTGATGACTTCATCAATAAAACTAAGCTTTTATTATCCTCTTTTGAGGTTATATCCTTTCAACATGTGTATCATGAAGGAAACACTCTAGCTGATTTTATGGCCAATATGGGGGTGAATGCAAGGGGTCTTAAGGTGGTAGAGGATCCTAATAAGATGCAAGCCAAATTTAAAGAAATCATGAAAAGGGAAGGTATAACTAATAATACTCCTACAAATGAGGAGGCAATAATTCCTCAGACTCGTGACATCTCTTTCTCATGATTCCCAAACTCATGCAAAATATCCTTTCTAATCCTCACAGGGGATAGGTCGGATCTTTTTGATTTCTGGAAGTGGGATGATAAGATTGGGGAAGGTAACCATTCACAGAATAGAAAGAAGAACAGGTTTAGAAGCATGGGGGTGACTTAGTGAGAACTAACCTAGCAAGAGGCAAGAGATATCCAAAGAAGCTTGAGATCCTACTTGAAAAGGTGGGAATGTTACCCTTCTTCAACATCTTTGATGGATTTGATGAAAATTTGAGTGAAGTTATGGTGAAAACTGGAAAGAAGGCCATGTTTGGGTCGGTAACTTTCCTTTACCATTACCCCCAAGCTTATTGCCAAAGTTTCGGGTTTAGCTCTGGAAGGAAGATGCATCTACAAACCTAAGTCGGACTACAACCTAGATTGAATGCTTTATGCAAGGTAAGGGGGTGCCTGTCTCTCTCCATAATGGTTATGCTCGGGGAAATTTTCCCCCTCCTTTTGATGAAATTGCTCATTTTTATGTCCTACATTACCTTAGAAGGGTGATACAAAGTGATATATGGATATCACTTCCCTATGTTGAACCATGTCCGTAATGCTAAGCCCTATAATTTCCCTTTCTTCTTGTATACTTCCCTCTCAAAATCTATTGCCATGGTCAAGAAAGGTACCTTCTCCTTACCTTTGCACCAAGGCCTCATCAAATCCCTTATCAGGTTGGGAACTCCCTTTTGGGAAAAAAATGAAAAATTTGGGGCTTCAATGTTGAATGTTTAGAGCCCAAGGAGGAAAGTTTTAGTGAGGATCTGTTTGGAAAACAATGGCTAAAGAACCAGATCCAACCTGAGTCAAGGTGGAGTCAAGAAACAAAGTAGGGTGGAGGAGGCACCTAAGATGGTTGAGGAAGTGGAGATTATCTTAGATTCGGGTGAGAACCAAGAAGGAAACCCAACCATTCTGTTTCCAGTAAGGATAAAGATGTTGCTGAAGGGGAAAATAGTGATGAGATGGAGAGTGAGAAATCTCTAGATACTTCTAAAGGAAAGCATTCAAAGAACTCGAGGAGGCCATTGAAAGCCTTGCATGCTCTTAAAACTACCCAAAAGAAATTGTTTACCACCCAGACTCTGTTGTCAAATCACATGCTTTCATGTGGGAATTTGAGAATTGTAGGCTTGATACTAATATTAATAGACATAAGATCAGTATGGTTTCCATGGACCTGAGGGAACTAACTGAAAAAAGTGGAAAAGTTATCTTCTTTGGTTCTTAGTGAACAACTCAAAAATGCTAATGAAAGAAGCCTGGAGATGGAAAAGGAAATGTTGAAGATGAAAGAAATCATTCTTTAGATTCATGATGTCCATCTCCTCAATGTTAAAAGCACCATCCACCACCTCAAGCTATTAGCAGAGATGATTCATTCTATGGAACTTGCAAAGGAAAAATAAAAAGAAGGAAAAGGCCCCAAAGTGGAGATTCCTGAGCCTAACTACAAGTATTGGAAATCTACTATCGACTCCCTTGTCAAAGAATGGAATGGTTGTATGAATACAATGGGGGACCTGATAAAAGAATGATGAAGAAACATGGGATAATGGTTTTCTGTTGTTAGTTCTTAGTTGTTTTGTTGTTAGTTTCTTATGTCTTTATGTTGTTAGTTATTTTACTTCTTATCTATTGTTTGGAAACATTTACTTTGTGGTGGTTTCTCTTAGTTGTTTGGTTCTGATGCTTTTGGTTTTTTTTTTTGGGATTGGGATTATTTTAATACTTTGATGGTAAATCCTTGGCCTCTTTGTAATGATGACATAAATAAATGTATGTGAAATAATGCCCAATTTTGTATATATAATATGGGGCAGGGTGAGTTAGATTGTGTTGAATTATTTCATTTTTTTACCTCTAATAAAAATCGACAAGAAAGACCACAAAGTACCCTAAAATGTGTCTATACCAATGTATCCTTATACAATATTAAGGTTGAGTTCCCACCCTTCGAGTTACCATTAGAATCTTTGAAATGAACCTACATAATTATATGAAAGTTTTAAGATCCTTTGCTAAGATTATGCCTTTAAATATTTACAATAATCTTGACCTAACCCCAATAAATTTATATAGGTTGGTAGTTCAGTAATAAAATTCCAAGGTAGAGGTGATAAGGGATCTCCATTATGTACACATGTAATCATCCTTTGAACCCATGATTTAACAATATGGAGATATAATTTGTGGAAATCTATGAGGCACGGTGATTGGTCTAGAGTTTTAAATGAATATATTTCTACCAATTGTTCACATATGTGGTTTCCATGGAGAGGAATACCAAACCAAATTAGGGTAGAGAAAGAGCTTAAAGTGAAACATATGATCACTAAGAATAATACCAAAAATAAATAAATTATATTTTACTCAATTGATATTGGTGTATACACTCTTGGTGTGGGAGAAACAACATTTCCCATTGAGACCCTATGGATTTTACATTTTGACGAAGCATGTTACAAACAAGGTTCTAGGGTAGAATTTTTTGAAAGATCACAAGAATCAACACAATTTTTCTTCTTACATATTATGATTACCTTGCAGTAATAATTTAGTTTAGTATGAAGCCTTAGTTTTAGGACTGACCTTTTCTATTCAACAAAAGGTAAAATAAATAATATTCTTTGAAGACTTTATAGGTGGTATTCGACCAAGTGAGAGTAAAGTACCGATGAAAACAATCATATCTCAAAAGGTACAAGTATATGGTATGTCATCTTATTGAATATTTTGACACATTTAGCCTCATATTTGTACTTATAAAACAAAATCAATAATACACTATTATATTCTTGTAATCATGCTCTCACACCTACTCTAAATTTAAGGAAGAAAGGATGTTAGTAGAGATGATTCCCACACCATCTGTGAGAGACAATGTTGATAAATTATAGGTATTTAATGATGACCAAGAAAAAATCAACTTTATGAATAGTTAAAATGCCTTTGAGTCCCAAATTATTGATAAGAAGGATGAAAATGAATTTTCTCAAGATGGAATCTTAAATCTTAAAGAGAACAAAACTACATAGGAATGGTCTCATTAGAAAGGACATTTTACCTAGAAAAACAAACTAAAATCAATAATGGGATTAAATTTAATGGTTCATCTCAATTTTGGGACCAAAGAAGAGAATCAATTAGTTATTATTGGTTCATCTCATTAAGGCAATAGGAAATATAGAGTGGAAAACCTTTTGAGAAATTACAAGGATTTCATAGCTTGGTATTATGAGGTTTTAAATATATTTGACCCAAAAGTTATTACTCATACCATACAATTAGTGGAAAACCATAAACCATGTAGAAAAATGTAAATTGCATTAAATATTGTGTTAAATCCTCTAATATATAAAGAAGTTAATGAATTACTTACTTCTCGAATTATTTTTGAAATAGACACTCAACTTGAGTGGTTAATTTTGTCCTAGTTCATAAGAAGAGTGGAGAAATTAGGGTATGTGTAGACTTTAGAAACTTGAACAAAGCCTAAACTAATAATAATTACCATCTCCATTCTCTAGATGAAGTAAATCATATAGTAAGTGGTTTTGAGATGATATATTTTCATAATGGATTTTAAGATATAACCAGGTTTTGGTTAGTAGAGATAGTAGGATAAAGATGACTTTCACCATGAAGTGGGGAAATTTTAATACAAAATAATGCCATTTATTCTAATCAATGTTGGATTAACTTTTAAGAGATCCATAGACCAAAATTTCCAAGGTTTGAGTGGTAAATGCATAATTATTTATATGCATGATTTAATAGTATTCTCAAAGGACAATCCAAATCATATAGGATACCTAAAAATATATTCAAATGATATAAGAGGCATGAAATTTCTAAGAATCCAAAGAAAATCATATTTTGTGTAATAGAGAGTAAATTACTTGGTCATGTTCTCACAAAAGAAGGTATATCTATTGAACCTAAGAGAATAGATATCATTTCCAAGATTGATCCTCCTAATATTAAAAAGAGTTAGTCTTTCTTTAGTAAGATCAATTTTGTAATAAAGTTAATTTCTAGTTTTGCAGAGATTGTTAGACCTCTAAATTCCATACTTTGAAGAAATATACAGGTGTGTAATTTAATATTGATGTCAAGAAATATTTCCAAGACATTAAGGAAGTAATAGTCCAAGAACAAGTTCTTGTGAGCCCTAATTTCATCAAAGACTTTTATACATACTCTTATGCTCATGAGCATATTTTTGTATCTATACTCACATAGAAAAGAGGAGATCTTGAGAATCCTATGTATTTCATGAACACCAACCTCAAGGATGCATAAATAAAGTAATCCATTATGGACAAATAATATTTTGTAGTAATAAAAGTAGTTAAGAAGTTCACTCATTGTATGCTCGAAAATAAGGTTCACACAATTGATACTGAGACTCCAACCATAAAAATAATGTTAGGAAAAAATGATCATGGAGAACAAAGAGGAAAATGGCTGAATAAATATTATGACTTTGATTTGGATATTGATCCTACTAATATGGTCATAGGTTAAGGTTTAGTACAACTCATAGCAGATGTAGACCCAAGGATTGACATTTTATAGGTTGATGAAAAGGGGATTCAAAGTAATGAATGGTGTGACCATAGTATTAATTATTTGTTATACAACATATGTCCACCCAAATTGAAGAGAGAATAGAGGATATAACCAATATTTAAGGCCTCCCATTTTATGATAAAAATGAATCTTATATAGGAATAATTATGAAGGGATTTACCTAAGATGTGTCTCAAAAGAAGAAGCTACTCATATAATTCACAATTTTCATGAGAAATTGGGAAGTGGTCATCCATCAGGAAATTAACTTCTCACAAGATCCTTAAATTTGGCTACTATTGGCCAAAGATATTTAAATATTCTCATGCTCATGTAATAAATATTAACCAATGTTAGATGTTTTCCAATAGATAAACCCACCCTCTATGTCACTTCATCCAATGATTTAAGGGAGACATTTTGCATAATGGGGTTTTAATTTCACTATAGTTATTAACTAGAATTAATCTATAGGAAAAACTTCTTACTCACTTCCACCGATTATTACACAAGCTAGATTAAAGTAGTAGGAACTAAGAATTGCTCGACAATTGATTTCATTTAGTTTTTGAATAAAAAATCATAAGTAGGTTTGGATTTCCATTTTCCATGATATGTGATAATGGAATAACAATTTATTTTTCTAAATTCATATAAGGGTCATATGAAAATAATATAATTATCATTTTTCATTGAATTATTACCCACAAGGAAATGGTGTGCTCGAATCTATACATAATAACCTTGTCAATGCCATTAAGAACTTTACATAAAAGAAACCTAGAGAATGGTATTATCTCATTAAATATAATTTATGGGATGGAAAACATAGATTTAAATCTTCCTTGAAATCATATCCATTTTTGTTGTGTTTTCATGTAATTTAACTAGCCCAAAAATGCAAAATTTTCACCATGAAAACCAAGCCACGAGATATAAACATGCTTCAAAATCTTTCTAAATCCCTTTCCCAGTCATCCTTCCTCATGTGGTATGGTGACATTTCCCCTGAAAGTATTCTTATTACATTGGGTTAACATGTAAAAGTTTTCAAAATGATGTGATAAGGTCAATTATTTCATTCACTAAAGTGTAGTAGTAGACTAGTTCCATAACAAGCCTAAAAAGGCCAATTTTGGCCATTTTAAGAAATGTGTGTATCCTTTGGGAGGGTTATAAAAATTTCATAAAAATCTAAATGTGTTATTGGAAATCATTAATGGTGTTGTAAGTATTTTTGTAAGATTCAGGAAAGATTTGGTGATTCTAGGGAAGTATGTGTAAAATTGGGTTTTCAAGTGATGGAGATACTCACAAGCATGGTTTTGCAGTTCTAGCTATAGAATGTCTCGAACACTAAGCTTAAAATTGTTGAGGAGAGGCTGATCTCTGGCCAGAATCAGACGGTTGTAAGCACGAGTACGAGCAAAAGAGAAAGCACTTCAAGCAGTAGTTTTTACAATTCAGCCTGCAGAATGTCTGATGCGCTAAACCTAAGAATGCTGAGGAGAGGCAGATCTCTGGCCAAAATCAGACGGTTGTAAATCTGTAAAATGAAAAAGTGGAAATGTTGGGATCCACACCTATGGCCTAGAATAAGATGCTTCAAAGCCCTAACATCAAAGTGGGTCCGAAAATACTGGTCAGTTCACGTGGGAAAAGGACAATGAGGGTGCCACCTGCCTGAGGGTCCCAGATGGATGTGTTGATAGAGCTTTAAGCAAAGTGAATCTCTCCCTTGTTGGTAAGTTTCTTGGCTCTAGACCTAATATTGATTTCATTAGAAAATGGGCTTTGAGAAAGTGGAAACCTAAGGGATCCCTGAGCATTACCATCATGCCAAAAGGATTTTTTCTGGAAAAATTTAATCAGCAAGAGGATTTGGAATCGGTGCTTCTAGGAGGACCTTGGTGGCTGGGTAATATGGGCCTTTTTTTGAAAAAATGGTATCCTGGATTTGACCCTAATACTGAAAATATAAACACCATCCCAATATGGTGTAGGCTACCTGGACTACCATTGCATTTTTGGGATGATGAAATTATGCTAAATATTGCAAAATCCTTAGGTGCCCCTATCGGTTTGGATGGGCCCACGAGAAATAGATCCAGACTTGCTTTTGCTCGTTTCTACATTTTTTCTGAAATAGAACAGGAGTTACCGGAGCACATCATCTTGAAATCTAGATATGGGATATGGACCCAAAAAATTGAGTTTGAAACTTTTCATTTGAGATGTAAACATTGTCATAACATAGGACACTCTCGAAAAAATTTGTACCAAGAAGAAGACCTCTACAATGGAAGTTGAACAACCTGTGGAGGGCTCAGTTCTGAACAAGGATTGTAGGGTTCCTAACATGGATAGCTAGAATGAAGACAAAGCCCCTAGTCAGAAGGAGTTGGATTTCAATAGAAAGGGGGAAAAAAGGGGTTTTAGAGCTCAAATAAGGAAACATCTGGTCTGGCATCCCAAAATCTCAGCAGCAGCTTTGCCTGAAGCACCTAACAAAGAGGACTTGGAAAATCCTGTAAAGGTATCCATGGTGGTGAATGAGCAAGAAGGCTCTGTGAAGATTAATATAGTCCCTATTGAACAATTTCAGAGCAGTAAGGAAGCCATAGATAATCATCTGTGCATCATTAAGGAAACATCGAACAAGGACGTATGGTTTTTAAAGAATCTTTACAGAAAAGCACTCCTAGGGGAGATGGTAAATCATTTGCAGATATACCTCCTTGCTCCAGCAACAGATCAGCGGTTTCACCTTCTTGCTACAACAAAGAACAATTGATACACACACACCTGATAGGATTTAGAAAGAACGTGAAGAGGGAGAAGTTACGCCTGTCAAAGATGAGGAGGATCCAGATTCTGGATTCACAAAGGTCATTTCAAAAAAGAAAAAAAGAATGAAAGGATTTGAAATGATCCCAGAATCACTCTACAGTGATAAGAAAAAGAAAAAAGACAACTGGGACACCTCAACATCCAGAACAACTAGATCTTCTGCTAGATGACTAGTTGACTTTGGAGGAAGCACAAAAAGAGGAAGGCCTTCTAAAAAGGCTCTTAGATCTAAGAGAACGGAGAGAGACATTGCAGATGGCATTCAGCGTCAGTTGAACCATCAGGAAATTCCAACTACCAATCATTCCAAATGAAGATTATTTCTTGGAACATCCGAGGCCTAAATGGAAACTCCAAACAGAGAATCATCAAGGAGTTACGGATTCTAGTAATCCTAGTATTTTGATTCTGCAGGAAACTAAGATGAAAGCTAAGACCCTTGAAACTAATAAAAAGAGTTTCTGGGATAACTCTGAAATGGCGGCTGTTGACTCCCAGGGAGCTTCTGGAGGACTGGCTACTCTTTGGGATAAAAGGCACTGTACTGGTACGGTTCTCAATGCTAGTATTAATCATCTTGCAATCAAATTTATTGCTATTGAGAATAATGGTGAATGGATCCTTTCTAACATTTATGCCCCTAATATGGTTAGTGGAAGAAGAAAACTTTGGGCTGACCTTAAAACATTTAGAAACCAACATTGTTTAGCTAACTGGCTTATTATGGGGGATTTCAACTCTCCACTAAACCCAGGTGAAAAGTATGGAGGAATCTCCAGCTTTTCTACAGGTATGGAGGATTTTGCTGATTTTATTGCTGAACATAATCTCTTAGATGTGGATCTTCATGGAAATAAATACACTTGGAATAATAGAAGGTTGGGAAAGGAGTTTATCCAGTGAGATTGGATAGGGCACTGATTTCAGCAAGTTGGATTCTCAGCCAAGACTTCCACCTCTTCCTTGCTCAGAGTTGGATCGGATCACAATCCGATTGCTTTAAATTTTCTCAATTGGACTAAACCCACCAGAAGCTCATTCAAATTTGAAAAGATGTGGATGGAGCATGACAATATCTATGACAAGATAAAATAATGGTGGGGATGGAATGGTGAAGGCACTGCTCAATTTAGATTGGTTCAAAAGCTCAAAAATGTCAAAAAGCAAGTCAAAATCTGGAATAAAAGCGTTTTTGGCAATGTGTTTGATAATAAAAAGAAGTTAAAACAAAAACTTCAGGATCTAGAAATAAAAATGGATACTATGGGGAGATCGGCTGAAGACAAAGCTAATGAAAAGAATATTCTTTCAGAGTTGCATACGATCTGCAGCAGAGAGGAATCTTTATGGAGACTTAAATCTAGAGCTATTTGGCTTAAAGAGGGAGACAGAATACAAAGTTCTTTCATATGACCACTTTGAAACACAGAGCCTGTAATAGGATCTTAGAAGTTTCTAAAAGTAATGGAAATATCATAAAAGATCCCAATAGCATCAAGAAAGAAGCGCTTGATTTCTATAAAAAGCTTCTTGAGGAGAGGAATAACATCAATTCTGAAGCTATTTCTTTTATGTTGGAGGCCATTCCCCAAGATAAAATTGAGGAACAAAATTTAGAAATATCACCACAGCGGTCACGCTTGAAGAGCTGCAAAAGGCTATTTTTCTTTAGAGGGTGACAAGGCTCCTGGTCCGGATGGGTTCTCCATAAAATTTTTCCAGAAATTTTGGGAAATCTGCTCGAGGATCTTCTCAGAGCGGTGAATGAATTTTATAGAACGGGAAATCTTTTGAAAGAGCTAAACAACACTCACATTGTGCTGGCCCCAAAAAAATGGATGCTAAAGATTTCAAAGACTTCAGACCTATCAGCCTTGTGAATGCTATCTATAGAATTTTTACCAAAATTATTACTACTAGGCTTCAACTCATTATGAATGATCTAATCTCAAGGTAGCAGAGTGGCTTTATCAAAGGCAGGATTATACAAGATGGAGTGATTATGGTTCACGAGACCATACATTCTATGGAAAATAATTATAAGGCAAATATGGTCCTCAAGCTTGATATGAATAAAGCCTTTGATAAGGTCTCTTGGGTTTTCCTTGACAAAGTCTTAACTAAATTTGGTTTTCCGGACAAATTTAGAAAAATTATTAAGGCTTGTATCTCTACGGCCAGATTTTCAGTGGTGGTTAATGGTGAGCCTGTGGGTTTTTTCACCAGCAGCAGAGGGCTTAGACAAGGGGACCCTATCTCCCCCTTGCTCTTCATTCTTTTGGCTGACAGCCTTAGTAGAACAATTGGCAAAGCAGTTAATGATGGTCTTTTAAATGGCTCTAAGCCCACTTCCATCAGTCAAGTTGTCTCCCATCAGCAATTTGTGGATGATACTATCCTCCTTCTTCTGGCATCAGTCATTGAAGCCAAGGCTACCAAGGCTTTACTGCAGCTCTACGAATCTGCTTCTGGGCAAGAGATCAATTATGATAAAAGCTCCATCTTCTTTTTCAACACTCCTGAGGAAAGGCAACTTAAAATTGCTAAAATTTTGGGTTGTAAAATAAGTGCACTTCCAGCCACTTACTTGGGCCTTCCTCTCGGCACTAGGAAAGTCTCTAGCAAGGTGTGGGATGATTTATTGGAGAGATTCCAAAAAAAATGGCTGGTTGGAAAGGAGCCATTTTATCTAGTGTTGGTAAGTGCCTGCTCATTAAAAGTACTCTTCAAAATCTGCCCATTTATGTCATGTCACTCTACAAGATCCCCTCTTCCTTCAGAGATAAGATTGAAAGGATTCAGAAAAAAAAATTTATGGCAAGGCATGGAAGAGAAGTTCAAATTTCACTTAGTGGCTTGGGATAAGGTTTGCACCCCGAAGTTTATGGGAGGTCTGGGTATAAAAGATATTGAGAAAATGAATGAGGCCCTCATTGCTAAAATGGGCTGGAGAATGTTGTCTGAGAAACAACCCTGGATTGATTTAATCAAAGAAAATACCTGAATCATCAATCTGTGTACTCTTTCCTACAAGATGAGCACCTTCCCTTTGGTTCCATCTTTTGGAACAATCTGGTTAAGAGCAGAAATTTCATTAAGCAGGGTAGTAAATGGAAAGTGGGGGATGGTAGGGACATTAAATTCTGGGATGATAATTGGTTTAATGGAAATCTCATGGATAGATTTGGGATTGTTAAGGACAGTCTTGTAAGCAAGTATGGCATTAAAATCAAGGACTATATTGAGGAAAATGGTACCAACAAGAATTGGAAAAAACTTTCTGTGGAGAGAAATGATCTGATGCAAATTACTTCCTCCCTTCAAGATCAATTAGATCTTATTCCCTTAAGTCAACTGGATTCCAAGGATGAGCTGGTATGGAATAATTCCAATGATGGGAATTACTCTATCAAAACTGGTTATAATAATTTCTTCCACAGTAGTCAAACAGAGTTCAATTGGAATAAGATTTGGATGACTGAATTAACTCCTAAAATAATTTTTTTCCTTTGGCTGGCTATCAGAGGTAGGATTCTTACCACTGACAACCTGATGAGAAGAGGATTTATAATGCCTAATAGGTGTCATCTTTGTAAGAAAGATTCTGAGGATATCAGTCATCTGTTCATACATTGTGAGTATGCTACCAGAATATGGAGTTTTTCCCTCTCTAAATTTGAAGCTCTATGGGTGGTGCCGAAGGATCTAAATCAGCTATGGACTCAATGGAATCCACCCTTTAGGCATTGTGTTGTCAAAAGGATCTGGAAGCTGGCTATCCCTCATTTAATCTGGAGGATATGGAAGGATAGAAATGATATTATCTTCAGAAATAAGAAGCAAAACTATAAACTTAGTATTGGTAAAATCTCTAATGGTATCAAAGAGAACATTGCTAGATTTAAACCCCCCAAGAACAAGAGATATCCAGAGAATGAAGAATATATCTTATCCAATTGGCAGATTGGAACTGTCAATAGTCGTAGCAATCCTAGGAATAACATTGATAGATCTTTGATTAAATGGCATCCTCCTGATTTTAATTGGTTTAAGTTGAACTTTGATGGGGCCTCTAAGGGGAACCCTGGGATTGTGGCAGGGGGAGGAGCGATACGGGATCATAAAGGTAGTCTGATTGCTGCGTATGCTGGGAAAATGGGAATTCAAACCAATCATTTTTCCGAAGCATTATCTACTTTATGGGGCCTGAGAATTGCCCAGACTCAAAATATCCAGAACCTCATTATTGAAGGGGACTCCCTGAATATCATTAATCTCCTTAAACAATGCTCATCTCCAAGTTGGAGCATCAAGGATTTTATCTCAGAGTCCATAAGTATTTGTCAAACATTCAATAACATCAGGATCATGCATACTTACCGGGAGGGTAATAAATTGGCAGATGCGCTGGCTAATTATGGCATTAATGTTAATCACATTGTTTGGGATAACAATAGCATCCCTAAGTAGCTTCAAAACAACATTCATGCGGATTTCTATACGCACGCAATTTCTTGAGTTGAGATATGATTATTGGGTGTGGATCAGTATCAATAAAACTCCCACACGTGTTGACTTAAAAACTATGATTATGCAAATCCTGTCGAATAATCAAGATAGTGTGAAGTATATGGGGAAGTCCAAGTGGAGTTACTTTGATATGAAAATCGCACATGCGGGCAGCACTGTGCTTGCTAAAATTTGTATACAAGGCTCCACGGATACCGAAGACAGTAATAATGTAATTGATGATAGGGAGTGGGCTAGCAAAAAGGCCGTTATTCCCACATGCGGATTTCCGCAGGCTCAGATCAGCAGACACGCGGACGTTCGTGGGAATAGAAACGGCTCTCATTTTCAACATTGTGTGGATTACAACAGTAAAAAATAGACTGGCTTCAGTGCTCTCAAGGATTTTGGAATTTGTTGCAAACAGTTAAGCACAGTGAAGATGGGGGGTCCCCCTTGCCAAATTGAGCCTAGTGCGGACCCGGACTGGAAGGATAATGTTGAGTTATGGAATATACTCAGCAAGGGCGGCATCACCAACTTCATGGAGAAGGTTCAGGGACATGATCAAAGCATCTCAGTGCATTTTTGTGAAGGATTGGAAGGAGCGGACTGTGGAATATGGGGGGCAGAAGATCTTGGTCAACGAGGAGCTTATTGCTGAAGCTGACCGGTCTTAGCATGGAGGGCTACCATTTTTTTAACAAAAGGGTCGACAGAGATGTTGAAGAGAGGAGATTTGTGGAGGGATCTGAGAAGCTGATCTATATTACCGTGGGCCTACTTGTTAGCTCGATCCCTCCACCTTATGATGAGGTTACTCGCATGATGATACGATTCATCTCTTTGGAAGGGAGGTTTGTCACCGTACCTGCTAAGCACCTTATCTTTCTCAACCACTTCCGTAGGAATCGCTGGGTTTGTTTCCCCCATTATTTGCTTGAACTCTCTTGAGCGCTCCATTTTGGAGTTTCAAAAGCATACCCGGTGGTTCCTTTACACCAGGGGCTTATTTTGTTGCTACATAAATTTTGTCTTCTTAGGTATCCTGGTCTCCCTTCCTCTCCTAGCTCTGTTCCCCCTATGCCGGGTTCTGCTGCTGCTAGCCCCATTTCTCCACTCTCTGCCCCCGCCACCGCTGTCATCACCCCGCCGGCCATCCAGCTTCATCTTCCATTCCCCCTACTGCTTCCCCCCCCCCACCTCACTTCCACCTCGGCTAGACTAGTCACCACCAGGGCATCTAGAAGGCTTAACCTCGATACTCTTGCTGCGGGGAAGGGCCCTCATGAAATTGAAATTGCACATGACCTCCTGAATATTAGCAGTGCTAGTCCCCAAGATGTGCATATGGAGAGCTCTACAAAAAGGTTGGATGCCTTAGAAGCTGAAATGAAGCTGTTGAAGGATGAGGTTAAGAACTTGGCAAAATAGAAAGGAAAGAGGAAGAAGGAGGAGGAGGTGGATATTGATAACAGCCAGATTGAAGATATCTACAAGAAGCTGAACTCCTTAGACTCCCATTTAGGGAAGGCCAAAACTCGTCATGACTACAATATGGCCATTTTTAGTGTGATTGAGGAATTCATTGAGCAACATGTCAGAAGTGTCTCCAATCTCAGCGGAGTTCCGGCAACACTTTGGGGCAATGATAAAGAAAGCAAAAGGACCATTGATCAGCTAGATAAGACTGACGCTACCCACATGACAACTTTGGGAATGTTCGATCCTGGAAGAACATCAAAACCAACATCGACAAAGCTGCCAAGAAGTAGTTGAGGTAGGCTTTAGCTTTACTTGTTTTTTTGTTTGTTTTTTTTTGCTTTTTGTTTTTTTGTCTTGTTTGGGTAGCTTTTTTGCTACTTTGGGCTTCATTGTCAGGAGTTTTTGTTGTTTTGTCTTGTTTGGGTAGCTATTTTTTGGCTACTTTGGGCTTCATTGTCATACTTGGATTCTGATCCTTTTTTAAGAATACTCATTTTCATTCCTATTCTTGAGGAATTCAAACTTTAAAGGTGTACCTCAATGCCTTAATAAAAAAGGGGGCCATTTTTTGGAGTTTTAGGAAGAATTAAGATCTTAATCTTCCCCTCATGCTCAAACTTTATTCCATGATTTTCCTTTGGAGAAATTTTATGTCCCAATTTTCCTCACTTTCTATGAGGGGAAAAGAGGGATAATAAATTTTGCATATTCCCAAGCCCTAGATCCTAGTAATTCATGCGACCTCTCCCGACTCCATAGGGTGCATACCTAGCTCCTCCATCTCACTCACCTTCTCTCACATGATGTCACTTATCTTCATCTTACTTCAAGGAAAAATTTGGATCCCATACTATATATTATGTCCCCAATTCACCATGAAAACCATATTTTAACCTCATATTAAAATCTCATTAACCCGGTTCAAACAATGGTCAATAGAACATCATAAAAGTGTTTTATAACTCATTTTCAAGTCATTTCTTCACCACATGTTGACTATACACCATTGATTCTACTGTAAAACCTTGAATATTGTCCATTTTTACCATATGTTCTAGAAATTTCTAGAACAAATATATCCCCCAAAACTGAGTTTTTCTCATATCTCAATAATCGAAATTTGATTGCACTCAAAATTGGTTAGATTTCTCTTCTCCAAAACACCTTTGGGAATATTTCAGTTGCATAACCTATGCTTCACTAGATTATTTTATATAAAAATATGAAATATAAACCCTATAAATTTGTTTTTATTTCCAAGTGTTCTAGTAGATGAAGAACAATGAAAATTGGAGCACAAGATCTTGGTGCAAAACAAAACAAAATGATGGTGGTTTCATCTCAATCCAACACCAGTAAGTTCACTTAATAAAATATAATATGATATAAATAGTTATATGCTAAAATAGCAAGTTTCATAATATAGAAAGCTCTCAACATTCATTATATCTAAAACAGTTGAGAAACACTAAACAAGGTTAATCGACCAAAATTCTAAAAATATAGTTTTGAAAAAGTAGAAATCATCAAATAGAAATTTTATAAAAATAGAAAATAATCATCACTTAGAGTAAAATATGTGGATTAGGAGCTCCAAGGAACAAATATTGTGAAAATAATCAAAAATTCTAAAAATAGCAGGCTCTTGACCCCACTCGTTAAAAATATGAAGTCTCATATTTTGGTACAGAAAGTTGTTATCAGCTCCATTTTCACTCATCTTGTTGATTTTTGGAAACATGAAGTTAAAATTCTCAGGTATGGATCCCATTTAAACATTGGTCATTGAGTATCTAGGTTTGGGTGATAATGATGTCACTCACATGGACCTAGAGGACCTGAAAATAAGATGCTTGGAGGACCCAAAGAGCTTGTTGAAGAGAATATTTTCACGGTGTGGTTATTTATGGTAGGAGTCCATCCTTTGTTAGTGAATATTACTGAATTAATGTTATATTATGCTAAACATTACAAACTAGATTCTAGAATAGTAAGGGTGAATGAAAACTCCAACCTTGGAGTTCTCACCCCTAAAGGTATCTCACAAAGGTATACAAATTCCAACTCGAAAAAACATGGTCATAATCTCTATAGAGTTTACATCACATGAGTGGTCAAATAATAAATATTACCTTTAGTGCCTCACACTAGGATCATGGTTTAAATAAGGTAGGAAACCCTCTCATGTATTAAATGTTTTTTAAGAAGTGAGTTTCATGAGGGTTACTCGGATATAATCATCTTGTTAAGTAGGTTAATGGGTGAGGAGATAAAAAGGGACTTTTAGGAGTGTATAGACCAGTTCATCTTTGTTTCCACTTTGAAGGGAACTAGGTTATAGATTGGGGAAATCATAAGAAATAACATCCAACATCAGTTTTTGTGGCTGAGAAATTGATGATGACCACATGCTCGGTGTACAATCTCACAAGCGTGAGACCATTCAAACACCTAAATTTTACTCAAAATGTTTCTCGAAAGAATCGACTTATGAAAGGTACCCTTAACTCACTCTCAAAGAAATAAATCATCATTTTTCTAAGGTGAATGATGAATTCACCATGTTCATCATCTGATTGTTAGAAGGCAATCCAAAACTAAGGTTATCTTCTCAAGCAACAACATTAATTAAGAAATATGGATGTTACTTCACTCAATTATCCACCTTTTCATATATCAAGGTTTCATGATTTGACCTCTCTTCATAAGCTCCATATATATCTCAGTGACAAAATAGTGATGTTTGATTTATGTAGGTAGCTTTCTCAAGTCTATAATAGGTGCACTAACCACAAGAAAAAAAGGTGCCTTTCCCTATTTCCCTTGGATTTTTTTCATGCAAGGTTGTTTCTCATGCCTCAAATATTGAATCTTCCTTTTCCCCTTTATCCTCTATTCATACACATATAGAGTTGATTTTTACATCCAAAGTAATCTTGAAATTTTAAATATCCCCGAGTTGCACCATATTCCCTATATTGAAGACTATTGGGTCAATTTTATAGATGATTTTTAGGTAAGGAAACGAGATCATATGTGGATGAATGTTGTCCAATTGATGAGTTTCAATTTTTATTGGTTCATGAAAGGTGTGGAATATGATGGAACTGATTTGTTTGATCCTGAATATCAAGTGGTGAATTCTTCATCCCTACCACTAGTCTCATGGAGTGTTCATGAATTAGGTGATATCAATGAGAGGTATATAGGGGTGATACAAATATCTAAGGAATGACTTAAGAAAAAGAGGGATACTTTCATAAAATCTAGTGGTATTCAAACTCTCTCAAGGAAAGCATATAATATCTCATCTCTCGAAGGAATATGAGAGACCTATGATATTCTCTCACTCAAGGGAGCCCATAAAAAGGAAAATAATGGATCTTAAAGGCCTTCACTACAGGAGATTATACAAGAAATTAAAATCACTCATGACCATGTCAAAATATCGAGAAAGGAGAGATCGATCCTTTATAACCTCTTATCTCACCTTAAATATCTAATCTTCTCCTCCTCCATTGTTGATTCAACTCAAAAAATGTAAGAGGAATCCCCTCACCTTGAATTGGAGACTGTAATCATACCTAATGTCAAACTTGTAACAACAAAAACCTTTCCATGGATCCGAGAAATGATTGGAAGTGATCCTTGAACAATGCAATAGGTATTAGTACTAGATTTGTAAGCCATTTCAAATATCATAAAGGAAAATGAGGTAAGAAATTCCAAGTGACTTCTCACTTTTTTAGCGGTGTGTCCAGTAACCAATATGTAGAATTTTCTCGGACAAAGGTGATAAATCCCATTGAGGAAATGACTTAATTAGACTATGAGATGAAAACAATTCCCTTAAGACTAGAAACACATGAAGGGGATGCTCATTTGTTTAAGGAGTTTGTCATTTTTTTTTGTGAGAAATAAAGAGTATAAAAGAAAGATTGAATAGTTGGAAGAACATGTGAAAACCCTCACCTCCTATGTTTAGTCATTCATGTATCCTAGTATCATCCCATCTATTTTGTTGAAGATGTTACTGAAATCAACAAATTTTACCCAGTCAATCAAGAAGGCGTAAGGCTATTCAATTCAGGGAAGGGTCAATGATAGGTGGGATGAAAAGAACCTTGGAAAAGGTAAAACTTTATTTCATGATATCCTTTCATTTTTTGAGTTTATGCTTGCCATCTCCATGAAGGTAAACATGCCCGTGGGTTGAAATTAAGAAGGAAAAGGATCATTGGGACCAATTTCTTATGTTGGTCACAAATATGGGTAACCTTGATTCTTTTGTTTGGTAGGTATAAATGTGTTAAACTATGTAACTAAGAATATATCTCAAATTTTGATTATCCAATACAAGATGTTAAATAATGCTCTTAAAGAACTTGACACTTTTGATGAGATCACTTTAGAGATATGGGAAAACATATGAAATGGAGTAGAGAGGCTTGGATAACCTCAAGTGAATGATAATTACTTGGGGAATATCTTCATAAGACATTTGAAGAGTTGTTCAGGTAAGAAGTAGGATGTCCCTTCTCCTTCAATGAGGACACCTTGGAGTCTCTTGTGGAAATCAAGTTTTCTATATCTAACACTGCTAAGGAGCATCAAAGATTGGTTCAAGAAATACAAAAACATCAACACTAATTTTGAGACTGGATCAATGACTTGATCTTTGTGTAAATAATTTAAGCGGAGAAAGTGGTACCTATAGTAGCTCACTTTAGCAAGGAGTTCAAGGATGAAGAAATTTTCCTAGGTTCATTCCCACAAACTTCATCAATAGGTGGATCTTCATCAATGAATGCTTCTTCTCCATTGACATGATCTTCTCCCCTGTTTCCTTCTCTTCAATTTCTCTATCATGTTCTAATTCTCCATTGGGAATGTAATTTTCACTTTTGTTCTTAATCATTTAAATGTGGATTATTGTCAAAAATTGTAATGAGTTCTCTTTAGTTAATAAAAATGAACTCACTTTTATTTACTACTTAATCTGAAAGGTCACAAGTTATGAAGGTAAGTGAAAATTAATGTGGGGTAGAATAAAGGTCTATGTGTAAAGCTATATATTGGGATGAATCCTTTATCTTAAGGGGTTGTTAATTGTGATTCTTTTAGTAGATATCTATTACACTATTACGAAGTAAGAAAAATATAGCCTTCTACCATTCCTTTTCTATATGTCTCCTCTATATATCTACTTCTCATCTTTTTACACATGATAATCTTGTATAACCAAGGAAGGTGCTAGTGCCTTTGATGAATAGATTAATGGAATTTCGTGTCCATGATTTATTATGTGTTTTCATTGTTAGAAAATTTGATTTCTTCTAATTGAGTCTGGATAAATTTTGGTATAATGCTTTTGAAACTCTTCTAATGCTTTTTTAAAAGATTAACCCTTCTCTCCTCCCTTTACCTCACCTCCTATGAAAATTCCTCCCTTGCACTAGGTGTAAGAAATTTACCACAGGTCTAGTGGAGTAGTCCTATGTGATCCCCAACTTCACAAAATGACATAAGATATTTGTTTTATTTGTATTAAATAAATAAGATCCCCCCATCACAAAAAGGAGGGACATATTCCTAGAGAATTGGTGAAAATCAACTAATTTTATCTTGCGACAAATTATTTCACCAACATGTTGGTTTATGGACAAAACCCAAGATTTCCAATCACTCTCAAGATGTCTACACATGAGTTTATGTAGGATTATATAGAGGGAGATAAAAATAACTTCAAACTAGAATCTTGTACACCCTTAAAATGGAATAATCATGAAACATGTCATTATATAACTTTAGAAAGTACCAAGACATTATCAAAATGTGGTTTGATAAGAGAAACAAAGTAAAGACATTTAGAGATTTAGATATTGTGCTACTATGGGATAAATCCCATAAAAATAAGGTTTAACACATAAATTTACAACTCGTGGATTTTTATTTATCAAATCAATGAAATATTGGGCTAAAAGCCTTTAGATTGAAGGATATAAATGGAAAAGTAATGATGCTACGAGTAAATGAACAATTTCTAAAGCATTATTCCTCCACCACCCCATCTCAAATCCCAAAAAATGACTATAATAGGGAATAAGATTAGTTTCCTTTCTAAATTTTTCTTATTTCTTAGATTAGTTCTATTTCTACATTTCCCTATTTTCTTATATTAGTTCCCTTTCCATTTTTTTTTCTACTGTGTTTTTTTTATTGAACCGACCTTACATTAGAAATTTAGTAAGGAGCATATTAGTTTATTTTATAAGAATAATATTTATGTATTTAAAAATTGAATTGATCTGCTAGGGAATGTCAAGTGAAATAACATGAAAATAATATTGGGTAATTGTGAATTATGTTTACATTAAGACATTGAACTCCCAAAATACATAAGTGGATGTTGGAACGGTTGTAGTCGTTTGAAGAAATTGAGTTACACTTAAAAATAGATTAAGCGATTGTTCTTCTTGACCATGAGTTTCACCAAAGGGAGGAGTTATCAAATGATCTTCCCTTGAAAAATCCTTAAACTTTCTAATCTAGTTCCTAAACATTTAAAGGAATGTAGAGAAAATATTCAAAAAAATAAAACTAAAATTCCTTTCCTAGTAGGGTGATTCTCATAATCTCCACCATGGCTATGGATGCCTAATTGATAGTGGAGAAAGGACTTGATTGGAACAAAAGTATCTCTATTGGGGATATGTAAACCTAGTTGAAAGTAGAGAAATTCCCAACCACTCCCCTCCCTAAGCCTTCCTAAAGTAAAATGAAGTATTAAAAGTAAAATAAATCAATAAATTATCAAATGAGATTCTTATTTAGCACTAACACCATGTTTTAGAAGAAGACATTTAATTAATGCACAAGACACAAAAACTCATTTTCTTCTAACATATGAACTTATTATTTCATAGAGTATAATTAAGTGTTTGATTTAAAGGTGTAATCTTCATTTGAAAATATTCACTTAAATTCATGGTCTTTCTTTGAAATTAAAAATAAGATATTTTAGGTTGTAAATGCTTGGTAGTATTTTCCATATAGAGTCATCAATTATTACTGCTTAACACCTCAATTTTTCAAAATAGTTATTTTTAATAATAGGGACTCACTTCATTTAAAAAGGATGGCAATATTCGATACCTTACCTCGGCTTTGAAAAAGTGTTTCATTGTTTTTAACCAAGTCTTTATTTTGGTCCTCACACTTGACAATATTTTGGTTCTCTCATTTTGAAGTTTCTTAGTACTCACAATTCAAGTTTATTTATTTCTTACATTTCAAATTTTCCTAAAACTCACACTTTGTAATTATTTTTTTCCTCTCTTTGAAAAACTTAAGTTCTTACACTTAAATTTTTTTATTAATCACACTTTGTTTTTCCTTACATCTCACAATTTTATAGAATTATTACTTGCACTTCATGTGTGAGAATTGTTTCTTTGTAATTACAATTTTAAATGACTTTGAATCATATTTATCCTTATGGTCAAAGGAATTTGTCACTCACACCTCACGATATGAAAGATCAAATCTCACACCTCACAAATGAAAAATATCAAAGCTCACACCTCAAACTTTATTTTTCTGAGGGCTCAAACTTTGTGTAGATGAAATAAAAATTAAATTCAAGGAAACATCAACACATGGAGAAGAATGAGATAATCATACTAATACACATGTCTTATTTCATGACTTACACGTGACATCCCAAGGTAAATTTGGCAATTAAGGTTGGTGGTTATGATTAAATTTAATCATGTATAGGTGTATTTTCCACATTCAAAAGGCTAACATTTCAAAAATTAACATTCCCAAAACAAGGAAACACCAATACATACATTATGTGCCATAAATATAGGCATGCCAATTTGAAATAATATATTTTTCAATTTGAATTAGGTGCATTAACCAAATTTATTTGTAGAGATGAAGTTTCAAATTCCTATGTTTACAGAGATTATAGGGATAACTTATAAAAATGGCTAGAAATTTAGGGAAATTAAGAGTGGATACTTTCTTGTATACATATGAAGACCAAATAATAATAAGGGGCACTATTTTAGATCCCTCCTCACTAAAAAATAATTTACCCATTATTCTATGATATTCTCGATGGTCCAAAGAGAAATAAATTTAGTATATGTTATGGATGAAGAGGGAAAAACATCCAACTAGATTCAATGAGCCACATATATCCGAGCATTGAAGATGGCCATATTACACGAAATATCAACAAAACTAGAGGTATTTCTATGTCATGACATACTTTCTACCATCTTCACCCTCACTAAATAAAAGGATGGAATTTTAAATTCAAAAGGTGATGAAAATAGGGTAGCATTCATTTTTGGTTTTGCCTTCAAAGTTTATTATAACTTTCTCAATTCCAGCATGGTATATAATTCCACTAGTATAAAATCATGTATGTCCATATACCAAATAAAGACAGCTTTTAGAGAATTGGTCAAAGGACCCAATCAATAACATGGATGATGATAGTTTAAATAAAACCTTTATTCAAATATTCAAGCTAGGATTAAGAATTAAGATGACATTAATGAACCACTTGTATGTCTACTACTAAATTGGATGTTTCCTAGGTACCTTTGTTATCTATTATTATTGATGATGATTAAATGCATTCCTTAGGGAATATTGTGTCACGCAACTTGATCTCACAAAGGGATGCCTACTTAAAAATTAAAAAATAATTCTTCATGGATTCCTACTTAATAGACGCAGATTTGGGATCATAGTTTTTCCTAAATTTTTACCTCTTTAGGATCCAAAGATCCCTTGAGAAGTCAATAAGGATTAATCTAAATTTTATTCCCACAAATTTAGGTCCTATATAAATGATATTTGTAATTCATTTTACCCAATATTTTATAGGATGGTTATGGAGAAACCAATTCCCAAAATCTATACAAAAATCTTAAAATCTATCTAAAAATGTGGGTTGTGTTCTTCTACCCAAAATATGCAATCATGCTTATTGAATTACAAATATTGTAATGGAAACCCTTTCCTCTTCCTATTGTAATGATGCACTGTGCATGTTCTTGGAGTAATAAAAATTATTTTTGTGGCTAATTTTCTGTCTTTACATCATTTTTGTTTCTTCCTTTTTCCTTTCTCATGTTTGTAAGTATACGGTGCAACCTTGGTTTCCATTGCAGGTTTTGGGAGTTGTTGTGCTTATCTGGAAATGAAGTATCATATGTAGTTGGGATTTTGATGCATTTCCATCCTTCCCATGTTCATCCTTATTAATCGAAGACTGAAATTTTTCTAGAAAACCTCTTTCTTGGTGCATCAACACTTCTAATATAGGTTTTATTTCATCCAATCTCTCTCCTAATCCCCTGTAAATGTTAGTATAAGTATAGTTAGTTTTTTTCCTTTCATTAGGAGTAGTGTAGTGCTTAGTTTAGGAAGAGGAAGCCGACATTATCTAGAGGTTCACCTCAAGCCCACAAGTCCCACATCTTGAGAGGTGATACCCATGTTACCCAATCACACTAAATGCCTCAATCACAATGTGCTATTCGAGGGTGCAATGATTTGGTGATAATAGTTTTTGGCATGCTTGGTGGGACTTGAGAGTTATAGTTTTTACAGTGTGTGTATTTTTATTCAATATATTTAATTAAGTAACCCACTCTCTGCGTTGTATAATTTATTTTTCCACCCATTCCTATCCTTTTTTATTCCACATATTCCCACTTTCCTCCCATTCTTGAAGTTTTGCAATCATAGCTTCATTCCCATATTGGAATTTCCACTTGTAGTAGTAGCAATACCAGTTCACTCTACCTCCAAGCTTACAAAATTCATTCCTAGATGATTACAATCCACCTACAAATTTGTTTTATTGTAAAAACAAACAACATGCATACCCCTATGAGTAAGGTCATGGTCAGTTTGGTTACTAACCCAACTATGCATCTTTTCAAAAACAAGAATATACATATGATGGAGGCTATCCTACATATGAAGATGCAGAGTTACAACTTAAGATGTAAAAATTGGAATCAGGTATGGTGCATTCTAGAGCCACAACTCAAATGAAGGCATTCAAGATTGGTTTTAGGGTACCTTTTTCCATGGGTTGACCCTATGCCAAATCACTACAGCCTACAGAAAAATCTTGGTTTCATGGTTGAAATGTTACCTCAACTTGAAAGATGGGTTGAAGAGATAAAGGCTCATGAATATAATGCTAGTCAATCCTATCAATGGGAGACTTCTGCAATACCATATCGAGTCCTCTTTTCATTCCCCAATAACATCATTTTATCCTACAACTCAATTCCCAAGCTTCTCACATGATGCTCACATTGTGAATCCCATTTCTTCATCTCCTATCTTCCCATCCCACCATGAATATTTTTCCCCTCTTTCTTCTAAGATTCCTTCTCTTCCACAAAAGCCACAAGTTTCACCACTTCCACCACCTCAAAAAATGCACAAAATATTTCAATCCAAACCCTTCCCTCCTCCTACATTCCAGAATCCATTTTGGGAGGACCAAACTTATGATATTAGCGAAGAAGAGGAGGATATGGTTAAGGAGACTAACAAAGAAAATATTGCAAAGAATATGAAGGAGTGGGCTGAAAGACTTGAACATCAAGAAAATTCCTCTCCTAATTAATCCTCCACCCAAGGTTGAAGCTCAAAAGCAAGTGGTGAAGACTGAATGTACACAAGAACAAGCACAAGTAAATGATGACCAACAATCTACCTGTTTAGAATATAGTATCCATATTGGTTCCATATCATTAGAGGAGGTTGATTCACCACAGATTGCAAAGTCCATTGTAGAAGAGCAAGATTTGGCTCCAAATCCACAATAAGATGAGAATGTGCAAGCAAAAGAATAAAATCTCCCAAATGTGCATAATGTCTCAAGTGCATGTAATGATCCTAATTTCTTGGCATGTCAAGATCTTGCAAATATTCTAGAATATTGTGTGATTTTACTAATGGGTTTCTCAAGTATCACAATCAGCTATAAGGATATTTTTACCACAAAGGGAAAAAAATTGATTCAAGGGTTTTGAGTACGAGTAGGAAACACATGAAATTTTCAATCTGGAGAACACCATGGAGGAGGAAGTTTAATAATTTATTTTTCAGATTTTGAGGAATATTTTGACGAACATGAGCCTATATAAATGGTCATTTCTATTATTTTTTCACTTATCCTTCAACACAAAGTTCCTCATGCCACGGAAAGGAATGCTCAAGAGAAACTTGTTTCTCACAGCCATATTTTTGGGCCAAGATTAGAGGAATTAAATCTTCCATATGAATTATTGAATGAAGAAAAAGAGGAGCACATGGGAGAAACTAAGTCCGATTTGGAAGCCTTGAGCAGAGATGACATTATTAAGAGTTTCTTGCTCTTGATTGTGGAACTTGACTTGGTTTATGAATGAGTAATTGTGGAAGAAAACCAAGAATGTATTTCTTCCACTAATATTTTTCAAGAGCAGTAGATGGATGGGATTTACCTTGCAAGTTTCATGTTGGCTAAGGAGGTTAGAAATATAGGTCAATTTTATCCTCAATATGAAGAGGATAAACTCCAAAGTGAGTAAAGCAGACTTCAAACAATGGCAATGATTCAAAATTGAGCTCATGAGAGGCTTCAAACCATCTAAAGGAGTTGCATATTATGGAGGAGATTCTTGTTGTCAAAGAAGGAAAAGGAAACAAAGAAGACATCACTTCAATACCATTCATCCAGGTGGAAGATTAGTTATCTGTAGATGAAAAATAAGAGTAATATCAGATTATGGACAACCACCTTTTTCAATAATGTCTTTACGTAAAATTCCTTGCTAAAGTTGAATCTCGAAGTAGCGGGCATATTCAAAGGGTTAGACTATGTCCCTTTAGATATTTATCTTTATTAAAGCTAAAATAGGAGCCAAACAGTCACATTCACTTCGAATGTGGGGGTGATTTCACGTAACCAAGGATCAATTGCAGCCTATACAAAGTAAATGCATAACAACTAAAAGAGACATTATTTCTCTTTCTAGTTAATGCCTTGGTGAACCAAGTGGAGAATTGGGCTTGTTTCATTTTCACTCTCAATATCAGCCATGTCCATTGTCAAATCATTTGCATGGATGCCCATTATGAGGAAAGGAAGCTATTTTACACAACCAGTTATAGGGTTCATTTAGCTCACTGTGCCTTTGGTTAGAGTAGGAAAGAATTAGGTTTGTTTCTAGTAGAACATTTGTTTATGTACAATCTACATATTTTACTTGAATCATGTATGATATTTATTTTTAGTGTGTCCGTGTTTCATATTTTCTCTTTCATAGTGTGTTGAAGGTGAAGTATTCAAAAGAAGGAAGAAATCATGATTTAATAGAGTTCCATGATGTCTAAAATGTTTACTCAAAATTCTACAATGTGTCATACGTGCCAAGAAATCATCGATTCCAAGACAAGCTCGAAGTGTATCATCCTTCATCTTGTAGGTCAGTTTGCAGAGGAATGAGAAAAAGTGAGGATTTCAAATCAAAACAATTTTCCACTCATGAGCATTTCAATAATTTCTTATGAAAGTTAGGATATTGCGAACAATAGTCAATTCCGAGTCTAGGAGGTAACAAACATTTGGGTGGCTCAAGGACATGAATTTCATGCTTTAGGATTATGTTTTTCAATAATAGTGACTCCATGCCTAATGGATTCTAAAAGCTACTAGACTAGTGATTAGCAAAAATGCATTCTCGCGAGTTCCAAAATGTTATCCATTTTTTCCGCCTTGGGAAAAAATGGACAATGGGGTTACACTGACCTTGGGACCAAAAAAATCCTTCATGAAGAATTCTTGATCATTTCGAATTAAATTTTGTATTTAGGGAACTTTTCAAAGTGTTCGAGGAATTTTAGGATCATCTTGGGATATTATTTTATTTTCCGAGTTCTAGAGGTTCAAGTGTTTTCCCAGATGATAAATTGGCCTTAGTGGGCCTGTAATTATCCAACACAAGAAAAAGAGTCTAAAAATTGATAAATTAATATTAGGTTTCCTTACGGTGTCTCCAAGGCCTGTAGCACTACAAGAATCCAAGAAAAGGTCTTAAAAATCCATAAAATGGAAGACATTGTCAAAAATGCCTAAAATAGAACATTCAAATTGAAAAATCATCAAGCATCTCAAATGAGCTATCTAGATAGTTGCATTGGGAGCTCATGGGTTAGTTTAAATTTGTGCCGAGAGAGAGCTAGGTGGTTTAGAGGTGACTCGGTGTGAGCCCGAGGAGATTGGTCTTGACACTATGAGAAAATGGAGCCCTGGAGAACAATGCATCACTAGAGAGAGAAACTCAGAGCACTGAGTTGAAACCATGAACTCGATGGATCAATGTTGGGAAGATCAAGCTTAATGTCATGGGAAATAGAAGGGATCTTGATTTATATCACTATAGAAGGAAGTTATAGTGGAAAGATGAAACAATGATCCTAAAAGCTCGGTAAAGCATTCAAGTAACTTGCTCACATACGTAGGCCAATGGTTTCTTGGAGACTCATAGAAGATAAGTCAAGTCACCGTGTAGGACATTAGTGCTTGGATAAAAATGGCTCACATGGTGTGGAATCAAAATATAGTAGGGTCTACATAGAAATTTTTGTGGGCTTCGCATGGCGCATTGAGCTAAAACAGAAGTCAAACAAACAAGGCACTAAGATCTCGGCTCATTGTAAAAATGGCTTAGGTAACTGAGGTCATTCTGATTGAGATAGGAGGCTGACCAACAAGCCAATTTTCTTAGTGAGTAGATGAAGAACTCAAGGATGATTCTATAGGGGGCTATGGAAATGCACAAAAGATCACCAGAGATTCTAAAGAAATCACAGAGAACAAAGCTCGTAACACATTGGGAAAGATTATTTCGGCTCAAAGAGGCTAAGTGTGAAGAAGGATCAAGATACTCTACCATGGTGAGTTGGGGCATTGGAGATAAGCTGGCTAAATTTCTATAGTACTTGAAATAAACAAGAAGGAAAGGGATCTTGAGTCGATATGGAGTTTTTTTGTAGAGGATGTTTGACGTTGAGTCATTTGTTGGGGCTTGCCATACGCGAGAACATAAATCTTTGGGTTGTCAAGGTCCAAGCTATCTGGGACCATGAATGTGTAAAAAAATGTATTTACATCAAGCAGGGATCTTAAGTATAATGGCTCAAATTTGAGCTTAGGAGTTTGAATACGAGAAGAGGAAACTTGACGAGAGATGAGCCGAGAAAACTAGATAGGAGGATGATGCGTCAAGTGCAATATTGAGCTTGGATCGATAGATGAATGAAGTGGAATGAGTGAGTTAGGATCATCGAGATTGATAAAGGGACTCAAAACTCATAGGCATGGTGGTTTTGAAACTCATTTTCGGTTTTTAATGCATTGGGGTTTTGTACATTTGGGCATCGAGTTGGTGAAAGTTCATAGGAGAGTATGAAACCTGAAACTCTGAAACTCTAAAATTCAGAGTTTCATTTTGGGATTTGGAGGTTTTAAGGCAAGAGGAGCTCGATGTGTCGAGGCACTTTGGAATCTGAAGTCCAAAGTATGAGAAGTCAACGTGGGGCTCAATTTCGAGACCGGGTTTCTTGGTCAACATGTTTTAGTGGGGTAGTTTCCAAGGTTAGTGGGCATGTCATGCATGAAATATAATAATTTGGAAGGAAGAGTTAAAGCGTATGGACATCCATGCATAGAGTTAGGGGTGGTTTTTGAATTAAGTTTCAAGGTGCTCGAGACAATGAGAAAAGGAAGATCTATTTTCAAGGTCCCGGACTGAGTTGCTCAGGATGTTCACCATAGAGATCAATGACAAGGACCCCAATGTAATTAATGAGACATTTGTGGTGAGATATTTGATTTTAGGGGTTTTTCGACTAATGTAAAGTGGGAAGTGAGTGGTTGTTCAAATGTGTAAGTGGGGATGTGGAGCAAGCCAACCGAGTTATTAGAAATAATCGTAACCTTTAACCCAAGGTGTCATTCAATGTAAGTACATGGCGTAAAATAGTGCAAAATAGGCAAGCACAACAAAATGGCTAAGAAAGACCGACAACGGGTGATTTTGTGAATTTAAAGCATGGGCAGCCTAATGTGGGGAGCTAGGTGGAAACCAAGATGACTAGCACAACATAGGAACAATGCAAATAAAGGAGCTCGCTATGTGGATGTCAGTGATACATTATTGGGAACCCACTGAATTGAACTCAGGAACTAAGCAAGGTAGAATACAAGGTAGAGAAATTAACAAAGAACTTGTTGAAGTGATGTAGTGAAGTAGCTTTCCATCCAGCTTGGTGAGTCAAGTTTTCGATCCTGGTCAACCTAACAACACTAAAACCTCCTCAAACATAATTTAAACTCTATGGGTCTCGAAACAAACCAATGAAAAACTATGAAGAACTTTAAATATTGTTTTTTATCAAAATGGAGAAAAAATAAAAAATTTGACTTTATGAAGGCATGGAGGAGAAGTTTTCCTGGGTACAATTAATGATGCAATTAGGCACGTAGTGCTGCAAGCAAGCATGGGCGATTATAAGGAGAGCTTACTTGCTACAATTTTTCCTAGGATTTATCCTTATTTCTCTCACACACTCAAAAACATTATACAATTTAAAGGAATGCATTATTGTAAATATTTAGCCAATTTTTCAAAATTTTCCCCTCTTCTTTTAAGCTAAGTTGTGAATTTAGAGGCTTTCAAGCCTTCCTTCCAAAGTTTGTAATGGAAACCCTTACCTCTTCCTATTATAATGATACACTGTGCATGTGCTTGGAGTAATAAAAATTATGTTTTGTGACTAATTATCTGTCCTTGCATCATTTTTGTTGCTTCCTTTTTCCTTTCTCATGTTTGTAGGTATATTGTGCAACCTTGGTTTCCATTACAGGTTTTGGGAGTTGTTGTGCTTATTTGGAAATGAATTATCATATGCAGTTGGGTTTATGATGCATGTCCATCCTTCCCATGTTCATCCTTCTTCATTGGAATACCAAATTTTTTTGTATAAAACCCCTTTTCTTGTTGCATCACCACCTCTAGTGTAGGTTTTACTTCATACAATCTCTCTCCCTAATCCCCTAGAAATGTTAGCATAGGTGTAGTTAGTTTCTTTATTTGCATTAGGAGTAGTGTAGTGCTTAGTTTAGGTAGAGTAAGGAAACCTTCTTCAGAGGTTCACATCAAGCATGCAAGTCCCACAACTTGAGGGGTGATACCCATGTTAACCAATCACATTGGATGCCTTAATCAAATTCAGGTCATTCGAGAGTGTTGTGATTTGGCAATAACAGTGTTTGTGTCGCATACACAACTAATTATGATCACTCTTATCTTTCTCTCTTCATTCACTCTTAAGGAATAGATATCTAGTATTATTCTTACCTCTCGTTTTATGTTCTATCCTCTCAAACATACATTGAAGTGTTGTTATGATTAAATGGCTCTATCATTGATCTTCTCTTTCAGCACTAGATGTTTAAACGATAGCTCTTTATCCTCTCTCTATCGCTGCAACAATTTTTTTCAGCAAGTCATTATTCCCATCACCATCATTTGATCTTCAATTGATACCTTTTTCTCCTTCAACACATAACTCTAAACTCTTTTAGTAATATATTTCCATTGTATATAAATATTTTCTTCATCACACAACTCTCCTTGTCTTTTTCTTAGTCCATACATTCATCTGATTTAATTATGAGTTTGTGGTATGATATTCCAATTAACATCTCTTCATTTGATTAACCAATATTTTCTCTCTCTCCTCATATCTTCTCCATGTCACACTCTCCTACCCCTACCGATAAACAACAACAAAACTTAGGAATTCTTGTTTAAATAAATAATGTCAAGATTTTAATTTCTGATTGAGTGAAATCTAGGCATGTGTTGGATACAAAACACTAGTTTTCCATTTTACTACTCATTTTTACTTTAAAACATGAAGTTTTTGTTTCATGTTGTTGAGGATGAGCTTCCTTTCCAAAATTCCAAGAACACAAAAATATTACTTTTGTAACATGAGATATCTCCATGTGGGTTTGAGCGGTTCGTGGAGCACAATATTTACATTCCACATTAATACATTTTACATTTTTACTTTATAACCCAATTAAATCATTAAGCCTTTGTAAATCAAGAATTATAGATAATTGAGGCACACAAGGTACATGGGTACATGGGTCATTTAGGTCACGTTCCTCCGCATCCACTATCTTCTCGCATAACACTTCATATCTCTTTTCCTTTGTTAATCGATCATATCAAGTCATTGGGAACACTTGGAACTTTGGCCTCCTCTTTCTTATTCTTTCACACTCCATTTTATCTGCATAGTACACTCCCTTATCTTATTATGCAAATCATAGACACTTGTGGGGAACTTAAGTTCCCGTGTGTAACTTGTTCTGCCCGCACTCCATTCCTCTCGACTCTCCAAAATTCTACACTTTGTACTACAACTCAAAGTGCTCTGTGGGAACCTGGGTTTGCTTGTAAATTGTGTCCTCAAGTGTCACCTAGGCCCACAACCTCATATCTATCCACACTACACTAAAATCCTTGGTATTGCACTCAACTTGTTTGTGTTTTAGCTCATAAGGGCTTGTGGAAAATCCTTCCCATATGGAACTAAGCCTCCAAGGTATTTTGTTCCCGAAACACTCACTTGGCCCAAAATACACCAAATTATTTGTATTTCAACCTTAATAGCTTGGAGGAGAACTCGAATCATGTGGAATCATTATTTCGGTGTACTTAGTGCTTGAAAGTCCCACGTGACCCACAACACTTCCTTTGTCCAATCCTTTATTTTTCGGTGGGAGAGGCTTATGGAGAACAAAGTTACATGAGGAACTTGTACCACCCGGGTCATCTAGGAAAAAATTACCGACACTATCCACAATCCTTTGTCCTTCGGTCCCAAGACCAATGCAGGAGAACACTAGTTCCTAGGGAACTAGTTCCATCCGCACCCCATATGTCCCCATAACTTTAAACCTCAAAATATTCATAATTTATAAATTTTTCTAAGTACCTAAATTTTTAACGTTTCCCATATGGACTCTAAGGACACCTAGAACATATGTAAATAAATTTTATGCCTCAATTTCAATTGATTAAATTATATCATCCTTTTCAATACCTTCTTAGAAAACCTCTATCTAACCTACCATGCTTGCAATGTCCCGAATTCACCATGAATCCATCCTAAATCATCCTGAATGCATAATGCACTAACCAAATCCCATTGTATGCCTTTGAAACAACTCATACATATTGGAGACATGTTTGAAAAATTTTAATTCTTGTTTCACATAAAATTGATCTTTATTGATAATGTTTGACATGATTCTCGACCGAGCATCACCATATTCATATTTTTCTTGACCATGCACACTATGAATGACTCCATGAACCTACCTGGACACCAATTCTCTTTGTAGCACTTAGAAGACACCTTTCAATCACTGTCATCATATTTGACCATACTTTGTACCTGTTGAACCATGCACACCACTTGGAACCACACTATGAGCCGACACTACGAATCAATCTTCAACTTCATATCTTGTTGTCCACACATTTTTCCATCAATGTCACTTGACATCAATGAAAAAACCAATGAAAATGACTAGGTTCCAATATAATAACCTATATAAACCTCACACAAAGCATCAAAACCCTAAAAAAGAAATATGTAAATGAAGGGGTCAAACTCTCTCAATTGCCAAATGGATGGACTTATAACCGAGCACTACAATATATCTTAGAACTGATGTAGTTATGTGCTTGTGTGTACAATAATGTTCCTAGGGTTCCCTAGTGCTAATGACTCCAAAGTAGAGGGTAATACATAGATAAAAATACAAAATGATTGATGGAATAGAATAGACTCCTCTTGTTATGAAGTGTGTATGCAAAATAATATCCAAAATGTAGTTTGTTGGTCTATATAGATAGCTATCCCTTAATAAAATTTATTATTCCATAAGATAGTATGTATGTTATGCTTATATAAGGATATCTTGTTCAAATTTAGACATTAATGACCCAACATGATGACTAGTACCTAGGGAGATGCAAGGAAAACCAAAAAGAACAAAATGTCTACAATAAAAATACACATGACAATGAATAGGGCACCTATAAATCAAGACCAGGGCACCCCAAGAACCCTAATACCTCTCTAGGAACCCTCGTTAGAGAATACGATGAAAAACGAGTGAATACTGATATATAGGGATCCTTGAGTTTTGACTAGAACTATGTGAGTGAGTGATGAATGTGGAAGATAGAGAACAATAAAGGCCAACAAGACAAACAACCTGGATGACCGAATGACTATACGATTGACTAGTATAATGATAGCGATAAGTGCGTGATTCTTTTACTATAGTAAGAAGGTTTCTAATAAATCAAAAAGAGTAACAAGACATTATTTGGCTATTTTGGCCACTCAAAAATTAGTTTTGGGATTTGTAATAAATATAGTTATGTACTATCTACTAATTTAAAAAAATTTATTAATATATTTTCCATATTGTATGTTTCTTCGATTCTTGAGTCTTTACTCTTTGTACTCTTGTTTATTTAGTTGTATTAATGATATAAATAATTAATACTATATTTCTATAACACTTTTAAATACAAACATTTCTCAAACACATTTAGAAACTAATATTTTTTGAGATGATCCTATTGATGAAAACATTTGTTCCCTTGATGACATCAAACGAGGAGAAGACTTGTCAAATTATCATTCAACACCAACCTTGGATGAAGATTCTACTCCAATTTCTCTTTCCAAAAAGGATACAAGACAATCAAGATATTTTTATCGAACATATAGAAAACTAAGAGGATCAAGTTGAAGAAAGTAATAAAAATATGTGAGAAGAAATAGGACTAACTGGACAATAAGAAGGACTTTTAGGTTCGAATGGGTAGCTAAATATTCTCTTATGGATCCCATGGAGTCAAAAATGATAACGATATTTCAACTCAATGTCGATGTAAAATATGTAGTTGAAAAGAAGGAAAGATCATACAATGCAATCTGTTGTAAATATCTTCCCCCCGTAGATATAGACAAACGGAAGGATATGGAAATCAAAGAAACTCAGACCCCGACATTTATTGAGTTGCCCACAGATCAGAAGATGTCGACATGCAAAAGTCACACCATGGCGCAGGTAAGTGGCGCATAGAAAAGAATGTCAACACGAAAATGGATGCGCCCATGGCACAGGTAAGTGGCGCACAACAAAGAGTGTCGAAACTAAAATGGATGCGCCCATGGTGCAGGTAAGTGGTGCACAACAAAGAGTGTCGACACTAAAATGGATGCGCCCATGGCGCAGGTAAGTGGTGCACAACAAAGAGCGTCGACACTAAAATGAATGTGCCAAGGCACAGGTAAGTGGCGCACAGAAATGGATGTCGACATGAAAATGAATGCGCCAAGGCATAGGTAAGTGGCGCACGTGAAAAAATAATGTCGACATGAAAATGGATGCACCCATGGCACAGGTAAGTGGCGCACGTAAATGGATGTCGACATGAAAATGAATGTGCCCATGGCGCAGGTAAGTGGCGCATAGAAAATAATGTCGACATGAAAATGGATGCGCCCATGGTGCAGTAAGAGGCGCATAGCAAAGTGTCGACACTAAAATGGATGCGCCCATGGCACGTAAGTGGCGCATAGAAATAGATGTTGACATGAAAATGAGTGCGCCATGGCACGAGTAAGTGGTGCCACGTAAAATAATGTCGACATGAAAATGGATGCACCCATGGCACGTAAGAGGAGCACAAAAAGAGTGTCGACACTAAAATGGATGCACCCATGGCATAGGTAAGTGGCGCATAGAAAATAATATTCAACATGAAAATGGATTCACCCTTGGCGCGAGTAAGAGGTGCACGGCGAAGGTGTCAACACAAAAATGGACTCGCCCTTGGTGTAGGTAGGAGAGTGTCAACATGGCGTGTTGTGTCTTGGCGCACGTAAAGGGTGCATGACACAGAATGTCAACATGAAAGAATTTGCACCTTGGCACATGTAAGGGTATGTCGACATGAATATGGATGCACCTATGGCGCATCTTCGGGAGGCGCAAAATTGGCGAGCGCCGACAGAAGCAGACTGACCCGATATTCAGACGGCCATAAATTTTCACAGGAGCTCGGATTAACACAAGGTTGGACTTTTTGGAAAGCTTACAAGGTCCTCTATCCAACTAAAATTGGATATCTTTAATTGGGTGAGAAAAAATTCTTAAAAATGAAAAATACAGCTCACCACTTTTTGGGTTTGCTAGGGTTCTCACCTACCACCATATGAGATGAATTAAATGCAATCTGGAGGTGGTTGGGGTAGATTTGGATTTCCTCTCTCTTCCCTCTCTCATTCTTCCTATAAATTTTAAGGAGGGGCTTCTTTCTAAAGGTTGGACATTTTTGTTTTGCCCCTCCCTTCTTCTCTTTGGCAGGTGAACTTGTGGAGTTAAAACCTCCCATTTGAAACTGTAATGTAACCTTGCCTCTTGGCATTTTGCAGTGTGTTGTATCAATATTTGGAGCAAATTAATGCATGTCTGTGGATGATTCTCAACCCTCTCTGTGTTCATTTACATCCTCCTGATCTTTCACTGTGAATCTGGCTATTTGTGCATGATCTTGCATTACATTTTAATGGTCTGTGTTTATTGGAAAGACATGTGTTCTTCATTCCTTGGTGCATCACCTTTGTAGTTTAGGTTTTATTTTATGCATCTTCTTAACCTGTCTCCTTGGAAAGTTAGTTTAGGTTTTGAGTAAACCCTCTGCATTTTTACGTGTGCATCTGAAAAGAGGAATAGGAACCAGCCTTCATCCGGAGAGCTTTTCCGATTTCGTAAGGTCCCACACTTGGGAAAAGCTCCATGTTATGTAATCGCACTGAGAGTCTCAACCCATTGAGTTGCAGACACTCAGGGGTGTTGTGATTTGCCATCAACAACAACTCAAATTAAACACCATTGAAAAAAATCTGGGAAAATATATATATTTCACAAAAGAAAAAGTATGGGCATATAGTAGGAGCACATAAATGAAAAATGAAAAATAATTTTTACATGTAAAGTACATAGAGGATTATGAAAAAGAAAAAAATTGAAAATTTAAATGAAAAAGGAGGCACAATTGCAAAAAAATTAGGCAAAACTATGCGATCGAAATGCTTGCCAAAAGTATTCAATTTGCTACAGATTCCATATACTAAAAAAGGAGATCCATTTCAGATTTCTCGATAATAAAATTTTGTATCAGATTATTGGTGTAAAAATATTCCACAATCACATTGGTCGAGATAGCAATGGATTGGAAATTGCAAAATGTCTTGAACTAGTGGAAAAGGAGGATTTGAAAGAGGCTATTAAAAATGCAAAGTTTATTTCGGTTTCAATTAATGAAGTTACAACGGTGGATAATACTTCATTTTTTTATTCATGTCTATAATTTTACAAATGAAGTAAGAAATCCCCATCTCTTAGATATTCATAAAATGAGTGAAAATTGCAATTGAAAACCTTTACAAATTGGTGGTGTCAAGTTTGAAGGATATAACATGTATGGATAATTTTTCCATTTCCACAAAGTTAGTTTGCATTGGAATTGATACTCAAGCAAAGTAATTCTAGAGGGGTAGAAATGATCTCTATGTCGAATACAAACATAAGCTACACCATATATGATTACAATTCATTGCATGGCTCATAGAATGAATCGGTGTATAAAATTGTGAACAAATTTGAAAGTTTTGCTAGATTTGAGCAGCTCATCTATGACTTGCATGCATATTATTCAAGTAGTCCAAAAATATTTTTAGAATTTCATAAATTTGTAATTGGATTGATAGATGGGAAAAATCTTCTTAAAGATGTAGATACCAGATGGATTTCCATGTATGAGCCTTCTTGTAGAATATTTGTTCCTTCATTGATAAGTATTATGTATAAATACTGCAAGGAAGTCAATAAAGATAAATATTTGTTGTACCATCTTACATATACTGAAACTTTACATACATTATGTGGTATTTTACCAATGTTGAATGAGCTCAATTTTTGATGAAGAATTTAAAAGAGTGTTCCATCTACATTACTAACTTCCTACAACCGAGAAAACATGTATGCATGTGTCTAGATGATTTATATTTCTTATATGGAATTTTTAAGGACTTTTTTTTTTGAAATATGGAATGCATTAAACAACCTTAATAATCCAAGATAATTCTTAAAATTTAATATAAATAATCCAAAGAAGAGCATATTTGGTTGGATCAGAGTTGGAAGAAGTATGAGTGACACATAATTTATATGAAACAATATTATGTGACACACAAAATAAATTGAAAAATATTTCTTGATATTTATTTACAGAGATCAGTGAATGATTTAAAAATATACATTACTTGAAGCAATTATATTTGTCAATCCACTTTTTTTGGGATACAATTTGTTTAGTCACAAAATCATGTACTTTAGACATTTATTTATCTCGGTCTCATAGCACTATTTAGAAGGTTCTTGAGCGAAGAAATTACTAATTAACCCCATGCCTTTTGCCATTTTATTTATTTTATTTCATAATTTGTGACCTATTACACCTACATTCCCAACCATTTTCACACATCCCCCATAATTTTAGCCATAATTGGGGCACTCAAATTTAGTATTGGGGCACCCATAGGTGCCCTGGTCCCACCTGGGGCACCCCAATCCTTCTAGCACTTTCCCGCCACTTTTTGGGCCTCTTCTAGCCATTTTCATGTTTATATTTTCTTTGGTTGGCCTTTTCAAGGTTAATTACGAAATTAGAGCAAGATAACCCTATAAATATAAATTTATGAGACCATAATGAGGGACCTAGCATCATACACTACTATCACTCCATCTAGAGTTACATCTATCTATTACATTGGCATCCACATAGCTCCATCATCAAGGCATAAGCTAGGACATCTGCATCACACTTCATAGGGGAGGGATTATATTCTATTCCATGCACATATACTATTAAATTGTCTACATCTATCTATTGCTTTTTATTTCACAAAGTGTGACTAGCACAAGAGCACCTAGGGCATGACATGACACACACACACACACACACACACACACACACACACACACACACACACCAGAACTACATCTAGGTCTGAAATGTAGTGTAGTGCTTAGTTTAGTAAGCCCACTATTGTGGTAGTTGAGGTCAGTCTGACCCATTCATTTTCATATTTCAATTTTTAGGGATTTGATACTTCTTTTGTCTCTTACAGGTCTTCAACATCATCTTACTTCATTTGGTACATTCGACACGATTGAATGAATCCGGTCGCCAAATGGCTATGGTTAAAGGTCATCTTCTAACCCTAAAAGTACTTGACGTGGAGCATTTTCGAAACCAAGGCACCTATTTCTATAGACCAAGGCACCCCGGGTGCCCCAATACCTTCTTGGGTACTCTAGTTTGTTTAGGTATTCTAGATCCACTCTTTTCAAGACCTTTGTATAGTCTTTCCTATTTATGGAATTTCCTATCACACCTGCGACACTCTGTGACAGTCATCTGCAATCAACTAAGTTCCTTCCTCACTTTACTCTTGCACATTAGGGTTTCATTTCTATTAGTTTAATTATTTAGCTAGTTTATATTTCTTTAGAGTATTTATTTTATAGCATTTATTATCCTCCTAGATTAGATTAACTAGTTCTTAGATAACTTTGATACTAGTTCTTAGAAACCAAAGATTACATTAATCGGCTTATCATGGGAGACTTCAACTCCCCTCTAAACCCAGGCGAAAAGTTTGGGGGAACCCCCACCTTCTCTAATGGTATGGAGGATTTTGCTGATTTTATCACTGAACAAAACCTCATTGATGTGGATCTGCATGGTAATAAGTATACTTGGAATAATAGAAGGTTGGGAAAGGAGCTCATTCAGGTGAGACTGGACAGGGCACTAATCTCAGCAAACTGGATCCTTAGCCAAGACTTTTACCTTTCTTCCCTGCCCAGAATTGGATCGGATCATAATCCGATTGCTTTAAGCTTTCTAAATTGGACCAAACCTGCAAGAAGCTCATTCAAATTTGAAAAAATGTGGATGGAGCACGTTGATATCTATGATAGAATAAAGGAATGGTGGGATTGGAATGGGAAGGCACGCCTTTGCCCAGATTGATTGTCCAAAACTCAAAAATGTCAAAAAACAAGTCAAACTTTGGAACAAAAATGTGTTTGGAAACATCTTCGGAAAAAAGAAAGAATTAAAACAGAAGCTTCAGGATCTTGAGTTAAAGATGGATACTATGGGGAGATCAGTTGAAGATGAAGTAAACGAAAAGAAAATTCTTTCTGAGTTGCACACGATCTGCAGTAGAGAAGAGTCCTTTTGGCGCCTTAAATCTAGGGCTATCTGGCTTAAAGAGGGGGACAGGAACACCAAGTTCTTTCACATGACCACTCTAAAGCACAGAGCCAGTAATAGGATCTTAGAGGTTTCTAAAAGCAACGGAAGTATCACTAAAGATCCAAACAGCATTAAGAAACAAGCACTTGAATTCTACAAAAATCTTCTTAGAGAGAGTAATGTCAGCAACCCGGAAGCTATTTCCTTCATGCTAGAAGCCATCCCTCAGAATGATATTGAGGACCAGAAATTCAGAGATATCACTAAAGCGGTCACGCTTGATGAGCTAAAAAAGGCTGTTTTTTCTCTTGAGGGGGATAAGGCTCCTGGACCGGATGGATTCTCCATTAATTTTTTTCAGAAATTCTGGGAAATATGCTCGGAGGATCTACTCAAAGCGGTTAATGAATTTTATAGATCGGGAAATCTTCTAAAAGAACTCAATAACACACACATTGTGCTGGCACCTAAGAAAATGGATGCAAAAGATTTCAAGGATTTCAGACCTATCAGTCTTGTTAATGCTATTTTTCGAATCTTTACCAAAATTATTGCTTCTAGGCTGCAGCTCATAATGAAGGATCTCATCTCAAGGCAGCAGAGTGGATTCATTAAAGGCAGGATAATACAAGACGGTGTGATTATGGTGCACGAAACTATGCATTCTATGGAAAATAACAAAAAGGCAAACATGATTCTTAAGCTTGATATGAATAAAGCTTTTGACAAAGTTTCTTGGGTCTTCCTTGACAGGATTTTATCTAAATTTGGGTTCACAGAAAAGTTTAGAAAAATTGTTAAGTCTTGTATATCTACAGCCAGGTTCTCTGTGGTTGTTAATGGAGAGCCTGTGGGATTCTTCACCAGCAGCAGAGGTCTCAGGCAGGGAGACCCCATCTCCCCCCTACTCTTCATCCTTCTGGCTGACAGCCTTAGTAGAACAATTAGCAGAGCGGTGGAAGTCGGCCTTTTAAATGGTTCTAAACCCACTTCTCTCAGCCAAGCTGTCTCTCATCAACAGTTTGCAGACGACACCATCCTTCTTCTTCTGGCCTCAGTTGTAGAAGCTAAAGCTATCAAGGCTCTTCTGCAGCTATATGAATCTGCTTCCGGGCAAGAGATCAATTACGACAAAAGCATCCTTTTTTTCTTTAACACCCCTGGGGAAAGACAGCTCAAGATTGCTAAAATTCTGGGCTGTAAAATTGGTACTCTTCCAGCAACATACTTAGGCCTCCCTCTTGGCATGAAGAAAGTCTCTCACACGGTGTGGGATGATTTATTGACGAGATTTCAGAAAAAAATGGCCGGTTGGAAAGGGACCACTCTCTCTAGTGCTGGTAAGTGCCTTCTCATTAAAAGCACACTCCAAAGTTTGCCCATATATATCATGTCACTATTCAAAATTCCTTCCTCCTTCAGAGAGAAAGTGGAAAGGATTCAGAAAAAAATTTTATGGCAAGGCATGGAAGAAAAGTTCAGATTTCACCTTGTGGCCTGGGATAAAGTCTGCACCCCAAAATCTAGGGGAGGGCTGGGAATAAAAAATATTGAGAAAATGAACGAGGCACTCATTGCTAAGATGGGCTGGAGATTGCTTTCGGAGAAACAACCCTGGATTGATGTTATTAAAACAAAATACTTGAATCAGCAAGCTGTTTACTCCTATCTGCATGATGAGCAACTCCCCAATGGTTCCATATTTTGGAATAATCACAGTTAAGAGTAAACTTCATTAAGAAGGGAAGCAAATGGAAAGTTGGGGATGGCAGCGACATAAACTTCTGGGAGGATAACTGGTCCAATGATAATCTCTTGGAGAGATTTGGGATTGCTAAGGACAGCCTTATAAGAAAGTATGGAACTAAAGTCAAGGACTACATTGATGGAAATGGCACCAACAAGAATTGGAAAAAACTTACTGTGGAGCGTATTGAACTGAAACAAATTATCTCCTCCCTCCAAGACCTTTTAGATCTCTTTCCTTTGTGTCAGTTGGATTCCAAGGATGAGCTGATCTGGATCAATTCACACGATGGCAAATACTCAGTCAAATCTGGTTATACCAGTCTTTTCCACAGTAACCAATCAGATTTTAACTGGAACTTGATCTGGATGCTCGAGTTAACCCCCAAAAAAAAATTTCTTTGGTGGCCATCGAGGCAAAATTCTCACCACCGACAATTTGATGAAAAGAGGATTTATCATTCCCAATTGGTGCCACCTTTGCAGGAATAACTATGAAGACATTAGCCATCTGTTCATACATTGTGATTATGCCTTTAGAGCTTGGAACTTTGTCCTTTCCAAATTTGAAGCTCTCTGGGTGATGCCGAGGATCTCATTCAGCTATGGAATCAATGGAACCCACCATTCAGACATTGTGCTATCAAAAGAATCTGGAAATTAGCCATCCCGCATTTAATTTGGAGGATCTGGAAGGATAGAAATAATATCGTTTTTAGAAATAAGAAGCAGAATTTTAAATTCACTATTGGCAAGATCTCCCAAGGCATCAAAGAGGACATGGCCAGATTTAAACCTCCCAAGAACAATTGTTACCCTGAAAATGAAAAGCACATCTTATCCAATTGGCAGATCGGTTATTGGAGCAACCCCGGGAATAGTGTGGATAGATCTTTGGTTAAATGGCATCCCCACTGAATCCAATTGGTTCAAGTGAACTTTGATGGAGCCTCTAAGGGGAACCTCGAACAAGAAATGGAGGAGGAGCAATACGGGACCATAAAGGTAATTTGATTGCTTTGCATATCTTTGGAAAAATGGGAATCCAAACCAATCATTTTGCGAAGCTTTATCTCGCTCTATGAGGATTGAGAGTTGCACGGGCCAAAAATATCCGAACCTCATTGTTGAAGGGGACTCCTTAATATTATTAAACTGCTTAATCAGTCCTCTTCTCCTAGCTGGAATATCAAAGATTTTATCTCTGAATCCATAAGCATCAGTCATACCTTCAACAGCATCAGAATCATACATTCTTACAGGGAGGGAAACAAACTGGCCGATGCATTGGCCAATTATGGCATTAATATAAATTTCACTATTTGGGATAATGATAGTATCCCTAATCAGCTTCACAACAGCATACATGCGGACCTTCACACGCAAACAATCTCTAGAGACATGCCTTAATCTTTGGAGGAAATCCATAAATTCTTCCACATGTGCTGTTTTAATTTATTTGGCGTGGCAAATGATATCTAATTCAAATGATAGCAAGATTTTGTTTAGGAACTTCAAGTGGAGTGGTCTAAATTTAAAAACAGCGCACGCGGGAGGTACAATAGCTGTTGATATTCGGATGCCTAGCTCCGCGAAAACCGAAGATAACTACAAGGTGAAAGCTGACAGGGAAAGGGTTTTCACGCGCGACTCCACGCAGGCTCAGATCGGCAATCATACAGCCGTTCGTGGGAGGACCAACGGCTACAGTTCCCATTTTTATGCGACCCGCAACAGTGAGAAACGAACCACTCTCAACGCCCAAAGGTATTCTGAAAATTGTTGTAACCTGCACATCATTGTGAAGATGGGAGGGCCTCCCTGCCAGATTGAGCCGTGCGCGGACCCTGACTGGAAAGAAAACACTGAGCTCTGGAACATTCTTAGCATCGGCGGATTCACCAACTTTGTGGAAAGAGTGCAAGGACATGATCAAAGCATTTCTGTTCGCTTTGCCAAGGAGTGGAATGAGAGGACGGTCGACTATGGAGGGCAGAAAATTCTTATTAATGAGGAACTCATAGCCGAAGCGACTGGCCTCAGCTTGGAAGGATACCGCTTCTTCAACAAGAGGGTCATCAAAGAGGTTGAAGAGAGAAGATTTGTGGAGGAGGAGGAGAAGCTTATATTCAACACCGCGGGTCTGCTTATTAACTCAATTCCATCCCCGTATGATGAAGTCACCCGCATGATGATTCGCTTCATATCCTTAGAAGGCAGGTTTGTTACTGTCCCTGCCAAGCACCTTGTCTTTTTGAATCACTTTCGTAGGAGTAGGTTGGTTTGCTTCCCTCACTATCTGTTAAATTCTCTTGAACGCTCCATTTTGGAGTTCCAGAAGCATACCCGGGCGGTTCCCTTACACCAAGGGCTTATTTTGCTTATTCACAAGCACTGCCTTGTTAAATTCCCCGGTCTCCCTTCCTCTCCCGGCCCGGCTTTGTTGGGTTCCGCTGCTGCCAGTCCTGTCTCCCCTGCTGCCCCTGCTGCTGCCCCCGCCTTCGGTGCTGCTACCCCCATGCCGGCTGCTCATGCTTCTCCTTCTTTTCCTCCTGTTGCTGCCCCTGCCACCCACCCTGTCTCTACCTCTAAACGTGTCACCAGGGCTTCTAGGAGACTCAACCTTGAGTCTACTGCTGAGGGGGTTGAACCTTTGGAGGACATTGCTCGTGATCTGCTGAACATTAGTAGTGCCAGTCCCCAGGCGGCACCAACGGATAACCCTTCTAGGAGATTGGAGGCCTTAGAGGCTGAGCTTAAATTGCTGAAGGATGAGGTTAAAAACCTTGCTAAGCAAAAAGGCAAACAAAGCATTGAGGGGGAAGGGAGCATTGGCAATAGCCAGATTGATGACATATACAAAAAACTGACCTCCTTAGACTCCCGCCTAGGGAAGATGAAGACTAGGCATGAGTATAATATTGCAGCCTTCAGGGCCATCGAGGAGTTCATCGAAGGTCATGCAAGAAGTGTTTCACAACTTAGCGGTGTCCCGGCTACACTTTGGGGCAATGAGAAAGAGAGCAAAAGAACCAGAGAGGAGCTTGATAAGACGGATGCTGCTCATATGACCACGCTGGGCATGTATCATGCTTGGAAAAGAGTAAAGATGAGTATTGATCAAGCGGCCAAGAAGTAGTCCCGACTACTTTTGCTGGTCCTTATTGTTTTTATTACTGCTTCTTGGCTGTAGGCTTGCTGTTTTTTTGCCGTTGTTTTGCTGTTAAGTCTCGATTGTATAGCTGTTCTGGGCTTCGTTGTTCTTTCTTTGTAAATCTTTTGTGCTTTCTTTACAGCTTTCTCTGCTCCTCTCTCTTATTCCGGCTTTTAGGCCTTCTTTTTACACACAAGGGTATAGTCCTTTCAAAAACTATTTACCAATATTAAAAAAACTTTGATACTATTTAATTTTTGTTAATCATTTTGTGAGCTTGACGTATTCTTCATTAAACCTTATGTCATTTTATGCCTGTCACCCATAGTGGTCATTTTAGATCCCTTCAATATTGTAAGATCCCTCTATCTACTCATCACACCCCTAAGCCAATGTCCAACACCACCACATCTATCGTTCAAAACCCTATAGATGACTCCGACCAGGTGTTCGCTCCATGAGATAGAAGAATCTAATAGTGAAAATTCCTATGATGAAGACACCAATGTTGACCAAGACTAGTTAAATTCTATTACTTAATTCTACCAAGCATTATGTGAGAACCCTACACATCTTACTCATGTTTTTCGTGATTTAATCATTGATAAGCGCATTCGTAACACTTCTCCTACCATGGTTACTTATTTCCTTCCTATGGCCTTTGCTCCACCTACTAATTTTTCTTGTGCTCCTATGGTATCCACTTCACCTACTTGTGTTTCTACATCCATGATCTCTACCCCACCCACATATGTTTCTACCCCTATTAATACAACCATTCATACTATTCACCATGACACCTTTCATATGCACCTCGGCTCCTCTTCGAATTCGCCAAATTTGAAAATATTTACAAACAAAAATTTTCCAACTTTAGTTAGCTACCTCATGTGTCAAATTGTCCCTAGACTCTACAATTTTCTTACATACTCCTTTTTCCCTTTACATATCAACGTGTCCTTTACCACCCAATTTTTATCACCTAAGATACCTATCTTTAAAGGTCATAGAGACCCCAAGAGAATCTAATGTAGCCAAATTCTAAACAAAATTGATATACTACAAATAATATGAAATCCAAAAGAAAATAGATCTCCTTCTTCATTATTGAATCATGAATTACAATGCTTCCTAAATAGGAAAACAACTCCTAACTCAAGTTGCTAAGAAAACTCTAACTAAATTTGATTAAATCTACTCTAGGTGGTGGAAATTACTATTTTTAGCAGTTTACTAGAACCTGCAATTCTTAGTAAGTTCGCATGCTTATTCGTATGGAACAAAAATTTCCACGCACCTTCTACATTCCTAAATTAGATTAATTTCCAAATTTTCAACTCAGAATGCAACTAATAGACTAAAATTAACTAATGCTCAAAAATAGGAAAAAACTAAACTACAACTTAAATCCTAATTTTCAGCCTCAAGATGGTAGATTTTGGGCCTTAAAATGTGTCGAAACTTTCTCTAAATGGTAGGTCAGGTTGACCAGGTGTGTTCATCTCATCAAAACATGTGTTTTCAAAAACAAATGGACTCAAAAATACACCCGAGCTCAAGTTATTACCTTGTCAAGTTCCTTCTAATTTTGGTGCATTAGAATCTTGAGCATTTCATGTAGCATGCTTAGACTATACGGATGATCACATTATCCTAGCTAATCTTTTCTGTAGTTTAAAAGACTACGCCATGCATTGGTTCTATGACCTACCTATGCATTTGGTAATTTCTTTCATGCACTTAGCTAATTCCTTTCTCACTCACTTCTCTATCAACATTAGCTCAAATATATCCTACTCCCAACCGCCAAAATAACCCTATAAATATAAATTTATGAGACCATAATCAAGGACCTAGCATCATACACTATTATCACTCCATCTAGAGTTAATTATTTAGCTAGTTTATTTTTCTTTACGATTATTTATTTTATAGCATTTATTATCCTCGTAGATTAGATTAACTAGTTCTTAGATAACTTTGATATTATTTAATTTTTGTTAATCATTTTGTGAGCTCGACGTATTCTTCGTTAAACCTTATGTCATTTTATGCCCATCACCCATAGTGGTCATTTTAGATCCCTTCAATATTGTGAGATCCCTCTATCTACTCATCACACCCCTAAGCCAATGTCCAACACCACCACATCTATGGTTCAAAACCCTATAGATGACTCCATTATGAAGTTCTGCTCCATGAGATAAGAATCTAATAGTGAAAATTCCTACGATGAAGACACCAATGTTGACCAAGACCAATTAAATTCTATTACTGAATTTTTCCAAGCATTATGTGAGAACCCTACACATCTTACTCATGTTTTTCATGATTTAATCATTGATAAGTGCATTCGTAACACTTCTCCTACCATGGTTACTTATGTCCTTCCTATGGCCTTTGCTCCACCTACTAATTTTTCTTGTGCTCTATGGTATCCACTTACCTACTTGTGTTTATTTATCCATGATCTCTACCCCACCCACATATGTTTCTCGCCCTATTAATACAACAACCATTCATACTATTCACCATGACACCTTTCATATGCACCTCGGCTCCTCTTGAATTCACCAAATTTGAAAATATTTACAAACACAATTTTTCCAACTTTAGTTAGCTACCTCACGTGTCAAACCGTCCCTGACTCTACAATTTTCTTACATACTCCTTTTTCCCTTGACATATCAATGTGTCCTTTACTTGCCCAATTTTTATCACCTAAGATACCTATCTTTAAAGGTCATGGAGACCCTTAAGAGAATCTAATGTAGCCAAATTCTAAAAAAATCGATATACTACAAATAATATGAAATCAAAAGAAAATAGATCTCCTTCTTCATTATTGAATCATGAATTACAATGCTTCCTAAATAGGAAAACAACTCCTAACTGAAGTTGCTAAGAAAACTCTAACTAAATTTGATTAAATCTACTCTAGGTGGTGGAAATTACTATTTTTAGCAGTTTACTAGAACCTGCAATTCTTAGTTAGTTTGCATGTTTATTCGTATGGACACAAAAATTTCCACGCACCTTCTACATTCCTAAATTAGATTAATTTCCAACTTTTCAACTTAGAATGCAACTAATAGACTAAAATTAACTAATGCTCAAAAATAGGAAAAACTAAACTACAACTCAAATCCTAATTTTCAGCCTCAAGATGGTAGATTTCGGGCCTTAAAATGTGCCGAAACTTTCTCCAAATGGTAGGGCAGGTTGACCGGTGTGTTCATCTCATCAATACATGTGTTTTTAAAAACAAACGGACTCAAAAATACACTCGGAGCTCAAGTTATTACCTTGTCAAGTTACTTCTAATTTTGGTGCATTAGAATCTTTGAGCATTTCATGTAGCATGCTTAGACTATACAGATGATCACATTATCCTAGCTAAATCTTTTCCATGTAGTTTACAAGACTACGCCATGCATTGGTTCTATGACCTACCTATGCATTCGGTAGTTTCTTTCACGCACTTGGCTAATTCCTTTCTCACTCACTTCTCTATCAACATTGGCTCAAATATATCCTACGCCCAACTGGCACAACTCAAGCAAACATCTAATGAACATTTCTCTAATTATGTCTTGTGATACAAGAATAACTTAGCTAAGATGTCTAATGTACTCATGGATTCAGAACTTCAGGATTTATTTATTCAAAGCTTATTACCATCTCTACAAGAGAGTGTTATCTTTGAGACATCTCCTTCATTTGACCAACTTTTCCATACTCTCAAACTTTGTGAAACAAAACTCTTAACCATAGGAAAAATAAAATATCAAGAACCAAAGTGTCATCCTCCACTTGATTCCACTCGATTCAAGGTAGGCCAATAGTTAAACCTTCTATAACCCAATATATGGATACCAAAAATACTGTAAACATAATCTCTACTCCAAAGGAACTTCGACCACAACAATATAAATGTACCTTTACTAAGTTTAGCACACCTCTGAGTGTTTTGCTACCACAACTTGTTGATAGTAACCTTATTACATTACCATCCCCTCTACAACTTGATCCATCTTGGCCAAAAGGACACAACTTTGATGAAAACTCTTATTGTGATTATCATTAATGCACAAGACATCCCAGCGATCGATGATTCGACTCGACACCTCATCTAGGATTTACGTGACAATAGTCAAATTGAACTTCCAAAATCTGCGACAAATCCACCTACAAATGACAATCATAAACTTAAGATCTTTAACAACCCATTACCAAAACATAACACACAAGTAACATATTCAACCACCAATCATATTTCACACACCATCTCTCCCACTAACTTTGGAGATTTATATTTCTTAGTTACTAATACTGAAGTTTCACCACCAGTCATTTCCTTTTCCAATATCGATTATCACACCAAGTTCACATCTAACCATTTGCACATCCATGCATCTATTGGATCCACCCCCATAAAAACACTAAGGTTGACCCATCATGGCCCATTAGTGCGTGCTCTATGTCACTCCTTAGGGCCATTTGTTACCCTCTATCTCAAGTTGAGTACCCTTTTGCAAAACCTTTTGGTGTTGTTAAACTCCATGTTATAGTTGGCCCTCTTACTATGCTTGTACCTTTCCTTGTTGGAAACATGGTTGATGGTTGCGACATGCTCTTAGGTCTCAATTGGATTCGTCACTTACAATCTATCATTTCCATGAATCATTTACATCTCAAGTTCATCCATAATAACCAAGTCATTTCTATTGATGGTATCCCCCCATCCACTCCATGGTCACCATCTCCTCACACAATACCTAGCACATCCCATACTTCATCTACTACACCACTATCAAAGTTTCTCAATGCACAATCTACCCCTAGTTCACCTACTTGCATATCCTTTGTATGACCACATCGCTCCACTAGCCCTACACGTAAGTATAGGCCTATTCCTCATGCAGTTACTTCATCAGGATGTAGGTATCCACCTCGATTTATTCCCTACAGGACCTTCTTCACCTTCACATTCCACAACACACAGATCCCTATCACCGACACATTTTATGTCACCATGAACTTCTTTGTATATTCATCCCTTGCATGCACATAGGCTCCATTCCCCACTACAATATTTGTCTACTATACCTCCCTTATTAGAACATGGTCATACGCTTTCACCACCCATATCGGATGAAGGGAATTCATCCTTCACTATCATTGAATAGCCATTCATGTTAGGAAATAAGGGATAAAATATGCAGAATAATCCCTCAAAGAATCGTAATAGTAGAAACTAATATGCAGAAATTATTACAGATCTCAAATAAAAGTGTAGAATAAAATAACACAACACAAAGAGACAATATTTAACGTGGTTCACCCAATTTGGGCTACATCCACAAAGAATCACTTACTCATATTTTATTACAAGCCACCGCTCTCTCAATACAATACCCAGATCCATTTGGAGCTATGCTCAACAAACTCTATAGAATTCACATCCAAATTCAAAACACATATGCAATGTTTACATTATATCTCTATCATATGCATAAAACCATATAAATAGTCAACTATTTAAGTAGTTTTACAAAACCATGGGTATCAAAACCATGGGAAAAAACCATCCCATCAACCTATGGATCAAAAATCCCACCCATATGAGAAAATCACGTTTCCCGAACCCCAGTGAGGATACATGAAAAGTGTATAGTACTCTTAGTGTATAGTCTTCAACACTTTCACACATGAAAACAGGCTCCATGACCTAATAATTCATTCACATGTGCTTGGGAGGCACGACACTCCACCTTCACCCCTCCTTCTTTAGTCTTACCATAGTCACACTTATTCTCCTTTACATTCTTATACATTCATACTCACCATTTATTCTAGCGTCACTACCCAATGACACACTCTTGTGCTTCAGTTCACACTTGACTGTTAAGGGATTAATTCTACACTTGAACCCCACACACTACACTATAGGCACTACACATCTACATTTTATCACACACATCACACATCATACACTTTCCATCCTAAACTTACTCTACATTCTACTACATACACATATTAGTCATTCTACGTGTTACATACACCATTAGGATATTTCACACTACACATTTATACATCACCTATATTCTACATACTACACTAGGTTACATTACATATGAGTCTAGCTTTACATTTCATCACTACATCCTACATTACTAGTCTATCTACACCTATTACATTGCATTTTACACATTACATATTACACATCCTACACATTTAGCATCACATTCAATAAACGCATATTTACACACCATATCCATCACCTGGTTGTCTATACTACATTTTCTTCTACACACTACACTCACCACCCGATGACGCACTTTAGTTCATCAGTCCATACTCGACTGCTAAGGGTTTACAAATCAAATGGACCTTACACTTATCACACCTGTATTATTCCACCTTTCATCATGCGACATCTCTAGCTTAGTGACATATGCTTTAGGCTAAATTGTCACCTATTCTATCATCTTGTAGTGGTATACACCTTAGGTTACATCACCACTCCTTATCATTTATCTTGTAGTGATATACACTTAGTGATAAATCATCACTCATTCACTCATCTCATAGTGATATACACTAAGGGATAATTCATCACTTCATACTTCATCTTGTAGTGGTATATGATTAGGCCATAAGTTCACACACATTTTTTTTATATGTCGCATATCATCAACATTACGAATACACATTCATCATAGCGCGCTAGACATGATATACAATACTCGACCATTTCCTGGTGATGCACTCTCATTTACAGTTCACTCTCAACTATTGTGGGGAAGAAAAATGAACCTTCTTTGCATACATTTCTATTCACTTAGGGGCCACGCAGATCCCATCATTCCATCTTGCATTCCATTCCATCAATCCACAACATACTACATATATGGTTTCTTTTATTCTTTCTTACTTTGGCTTGTTCGTGGTCACTTCTTTACACATAATATTTTGATTACTTGTATGTCATTAATCTATATCATCCAAACATGTACTTTTATGCTTTTCTTCTAGTTGTGATCGTAGATAAAGTATTTTACACATTTCATGGATGTTTTCCTTCTACCATTCCTATCTTTGGTCACTAGGGGCAGCCACACATTTGTATCTTCCAGTGCTATTATTTTTGTACTTATCACTTTACATTACTTTCTTATACACATTTTTGACATACTAGCTATCTTTCTCACATGCTAATGAGTGCTTCATGTGCACAATTTGTTATGTAGGGATATTGGTTTTCATACTTGTTTGTTACACTATCTCTGTTCTTGTATGCTTTTATTATATTGTTTGTGCACACTTGTCTATTTTATGTGGCCACGATGGCCTTGCGTGTCTTGCGACATTATGAGTGATGTCCCATGTTTTTCACCTTCTTTTTGCTCCATGATTTTCTTTTTCATGTTTACATTACCTTTCTTGGTAGCTTACATACTACTTAAGTAGCTTATACAAGTTTTATACATGCATGTGTATTCACACTTTTCATTTGTTTTCCTTTCTTGTTTGTGTGTTCCTTGGTTCCTGCCAAGAAATTTTTAGCGTACATGTGATTGGTCCTCTGTTGGGGCCTTATATATCCTATCAGTGATGTTGCATGCACCCCTAAAGAGGGGGTACATCATTTAGGGGTTTCTACATACTAACACATAGATTCTACACTAGTTTGGTTCAGTGATATTTAGTGAATGGGTTCAAAATAGTCTACAAACCCCATACACAAGTGGATTTTATAGGACATCGTGTCCTTAGCATTTTTGGGAAGTATTCGAGATTAGAGGACACGAGATCATTTCCTCCCTATAGTTCTTTGGCCGGTGGAGTCGGATCGCCCAAAAACCTAGGATAATACAGAGACCTCTATACACATTTCGGTAGAATTGGATAGAGCTTGGAGGATATAGAGCATTTCCTCCCTACACTTCTTCACCAAGGTGGCATGAGATCGCCCAAAACTTACAAGGTATAGGTTATCCTTCTACACTCTTTCTTGAAATGGATCAGTGCACATGTTCCATTTACACTTACATTTACATTCACATTAGCATACTTTACATGCATCTTTTACATAAAATTTTTACACCTACATACATATATATTTCACTCTGTGTCATTTTCTCCTTTCAAGTAGTCGTATGAGAAACGCATAGTCAAATGGGGAAACAACAAGTGAGAACAACAACAAAATCAACAACAACATTTCATGACAACAAACATGCTTTACTAAACATATAGGTACACATTGCAGCAACACACATGTGTTCCACCATAGGTTCACTCTCATCATTTTTATTTGTACATTTTTAATCTATAGTTTCCACGCTCCTCCATATTTTTATCATTCACACTATATCTAGTCCTTCGGAACATTTCTACTATACTCTTCATGGACATCAATTATGTATCTCTATCTAATTTATGTTATCGAGAATTCCACTCACCAACATAAAGTGGGGAAAAAATGTAGTCATAAAATCATGCACTTTAGACATTTATTTATCTCGGTCTCATACTAGGTTCTTGAGAAAATAAATTACTAATCAACCCCCATCCCTTTGGCCATTTTATTTTTTATTTCATAATTTGTGACCTATTGCACCTACATGCTAAACCATTTTCACACATACCCCATAATTTCAGTTGTAACTAGGGTGCCACGATCCTTCTCGCACCTTCCCGCCACTTTTTGGGTCTCTTCTAGTCATTTTTCATGTTTATCGTTTCTTTAGTTGATCTTTTTGGGGTTAATTATGAAATTATAGCAAGAGAAACCTATAAATATAAAGTTATGAGACCATAATGAGGGACCTAGCATCATACAATACTATCACTCCATCTAGATTTGCATCCATCTATTGCATTGGCATCCACATAGCTCCATCATTGGGGGAGGGGTTATATTCTATTCCATTATGGGAGGGATTATATTCTATTCCATGCACACATACTATTACATTTTCTACATCTAGTTATTGCTCGCTATTTCACAAAGTGCGACTAGCACAAGAGCACCTAGGGCATGACATGCACACACACACACACACACCAGAACTACATCTGGGTCCAAATGTAGTGCAACACTCAGTTTAGTAAGCCCACTGTTTTGGCAGTTGAGGTCAGTCTGACCCATTCATTTACATATTTAATTTTTTGGGGATTTGATACTTCTTTTGTCTGTTGCAGTATTTAACATCATCTTGCTTCATTTGGTACATTCATGGCGGTTCAACGAATCTAGTGTGAAAACAACTATGGTTATAGGTCATATTCCAACCCTAAAAAGACCAACTTCAAAGTTTTTTCGAGAGAACAGGGCACCCCAAGGTTCCCTAGTACCTTCCTCAGTGCTCCAGGTCTATTCATATCTTCCATATTCACTCTTTTCAGGACATCGTGCAGATCGTTCCTACTTCTGAATTTCTGTCACACCTATGACACTTTGCACTGACAGTCATATGTAATCAACTGAGTTCATTCCTCACTTTAATCTTACACATTATGGTTTTATTTCTATTATTTTAATTATTTAGCTAGTTTATATTTCTTTAGAGTATTTATTTTACAACGTTTATTGTCCTCCTAGATTAGATTAACTAGTTCTTAGCTAACTTAGATATTAGTTAATTTCTATTAATCAATGGAGATGTTCTTGAAATGTCCGCTAGTAATATATTTATAAAATACATTAATATTTTAATGGAACATTTTTGTAAGTGTGAAGAGATAAAAAAGTGTTGTAGCTGAAGGTATTTTACAAAATAAATTACTAAGTTCTTAGTCAAAGAGTTTTGCCATGTCTATGTTAGAGAAATTTCATTTTCTAGATTAGCCAACAAAAGTGGTTCCATTATAAGTATTTGGAAGAATATTTATTCAATAAGTATATTGTGAGATGATTTGAGAGATTATTTTTTGGTATATGAACTATTTCAAACTATGATTCGAGATGTCTTGAATATGAGATATTATTAAGTGCATTATCCTTCATAAAATCAAAATTTTGTAACAGATTGGATAGAAATTTAGAAAGTTGTGTGATATTGTATGTGTCTAGTTGTTTTATGGACACTTTTCATTATGAGAGAGAACTTGCATTATTTAATTCACTTGTAGAAATACGAGGAGTAGGTAACATTCTAACTGATCCGAGGGATCTAAACATATCCACCAAAGAAACTTCCAATTCGGTAGAATTCTTGGACACTTATGAATAACAAGTTGTTCCAGCGTTGTTTCAATTTCCAGAGTCCTAATTTCTTGTCTACATACTTGAAACTATTGAAAAAATTATTTGATATATTTATATATTTCATATCGATTAAGTATCAACTGTTCTTAATAGACTATATGTTATGTTGTTTTACTTGTAACAAATTCATTTTTTATTTTTTTTTGATTATTTTAATAAGGATAGTGATTTATTTAGATACATCTCTATGTGATTAATATTTTATCTCTACATGAAACATAAATCCTTTATTTACTCAAACAAACACAATCCAAACATCTAAAACCATGTTTTACATCTCCAAATAGTAACATAAAAACATTCATAAGAAAGCAGAAATTTGAATACAAGAGTGCATATTAAATTGTTCAAAACTTTCAAAAAATGTGACACAACTGTAAATATAGTTCCAATTCACAATTAAACTTGTATTCATTCTAACAAGAGGCAGATTACTTTATGAAGACATACATGTTTTCACAAAGCATTTTCTTTTAATACAATTACAAAATTCTGGGTTTTCAATCTCTTCTCAAAGCTTCCAGGAAAGTTCTATCATATAAGAACACATTACGATGGAATCCTCTTCTCTACCTATGATTCTAAATCATATTTTTCCTTACATCTTCCACATGGGATAAAAAATTAAAAAATTTGATGGCCACTATCTTTTAACTCCTACACCAAAGTGTCAAAATTGTGATAACACACCTGTCACATGGTGAAACTAACTTTTTCAATTTTTTGTTACAAGGTCAGCTTGAACTTTTTCTTACGAAAGAGACTAAGTTTTTTTTTTTGTACAATGCTTTTTGATAAAAATCTTGACACTTGTGAATCCCGTGTTGTCTATTGATATTTTGAAGAATATTCTACTCCTCCTTACAACATCTCTTGACGACAAAAATGATGGATCACCATTTTTAGTAAAGTATATGGATCCATCTTATGTTCCTTGATTATCTTCCTCAATGTGTTATTTTTTTTATTTAATAATAAAAAAATTCCTTCAATCTGTATAAATGTATTCAATATTTTATAGGAATTCTTCAAATGTGAATCAAATACAATTGCTTCTTTCTTTAAATTTTCATATTTTTCTTGCAAAATAGAAATGTATTAGATAATTTTCTATAAATTAAAAAAATTATTTATTGCAATTCTTATAATTTCACAATTATTCATGTGCAAAAAATACCTACCACAAATTTTTCTTTTTTGCATTTGTAATTAAAAATTATTTTTGTATCTATCCCATTTTTTTGTAGTACACCTAGGCTTCAACATTAATATTTTCCAACATGTTTAACATTATATCTAAAAATTCATTATCATAATCATTATTATACAAAATTATTTCAGACTAAGAGTTATTGAGAAAAATGTCAAGCCTTGCTAGTTGGATCTCTATGGAAGTGAAGAATGACTTCCATTGAGCATTATTATGGTAACGAGTATTTATTTATTTGATCAAAACTTTGGCCATGTAATCTCAAGTGTGCACTAACTCCATGTCTAACATGACCACTTCCTGAATTGTGGCCCCATACATTTTGATACCATATTTTTGATGGAAAAAATTGTCATTTGATCATCCATGAGTGGAATTTGACTTGGTGGAGGAGGATAATATTTGAACTCATGGATATATTATTGTGCTTTTGGTTGATCAAGTGGATTACTTTTTATCATATCATGGGTGTAAAAATAATTACCCATCTCAGTGTCACCCTTATCAAACCCTAAAACTCATCATCGAGCTTGATCTAGTTTAAAATCTAGGTACTAGTTGTACTCATGATACCACCTAGTGAAAGACCTTGAAATTATGAAGTTGTAGGGTGAAATTTTCCTGTAGAGTTGGTAGGAAATGTAATATTATTCCTTGCAAATTTTATTTTTTTATACCGCATGTGACGGTGGTACCGGAGGCCTATTTTGAATCTTTTATGGTTTTCATGAACTACAAGAAGTAAAGTATTACAAAATTAAACATTATACCCTTGTAAATACTAAATGAAATATTTGCAAGTAAATAAAATAAATTAAACATTATAAATTACCTTGCATGCTCAAAGATGTGACCATATGAACTTGTGATTGAGACTAATTTTGATCTACACCGTAAAACTAATAAGTTTCTACAAAAAAAAGTACAAATATTAAAAGACTAACACTTACAAAATAGGTAGCTTGTTAGAAATTCCTACTAATAACTTAATTTTAAATATTAATATAAATATATGTATAAATATTTGGAGGGAAAAATGGTGGTACCTATGGAGGTATCAACCCCAGGTATTTTATTATAAGGAAATCAAACCGGTGTTGATTCTATTGAATCCATATTAGAATCACTAGAGGCCTCTTGAGGGGCTTTACCCCATATAATAGCCTCTTTATGAGATATTGTAGATATAATTCTTCTCTGCAAAATATAAATTAATTTTATGATTACATTCAAAAATAGTTAATGGTTATACTATTAAAATTAATTGTTACCTGTTTTCTTCAATTGAAAGACCTATCGTTAGCCATTTTTTATTTATTCTAGTCAGAATTTGTTGGTTCTACAATTGGTGGAAATATTCTTGATAGAAAGAAAGTAGATAATTGGTATAAGAAAATAGATTCTTCGATTTATCATATCCATTCATAGTGGAAATGGCATTTTTGAAATTTGTTTTAATTTGATTGGACAAATATGTGTACTAATCGAATTATTTCCTGCTAGTGTTTGCAATATATATTTAACTTCCCAAATCATAATGTTGATGAATCTACCTGCAACACAATCTGAGATTTAAACAGTGATATCATTGCAATAAAGAAACTATGTGTAACACCTTGTATAACAAGGCCTCTTTTCGATAAATTAATTGAAACTATAACAACACAAAAGAAAATTTAGATGCATGGATAGGAAAATGATATTAAGAAAACAAATAACTGAAAAATAAAATTGAAATTACCATAACATGCACATTTTAATGAGATTCCAATTTTTTTTTCAGATTCACGAATAAGACACATGGCGATAAACAATTACAATAGAGTTTCGAGGAAACACATATCTAGAGATGGGGTCCAGTTGATGATTTTCATGACCTTTTGTTTCTAGCAGATATGGTCATCCATTATTAAAGATATAGATAGTTAAGTGACGGTCGTTTCTTCTCTATTATAAGGTCCTTGCTATAAAGACCTCCATCTAATAGAGAAGAGATGAACATCCAACCCAATCAAAATAAATAACATTTGGTAATCTAACATTATACATCTAGTTGATAAGAGAAGTACATTTAATATGTAAGAGACATATGACCAACCTATTCTAAGTATAGATAGATAGATGTCTAATGTTGTCTGCCTAATAGGGAAGAGACGATTGCCCAACCTATTCTGAGATAGACAAATTTCCAACCCTACGTGTCTAACATGAGAGATAATTTCATCCAATCTATTCCATCTAACATAAAAATATTAGAATATAACTCATTCATTTGACTATAGATATATGATCATCTAACACCCATCTAATTATGTACAATCTAGGAACACTGTGACCTACCAAATCACCTTTACCCCAGAAACATTTTTTGGATAATGGGCCATTGTTTCAAAAGTCCATTTTGGAGATTCACCACCCATCCTATAATAATGTTTTTAGGGGGTCTTAAAATGAACCTTGATCTCTCAATTCATCATCTATCCTTATAAGAAATAGATTTTCTCAATTCTTGGTATAGTCCTTTAATACAATGTTTACAAAAAAAAGGCATTTATCAAGATGATCCTCAAGGATTTCATCTTCATTTTGGGTCATCCTAAAGAGTTTCTATTTTTGATAACAAACTATATAATAATCACGATATTTATCTACCAAGGTTGTTTCCATTTCAATCTAAGTATAAATGGAGTTATGAGGCAATCCCATAAACCATTACATGGTTGGTTTCTTAATGGTTGAAGAGAATAGTTTTATATTTTGATTGTTTGTAGTATAATAATAACCACCGGAAAAGGACATTAAACAAAAAAAAAAAAAAAATCTAATAAAGTTATTTCTCTAAAGGTTGGAAATAATTATGGGGATATATTCTTCATATGATCCTTATTTTCATCATTTATTATTCATTATAATGGGATAAGTGAATATTATTCCTTATGGAGGGGCTTCATTTTATAATCTTCCATTTTATCTTATGGTAATGGCTCAAATGTTGAGAATATGTTTTGATTCTAGGGTGGTTTTGTTTAATTAATCTTCCTTTTGAATCTTTAAGCATACACATTAACTAAAGAAACACTTTTAAAATGAAATCCTTGATTTACTAAAAATGATGGAGGCATTATTGGATCAATTCTTCCCCAAAATAAGAGATTATGAAAATTTCCAATCCCACATACTTATAGTATCTCACAATATTTTCTTGTTATCATATACAATTTCTTGGATCATTAGAAGAAGTAAGGAATCAACATTTTTACTTGGAAACTTATGATAAGAATTCTCACAACATCTTAGCTCATTGAATGCCTATATAGAGAGAGGGGATCATGAATTATAGTCCCCCACTCTCGATATATACCTAATCACCATATAAAATAGAGAGGAGGGTGCATATGACCCCCTCTTTCTATGGGTAGATAAGGACCCAAAAATATATATGGGGAGGATTACTATCTCTTCCATAGTTAGATCTGCCCCCACTTTATACATCATATCTATTGACACACATCCTTAGCAATGACACCAAAAATTTGTAAGGGTCGTTATCTCCTCCCACTTTAGTTAATTATATTGAATACAAGATGGAATTCAATGTTGTCTATTATAGGTAGAAATATTAAATGTGTTTCCAAAATCATACTAATATAAGTTAAAATATTAAACATTAGAAATGTAGGAATATAAAAAAATAGTAAAGTTGCGAATAAATTATTAATCGAATGCATAAAAATCTGAATGAACTTTTAACCAAATTACCTATTTAAAAAAATTTACCATTCATTTAAATATAAAGTATAGGAAATGAAGATAACTAGCGGAATATTAAAAATAGTTTCTCCTACTTGGGTGAAAGTGGAAATTTCTCCTCCCCCTTGATCTATTATGTAACTAATCATAAATTCTCAATAGTGGTATACAACAACTCCACTTTTATAACTTGATTTGTCTTACCAAAATAATATTTGATATAAATTGGCTATCTCCTTCCCATTTTAAAATTAAGCATTTATAAAATACTTGGAGTTTGAATATTTATTCATCTCATTAATGTAAAACTAAATTCTATATTCATAACGCATTATTGAATACAAGTCATATTGGAACTAGATACACATCCATATTTATCGATTGACAAATGGATGGTATTAAAACTATCATGTTTGTATGAAAATATGAACTTTATATTTTAATTTTTCTTGGGACTATTCTATCATAAGGCATGATATTTTTATTCTATTCCTCTTTACTAATTGTTTCTTCTACCACACTAGGTTTACTTATGTTGCATTAAATAACTCTTCTTTATGATCTATAAAATCATTTTGAGTATCTTAATATCTATGTAGCTTTTGTAGTTGGATGTCTTTGTAAAGAGTCCATAACTTGTGGTTAATATTCTTTAACCTAGATGAGGAATCCCTTTAATTTTATTAGGATAAATTTACTTTTGGAGGAATACCTATACATTTATTAGGATTCATGCACTTTTGGAGGAAGTCTTGTACTTATCTCAAGAGTTTTCCTTTCCCGTATTATTCGGATCGAGAAATGTAGTTTGGATCCCGTGACTTAGTTAAAATCAAGGCCTTTGATCCATGTATTGCATGTTGTAATTCTTATCTCCCTATTTTTATATGACAAAACATGTAACATCCTCATTTTATACATTAGAACAAGTCAATTTTTTTAATTTTTTTGATAAATGCTTCCAGGTTCTAAATACATAATTTAGAACTCACAAATCAAATAACCATTCTTATAACAGATAACCATATGCAGCTGTAATGACTCGGAGTACCTCCGATCTATTCATTCCATGACTCGGTAATCTACCGATCTATTCATGAGTAATAAGAGTTGGAGTTTTCATTTAACACTTCACTCTCGCGGTTCTCTTCCCTATTCTGGGATTCAGAATGCTCTGTCCAAGGAACCTAACTGAATAATTGTTACCATTATTCATCGGCATCTCATCCCTTAGACCAGGTGACTCAGGACAACGCAATCAGTAGCTTGCGATACTTTGGCCAAAGATTTGAAACATACTGCTTATGTCTCGTATTCCTTAACGGCATACTCGTCAATCTGGAATACGTCCTTCACCCCATTCTTATGTTATATAGAATGTCTTATACTAACTTCTGTCAGTCCCCTTATCCCAAGTTATTCACTCGGAAACGGATTAGTAAGGTGACAACGTTATATGGATGCTCCCGAGGACTAGGGATAAGATGACATACTGGGTCAACCCTAGTTAAACCAGTGTGTCAAGATACCCCAAGTCTCCTAGGCAGCCTTATAATGTGACCACATTCCTAATCGGTCCCAGAGTAACTTGTTCGAGTTAAAGGTGTAAATCTTAACGATCAATGCAAAGGGTGTCGTCATAAGTCACCTGCATTGTTGTATCTTCGAGAAGATCCTAATCTTCTCCAAGTGTACCACTGCGATTGACTTGTGCTTAAATCGACCTTTAAATCCGCCTCGAAAAGATCTACTTATTAATAAGTGTTATGCACATTGAGTTTAAATTATATTAAAAGACGTTCCCCTAAGGTTAGCCTTTCCCGATCCCTGGGTTCCTCACCTTAGAATGACCTTTCTTAATAAAACCCTTTACACAGAGAAGTTATTAAGGCTATGGTCCCATCAAGGAGTTCATAGAATTTACTTAATTCTAAATCAACAAAATTGGTCAATAACCCAAAATCTTCACTTGTGATTACCAGCCGAACCCTTTTTAGGTTTATCTCAGTTCTCATAACTGAATTTATGTCTTACTTATTAGTATCGAGACATAATGATTAAGATTCCAATTAAACGTTGTCCTGGCTTAATCAAGACTAGGAATTGATAATTTAATCCAGCTTGTTTAGTGTCTTACTTAGGTTTATTTTTACCCTAGCCTCTAGAAAGACAGTGATCTAAATTTCAATTTAGCTTTGGATAGAACATATAAGAACTGCTAAAAAATCATAAATAATCAGTCACATATTCTTGCAAGCTTACATTGATAATCACAAAAGTCTCCAATATAAACAATAATAACAATGCTCTTTAGATCATTTGAACCGAAGAAGGTCAAACTATCAAGATACGGATGCAAACACATAAGTATCAAATATGTATTTCCATTCCCTTCAGAACTAATCAAATACATTTTATGCATTCAAATACTTGATACAATGCTCATGGAAAAAGAACATCTTTCCTCATATAGTACATTTAGAGAATCAAACTGTAATTCATCATAAACCAAGTTAAACAATCTGAACATCCTATCAGATCTGCTTGCTTTTACCACTTACGGCAACCATCTGCAAAATTGTCAACATGGGTCAGTTCGATGAATTAAGCATGATAAGCACTAACTCTTAAAACAATTGCAATCCACCAACTATTTTCATTAAACAACCTGTTTAAATGAGATCATTTCACCAAACAAGTATACATGTTTCAGACTATGCTTTTGTAATACAAAAATGACTACAAATGCGTAACTCTAATTATCGTTACAGAATAGTCCTAAATACTTCTCAAATATTTCATCAAAATATTAGGGATCAAGAAGAATGAAAGTATCCAAAACAACTATCCATCTGAATTCCAAGGACAACAAACATCAGACAGATCATTACATTCAACAGTAAAAGGAATATCATAACAAATCATGATTCCATCAATATGTTAAAAACAGTTCTAACGGTTAGATAAAAATATCAACATATACTCTACAACAGAAGAGAAAGAAAACAAGTCATTCATATTTCCCTTCAACAAGTTCATGACTGTACCATCTCCTCAAAAGGAAAGCATTCACCTTACATGCATACGAATAAGTCAGACGAGCCACAAGAAGAACCACAGTTTTGTTAAAATCAAATATAACAAAACTCCTGTAGCTTACTAACAGTACAGTAGCTCTCACGCCAAAACAGTGATGAATATCAACCAAACAGACTCCACATGACCTTCCACACGAAGCGACATACAAGAGGATATTCACTGACATCACCTGTCGAGGTGCAGTCGACAGCTCCTTAGTTCATTCAGGCTCAAGACTAGATATACATGCAACAGAAGACGTAATCATGTTTAAACACGACAACTATCCCTCTCAGCAACATACAACTCATTCTAATCCCTACTAAATACTGTAAGGCTTTAGATCCAAGGTCGAAATCAAAAGAACTTCTCTTTTATCGCAGTCAACAAGAGACTCAATAACATTAAAGCAATGATGTTTCCCTATGACTAGGCAGAGAGATTTTAAATGAAATCCACGCAACATGCACAGCCACATCTAACTGAAATTAATCAGAAAGGAAACATAACATACCGTATTCACTTCTGGACGCATTCAGAGTTTGAAAGTATGGTATTCATGACCCACTTCTACAGGGCTAAGATACATGATATCTATCTATTAAGAAATCCATGAGCCAAAACAATACGTGTTCTTAATCAAGCTTAAACAAAATCTAAATACGATTTCAAGTAACGAGGAATCTGATTGAACCCCTACAACAATATTCTCTCTAAGCTTACATAGAGTTGAAAACATAATAAGTTTACCAATTGAGTGCATGCTAAAAATTCTTTGCAACACGAAGGTATTCATTACAAAATAACAGAGGTCGTATTACTGTTACTCCTTCAAGACTCGACAAAATCAAATTACCAATATTCAAATATATATATAGCTTCAATAGTGGTCCATAATATACGAATCATTCAATGGACTCCACAAGTGGTTTTGAATACAATAAATATATATATTGCATACTATCAATGGGTTGAATCCCATAACCTCAACGCAAGGGAAAATAACTTCAACAAGGTCGTAATGAAATCTTTGTAACACAACAAGTTATCCGTTCACAAATAACTTTAAATATCATAAAAAACCCAACAAGATTCTGTAGCCACCATCTATAATAACCACGTCAGAACTTACAAGGAAGTCGAGTTATACTGAACATTCAATCAAAAGTCCAACAATATCTTTTCCAACAAGTATCGACAACAAGCATCAACGACAAGTATCAACTGTAGCCTGAACCCAACAAGGGAACAATACTTGGGTTCTCACAGAGCAGGTCTAGTATCTTTCTTGCATGTATTTCACAAATTAAAGCCGGAATGCAAATCACAACGAAATAGTGCAACAATTCGAAACACAATACACACCCATCAAGGGTTAAATTGAAAAATCGAACCAGCAAGAAGATACAGTAACAAAATCACACAAGGCTACCATAGAAACCATCTAATTCCCAAAAATCATCTGAACAGAGTTGTTCTAATGAAATCATTTGAAAGAGAGCAATATTTTTAAAGGTTAGGGCCTAACATGCCTGGTTATTTGCTTAAAATTTCGAAGCAGACCACTGAAAGAGCTCGAACCTTCTCCTCCTTTTCCAAGTTAGATCCACCAACAAAAATTTGCTATTTCCATGACTTATAAATTTTCCTTGCCAGAGAAAAGAGCTAGTTACGCTCATACTTGCCATGCAACACCAAGAAGACTGGTGCGAAGAACCAGTGATCAGACAGAGGGAAAACCGGAGCGCATGAAAAACCAAACAAACTACTAACTTTCCATTTTGCATGCCTTCCCGTGAAACCCGAGCTCGAAGACCGAGTTCATAAATGACATTTACTCCAAATTTCCCGCTAAATTTCCATTGCCACCGACCGCCATAGTTGGCAATGGATAAAACCAGTTCGAAGACCATTTCCAACTTTGGCGACCTGCCACGTCGGCTCTAGCTAGCCATTTAAAAACTTCTACCAAATTACCTATCCTTCATACTTATCCCTTTATTTAATGCCATAGAAACTGCCGCCCATGGTTCGCACCCTTCCATAGGTCCCCTTCTTCCTTGTTCAATAGTTAGGTTAGTAACTTAGGTTAGGATTTAGGATAACACTTAGTCTAACCTCTTAACACATAGATACTAACTTAGAACATTAGCTTATAGCCTAGGCCTAGGTTAGATTAACACTAATCTAACCCCTAGGTTATAGTTTAGTTTTAGGTTACTAACCTTAATAAATCCAGTTAGGTCTAACATTTCAAATGCTCAGAAAAAGAATCTACAACATACATTCACGAACAGGGTTCACTCCTGTACTGCCAATAGGCTAGTGAATTAAATGTAACTGAATTATTACCTGGTCCACGATCAAGACCTTCCTGATATTACGATATCGGGAACCAATTCATTTAACATGATCAGCCTGAGTTATACTCCGTACTAGCTTATTCAATGCATCCAGACCTTGCAACCCGCGTAAGGTCTATAATTTTAATTCATCACGAATAAACTTAAAGCATCACTTGGATCAATACCACTGATCCAAGGCTAGGTCTTATAGATGGATAACTCCATAATTCATTCCGAGATCAGATTAAACTCAGGTGTAAAATGAAAGAAATAAAAGAGTCCAATCATATTCTGACTCAGTCAAAGATCTACAATCTCAAAGAAGATACAGTCCATATCAAGCATGACTTCTCAAAGGAACACATCCTTTTTACAAAAGAAATCACGTATCAACACTTGTATGCTCAGGAGGAAGTAACAACAGTTCAGGGTGTTACATGCTTCCCTCCTAAAAGATTCATCGTCCCGATGATTACATATTCAATTAACCTTCAGGTCAACCAATTTATTAGTTCACAAAACAATGCGACTATTTTCCAACTTGAATAGTTCCAGAAATCAATGTCACAACACATTTTATTCAGCCTGAATAATGTTTGCCTTCATCTGGCTTTCATAATTACTTAAAAAAATAAGTTCATAAAAGAAATGTTTTGTCAACAGATTTCATTCTGTTGAAAAAGAGAAGGAAAAGCAATTTTCATCTCTTCCAGATCTTCCCAAGTTGCACTTTCTTCGTTAAACTGGTCCCACTGGACCTTACATTCTTTGTATTTCACGATTTCTTAAATGCACGATTGGCAGTTTCCGGCACTCGTGTGGGTTTAACCATGATTATTCTGGGTCTTGGACCTGCGAAGGAATTCCAATTTAAAACATGTGACAGATCTGAAACGTATTTCTTAAGCAAAGAAATATGGAAAACATCATGCATGCGAGATAAAGCGGTGGTAATGCTAAACGATAAGCTACGAGTTGATTATTTCGACAATTTGAAAGGTCCCACGAATCGAGGTGACAACTTGGCAGCCTTGCCAAAAGTTATAGAACTCTTTTTGGGTTTAACACGAAGAAAAACCTTCTCACAAGGCTCAAACCTTCGATCAACCCACTTAAGGTCAGCATAGCTCTTACGTCTATCCATCCATTGCTTCCTTTAATCATTCACGAATCAGCTTAACTTCTTGTTCCATTTCGTGAGAATCTCTGGTCCAATTACCACTCTATCCTCAACACTATCCCAGCTAACAGAGTTACGCACTTTCTTCCATAAAGTGCTTCAAATGGTGCCATTTTGAGAGATGAATGATAAGTGTTGTTATATGCAAACTCAACTAATGGAAGATACTCTTCCCATTTATCTTTGTTAATCCATGCAATACATTCGCAACATGTCCTCCAACACTTGATTTACCCTCTCGGTTTGTCCATCCGTTTCGGATGATATGCGAAGCTGATGTTTAGTTTCGTTCCAAGAGTTGTATTAAGCATTTACCAAAACCTTGACGTCATTCTTGGATCCTGTCGAGATATAATCAATTCGTACACCATGTAATCTGAAAATTTTGTGTACGAATCTTTTGGCCAGCCTTTGGTGAATCATCCTTTAGATTTCCGGTGATGAAATGAGCTACCTTAGTCGGTTTATCTACAACTACCAGGATAACATCATGTTTATTCCTGGACATGGGTAATCCTTGTACAAAATCCATGGTTATTACTTGTCATTTGTCTTTGCGGTATGCTATGAGGATATAATTGATCCAGCAAAGAAGGCGCATATGTTCTCGCCTTAACCCAATTTGACACTCCAAACAATGAGTTACAAAATTAATGACATCCTTTTTCATACCTTTCCAAAAGTATTGCTGTTTCAGATCAGCAAGCATCTTTGTGATACTCGGGTGTCCAGAGAAAGGTGAATTATGAAATTCAACTAACAACTTCTTTCTCAAATCGTTCAACATAGGTACATATACTCTATTTTCATAACGCAAGATTCCTTCATTATCAAAATGAAAACCTTTATACCTTTCATCATTAGGTTCTGCAGCAAGCGCTACTTTTACTTGCTGAAAGTATGCATCTGATTCTGAGGCACTTTTTACCTCATCCTTGAACTGAGTTCTTAATGTTATAAGAGCATAAATGTGCCTCCTACAACTTAGAGCATCATCTACTCTATTCTCCTTCCCTTTGATATAGCTAATATCAAAATCATATTGTGATAAAAATTCTAACCACCTTCTCTGTCTGGCATTAAGATTAGGTTGAGTGAAAATATATTTCAACCCCAAGTGATCAGTTTTCAACTCAAAAGGTTTCCCAAGTAAATAGTGTCTCCAGACTTGAAGTGCATGAACAATGGCAGCAAGCTCCAAATCATGAGGAGCATAATTCAGTTCATGTAACTTAAGTTTTCTACTTTCATATGCTATGACTTGATCATTTTGTAGCAAAACACCTCCAAGGCCTTCCCCAGAAGCATCCGTTACAACTGTAAAACTCCCATTAGGGTCTGGTACCGCTAATATAGGTGCAGAAGTCAACTGGTCTTTCAGACTTTTGAAAGCCGCTTCGCACTTATCATTCCATATGAATTTCTTATCCTTCTTCTGCAATGAAGTTATTGGTGCAGCTACTTTAGAAAAATCCTTTACAAATTTTCTATAGTAACCAAAGCAAGACCCATGAAGCTTCTTACTTCATGCACATTCTTTGGTGCAGGCTACTCAATTATTGCCACTATTTTTGAAGGATCTACAGCAATTCCTTCTTTACTTATGACATGACCCAAATAGTGAACTTCTGAATCAAAGAAAGAACATTTGGATAACTTACCATACAACTTTCTTTTTCTCAAAATTCCCAAAACTATCTTCAAATGCTCATTGTGCTCCTCAACACTTTTAGAATAAATGAGAATATCGTCCAAGAATACAAGTACAAACTTGTCTAAATATTCTTGAAAAATATTGTTCATTAAGTTCATAAAGGCTGCGGGTGCATTAGTTAATCCAAAGGGTAGAACCGTGAATTCATAATGTCCGTACCTTGTTCGGAAAGTTGTTTTATGAATATCTTCCTCTCTAATCCTTAACTGATGATAACTAGATCGAAGATCTATCTTAGAATAAACCGCTGCTCCACGCATCTGATCAAATAGATCGTCGATCCTTGGAAGTGGATATCTGTTCTTGATTGTTGCTTTGTTCAACATCCGATAATCAATACACAGCCTTAGTGTTCCATCCTTCTTTTTCACAAATATTACAGGTGCTCCCCAAGGTGAAACACTTGGTCTAATCAAACCTTTAGTCAAAAGTTCTTGCAACTGTACCTTAAGCTCGACTAACTCTGTAGTAGTCATCCTATAAGGTGCTTTGGAAATAGGTTCTGTTCCTGGTTTGATTTTGATGGTGAAGTCAAATTCCCTCTTAGGTGGTAACCCTGGTAATTCCTTAGGAAAAACATCCCTGAAACTTTGTAACAGAGGAAATCACTTCATGTAATCACCATCTTCTTCTGAAAATTTAGATATCTTTACTGCATAAAGGGTACATCCTTTATTCTTAGCCTTTTAAGTTTCATGCATGATGAGTTTTCTAACTGAAATTTCCCGTTTCACACCTTGAATCTCTGTTGTTTCCAAATGATCATCTAAACATTTTATGTTCTTTTCATAAAGCAATCTACCTTTGCTTTATGGTTAGCCAACCAATTGACACGTTGATGACAATGTCATACGATCCCAAAGGTGTAACATAGAGGTCAACTTCCGTGGAGAAATTAGGTAAGTCAAGGACTGCCCCAAAAAGACACATACTCACTGTATGAATAGAGTTATTACCATACTGTACAGTCCAAGATTTATCCATTTTTCCAGCTTTTCTTTTAAGTTTAGAAGCAAGTTTATTAGAAATAAAACATTCAGTAGCTCCTGTATCAAAAATAATAGTGACAGGTATGCCAAATAACTTACCCAGAACTTCTATAGGTGTCACTTGCTTTTCAGCTTGCTTGTCCGCTCTTTTCGGCATGTATCTTATGCTGCTGATTATGATCATCCTTCTTCAAAGGGCACTGATTTGTGTAGTGGTCTTTGCCACAATTGTAGCAGCCTCCTACAGGTCCCTTTTTAGGCTCAAAATTTCCTCTAGCCTTGTAATTGTCACGTTGTCCTCCATAGGGCTTCTGCCCATTGTTATAATTTTTAGCAAAATTATCCCTTACATTTCCAGCAGGCTTAGTTGCCACTGCTTTCTTACTATTATCCCCTGGAAACTTACTTTTGTTTCCAAACTTTTCCATGGTCCCTTTTTGGGTGCAAGAGAGGTTGAAGAAGGGTTTGCAGTCTTCTTCCGCACTTCCTCTTTATGAGCAGAAATAGCCTTTAATTTCTGTTCTTGCCTTATGGCCTTTTCAACAACTCCTTCCATAGTGGTTGGACTGTGAACATCGACCTCTCCCCTATCATGGGATTTAATCCCACGATGAATTTCGTATTTTGAACTTCTCGTCAGTTTGATCTTGCATGTACATACTTGAGGAGTTTTGTAAACCACTCCCAGATTCGATTCTGTTAGCTTCCCTTGAGCTAAGTTCTGAAATTCTGTCATTTTCTGATCATAGAAAAGTTGTGGCAGCCAACGTTGCCTAAAATAGCCTTTAAATTGATCCCAAGTAATGTTGGTCTCATCAATGTTTAGTTCAGCTTTACGGCTATCCCACCACGAAGATGCTTCGTGGGAAAGCTGATAGGCTCCCCAAATAGCTTTGGTTTCCTCTGAGAAGTTCCTTATTGCAAAGTACTTCTCCATTTTGCTGAGCCAGTTCTCAGCTCCATCTCCTAATGTGGTGCCATCGTACTTAGGTGGGCTTATCCTTTTTATATCATTAGTGAGTTCTGCTGCCAACCTGGCCTTTTTGTTTTCTGGTTGGACAGGTGCATTCCCAGCATTAACATCAACACCCATATCGGGGTTGTCCTCAGGAGGTGGCTGATTGTCATTACCAGCTTCTTCATCCTCCTCATTTCCCATCGCCTGTTGTTCAAGTACAGCTAAACGATCTCTTGTGTCCAACAGGGCAGCAAGGATTTCATCAAGTTTCTGGGTTGTTGCCGCCCCTCCTTCAGGTGGAGCATTATTCGCAACATTCCCCCTTGTTCTAACCATTTTCTGTTACAAGAAAATTTAGGTTTTTATCAGATTATGGACACAATAGGCCCAAGAGCTGCAACCTTCAGCTCTGATACCAAGATGTAACATCCTCATTTTATAGTCAATTTTTTTTCATTTATTTTTATAAATGCTTCCTGTGTTCTAAATACATAATTTAGAACTCACAAATCAAATAACCATTCTTATAATGATAACCATATGCAGGTTTATAATGACTCCGTAATCTGACTCTCACCGATCTATTCATGAGTAATAAGAGTTGGAGTTTTCATTTAACACTTCACTCTCACGGTTCTCTTCCCTATTCTAGGATTCAGAATGCTCTGTCCAAGGAACCTAACTGAATAATTGTTACCATTATTCATTGGCATCTCATCCCTTAGACCAGGTGACTCAGGACAACGCAATCAGTAGCTTGCGATACTTTGGCCAAAGATTTGAAACATATTGCTTATGTCTCGTATTCCTTAACGGCATACTCGTCAATCTGGAATACGTCCTTCACCCCATTCTTATGTTATATAGAATGTCTTATACCGACTTCTGTCAGTCCCCCTTATCCCAAGTTATTCACTCGGAAATGGATTAGTAAGGTGACAACATTATATGGATGCTCCCGAGGACTAGGGATAAGATGACATACTGGGTCAACCCTAGTTAAACCAGTGTGTCAAGATACCCCGAGTCTCCTAGGCAGCCTTATAATGTGACCACATTCCTAATCGGTCCCAGAGTAACTTGTTCGAGTTAAAGGTGTAAATCTTAACGATCAATGCAAAGGGTGTCGTCATAAGTCACCTGCATTGTTGTATCTTCGAGAAGATCCTAATCTTCTCGAAGGTACAACCCTGCAGTTGACTTGTGCCATCAACCTTTAAATCCGCCTCGAAAAGATCTACTTATTAATAAGCGTTACGCACATTGAGTTTAAATTATATTAAAAGACGTTCCCCTAAGGTTAGCCTTTCCCGATCCCTGGGTTCCTCACCTTAGAATGACCTTTCTTAATAAAACCCTTTACACAGAGAAGTTATTAAGGCTATGGTCCCATCAAGGAGTTCATAGAATTTACTTAATTCTAAATCAACGAAATTGGACAATAACCCAAAATCTTCACTTGTGATTGCCAACCGAACCCTTTTTAGGTTTATCTCAGTTCTCATAACTGAATTTATGTCTTACTTATTAGTATCGAGACATAATGATTAAGAGTCCAATTAAACGTTGTCCTGGCTTAATCAAGACTAGGAATTGATAATTTAATCCAGCTTGTTTAGTGTCTTGCTTAGGTTTATTTTTACCCTAGCCTCTAGAAAGACAGTGATCTAAATTTCAATTTAGCTTTGGATAGAACATATAAGAACTGCTAAACAATCATAAATAATCAGTCACATATTCTTGCAAGCTTACATTGATAATCACAAAAGTCTCCAATATAAACAATAATAACAATGCTCTTTAGATCATTTGAACCGAAGAAGGTCAAACTATCAAGATACGGATGCAAACACATAAGTATCAAATATCTATTTCCATTCCCTTCAGAACTAATCAAATACATTTTATGCATTCAGCATACTTGATACAATGCTCAACGGAAAAAGAACATCTTTCCTCATATAGTACATTTAGAGAATCAAACTGTAATTCATCATAAACCAAGTTAAACAATCTGAACATCCTATCAGATCTGCTTGCTTTTACCACTTACGGCAACCATCTGCAAAATTGTCAACATGGGTCAGTTCGATGAACTGAGCATGATAAGCACTAACTCTTAAAACAATTGCAATCCACCAACTGTTTTCATTAAACAACCTGTTTAAATGAGATCATTTCACCAAACAAGTATACATGTTTCAGACTATGCTTTTGTAATACAAAAATGACTACAAACGCGTAACTCTAATTATCGTTACAGAATAGTCCTAAATACTTCTCAAATATTTCATCAAAATATTAGGGATCAAGAAGAACGAAAGTATCCAAAACAACTATCCATCTAAATTCCAAGGACAACAAACATCAGACAGATCATTACATTCAACAGTAAAAGGAATATCATAACAAATCATGATTCCATCAATATGTTAAAAACAGTTCTAACGGTTAGATAAAAATATCAACATATACTCTACAACAGAAGAGAAAGAAAACAAGTCATTCATATTTCCCTTCAACAAGTTCATGACTGTACCATCTCCTCAAAAGGAAAGCATTCACCTTACATGCATACGAATAAGTCAGACGAGCCACAAGAAGAACCACAGTTTTGTTAAAATCAAATATAACAAAACTCCTGTAGCTTACTAACAGTACAGTAGCTCTCATGCCAAAACAGTGATGAATATCAACCAAACAGACTCCACATGACCTTCCACACGAAGTGACATACAAGAGGATATTCACTGACATCACCTGTCGAGGTGCAGTCGACAACTCCTTAGTTCATTCAGGCTCAAGACTAGATATACATGCAACAGAAGACGTAATCATGTTTAAACACGACAACTATCCCTCTCAGCAACATACAACTCATTCTAATCCCTACTAAATACTGTAAGGCTTTAGATCCAAGGTCGAAATCAAAAGAACTTCTCTTTTATCGCAGTCAACAAGAGACTCAATAACATTAAAGCAATGACGTTTCCCTATGACTAGGCAGAGAGATTTTAAACGAAATCCACGCAACATGCACAGCCACATCTAACTGAAATTAATCAGAAAGGAAACATAACATACCGTATTCACTTCTGGACGCATTCAGAGTTTGAAAGTATGGTATTCACGACCCACTTCTACAGGGCTAAGATACATGATATCTATCTATTAAGAAATCCAACAGAGCCAAAAACAATACGTGTTCTTAATCAGGCTTAAACAAAATCTAAATACTGATTTCGTAACGAGGAATCCGACTGAACCCCTACAACAATATTCACTCTAAGCTTACATAGAGTGGAAAACATAATAAGTTTACCAATTGAGTCTGTACCAAAAATTCCTTGCAACACGAAGGTATTCATTACAAAATAACAGAGGTCGTATTACCTGTTACTCCTTCAAGACTCTGACAAAATCAAATTACCAATATTCAAATATATATATAGCTTCAACAGTGGTCCATAATATACGAATCATTCAATGGACTCCACAGAGTCGTTTTGAATACAATAAATATATATATTGCATACTATCAACGGGTTGAATCCCATAACCTCAACGCAAGGGAAAAACAACTTCAACAAGGTCGCAATGAAATACTGTAACACAACAAGTTATCCGTTCACAAATAACTTTAAATATCATAGCGAAACCCAACAAGATTCTGTAACCACCATCTATAATAACCACGACAGAACTTACAAGGAAGTCGAGTTATACTGAACATTCAATCAAAAGTCCAACAGTATCTTTTCCGACAAGTATCGACAACAAGCATCAACGACAAGTATCAACTGTAGCCTGAACCCAACAAGGGAACAATACTTGGGTTCTCACAGAGCAGGTCTAGTATCTTTCTTGCATGTATTTCACAAATTAAAGCCGGAATGCAAATCACAACGAAATAGTGCAACAATTCGAAACACAATACACACCCATCAAGGGTTAAATTGAAAAATCGAACCAGCAAGAAGATACAGTAACAAAATCACACAAGGCTACCATAGAAACCATCTAATTCCCAAAAATCATCTGAACAGAGTTGTTCTAATGAAATCATTTGAAAGAGAGCAAGATTTTTAAAGGTTAGGGCCTAACATGCCTGGTTATTTGCTTAAAATTTCAAAGCAGACCACTGAAAGAGCTCGAACCTTCTCCTCCTTTTCCAAGTTAGATCCACCAACAAAAATTTGCTATTTCCATGACTTATAAATTTTCCTTGCCAGAGAAAAGAGCTAGTTACGCTCATACTTGCCATGCAACACCAAGAAGACTGGTGTGAAGAACCAGTGATCAGACAGAGGGAAAACCAGAGCGCATGAAAAACCAAACAAACTACTAACTTTCCATTTTGCATGCCTTACGTGAAACCCGAGCTCGAAGACCGAGTTCATAAATGACATTTACTCCAAATTTCCCGCTAAATTTCCATTGCCACCAACCGCCATAGTTGGCAATGGATAAAACCAGTTCGAAGACCATTTCCAACTTTGGCGACCTACCACGTCGGCTCTAGCTAGCCATTTAAAAACTTCTACCAAATTACCTGTCCTTCATACTTATCCCTTTATTTAATGCCATAGAAACTGCCGCCCATGGTTTGCACCCTTCCATAGGTCCCCTTCTTCCTTGTTCAATAGTTAGGTTAGTAACTTAGGTTAGGATTTAGGATAACACTTAGTCTAACCTCTTAACACATAGATACTAACTTAGAACATTAGCTTATAGCCTAGGCCTAGGTTAGATTAACACTAATCTAACCCCTAGGTTATAGTTTAGTTTTAGGTTACTAACCTTAATAAATCCAGTTAGGTCTAACATTTCAAATGCTCAGAAAAAGAATCTACAACATACATTCACGAACAGGGTTCACTCCTGTACTACCAATAGGCTAGTGAATTAAATGTAACTGAATTATTACCTGGTCCATGATCAAGACCTTCCTGATATTACGATATCGGGAACCAATTCATTTAACACGATCAGCCTGAGTTATACTCCGTACTAGCTTATTCAATGCATCCAGACCTTGCAACCTGCGTAAGGTCTATAATTTTAATTCATCACGAATAAACTTAAAGCATCACTTGGATCAATACCACTGATCCAAGGCTAGGTCTTATAGATGGATAACTCCATAATTCATTCCGAGATCAGATTAAACTCAGGTGTAAAATGAAAGAAATAAAAGAGTCCAATCATATTCTGACTCAGTCAAAGATCTGCAATCTCAAAGAAGATACAGTCCATATCAAGCATGACTTCTCAAAGGAACACATCCTTTTTACAAAAGAAATCACGTATCAACACTTGTATGCTCAGGAGGAAGTAACAACAGATTCGGTGTTACAAAACATATTTTCCACAAGAATGGTTATGCGTTAGAAAACAAACAAAACACAATGTTATAAAGTTTAATTCACCATATATGTACCATACTTAATATTTAAAATAGACAAAAGAATTGTAAATGTGATTAAGTACATTCCAAACTTACTCAAAATTGAGGAATTAAACCTTATTAGGATGTGATCATTTAAATCTCATTAGCTTGGATGGTATGGTAGAAATCGAAGGTATCTACTATGAGTTACCTAGCCAATATTTTTTTGTAGCATACGAATTAGTTTTGATCAAATCCTTATAGAGATTTCCAAAATCCTTTATATGGAGAGTGGGATTGGAATAACCACCTTAAGTGATGGAAGGGGTGACACCTCTAATGTTCATGGAGGTAATGTATGGAATGATAGGATATCTTTGGATGGTTTGAAGGGTATTATTATGTATAGGATTTTATTGAATGAGAACTCCGTTAGGTCCAAATTGAAGCAAATGTGGATGACCTTGATTGTCATGCCCCAAGATAACATTTGATGGTAACTAGTAAGTTGATCTAGATTAATGTAATATTGTATGAAATTATATTTAATCATAGTATGTAGATAACTTAGGAGATCAGGTGATATGCAAGATAATTTGGGTAGAATCATTAATGGAAGGTAAATTGGTATTAGTAGTTAGATTAAAAAAATTCCATTTAGAGGTGACTCAATATGGTTCTTATCAACACCTAAATTATGAAAAATATAATCTTCAATATCTTTGCATATTATCTCCTACATACTTTGGATATTGTTACTAGAATTTTTACATAGCATGAGTATAATCATATTAAAGTAAATCCTCATTTTATCCTTCTTCATTTTCAAATATAGAGTTTTAGAAGTTGGATCTAGATTATATATTTCAATGTGGGGACTTTGAATTCCTGCAGCGTTAACTCCTATAGAAAGGTAGTCAATATAATACAAAACCAAGTTAGGAATTTCATCATTTTCATAATTATTAAGGTCACACAAAAATGGGTTATTTAAGGATGTAGTGGAGCCACAAAGTAAGTATTCCATGATGAAAGGTTCTTTAAAGAGGATTACTAGAATTTTTCTAATAGTATTGTCCATGCAACAATGGTTTTTAGGGGTCGATGGCATCGGAAGGAATTCTATACAAAAATTAGGGAATTATGAATTGGATCGATTGTGTAATAAGTTTGCACATGGTCTAATGGCTTTTAGAATAAGTGATTATAATTTATAAAAGATCATTCTTGTAGTAAGGATTTTCACAAGGGCTGAAGGCATTCAAAAAGGAAGGAAAATTATGAAAAGAGGGTAGTTTTGAAAAAATTATAAGTAGATTAAGATTCACATTGGGTTCATTAGAGTGTAGGATGGGTAAAATATAGGTTCCAACTAGGTTCTCAAATATAGAGATCTAATATAAGACAAATCACATTATATAGATAAAAGTTTCTTAGGGAGTGCTAGTGTTGTAACTATAGAGGATAAAGACCTAAACCTAGGATAACTATATTTTTCCAAGGCCTACAACTAAGATAATGACATTTATCCTACTAAAATAAAAAAATAAGAGTAACCAAGGGGTGGATAAAGGTAAGGTTCATAATATAATATGAAAATGCAATAGAGAAAGGAAATCATACATCTACTCTATTCTATAACAATGAATGACCAATATACAATATGGACATACAAGATAAAATACTAAAGAGGGTTATAAATACTTATATGTATTTTGTGTATATGACCGAAGATGCATAATCCTCCTCGGAGATAATATCGGTGAGAGAGAATCACTATTCATGGAGAAGGGAAATATCAACAAGAATATCTTGAGTCCCGACTCGCTATGTTGAACCAAATGCAAAATAGGTAAGCTCAAATAATCCAACTCATCTAATGAATTTGAAGTAGTGTAAAATACTGTGAGAAAAAGGAAGTATATGTGTAGAAAATTGATTATAAATTGGTGAATTTGGTGGTAAAATTTTCAAGAATATATAGCCAACATTGTCACTCATTATCTATGAAAATACCAAAATAGACACCATCATCCATGGGTGATTATGTAGGCCTTGGGGAAAACTCTAAGGTCAAGAGGTATAAAACATGAGGAATAGAGGCAAAAATGTAAATGGAGGGGAATAAAGAATGTCAAGTGTGACCAAAAGCATGTGTAATAGCTTAAAACAACAAGAATCAAGTAGAAACAATAGGACAAGTGAACATAATTTGTGTAATGTATTAGAAAAGGAAAGAAATGAGGAAACATCGGGGTAACTAAGGCTAATTATTGACATCTCTCAAATTTTATGGTCTATTCTACATAGGCCCTTGAGGTGGTTGATAAATATGATAATGCATTAATATACCCTAAAAAAACTTAATGGTTAACAAATATAAATATATATGGTGTATACAAGGTTCGTGTAATGAACATTGGTAATTTTCTACATTTGCAAGTGTTAGTAGGAAATCGCAAAAGATATCTTCCAATAATAATTTTTTTGTGTAGAAGGTGTCAAGGTTGTCGAAACTAAAAATATATTTATTTTTAGGGAGTGATAATGGAAATATGGGAATAAATAATGGAATATATTAACTAGACTAAGGTGCAATACTTGACAACTTTGATAAGATGAAAACTAGGCAATCCCATTTGGAGGCCATGGAGACCATGCAATCATAGGAATCATTTAGATTATGTGATGGATTATAAAATGAAAATTACATAGACAAGGGAGAAAGATTAAAAATAATAGTAAGAAGAAGTGCAAAATGATGGGCCATAAATATTTAAGTACATGTTATTGGAATAATATATACTAAGACAAGATGGGATACCCTAACTTATTATGGAAATATGGAGTTATAGGAATTAATTTAATGTATACCCAATCTCAACAGATATTTTGAGTATGAATAAATGAAAGATACTAAAATATTCAAATTCACCCAGTTTGAATTGAAGGGTCATACATTTCTTTTGTGAGAGGATGCATAGAGGGATTAAATGTGTAAATGCAAATAAAATACCAAGAATTGGAAAATGCTTGTGGAAAATCAAAAATTGAAATTATTTCTCAAGTTTTACCAATTAAATTTACTCAACAATTTTTAGAATATATAGCAAAGAGATCTTGGTGTGAAAGAATACATTAAATAATTTTATAGGCTCTTCATTTGAGTAGATAATATTTAGGTTTATGTAAATAATATCTTATGTTACATGAATGGATTACATCTTTTGATTCAAAACAAGTTCAAGATTATACAAGCATGATGCATGGAAGAATCCTATCATCATACACTAAGGGTAGAGGATAATTTTTCATGAAAATAGTAAATTTTGGCATGAGGTGAGGTAAATCTCATTCAAGGATATAGAAAATTTTGTAGCATAGTAAATTTCACACAAGAAGTTAAGGTTAACATTTTTCCATGTAGTGATGGTGTCTAAGGAGGAAGAGGGAATTATTCCATCAAAGGAGGATACTATAGACACAAAGTGACCATGTATTCATAAGTACATATGACATTGGCATGGATAAATGGAATAGATATTTTTAAACCCCACATATAAAAATGATGGTAGGGAAAAATTCATTAATGAAATTTCCCATAATATACAAGAAGAAGAAAATTTTTGCCATAAAATTTTAGAGAAAACCTAGGGATGGTAAAATATTTATGATAAATCACATTTTTTTGAATATAATAAAATAATTTTACTCAACGCAAAGAAATAATGTTTTTATAACCACATATAGGTTGAAAGGTAAGGTTTGTAATTTGATAATAGATAATGGTATCACAATCATCTTAGTGGAATATGAGATGGTGGGAAAACTAAGGTTGAGAATTATTTCACATCCTAATCCCTAAAATATTTCGTGATTAGAGAAGGGAAACCAACTCCTAATGGAAGAACATTGTTTAGTTAATTTCTAGATAAATATATATGAATATGATTTCATGTGAATCATAATTCCCATGAATTCTTACCATCTACTTCATGGTATTTCAAGGTAGTTTCATTAGAAGGTATAATATTATTGTTGTGAAATAACCTAGGTAGTGAAGGATGGATAGGAATAAACTCTAAATATTATGTGGGAGTGGAATATATCTTCAAGACATTGATACTAATAAGAAATTAATTACGAGTGAATTAATGTAGTGTCACATCCCATATTCAATATTTTATTGTTTTGAGACATTCTAAGGACTAAGTTATTTCTACTACATTTAATAAAATGCATTATACCTTTTTATTTTCTTTAGTTACCATTATGACATGTTTTGGGAGTAAAATATTTTTTATCAATGATTGATTAACATAAATGATGTTTTGGATTCATATTTTAATTTTATGATTATTGTTCTTACATGTATGTGTTTATAATTCATTTCAATTGATATTATTATTTGAATGAATAACGCATTGGGTATTTATATCTACATGTATACAATTTTTTTGATATTGGGTAAAAGAGGGTTAAGGGAACCCTACCCCATATAGTAACAAGCTCCTAGATAGAGAAAATATTCAACAACATAACAAAAAAACAACAATTGAGATCCACAACAGTTTAAGTAAACAAACAAAAAGTAAACTAACAACATATTAAACCAAAGAACCAACATCAACAAAAATCAAACCAACAAAAACCTATAGCTCTAGTCAGTCATCCAAGTTATCCAACAATGTGTCCCATTCCTTAGCCAAGGTCTCGATAGAAGTTCATAGGGTTATCGATTCTGACTCAGACAACCCAACCTTCTATTTCTTTGCAGTCTCAAGATCATCACTTTTATTGTAGGAATTGGTGAGCTAGGCTAGAGTATGAAGGTGTTGGATTGTTGTCTTGACATTCAAAATGATCTAGTTAGTGTAATTTTGAAACATGACCTTCAACTGCTCCACATCACTATCCAAACCCTTACACTTCTCCTTAAGAACCTCAACACTTCCACTACTAAGAATATGTGCCACGTCTTCCACTTTCATTTTCATAGAGTTTCAGTCATTAAGAATAAATTGAATGGTACTCTTAGTGAGGCAGGTATCACTCTTAACATTCTCCAAGTCTTCAAGAATTTTGGCTAGAACTTCTCCATGATCTACAATCGTAATTCCCTAACTATCAATTTGGATGCCCTTTCCCTATGTGTCGATAAAAACATGTCTCACTTGCTTTCTATTTTGTCCCTTAACATACTTCTCCACATCCATATCCTTAACCTTATGTTGTTTACGGTATTTCAAACCCCCGCATCACTTCCACTTCCTCAATGTCTTCCTCTTCCCCTTCACTGGAAGTAGGGTTTTCACTAGATTCAGCCTCCTTTTCGAGCTAGTGTCTTTATCAATGTTGTAATCAATAAGAGCTTGTGAAAGAAAACTTACCCCCTTAACATATTTATCCATGTCAGTCACATATTTTCTCTAGATATCCATAATAAACCCTTGATGCAAGGGCACACTTATTTTTATTTTCTTAAATTGGTCCAAGGAAGCACAGAGGGAACAAAGCATAAAATTAGGAAAACTATAACTATGGTCTTATCTAAGGAAGTTCATAATTGAAAAATGATATGCAAAGAAACATTTATGACATACTTCCAATATAACATGCTAAATTAAATTCAGGAAACCTCATTGAATGGGATAGGAAGAGTGTTCTTTAAAAGACTAGTGAAGTGATTGGTAAGTTTTTCCTTATCTCTAAGAAATAGTGTCACCTCTTCCGCAAAGTCTTTCTTCTATTTGTATACTTCCCTACCTTATTTCTGCATACCCATTATGTAGGCCATCATTTCTATTGATATTTAAATCGTCACGCCATGAATTATAGCATTTCCCTAATACATTTTTTAGCAGGCTCCAGTAGCGCTAAAATCTTTGCTTAGATACATGTGTACAAGTGTTCTCAAGTTTTGAAAAAGTATATCACTAGTAACAAGTGGAAAGATGCATCAAATGGGTATGGATAGAGATTTTTTTTTGTATCATTCAGGTGTATGATAAATCATGTCAAATATTAATTCTAGGTCATATGTTCCCTTATTGTGATTTAATTTTGTTATACATGTGTCTCTGTGAGTGACATGATTGATTTAATCGTATTGTAAAAATGGAATAGAGTTGTGTGCTCTTATTGTGGAAAGGAGTACAATGTCACAATACACATTTAGCTAAGTGGTACATTGTCACTTTATGATGATGACACGCTTTCCTTTATATATACATATATTATATATATACATATATTATATATAGATATAGATATATATGTATATTCATATAATGATATAATGATTATGTTATTAACCAAAACAAATCATTGATGGTTTCATTACAATGATGTGGGATTAATTTCCTAGTGTTATTAAATTTATTGATCTCTTATTACTAACTCATATTGTATTTTTATATTCAATCTCAAATATTTATAGAATTGAGTTTCTACTCATTGAAGTAGTTACATGGAATAGAAATTATATTATTTTATACCAAGTCACACTTCTTTATTACCAACAAATCTTGATCTATTAGACCTCGTATTATTTTAACCGAGTCAATATTGCATCTTATTAAACCACATTGCATTCATAAGGTATGTATTACATTTCACCTTATACATCTTACCACCTAGTTCGCTGAATTATCCAATCTCACTTGTGAGTGAGTCACACAATTCAAATGGGTAGGAAATTGATTTGTAATTTAAGTCATTTGAATAATGCAAAAGTTTATAAATTAATATATCCATCTACCCATTGTGCATGTGGGATTACACTTATCAAGAGATCTATATAGAGGAAGCACTAACGAGTGTTATATGTCACGCATGAGTGAACCTATCTCTAATCACATTAAGAGGATATAAGAAACTTGGGATGTGGAATCACCCATGGGTCCAAAATTTCAATAATCAAGAGCCCCTCAAATGCAATGCTTGGGGAAATAAAATGTGGTACATGATATTTTTATGGCCAACACATGACACTAATTAATGGATTCATTATTGAGTTAAAAAGAACACAAATTACACATGAGAATTAGATTAGATAAAGTTAGTCATGAATAAATATATTTTAGGTTTGGTGAAGAATGCGTGGTCAATAATTAACAACTTCATGAAAAATGAACAGATTAAGAAGATATTTTGATGAAATTATAATCTCAACTTGTATAAAGAGAAATAAGAAAATTAAAATCCAAAAATAGATTTATAAAAGTGGATGATAAATAAGAGATTCCATGAATAGTTTAACGGGAATTAAAATCCTAAATACAAAACCTATGTTTAAATTGAAAACTACATGAAATATAAGGGTGGGTAGCATAGTTATTATTAGATTCAACTAATTTAGAAAATAATGGTGTAGTAAACCATATAAAAAGAAAAAAAAATTAAACATTGAGCTTAAACACACACAAGTTTTATTCATGGAGTTTAGATGCACATACAAATTTTTCATCCGGAGAAAGAGAGAGGTACGTAGAGAAAGCGTGGGAAGAGAAGTGAGAAAATTTACTTCACTTATAGGTTCCACCATTTATCTTATATATGTTTTATGATTCTATGTTCCCCTACGCGTAATTAGGTGTGTTAATGGTTAAGTATTTAGGCCTATAATTTAAAGATTCATGGTTATAAACTCTTATATTTTGCATTTTGAATTGTAAAATTAATAAGATGGTATTACATATTTAGATAAAACTCATGTCATGGTTCAATTGAACCATGAATTAACCATGGAACCATAGAAATGAGAAGGGTATTGAGAGTGAGGGGCCATAGGTTTGAATCCCTCCACTCCCTTAGTATTTTATTAAAAATTATAACTATAGCTAGACATCTGAATGCTATAAGATAAACATGTGTTTAATATAAAATAAGGAAAAATGAGGCCAAATGGCTAGGACCATAGATTTAAAGGGAGGGATCTTGGGTTTGGTAGCCACCCTATATTATTTTAAAACATTTAAATAGGGATAAAATTATTATAAATTTAAAAGGGAACATAACTGATTACAAACTACGATAGTATTATTTTGGGTTTTAACATTACAAATCAAAAGACTATTTATCTCATATTAGGTCCACCATATGTACAAGTTATAATGGAATTTATTTTCAAGATTTCATCTTAAACTAAAGAGATAAGTTAAAATATTATCTAAAAGTAAAGTGAAAAATAAAAATAGATGTATGTTGGATTACATGAAGATGTTTATTTAGTGAAACAATGAACGTTATCATGACCTATAAGGACATGGTAGCAAGTAAATTATCATGACAAAGGGGTTTTATGTTAATATGAATTATAGAGTTTTCCTCATGTTAACATATCAAACATATTATTATACGTGCACTTTCAAATAAATATGAAATAAAAAAGTTAAGTAAATTGGGATAAATGAAAAAATGGTTATGATTTATACATAGCGTGATAGGTAAATCATGACAATCCCTTATTACATAACACGATTAAATCATAATATTAAATGTATTCATTATAAAATAATTTATGACATGATTAACATAATTATGTGGATTATGAAATAATATGATTTTATGCATTCAATATCAATGAGATATGAGATAATGATTATATATTGATTTTCATCATTTATAAACCTTTTATGAAGTATTATTAAACCTTGGAACACGTATAATTGGAAGAACTGAATATGGAAACTATTACAAATAATTTATAGTCCTTTGTATGTGATGGCAAACTAGGATTAGGATTCTTACAATAACAACTTCCTTGTGTGGTATGCGACATCCAAGAATGTTGTGATTCTTTCCATATTTTCATTTTTTTAATATTATTTTGTGGATAACAAACGAGGATTAGGATATTTATAGTATTAATGTGAAAAAATGGTATGGGACATTTAGGAAGGTTAATGTTGTTTATGTTCTATTTCTTGTTGTCCCAAGCTATTAGTATATGGAGATAGAGATGTCTAGTTGCAAGTTTCTAGTGGGGAAAGGGAATGATTTGAGAGATGTGTTCTTGGCATAAGGAGTGACATATATAGATGGGTTAGATAACCTAATGTGGTGTATCACACATTCCAACTTCATAGGGTTATCATTTGACTACACATAGACACTATGTATTCTATAATGATTATTTCATGCCTTCCTACATTGTCATATTTCATTATGAATGTGTAGCTTATGTTTATGTTAGCATATTTAGTACTTCTATTTATGTTAGCATATTTAGTACTTAGATTATTTCTAGGTTGTTATATTCCTACCAGTCCATATAGCTACCTTTTTTCAAGTTATTTTATTACACGTGGTATTCTCTCTTACCTTATTGATTTCTTGAATCTTCCTTCTTGTGATGGGTAGAGCCACTCTCACTTCATGGGAGGTGTGTGGGGATATTTAAATCTCAATATTGGAGGTAAATTTATCTGATGATTCCCTTCCTTTCATAGTGCAATTAGACATTTCAATGGATCTTGTATGATAGGCCATGATTGTGTCATATTGATGGATTATTGTATATGTCTATGGTGATATCTATTATATTTTATATTGAGAAAAAATGAAAAAAATTATATTTGATGTTGAGAACTATGATTTATTAGAAAATCAGAAAGTAAATAAATATTTCTCATGTAATAATAGATTATTTTTATAATTTATATGCAAATTTTTGTAATGGTGTACACATGTGGGTAAATGAAAAACATACACTTTTATATAATTAACATGGACTTGTAATTATGGTATAATTCTTGAACTAAACTAAATGTATGATCATGTTACATAATTGGATGAACCTAACGAAATGAAATAATTATTTATAATGTTCTTGTTCACATATATAGAATGAAATTAAATGAATAAAGATGGATAAGATGTAAGCACATGATTTAAAAACTAACTGTAATTCCTTAGTTTAATTGGATGAACTATTATATGTGAAACTCATGTAGGTAATATAATTAAATGCATTGTGCATAGTTAATTCAATTATAATTAAATGGAATAAAACTATACAATTTAAAATAAAGTGACAAAATTAAATCTCTTGTGATAGAGAACTTTGTATTACCTATTCTTCTTTCATGTGTTTGACTATATACATAGGACTGCAAAATCAAAAGGCATAGATTTACATCCTTCATTGTGTAAGGGTGATTAAAAATTCTACTTACAAAAAAAATTGCGTGTGTTTTTTTGGTCGCCCATTAGGGGGTTGTTACACCTTGGTATTAGAGTGTTGGTTCAATGCTTTGGCCTTTTATGTTGAATAAATTTATATAATTTATATTTTTAATCATACCCAAGAATAAAAATGGAAATGAAAAGAACAACATTTGGTAGTGAAATTATAAATAATGATTCCTATAATAATGCGAATGAGTAGTAAGAAACTTTGGACCAAACTATTTTACTTTTAAATTACACCCATGATAATCTTATTGCACCAGCATATATGGTTCCAGTTGAGAAATCATACAAGTAACCATATGAAGAATCAAATTAGTTAAATTAGGCCAACTAAGGTGATGAGAAAATGAGTAGGATTTAAAAATTATCATTATCGGCACCTAGATAGGTACCCAACAGGGAAGGTTTAAGAGAGATTTGGCTAAGGATTTGAAAAGAGTAACTCCACTAAAGTATATTGGAGCAATACTAAGGACTAGAGATGAATCATGGCTTATCGAGATAGAAAAATATATCGAGATTCATAATTTCTCTTAGGAAATAAAGGTTGTATGGGAAGATTATCAACTTTAAGGTGAAGAATTTTCTTGGTGGAATAATAGAAAGGATGATAATAATTTGAGGTTTGAGAACACTAAATGGGATTTATTTATGAATCTATTAGGAAGAGATGGTTTCCATAATTGTACTTTGATGTAAAGGTAGTTGATTTACTGAGACTTCCACCCAGAGAAACCTTATAGTAACTTAGTATTGGGAAAAGTTCACAAGGATTCTCAAGTATGTACCTTAATATCAACTAGATGATAGGTTTTGTATCTAGAATTTTATCATGGGTTTGAGTCCTCTGTATTGCATATGATGTGGAATTTCATGGTCCACCTTATATGGATGAATATTTTGAGAAATTTATGAACAAGGAACAAAATCTATAAGTGTTATTTATATTGAGTGTAGTCATATTTTATACCATTGGACCAATAGTCTAATCCCATGCACGTTGGCCTATCACCCAATGGGTGTTGGGTGATCACTCGAGGCATGCGTGGGTGTCGAGACTCTCCTTTATGTGAGTCTTGTGAGAATGCATCATCTTATAATAGATATTCAAATGGAAATGAATATAAAATAACCATGCATAATTCTAAGAACTTAGGATGATTTGTCATCTCATTGCATCCAGAAAAGAGAAATAACAAACAACATATAGAAATGGTTCATACATAAAGGAAATGCATAAGGATTATACTCATGAACACATATATGATTCAGAATAGAGCCTTATATTCATATTAATATGTTCAATAACCACATTACATCCCTCAAAGTCATAACAAACCTTCATATGACAATGCAGAGCCAAGTCATGCATCAAAACTACAATATGTTCATCATATTACAAAGAATACTATAGACCCATCCCTCTAAGTATGCCATCATTCCTATATTTTCCTAATCCCAACCATTAAATTCATCCATGAGATATCTGCAGAGATTTTCCTCTTTTCCAAATAGTGCAGATTCTCTCAAGATGACTCCATGTATATGTCTCTTAGCACTTTCTTGTCCTCTCTCCTATCTATCTATCTTTCTTGCTACCTACGCACCTCAATATATAGCTTTCCTACCTTCACCACTATGTCTTCTCGAGGTAGCAGATTGGCTACCAAGTGTCAAATTGGTCCTCTAATGGAACATGCCTCATCGATCCGATCTCTCCACTCTGTGTAATGATGTTCTTCTAGAACCTTCCATCGCATGCATGGAATATTACCTTTTTGTTCTTTTAGTCACCAAGCTAGCACCTTATCCACAAGGTTCATGATGGGTGTCATTATTCCCTTCATTTAATAAACTTTTTATTGATGTCATATTCAAACCTGGGGTGGTGTCTGAAGCTATATGCAACACAAAAATTAGTGATCCAGTCATTGATCGTAGGTATTTGTTTTATTTTTTAATTTTTTGGTGGGGATTTTCTCAATGTCTTGAGGATTTCTTGGCCAAAACCTTATTGAAATCAAACTATGAAAACTTGTTAGAAGTAAACACTCTCTGCAGAAATAAATTGTTGGAAATAAACACACATTTATAGAATGGAATAGATTGTTGTAAGTAAACACACATTACAGAAAATAAACACACTTTCTTTGGAAATAAACACACAATTGAGAATGTTGAAAGATGATTGCAAAGAAATAAGAATCTAATCTAGAACACCTGCAAGAACAAGTATACAACATATTTCAACTTGAGTAATCAAAAGCATTTACAGAATTAATAGATCTATACTATTTTCTCTAGAAATATAAATACCAATAAAACAAAGATCCTGGTTCTTGGAAGAGTGGGCCCTTGCTCCACCTTGAAATAGGATTTGACAACTTAATATACTCTCAAAACAGAAATGGCTATTTTATTGATAAAATGTTCTACATTACAAAAACATACTATCTCTTTCTATCTCTTTGTGCCTTTATCTATGTATACATATTTATCTATATATATCTATCTATAGGTATGCATATATATACTTCTTCAACAGTGTATTTACAGCCATAGCTATCCTACCGATTCAAATAGAACCGAATCATGCCCAAAATAAATGTTGAATTGGATCATGGTTAGACGTACTTGATATATGATAGCTATCCCTAGATATGCGAGTAAGAAGAATCATAAATATTATAATATTATCTGATTGAAAGGATCATTGATTGCTAAATCACTGGAATTGTTGGAATAAACAAATTCTCACCGGTTCTGAAATTTAGAGAAGTTCTAGAACTAAAGGAAATTATTCCATGTCTAACTGTGAGGGTTCCAGAGATACATGTAGGAGTTCCTAAACTAAGTCCAAAAGTTCTGAAACTAAGTGATTGAGTTTCAAAGCTAATTCCAAAGTTCCGAACTAAGTCCAAAATTTCTGGAACTAAGTGATAGATCTCATAATTACGTAATGGAGTTTTGGAACTAAGTATGAAAGTTCCAGAACTGAGCCGTATTGAAACCAATGCTTCCAAAAACATGCTAACTACTTCATACTTTGTTCTTCCGATTGATTGTGACCTATTTTATTACAAAAATGAATTTCCAAAGCACTTTGTTAGGAATTACAAAGTTATTTAACGTTATAGATACAATAAAAAAAATGGATAATTGCATCCTAACTTATATTAGATCAAACAAAAGTCACAAAATACAGTCAAACTTGATAAAAAGGAGAGTAAAATAAGATCATTTATTGTACACTAACAAGATATATTATGGCCTCATTATCTCCCCATACTTACTTGTTTGTAAGTCCTCTTACAAACTTTACTCTTCAAACCTTGGGTTGTGTATTCTACACTCCAATTGACTACTCAGGTCAAATGGCTGAAACTAAATATCCCAATGTTTTAGTTCAGAAACACTATACCTTGATCTTGTTTCTACTTTCCTCTTCCATTCCTCAAATTGAGTGGGATCTTGAGGTTCTCTATTTTTCCATGGAGACATGGGAATGAGAAGAATGGGAGGCCTTGTTCTCATTCCCATCCATATGCCCCTATGATTTTCATTGATATGAGGGATTAGTGTGCATAAAGATTTTTCTCTTTCCAAACTCCAGATCAAATTTGTGGGAGATATTACTTCCCTTCTCCTCAAGGAAACTATAAGAATCTCCCATATTTTCCACATCAAAATCTCCTCAAAATTTTCCACATCAAAAGTTTTCCACCTAATACTTTTCTATAAACTGGCAAGATAATGTGTCTTGAACCATCTATCAAAGGCATGGGTTCTAAAATGTTTAACGAAAGCATATGGTTTACCATAATGAGCCCTCATGTAGAGACCAGATGAGATAGCTTTCAATAGATGCTCAAAATCCCTTTCCTTCCATGCAATATGATTTTGAAGAATAGAAATAAATGCATTAAGTTGGCTTTCTCCCACATACAAATTGATCATGAAGCTTGTGTTCTTTTCTAGCATAAGATTGTAGAGATAGAATTCGCAAAGAATATTTTTCTTCTCTACACTGGCTAAAGAATAGGTTGTCATGAACTCATATTCATATTTTATTTCATGTGGAAGGCCACATGCAATTCTTGATAGCTGCCAGTGAATGAATTGTTCTTCTAGAAACATGTTATATGTAGGAGAAGGTCTCCTGCATGCAAGCAATTTTTCACTCATTATGCAAACCATTTGTATTTTTACAAGACATTTAAATTTGTCTCCCTCTTCTTTGTAAAAATTTTCTTCCCATTCCTTTCTTGCTTTCTTTTCATCTTCCATCTTGCTTCTCAAATCCTCATTGGATGTTTTTATTTCACTGAGTTCCCTGCAAGTATCATCCCATAAATTCTTGAGTGGCCAATAAGTTAATTCAGTCTATGCAGAGACTGTTGACATAGTACTCTGTCTTCTAGAAATTTTACATTCTTCCTCTTTCTCCATCATCTGTCATTTAACTCTTGTTAATTCCTCAATCCTGTCTAGTGAGCTGAGTTGTTAGTTCCCCAATGAGCATTTCTCTCTGTTCTAATTTGATTTTGAGTAAGTTTAACTCCTCATCCTTTTCTTTGATAATGTGTTATGCTCTGGATAAGAACAAATCCTGTCTAGCCTGTTGTTTCTCTTCTTTCTCTGAAAGGTCTTTGGGGGTTAAGAATTCCTCTTCTACCAAAGGAAATTTCTCTTTCCATCTCCAAGATGTCAACTCTTCTTCTTCATGTGATAGTGTTGTTGATTCACCCAACTCTTGAAAAACTTGTTCCTCAAATCTCTCATCTTATTTTTCCTTCTCAGTTGGGCTTGGTCTAGGAGTATTCATGGCCATGCTGCCCAAAATATCAGCAACTTCTTTTTATAGCTTGTCATATTCTTTCATCTCCTCTAGAATTTCTCTAGACCTCTTATGAACTCTTCTTCTTTGAGGAGTTTCAGTATGTTCAGAGGTAGGTTTCCTCCTAGAGATTATTCTAATTTTCACTTCTTGCTCTTTACCTATGTGAAATGTCACCTTTGTCGAGATAGATATTTTCTCTCTTGTAACTATTGCAGGGAAGGAATTTCTTTTAAAGGTACATTAGGTTCTACATTTTTAATTCTTCTTCCAGATATTCTCCTTTTTGGTATAGTCTCCCCACCTATTTCCTTATTTTCCTTTATAGGGGAATTAATTTCCAAATTAGTTATAGGAGAAAAAGGAGTTGATATTACCCTCCTGATAATATCAAGGTTTTGCTTAAACTTGTTAAGAAATTTCTCCCATATTTCTTCTCCATTTTTCTTTATAGGAAAATGGTGTTGGCACACCAAATGAACTAACCCATGATGTCTGATTGTTCCAACACCCCAGGAATACCTCTGGGCCATTGTATGAATGGAGTCAAAAAGAAATCCTAAAATTTTTACTATATATTTTGGTTTTGTAGCTCCATATCTAAGATGTATGAGCATCTTCAGGACTTCTCTTCCTACCAACCCAAATTTACCATCACAAGTTAAATACTTGATTATCCAAAATTCTACTCTATCAAAGGGTTTGGGCAAAGCTATGCCCTTAACTCCTTTTATGATTTTCTTAGTGTTGTAAATATATTGGGGTTCCATTTCCCCTCTTGTAACAGGGTTTCAACTAGCTATATTAAGGTCCCTTTGACAAGATTTTGGACATGCATAATTGGAACACGCGGATACATTGCTTATTGTATTCACAGAAAAAGGAATTACAATATTTCTAACATTTGTTTTGGATTTTCTAAATTTATAATGAATTCTCTTACCAATTTTTCGTTATACTTTGAGAAATTTTTCAGGAATTCCAACCACCCTGCCTATTCAAAGACAAATGCCACTTCTTCATCTACAAGAAGTTGGGTATCATCCTTAGGTTCTGACTTCTTTTTAATTCCCCATGGTAAAGAGGGCGATTTAGATTCATTCTCCTTCAAATTATTGCTCTTCCCAGATTGGCTACAAAAATATTTTCTTAACTGCAGAACGGATGGGTTTAGCTATGGAACTATTGTGCTTAGCTACGAACTTGTTGTGTTTAGCTACGGAATGAAAATTTAATTCTTTTGATTCTTCCTTGAAGTTTTTCTTTTTCTAACTACTTCTTCACTTTGTTTATTCCGTACAAAATGATAGATCATTATAAACATGCCGCCAATTTTGTTCCACCGACATCATCCTCATGATTACTCTCTTTTAATCATAATGTACAATAGATGACTCATCATACCACCTTTAAATCAAATCCAATCACACATGCAAAATTTTAATCTAATGTTTAATAAGTTAAAGACATAATTACCGTCCTTGATGATGTGATCCCTTTGTCATGACGACTCATCATTCCTAAAAAGTGAAACAAAAAGGAAAACATTTAGAAAAGACAGCTAAAATTTCAAGGAAGTTCCTTTTATTTTAGATTAGCCATTTATTTGAGGAGATCAACCGCCATTGTTGGTTTTCAATTGATCTCTAAGAGATTTGTTTTTGGGAAGAGAACGACATTTATTGGTTTTCATTCCTTCCCTTTTTTTATTATTTTTTTTTTTTTTTTTTCAAGGAAGAGAATTCCATTTACTTATTTTCATTCTCTTCTCTTTATTCTAGATTTATCCATCTAATTATTTGATCATTTTGGAAGAACTGGGTTCTTACATATGATCAAATTATTTTTCTCATTCAATCTTCCTCAAGAATTCATCCTTAGTAGGAGGATTCCTATAAATTTTTAGCCTATGTCCATTGACCAAAAGTTTCCTTCTATTGCCATCAATGGGAAGTAATTGAATAGAACCATTGTCAAATATATGCTCAATCTGATAGGGTCCCAACCATCTGGTTCCCAAATTTCCCTTGAATTGTTGGTACTTGGAATTAAATAGTAATTTCCAATCCCATACCTTGAATTTCCTCCTCTTGATATGTGTTTCATGCCATTGCTTTCTTTGATCTTGGATTATCTCTGTCTATTGAAGTGCTTCCATCCTTAATTCATCCAACTCATTGAGTTAAAGAATTCTCTCATTTTGTGTTGCATCCAACTCAATACCTATTTTAGTTGATGTCCTCAATATTTGTAGTTCAAATTAAATAGGTAACAAGTGATTTTCCCATAGACTAACTCATATGGTGAAAATCTTGTTGTAGTCTTCCAAGTTGTATTATAGGCCCAGACAACTTTAGGTAGTCTCTTTTCCCAATCTCTTCTACTTGATTCAACTGTTTTGGTAAGGATGTTTTCCAATTCTCTGTTTATTACTTTAGCTTGTCCATTTGATTGTGGGTGATAGGGAGATGAATTCCTATGATTGATCTAATAATGTATTTTGAAGGCTTGGATCATATTAGAAATGAATTGTGGCCCCTTGATCTGAAAATATACTTCTATGTGTGCCAAACTTTACCATAATTTTGTGCCAAAGGAAATCAACAACTGCTTCTTCAGTGGCATTTGTTAAAGTCTACACTTCTACCACTTTGTCACATAATCAATACACACAATAATGTACTCCTTTCCTTATCAAGGAGGACTTAAAGGACCAAAAAAATATAACCCCCATCTTTCAAATGGTTCAATCATCACTTGAGGTTTGTAGAGGAATTTCATTGGTAAAAGTTGGTTGTCCCATCCTTTGACAGGATCACACCACTTGATATATCCCTTCACATCCTTGTACGAGATATGACCAATAATAGCCATGTCAAATATCTTGTAAGCTATTCTTTTCACTAAAAAGTGTCCTCCACTTGGTTCATCATGACATGTCCTCGGTATGTCAAATATTTCATTGTCTCTCACACGCCTGCATAAAACCAAATTAGGACCACATTTAAGCAACATTCCATTTAACCATTTAAATTGTGCATTAGTTTTGATCAACTTTTTCATTTGTTTCTTAGTGAAAGAAGGATGGAACTTCCTTGTTGCAAGATAATTTTCCATATCAATAAACCATGGTGTATCAGCTGAAATAGCAAATAATTGTTCATCTGGAAATTTTTCCTTAATTGGATCTTGCTCCCCTGTAGTGTTCAATCTTGACAAGAAATTAAATACCACATTATATTTCCCTGGATTATCTAATATGGTAATATAAAGTTTTTGTAAAATTAATAACCATCTAATTATCCTACCTCCAACCACTAGTTTGTTCATTAAGTACCTAATTGCTGAGTGATCCAAATGTACACATATTTTGTACCCTGTTGTATAATGTCTAAATTTTTTTTTACACGATCACATCAAGAAATTATTTTTAGTGGTAGTGTAATTTCTTTCGGTGGGAGTAAGATTTTTACAGGTAATAAATAGCATACATCTTCCCTTCTTCATATTTATGTCCCAAAATTGTACAATGGAGTTATTTGAGGCATCTGTTTGAATGTGAAAAGGTTTTTCCTAATTAGGTCCTCTCATATTGGGGCGGTGATTAATTTTAATTTGATTTCTCAAAATCATGCTAACATATTTCATCCCAAAGAAATTTACACATTGGTAAGAAAATTAAACTTGGGGTAACTTTTACTAAAATCCTTGATAAAGTGCCTATAGTATCCAACATGCCCTAAAAATGACTTGATATCTATGTGGGTTTGAGGAATAGGTAAGTCTGAAATAATTCTGATTTTATTTTTGTCAACCTAAATTCCTCTTTTTAAAATTTGGTGTCCTAATACAATCCCCCATCAACCATCATCAAACACTTCTCATGACTAAGAGATGATGGTGTTTCTCACATATTGTTAATACTCTATCTCAATTCCTCAAAGAATCATAAAATTTTTCTCCATGTACGTGAAATCATCCATGTATACCTCTACACACATTTTTTCACCGTTTGAAAAATTACTAATACAACTCTTTGGAAAGTTTCGGAGAATTACATAATCCAAATGGTAATACTGTTGAAAAAAAAACCCCATGGACGTGTAAAGGTAGTTTTTCTTGATCATCAACAACAACTCGGGAAATTGTTGTAATCAGGTCTATCACGAGAGAAGATGGGAGGACCTCCTTTGCCAAATTGAGCCATGTCAAAGACCCCGACCGGAAGGAAAATATCGAGCTTTGGAACATTATCGTTGCAAATGGTATCACCAACTTCATGGAGAAGGTGCGGGGACATGATCAAAGCATTTTTGTGCATTTTGCTAAGGAATGGAAGGAGCAGCCATTGATTATGGGGGTAGAAGATATTGTTCAATGAAGATCTTATTGCTCTTGAAGCGACCGATCTTTGTTTGGAGGGATACCACTTCTTAACAAAAGGGTTGTAAGAGAAATTTATAGAAGATTTGTGGAAGGATCGAGAAGCTCACATTCGATGCATTAGGCTTCTCTGTCCATTTAATTCCTCCACCCTATGATGAGATTACTCACATGATGATTCGATTCATCTCCTTGGAAGGTAGGTTTGTCACTATTCCCGCTAAACATCTTATCTTTCTAAACCACTTTGAAATAAATTTGGTTTGCTTTCACATTATCTGAATTGAACTCCTTGAACGCTCCATTTTGGAGTTTCGAAGCACACTGGTTGGTTCCTTGCACCCACCTTATTTTGTTTATTCATAAAATGTTGTCTCGTTAAATACCCCGGTCTTCCTTCCTCTCCTAGCTGGCTCCCCCTTTGATGGGCTCTATAAAAGCTGCTGCCACCTTTTATTCTGTTTTCCATCCTTTACGCCCCCCAACCACCACCGCTTAAGTATCACCCCAGTAAAAATATTTTATACCATGTATCTAAGCTTCTCCATCCATTCCCCTACTTAGATCTCCTACCACCCACCTCGCCTCTACCTCTAGAAGACCGGTCACTTATTTCCAAGAAGCTCATTGAGACTTTTTACTAGAAGGAGCCTTTAAATAGATTGCACATGACCTTCCTTATCGGTAGTGCATCCCAGGATGTGTAGATGGATAGCTCTTCTAAGAGGTTTTGAGGCCTTAGAATTTGAGATGAAATGTAAAAGGATGAGGTTATGAACCTCTCAATATTGGGCAAGAAAAACATGGAGGGGGATTTTTCTTATTGATAGCGGTCAAAAGCATTGAGGATATCTATAAGAAGCCGACCTCCTTAGACTCCCACTTGGGAAGGCCAAAACTTAAACATGATTACATCATTTCCACCTTTAGGGTGATTGAGGAGTTCATTAAGGGACATGTCAAAAGTGTATCCAACCTCGGGGGTGTTTGAGCTACACTTTGGGGTAACGAAAAGGAAAGCAAAAGAACCATTGAGGAGCCGGATTATACCGATCTTTTGACAACTTTGGGTATGTACCACTCATCAAAGAGAATCAAGACCTACATCAAAAAGCTACTAGAAGTAGTATTGGTGTTTCTGTTCTTGTTTGTTTTTTGTCTTTTTTTGCCTCTTTAAGCATTTGCATCAAATTGTTGTTTTGTCTCGTTTGAGTAAATCATTTTGGGCTACTTATAGCTTCATTGTAACACTTGGATCTTGATCCATTCTCTCTAATTTTCACTCTATTCCAAAGCTCTTTGGCCTTATTTTGTACTCAAGGGTATAGTCCCTTTCAAAAAAACTATTTGCCATGGAATAAAAAAAAAAAAGTTTTTCAACCTCGACTCGATTTTGATTATATCCACTAAATCCATCTAAGAAGGAAAATTACTGCTTACCTACAAGGTTGTCTAGGACTTGATCTATGAATGGTAAGGGAAAATAATCTCTCAGTGTGGCTTTGTTTAGTTCCCTATAGTCAACACAAATTCTCCATTTTTGTTCTTTTTAGGAACAATTACAAGAGGAGACACCCACTTAACTATCTAAGATAGGGTAGATAAAACCTACTTGTAATAGTTTTTCAATTTCTTGTTTGACTATATCTCTTAAGGCTAGATTAATCCTTCTCTGAGGTTTCCTAATTGGTCTAATGTTTTCAGTATAGATGTGATGAGTGCAAATAATTTTATGGATTCCTTTCATATATTTTTAGTCCCAAGAAAAATCTCTAGTATGATTTTTCAGAACATCAAACAATTTAGCTTCTTCATCATTCTTCAACAACCCATTTATGTTCAACATCTTACCCAACTCAATCTCAACATGTTTGGTTATAATGTGTGATGAAATGATTTTTGAAAGGTTTCCATTAAGGTATTTAGTGGACATGCATGTGGAAACAACATATGATATGTAGCAACATCTCCAAAAGTTCCTTGAGACAAAATATTGGAAAAAGGATAGTAGGAAGGGTTATGATACTTATCTTGTTGTAGGTCGAACTCCTCATCACTGTTGCTTTCTAGAAATTCTTCACCATTTCCTAATATCTTAGAAACTGAAGCTACTAATTCTTCCTCCCCCTAAGAGAAATCTCATTCCTCTGGAGAGAAATTATGTATAGTCACATGGAATTACTATTGGTGTGGTTCCAGAACTAAATGTGATGGTTCTAGAACTAAATCTAATGATTCCGGGACAGATTCTACAAGTTCCATAACTAAGTCCTAGGTTCCGAACTATTCCTAATTACTCCAAGGATAATTGGTGTTCATTCAATGGTTGATTAATCATATCTTCTACCTCGCGTACATGATCCTACAACATGATCATGGCCAAAGAAGATAGGTTTTTCTTATTAGTATCAAGAGCATCAACCCATAATTGTTCTTGATTATCAATAGAAGGTCGTGTAGAAGGATATAAGGAGATTTTATTAGAATTCTTACCATTTGAGATAGTCATATCACCTGATCTATAATCAATTAAAGTAACAACTATAGCTAACCATGGTCTTCCCAAAATAATGGGATAACCAAGTGTTTTACCTTTTGGCTACAATATAAGGAAATCAACTAGATATTCCCATGACTCCACTATAAATGCTACATCTTCAATAACTCCTATTGGTTTTGCTACAGACTGATCTGCCATCTGTAATATGGTGTTAGTAGGTTGTATACCTGTTAATGGTAATGTTTTCAAAGTGTCCACTGTCATCACATTTATAGCTGCTCCCAAATCAACCAAAACATTATGTATATATTCACTATAGAGATAGAAATAATAGGACTTCTAGGATCTCCGTATTTGGGAAGAAAAAGTTTTCCTGCTAATAAATCAACAAGTTTCCCATCTACCTTAATAGTCTTGGGGTACTGCTTCTTCCTTCTAGGTCTTTTTAAACATAGAATTTTGATTAATTTGTTCAATTATGGAATGTCCTTAATTGCTTGTAACAATGGTATTTCAATATTTAATTTCCTTAGTTCTTATACCAACTTAGATTCCTTAGTCTCTATGGCTTCTTTAAATCTCTCTAGAAATGGAGTCTTAGTAGAGTTTCTATCTGGCTCCTTATCTTTTTCTTTTACATCCTTCTTGGGAACAACTATACTAGGGGTTTCAGTTTCTTCTATCATCTCAGTGATTATAATAGGTGGATTGCTAATTATTTTTCCAGATCTAGTTTGAATATCCTTACAATCCATGACATTCAGATCAACTAATTTTTATGGTTTTGTTCTAGACATGAGTTTTTTTTTCTTGGGTTTGATATTGGTTGTTTTGGTATTTGGGTTTGGACCACATTTTCATTTTGTGAATTTTGTGCTAGGGAACCCATTATGTCTTATTGATTCTGATTGGGATATGTCCTCCCTTGAACATAATTATTAGGGCTCCACCTAGGTTGTGACCAAGCATTCAATTTTCCTTGACCAGACCATAGTTGTTGGTGTCCTTGGGCATACCAAGATTGACCTGCCCAATCTTGAGGATTCAATGTTGGTTGAGGTGCCAAAGGTGGTTGTCCCCAATTTTTGGCACTATTCGAGCTTCCCATGGCATCATCTAAGGGTTAGGAACCCACTGGCCATGAATTGCCCTTGGCTAGGTTGTCTCTAGATAAAATTTACTTCTTCTGATGTGGATGGAATGCTTCTTTGTTTAAGCCGATTTTTAATAAATGGAAGAAGAGAACATGCCTCCCTCTCATGTTCCCTAGATTCATAGATAAGACACATTTTTGTCTTGTCTAGGGGACAATCTCTTATTGCATGCTTATTCCTGCATCTAGAAAAACACATAGCTAATGGTTCAGATTATCATTTGCTTTAGCTTGTAATCCATTCATAGTGGAGGTTAATTGAACTAAAATGTTTATTTTGAAATTTTCCAATTCATCCATCAATTTGTTCATATCTGGGTTTAAATTTTTAACTATTTTTCCTTTTCTAGGTCCACCCCTTATTCATGAATAGCTTCTACAAATGTCTTTAATATCATTCATTCTTATTTGATCAATGTTTCCACCTCCCATCAGATCAAGTGCCTCCCTTGATTCATCATCCGACCTTTAATAAAAATGGTTTTTCTTAACTCTTCTTGTAGTAAAATCCACATCTTTTTCTCACAAAGAGGAATTTATCTAAATAATCCTCCATATACTCATCCTCCTCCTACTTGATTTTGAAAAATTCTTCCTTCCTATTCCTCCCTCTATAGTAACATTTATACTTGTCTAGGAAGGAAACTTCCATTTGTGCCCAAGTGGTAATAGAATTAGATGTTAATCCCATATACCACCTTATTGTTGCATCCTTCAGGGTAGATCGAAACAACTTGAGTTTTTGATTATCTGTTTTGTAATCATAAGTTTGACACAGTAATTTAAATTCAAACAGAAATTGGTCAGGGTCTTCAGATGACATCTCTCTAAACATGGGTAAATGTGCAGGTGAAATATTTTTCATAAGTGTATCATCATCATCCAATTGAATTAGATAAGTGAAGGTCCTATCGTGTTCTCTTTCGCTTTCTCATTCCATTTTTGTAATACCTTCTAGATGTTTCTCCCAATCGATATGGTATGTGATTTGTTTTTGGGAAGGTGAAAAGTCAAGAGTAGGAGGTTGACTACTCAATTGTGAATCAAAACTTTCTCTAAACGGGTCTTGGGATATGATATTTTTTCTAAAGGATATACTTCCTTTTGGTGTTTGATCTAAGAATTCCAAAGGTGGCAATTCTTCTTCATGCCTAACAGGGGACAATGGAGCTTTTAATTCTTGATCAACTTCCTTATTTGATCGAGAAGATGATGATTCTTGTTTAGATATTTTTGGGGGGAATTGACCCTTGGAGTCTCTTGTTCTACTCATAAATTTTATGATGACATAGGGAAGATCTTTCAATTACTAGATGTTTGATTGCTGCTCTTGTTGACACCTAATTAGAAAATTATAACTATTATTTCCCTGAAAATGGCACCAAAAATGATGGGTGTCATTATTCCCTTCATTTAATCAAATCTTTTTTGATGTCATATTCAAACCAGGGGTGGTGTTCGAAGCTATATGCAACAAGAAATCTTAGTGATCCAGTAATTGACTATAGGTATTTGTTTTATTTTTTTATATTTTCTGGGTGATTTTCTCAATTTATTGAGGATTTCTTGGCCAAAACCTTATTGAAATCAAAATATGAAAAATTTTTGGAAGTAAAAACTCTCTACAGAAATAAATTTCTTGAAATTAACATACATTTGCATAATGTAATAGATTGTTGTAAGTAAACACATGTTATAGAAATAGACACACTTCCTTTGGAAATAAACACACAATTTAGAATGTTGAAAGATGATTGCAAATAAATAAGAATCTAAAGGAAATCATTCTAGATCTAACTGTGAGGGTTCCGGAGCTACATGTAGGAGTTCCAAACTAAGTCTGAAAGTTTTGGAACTAAGCGATGGTGTTCAAACTAAGTTTGAAATTTCTAGAGCTAAGTGATAGAGCTTGTAACTACGTAATGGAGTTCCATAACTTAGTCTGAAAGTTCGGAATTGAGCCATATTGAAACCAATGCTTCCAAAAACATGCTGACTACTTCATACTTTGTTCTTCCGATTGATTGTGACTTGTTTTATTACAAAACTAAATTTCCAAATCACTTTGTTAGGAATTATAGAGTTTTTTAACTTTAGAACTACAATAAAAAAATATGGGAAATTACATCCTAACTTATATTAGATCAAACAAAAGTCAAAAAATGCAGTCAAACTTGATAAAAAAGAAAGTAAAATAAGATCATTTATTATACATTAATGAGACATTTTCTGGCCTCATCAGTCATGCTTTTCTTGTGTGTTGCATGGGACACTAAATATGGTTAAGTCTACAACTTGTCCTAGCTTGCACATGCACACCATGCGTCCTACAAAAACCTTCCTAGAACCCTTCCCTACATGCCTTTAACCCCACACACCCTTCTTTAACTAGGTCCCGAATACCTACGCGTCTTCTCATCCTTAGCTAATTAATTCAGAGGTCCAACATCACCCCACACAATGCCTATTTTCCGTCCTTGGAAACACTTTCTTTAATCAATAAAGAATGAATGGGATCTTAATATTTGATTAATAATGGAGTGAAGAATTGGGGGAAAGAATGAAATAATGGTGGGAAATAACAATCGTTGTTGAAGGAGGAGAAGGAAATCCTTTTCAAATCTGCCTCCAACTTAACCTAGACATCAACCTCATTTTGAGCTTATTGACAGAGGTCACCTACTAGAGTGCTTACCTCCTCAAATCTTAGCCCTTCTCCCTTGGCATTCATTATCTCCATGATCCCCTCCAATTGTTTCCCTAAATCCTCGAGCGCGTCCATCCTCCGAGTGATTTGGGGGTATAATTATTTCAATTCGGTTCTTTATTGATCCCTGTAAGGTATTAATGGCCTCTGATTTATTTTCCACTTCAGCTAAGATATTTTCCTACTTAGCCCTATTCCCTTTATTATTTTCTTGGAACTCCTTGAGTTCCATTTCATGGGTGGCAACCAAGATAATTTCCACTCTATCCCTATCTGCATGCAATAATCATAGGTAGCCTTAGAATCTTATGTGATGAATTTTTCGTCGAAGAGGATCTTGTTGTATTGAGCAATAATTTCTAGAACCTTCATCTTATCCTCTTTTTCTTGACATACAAACACCTCTTCTACAGATTCTAAGGCAAGTGTCCTGCTTCTCTCCATAGTGAGTATGTGGGTCAAGTCCTCTAGGAACTATAAGGTTGATCCATATTTTTATGTGGGTGGTGTTAATTATGGATGCTTCAAGACAATGGCATATGTGATCATCTCTATTTTCTTGTATACCTCGCATACCCTTTCCTTCTTGTATTTTAAATCATGCCTTAACTGAGTGTTGATTAGCTCCTCCTAGTTCAATTCCTTGATTTTCTCAAGGACATCCTCCTCCCTTTTATCCATCTCTACCTCTGGGAACTTCACCCTGTCATTTCTTCCGAAGAGTTTGGATTCAACCTCAACTGAAACTTTATTGAGTGTGTTGTAGATTTTCTCATCTGATAATTGTTGAGAATTCACCAAGGGTTTATTCCTTTTATTTCTAGCACCTTCATCAATGCTCCTTGGCTTATTTCAAATTCAGGCTCATCAATGTGGGACTTAAATTCCCATGATATCATTTTACTTTTCCGAGGGTATGCACCTTCCATATCAAATGAAGCCATGGAAAAGATTTGTTTCATTGGTATGGTGCTTTGAAAGAGTGCACGCAACACCTTTTTTAGATCATCGATGTAGCCCATTCCTTGACCTTTTGTTTCTTCTGTACTCTTCCTCCCTATGCATGTGGACCTTGGAAAGCTTACACCCAAATTGAGATTTCCCCTATGCTGCCATATTCTTTTCCTACACTTTCCTCCTCAACTTCCTTCAGCCTCATTTGCGTTGTGTTCTACCTCTTATTCTACTAGGTCCTTGATAATTCCCACCACTTATCTCTCTGCAGCCTCTTCTACATGTTCCTTTGTGAGGCTTGGGGTCCTTTGATCCTTTTTATTTACTTCTCTGCTCACCCCCTTTCCTTGAGCCTCAACTTCTTCTTCATCATTCTTCTCCTCATCCTCTTTGTTATACTCCTCATCTCCTTCTTCCTCATAATCATGTACCTCATATATTGGATGGTCTTCACCTCCTTCAGGCTCATCATCATCATCCTTGTCACCGATGTAGGCATCTAGACTCTCTGTCTCTTCTGAGTCTTCCTCATCTGTCACCTTCTGCTTCTTTCTTACTGGGGATTCCAGTATAGGAGATTCTTCTTTTTATTTCTCCTTGACAGGTGATCTCTTCATTGGTGATTCCTCATGGGTGAGGTTCTCTTCATGCTCGGTGCCTCTTCTTCTAGGGTATTTTCTTTGATAGGATACTTCTTTCTCCATGCGTAAGTACTAGGCTTAGTGCTTGCTTCAGCGTACCCACCGATTGTGCGCTTTTAACACTAGTGCCTTCTTCTCCCGCATCTCTTCTCTTTCACTCTTCCTTGCACAGCCTTCTTAATTCTTATAGGGTCTTTAGGAATGGAGACATCATTCTCTAAGTAAGTGCCCTTTTCAAACTTTTTTCTTATGCGCAGATACACCCTTGTTATGGCCCTCCCTACAATCAGTAGTGTTAAAGTCTTCATCATTTGTACTTTTTGGGAGACATATTTCTCCACGTATGTGCACTTCTTTGGGTAGACGAGATTTCAGCGCAGTCACAGTGGTCTAGATCTACCTCACTAATGTCAAACCTTAGTCTCTTAACTTCATTTAACTAATTAAATATGGCTTGGAAGTATTGTGTGGTGAAGGAGAAGGGTAGATTGCACCATGGACTCATAGTCCTGTTATCCAAAATAAGCCCATGCTTATTTTTGGCTAACTCCTCCTCCTTTTCCTTTTCTGGTACTTAAATGAATTTTTGGCATGATTCAAGCACTCAAAATATTCTAGAAATGGCTTCATCAGATAGGATTTTTATTCCCCTTTCCAGAAAGGTAAAGAAGTCCTCCTAACTCCTTGTATTTTTTGAGTTATGGATCAACGGAGTTTGGAGTGGAAATTTTCCCTGGGTGGGCCCACAGAGGTAATAAAGAAATTTTGCCAAGGAAAATTAGTGGGTTGGCGGAGGTGCAGAGGGAAATTTGGCACTTAGACCTTTTGGGGTTAAAAGGCACAAAGAAAAATTTTGGCCCGCGGGCCCGATGAAGGAAGGAAGCGGACTCGCGGGGCCAGGGAGAAATTGTTGACACTTAGCCTCTTTGGCTAAAAACTCAAAAGTCAAAAATCAGCCCGCAAGCCCACAAAGGAGAAAATGGAGAAAAATTGCTTAAGGCATGTGGATCATTTTGAAGATGACACGTGTCATGCGGGAGCGTGGGGATGTGGAGGTGTTTGAGAATTTTCACAAAATCTAAAACCTCCACACCAATTATTAGAAGTGCGACACGTGTCATGCGGACTGACGAGGGGTGTGGAGATTTTTGGGAAATTTTTCCAAAAGGGAAAAATTTAAAGTTTGACCCCGCCGACCCCAATAGGTGCCACGTAACCAGCAGAAGTGCGGAGATGCAGAGTGTTTTGGGAAATTTTTGCAAAAGTGCAAAAAAGTAAAATTTGGGCCCGTGGACCCATTTTCAAATCTGATTCACCACCATTTTTGACCTAATTCATGCCTTGAAATTTGTGCCCAAATTTATGCCCTGATTTTTCCCTAAATCTTCAGATGGGCATATCTTTTGATCCAGAGATTAGATTTGGGAAAAATCAGACTCATTGGAAAGATATTGATCTCCTCTATGCATTGGAGGAGTAAAAACATCATTTTTATAGGTTTCAAGGAAGAAAAATATAGAAACATCTTTCATGCCTTTAATGCGAACCAGATTGCTTCGAATGAGTTGTTTTTTGCTCAATCTGCCATGGTTGCCTTCTCCCACATGCCAAGGATGAAGAATCAACTCGATTTGATGAGGGAAAAACCCTAAAATTTCTTCTCACACCATTAATCCAAGATCAGATTGCTTGGAGAGATGCATTTTGCTAAAATCCATCACTTTTTCCTCCAACACGCAAAACAAGAATAGAGGAATCGATTTGACGGGTTTGCAGGCTGATTTGAAAGGGATTAATGGTGGATTGTTGAATTAGAAGATCTGATTTTCTTCTTTTTCTATTTTTCTCTCTCTTTGCTTCAGTTATAAATGGAAAGGATTTGATCCTTTGTTTTGTTGGACATTTTTTTCTTGCAAGCTCCCCTTTTCTCCTTAGCAAGTGGATTCATGGTGTTTTAGACCTCTCTATAGACACTAAAATTAGGTTACACTCCCCTTTGGTCCCTCGAAAATAAGCACCCTTCATCACATTCACCTAGCCATGACCCCTTCCACCCTACTAATATTAATTTAATTTATTTATTTAAATTAATGCATTATCCTCACTATATTTATTATTTAAATATATTATTTTAAATAATATCCACACATACAGCCACTTAGACACCTCACCAAGCCAACTCAACCTAAAACCTATTCTTAGTAAGTTACCATAACTAACTAAGACATACTTGAACCCTAATAATTAATGCCTACATTACCTCTAACCACATTCCCGCATGCTTACAAGAAGCTCCCAATCTAATCCACGGGTTAATGACACGAGATCCAAGGAAATCAAGAGGATATCCCTAGTTTAGTAAACCTAATAAATCCTACCTTGACTAACGCTAGTTACCCCTAACCGTCACCGGTTACCCCTAACCATTACCAGTTAAGCCAGAACCACCTTCAGTTACCCTTTTAACCCCAAAACAACCTTATTCTCAAGGTTGGAAGTTGAAAATTTGGAAGCAAAAATTTTGGTGAGAATTATCACATCTCGGAGAGATAACACATCTTTAGAGAGTGAATTCCAATGAGACCATGCATACAGGAAGGAGACCAAACATACTTTCTGCGTAACCATCTCACCATGATCTAATCTAACCAAGCAAAGTGGAGTTTGCATGTAGCCCATGTAGAAGCTTTCCTTCAGTTGGTGATCACTTACAGCCTTCAAGCCCCTCATCAGCACCTTCATCCTTCACACACAGAGGCATCCACAACTAGAATCCAAGTAAGTATAACATCATACTTCTCTAGTTTATTTCATTTCATCATTATTTTATCATCTATTACTTACCTAGCAACCTATTGACCTTCTCCAACATTTCCACCTCCATATACCCATTAAAGCCTCACCAAAGCCTACCCTAGTCACCCAATACTTCATCCTGACCAACCAAAGTCCTTTGTGCAATCACAAAAATAACTAAAGATTGTTCTATGACATTTCTAGATTTCACAAGATGGCGCACTTTGGTCACACCCGACCGCCGATCGATTACCCCGATTGACATCGGTCTCTATATTTTCCCGCATAGCCCAAAACAAATACCTACCCACTTAATTTCATCTCACCCTCATCCACTTGTGATCTACCCAAGACCTCTGTCAAACCTGCAGAACCTAGAACCAATCGTTTGACCTTTGGATTCTATTCTAGCTTATCTGTTAGATTAGATCTATTTCTTATTGTGTTTTAAGTGAGATACCTAAATCATTTCAAATTACAATAGGATTTACTTTGTTTACATCATTAAATTTTTTAAAACAGTGGACTGATAGCCATATAGGAAGTATCACACTTCCTGGATCTAGCATACGCTAGGCAATTCACTACCCATATTGTTTAATTCCTTCTTGTGGTCTTGATTTGCATTACAGGTAGTTCCTCCTAGCCAAAAGGAAGCTCTCATGATTAGCAGTGGATTCAGAAGTCATACGCATGTAATAACCCATCAACCAACATTTGAATAGGTATTCCTCCTATGCCCGTTACCCTATCTATTTCATCAACACTTCAAAGAAACAATCTAAGAAAAAGGTGAAACATTTTGGCACACCCGGTGGGACCCATCCAGGGTTCCTTGCATTTCATTCATTCCTAGGAAAAGTTGTGTGTTTGTTTCCTTTTGAAAAGTATACACACTAATTTTCTTCCTTGGTAATCCACCTCTTCTTTCTATTTTCTCTAAAGGAAACTTTTCTTTTGGTGTAATTAAAAAGAATCATTTCTTCATGTTTTCTGCATTGTAGTGAAAGAGCATCCCTCTTCCTCTTCATTTTATTGTGTCATCCAATTTCACATTTTGATTTGGGCTTAAAAATAAGTGCATTCCATTCTGATTTATTGCATTAGCTCACATTAATTGAGGGCAACCTATACACTGGAAGTCATGCCTAGCTGATGGTTGATAAATGAATCATAGAAAAGCACTTCTTTCCTTTTCTCTTTCTTTGAGTCTTACCAAACCTCACAAAAATTCAAAATATATACATTCTTAAACAACATCCTACCTATAAGAAGTTGTAGGTGATCATGACACAGTGGGTACCTAGCTTGCTACTCACATTCATACTTCGAGTGAAGCCCGTCCCCACCATAACATACTTGAAACCTCACCTTTTAGATCTCCTTCTTTGTAGGAAACCATTCTCACCAAAAACTATATTTCATAATTCATGTGTTAGTCCCTAAATAGCATAAGCTAAATGAACATAATAGAAAATACACTCCTAGGATCACATTTTCTTAGTGTTTCTGCTTGGCTTACGTTTTGAGGTGAGAGATCATGTTCTTCACTTTTTTATTCATCCTTGCATGCTCCTCATCATAGCTGGTGTATTCTAGCTTCACTTGAGTGTGCCTGGGCCATATCATCATCATTCTCGAATTTCAGTGTCCGATTCTACCTCATAATTTAATTCACAACCACTTTTCTTTCATCACTATTTCAATTTCATAGTAACCATTGTCGGTTACCTCTGACCGTCATCGGTTATACCCACCGATGTCGGTTCCAGTCCTTTTGCTAACCTACTCAAAAGGACATTTTCATTCATTTTTTCTACTTTTCATAGTCCCTATCACTATCATCATTCCCATTGACATTGTAAACATCATCAGATTTGGCATACCTGTCATATTTTACCTTCGCCTTGTTGTTCACTCACTTTGTCCATTTTCTATAGTAACCGACAACGGTTACCCCTGACTAGCGTCAATTTTCCCTAACCGGAATCGGTTAGCCTATTTCACATTCCAGCCACCATTTGGTACTTAATCTACTTTTTGTCACTAGATTCACCTGTTCCTGTTGTTCTCTATGTCATTTACAGAGAAGCAGCCCTACCTGATCAGTACTAGTTCACATGGTGTTGACCCAAAGACAAGAAAGCACACTCATATTTCACGCCAGTTGTCAACCACTCCCACCTAGTCCTTCACCACCTTCCATTTTATCACCAGCCATGGATCCCATCTAACCTATTACTATCGCTACCGAGAGATGAAGAGTTCACACAACTCCTTGACCAAAACCATGTTGCCTTGCAGTTTTACCTTTCCCACTCATCCACTTGAGATGCCTTAGGTCAGTTGATATATGGCATGCCCGTATCTATCCCCCGACTCTCACACCCACTCCCACATCAGCCCCATCTAGCTCCGTGCTGCCCGCATCTACCTTACCCCCAGTCGTTTCATAGTTAGGTCCTATACCCACCATGATTGTCACGTCTATTACCCCTGTGGCACCCGTTAGATCCACTATACCCTCGAAAACTACCCCAAACACAATCTCATCTGCCCTTAATGTCTCACACACACCTATAACTACATTACCACCTCCGGTGTTGGTGACCCCTACCCCATTTCAGAACGTGGTTCTTTCCATTCCACAATCATTAGCCCTTATTTCCACTAGGGTTACCATGACCCTTCCACCCCCATATACTTACTATCAAAACCTCCCATTTCATCCATTATACAAACCAGTATGTACCCCGTGTTTCACTACCTTCTTCGCCACCAACCTACATGGCGGGCATGCGACGGAAAAGTGACAAGTGAGCTTGGGAATCTACAAGTAACTCTTCCTCGCACCCGACCTCCCGAGGTCATGCTTTGAGACAGTGGGTGGGGATGGAATATACGTGGGATGCGAGACAAACTAGTTAGGCAATCTAATGTCTTCTACATGCACTAGTGGAAATTGTGAATCTAAGGCAAAGAAGGCCTTCCTAACTTGAATCGGCATGATAGATCGATTAGCAAGGATGACTACTCGAAGGCTCCAATCAATATCGAGCTCGGCGTTATTAGATCTATGGGTTGTGGAATACGTGGAAAATGACCTAGGATAGTTTCATGTATATCTCTAGATAAGGTCATAGGATAGATGGTAAATATAATTGACTCTATGGGTGATTCTCTGGCCTAGTCTAGAACTCCTTAGTTTTGTTAGCTGCTATGTCTAATAAGGATAACTATTCGATCATGATGGGTGGAAGTGGAGTAGATCTGAATACTAGTGTACATAGGCCAGATCTATGTCTGATTCACCTATGGATTTGTTGGGTTGTGGGATTTGTGGGTCACAACCGTAGATTCGTGGTTGTTGCACCTACTATGTTCATGTGTAGAATTAGTCCCTAATCCCTATTATCCAAATGTCGTATGCTTTCTCACCTTCTATATTCGGAATCAATAACTCGTGTGATCTTCTCATAATATCTTACGGGCATTCGTGCAACTGAATTCTTAAGTGGTATCTATATCTCGTGAGAGTATCTCCGTGTCAAGCTATGGAACCAAAGGATCACAACCAAATGTCTGCTCTCTTTTAAACCCTTCTACAGTCATGAAGATATGAATCTAGGGTAATATGTAGTTTGGTTAATCCGACCAAAACGTATGCGCTTTTTCGTCTTCTATGTTTAACCCGCTTAACTGGGAATCAATTTGTTGTACGTTTACCATTGTTCGGAAGACTTGGATCCTGAGATTTTGATCTATATCAGTTATTGTTGTGATGAGATTGGGTTGGGGCACGATTGGCTCAAATACGTATTCTCTGGGCTCTCTAGGTCCCGTGATTGTCATACAAAAGCAACAATGTAAATCTAACTAATGACAGAGTAAGCTAATTGTGAAAGATACGTCTATTTATATTCCTAAATCTGATACATCTATCTACTAAACAGAATTTAAAGAACAACTATCTAATATATCTAGAATTGACAGCTAAAATAACAAATTAAAACAAACAAGATAACCGAGTATAGCTATTTGTCTATGCAACTGTGAATCTATTCTAAATAATGAAATACTTGATCTAGTCTATTTGCAAGACCCTCGATCCTACCTCAGAAGTGAGGAATGAATCATAGTTTCTCAGAAAATATCAATCCCCACAGCTTCCCTGGCAATATCGAAAGTAGAATTGACTGAAATAAAGTGATTGACTACTTTATTTGATATGCTTCTAATTAGAACTTTAAAAGCTAGAACCTAGATTTTGCAGAACAGTGGCGAATACGACGGTGTGTGTGGCTATGTCCCCTCAGTGTGATCTCCTCGTTCCTTCATGTTCACGTGGATCCAGAAAAGCATGTAATGCTAGCATCAACAAAAGTAGATATTGGGACAAAGGCAGCTTAGGATACAAACTGAATACAATGTGAGTAGGAGAGAGATAGCGTAAGAGTACAGAGCTTGGCTTATGCAATTCCTAGTGGGATTTATTATGATTCATGCAACATAAAACATCCAGAACCTGAAACTATTCTACTTGAAGAACAAAACCTTCAACTTTAATGGCTTCCTATTGAAAACAAGATATTCTACTCCAATGGATTGTATGAAATGTCAACAACACTTGCACAAGATGGATATGTGGCTTCCTAACAAAGAAAACAATGCTAACTAAGCATGGAATGAAAGAAACTAAGTGTTCTAAGTAAAATGAAATACTAATCTATTGCAATGAGAAATTCGAGGCAAATTTGAGGGGCCATTTGCTTGAGAACAAGCCAACTATTTATAGCATTTGCATTTACCCAAAGTAAAAACCAAATTGAACTCTTAAACTATAAACAATGGCAAAACACTATTCCAGGGAACCAAAATTATTAATGCAAACTTATGGCGTGAAAAAAATCTAGTGAATCGTTGAAATTTACATGAGTTGTGTTAAAAGATATTTCTTGAAAATGTGTAAAGGACTACCTCCCGAGCGGGCGGTAGTTATAAGACCGCCGCCTGTTCGGGGTGGAAGTTTTGTCACTTTGGGAGAAAAAGGCCAAGAAAAGAGGGGAAAAGGGAAAAACAAAGCACGTGGGGCTAAGAGAGGCATGTGGGATGTTAACGCACACTTGGGGAGATTTTTTAGATCCCAAACACCTTGCGAGGAGACTCAGATCATTAGTGGGGCACGTGTTACGTTGTTCCAGAGTGCAGACCCTACAATTTTTGGTACGTACATATTACCCCCTTAGAGAAGTGTTTTAGCCATGGAGAGGCGTAAAATGGTGGGTCTTAGTATGGTGGTCCTGAAATGGGAAGTTAGAAGTTATACCTGATACGTCCATGTGTTGAAATGACGCCGTCCAAAATTCCCGCCACCTACAAAATGAAAAGAGAACTCAAGTGCAGATAGACACAATAATTTGGAAAATAAATGCTAAAATAATAGGAAATGAGAACATACCATTCGTGTGGGGATAAGAACTTACCTTCGTCGGCGCACTAAACCTGCGAAAAAGGCATTTAAAACAAGTCAGGTTGCTATATATATGAAAGTGGGCCCATTTTCCTATTCATTTGCGTGAGTTGATTTGATTGATTCTGAGCTCTGGGACCCACGGTGACGGTTTCTTACGCGAGTAGAGCCAAAATGTTCGTGACGGGATAGTGATCATGCCTCCGCGAGCGAACATCGACCCGCGAGATCACATGTTAGTTTTCTTCAATTTAACCTTTTCACCCCCTCAATTTTAAAATGCTAAAATCTTTGTCATGGGGGGTAATTTTTGAAAATGTTAGGTTCAAAAGGTCCATCTAAGGGGGCACCTACTGGGTAGGCCTTGTTTTTAGCTAAAATGGTCCCTTTTTGGTGTTTTTGGGCTTTTTAATTTATAAAACCCGCGTGGGTTTTTGGGACACGACCGCCACCCCGATCGGGGTGGCGGTTATGACCACCACCCTTAAGGTGGTGGTTACGAAACCACCTCCCTGCTCAGGGTGGTGGTTTTGCATAGAATGCCAAAAGAACATCTGTTTGAAATTATTTTTGTGTTTTTAGCATTTCTATGTGTTTTCATGATTTTTCCAATGTTACTTGGATGCTAACTTGCTTTGTTTTGTGTGTTTTTGGGTGTATGCAGGTGAGAGAGGAGTATATTCGGTGGAGCCAAGAGAGGGAGTGTGACTAGCTCCTAGCAGTACTAGATGCACTTTCACAGGATGAGGAGGACACTCTTCAAAGGGCCGGATACTACGTATCTTGCGCGTTCCACATGTTACACCATCTAGTCACATTCTTTGTGACTTATTCTCCTATTGGGATGCTAATCAGAACACCTTTCGATTACCAGGGGTCCTTACTGAGTGGACCATCACACTAGAGGATGTTTATCGTATCCTGGGGATACAAATCATTGGGAGATGACTCGACCCTTAAGACAGTAGGTTCGCGGGCCCAGATATCACAAAGTGGGCCACTTATATGGGAGATGCAGTCATCTCCATGGGTTCGAAGAAGGGGGTCAGAGTTCGATCTATTCCTAGTTTGCCCATCCCCTTGATTCACCAGGCTATTATGGGGATCCTTGCCTCGAGATTGATTAGGGAAAAGGGAGGAGACACACTGCTATACTGCTAGTCCCCCATCATTGCACAGATAAAGGGACATGGAAGGATATATGCCTGGGGAGAAGATATACTTGGGACTACCTACCATGATTTATACAGGGTAGTCCATTTACAGGGGTAGTCCTTGAGCCACCCGACCCTGGTCATGAGTTGGGTTTACGAGCACTTCATTCCTTATGGTAGAGGTGTAGAGGTGATAGATCCTGGAGCTGTGAGGGCAGATAGATGGATAGATATGTCAGTGCTCCAGAGAACCTCATCATCTTGTTGCTTCTCTGACCACCGCTGATATGGAGGCCACACCGTATCAGACTATGGAAGGTATATGGGGCGAGGAGGCTCTTACTTTGATCTCCTGCTCCACCACAGGGTAGCTTATTGATAGAGTGGGGATAGTGGAGATACACCCCTTTGGCCGAGTTCCTCAGCAGTTTGGCCTACCCTACATGGGCATGCTTCCCCAGATAGCACGATATGGAGTCGGTTCGAGAGGCCAAAGGGGGTCCTAGAGGCCGGGTTGGACGATTGTCACTCCCAGGCATTCCTATTTTGGCCAGGAGGGTAGTACGTGCCCGAGGGAGAGCCAATGTGCCTCAGGTACCCTTTCTTTAGATTATCGTGGGTCCTTCCCATAGCAGCAATGACCCCATTGACATAGACTTCGAATCCAAGGAGTCTAAAGGGGGAGAGACAGAGGAGGAGACGATCTGAGTGGCATGATACTCAGGATATCATGTAGCAGAGAGGTCCGAGCGGAGTGCGAGAGAGGGTGACTCTGGTTTCAGAGGAGCCACTCTCCCAGGGCCATGGTGGGGAGGATGAGTCCATTGCAGGTGCTACATTGCTCCAGTCACAGGAGCAACACCTCAGTCAATGGCGGCATCTGTGGCGGTGCTTGATGCTAGAGATCCATTCTAGAGGCTTGTTGATCCGAGTAAGTTACCATCCCTCCTTTTAATATTCATTAATTTAGGATTGCTTTAGTTACTATCTCTCCGCTTATTTACTCTTGGATTTTATCTTTTGTTTATTTCTAATTTGTTTTCTCCTTTGTTTTCTAGAGACCGCCGATGAGTGGTGAGACTTGATTCGTAGGGTATGCACCGATACCCTAATGATCCCCATGGAGAGGACCCGTGCAGAGCTTTCTGTGGATGTTGGATAGCCCTCGAATCCGGTAGACATACCGACGTCTTCACCCCAATCGCATGTGGCCGGATGGTATCAACTCTCCACACGAGCTAGCGGGGTATAGGACAGCCGAGTGCCTGATGAGGAGTCATTCTCGTGGTGAGATTGTGGCTGCCCCTCGGGATCCTGAGCCCTCCGTGCACTCAGAGCTTCAGCGTAGCCGGAGTCCTAGGCGTGGGTGTGTGCCTTCAGAGGGGTCTCATAGGGATTGAGAAGCCACTTGGTTCTCCTTGATTTTGTATGATATATTCTTTTGTATATCCCGGGCTCTTTGAGCGTTTTGACCATACTTGGTGAATGATGACATTGTACAAAAACTTTGACATATATATATATATATATTCTCTTTTGGATCATACTTTTGGCATTTATGGCTTTGTTTCCTTTCCAGTTTCCTTATGTAGATTATGATGTTTACGCTTGTATGCTCTTTAAAATGTATGCAATGGAGAACAAATGATGTAAGTGTTTTAACTTCTTTTTGTATTTCATGATGCTGATATATGATAATGTAGATACAATGTGATGTTGAATCTTAGTTTTTGTAAGCAATTTTGAACACTTCATATTTGTTTTGGCAAAGTGGTGAAGATAAGCCGATATGATGAGAAAATAAACTTGCCCCTACTCCTAACTCCACACAACTAGTAAGATGCAAGGGCTCATCACTAAGAGTTGGGAAGGGTGCAAGTTATAAAATGTGTTGAAATGATATTGATGAAAGATAGACAAAGCTTTGGTGGAACCAAATTAGGATACCACAAGCCTACTCCACTTGAGTGACTTCATAGTTTTTGGGATGTAACTTGCTTTGTGGTTTATCTAGACTTAGATCTGTAGATGGCCACATAGTAGACAAAATCTGGGTTCTTAGGCTTTTAAATCTTTTAGAATTTTAAACATCCGATTCATTTGTTTTTGACTCAAAGCTTCAAGGTTTGAATTGTTTTCTTATGACCTTTTACATTTTTTTGTCAAGAGGACCCCCTACACTTTGCCCCATGCTACTAGTAAGAAGTGTGGGTTTATCACCATGGGCAAGGCATAGGCGAGTAAGGGATTTCCATCCTTTCCCAACCCTACGTCACTAGTAAGAGATGCAAGCTCATCACCGAAGGTTGGTGGGGCAAGGAAATGTGTAAATTTAAAATTTTCTGTTTGATTCTATATTTGACTTGTTTATTTGAGAAAAATGTCAGTGTGTTCTTATTTCTAAAGAGATATATATACGGGATAGATGTGACACCATGAAGCTTCTAGAACAGACCATAGGCAAGACACCTATCCTAAGAAGAAACCAAAAGTGAGAATAAACCCGAAGATCTTGGCATGGTTACCATTAATACCTTGTCATATCTAGCTTTATTTGATGAAATGATTCCAAGATAGTTTGATGATATCATGGAAATAGAGAAGTATGATTAGAGTGTTTATGCCAACGAAATCATGAGTTTGTAATGAATTGATTTGAGAAAAAATTCCTTGATCACAATTTTTGTAAGAAATAAGAGGACAAAATGATCCTAATCTATATGAAGATGCAATGTAGATATAATTATAAGTAGTGCTAGTTGCTTACGCATAGAATCGTTTGAGGTGTAGGGAATTGACTGTTTCACCAAATTCCTCACCTTCTAGCGTACATAAGAGGTATGCACCATTTCCGTAGTCCTTCATGACTCGGTATGGGCCCAACCATTTGGGCCGGAACTTCCTTCCTTCACCGGTTTTCTTGTCGATCCAGCTGTCTAGCCTTAAAACTAGATCACCTTCATATATGTCATGTTCATAGACTTTCTTGTTATACTGTGACACATCCGGCCGGCATAGAATCTATGCCATTGTTCAACATAGACTCTGTTCCATTGTTCAGCATCTAACCTAGCTTCATCTAGGCTTTCTAGTTGGGAAAGACGTGCTTCTCTATAAGCATCTTCATCCAGGATCCCTTGTAATGAAATGCGGAGACTGGGTATTTCAACCTCAAGTGGGAGAACTGCTTCTGCCCCGAATACCAGCGAGAAAGGAGTCACTCCTGTTGGTGTTCTTATTGAGGTTCGGTGGGCCCATAAGGCCGGATATAACTTCAAATGCCAATCTCGTTTGTTTTCTTTCACCGTTTTAAGGAGAATGGCTTTTAATGTTTTGTTTGTCGCCTTAGCTTGTCCATTGGCTTGAGGGTAATATAATGAAGCCATATGATGGCTTATTTTAAATTTATTGCACAATTTGTGAACTTCATCATTCTTAAAAGAAGTTCCATTATCTGAGATAATGATTTATGGGATACCATACCTGCAAATGATTTGGTTCAAAATGAACTTGGCGATTACGTAACACAGTAGTACAGTAGTAAGAGGCATAGCCTCTACCCACTTGGTAAACTATTCGGTGGCCATGATTATAAAATTATGGCCATCTGTAGATGAGGGAGAGAATTTCCCTATTAAATCTAGGCCCCACGTAGAAAAGGGCCATGGAGTAGCAATCGGTTGTAGAGCTTGTGCCGGCATGTGGATCTCATGGGATAACTCTTGGCACTTATGACACTGCGTACAAACTCTATTGCATCGTGTTCTAGAGTGGGCCAGAAATAGCCCATTCGATGTATTTTATGAGCGGTGGCATGGCCACCGAAGTGCCCTCCACACATTCCACTGTGAGATTCATGGAGAACTTCTTAGATTCTTCTGTGTCGACGCATCTTAGAAGCATTCCATCAAACGCTTTTCGATAGAGCACTTGTTCTATGATGACATATTTATCTACGATAATGCATAACCACCTTCTTTGTTGTGGTGTAGCACCTTCTGGATACGTATGGTCCATGATATAATTAATGATATCAGTGTACCAAGGACACTCAGAGATAGAAGGTCGGGTTTCGATGTAGTATACGCACTCATCTGGAAATTTCACATCTACTAGATTTCCTCCGTCTAATTGGTTATCAACTAACCAATCCACGATGATTTGTCCCTTAACAGAATTCTGATTTACAAATGTTAATTTGAATTCTCCCATTAAGGTTATAAAACGTCCAACCTTCTTAGACAAGGACCCTTGCGTGAGGAAAGTTTGTAAATGGTCCGTTTTTACCATGACCCTTGTTTCTTGATTTAGCATATAATGTCTTAAGCATTTGCTTGCAAAGAATATGGTGAGGCATTCTCATTCTGCTTGTGTATAATGTGTTTCATAGTCAAGAAATGTTCAGCTAATGAAATAGATCACATGTTCTCTCTTGTCATCGTCTTCTTGAGCTAGCATACGAAAGCGAGACATTGGTAGCTCACGAGTATAAAATTAACAGTGATCTGGATTACGTGGCATTAGCGTAGGTGGTGATAACAATAAATTCTTAAGCGTGTCAAAATCTTCATTGCAATCTTCAGTCCAATCAATGCTATAATCTTTCTTGAGTAGATGTTGATTGGATGAATAGCGAAACTTAAGTCTAGGATGAATCTCCGGATTGCACCAAGCTTTCCAAGAAATGACCTGATTCCAGATTCATCTGAAGGTGGGACCATTTTGAGGACAGCCCAAATTTTGGTTGGGTCAACATCGATCCCGCGTGATGATATAATGTAACCTAGGAGCTTCCCTCCTGTCACACCAAAGACACATTTTTCTAGATTTAGCGTGACTCCATATTCTATCAGACGTGAAAGAATGATGCAAAGTACTTCCGGATGGTCACAACGCTTCTTGGCCTTAGCCAACAAGTCATCTACATAGGATTCCACAATTTTATGAATAAGATCATGAAATATATATGTCATAGCCCACTGGTATGTAGCACCAGCGTTCTTGAGACCGAATGGCATAACAACGTAGCAATAGGTTCCCCAAGGAGTTATAAATGTGGTTTTAGCTTGATCTTGTTCAGATATTCTGATTTGATTGTATCCCAAGAATCCATCCATGAGAGACAAAAGCTCAAATCCATCTATCACATCAACAATGACATCAATGGATGGTAATGGGAAGTTGTCTTTAGGACATGCTTTGTTAATGTCTTGGAAGTCTATGCAGATGCGTATCTTTCCATTCTTTTTGAGAACCGGGATGATATTAGATACCCATTGAGAGTAATCAACTGGTTTGATGAATCCTACTTGGAGGAGTTTTATTACCTCCTCTTTCACCATGAGAGCTACCTTAGGTTTCATTGGTCTCGATTTTGTTTTAATCGGTTTTGCATTGGATTTAGTGACGAGGTTGTGCACCGTAATGTATGGTGCAACTCCTGTCATTTATTTATAATTAAATGCAAAATCCTTCTGATGTTCCTTGAGGATTCGAGTGTGTATTTCTACTTCTGATGGAGTTAACGAGGATCCTAACTTCAATATCCATTGTTCATCTTCTGTTCTGATGTTGATATCAATTGTTTCTTCAATTAAAGAAGCGTTACCTTCCTCAAACTCAGGTGGGGCGAGAGGTAGTTCTAGATCATCTCCATTCTCGACTGCATATATGCTAAGTTCTTTTTGTGGGGGAAGTTCCATCATAGGATTCCCGAAGTAGGAAGATGAATGCGGGATCAAAGATAAATCTACTGTGTGATGGGTGAGATGTAATGCCACATAGGTGTTTAAGAAATCAAGAGTGGTTGTATCACTATCAATGTGGTCTAGGATAGTAGATTTGTTTTCATTTCCGTTTAAAAGAGGTTTTGACATTGTTTTTATCAATGGTTCATTACGAAGGGATACCATGAAATGGGTATCCTCTAACTTACTATTTGGAGTAAAGTGTGATGCTGAGGTTGCTATTGAATCAGCGAGAAGATTTTTCTCTCGAGGATTGCTTCAATTGATATGAAGTCAAACTCCTTGCTTAAATCTAATACAACTGTTTTGTAAAGCTGTAAGTGCTCGGCTTTGGTTTCATATATTTTAGAGACTTGGTTTACTACCAATTGTGAGTCTCCTAACACTCTGATGTTATTAACACCGATTCTTTTAGCTAAGATGAGACCAAGGAGGAGGGATTCATACTCAGCACCATTGTTTTTGCATTCGAAATTTAGTTTGAAGGAAAATGGTAGGACTTTTCCCTTGGGAGAAGTAAGGATTATACCTGCCTCAGCTCCATAACAACATCTAGCTTCATAAAAATGGAGAGTCCAATATTTAGTTGGGAACATGGATGTTGGGACATTTGTTGTGTTAATATCTTCTACTTCCACCATGCAGAGATCTTCTGCTGGGAGAGAATTGACACCTAGGGTGTATCCCATGCCTACAGAATCAAATGGTAGGAACATTGGTAGCTCTTGTTCTAGTAATTCAAAAATTTTTGTAGTAGTTCTTAATGATACTATTTCTACATTTTTAGCCTCATCTTTGGGGGATGGGGCTGTCTTGAATAGACTCATAGTCTTAAGATCTGTCGTAGGTACCAATTTTTCCTCTGGTTTTGCATCGATAGGTTTATTAAGTTAGTTTGTTGGGAGTTCAAACTCTGAGTGCATGCCTAGTATTTTCTTCAATTCAGCTAGGTGTACATCAAATGGTTTTGGATCACCTTTGGCTATGAATATCTTTCCTAAGTGTAAAAACCTTACTTCTTAAAATAGCGTAGAAGGGATTGCCTTCATGCGGTGTATCCATGGTCCGCCGAGGATCATATTATATTTAGTTTCCCGATATATAATATAAAACTCAATCAAGATGGGTTTGGGTCCTAAGGTGACCAGTAATATTATAGTTCCAATTGAGGTGGTTTTAAGGCTATCATAACCTCTTAGTGTGTTTCGAGTTGTTGAACAATTTGTTTCTCCATACCCTAGATTTTGAAGGAAAGAGAAGGGGACTATATTAATTGCTTCCCCATCATCAACCATCGTGTGTTTCACATAATTGTTATAAACCCACACTTGTAAGTGTAAGGCTGGATCACCTCGGCGTGCGATCTCAGCATCTGTCGGTATTTTGTTTATTTCGAATATGAATTCGACATTTGTATCCACCTGCCCCGGAGGATGAACATCAAAGTCTATGTGATTTACCTATGTTTCAAGAGGTGGAGTGATGTTAATTAAATGACCTAAGCCTAATGCCTCTAAAAGAGCAGCCTTGTGGGCAGGAGAGTTCTTTAGTAAGTCCAAAAATGAAATGTGTGAGAAGGTTTTTGTTAGGTCATTAATTGAATCATAGGCAGCCACAGGTTTTGTTACTATTTGTTGGATGTTATCCGTCCCTGGCAGGTGGCTTGTACTTGGTTGAGAGAAATACTCTCGTGTCCTTATTCTGACTTCGATGGGTAGTTTGACATCTAACTCTACTAAACTAACTATCTTGGGTCGTGGCTAACTTCCTAATTGTGGTGTAACCGATGGATTTAGTGGAGTCAAGGCTTCATGATCATTGTTTCCTATCATTATGCTCTTGTCTGTCCTAGTTAGATTTAGCCTATTGTTATCGTGATTTGGGAGCGGATCATTAAAGATATTCGGGGTGTGTTTTGAGGGAAACTCGCCCAGCAAAAAGTATTTTATGATGGTGACATAGGATCTGCCAAAAACATATCTATGAAAAGTTGTCTTTGTTCTTCTGGCAAGTGTTGCATGAATTTATTGTAGTCATGACACGTTCTAGTGTCATGGCCACCGAATTTTGTGGAAACCACAATACGAATTAGGATTGTAATTCCTAGTTTGTTGTTTTAGTGCGTATTGTGGCCCAAAACTTTGACCAAACCGTTGCCTATTAAAGTTTTGCATTTTCTGTTTTTGATCTTGATTCTAGTTTTGATAACCAGTTGAGCTTTGGCTTGAACCTCTGTATAAGGTTTTTTCGTCATTGTTGTTGTTCTTTGTGGATGATTAAAATCCACTACATTGATTGTCGGGGTAAATTTGTTGTTTCGTTGGTTGTTTATTTGTGATGGAGTATTGACAACATTTACCTTCTTAAGCTAGTCGATTACTCCATCTATTGTTACGCCACGATTTTTATTAAGGATTTTAGGTCCTTGATTGACATTTGTGGTAGTAGGATAAGTTGTAGTGTTCTGGTTGGAGATGATTAACCTCCCATTTTGTCCATATGTTTTACGACCACTATCAATTGCCGCTTGATCTATTCGGAGAGCACTCTAAAGTACTTCATCGTAAGTTCTTAGTGGGAAATTCTGGACTTCTTCCTTCACTTATTTGCTAAGAGAATGAAGGAATAAATCACATAGTTCCATCTGATCCATGTTTGGAGCACTTGCCAAAGAATAAAGAACTGTACGCCACCTCTGGATGAAATGGGCGATAGATTCATTATGTTCTTGCTTAATGTGTAAGAATTCCCTGATTCCTATTCTTAATAGTTTGTTCATGTCAAATGCCTTGATGAACTCTGAAACGAGTTGCTTGAATGAATGGATGGAAGCCTTAGGTATTCTATAATACCAATCGAGAGCGATACCCTCCAAAGTTTTGGGAAATATTTTGGCAACTACCCCATCCCATGGGAGTAGTTCTCGGATGGCTGTTGCGTAAGCCTTGATATGTGCATTTGGATCTCCCTCACCTTTGTATTTGGGAAAATCGGGAAGAGGCCTTGGAAGCATTACACTTCGTATGGTGAAATCTAAGGGTTCTTTCAAATATTCTGAGTAAGTCCCTATCGCATAGGTTTCGACCATTGATGGTGCCTGTTGAGGGAGTGGAGGGGAATGGGTTGTTGATATGGCATAGCGTACGTGTTAGCGGGGTGTAAGGAAACCCCTGTGTTTGAGGAACCATGCCGGGAGAGGAGAACATATCCCCTTGCGGTGATTTGGAGTACATGTTTAAGTATGAAGGGGTATTGTCCAAAAATGGATTATTTTGTACTAGACCGGGAGGTGTCAGAACGGTGTTAGAAATGGCAGCTCTTGTTGGGGTTTGTTGTGAATACTGAGGAGTCATGCCTAACGTGCCTACTCCTATGAGGAGGTATACTTGGCTAGGATGGTGTGGAGGATTGGAACTTCCTACCTGCATGAATTGAGAATTTTGACTTGCTTGGGCAAGTTCTAACCCCCTAACCTTTTCTACTAGAGTTGAAATGACTTCATTCGGTGAAGTCACGATATTTTTCCTTGGTGGAATTTGTTGTATATCATGGCGTTGTATAGGCATGTGATATCTTGATATGAATTGATTGCTGCCCTACTAAGTTTCCTTGAGGGCATTTCCTATATGACGTGGCATGGAGGTATTTCCTCGAAAAGGGACCTCGGGTTGTGTTTGTAAACCTCCTATAGGTGGGTATATACTTCGAGAATGTTGTTCATTCCGGTATAACGTCTTGAATGTTCATCATCTAAACACAGGTATAGGTCGATTGTCTACTAATTTGTGGTCTAAGTAGTACTGAGGAGACAAACTAGATTCTCTGTGAGCATCATATTGTTCGAGCAAGGCTCTATTTGCCGTGTTTGAGCGAACTAATCCAACTCTTCTGTTTGAAAAGATGAGTTATATCTGATCCTTGGAGATGGATTTTGTGTTAATAATTAGTTATCTAAATAGTTGTCACCCCATACCAAGAGTGAGGGTGATGAATGCCTATTTAGTTAAGCCTAGTATGCCTCAAGACCTAAGAGAGACCTACCATATGCATCGAATCCTGACATATTCAGGTGGTATATGAATACCCGCAGAATAATGGGAAGGAGTGAAGGTGATGGTATATGCTAATGAGGTACTAAAGATGAAAAGAGTCATTTAATTTAAAAGAACTAGTAGAAATCTTACTCCGAGAGAAGAAAGTAGAAAGTTTCACGTCGGGTTCACCAATTTTGTGCAACAGAAAAGTGACAAGCGAGCTTGGGAATCTACGAGTAACTCTTCCTCACACCCAACCTCTCGAGGTCGTGCCGAGACAGCCGGTGGGGATGGAATATACGTGGGATGTAGACAAACTAGTTAGGAAATCTAATGTCTTCTACATGCACTAGTGGAAATTGTGAATCTAAGGGAAAGAAGGCCCTCCTAACTTGACCTGGCGTGATAGATCGATCGCAAGGATGGCTACTCGAAGGATACAATCAATATCGAGCTTTGGCATTATTCGTTCATGGGTTGTGGAATACATGGAAAATGACCAGGATAGTTTCGTGTATATCTCCAGATAAGGTCATAGGATGGATGGTAAATATAATTGACTCTATGGGCAATTCTCTGGCCTAGTCTAGAACTCCTTAGCTTTGTTAGCTGCTACGTCTAATAAGGATAATTGTTTGATGATGATGGGTGGAAGTGGAGTAGATCTGAATACTTGTGTACGTAGGCCAACATCTATGTCTGATTCACGTATGGATTCATTGGGCTGTGGGATTTGTGGGTCAAAACTATAGATTCGTGGTTGTTGTGGACCTTCTATGGTCATGTGTGGAATCAGTCCCTAATCCCTAGTATCTAGTAATCGTATGCTTTCTCAGCTTCTATATTTAGAATCAATAACTGTGTGATCTTCTCATAATATCTTACAGTGTTCGTGCAACCTGAATTCTTAAGTTGGTATCTATATCTGTGAGAGTATCTTCTGCGTCTAGTTTGTGAAACCAAAGGATAACAACCAAATGTTTTCTCTCTTTCAAACCCTTCTATAGTCATGTAGATATGAATCTAGGGTAATCAGTAGTTTAGCTGATCTGACCAAAACGTATGCGCTTTGTCGTCTTCTATGTTTAACCCGCTTAACTTGTAACGTCCTCATTTTATACCTTAGAACAAGTGAATTTTTTTTTTTTTTGATAATTGCATCCTGGTTCTAAATACATAATTTAGAACTCACAAATCAAATAACCATTCTTATAACAGACAACCATATGCAGCTGTAATGACTCGGAGTATCTCCGATCTATTCATTCCATGACTCATAATCTACCGATCTATTCATGAGTAATAAGAGTTGGCATTTTTATTTAACACTTCACTCTTGCGGTTCTCTTCCCTATTCAGGATTGAGAATGATCTGTCAAGGAACCTAAGCTGAATAATTGTTACCATTATTCATCGGCATCTCATCCCTTAGACTAGGTGAATTAGGACAACGCAATCAGCACTTGCGATACTTTGGCCAAAGATTTGAAACATACTGTTTATGTCTCGTATTCCTTAACGGCATACTCGTCAATCTGGAATACGCCCTTCACCCCATTCTTATGTTATGTAGAATGTCTTATACCGACTTCTATCAGTCCTTCCTATCTCAACTTAATCACTCGGAGACAGATTAACAAGGTGATAATGTTATATGGATGCCCACGAGGATTAGGGATATGATGACATACTGGTTCAACCCTAGTTAAACCAGTGTGTCAAGATACCCCGAATCTCCTAGGCAGCCTTATAACGTGACCACATTCCTAATCGGTCCCTGAGTAACTCGTTCGAGATCAAAGTGTAAATCTTAGCGATCAATGCAAAGGGTGTCGTCATAAGTCACCTGCATTGTTGTAACTTCGAGAAGATCCTAATCTTCTCGGAGGTACAACCCTACAGTTGACTTGTGCCGTCAACCTTTAAATCCACCTTGAAAAGATCTACTTATTAATATGCGTTACGCACATTGAGTTTAAATTACATTAAAGATGTTCCCTAAGGTTAGCCTTTCCCGATCCCTGGATTCTTCGTCTAAGGATGACCTTCCTTAATAAAACCCATTACATGGTGGTGATATTAAGGCCAAGGTCTCATCAAGGAGTTCTTAGAATATACGTGACTCTAAAACAACGAATTGAACAATAACTCATAACCTTCACATGAGATTACAATCGAACCCCATTAGATTTATATCGGTTCTCCTACCGAATTTATATCATACTTATTAGTATCAAGATATAAATGATTAATAATCAATTTAATGTTGTCTGTTATAATCAAGACTAGGGATTAGTAATTTAATTCATTGATTAACGTTACGCTTAGGTTCATTTTAACCCTATCTTCTAGAAAGACAAAGATTTAAATTTCAATTTTTCTTTCGATAGAACAAATTAGAACTACTAAACACTCATAAAAATTCAATCACATATTCTTGTAACTTTCATTGACAATCACAAAGTCTCCAATTTATACAATTATAACAATGCCCCTCCAAAGATATAAACCGAAGGAGGTCAACAATCGAATAAGAATACAACACATAAGTATTAAATACTTATTTTCATTCTTTTCATATCTATACAGATACATTTTGTACAATCAGCATATTCGATACAATGCTCAACGGAAAAAGAACATCTTTCCTCATATAATACATTTTAGAGAATCTATCTGAAATTCTACTTAAAATCAAATTTAAACAATCGATTATCCTATCGATCTGCATGCTTTTACCACTTACGACAACCATCTGCAAAATAGTCAACATGAGTCAATTCAATGAACCGAGCATGATAAGCACTAACTTTTAAAACAATTGCAATCCATCAATTGTTTTCATTAACACCTACTGTTTAAATGATATTAAATCACCAATCAAGTAAACATGACTCGGACTATACGTTAAGAATATATCATGTCTATAACGTGTAACAATAATTTTCGTTATAGAGTAGTCCTATATACTTCTCAAATATTTCATCAAAATATTAGGGATCAAGAAGAACAAAAGTGTCCTAAGCAATTATTCATTGTAAATCCCAAGTTGAACAAACATCGACAATCATTATATTCAACTTAAAAGAGGAATATCATATCAATCTCATTACCGTCATTATGTAAAATCAATTACGGATGTTAGTTAAACAATTATATCAACTTATAATTACAACGAAGAGAAATAAACAAATTATACATGTTTCCCCACGAACTAGCTCATGTCCATCTTTCCAAAAGCAAGGCATTCACTTAATACATATGCTAAAAAAATCGAGTTGAGTCCATCATCGACACCACCATTTTATTAAAACTTACAATAAAGCAACTACAAGATGCAGTAGCCTTCTTGCCAAACAACGGTGTCTATCTACCAAGCGGACTCGGTATGACCTTACACAAAAGTGATAGATAAGAAGATTAGCATTGAAAGGCTTTTAGACACAAGGTCGAAATCAAAAGAACTCCTTTGTTATCGCAGATCAACCAAAGACTCATGATCATTTAAGCAATGACATTTCCCTACGACTATGCGAAGGGATTTTAAACGAAATCAAGCGGCATGCATGCAACCACATCAAACTGGAATGTAATCGGAAGGAAAACATACACGAAATATCGTAATCACCCCGAATGCAATCGAGTTGAAAGTATGGTATTCACGACCTACTTAAAAGGCCATAATTCAAGTTATCAAGCTTAATAAAGAAAACCAACAAGGCCAAGAACATTACATGTTCATACTCGAAGCTTATACGGAAAACTTGATGACATAGGTTACCATTCGAGGAATTAAAACTAAGTCCATAAACAGTATTCACGCTTTAGCTTTTCCGAAAGCTTGACATACAAGATATCTTCCCACACTCACGGAACCCAACAAGTCAAAAACAAAGTAAACCCAACAGTTATAATTTGAAGCGATTCTGTTTTATCTATCAAGAATTCAACCGAGTCCCAACAACGATAAACAAAATACATAGAAGATAATGATTCCATCCGTACCAACATTGGCAAGCCTTTAAAATCAGGTTTATACAAAAGCTATATCATGATTTTGTAACAAGAAATCCAACGGAGCCCGTATAACAATATTTGCTCCAAGATTACATAGAGTGGAATACATATTAAAATGCCCAATTGAGTCTGAACCACAATTTCCTTGTAAAATGAAAGTATTCATTACCAAATAACAGAAGTCGCCTTACCTGTTACTCCAACAAGACTCAGACAAAGCAATTTCCAACATTCAAATATATATATATAGCTTCCACAGTGGCCCAATTTATACGAATCATTCAATGGACTCTACAGAGTCGTTCAAATAAAATACATATATCCATATTGTATACTGTCAATGGGTTGAATCCCATTACCACAATAAAAAGGAAAAACAACTTCCACAGGGTCGTAATGACTACTGTAACACAGCAGTTACCTCTTCCCAAACAACTTTAAAAGACAAAACGAAACCCAACAATTCAAAAACCACCCCATCAATAACCACGACAGAGGTTACAAGGTTCTTTTTAAAACTGAACAATCAAACAAATGTCCAGCAGTTTCCCTTCCAACGAGTATTCACAACAAGCATCGACGAAAAAATTGACAAGCATAATAGTGGCTGTTCCCATCACAAGAATAATTTATGGGCTCTCGCTGAGCAGGCCAAGCATACATTCCTTTCATATATTTCACATATTTAAGCTAGAATGCAAACACAAAGAAATAAAGCCACAGTTCGAATTTAATAAACACCCATCAAGGAATAAATGAAAAATCGAACCAAAGCATGAAGATACAGTGCAAAATCACACAAGACATCCAAAGAAAATCCTCTATTACCATAAATCATTTGAACAGAGTTGTTCTAATGAAATCACTTGAAAGACAACAAGATTTTTAAAGGTTAGGGCCTAACATGCCTAGATTTTTGCTCAAAATTCCGAAGCAGACCACTGAAAGAGCTCGGACTTCCTTTTCCTTTTCCAAGTTAGAGCGACCAACAAAATTTTGCTATCTCCATGACATATATATTTTCCTTGCCGGAGAAAGAGCTAGATACTCTCATACTCGCCATGCAACACAAAGAAGACTGTGCGAAGAACCATGAATGAGCGAGTGAAGGAAAACTGAAATTCGCGATAAGCCAAACAAAACAACAACTTTCCAATTTGCATGCCTTCTCACGAATTCCGAGCTCGACTACCAAGCTCATTAATTGCGTTTACTCCAAATTTCCGCTCAAACTCCACTTTGCGACCACCAAAGTTGGCGATAGACAAATAGAATTTCAAGACCATTTTCGATTTTGGCGACTGCCACATCGGCTCGATTAGCCATTTCTAAAACCTCCGCCATACCCGTCCTTCATACTTATCCTTTGCATTAAATAACATAGAAACTGCCACCCATGGTTCGCATCCCTTCCATAGGTCCCCATAATCCTTGCCCAATAGTTAGGTTAGTAACTTAGGTTAGAATTTAGGATAACACCTAGTCTAACTTCATAGAACATAGATACTAACTTAGGACATTAGTTCTTAGCCTAGGTCTAGGTTAGATTAACACTAATCTAACCCCTAGGTTAGGTTTAGTTTTAGGTTACTAACATTAATAATTCCAGTTAGGTCTACATTCCGTACACTCAGAAAAAGACCTACAACATGCATTCTTGAACAGGGTTAGCTCTGTTCCGCCTTTAGGCTACAAAATTGTATGTAACCGAATTATTACCTAGTCCACGATCGAGACCTTCCAGATATACTTCGATATCGGGAACCAATCCATTTCACATGATCAACCTGAGTTATACTCCGGACTAGCTTATTCAATGCTTCTAGACCTTGCAACCTGTTCAAGGTCTGTAATTTTAATTCATCACGAACAAACTTAAAGCAATACTTGGATCAATTCCACTGATCCAAGGCTAGGTCTTATAGATGGATAACTCTATAATTCATTCCGAGATCAGATTAAACTCAGATACAAAATGAAAGAAATAAAAGAGTCCAATCATATTCCGACTCAGTCAAAGATCTGCAATCTGCAAAGAAGATACAGTACATATCAAGCATGATTTCTCAATCAAGGAACACATCCTTTTTACAAAGAAATCACATATCAACACTTGTATGCTCAGGAGGAAGTAACAACAGTTCAGGGTGTTACATGCTTCCCTCCTAAAAAGATTCATCGTCCCGATGATTACATATTCGATTAACCTTCAGGTCAATCAATTTATTAGTTCACAAATCAATGCGACTATTTTCCAACTTGAATAGTTCCAGAAATCAATGTCACAACACATTTTATTCAACCTGAATAATGTTTGCCTTCATCTGGCTTTCATAAATACTTATAAAAAAAATAAGTTCATTAAAGAATGTTTTGTCAACAGATTTCATTTTGTTGAAAAAGAGAAGGAAAAGCAGTTTTCATCTCTTCCAGATTTTCCCAAGTTGCACTTTCTTCATTAAACTGGTCCCACTGGACCTTACATTGCTGTATCTCATGATTTCTTAAATGCAATTGGTGAGTTTCCAGCACTCGTGTGGGTTTAACCATGATTATTCCTGGGTCTTGGACCTGCAAGGAATTCCAATTTAAAACATGTGACATATCTCAAAACGTATTTCTTAAGCAAATAAATATGGAAAACATCATGCATGCGAGATAAAGCAGGTGGTAATGCTAAATGATAAGCTACAGGATTGATTATTTCGACAATTTCGAAAGGTCCCATGAATCGAGGTGACAACTTGGCAGCCTTGCCAAAAGTTATAGAACTCTTTCTGGGTTTAACACGAAGAAAAACCTTATCACCAAGCTCAAACCTTCTATCAACCCGCTTAAGGTCAGCATAGCTCTTCTGCCTATCCGCTGCTTCCTTTAGTCGTTCACGAATCAGCTTAACTTGCTGTTCCATTTCAGTGAGAATCTCTGGTCCAATTACCACTCTATCTTCAACACTTTGTCCCAACTAACAGAGTTCTACACTTTCTTCCATAAAGTGCTTCAAATGGTGCCATTTTAAGAGATGAGTGATAAGTATTGTTGTATGCGAACTCAACTAATGGAAGATACTCCTCCCATTTATACTGTTGATCCATGCAATACATACGCAACATGTCCTCCAACACTTGATTTACCCTCTCAGTTTGTCCATCCATTTCCTGGATGATATGCAGAACTGAAATTTAGTTTCGTTCCAAGAGCTGCATTAAGCGTTTGCCAAAACCTTGACGTCATTCTAGGATCCCTGTCAGATATAATCAATTCCGGTACACCATGCAATCTGAAAATTTCGGTACGAATCTTTTGGCCAAGATCTTGGTGAATCATCCTTTAGATTTCCAGCGATGAAATGAGCTACCTTAGTCAGTTTATCTACAACTACCAGGATAACATCATGTTTATTCCTGGACATGGGTAGTCCTTGTACAAAATCCATGGTTATTACTTGCCATTTGTACTACGGTATGCTATGAGGATATAACAGTCCAGCAGGGTGCATATGTTCTGCCTTCACCCGCTGACATTCTAGACAATGAGGCACAAAATTTATTACATCCTTTTTCATACCTTTCCAAAAGTATTGTTGTTTCAAATCAGCAAGCATTTTTGTGATACACGGTGTCAGAGAAAGGTGAATTATGAAATTCAACTAACAACTTCTTTCTCAAATCGTTCAGCATAGGTACATATACCCTATTTTCATAACGCAAGATTCCTTCATTATCAAAATGAAAACCTTCATACCTTATATCCTTAGGTTTTGCAGCAAGCGCTGCTTTTACTTGTTGAAAGTATGCATCTGATTCTGAGGCACTTTTTACCTCGTCTTTAAACTGAGTTCTTAATGTTATAAGAGCAAAAATGTGCCTCCTACGACTTAGAGCATCAGCTACTCTATTCTCCTTCCCTTTGATATAGCTAATATCAAAGTCATATTGTGATAAAAATTCTAACCACCTTCTCTGTCTGGCATTGATTGGGTTGAGTAAAAATATATTTCAGTCCTAAGTGATTAGTTTTCAACTCAAAAGGTTTCCCAAGTAAGTAGTGTCTCCAGGACTTGAAGTGCATGAACAATGGCAGCAAGTTCAAAATCATGAGGGGCATAATTCAGCTCATGTAACTTAAGTTTTCTACTTTCATATGCTATGACCTGATCATTTTGTAGCAAAACACCTCCAAGGCCTTCCCCAGAAGCATCCGTTACAATAGTAAAACTCCCATTAGGGTCTGGTACAGCTAATATAGGTGCAGAAGTCAACTGGTCTTTCATACTTTTGAAAGCCGCTTCGCACTTATCATTCCACATGAATTTCTTATCCTTCTTTTGCAATAATGAAGTTATTTGTGCACTATTTTAGAAAAATCCTTTACAAATTTTCTATAGTAACCAGCAAGATCCATGAAGCTTCTTACTTCATGCACATTCTTTGGTGCAGGCCATTCAGTTATTGCCACTATTTTTGAAGGATCTACAGCAATTCCTTCTTTACTTATGACATGACCCAAATAGTGAACTTCTGAATCAAAGAAAGAACATTTGGATAACTTACCATACAACTTTCTTTTTCTCAGAATTCCCAAAACTATCTTCAAATGCTCATTGTGCTCCTCAATGCTTTTAGAATAAATGAGAATATCGTCCAAGAATACAAGTACAAACTTGTCCAGGTATTCTTGAAAAATATTGTTCATCAAGTTCATAAAGGTTGCGGGTGCATTAGTTAATCCAAAGGGTAGAACTGTGAATTCATAATGTCCGTACCTTGTTCGGAAAGCTGTTTTATGAATATCTTCCTCTCTAATCCTTAACTGATGATAACCAGATCGAAGGTCTATCTTAGAATAAACCGCTGCTCCACGCATCTGATCAAACAGATCGTCGATCCTAGGAAGTGGATATCGGTTCTTGACTGTTGCTTTGTTCAACATCCGATAATCAATACACAGCCTTAGTGTTCCATCCTTCTTTTTCACAAATATTACAGGCGCTCCCCAAGGTGAAACACTTGGTCTGATCAAACCTTTAGACAAAAGCTCTTGCAACTGTGCCTTAAGCTCAACTAACTCTGTAGTAGTCATCCGATAAGGTGCTTTGGAAATAGGTTCTGTTCCTGGCTTGATTTCAATGGTGAAGTCAAATTCTCTCTTGGGTGGTAACCCTGGTAATTCCTCAGGAAAAACATCCCTGAAACTTTGTAACAGAGGGAATCGTTTCATGAAATCATCATCTTCTTCTGAAGATTCAGATATCTTTACTGCATAAAGGGTGCATCCTTTATTTTTAGCCTTTTTAAGCTGCATAGCTGACAGTTTTCTAACTGAAATTTCCCATTTCACCCCTTGAATCTCTGCTGATTCCAGCTGATCATCTAAACATTTTATGTTCTTTTCATAGCAGTCTACTTTTGCTTTATGGTCAGCTAACCAATTGACACCGATAACAATGTCATACGATCCTAAAGGTGCAACATAGAGGTCAACTTCCGTGGAAAAGTTAGGTAAGTCAAGGACTGCCCCAAAAAGACACATACTCACTGTATGAACAGAGTTATTACCATACTGTACAGTCCAAGATTTATCCATTTTTCCAGCTTTTCTTTTAAGTTTAGAAGCAAGTTTATTAGATATAAAACATTCAGTAGCTCCTGTATCAAAAAGAATAGTGACAGGTATGCCGAATAACTTACCCGGAACTTCTATAGGTGTCACTTGCTTTTCAGCTTGCTTGTCCGCTACTGCAGCATGTATCTTATGCTACTGATTACGATCATCCTTCTTCAAAGGGCACTGATTTGCGTAGTGATCTTTGCCACAATTGTAGCAGCCTCCTACAGGTCCCTTTTTAGGCTCAAAGTTGCCTCCAGTTTTGTAATTGTCACGTTGTCCTCCATAGGGCTTCTGCCCATTGTTATAATTTTTAGCAAAATTATCCCTTACATTTCAAAGAGCTTATTTACTCTGCTTTCTTATTGTTATCTCTGGGAACTTACTCTTGTTTCCAAACTTTTTCCATGGTCCTTTTCAGGTGCAAGAGAGGTTGAAGAGGGGTTTGCAGTCTTCTTCCGCACTTCCTCTTTATGAGCAGAAATAGCCTTTAATTTCTGTTCTTGCCTTATGGCCTTTTCAACAACTCCTTCCATAGTGGTTGGACTGTGAACATCGACCTCTCCCCCTATCACGATTCAATCCCATGATGAATTTCCGTATTCTAAACTTCTCGTCAGTTTGATATTGCGGTACATACTTGAGGAGTTTTGTAAACCGCTCCCAGTATTCAGTTACCGTTAGCTTCCCTTGAGCTAAGTTCTGAAATTCTGTCATTTTCTGATCATAGAAAAGTTGTGGCAGCCAACGTTGCCTAAAATAGCCTTTAAATTGATCCCAAGTAATATTGGTCTCATCAATGTTTAGTTCAGCTTTACGGCTATCCCACCACGAAGATGCTTTGTGGGAAAGCTGATAGGCTCCCCAAATAGCTTTGGTTTCTCTGTGAGAAGTTCCTTATTGCAAAGTACTTCTCCATTTCGCTGAGCCAGTTCTCAGCTCCATCTCCTAATGTGGTGCCATCATACTTAGGTGGACTTATCCTTTTTATATCATTAGTGAGTTTCTCTGCCAATCTGGCCTTTTTGTTTTCTGGTTGGACAGGTGCATTTCCAGCATTAACATCAACACCCATTTCGGGGTTGTCCTCAGGAGGTTGCTGATTATTATTATCAGCTTCTTCATCCTCCTCATTTCCCATCACCTACTGTTCCAAAGTATAGCTAAGTGATCTCTTGTGTCCAACAGGGTAGTAAGGATCTCATCAAGTTTCTGGGTTGTTGCCGCTCCTCCTTCAGGTGGAGCATTATTCGCAACGTTCCCCCTTGTTCTAACCATTTTCTGTTACAATAAAATTCAGGTTTTTATCAGATTATGGACACAATAGGTCCAAGAGCTACAACCTTCAGCTCTGATACCAAGATGTAACATCCTCATTTTATACCTTAGAACAAGTGAATTTTTTTTTTTTTGATAATTGCATCCTGGTTCTAAATACATAATTTAGAACTCACAAATCAAATAACCATTCTTATAACAGACAACCATATGCAGCTGTAATGACTCGGAGTACCTCCGATCTATTCATTCCATGACTCGGTAATCTACCGATCTATTCATGAGTAATAAGAGTTGGCATTTTTATTTAACACTTCACTCTTGCGGTTCTCTTCCCTATTCTGGGATTCAGAATGCTCTGTCCAAGGAACCTAACTGAATAATTGTTACCATTATTCATCGGCATCTCATCCCTTAGACTAGGTGAATTAGGACAACGCAATCAACAGCTTGCGATACTTTGGCCAAAGATTTGAAACATACTATTTATGTCTCGTATTCCTTAACGGCATACTCGTCAATCTGGAATACGCCCTTCACCCCATTCTTATGTTATGTAGAATGTCTTATACCGACTTCTGTCAGTCCTTCCTATCTCAACTTAATCACTCGAGACAGATTAACAAGGTGATAATGTTATATGGATGCCCACGAGGATTAGGGATATGATGACATACTGGTTCAACCCTAGTTAAACCAGTGTGTCAAGATACCCCGAATCTCCTAGGCAGCCTTATAACGTGACCACATTCCTAATCGGTCCCTGAGTAACTCGTTCGAGATCAAAGTGTAAATCTTAGTGATCAATGCAAAGGGTGTCATCATAAGTCACCTGCATTGTTGTAACTTCGAGAAGATCCTAATCTTCTCGGAGGTACAACCCTGCAGTTGACTTGTGCCGTCAACCTTTAAATCTACCTCGAAAAGATCTACTTATTAATATGCGTTACACACGTTGAGTTTAAATTACATTAAAGACGTTCCCCTAAGGTTAAGGTTAGCCTTTCCCGATCCCCTGGATTCTTCATCTAAGGATGACCTTCCTCAATAAAACCCATTACATGGTGGTGATATTAAGGCCAAGGTCTCATCAAGGAGTTTTAGAATATACATGACTCTAAAACAACGAGAATTGAACAATAACTCATAACCTTCACATGAGATTGCCATCTGAACCCCATTAGATTTATATCAGTTCTCCTAACTGAATTTATATCATACTTATTAGTATCAAGATATAAATGATTAAGAATCCAATTTAATGTTGTCCTGTTATAATCAAGACTAGGGATTAGTAATTTAATTCAGATTGATTAGCGTTCTGCTTAGGTTCATTTTAACCCTATCTTCTAGAAAGACAAAGATTTAAATTTCAATTTTGCTTTCGATAGAACAAATTAGAACTACTAAACACTCATAAAAATTCAATCACATATTCTTGTAACTTTCATTGACAATCACAAAGTCTCCAATTTATACAATGATAACAATGCCCCTCCGGTATATAAACCGAAGGAGGTCAACAATCAGAATAAGAATACAACACATAAGTATTAAATACTTATTTCCATTCTTTTCAGATCTATACAGATACATTTTGTACAATCAGCATATTTGATACAATGCTCAACGGAAAAAGAACATCTTTCCTCATATAATACATTTTAGAGAATCTATCTAAAATTCTACTTAAAATCAAATTTAAACAATCTGATTATCCTATCAGATCTGCATGCTTTTACCACTTACGGCAACCATCTGCAAAAATAGTCAACATGAGTCAGTTCGATGAACTGAGCATGATAAGCACTAACTTTTAAAACAATTGCAATCCATCAATTGTTTTCATTAAACACCCTGTTTAAATGATATAAAATCACCAATCAAGTAAACATGACTCAGACTATACGTTAAGAATATATCATGTCTATAACGTGTAACAATAATTTTCGTTACAGAGTAGTCCTATATACTTCTCAAATATTTCATCAAAATATTAGGGATCAAGAAGAACAAAAGTGTCCTAAGCAATTATTCATTGTAAATCCCAAGTTGAACAAACATCAGACAATCATTATATTCAACTTAAAAGAGGAATATCATATCAATCATGTTACCGTCATTATGTAAAATCAATTACAGATGTTAGTTAAACAATTATATCAACTTATAATTACAACAGAAGAGAAATAAACAAATTGTACATGTTTCCCCCTGAACTAGCTCATGTCCATCTTTCCAAAAGCAAGGCATTCACTTAATACATATGCTAATAAATCAGTTGAGTCCATCATCAACACCACCGTTTTATTAAAACTTACAATAAAGCAACTACAGTACAGTAGCCTTCTTGCCAAACAACGGTGTCTATCTACCAAGCGGACTCAGTATGACCTTACGCAAAAGCGACAGATAAGAAGATTAGCACTGAAAGGCTTTTAGACACAAGGTCGAAATCAAAAGAACTCCTTTGTTATCGCAGTCAACCAAAGACTCATGATCATTTAAGCAATGACATTTCCCTACGACTATGCGAAGGGATTTTTAAACGAAATCCAAGCAGCATGCACAGCCACATCAAACTGGAATGTAATCAGAAGGAAAACATACACAGAATATCGTAATCACCCCTGAATGCAATCAGAGTTGAAAGTATGGTATTCACGACCTACTTAAAAGGCCATAATTCAAGTTATCAAGCTTAATAAAGAAAACCAACAAGGCCAAGAACATTACATGTTCATACTCAGGCTTATACGGAAAACAGTGACATAGGTTACCATTCGAGGAATTAAAACTAAGTCCATAAACAGTATTCACAGTTTAGCTTTTCCAGAAGCCGACATACAAGATATCTTCCCATACTCACGGAACCCAACAAGTCAAAAACAAAGTAAACCCAACAGTTATAATTTGAAGCGATTACCTTTGTTTATCTATCAAGAATTCAACTGAGTCCCAACAACAGTAAACAAAATACATAGAAGATAATGATTCCATCCGTGCCAACATTGGCAAGCCTTTAAAATCAGGTTTATACAAAAGCTATATAATGATTTTGTAACAAGAAATCCAACGGAGCCCGTATAACAATATTTGCTCCAAGATTACATAGAGTGGAATACATATTAAAATGCCCAATTTGTCTCAACCACAATTTCCTTGTAAAACGAAAGTATTCATTACCAAATAACAGAAGTCGCCTTACCTGTTACTCCAACAAGACTCAGACAAAGCAATTTCCAACATTCAAATATATATATATAGCTTCCACAGTGGCCCAATTTATACGAATCATTTAATGGACTCTACAGAGTCGTTCAAATAAAATACATATATCCATATTGTATACTGTCAACGGGTTGAATCCCATTACCACAATAAAAAGGAAAAACAACTTCCACAGGGTCGTAATGACTACTGTAACACAGTAGTTACCTCTTCCCAAACAACTTTAAAAGACAAAACGAAACCCAACAAGTATCAAAACCACCCCATCAATAACCACGACAGAGCTTACAAGGTTCTTTTTAAAAGCCGAACAATCAAACAAATGTCCAAATAGCTTTCCCTTCCAACGAGTATTCACAACAAGCATCGATGAAAAAATCGAAAAGCATAATAGGTGGCTTGTTCCCATCACAAGAATAATTTATGGGCTCTCGCAGAGCAAAGGCCGAGCATATATTCCTTTCATATATTTCACATATTTAAGCTAGAGTGCAAACATAGAGAAATAAGGCCACAGTTCGAATTTAATAAACACCCATCAAGGGATAAACGAAAAATCGAACCAGCATGAAGATACAGTGCCAAAAATCACACAAGACATCCAAAGAAAATCCTCTATTACCATAAATCATTTGAACAGAGTTGTTCTAATGAAATCACTTGAAAGACAACAAGATTTTTAAAGGTTAGGGCCTAACATGCCTGGATTTTTGCTCAAAATTCCGAAGCAGACCACTGAAAGAGCTCGGACTTCCTTTTCCTTTTCCAAGTTAGAGCGACCAACAAAATTTTGCTATCTCCATGACATATATATTTTCCTTGCCAGAGAAAAGAGCTAGATACGCTCATACTCGCCATGCAACACAAAGAAGACTGGTGCGAAGAACCAGTGAACAGGCAGAAGGAAAACCGAAATTCGCGATAAGCCAAACAAAACAACAACTTTCCAATTTGCATGCCTTCTCACGAATTCCGAGCTCGAATACCGAGCTCATTAATTGCATTTACTCCAAATTTCCCGCTCAAACTCCACTGCCACCGACCACCAAAGTTGGCGATAGACAAATAGAATTTCAAGACCATTTTCAGTTTTGGCGACCTGCCACATCGGCTCAGTTAGCCGTTTCTAAAACCTCCGCCAATACCTGTCCTTCATACTTATCCTTTGCATTAAATAACATAGAAACTGCCACCCATGGTTCGCATCCCTTCCATAGGTCCCCATAATCCTTGCCCAATAGTTAGGTTAGTAACTTAGGTTAGAATTTAGGATAACACCTAGTCTAACTTCATAGAACATAGATACTAACTTAGGACATTAGTTCTTAGCCTAGGTCTAGGTTAGATTAACACTAATCTAACCCCTAGGTTAGGTTTAGTTTTAGGTTACTAACATTAATAATTCCAGTTAGGTCTACATTCCGTACACTCAGAAAAAGACCTACAACATGCATTCTTGAACAGGGTTAGCTCCTGTTCTGCCTTTAGGCTACAAAATTGTATGAAACCGAATTATTACCTGGTCCACGATCGAGACCTTCCAGATATACTTCGATATCGGGAACCAATCCATTTCACATGATCAACCTGAGTTATACTCCGGACTAGCTTATTCAATGCTTCTAGACCTTGCAACCTGTTCAAGGTCTGTAATTTTAATTCATCACGAACAAACTTAAAGCAATACTTGGATCAATTCCACTGATCCAAGGCTAGGTCTTATAGATGGATAACTCTATAATTCATTCCGAGATCAGATTAAACTCAGATACAAAATGAAAGAAATAAAAGAGTCCAATCATATTCCGACTCAATCAAAGATCTGCAATCTGCAAAGAAGATACAGTACATATCAAGCATGATTTCTCAATCAAGGAACACATCCTTTTACAAAGAAATCACATATCAACACTTGTATGCTCAGGAGGAAGTAACAACAGTTCAGGGTGTTACATGCTTCCCTCCTAAAAAGATTCATCGTCCCGATGATTACATATTCGATTAACCTTCAGGTCAATCAATTTATTAGTTCACAAATCAATGCGACTATTTTCCAACTTGAATAGTTCCAGAAATCAATGTCACAACACATTTTATTCAACCTGAATAATGTTTGCCTTCATCTGGCTTTCATAAATACTTATAAAAAAATAAGTTCATTAAAGAATGTTTTGTCAACAGATTTCATTCTGTTGAAAAAGAGAAGGAAAAGCAGTTTTCATCTCTTCCAGATTTTCCCAAGTTGCACTTTCTTCATTAAACTGGTCCCACTGGACCTTACATTGCTGTATCTCACGATTTCTTAAATGCAATTGGTGAGTTTCCAGCACTCGTGTGGGTTTAACCACGATTATTCCTGGGTCTTGGACCTGCAAGGAATTCCAATTTAAAACATGTGACAGATCTGAAACGTATTTCTTAAGCAAAGAAATATGGAAAACATCATGCATGCGAGATAAATCGGTGGTAATGCTAAATGATAAGCTACGGGATTGATTATTTCAACAATTTCGAAAGGTCCCACGAATCGAGGTGACAACTTGGCAGCCTTGCCAAAAGTTATTGAACTCTTTCTGGGTTTAACATGAAGAAAAACCTTATCACCAAGCTCAAACCTTCTATCAACCCGCTTAAGGTCAGCATAGCTCTTCTGCCTATCCGCTGCTTCCTTTAGTCGTTCACGAATCAGCTTAACTTGCTGTTCCATTTCAATGAGAATCTCTGGTCCAATTACCACTCTATCCTCAACACTGTCCCAACTAACAGGAGTTCTACACTTTCTTCCATAAAGTGCTTCAAATGGTGCCATTTTAAGAGATGAGTGATAAGTATTGTTGTATGCGAACTCAACTAATGGAAGATACTCCTCCCATTTATACTGTTGATCCATGCAATACATACGCAACATGTCCTCCAACACTTGATTTACCCTCTCAGTTTGTCCATCCATTTCCGGATGATATGCAGAACTGAAGTTTAGTTTCGTTCCAAGAGCTGCATTAAGCGTTTGCCAAAACCTTGACGTCATTCTAGGATCCCTGTCAGATATAATCAATTACGTACACCATGCAATCTGAAAATTTCTGTACGAATCTTTTGGCCAGACTTTGGTGAATCATCCTTTAGATTTCCAGCGATGAAATGAGCTACCTTAGTCAGTTTATCTACAACTACCAGGATAACATCATGTTTATTCCTGGACATGGGTAGTCCTTGTACAAAATCCATGGTTATTACTTGCCATTTGTACTACGGTATGCTATGAGGATATAATAGTCCAGCAGGGTGCATATGTTCTGCCTTCACCCGCTGACATTCTAGACAATGAGTCACAAAATTTATTACATCCTTTTTCATACCTTTCCAAAAGTATTGTTGTTTCAAATCAGCAAGCATTTTTGTGATACCCGGGTGTCTAGAGAAAGGTGAATTATGAAATTCAACTAACAACTTCTTTCTCAAATCGTTCAGCATAGGTACATATACCCTGTTTTCATAACGCAAGATTCCTTCATTATCAAAATGAAAACCTTTATACCTTATATCCTTAGGTTCTGCAGCAAGCGCTGCTTTTACTTGTTGAAAGTATGCATCTGATTCTGAGGCACTTTTTACCTCGTCTTTAAACTGAGTTCTTAATGTTATAAGAGCAGAAATGTGCCTCCTACGACTTAGAGCATCAGCTACTCTATTCTCCTTCCCTTTGATATAGCTAATATCAAAGTCATATTGTGATAAAAATTCTAACCACCTTCTCTGTCTGGCATTCAGATTGGGCTGAGTAAAAATATATTTCAGTCCTAAGTGATCAGTTTTCAACTCAAAAGGTTTCCCAAGTAAGTAGTGTCTCCAGACTTGAAGTGCATGAACAATGGCAGCAAGTTCCAAATCATGAGGGGCATAATTCAGCTCATGTAACTTAAGTTTTCTACTTTCATATGCTATGACCTGATCATTTTGTAGCAAAACACCTCCAAGGCCTTCCCCAGAAGCATCCGTTACAACAGTAAAACTCCCATTAGGGTCTGGTATAGCTAATATAGGTGCAGAAGTCAACTGGTCTTTCAGACTTTTGAAAGCCGCTTCGCACTTATCATTCCACATGAATTTCTTATCCTTCTTTTGCAATGAAGTTATTGGTGCAAATTATTTTAGAAAAATCCTTTACAAATTTTCTATAGTAACCAAAGAAGATCCATGAAGCTTCTTACTTCATGCACATTCTTTGGTGCGAGCCATTCGGCTTATTGCCACTATTTTTGAAGGATCTACAAAGCAATTCCTTCTTTACTTATGACATGACCCAAATAGTGAACTTCTCAATCAAAGAAAGAACATTTGGATAACTTACCATACAACTTTCTTTTCTCGGAAATTCCCAAAACTATCTTCAAATGCTCATTGTGCTCCTCAATGCTTTTAGAATAAATGAGAATATCGTCCAAGAATACAAGTACAAACTTGTCCAGGTATTCTTGAAAAATATTGTTCATCAAGTTCATAAATGCTGTGGGTGCATTAGTTAATCCAAAGGGTAGAAACCTGTGAATTTATAATGTCCGTACCTTGTTCGGAAAGCTGTTTTATGAATATCTTCCTCTCTAATCCTTAACGATGATAACCGGATCGAAGTTCTATCTTAGAATAAACCACTACTCCACGCATCGATCAAACAGATCGTCGATCCTAGGAAGTGGATATCGGTTCTTATTGTTGCTTTGTTCAACATCCGAAAATCAATACACAAATTTTAGTGTTCCATCCTTCTTTTTCACAAATATTACAGCCGCTCCCCGAGGTGAAACACTTGGTCTGATCAAACCTTTAGATAAAATCTCTTGCAATCAGCCTTAAGCACAACTAACTCTGTAGTAGTCATCCGATAAGGTGCTTTGGAAATAGGTTCTGTTCCTGGCTTGATTTCAATGGTGAAGTCAAATTCTCTCTTGGGTGGTAACCCTGGTAATTCCTCAGGAAAAACATCCCTGAAACTTTGTAACAGAGGGAATCGTTTCATGAAATCATCATCTTCTTCCGAAGATTCGGATATCTTTACTGCATAAAGGGTGCATCCTTTATTTTTAGCCTTTTTAAGCTACATAGCTGACAGTTTTCTAACTGAAATTTCCCGTTTCACCCCTTGAATCTCTGCTGATTCCAGCTGATCATCTAAACATTTTATGTTCTTTTCATAGCAGTCTACTTTTGCTTTATGGTCAGCTAACCAATTGACACCGATAACAATGTCATACGATCCTAAAGGTGCAACATAGAGGTCAACTTCCGTGGAAAAGTTAGGTAAGTCAAGGACTGCCCCAAAAAGACACATACTCACCGCATGAACAGTTATTACCATATACATGTCCAAGATTTATTTATTTTTCCATCTTTTCTTTTAAGTTTAGAAGCAAGTTTATTAGATATAAAACATTCAAGTAGCTCTGTATCAAAAAGAATAGTGACAGTATGCCGAATAACTTACCCTAACTTCTATAGGTGTCACTTGCTTTTCAGCTTGCTTGTCCGCTACTGCAAAGCATGTATCTTATGCTACTGATTACGATCATCCTTCTTCAAAGGGCATTGATTTACATAGTGATCTTTGCCACAATTGTAGCAGCCTCCTACAGGTCCCTTTTTAGGCTCAAAGTTGCCTCCAGTTTTGTAATTGTCACGTTGTCCTCCATAGGGCTTCTACCCATTGTTATAATTTTTAGCAAAATTATCCCTTACGTTTCCAGCAGGCTTATTTACTACTGCTTTCTTATTGTTATCTCTTGGAAACTTACTCTTGTTTCCAAAAATTTTCCATGGTCCTTTTCTGGGTGCAAGAGAGGTTGAAGAGGGGTTTGCAGTCTTCTTCCGCACTTCCTCTTTATGAGCAAAAATAGCCTTTAATTTCTGTTCTTGCCTTATGGCCTTTTCAACAACTCCTTCCATAGTGGTTGGACTGTGAACATCGACCTCTCCCCCTATCACAGGATTCAATCCCATGATGAATTTCCGTATTCTGAACTTCTCGTCAGTTTGATACTACGGTACATACTTGAGGAGTTTTGTAAACCACTCCTAGTATTCAGTTACCGTTAGCTTCCCTTGAGCTAAGTTTTGAAATTCTGTCATTTTCTGATCATAGAAAAGTTGTGGCAGCCAACGTTGCCTAAAATAGCCTTTAAATTGATCCCAAGTAATATTGGTCTCATCAATGTTTAGTTCAGCTTTACGGCTATCCCACCACGAAGATGCTTTGTGGGAAAGGCTGATAGGCTCCCAAATAGCTTTGGTTTCCTCTCGAGAAGTTCCTTATTGCAAAGTACTTCTCCATTTCGCCGAGCCGCTTCTCGGCTCCATCTCCTAATGTGGTGCCATCATACTTAGGTGGACTTATCCTTTTATATCATTAGTGAGTTCTGCTAATCTGACCTTTTTGTTTTCGGTTGGGCAGTGCATTCCCAAAGCATTAACATCAACACCCATGTCGGGTTGTCCTCGGGAGGTTGCTGATTATTATTATCGCTTCTTCTTCATCCTCCTCATTTCCCATCACCTGTTGTTCCAAGATAGCTAAGCGATCTCTTGTGTCCAACAGGCGTAAGGATCTCATCAAGTTTCGGGTTGTTGCTGCTCCTCCTTCGTGGAGCATTATTCGCAACGTTCCCCCTTGTTCTAACCATTTTCTCAATAAAATTTAGGTTTTTATCGATTATGGACACACAATAGGTCCAAGAGCTGCAACCTTCACTCGATACCAAGATGTAATGTCCTCATTTTATACCTTAGAACAAGTGAATTTTTTTTTTTGATAATTGCATCCTTGTTCTAAATACATAATTTAGAACTCATAAATCAAATAAACATTCTTATAACAGACAACCATATGCAGCTGTAATGACTCAGAGTACCTCCGATCTATTCATTCCATGACTCGGTAATCTACCGATCTATTCATGAGTAATAAGAGTTGGCGTTTTTATTTAACACTTCACTCTTGCGGTTCTCTTCCCTATTCTCGGATTCAGAATGCTCTGTCCAAGGAACCTAACTGAATAATTGTTACCATTATTCATCGGCATCTCATCCCTTAGACTAGGTGAATTAGGACAACACAATCAGCAACTTGCGATACTTTGGCCAAAGATTTGAAACATACTATTTATGTCTCGTATTCCTTAACGGCATACTCGTCCAATGGAATACGCCCTTCACCCCATTCTTATGTTATGTAGAATGTCTTATACTGACTTACCATCGGTCCTTCCTATCTCAACTTAATCACTCGAGACAGATTATTAACGGTGATAATGTTATATGGATGCCCACGAGGATTAGGGATATGATGACATACTTGGTTCAACCCTAGTTAAACCAAAGTGTGTCAAGATACCCCGAATCTCCTAGGCAGCCTTATAACGTGACCACATTCCTAATCGGTCCCCGAGTAACTCTGCTCGAGATCAAAGTGTAAATCTTAGTGATCAATGCAAAGGGTGTCATCATAAGTCACTGCATTGTTGTAACTTCGAGAAGATTCTAATCTTCTCGAGGTACAAACCCTAGCTGATTGACTTGTGCCAACGACCTTTAAATCTACCTCGAAAAGATCTACTTATTAATATGCATTACGCACATTGAGTTTAAATTACATTAAAGACATTCCCCTAAGGTTAGCCTTACCGATCCTGGATTCTTCGTCTCATCAAGGAGTTTTAGAATATACATGAGTTCTTAGAATAAAAAAACAACGAATTGAACAATAACTCATAACCTTCACATGAGATAGCCATCCGAACCCCATTAGATTTATATCAGTTCTCCTAACTGAATTTATATCATACTTATTCGTATCAAGATATAAATGATTAAGAATCCAATTTAATGTTGTCCTGTTATAATCAAGACTAGGGATTAGTAATTTAATTCAGATTGATTAGCGTTCTGCTTAGGTTCATTTTAACCCTATCTTCTAGAAAGACAAAGATTTAAATTTCAATTTTGCTTTCGATAGAACAAATTAGAACTACTAAACACTCATAAAAATTCAATCACATATTCTTGTAACTTTCATTGACAATCACAAAGTCTCCAATTTATACAATGATAACAATGCCCCTCCGGTATATAAACCGAAGGAGGTCAACAATCGAATAAGAATACAACACATAAGTATTAAATACTTATTTCCATTCTTTTCGATCTATACTGTATACATTTTGTACAATCAGCATATTCGATACAATGCTCAACGGAAAAGAACATCTTTCCTCATATAATACATTTTAGAGAATCTATCTGAAATTCTACTTAAAATCAAATTTAAACAATCTGATTATCCTATCAGATCTGCATGCTTTTACCACTTACGGCAACCATCTGCAAAAATAGTCAACATGAGTCAGTTCGATGAACTGAGCATGATAAGCACTAACTTTTAAAACAATTGCAATCCATCAATTGTTTTCATTAAACACCCTGTTTAAATGATATTAAATCACCAATCAAGTAAACATGACTCGATTATACGTTAAGAATATATCATGTCTATAACGTGTAACAATAATTTTTCGTTACAGTAGTCCTATATACTTCTCAAATATTTCATCAAAATATTAGGGATCAAGAAGAACAAAAGTGTCCTAAGCAATTATTCATTGTAAATCCCAAGTTGAACAAACATCGCACAATAATTATATTCAACTTAAAAGAGGAATATCATATCAATCATGTTACCGTCATTATGTAAAATCAATTACAGATGTTAGTTAAACAATTATATCAACTTATAATTACAACAAAAGAGAAATAAACAAATTGTACATGTTTCCCCAAACTAGCTCATGTCCATCTTTCCAAAAGCAAGGCATTCACTTAATACATATGCTAAAAATCAGCTTGAGTCCATCATCAACACCACCGTTTTATTAAAACTTACAATAAAGCAACTACAGTATAGTAGCCTTCTTGCCAAACAACGGTGTCTATCTACCAAGCGGACTCAGTATGACCTTACGCAAAAGCGACAGATAAGAAGATTAGCACTGAAAGGCTTTTAGACACAAGGTCGAAATCAAAATAACTCCTTTGTTATCGCAGTCAACCAAAGACTCATGATCATTTAAGCAATGACATTTCCCTATGACTATGCGAAGGGATTTTTAAACGAAATCCAAGCAACATGCACAGCCACATCAAACTGGAATGTAATCAGAAAGAAAACATACACAGAATATCGTAATCACCCCTGAATGCAATCAGAGTTGAAAGTATGGTATTCACGACCTACTTAAAAGGCCATAATTCAAGTTATCAAGCTTAATAAAGAAAACCAACAAGGCTAAGAACATTACATGTTCATACTCAGGCTTATATGGAAAACAGTGACATAGGTTACCATTCGAGGAATTAAAACTAAGTCCATAAACAGTATTCACAGTTTAGCTTTTCTAGAAGCCGACATACAAGATATCTTCCCATACTCACGGATACCAACAAGTCAAAAACAAAGTAAACCCAATAGTTATAATTTGAAGCAGTTACACTGTTTATCTATCAAGAATTCAACTGAGTCCCAACAACAAGAAACAAAATACATAGAAGATAATGATTCCATCCGTACAACATTGGCAAGCCTTTAAAATCAGGTTTATACAAAAGCTATATAATGATTTTGTAACAAGAAATCCAACGGAGCCCGTATAACAATATTTGCTCCAAGCTTACATAGAGTGGAATACATATTAAAATGCCCAACTGAGTCTGAACCACAAATTCCTTGTAAAACGAAAGTATTCATTACCAAATAACAAAAGTCACCTTACCTGTTACTCCAACAAGACTCAGACAAAGCAATTTCCAACATTCAAATATATATATATATATATATATAGCTTCCACAGTGGCCCAATTTATACGAATCATTCAATGGACTCTACAGAGTCGTTCAAATAAAATACATATATCCATATTGTATACTGTCAACGGGTTGAATCCCATTACCACAATAAAAGGAAAACAACTTCTACAGGGGTCATAATGACTACATCGTAACACAAAGATTACCTCTTCCCAAACAACTTTAAAAGACAAAAAGAAACCCAACAATTCAAAACCACCCCATCAATAACCACGACAGAGGTTACAAGGTTCTTTTTAAAACTCGAACAATCAAACAAATGTCCAAATAGCTTTCTTCCAACGAGTATTCACAACAAGCATCGACGACAAAATCGACAAGCATAACGTGGGCCTGTTCCCATCACAAGAATAATTTATGGGCTCTCACCGAAAGCAGGCCGAGCATACATTCCTTTCATATATTTCACATATTTAAGCCAGAATGCAAACACAAAGAAATAAAGCCACGATTCGAATTTAATAAACACCCATCAAGGAATAAATGAAAAATCGAACCAAAGCATGAAGATACAAAGTGCAAAATCACACAAGACATCCAAATAAAATCCTCTATTACCATAAATCATTTGAAACAGAGTTGTTCTAATGAAATCACTTGAAAGACAACAAGATTTTTAAAGGTTAGGGCCTAACATGCCCGGATTTTTGCTCAAAATTTGGAAGCAGACCCACCCGAAAGAGCTCGGACTTCCTTTTCCTTTTCAAGTTAGAGCGACCAACAAAATTTTTCTATCTCCATGACATATATATTTTCCTTTCCAGAGAAAAGAGCTAGATACTCTCATACTCGCCATGCAACACAAAGAAGGCTGTGCAAAGAACCCAAAGAACAAGCGAAGAAAACCGAAATTCACGATAACCCAAACAAAACAACAACTTTCCAATTTGCATGCCTTCTCACAAATTCCGAGCTCGACTACCGAGCTCATTAATTGCATTTACTCCAAATTTCCCGCTCAAACTCCATTGCCACCGACCGCCAAAGTTGGTGATAGACAAATTGAATTTCAAGACCATTTTCAGTTTTGGCGACCTGCCACGTCGGCTCAATTAGCCGTTTCTAAAACCTCCGCCAATACCTGTCCTTCATACTTATCCTTTGCATTAAATAACATAGAAACTGCCGCCCATGGTTCACACCCCTCCATAGGTCCCCATAATCCTTGCTCAATAGTTAGGTTAGTAACTTAGGTTAGAATTTAGGATAACACCTAGTCTAACTTCATAGAACATAGATACTAACTTAGGACATTAGCTCTTAGCCTAGGTCTAGGTTAGATTAACACTAATCTAACCCCTAGGTTAGGTTTAGTTTTAGGTTACTAACATTAATAATTCTAGTTAGGTCTACATTCCGTATACTCAGAAAAAGACCTACAACATGCATTCTTGAACAGGGTTAGCTCCTGTTCTGCCTTAGGCTACAAAATTGTATGAAACCGAATTATTACCTGGTCCACGATCGAGACCTTCTAGATATACTTCGATATCGGGAACCAATCCATTTCACATGATCAACCTGAGTTATACTCCGGACTAGCTTATTCAATGCTTCTAGACCTTGCAACCTGTTCAAGGTCTGTAATTTTAATTCATCACGAACAAACTTAAAGCAATACTTGGATCAATTCCACTGATCCAAGGCTAGGTCTTATAGATGGATATCTCTATAATTCATTCTGAGATCAGATTAAACTCAGATACAAAATGAAAGAAATAAAAGAGTCCAATCATATTCCGACTCAGTCAAAGATCTGCAATCTGCAAAGAAGATACAGTACATATCAAGCATGATTTCTCAATCAAGGAACACATCCTTTTTACAAAGAAATCACATATCAACACTTGTATGCTCAGGAGGAAGTAACAACAGTTCAGGGTGTTACATAACCGGGAATCAATTTGTTGTACGTTTTCCGTTGTTCGAAGAATTGGATCCTAAGATTCTGATCTATATCAGTTATTGATGTGATGAGATTGGGTTGGGGCATGATTGGATCGAATACGTATTCTCTAGGATCCCTAGGTCCCGTGATTTTCATACAAAAGAAACAAAGTGTAAATTTAACTAATGATAGAGTAAGCTAATTGTGAAAGATACGTCTATTTATATTCCTAAATCTGATACATCTATCTACTAAATAGAATTTAAAGAACAACTATCTAATATATCTAGAATTGACAGCTAAAATAACAAATTAAAACAAACAAGATAACTGAGTATAGCTATTTGTCTGTGCAACTGTGAATCTATTCTAAATAATGAAATACTTGATCTAGTCTATTTGCAAGACCCTCGATCCTACCTCAAAAGTGAGGAATGAATCATAGTTTCTCAGAAACTATCAATCCCCACAACTTCCTTGGCAATATCGAAAGTAGAATTGACTGAAATAAAGTGATTGACTACTTTATTTGATATGCTTCTAATTAGAACTTTGAAAGCTAGAACCTAGATTCGAATAATAGTGGCGAATCTGATGGTGTGTGTGGATATGTCCCCTCAGTGTGATCTCCTCGTTCCTTTTTGTTCACGTGGATCATGAAAATCATGTAATTCTAGCATCAACAGAAGTAGATATTGGGACAAAGGTAGCTTAGGATACAGACTGAATACAATGTGAGTAGGAGAGAGATAGCGCAAGAGTACAGAGATTGGCTTATGTAATTCCTAGCAAGATTTATTGCATGAGTCATTCACCATAAAATGTCTAAAACCTGAAACTATTCTGCTTGAAGAACAAAATCTGCAACTTTAATGGCTTCCTATTGAAAACAAGATATTCTACTCCAATGGATTGGATGAAATGTCAAAAACACTTGCACAAGATGGATATGTGGCTTCCTAACAGCAAAACAATGCTAACTAAGCATGCAATGAAAGAAACTAAGAGTTCTAAGTAAAATGAAAGACTAATCTATTGCAATGAGAAATTCAGAGGAAAATTTGAGGGGCCATTTGCTTGAGCACAAGCCAACTATTTATAGCATTTTCATTTACCCAAGGTAAAAACCAAATTAAACTCTTAAACTATAAACAATGACAAAACACTATTCCAAGGAACCAATCATTAATGCAAGCTTATGGCGGTAAAAAATCTGGTGAATCATTTAAATTTACGTGAGTTGTGATAAAAGAGCTTTCTCGGAAAATGCGTAAGGGACCGCCGTCTAAGTAGGGCGGTAGTTACAGGACCGCTGCCCTGTTCGGGCAGTGGTCACGAGACCGCCGCCTAGGAAGGGTGACAGTTTCATCCTTTGGAGAGAAAAAGGCCAAGAAAAGAGGGGAAAATGGAAAAAAAAGCACACGAGGGCTAAGCGGGGCATGCGGGATGTTAACACACACTTGGGGAGCTTTTCTCGGATCCCGAACACCTTGCGAGGAGACTCAGATCATCATTGGGGCACGTGTTACGTTGTTCGGCGTGTGCTTGGTACCCTACAATTTGGGTACATATAATGGCCCCATACACTGGAGTGCCACCTCGTTATATACCCAAAACCAACCTTCTCATGCTACAGAGGCATCTAATCATCATAACCCACCAATGACCTAATTAATTTTATGTTGGGAAAGATGCGAGACATTGGAGGCATCGGTTTCCGGATCCCACAACACTCTCACCTTTGAAGAGATTTGCAACGAGCCCATTCACCCATCCTTTCCTATCCGTTCATACCTCGTGCATTAGGAAATTCCTAAATTCAATCATTTCAATAAAAAGAAGACCCATAGAAAAATTTGTGGTTGTTCAAACACGGGTGTTATCTCGATCACTCATGATGATGCCTTCATTGTTGAGAACCTTTCCCATGTCCCTCGGTGGACTTACATTAGATTGGTATAGTGGGTTACCTAAAAACTCTATATTCTCATTCAATTAGGTATCCCAAGCCTTCTTGGATCATTTCTCTATCAATATCATCAAGAAGGTTACCATGACCGATCTATATTCCACATGTCGATGAGGGACGAATCTATCGCAGATTTTGTCACTCATTGTCGCACTGATCAACCAACTTACCTTCCAATCGCCACAAACAGAACTCATAGAGCTCTTCACATGGGCTTGTGTCGGGTATATCTCACCAAATTTTTAGGTATAAACCTTCAACATTCGATGAAGCATTCACTATGGTACGAAAGTTAGAGATTTGTGCCATTGAAGAGAAGAAAATCCAATTATGCATTAAGAATTCAGCATTCAATTCAAATGATACCTCTTCTTCTTCCAAACCACAAAAAAATTATTCAAAAGCTAAGGGAACCACTAACAAAAGGGTACTTAAGGTTGGCCTAGCACATCCGTCAAATCAGCTACCCCCTCATCTAATCTCTCACCCGTGTCTAGACTTTTCAATTCAAATGAGAGCAAAGCAAAATATACCCCAATTGAGGAGCCTTACTCTTATGTCTTATAAAATCTTATCAAAGTCGAGCCAACCAAAACCTACATATCTTCAAGAAACCATTTCCTAACCATGCCCCTTCGTCTGATCAAACCAGGTGAGACCTCCACTCACGATACCCATACCCGTGAGGTTCACACTATCTTTAATGATGCACCTGTCACCTCCCAATTACCCCATATTCCTTCCATAGAGGAGATCCTAGCCTGAAATCCTCCTTCCACATCAAAACCAACCTCCCATGTTCCTTCACCAATAGAGGAACACCTTTCATCTCCTTCATCACCTATGGAGGAATCTTTTGCTAACATTGAGACCATCTCACCCCTAGCTTCACCACTTAGAGAGCCTTTAGCTATAGTACCTCCTCCACCCATAGAGGAGCACCCATCATCTCCACCGCCTATCATAGACCTAGTTGAGATACCTTTTCCTCTTGGCAAGCATTCTCCATCAACCACCCAAAATCCTATAGACCTACTTTCAGCTCTCTTACCCACGGAAGCTAAAGCTAGCCAATTCCCCATCTCTAAGACACATTTTACAGGAATTTCCATTAGGTCCTCACCAAATCCACCTACATACATTCTCGTTCTCATGTTTTGTTGATCACTTAGATTATGTGGATAGGGATCTACTATGGGGGTGCCTTTTACTCCCCGTCTCAACACAGATGCAGAGATCCCTTGCTGATACCTCCACAATCTACCCAAAAACATTTCAACCAATTGAACCAAACACAATCACCTCTATCACAACCCCTTCCATGACACCTATTATAGCTCACACCGCACCCTTACCCATAACTCAACCTACACCTAAACCCAAACCCATACCTACAACATTTGTCTCGACTAAACCCATTACCACTTTAGGGGTCACCCCGACCACCAGCCTTACTCATCCACCTATCAAATTAGATTTAGCCACATCCTCCAAAGTCAACACCATACCTAATCTGACACCCAAATAGAAGCACCAAACCAATAGAACTCATACCCCAACTATGCCAATCACACTGCACCTATCCTGTCTCGTCTTGGATCTCGGCTTCCCTACATGGTCAAGAAACCTCCACCCATCAATAAACCAAAAACACAACAGCCCATTCCTTCCTCACAAACCTATAACCTACCCATATGCCCAACTTGACTTATACCTACACCTACAACCTCTTGACCACCCATACCTCCGATACCCTTAGCTATAGCTTCACTACCCACTACACTTTAGTCACTATCTCGTGCACCTCAAGCACAACCCGCATCATTTACCTTCATAGCACCCCCGTTATCCCCATTGGTAACTTGCCCTCTTCCTCCATTGGATTTTCCTTCTAGACCTTATACACCCACATCACCTTTACCCAAGAAGGTATAACCCAAAAACAAAACTCCACTACCCCACAATAAGGTAGTCAAAACGACCGCACACCCTCCTACCCATCCATCTACTATACCCATACCTAAACAAACACAACCGACACCTAAACCACATCAACACCCAACCCCATGGCTCGAACCCCTCCTCTTCTAAAGACCATTCCTCAACAATCACCTACATCTACACCCAAACCCACATTTACTTCCCATTGTGATCCACTAGCAGGGTCTTATGCCAAAATTTTAACCAACCTCCTTGAGACCTCTATCATCACATTCTCGCCACTCAGACCTTATGACCCCCTCAAAACCAAGCAAAAGGGGTTTGATGATACTAAAATTTGTGCATATCATCGTGTTCTAGGACACGTTATGGAGAACTCGTAAGGCCTTAAAATTGTCTTTATCTAATTATGTCCACCAGAAACCAACTTTGATGATAATGACCTTCTCGATGAGGATCCTACTTCACCAACACCCATTCTCACACTGCCCACTCAACAACCACAACCTCCAACCTCACCTCTCCTAGAGCCATCCCCAAGATTTGAAATTAACATGGTTCAGATTAGAGAACTTGCCGCCACCACCCAAATGTCGTTGTGCCCAACTGATCTCACAGGGTTTTTCTCCTCTGGTAGGTTTTTTCCCATCGTGTCATTATACCACTCACCTTACACCTTCTCAATTTTCCAACTCCCCTCAAATCATTATGATATATGTCACTACACGTGCACAAAAGGGAAAAGAAAAGGAAACCACCCCACCAACTAATCTTATACCCAACATACCATCTACACCCATACCTAAAATAACTATCTATGGCCCCACGTACCTGATTTCTAATGGCATCACACATTACACCATGCTCAAATAATTACACCAATCACCCCTTAAAATGTCCTTATATGACCTCATCCAATCCTCAAAATCCCATCATCAAGCTCTCATGGAGGTTTTTAATCAATTGAGGTTTTACCTAATGACCCTACACCCATAGCCTCCATTATCACACCTCATCATGTACCATCTCTCACCAAATTACCACCTTAATCTTGACCCCACCTTGTTCACCAAGTGGCCTCCCTTTCTTCTCAGAGGAAGAGATTGCGCCACACCAAAATGATGACCCAGACCCAGCCCTTCTTCATCTCTATCCACATCGATGACATACGGGTACGCCGTGTGATGATTGATGGGGGTGATAGCATTAACATCATTTCATCCCATGCATTCGCTCAAATGCACATACTTGACAATTACATGCATAAACACCCGGTCATGTTATGTTCATTTAATGATGCTATCACCTCTACACTAGGCACCGTCATCCTCCACATTCGCGTGGGCCCCCACACTATTCCCGAATTGTTTTACGTTTTGGAGGGGGAATTCCAATATAACCTATTGCTTGGTAGACCCTGGATCCGTGTCATGGGTTGTGTTCCTTCCACTTTGCATCATTATGTAAAGTTTGAACACAAAGGACACACCTATACCATTCCAACTAACCCATCACCTTTTAAAACATGCAACATGCTTTACCGACCTAATGATGTGCTCATACCTATCAAGCCATCTACCTCCGCGACCACTACCGCTTCACCTACACCTCCACCTACCAGTATAGCCACTACTTCTACCACACATACCTCCTCCATTCCTACCACTACCATAACCTCCACGACTGACCCATCAGCTTCTCAATCCATTAACTCCACCTCTGCATAACCTCTAACACATTATCCATACCAGCTACCTACATACAAACCACTGATCCATTGGAAGGTGTTTTTCAACTCCTCACTCTGGGGGAGTACCGCCTATATAGTGTCAACACATTTCTTACTCCATAAGAGTATGGAATCCTTAACCAACACCCTCACTATGATCACCATATAGGAGAACATCTCCTTTATGGTCCTCCCCACCTTTGTACTAGTCTCACCTATGGGGATTTGAGACAACCACTTACACACCTGAACCACCATCACAAACCCGTTCATTTTTCGTTGACTTACAATCACTTACCAATCACCATTTTTCCCACACCTTCCTACACCAATGTGTGTGGAAGGGTTTTGGCTTTGAATTTTACGAGCAAGACCGCCATACCATTATTCCATATACCACCAAAAACATAATGACCGTAATGGTATCGACTTCCCTGAACCACCTACCAAACAGCCCACATTGAACTCATTAAGGACACTAGCCCTTCTCCACCTTCTTCACCTGCTCCACCTTCATCACCACCTTCACCGACGGAGTTAATGGATCTTGAATCTATCCCTCCTAAAAAAAATTTCATAAACACCATTTCCTTGGGGCCTCTGACTTATCATCGCGAGGGCAAGGCCCCTTTAACTATTCCCTTCCCCGTATCCTAAAATGTTTGATGATGACACACCTACAATTATTGTCATTTAATGTCGGGATGATGAATCCATACTCACCTACCTTGGTGTAGAAGACTCATATATTCATCGGTAATTACCCTCTGAGACGCAAACCATGTTGAATGAATCGACTATTGAGATCAACATTCATACTTAGGATGACCCGCACATCCTAAAGATCAGACAATCTTTAGATGTTATTGAACAGAAGCCATCACTTCTTTTCTCGTAGAGATCATAACCATGCTTTATCTTAGTCTTATACGTAGATATGCCCAAGTATTGACCTCACCATAGTGGTCCAAAATATCATAACCATTCCCAATGCCAAACCCATCAAACAAAAGCTGAGGAAAATGCACCCTCGTATTGCTCTTCTCGTCAAAGAAGAACTTCAGCACCTTCTTTCTATTTCCTTCATCTTACCCATTGATTATCCTTGTTGGATTTATAACATTGTCCCTATTACTAAAGCAACAGGGGACTCCACATTTGCACGGACTTCCATGACCTCAACCTAGCCTACCCAAAAGATGACTTTCCCTTACCCGGTATTGATCAGTTGGTTGACCTCACCGCTGGTCATGAGATGCTATCACTCATGGATGGATTCTTGGGTTATAACCAAATTTTGCTTGCCCTAGAAGATCAACACAAAACCTCATTCATCACCCCATGGGGACCTTCTGCTATCGATTCATGCCTTTTGGCCTTAAAAATGCCAGTGCCACATATCAGCGGGCTATGACTTACATCTTCCATGACATCATGCATCGCATATTGGAATATTACGTGGATGATCTCTTGGCCAAATCTAAATGTCACTTGAGCACCTTGTCATCCTCAAAACCATCTTTGACCACCTCATTAAATATTGTGTTTGCCTTCAACCTAAGAAGTGTGTCTTTGCGGTTCTCTCAAGAAAGCTCCTGGGATTTATTGTTTCCCTCCGTGGTATAGAATTTGACCTTGCTAAAGTCAAGGCCATTTTGGAAATGCCTTCACCCACTAACCTTAAACAACTTCGTAGCCTACAAGGTAAGTTATAGTCTATTTTCCATTTCATTTCACAATTATCGGATCGGTGCCAATGTTTCATCATCTGCTCAAGAAGGATGTCTCCTTTAAATGGGATGATGACTGTCACAAAGATTTTGAGGCCTTAAAAAATACCTTCTCCAACCACCCGTACTTATCCCACCTAAAGGCAATCAACCTTTTTATCTATACATATCCGCTACCAATCACTCCTTGGGAGCCATGCTTGCTCATCACAATGAACAACACAGGGAGCAGGTGGTTTATTATATCAGCCATACTCTTTTGGACTATGAAAACTGATACACCCATCCTAAAAAACTTTGTTTAGCCTTAGTTTTCTTTGCCACTAAACTCCATTACTACCTACTCAACCACAAAACCTATGTTGTGACCAACACTAACCCCTTACACTTCATGTATGCCAAACCTTATCAAAATCAGCATGCCACATGATGGCTTATGCTTTTAGCTGATCTTAACCTTAAATTCATTCATCAAAATTCCATCAAGGGCCAAGCTATCACCGACCAATTGGCCAACACACCTATTTCTCGGGGATCAACCCTCTAATTTTGACTTTCTAGATGAGTCGATTTCTACCCTTTCCCTGGACGAACCTCCTTATCAAATGACACTCTTTTTTACGGTTCCAAGTGTCAGTGTGGGGGTGGGGTTGGTATTATCCTCATTCCTCTTAATGGAGAACCCATGCCTTTATCTTTCAAACTATATTTTGAATGCACCAACAATATTTCTGAATACGAATCACTCATACTAGGTCTCCAAGCCACATATGCCCTAGATGTCAAATCAATCAACATCTTTGGTGATTCTAAATTGGTCATAAACCAAGTCAATGGTATGTACAAATGTTGTAATGAGATACTTGAAAAGTATAAACATCATGTAGACATACTTTTAACCACCTTTGATCATTACACCCTTCAAAAATCCCACGTTCCACCAACAAATTTACAGATACCATGGTCTTCTTAGCTTCCCAAATACCGCTTCACCCACAAACTCCAAAATCTTTTCACCGTACAATGCCTCCATTCACCTTTTTATTTATCTCATGATGTTTACTCGATCGAACCAATACCCCTAACACGAGTGACATTTGGTATAAACAATACTCGACTACCTTTCTCTCTCCATCTTACCTCCCGATCTCACCATGTAATCTGACAATGTGCCTTCCTTAAAAGGTCTCAGTAACATCCTCATTTTTACACATTAGAACAAATAATTTTTTTTTGATAAATGCTTCCTGGTTCTAAATACATAATTTAGAACTCATAAATCAAAACAACCATTCTTATAACAGATAACCATATGCAGCTGTAATGACTCGGAGTACCTCCGATCTATTCATTCCATGACTCGGTAATCTACTGATCTATTCATGTGTATTAAGAGTTGGCGTTTTTATTTAACACATCACTCTTGCGGTTCTCTTCCCTAATCTAGGATTCAGAATGCTTTGTCTAAGGAACCTATCTGAATAATTGTTACCATTATTCATCGGCATCTCATCCCTTAGACTAGGTGACTTAGGACAATGCAATCAGTAGCTTGCGATACTTTGGCCAAAGATTTGAAACATAATGCTTATGTCTCATATTCCTTGACGGCATACTCGTCAATCTGGAATACATCCTTCACCCCATTCCTATGTTATGTAGAATGTCTTATACTGACTTCTGTCAGTCTCTCCTATCCCAAGTTATTCACTCAGGAATGGATTAGTAAAATGACAACGTTATAGGGATGCTCCCGAGGACTAGGGATACGCTGACATACTGGGTCAACCCTAGTTAATCCAGTGTGTCAAGATACCTCAAGTCTCCTAGGGCAGCCTTATAACGTGACCACATTCCTAATCAGTCCCAGAGTAACTTGCTCGAGTTTAAGGTGTAAATCTTAACGATCAATGCAAAGGGTGTCGTCATAAGTCACCTGCATTGTTGTATCTTCGAGAAGATCCTAATCTTCTTGAAGGTACAACCCTGCAGTTGACTTGTGCCATCAACCTTTAAATCCACCTCGAAAAGATCTACTTATTAATAAGTGTTACATACGTTGAGTTAAAATTATACCATAAGATGCTCCCTTAAGGGTAGTCTTTCCCAACCCCTGGGTTCCTCACCTTAGAATTACCTTTCTTAGTAAAACCCATTACACAAGAGAAGTTATTAAGACAAGAGGTCCCTTCAAGGAGTTCATAGAATATACATAATTCTAAATCAACGAAATTGGGCAATAACCCTCAATCTTCCCATGAGATTGCTAACCAAACCCTTTTTAGGTTTATATCTTTTCTTATAGCTGAAATCTTATCTTACTTATTAGTATCGAGATAAAGTGATTAAGATTCCGATTGAACGTTGTCTTGTCTTAGAACAAGACTAGGAAGTAAAAATTTATTCAGCTCGTTTAGCTTCCTGTTCAGGTTTATTTTAACCCTAGCTTCCAGAAAGACAGTGATCTAAATTCCAATTTAGCTTTAGATAGAACATACTAGAACTACTAAACAATCATAAGTATTCAGTCACATATTCTTGCAAGCTTACATTGATGATCACAAAAGTCTCCAAATATACAATAATAACAATGCTCTCAAGATCATTTGAACCGAAGAAGGTCAAACTTATCAAGATACGAATACAACATATAAGTAACAAATACCTCTTTCCATTCCTTTCAGAACTAATCAAATACATTTTATGCATTCAGCATACTTGATACAATACTCAACAGAAAAAGAACATCTTTCTTCAAGTAGTACATTTAGAGAATCACGCTGTAATTCATCATAAAACCAAATTAAACAATCTGATCATCCTATCGAGATCTGCGTGCTTTACCACTTATGGCAACCATCTGCAAAAATTATCAACATGGTTCGGTTCGATGGCCGAGCATGATAAGCACTAACTCTTAAAACAATTGCAATCCACCAATTGTTTTCATTAAACAACTTTGTTTAAATGAGATCATTTCTCCAAACAAGTAAACATATTTCGACTATACTTTTGTAATACAAACATGACTATAAATGCGTAACTCATATTATAGTTACTAAATAGTCCTAGATACCTTCCAGATATTTCATCATAAACGTTAGTGACCAAGAAGAACAAATGTATCTAAAACAACTATCCATCTGAATCCCAAGGACAACAAACATCAGACAGACCATTACATTCAACATAATAAAATGAATATCATAACAATACATGATTCCATCAGTATGTTAAAACAATTCCAAAAGTTAGATAAAAATATATCAACATATACTTTACAACAGAAGAGAAAGAAAATGAGTCATTCATATTTCCCTTCAAATCAAGCTCATGACTGTACCATCTCCTCAAGAGTAAAGCATTCACCTTATACGCATGCAAATAAGTCAGACGAGACCACAAGAAGAACCACAATTTTGTTAAAATTTAAATATAACAACATCCTGTAGCTTACTAGCAATACAGTAGCTCTCGCGCCAAGGCAGTGATGAATAATCTATCAAATAAACTCCACATAACCTTCCATACAAATCAACAAACGAGAAAATATCCAATACCATCGCTTGTCGAGGTACAGTTAGCAGCTCTTTAGTTCAGTCAAGCTCACGACTAGATATTCATACTAACAGAAGATGTAATCATGCTCAAACACAAGAACAATCCCACTGAGTTGAAACTCTCATCAATCATATAGCTCAATCTAATCCCTACTAAAACACAGCAAGGACAAAAATCGAGAATCGAGCCAACACACAACATATCATGGGCTCCCACAGTGCCAAATTCAACCAATTCTTATATTAAGGATTCCAACTGAATCAAACTAATAGTATTCACAACTGAGATTATTCAGAAGAGAAAACATAAAATACGCCTTCAGGATTAAAAAGGAGTCTTACTCATGTGGTATTCTTCAAATAAGCTTCTACAGAAGTAGAAAGATACATGATACATATCAATCCAAGAATTCCAACCAAAACAATAACATACCGTGTTCACATCTGAACTCCTTCAGAAGTAGAAATGTATGGCATTCACGACTAACTTCTACAGAAGCCAAAATACAAGATATATATATATATATATATATATTAAGGATTCCAACAGAGCCAATAACAATAAGTATTCACAACCAGGCTTATACAGAAGCAGAAACACTGGTTTCTTATCAAGGACTTCAACTGAATCCAAACAATAGTATTCGCCCTAAGCTTAAGCAGAAGACGAAACATAAAAAGTACACCAACTGAGTCTGTACCAAGAAATTCATTGCTAAGCGAAAGTATTCATAACAAGACAACAGAAGTCGTATTACCAGTTACCCCTCCAGGACTCTCGATGAATCAAACTACCAGTATTCACATATATGACTTCTACAGAAGTCCATAATATACGAAACATTCCAAGGACTCCACAGAGTCATTTTGTATATAAATAAATATATTGCAAACTATCAACGGGTTAAATCCCATAATTGCAACACAAGGGGGGAACAACTTCTACAAAGTCGCATTCAAATACTATAAACACAGCAAGTTATCCAATCAGAAGTAACTTAAGTATTATAGCAAGATCCAACAAGATTCAGCAACCATAACACATATTACTCACGACAAAACTTTTAGAGAAGTCGTATATACTGTACACTCAAGAAATCCAACAGAATCGTTTCAACAAGAGAAAACAACGAGGTATAGACTTAAGTCTGAATCAGACAAGAAAACAATTCATGGACTCCTACAGAGCTGAATTCATATATTTTCCTTGCAACATTTCTACAAAATCCATCCGGAATGCAAAACACAGCAAGATAATACATCCGTTCGAAACAAAATGCACACCCATCAAGGGTTTACTCAAAAAATCGAGCCGGTTAAGAAGATACAACAACTAAATCACACAAAGCTACCATAAAAACCAACTGATCCCAAAAATCATCTGAACAGAGTTGTTCTAATGAAATCATTTGAAAGAAAGCAATATTTTTAAAAGTTAGGGCCTAACATGCCTGGTAATGTTGCTTAAAAATCCAAAGAAGACCACTGAAAGAGCTTGAGCCTTCTTCTCTTTTTCCACATTAGATTCAGCAACAATAATTTGTTATTTCCATGCCTTATAAACTTTCCTTGATAGAGAAAAGAGCGAGTTACACTCATTTTTGCCATGCAACACCAAGTAGACTGGTGCAAAGATCCGATGATCAAACCGAGCGCATGAAAAACCAAACTACCGGTTTTCCATTTTACATGTCTTCCCGAGAAACCCAAGCTCAAAGACCGAGTTCATTAATCACCTTAACTCCAAAATTCCCACTCAATCTCCATTGCCACCAACCGCCATAGTTGGCGATGGACAAATGCAAGTCGAAGACCATTTCTAACTTTGGCGACTCTGCCACGTCGGCTGTTACTAGCCGTTTGAAACTTCCACCAAATCCTTGTCCTTCATGCTTATCCATCCCATTTAATGCCATAGAGACTTCCGCCCAAGGCTCGCACCCCTTCATAGGTCCCCTTTCTTCCTTGTTCATTAGTTAGGTTAGAAGCATAGGTTAACATTTAAGATGCTACTTATTCTAACCTCCTTAGCGCTAGGTTACTAACTTAGAACATTTAGCTTATAGCTTAGGCCTAGGTCAGATTAACATTAATCTAACCCATAGGTTATAGTTTAGTTTTAGGTTACTAACCTTAATAAATCCAGTTTAGGTCTAACATTTAAAATGTTCAGAATAAGAACCTACAGACATACATTCATGAAAAGGATTCACTCCAGCATTGCCAATAGGCTAGTTGAATAAATGTATCCAATTTATTACTCGGCCCATGATCAAGACCTTCCCGATATTACGATATCGGGAACCAATTCATTTAACACGATTAGCCCGAGTTAGACTGCGGAATAGCTTATTCAATACATTCGACCTTACGCAACCTACGTAAGGTCTATAATTTTATTTCATCCCGAATAAACTTAAATCATCACTTGGATCAATGCCACTTTGATCCAAGGTGGGTCTTATAGATGGATAAATCCACAATTCATTCCAAGGTCGATTAAACTCGGTGAAAAATGAAAGAAATAAAAGAGTCCAATCATATTCTCGACTCGGTCAAAGATCTTCAATTACAAATAAGATACACCCATATCAAGCATGACTTCACAATCAAAGGAACACATCCTTTTACAAAGGAAATCACATATCAACACTTGAATGCTCGGGAGGAAGTAACAACAGGTTCGAGTGTAAACATCATGTACAAATTTCGTAATGAGATACTTGAAAAGTATAAACATCATGTAGACATACTTTTAACCACCTTTGATCATTACACCCTTCAAACCATCCCACGTTCCACTAACAAATTTATAGATACCATGGTCTTCTTAGCTTCTCAAATACCTACTTCACCCACAAATTCCAAAATCTTTGTCACCGTACAATGCCTCTATTCACCTTCTTATTTACCTCATGATGTTTACTCGATCAGAACCAATACCCCTGACCTAAGTGACCTTTGGTATAAACAATACTCTGACTACCTTTCTCTCTCCATCTTACCTCCTGATCTCACCCGTAATGGACAATGTGCCTTCCTTAAAAAGGTCTCTCGTTACGTTATCCTAGGAGGACTCCTTTATAAGCACGGCTTTGATGGTATTCTCTTACGATGCCTCACAAGTTCTGAAATTCCTTATACCATTAAGGAGATTCATGATGGCATATATGGATGTCACTTTAGTGGCATTGTTGTTACTTAAGCGTATTATTCATCTTGGCTATTCTTGGTGACCCTTAACCATGATTGTTGTGACTACGTCAAACATTGTGTAAAATGCCAACAACATTCCAATCTTCATCATACACCCAATCATGCCTTACAGGTCACTCGTGACCTTTGGCCCTTCTCTCAATGGGGTTTGGATCTTGTCGAAGAAATCAATCCTCATTCTTCCCAACGCCATCAATGGATCATCACTGCTACCAAATATTACACAAAATTGGTAGAAGCCATATGACTTATTTCCACAAAAGCCGAGAAAATATGTGAGCTCATTAACCACCACATCATTTGTCACTTTGGTGTTCCTCATCACCTCATCACTGACAATGGAAAACAATTCAAAAAAATCATTACAAAAACTTTGCAACACCTTTGGCATTCAGCTTAGTTTCTCATCACCCTACTACCCACAAACCAACGGCCAAGCCGAATCCACTAACAAAACCCTCAACAAAATTCTCATGAAAGTGGTTGATGATACTGGGAAGGATTGACATACGTACATTCCTTTTGCCTTGTGGGCATACCACACTAGTATTGGCACTTCCACTATGGCCACACCCTTTTATATGGTCTACGATACAGAGGTTGTTCTGCCTCTCGAAGTCTAGATCCCCTCACTCCGTATTTCTCTCCATGACATGCTCACCGATGATGAATTTTCTCAAGACCATTTACCACAACTAGAGTTATTAGACGAATGTTGTCTTAATTCTCTAGATCACCTTCAAGTATACCAACAACGTATCAAACGTGCCTATGACAAACGTGTTCACGAATGAACCTTCCAAGTTGGTGACCTTGTCCTGAAAGAAAATCAATACGTAACCAAAGTAGTAAAAAGTAAACGGGCAAATTTTCTCCTAATTGGCTTGGACCATACATCGTGACTCATATCTATGGATCGGTGCTTATCGTTTATATTCTCTCAATGGTAAACCTGATCCTGAGCCCCTAAATGCCTTACATCTTCAACCATTCTATTGTTGATTTTTGTCCTACCTCACCCTTTGTCTCTCTCCCAGGCTTATCCCTTGAGTGCTAACCACTCCATACACCTCCCTAATGATTAAACCAGAATCATGTGAGTACCCATCACTTGTTATCTTCTCTTGAATATGTGTACCACGATGCTACACATAGCATGATTCTTATGGATACTTTTTTCTACCTTTAGATGAGATATCATGGTTATTTCACCTTTTGTTTTGAACAAGAGTCCTATCCTCCACCTTGGTCTTGTCCATGACTACAAAGACCTCACAATGGAACCAAACTCCTTGAGTCAAACTTCTAATAAAAAGATGACTCCCTCAAAAGGACATCTTCTTCTCGACCAATTGTTGCTATAAATAGACTTCTCCCATGAAGGATAGCTATACAAATCTCTTAAAAACTAAAAACGAGAGCAATCGAAGCTTCCCAAAAAATAAAAAAAAAATTCATCATGGACTTTCCCGTTGTGACCTAGGACCTCTTTCCCGAAGGGCCTGCTACCTCATACCATATAAAAATTAAAAATTACCTACTCTTCACCCTATGAACCATGCCCACTCTCATTTCCTACTACCTCAAGGGACTTCTTGGAACTTAGACATTTGGTGATCATGTGACTACTTTTCATCGTAGAACATGTCAATCATGCAATGTCTTTAGGGTCTTATGTTCATCACCTCCTCTAAGGTATGATCTACTTGGTATGATCCTACCCAATCAGGTGGCTTTATTGCCCCCTTTTATCTTTTAACCATCTTTGTTTACATTTTGATTACCTTATACAAGACTTGGTCCTCGATCCTTACCTTTGGGGAAATCCTCCTCTCTCACCACAATCACTTTCACCTACATCATTTTACCTACAATCTACCCACACCTAACAAAGCTAAACCCACAACATGCCCAAACACCTACCGACTCATTTTCACACCTTCTCATTTTCTTCCCTAGCTTATGGGATAACTACATCAGCTTGAGGTCCCTTTTCATTGGGACTATGTGGGCAGCACTCTGAGGGCATGGGGCCCTTGGAGGTTAGATTGGCCATCCTCTACCCTTGACAATTCATCTTCCATGTGCCTCACATTACATCACACCTAACTTTGTTTCCCTTTTATACCAAACATTGGAAATTAAGCCACATACATAACAAGTTGTTTCATATTTTAAACATTATCACAACATACATTTATTACGCATACCATTTCTCTATCATCACTATGCATAGATTATACCACATCTCACATATGAACCATAGTATCATTCATTGCAAAAAATAATGAATCACAACTTCACCTACTTTCAACACAACCATGATTAACAAACTGGACTCGATCCATGCCTATAACCCGACTCAACCATGCCTAAACCGACCTGACTCTACCATGCCTAAACCTGACTTTGACTCAACCATGCCTAAATCAACCTAACTCCACAATGCTTATAACTTTGACTCCACCGTGCCTAAATTGACGTGACTCGATCCATGCCTAAACTAACCTGACTCCACCATGCTTAACTCACCTAATTTACATCCATACCAAAACAACAAATCCATATCTCATCTAAAACAAGCCATAAATCACAATCTCATAAACAGATCAAAAAAACAAAAAATACCATGTATCTCATCATATAAATAAATCAATGTGTATCTCAAATATACATGCCTATATCATCATGTCCATCATCTCATAATTGTTGGCACGTAAGCTGATACATAATACAAAATGTCATCGGCACGCAGCCGGTCTCATATATTCAAGAAAGAATGTATCAATAAAAATCTCTTTGGAACACGGGCCGGTATATGCTCAAAATATACAAATCACTCATACATCCTCACTATCTTCAGCACGTAGGATGACATATATATCAAAAACAAAATAAGTAATATACATAAAAATCGGTGACTACATATCGAATCTTGTCGGATGTCCTCCATCTCTATGTCACATGTATCCTCGGCCTCATGTGTCCCTATTGGCACCTCACCTAGGGCTGGTCTCCATGCACTGGTGGCCTCTCCTTGATCGGGCCTCAGAGCTAGTTGACCTCCTATGCTCTCCACACTATGAGTGTGGGATCTTGTCCTCTCACTGGACACCTGCTATGCCATGTACTCAGCATAGGATATGAAATCTATCCCAACTGTCATAAGCTGGTCATGATAGTATCTCACCTCACCTAGGGCATCCCATAACCTGGATACAGGCATGATCTGTGGTGGTCCCATAGATCTCGGCCCCTGTACCTACCCTATAGTAATCTACCCTATGCCTTCCTGTGAACTAGGACCTGCTCCCAATGCCTGTGGTGGTGCCCCTTGCCCCTGTACCTATATCTGGGCTTGTAAGGCCCCAATATGTGCTCAGGCTATGGCCAATGCCCTATTAACCTACCACTGAGCATGTAAGGCCGCCGCTTTGACCATCCCCATTGACCATCTCCATCTCCTCCATCCACCATCTAGGCTTGCAGTTTGACTACTGTATGCGTGCCTCTACTACCTCTACCTTCGAGCCCTCCAACTTTGTCTACAGTATACCCAACTAGGTAATCATCATAACTACCTACTCTATAGGGCATCTCTCTGCACTATAATGGTAGCTAGGTCTGGCTACCCCGATCTGGGTGGTATGGCTCATAACTGAGCCACCCACCACTACATGTATCTATATGTACATCTGGTGTCATCTATCCACTAATCCACTGGCTGCTCCTCCTCCCCTATGGGCACTGTAGGCTATGGTAGAGGTAAGGGCCTCTCCAGTCATCTCTCTGATACTGTGGGAAGGGTAGAGGAATGTCCTATAAAATCTGAACTAACAGTCAAAATCATCTCTCACGGGATCATCTCATCCTCCTCGGCACGACGACCCTGTATCCACCTCTCTAGCTAGAGCTCAGCTAGATCCTCATGCATATGCCTATATGAGGGGAATCCCACATATGGCCTCTAGATAATGTCCACTCCGAAAACCCCTCCAATAACTACCAAAAATGGGCCACATCATGTGTCAGCCTATCCGATCTCCACTCTCCTATCATTAACACCTATCTCCTATATCCCACCCATACAAATCTATCTGGGAATGCATCTTCTCGGGGCATCCCTATAGGTTGCATGCACACTATGTGCTCATATACCCAATAGTGTAGTATAAATGTACAACACAAGCTAAACCTACGCAACTGCCCATATTCCCACAGCTCTCTGTATAGCTGCACTAAGAATGTTGGTGCCTAGGAAAAGCGTGTCTCATGCACCATCATATCATGGAGTACCCCCATCGCTTACCATTGAAATCATCCACCCTTTACATCTCGGTAGTGCATAGCATCACACTGCCTCCATCAACAAAACCACTAGCCTCATCTCATCCGGATGGGCTAGGTACATCTCTCCATAGCTCAAAATAGTGCTATGGAATCTCAAATCAGCCGTCCCCTCACCAAAATAGTCCCAATAAACTCCTCTGAGGCCTCAAAGGAGATAGAGTACACCTGGGCACCCAATATGGGTAGCCATAAAATCCAGAACACATCCTCCGGGGTGATAGTCATCTCACCCATCGGTTAGAAGGTGGAACATGTTGGTCGCGGGATCCAATATATCAATGATTTGTGACCATCAAGTCGGGCTGCCGAAAAACATGTTGGTAGCAATGAATCCAACTCAAGCCCACTTTGCCTCCACATGCTGGAGCTCCAAAGGGGTCGCTATGCCATGTAATGTCACCGGAGAGGTGGAACCACTGTCCCGTATATGTAACTACGCTCTCCCTATATCCAATCCAAGCACGAAATTAATCCACATTTACCATGACCATATTCACCAATTATCATCAGCCTCAACCCTATTTTCACTCTACCCATCTCAACTACCTAGCCCACATAACTTTTGGACCCTTGTGCCTAAAATCTGATCGTGCCGGTTCATCCTAACCGACTTCGGTCACCCTTAAATGACATCAGATCACCTATTTGGTGAGCAATACCCATTCACCTTTACTAACCATAGTTACCATGTCACCGGCATTGGTCACTTGTTTGGTGACCGATCTTGGTTTTACCCAACCAACACTAGTGAACTTGGTGATGCCAATCATCACATAAAATCCCGCGACTTCCCAAAACCCCATTTTCTAAAATCACCCCCTTTCCCTTTTACCCCACCTATACCATTTACTACCCTTCCCTCCCTCTTTTAGCTTTGTTATTCCCCCATACCCAAATTCTATTTTTACCCACCCACAAACACACAAAAACCCACAAAACCTAAAATAACAATTATCCAAACCTCTAATCTATCTAATCAATAATGTAGCATTGGGCACATACCTCGTCGCGATGTCACCATCTCAGTGGCATGTCTAGCCACTAGGCCAATGGCCCGCTAGATCTCTCTTCGGCCTCTTCCATCATCGAATAGCTACTCGTCACCTCCAACCAATCAAATCTCTTGCCCTGATCCCATGGATTCACTGCTCACCAACCCAATCCTCATCCAATCACACTACCAACTCACTGTCTTGTTTCCTTCAAACACTTTTCTCTCTTTTCTCTCCATTTTGTCATTTTCTCACTTCGTAAATAAAAAATGTATAATTTAAAACGTGGATTTTTTTATTTTTATAACCAACCCGACCTAACCGACATCAGTTTTCCATGACCGCCATCGGTCATCCTCACCTACACATTGCCCTCAATTAATCCCCTTTTACCCCACCCTTTACCTTGATCCTTTTACCCCACCCTTTACCTTGATCCTTTACCCCACCCCTCACCCTAATCCTTTACCCAACCCATTTACCTTACCTTTCCTACTACCTCCATTTTTCCTCCTTTAGGGACTCATTATTTTACCCCTACCTTGGCCTTTACCCACACCATGACCTTGATATTTGGACCTGGATCATCGCTAATGACCTTTGATCTCATGTGTTTGCTATACCTTGTGGCAAAGTTACCTGTGTTGATTGACCTGATGACCCTACCTAGCATATTGTCGTCCTATTTATCCTGACCCTACCTTTGGTGTATCGAAACATACCTAAACGTTCCTACACCTAACCTACATTGTGTTTCCTAACCATATCCTATACCTTGGATACCGGATTCACTTCAACCTTGTTTGGATAAACCTATCGACCTTAGATGATGTAGAGTTTGTCTACTCTTCAACTTGGTAGCATGTTGCAGTTTATTCATGTGCGTGTGTTTGAATTTTGCTACCTTTTACCCTGACCAATTACCTTGATTGCCTAAGTAGACCTTTCACCCTTTTTCCCCGTTCCCCACCTTCCCCTTTCTCAAATTCACCTTTTATCAAACCACTCACCAATTCTCCATGTTGCCTTGTCAGTTCCTGGTTTGAGGGGGATCACCTTCACCCACACATGGGGCAACCACATCTTATTTTTGTTAGCGTTACTTACCAATACAAGCTAAAAAAAAGGGGCAAAATGTAGATGATAAAATTAGGTCACACTCCCCTTTGGTCCTCGACAAATGAGCACCCTTCATGACATTCACCTAGCCATGACCCTTTCACCCTACTAATATTAATTTAATTAATTAAATTAAATTAATGCATTATCCTCACTATATTTATTATTTAAATATATTATTTTAAATAATATCCACTTATACGATTCACTTATACACCTCACCAAGCCAACTCAACCTAAAACCTATTCTTAATAAGTTTTCATAACTAACTAAGACATACCCAAACCCTAAAAATTAATGCCTACATTCCCTCTAACCACATTCCCACATGCTTACAAGAAGCTCCCAAGTCTAATCGTGGGTTAATGACATGAGATCCAAGGAAATCAAGAGGATCTCCCTAGTTTAGTAAACCTAGGAAATCCCACCTTGACCAATGCCGGTTACCCCTAACTATCGCCGGTTAAGCCGGAACCGCCGTCGGTTACCCTTTTAACCCCAAAACAACCTTATTCTCAAGGTTGGAAGTTGAAAAGTTGGAAGCAAAAAGGTTGGTGAGCATTATCACATCTCAGAGAGATAACACATCTTCAGAGAGCAAATTCCAATGAGACCACGCATGCAAGGAAGGAGACCAAACATCTTTTCTTGCACAACCATCCCAGCCATGATCTGATCTAACCAAGCAAAGAGGAGTGTACATGCAGCCCATGCAGAAGCTTTCCTTCAGTTGGTGATCACTTGTAGCCTTCAAGCCCCTCATCAGCACCTTCATCCTTCACACATAGGCATCCAGGACTAGAATCCAAGTAAGTATAACGTCATACTTCTCTGGTTTATTTCATTTCATCATTATTTTATCATTTATTGCTTACCTAGCCACCTATTGAACTTATCCAACATTTCCACCTCCATATAACCATTAAAGTCTCACCAATCCTACCCCAATCACCCAATACCTCATCCCGACCAACCAAATTCCTTTGTGTAATCACAAAGTATACCTAAAGCTTATTCTCGTGACATTCCTAGATTTCATAGTAATCGGCACCGGTCACACTCCGACCGCCATCGATTACCCCTCACCGACATCGGTGTCTATATTTCCCCACAAAACCCAAAACAAAGACTTGCCCACTTAATTTCATCTCACCTCATCCACCTATGATCTACCCGAGACCTTTGTCAAACTTGCGAGAACCTGAACCAATCATTTGACCTTTGGATTCTATTATAGCTTATCTGTTAGATTATATCTATTTCTCATTGTGTTTTAAGTGAGATACCTAAATAATTTTAAATTACAACAGGATTTACTTTGTTTACAGAATTAAATTGTTTAAAATAGTGGACTGACCATCTAGGAAGTATCACACTTCTCGGATCTAGCATACGCTAGGCAGTTCACTGCCCATATTGTTTAATTCCTTCTTGTGGTCTTGCTTTGCATTACAGGTAGTTCCTCCTAGCCAAAAGGAAGCTCTCACAATCAGCTATGGATTTGGAAGTCATATGCGCACAACAACCCATCAACCAACATTTGAACAGGTATTCCTCCTACGCCCGTTACCCTATTTGTTTTGTCAACACTTCAAAGAAACAATCTAAGAATAAGGTGAAACATTCTCATACAAAGCACGCGCACATATTTTTTCCTCCTTGCCATTGTAATGCATCATATTAAAAACTAAGAATGATAATGCATGCTCTATGAATGATTTTTCAATCCTTTCATGTGTTATTATTGTCTTCTGATCCTTCATTATATCTTGGCAATTTGTGCATGTTCTATGTTACATTCTTATGATCTGTGTTTATTTGCAAAACAGTTCATCACTCCTTTGGTGTATCACTATTTTAGCTTAGTTTTGTTTCCCCTTTTTATATCTTCAACTCTGTCTCCTTGGAATCTAGAGTAGGATTTAGCATTGAACCTCTACAAAATTCATGCATACACCTAAATAGAGGGGTAAGAACTAGCTTTCTCTAGAGAGTTTTCTCACCTTGCAAGGTCCCACACCTTGGAGAAAATTCAATGTTATGCAATCAAACTAAATGAACCAATTCTTGTACTACATATCCCGAAGGTCATTTAGGGGATCTTTAGAGATTTGCACTAACAAGTCCCATTTGTGAATGCAAATCGCCATGTAGAAATGTTGATACAATGCAAACTCTTCCTCTCCATCCATGAGCCTTGGTAACTTCTCTTAGATCCTCCATTCTGCTCCGAATGCATCGTGCATTCACTTGTACCACTTTTCCAAGCATGCCTTGTGAGCGGCTGTCATGGTTTCACAAGTGTACTTTGTAAACCTTTTTATGGGTGAGGATCCTCTTCTAGATACTCCCAAACAAAATTTTCTAGCCCATCGGGCACTCCAATCTCTGAGAAGACAATGGTGAGGAGGACATTACCAAAGAGTATCTTTTCTCCTTCCTACATGTTGTTTATGATTTCATCCATGATAAAGGTGGACAAGTTATAGATGGTTCCTTCAGATATTTTCCAGCATACATTTAGCCATACCTTGTTTAGTTGTGTCCATATTTCTTGATCATTAAAATTGGTGACCAAGTGCATGGCCATCCTCATAACTAGTTCTTGAATTTTTGTTATGTCAAAGTATCATAAGCCCTTTTTGTAGTCATAGGATGCTAATGTTTCGTTGATAGTTTCCTTGTCTTCTAAATCATCATCCAAGGACTCTCCTTCACAGATCAGGCATGTAAACTTGGATATCAACTGAAGTGTTATGCACATCTTATGCCCCAAAAAATAAAAGTGATCCTCATGCATGCACAATATCAACCATTGATAAAGGTGATCAGGCTTGCCAAAGTAAGGTAACTCATACAGTTGCAACAATCCTTTCTTCTCCAATTTGACCTTCACATTATCATTATAAATAGGCATCCCAACTAGCGTCCTTTTGTTAGCTAGGTGAACTAACTCTAGCACCATTTATTTCTCATTTGTGCTTGTACGATGGTTATAATCTCTCACGACCATCTTTCACAAGTATGAATCCCAATATATTCCTAGCAATACCCCATCTGGGTATTGTATTTCCACATACCATTCTTCATTGGAGCTCAATGGTAGTTGTTTTCTTTCCTTTACCCTTGCCCTTCTATTTCTTAGGTGAGATGTTCACCTTCTTTGGTGTCATTCTTTTGGTCATGTTTAACTTAAAACTTCTTCCTCTTTCTCTGCTCTACTACTCTTCTCAATCCCAAAGCTCACTCTTGTGAAGAAATCCTTTTTCCTTTGTGCCCTAGCCATAAAACCCTAATTGAGAGATCCTTCCACAAGATGGTGCTCCTCAACCAACTTTCCCCATGCCTATGTAATCCTTCCAATTTGGTTTACAGATCTATTATAGTCACACACTTTATATATCTCTTATTATTCTTTTGACAAATCTCTCTGAATTCCCTAGTTTGTGAGATATTATTTCACTTCATAATCACAAGGTAAAATAATGATGTGCCCAACTTCATATTTATATCTTTTCCTTCTTTCCAGCATTAAATTCTATACCACCTACCACCGTACTTGACACTAAATGTGGATTTTTCCTTAAAACTAACCTCAAGTGATTTTACCCACTCACCTAATCCTACGTGAAAAACTTGACAACCTTCCGCGTGCACAAATCCAAATAGAATGAAGTCTCTTATGCACACATCAAAACACTGAAGGCACTTCTTCTGTCCTCTTTCCTAATTTTTTCTCTCGCCTACCTCATGTTGTTCCTGTGCTTTTCCCTCTTTGTATGTGGTCTCTGCAAAGCCTTATCCTGACACCAACCATTCTCGTCCACCTCTCTTCTATGCACTTTCTTAACCTTACGTGCTTTTTCTACTTAAACAGGGCCATTCACCGCAACTTCTCCGCCAACTCAAAATTTTCACTATACTACTCTACCCCACACTTAGACGATGTATGGTCCTTTGCGCATACACAACCTTGGAAAAATAATGTGGTTACTTGGCACAAAATGAAACAAAAATAAAGGAGAAAGCAACGAGAAAGGGAAACACAAGAAAAGAAAAAGCATAAAGGGAAATTCTAAACTAATTGGCAATACTACCTTATTACAAACACCAAGAAGACTTATTTATAGTAGTGCTTAAGAATACTCCCATTGAAATGACACAGTAATCTTATCCCATCTAGCAATTGTAACCAGCAAGCACCTGAATCAAGAATGTACGAGATGATGTAGGGTCCCAACCAATGGACTTTCAACTTCCTAGGATGGTGCAGATACTTAGAATCATGCATCAACACCATCTTCCCAACCTCAAAATTCTTGTTCTTGATATGACGATCATGCGATGATTTTTGTATTTTTTTTTCTATCTTCTGACTCCATCTAGAAATTGATCACCTTTCATCTAATTGTATCAACTTATCAATCCTTTATTCCAGCGCTTTCTCATCATCTAACCCTCCTGCACGCTATACGCAGCGATGATAACATGAATTCAACTAGTAAAATATTCTTCGCGCCAAACACCAATTGAAACAGTGAGGCCTTATTCAACCTCTTGTAGGTTATCTTGTATGCCCATAGAATGGATGATACTTTATCATCCCAATACTATCTTCTAAATTCATAGATCTTAGTCAATGTGTGACTTAGTATTTTTTTAAATTCCTCAACAGTTCCATTTGCTTGAGGGTGATAGCAGTAGTATTATGATGGGCCACCATAAATTTTGCTAACATAATCCTGACTGTTTCATTGAGAAATTGTGTACCTATATCACTTGTTAAACTTAAAGGAAAACCATACTTACTAATTATGTTCTCCCATAAAATCTAGCAGTTGTCATTATGGTGTAATCCTTCGTAGCACTTTGCCTCTACCCATCATGTCAAGTAATCAGTGAAAGTGATGATATATCATGAATCAGTCCTTCTTGTGGCTGGTGAAATTGGCCCTACAAAGTTGATTGCCCATTTTTCAAATGGTTTAATGCTAACTATTGGTCGCAAGGGAATTTCATCCCTCTTCCCAGGTTTTCCAAGGCACTGGAAATGGTCACAGGCCTTACAAAACTTAATACAATCCTGGTAGATGGTTTCCCATCAAATCCTTGCTAATAAAATCTTCCGTGGTAGCATTTCCTACATAGTGTCCTCCTATAATCCCACCATTTGCTTCCTCCATAATTTCCACGTGCTCATGCTCTAATACGCATCGCGTAGAACCTCATCATGACCTAACTTATATAGGTCTCCACTAATCAACATGTACGGTGCAACGCGTATTGCTAACCTCTTTCTCTCCAAAGTCTTCATTCCTTCTGGTGCCACACCTGTTTTCAAAAATACTATGATAAATTCCAACTCTAAGGGTGTGTGCCACAACCTAAATATTTGCACATTCGAATGGTATCCTCAATGCTTTTTACATCCTCCCCTGAGTTAATCCTTGATAAGTGGTCAAGTCCTGAATTACTTTTTCCTAGTTTTACAACCAATATGAACTCAAACTCTTGAAATAATAGGACCCAATGGCATATACACCCTTGCAGCATGGGCTTGTTGACTAAGTATTTCAATGCCATGTGGTCTATGTATAATATAAATGGTGTTGCCAATAGATACTATCTAAACTTGAGCAAAGTGCGTAGATCATAGAAAATTCTTCACGCTTAGTAGTCGTGTAATTATGTTTTGCTGGTGTCAACTTCCTACTTGCAAAGCACAAGGGATGATCAATAATTCCTTCACTAGGTTTTTCTAGTACTGCTCCCATAGTTGTCCCTAAGGCATCAACATGCACATGGAAAGGCTTATCCCAAGAAGGAAAACATAGTATGGGCGTCATGACAAGCCTATCCTTCAAAATGTCGAATGCGTTCTACTTTTGTACCTCTCTCCTAATGAAAGGAACTCTTTTGTTTTATTAATTCCTCCAAAGGCACAAAGTGATCTTAGCATAACCCTTGATGAAATTCTTGTAATACCCCATATTCCAAAGGAGTCCGTGCACTGCGCTTTGACTAGTATGCTCCCCTAATCCCATAATAACTACAACTTAAGTGGGATCCACTAGTAAACCTTCTTTTCATCTAATGTGTCCTAATAGGGTTCCAAATGGGGTATAAAAGACACATTTCTTAATGTTGAGGGATATCCTCAATTGCTGACATCTCTCAAACATCAACCTCAAATTGTCACAATGGTATTTCACCAATCCATACATAGTCCAGTCATCCAGGTAAACTTGAATAAATTTATGGATGAAGTCCTGAAATGCTTTTACCACGATGCGCGAGAACACAGTAAGCACATTCTTCAATCCAAAAGGCATAACCATGTAGAAAAAACTTCCCCATCCAGTGGTGAAAGTTTTCTTTCTTTGGTCTTCCTTTGCAATCCTGATTGTGTGATACCCTGAGAACCCATCTGTGAAAGAGTAGATCTCATGCCCAGATACTCCCTCCAAAATATCTTCAGTAAAGGGGGTTGGGAAAGGATAGATGAAACATACTACATTTAGGTCCCTATAGTCCACACCGATCCTTATCCTTCCATCCTTCTTGATACTAATGACCATTAGGCTTATCCATTCTGATTCTTCCACTACCTCAATGATACCAAATGTTATCATCTTATCTATTTCTTCCTTAACCCATATGCAAAAATTGGATTTATCTGATAAGGCCTCTTCTGAATCACGTGCGCACCTTCCTTCAACTTGATCTTCATCTCCCCTAAGGAATGGTGAATGCCTTTGATTTTATGGTACCTACGAGGGAACAAATCTTGGAACTCGTGCAATAGATCAATGACCTTTAAAACTTATTTTTCCAACCAATAGTCCCCAATGATAGCTTCCTTAGGTTCTGCCTCCATCCCAATGTTAACCTTATTTTTTTTCAAGGGCTCATGGTAGGCACGTGCTCGCTCATCAAGACAATCTATGCCTTCGCACATACCTTAAAAATGGATAACATCCAAATTTTCCATTTTTCTCCATCTACTACATTTTTTCTTTTTCCATGTAAGAGCGCTCAAGATGTACTTCCTCTAATTAATATTCATTAAGGCGTGTCTCCAAATAATGCTCACCCAATAAATCCAGTAGCCTATCATCTGCCATAGCACTATCTCTCATCATGAGGTGCTTGATTAATTACAATGCCTTATCTACTGCTGGCTTTGTACTCCTATACTTGAAAGCTTGAATGATATCAGCCACCAAATCCCGCTAATTACCTATTTGATGATGCATCTATGAATGAATATACGATGTGCACACATAGCCTTATAAGGTGGAATACAACCTATGCACCCATAACAAAGGAGGTAACGCTTATGCACTTCCCATATAGGCCTTCTCACATGCTTGGATATGAAATGAGGTGGTCTTTTTACCATGGTAGTCTCGTACAACCATGGGTGCATTTCTCTTGGAGAAACTTAGAGAAAATGTGATCCTTACCTCGTGCCATTCTATGAGGCTCTCTCAATGTGTATCCCACCAAAATTCTCGTAGTTCTGAGTAGGTTATAAATTATCATTCCCCTTCTCTCGTCCTCCTTTTCCATTGAGCCTCCATTTCTCGCAAGAAAATTTCAGGATATGCTCCTCCAGAGTAATTTGGTAACTTATTTCTTCCTAGGATCTTGACTGAGCATGCCTTTATTACCCTTATTACATATCCTCTCAACTATCTTCCAATCAACTCATAGGTCCCATGCACCCAATTTTCACATGCCACACTAGTGGTATCACTCAAGGACTGAGCATCTTCAAATTGGATGACTCCCTCTGTGGGATGAATTATCTCAAGATCTCTGATGGAGCACACATAGATTCTTTCAAGGACTAATTCTTCTAATACCTTAGTATAGGTTGCTAACTTCCCATCTCACAAAAGGAATGACCACCCTATCTTCCTTGTTTTCAAAGCTGATATACCATTTGTTAAACTGCAGGTTGGCATTGTTCTTGTAAGACCATGGGCACCCAAGTAACGCTAGAAAGTTGTCTACCTCGATGAGCACCAAGAATTTGAAGTCTCCAAAATTTTTCCCCTTGAATGGTGGTAACTGCATCCTTCAAGACTCTAATGGGCGTTTCCTTAGTCTTGTTTTCCATATACAACACATTCAAATATGGTTGTAATGCGGGCCTTCCCATTTGATATCAAGCATCTAAGGTAAGAAAATTGACCTCGATCCTGTGTCAATGAGGATATTACTCAAAATCCATCCATTAACAACTACATTCAAAGTAATCTCCTTATCATAGTCAAGGCTATGAGGAGAAAGGTTTGCATGCAAAATTGCCTTTTGTGCTCTACTCCAAAGACGTGGTAATGTACGCTCGGAAAAGTGACAGGTGAGCTTGAGAATCAACAAGTAACTCTTCTACGTACCCGACCTCCCGAGGTCGTGCCGAGACAGCCGGTGTGGGTAGAATGCGCAGGAAAACTAGTTAGGCAGTCTAATGTCTTCGACACGCACTAATGGTATTTGCGAATCTAAAGCAAAGAAGGCCCTTCTAACTTGGACTGGTGTGATAGATCGATCGCAGGATGATCGCTCAAGGCTCCAACCAATATCGAGCTCTGGCGTGATTCGATCTATGGGTTGTGGGATGCATGGAAAATGACCCGGGATGGTTTCGTGTATTTCTCCTGATAGGGTCATATGGTGGATATAGTCAACTCTATGGACGGTTCTCTGGCCTAGTCCAAAATTCTCTAGTTTCGTTGGCTATTGTGTCTAGTAGGGATAACTGTTGAATGATGAGAGGTGGAATCGGAGTAGAGTGAAATACTAATTTACGTAGGCCGTGTCTATGTCTAATTCTTATGGACTCGTTAGGGTCAGTGGGATCTGTTGATCATAACCATAGACTCGGGTTGTTGCGTCCCGTTATGGTCATACAGAGATCAAGTTCGATTCCTAGTATCCAGAGTAGTCGTAAGCTTTTTCAGCTTCTATGTTTAGAACCAACAGGTTGTGCAATCTTCTCGAATACCTTACGGGTGTTATCGCAACTTGGATTCTTAAGCTGGTATCTATATCTACTAGGGTGTCTCCAAATAATCTTCGGCATGTGGAACTAAAGGATCACACCCGAATGTTTGTTCTCTTTCGAGCCCTTCTACAGTCATGTGGGTATTTTCTAGGGTAATCTGTAGTTCGGCTGATTTGACCAAAACAGATGTGCTTGGTCGTCTTCGATGTTTAACCCTCTCAACTGTGCCCTGATCTGTTGTAAGTCTGTTGTTGTTTGGAAGACTTGTATCCTAAGGTCTTGGTCAATATCAGTTATTGCCACTACGGTATTGGGTGGGCACAATTGGCTCGAAAATGTATTCCCTGGGCTCCCTAAGTCCCGTAATTGTCATGCAAAAGCAGTAATGAAACAAACTATAATAAAGTAAAATCTAAGTGCACTTCTAGCATATATAATTTCTTTTTTGTATTTTCTGGCAATTTATAAGAAAGTAGCTATTTAAAATATTTAGAATTGACAACTAAACTAACAACATAAAACAAACAAAATAGCCGATTGTAGCTATTTGTCTGTGCAATTTTGTATATCTATTCTAAACAACAAAATAACTAATCTATCTGCAAGATTCTCGATCCTACCTCAGAAGTGAGGAATGAATCATAGTTTCTCAGAAACTATCAATCCCCACAACCTCCCTGACAATATCGAGAATAGAAATGACTGAAATAAAATGATTAACTACTTTATTTGATAAATTCTAACTAAAACTTTTGAAAGATGGAACCTGGATTTCGCAGAACAGTGGCGAATCCGACGGTGTGTGTGTTCTTGTCCCCTCAGTATGATCTCTTCGTTCTTTGTGCTCACGTGAATCCAGAAAAGCATGGAATGCTTGCATCAACAGGAATAGATATTTGGATCGATGGACAGCCTTCAGAATGCAGACAGAATAGAATGCGGATAGGAGAGGGATAGCGCAAGAGTACAGAGCTTGGCCTATGCAATTCCTAGCGGGGTCTACTACGAATCATGCAACAAAAGCATCCAGAACCTGAGACTAGTCTGTATGAAGAGCAAAACCTGCAACTTTAATGGCTGCCTAGACTATTTTACTCCAAAACAATAATACTATTTGCACAAGTTGGATCTGTGGCTTACCAACAAAGAACACAAACCTAAACCAAACCTCGCAACAAACTATACTACCAATCCTAAGCAAACTAAAATGACCATAGTACTGAAAACATGAAAGTTGGAGTGAAAATGGTGGCCCAAATAATGTTTGCACTTGCACAAGTTGGATATGTGGCTTACCAATACCAGCAACACAATACTAATGAAGTATGAAATGAGCTATGCTATCAAACTTAAGCAAACTAGAAGACTGAACTATGAAAGTGATGAGTTTCTAAACAAGAATGAGGGGCCATTTGCATGTGCACAAACCATGCATTTATAGAATTCAAACACCCAAAGATCAAATCCAAACCGAACTCTTAAACATTAAACAAAAGAAAAACACTATTCCAGGGGACCAAAAACATTAATGCATGCTCAAGTCGGCAAGAAAAGCTGGTAAGTCGTGATATTTCACGTGGGTCGCGTCAAAAGAGCGTTCTGGAAAACGTGCACAGACCATGCTGCCGCCGCTCGGGCGGCGGTTCTGAGACCGCCGCCCTTAAGGGCGGTGGTTTCGCCATCAAGACCAAAAAGCCAAGAAAAGAGGGAAAAATAGGGAAAACAAAGCACGCGGGGCTAATCGGGGTATGCGGGATGTTAACGCATATCTCAAAGCTTTTCGGATCCCGAACACCTTGCGAAGAGGCCTGTATCATCATTGGGGCACTTATTACATCGTTCCGCAGTACAGTACCTTATAATTTTGGGTACGTACATATTGCCCCCTCGGAGAAGCGTTTTAGCCATGAAGAGGCGTAAAACGGTGGTTCCGAGTATGGCCGTCCCGAAATGGGAAGTTAGAAGTTATACCTTACACGCCCGTGTGTTGAAATGTCGCCGTCCAAAATTCCCGCTACCTGCGAAATGAAAAGAGAACTCAAATGCAGATAGATACAATAATTTGGAAAATAAACGTTAAAATAATAGAGAAAGAGGACGTACCATTTGTGCGAGGATAGAAACTTACCTCCGTCGGTGCTCCGAACCTGTGAAAAAGATATTTTAAAACGAATCGGGGCGTTATATATATGAAAGTGGGCCCATTTTCCTATTCATTTGCGCGAGTCGATTTGGTTGATTTCGAGCTCTGGGACCCACGGTGACGGTTTCTCACACGAGTAGAGTCAAAACGTCCGCAGTGAGATAGAGATCATGCCTCCACGTGCGGAACGCCACCCCGCGAGATCACAGGTTGGTTTTCTTCAATCTTGTGTTTTTCCCCCTTCTGATTTGAAATGTTAAATTCTTTGCAATGGGGGTTATTTTCGAAAATGTTTGGTTTAAAGGGTCCATCTAGGGGGGGCGCCTACTGGGTAGGCCCCATTTTTGATAAAAATGGTCATTTTTTGCATTTTTTGGGCTTTTTAAGCCTAAAAACCCGCGGGTTTTCGGACATGACCGCCGCCCCATACAGACAGGGCGGCGGTTACCTGACAACCGCCCCTGTACAGGCAGGCGGCGGCACATGAGACCGCCGCCTTTAAGGCGGCGGTTACAAAACCGCCCCCCTGCTCAGGGCGGCGGTTCTGAACAGAATGCAAAAGAACCTATTTTGAAAGCTTGTACTTGCATTTTTAGCATTTGTACGTGTTTTTATGCTTCTCTTGATATTGTTTAGATACTAACTTACTCTTCCTTGTGTGTTTTTGGGTGTATGTAGGCGAAGGAGGAGTATATTAGATGGAGCCGGGAGAGAGAGTGTGACTGGCTGCCCGGGGTATTGGATGCCCTCTCAGCAGATGAGGAGGACACATTGCAGAGGGCCGGCATATTGCGTATATCGCGTGTGCCCCACGTTGCTCCATCCAGTCACATTCTTTGTGACCTATTTTCATATTGGGATGCAGATCGGAACACCTTCCGACTGCCAGGGGTCCGTGGTGAGTGGACCATCACTTTGGAGGATGTTTACCGCATCCTGGGGGTCCCGATTATTGGGAGGAGACTCACACTTGAGACAGCTGGTTCCAGGGCACAGATAGCTCAGTGGGCTGGTTATATGGGAGATGCAGCTATTTCCACGGGGCCGAAGAAGGGAGTACGAGTCAGATCCATTCCTTCTTTGCCCATCCCTATCTTTCGACAGGCTATTATGGGGATCCTTGCCTCGAGACTCATCGGGGACAAGGGAGGGGACACCTTATTATACTGTTGGGGCCCCATCATTGCACAGATAGAGGGACATGGCCGGAAATACGCCTGGGGCGCGGATATTTTGGGGACCACCTACCATGACTTATACAGGGTGGTCCGATTGCAGGGACAGTCCTTGAGCCACCCCACTCTAGTCATGAGTTGGATGTATGAGCGCTTCATTCCGTATGGCAGAGGCGTGGAGGTGGCAGATCCCGGGGCGGTGAGGGCAGCCCGATGGTCAGATATGTCAGTGCTCAGAGCACCTCACCAGCCAGTAGCCACCCTTACCACAGCAGACATGGAGGCTACACCGTACCAGCTTATGGCCGGTATATGGGGAGAGGAGACCACGACATTGGTCTCCTGCTCTATCACAGGGCAGCTTATCGATCGTGTGGGACGGGTAGAGGTACATCCCTTCAGCAGGGTTCCTCAGCAGTTTGGCCTCCCATACGCGGCTATGCTTCCTCCAGTAGCACCTGTTTATAGATCAGTCCGAGAGGCTAGAGGGGGGCCTAGAGGCCGTGGTTGGACAGTGGTTACCCCTGGCACTCCTATTACAGCCAGGGGGATAGTTCGGGCCAGAGGGAGAGCTGGTGCGCCTCAGGCACCATTACTTCAGATTGCTGCAGGTCCTGCTCATAGCAGTGACGACCCCATAGATATTGACTCCGATTCTGAGGAGCACACAGAGGGAGGGTCAGAGGAGCAGACGGACGAGAGCGATCCTGAGTGGCATGATACTCAGGACATTCTGCGGGCAGAGAGGGAGGAGGAGAGTGCAGAGAGAGAGACCGTGGCTTCTGAGGAGCCACTCTCCGAGGCCATGGTGGAGATGATGAGTCCGTTGCGGGCGCCATGTTGCCCCAACTACGGGAGCAGCTCCTCGGCGGCCCGCATCTGCAGCGGGTCCCGACCACTGGCGACCCATCTTGGAGGCCTGGTGATCCGAGTAAGTTATCCTCTCCTCCTTTCAATGCTTGTTTGTTTTAGGATTTTTCTTTGAATGTTAACTCTCCTTATATTTGTATTGTGTACACTTTAACCTCTTGCCTAGTTCCTAATTCGTTTTTCTTTCTTTGCTTTGCAGAGACTGTTGATGAGTGGCGGGATCTAATCCGTAGGGTTTGCGTCGATTCTCTGATGATCCCTATGGATAAGACCCGTGCGGAGTTATCTGTGGATGTCGGAGAGCCCTCAGCAGCCGGCAGGCACACTGACGTCTTTGCTCCCATTTGGCATGTGGCCAAGATGGTGTCAACTCTCCGTACAGAGTTGGCAGGCTATAGGACAGCCGAGCGTCTTATGAGGAGCCGCTCTCATGGCGAGACTACGACTGCCCCTAGGGACCCCGAGCCCTCCGTCCATTCAGAGTGCCAGCGTAGCCGGAGTCCTAGGCGAGGGCGCGCACCTTCAGCGGGATCGCGCAGGGGTTGAGAGGCCACTTGGCTTTCTGTATTTGTATTTAGATTCTTTTGTGTATTACGGGCTCTTTGAGCGTTTTGACCATGCCTAGTGCATGATGGCATTGTATATAAACTTTGATTATTTATATATATGCGTCGGTTTTGGATCAAAACTTGTCATTTGTATTCTACTTTCTTTATTTCCAACTGCTTCGTGTATACTATGATGTATGTATTATATGCTTTCTAGAATGTATGCAATGGAAAACAGATGATGCAAATGTTTGCTTTCTTTTTGTGTTTCATGATGCTGATACATGATTTTGTAGATATATTGTGATCTTAAATCTTAGTTTCTGTGAGCAATTTGGGTACCTCATGATTTGTTTTGGCAAAGTGATGAAAATAATCAGTATGATGAACAGATTAACTTGCCCCACTCCTAACTCCACGCAACTAGTGGGATGCGAGGGCTCATCACCAAGAGCCAAGAAGGGCACAAGTTATGGAATATGGTGAAGTGATAGTGACGAAAGACAGACGAAGCTTTGGTGGAACCAAATAAAAACTACAAGCTTATTCTACCTGAATGACTTCATAGTTTTGGATGCAACTTGCTTTGTGGTTTATCCAGACTTAGACCCGTAGATGGCCACATAGTAGACAAAATCTGGGTTTTTAGGATTTTTAACTCTCTTGGAATTTTTGAACATCTGATTCATTCGTTATTGACTCAAAGTTTGAATTGATTGTTTATGACCTTTTAACATTTACTTTGTTTAGAGGACCCCCTACACTTTGCCCCATGCTACCTGTAAGAAACATGGGTTTATCACCGTGGGTAAGGCATAGGTGAGTAAGGGCATTTCCATCCTTTCCCAACCCTACGTCACTAGTAAGAGACGCAAGCTCATCACCGAAGGTTGGTGGGGCAAGGAAATGTGTAAAATAAAATTTTCTGTTTAATCACTTCTTGACTTGTCTATTTGAGTAAAATGTCAGTATATTCTTATTTCCAAAGAGATGTGCATATGGGACAGATGTGACACCATGAAGCTTCTAGAACAGACCATAGGCAAGACACCTATCCTAAGAAGAAACCAAAGTGAGAACAAACTTGCAGAGCTTGGTATGGTTACCATTAGGACTTCGTCATGTCTGATTTTGTTTGATAAAAGATTCTGAGTTGATTGATGATATTGAAGACGGAGAAGTATGATTAAAGAACTTTATGCCAGAAACATCACGAGTTTGAAATAAGTTGCTTTGAGAATAGATTCCCTGATCACAATTTGTGTAAGAACAAGTGGACAAAATGATCCTAATTTATATGAAAATGCGATGTAGATAGTTATATAGGCAGCGCTAGCTGCTTACGCGTAGAAACGCTTGAGGTGGAGAGAATTGACTGTTTCGCCAAACTCCTCACCTTCTAGCGTGCATAAGAGGTATGCACCATTTCCGTAGTCCTTCATGACTCGGTATGGGCCCAACCATTTGGGCTGGAATTTCCTTCCCTCGCCGGTCTTCTTGTCGATCCGGCTGTCTAACCTTAGAACTAGGTCACCTTCGTATATGTCACGTTCATAGACCTTCTTGTTGTCTTTGCCGGCACATCCAAATGTCGGCATAGACTCTATGTCGTTGTTCAGCATCTAACCTAGCTTCATCCAGACTTTCTAATTGAGAAAGACGTGCTTCTCTGTAAGCGTCTTCATCCATGGATGGTAATGGGAAGTCGTCCTTAGGACATGCTTTGTTAATGTCCCGGAAATCTATGCAGATGCGTATCTTTCCATTTTTCTTGAGAACGGGAACGATGTTGGATACCCATTGGGAGTAGTCAACTGGCTTGATGAATCCTACTTGGAGGAGTTTTATCACCTCCTCTTTTACCATGAGGGCTACTTTGGGCTTCATGGGTCTTGATTTTTGTTTAATTGGCTTTGCATCTGATCTAGTGACGAGGTTGTGTACCGCAATGTGGGGTGCGACTCCTGTCATTTCTTTGTAATTAAATGCAAATGCCTTTTGATGTTCTTTGAGAACCTGAGTATGTATTTCCACTTCCTCTGGGGTTAACGAAGAACCTAACTTTAAAATTCTTGGTTCATCTTCCGTTCCGATATTGACATCGATTGTTTCTTCAATTAAAGAGGCATTACCCTCTTCGAACTCAGGTGGTGCCGGAGGTAGATCTATATCATCCCCGTTTTCCACCACGTATATATTAGGCTCTTTTTGTGAGGGAAGATTCGTTACGGGATTTCCGAAGTAGGAAGATGAATGCGAGATCAGAGATAAATCTAGCGTGTGATAGGAGAGATGTAGTGCTGCAAAGGCATTTAAGTAATCCAAAGTAGCCGCATCATTTCCAACATGGTCTAGGATGGTAGATTTACTTCCGTTTGAAAGAGGATCCATCATTGTTTTTATTAATGGTTCGTTACGAATGGATACCGTGAAATGAGTATCTTCTAGCTCATTGTTTGGAGTAAAACGTGATGCTGAGGTTGCTATTGAATCGGCGAGAAGATTTTTTTCTCGCGGGATTGCTTCAATGGATATGAAGTTGAACGCCTTGCTTAAATCTAATACAGCGTTTTTGTAAAGTTGCAAGTGTTCGGCTTTAGTTTCATATACCTCTGAAACTTGGTTTGCCACTAATTGCGAGTCTCCTAAAACTCTGATATTATCAATACCAATTCTTTTGGCTAAGGTAAGGCCAAGGAGGAGGGCTTCGTATTCAGCACTGTTGTTTGTGCATTCAAAGTTTAATTTAAAAGAGAATGGGAGGACCTTCTCTTCGGGCGAGGTAAGAATTATACCTGCCCCCGCTCCATAACGGCATTTAGCTCCATCGAAATGGAGAGTCCAATACTTAGCCGGGAGTATGGATGTAGGTGTATCTGCTGTGTTTGCACACTCTACTTCTACCATACAGAGATCTTTTCTTTGGCAAGGAACCGACACCTAGGGAAAATCTGATACCTACTGAATCGAATGGTAAGAACATTGGTGAATCTTGTTCTATCAACTCAACGATCTTCGCAGTAGTCCCTAATGATACTATCTCTTTAGTTTTACCTTTAGGGGTTGGAATTGTTTTGGCTATGTTGGTAGTTTCAAGATCCGTCGTAGGTATCAACTTTTCCTCTGGCTTTGGGTCAGAGGGTTTGTTAAGTTGGTTTGTTGGAAGTTCGAATTCTGAGTGTATACCTGGTCTTTTCTTTAAATCAGCTAGGTGTACGTCAAACGGCTTTGGATCACCTTTGGCTACAAATACCTTTCCCAGATGTAAGAATCTTACTTCTTGAAATAGCGTGGAAGGGATTGCCTTCATTCGATGTATCCATGGTCGGCCGAGGATCATATTATAGTTAGTTTCCCGATCTATAATATAAAACTCAGTCAGGATTGTTTTAGGTCCCAAAGTGACCGGTAGTATTATGGTTCCTATCGACGTGGCTTTAAGGCTATCGTAGCCTCTTAAGGTATTTCGTGTAGTAGAACAGTTTGTTTCTCCATATCCCAATTTTTGGAGAAAAGAGAAAGGGACTATGTTAACTGCAGCCCCGTCATCAACCATTGCCCGTTTTACATAGTTATTATAAACTTGTACTTGCAAGTGTAGGGCTGGATCGCCTCGGCGTGCGATCTCAGCATCTGTAGGCATTTTACTTATTTCGAATATGAATTCAACATCCCTATCCGCCTGTCCCGGTGGATAAACATCAAAGTCTATATGATTTACTTGCGCTTCCGGTGGTGGAGTGATACTAACTAAATGACCCAAACCTAACGCCTCTAAAAGAGCAGCCCTATGGGCAGGGGAATTCTTTAGTAAATCAAGGAATGAAATATGCGAGAAGGTTTTTGTTAGATCATTAATTAGATCGTAAGCACCCATAGGTTTTGCTACGATTTGCTGGATGTTATCTGTTTCCGGCAGGTGGCTTGGACTTGGTTGAGAGAAATACTCTCGTGTTCTCGTAATTGCTTCAATGGGTAATTTAGAGTCTAACTCTACTAATCCAACTACCTTAGGTCGTGGTTGACTTCCTAGTTGTGGCGCGACTAACGGATTTAGCGAGGTTGAGGCCTCGTGATCGTTGTTTCCTGTTATTGCACCTTTGTTTGTTCCAGCTGGTTTCAACCTATCGTTATCATGACTTGGGAGTGGATCATTAAAGATCTTGAGAGGGGCATTCTGAGGGGAAACTGCCCCTGCGAAGGTATTTGCCGTTGGTGACGTAGGATCTGTTAAGAACATATCCATAAAGAATTGTTTTTGCTCATTTGGCAAGCGTTGCATGAATTTGTTGTAATCACGACACGTTCTAGTGTCATGCCCTTGAATTTTATGGAAACCACAATAAGAATTGGGATTGTAATTCGTGTTTTGTTGGTTTGGTGTGTATTGTGGCCTAAAATTCCGATCAAACTGTTGCCTATTAGGACTAAAGTTTTGTTGTTTCTGGTTTTGACTTTGGTTTTGATAACCAAAGGAGTTTTGGCTTGGTCCTTGTATGGGATTTCACCGTTGTTGTTGTTGTGGATTATTAAAATCCACCGTATTGATCGTTGGGGTAAAATTGTTGTTTCTTTGGTTGTTTGTTTGTGACGGAGTATTAACGACATTTACCCTCTTGGGCTGGTCAGTTACCCCATCTGTTGTTACCCCACGATTTTTGTTAAGGATTTTGGGTCCTTGATTGACGCTTGTGGTGGTTGTAGTATTTTGAGTAGAGGTGATTAACCTCCCGTTTGCTCCATACGTCTTACGGCCACTATCTATCGCTGCTTGATCAATTCGCAGAGCGCTCTCAAGTACCTCGTCATAAGTCCTTAGTGGGAACTTCTGGACTTCTTCCTTCACCTCTCTGCTAAGAGAATGAAGGAATAAATCACATAGCTCCATCTGATCCATGTTTGGAGCGCTTGCCGAGGAATAAAGGACTGTGCGCCACCTTTGGATGAAATGGGTGACAGACTCGTTATGTTCTTGCTTGATGTGCAAGAACTCCCTGATTCCTGTCCTTAATAGTTTGTTCATGTCGAAGGCTTTGATGAACTCAGACACGAGTTGTTTGAATGAATGTATGGAAGCCTCGGGTATTCTGTAATACCAATCGAGGGCAATGCCTTCCAGCGTTTTGGGGAATATTTTAGCAACAACCCCATCCCATGGGAGTAATTCTCGAATGGCTGTAGCGTAAGCTTTGATATGCGCATTCGGATCTCCTTCTCCTTTGTATTTGGGCAAATCGGGAAGAGGCCTTGGAAGCATAACGCTTCGTATGGTGAAATCTAAGGGCTCCTTTAAATATTCTGAATAAGTCCCTATTGCATACGTCTCAACCATTGATGGTGCCTGTTGAGGAGGCGGTGGTGGAACGGGTTGTTGATATGGCATAACATACGCGTTGGCAGGGGCATAAGGAGGTCCTGCGTTGGAGCAAACATGTCGGGGGATGAGTACATATCTCCTTGTGGTGATTTGGAGTACATGTTTAAGTATGAAGGTGTACTTTCCAGGAATGGATTGTTTTGTACTGGACCAGGAGGAACAGTGCTAGCGATAGTGGGTCTAGTTGGCACTTGTTGCGAATATTGAGGAGTCATACCTAACGTGCCTACTCCTGTGAGGAGATCTACTTGGCTAGGATGGTGCGGAGGATTGGAACTCCCTGTTTGTATGATTCTCGAATTTTGACTTGCTTGGGCAAGTTCTAATCCTCTAACCTTTTCTATTAGAGTTGAAATGACTTCGTTCGGCGAAGCCACGATATTGTGCCTTGGTGGCGTTTGTTGTATATCCTGGTGTTGTATAGGCATGTGATAGCCTGTCATGAACTGATTGCTATCTTGCCAAGTTTCTCTGAGAGTATTTTCCATACGTGATGGCATAGGGGAATTTTCTTGAGGAGAGAACTCGGGCTGTATCTGTAAAGTTCCTACAGGTGGGTACATGCCTTGAGAGCGTTGTTCACTTCTAGGATAATGTATTGAGTACTCGTCATCTAGAACTGAGTATGGATCTGACTGTCTACTAATAGGCGGTCTGAGTAATACCTGAGGAGATGAAGCAGACTCTCCAGTTAATGTCATTTTGTTCGAGCCTGAAGGTTCTGTTTGTGTTTGAGCAAGTTGCTCCAACCCCTCTGTTTGGAAGGACGAGTTATATCTAGTCCTTGGTGTTCGTGTTGACAACTGATTAGTTGAATAGTTGGTGCCCCACATTGAGAGTGAGGGTGATGACTGCCTATTCTGTTGGGTGTAGTATGCCTCAAGACCCAAGAGGGGTCTGCCGTATGCATCGAATCCCGACATATTCGGGGTATATGAATACCCGCATGAGAATAATGGGAAGGAGCGAAGGTGATCTCGGAGAAGATGAAACTTCTCAAAGAAGGTGAAAGAATTGTTTGTTTCACGTCAGGTTCACCAATTTTGTACGTCGGAAAAGTGACAGGTGAGCTTGAGAATCAACACGTAACTCTTCTGTGTACCCGACCTCCCGAGGTCGTGCCGAGACAGCCGGTGTGGGTAGAATGCGCAGGAAAACTAGTTAGGCAGTCTAATGTCTTCGACACGGACTAATGGTATTTGTGAATCTAAAGAAAATAAGGCCCGTCTAACTTGGACTGGTGTGATAGATCGATCAGCGAGGATGACTGCTCGAAGGCTCCAACCAATATCGAGCTCTGGCATGATTCGATCTATGGGTTGTGGGATGCGTGGAAAATGACCCGGGATGGTTTCGTGTATTTCTCCTGATAGGGTCATATGGTGGATATAGTCAACTCTATGGACGGTTCTCTGGCCTAGTCCAAAATTCTCTAGTTTCGTTGGTTATTGTGTCTAGTAGGGATAACTGTTGAATGATGAGAGGTGGAATCGGAGTAGACTGAAATACTAATTTACGTAGGCCAGTGTCTATGTCTAATTCTCTTATGGACTCGTTAGGCTGTGGGATCTGTGGATCACAACCATAGACTCTGGGTTGTTGTGGTCCCGTTATGGTCATACGGGAGATCAAGTTCTGATTCCTAGTATCCAGTAGTCGTAAGCTTTTTCAGCTTCTATGTTTAGAACCAACAGTTGTGCGATCTTCTCAGAATACCTTACAGGTGTTATCGCAACTTGGATTCTTAAGCTGGTATCTATATCTACTAGGGTGTCTCCAGCGTCTGGCTGTGGAACTAAAGGATCACACCCGAATGTTTGTTCTCTTTCGAGCCCTTCTACAGTCATGTGGGTATTTTCTAGGGTAATCTGTAGTTTGGCTGATTTGACCAAAACAGATGTGCTTGGTCGTCTTCGATGTTTAACCCTCTCAACTGTGCCCTGATCTGTTGTAAGTCTCATTGTTTTTGGAAGACTTGTATCCTAAGTTCTTGTTCAATATCGATTATTGCCACTACGGTATTGGGTGGGGCACAATTGGCTCGAAAATGTATTCCCGGGCTCCTAAGTCCCGTAATTGTCATGCAAAAGCAGTAATGAAACAAACTATAATAAAGTAAAATCTAAGTGCACTTCTAGCATATATAATTTCTTTTTGTATTTTCTGGCAATTTATAAGAAAGTAGCTATTTAAAATATTTAGAATTGACAACTAAACTAACAACGTAAAACAAACAAAATAGCCGATTGTAGCTATTTGTCTGTGCAATTTTGTATATCTATTCTAAACAACGAAATAACTAATCTATCTGCAAGATTCTCGATCCTACCTCAGAAGTGAGGAATGAATCATAGTTTCTCAGAAACTATCAATCCCCACAACCTCCCCAATAATATCGAGAATAGAAATGACTGAAATAAAATGATTAACTACTTTATTTGATAAATTCTAACTAAAACTTTTGAAAGATGGAACCTGGATTTCGCAGAACAGTGGCGAATCCGACGGTGTGTGTGTTCTTGTCCCCTCAGTATGATCTCTTCGTTCTTTGTGCTCACGTGAATCCAGAAAAGCGTGGAATGCTTGCATCAACAGGAATAGATATTTGGATCGATGGACAGCCTTCAGAATGCAGACAGAATAGAATGCGGATAGGAGAGGGATAGCGCAAGAGTACAGAGCTTGGCCTATGCAATTCCTAGCGGGGTCTACTGCGAATCATGCAACAAAAAGCATCCAGAACCTGAGACTAGTCTGTATGAAGAGCAAAACCTGCAACTTTAATGGCTGCCTAGACTATTTTACTCCAAAACAATAATACTGTTTGCACAAGTTGGATCTGTGGCTTACCAACAGCAACACAAAGCTAAAACAAACCTGCAACAAACTATACTACCAATCCTAAGCAAACTAAAGGGACATAGCACTGAAAACATGAAAGTTGGAGTGAAAATGGTGGCCCAAATAATGTCTGCACTTGCACAAGTTGGATATGTGGCTTACCAGCTGCAACACAATACTAATGAAGTATGAAATGAGCTATGCTATCAAACTTAAGCAAACTAGAAGACTGAACTACTGAAAGTGATGAGTTTCTAAACAAGAATGAGGGGCCATTTGCATGTGCACAAACCATGCATTTATAGGAATTCAAACACCCAAAGATCAAATCCAAACTGAACTCTTAAACATTAAACAAAAGAAAAACACTATTCCAGGGGACCAAAAACATTAATGCATGCTCAAGTCGGCAAGAAAAGCTGGTGAGTCGTGATATTTCACGCGGGTCGCGTCAAAAGAGCGTTCTGGAAAACGCGCACAGGACCGCCGCCCTGCTCAGGGCGGCGGTTACAGGACCGCCGCCCTGTTCAGGGCGGCGGTCACAAGACCGCCGCCCTTAAGGGCGGCGGTTTCGTCACTGAAGACCAAAAAGCCAAGAAAAGAGGGAAAAATAGGGAAAACAAAGCACGCGGGGGCTAATCGGGGTATGCGGGATGTTAACGCATATCTGTAAAGCTTTTCTGGATCCCGAACACCTTGCGAAGAGGCCTGTATCATCATTGGGGCACTTATTACATCGTTCCGCAGTACAGTACCTTACAATTTTGGGTACGTACATGGTACCTTCTCTCTCACCATTCTCCTAGCAAGGAAATAATATTATCTTGCCTTAACATCCTACATACTTTCTTGACCTCATCCAAATAATCCTTTGGAACCTTGGTATTATTCCTTTGTTCTAACTACTTTGATTTCTCCTTTAGACATAAAATCTCCCCTTGCAAACTACAAATCACATCCATAGTCTCTTGATACATCTCCTTCGATGATAATGGTCTAGGTACTTTCCATTTATCACTTCCTCTCTTGAAAATAGTGTCTTCTTTCTTGGAATCTCCCTGGTGTGTGCAGCCTCTTCTTGTGTCGTCACTAGTATAGGTTATAGCCCTGACTCACACACCACTCTTGGCATCCACTGTGAATCGAAATTCTTGATGCTTACCATCCAAGCACCTTTTCCCTTCCAAAGGCTACTAGTTCATATGCTCATAGAGCTCTAGAAATTCTTCATACTTATGTTTATTTCTACACCATGAGCATTGTAATAGATTAGGACACTCATGTTTGTAATGCTCTATAGATCCACAGTTATAACAGGTTCCTCATGGGAATTCACTTTGTCCTCCACCACGGTTACTACGACCATGAAATCCTCCATGAAAACCTCTTCCACGTGCTCCTCCATATGTGTGCCCTTCATAACAATGATCATCATCCTTGGAACTTCTTGTAAGGCTAGTCTGGCATACACCAAGATCAATAGCATCATGGATCTGATCAATCATTCTACAATCCTTGGTATCATGGGTCATAGAGGTACAAATATTACAATAACAAGAAACATTCTTGCAAATTGTGCACTGTAGTTGAGGAAATCTACTTACATCATGATCCCCATGTAAAATTTCACAGTCTACCACTACAACATATACTGAATTTTGAGGTAAAATATCCTTTGCATATCCCTCCACTTCACATTTTATAAACCCAAATCCCACTATGAACCTCATGTGCTAAGTTTGTAGACAGATTCTCCAACTACTTGTCCATTGCAGCAATTTGAGCCTCTATAAAAGGACTAACACCAGTATCAATGCTCCCAACAACTTTAAAATACAGTAAGCTTCCAATTCCTCGTACGGGTCTATGAAAGTCTTGTGCAACAAAGCCCTTATAAATGGTGTTATCAATCCTTTGAAAACCATTGAGCATGTTGAGAAGGATGAATGTCATAAGATAGTTTAGACAAGAGAGTATTGAAATGTGCATCATACTCCCGCACACTCTCTCTGTCATTATCTGCTAGAACTCCTTTATAGATTTGTTGTTCTTCTACTCAAACTCAAGGATATGGAACTCGGTAGGAAGGTGTTATTCAATGCGGTGTAGTATACCACTATATGATGGGGTCATACTTCTTATACCAAAGATGAGCATGCCCTTGTAATTTTTTTACAAACCGACTTGCCTTCCACTCCGAGGTAGTGATCCCTTTTATGTGCCATAGTAATTTACACATTTGCACATGCTCCGCATCATCTTCAATACCCCTATAGTCATGTAAGTGCAAAGACATCTCAAAAAAACTTATGGAGGTAGTTGAGGCCCATGTCCTCCTAATCCAGAGCCTTGGTTCCCTCCAGTGTTTCCTCCACCAGATCCACTGGATCCACCAGGTCTTGTTCCTCCTAATCCACCAAATCCTCCGAGATGCACTCATTCCACTAGGTCCTTCAACCCTACACCACGATATCCACCTCTTGCAGCTATTAAATGGCCTCAAGTGGTCATGCCAAGGGTTTTCAACATCCCACCGAATAGCATGCCGATGGTTTGTGATATTGTCCCACTTCTAGTTATGTGTCCCGCACCACTCCCAGATGTGATATCCAAACCTTGCATACTCACACATTTTCCAAAGATTCCTCCAAATATAGGAATGGATTGTGCAGCCATGGATATTCTAAATGAGAAATTATACCTCTTGGGTGTAGATCGATTACTCCCATCGATGCCAACTGGGTTAAAAATACTTCTCCCTTGATCTGGAAAACCAAGCTTCAGGGGTTGGTCACCATGTGGATTCGATGTGTGCCAAAACTCTCCTTTCTCCATATGATGAAATCCCATCAAAAGATGAAGGGGATTCTATCTCGTGCTTTCCAAGATGGGGTAGAAAAGACTGCTCAGGTTCCACATCCTTTGCATGAACCTCAACTCCTTCCTGTAACTTCTACCTCCATAGATCCATCACACTTGCAATCTCGTGTTGTCTACTCATATCCCTTTCATGAGCTTTGATATACTTGAGTCATCTCTCCTCCCTTTTGTTTTCATCCACAATGTCCACCATCTTCCTCCACCCTATCTTCCTTTCCAACACTCAAAGAATCTTAGTCGGCCATGGGAAATGACTCTAAACTCAAGGTAATGACCAAGATATTCATATCCAGAGGAATAACATGCAAAAATGATCCTCTAGGATCCCTTAGAAACTCAAACTCAACAACTTTTGGGAAATAATACATAGAAATGGTGTATTCTAAAGTATAATCGGTCGAACTCTCTTCCACTAATGATCAACAACATGCGTCCAATTCATATCTACATCCTACGACCTCGATAGTCATCTTGGGTCCACACTTGTGATATTTAGTACCATCTCAATCTAGATGCTTATGCTAAAATCCATTCATATAGTTTTACTTGAAAACAACGAAGAATGTCTAATACAGTTCATGGTATAGGTTCTCTTTTACCGATCCAAGCACATCGAACTCATATCTAGTGTTAAATATTTGAGAAAACTCATCCTCCATACTTTTGAACCATGTTTTAACAATTTCCAAGGTTATACGCTATGTCATCATGCATCCCGGAGACCAATATGCATGCCACTTCTCACAAAAACTTTGAAAAGAGGTCTCGACAATGGAACCAAGATGTAGTCATATTTTATACCCTTAAACTAATAGTCTAATGCCATGCACATCAACCTATCACCTAGTAGGCATTGGCCACTCACCAGAGGCATGTGTGGGCATCGAGCCTCTCCTTTATGTGAGTCTTATGATAATGCATCATCTTATATCAGATATTCAAATGGAAATGAATATAAAATAGCCATGCATCTTTCTGAGAACTTAGGACGAGTTGTCATCTCATTGCATCCAGAAAAGAGAAATAGCAAACAACATATAGAAATGGTTCATACATAAAGGAAATGCATAAGGATTATACTCATGAACACATATATGATTCATAACATAGCCTTATATTCATATTAATATGTTCAATAACCACATTACATCCCTCAAAGTCATAACAGACCTTCATATAACAATGCAAAGCCAAGTCATGCATCAAAACTACACTATGTTCATCACATTACAAAGAAGACTACAGACCCATCCCTCTAAGTATGCCATGATTCCTATATTTTCCTAATCCCAACCCATAGAATCATCCATGAGATCTCTACAGAGCTTCACCTCTTTTCCAGCACACTACTCTCTCAAGATGACTCCATGTATATGCCTCTTAGAAATTTCTGGTCCTCTCTCCTATCTATATATCTTTCTTGCTACATGTGCAAATGCTTAATATATATCTTTCTTTCCTTCACCACCATTCCTTCGAGGTAAAATATCAGCTTCCAAGTGTCCAAGTGGTCCTCCAATGGATAATTCCTCCTCGATCCGATATCTCCACTATGTGCAATGATGTTCTTCTGGAACCTTCCATCACATGCATGGAATATTCCATTTTTGTTCCTTTAGTATTCGGGATGGCACCTTATCTACAATGGTCATGCTTTTCTCATTTTCTTCCCCGGACTCACGAATATGGCTAATTCCAAAACTCTGTCCTACCTTGTGCACACATGTTGTGTGTCTTGCAAAACCATGCTAGAACCCTTCCCTGCGTGCCTTCAACCCCACACGCCCTTCTCTACCTAGGTCTTGTACACCTACGTGCCTTCTCATCCTTAGCCAATTAATTTAGAGATATAACATTGAGAAAGGATTTCAAGCGCTAAGGGAATATAACAATTCAACACTCCTCTACACCATTAAAGAAAAAATTCATTGTGTTGAAAAAGAGTAGAATAAGTAATGAGGGGAGTTCTTGGATTTCTATGAAGACTAGAAACTCTTCTAATATAAATAATAATTGAATAAATAATCCAAATAATAATGGTGGTAATATCAAGAACAAGATCATAGGTAACAATATTTTTATAGAAGACATAGCTACTATCTAGATACATTAGATGTGGAGGTGATCATTATGCTAGTAATTGGACCTAAAACACATTTACAAGAAATTCTAGAGGACCTCCTTTATAATCTAGAATGTAGAAACTCCTTAGTGGGAGACTAGAAAAAACATAAAAAAAAAAATTGAACTGGAATTTTTAATTACCCAACACAACCAAACATAAATTTCTTAGTCCTATCCTTAAACACACACATCATGTGAAAGAATCCAAAAATCTATTATTACTACAAGTAATCATAGTTATCTATCAAGTAGATTAAATTATGTCATCCATTCATCTTGCATATTTTGTTTCCATAATAGTTTACATGTGAATTAACTATTTTCCAAAACACCCCAGCTATTTTGACAACTTACATATTCAATTTTTGGACTTAGGCATTGTAAATTTATCAAAATAGGGAAAACCTGGAAAAAATCATGTTTTTGGGAAAGTTTCAATGAAATGGAAAAAAATTATCTTCTAGCACTTGTTCTCCTTCTTGTAATCCCTTCACCCACACTTCAAAAAATTTACAAAAAGAGGGAAAATTGTGAAAATAGGGATATTCGACCTTTATAGGAATCGAGGAAATAGTTCTTTATTTCCCTAAGTTCTCTGCCCACTCAATCCTTCCACCAAAGCAAAGGCAAATTAAATTAGATAAATTGGATATTTTAGGCATTTTTTATAATTTTCATAAATTCCAATCATTCACCACATTACCGGTCTAGCCATATACACTATTGGATCTGATAAGTTGAGCCTCACATGCACCGAGGGTGTAAGAGGAAGGTGCTTGGATATGTTGGATGAGGCGGGAATGAAGGAAACTTGCTAAAAATTATAGCATTCCAAGAATTGACCAAAAAACTAATGGGGAGAATGGGAAATTCATCATATATATTGGGGTCTTAGGGAATAGTTGGAATGGTGTCGGTGTTCCCATCATTTATCACTCGATTGACTTAATGAAAGGAAGGGTTCATCGTACTAAGGAATTATAGGTACAAGAAGAACGTTATAAAATTTGTCTAGTTTTCTGCATAACTGACATAACTACCATAGTGGGCATAGGATAATGTAAGGAGTCAAAAACATAATCCCCGCTGATACAATATTAATGGTTAATCATTTCATCAATAATGAAATTTCCATCAAAACACATGCAAATCAAACATATCGGGCTCATGAGAGAATAACTAGAATGATTCAAATATTCCCTTATTCCTATGATAACTCAATTTTCTATAATATAAAACCAAAACATTAGATCAACCTTTTAAGCTCCACGAGGAACCTTTCATGGTTCCTTGAGTTCTCCAAAATCCTCATGGGACAACTTGGGAGTTAGATTTTTGGCATAACTTTTGTCTAGAGATCCAAATTACACAAAATTGGTGGCATTAGAATTATATCATAGTGGGATTCTTTTTGTGTTAAAAATGTAGAATATGATAGATTTTTAGGGGTCAAAATGAAAACATGATTTTAGAGGTGAACAATCATAGTTCAAGAAGTTCAACTACCAAGATTTAATGGTGAATAACGCCCATACTATGTCATTAAGGTTAAACGGCAATGGAGGAATTGCTAAGTTAGGAAACCATGTGATTTTAAAGTGATTTATTGCGTGTTATTGGTGGTTGAGTTCAAAGTGGTAAGTTTCCATCTCTTTCCCCTTCCCTCTCTCCCCTTATTTATATATTGGCAAAATTATTCATTGTAAAATGTTGGACACTTCAAAATGTAAGGGAATCATGCAAAAATGTTTTCCCCTCTTCATTGGAGTTGAGACAACAAATTTGTACTATTGTAATGTGTTTTTCCTTCTTTCTTCAATGTAATGGTTTTAACATACTTCAATTAATAACTTTCTAAATTCCAAGAAAAGTTTGATTGGGTGAAAAATTAAACATAGAAGAAAAAAATGTCCATACCAAATTGTTATGGAAGTATCAAGATTACATGGCTTGTTCCTATTTTGAGATAAATTCATATAGGTAAGATCTATTCCAGCATGCAATACTCCTAAAACCTCGCATTAAAACTTTAAGGAAAAAGAAAATGTTAATAAATCCCATCCTTATTATTAAAATGCACAAGGTAATCTTCAGAAGATCAAATATGGATGTATCATACAACCCACTAGGTAATCTTCATGGGTAGCTAATTTGGTCTGAGTTAGGACAAAAATGGGGATATAATAATGTGTTTAGACTTTAAAAAATTTAACAATGCTTTATTAAATGAAAACTACTTTTTTCCTAACATGGATAACCTCTTACAAAAAGTAACAAGGTCAGAAATGTTATCAACATTGGGTCGGTTTCTTAGGGTACAATCAAGTGGTGGTTAATGAATCAGAACAATACAAGATTACTTTCACCACTCCTTCGGGAACCTACATTTAAGTCAAGATTCCTTCTGACTAATGAATGCTAGAAATACCTTCTAATGAGCTATAGATGTTGCATTTATTGGATTCATAAATGAATTTATTGTGGTCTATCAAGATTATCTAATATTATTTTTGTAGAAAAGAAGCGATCACTGGAACACCTTGAAGTAAATTTGATCGGTGTAGAGAATTTGGTATCTCATTAAATCCAAGAAAATGTCACTTTGGTGTGTAAAAGGAAATTTTTTGGGACACATTGTGTCTCAAGAGGGAGTTATGATTGACCTTGAAAGGGTAGAAGAAATTGATAAGGTACATGTTCCACAATCTAAGAAAGGTATACAAATCCTTTTTAGTGAAATCAAATTTGTGAGAAGGTTCATATCTAATTTTGCTGAAATTACTTTACCTATCACAAGTATGCTGAAAAGGGACAATGTTATCAAGTGGGGTGATGAGGAAATACAATATTTCAAAGGATTAAATGATCATTAAATATTGCACATGTATTGGCCATTCCTAATTATAAGGATTTTCAAATTTTCTCCTCTGCATTTGCATTTGCTATTGCTTCAGCTTTTTTCAAAAGGATAATGAAGGCCATGAGAAACCAATTTCATTTTTTATCAAGGCCCCATAATGATATGAATTGAAATATATAACCATGGAAAGACTATATTTCTCCTTATTAAAATCCACTAAGATCTTCAGAACCTACATTCTGAGCTCAATGAAAATTGTCTATCTACCACACATTATTGTCAAGGAAATTTTGAAATAGATGAAATTCTTGAGAAAAAGGTGTATATGGGTCAAAAAATTCCATGGGTATGACATGGACATCCAAACCATAGGATTGTTGAGAGGCCATGTCTTGGAAAGAGTAATGATAGAAGAAAACTTAGTTTTTGAAGTGTGTGATGTAGGAGCATCACTCCTAGTTTGTATATAGGGTTGATTACATCAATTTTGGATTTCTAAGTATGGTCATAGGTGTTAGAGGTCTATAGGGGTCATTTAAAGGTGATAGGGTGTGTTAAGTCCTTTAAAAATTCAAATTATGTCATTTCCCTCCAAAATAAAAAATTGAATCTTGAGGAAAGTTTTGGGCTTGTTCTAACATTTGGGAGTATTTTTGAAGCATTCAAATATGTAATAAGCATGTAAAAACTCCTATTAGGGTATAAAATTCCTACTTTGGCCTTATTTTTGGACTAGTGCTTAGGTCCTAGAGTTCTAGAATAAATTAGTTAGTTGCTTCTAATGTTGTATTAAAGGAAAAGTCATGAAATATGAAGGTTTTAATGGGAAATATTTAGTTAGAAAATTAATTGGATAGCATATTTAATACTTATCTAAACTAAATAGAACCATCATTTGAAGGGTTAAGGAGAATAGAAGAATATTTGGTTGGTAAAATCTTGGACAAGGTGATTTTGGAGGGACTGGAGCCATCAAAGGAGAAAGGTAACTTATCCCTTAAAATCCCTGAGACTCTTTTGGCTAGAACAAAAGCCTCCATGGAAGGTTCTCTCTTTGCTAAATACCTTGGCTCTAGACCAAATATTGACTACTTTAGGGGATGGGTCAAGAGATTTTGGGCGTCAAATGGAACTATTGAAGTTTCAAATTACGCAAATGGTTTCTTCTTAGTTTCATTTCCTAGTAAAGATCATGCGGTGGAGATTCTTGCTAGAGGTCCTTGGTTTATTGGAAAATCTCATGTGGTTGTTCGTAAACGGAATCGATTTTAACCCGTATGTGACGCTCTTTCTCAAGTCCCTATCTCGGGTCAACCTTCCAAGTTTACCCTTGGATTTTTGGGAGTTGGAAGTCCTTATTGGCATTGTTAAAATCCTGGGAAAGTTGATAGCCTTAGATCCGATCACTAAGGCTAAATCTAGACTCACTCATGCCAGATTTTATGTCAATATGGGTCAAGATGCTTCGTTAAAGAGCAATATCAAACTCTTGAATTTTTAGGGTGTTTGGATGTAGAGATTCAATTATGATCCGTCTCCCTTTTCCTGTAGAAAATGTAAGCAAGTGGGTCATGATCAAATAAATTTTCCTCTTCATAAGAAAAAAATTGATCCCTTAGTTGTTCCACAAAAGATAAATAATGAGGCAAAGGAATGGAGGTTGATTGGGAAAAATGGAAAAGTTGTAGAGACAAAGGATCCTCTTAACATCCAAAAGGTGGTCAAAGAATCAAATCACTCGATCCATGATAACACCCCTTGCAAGGAACTAGTGGTCTCCAATTCCTCTGAATTCAATGACTTTAAAGTTGAAGATGATAATGAAAATGAAAATATGGACTTGGAAGAGGTGATTCTAGAAACAAGGGAAGGGGCTAGCCAAGTTTCGGAAGGTAATGCTTGTGCTCTGCAAGTGGCATGTGGCCCTTCACTAGATGAATTTTCTTCCATTGGTCAGAGCTCCTTTGGTCAGAGATAAGAAGAAATTTTACCCATGTCTAATGTTTTCAGAATTCTTGCAAACTATGTTGCTGATACTTATGATCTAGCGGTCTCTCCTAAGACCCCAGTAAGTAAATCAAAACTGGTTACATGAAGTACCTCTAGAGATGATGTTGGTAAGGACTCAACTCATAAGGGTATGAAAAGTAATAAGGAATTAAGGGAGACTAACTCTAGGAGGGAAGTAGAAGCTGGCATTTAGGGTACTTTGGGGAAGTTTCTTCTCCGAAATAAGAAATGTTAAATGATCCTCCTCTCTTGGAACATTAGGGGTTTGAATAATCCCAATAAACATGGAATTTCTAAGGATCTTAGAGTTAAAACTAAACCAGATATTCTCATGCTCCAAGAGACCAAAATGAAAATGGACTGATTTAAAGAGGTGGGGAGACAAATTTGGAAAGAAAGTTACTGGGAAGGATGTAACTCCTCTGGAACCTCAAGAGGTGTTATCACTATGTGGGATCCTAGAATAGTGCATGGTGTTAGGTTGTGGAGCATTTTTTCATGTGAGAAAGTGTTGAAGACTGTATAATAAGAGTACTTGTACACTTTCCATGTTGGAATTTTTTTGGGCCTTAAATGTGCTCGACATATTGAGAAATGTGATTTTCTCATATGGGTGGGTTTTTGTCCCATAGGTTTATGGGATGGTTTTGGCCCATGGTTTTGATACCCATAGTTTTGTAAAACTACTTAAGCGATTGTCTATTTATATGGTATTGTGCATATAGTAGATATAATGAAACATTAGAGATGTAATTTGAATTCGTGTGTGAATTTCAGTAGATTTTTTTTAGCATAGATCCAAAAAAATCTAGATATTGTATTGAGAGAGTGGTGGCTTGTAATAAAATTTGAGCAAGTTATTCTTGGTGGACGTAGCCCAAATTGGGTGAACCACGTTAAATACTATCTCTTTGTGTTGTGTTGTTTTATTCTGTAATTTTATTTGAGATTTGTAATATTTGTGGCATATTAATTTCTATTGTTGCGATTCTGTGAGGGATTATTCTACATATTTTATCCCTTATATCCTAACAATTGGTATCAAAGCCTAGTTTGTTTTGCTGAAGTGTTGAATCGCAGGGAAATTTTTATCCTGAGTGGGAGCTATGGTAGATGATGGAAGATCTAGGGTTGATAAATTCAATGAGTACAATTTCAGTCTTTGGAAGATGCAGATGGAAGATTACCTTTATTAGAAGGATCTTTATACTCATTGTCGATAAGGTGAACAAACCCTCAATCATGATAGATGCGGAATGGGATTTACTTTGGATAGGAAATCACTTGGGAAAATCTGGTTGTGTCTTGCATCTTCGGTATTATTTAATGTTTCAAAGGAAAAGACTACAAAAGATCTGATGGATGCATTTGGGAAGTTGTATTAAAAACCCTCTCGCCTCTAGTAAGATATTTTTAATGAAAAAGTTTTTAATATGAAGATGTCTGAGAATGCCTCAAGAGCAGATCATCTAAATTATTTTAATACAAAGATTGTAAATATGCTAGATTCAAATACAATAGAATTTGATTCAGAATTTAGGGCTTTATTAGTTCTGTTGTTGTTTACCCGAGGGCTGGAATAGCTTTGTAATGGTGGTAAGAAACTCGGTTCCAGCTAACTCAAAGTTGAAGTTTGAGGATGTTGTATGGGTGATTCTAAGCGAGGAAATGTGAAGAAAAATATCCGGTGAATCTTCTACTTCAGGAACACTTTGACAGTGGAAACTAGAGGGAGACAGAAGAATAGAGGAAGCCATGGAAAATCAAAGGATTGGGCAAGGTCAAAATCTAAAAGCAAGATAGTATGCCGGCATTATGGAAAAAATAGGCATGTAAAGGACTATTGGGAGCTTTAGGACTAAAAGAAACAACTATAAGAAAACAAGGAGGAAAATGTGGCAACGGGTAATGTATGTCGGATGCTTTGATTCTTTCTTTGCACAATATTACTCAATCTTGGGTTTTAGATTTGGGTTCTTCTTTCCATGCTTCTCCACATAGGCATTATTTTCTTGATTATGTTCAAGGAGATTTTGGGCATTTTTTTCTTGGTGATGATGAGCCTTACAACATAGTTAGAAAAGGTTCCATTCAGGTTAAGATGCGTAATGGGAATACTTGGCTATTAAAGGATGTAATACATTAAGACGAAATTTGATATCAAAGGGCGGCAGGTTGGGAAGTGATGGTTGTACTTGTGATATTTATAGCTAACTCTTGGAAGGTTACTAAGGGTGCTCTTGTGGTGGCAAGAGGTAAGAAGCTTGGAACCTTGTATTTATCCACTTATAGTACTAATGTTTGTAATCTTGTGGCTTCAGAAGTAGATAAAACATTATAGCACTATAGGCTTAGTCATATAAGCCATAAGGGCATGGAGATCATAAACAAGGATTTGCATGGATATATAGAAATAGGTTTGGAGTTCTGTAAGGACCGCATATATGGGAAATAGAAGTGAGTAAGGTTTCTCAAGGTTATAACCTACAAAGAAAGAGAGTAAGTTAGAGCTTTTGCATTTTGATGTGTGGGGCCACTCGTATCATCTCTTGGGGTTCAAGTTATTATGTTACTTTTATTGTATTATAAAAAAATATGATGTATTTGACACTTTTGTTAAATGGAAATCCTTGGTAGAGAATGAAACAGTCTTAAGCTAAAATGTCTCAAGTCGATAATGGAGGGGAGTATTGCAAAGATCGAATTTGATGATTACTGTTCTAAGAATGGAATCCACAGAAAAGATAGTTCCAGAACTCCACAAACAGAATGGTGTTTCGAAATGATGAACAGAACAATAATGGAATGTGCTAGAGTATGAGGTTACATGCAAGACTCGCTTTTTTTTTTTGGGTAGAAGCGGTGAGAACACCTGTACTTGATAAACAGAGGACCCTTAAGTGCCTTGGATGGAGGCATACCTGAGGAGGCTTGATATGGTAAGAAAGTTGATTATTCATTTCTTAGATTCTTTGGATGTGAGGTGTTTGTTCATATATAAAAGGATTATAGGACCAAGCTAGAGGCTAAATTAGAAAAATGTACTTTCATTGGTTATGGTGGTGATGACTTTGGATATAAATGTTGGAGTATTAAGGATAAGAAAATCATTCGATCTAGGGATGTGGTCTTTAATGAGAAAGTCATGTATAAGTAGCAGTTGTAGGAAAATAGGGAAGAATCCAAGAAAGAATATGCAGTGGTAGAGGATCTTCCAGATGGGAAAGTGACACATGAATTAGTTCAGAACCCCTCAACAGAACACCAATATCCTATATTGAGGAGGTCTTCTAGGGTAAGAATAAAACCTTAACGTTTTTCTCCTTCTCTTTATTATTTATTACTCACCGATAGTGGAGAGCCGAGAGAGCTTTAATTAAGAAATACAGGTAGATGCTAGGAAGAAGTGGGAGCAAGCCATGGATGAAGAGCATTGGGCTCTCATAGAGAACCGGACATGGGATTTGGTAAATCTACCCAAGGAAAAACAAAATTACATAACAAGTGGGTGTTGAGAGTGAAAGAGGAAGAAAGAGGTAAGAAAAGATACAAGGCCTTGGTGGTCAAGGGGTTTACACAGAAAAAAGGTATAGATTTTGATGAGATTTTTTCTCCTGTAGTAAAAATGACTTCTATTAGAACTATTCTAGGAATAGTTGTAGTAGAAGACTTGCACTTAGAACAACTTGATGTAAATATTGTATTTCTCCATGGTGATTTGGAAGAGGAACTATATATGCAGAGCTAGAGGGATATGAGGTAAAATGTAAAGAGGAGATTGTGTACAAATTGAAGAAGAGCTTGTATGGCTTGAAACAAGATCTACGTCAATGGTATAAGAAATTTGATAGCTTCATGATGGAGCAAGGTTATATTAGATGTCATTTTGACCATTGCATGTATAAAAAGAAATTTTAGGATGGTAGTTATATTATCCTTTATCTATATGTGGATGACATGTTGGTTGCAAGTAAAAACATGTAGGAAATAAAAGTACTCAAGAAGCAGCTAAGTGAATCCTTTGCTATGAAGGATTTAGGGGTAGCCAAACAAATCCTTGGTATGAGGATATCTCAGGATAGGAAGGAATGGAAGCTAACTTTATCTCAGAAGAGTACATTAAGAAGGTCTTGGAGAGGTTTAATATGCAAGATGCTAAACCAGTTGGGACTCCTTTGGCAGAAATTTCAAGTTATCAAAGGAACATTGTCCTAAGACAGAGCAGGAGAGAAACCAGATGTCCAAGGTACCTTACTCATCAGTTGGTAGTTTGATGTATGCCATGGTGTGCACTAGGCCTGATATTGCCCATGCAATGGGAGCGGTGAGTAGATTTATGAGTGATCCAGGTAGAGATCACTGGTAGGCAATAAAGTGGATCCTTTGGTATTTGAGAGGGACCATGGGGATAGTTTTGTGCTACAAGGATCAAGCACAACTTTGTGTGGTTATGTAGATTCGATATTGGCTTTGGAGATGTAGACAACAAGAGGAGCACAATAGGTTATGTTTACACTATAGGTGGAACAACAGTAAGTTGGATTTCACAACTACATAAGTTGGTGGATTTGTCAACCACAGAGGCTGAGTATGTTTCTGCCACAGAGGCAAGCAAGGAAATTATTTGGTTACAACAATTACTTGAGGAGTTGGGGCATAAGCAGGAGGAAGGAAAGTTACATAGTGATAGTTAGAGTGTTATACACCTAGCTAATAACTATGCTTTCCACTCTAGGATGAAGCATATACATTTAAGGTACCATTTCATTACGAAATATTTGGAGGAAGAGAAATTGAAGTGGAGAATATTCATACCAAATTGAATCCTATAGACATGATGACCAATGTAGTCACAAGGGAAAAATGAAGCTATGTTCAACTTTGGTTGGCCTTCATAGAAACTAGTGAAGGGTTGAGAAGCTTGCTTAGAGGAAAAATAGTCTCCAATTGGGAGATTGTTAGGTTATGGAGCTTGTTTTCATGTGAGAAAGTGTTGAATACTGTACACTAAGAGTATTTTACACTTTCCATGTTGTCTTGTTAGGTTCTGGGGCTAGGGGTTGGAAGCCCCTCGATATAGCAGGGGCTTGGGCAGCCCCAAAATTTTGTTTTTGGGACTTAAAACGTGCACCCGATATATCGTGAAACATTATTTTATCATATGGGTGGGTTTTTGTGCATAGGTTTATGGGATGGTTTTGGCCTATGGTTTTAATACCCATAGTTTTGTAAAATCGCTTAAAGCTTGTCTATTTATATGGTATTATGCATATGCTAGATATAATGAAACATTCCATGTGTTTTGAATTCGAGTGTGAATTCTCAGAGAGTTTTTTTAAGCATAGCTCCAAACAGATCTGGTATTGTATTGAGAGAGTGGTGGCTTGTAATAAAATCTGAGCAAGTGATTCTTGGTGGACGTATCCCAAATTGGGTGAACCATGTTAAATACTCGTCTCTTGTGTTGTGTTATTTTATTCTATAATTTTATTTGAGATTTGTAATATTTTCAGCATATCAATTTCTATTGTTGTGATTCTATGAGGGATTATTCCACATATTTTATCCCTTATATCCTAACACATGGCATTCTCGATCCTTTCCTCCCTAGACATGTGGTAATGAGTTTCACGTAAATCATCTTGAAAAAATCCTGGTATGTTTCTAACATGTATGCTCCCAATAAGCTCAAGTGAAAGACATAATTTTTGGAAGGATCTCTCTAGCCTTAGACAATCTTTAATGAAAAAGATTGGATAGTTGAAGGAGACTTCAATACCCACCTTTCCCTAGGTAAAAATAAAGGGGTTTGATCTCTTATTCTAAAATTATGGAAGATATAGCTAAATTCCTTAGAAATAGTCTATTTGATTTAGATTTTAAGGGATCCAAGTTTACTTGGGTAGACATAAGGATGAGAGATGAGATCATTCAGATAAGATTAGACAGATTTTTGGTGAGTCATATTTATATGATCAATCAACTTTATTCTCTAAAAACTCTCCCCATAATTAGCTCGGATCATAATCCCATTCTTCTTGATTTGGGGATGAATCAACTATAAAAAGCTAGACCTTTCAGATTTAAAAATATGTGGTTATAACACCGATATTTTCAACAAGATTCAAGAATGTTGGGGTATCCAGATTCATGGGGTTGTTAGTTTTAGATTGTGTTTTAAACTGAAGCACATCAAAATTAACCTTAAAATATGGAATAAGGAGATTTTTGGAAATATTTTCCAAGAAAAAAGTAGAATTGTTGAAGATATAAGAAATATTTAGAAACTTATGGAGAATGTTTGTCTTAACCTGGTTCTCAAGGATGAAGAACAAAAACTCTTATCTGATTACCATGAGATTCTGGCTAAAGAAGAGGTGTATTGGAGTCAAAATCTAGGGTTAAATGGCTTAAGGAGGGGGATAGGAATACTAAATTCTTCCATTTCTCTACTACTTCGAAGAGCTAATATCCTAAACATTAATGAAATAATAGGTGAAAATGAGGAATCCTTTATGGATAGTAGGGACATTAATGCCACTATAGTCAATTACTTCAAGGATATTTTCAAACTAGGGCTGAGTTTGGAGGATCTAGTTCAGAATAAAGTCTTGGATCTTTTCTAGAATTTTATCACCCCTCTTTAAGTTAGAGATATCTTAAGGATCCCCTTAGATGAGGAAATACGTTTTACGATCTTTGATAAGAAACTAGATAAATATCCAAGGCTAGATGGCTTCCCTTAGTTTGCCTTTTCTTTTAAAAATTTTGGGAGGTGATAAAATATGAGGTCATTGAAATGGTCCAAGAGTTTTTCAACAATGGTCATCTTTTGAGGCAAATGAATAACACTTTTCTTGTCCTGGTGCTAAAAATTTTTGGGGCTAAGGAGGTTAAGGATTTCAGACCTATAAGCATGTGTAACACCAGCTATAAAATTATGACTAAAATCATAGTTGGGAGGATTCAGATGGTTCTTCCTAACTTTATCTCTGGGAATCAGGGGGATTTTGTTCGGGAAGGAAAATTACTGATAGCATTATTGTGATTCAAGAATCCATCCACTCCATTGAAAGCTCTAGAATATCGGCTATGTTTCTCAAGTTGGATATGCATAAAGCCTTTGATAGGATAACATGGTATTTCCTTCAGGCCATCCTGTTAAAGGTGGGTTTTGATAAATTTATGGTTAATATGATTATGACCTGCATATCCACTGCCAATTTATCGGTTCTAGTCAATGGGAAACCAGAAGGTTTCTTCCAAGCTGGTAGAGGGCTGACACAAGGTGATCCTCTTGAACCTTTCTTTTATGTCATAATGGCTGAATCCTTGAGTAGAATTTGTACACTTGTCATGGTTTCTAACTATATCCAGGGTATTAAAATCTCTAATGGTCTTCCCTCTATTTTCCTCAATCAGTTTGTGGATGATAACTTTATGATGGGTAAGGCCTCGAATTATGAGGCCTCAAATTTTAAGGTGGTTCTTAATGATTATGAATAGGTTTCTGACATGCATGGTTAATTTCCATAAAAGTTTTGTTTTTTTCATTAATGTGGAGAATCGTGGCTCAAGCCATATTAGCTCACATCTTGGGGTGGAGGATTAAGAATTTTCTAGATTCTTATCTGGGTATGCCCCTGATCCATAAGAATCCTGACCTCATGGTTTGGAATTCTTTGCTTGAAAGAGTTAATAGTAAACTCTCATCTTTGAAGGGTCTCTTTCTCTCTTAGGCTAGTAAGATTAAAATTATCCAAATATCCCTTCAAGGCATTCCCATTTATGTGATGTCTCTTTTCATGCTCCCTCCTAAAATTAAGGAATCCTTAGAGAAAATCTAGAAAAGGTTCCTCTAGATGGGAGCTGGTGATAAGTTCAAATTCCTTTTGTGGCCTGGTATAAAGTCACAAAACCAAATCTATGTGGAGGATTGGGGTTAAAAATATTTCTCTTATGAATGAGGCCTTAATTGCCAAGGTTGGTTAGAGGATTACTAGAGAGGAAGGTATTTGGGTGTAAATTATAAAGATGAAATACTTGCGAGAATATAGGCAGAATGGAATCCTTTTTTAATCAAAATAGCCTCCTTAGAGGGTCTCCTTTCTGGAATTATTTTGTGGCCTCCAAAGAAATATTAACCAAAGGTACTATATGGGAGATTGGCAAGGGTTCTAGAATCAGTTTTGGTATGATAATTGGATTGAGGATTCCCCCTTAGAAAACTTGGAAATCTGGAAAGAAGTTGCACAGTTCTACAAGGAAATAGGAAAATTTTAGATTCGGACATTTGGATATAGGAAGATTCATCGATGGATGGAACCATTGAACCTCCTCTAGATTTTGATGGCGACATCCAACCATTTTGGGATCTCAAGGGTAAACTAAGGCATTTTGTAACATCCTCATTTTATACATTAGAACAAGTCAATTTTTTTTATTTTTTTTAATAAATGATTCCTGGTTCTAAATACATAATTTAGAACTCACAAATCAAGAAACCATTCTTATAACAGATAACCATATGCAGCTGTAATGAGTCAGAGTACCTCCAATCTATTCATTCCATGACTCAGTAATCTACCGATCTATTCATGTGTATTAAGAGTTAGTGTTTTTATTTAACACATCACTCTTGCGGTTCTCTTCCCTAATCTGGGATTCAGAATGCTCTGTCTAAGGAACCTATCTGAATAATTGTTACCATTATTCATCGGCATCTCATCCCTTAGACTAGGTGACTTAGGACAACACAATCAGCAGCTTGCGATACTTTGGCCAAAGATTTGAAACATACTACTTATGTCTCGTATTCCTTAACGACATACTCATCAATCTGGAATATGTCCTTCACCCCATTCCTATGTTATATAGAATGTCTTATACTGACTTCTGTCAGTCCCTCCTATCCCAAGTTATTCACTCGGAAATGGATTAGTAAGGTGACAACATTATATGGATGCTCCCGAGGACTAGGGATACGATGACATACTGGGTCAACCCTAGTTAAACCAGTGTGTCAAGATACCCCGAGTCTCCTAGGCAGCCTTATAACATGACCACATTCCTAATCGGTCCCAGAGTAACTTGTTCGAGTTTAAGGTGTAAATCTTAACGATCAATGCAAAGGGTGTCGTCATAAGTCACCTGCATTGTTGTATCTTCGAGAAGATCCTAATCTTCTCGAAGGTACAACCCTACAGTTGACTTGTGTCGTCAACCTTTAAATCCACCTTGAAAAGATCTACTTATTAAAAAGTGTTACATACGTTGAGTTAAATTATACCATAAGATGCTCCCTTTAAGGGTAGTCTTTCCCAATCCCCGGGTTCCTCACCTTAGAATGACCTTTCTTAATAAAACCCATTACACAATGAAGTTATTAAGACTATGGTCCCATCAAGGAGTTCATAGAATATACATAATTCTAAATCAACGAAATTGGACAATAACCCATAATCTTCACATGTGATTGCCAACCGAACCCTTTTTAGGTTTATTTCAGTTCTCATAACTCGAATTTATATCTTACTTATTAGTATTGAGATATAGTGATTAAGAATCCAATTAAACATTGTCCTGGCTTAATCAAGACTAGGAATTAATAATTTAATTCAGCTTGTTTAGCGTCTTGCTTAGGTTTATTTTAACCCTAGCTTCTAGAAAGACAGTGATCTAAATCTTAATTTAGCTTTAGATAGAGAACATACTAGAACTGCTAAACAATCATAAGTATTCAAATCACATATTTTTGCAAGCTTGCATTGATAATCACAAAAGTCTCCAAATTATACAATAATAACAATTCTCTTAAGATCATTTGAACCGAAGAAGGTCAAACTATCAAGATACGAATACAAACATATAAGTATCAAATATCTATTTCCATTCCTTTCGAGCTAATCAAACACATTTTATGCATTCAAAGATACTTGATACAATATTTCAACATGAAAAAGAACATCTTTCCTCATATAGTACATTTAGAGAATCAAGTTGTATTTCATCATGAAACCAAATTAAACAATCAACATCCTATCGATTTGCGTGCTTTTACCACTTATGGAAACCGTCTGCAAAATTGTCAACATGGGTCGCCTCGATGAACCGAGCATGATAAGCACTAACTCTTAAAACAATTGCAACCCACCAACTATTTTCATTAAACAACCTGTTTAAATGAGATCATTTCACCAAACAAGTAAACATATTTCAGACTATACTTTTGTAATACAAACATGACTATAAACACGTAACTCATATTATCGTTACTGAATAGTCATAAATACTTTTCAAATATTTCATCAAAATATTAGAAATCAAGGAGGACGAAAGTATTCCAAACAACTTTCCATCCGAATTCCAAGGATAGCAAACATCAGACAGATCATTACATTCAACATAGTAAAATGAATATCTTAACAAATCATGATTCCATCTAGATGTTAAAACAGTTCCAATGGTTAGTTAAAAATATAACATATACTTTATAACAGAAGAGAAAGAAAATGATTCATTCCTGTTTCCCTTCCAACAAGCTCATGACTGTACCGTCCCCTCGAAAGCAAGCATTCACCTTATACACATACGAATAAGTCAGACGAGCCACAAGAAGAACCACAATTTTGTTAAAGTTTAAATTATAACAAACTCCTGTAGCTTACTAGTAGTACAGTAGCTCTCACGCCAAAACAGTGATGAATATCTACCAAACAGACTCCACATGACCTTCCACACGAAGTGACAAACAAGAAGATATTCAATGCCATCACCTGTCGAGGTGCAGTCGACAGCTCCTTAGTTCAGTCAAGCTCAAGACTAGATATCCATGCAACAGAAGACGTAATCATGCTCAAACACGACAACAATCCCTCTCAGCAACATACAGCTCATTCTAATCCCTACTAAACACTGTAAGGTTTTAGATCCAAGGTTGAAATCAAAAGAACTTCCCTTTTATCGCAGTCAACAAGAGACTCATTAACATTAAAGCAAATGATGTTTCCCTATGACTATGCAGAGATATTCATACGAAATCCACGCAACATGCACAGCCTCATTTAACTGGAATTATTCAGAAAGGAAACATAACATACCGTATTCACATCTGAACTCATTCAGAGGTTGAAAAGTATGGTATTCACGACCCACTTTTACAGAGGCCAAGATACATGATATCTATCTATACATTAAGGAATCCAACAGAGCCAAAAACAATAAGTGTTCATAATCAAGCTTATATAGAAGCAGAAACACTGGTTACCTATCAAGGATTTCAACTGAATCAAACAACAGTATTCACGATAAAGCTTCTACAGAAGCCGATATACAAGATAAATATAAGTTAAGGATTCCAACCGTGCCAACAATGGTAAATATTCAAAATCAGGCTTATACAAAAGCTAAATACTGATTTCGTAACAAGGAATCCAACTGAGCCTCTACAACAATATTCGCTCAAGCTTACACAGATAGGAAACATAAAAAGTACACCAACTGAGTCTGTACCAAAAATTCATTACTAAACGAAGGTATTCATTACAAGATAACAGAAGTCATATTACCAGTTACCCCTCCAGGACTCCGACAGAATCATGCTACCAGTATTCACATACATGGCTTCTACAGTAGTCCATAATATACGAACCATTCCATGGACTCCACAGAGTTATTTTGTATATAAATAAATATATTGCAAACTATCAATGGGTTGAATCTCATAATCACAACACAAGGGGGTGAAACAACTTCTACTAGGTCGCATTGAAATACTGTAAACACAACAAGTTATCCGTTCACAAATAACTTTAAGTATCATAGCGAAACCAAACAAGATTCAATAACCACCACCTATAATAACCACGACAGAACTTACAAAGAAGTCGAATTATACTGAACATTCAAACAAAAGTCCAACAGTATCCTTTCCGACAAGTATCAACAACAAGTATCAACTGTAGACTGAACCCAACAAGGAAACAATTCATGGGCTCCCAAAGAGCAGGTTTAGTATACTTTCTTGCATGCATTTCACAAACTTTAGCTAGAATGCAAAACACAATGAAATAGTGCAACAGTTCGAAACACAATGCACACCCGTCAAGGGTTAAATTGAAAAATTGAACCAGTAAGAAGATACAGTAACAAAATCACACAAAGCTACCATAAAAACCATCTGAACCCAAAATCATCTCGAACCCAAAATCATCTCGAACAGAGTTCTTCTAATGAAATCATTTGAAAGAAAGCAAGATTTTTAAAGGTCAGCGCCTAACATGCTTGGTTATTTGCTTAAAAATCCGAAGAAGACCACTGAAAGAGCTCGAGCCTTCTCCTCTTTTCCAAGTTAGATTCACCAACAAAAATTTGTTATTTCCATGACTTATAAATTTTCCTTGCCAGAGAAAAGAACGAGTTACACTCATATTTTCCATGCAACTCCCAAAGAGACCGGTGTAAAGAACCAGTGATCAAATAGAGGGAAAATTAGAGTGCATGAAAAACCAAACAAACTACTAGTTTTCCATTTTGCATGCCTTCCCGTGAAACCCGAGCTCGAAGACCGAGTTCATTAATTGCATTTACTCCAAATCTCCACTCAATTTCCATTGCCACCGACCGCCATAGTTGGCGATGGATAAAAATAGTTCGAAGACCATTTCTAACTTTGGCGACTTGCCACGTCGGCTCTTGCTAGCCGTTTAAACTTCTACCAAATTACCTGTCCTTCATACTTATCCATCCATTTAATGCCATAGAAACTGCGCCGCCATGGCTCGCACCCTTCCATAGGTCCCCTTTCTCCCCTATTCATTGGTTAGGTTAGTAACATAGGTTAGGATTTAATATGCAACTTATTCTAACCTCAATAGCACAAAGTTACTAACTTAGAACATTTAGCTTATAGCTTAGGCCTAGGTTAGATTAACACTAATCTAACCCATAGATCATAGTTTAGTTTTAGGTTACTAACCTTAATAAATCCAGTTTAGGTCTAACATTTCAAATGCTCAGAAAAAGAACCTACAACATACATTCACGAATAGGATTCACTCCTGCACTACCAATAGGCTAGTGAAATAAATGTATTTGAATTATTACCTGGTCCACGATCAAGACCTTCCTGATATTACGATATCGGGAACCAATTCATTTAACATGATCAGCCTGAGTTAGACTCTGGAACAGCTTATTCAATGCATTCAGACCTTGCAACCTGCGTAAGGTCTATAATTTTAGTTCATCCCAAATAAACTTAAAGCATCACTTGGATCAATGCCACTGATCCAAGGTTGGGTCTTATAGATGGATAAATCCACAATTCATTCCAAGATCAGATTAAACTCAGGTGTAAAATGAAAGAAATAAAAGATTCCAATCATATTCTGACTCAGTCAAAGATCTGTAATTTCAAAGAAGATACAGTCCATATCAAGCATGACTTCTCAATCAAAGGAACACATCCTTTTTACAAAAGAAATCACATATCAACACTTGTATGCTCAGGAGGAAGTAACAACAGTTCAGGGTGTTACATGCTTCCCTCCTAAAAGATTCATCGTCCCGATGATTACATATTCAATTAACCTTCAGGTCAACCAATTTATTAGTTCACAAAACAATGCGACTATTTTCCAACTTAAATAGTTCCAGAAATCAATGTCACAACACATTTTATTCAGCCTGAATAATGTTTGCCTCCATCTGGCTTTCATATAAACTTGAAAAGATAAGTTCATAAAAGAGATGTTTTGTCAACAGATTTCATTCTATTGAAAAAGAAAAGGAAAAGTAATTTTCATCTCTTCCAGATTTTCCCAAGTTGCACTTTCTTCGTTAAACTGGTCCCACTGGACCTTACATTGTTGTATTTCACGATTTCTCAAATGCAATTGGCGAGTTTCTAGCACTCATGTGGGTTTAACCACGATTATTCCTAGGTCTTGGACCTGCAAGGAATTCCAATTTAAAACATGTGACAGATCTGAAACGTATTTCTTAAGCAAAGAAATATGGAAAACATCATGCATGCGAGATAAAGCAGGTGGTAATGCTAATTGATAAGCTACAGGATTGATTATTTCGACAATTTTGAAAGGTCCCATGAATCGAGGTGACAACTTGGCAGCCTTGCCAAAATTTATAGAACTCTTTCTGGGTTTAACACGAAGAAAAACCTTCTCACCAAGCTCAAACCTTCGATCAACCCACTTAAGGTCAGCATAGCTCTTCTGCCTATCCGCTGCTTCCTTTAATCGTTCACGAATCAGCTTAACTTGTTGTTCCATTTCTGTGAGAATCTCTGGTCCAATTACCACTCTATCCTCAACACTATCCCAGCTAACAGGAGTTCTGCACTTTCTTCCATAAAGTGCTTCAAATGGTGCCATTTTAAGAGATGAGTGATAAGTGTTGTTGTATGCGAACTCAACTAATGGAAGATACTCTTCCCATTTATACTGTTGATCCATGAAATGCATTCGCAACATATCCTCCAACACTTGATTTACCCTCTCAGTTTGTCCATCCGTTTCCGGATGATATGCAGAACTGAATTTTAGTTTCGTTCCAAGAGTTGTGTTAAGCGTTTGCCAAAATCTTGACGTCATTCTAGGATCCCTGTCAGATATAATCAATTCTGGTACACCATGTAATCTAAAAATTTCGTGTACAAATTTTTTAGCCAACACTGGTGAATCATCCTTTAGATTTCCAGCGATGAAATGAGCTACCTTAGTCGGTTTATCTACAACTACGAGGATAACATCATGTTTATTCCTGGACATGGGTAATCCTTGTAGAAAGTCCATGGTTATTACTTGCCATTTATATCATGCGGTATGCTATGAGGATATAATACCCAAATAGGTGCATATGTTCTACCTTAACCCGCCGACACTCCAAACAATGAGTCACAAAATTAATGACATCCTTTTTCATAGATTTCCAAAAGTATTGTTGTTTTAGATCAGCAAGCATTTTTGTGATACCCAAGTGTCCAGAGAAAGGCGAATTATGAAATTCAACTAACAACTTCTTTCTCAAATCATTCAGCATAGGTACATATACTTTGTTTTCATAACGCAAGATTCCTTCATCATCAAAATGAAAACCTTTATACCTTTCATCATTAGGTTCTGCAGCAAGCGCTGCTTTTACTTGCTGAAAGTAAATATCAGATTCTGAGGCACTTTTTACCTCATCTTTAAACTAATTTCTTAATGTTATAAGAGCAGAAATGTGCTTCCTATGACTTAGAGCATCAGCTACTCTATTCTCCTTCCCTTTGATGTAGCTAATATCAAAATCATATTGTGATAAAAATTCTAACCACCTTCTCTGTCTGGCATTCAGATTAGGCTGAGTGAAAATATATTTCAGTCCTAAGTGATCAGTTTTCAACTCAAAAGGTTTCCCAAGTAAATAGTGTCTCCAAACTTGAAGTGCATGAACAATGGCAGCAAGCTCCAAATCATGAGGAGCATAATTCAGCTCATGTAATTTAAGTTTTCTACTTTCATATGCTATGACTTGATCATTTTGAAGCAAAACACCTCCAAGGCCTTCCTCAGAAGCATCCGTTACAATGGTAAAACTCCCATTAGGGTCTGGTACAGCTAATATAGGTGCAGAAGTCAACTGGCTTTTAAGACTTTTGAAAGCTACTTCACACTTATCATTCCAAATAAATTTCTTATCCTTCTTCTGCAATGAAGTTATTGGTGTAGCCACTTTAGAAAAATCCTTAACAAATTTTCTATAGTAACCAGCAAGACCCATGAAGCTTCTTACTTCGTGCACATTCTTTGGTGTAGGCCACTCAGTTATTGCCACTATTTTTGAAGGATCTACAGCAATTCCTTCTTTACTTATGACATGACCCAAATAGTGAACTTCTGAATCAAAGAAAGAACATTTGGATAACTTACCATACAACTTTCTTTTTCTCAAAATTCCCAAAACTATCTTCAAATGCTCATTGTGCTCCTCAATGATTTTAGAATAAATGAGAATATCGTCCAAGAATACAAGTACAAACTTGTCCAGATATTCTTGAAAAATATTGTTCATTAAGTTCATAAAGGCTGCAGGTGCATTAGTTAATCCAAAGGGTAGAACCGTGAATTCATAATGTTTGTACCTTGTTCGAAAGCTATTTTATGAATATCTTCTTCTCTAATCCTTAACTGATGATAACCAGATCGAAGATCTATCTTGGAATAGACCGCTGCCCCACGCATCTGATCAAATAGATCGTCAATCCTTGGAAGTGGATATCTGTTCTTGATTGTTGCTTTGTTCAACATCCGATAATCGATACCATGACCTAAGTGTTCCATCCTTCTTTTCACAAATATTACGGCGCTCCCAAGGTGAAACACTTGGTCTAATCAAACCTTTAGACAAAATTTCTTGTAATCGTGGCTTAAGCTTCACTAACTCTGTAGTAGTCATCCGATAAGGTGCTTTGGAAATAGGTTCTCTTCTGGTTTGATTTCGATGGTGAAGTCAAATTCCCTCTTGGGTGGTAACCACTGTAATTCCTCGGGAAAAAATCCTCGAAACTTTGTAACAGAGGAAATCGTTTCATGAAATCACCATCTTCTTCTGAAAATTCAGATATCTTTACTTGCATAAAGGGTACATCCTTTGTTTTTAGCCTTTTTAAGTCAGATAGTGACGATTTTCTAACTGAAATTTCCGTTCACACCTTGAATCTCTATTGTTTCCAGCTGATCATCTAAACATTTTATGTTCTTTTCATAGCATTCTACCTTTTCTTTATGGTCAGCTAACCAATTGACACCGATGACAATGTCATACGATCCCAAAGGTGTAACATAAAGGTCAACTTCCGTGGAGAAATTAGGTAAGTCAAGGACTACCCCAAAAAGACACATACTCACTGTATGAACAGAGTTATTACCATACTGTACAGTCCAAGATTTATCCATTTTTTCATCTTTTCCTTTAAGTTTAGAAGCAAGTTTATTAGAAATAAAACATTCAGTAGCTCCTGTATCAAAAAGAATAGTGACAAGTATGCTAAATAACTTACTCAGAACTTCTATAGGTGTCACTTGCTTTTCAGCTTGCTTGCTGCTCTCTGCGGCATTTATCTTATGTTGTTGATTACGATCATCCTTCTTCAAAGGGCACTGATTTGCGTAGTGGTCTTTGCCACAATTGTAGTAGCCTCCTACAGGTCCCTTTTTAGGCTCAAAATTACCTCCAGTCTTGTAATTATCACGTTGGCCTCCAAAGGTCTTCTGCCCATTGTTATAATTTTTGGCAAAATTATCCCTTACATTTCCAGCAGGCTTAGTTGCTACTACTTTCTTACTATTATCCCCTGGAAACTTACTTTTGTTTCCAAACTTTTTCCATGGTCCCTTTTTGGGTACAAGAGAGGTTGAAGAAGGGTTTGCAGTCTTCTTCCGCACTTCCTCTTTATGAGTAGAAATAGCCTTTAATTTTTGTTCTTGCCTTATGGCCTTTTCAACAACTCCTTCCATAGTGGTTGGGCTGTGAACATCGACCTCTCCCCTATCACGGGATTCAATCCCATGATGAATTTTCGTATTCTGAACTTCTCGTCAGTTTGATACTACGGTACATACTTGAGGAGTTTTGTAAACCGCTCCCAGTATTTAGTTACCGTTAGCTTCCCTTGAGCTAAGTTCTAGAATTCTGTCATTTTTTGATCATAGAAAAGTTGTGGCAGCCAACATTGCCTAAAATAGCCTTTAAATTGATCCCAAGTAATATTGGTCTCATCAATATTTAGTTCAGCTTTTTACGACTATCCCCCACGAAGATGCTTCATGGGAAAGCGATAGGCTCCCAAATAGCTTTGGTTTCCTCTCGAAGTTTCTTATTGCAAATTACTTCTCCATTTCACTGAGCCGCCTTCTCGGCTCCATCTCCTAATGTGGTGCCATCATACTTAGGTGGGCTTATCCTTTTTATATCATTAGTGAGTTCTGCTGCCAACCTAGCCTTTTTGTTTTCTAGTTGGACAGGTGCATTCCCATCATTAACATCAACACCCATATCGGGGTTGTCCTCAAGAGGTTGCTGATTGTTATTACCAGCTTCTTCATCCTCCTCATTTCCCATCACCTGTTGTTCAAGTACAGCTAAATGATCTCTTGTGTCCAACAGGGCAGCAAGGATCTCATCAAGTTTTTAGGTTGTTTCCGCCCCTCCTTCAGGTGGAGCATTATTCGCAACGTTCCCTCTTGTTCTAACCATTTTCTGTTACAAGAAAATTCAGGTTTTCATCAGATTATGGACACAATAGGTCCAAGAGCTACAACCTTCAGCTCTGATACCAAGATGTAACATCCTCATTTTATACATTAGAACAAGTCAATTTTTTTATTTTTTATTTTTAATAAATGCTTCCTGGTTCTAAATACATAATTTAGAACTCACAAATCAAGCAACCATTCTTATAACAGATAACCATATGTAGCTGTAATGACTCGGAGTACCTCCGATCTATTCATTCCATGACTTGGTAATCTACCGATCTATTCATGTGTATTAAGAGTTAGCGTTTTTATTTAACACATCACTCTTGCAGTTCTCTTCCCTAATTTGGGATTCAGAATGCTCTATCTAAGGAACCTAACTGAATAATTGTTACCATTATTCATCGGCATCTCATCCCTTAGACTAGGTGACTTAGGACAACGCAATCAGCAGCTTGCGATACTTTGGCCAAAGATTTGAAACATACTGCTTATGTCTTGTATTCCTTAACGGCATACTCGTCAATCTGGAATACATCCTTCACCCCATTCCTATGTTATATAGAATGTCTTATACTAACTTCTGTCAGTCCCTCCTATCCCAATTTATTCACTCGGAAACAGATTAGTAAGGTGACAACGTTATATGGATGCTCCCGAGGACTAGGGATACGATGACATACTGGGTCAACCCTAGTTAAACCAGTGTGTCAAGATACCCCGAGTCTCCTAGGCAGCCTTATAACGTGACCACATTCCTAATCAGTCCCAGAGTAACTTGTTCGAGTTTAAGGTGTAAATCTTAACGATCAATGCAAAGGGTGTCGTCATAAGTCACCTGCATTGTTGTATCTTCGAGAAGATCCTAATCTTCTCGAAGGTACAACCCTGCAGTTGACTTGTGCCGTCAACCTTTAAATCCGCCTCGAAAAGATCTACTTATTAAAAAGTGTTACATACGTTGAGTTAAATTATACCATAAGACGCTCCCTTTAAGGGTAGTCTTTCCCAATCCCCGGGTTCCTCACCTTAGAATGACCTTTCTTAATAAAACCCATTACACAATGAAGTTATTAAGACTATGGTCCCATCAAGGAGTTCATAGAATATACATAATTCTAAATCAATGAAATTAGACAATAACCCATAATCTTCACATGTGATTGCCAACCGAACCCTTTTTAGGTTTATTTCAGTTCTCATAACTGAATTTATATCTTACTTATTAGTATCGAGATATAGTGATTAAGAATCCAATTAAACGTTGTCCTGGCTTAATCAAGACTAGGAATTAATAATTTAATTCAGCTTGTTTAGCGTCCTGCTTAGGTTTATTTTAACCCTAGCTTCTAGAAAGATAGTGATCTAAATTTCAATTTAGCTTTAGATAGAACATACTAGAACTGCTAAACAATCACAAGTATTCAGTCACATATTCTTGCAAGCTTACATTGATAATCACAAAAGTCTCCAAATTATACAATAATAACAATTCTCTTAAGATCATTTGAACCAAGAAGGTCAAACTATCAAGATACGAATACAAACATATAAGTATCAAATATATATTTACATTCCTTTCGAAGTAATCAAATACATTTTATGCATTCAAAGATACTTGATACAATATTTCAACAAAAAAAGAACATCTTTCCTCATATAGTACATTTAGAGAATCAAGTTGTATTTCATCATAAAACCAAATTAAACAATCAACATCCTATCGAGATCTGCATGCTTTTACCACTTACGGTAACCATCTGCAAAAATCGTCAACATGGGTCGATTCGATGAACCGAGCACGATAAACAATAAATCTTAAAACAATTGCAACCCACCAACTATTTTCATTAAACAACTGTTTAAATGAGATCATTTCTCCAAACAAGTAAACATATTTCAGACTATACTTTTGTAATACAAACATGACTATAAATGCGTAACTCATATTATTGTTACTGAATAGTCATAAATAATTTTCAAATATTTCATCAAAATATTAGAAATCAAGGAGGACGAAAGTATTCCAAACAACTTTCCATCCAAATTCCAAGGACAACAAACATCAGACAGATCATTACATTCAACATAGTAAAATGAATATCTTAACAAATCATGATTCCATCTAGATGTTAAAACAGTTCCAATGGTTAGTTAAAAATATAACAACATATACTTTATAACAGAAGAGAAAGAAAACGAGTCATTCCTGTTTCCCTTCCAACAAGCTCATGACTGTACCGTCCCCTCGAAAGCAAAGCATTCACCTTATACGCATACGAATAAGTCAGACGAGCCACAAGAAGAACCACAGTTTTGTTAAAGTTTAAATTATAACAAACTCCTGTAGCTTACTAGCAGTACAGTAGCTCTCACGCCAAAACAGTGATGAATATCTACCAAACAGACTCCACATGACCTTCCATACGAAGCGACAAACAAGAAGATATTCAATGCCATCGCCTGTCGAGGTGCAGTTGACAGCTCCTTAGTTCAGTCAAGCTCAAGACTAGATATCCATGCAACAGAAGACGTAATCATGCTCAAACACGACAACAATCCCTCTCAGCAACATACAGCTCATTCTAATCCCTACTAAACACTGTAAGGTTTTAGATCCAAGGTCGAAATCAAAAGAACTTCCCCTTTTTATCTCAGTCAACAAGAGACTCATTAACATTAAAGCAAATGATGTTTCCCTATGACTATGAGGAGATATTCATATGAAATCCACACAACATGCACAACCTCATTTAACTGGAATTATTCAGAAAGGAAACTTAACATACCGTATTCACATCTGAACTCATTCAGAGGTTGAAAAGTATGGTATTCACGACCCACTTTTACAGAGGCCAAGATACATGATATCTATCTATACTTAAGGAATCCAACAGAGCCAAAAACAATAAGTGTTCATAATCAAGCTTATATAGAAGCAGAAACACTGGTTACCTATCAAGGCTTTCAACTGAATCCGAACAATAGTATTCATGATAAAGCTTCTACAGAAGCCGATATACAAGATAAATATAAGTTAAGGATTCCAACCGTGCAACAACGTAAGTATTCAAAATTAGGCTTATACGAAGCTAAATACGATTTTGTAACAAGGAATCCAAATGAACCTCTACAACAATATTCACTCAAGCTTACACAGATAGGAAACGTAAAAAGTACACCAACTGAGTCTGTACCAAAAATTCATTGCTAAACGAAGGTATTCATTACAAGATAACAAAATTCGTATTGCAGCTACCCCTCCAGGACTCCGACAGAATCAAGCTACCAATATTCACATACATGGCTTCTACAGTAGTCCATAATATACGAACCATTCCATGGAATCCAGAGAGTTATTTTGTATATAAATAAATATATTGCAAACTATCAACGGGTTGAATCTCATAATCACAACACAAGGGGGGGGAAACAACTTTTACTAGGTCGCATTGAAATATTGTAAACACAACAAGTTATCCGTTCACAAATAACTTTAAGTATCATAGCGAAACCCAACAAGATTCAAAACCACCACCTATAATAACCACGTGCGTAACTTACAAAGAAGTCGAATTATACTTGAACATTCAAAAAAAAGTCCAACAAAGATCCTTTCCGACAAGTATCAATCAAGTAGCTTTAACCCAACAAGGAAAAATTCATGGGCTCCCAAAGAGCAGGTTTAGTATACTTTCTTGCATGCATTTCACAAACTTTAGCCGGAATGAAAAACACAATGAAATAGTGCAACAGTTTGAAACACAATGCACACCCGTCAAGGGTTAAATTGAAAAATCGAACAAGTAAGAAGATACAATAACAAAATCACACAAAGCTACCATAAAAACCATCTCAACCCAAAATCATCGAACCCAAAATCATTTGAACAGTTTTTCTAATGAAATCATTTGAAAGAAAGCAAGATTTTTGAAATTTAGGGCCTAACATGCCTGGTTATTTGCTTAAAAATCCGAAGAAGACCACTGAAAGAGCTCGAGCCTTCTCCTCTTTTTCCAAGTTAGATTCACCAACAAAAATTTGTTATTTCCATGACTTATAAATTTTCCTTACCGAGAGAAAAGAGTGAGTTACATTCATATTTTCCATGCAACTCCCCAGAGATCATGCGAAGAACCAGTGATCAAACAGAGGGAAAACCGGAGCGCATGAAAAACCAAACAAACTACTAGTTTTCCATTTTGCATGCCTTCCCGTGAAACCCGAGCTCGAAGACCGAGTTCATTAATTACATTTACTCCAAATCTCCCTCTCAATTTCCATTGCCACCGATTGCCATAGTTGGCGATGGATAAAAATAGTTCGAAGACCATTTCTAACACTTGGCAACTTGCCATGTCAACTCTTGCTAGCCGTTTAAACTTCTACCAAATTACATGTCCTTCATACTTATCCATCCATTTAATGCCATAGAAACTACCGCCCATGGCTCGCACCCTTCCATAGGTCCCCTTTCTCCCCTATTCATTGGTTAGGTTAGTAACATAGGTTAGGATTTAAGATGCAACTTAGTCTAACCTCAATAGCACAAAGTTACTAACTTAGAACATTTAGCTTATAGCTTAGGCCTAGGTTAGATTAACACTAATCTAACCCATAGATCATAGTTTAGTTTTAGATTACTAACCTTAATAAATCCAGTTTAGGTCTAACATTTCAAATGCTTAGAAAAAGAACCTACAACATACATTCACGAATAGGATTCACTCCTGCACTGCCAATAGGCTAGTGAAATAAATGTATCTGAATTATTACCTGGTCCACAATCAAGACCTTCCCGATATTACGATATCGGGAACCAATTCATTTAACACGATCATCATCCCGAGTTAGACTCAGGAACAGCTTAGTTAATGCATTCAGACCTTGTAATCTGCGTAAGGTCTATAATTTTAGTTCATCCCGAATAAACTTAAAGTATTGCTTGGATCAATGCCACTGATCCAAGGCTGGGTCTTATAGATGGATAAATCCACAATTCATTCCGAGATCAGATTAAACTCAGGTGTAAAATGAAATAAATAAAAGAGTCCAATCATATTCTAACTCAATCAAAGATCTGCAATTTCAAAGAAGATACAGTCCATGTCAATCATGACTTCTCAATCAAAGGAACACATCCTTTTTACAAAAGAAATCACATATCAACACTTGTATGCTCAGGAGGAAGTAACAACAGTTCAGGGTGTTACAGATTTCCACATCCCCATGTTCCAAACCAAGGAGTATTCCATCAAATGGAAAGAAGAATAATCTGGAATTTTCTCGGTTAAATCAGCCTATATGTTAAAATTCAAGACTGATTTGCACAAGGACTATTGGGGTAAACTCTGGGTGAAGGATCTTACCCCAAAGATTAATATCTTTTTATGGTTGGCTGCCCAAAATAAAATCCTGACTGTGGACAATCTTAGGAAAAGGGGAATGAAGATTCCCAATAGTTTTTCTCTTTATAGGAAAGAGGATGAAAATGTCAACCATCTCCTCCTTCATTATTCCTTCTCCCATGAAGTCTTTACTTCAATTCTAGATCTGTTCAATATCCAATGGATCCTGCCCTTGACGATTGAAGACTATTGTTTTCAATGGGAGAGTCCTTTCTGTTTTCCCATTTTGATCTGGGCCTGGAATATTTCCCTCCCTCATTTTTTTGGGGTTTATGGAAGGCCAGGAATGATGGTATCTTCTGTGATCAGAAATCTCTTCTCTTGAAAGTTAGAAGAAATTTTTTTGAATGCCATAAAGGAAAACATTAAACTCTTTAAAGGCAAAGTCAAGAAACCCTACCCGAAAAGTGAGCGAGACTTCTTGACAAGTTCACCCTTGGACCGGTGGAATTACACATACCTAAAAATAATTCCAGTTGGATTAGGCCTAGGGAAAATGTTGTTAAGTTAAATTTATATGGAGCTTCAAAAGGGAATCGAGTCCTACTGAGGGAGGGGTAATTCTAAGAAACAGTGAAGGAGATTAGTTGTTTGCCTACGCGGGACCGTTAAGTCGACAAACCAACAACATGGTGAAAGTTAGAGCTCTTCCTTAGGGGTTTTGTTGGCTAAAGAAAAAGGCTTCAAGGACATCCAGATTGAAGGTGATTCTCTCCTCTTAATTAATACCCTCAATAATCAAGGTTCCATTAATTGTTCCATAAGAAATATCCTCAATGATGTTAAGGAAACTTCAATTTTTTTATAGTGTTTCTTATAATCATACCTTATGTCAAGGGAAAAATGTGTGGATAAGATGGCTAATTATGGAATCATTTGTAATGATTACAAGATCTGGTGTAAATTTGATAAATTACCCACAGAAATTAATGAAACCATTAGTAGAGATAGAGGGCACTAAGTTTGATGATGTTGACATGAGTGAGCCCCGAGGTTGTAATAACTTAATATCTTGTTCTTCACGATTTCTTAGTGCAAAAGGGTGTCTGCTTTTTGAGAAGTAGTAGAAAACAATGGAATTTTAGACTTCAAGATGGGGGTGATAGGATTATAGTTGAACCCGCTCACAAAATCATTGAAGCTTTTAATCAGCCTCTGTGGAACAAGCTTAGGATTGGGGGTTTCAGTAATTTCATAGCCAAATTACATGGTCACAACCCCTCCCTATCTAAGGATTTCAGAAAATCTTGGAAAGAGGATAAATTTGAGGTCAGAGGTATGGAAATTGAGGTTTCTGAGTCCACCATTTCCCGACGATGAACATGAAAATGGACGGGCTTAAAAATTTAAGGACAGAACCCACAGAGAACATGAAATTGAGTTGTTCTTTGTGGGCAAGGAAATATGCTCTTTCTTTACGGATGGTATTACCAAGTCATGTATTCTAGGTATATGGAGAGATGTGTGCCTTCAAATCATGAAGTACATCACTCTGGAAGGCAAATACAAAAAATATATACCCACCATATGACCCTTCTGAATATGTTCCGCCACAAGGTCATGGTGAGCATCCCTTTCTTTCTATTTATGTCTCTGACTAACTCTTTGATGGCTTTCCAAAGTAGGAGAAAGTTGAGATGCCTCTACATGAAGGGCTCATTCTTCTACTATTTGAAAATGGGAAACTTGTTATATCCTCTTCCTTAAAAGATAAGGTAGATGAGGATGACCTCACTCTTGTAGAATGCCTTACTAAGATGAAGGATGGGAAATGCAAAAATGTGGGGGAGGATTCTGGTAAAGAAATGGGTGAGGATGGTCATGGGGAAGCGAGCACCTTGAGAAAAATAAATTGGGATGGTAATTTAAAGGGTTTTAAGGATTTGAGTAGAAAGGTCCAGTACTTAGAAGGGGTGCTTCAGGAGATGGAAGAAACCAATGTTGGTCAAAGGGAAACAATGTTGAATTTCATCAACACTTCTAAGAAAATTGTCTCTACTCAGGTGAAGTCCAAGCAGAAGTTTCTAGAGCTGGAGGACCAGGTCAAAAAGCTGAGTGACAGGATAGAAGGGATGGAGGAGGGCACTAAAAGAAGGAACTTTAACTTGTGCATCAGTAGCTCTAAGGAAGAGCTAGAGGAAGATATTAATTTCAAGGATGTTGAAGGTGACGAGATAAAAGACAGTCATGATGGTAGTAGTGAAGGATCTCCAAAAATTAGCTAGTGTTTCTCAACTGTTGGCATAATTTTGGTGGAATTATACTATTTTTTAGTTTTAGATATTGTTTCTCTTTCTCTCTAGTTTTCTCACTTTGGTACAAAGTTCGGTTCTTCATTGTAAGAGTTAATCATGTTTAACTCATTTCTTGGACTTTTTTGTTTCCTTCTTGTTCGTGGGTTTTTGTTCCTCATCTTGTTATGGCCCCTGGGAGTCGATCCTTGTTTTTACCTTATCTAATAAAAATAGAGGTCTTATAAGGATAATTTAAATAAGTATTTAAATGGTTTTAGGATATGAAAAGTCACTACAAGATCAAGAACTCAATCGGTTTAAGAAACATAATCGTGACAGAGTTACAAGCTAGGGTTTGTTTTAATGTTGAATCCCAAACCTTTAGAGATTGAGTTTTGATTTTAAAATGGGAAGAAATAAATATGAAAGGGTCCTTTAATAGATAATGAAGGAATTTTTATTTTTCCATGGAAAATTTTATTTAAAAAGTGGCAGTCTTCTTCCACAGATCAGCAATGATGATGAGAGGCCTAATTATACAGCTTAGAATTGTGAATTTGTGAATGATCCTATGAAGGAGGTGACCTTTAAATTTGGTGTGTAGTAAGACAAAACAAATGGGTGTTCCTAAATACCAATAGTTTGTAAAATAAATCATTCCTACTAAAGATATACATGAATGACCCTCTAAGCAAAGTGAGTAAAGCAAAAAAGCTTTAAAAGAGACTCAAGTGGTTGGAATGGAAGATAAATGAGTTAAGAATTGAAACTTGGGGTACACATTTAAGTCCTAAAAGGGTATTATGAAGTTTTATTGCTTTATCTTGGGTATACACAAATATGGTCGACCATGAAATTAGCAAGGGATTGTTCTTAAGAGCTCTAGATAGGACATTTTGAGTCAAAATTGTGTAATTTGATGAGTTTATTGTTTCTAACCAATTTTGAGGTGGATTTTATATATTGGTTGAGCTATGAAACATGATGAAAAGTAAACAAGGTGATGGTAGGATCTAAAAGTCAATTTTACTTGAGTTGAAATCCCTTAAAAGCTCTAAAAGGAAATGTTTTTATAAGAAAGGTAACTTTGTTGATTCTTCATTGAATCACTCCACTTTTGATGGATGATTGAGATTTTATTGAGGTACTATAATATAATTGGTGATGAATTTAAACTCATATTGATAGTTTAGTTTGGGATTAGCTAAGAAAGGTGTGGATATTTCTCAAGAAAGAGTGAGATTTTTCTTGTAAAGGCTTGTATCAAAAGCATATTGTAGATTTATTAAAGTGGATATGCTCGCATCAATTTGGTATTAGAGAAATGTTTTTATTCTTGAAAAGATAACAATATTATTTTGAGCAAAGATTGTAGGAAGAAGACATGATGGTGCAAGTAAGAGAAGAGAGACAATTAGCTTGGGAAGAAAAGATGGAAAGGATGATGGAATTTGTGTTGAGAAGATTTGCAGTATAGAAGAGACTTAGATAAAGATGAGTAAAAATATGAGCTATATGCGGAGAAATGGGATATGAAACATATTTTTTTGAAACCAGAAAATTGGTGAATGATATAACTTAAAGAATATGTTTGTTTAAAATAATGTGTAAAGCAAAGGGAAAATGTTGTAATGTGTTCATTAATAGTGGAAGTATACGAATCTTGTTTCAATTGATATGGTAGAAAAACTAGGTCTGAAAACTATTATGCACCCTAATCCATATCGGTATCATGTATGTAAAAGGGGCATCATATCTTTGTTAGGGAACAATATTAAGTAGAGTTTCAAATTGGAAGGTATAAGTGTAGACACCAAATTTATGTCTTATGACACCCTGTGCCCCACATCTCATTTCACAACCTAACCTCACCACCTAAACCCTACACACTTATTTATTAATTACCTTATAATTAAAAAATCCACATCTCCAAACCTGCCACCTCATTTTGCCACCTCATCATGACCTAGCCCTAACCCTAAACTAACCTAATTAAGACCTATAACTTGGTCTACATCCACACCCATGATTAATTACTCCTCACCCGCGCCAAAACCAACCTAATAATGACTTGACCAAGCCCACAACTAATCCCTCGAGAGAAAAGGAGGGAAAGTTGGCTATTTTACTAAAAATAGCCCACTTTGACTTAACCGACATCGGTTCCTACTCGACCGCCATCGGTTACGTAACCGCCATCGGTTCCCTGTAAATGGCCGCCCCCAACCAAAAACAAGGGATCGGAAAATTCATTTTGAAAGATCCGAATTCACTTGACAGGGCAGAGACAAGTGAAGAAAAGAGAAGAGCATCGAGCCGAAGACTGCAACCGAGCCACTGGATCGCTGCCACCATTCAAGCATTGGAAAAGGCTGAGGATAGCTTCATCAGCTCGTTTTCCAATACCAGATCATCCCAACTGAGCCTTACTGTCACTACCACATTCCTTGGACCTGAATCTTCATCAAGGATGAGTAAGTAGTGTCTTGTATGTTTCTAAGCACCATTTCCTGAGTCTTTTGATTGATAGTAATTATAAGCTCACTTTTAGATTCCCCACCTACCAGCACCCTGCACTTAACCTTCATCCATACAGCCTTGTATTGCCCAGAAGATAGTTTTATCACACTCTGAGTCTTCCCTGTCATCTCACTATTCCCCTCAGCCATCCACCAGTCTTAAAAACCCCACAATCACCCTACAACCAACCTCCATCCAGAAGCACCTAGATTACTGACCCTACCGGTGTCGGTTATCCCCTACCGGCAGCGGTTCTCTAACCATGGTCGGTTATCCAGTGACCGGCATCGGTCACTGTGACTTATACCCAAAACCTTCCTCTCACCTATTTGTCTCCTAACAACCTCAGATCCAGTCTGGTTTATCCCTGTAACTCGAGCTGAACGTATCAATGACCATTGACCAAACAAACAACGTGACGTTTTATTATTGGTAGTTTAGTCTCTATTGCTTTGTAACGAGGTACCTAAATCGTGATTTCGCAATAGCTTCTTTATTATCATTAGTGTTAATTCATATTAAAAGGGGAACTGACCACCTTCGAAAGGAAGTCTAATATTTCCTGGGCCCAAGGTAGTTCCCTCATTTATTGTCTAACTAAAATCTGGTGGTCTTGTATTCTTACTTGCAGGTAGTCCTTCCCAGACAAAAAGGAGTTCTTCGCAATCGATCTGATCTCTCTCTACGGTACGCACACACCCTCTCAACATTCAACAGGTATTCCTCCTAGCCCTAACCCTTATCTGTTTCTCAAAAGAATGAAAGGATAGAAGCAACTCTATTCCAGGAACGGAAACATTTTGTGCGAAACATTTTGGCACGCCCGGTGGGACCCATTTTGGGTTTCTTTCTTTCTTGCTTGCTTTCATATAGGGAGCACACTTGCTATTTTCTTCTTCTAAAGTATTCACAAGATATCTTGTTATTTTGGTAAAAGAATTTGTCTTGCTTTCACATCTTTGCATTAGTGAAAGTCATCTTCTTTGCTTCATTGAATATCATTTTCGATTTGGGTTTAAAACACGTGCATCACATTCTTGTTTGTTGTTTTCAATTCTAGTGAACGTAGATTAAGTAACAGGTCATACACGTGGGGGTGATATCCACGGTATTGACAAGAAATTAATCTTACTTTCACTACACAACACATGCCAAATCACATCATAATTAACACAACAGCTCAAACATCCCCCTTTTCCGCGGTATTCCTCCGCCCGATTGAGGTAACCTTATAAGCCAAAACAAACTTGACATTTCCCCTAGGTCTTTTGTTTAGGATTGACATCATCTTGCATCTAAGGCATAAGCCCACAATAATTAAAACTAATCCTAGGGTTAGTCTCTTGATTTGCTTGTGCATCTTGCTTGTTTTTAGTTCTATTTCTCTGTCATACACTATTTCAGTGATCACTTCAGAACAGTTTGGTAGGTATACTAAGCATTGTTAACCCCAAATCAGCAACTTCTTACAGCTTCTTACACCGGTCCTATTCTAGTGACATCATCGGTTAACTTACCGACAAAGGCGGCTACTGATCGACCGACATTAGTTACTCGACCGATATCGGTTACTATCTTTCATAGTTCCCAAAACCAACCAGCAACCTACCAATTCCAACATTTTGTGGTTGTTTCTATTCCTGATAGATTGAATCCCTGCTGTGTACCCTTTTCCATGGTTGTTATCACTCGAAAACAAGCTACGGCCATGGTTTCACATGCTTGTTCCGTTCCTTTTCCTGAATCACCCCCTTCACACCCTATGGGGAATCCTACGGACACCAGTGAGGTTCCCAAAATCCCTGTAGGAGATAAGGAATTTGTGAAATTTTTGGACGCTAATCCTAGCATTGTACAGTACTATTTGTCTCATGCCCCTGACCGTACACCCGATGGTCAACTCCTTATTGGTATGCCTATTAGTATAGCTGCTCACTTAGCTCCTTCCCCACCTAGTAACTCCACCTTGCCTTCTTCATCCTTAGCCCCGTCTCCCAACTCAAGGTTCAGGGGTTCATATGGCACATATTGGCTTTCCTTTGGTTAACCTGGGGCCCCACATATCATTACCACCGACTGCTCCTACCTCATCTCTCTCGCAGACTGCTCCTTTCATAACTTGCTCTCTACCACCTATCCACACAAGCTTTCCTTCTCAAGCTCCGCCCACCTTTTCATTTCCACACACGTATCCGGTGACTTCAACATCTTATATAGGACATCCCTATTTGGTCACCTCAACATATTCATCCTCAATACCTTATCAACATTTAACCCCACCATTGTCTAGTGGTGGCCCTTGGCCCAATCCTCCTCCGTTTACGACAACCGCACCATCATCTCATCCAACCACTGATTTAATCAAACAAATGATGGACAAGATGCAAAATCTAGAGGCTTCTGTTTCAGGAAGCCGTAGCACCCTGACATATGAGCAAGTTTGTCGGGAGCCTATTCATCCTTCTGTCCCCCTTCATTCATATCCTCCTCAATGGGAATTACCAAAATTTACTCATTTTAATAGTAAGGAGGATCCTCAACAACACTTGCGATCATTTAGACATGCCTGCTACCTGATTGCTCATGACGATGCCTTACTACTCCGCACCTTTCCCATGTCCTTATCAAGACCCACCTTGGAGTGGTACAGTGCTTTAACCCAGCACTCAATCTTCTCTTTTAACCAATTAGCCCAATCTTTCTTGGATCATTTCTCCATTAACATTTCCAAGAAAGTATCTATCACCGACCTCTATGCCATCCGACAATTTGAAGATGAATCTATCACAGATTTCATTGGACGATGGCGGGGCCTTATCAACCAACTTACTTATGCCTTGCCTCAGGCCAAACTTATCGAACTCTTTACGCGGGCCTGCACTAAGCACATTTCTCCTACCCTCCAAATTCAAACTTTCCGCACCTTTGATGAGGCCTTTACTATGGCTCGAAAACTAGAGATTCGAGCCTTAGAGGAAGAGAAATTGTGGTTGTGCAACAAAAACCCTAATTTCTGAACCCAAGACTCCACCAACAAACCCAACACCACCAATTCTCACACATCGACTGCTTCAAAATCAAAAGGAGCTATACACACGGTGATGGTAAAATCCCAAGCGCCGTCTAATACCCCGCCAAAAACCACCTATAAGTATAAAGTCAACCCATCAATTACACTCCCTTGGGAGAAACTTATGGTGTCATCTTGGAAAAATTGCTCAAAGTGGGAGCTATCACCTTACCTCCTATTAAACCTCACTCCGGGTTTGATTCCACCCGTGCTATACCTTCTTGGTACAAAGAAAATGACTTCTGTAACTTCCACCGCGTGAAGGGACATAGTCACGAAAACTGCAAGATGTTGAAAAATATAGTGCAGGAAATGGTTGATGTAGGGGATATAACCCTCGATAATCCTAATGCCCCTGCTAACTGAATTTGAAAATCTTCAACAAACCATTCCCAAACCACTCATCTAATAGTAACATAAACCAAGATATCTTAGCCGAGGAGAGTGTTCATGAAATCCATGCAGTTTTCGACTCCCAACCAAAAGCTTCTATCGAGGAAATTCTGAATCAAGCTTCTTCACTAATGTAGGGACCAGAACCCCCTTCACCACCATCAAGACAAGACGAAATCATTTCCATTCCTTTACCCATAAAGGAATTAACCACCCAGAGTTCTCTTCTCATAGATGAGCCTTCTTACACCACATCCCTGCAAGATTGTGAATGGATGTTATCTAACTTATCTATTTCCCAAACATCTCCTTCTACCACTCTTGCTGTACAAGAGGAAGGCTCGCCACTTTTTCTGTCATCCTTAGACGAGAAACCCCTCGAACCAACATCACCAAATTCTTTAATCATGATGGATCCTCTCAAACATGCCCTCCTACCTATTAGTTCTTCATCGCCTAAATATTTTCAGCGACCGGTTGACCTCTTAATGCCCATTGATACAAAGGCCTCATTTACCCTTGTATCACACCCACAGTGGACCGAATCACAACCCACCTCTCTTCCATACAAAAGTTCCTATTCACACGTGAAGACTGTTATCCCCCAGAAGATAGACGAGTCCTATGGGAGCGTTTGAGTACACCATGCTCTACTCAAATACAGATGACCGATCCAGACACCTCTACCATATACCCGAAGTGTTTACAAAAGCTCAAAATGCCTATGTCCTCATCTTCATTAGATACTTCATCCACCTCTATTAACCTAACTAAACCTCCCCCTACACTTGGGACTTCACCAATACCCAGCTTAACACACCCACCTAAACGGTTAGATTTATCCAAAAATAAAGCCATCCATCCATCTAGGAGACAAACCCAATCCTCTCAAGTCCAATCCCTGCCTCTGTCACAACTAAAACCCTCGCCATCACACCTACCTTCTATATTGGGACCTCACCCCTCCACCTTGCCTCTATACATCATACCTCCTGCGTTTTCTTTAAAACGACCTGCACCTTCTACACCCATACAGAGATCCTATCCACCTATCAACCCTAAACAAACTCCATCATCAAAGGATTTGTTTGCTATCACTCCTCTTTCTCCATGGTTATTTCCTACTACCACATCATCTGTGGCCTCATCATCTAACCAGCTAAACATAACTTCTACACCGAAGAAGCCACGTTTAGTTAAATCCAATTATCAAAACCCCTTGTCTAAGCCACCACCCGTACGAACCAACCATACCCAAACATTACCAAAACCCACCCAATCAATAGCCTCATTTTCCTCTGACTTGGACCCGCTCAAAGGATCTTATGCTAAGATCCTTGATATATTGGTGGAGAATGCAACCATTTCCCTACCCCCACTTAGACCCTATGATCCATCTAAACCTCAACCTATAGGTTATGATGAGTCTAAAATCTACGCTTACCACCGCACACTAGGACATGATGTAGAGGGATGCAAAGCTTTGAAAGCCATACTTCATCAGTCACCTCTCTCGGATAGAAAGGTTAAGAAAGACAACTTACGAAGGGAGAAACCTTTAGCTTCAATCCCCTCTCCTGTACCACCCGTCCCCGCCTTACCAAGATCTATCATTATTACAACCCCACCTCTCGAAGACAATGACTCATCCCTATCGTCTTCCTCTTCTCATGTTCACGAGATTAATATGATTTGTGTTGCTACTCGAGGGTAGAAAAACAATGGGAAAGCTAAAGAAAGCACACCTGCGGCCTCTCTTTCTCCATCCACCATCCCGATCGCACCACCACCTAAAGTGGTTATTCATGGACCTGCCTACCCCGTCTCTGATGGAGTTGCCCATCGAACCATGATCAAACAACTTCACCAATCACCTATAAAAATGACACTGTATGATCTCATTCAAACCTCTGAATCTCATCGCTAAACTCTTATTGAAATCATTTAAGGGATAGAGGTCTTACCTAATGAAACCTTGCATGTTACCTCCATCTTAACACCCAACCACGTTGCTTCTCTCACCAAACAATCTACCACTTCCGTCCCTGTACAACAAACCGCTGCTGTCAGTTTCTCAGAAGATGAAATTGTTGACTTTGGTGCAGAAGATCCTGACCCCGCTCTTTTCATCTCAGCTTATGTCCGGGACATCCGAGTATCGTGTTATGATTGACGGGGGCACCAGCCTAAATATCATCTCTTCCAAAGCCTTCCAACAAATGAATATCCCTTCTAGTTGTATGTGTGCCAACCCCACCATGTTGCGTTCATTCAACGATGCTATTACTTCTACCTTAGGCACCGTGATCCTTAACATTCATGTAGGGCCACGGACCTTACCCGAACTCTTCTATGTCCTTGAGGGTGAATTCCAATACAACATGTTGTTAGGCCGCCCTTGGATCCGGGCTATGGGATGCGTTCCCTCCACCTTACATAGATGCATAAAATTTGAGTATGAGGGGAAGTCCTACACCGTAAGAGCTGATCCTCCCCCCTTCAAAACCTGTAATATGTTATATCACCCTAATGATGTGCTTGTACCAGTCAAGACACCCATTCATTCAACCCAACCATTTATTTTGACCACACCTCAACCATCCACCTCAACCGCACTTACACCTTCAACCAATGAAACCGCCGCCGCAAATACCGCTTCCTTCCCCGCGGAAAACATCCCGACCTCAGACCCCTTAGTAGATGTTTTTCAATGCCTTACGCTGGGGAGTATCGCCTATATAATGTTATCTCTTTCCATACCCCACAGGAGTACATGGATAGTTACATGCGCATCCTACCTACGACCATCGTGTGGGGGAGGTAATCTCCTACGGACCACCTAATTGCCGCACCAACCTAACATATGGGGGTGTCGACGCATCCTCCATTACCCCTGAACCTCCCCTTGGTGTGGTTCCCTTCCAATCTAATTTTCAATATCTAACTAATCGTCGCTTCGCCCTCACCTTCTTGACGCGTTGTGCTTGGAAGGGCTTCGGTTTCGGTCTTTATGAACAAGGCCGACATACGATCATTCCTGTAACTACATGCAAACACAAAGATCATTGTGGTCTTGGATTCTTTGAACCACCTACACCAAAGACACCACATATCCGTTATATCCAGGAAGACAACGAAGTCACTCCTTCCAAACCATCATCACCCATTTTGCCATCGTCACTCGCAAAATCGATAGACCCTGAATCCATTCCTCCTAACTTTTTTTTTTCATAAACGCTATCTTCTTGGGTCCTCTCACTTATCAATGCAATAATGAAGACCCATCTTCTCTTCCCCTTCTGCATCCCGACATGATCGAAGAGGACTCGCCTTCAATTAATGTTGTTGAGTGTCAGGATGACGACTCCATCCTCACTTACCTTGGTGGGCGACTTACTCTTATATTCAACGCGCCTTACCATCGAAACTCAAACCATGTTGAATGAGTCGACTTTAGAAATCAACATCAATACAGAGGATGATCCTCACATTATGAAGATCGGACAATCCCTTAACACACTAGAACAAACGGCCTTCACTACTTTCCTCCATGCTTGCAACCAAGCTTTCGCTTGGTCCTACGCTGACATGCCAGGAATTGATCCTGACATTGCTGTCCATAACATTACCCTAAAACCTAATTCCAAACCAGTTAAACAAAAACTGAGAAAAATGCATCCATGCATTGCCCTCTTGGTCAAAGAAGAGCTTTAACGACTCCTTTCTATTTCCTTCATCTTACCTATCGACTATCCTCAATGGATTTCTAACATCGTACCTATTACTAAAGCAACGGGGGGACTTCGGATATGTATGGATTTCGGGACCTTAACCTCGCTTGCCCAAAGGATGACTTCCCCCTACCAAGTATTGATCAACTTATTGATCTCACTACGGGCCATGAGATGCTTTCCATCATGGATGACTTCTCGAGATACAATCAAATTTTGGTAGCCCCGACCGATCAACATAAAACTACCTTCATAACTCCTTGGGGAACCTTCTGCTATCGTGTCATGCCGTTTGGCCTTAAGAATGCTGGTGTGACCTATCAACGGGCTATGACTTACATTTTTCATGACATTATGCACACTATCCTTGAGGATTATGTCGATGATCTTCTTGGCAAATCTAAACATCACAGTGAACATCTCGATGTTTTAACCATTATTTTTGATCACCTGTTACAATACTGTGTTCGTCTTCAACCAAAGAAATGTGTCTTTGGTGTCCTTTCAGGAAAACTCCTTGGTTTCATTGTCTCTTTACGTGGCATCGAGGTTGATCCAGCTAAAGTCAAAGCTATCCTAGAAATTCCCCCACCGACTAACCTCAAACAATTACGTAGTTTGCAGGGAAAACTCCAATCTATCCGGCGTTTCATCTCACAACTCTCGATTGATGTCAACATTTCCATCATCTCCTTAAAAAGGACATTGTCTTTCAATGGAGCGAGGAGTGCCACTGTGCCTTTGAGGCTCTTAAAGCCTATCTCTTGCAGCCACCCGTGCTTATCCCACCTCAGGATGATCATCTTTTCTACCTTTACCTTTCCACCACCGACCATGCTGTAGGAGCCATGCTCACACATCATGACTCCGAGCATCGAGAACAAGCCGTTTATTACATAAGTCATACTCTGGTGGATTACGAGACTAGGTATACACATGTAGAAAAGTTATGCCTAGCCCTATCATTCGTGGCCACCAAACTCCGACACTACCTCCTGAATCACAAAACTTTTGTCATCACCAACGCAGACCCCATCCATTATATGTACACCAAACCTCATCTAAACCAATGCATCACCCGATGGCTTATGCTCCTCGCCGACCTCGACCTTGAGTTTTTACACTAGAAATTAGTCAAAGGACAAACTATCGTAGACCAACTCGTGGAAGCCCCTTTACCTGGGGAACAATTTACCAATTTTACTTTCCCTGATGAACTCATTGCCACTCTTTCACTCAGTGATGAGTCATATTCAATGACCCTCTTCTTCGATGGATCCAAATGCCAGCGCGGCGGAGGGGTCGCGTTGTTCTCATTCCTCTGGATGCTGAACCTATGCCTCTTTCATTCCAGCTTCGATTTCCCTTGCACTAATAATACAGTGGAATACAAGGCCCTTGTTTTGGGTCTCCAGGTTGCGTTACACTTAGGTGTAAAATCTATTAACATTTTCGGTGACTCTCAATTGGTAGTCAATCAAGTTATGGGCATCTACCAATGCAAAAATGAGGAACTTCAAAAGTATAAACATTACGTGGATTCACTTTTGACCTTATTTACTCATTATTCTATCTAAACCATTCCCCGATCTACTAATAAATTTGTGGATACTATGGCTTGCTTAGCCTCACAAATTCCTACCTCACCAACCGAATCTGACATATTTGTCTTGGTCCAACAACTCTTTGCCCCATCTTACTTAGCCCCGGATGTTTGTATGGTAAATAATGTGTCTGCTGACTCGCAGGATACTTGGTATCACCAATTTCACGACTACCTTACAACCTCTATTCTCCCACCTGACCTTACTAGTAATGGCAAACGCACTTTTCTTAAAAGTGTTTCTCGTTATGTAGTCATGGGGGGACTCCTCTATAAATGTGGCTTTGATAACATCCTCCTTCGATGTCTAACCGGAGCGGAGGTTACCTATACCATCCAACAAGTCCATGACGGTATTTTTGGTGGACATTTTAGTGGCCTTGCCGTGGCCAAATGGATCCTTCACCTAGGATATTATTGGCCTACGCTTAATAATGACTGCTACAAATATGTTAAGCATTGTGTTATGTGTCAACAACATGCCAACCTTCAACATACTCCTAGCCATCCGCTACAGGTCGCACGAGATCTTTGGCCTTTCTCACAATGGGGTTTAGACCTTATTGGTGAGATTCACCCACCCTCTTCGCAATGTCACCATTGGATAATCATAGAAACTGAATATTATACTAAATGGGTGGAGGCCATTCCACTCATTTCAACCAAAAAGGAAAAAATTGTAGAATTCATTAACCATCACATTATCTGTCGTTTTGGTGTTCCTCATCACCTGATAATAGATAATGGAAAATCTTTCAAAAGTAAGTTGTTACAAAACCTTTGTGACAACTTTGGTATCAAACTTAGCTTTTCATCACCTTACTATCCACAAGCAAATGGTCATGCCGAATCTTCTAACAAAACCCTGACAAAAATTCTCATGAAAGTCGTTAACGATTCTGGAAAAAATTTGCATGATCACATCCCCTTTGCCCTTTGGGCTTATCGTACCAAATTCATACCTCCACTAATGCCACACCATTTTCTTTGGTATATGGTACCAGGTTGTATTTGCCTCTCGAAATATAAATACCCTCCCTAAGCATATATCTTCAGGATATTCTCACCAATGATGATTTCTGCCAAGAGCGGTTAGCCCAATTGGAGCTTCTTGACGAACGTCGTCTTACAGCTCTTGACCACCTTCAAATATATCAAAAACGCATCAAGCGTGCTTATGATAAGTGACTTCATGAGCATACCTTTAAGGTTGGTGATCTTGTCCTCAAAGAGAATCAACATGTAACCAAACTCAAAAAGAGAAAACGTGGCAAATTTGCTCCAAATTGGATTGGGCCTTACATTATCACTCACACTTACGGATCAGGCACTTATCGTTTAGCTTCGCTTAATGGTAAACCTGAGCCTGAACCCCTTAATGCCTTGCATCTTCGACCATTCTACTATTGAATTTAGTGTTATATCACTTCTTATCTACCTTGCGCTCGTCCCTTGAGCTCGTTTATCACCTCATACACTTTGTTTCATACATCTCAAAATAGAATCAAGCACACATGGTTTGGTCACCACCTCCTCTTAAAGATGCCTTCCCCTTTTTAGTCTGGTCCATGACTTAAAAGTATCAAAATAACACGTTCTCAATTATACGCTTATGGGATATTCTTGAGTCAAACTTCCTACAAAACTAGATGCTTCATGCCAAATGGACATCTAGACCTCTAAGTTATACATAGACTGCTCCCTCGAAGGACAGCTATGTGCAAAGCCACATCGGCTATTATAAATAGACTGCTCCCCCGAAGGACAGCTATACACAAAAGACACATTTGCTCCTATAAATAGACTACTCCCTTGAAGGACAGCTATACAAAGTCAGCCTTTATCAGAAGCTTCTCACATTGATCAGCTTCGTGAAGACCTCAAGAACAACAAAATATATATCCCATGTAGACTTCCCGCATCGATCAGTCTATATCTAGAAAAGTAAAAAGTAGTATTCCAAAGAACTTTTGAGTCATGGACTTGTCTATTTAGGTTTGGTTCTCTTTTGTCAGAATAATCACCTTATAACAAGTTCTCTGCACCCCAACTATATCAACCACCTCACCTCACCATTCATCAAAGCAACAAAACTCAAGGGACGTGACGTATATCCGATATATTGTGATTATACAACTCTTTTCACCTATCGACTTCTCGCATATGCAAGGTACCTAGGGATTCAAGCTTATCCTACGTTTATATGTGGTTTGTTTAGCTCTTCTCAACTATGGGACATTTTTGCCTCTTTTACTCAAATCTAGGATTATGTGTTGACCTTAATCGGACACGCTTCCTACTACTTGGGTAAGCTAACTTTTGCTTCACCTATACCTACACCAACATCGCCAATTCCTTACCAACACCAACAACATTACCCTACCAATATCAATATTTTTTTAACAACCAACAAATTGCCTAACCACAACCAAATTGCTCGAATTCACCTCTCCTGGTCCTAAGGAGAACTACATCGGCCTAGGCCCCTCCTTGCTTTGAGAAATGGGCTATGTAGGCAACACTTAGGAGACATGGGGTCTCCCAAGGTTAGCTTGACCATCCCCTATCATAACCTATCATGTGTTGTAAATATAATTTTTTTGTATTTCTATTTGATCACATTCATCTTTATCCTTTGTAAAAAAAAAAAAAAAAACATTCAAAACACAACCATTCTTATTATTATCATAACTCAAATCAACATACATATTCAGTTTTATTTAGATGTTAAACAAATACATCTTCTCTATCATCGACGTGCAGGTCGGCATCCTTATTTATTCTTATACTCCTATAAAATCCACTTAGACTCTTGCGCCTCCTCCCGAATCAGGTGGTGATCGCGATCATCGACGCCACTCACCTGGCCTCTCCATCCTCAAAGGGGCCACTGCTATTGGTTCCTCCCACTGATCCGCCAACATCTCCTGTAACATACGAATACGCCCTCTCGTGGGGAATCTTGCCTCTAGTCTCTCCACTCATAACTACGAAACCTCTAATAATCTGTTGTCTCATTCACCTGTGTTTGAAGCTAGTGAACCAAATCCTACAGGCGGTCTCTCTCCACTGTAATCACAGCTATGTCAGGACGATCGGCCCTCTCATGTACACCTCGCAGCTCTGCTACCCACCATAATCTATAAGCCTCTGTCACTCCCGCATCCATTACCTTGCGATCGGCTGCTATCTCTTCTGGCCCTTCTGGAGGTGTCGGCCGGGGAGGTGAGAATGATGCCTCGGCATCAATCCTCATGTATGGTCTATAAGCCATGGGTATATCCTGAAACAAATCTAAATTTTCACCGCACGTGATCTAGAGGAATCCTCTCGTACTCACCTGGCCTATGCCCCGCGATCCACCTCAATCACTCTACACCCTCAACTCCTTAGCTATGTTCTCTGTCACCATATAGTTCCCGTAAGGCCTCCACCAAATATCTACAATCGTCACCATCTCCCATACCTACCTATAATACTCGATGTCATCTATCACGGCCTGGGACCTCGCCTCTTGTTCTGTCTGACCCATCGTCTGAATCCCAACCTCTGCACTCCTATCTCTCTTCTGGATTGGTCGGCCTTATTGGTCGCACACACACATGTGCTCATAGGCCCAACAATGTAATAAGTATGCACAATCTAGTGTCGTCTTGTGATTTCACCTACAGGCCCATAAACCCCTGTATAGCTCCGCCAGATATGCAGGTGCCCATGCGAAAGTCACGCTCCTTTCTATCATTTCCCAAATAATACACATCAATGCTTTTGGAAATCTTCCCCATCCACCCTCGTAATGCATAATACCCCACCACTATCATTAATACCACTTCCAACCTTGTTTCCTCGGGATGTGTTACATACATTGTACCATAAGTGAATGTCAAACATCTATGTCAAATCTCGTGTAGGTGAACCAAATACCGCTATTATCGATCCCCACTGCTGCGCTAGGCACCACCGATACACCGATCTTCCTGTAATTAGGAGCCTCAAAATTCTAAACACATCTTCCAACGTCACTTTCATCTCCCTGTTAGCAGATAGAAGGTATTCTTTTCCGGATTCCACCTCTCAATCAACACCTGCAACATAGCATGATTGTGTGTGATTTGTGAATAATAGCGGATTCCACTTAACCCCACACATGGTTTATCAATGACCATTTAGCTGGTGTTACATCCACTCGGACTCGTGACAACAAAGCTGGCACACTATCATTCATCCTCAACCCGGCCTCTACCTGCATACATCAAACCAACAAACAAACCATTCAATAAATCAAATCCCCAAGTGTTTTTTCTCACATTCTAGAATTTCATACAGTAACTGATATCGGTTATAGATAACCGATACTGATTATCTAACTAATACCGGTTACCTCTAAATGATACCGGTCACTGTCAATCCTATACAGCCTACTTAAAAACATCCCCTACGATAATTATTTTACTCATTTACTCCTCTCTGCACCTACAAACATACTCAAACCCCGCTTACCTACCCCATAACACTCACCCCATCCCAAAACCCTTACCTATCACCTTTTCTTTCTCGTCTCTATCCACTTCCCTTCTCTCATCCTATTCATAAAACATGCAAGAATTAAATTCCAACCAAACAGTTTACCTCTTGGGACGCAGCAGCTTGCGGTGGAACCTGTCTTCCCTCTCGTCTCTGCCTGCTGGATGCTTCTCCTTGTCCAGCCATGTTCACCACCCTCTTCAATATAACTTACCTTTCTGCCTTCTTAATCTCAGCCCACAATCACTTTACCTGTCTCTTTCCTCCTTATCACTCAATTCTCCCATGCAATTATCTCAGATTACGTCAAACAAACATAATCCACATCCTCGTATTTAACTTATTGCATGCCTCTAAAAATAAGAACTCAAGTTGTTTCCCAAGTTTTTCTATTTTTAGAAAAGATTGTTTTAGCATAACCGATATTGGTTACCTAACCGGTATTGGTCATATATCTATCGGCATCGGTTAGCTAACCGATATTGGTCTTATGTCTCCCTTTGCTTAAACCTAGGTCTTTTCTTCATTTTTCACAAATTTTTGGTGGCGCCCATCTCTTTTTCCTGCATAATAACATCATTATCAATATTTGTCATCAAAATCCCATCAACACATATACATATCATCACAATTTCATCAACGTCATCTATCTACATTAAATTTCAAAAACCATCGACAAAATACATGTGACATTTTAATATATACATCAAACCCATCATTATACACACCATGTGGATCAAACTCATCATCTATATACATTAAATTTCAAAAACCATCGACAAAACACATAGGACATTCTTTTACACACCATGTGGATCAAAATCATCATCTATATATATCAATGTCAAAATATACAATTTGCCCTGCATAGGGCCTCTGTGATCTAAAAAATAATAATAATACAAAAGCCAAGACGCAGTGCCGTCTCTATCAAAATATCGACTCATCTCATAGGTTGGTCTCTCATGTCAAAAATATACTCACTCATGAGGCCAGATCAACTATACAACATGTACTCGGCTCGCAGGCCAGTATATACAATCAAAATGAATAAATAAATCATGTATGGGCACGCAGGCCTCAATATACATACCCGGTTCGTAGACCGGTGTCTATATCCAATATCAAAGAAAAAAAAACCCATCGCCACTCCCCAGATGTCTCAACTCTCTCCGCCACCCTCGGCCTGTCTCCCTACTGGTCCCTATGCTGGCTCTCGCCTCCTCCCTGTAACAGACCCACCGGCTGTGGCTGCACCTCCCTGGGATCTCTAGCTCTGAGATGTCTCGGCTCTGTGTGCTGCATATGGCTGATAGTCAGCCCCGGTACCATCAAGGATGTCCTGATAATACTGGGCCTCTGCTCTCACCTCCATATAGCGGGCCCGTGCCACCATGGCTACTGGGGCTGGTCCCCCGACTCCTACTAGTAGTGGCCCCGTCCCCGCCGGTGGTACACTCCGGTGCTCGTGGCGTACTGTGCACTTGTGCGTGCTCGTGCTCGCGGTGGTGCCTGTGCTCGTGGCTGTATTGGAGCTCGTACTCTATGGTGGTGCACATGTGCTGAGCTTGTGCTCTGGATAATCGCCTGTAGCACCCCAATCTGTGCCTACGCAGCAGCAAGCTACCCCTGTAACAACTGCACCTGTCCTACGAGCCGGTCCCTCTCTACTATAACAGCCACCAAATCTGGTTATGTGGGCTGTGCTCTCCTAGCTGCTCTCTCCCCTACCCACCAAACCAAAAAGGCCCCTGTCACTCCAGCATCATCCACTGTATCATCCGCCGGCCTCTCTGCTACCCAATCTGGGTCAACGGGCTGCGCAGTGCAGTGGCGCCTCTACATCATCCCTCCGGTACTATGGGAAGGGAGGTGGCTCATCCTGTCGCAAGCCCAACTACCGTCATACCCTCTCTAGGGGTATCCACTCATACTCTCTGGGCCTCCATCTAGCTATCTAGAAACTATACTGGATCCAGCATCTGTGCTCGGGCTCCTCCTCAAGGTTGATGGCCTCTGTAGGGCCTCTATATAATGTCCAAGGCGGTCAAGCCCTCTAGCATATGACGGTAGTAGGCCACATCCCGTCCTGCAAGCACCACTCGTGGCTGGCCCACGACCCCCAACCACCTCTAAAATCCATACCTATATACAATCTGTGGCCCTGGCTACTGGGCAACCCTACTGGTCGTATACAGATTGATGTGCTCGTATGCCCAACAGTGTAACAAAAATGTAGAGCAAATACCAAATCGCCTCATACGGCGATAACCCCATAGCTCTCTGTATAACTGCACCAGATACACTGGTGCCCAGGCATAACATGTATGCTTCTCTACCATCTCGTGCAAAACTCCCATCAAATCCCGTGGGAAGCAGCCTCCCTCTTAGTCCAGGAGGGAAAAGCAGGTGATACCTATCATCATCAACACGGCAAGCCGTGTCTCCTGTCGGTGTGCACGATACATGTCGCCATAGGCAATGCTCGCGCTGTGATAGGTCAACAATGGGGCTGCATCCTCAAATACATGTAGGATGTTGTCCATCACGGTCTCCGCATCCACCTGGAACACTGCCTCACCTATGATCGGCAGTCTCAGGATGTGATATACATCCTCCAAAGTAATCGTCATCTCTCTAGTAGGAAGATGGAAGACATTGGTTACGGATCCCATCTCTCAATGAGGGCAACCATCAGGATGTGGTCCCAATCCACAACCATATACCGCTAGACTCCGCCGAGTCCAACCTCTCGCATGATGCCCCACTGCGCTGTGGACACATGTGGCCGCATCCGCCTCAATAGCGGGGGCATCCGATCCCGCATCGTAAGCTACTGGCGTGCCTGCAAAAACAACACACTTCATCAGGACTACCCTTTACAATAACAACTACCTTAACTCTCTATACCCACTTAAGATCTACTCTAGTCATCTAATTATACCCCGCCAATTTAACACCTTCTACTTCATACCCAACACCTAATCTATCCTACCCAAACCAGCCCCCCAACAACCCCATTTCCCCCCACCCCAATCACGTTTCCTATCAACTCTACTCCCTCCCCCTTCACCCCCAAACAAACAAACAAAACAACACGAAAAAATTCTAACAACAAACAAAAACCATAACTCCTATTCATGCTGACCGGTACCGGTCACCCTCGACCGCCATCGGTCCCCCCAAGCAAATTATGTGTACCGACGCCGGTCGACCTATGACCAACGCTGGTCGACCTATGACCGATGCCGGTCTTTACCCAAACAATGTATACAAACAATTTATGTGACCGATGTCGGCCGCCAATGACCGACATCGGTCACTGTCTGATTGCGGGGCCGAACCCAAAACGGCCTGCAAAACCCCTTTTTCCCTATTTCTCCCCTTTTACCCACAGCAAACCCCTAAAAACCTACCCACCCTGTCATGTTTTGGCCTCACTAGCCTACCTACCCACTCCATTTTACATATTACTTCCATTCATTCATTATTTTATTAAATTTAAAAATTCCTACCCAAAACCCACATTTAAGTTAAACTCATTAAATTCACATAGGTAGGAGTTCAGAGCCTACCGGTATGACTACATGTCGTCGTGGTGGGATAGGTGGTGGTGGTCCAGCTGGTCCAGCACCTCCTGCTCCTCCTGGCTGAGCCATGGCTCCAAATCTCCTCAGCTGGGTCCTCAACCAATCAAACTCTACCTCCTGCTCGCTGGGGTCTACCGATCACTCACTCCTCCACTCAAATAATGCCACCTCAGCCCACAAACTCCACAAAATCACTTCACACCTCAGACAACTAAATTTGGGCACTCAAAATCACAAAGTGACAATGACAGGCCGTATTTTTCTTTTTATAGGTTTTGACCTGTAACCGATACCGGTTATTTTGCGCCCTAGACAACCGGTATCGGTCTTCTAACCGATATCGGTTACACATAACCGATATCGGTTACCTACTTCCTTCACCTAACTCCCACCCTTATCCACCAATCTCAACTTTTTCCCCATCACCTACCCCTGGCTTTGCTGACTAGCTTTATTTTGACCTCAATCGTGGGCGACCTAAGGCCGCACTCCTAACCAATCAAGCCCGACCCACGGCTGCAACCAACCATTAGGCCCGACCCAAGGCCACAACCAACCAATCCGGCTTGACCCAAGGCCGCAACCAACCAATCATGCCCGACCCAAGGCCGCAACCAACCATTTGGCCCGACCCAAGGCCACAACCAACCATTTGGCCCGACCCAAGGCCGCACCTAATCCATCGGCCTGACCCAAGGCCGCACCAATTACGTACCTTTCCCAAGACCCACCAATTACGATTTTTATCCACCCAATCATGTAGCTTTTTGTTCAATCGAGCTCACCTGTTTGTGTTTTAGCATGATTAGGGTACTTGAATTGATCAATCAACCAACTTTGCCTAGACCAAGACCGTGACGTTTATCTCAACCAAACCAACCATTTGGTACTGCCGAACATGCCTAAACTTTCCTTTACCTTACCCGTTATATCCCCTGGAGCTACTTCCTATGCCTTGGATACCAAGATTATATCACCCTTGTTTGGATAAACTATCGACCTTTGCCTATGAATTGCTTGTTTTCTCTTCAAATCATGTACCCTAGTCACACTACTGCATTTCAACGTGTGTCTGCTTCCTTGAACTTACCCCACCATCTTCCCATCATCTCCACACCATTCACCCTTTATCAACCCTATCCCTGATTTCACATCGCCTCAATCTGTGATAGATTTGAGGGGGATTACCTATACCCTTAACGAGAGTAACCACTTCTTATTATTGTCAAGCATGACTTTACAAGACAAATTACACGACAACAAGGGGCTAATGTAGACACCAAATTTATGTCTTATGACACCCTGTGCCCCACATCTCATTTCACAACCTAACCTCACCACCTAAACCCTACACACTTATTTATTAATTACCTTATAATTAAAAAATCCACATCTCCAAACCTACCACCTCATTTCGCCACCTCATCATGACCTAGCCCTAACCCTAAACTAACCTAATTAAGACATATAACTTGGTCTACATCCACACCCATGATTAATTACTCCTCACCCAATAATGACTTGACCAATTCCACAACTAATCCCTCGGGAGAAAAGGAAGGAAAGTTGGCTATTTTACTAAAAATAGCCCACTTTGACTTAACCCACATCGGTTCCTACTCGACCACCATCGGTTACGTAACCACAATCGGTTCCCTATAAATGGCCACCCCCAACCAAAAACAGGGGATCGGAAAATTCATTTTGGAAAGATCCGGAATTCACTTGATAGGGTGGAGACAAGTGAAGAAAAGAGAAGAGCATCAAGCCGAAGTCTGCAGCTAAGCCACTGGATCACTGCCACCCCCGTTCAAGCATTGGAAAAGGCTGAGGATAGCTTCATCAGCTCGTTTTCCAATACCAGATCATCCCAACTGAGCCTTAATAACTACTACCACATTCCTTGGACCTGAATCTTCATCAAGGACAAGTAAGTAGTGTCTTGTATGTTTCTAAGCACCATTTCCTGAGTCTTTTGATTGATAGTAATTATAAGCTCACTTTTAGATTCCCCACCACCAAGGACTCCCGCACTTAACCTTCATCCATACATCCTTGTATTGCCCAGAAGATAGTTTTATCACACTCTGAGTCTTCCCTGTCATCTCACTATTCCCCTCAGCCATCCACCAGTCTTAAAAACCCCACAATCACCCTGCAACCAACCTCCATCCAGGAGCACCTAGATTACTGACCCTACCGGTGTCGGTTATCCCCTACCGGTAGCAGTTCTCTAACCGCAACTGCGGTCGGTTATCCAGTGACCGGCATCGGTCACTGTGACTTATACCCAAAACCTTCCTCTCACCTATTTGTCTCCTAACAACCTCAGATCTAGTCTAGTTTATCCTTGTAACTTGAGCTAAACGTATCAATGACCATTGACCAAACAAACAACGTGACGTTTTATTATTGGTAGTTTAGTCTCTATTGCTTTGTAATGAGGTACCTAAATCGTGATTTCGCAATAGCTTCTTTATTATCATTAGTGTTAATTTGTATTAAAAGGGGAACTGACCACCTTTGAAAGGAAGTCTAATATTTCCTGGGCCCAAGGCGCCTCATTTATTGTCTAACTAAAATCTGGTGGTCTTGTATTCTTACTTGCAGGTAGTCCTTCCTATTGTGCGCAGCTCACAAAGGTACCCTGGATGCAGATCAGGCTTCTAGGTTGATCACTCTAGCATCCAGTGTGATTGCACAACATGGAGACCTCTCTCCAAGCATGGGACTTGTGAAAATGAGAGAGGAATCTCCAGATTAGAGGCTGGTTCCTCAAACTCCTCTGATTTAGATCTAATGCTTGCACAACTACAGAGGTTCAGATCCTAATCCTACTCTAACTTGCAAGGAGACAGGGGTAGAAGTGCAAAAAAATTGAAACTAATCAAGATGGTGATACACCAAAAGGAGTGGTGAAACATTTTTGTCAAGAAAATAGACACAAAACAAAGATTTGCAACATGAAACATACACAGGTGATAAGATATAACTTAGGATCTAAAATGAAGCAAATAATACAAACAAAGGACTCAAAACCATTCACAAAGCTTGCATTATCATTTAAAATACCCAAATCACTGCATTACAACCTCAGAGAGGTTAAAAATGTTACAATCTTTTGGAGAGGTCTGGTTCTTGCATCAACCACCTGCTGGAGGTGAAAGAAGAAGTTTCTATCTCAAAATTGTTCCCCCTTTTTAATGAGCTAAATCGCTTTTACATTGCATGGGTCAAGCCTAGGAGACAGAAACATACAAAAACATGAGAGCCCATCCCTCCTCAACTACAGATGCATTAAAATGGCATGGGATACCTTACAAACCCGTACCACTTTCATTTTGACCGAATTACGGGAGAATGCGACCCATTCGCATTAAATCTGGTCATTTGAAATGTCACTTCTGGCCATGAACACGCGTCAGAGAAATTTCTCAATTTTATCTCTCCAAACTACACCAAAATTCAAGATTAACCCTAGAATAATGTAGAGAATTTCATAAGCTTTCTGTTGATATAAAGAACATGCAAATCCGAGCTCTGGATCGGAAGATATGGCGATCTGAAGATTTAGGGCACAAAACAGGCAAAAACGGATTTTTAAATTTCTTCCCGCGCTCTGCCACCTGGACGACACGTGGCATGCATTGATTGGTCGACAGGGGCATGGGGCAGACCTTTGCTTTTAGCTTTTGGGTGAACTTCTTGCCAAATTCTCTAACTCCTTCCCGAGCTCCGCATTCCTTGCTCCATAGGACACGTGTCCTCTTCTGATTGGCTCGGGCTGATCCTTCAAAACTCGCCCTTTGACTTTTGGACCTTTTCCCTTGTGACACATGTCGTGATTTGATTGGTCCTCGGGCCTACCAAATTTTCACGTCCACCACATCCATTTGTCCGGATGTCCCAGAGCTATGGGACAAAACTTCCGATCCGCCCGAAATGGGCTTCCCTGTCCCTTTTCTGCTGGTGACACGTGTCGTGATCTGATTGGCTCTCGGCTTTTTAGCTATCCGCATCTTCCACGTCCCTTTGTCCCACTTGTCCCAGACTATTTGGGACAAATTCTTCCGATTCACCCAATTCGGCCGGTTCACGTCCTCACGGCCCAAATGTCCCGAACTGCTTAGTGTGAAAGTTCTCCTTTTCGGCCGATCCGGTGGTTTGCGTCCTTCGCATCTTCTTGTCCCAAATGTCCTAGAGCAGTTAGTCGATTTTCTTCTCCTTCAGCTGAACTGGCCTACTGCGTCCCATGCGTTCCGATGGCCGGATGTTCCTTCACCCTGCGGACTGCCTGGCGGCCTTTCGGCCGATTTGCGCCCCGACGTCCCAAATGTCCCGACTGCTGCGAGGACTAGGACTTAGCCAATTTTCACAATTTTTTCTGGCCCAAGCTTATTTTCTGCAACTTTTCGCATTTTCTCAGAGCTTGCTCTTTCCTTCTTCGGCCAGGGGAGTTAGAAAAAATATGAGGGGACCCTAGAAACATGATTTTTGCCCTGAATCAATCAATTTGCCTGGGGCTTGAGAATTCAATGCATGTTATCAAAATTTACTCTGGGGGTGAATTTTGGATAACAATTGGTGACTCAGCGGGGGTACCTACCTGCTAGGTGAAAAGACCAGTAGCCAGAAGCAGTCCATTGGGCATGGAGTTATCAAACATTCAGTTTAGAATCCCAACTGACTAAGAATGTGTAAGGAGGAAGATGGAATATCACCTGATGAAAGCAAAAGACTGCAAAACATCTCCATGGACAGCAAGCTGTGCCAAAGCACTTAGGGAAAACAAAACTAACCTACAACAAAACAATGTGCACAAGCACTTGGAGGAAAGAAAATCTAATCTAATATTTATAGAGGTAGTGAACTTCCCTCTAGAAGCAATGCTTGAGATAGATTCCATTGACTGGAATCTGCAGTTCTTCACCATCCAATGAGGCCAATTGGAAAGCATTGTTGTTCTTGCACTTTGTGACCATGTATGGGCCACTCCAAATGGCATCAAATTTTGAATGCCTTCCCGGTTTGCTCTATCCACATCCCATTTCAACACTAGATCTCCAACTTGAAAAGATTTGTCTTACGCATTCCTATCAAAGGTCTTCTTGATCAAAGCTTGATCCTTTTCCATTACTTGGGATGCCTGATTTCTGATCTCTTGCAGCTCCATCAACTCTGCATACCTCACCTCCATGGGCTCAAACTCTAGCAACTCCAGCTGCTTCATGAGTTCCAACGTTGGCAACTCAAGTGACATGGGCAAGATTGCCTCTCTTCCATAGACAAGCCTAAATGGAGAGTTACCTGTGGATCTTTTGGGAGTTATCCTATCAGCCCATAAGGCTGATTTCAGTTTGGTATGCCAAGACCTCTGATTCTCATCAAGAGTCCTCCTAATGATCCTCAACAAGTTCTTGTTTGTAGACTCGGCCTGGCCATTACCTTGAGGGTAATAGTTTGATGAAGTGCTTAGGTAAATACCGTTCTTGACAGCCCACTCAGTCACCCTAGATCCAATGAATGCCAATGCATTATCAGAGATTATTGTAGCAGGTACACCGAATCTGGTCGTTATTCCCTCATAAAAGTCTAAGATGCTAGACTCATTTGCCTCTTTGAGTGCTACTACTGTCCATTTGGTGAAGTAGTCTGTGGCTATCAAAATCCATTTGTGCCCTTGGCTTGAAATGGGATTAATGACTCCGATGAAGTCCAAACCCCATTGCATGAATGGTTGGTCAACTGAGATTGGATGCAATGGGAGGGCAGAAAGTCTCTCTTTCCCTGTGAAGAATGCACAATTCTTACACCTCTTGATCCATGCATAGAAATCACTCAAGATTTTAGGCGAATAATAACCAGCCTTCATGATTTTTAGAGCTGTCACTCTTGGTGCAAAATGGCCACCACTGGTCTACCATGAAACTCTTCTAATACCCTTTGAATCGACTTTGTGCTAATGCATCTCAAAGAAAGCACTCCATTTACATCTTTCTTGAACAACAAACTCCATCAATAATGGCATACGGGACAGCCTGTAACCTGAAGTGTCTCCTTTGGGTCTTGTTCATCTCTAGAGGGCATAGGCCTGTGCCTAGGAAGTGCATAATACCTTGGGTCCAGCAAGGAGTGGGGGAAGGATTGTCTTCTTCATGATTGCCACTTGGCTCATGGCTGTCCTAGACTGTCAAAATAGTTTCTTCTTTCTGCATACTTCTTTTTGCTTCCCCAAAACAAGCTGCTCACACATTCCTTTCCCTCTTACCAGCTTGGTGAATTTGATCTCAATGTCATATTCCATGACACAGGTGATCCAACCTGCCCTTTTCTCATTCAAATCCTTGTTGAGGAGGAAGTCCTTAACTCCAGCATGTGAGACCAGCAACTGGACCTTGTTGTTTGAGATTAAATGCTTGAATTTCTTCAAGCTTCTGATTACTGCAAGCACATGCTTCTCAATAAAAGAGTACCTCACCTCATAGTCATCTAGGCTCTGGCTGAAGAAGGCAACCGGCTGCTCATCATTATCTTTGTTCTGTTGTACTAGAATGGCAGAAATAGTGTCATCACCTCCAAATGCATAGAGGATGAAATCCTTGGAGAAGTCTGGGTTGATGAGAGTTGGTGCTTGAGAGATAGCTTCTTTGATTGCTTCAAAACTCTCCTTGCCTTCTGCTATCCACTTAAAAGCCATGCTCTTCTTTAACATTTTGGTGATGGGCTTGACAAGGGCTGCAAAATCTGGGACAAACCTGCGGACAAAATTGATCCTTCCCAAGAAGCTTTGAAGAGCCTTCTTGTGACTTGGAAATGGTAGTGCTCTTATGGCTTCAACCCTCTCTGGATCAATTTCCAGTCCCTCTTTCGAGACAATATGGCCTAGAAGTTTCCCCTCATGAGCCAGGAATATGCATTTTTTGGGATTCAATGATACCCCAAATCTTCTACACCTCTGAAATACCTGCCTGAGGTGAAAGAGATGGTCTGCTGCATTCTTTGAGAAGACAGTGATATCATCTAGGTATACTAGCACTATCTTGTTGATCAAGCCTTTGAATGCCATGTCCATTGCCCTTTGAAAGGTAGCACCAGTGTTGGACAGCCCAAATGGCATCTTCTTGTAGGCATATGTTCCCCATTTGGTTGTGAAGGCTGTCTTGAACTGATCTTCCTCCCTCACCATAATCTGATTGTAGCCTGAGTAGCCATCAAGTAGTGAAAACCTTTCTGAACCAGCTACAACCTGCAATATTTGCTCCATGGAAGGGAGTGGATAATGATCCTTGAGAGAGGCTCTATTCAAATCTCTGAAGTCGACACACAACCTGATCTCTCCATTCTTCTTTCTGACTGGGACTAAGTTGGTGACCCAACTTGAGTGTTTGATGGGGAAGATGATACTGGCCTCAATAAGCTTGCTTAACTCTTTTCTCATGAGAGGTTCAATATGGGGATTCACTGGCCTTTGCTTTTGCCTGACAGGCTTGGATTCCTGGATCCAGCTCAATAGTATGTTGTGCCAACTTTGGGTTGAAACCTCTTAAATCTTTGTAAGTCCAAGCAAAGACATCTGGGAACTCTTGACAAAGCTGAACAAAATCAGATTTCTCTTGTGAGGTACTTACTTTGCCAATCTGCAATGTTTTTCCTTCTTCCACTAAAATAGGCTCTGAATCTTCACCCTTTACTTGAATGTTTGCTTTCTCCTTCCGGAACTGATCATTCGGGTTGAAGATTGACTCTAAGGTTATGAGGCCTTTTGGTAATTTGTTAGTTCTCAGCTGCACCACTTGGTCACCATACTACTGATGCAGCTTGTCTTGATTCCTGGCAGAGAACTCAGCTTCTTCTTGTAGGAAATTAACAATTTGCTGATCATTCTCGAAGACTTGCCAACTTGTATTGTTATCCGAACAAATAGCTGGTCTCACAACCAATTTGATATGAGGCTAAGATTTCTCACTTTTGATACTTTCTACAACATCAAATGCAGCCCCAATTGTTGCTAGCCTGTCAACGGCTTCATTCTTTTTTCTTGGGATGGAATTGATGCTAAAATCTTCAAGATCTTCAATAAGATCCCATACCCGATTTTTGTAGTTCTTCAACAAATCATTTTTGGCAGCATTTTTTCCTTTGACTTGGTTTACGATCAGCTCACTATCACCAAATACTTGTAAATTCTTGATGCCTTTCTTCATTGCCCAGTGCAGTCCATGAATTAAGGCTTCATACTCAGCCGTGTTGTTTGAACAGGAAAACTAGAAATGGAAGGCTGAGTAATACCTTATACCTTGCGGTGAAATGAGCATAGCTCCTCCTCCTACACCTTGTCTACTCCTTGACCCATCAAAGAACAATTGCCATACTTCATTCTTGTCTTTATGATCTGGCTTGGTGATGCTGGGGAGAGGTTGATTCTCTTCATGTAAACAATAAACTCCTAGCGCAGATTCTTCTACTTCTTGATAGGGATCAAAAGCATGTATCTTGCTTGCCCATTCATCAAGAGTCAAATCTGGGATGCTTCCAACCTTGGTGTCAGCTTCATCAGTGCTAGGGTGATCTTCTTGATCAAATGCTGAGCAATTGGCATTAATCTGACTTGGAGTGTAAGGCTCAATATGGAAGTTTGCAATAGGTTCGGATCTGATTGTGGCCTTAGTTCCATATCTTGTTCTAAATAGCATGTGTGACCAATCAGCAGAAAATACCCCCCAATCTTGGCTGTGAAGTCCCTTGACAAGCAAAGGGTAAAGAGTGGTGGAAGGTCTATGATTGATACATCTTGTAAAACAACAACATTTGGACATGCGTGCAAGGTAAGACTCAAATTTTTGATCACTCCAACTATTGCTATTTCTGTCCCATCTAGTTGCACTACCCCTTTAGATGTTATCTCATACTGGAGCCCTAGCTGATCAGCTATCTGTTTAGGCATTACTGAGCTACTTGCCCCGGAGTCTATCATGTAATTATGTACTAGCTGATTTCCAATGATTAATGAAACATAGAAAGGAGGGGGCTTCAACATTTTACCTTGTTTCCCTCCATGACTTCCTTCAGGCTGGGCAGCATTTGTAAGCACTTTGTCTTACATCTGAACCTACTGATTCGAAGTTGGCCAATCCTTCATGGTAGCTTGCAGCAGATCTCTTTGGCCTGGGATAGATAGGGATTCCCACATTGATATGTTGACATTTGTCTTCTTCATCTGATCAATGATACTGAATGGTGATGAAGGATCTCTCTGCTGTCCCTTGGTTTGCACATTTACTCCTTGCACGTGGGCAGCAACAGCTGGCATTTGAGTTGGCCTAGGGGTTGTTCTTGGCTGCCCTTGTGCATTTGAAACTGGACTTTGCTTGCCAATCATTTGTGGAGCCGTGGAAGGTTGTGGATTGGCTGGGGCTAATGGCTGTTCTTCACCCAAATTTCTCCTCTTTGACCTTGTGTTGGCTGCAACACCTTGAGAAACTGCTTGATTCATGCCACAGAAATCTTCTGCTTGCCAGTTCACCAATGTGGTGTCATTTGGGGCTGATTGCTGTTGGAATGTTTCTTGTTGTTGGTTGTTTCCTTGACTGCCCTCGCCCTCCACACCAGTAGTTGTCACCATTAGTGCTTGATTGAGAGCACCATTGAAACACATGGATTGGTTATGAGGCTCATTGCATGGAAAGCACCAATCATATTCCTGAGCAATGTTGTTCTGTGTTGGCACTAATGCCTTAGAGGCAGATATGGCATTTGGATTATAGGGCTGGAATGGTCTATTGGCAGGAGGCCTTGTTTGATTCATATTTGCAGCTGGATTAGGTGGTCTTTGTGGTTGGTATGGCTGCCTATTAGGCTGAGCTTGGGGTTGATAAGAAGGTCTGAAACCTTGGGCTTGTTGCCTCTTGAGAGTAACTAGCTCATTGCCTAGGTTTTGCAATTGCTTCATGACCTCTTGAAGCTCATTTGGGGCACTTGGAGATGAAGTGGAAGCTTCATTTGAACTCTAATTTCTAGGAGTGGGAGAGGGAGCCAAATTAGGTGCTTGACTAGTGTTTGGGCTCTCTAAACTTGGAAACAATGGCATGGGAGGTCTAGGGGCAAGTTTGCCAGCTTGGATTAAACAATTTTCAGCCCTAATGGCAATGCTATAAGCCATAGGGATAGTTATGCCTCCCATGGACTGAATCAACATAGAAATATCAGAATTTAAAGCTTTGAGATAGTATAGAAAAGCACCTTCTGCTATTGGCCTGACTGCCACTGGAATCCTCTCCCAAGTTTTTTGAAATCTGAAGTTGAAATCGGTCAGCTGCTCATTAGGAGCCCTCTTGATGGTTGTTAGCTGCTCCAAAAGAGACAAGTTGTCTCCCTTCTCTCCAAATTGCTCATGAAGTGCAATACACAGCTGATTCCAGTTTGTGATAGAACCAGCTCCAAGGCTCCTAAACCATTGTAATGCTTTACCCTTGAAGGAAGATGCCAGTAACTTGACAGCCACTTGCATTTCATTGATTTCATGAATTGCACAAAGGTTAGCAATATCTTTAACATGATCACCTGGAGTAGTCTGATTTTCTCCAGTGAAGTAGGGAATGTTCTTCAAGGCTGCAATAGGAACTAGATGTTGTGCATTGAGAGCAAGTGGGCTGCTACCTGTGAAGTTGACGTAGGGATTGTTCTGAGCCATTCTAATTGGTCTTAAAACCCTTGTTGACTGAATGAAAGGCCTACCAGGTGGAGGAGTTGAGAGAGTTCTGTTTGGTGGAGATGGAGACCTTTGAATCCTTCTTCCTCTTTGCCTTCTTCTTGGAGATAATTGCAGGTATTCAAACAGCACTTCTTCTTCTCCAACTCTTGACCTTGTGGTGATTCTTCTCATGAGTTTTCAGGCCTGCACTTGGAACCAATCAATTCTTCCCCAGGAGTCACCAGATATGCAAATAATAGCTCTTTTTAAGCAAGAAAAATGTAGCAGATGCACATCAACCCTGCTGCAATAAAAATGAGACCTCTAGGTCCCACCGGGCATGCCAAAACTGTTGTTGCAGGCTCACAGCACCCCTGGATGCAGATCAGGCTTCTAGGTTGATCACTCTAGCATCCAGTGTGATTGCACAACATGGAAACCTCTCTCCAAGTGTGGGACTTGTGAAACTAAGAGAGGAATCTCTAGATTAGAGGCTGGTTCCTCAAACTCCTCTGATTTAGATCTAATGCTTGCACAACTACAGAGGTTCAGATCCTAATCCTACTCTAACTTGCAAGGAGATAGGGGTAGAAGTGCAAAAAAAATTGAAACAAACTGAAGATGGTGATATACCAAAAGGAGTGGTGAAACATTTCTCTCAAGAAAATAGACACAAACCAAATATTTGCAACATGAAACATACACAGGCTGATAAGATATAACTTAGGATCTGAAATGAAGCAAATAATACAAACAAAGGACTAAAAACCATTCACAAAGCTTGCATTATCATTTCCAATACCCAAATCACTGCATTACAACCTCAGAGAGGTAAAAACTATTACAATATTTTGGAGAGGTCTGGTTCTTGCATCAACCACCTGCTGGAGGTGAAAGAAGAAGTTGCTATCTCAAAATTGTTCCCCCTTTTTTAATGAGCCAAATCTAGCTTTTACATTGCATGGGTCGAGCCCAGGAAACAGAAACATACAAAAACATGAAATCCCATCCCTCCTTGACTACAAATGCATTAAAATAGCATGGGGACCTTACAAACCCATACCCTATCATTTTGACTAAATTATAGGGGAATGCGACCCATTCTCGCATTAAATCAAATGTTAAAATGTCACTTCGGCCATGAACACGCGTCGGAGACATTTCTCAATTTTATCTCTCCAAACTGCACCAAAATTCAAGATTAACCCCATTATCATGTAGAAAATTTCATAAGCTTTCTGTTGATATAAAGAATGTGCAAATCCAAGCTCTGGATCGGAAGATATGGCGATCTGAAGATTTAGAGCACAAAATAGGCAAAAAAGGATTTTTAAATTTCTTCCCGTGCTCTGCCACCTGGACGACACATGGCATGCATTGATTGGTCGACAGGGGCACAGGGCAGACCTTTACTTTTAGCTTTTGGGAAAACCTCTTGCCAAATTCTCTAACTCCTTTCTGAGCTCTGCATTCCTTGCTCCATAGGACACGTGTCCTCTTCTGATTGGCTCGGGCTGATCCTTCAAAACTCACCCTTTGACTTTTGGACCTTTTCCCTTGTGACACGTGTCGTGATTTGATTGGCCCTCGGGCCTGCCCGATTTTCATGTCCACTGCATCCATTTGTCGTGGATGTCCTGCGATGCAGGGACAAAAACTTCCGATCCACCTGAAATGGGCTTCCCTGTCCCTTTTCTGCTGGTGACACGTGTCGTGATCTGATTGGCTCTCGGCTTTTTCGGCTATCCGCGTCTTCCGCGTCCCTTTGTCCCACTTGTCTGGACTATTTGGGACAAATTCTTCCGATTCACCCGATTCAGCCGGTTCGCGTCCTCACGGCCCAAATGTCCCAAACTGCTTAGTGCGAAAGTTCTCCTTTTCGGCCGATCCGGTGGTTCGCGTCCTTCGCGTCTTCTTGTCCCAAATGTCCCAGAGTAGTTAGTCGATTTTCTTCTCCTTTAGCTGAACTAGCTTTCTGCGTCCCACGCGTCCCAACGGCTGGATGTTGCTTCACCTGCTGCAGATCGCCTGGTGGCCTTTTGGCCAATTCGCGCCCCGACGTCCCAAATGTCCCAACTGTCGTGAGGGACTAGGACTTAGCCAATTTTCACAATTTTTTCTGGCCCAAGCTTATTTTCTGTAACTTTTCACATTTTCTCAGAGCTTGCTCTTTCCTTCTTCAGCCAGGGGAGTTAGAAAAAATATGAGGGGACCCTAGAAACATGGTTTTTGCCCCAAATCAATCAATTTTCCTGGGGCTTGAGAATTCAATGCATGTTATCAAAATTTACTCGGGGGTGAATTTTGGATAACACTTCCCGAAAAAAATGAGTTCTTCGCAATCGATCTGATCTCTCTCTATGGTACGTGCACACCCTATCAACATTCAACAGGTATTCCTCCTAGCCCTAACCCTTATCTCATTTCTCGAAAGAATAAAAGGATAGAAGCAACTCTATTCCAGAACGGAAACATTCTCATGCGAAACAATAAGGACAAGGTCTTGTGTGATTTAGTTCCTATGGATGTTTTCCATGTTTTTTTGGGAAGACCATGGTAGTATGATAGGAAATAATTCCATAATGGTAAGCATAATACTTATACTATTTTAGAAAATGGAATTATCCACACTCTTTTACCCATCAAAGGTGAGCAAAAAGTACAAAAAGGGTTACTGATGAGGATGAAAACTAAGAATTTTTTTACTAAGACTATAAAAACATGTGAAAAGATACTATGTAGGTTGTTAAGCCTCATAAGTAAGATTTAGTTAATGGTTTTGATAGAGATAGATATCATATATGTAGAGATATTGAGATGGTTTCAAGACAATAAGAGGTGAAAGATGAAGATGATCATGAAATACAAGAAAGAGATGATAGAGAGAGAATAGAAGCACATAGTAGAGTGCTTGAGTACTAAGAAGAACGTCTAGTTTATATAGAAATAGTTGATGGAGTTGAGAAAGGTGACATGGAAGGCATGATAGAGGCAAGAAGTAAGAAAAATTGTGTGAAGAAGAAGTGAGTAGGGAAGAAAAAAATATCATGAGAGATGAGAATGAGGCATACCAACCTCTTTTTTTTAATTCAAACACTAATTTGAGAATTATTTTGTAGGTACAAGTGAAAGGAATGCAGAGTTAAGATCAATTAATGAGAAACATGGTGAATTCATAGTAGAAATGGCAGATTCAAGACAATTTACAAGAAGAAGTGAGAAATGAAAGTGAAAGAAAAGAATATCATGCAAGTATCAAGAAAAATGTAGACCAAGAAAATCAAAATTTATAATGTGAAAAAGATATACAACTATCGGACATTGAGAAAGGGAAATCAACAATGATAGGTATGCTAAAATAATCCTAAAAGCAATGAATTATAAATTTTAGAGGAAATTCAAGGAAAAACAGTTGAAAGATACAAACAAATCATGGAAAATATTATTAATAAGATCAACGAGGATCAATTTTATAAGTGGAATCTCTTTTTGAGTGATAAATACACAAATATAAGAGTTGAGATGAAAGAAGACAATTCAAAGGAAGGTGATCCTTGTCACCAAGAGCTAGTATTTTATGAACTTGCAAGGGAAGTGATTCAAAATGAATAATAGGAAGATGAAAAGTTTAGTTTAACAACTATGAAGGGTGATAAAATATCATGTAGAACCATGAATCAAGAATACCTACTAAAATATCAGATGGAAAATGCATCATACAGTCCTAGAAGTACAATCATGATCAATAATTTGAGCATTTCCAAAGAGAATCAGTTGGTGGAAGACCAAGGAAAACTGAGAGGGATGATACAAGGATGGTATACAATCAAATGACATTTCCAAAGGATCATATTAAACTGGAAACAGAAAAATAAGAATAAGAACGAGGAGACCTAACAAAAATATTGGGAAGCTTCTTTTTCCTCTTGCGAGTATGATGCAAGAGCATCACGCCTAGTCTTTATATATGGTTGATAACATCAATTTTGGATTTATAATTATGGTTATATGTGTTATATGTCTTTATGGGTCATTTAAAAGTGATAGGTTCTGTTAAGTCTTTCAAAAATTCAAATTATGTCATTTCCCTCTAAAATGAAAATTTGAATATTGAGGGAAGTTTTGGGATTGTTATAGCATTTATAAGTATTTATTGGAGAATTATAATATGTAATAACCATGTAATAAGTTCTATTATGGTCTATAAGTCCTACTTAGGCCTTCTTTGTGGACGACCGCTTAGATCCTACTGCTTCTAGACTAAACTAGTTGCTTCAATATTGTAATAAAGGACAAATCATGAAATATGAAGGGTCTAATAAAAAATATTTAGTTAGAAAAGTAATTGGAAATCATATTTAATATTCCTTATAACTGAATAGAACCATCATTCGAATGGTCAAAGAGAAGAAAATAATTTTTCATAAAGGAATAAGCAAATTTTCTTATGTATACACATTTGATAGTTGAACTAGTTCTTGCATAACATTTTATAGAGGATCCTTGTAATTATCATGATTATCATTTGATGCATTCATGTTATTTCTATTACTTTTTGAATGGTAATATGTTCAAAACTGTGTGTTTACATTGATTTTATTAGAATGCTTAACTTTGTGGATGCATTCATGTTTCAAGTATTTATAGTTGCATGATCAGTATAAGCTCAAAATTAAAGGGTGAGTGGAATAGGAGAAGTAATAAGTTGGGTTGAGAAGAGATGATACATTTTAAAGGCTTAGATGCACCTTTACCCATAAGCTAAGACTGAGATTTTGGTAAGATACTTCTTAAAACAAGATTATGTATCTATAATAGTGAATTCAAGAGACAAGAAAAATGAATTGAATGAAGAAGGTTAGATTGATAAAATATTAGAACAATTTTATCTAGGTAATCATATCTCTGAAATCCTATAAATATCTATATAGTGATTAAGAAACCATATTTTGGATTATAATCCCTTGAGGACTAAGAGTACTCGAACTAGGAGACAGGGGTAGGTGAGCCTTTAGTTAATTTCATAGTTTGATGAAGGGAAAGTATTGTTGTTAAGGTGATATGTTACACAATACGTTTACATACACTATGAAATTAATTTGAATCCATGAAAGGTAAGACAATGTAAAAGGTGAGAACAATTGTGTTCTCGGGACTATAGAAAACCCTCCTTAGGGTTATACCAAGGTTGAGAATTTAAATCCTTTATAATGTGGATCAAGCTCTTATATTAAATAGAGGTCTTCTAAGGAAAGTTTAAATAAGGATTTGAATGGTTTTAGGATATGCAAAGTCACTACAAGATCAATAACTCAATCAATTTGCAAGAAACACAATTATGACAGAGTTACAAGCTAGGGTTTGTTTCAAAGTTGAATCCCAATCCTTTAGAGATTGGGTTTTGATTTGAAAATGGGAAGAAATCACTATGAAAGGGTGATTTAATATATAATGAAGTAATTTTGATTTTTCCATGGATAATTTTATCTAAAAACGTGATAGTGTTCTTCCACATACTGCAACAATGATGAGAGGCCAAATTATATAGTTAGCAATGTGAATTTGTGATTTATCTTATAAAGGAGGCCACCTTGAAATTTTTTTATAGTAAGACAAGACAAATAGGTGTTCCTAAAGACCAATAGTTTTTAAAATAAATCATTCCTACTAAATTTATACATGAATGACCCTCTAGCGGGGCTAGTAAGGAAAGAAAGCTTGAAAAAGATACTCAAGTGGTTGGAAGGGAAGATAAAGGAATTAAGAATTAAAACTTGGGGTACACATTGAATTACTAAAATGGTATTAGAAAGTGTGGCTGATTTATCTTGGGTATACACACATATGTCAAACGTGAACCTAGCAAGGGATTGCTCTTAAGAGCTATATATAAAACATTTTGAGTCAAAATTGTGGAATTTAATGAGCTTATTGTTTCTAACAAATTTTGAGGTGGATTTTGTACATTGGTTGAGCTATGAAATATGTTGCAAATAAAATAAGGTGTTGGTAGGAGCTAAAATTTAATTTTGTATGAGTTAAAATCCCTCAAGAAGCTCTAAAAGGCAGTTTTTTTTTACAAAGGTAACTTTTTTTATTATTCATATAATTAATCCACTTTTGATGGATGATTGAGAGTATATTAAGGTACTATACTATATTTTTTGATGAATGTAAAATCATATGGATATTTTAGCCTATGATTGTCTAAGAAAGGTGTGGATATTGCTCAAGAAAGAGTGAGATTTAGCTTATAAAGGCTTGTTGTTGGAGTTTGTGATCAAAAGGGCCTTGTGGATTGATTAAAGTGGATATGATCTACATTATTACATAATGTTGATGATAATTTAAGTGAGCCTCATGAAAAGGTAAGTAAATTTATATGGTATAAGGACATAATTTATTATTTGTAAAAATTAAATTATTTCATGAATCGAGATAAGGAAACAAAAGTTAGTGTCCCAAAAATACATCCTAACAAACCTTGTCTTAGCTTGGAAAAACCATGAAGGGGTATTATTAAGGTGTATAAATGATAATGAAGCTTCTAATTTGGTTAATGAGATTCATGCTAGATAATTTGATGGTCATTATGTTGCCAAGGTAGCTGCTCATAAAATTGCAAGAGTAGGATATTGGTGGCTGCCATTTTTAAAGATGTTACTCGATTGGTAAAAATGTTAAGACTGCCAACATTTCTTTTTTAGGTTAAAATATTTTAGATAACTTCCTTGAAGCATGTTATAGTTGAGGCTCATTTTAGAAAATGGGATTAGATATTATTGGTGAAATGTAAGATGCTTTTAGTGTTGGTCACAAATTGATAGTAGTGGTAACTCATTATTTTAATAAGTGGTTTTAGGAAGTACCCACTAAGAAGGAAACCCACCGAGTGGTCATGGAATTTATCTTGATCCATCATTTATATATTTGGTGTCCATGTCAAAATGGTTATTTAAAATGTTTTGAGTTTCAGAGCCAAACCTTTAGAAACCATCTCAGTAATGAGTATGGAATAAATCTCACATATGCTTCCAATTACAACCCTCAAGGGAATGGGAAAGATGAATCAAGTAAAAAAATTCTCAAAATACTTAGGAGAGCATTATAATTCAACAAGAGAAAGTGGGGTGAGAAAATTTTAATTTATGCGTTGACAGGGTTACCTCAAAGAGATCCACTAGAAAAACCCCATTTGAATTAGTGTATGGTATCTAAGCATTCTTGCCCCTCCATTTGTAGTTTTCAAATTATTAGTTCATGCAATATTTGGGAGATAAAGAGGGAGTTGATCATTATGTTCCAAGGATAAAAAAATTTATTAATCTTTATGAGTTCAGGAAATAATCTCATCAAAGGCACATTAGTTTCAAAGAAAATATTAAGAAGATATTTAATAGCAAATTCACTCCAAGGCATTTGCATGTTGGTGATTTGGTCCTACTATGGGATAAAACAGATGAAGATAAAGGAAAATATAGAATTTTTATGCATTATGGATGGTTCCTTATTTCATCGACATCAGAATTAGAGAAAACACCTTCTTATTAAAATATTTCAATGGACGATTACTTGAGATACCTACTAATAGAAGGAATCTCAATCACTTTTGGGATTAATTGTGTGTCTCCTTGTATTTTTGTTGTATAATGTATAACTTTTACTCTCTCTTTTTCCCTTCTAGTCCACTTTGAACAATTTTTTTGGTCTCTTGCTCATGGTGTTATGAATTACAAATAAGATGGTGTATTGCTATGTGACTCCTTACCCAATGGATTATTCATTTGGTCTATTTCATCCATGATTTTTTCTCTTTTCTTGTGGCACCAAATGGGGTTCCCATCTTTGAGAAAGAACCAATGTTGGTTCCTAATTTTATCATGTTGTAAATTATAGCACATTTTGCATCCATCCCCGAGAAGTTAGTATGTATTTCCCATTTTGTTATCTCTTTGACCTTTTAATATGTTCAATGTTCCTCGATCTTCAATTTTACTAAATCATACCACAATTCTCAAGTCAATGGTCATGCTTTTATAATGCCTTAATGTTTCATATGTTTCTTGTTGACTTGAGGGTTTACAAGTTTGATGGGCATGGGTGATTTTATAAAGGCCTTGGTTGAATGATAAATATTCTGGAATAAGGCCCCTTGTTTTTGGAATTAAGTTCTCTATAATTTTGTAAGTTTATAATTGTGTAATCTTGTAACCTAAAATTCACCCTTGAGGTGAAACAAAAGGAATGTTTGAGGTATCTCGGGGTATGCATGCCGTATTAGAAACATTGCACTATTTTTAATGTTGTGAGCTATAATCACAAGTATGGGCCCCAAATAATGAATATCCCATGAATATTCCTCCATTTGGTGACTTTTCCATGAATTAAAATTTAATACATGTGTGCAAGTTACAATTTTGTCCCCGTGGCCCAACCAAGGGAATATTTATAGGATCTTAGACCATACAAGGTAGAAATCAATTTTGTAATTGCGTAATTTGCAACTTTTCAATTTTAACAAGTCTTCAAGTTTCACTTCCATCTCTGAGGTGCAACAGTGATGGACGCATGGCACAATATGGTAGTAGTTGGCCAAGGAAGAATCCTCACATTTAAGAAGTTAGAAGTATTGAATTTGTTTCAATGTTTCTAAATATATTTCCATCTCCGAGGCCCAATAGGAGGGACACATAACAACATGCTATGACACCTCAAGGTGGAGTATTTTTTCAGTTTCATAGTTAGCAATTATTTAGTTTTTGTAATGGTGTAAATCATATTTCTATCCCCAAAGGCTTGATAAATAATACATGTGGAATAGTGTGGGGGCATCATGTGGTGAGGGAAAATTGGCATCCTCATAGTTGGTATCTTCATAGTTTTACAAAACTACTAATTACTCTCCTACCCATGCCATCCCAAAAGAATGGACACATGTCACTATTTCACAATTCATGAGAAGCAAAGCAGTTGTTGGGCCATGTATAAAATCTTTAAGGATTGGGCCAGTGATAAAATGACATATCATTTAATGAAATCTAATGTGTAAAATTTTTCCACATGTAAGACTCATATTCAAATGAGATTTTGGGTTCAATATTCACAAATGTAAAAATATGAAAAAACTTGTGAGGAGGTTCCTGCCATTAATGAGAGCATGCAAAGAGATATATGGTTAAAATATAGACTAATTATGGCACATTGCATTTAAATTACTATGCTATTGATTATTCTGGATCACTAGATTGAGAAAGTACCTAATTTCTAAGATTAAATTATGTGAACTTTTTTCAAAGAGTGAAAGGTGTTTAAAGGATCTTTTTGGTTCATAAAGAAGTAATTGTAGCTACCTTGGTGTTTTGGTAAGTTATTTAATGTGGAATTTATTTGTTACATTGTGTTACGGTATTTTTGGGTAGTAAGGTAGGTTTTGCACATCCTTAGTTCTTCGCAGTCCACTCAAGGAAAAAAAAAATCATCTTTCCCTGACACAATGAAGATCTAATTGACTAGAGTCCAAGCCTCATCCCACCTAATTTCTAACTTAGTCAAGGTAGCTAATAAAAACCTAGGCAATACGTATTTGGATGATTTCCTCCAGAGGCTACATACAGCTGACAAGAGTGAACTTAAAAGTGCCATTTCCTTAGCAACTATATTTTCCCCCTCAGCTCATTATCTAGAATTATTATAGGCTTTTACAGATAACTATAACCCGAACAAAGGTAAATTAGGGATGGAAGTGGTGCATTGGTCTTTTCCCGACTCTAGATGCTTTGGATGAAATGGTGGGACTCCCTAATGTTAAAGCAAAGGGATATATTACAGTTGAAAAGGAAGATAAATTTTGGATTGCCAATAGCGCCAAGTACTCCAAAGTTTCAAAAAATTAGTGGATTGTGGATCCAAGGATCTTGGAAACTCAAATCCCCAAGAGGTTGAGTAGATATGAATTCATCAAGGAAATTGGAGACATCATCGCCTTGTTAAATAGGATTATAGGGAATGAGCGAACGTTTCACTACCATGATTGGATGTTCATGTTCATCTAACTAGTTATAAGTTAAAAGGCACATTTCTACAGGGAATTTATAAGTGACTTCATCCATCACCAACTTATCAATATGGTAGTGTAGACTCAGTAAGGGTCCAAACAAAAATGTGAATTTTATAGGATTTCATACCTAGTTTACAAAATAGCATGTCTCATTCCCTAGGTTGGTAAGGGCTAAAGATTTTTCTCAATATAGGGTATATGATGTATACCCATAGCTCAACCTAGAAAATAAGAAGTATAATTTAAGGTTAGTGCATGATTCCTTCTTTTCCTATTCCCTTTTTTATTCAATCCTAAGTAGGAATAGTATAAGATGTCATCCAAGGATAAAGAGATGATTATTGAATATGGATTTTATTTCATCCAATTCAGATTCTTCACCTACATCAGGGTAAGTGGATTCTAGGGCACACCATATATGTTTCCCAAGTACTTGGATGATAAGTGGGCACTACTTGAATTGTCAAGACAACTTGTGGATGTCCATAATCTCATTATAGGGAAGCATAAAACTAATTTTAAGTTCCCAATTACTATTGGGAGATACGCATGCCCCTTAACAGTCAAATATAGACTCCTTAAAAATGCAATGAATGGTGTTATCATGCATAAGTTTTAGGCTATACCCAATTATGATATCAAACATATAGTACAAGGAGCCTTGGGTAATACATATGAGCATGAGCCTCTCTATGAGGACTATTAGATGGATTACAGAGATGAAGAAGAGTTGAGACTCGTGGATTTTTCTAGATAAATCTCTCCCATATAATTGATTACAAAATTATAGTTTTCCCTGAGGGTTTGGTGGATGATAAAAGTCTAGTGAGAAAGTATTATATAGAGAATAAGGTTACAACTCAACCAAAGCCACCTATAGACACCCCAAAGTAACCACGATGCATTGTAACCATTCACAATCTTAGTAAATACATTGTCCCTCTCTAGAATTGATTTAATTAATTATATTTCACCCTAACACACACCTTAACTAATTTAACATAAAATTAATTAAATAATTCCTCACATATCCACTTTTATAGTTAAATAAATTAAATATCCTCAAATCATATCCACTAATTCAACTCAATTCAACCTAATGTCATGAATGAATCTAAAAATCATTATTAAAATAAAGGATATATGTTTGAATTAACTCAAATCATCTATTTGAGTTAACTAAAGATATCTCCCAGGTCATGGTAATCCAAAATTAGTTCGATCCTTTCAAAGAAAATCATTCATGACACTTTTTAGGTGAATAAAATAGAGGATATGGAATTAAGAGTAAAAAACATGTGCAACCCCTTTCAACTCAATAACAAATCATTCATGTAAATATAGTATATCATTTCAACTCTTCAATCAATATAGAAACTCAAATAAACAAGACAATCATGTTTAGTTATCTCCAAATAAACTTAACATAATATTAACTTGAAGGTTCTCTTTCCTCGATTATAAATCAATGATCTTTCCTTCACAAGACATCTACCAGCAAGATTAAGAGTTCATATTGTTATTCTATTTAATTGCTTAGTGAATCAATAATTCATAATGTTATTATGCCAATATCATATCAAATTAGTCATCTTCATATCAAAGGAAGGTTTTTGTACTTGTTTTATCTTTCTTCTTTTATGTAATTTCCATGGTTTACATTCTAGCACACCCAACGAGAAACCCACACATTTTTATAATTTTTATCTTTTCTCTTTCTAATCTAAATTTTTCTTTGTGTTGATTGTTTTGTTCAAGACTTTCTATTAAATTTTCATGGGTTTGGTACGAAAACAAAGAGAATAAAAAAATGGCCTTTTTTTTTTTTGTTTCTTCATTTATGTGCATCTACAGGTCTACTGTGTTAGTGTTACAAATTATTTGTGCTAGCATATCATTGTATGATCTTACGTCTAACTACATATGCTAGCATAAAATTTCATGTATTCTGTAATACTATTTTTGTGTATTGTTCATGTGCACACACTTGCGTCTAAATGCACATGTTGGCACAACACTTCACATGTTCCCATAATATTGTTTTTTTTCATGCACTTTGGTGTATAATTGTATGCATTGGTGTAACATTTCATGTGTTCTTGTAACATGGTTTTACGTTAACTTTTCATGTGCATGCACCGGTGTAACCCTTCACGTCTTTCTTGTAATGTTGTTTCTATTCATTATTCGCATGCACGTGTTGTCTTATCACTACACTCTCTAGCATTAAACTATTTTTTAAAATATCTTCGTACACATGTTATTGTATTACTAGTTGCACCACCATTGAACTATTTTATTTATTGTCTCTATTCACGTGCTACTAGGTCATTGCATGCACTAGTGTATAACTGCATGCACTAGCATACTCTGTGAAACTTATTTTTCATATATTTCAAGTTTCTAACTATTTCGTATTCATTTACTTGATTTTTTTGTGTTTTTGTTTCTAATATGTTGATTAATCAGTTATAAAAGTGATAATACTCTATCTTTTAGAATATCTAGTTATTTTTGTATCTAATCAAATTAATTGCACATGTTCTTCTCTCTCACGCACTCTTAGGTGATCTTGAGAATAAAAAACATTCAAGATTTTTCCTTTTTTAAAATTTTTATTTTTATTTACAAGATAATTCATTTTTTTTAGGACCGCATCGTATAAAGAATACCTTGAAAACTTAATCAAAATATCAACATCATATGTAGTTTTCCTTGGTATAAGACTCGAAAAGAAAACAAACTTTATTTTAATAAATTTTATAAAAACTTGTATTACAGGTTTGTAAAAGGGTTTATTTTTGTCTCCTTTAACTTTTGGAATTTCTTGGAATTATTCTTGAAACTCATTGTTAGGACTACCACAGGAACCCCAAAGTAGTTGGTACCTTAAGGAATTGACCAAAAAAATAGGTACCCCCACCCACTTGATTAGTGATATATGTGTGAGGAAACTATTACTAACATGTGGTGATAGCCCCATTCTCAATGGATTATGGGGTATATTCCGTAACTAAGAAAGTAATTTATTAGCACAAGTACTCATTTATGTACTTTGGGGAGTGAAATTTATCCCTAAACCCTAGGAAGCTTGACAAACCGAACCTAACATAGTTATTTTCATCCAAGTTACTGAATCAAATTATTTTGTTCCAAATCCTTCTCTCAATTCACATCATACTCTATTCCCATAAAAACGAAATTCTTTTCCAAATCAAACTTTCTCCTTTTTGATACCCATTCAAAATTGAATTTAATCATGTCCAATTCTTACTCTTTGGATTCACTTTCCAATTTTAATCATGTCATCCACTTCCAATAAAATTCAATTATTACACTTTGATATTCAGCTTATCAAGTTTAAGAAAAATCAAATTCAATCAAAAGTCTTTGTTTTGGCTATCCACTTTATACAGGCTAATCAAATTTGCAAGTCAAACATCAATGTCTTAAATTTTGGATAACCACATCTGAATTTAACGAATAAATTCCTATCTAATTATTATACTTCAATATTCACTTATCAAAGTTTAATAAAAAAAAAAACTAGTCATAATTCTTAACTTTGGGTATTCACTTTATCTAAGCTAAGAAAACTTACAAACATCAAATCAATGCCAAAGTCTTATCTTTTAGACATTCACTTTGTCCAAAATTAAGTATATCACATCTCATCAATGAATGCCTTATATTTTGGACATTTACTTTGTCTAAATTTAAGCATATCAATCCTACTCAAATTCCTATACTTCAGTACATTCACCTTATTCATAACTAAGAAGCATCCAAATCAGTTATAAAAGACTCTAAAACCCAAAATAATTCAAAACCACCTACTCACTCTAGGTATTTACCTCTAGTAAAATGGTAGGCTCACACCAAAAATTGAACAAAAATTTATTAGAAAAACTTCATGATATGTCAAAACTAATTTCCCATATGGATTCCCAACTCGGTGAGAAATCAACCAAATAACCAATCATACTCCATAGCAAAGACACTACTCCATGTAAATTCAGAGGATACTTTACACCTCTCGGTGAAAGTATCTCTAGTTCATTTCATCAATTAGTAAGTGCTAATCTGTTAATATATCCAATCAAAAGACCCTTTGTAAAATGGAAATCAAAAACTAAGTTGTATAAATAATCAAAATATTATGAATACCACTGTATCAAAGGCCACTCTATGGATCATTATTAAAATATCCATGACTATTTCCAATACTTAATTGATGACATAGCCATTGAAATAGAATGCGTGTCAAACACCACAACTTCTAATGAATATTTGAATGTTTTCCAAGACTCTTTACATGATGAAACTCAATGTGATTTAGACAAGAAATGCCAAGGATCTACAAACCAAAACCAAGTAAATTCTCTTTTAGATACTCTTTTATTAGTTCAATAGAAATTGAAAGTGTTTTCGAAAACTATCTTCAAATTTTAAATGAGAATTTGAAATAGTTTCACTATCCCTTTTCAACACATGGTACAAATGAAGAATATATAGATAAGTGTTAATCATAAAACAATGATTTTGATTCCATCATTTCATCTCCTAATCATATGCCTAACATCCTTACTTGCGTTATAATGATACAAAAATGACCAATATGGACACTTGCAACAATGCAGTCTTCCATGTCCATACTACCTCAAATGATCAATCTTGAATTTATTAATGTTTCAAAATAGTTATCCGATGCAGAGTCTTTGGTTGCTTCTCATGGTGTTATCATACAATCAAAGAAGTCATATACACAAATTCCTCTCATGAATTTGACCAAAACATCACCTTTGTTCCAAGAAATTTTGGCTCATATAGTCCACAATGTGATTGCTCCTATGGGTATCAACACATAACCATTTTGAGTTTTAATTGTAAATCTTTTGTCAAACAATCTAATCCTATCAGTTGGGCCTCATGACCTTTTGAATATCAACATCACAAACATTAAATTCTTACTTATTAAATCACTCACCAATAACTATACAATCAAAAGAACATTTATAAACAAAGGAGAAACATTGAATATTTTCTCTATAAATCCTAAATGATTCCTTGAAGGCCCATCTATAGATCTGTATTTCCTCTCCATCTCATAGAAAATTTCCAATTCCCTTGCTCCAGCCTTAAGGGTTTGCATGGATTGTTAAAAAAATTCTTGTGTCAGGTGGTCATCTGATCACATTTGGAGTGATGGTAAAATCAAAATAGACATGAAATAAATTAAGCAATTGTGATAATAAAATAACAAGTAACATTTTTAGGTTGTCATATCATAGAATAAACCTTTAAACTTTGGAGGGTCTTCATGTTTTTGAATAAAGTGGTGATGTCATTTTTCAGTTGAATTTTTTTTTAACTCAAGATCACTTTTGATTTATCAAGTTTGAAATTGTAACACCACTCATTTTACCCTTTCCTTCGAACATGTTTGAGCATGGATTCAAATTTTTTTGAGGAAATGGTTTCTTCCTCTAAACTTTTTGAGGTTGAGAGAGTTTAGTTAAATACTAATAATAATAATAACAATAAATAAAATCCTTAAAAATTTAAGGTGAAAATAATTGCATGATTTAATTAGAGTTTAAGATGAGGTTAGTCGGGTTATAAGAAGATGAAATAAATTTTTGATTATTATTGTTTTGGGAGCATAAACATTCTCCACCATTTGAAGCAACCAATCTTGTCTCTTTAGCTAGCATACTTGTATCCTATGCCAAGTGGGAGTTATTACAGGGTATGTGTATTAATAAAGTATTTAGAATAAAGGAAATTGTCAGATGTTATTAGTGAAAATGCCTACATGTGTGTTAGTTGATGGATTTTGTGAGGCAATTCCTTCTTCTTTACGTGTAGCCTCTACCAACGTAGGAGTCATTTGTGTGCCATCATGATGAGCTTGGATGCCTCCATCAAACAGAGTAGAAGTCATTTTTGGTGGTTATTTTTATTGCTTGTGTGCTATTAGATATGCTTGTTAAGTGAGGTATTCATTCATCCAATTTCCAAGAGAATGTGACTTCTTCAACTTACATGGTTTTTGGCTAGACACGGGGTTGAGTAAAAGTTTAAAAGTTCTTGTGGTGGAAGATTTGTGGACACACATCCTTGACACATGAAATATTTGTCTTAATTCGTGAAAAATGTAGTCTCTTGAAATTCCAAGGTTACGGGATATGCATAAATAGTTTTGTGAAAGTATTTTGTAAGTTTATAAGAAAATGTGTTTGGCAGCTGAAAGGTTGAACTTAACAACTATTTCCAGCATACTCCCAACATGTTTGAAAATGGGATATTTGGAATAGGGTATGTAAACCCATTATGGATTATTCTAAAGTGGATTATTGTCATATGTTATTATTTTAAAGGAGATACCATCATATCTGTGTATGCAAAATGGAGAAAATTACAAAAGTATGTAATTTTGGACAAAATATCTCAATACGAGTAGTCTCATAGAATGTATTGATCGTTGGATGTGCACAAAAACATTTTTTTGAAAAAGTATTGGATATTTTAAATCAAAAACAGAAAATAGATGTTCAACTTTGATGAGTTTACCTTTTCTACTACCCTTTAAGCTCATGCCAAAATAGGAGCTTTACAACAAGGTATGGAGATCCAAAGAACAATTGAAATTAAATTTTTTTGTCAATTTTTTTGTTGTGACTTCCCTTTTTAGACATGTATGCAAAATGGGGAATCATGTGGAGGTCATATAGGCTATTGGTTAAAAAAATACAACCATGTAGAGAAGATAGCATGACCATGCACATTGCTTATGAACTATTTGATAAAATTTCTAGGAGAAGTGCAACCTTTAGACAACAATGATTTATGGATATGCACAAAACAATGTTTTGAATGATGGTTTAAGTATTTTAGAAGAAATTCCTTAGTCATATGTCATCTCATGGAGTTTCATGGTTGCAGGTTAGATGGAAGGAGCAAGAATTTGTTTGATAAAATTCTCAAAGAGATTTCAGTATCATCGAATGCGGTGACGATGAATTGTGCAAAATAGGTATGGATTTCCTCCATTTATTGCATTTAAATTACACACTCTATCATTATTTTGTATTTGGGATTCAAGAATTTAGATCAAATAAAATATATCTTGAACGATTACTCTGATGGTTTTCACCTTTCTGAAAACCTTCAAAATAAATTTATCCTCGAAAATCACGTGCATGGAGCGCCACATCCAAATGTACCATGAATCTGAAACTCTTAATTTGATCCCTAGTAACATATAACACTATGGGGAAATTTAACTCATTTGTTGGAACTCTTTTACTTCTTTCTCGAGTCAAGTCTCAAAGCCCAATTTTTTATCTCAGCCACTTGTGATGATGTGCTCAATTTATTAAAATGTGATCAGTTTCGGCTTGCAGATGCCTCTTTGTTTGAGCGAAAAAGAAAACTACCACCACCTACCTCTAGAATGCCAATAATAGAATTGGAACCAACTGTCACTTATGTAAAAAAACTATCTGGGATAAAAATTTCAAGTGATTTTTGAGGCCTCTACTTGCTGTGTGGCAGAAATTTTAGTTGCATTTACGATTAGTAGCCCCGGATTTACCCCAGTAACTTGAGCATTTCTTATCGTATCCAAATTCCGTAAAATGTGATGAAGTATTTGTATATAGGGGAATAATTAGGAATCATCCAAAATTGTGCATGAACTTAAGATGAATGTTTTTGGGACCTAGTTTGTAGGCACTTTTGTTGTTTTGGTCAGTTTTCTCAACTTGCTACTTTAGCTAGAAACTCCTTCTGAGGGTCTCGTTTGACCTCTAACCACGCGTGTGCCTTTTTATTACCATCAAAATTTTATGTAGAGTATTATTTGATGTATATCTTATGCGAATGGATTTTGAAATGTATGGTGTTTTTCTCCCTCCTCCCTATTCTCTCTCCGAATGAATATGATACTTTGGTTGATTTTGAAAACGTAAATGAATTGAAAAGTTATATTGGTTTGAAATGAAATGAAAGTGGAAATGAAATGAAAATGGTTATAAAATTTTCAATGGAAATTAAAATGTCTCTTAATCTTCTCTCTCATTCATACTTTGTCTCTCTAAAAAAATGTAAGGTGTGAATGAATGTGAAAATATGAATGCATGAGAAACAAACTCTCTCATCTTCTCCCCCTATCTCTACCTCTCTCTACTCTTTGCCTGAAATTATTTGAAACAATGAATGTGTGTATTTATGCTTGAGTGTAGGGGATTTCCATACCAATTTTAGGATGACCCTATGCTTTCAGTTGCAGTACACAAGATGAGAAGAACATGGCAGCATCAACCATGTTTTTCTTGTAATCACGGGATTATGTTTGAAATACATGTAATATTGCATGGATAAATCAACACTATCATTATGATCAGAAATGTTATTTACTAACTTTTATGATGAGAAAGAAATTGAAACATATTGGTATCTTGAGGAAATGAGAATTCTAATTTAGGAGTGATTTTGATAATAGGTTTATATCTTGCTAATAGTGTAGATGTACATTTTAACTAGAAATGAAATGATCCTCTATAACATGCTTTGATGTATTATAAATGAATTAATTATTTTTGTTTTGCTAATTACTTTGGAATTTGTAAAAAATCTAAGGCAAAAAAGGAAACCTTAGAATAAGATCTTGGTTTGACACCCCCACCTTGAGTGTGATCACATTATTAGATAACTAAAAATTAAAGTGGGGAGCCTAGTTCTCTTAACTAAATTTGCCACCTCCTATTTTAGAAGTAATAAGAGCACATATTTTGGTTTCAGTTGAACCATGTATGCTTGTTGAATTTTTCATGAAACAACCACAGTGGAAATGGAAATGGTTAATTGTTATTGAGAAAAAGGGGTCCCACCTAGGAGTTAATTTTTAAGTGTGTTAAATTTGTGTGGGATGCTTTAGATTAAGGCTTGGGGTCAATTTTTAGACTTGTGGGACGTAGGGTCTAAGCCTAGGGAATTGTAGAGAAGACTTGAAGTTAAACATAGAGGGCTAAGAAATGAACGTGGTTGGTCTTTTCTCTATTGAGTTGGGTTCCTCGATTGTGGATCTTAGGATAAAATAAAATATGGAAACCACCTTATTTTGACCCATTAGTAATCCTTTCCTTTTACGGGTAGAGATGATTTTTTCCTTATGGGAACACGTTTTTGACTCGACCCCCTTTTTAAACATGGGACTCATTGGATTCATGTGTATCTCAAAATACATCCCAACTTTTGCATACTATAGTGGCTTAGCTTCACAAGAGGAGATAGGATCTCAAATCCTTGTTACCGTAGGAGTATGTTTGCTTACATCTAGATATGTGAAACCACCTATGGGAATTGTAATGGATCAAATATATCAAGACAATTTCTATAAGGTGACAGGAGGGCCATTTTTAGTAAATCCTTGAGATATGTTTAGATCTAAGTTTTAATCATAGTCCTAAAGTGCTTGGGATCGCAGAGATTTTTGCTATATATAATTTTATACCTCTAATACTCTTTTTGTAAGGGGAATTTGTATCTTGTTGGCTTGTTTGAGAATGTACCTTTGTGATGTCAGGATATGAATTATATAGACCATGTATATTATTTTGTAGCTTAATCAATCTTTCTGTGTTGAGAAGGTAAGTGTGGTTTGATTCTCTTGAAAAAAAAAATTTTTAGGAAAGTATACTTTCCATTTTGGGAATAAAAACTTATGTTGTGTAAATGTTAAGTTATTTTGAATTAACCATCGAGTTATATAATTGATTTTCTATTAGATTAAAAAACTAACTTATTTTAAACTAATACAAGTTAAGTTTTAGACGAAATAAAAAAACATAGCCTTGAAGTATATAGGGAAAGTTACATAAGTGAATAAGGAAAGCTTCAGAATTGTAAATATTGCAGCAACTAATTGAAATATTGATAAAAACACACAACCATTACATGATTGTAACAAATTAAAATATGAATATAATTATGTTGTAACTATGAAAAATGTGATAATGTGGAAGGTGCATACTCATGATGGTCATGTTATGGTTGGGTAGTGGTTATGTGCTTGTTGTTATGCTAGTATGGTTTTGTTGTGCATTTGGTGTCATATTTTAGTTTACATATTATTCTTGGATGTGTATTAATTGTATGTGATGTGGAGTAACCTCTTGTGATCCTATGTGATGTCACATAGTTGTTTTAGTAAATGAAACTCCAAAAAAATATTTTGGTATTTTTGGTCTTATATTTGGGTCCCACATGGGTGGGCACTACACTTAGTATCGAAAAAGGTTCATATTCTAAAACCTCAGGAAATTTGGGAATTTTGGTGATTATGCATGATGGTGGATGAGTATTTTGTTCCTTTTGTGTGATGTGAAAAACCCGTAATTGTGGTCATGTGAATGCACCTATTGTGCTTACCACTTGGTGTGGAATTTCTGTGATGTTGGTATGTTTCCAGATGTGAGTAATATCTCTCTCTACCTCTCATGCATTCAATATGAGTTTCAAGTGTGTTACCACCTTTGTGTGTAAAAGAAATGTCATTGTGGACTATGGAACAATGTAATGTTTCATTATCCTGTGAAATTGTATATGGGTACTAAGGTGTTGTATGAAAAAAGTGCATCATCGTGAAATATGTCTTATCATGTTTCCACCATGTTGTGATGTATCATGATGTTATCTTACAGGTGATGTTGTAATGGTGTATTTTTGTGATGTTAGTCACTATATTAGTCATACATTATACTCATACAATATGTGATAGGTTCATGTTGAGAATTGGGGACAAAAGGTGATTTTATGACCTCCCCAATGTATTTGACTCACACCCTTGGGTTTGTTATGTGGAGGTGTATTTTTTGTAAGTCATGGAATTATTGTTCTATTATACCCCATAAATTTTACCAAAGACACTATGGTTGTTGTGCATATGTTTTATTATTCTAGTAATGTAGTTTTGTGTATGTTGTGTACCCTACACTAACTAACCCTAAGGGAAGTAATCAGTAAAAGTGTATGTATGGAGTAATAAAAGTGAATCATTGACCATTTGACTTGAGTTGAGTATGACCCAAGAAGTGGAGTCTAACATATACTGAAAATACACTTCTATTCATTTGGTATGTATGGCGTTACTCCACAGGAGCCATGCATATTGTGTTGTGCGGACACCTTAAGCTCAGTAAATGGAAACATGTACCTCTTTATCTCTCTTTGTAACTAGTTGTCTTATAGACAACCTTGTGTGATTTTGAATGTGTTAATCCTTATGGTACTTTGGAGGTGATGATTCTGATAGAGATTATGATAGTACATGATTTTGATCAGTTATTTATATTTTGTAAGTGAAGGCTTAATATCCGAGTGTTAGCGAACTCAATGAGTACCCCTTTGGTGGCCAAAAAGGCCACATAGTGATTGTAATGTGATATTTCTATGTTCGTATTTTATTCGTAATTGACATTATTCTCTCTTTTCTTGTAAGAACCAAAAAAATTCTTGAGTGATAATTCTTTAAACCTTTGGATAATTAATTGGTTATGTGTTAACAAGAGGCCTCTGCATTCTTGCATTTGTTTAGACATTTATTTTTCTTAGTTTGAAACTTTCTTTTGGAGATTAAAATTTTCTAGCCTAGCCCAAGGTTTGGGATTTTTGTCATTTGGCCTTTGAATCTGATTTTTATGTTGGTTCTAATGTTGTTATGTGTTGGATTAGGGTCATGGGATTCACCATGGAGTGGTTAGACGTATAGACCCGCTTTATTGTATGGGGGTATTCCTCAAGGGGGTCATAGGGCTATGTAGTATTAAACTATAGGTTACTATTCCACTTGGGTGGATGTGATAAAGCTCTATGGGCCTTGAGCCATAGGGTGATTAGGCATCATTAAATGGAGAGATAAGGTGATGGGACTCTTGGTGAGTGACCTGATATGGAGAAATAAGGAGATGGGACTCTATGGTGAGTGACCCGACTTGGTTTTGACACTATGATTATTTCTCTATTGGGAGGCATATGGAGTTGTGTGGAAATGTATTATTCTTATCTTGAGACTATGTTTCTTTGTGTAAAAATATAAATTCTCCCTTTGTGACATCTTATCATTTGGCATTTTTTTATATCAAGTGTATAGACATATGCATTGTGAAACATGACAAAACTTGTTAAAAACTTTTCATAGGACCATACCGCCATGAGAAAAAGTATGAAAATGACCTTGTGTAAAAAAATCCTAAAAGGAAAAGCTTGTAGCCAATCATTCTTACCTTGTCTTCCAAGATGAAAATAACCTCCTCTACTTGAAAAAAATTGATCTATCCTTATGATGGAAATAGTATTATCATGTTAAACCAAATGTAAATAACCGTAGATCACACTCTTTCCATTTTAGTACTAGAATATATTATTTTTATCTCCTCCGAGCACCACCACATGTGCAAAATAAATTATCACCTCTGATCCTTCAACTAGTGGGAAACAATGAAAACTTGTTGGCTTATGGTATTTGGTTATTTTGATGTATGACGGTGAATTTTATGGTCATGATATTGGGAGGTGGTGGATCATTATTAGTAATTTGGGAGATGTTATGACTTGACATTTCTTATATCATAGATCCCATTTGGGAATATTGATGTTGATATGCCTTATTGTGGTGTTTATGTTGATTGATGAGTTGCTCCAATGAGACCAGCTTATGTACTATGATGTTTTATTCTTGACGCTCCTCTTTGTTGGTATGTATTATTGGATATTGTCTTGGAATTGTGTGGGTATAGTCATGGTTTGAAGTTATGTAATACCAATTGCATATGTATTAATTTGATGCTTCATTATTTTTTAGTCACATGTGTGTGTTGGATTTATGCCTGGGGCATAATTGTTGGAAATTCTATGTTAGGTGGACTACTTGTTGTCTTTCCATGGTGGAGTTAGAGGTCTTGTGTTGTGATTCATTCATGAAAATGTGCTAAAAATGTGTTCTGTGGGTCATTCATAATGTGCCTTGTACCTTGTGAAACATTGTGAGGTTAACTATTTTGGTAACCTTTGGGAACTTTGAAATTTGAAATCCTTAACAATTGATAACATTGCGAACACTAAACAAGCAAATTGTGTAGTTGGTAAAACTATTAAATGGTGAGTACCCTTATGAGAAAACAAATTCAAATGTTTTTCGAGATGATAATCAAAATTTTGGATCTGAATACACTATGGATTTCAATTGTTGGACAAAGAGGTTTCATAAGCTTTGAAATTAAGAAAAGGTTTTAAGGAAAAGATAAGTTGAGTAATAAAATAATGAGGAATGTTGATCCTCACAGAACATAAAGAAAATAAGAAATTTTAAAATTATGTTTAACTTTTTGGTGGTTGCATTTTGAGCAACAAAGCCTTTTTCACTAATTGGAATTTATCATTGTTGACTTCTCATGCTTTGTCACCCCTATTAGTTCCTAGAGTGTGTCACATTGTGGATGATGATTTTATAAGGGAGGGAGGATGTAGTTCCCCTCCAACTCATAGAAAATTTCCAATTCCTTGCTCCATCCTTGAGGTTTTACATGGATTGTTAAAAAAACTTATGTCAAGTGGTTGTCTAAGAACGTTTTTAGTGATGGTAAAATCAAAATAGCAATGAAATAAATTAAGAAATTGCGATAATAAAATAACAAGGTAAATTTTGAATTTGTCATGTCGTAGACTAAACCTTTAAACCTTGGAGGGTCTTCGTGTGTTTGAATAGAGTGGTGATGTAGTTTTCATTTTAATTTTTTTAACTCAAGATCACTTTTGATTTCTTGAGTTCAAAATTGTAACACCACTCATTTTACCCTTCCCTTTGAAAATGTTTGAGCGTGGATTAAAATGTTTAGTAGGAAATGTTGGCTTCCTGTGAACTTGTTGAGGTTGTGAGAGTTAATTTAAATAAAAATACTAATAATCAATAAAATCCTTACAAATTTAATGTGAAAATAATTACATGATTTAATTAGAGTTTTAATAAGAGGCTAGTGAGGTTCTAGGAAGATGAAATAAATTTTGGTATTGTTCTTGTTTTGGGAGCATAAACATTCTCCATCATTTGAAGAAACCAATCTTGTCTCATTTTCTAGCATACTTGTATCCTATTCCAAGTGGGAGTTATTTTATGGTATGTGTATCAATCAAGTATTTACGACAAATTAAATTATTAGATGTTATTACTACAAATGCCTAAATGCGTGTTATTTGATTTTTAGGTAAAACTTGTCATGATTTTGTGAGGCACCACCTTCTTCTATCTGTGAAGCCTCTACCAACGTAATTTTTGTTTGTGCTATCATGATGAGCTTGGACACCTCCATATAACAAAGTAGAAGTCATTTTTTTTTCTTATCTTGTTGTTTCAAGTTAGTTATTAGATATGTTTGTTAAGTGAATGTTGGGGATATGGTAAAATAAGGATGATGGAAGAGACATTAGAGATAGGGTTTTAGAAAGGAAGTGCATGTGTTTTTCAGGAGGAGGTTGGTACTCTTCCAAAATGTCTTTTCCTATAGGTTTCATACTTTGCGAGACCCTCCATGCTCAATGGTTTTGGGAGTTGAGGATGGTCTGGACACTTAGGTGGATATTTTTTCAAAAGGGATTTGGTAGTGATATTCATGGGAAGGAAGAATAAAAATATGGAATTTCAAGCTGGTGTGAGAGACAAAGTGGGGCATAGACTTCGAGTTAGATTCTTGGAAAAAGGGTATTTTCTTGTGATATTTAGGAGTGCAACCCAAAATGGAGGAGACCATACAAAGGAAGGAACATCTGTTTATTGAGGATGTTCTCTTCATTTGAAAATGGTCACTAACGTCAATCCTAATGTGGTGGTCCTGGAAGAAATACAAATATGGGTAAGGCTTTATGCTCTTCCAATAGAATATTGGAACCCTCGTATTCTTGCTAAAATATGTGGGTCTTTAGGAAGAGTCGTTAGGATCGACCCTAAAACCCTGGAAGGAAATTTTTCCACCTATGCAAGGGTGTGTATTGTGGTGGATGGTTCCTATCCATTATCGGAATCCATTTCCATTCAATCCTCAAAAGAGATGTGGGTTCAATAGGTGGAATACGAGAGGATATTTTTCAATTGTTTCAGGTGTCATCAACTTGGCCATCTTAGGAGAGATTGTAGGGCTATAAAAATTTGAAAGTCACCGGGCATAACCTCCTTTATTTAAAATGGGGTTGAAATAAAATGAATGTCGAAGTAGGCTTCTCCTCGTTATGGGAAGGAGAATGTTGACCCTGTTATTTCATTTGGTAAAGTGGTGGAGCTTTTACCATATAATCTTCTCGAAAGAAACCTCCAAACGGGTGGCTGATTCCTCCCATATTATCTCCCTGCTTGGGAAGGGATTGAGATAGGAAATGGGGCCTCATCCTTCGATCTAAATCATTGGGTTGATTCTAGAGAAGAGGTGGAGGAAAGGTTGGAAAGGGAGGAAAATTAAGAATAAAGGACCATCCCTTTGTCGAAAGGTTTGGAAGAAAAGGAGCTATACTCCATTGTTGAAACCCTTGGTCTTAGATCCTTTATAAGTGGGAAGAATTTTGGGTAGGGTATACCAAGAAATGAGAGAATAACTACATGGGATGTAGAAGATGGAAAATAGAAACATATGAAGTCCTTTTATCAACCATCAGTAGGGTGGGCCAATCCCTCCTGAAGAGATCATGAAGCTAGTTTCATGGAATGTCAGGGGTTTAAATGCCCCTGAAAAACAACGCTTGGCCAAGGATTTGTCTATTGAACAAGGAGGGAATATTTTTTGTTTTCAAGAATTTTAAATTATTGGATCGAGTTTTCTTCCACCAAGTTGCGCAAATGGAAAGGATGGTACGGTTCCTTCGTTAACAATAATAGAGCTTCTAGTGGTCTTTTGTTTGGCTTTCTAGCAAGGTGGAGATCACTCGGTTGGAAGCTTCACCCAATTTTCAATAGTGTAAGGTAGCGTTTAAGTTCTCAAATAAGTTCTATTATATCTCGTAATGTGTATGGCCCAACCAATATTTCTCGAAAAGAGAATTTTGGGCTTCTTTGTTTGACCAATTGGTTGTTTTAAGAGATATTCGATGGTTTTCTTTATGAATTCAATGCTACCATTTTGGAGGTGGAATATGGGGTAAATCTCATAGTAATCCCCAGTCCCAGAGAGATTTCTATGAATTTTTAAAGAAAGCATACCTTTGGGATATCCTTCCAAAAAGTGGATGGATGACTTGGTCTAAAAGACGTATTAATTCAAGGAGAATTTTTATTCATCTTAATAGATTTCTCGTTAATCCCCTTGTTTTCGGACCAATATTCTGCTAGAGAGAGAGGTGTTTCCTTGGTCTAGATCAGATCACTTCCCAATATCACTGAACATTGCTATTTATTTGACCCCATGAAAATATCCTTTAAATTTTGAGTTGATGTGTTTGAAAGACCCCTCGTTTAATGATCTTATAAGGTATTAGTGGTCATTCTTTGTGGTGAAAGGAAAGTACATGTTCATCCTCACTAAGAAGTTGTTAATCCTTAAGAAAGAAATCACTGTTTGGAATAAAACCTCTTTCAAGAATATTTTCCAGAAAAGGTCAAAGCTGAAAAATATTTGAAGGTGTTAAAAGAGAAGGTTTTCAAATTAGGCATGGACCAGGAGGACTATCATCGGGAGAAATCATTTCTCACTGAATTGAATTATCTTTTTCTAAAGGAAGAAAATTATTAGCGCTAGAAATCTAAGGAATTTTGAGTGAAAGAAGGGGATAAGAAATCCAAAAAAATTCATACTTCAGTAAGAAGCGTCGTAGTACAAACTATATTTCAAAGCTTAAGAATGGTTCGAGAGAGTGGTTGTTGAATCAAAAATCCATAAAAAGGAAGCCATTGAATTTTTGGTTCTCTTTTAGAAGGGGAGTCCATTCTTCTCTTACTCGCAACAACAGTCCCTATTAGAAAAATTCCTAGATTAGTTTCTAAAGAGGATCACGGGAAGTTGATGGATCCCTTTTCTCTCAAGGAGGTGCGTTAGGTGGTATTTTCTATGGAAAGTGAGAAGTATCTGGGCTGGAAAGGTTTTCTCGTGGCATTTTTAAAGGATTTATGGGAGGTGGTAGGGATGGACGTCTGGTTTGTTGTCAAGGATTCAAGGGCTATAGGTAAGATTTTAAAATAATTGAATCACACATTTATAAGTCTCTTTCCTAAAAAAATTCTTACATTTGATGGATGTCTATAGGCTTGTTTCCTATGTAACATGAACTATAAAATCATTTCAAAATCCATTTCCATTCACCTTAAGATGTTTTTGAATAAACTCATCTCCAGTGACGGACTAGTTTTCTTCATGGCTACTCTATTACGGAAGGTATCATTATTTCACATGAGTTGATGCATTCTCTTTTAGTTAATAAGGTCTCTAGTATGATGATCAAGTTGGATTTTAACAAATCCTATGATAGTATCAACTGGTATTTTCTTATGAAGACTATGCAGTTGTTAGGTTTCAACTCGAGCTTTTATCAATGGGTTTATAGTTGCATAGTGACTCCAAGTTTTTAGTGTTGGTGAATGGTTCCGTTGAAGGTTTTTTTGAAGCAACACAGGCATCTAAAGCAAGGAGACCCATTGTTATATTTTTGTTTCTTCTGGTTGCCAAAACTCTTAGTCAAACCTTCAAGGTTACTTCCATTGTAGACACTAAAATTAGGTCATACTCCCCTTTGGTCCTCGATATATAAACACCCTTCATCACATTAACCTAGTCATGACCCCCTTCACCCCAATAATATTAATTTAATTAATTTAATTAAATTGATGCATTATTCTCACTATATTTATTATTTAAATATTTTATTTAAATAATATCCACACATATAGTTCACTTAGACACCTCACCAAGCCAACTCAACCTAAGACCTATTTTTAGCAAGTTGCCATAACTAACTAAGACTTACCCAAACCCTAAAAATCAATGCCTACATTCCCTCTAACCAAATCCCCACATGCTCACAAGAAGCTCCCAGTCTAATCCATGGGATAATGGCATGAGATCCAAGGAAATCAGGAGGATCTCCCTAGTTTAGTAAACCTAGGAAATCCCACCTTGATCGATGTTGGTTACCCCTAACCATCACCGGTTAAGCTAGACCATCGTCAGTTACCCCTTTTAACCCCTAAACTACCTTATTCTCAAGGTTGGAAAACATTGGGAGAAGGTTGATGAGAAAGAACACATCTCAAAGAGATAATGCATCTTCAGAGAGAAAATTCCAGTGAAAACCCGCATGTAAGGAAGGAGATTGAGCATCTTCTCCTGCACAGCCATCCCAGCCATGATCTGATCTATCCAAGAAAAGAGGAGTGTACATGCAGCCCATGCAAAATATTTCTTGCAGCTGGTGATCACTTTCAACCTTCAAACCCCTCATTAGCACCTCCATCCCTCACACACAGAATTTAGGACCGGAATCCAAGTAAGTATAACATCATACTTTCCTGGTTTATTTCATTTCATCATCATATTATCATCCATTGTTTACCTTGCCCCCTATTGACCTTCTCCAACATTTTCACCTCCATATACCCATTAAAACCTCACCTAAGCCTACTCTAGTAACCCAATATTTCACCCCAACTCACCAAATTTCCTTTGTGTAATCACAAAGGAGACCATAGCTTGTTCTATGAAATTTCTAGATCTCACAAGATCTCGCACCTAGGTTACACCTAGCCACCGTTTCTCACCCCCGATCGACACCGGTCTCTATATTTTCCCACACATCCTATAATAGATACCTACCCACCTAATTTCATCTCACCCTCATTCACCTATGATCTACCCGAGACCTCTATCAAACCTGCGCAGAGAGCCGGACCAATCATTTGACCTTTGGATTCTATTCTAGCTTAGCTTGTTAGATTAGATCTATTTCTTATTGTGTTTTAAGTTATATACCTAAATCATTTTAAATAAAAATAGGATTTACTTTGTTTACATCATTAAATTGTTTAAAATAAAGTGGGTGACAACCATCTAGGAAGTATCATACTTCTGGATCTAGCATACGCTAGGTAGTTCACTGCCCATATTGTTTAATTCCTTCGATGGTATTGTTTTCATTACAGGTAGTTCCTCCTAGCCAAAAGGAATCTCTCACGATTAGTTGTGGATCCAGAAGTCATACACGTGCAACAACCCATCAACCAACATTTGAACAGGTATTCCTCCTACGCCTATTACCCTATCTGTTTCATCAACACTTTAAAGAAATGATCTAAGAATCAAGTGAAACATTTTGGCACACCCGGTGGGACCCATCCAGGGTTCCTTGCATTTCATTCATTCCTAGGAAAAAATTGTGTGTTTGTTTCCCTTCTGAAAAGTGTACACACTAATTTTCTTCCTTGGTAACCCACCTCTTCTTTCTATTTTCTCTAAAGGAAACTTTTCTTTTGGTGTAATTAAAAAGAACCATTTCTTCATGTTTTCTGCATTGTAGTGAAAGAGCATCCCTCTTCCTCTTCATCTTATTATGTCATCCAATTTCACATTTTCAATTTGGGTTTAAAAATAAGTGCATTCCATTCTAATTTATTGCATTAGCTCACATTAATTGAGGGAAACCTATACGTTGGAAGTCATGCCTAGCTGATGGTTGATAAATGAATCATAGAAAAGCACTTCTATCCTTTTCTCTTTCTCTGAGTCTTACCAAACCACACAAAAATTAAAAATACATGCATACTTAAACAACATCCTACCTGAAGAAGTTGTAGGTGATCACACGATCACGGCATAGTGGGCACCTAGCTCACTACTCTGTCGAGTCATACTTTAGAGCGAAGCCCACCCCCACCATAACATACCTGAAACCTCACCTTTTAGATCTCCTTCTTTGTAGGAAGCCATCCTCACAAAAAAATATATTTCACAATTCATGTGTCAGTCCCTAAATAGAGTAAGCTAAAAAAACATAATAGAAAGGGCACTCCTAGGATCGCATTTTCTTATTGTTTTTGCTTGGCTTTCATTTTAAGGTGAGAGATCACATTCGTCATTTTTTTGTTGTTCATCCTTACACACTCCTCATCACATATGGTGGATTCTAACTTTACTTGAGTGTGCACTGGCCATATCATCATCATTATTAGAATTAGGTCTAATTCTACATCAGATTTTAATTCACAACCACTTTCTTTCAACGACTATTTCAATTTCACAGTAACCATCGTCAGTTACCTCTGACCGCCATTGGTTATACCCAACCGACTTCGGTTCCATGTCCTTTTTCTAACCTACTCAAAGGAAATTTTTCTTCCCTTTCTTCTACTTTTCATAGCCCCTGTCACTGTCATTATTCCCATTGACATTTTAAACATCTCCAGATTTGGCATACCTATCAGATTTTACCTTCTGCCTCGTTATTTACTCACTATCATTTTCTACAGTAACCAACAGTGGTTACCCCTCACCGGCATCAGTTTTCCCTAACCGGCATCGGTTAGCCTATTTCACATTCTAGCCACCATTTGGTACTTAATACACTTTTTTCGCTAGATTCACTTGTTCCTACTGTTGTCTCTCGTGTCATTTACAAAGAAGTAGCCCTACGATCGATCTTGGTTCACATGGTGCTGACTTGAAGATAAGAAAGTGTACTCGTATTTCATGCCAGTTGTCAATCACTCCCACTTAGTCCTCCACCACCTTCCATTTTATCACTAGCCATGGATCTCATCCATCCTATTACTATCACTACCAGAGATGAGGAGTTCACATGACTCCTTGACCAAAACCCTACCACCTTGCAGTTTTACCTTTCCCACTCATCCACTCGAGATGCCTTGGGTTAGTTGATATACAACATGCCCATATCTATCCCTCCGACTCTCACACCCACTCCCACATTAGCCCTATCTTGCTCCGTGTTGCCCAAATCCACCTTACCCCCAGTCGTTTCATAGTTAGGTCCTATACCTACTATGACTGCCACGTCTGTACCTCTGTGGCCCTCGTTACATCCACCGTACCCTCGACGACTACCCCAAACACAACCTCATCCGCCCCTAATGTCTCACACATACCTATAGCTACATTACCACCTCCAGTGTCGGTGACCCCTACCCCATTTCAGAACGTGGTTCTTTCCATTCCATAATCATTAGCCCCTATTTCCACTAGGGTTACCATGACCCTTCCACCCCCATATACATACTACCAACAACCTCCTGTTTCATCCATTATTCATTCCGGGTATGTACCCCCTATTTCACTACCTTCTTCTCCACCACCCTACATGGTAGCCCCATACACTGGAGTGCCACCCCCGTTATATGCCCAAAACCAACCTTCTCACGCTACGGGGCATCCAATCATCACAACCCACCAACGACCTAATTAAATTGATGTTGGACAAGATGCAGACATTGGAGGCATCGGTTTCCATCTCCCGCAACACTCTCACCTATGACGAGATTTGCAACGAGCCTATTCACCCATCCATTCCTATCCATTCATACCATGTGCATTGGGAAATGCCTAAATTCAATCATTTCAATAGCAAAGAAGACCCATAGCAACATTTGTGGTCATTCAAACATGGGTGTTATCTGATCGCTCATGATGATGCCTTGCTTTTGAGAACCTTTCCCATGTCCCTCACTAGACCTGCATTAGATTGGTATAGTGGGTTACCTAAACACTCTATATTCTCATTCAATCAGGTAGCCCAAGCCTTCTTGGATCATTTCTCTATCAATATCGTCAAGAAGGTTACCATGACCTATCTATATTCCACACCTCGATGAGAATGAATCTATCACAAATTTTGTAGCTCGTTGTACACTTCGATCAATCAACTTACCTTTCAACTGCCATAAAATGAACTCATCGAGCTCTTCACATGGGCTTGTGCTAGACATATCTCCCCAAACTTTCGGTCCAAACCTTCTTAACATTTGATGAGGCATTCACTATGGTACGCGAAGTTAGAGATTCAGACCATCAAAGAGAATAAAATCCAATTACGCAAAAATTTCAGCATTCAAGTTGAATGATACCTCTTCTTCTTCCAAACCACAAACCAATTATTAAAAATCGAAGGGCACCACCAATGCGGTGGTACTCAAGGTTGGCCCACTCATCAATCAAATCAGGCTACACCCTCATCTAATATCTCACCGTCTAGACTTTTCAATCCAGGATGAGAGCATCACAAATATACCCAAATTGAGGAACCTTACTCTTCTATCTTAGAGAAGCTTATCAAATCCGGAGCCATCACCCTTCCACCTATAAAACCACACACTGGTTTTGACCCTGCTTGCCCCATGCTTGCATGGTATAAAGAAAATGATTTTTGTAACTATCATCGAGTAAAGGGTCATAGTGATGGTAACTACATCACTTTCAAAAATATTGTCCAAGAAATGATTGAGAAAGGTGAGTTAACTATGGATAATCCCAACACCACCTCCAACAAAAATCTACAAATCTTCAAAAAACCATTTCCCAACCATGACCCTTCATCTGATCAAACCGGTGAGACCTCAACTCACGATACCCATACCCACGAGGTCCATGCTATCTTTAATGATGTACTTGTCACCTCCCAATTACCTCACATCCCTTCCATAGAAGAAATCCTAGCCCCAAATCCTCCTTCCGCATCGAACCAAACTCCCCTGTTCCTTCACCCACAGAGGAACATCTTTTATCTCCTTCATCACCTATAGAGGAGTCTTCCACTAACATTGAGACCATCTCACCCTTGGTTTCTCCACTTAGATAACCTTTACCCAAAGTACCTCCTCCACCCATGAGGAGCACCCATTACCTCCTCCACCCACGGATGATCACCCATTACCTCCTCCACCCATGAGGGGCACCTATATGTTCCTCCACTTATAGAGGAGATCCCATCATCTCCTCCACCCATCATATACCTAGTTAAGATACCTTTGCCTCTTAGTGAGCATTCTCCATCTCTACCCAAAATACAAAAGACCTACTTTTGTCTCTCTTACCCACTGGAAGCCGAAGCTAGCCAATTTCCCATCTCTAAGACACATTTTATGGGAATTACCATTAGTTCCTCACCAAATCCACCTACGGACATGTCGTTCTCACGTTTGGTTGATCACTTAGATTATGTGGATAGGGATCCCCTATGGGGAACATTTTACTTCCCATCTTGACACAGATGCAGAGATCCCTTGTTGATACCCCCACTATCTACCCAAAAATATTTCAACCAATCGAACCAAACACAACCACCTCTATTACAACCACTTCCACAACACTGGTTATAGCTCAAACCACACCCTTACCCATAACTCAACCTACATCTAAACCCAAACCCATACATAAAACATTTTCCTCGACTAAACCCATTACCACTTTAGGGGTCACCCCAACCACTAGCCTTACTCATCCACCTATCAAACTAGATTTAGCTACATCCACAAAAGTCAACACCACACCTACTCTGACACCCAAATAGAAGCACCAAACCTATAGAACTCATACCCCAGCCACACTAATCACACCTACACCTATCTCATCCATCTTTTTGGTATCTAGATTTAATCTCCTTCATAACTTGAATAGCATCATGAACTTGCACAAGACACTCAAGGATAGATAGATGGTTTGTATGTCATTTGTAGCCAGGGAGCACACCTATCTACTTGTTTACATTCAAGATTTGAGGGAGTGGATAGCACCTTCATAAGGGTTTTGATCTAACCCTCACTATTTTAGGTTGTGCCTATCAACCAAGGCAAGAGAACCTATATTGCAGCCCTTGTATGGTAAAGGAGGTAGAGATATCCTTGTGTTTTGCATTATGACATGAAAGAGGCCTTGTGAAAACATGATCAAGTATCCATTATCCAAACTCAAAGGATTTGTCACTACTAAATGATGGAAATGTTCTCAAAACAAGGCTAGGGCTACTAAAGACATGATAAAACCTTGATATGCTTTGTGCATTTTTGTGAAAGGATTGAGTTCTTTTGTGGACACACAATGCAAATGCAAGGGTAGTATAAGTAGGATGAGTTAGTTTAAATGACATTATGAAGGGAGAATTTTGGACAAGAGAAGATGAGGAATTACCAACTTCTTTGGGAAGCTTTGTAAAATAATTGCAACACCTAAACAAGAGATGTTTCAATGAGTTTGAAGTACTCTTTCAACCAGGATGTGTGCACAAATGGAGGCCCAAATCTACACTATTCCACACAAACTTTGATAACCTACCACAAAGGCTTGAAGAAAATATCAATGAAGCATTTAGAAACCCTTGTTAGATCATGACTTAAGGTACACCCAAAAGTTTACAAACACCCTCAATTTACAAGGAAGGTAAGATGAATTTAAATCTATTTATCTTCACTCAAATGAATTCTCTTCTAAATGGAAGATTGCAGATGCCTTCAAACCCTCTACAAGAAATGAGACCATGTATGACCAATAAAGATCCCAAACACAAGATTGCAACATGAGCATGAAACACAAATTGAAAACATACTGAAATACAAGTGTATGCAAGCTTTGCCAAGAGATAAAACCAGTCAATCCATAAATTTTGATCAAATACACCAGTAAGGGAATGTTATTAAGACAATATCAAAGCTTTTTGATGGATTTACAGCTGAAACCAACTCAACATGATGAACATTTGATGCAAATAGGAATCAAAAATGGCTCTCAGGTAGTTTCTCCAAAAGAAATGGAACACTTCCAGTTTTCCTCTTGAAAATTCTTCTCTCTTTCTCCAAAATTTTCAACAGACTTTTCAAAAATGCCTCCAAACTACATAATATACCCTATGCCAACTTGGATCCTTGCATCCCAAGAAAATAATATGCCAAGGGGATCAAATTTGTTAAAAACCCTATCCATTTGATGAAGAATGATATTAAAGCCATCTCACAAAATACAAGAGATGCACAAATATTTTACAATATTACATGGATTCAGATCTTTATCCATCCCAAGGTCATGTTTTTGTCACTCCACCATGCCAGCATGCTTTTACAATCATTTTCCACCTTTTACTTCATCATTTTTAACTCTGTAACTTTAATTTTTTACCTTTCATGTTTTTTCACGGGCCGAGAAAAATATTTCATGAAAAACACTATAGGGCACCAAATTAGCTCATAAAAACTATTCCATTGCAGTCAGGGGCGAGGGGATGTGAAATCATATAAAATTTCATGTGATTTGGTGCAAAAATGATGATTCCAAGCATCTTGGAGCTCCAATGGCGGTAAGGAATGAAAACACTCAGCAATTGTTGATTTAAAATCAACTTTAAATTTCTGCCCTCCACGTGTCAGATGAGATCTCAAATATTCTCCTTTTTGTCTTTGGATGAGGTGGGACACGTGCCCAAATACCATTGGACTGACCCTCAACCTTAAAAATGCATTTCAAACCTTTTCTGACCTCGAGAAAATTTTGAAAATTTTCCCCACATGCCCCCTAGACATGCCACGTGTCCCTAGGTGGACCCTACCAAGATCCACTAGAATAAAAAAATTTCTCCTTTTGTGAAAAAAGGAAAATTTCCTTAAGAATCCCTGTGGGCCTGAACACTTGCTTCTTCCACCGCCACATGGCGGTCTCCCATTCATCTGCTGCATAGCCAACCTTCCCATTCTTCCCTCATTCCTCCGCGAGCACAAAATCCTTTGTGGGCCCATGTTCTTCCTTTTCCCCTTTTGGAATAGGCCACATGTCGCCCCTAATTGGATGTGGGGGCACACCTCCAAATTTTCCTCTTCAGGGCCACGGATCAATTTTCCCTTTGAAATTTCTCACCAAAGTTTGTAAATTTTCCAACATTTCTTCCACGCTCCAAATATCCGCCAAATCTGGGACACGTGTCCTCTTCCTATTCGACACGGGCCTTCGGGAAAAAAATTCTTTTGTACAATAACCCCAAAAACAACAAAATATTTGAAGTCCCCATTGCTCCACTTGACCTCCTGTACACGTGTCCATTTTTCATTGGAGGTGGGCCCATTTTTCAATTTTTACCTTGCAAACACAAAGGCAAAATTTCATAAAATTTCCTTCAGCCCCTTCTTCCATCTTGCCTTCTGGACATGTGGCTTCCTCCAATTGGTCATGGGCTCTCGGGCCAAATTTTTCCTTTGGCATTTTGAAGCCAAAAACTTCAAATTTTTCCAACTCTTCGCCTCTTCCTTTTGACCTCCTGGACATGTGTCCACTTTTCATTGGAGGCGGGCCCTAGGGTCAAAATTTTCCCTTGACACCTTGAGCCAAAAAACAACAAAATTTTTTCAAGTCCTTCCAACACCCACCTGACCTTTTTGTGCCACGTGTCTCCTTCCCATTCGTTGCGGCCCTTCGAGGAAAAATTTGATCTTGAGAATTTTGACAAAATGAAGGCAAAATTTCCAAGTATGACCCGCCACTGACCAAACCACCAACCAATCACATTGTGCCACGTAGGCACTTCACTGTAGCGCTGCGAGGCCATGGACAAAAAAATTTTCCTTTGTCAAAATTTTCAAAAAGTAACCAGTGAGAACATTCTCTTGCATACCCTTGGCCAATAGGAGCCTACCACATCACCAATATGTTGCAAAGATAAATTTGATGGGCGGGTGACACCCGTATACCCATCAAAAACGAACAAATGCAAAGGATGCCCTGAAAATTAGATTTTTTCACAAGGAATGTAGATTTCTCGGTTTTAAACCAAGTGAAGCATGATTTTACATTAATTTAGACTAGAGGAGCAGGATTTCACTTGCACATAAATGAAATTTGATCAAGCCTGAGTTTCTTACATGATTTGACAAAGGAAAAATATCACAACTCATAAAAATGAAGAAATTAGGGCACAAATGGGGGGAAACTTGGATTTTGTTTCAATTTAGGGAAAATAACAACATTGAGGGAATTTTCAAAGAATTCAACTAGAAAAGATGAACTGCAGACCACCAGCTTGAGAAAATGAACGTTTCTTGACAAATTGGGAAAAAATGGATATAGAAAATTAGGGCAAAGTGTGTAAAGTGAATATTTGCACCAACATTGGCTCTTGCTTGGGGATGGGCACTCCCAGTGAGTGCCAAAAGATCACAACATAGACCAAGTGCCAAGAATCCATTGGGAAAGGAGTATAAAAATGCAAAGCAGCCCAAAAACTAGAAATATCACCAAAACTAGGCCGAGAAAACCAAATCAAAAATGGTTGCCAAGGACAAAAGGGCAAACCACGAGCCAACAACAGCAAGAAAAAGCAAAGACAAAAAAAAAGCAAGGGCTATACAAAATATAAAATTTGTGCATACCTAATTTGGGGATTTAATCCAAAAAGTTTTTAAATGTCTGCCATTACCATAGGAAGCTCAACAAATCCCCATCCAAATCCTTTTGAAAAAATGTATGTTCTCCATACTAATATCAATGGCATAAGGGCCCATCCATAGAGCATCAAACTTGCCATGCTTTCCCTTTTCTTCATGCCTACTATCCCACAACAAAACCAGATCTCCAACACTGAAGCCTCTAAGGGTGACCTTCTTATCAAACAACTTCTTCAATTTCTCCCTAAATCTAATATGCCTTTGATGAGAAGCCCTTCTCTCTTCATCCAACTCAATGATCTAATTAATCCTTGATTCATATGGGCCATGTTATTGATCTTCTAATTGTTGGGCAAACTAAAAAGTGGACAATTGCAAGTGTAAGGGCAGCAATGCTTGTGTTCCATAGACCAATTCAAATGGACTCTTACTAGTTGCTCTTTTTGGAGTGATCCTATCTACCCAAACTACAAATTTCAATTACTCTCCCCACTTCTTCTTGTTGATCTCCAAATTCCTTCTAATAATCTTGAGCAAGTTCTTGTTACTTGATTTAGCTTGCCCATTCCCTTGTGGATTGTAATTTGAAGCATAAGTCAGATTTATCCCATATTCATTACACATTGCTATCAAAGGCTTGGCTCTAAAACACATAGCATTATTAGATACAATCTTAACTGGAACTCCAAACCTACATATGATATGATTCAGCAAGAAATCCATCACCACTTGGTGTGTTGCCTTTCTAGATGGAATGGCTTCAACCCATTTTGTGAAGTAATCAGTTGCTACAAGGATCCATTTATAACCAACACTAGAAGGATCTGAGATCTCACCTATGAAGTCCATTCCCCATTGTTTGAAAGGAGTTTCAATTGATACATGATGCAAAGGAAGGAGCCTGAAGCTTTCAATCTTCCTGAGAAGCATTGGCAACTATCACATCTTCTAACTAGCTAGTTTGCATCTTTCAAAAGAGTTGGCCATCAATAACCACTCTTAAAATCTTATGTGTTGTCACTCTCCCAGAAAAATTTCCTCCAAAAACTCCCCCATGGAAATCAACAATCAACTTGGGAGCTTCATCTTCAATTATGCATTTCAAGAGGACACCTTTAGGATTCTTCCAAGCCATCCCAAGGTCTGTTATGATATATTTCTGAGAAGCCAGCTTGAGGGCTCTTTTCTAATTTTATTCAAGTAATTTGGACAACATAGATGCTTGAGGTAGAAGACCACATCCTTTTACCATTCAGAATTCATCAATTTTTCAAATAGACCTGCCCATTCTTCCCCTAACTTGATTCACTTCTACATTTTGCAAATTAATCTCAGCCATGAGCCTGGCAAGACCCAAACCTCTTACCAGCTTTGTTGTTTGGATATCCATTTCATATTCTTGTAATTTTTTAACCCATCTACATCTCTTGCTTGATATCTCCATGTCAGATAATATGTCTTTAACCATTGTATGAGGAACATAGGCAACAACCTTCGAACTCAGTATATAGGGCTTGAAAATCTTTGTTGCTTTTACTAATGCAAATGCCTGTTTTTCCATGATTGTATACTTTAATTCAAATGCTTGTAAATCCTTTATAAAGAAATCAATAGGTCTCTCAGCTCCATTCTCATCCTTTTGTAACAAAACTTAAGCAATAGTAAATTCAGAGGAAAGGAAAAGATTTGGAAAGGTCTCTTATAGTTTGGAGCTGCCAAAACAGGTGCATTCTTGAGTGCATCCTTTATTCCTTCAAAATCTTACATGGCAGCCTCCTCCCATTTGATAACTTGATCCTTTTTTAGCATGCTTGTGATTGGAAGAGTCAGCTCAGTAAAATTGGAAACAAACCTTCTAATAAAATTGATTTGGCCAAAGAAAGATTGGATACCTTTCTTGGTTCTTGGAATAGGCACCTTGCTGATTGCTTCCACTCTCTCAGGGTCTATCATAACCCCTTATTTAGACACAATATTTCCTAAAACTTGGCCTTTTGCATGAAAAAATGACACTTCTTTGTATAAAGTGAAATGCCATACTCTCTACATCTGATCAACATCTTTTCTAGGTGGTGCAAATGGTATGCTCATTGCCTTGAAAAAATAGTCACATCATCTTAGTAAACTTAAATAAACTCATTGATATAACTAACAAAGGCAACATCCATTTCCATTTGAAAATTAGCACTAGCATTCATCAATCCAAAAGGCATCCTTACAAAAACATATGTCCCCAAGGAGTAGTGAAGTATGTCTTAAGTCTTTCTGATTCTTTGACAACTACTTGATTGTATCCAGAGAAACCATCCAAAGTAGAAAGCATCTCTAACCCCATTACAAGTTTCAGCATATTCTCCATGTTTGGCAAGGGGTAATTGTCCTTCATAGATGCTTTTTTAGATTCCTAAAATCCACACAAAGTCTGATATCTTTGTTCTTCTTTCTAACTGGGACAAGGTTTGCCACCCAAGATGAGTATCTAGTAGGCTGAATGATGCCACCATATCTCAATTTATTCAACTCTTCTTACATTTTCATGGAAATCAATGGGTTAATAGGCCTTTTTTTTTGTCTAAATGGCTTAGTCTTGGCCTCAAGAGGAATCTCATGCTGAAATAAATCTTCTCTATATTCCTTTAGCTCTGAATAAGACCAAACAAGACAATCTTGATATCTCTTTAAAGTTGGGCATAGGACTATTTTTCCTCTTTGCTGAGATGGCTACCCAACCAAATCTTCCTTGGTTTTTCCTTGGTTCTCAAGTTGTGCTCTTCCACATCCCTTGAAGCAAACATCTTTCTATTAATGATACAATCAGCATTGCTAAAATTGGATTCAAGTGCAACAAGACCTTTAGGAATGGTATTTGTTTTCAATTGGATAATATCCTTGTCAAACAAGGTTTCTTTACCTTCATTCATGCACACCATTGGTTCCCAATCAATATTCTGACCAGCAAACTCACCTTGGCATTGTAATAATCTCAATACTTGTGCATCATCATCAAAAATCTACCAATGTTTCACATTATCTGGGATAGCTGGCCTTGTTAACACTTCAATGTTATATTCACAAAAAGGTGAAATGGTGCAATTGTCAAATCTAGAGCCAAGGATAGCCAACTTATCAGTAGCAGCATTAATACTTCTATCATGGTAAACAATGTTAAAGGAATCAAACATTTCAATCAAGTCCCAAACAACATGCTTATATTGTTTCATACGCTGATTTTTTGTGGCATACAACTTTCTTACTTACTTGACAACCAGCTCTGAATCTCCTTTAGCAACAATATCCTTCACTCCATATTTCCATGCAATCCTTAATCCCAATAATAATGCCTCATACTCAGCAATGTTGTTAGTGCACTCAAAATTGAGCTTGAATGAGAAAGGAAACTCTTCCAAACTAGGAGAAACCAACACTATACCAGCACCATTTCCAAATTTGGAGCAAGCTCCATCAAATAGTAATGTCCATGGAGAACCTACCATACCAAGGCATTCTGATTTGTCCATCTTATTCTCTTTTCCATTAGCAAAACCAATGAAGTTGTCAACATCCACATCAGCAAACAACACTTCATAAGAAGCATTATTGGGATCTTCAATCAAATGTAACATCTCCTTTTCACCATAGAGTTTGACAAGGCTTCCCTCAATGGGAATGGTGGAAAATACATGTCCATTTGAACACTACCACCAACACTTGTAGCCCATTTTCTTGACAAAATCATACCCCATTTGGTAGGGAAATCAACAATTACAACATCAAGTTTTAAATTCTTACCCGGATAGGCTGCAAGCTGCACTACTAAACCTTTCACACAACCAACAACTAGCACTTCCCTTGAATCCATGGTTGTACACTTCCCATATGCTGCTATCACTTTGATATCCAACTCATTCATGACCTCTAGAGGCATGACATTACATGATGCACCGGAATCAAACATGCAGTTGTGAAGCAACCTATCTTTTATGAGAAAAGTTGTGAAGAATGGATCAACATTCAATTGAGAATCAACCAAGGATGTCCCCAAATATACTTCAGGTGCCTCTCCAAGATCTTCCATTGGTGGTGGTGTTTCAAGGCCAGCAATGCTTTGAAGAGGATTCTCAACAATATTTACATTTCTACTTGGTATACTCTTTTCTTCCTTCAATCCCAAGTATTCAAATGCTCTCTTCTTATGCTCGGGTATTCTAAGAAATTCAATAATTGGAACACTCACTTTAATTTGGCTCAAAACCTGGGCTATATCATACGGAACATTCTTTGGTAAAACAGCATTAGAAGGGAAACAAGAAGGTTCATCAGATGGAGAAGTGTTCTTGGCAGCCTGGGCATGAAGAGGACTGATATTCTTGCATGGGACAATAGGGTTCTTGGCAATTGTTTCTTTTCTAGGATTATCTTTGGGAATGCTTGTGAGCAAGGGTGTCTTTGGCTTGGCTTGAGGACCATCTCCTCTAACAACTTTACTTCTAGTATTGTACTCTTTCTCTTGACCAACCACAACATTCATTAACAATGTCTATCTTCCTCCGAAGGAATACCACCATCATACTTCTTGATCATTAAAGCCCTTAGATATTCAAAGTCATTATTAGGAATTTCAAATTCCTGAACTACATCTACATCATGAGTTTGAGGAAGAGAAAGAAATGGTACCCTCTTTATGCAATCCCAAAAGGTTGCAGCAGTCCTTGCACTTATCACATCTATTGATGTTGCTGCTTGTTGTGAGCCTAAAGAGTTTCCCATCATACAAATGTCATCATCCATTTCATCTTCATTATCATCTTCAATATCTTGCTGGTCCATTTCACATGGAGGATGAGGAAGAAAACATCTATCACACCAATCCATATCAGAAATTTCTTGAACAATAGCTACTCTTGCAGTCAGAGGGTCAGGCACCACTCTATTTTCACATGCTTAGGGCTATCTGTTTGCAGATCCAACAAGCCCTTTACCTCTATCATCTTGTCTTTGATCACCCCTAGGATGATTGCCAAATCTATCATGGTTTTGAGTTCTTTGTTGTCCTTGTGAACTTTTCCCAATTCCTTTCTCAGCCTGGGCTAACTTGTAAGATATTTCTTTACAACCCCTACCAAAGTCTTGACAACATCTTCTAAATCAGCACCCTTGCTAGCTTGAGGATTCTCAGGGTTTATTACCTTCACACCATCCCTCTTAAGTGGTTTACCAAAATCCTTAATATTATTTTCAATTTGAAGTGCCATGGTGAAATCTTGTCTCAAGTTTGTAGGATTTTTGTCTCTCAAGTAATAGGCTACCTTTTTATCAAATGCATCTACATATTTGATCAAGCAAGATTCATCACAAGGCCTCAAAATGACAGGAAACCTTCTCAATGTTTTATTAAATCTTGTATTAAAGTCATGGAATGTCTCATTAGGGTTCTTCTTGATGTTCTCAAACTCGGATAGAAGGAACCTTGGATCTGTTTTGTCTCCATATTGTAATCTGAATGCATTACTCATCTCTGCCCATGAGTCAATAGAGTTATCAGGTAGAGCTTTGTACCAATCCTTGCATCTTCCTCAAGTGTATGGATAAACAAATTAATATACACATCCTCAAATTCTATCTCAAAATCTTCCATCATGTTAACAAAGAGTTTGAGATGCTGATCTCCAGTAATGGCATTGTTACCTTGGAATTTTGGTAACCTATTTCTCACATCTTGTGGGACAACATTTGGATAACCATCCATTCCTCCAAAATTTATAGGACCAAAGGTGTTAACAAAAATGGAGGTCTAGGTTGAGCCATATTGTTTGGTGGCGGTGATCTTGGAGGTGAAACAAGGCGATGAGGAGTAGTAAGGGGTCTGATTGAATAGATGAATGATCTCTAAAATGACAAACCCCAAAGGTTTTCTCTCTCTTGATAAACTTTAGAAACTTAGAAACCACAGGAGTAGATCTAGGAGTAAGTTTTTAAATACACAAGAAGGTCCTCACCGATGGAGAATGAAAATCAGCAAGAAGATTGCCTAAATCAGATCTCCTTGAAGAGGAATTATAATCTTCAATAACAGTTTCTCCTTCAAATTCAACTACGGGGATTTCTTTTCTTGCAACCAAATACCAACCACTTTCCACACTCTTCTTCCTTCTAGTTATGAGCTTTTGATTTGGTGAGCAACTTCTTAGAAGAGTCCTTGATGAAGAGGGATCTCCTTCCCTCCACTTGACAAATTTAAACAACAAGTTTCGAATGACAGAAATGTGTAAGATAACTAGTATTTAAAGATCCCAACAACATGGAGTTACCACTAAGGATTTCCACCTTAGTTGTGCAAGAAAGCACTAAAATATTCTGTTAAATTTATGCCATGACTGAAAAATTTGCAAGGATTTACAAATCAGATCTTCTTCTTCTTGATTCAATAAAAAACAATGCATCCAAATCATATAAACTACTGGTAAATGAGAAGAGCAGGCCGAGTTTGAAATCCTATTTTACCCAAAACATGCAGATCTGAAGTATGAAATTGTATCTCAAGAATGTAACAGCTCAAATACTTGATCACACAAATTCTCAAACCTTTCAAATACTTCAAAACCACCAAGAAATCAAAGAAACTCCCCGGCAACGGCACCACTCAGGTGTTGGTATCCAGATTTAATCTCCTTCACAACTTGAACAACATCATGAACTTGCACAAGACACTCAAGGATAGATAGATGGTTTGTATGTTATTTGTAGCTAGGGAGCACACCTATCTACTTATTTGCATTCAAGATTTGAGGGAGTGGATAGCACCTTCATAAGGGTTTTGATCTAACCCTCACTATTTTAGGTTGTGCCTATCAACCAAGGCAAGAGAACCTATATTGCAGCCCTTATATGGTAAAGGAGGTAGAGATATCCTTGTGTTTTGCATTATGACATGAAAGAGGCCTTGTGAAAACATGATCAAGTATCCATTATCCAAACTCAAAGGATTGTCACTACTAAATGATAGAAATGTTCTCAAAACAAGGCTAGGGATACTAAAGACATGATAAAACCTTGATATGCTTTGTGCATTTTTGTGAAATGATTAAGTTCTTCTATGGAAACACAATGCAAATGTAGGGGTAGTATAGGTAGGATGAGTTAGTTTAAATGATATTATGATGGGAGAATTTTGGACAAGACAAGATGAGGAATTACCCACTTCTTTTGGAAGCTTTGCAAAAGAATTGCAACACTTTTAACAACGAGAGATGTTTCAATGAGATTGAAGTACTCTTTCAACTAGGATGTGTGCACAAATGGAGGCCGAAATCTACACTATTCCACACAAAATTTGATAACCTACCATAAAGGCTTGAAGCAAAATATCAATGAAGCATTTAGAAACCCTTGTTAGATCATGACTTAAGGTACACCCAAAATTTTACAAACACCCTCAATTTACAAGGAAGGTAAGATGAATTTAAATCTATTTATCTTCACTCAAATGAATGCTCTTCTTGAATGGAAGATTGCAGATGCCTTCAAACCCTTTACAAGAAATGAGACCATGTATGACCAATAAAGATCCCAAACACAAGATTGCAACATGAGCATGAAACACAAATTGAAAACATACTGAAATACAAGTGTATGCAAGCTTTGCCAAGAGATAAAACTAGTCAATCCATAAATTTTGATCAAATACACCAGCAAGGGAATGTTATTAAGACAATCTCAAAGCTTGTTGATGGCTTTACATCTGAAATCAACTCAACATGATGAACATTTGATGCAAACATGAATCAAAAATGGATCTCAGACAGTTTCTCCAAAAGAAATGAAACACTTCTATATTCCTCCTTAAAATTCTTCTCTCTTTCTCCAAAATTTTCAATAGAATTTTCAAAAATCCTCCAAAATACATAATATACCCTATGCCAACTTGGATCCTTACATCCAAGGTAAATAATATGCCAAAGGGATCAAATTTGTTACAAAACCCTATCCATTTGATGAAGAATGATATTAAATTGTGAAACATCTCACAAAATGCCAGAGATGCACAAATATTTTAAAATATTGCATGGATTCAGATCCTTATCCATCCTAGGGTCATTTTTTTTGTCACTCCACCATGCCAGCATGCTTTTGCAATCATTTTCCACCTTTTACTTCATCAATTTTAACTCTACAACTTTAATTTTTTACCTTTCACATTTTTTCATGGGCCGAGAAAAATATTTAATGAAAAACACTATAGGACACCAAATTAGCTCATAAAAACTATGCCATTTCACTTAGAGGGCCAAGGGGATGCGAAATCATATAAAATTTCATGTGATTTGGTGCAAAAATGATGATTCCAAGCATCTTGGAGCTCCAATGGCGGTAAGGAATGAAAACACTCAGCAACCGTTGATTTAAAATCAACTTTAAATTTCTTCCCTCCACATGTCAGATGAGATCTCAAATATTCTCCCTTTTTGTCTTTGGATGAGGTGGGACACGTGCCCAAATACCATTGGACTGACCCTCAACCTTAAAAATGCATTTCAAACCTTTTCTGACCTCAGGAAAATTTGAAATTTTTCCCCGCATGCCCCCTAGACACGCCACGTGTCCCTAGGTGGACCCTACCAAGATCCGCGGGCCAAAATAACAATTTTTTCTCCTTTTGTGAAAAAAGGAAAATTTCCTTGAGAACCCCATTGGGCCCGAACACTTGTTGCTTCCTCCACAACGTGGTGGTCTCCCATTCACCGTGGAAGCCAACCTTCCCATTTTCCCTCATTCCTCTACGAGCACAAAATCCTTTGAAGGCTCGCATTCTACCATTTCCCCTTTTGGAATAGGCCACTTGTCACCCCCTAATTGGATGCGGGGGCACACCTCCAAATTTTCCTCTTCAAGGCCACGGATCAATTTTCCCTTTGAAATTTCTTGCCAAAGTTTGTAAATTTTCCAACATTTCTTCCGTGCTCCAAATATCCGCCAAATCCAGGACACGTGTCCTCTTTCTATTCGACATGGGCCTTCGGGAAAAAATTTCTTTTGTACATTAACCCCAAAAACAACAAATTTTTTTGAAGTCCCCGCCGCTCCACTTGACCCTCCTGGACACGTGTCCATTTTTCATTGGAGGCGGGCCCATTTTTCAATTTTTACCTTGCAAACACAAAGGAAAAATTTCATAAAATTTTCCTTCGGCCCCTTCTTCCATCTTGCCTCCTGGACACGTGGCTTCCTCCAATTGGTCACGGGCTCTCGGGCCAAATTTTTCCTTTGGCATTTTGAAGCCAAAAACTTCAAATTTTTCCAACTCTTCACCTCTTCCTTTTGACCTCCTGACACATGTCCACTTTTCATTGGAGGCGGGCCTAGGGTAAAAATTTTCCTTGACACCTTGAGTCAAAAAACAACAAAAAATTTTCAAGTACTTCTACCACCCGCCCGACCTTTACTGCGCCATGTGTCTCATTCCCACTCATTGTAGCCCTTTGGGAAAAATTTAATCTTGATAATTTTTCCAAAATGAAGGAAAATTTTCCAAGTATGACCCACCACTGACCGAACCACCAACCAATCACATTGTGCCACGTAGGCACTTCAACATCGTAGCATCATGGGGCCATGGACAAAAATTTTCCTTTTCAAAATTTTCAAAAAGTAACCAATGAGAACATTCTCCCGCATACCCTCGGCCAATAGGAGCCTGCCACATCACCAATATGTTACAAAGATAAATTTGACTGGGGGTGACACCCGTATACCCGTCAAAAATGAAAAAATGTAGAGGATGCCCTGAAAATTGGATTTTTTCACAAGGAATGTAGATTTCTCGGTTTTAAACCAAGTGAAGCATGATTTTACATTAATTTCGACCAGAGGATAGGATTTCACTTGCACATAAATGGAATTTGATCAAGCCCAAGTTTCTTGCATGATTTGACAAAGGAAAAATAACACATCCCATAAAAATGAAGAAATTAGGGCACAAATGGGGGAAACTTGGATTTTGTTTCAATTTAGGGAAAATAACAACATTGAGGGAATTTTCAAAGCATTCAATTGGAAAAGATGAACTGCAGACCACCAGCTCGAGCAAATGAATGTTTCTTGACAAATTGGGCAAAAATGGATATAGAAAATTAGGGCAAAGAGTGTAAAGTGAATATTTGCACCAACACGTCTTAGGATCTTAGCTTCCCCACATGGTGAAGAAACCTCCACCCATCAATAAACCAAACTAACAATAGCCCATTCCTTCCTCACAAACCTTTAACCTACCCGGACACCTAACCCAACTTACACGTATACCCGCAGCCTCTTTACCACTCATACCTCCAATACCCTCGGTTATTACTTCACTACCCACTACATTGTAGTCGTTGTCTCTCATACCCCAAGCATGACCCACTTATAATACCTTCACAAAGACTTCCCTGTTATCCCCATGGGTAACTCTCCCACTTCCTCCATCTGCTTTTCCTTCGACCTCATACACCCACATCACCTTTATCCAAGAAGGTGCAACCCAAAAACAAAACTCCACTACCCCATAGTAAGGTAGTCAAAACAACCACACACCCTCCTACCCATCCATCTATTGTACCCTTACCTGCATAAACATGACCAATACCTAAAACTACACTGGCACACCTTACCCCATAGCTTGACCCATTCCTCCTCTTCCAAAAATAGTTCCTCGACAATCAACCACACCTGCACCCAAACCCGCGTTCACTTCCCATGGTGATCCACTAGCAGGATCCTATGCCAAAATTTTAACCAACCTCCTCGAGACCTATGTTATCACATTACTGCCACTCTGACCTTACGACCCCCTCAAACCCAAGCCAAAAGGGTTTGATGATACTAAAATTTGTGCATGCCATCATGTTCCAAGGCATAATGTGGAGAACTGCAAGGCCTTGAAAACCATCCTTATCCAATTGTGTCCATCAGAAACCAAATTTGATGATGACGACCTTCTTGACAAGGATCTTGCTTCACCGACACCCATTCCCACACTGTCCACTCAACAACCACAATCTCCACCCTCATAGCTCCTAGAGCCACTCCCAAGATTTAAAATAAACATGGTTCACATCAGAGAACTTGCCTTGCCACCACCCCAATGTTGTTGCGCCCAACTCACCTCACAAGGATTTTCTCCTCCAATAGGTTTTTTCCCTTCTTGTCGTTAAACCACTCACCCTACACCTTCCCCATTCACCAAATCCCCTCAAACCAAATGATACATGTCACTACACGTGTGTAGAAGGGAAAAGAAAAGGCAACTGACCTACCAACCAATCCTATACCCAACATACCATCTGCACCCATACCTAAAATAACTATCTACGACCCCACATACCCCATTTCTAATGGTGTCACACATTGCACCATGCTCAAATAATTACATTAATATCCCCTCAAAATTTCCTTATATGACCTCATCCAAACCTCAAAATCCCATCGTCAAGCTCTCATGGAGGTTCTTCAATCTATTGAGGTTTTACCCAATGACCCTACACCCGTAGCCTCCATTATCACACCCCATCATGTAGCCTCTCTCACCAAATTAACACCTTCATCTTCACCCCATCTTGTTCACCAAGTGGCCTCCCTTAGCTTCTCAAAAGAAGAGATTACGCCACACCAAAATGATGACCTAGACCCAACCCTCTTTATCTTCGTCCACATTGATGGCATACAGTACGCTGTGTGATGATTGATGGAGGTGCTAGCATTAACATCATTTCATCCCATGCATTTTCTCAAATGCACATACCTGACAATTGCATGCATAAACATCCGGTCATGTTGCATTCATTCAACGATGTTATCACCTCCACACGTAGGCACTATCATCCTCCACATTCTGTGGGTCCTCACACTATTCTATAATTGTTTTACATTTTGGAGGGGGAATTCCAATATAACTTGTTGCTTGGTAGACCCTGGATCCATGTCATGGGTTGCGTTCCTTCCACTTTGCATTGTTGTGTAAATTTTGAACACGAAGGACATAGTTATACCATTCTAGCTGACCCATCACCTTTTAAAACATGCAACATGCTTTACCAACCCAACGATGTGCTCATACCTGTCAAGCCATCTACCTCCATAACTAATACCACTTTAGCTACACCTCCACCTACCAGTACAACCGCTGCTTTCACTACACATACCTCCTCCATTCCTACCGCTACTATAACCTCCACGGCCAACCCATTAGCTTCCCAATCCGTTAACTCCACCTCCGCATCGACCTCCGACACATCATCCATTCTAGCTACCTACTTACCAACCACTGATTCCTTGGAAGGTGTTTTTCAACGCCTCACTCTAGGGGAGTACCACCTATATAGTGTCAACTCATTCCTTACTCCACAGGAGTATAGAAGCCTTCACCAACACCCTCACTATGATCACCGTATAGGAAAATGCTTCATTTATGGTCCTCCTCATCTTTGTACTAGTCTCACCTATGGGGGACTTCATACTACCACTTACACACCTAAACCACCATCACTTACCAATCATCGTTTCGCCCACACCTTCATACACCATTGTCCATGGAATGGTTTTGGTTTTAGCTTTTATGAGAAAGGCCGCCATACTATTATTCCATGTACCACCTACAAACATAATGACCGTAGTGGTATCGGCTTCCTCAAACCTCTTACCAAATAGGCCCGTATTGAACTCATTGAGGACCCTAGCCCTTTTCCACCTTCATCTTCATCACCACCTTCACCCACTCCACCTTCATCATACACCCAATCATGCCTTACAGGTTGCTCGTGACCTTTGGCCCTTCTCTCAATGGGGTTTGGATCTTGTCAGAGAAATCAATCCTCATTCTTCCCAACGCCATCAATGGATCATAACTGCTACCGAATACTACACAAAATGGGTGGAAGTCGTACCACTCATCTCCATGAAAGCTGAGAAAATATGTGAGTTCATTAACCATCACATCATTTCTCACTTTGGTGTTCCTCATCGCCTCATCACGATAATGGAAAATAATTAAAAAAAAAAAACATTGCAAAAACTTTACAACGCCTTCGCATTCACTTAGTTTCTCATCACCTTATTACCCACAAACCAACGGCCAAGCCGAATCCACTAACAAAACCCTCAAAAAAATTCTCATGAAAGCGGTTGATGATACTTTGGGAAGGATTGGCATACACACATTCCTTTTTCCTGTGTGGGAATACCGCACTAGTATTCACACTTCCACTTTGCGGACACACCCTTTTCATTGGTCTACGGTATAGAGGTTGTTCTGCCTCTCGAAGTATAGATATCCTCACTCCACATTTCTCTCCATGACATTCTTACTGATGATGAATTTTGTTAGGACCACTTAGCACAACTAGAGTTATTAGAAAAATGTCATCTTAACGCTTTGGATCACCTTCAAGTTCACCAACAATGTATCAAACATGCTTATGACAAACATGTTCATGAACGAACCTTCCAAGTGGTGACCTTGTCTTGAAATAAAATCAGCACATAACCAAAGCATAAAAAGTAAATGGGGCAAATTTCTCTCGATTGGCTTGGACCATACATCGTAACTCATACCTATGGATCAGGTGTCTATCGTTTATCCTCACTTGATGGTAAACCTGAACCTGAGCCCCTTAATGCATTACATCTTCGACCATTCTATTGTTGACTCGTTGTCCTACCTCACCCTTTGTCTCTTTACAGCTTGTCTTTTGAGCACTATCCACTCCATACACCTCCCTAACGATTAAACAAGAATCATGTGAGTGCTTGTCACTAGTTATCTTCTCTTTAATATGTGTACCACAACACTACACATAGCATGCTTCTCATGGATACTTTTCGTCTACCTTTAGATGAGATCCCATGGTCATTCCACCTTTCCTTTTGAACAAGAGTCTTATCCTCCACCTTGGTCTTGTCCATGATTTCAAATACCTCACATGGGACCAAACTCCTTGAGTCAGAATTCTAATAAAAATATGACTCCCTCAAAAGGAAATCTTCCTCTCGACAAAATTTCTGCTATAAATAGACTACTCCCTTGAAGGACAGCTATGTGGCGCTTTAAAAAAACATGAGAAACCGAAGCTTCCCACATCAATAAACTTCATGAAGACCTCAATGAGTACCATATTCATTATCCCATATATACTTCCCGCATTGATCAATCTATCAAAACAAAACAAAAATTAGTCGTGGACTTGCCCATTGTGACCTAGGACCCTTACTCAAAGGCCGTGTTACTCAAAACATATACAATTAGCTAGCTTTCACCCTCCTTACCATTTCCACTCTCATTTCCTCAATTGCCTCAAGGGACATATTGGAAGTTAGACAGTTGGTGATCCTATGACTACCTTCATCATAGAATAGTTAATCATGTAATGTCTTTCGGATCTTATGTTCATCACCCCCTCCAAGGTATGATCTAGTCGGTATGATCCTACCCAATCAGGTGGCTCTATTTCCCCCTCTTATCTTTTAACCATCTTTGTTTATGTTTTGTTTACCTTATACAGGACTTGGTCCTCAACGCTTACCTTTTAGGTAATCCTCCCCTTTCGCCATAATAACCTTCACCTACATCCTTTTACCTATAATCTACCCACACCTATTAAACCTAAACCCACAACATGCCCAAAACCTACCAACTCATTTTCATATTCTTCCCTAGCTCATGGGAGAACTACATCATCCTGAGGTCCCTTTTCGTTGGGACTATGTAGGCAGCACTCCGAGGGCATGGGGCCCTTGGAGGTTAGCTTGGCCATTCTCTACCCTAAAACAATTCATCAACCATGCCTAACTCACCATTTACATCACATTTCACTTAGTTCCCCTTTTATAACAAAATTGGAAATTAAGCCACATACATAACAAGTTGCTTACCACAACATACATTTATTACACCTACCATCCCTCTATCATCACTATGCATAGATTATACAACATTTCACATATGACCCATAGTATCATTCATTGAAAAAAATAATGAATCATAACTAAACCTACTTTCAACTCGACCATGCCTAACCCAAACCTGACTCGATCCATGCCTATAACCTGACTCGATCCATGCCTAAACAAACATAACTCCATTATGCCTAACTCACCTAATTTTAATTTACATCATAAGTAACAAATCCATATCTCATCTAACACAAACCATAAACCAATGTCTCATACACACATCAACAAATCATGAAATACCATGAATCTCATCATATAAATCAATAAATGTGTGTCTCAATATACATGTCTACCTCATCATGTCTATCATCTCAAAAATTTCAGCACACAAGCTGATATATATAATACAAAATGTCATCGGCATGCAGGCTGGTCTCATATATACAAAAAGAATGAATAAATCAATCCAAAATCTCTTCGCCACGCAGTTGATATACGCTAAAAATATACAAAAATCACTCATACATGCTCACTCGTCTTGCACACAGGTGCCGGTATGTGATAAAAAATACAACTACCTTTGGCATGCAAGCTGGTATATATATCACAAAAATCACTAGTATACATAAAGAATCAGGTGACCGCATCTCAGGCATCTCACCGGATGTCCTCCATCTCTGTATCACCTATACCCTTGACCTCCTATGTCCCTATTGGCACCTCACCTAGTGCTATTTGTCATGCACTGGTGGCCTCTCCCTGATTGGGCCTCGGAGCTCACTGAACTCCTATGCTCTCCACACTATGTGTGTGGGATCTTGTCTTCTCCTTTGGATGTCGGTTGTGCTATGTACTCTCAGGATAGGCGGTCTATCCCGACCGCCATGAGCTGATCCTGATAATATCTCACCTCACCTAGGGCATCCCGTAACCTAGATACAAGCATGGTCTATGGTGGTCCCATAGGTCTCAGCCCTATACCTTCCCTAAAACGACTTGTCTGCGCGCTGACTGTGAACTAGGACCAGCTACCTATGCTCGTGGTGGTGCCCCCCCTCAGCTTGTATCTCGGGCTCGTAAGGCCCCACCTATGCCTAGGTTGTGGCCAACTAGCCTTGTAAACCTACCACATGAGCCAGTAAGGCTGCCACCTGACCATCTCTATCTCCATCTCCTCCATCCTCTCCCTCCGCCATCTAGGCCTACAGACTAGCCACATGTACTCGTAGCTCTACTACCTCTACCTCTGACCCCTCCAACTTGTGTGTTCGTAGTATACCTATCTCTGGTAATCGGTATCACTACCTACCCTGTAGGGCATCTCTCTGCACGCAAATGGTAGCTACTCTGCTGCCCAGTCTAGGTGGTATGGCTCATAACTGAGCCGCCCACCATTTCTATACTGCCTCTGTACATCTCGGCATCATCTATCCGCCGATCCACTGGCTCCTCCTCCTCCCTGTAGGCACTGTAGGCTATGGTAGAGGTAGAGGCCTCTCCACGTCATCTCTTCGATACTGTGGGAAGGATGAAGGAATATCCTATACAAGCTCAAACTGCGTCAAGGGCCCTATCTCTTCGGGATCATCTCATCTTCCCCAGACAAAGTGACCCTGTATCCACCTCTTTAGCTGGAGCTCAGCTATCTCCTCATGCATGTGCCTATATGAGGGGAATCCCACATATGGCCTCTAGATAATGTCCACTCCAGATAACCCCTCTAACAACTACCGAAAATGGGCCACATTATATGTCGCCCTATCTGATCTCCGCTCTCCTATCACCGGCACCCATCTCCCCGTATCCCACTTAAAAAAATCTAGGTGGAAATACATCTACTCGAGGAATCCCTATAGGTCAAACATAAACTATGTGCTCATAGGCCCAATTATGCAAGATAAATGTATAGCACAAGCTAAACATGTGCAACGACCCATATACCCACAACTCTCGGTATAGTTACACCAAGAATGTTGGTGCCCAGGCAAACTGGGTATCCTCTACCATCATATCATGGATCACCCCCATCAGTGATTGGGGAAAGTGTCCACCCTCTACATCTGGCAGTGCATAGCAGCACACTGCCTCCATCAATAGAACCACTAGCCTCGTCTCATCCAGACGGGCTAGGTACATCTCGCCATAGCTCAAAATGGTGCTATGGAATCTCAGATCTACCGCCCCCTCACCAAAAAATTTCTCGATCAGCTCCTCTAAGGCCTCAGAGGAGATAGATTAAACCTAGGCACCCAATATGGGTAGCCATAAAATATGGAACACATCCTCCAGGGTGATAGTCATCTCACCCGTCGGAAGGTGGAACGTGTTGGTCACGGAGTCCCATCTATCGATGAGTGCAACCATCAAGTTGGGCTACCAAACAACATGTCGGTAGCACTAAATCCCACTCAAGCCCACTGCCTCCACGTGTTGTAGCTCCAAAGGGGTTGCTAAGCCATGTAATGTCACCAGGAAAGGTGAACACCCTATCCCGCATAAGTAATCGGGCTCTCCCTTGCATCCAATCCAAGCACGACATTAATCCCTATTTACCATGACCATATTCACCAATTATCATTACCCTCCACCCTATTTTTACCCTACCCATCTCAACTACCTAACCTACATCACTTTTTCACCCTTGTGCCTAAAATCCTGACGATACCGGTTTATTCTAACCGACTTCGGTCACCTTTAAACCAGCATCGGTCACCTATTTGGTGACCGCTACTGGTTCATCTTTACCAACCATGGTTACCACTTAACCGACATCGGTCACCTGTTTAATGACCAATCCCGCCTAGCCAACCGACACTAGCCAAAGCTTGACCGATGCCAGTCACTATCACGGAAAATTCTGTGACTTCCCAAACCCCCTTTTAAAAAACTCTCCCACCTGTCCCTTTTACCCCACCTACAATGACCTACACTACCCCAAGACCCCTACCCACCCCACCTATACAATTTACTACCCTCCCCCTCTTTTTTTCCCCGTTATTCCCCCCATACCCACATTTTATTTTTAACCACCCACAAAAATAAAAACCCACAAAACCCTACAAATAACAAATACCAAAACCTCTAATCTATCTAATCACCAATCTAGAGTTAGGCGCTTACCTCATCGCACTGCCACCATCTTGGTGGCACATTTGCCACTCTATCGGTGTTCTACCCGATCCCTCTCTAGCCTCTGCCATCATTGAATAACTACTCACAACCTCCAACCAATCAACTCTCTCACCCTAATCCCGTGGACCCGCTACTCACCAACCCAACCCTCATCAAATCGATCATAGCTCATCGACCCGCTTCCTCCGTAAACTTTTCTCTCTCTTTTTGTCATTTGTTCACTTATCAAATAACAAATAAATAATAAAAAATGGATTTTTTGTCTTATAACCCACCCAACCTAATCGATGTCGGTTACCATTGACCAAAATCGGTCGTGCATGCCCTACCTAACCATCACCGGTTTTCCTATACCGACATCGGTTATACCTAACTACCATTGGTCACCCTCACTCGCACATTTCCCTTACTTTGCCATTTTACCCCACCCTTTACCTTTCTCCTTTATCCCATCCAACCTTTACCCAACCCATTACCTTACCTTTCCTGACCTCGTCACTTCCTACCTCCATTTGTCCTCCTTTGGGGACTTCTTATTATTTTACCCCTACCTTGGCCTTACCCATGCCGTGACCTAGATATTTGGACCTGGACCATCACTAGTGACCTTTGACCTCATGTGTTCACTATACCTTGTGGCATTGTTACCTATGTTGATTGACCTAATGACCTTACCTAGCCTATTACCGTGACTATTTATCCTAACCCTACCTTTGGTGTACTGGAACATACCTAAACGTTCTTGCACCTAACCTACGTTGTGTTTCCTGACCATATCATATACCTTGGATACCAGATTCACTTCAACCTTAATTGATAAACCTATCAACCTTAGACGATGTAGAGTTTTCCTGCTCTTCAACCCAGTAGCATGCTATAGTTTATACGTGTGCATGCATTTGACTATTGCTACCTTTGACCCTGACCCATTCCCTAGATTTCCCAAGTAGACCTTTCACCCTTTTCCCTTGTACCCACTTTCCTTTTCCCCACATTTTCCTTTTATCAAACCACTCACCACTTCAGCCTACTACCTCGTCAGTTCCTAGTTTGAGGGGGATCACCTTCACCCACACATGGGGAAACCACATCTTATTTTTTGTTAGCATCACTTACCAATACAAGCTACACAACAAAAAGGGGCAAAATGTAGACACTAAAATTAGGTCACACTCCCCTTTAGTCCCTCGACATATAAACACCCTTCATCACATTAACCTAGCCATGACCCCTCTTCACCCCACTAATATTAATTTAATTAAAATAATACATTATCCTCACTATATTGATTATTTAAATAATATCCGCACATATAGTTCACTTAGACACCTCACCAAGTCAACTCAACCTAACACCTATTCTTAGCAAGTTGCCATAACTAACTAAGACTTACCCAAACCCTAAAAATCAATGCCTACATTCCCTCTAACCACATCCCCGAGAAGCTCCCAATCTAATCCATGTGATAATAGCATGAGATCCAAGGAAATTAGAGACTCTCCCTAGTTTAGTAAACCTAGGAAATCCTACCTTGACCGACATTAGTTACCCCTAACCATCGCCGGTTAAGCCGGACCACCGTTGGTTACCCCTTTTAACCCCTAAACTATCTTATTCTCAAGGTTGGAAAATATTGGGAGAAGGTTGATGAGCAAGAACACATCCAGAGAGATAACATATCTTCAAAGAGAAAATTCCAGTGAAAACCTACATGCAAGGAAGGAGATTAAACATCTTCTCCTGCATAGCCATCCCATCCATGATCTTATCTATCCAAGAAAAGAGGAGTGTCATGCAGCCCATGTAGAAGCTTTCTTGTAGCTGGTGATCAATTTCAACCTTCAAACCCCTCATCATCACCTCCATCCCTCACACACAGGAATTCAAGACCAGAATCCAAGTAAGTGTAACATCATACTTTCTTGGTTTATTTCATTTCATCATCATATTATCATCCATTGTTTACCTTGCCCCGTATTGACCCTCTCCAACATTTTCACCTCCATATACCCATTAAAACCTCACCTAATCCTACTCCGGTAACCCAATATTTCACCCTGACTCACTAAAGTCCTTTGTGTAATCACAAAGGAGACCACAACTTGTTCTGTGACATTTCCAGATCTCATAGTAACCAGCACCGGTTACACCTAACCATCGTCAGTCACCCCTGACCAACACCGGTCTCTATATTTTCCCACACATCCTAGAACAGAGACCTACCCACCTAATTTCATTTCACCCTCATTCACCTGTGATCTACCCGAGACCTCTATCAAACCTGCAGAGACCTAGACCAATCATTTGACCTTTGGATTCTATTCTAGCTTAGCTTGTTAGATTAGATCTATTTCTTATTGTGTTTTAAGTGAGATACCTAAATCATTTTAAATAACAATAGGATTTACTTTGTTTACAACATTAAATTATTTAAAACAGTGGACTGACATCCATCTAGGAAGTATTATACTTCCTGGATCTAGCATACGTTAGGTAGTTCACTTCCCATATTGTTTAATCCTTCTAGTGGTCTTGTTTTCATTACAGTGTAGTTCCTTCTAGCCAAAAGGAAGCTCTCACGATCAGGTTGTGGATCCGTGAAGTCATACGCGCACAATAACCCATCAACCAACATTTGAACAGGTATTCCTCCAATGCATGTTACCCTATTTGTTTCATCAACACTTCAAAGAAATGATCTAAGAATCAGGTGAAACATCCATAGTTGGGAAAATAAGAGGCCTGAAAATCACCAAGATTTGGATCCCATTACTCGTAAGCAATTTTTCAATGATACTTTTCTTTTCGGAAGATCTTTGGTCGAAGAATCTCCTAGTTTCCGTATAGTTTTATATTTTTTTCTCGAGGAAATAGGTCAATAAATTATCTTGGATAAATCCTTGATCTTCTTCTTTAATATCATTCCTCACTTGTAGAGGTGTATTATGGATATTCTTGGATTTGTTAAAGGTTATATGCCTCATAAGTATCTTGGTATCCCTCTCTTCTTAAGAGATGGTATATCTCTATTATGAAACAACTTGGTTAAAGATATCAAGAATAGAATCCAAAGTTAGAAGGGTAAATGCATCACTTTGTCTAGGTGAATCACCATATTCAATTCTATTTTGAATTTTATTCCTACGTTTAAGATTACTATTATGAGAATACCCTTGATGTTCTGAAGAAAATTGAAAAATTATTTTAAAAATCTTGTGGAATGACATAGGTGAAGAAAATAAATTTCTCTTAGTTGACTCGGGAAAAGATGTCTCTACCCAAGTCTCAAGGGGGAGTTATAATCGTGAACCCGAAATGGAAAAATATGGCATTAGGAGATAAACATTTGTGGGGGCTTATATCCTATCCTAAGAAGCAGCAAGTGTGAGTTCTTTGCTCATAAATAAATATTTAGGAGGAAATCCATAATTAGTCATTTCAAGTCAAGTTTTCCTATGGGATCCCATAGGTGGAACTTTTTTGTTTCTTACAGAAAGTATTCTCTCACCTTTCTTCTTGGAAGATTGGTAATTATTCTTTGGTGAATTTCTGGGAAAACTCTTATAATGGTCATTTCACCCTTTATTTGAATCGGATTTTCATGAAGCTATGGATGAGATGAAAGTCTGATGGGGGGAATGAAAGTGGAGGATTACAACATTCCTACTTTAGATGACTCACCCGCATGTCTTTGGAAATATCCAAGGGACCTGGAGATTTCTAAATTTTTGAAAGACTGCTATAGGAAGGTTGTTTTGGGTCATAAATCATTAGCTCTTCCAGCTAATTATTCTCTTCTTTGGCTCGATTCTAGAATAGGATCTTATCAGTGAAGGAATGGTATGGAAGGTGGGATGATAAGGAAGGAGTCTCCACCCCCGTTGGATTGGTTGTTGGGATTCGGATGTTATTCCTAAAGTTGGTGTTTTCAACTGGTTAGTTTTTAAAGGAAATATTTTCACGCAATAATGAAGAAAGAAATGGGTTTACGCTGGTCCATCATGCAGTGTATATTATGTCGAAGTGAAAGAATATATCAATCATCTACTTCTTTCTGTCCTTTTTCTAAGCAATGTTGGGATTTTCTTTGTTCACATCTAGGTATTGTCTAGGTGTTGATCGGAATATCCATAAAACACCGGTCTCTTGGCCGAGGTTAAGGCATGGGGGTTCATTATTTTTGATTTAGCTTTATGCCCCCATCTTGTTGATTTGACATATCTTTAGGGAGAAAAATCTTAGAATCTTTCAAGACTCCTTCTTAGACATTTATGTTGTTTTGATTAAGCTGGAAATATCCATTTCAGAGAATATGTATGTGAAGTGTAAGGATGTTTCTTACTTCTCCTCTCTGGATGCTAGAATTAGGCTCGCTTTACCTCCGATAAAACTACCGATCCTATTTCTATCATTAGGAAAGGAATGTCCAAAGTGGAAAAATATCTCTTCAAAAAATAAGCTAGATGGTCACCACTCCTTCATGTATTTCACAAACTAAATTTGGACGGTGTGTTGAAGGGAAATCCTAGTATATCAAGAGTGGGGTGTTTTATTAGATATTTTGATGGAAATTTTGTTATAGCTGGGTCCTTCCCTCGTGAAGTTGGATCGTGTAACATAGTTGAAGTACGAGATCTTCTTGAGGGGATTAAGTTAGCGGTTCAATTTGGGTGTGAAGCATTAGAAATTGAAGGGGAATCACAAGTTCTGATTAATGCCATAAGAAAAGGGAAGGAATTGTCTTGGTAATTGGATTTTTTCATTAGTAAAATTTTTATTGACTCAATAAAATCCCTATTTGGAACATTAGACATGTATATAGGAGATGAGATGAATGGCACCACCTATTTACTTTCTAAAAGTGGTATTATGAATAGAGTTAGCCCGGTCATCTCCACATGTGTGAGCAATTGGGAGAATTTGGAGATGATTATTAATCGAGAAGGTAGTCCCGAGGTTCATTAATCATGGCAAGTGTTAGTCATTTATTCTTCTTCTTTATTAGGTAGTTGAGTCGGTGGAGTTTCTTGTTTTTGCTATGGTGTCTCTTCCTTTGCCACTTTTATCCTCGCATGGTGAGAAGTGTGAAATAGAATTTTGTGGGGAGGTTTCGTAGGTCCATTTGACGATAATATTTAGGGAGGAGTATGACTCGATTAGGGAAGAAATCTCTCGCATTATGGGAGCGAGTAATACCTACCATAGTTGGCTCATTCCCATATCAAGTCGAAGTGCCTTCTTGATTCATGACTAGGGTGTTATTGGTGAGGAATAACATTGAGGAGGCAAAGGTTATAGCATCTCATTTCATAAAACCTATGCATAGAATTAACTCGGTGGATGATTTAGAGGATTTCGGTCGAGCTCGGACCTTTCCCAACTCTGTTCGAGATGGATATGCTTTGGAGGAGACGAGGTAAGTTATCACATTTTTTTGGCATAGAACTTGGTCCTGATGATATTTGATTAAGGAGTGCATGTAGCCTGTGAGGATGGGAATTATAAAAGGAAACATCTGGAAAAATTGGACCTCCTGGTCTCTTGCACCGGTTTTTACGAAGTCACTGGAATTATTGAGCTTCGTTGTAAGCTCGGTTTCACTTCTAACTTCTTTCTTTGCACGGTTCTGTAGGGGTTAGTTCGGGAGGTAGCAAGATGATTGGTCCTCATAGATTGAATTCTCTATATTAATTTCATGTTATGTCTTGCTTGGATTTTTAGTTTGTGTCTATATTTTAGATTATAGAATTTGGGTCTATCATTTCCTTGCATGTTGACATGTGTTTTGTATATTGATATATGGTGTAGGTTTTCGGTTTGGTCGAGTGTTAACTTGAGTGGGATCCATCCAATCCCCAAGTTCTAAGATCCTATAAAAAAAGTGTTTAAATATATAGAAAAAATATATGTTTGTTACATGAGGTATTCATTCATCCAAACTCTAAGAGAATGTGACTTCTACAAATTCCATGATTTCTAGTTAGAAACAAGGTTGAGTTAAATTTTAAAAGTTCCTGTGGTCGTAGATTTGTGGACACACATTCTTCACACATGAAATTTTTAGCTTAATTCATGAAAAATGTATTCTCTTGAAATTCTAGGGTTACGGGATATGCATAAATGCTTTTTTGAAATTGGTTTGTAAGGAAACCGTTTCCAACATACTCCCAACATGTTCAAAAATGGGAGATTCGGAAAAGGGTATGGAAACCCATCGAGCTTATTCTAAAGTCGATTATTGTTAAATGTTATTATTGAAAAGGAGATACCATCATATCTGTGTATGTAAAATGGATAAATTTACAAAAGGTGTGTAATTTTGGACAAAATATCTCAACAAAGAGTAGTTTCATGGAATTTACTGACCACTAGATGTGCACAAAATTTTTGTTGAAAAAATATTGGATATTTTAAAGAAAAATTAGAAAATAGATGTGCAACCCGATGATTTTACCTTTTCTACCACCCAAGAGCTTGTACCAAAATAGGAGCTTTACAACAGGGTATGGAGGTCCAAAGAACAATTGAAATTGATTTATTTGTCAATTGTCTAGTTTTGACTACCCCTTTTTAAACACATGTAAAATGGGGAATCATGTTCAAAGCCTATAGGCTATTCGTTAAAAAAATAGAACGATCCTAAGAAGATAACTTTGATCATGCGCATTTCTTGTGAATTGTTTGGTGAAATTTTTGGGAGAAGTGCAAGCTTTAGACAATAATGATTTCTTGATATGTACAAAATAGTTTTTGAATGATGTTTAAGTATTTTTAAATAAATTCCTCATCGAGATGTCATCTCATCAAGTTCCATGGTTGTGGGTTGGACGAAAAGGAGAAATAATTTGTTTGATGAAATTATCCAAGATATTTTGATATCATCGAATGTGACGATGATGAATTTTGTGAAATAGATATGGATTTCTTCCTTTTCTTGCATTTAAATTACACACTCCATCATTACTTTATGGTTGGGTTTTAATAATTTGGTTCATATAAAATATATCTTCAATGATTGCTACAACGTTTTATACCTTGCCCAAAACCTTCAAAAACATAATTAGCCTCGGAAATTGCGTGCATGGAGCACCACATCCAAATGTACCATGATTATGAAACTCTTAATTTGATCCCTAGTAATGTATCACACCATGGGGAAATTTAACTTAATTTTTGGAACTCTTTTAATGCTTTACGAGTCGAGTCTCAAAGCCCAATTTCATATCTCATCCACTTATGATGATATGCTCAATTTATTAAAATACGATCGCCACTTACTTACGAGATGCCTCTTTGTTTGAGCAAAATAGAAAAATACCACCACCTACCTCTAGATTGAAAATAATAGAATTAGAACCAACTCTCAGTTATACAAAAACACTATCAAGGATTAATTTTATAAGTTGGTTTTAAGGCCTTCCGACCATTGTGTGTCAAGAAATTTTATTTGTGTTTACGATTATCAACCCCATATTTACCCCCGTAACTTGAGAATTGTTTGTCATATCCAACTTCCATAAAATGTGACGAAGTCTTTGTATATAGGGAATAAGTAGGAATCATCCAAAATTTTGCATGAACTCAAGATAAATGTTTTGGGACCCATTTTGTATGCACTTTTGTCATTTTGGACATTTTTCTCAACTTGATACTTTACCTAGAAACTCCTTATGAGGGTCAGGTTTGACCTCTAACCACGCATGTGCCTTTTTATTACCATCACAATGTTATGTAGAGTATTATTTGATCTATAGCTTATGCAAATGGATTTTGAAATGTATGTTGTTTTCTCCCTCCTCCATATTCTCTCTCCAAAATGAATATGATACTTTGGTTTATTTTGAAAATGTAAATGAATTGAAAAAGGTATATTGGTTTAAAATGAAATAAAAATAGACATGAAATGCAAATGGTTATGACATTTTAAATGGAAATTAAAATGAATCTTAACCTTATTTCTCATTCATACTATGTCTCTCTCTAGAACCAAAAACATAAGATGTGAATGAATGTAAAAATATGAATGTGTGAGAAATGAAATCTCTTGTATTCTCTCTCCCTATCTTTACCTCTATCTACTCTTTTCCTGAAATTGTTTGAAATGATGAATGTGTGGATTTTGCTTAAGTGTAGGGGATTTCCATACTAGTTCTAGGAATTAACTGCAGTGGTTACAAGTACACGAGACTAGAAGAAGATGGAAGCATTAATCATGTTTTTTTTGTAATCCCAAGATTATCTTTGAAATACATGTAATATTACATGGATAAATTAACACTATCGTTATGATCAGAATTTTTATTTACTAAATTTTATGATGAGAAAGAAATTGAAGCATATTGGTATCTTAAGGAAATGATAATGTTAATTTATAAGTGATTTTCATAATAGGTTTATATCTCATTAATAGTATAGATGTACATTTTAACTGGAAATGAAATCATCCTCTATAACGTGCTTTTGTGTATTATAAATGAATGAACTCTTTTGTGTTTTGTTAATTACTTTGGAATTCATATAAAAGCTAAGGCAAAAAAATGCAACCTTAGAGTAAGATTTTGGTTTGACACCCCCCACCTTGAGTGTGAGCACATTATTATATGACTTACATCGAAGTGGGGATCCTATTTCTATTAACTTTTTGCCACCTCCTATTTTAGAAGTAATAAGAGAAAATATTATGGTTTTAGTTGAACCATGTTTGCTTGTCAACTTTGATGTAAAACCACCCTATGGAAATAGTAATGACTAATTATTGTTGGGAAAAAGGGTCCCTCTTAGGAGTTAATTTTCAAGTGTGTTAAATTTATGTGGGATGCTTTAGATTAAGGCTTGGGGTTACTTTTTAGAATTATGGGACATAGGGTCTAAGCCTCAAGAATTATAGATAATACTTGAGGTTAAACATATAGGGCTAAGCAATGAACGTGGTTGGAATTTTCTCAATTGAGTTGGGTTCCTCGGTTATGGAGCTTATGATAAAAGTAAATATGGAAACCACCTTATTTTTACCCATTAGTAATCATTTCCTTGTTTTATGGGTAGAGATGAGTTGTTCCTTATGGGAACACATTTTTCAACTCATGATCCCCATTTTAAAACATGGGACTCATTGATTCATGTGCATCTCAAAATGCATCCCAACTTTTTCAGATCAGTAGTGGGTTAGCTTCATAAGAGGAGATAAGATATCAAATCCTTGTTACCGTAGGAGTGTGTTTTCTTACATCGAGACATTTTATATAAGGTGAAAAGAGGTTCATTTTTGGTAAATCATTGAGATATGTTTAGATCTAAGTTTTATTAATAGTTCTAAATGGCTTGGGATCACAGATATTTTTGTTATATACAATTTTATACCTCTAAGAATATTTTCATAAAGGGAGTTTGTAGCTTGTTGGATTGTTTGAGAATGTACCTTTGTGATGTCGGGCTATGAATTATAAGTACCATGGAGATTATTTTGTAGCTTACTTAATCTTTCCTATGTTGAGAAGGTAGGTGTGGTTTGATCCTCTTGAAAACAAATTTTTGGGAAAGCATACTTTCCATTTTGGGAATCGAAACTTATGTTGTGTAAATGTCAAGTTACTTCAAATTAACCATAAATTTATATAATCTATTTTTTTATTAGATTAGGAAAAAAATAGGGATCGAATCCTAGGGGCCGTAACAAAAGAGAGGAACGAACCGAAACAAAACAGAAACAAAACCGAACAATGAACTAACTTATTTGGAACTAGTACACTAACTTATTTATATAATATATTTGTGATTAGATAAATGAACTAAATTAGTTGGAACCAATACAAGTTAAGTTTTAAACAAAGTAAAAAAATCCCTTAATTATATAGGAAAATTTGCATAAGTGAATAAGGAAAGCTTCAATTGCAACTATTGTAACAACTAATTGAAGTATTAATAAAAACACACAACCATTGCATGATTGTAACAAATTCAAATATGAATATAATTATGTTGTAAATATGAAAAAGGTGATAATGTGGAAGGTTCATACTCATGATAGTCCTATTATTTTTGGGTAGTGGTAATATTCTTAGTGTTTTTCTAGTATGGTTTTGTTGTGTATTTCGTGTCATCTTTTAGTTTACATGTTCTTCTTGGGGGTGTAGTCCTCTTAAGTGATGTGGAGTAACATCTTGTGATCCGATGTTATGTTAAATTGTTGTTTCAATAAATGAAAGTCCAAAAAATTTATGCTCGTATTTTTGGTCTTGTGTTTGGGTCCCACATGGGTGGGAACTACAAGATTAATCCTTCACTCCTCATATAATTCCATGCACAAATGAAAATTGGATTGACACAAAGAAAATTTCAAAACTCCAACCATCTTATACATTAGAAATCATTGATGAAGGTATTGGAGAATATGAATTTCAACATATTTTTGACATCAAAAAATTACCTCTATCATCACATAGGTTTTTTTATCTCATCAAAAAAAAATCTTCCCATTAACTTGTATCTCGTCTACCCAAGTCTCATAAGTTTGGAACAATCAAATCACATAACCATTGACTTGGACCTTGTCTTCCCAAGTCTCATAAATTAGGACCAGTAAAACCTATTTATTGAAAATATTTATATCTACTCCATTGAATTTAACCTCATCCTCCCATGTATTGTAAATTAAGACACGTCAAATCATAGTTTCATTGAAATCATTATATCTACTCCATAGACTTGGACCTTTTCCTGCCCAAGTATGATGAATCGGGACCATTCAACTTTCGTAAACATGGATCTCTTTCAGAATTATGAATCCATTGCAAACCTTAATCCATAAAAAATTAAAAAGAAAAAAAGTGAAAAAATCTTGTATATCAAACCCACATCACAAAGACTATCTAAAAATCAAAATCAAAGAAGAAAAAAATTCTTATACAAACAATTTTAATTGTTTCATCCATGGGAATATATCTCTATAATTTTATTATCATATATTCACACTCTCCACCTATATGATGTAGGTTAATCTTGTTCTGTAGGGGTATTGTGTATCTCATTCCTATTATGAATTCCTACATTTCTAATGTTTTTACATACAATCTTGTCTATAATATTTCGATGGAAAATCCTCCTTTCAAAGAATCTCTTTTCTTATCGTAAAGTACTAAGCTTCTTTACTTAGATATTTTTTTCTTCCCTCTCGCCTAAGGTGATGAGCCCTTGAATCGTACAAGTTATGTGGGGCTGAGATTTGGGGAAAATTATCTTTCCAAAATAAACACAATACACAAACAAGGAAAAATCAATCAAATTTACAAAAATGAATCAAAATTTTTACACCTTGCATCCTTCATAGTCTTCTGTGTTGATCCCACGCTTCTTTTTGGTATTATGAGACTGAGAAAAGAGAAAGGTACCCATTATCACCTACATCTTGTCTTCATTGTTTAACCCTTACCTCTTACTGGATGTATGGGGAAAATGTAAGGGGTCATTTCAAAAAAAAAAATACAAATAATATCCTTCGAGAAAACTGAATCAAATTGCTTAATAATATTAAATCTAAAGAATCAATTTAGTTACTCATGTTAAGAGAGACAACCATTCCTTACACCCGGATCTTGCTAATAGTAGGCCACCTATGGATCTAAGTCTAGTCATGACCTATAAAGTTAAATCATCTTGGAATTAGTCAAATAATATTAATTAGAGATGAGTCACATTTTCCAAAATGGACCATTTTTAACCTCATGTCTTTGCATCCATCATCTTCATTTCCACATCACTATCTCATGTCTTATGTTCTTCTTGGATCTCAATGTTGATCCCTCGCATCTTACTAGTTGTGTGGAGTCTAGGGAAGACTTAGACATCCTATCAATATATCATCTACATTCTTCCAATGGAATGAAATTTTATAATTTTTTAAACATGAGTTCACATAATGCACTCTTTAATAAGTTAAAAATAAAAACATTTCAAAAAATCACAAAATCCAAAAAAATACAAAATTTAAAATCCAAAAAATACAAAATGATAAATACAAAAACAATACAAAAATTAATTTCCAACGTAAAAAAACATAAAAATCGTTCAAAATCCAACCAAAAATATAAAAAATCCTTCAAAATTCAAAAACATTAAAAAAACTCAACAACTATCAACACAACCCATTGATATTGAATTTTCTACTCCCATCCTAGTGATCATTTTAAAGGATCAGCAATTATCGAACAATCATCAAACCCTTGCGTGTATCCTCACTTGGGAAATATCATCTCTCATGTCCTTCATTGAATTAATCCTTTCTTGGAATTTTTACCCAATCAAATTCATATCATTCTTCAACATGGATCCCACAAGATTTTTATCAGCATTTTCTTAACTCCACTCTTTATTTTGATCTAATCCCCTTGCATGTATCCTTTGTTGGGGGCATTAAAATATGCGTAATCCTCATTTTTCAACACATTAGGGGCATAGTTAGATGTTTTTATTTAAATTTGTGTTGTACTATGTTGGGCCCCTGGAATATTGACCAAGTATAAAGGCACATGGGCACGCGGGATCCCAGTTACTAGATGGCACGCAAGGCACAAAAAGCGCAAGAGAAAGGCTTAAGGAAGAAAATAGCGCATGTGACGTGTGAAAGGAGGTTCAAGACTTAGCCAATTTGAGCACCCAAGGTAGAACACATGAAAAGCATGATTGGTTGCGCATGGATAAGATGTCAACTTGGCAACAGGTTGGCCCAGGAAAGAGCATGCCCTAGATGGAATCTTCTAGAAGATCATCATGAGATGGAATGGAGAGCTCAGGCCTAAAGGAACATGCTCACATGGAGGACCACATTCGACACTTGGTGATGGATCTGAGGATGTGGAAAGGTGAGTTGGCAGCCCGGGAAAGTGATAAATACAAGTTCCTACCGCAGGAAAAGATACATAGGAAAATAGAGATATACACAAAAAAATAAGGATGTATCATCTGGATATACATAGGGGATAGCGGGTTAGAGAGTAAAGGAAGCTCTACAGAAATGCTGTGAGTGGATATTTTGGTTCAAGAAAGGATGTACTAAGCATGGGGTTGTTATTTTTCTTTTCTGATAGCTTAGCTACATACGTCCAGTGATGTACATGACTGCGGTCTGCACTCTGTGGCACTCTGTAATGAATCAATGAATATATTGAGGTTACTTGTTGTAAATAGATATGAATGTCAATGGGTTTAATATATAGTTAATTCATATGAGTTCTCTTTCCTTTCATGATATGAATGAATGGTTGTAGCTTTATTTTTGTTATATTATATGTTCTGAAATCTATTAAAGCACTTAGTTTGAGGTGATCGCGAGGATCCGGAGGCCGTTATGAGCCCTATGGTTCTTGCATGTGTCAACTTCTTTCCTAAATGCTCTTACACTAATCATAGATAATTCTTCCCACTAAACTCACATAAAAGAGAGACTTGACACCCGTGCATACCTCAGGTGAGTGCTCAGCTTCTGTTGGGTGATAGGCCGACGCGCATGGGGTTCATCCTTTTGTGATAGGAGTAAAAATGACTACATCTTGGTTCCGTTACTAGGACCTCTTTTTGAAGTTGTAGTGGGATATAGCATGCATCATGATCTATGTAAAGAGTAATGATGGATTGGTTAACATTGGAAAATGTTGAATCATGGTTCAAGAGCATGGAGGATGAATTTTCTCAGAGATTCAACACTAGACCTGAGTTTAATACACGTAGATGGGTAGAAGAGAACCTCTACCATGATCTGTATGAGACATTCTTCTGCTACTTCCCAATAGAGTTATATGGATGGCTTTTAGCCTATGCATCTAGATCAAGTTGGCATTATAGATCACGGATATGGACTAAAGAAGACTACTAGAAGTTGTAGGATGCAGATCTGACATGGACCCATGCTATAGATCATTGGTGGAGGGAATACCGATGCATCCTAGAATTTTTAGTTAACACCTAGCCATACTTGGCACATCACTCAGCCTAGGCTGAGTGCTCACCCAAAGCACGCAAAGGTACCAGGTCCCTCTTAATAGTTGTAGTAGTAGAAACATGCATTGATAAAACACCCAAAGCACTAAAGGTAAATCATCATGAAAGTAATAACATGCATTGATAAAAACATCACACACTTTGTTTGGCCAATTTCCTTTATCTATTCATTGAACCAACAATATAGTAGCTTCATATAATACCAAACATGCCCACATGGATCTGTTATAATTACCTAGTCGCATGTACTCATGTTTTTCCATTCCTCCAAACATGTGGTTCCATCCGTATCTCTATGTATGTCTCTCTATTCTCTAAGTAATTCATTACATATATATATATAGGGTGGGGAACTAACCCTTCACCACTTAACTCTACTAGAAATAGGTCGCATGCTAATAACAGCCACGCACCTTTTTACAATTATAGCCATACATGCAAGTATGTTATCTATAGATTGCTGATAGTTAACTGAAGTGATGGATCTATTCTTAACTTATGCCCATGTAAGAGTGAGTTGACATGTCCTTCCAAAATCTCCACGAAGAGTGGTGTGCAAATATCGGCATCACTTTGTGTACTCCACATGCCAATCTCTAAGAATAGACCTGATCTCCAAAATCAGCTAAGTCCTTGAGAGTCTTACTCTACACCTCTGTGTGTGACGCCTTCCTATACCTTCGCACTTTTTCTCCTGTGCCATTCTTCCACGCGGACTCTATGTGTAAGTTCAACTAAGTGTTTTCTCGATCAACATTACCCCACACTAATCTCATTGTCACCTTGACAATGGCGATGCTCAAAACTTATACATAGAATGGATAAATAAAGAATAGTTGAATAAAGAATTTTGAATAAGAATCTTGAACAAGAATTTTGAAGAAGATATACACAACTAACAAAATTGTTTAGGCCTCAGGCCCCTCCGTCTCATCCTGAAGCAGCAACTCGGATATTCTTCTTTGATATCTACCTCCAGGTTCTCCCATGTTGTTAGTGCTTTGCTCCTACTATTTCAAGCACGTATGCAATGATGGACTATAGATCTTCCATGGAGATTTTCCCTTGCTCATTTTGTATTACAATCATTATGCTTGACATAGAGGTTTACACCCCTTCTAGTACATCCATCTTCTGAGCAATGAGCTTTCCTAGCTCCTCCAACCTCTCCTTATGTGGTGTCTATGCCGCAGCTAGTGCCTCGTGCTTTTTCTCGTACTGGACTAAGCATTCAAAGATGGCCTAGGAAGCATCCTTCATTGCCTTGTGGACCTCATTTTCTTCCTCCAAGGTTTTCACCGCGATCAGTGCATCTAGGGTCAGTGCATATGGTTAGTGCATGATCGGCCTTCTTCAGTTCATCACGGGTGGCTTGTAGTAGACCTTCATAAGTAGCAATCTTCCTAGCTACTGCAGCCTACACCTTTTCTGTCTTTTCCTTGGATTCCTTGGGCTATGAGGATACACGTGCCTTTTCATCCTCCAACACTAATGTTATCATTGTTTTCACATAGTGCATCGCAGAAGGAAATTCTTTTGGTACCTAGGATTCCAGATTTGGGTGTACCTTTAGAACATCATCCCCAATTTCCTCTACCATACTAACAAAAGTGTCATATTTTCTTTTGATTAAGTCCTTTTCCTGGACTAGGCGCGCTATCTCCACATCCTTGGCTTTTAATCTCTCTGTCAGCGCCTTGATGGTAGTAGATTTATCTATGTTTCTTCTTGCTACTTCGGAGGATACTTTCACTAGAGCATTGCTCACCTGCTCATCTGACATCATTATTGGTTTGATTGTCATGTGGTGCATTTTAGGTGCCTTCTTCAACTACCTTGACATGCATGATTCTTCACCAACATCAAAGTCGGGCTCGTCCATGTGTGTGTGCATAGACCATGAGAGCCACTTATTTGTGCACAGAGTCACCTTGTCCTCATCCATGAGTGCCCATCCAAATAAATCCTTCTACTCAATGGTACTCTGGAACCGAGCGCGAATGATCAGCTTTGGGTCTTCTGCATACCCCATGGCATGTGCCTTAGCGTCCTCCCCTGTTTCGACGGGATTGGGGTCCTCTTGGAATGGCTACATCAAGGTTGGGAATACTAGATGTATCCCCACCCTTGTCCTATGTAGCCTTTGATTGACCCCCTTCTTCTTCTTCCATCTTCTCCTCCTCATGTTGAGGCTCTTCTCTAGTTGGAGATGAAGGTGCCTTCTCCTCAGATTCCTCTGTTTCCTCACTCAGCCTGAGTTTTCTCCATTTCTTCTCCTCTGGCTCCTTCACCTGTGGGGTTCCTCCTTATGCCCTTGTGTGCTTAAACACCTTCTTAAATATTTGTGTACCCTACTCCTCCCCCGTAGCTCCTTCTCCCTAGGGAGTTATCGCGCACTCCCCCTCCTAGCCAAATGGTTGATTCCTCCTTCACGCTAGGTTGCCACTATCTTTGGGTTCTTCATCCTTTTCCTCATCGTCCTTGCTTGGGTACAGAAGGCCTAGGTGTCAAAATGTTCTCCATAGTATAATTTCCCTTCGGTGGCCCTAGAAGCATGAATTTGTTCTGCATGTACTTGTTATTCTCCATTTTAGGCTTCAATTGGAGTATATTAGCGCATCCTCAATATCTGTAATGGCCACTATCTCTAGCTTAATGCTTAATATTTTTGAGATGTTATTCTCATTGTATGCATTCCTCCCTAGATATCCATAAGTCTTTCTCAGGGTGTGATACTCACAATCCACCTTGTCTACATTAAATACCAACCTCTGTGTGTTGGTGAACTAATGAACTGTAGCTTGGAAGTACTATGTGGGAAATGCATATGGCAGTTTGCACTAGGGGCTCTATGGCCCATCTACTATTGGGAAGCATGCAATACAAAAATGATGGTAGAATGCAAATTGTACCTATTTTCCTAGGACCGAGGGCAAATCCTTGGGTATGTGCCATTCTTCCCCAAACACCGTGCGGAGCCTATCATACCACATCTTAGCGCACTCCTTAACCTCCTCCGTCATCGACCCTTTGCAAAGATATTTGCTGAATCGCTCAATTGGAGACTTATGATTCATGGGGTATTCCCATATGTTCTCTTTTGGGCCATCTAGTACGCTGATCTCCATGAAGACTAAACTCAGTAAGATACAGCCAAAACTTATCTTACTCCCTTCACGTGCTTCCTCAACTATCCACTCTACAATGAATCCAAAGATGTTATAAGTGGTTCCCTCTGACATGCGCTTGGCCACATGCAACCACATAGAATTAACTTATGACCAACGTTCTTGGTCATTCAACTTTGTGGTTAGATGTGTTGCTGCCTGTACTACTGAAAAAAAATTCAACTTGCCAATATCCATCCCGCGTAGTCCTTTTTGATAGCCCAGCACCTTCTGTGTCTCCAAAATGGCACTTTTGTCAGCTAAGTCAGTCTTAATGTCTTCACCCATTGCCTGTAATCCAGTAACTGTGGCAATGAGGATGGGTGTCAGTCTTACCCTCTATCCTGTGAAGTAGAAGAAGTCCTTATGGACTTGACTCATCAGCCATCTGTACAAGGGTGCATACTTTCCAAAGTATGGAAGCTCATAAAGCTGGTAGACACCATTTCCCTTGAGTAGCTTTTCCCTGGCATCATCATATATCGGCATGCCATCCTCAGTGTGTCTGTTCATTTGAGAGGTGAGCAGGTCGTCTAACTTCTTTTGGTTTTCACTGGTTTGGTGATTTTATTCACTTATCTTACTCTTTCTTATGTTAGTATTCCATTCCTACCCCATAATAACTTCTTCAAGGTAATGCATTTTGGAGAAATTGCTCTTTGGGGCCATCTCCTCCTCTTCTTCCACCACCACTTTCTTCTTTTCTTTTATTGGTGTTGCTTTCTTCTTTGGTGCCATTCTCTTTCATGGTTTTGTTTTGTAGGTCATTTGCTGTGTGTTTTGCATAATTTAATTCAAACCCTAACCTAGTTCTTCCATACCCTAATTTTTAATCACGAACTTGCACACCCTAACTCTGTTGTATTACTCTGCTTCGTCAAACCCTTTTTCTAGGGATTCAATCCCTTCTAATAAACAAATCTCTTCTCCGCGCCTAGTTCACTTTCTTCGTACCTTGAATTAGTTAGCTTTATACTCTTCACATATCAGCTCTCTATTGAATTCTTGTAGTCGTAAGGGTAAAAATGAAATCACATCCCATCCTTATATATATTTCTACTTTTTGGTGCATTAATTGCTCCTCCACCTATCAAGTTCTCCTCATTTATGGCTGTTTTTATCATTTCCGCACAGTATATTTTTGCGTCAAAGCTATAACCTTCTAGTGCACCTCTTTACTCTTTGTCATTGACTTCTCTTCAGTGCACACCTTTTTACCCGAGTACCTTGTTACTGCATGATCTCCTGGTAATTACCATGGTCTCCGCTTACCTCGCGTTATACTTTCCCTTATCTATATTCATCCTTTCTTATCTTGAGAAGCAATCTTTTTCAGCTTACCCCGAGCAACCTTGTTTTAACACCCACAACATGACATCTTCATAGCATATCCTTGAGAGTCACCAAAAATCCACCCCACATTAAAAGGATGTGCACTCCTTTGTGCATCAACATGCTTCATATTGTAGTTAGTTTCATTTGTTGCAAATCAAAACACCCCTAGATGTTGATCAGACTTCTAGTTTGAAATTTTGGACATCTAGTGTGATTGCACAACATTGAATCTTTTCCCCAAGTGTGGGACTTGTAAAATGGGAAAAGAATCTCTAGTTTAGAGGTTGGTTCCTCAACTCCTCTGATTAGATATATCACTTACAAGTTGCAGAGGTTTGAATTCCTAGTTCCTACCCTAAATTCCAAGGGGACAAAGATAGAGAATGCAAGAAAATGAAGCTAATGCTAATGAGGTGATGCACCAAAGGAGTTGCAGACACCTGATACTGTAATACATACACAATCCACAAGAAAACACAGCACAAAGCATACACAAATTGCTCAAAATGTAATGAAAGATCAGGAAAACAATGGTAGATATATGAAAGGATTGAGGGATTTTAATCACAAAGCATATATTAACATTCCAGATCCAATACAATGCATTACAGTGATCAAGAGGCAAAAGGGGTGTTGTATTGCATGGAAAGGTAAAAATTTCCACAAATTCTGCCAAAAAGGAAGAAAAGGGAAGTTGCAGAGCTGAAAAAGTGTCTCCTTCTTTCAAAAATGAACCCATTCTAGCTTTTACAGTGCAAACCATGACCCCAGGAGAGAGAAACACAGGAAAACATGGGAGAGCTTCAACCACCAACCCAAAACACATTAAAACAGCATGGGCATCCTTACAGGCCCATCCCCTAACATTTTTCACCATGCTGGGAGAGAATTTGAGCCATTTTTTGATTTTCTCTCTCCAAACTCCATCAAAATGCAAAAATGGCCCTGTAATCTTGTAGATAATTTCACCATCTTTCCATTTATATAAAGAATGTGAAAACTCAAGCTCGCATCGAAATATATGGCCGTTTGAAATTTTAGGGAAAAACAGGCCAAATTGATTGGCGGGTGAAATTTTTTAAATTTTCTAATTTTTGCATTTGGGAAAATTTCCCAAAATCCTCGTGCTCCACCTTCTCGGGTGCCACGTGGCACATTTTGATGTGGCATTGGCCTTTAATGCTTCATTTTCCATCATTTTGCCATTGGAAAAATTTCCAAAAATCCCTGTCAGCCGATGAGTTGAGGACACGTGGCAACAGGTGATTCACCGCGGGCATTTCCTCCTAAATTTTTCCATCACTTTTTGACCATTTTTGACCTGGACACGTGGCGAAACCCCATTGGATGCTGGCTTGCCCCTTCAATTTTCCTTGCGGGCTTGTCTTGAGTTTTTGGTGCCACCTGACACGTGGTGAGATTCCATTGGTTCGCGCTTGGGGGTGATTTTTTCCTTTGAAATTTCCTTCTTTTTCCTTTGGGAAAATTTCCCAAATTCTCCCCGCCTTCCGCTGGTTTGGGACACGTGGCACAATTTCATTTACCGGGCCCTCTGTAAACATTTTTCCTTTTGTAATCCCTTTGGGAAAAATCCCAATCTCCCCCCGCGCTCCGCCTTTCCGGATGCCCAGGGACATGTGGCCTATTCTGAATGGTTTGCGGACCTACGGGCCAATAATTTTCCTTTTAAAATTTGGCAAAAACACTTCACCAAAATTCTAACTTCTCCTCCGCGCTCCATTGTTCCGCCTCCGGTGACATGTGGCAAAACATGATTGGGTGCGGGCCCTTCCTCCAGAATTTTCCATGTGCCAACACTTAGTCAAAATTTTCAATTTTCTCCCCTTTGGACACGTGGCACGATCTGATTCACCGGTAGGCCTACGGGGTGAAATATTCCTTTTGAAAACTTTTCCAAACACTTGGTAAAAATTCCAAGTTTTCCTCGACCCCGCCACTTCCTTGGACACGTGGCACCATCTTATTGGCTGTGGGCTTTTCAGGGGAAAATTTCCCACAAAAACTCCGTCGGGCCATAACTTCAAAAATACATGGAGTAAGGAGGAAAACTATCCAATGGTGCCATTTCCAAAAGGTTTTGAGTTCCTGAAAAGTAAAAAAATATGACTAAGGCACAAGAGAGGGAAGAATGAAAGGAGTTAGCCACAAAATGAGCAAGGGGTACATTTTGGATAACAATTTTGGTGACTCAGAGGGGTCATCTGCCTGTTGGATGAAGTTACCAGTTGCCTAAAGCAATCCATTGGGCATGGAGTCATCAAATTATCTACTTGGTACCCCAACTGACTAGAACACTGCAAGGAGGGAAATGGAGGGTGGAACATCATCTGATGAAGCAAGGCCTCGCCAACACATTCCCGTGAATAAGCAAGCTTGTGCCAAAGCACTTAGGGAAATCAAAGCTAATCTATAACAAAACAATGTGCACAAGCACTTGGAGGAATGAAAACCTAAGCTAATATGTACAAGGTGAAGAATTCCCTTTAGTAGCAATGCTTTAGATGGATTCCATTGACTGAATATGCAGTTCTTCACCATCCAATGAAGACAATTGAAAGCATTGTTATCCTTACACTTCGTGACCATGTATGGGCCACTTCGATGACATCAAATTTTGAGTGTCTTCCCGGTTTTTCTCTATCTACATCCCATTTTAACACTAGATCTCCAACTTGGAAGGATCTATTCTTGGCCTTTCTATCAAAGGTCTTCTTTATCAAAGCCTGATCCTTCTCCATTGCTCCGGGATGCCTGATTTCGATTTCTTCGAGCTCCATCAATTCTCGCATATCTAACCTCTATGGGCTCAAACTCCAATAACTCCAACTGTTTCATGAGTTCCAACATTGGCAACTCAAGTGACACAGGCAAGACTGCCTCTCTTCCATAAACAAGCTTGAATGGGGAGTTACCTGTAGATCTCTTGGGTGTTCCTATCAGCCCATAAGGCTGATTTCAACTTAGTATGCCAAGATCTGTGATTTTCATCAAGGGTCCTCCTAATGATCCTCAACAAGTTCTTATTTGTAGATTCAGCCTGGCCATTACCCTGAGGGTAATAGTTTGATGAAGTGCTTAGGTAGATCCCATTCTTAACATCCCATTCAATCACCTTGGACCTAATGAATGCCAATGCATTATCTGATATTATTGTAGCTAGTATGTCAAATCTGGTTGCTATTCCTTCATAGAAATCTAGGATGCTAGATTCATTTGCTTCCTTGAGTGCTACTGCTTCACTCCACTTGTTGAAGTAATCTGTTGTTGTTAGAATCCATTTGTGTCCTTGCCTTGAATTTGGATTAATGACTCCAATGAAGTCTAAACCCCATTGCATGAATGGCTGGTCAACTAAAATTGGATGCAATGGAAGGGAAGCTAGCCTCTCTTTACCTGTGAAGAATGCACAATTCTTACACCTCTTGATCCATGCATAACAATCACTGAAAATCTTGGGCCAATAATAGCCAACCTCATGATATTTAGAGCTATCACTTTGTTGGTGCAAAATGACCACCAGGTTGATCCACCATGGAACTCTTCCAACACCTATAAATCTAATATGTGCTAATGCATCTCAAAGAAAGACTCCATTCACATCCCTTTTGAACAAAACACCATCAACAAGGGCATATGGGATAGCCTGCAATCTGAAGTGTCTTCTTTTGGTCTTGTTCATCTCTTGAGGGCATAGACCTATGCTTAGGAAGTGCATTATGTCTTGGGTCCATCAAGGAGTGAGGACACCATTATTTTCCTCTTGAGTGCTTCCTTGCTCATGGTTGTCTTACAATGCCAAAACAGCCTCCTTCTCATTGCATGCTTCCTTTTGTTTGCTCAAAATCAGCTGCTCACACAATCCTTTTCATCTGACCAACTTGGTGAATTTGATCTCTATGTTATACTCCATGACATGAGTAATCCAACCTGCCCTTTTTTCATCCAAGTCTTTGTTGAGGAGGAAGTCTTTAACTCCCACATGAGAAACCAGCAACTGAACCTTGTTGTTTGAAACAAGATGCTTGAATTTCTTCAAGCTCCTAATTACTAAAACAACATGCTTCTCAATGAAAGAATATCTCACCTCATAATCTTCAAAACTTTGGCTAAAAAAAAAAATTGTCTGCTCATCATTGTTTTTGTTCTGCTGTAAAAAAATTGCAGAAATAGTATCATCTCCCCCAAATGCATAGAGGATGAAATCCTTGGAGAAATCCAGGTTAATAAGAGTTGGGGCTTGAGAGATGGCTTCTTTGATTGCTTCAAAACTTTCCTTGCCTTCTGCTATCCATTTGAAATCCATGCTTTTCTTTAACATCTTGGTGATAGGATTGACAAGGGCTACAAAATTTGGGACAAACCTTCGAACAAAATTTATTCTCCCCAAGAAACTTTGAAGGGCCTTCTTGTGGCTTGGCAATGGTAGTGCTCTTATGGCTTCAAATATTTCTGGATCAATTACTAATCCTTCTTTGGAGACAATGTGGCCAAGGATTTTCCTTCATGGGCTATAAAAATACACTTTTTAGGATTCAAGGATACTCCAAATCTTTTGCACCTTTGGAACACTTGTCTCAAATGAAAGAGATGGTCTGCTGCATTTTTTGAAAAAATAGTGATATCATCAAGATATATCAGCAAAATGTTGTTAATCAAACCCTTGAATGCCATGTCCATTGCTCTTTGGAAGGTAGTTCCAGCGTTGGATAGCCCAAATGGAATTTTCCTATATGCATAAGTTACCCATTTGGTTGTAAAGGTTGTCTTGAACTGATCTTCTTCTTTCACCATAATCTTATTATACCCCAAATAGCCATCAAGTAATGAAAATCTCTCAGAGCCAGCAACTACTTGTAAAATCTGCTCCATAGAAGGAAGTGGATAATGATCCTTGAGAGATGCTCTATTCAAATCTCTGAAGTCAACAAACAATCTGATTTCCCCACTCTTCTTTCTAACTAGAACCAAGTTGGCCACCCAACTAGAATGCTTGATAGCGAATATGATTCTTGATTCTATCAACTTATTCAATTCCTTTCTCATGAGAGGCTCCATGTGTGGATTGACTGCCTTTGTTTTTGTCTAATGGGTTTAGTACTTGGATCCAATTTAATGGTGTGTTGAGATAACTTGGGATTGAAACCTTTCAAATCTTCATAGCTCCAAGCAAACACATCAGGGAATTCTTGACAAAGTTGTATGAACTCATACCTCTTTTCTTCGCTTGTCATCTTACCAACTTGGAGTGATTTTCCTTCTCCTACCAAGATGGACACCGAATCTTCTCCCTTAACTTGAATGTTTTCTTTCTCCTTCCTAAAATGATCATTAGGATTGAAAATGGACTCCAAAGTAATAATTCCCTTGGGTAGTTTGTTGGTTCTCAGATGTTCCACTTGGTCACCATACTGCTGCTCCAACTTTTCCTGATTTTTAGTTGAGAACTCAGCCTCTTCTTGCAAGAAATGGATGATTTGCTGATCATTTTAAAATACTTGCCAACTTACATTGTTATCTCGATCCAGACAGCAATTCTAGTGGCGCAACTTCCAGAGACCATAACTTTTGCACCGTAGCTCCGATTGACTCCGTTCAAAAGGCAACGGAAAGCTTGGAATGTGTAGAATGTGATGAGAAGGTGCTGAACTCTGTTCAGCAATGTTTGACCCCCGAAATCCGCATTTAAGGGGCCCAAATTGTGATTTTTGTACTGCTGTCTAAAAATAGTAAATTCTAAAAATAGTATGTTTCGCAAAATTAGTGCACATGTAAGTCTTGGAAGATGAAACACCTCGTCTCCCTCGAGACTGGTGACCTTCCACATCTTTCTAGGTGTCCTTTCGTATTTATAAAGTATTATAAATACATATGTAACCGGAAGAAGAGATAGACATCTCTTGGCAGAGATAATTGATGTATTTCGAATTCTTTGAGTAATTTACATCTCTTTTCAGAGATAGTTGTTTTGCAATTCATTTGGCACATTTGTTAACTGCTCCTTAAGTCTGAAACCCTCGGTTTTGGATCATTATCTCGCAATCAAGGCCTTACAATCACATGGATTTTTGGTTGTACCTTCTCTTTTTGAATGCTTTCAACAATGTTAAAGGCTGCCCCAAATACTTTGCAAGCCTCACAAAGAACTTGGTTCTCTTTTCTAGGAATGAATTTTATGCCAAAGCCCTCAAAATATTTAATGAGGTCCCACACCCTGTTCTTGTAGCACTTGAGTAGATCATTCTTGACAGCATGTTGCCTCTTAACTTGGTTGACAATCAACTCACTATCACCAAATACTTCCAAGTTCTTTATTCCTCTCTTGATTGACCAATGCAATCCTTGTATCAAAGCTTCATATTCAGCAGTGTTATTAGAGCATGAAAATGAAATCTAAAAGTTGAATAATACTTAACTCCTTGAGGTGAAACCAACATAGCTCCACCTCTTGCACCTTGTCTACTCCTTGATCCATCAAAAAACAACTACCATACCTCATTGTCATCCTTGTGGTTTGGCTTGGTGATGCTAGGAATAGGCTGATTTTCTTCATGCATGCAATAGACTCCTAGCTCAGATTATTCTATTTCTTGATAAGGATCAAAATCATGCACCTTGTTTTCCCATTTATCAAGAGTCAAATCCGGGATGCTTCCTACCTTGGTGTCAGTTTCATCAATGCTTGGATAATCCTCTTGATCAAATGTTGAACAATTAGTATTGATCTGACTTGGAGTGTAAGGCTCAATGTGAAAGTTTGCAATAGGTTCAGATCTGATTGTGGCCTTGGTTCCATAGCTTGTTCTGAACAACATGTGTGTCCAATCAATAGATAAGTAGCCTCTAATCTTGGCTATGAAATCCTTTGACAAACATAAGGCAAAGAGTGGTGGAAGTTCTATTACTGAAACATCTTGTAAAACAACATTGGGGTATGCATGCAAAGTGAGACTCAAGTTTTTTATCACTCCAACTGTTGTTACTATTGTCCCATCCAATTGCACTACCCCTTTAGATATGACTTCATACTAAATTCCCAACTGATCAGCTATTTGCTTGGGCATTACTAAACTACTTGCCCCGGAATCAATCATGCAATTGTGCACCAAATGGTTTCCAATGATCAATGAAACATAGAAAGGAGGGGGTTTCAACATTTTACCTTTTTTTCCTCCATGATTCCCTTCAGGCTGGGCAGCATTTGTGAGCACCTTCTCTTGCATTTGGACTTGCTGATTTGAAGTTGACCAGTCCTTCATGGCAGCTTGTAACAAATCTCTTTGGCCTAGGATAGATAGTGATTCCCACATTGATATGTTTACATTTGTCTTCTTCATCTGATCAATGATGTTGAATGGAGATGAATCATCTCTTTGTTTTCCCTTGTCCTACACATTCATTCCTTGCATATGGACAGCAACAAATGTCATTTGGGTTGGCCTAAGAGCTGTTTTAGGTAGCACTTGTGTGTTTGGAACTGAATTTTGTTTGCCAATAATTTGTGGAGTGATAGAAGCTTGTGGATTACTTTGAGCTAATGGCTGTTCTTCTCCCAAATTTCTCCTTTTTGACCTTGTGTTGGCTGCAACACTTTGGGGAATTGTTTGATTCATGCCAAAAAAATCTTCTACCTGCTAGTTTACAAGTGTAGTATCATTTGGAGCTGATTGCTGCTGGAATGTGTCTTGTTGTTGGTTATTTCCTTGACTACCTTCACCCTCCACACCAGTTGTAGTCACCATTAATGCTTTATTTAAGGCACCGTTGAAACACATAGACTGGTTGTGAGGTTCATTGCATGGGAAACACCAATCATACTCTTGAGCTATGTTGTTTTACACTAGCACTAATGCTTTAGAGGTAGATATAGCATTAGGATTATAGGGCTGAAATGGTCTGTTGGTAGGAGGTCTTACTTGGTTTAAATTTGCAGCTAGATTGGGCGGTCTTTGAGGCTGGTATGGCTGCCTATTAGGATAAGCTTGAGCCTAGAAATAAGGTCTAAAACCTTGGGCTTACTATCTCTTGAGTGTAACCATCTCATTACCTAAATTTTGCAATTGCTTCATGACTTCTTGAAGTTCATTTGAGGTACTTAGAAGATGAAGTAGAAGCTTCACTTAAATTCCGACTTCTAGGAGTGGGAATATGAGATAAATTAGGCACTTGGCTAGTACTTAGGCTCTCTAAACTTGGAAACAATGGCATTGGAGGCCTAGGAGCTAGCTTTCCATCTTGAAACAAACAATTTTCAGCTCTAATGGCAATGTTATAAGGAACAGGGATAGTTGTGCCTCCCATGGACCGAATCAACATAGAAATATCGAGTTTAAAGCTTTAAGTAATATAGAAAAGCACCTTCTACCGTTGGCCTTACTGCCACTGGAATCCTCTCCCAAGTCATTTGAAATCTAAAGTTGAAGTCAGTTACCTACTCATTGGGAGCTCTCTTGATGGTTGTCAGCTACTCCAAAAGAGAAAATTTATCTCCCTTTTCTCCAAACTTCTCATGCATGGCTATGCATAATGGGTTCTAATTTTGGATAGAACCTGAGGCAAGACTCTTGAACCATTGCAAAGATTTCCCTTTGAATGAAGATGCTAGTAGTTTGACAACAACTTGCATCTCATTGATCTCATGGATTGCACAAATATTAGCAATATCCTTGACATGATCACCAGGAGTGGTCTGATTCTCTCTAGTAAAGTATGGAATGTTCTTCAATGCTGCAACTGGGATTGGATTTTGTGCATTGAGAGCAAGTGCATTGCTGCCAGTGAAATTTACATAGGGGTTGTTTTGTGCCATTCTAATTGGCCTAAGAACCCTTGTTGATTGAATGAAAGGCCTACCAGGTGGAGGAGTTGAGAAAGTTCTGTTTGGTGGAGATGGAGACATTTGAATTCTCCTCCCTCTTTACCTTTTTCTTAGAGATAACTGCAGATACTCAAACATCACTTCTTCTTCTCCAACTCTTAACCTTGTGGTGATTCTTCTCATGAGTTTTCAGGTCTGCACTGCTAAAACCAGCTGATTCTTCTTCCTTGAGTCGCGGATGTGTAATTTAGGGCTCTTTTAAGCAAGAAACTTGTAAAAAATGCACATAAATTTTGTTGCAATGAAGATGAAGACCTCTAAAGTCCCACCGGGCATGCCAAAACTATTGGTGCAAATCAACAGCACCCCTGGATGTTGATAAGACTTCTAGTTTGACATTTTGGACATCCAGTGTGATTGCACAACATGGAATCTTTTCCCCAAGTGTGGGACTTGTAAAATGGGAAAATAATCTCCAATTTAGAGGTTGGTTCCTCAACTCCTCTGATCAGATATATCACTTACAAGTTGCATAGGTTTGAATTCCTAGTTCCTACCCTAAATTCCAAGGGGACAAAGATAGAGAATGCAAGAAAATGAAGCTAATGCTAATGAGGTGATGCACCAAAGGAGTTACGACACCCGACACACTTGTAATACATACACAATCAGTAAGAAAACACAACGACAAAGCATACACAAATTTCTCAAAATGTAATGAAAGATCAGAAAACAATGGTAGATATATGAAAGGATTGAGGGATTTTAATCACAGAGCATATATTAACATTCTAGACCCAATACAATGCATTACAGTGATCAAGAGGAAAAAGGGGTGCTGTATTACATGGAAAGGTAAAAAATTTCCACAAATTCTACCAAGAAGGAAGAAAAGGGAAGTTGCAGAGCTGAAAAAGTGTCTCCTTCTTTCAAAAATGAACCCATTCTGGCTTTTACAGTGCAAACCATGACCCCAGGAGAGAGAAATGTGGGAAAATGTGGGAGAGATTCAAAAACTAACCCAAAACACATTAAAACAGCATGGGCATCCTTACAAGCCCATCCCCTAACATTTTTCACCATGCTGGGAGAGAATGCGAACCATTCTTCATTAAAAATGGTGGTTGAAACGTCATTTTTGTCCATGACCACGTGCTAGAGGCATTTTTTGATTTTCTCTCTCCAAAATCCATCAAAATGCAAAAATGGCCTTGTAATCTTGTAGATAATTTTACCATCTTTCCATTTATATAAAGAACGTGAAAACCGAGCTTTGGATTGAAAGATATGGCCGTTTGAAATTTTAGGGCAAAACAAGGCCAAATCGGATTGGCGGGCGAAATTTTTTAAATTTTCTACTTTTTTGCATTTGGGAAAATTTCCCAAAAAATCCTTGCGCTCCACCTTTACTCGGTGCCACGTGGCATGTTTTGATGTGCCGTTGGCCTTTAATGCTTCATTTTCCATCATTTTTTCCATTGGAAAAATTTCCAAAAAAATCCCCTCGTCAGTGATGAGTTGAGGACACGTGGCAACAGGTGATTCGCCACGGGCATTTCCTCAATTTTTCCGTCACTTTTTGACCATTTTTTTGACCTAGACATGTGGAAAAACCCCATTGGATGCGGGCTTTCCCCTTTGAATTTTCCTTGCAGGCTTGTCTTGAGTTTTTTGGCGCCACCTAACACATGGCGAGATTCCATTGGTTCACGCTCGGGGGGTGATTTTTTCCTTTGAAATTTCCTTCTTTTTCCTTTGGGAAAATTTCCCAAATTCTCCCTACCTTCCACTAGTCCGGGACACGTGGCACAATTTCATTCACCACGGACCCTCTACAAACATTTTTCCTTTTGCACAATCCCTTTGGGAAAAATCCCAATCTCCCCGTGCTCCACCTTTCCAGTGCCCAAGGACACGTGGCCTATTCTGAATGGTTGGTGGGCCTGCGGGCCAATAATTTTCCTTTTGAAATTTGGCAAAAACACTTCGCCAAAATTCTAACTTCTCCTCCATGCTCCACTATTCCGCCTCCGGTGACACGTGGCAAAACGTGATTGGGCGCGGGCCCTTCCTCTTGAATTTTCCATGTGCCAACACTTAGTCAATTTTTTCAATTTTCTCCCCTTTGGACACGTGGCATGATCTGATTTGCCAGCGGGCCTGCGGGAAAAATATTCCTTTTGAAAACTTTACCAAATAGTTGGTAAAAATTCCAATTTTTCCTCCGACCTCTGCCACTTCCTTGGACACATGGCAAAAAGCATCTTATTGTCATGCGGTCTATTATGGGGAAAATTTCCCATAAAAATGTGTCGGGCCATAACTTCAAAAATACATGGAGTTCGGAGGAAAATTTACATTTCGGAAAGTTGAGAAAGAGCTTTATCCAATGGTGTCATTTCCGTAAGGTTTTGAGTGCCTAAAAAGCAAAAAAATTATGACAGAGGTACAAGAGAGGGAAGAATGAAAGGAGTAAGCCACAAAATGAGCAAGGGGTACATTTTGGATAATAGTTTCATGCATGTAAGCACGCTTATTACACAAACAAGAGCTAAACTTGACAAAGCATAGTGACGATGAAAGAAATAAATTAAGGAAATTCATAAAGGAAAACCTAATGTATTTGGCAATACTACCTTATTACAAACACCAAGAAGACTTATTTATAGTAGGGCTTCAACCTACTCCAGTTAAAGTAACCAGGAAACCGTGTGCCATCAATATTTTCCAACTGACAAGCACCTGAATCAAGTATATGAGTGATAACATATGGCCCTAACCAATGCACCTTGAGCTTTCCTGGATGGTGTAAAAACTTGGAGTCATATAGAAGTACCATTTTTCCCACCACAAGTTTCTTATCCCTGATGTGCCGATCATGCCATGCCTTTTGTCACACTTTCTCCTATTTCTGAATCAAACGTGCGATGGTGTGGCACTCATCTAGCTAAACCATCTTTGTAATCCATTCTTCCAAGGCATGCTCATCACTTAGACCTCCAGCCATGCATGCAATGCATAAGGAAGGTAACATAAATTCTATAGGTAGAACAAATTTTGTGCCAAACAACAATTGAAAAGGTTTGGCTTTGTTCAATCTTTTTTATGTTGTTCTATAAGCCCGAAGAACAACAGATACTTTATCATCCCAATCTTTCCTCCTAACATCACAAATCTTGGTTAATGTGTTGCTCAAAATCTTGTTAAAAGCCTCGGTAGTCCTATTTTCCCCGAAGGTGATAGGGTGTAGTTTTATGGTGGGTAACCATAAACTCATCTAAAAGAATTCGTATTGTCTCATTTAAAAAATGTGTGCCCCTATCACTTGTTAAAATTAAGGGAAAGCCATACCTTGTAAGCACATTCTCCCATAAGAACTGTGTTGTTGTAGTCACCGTGCATCTGATTCCTTTGTAGGTGTTTCTTTTGCCCATCGGGTAAGATAATCTGTATAAGTGATGATATAGTGTGATCCAACTCGTATGGAGTCGGGAGATAGGCCTCGACAAAGTCAATTACCCATTTCTCAAATGGTTCTCGCACTCTTTATTGGTCATAGGGGCATCTCGTCTCGTTGTCCTGGTCAACCAAGATGTTGACAATGGTCACATGTCTTACAATACTCTTTACAATCCTTGTATAATGTTTCCCACCACAACCCAGCAAGTAGGATCTTGCGCGCTATTGCATCACCTGCATAATGGCCACCTGCAATACCACCATGTGCTTCTTCCATTATGTCCTTTTGTTCATGCTCCAAGACACAACGATGTAACACCTCATCTCTACCTAGCTTGTACAAATCACCACTAATTAACATGAATGGTGCCACGCGAATAGCAAGTTGCTTCTTCTCTAAAGCTTCATTCCTTCGAGCGCCCTACCAATTCTCAAAAAGACAAAGCAATGTCCTCTAATTCTCGATGGTGCACATTGTAACCTATATAGCTATGCATTAGGCATGGTCTCTTCTATTATTTGTGCCTCTTCCTCTGATTGAATTCTAGACAAGTGATCTAGTCCAGAATTGCTTTTTCCTGGTTTTACCACAACCGTAAAGTCAAACTCTTGAAATAAGAGTACCCATCGGCATATGCGCCCCTATAAAATGGGCTTGTTCACCAAATATTTTAATGCCATGTGATCTGTATAAAACACAAATGGTGTAGCCAACAAATACTAACAAAATTTGTACAAGGCATAGATCATGGATAAGGCCTCGTGCTCTGTAGTGGTATAATTTTGTTCTCAGGGGTCAACTTCCTACTAGCGAAGCAAATGGGATGATCAACGATACCTTCACCTGGTTGAGCTAAGACAACACCAATGGTTGTGCCAGAAGCATCCACATGAACATGAAAAGGTTTATCCCATGAAGGAAAATGTAAGATAGGCATGGTAGTAAGTTTCTACTTCAATATCTCAAACGTGCTTTGCTATGACTCCCCCCAGTAGAATGTACCTTTTCCCTAGAGCAACTCTTATAAGGGCATGGCAACTTTTGCATACCCTTTTATAAACTTCCGGTAATACCCTGTATGACCCAAAAATCTGCACACCTTGTGCTGACTGGCCAACACTTTCAAGCCAATGATGATGGCAACTTTAGCTGCATCGACCAATAACCCTTCCTTGCAGATGATATGTCCTAAAATTGTGCCAAAAGGAGTAGCAAAGATGCACTTCTTGATATTTAATGAGATACTCAACCTGTCGACATGTTTCAACATTAAGTGTAAATTGTGACAATGATCCTTAATCAACCCATAAATGGTCCAATCATCAAGATAGACTGTAAAAAGTTATGAATAAAATTCTTGAAGGCTTATACAACTATCCATGAAAATACAACAGTGCATTCTTCAATCCAAAGGGAATCACAGTATAAGTAAAGCTTCCCCATTCAATAGTGAAGGTGGTCTTCTCTTGATCTTTCGAGGAAATCCTAACCTGATGATACCCTGAAAACCCATCTAGTAAATGAATATATTTCACACCCAGCCACCCCTTCTAATATTTCCTCTGTGAATGGCATAGGAAAGGGATATGTAACACATGCTACATTCAACTCCCTATAATCAACACAAATTCGAATCCTACCATCCTTTTTGATGCTTATCACCATAGGACTGACCCATTCTGATTCATCTAGTGGTCGAATGATCCCAAATTTCAGCATCTTTTCAATCTCCTCCTTTACTTTCTCATGAAAATTGGGATTCATCCGATATGGTCACTTCCTAACAGGGCACGCACCTTCCTTGAGATTTATCTTCATGTCTCCGAGTGATATATGCACACCTTTAAGTTCATGGTATCCTCTTGGGAATAAGTCCTCATAATGGCAAAGTAACTCTATGATCTTTGCTACCTCTCGCCTATATTGACCTTTGTTGTCTTCATAGGTTTGTGATATGTGTGTGCATCTACATCCACACTTTGAATAACACTTCTCATGTTCCATGTGAATGATCCACATCCAAGTGCTCAACTTCCTCCTCATCAATTACGTATACCATCTTCCCCTCATATTTTTCAAAAGAATTGTGCTCAAGTAATATGATATCATCTTCTTCATCCACAAAGTGTGCCCCTGTCTCTGTCTCACCAAATAATTCCTGAACAAGTTCTTCTACTTTCCCTCTGTCGCCCATAGTTAAGCACTGGATAAAGCTTAAAGTTGTGTTCACTGGTGGTGTAGATGAAAAGAAGTCAAACATTTGGATCATCCCTATAGTTAAATTTTTCCAGTTTCCAGTGTCACGATGTAATTCAGCATAGACATACCAAGCACACACGTAACCTTTTAGAGTAGAATAAAACCAATGCACCCAAAGTGAATGCGGTAATGATTCCTGGCCTACTATCTAGAGTCTCTCACACTTTTGGATATGATGTTGATTAGGTTAATCACCATGGTAAGGGCTTATGTTTGTAAGTGCATTACTTCTTGAAAACCCGGTTGATAAGGTGGTCCCAATCATTTCCCATTCTAATAGATTATCCCCGTGGACAACCCACCAAAGATGCAGCCATCCCCCCAAAGTATATGACAATATAGTGCATCATTTAAGTCCGTTAGCCCAATTTTTTTCTATGGCCTGTAAGAACCCAGCCAAATCTTCAGATCCGGCATAGCGAGGTATTACGTGACCTATACATCGAATGCAGTGAAAACCCATCTTTCAAAAAGAACCACATGCTTAACTTCACACCCCACCAGTTCATAAGTTCCATGAGCCCAATTATCAAAAGCAATACTAGAAGTATCATTGATTGACTGAGAGTCTTCCCAATGAAGGATTCCTTCCTTAGATGGATCATTGACCTTTGGGTCCCGAATAGCATGTATATAGATTTTGTTCAAGTCCTCTTCACTTAAAGGTTCCACATATGGCACGGATTTCCAATCTGTCAATGGTATTATGACCCTTTCCTCCTTGTTCTCAAATCTGATATACCCTTTGTTAAATCTCAAATCAGCATTGTTCACAAAACACCAAGGGTGCCCAAGCAAATCTGGGAAAATATCTGCTTCCAAGCACTAGCACTTCAAAGTCTCCTGTGAACTTGGCCCCTTGTATAGTGATAGATGCATCCTTCAAAACTCCTATGGGAGTAGCTTTTGTTCTATTTTCCATGAACAATACATTAGATGATGGCTGCAATGGGGGTCTCCCCATTTTTTCCCACGCATCCAATGTAAGTACATTTACTTCCGCACCTATGTCAATCAGAATATTGCTCAGCAGCCACCCATCCACAACAACATTCAAAGTGATCTCCTTGTCATAGTCAATGCTATCAGGAGGAATATTCACATGAATTATTTGTCTCCTAGTCTCAGTTCTTGTGCATGGAGTATTCCCTTTCAACCAATCTCCTAATAAAGGAATAATATTCTTTTGGTGCAACATTCTACATACCTCTCTCGATGTCGTCAATATCGACGATGCTTGTTCTGTATCCTTGTGCTCCAATTTAGACTGCTCTTTTAAACCTTGTATCTCACCTTCAAGGCTCCTAAGGACCTCCATTGTGTCCTAATAAACTTCTTTCGATGAGTTGAATCTATATATCTAGCATGCAAAACTTCCTCCCTAGTGATTGTCACCACATTTGCAACACCTCTCTTGTGCGTGTCACCTCGGCTCATGTGGTTATCTTGATCATATCGCTTTTAGGTTCTAGTGTTAAATTTAGCATCCACTAATTCTCTATCACACGCTGGATTCTAACCATCCTGCGCTCTTGTTTTCTTGTTTGTGTTGCTTCCCGAGATGCTCATACAAGTTTAGGCACTTTTCATAACTATGCCTCTTTCCAAAAAAATGAAAAGGAAATATTCTTCGTGCATTCACGCCTATAATGGTCAGGTGAGCCACATGTATAGCAAGTTCCTCAAGGGAATTCACTCCTTCCTCCACCTTGGCCTCATCCTCCATATCTGCCTCTATATCCTCATCCCCTTTCACGAGCCCCTTCAAACCTTCCGTCATTCCTATCATAGCAGGTTTTATTATAATCCCTATCCTGATGCTCATTCTTCCCTTTAGAATTATCAGCCACACTCACTTGTCTGACCCCAATATCAATGGCATCATGGATCTGGCCAATCAATCTACAGTCCTTAGTATCATGGGTCGTGGACCTACAAATTTTACAAAAGGAGGATACATTCTTCATGATCGTGCGTTGTAGGAGGGGGCAGTGACTAGCATCATGGTTCAAATGGAAAATCTCATAGTCTAATAACAATGAACATACAGTTCTACAAGGGAAACTATCCTTAGTGTGCCCTTCCACTTCACAATCTATACACCAGATCCCTAAGTGCATTTCATGAGCTGAGTTTGCCAATAATTTCTCTAATTGTTTTACCATAGCCATTATCTGAGCTTCCAAAAATGGACTAACTCCAGATTAATACTCCCAACTGCTTCAGCGCATAAAGTGGCTTCCAATGCTTCACATGGATTGGTATAAGTCTTATGCAATAGTGCTCTTCGAAATGGGGTAATCAGTCCCCCGAAAAACCATTGTGCATGTTGACTTGCATGAATGTCATAAGAGAGTTTGGATAGAAGTGTTTTAAATCACGCATCATACTCACATACACTTTCAGTAGTGCCTTGCTTTATATCCTTGAGTGCACTTATACTCTTCTACTCAAACTCTGGGATATGGAACTCTTTTAAGAAAGCATCTTTCAATGTTGCATAGTCAATAAAAGTTTGATTGGGGTCAAACTTCCTATACCAGCTGTGTGCGCACACCTGTAATGTAGTAGCAAATTGACTTGCCTTGTGTTTAGGGGCCATAATACCTTTTACGCGCCATAATATTTCACACATATGAACATGTTCAGTAGCATCCTCAATACCTCTGTATTCTAGGAGATGAAGGGACATCTCCATATAAATGTTATGGGGTTGCTGCAGGCCTTGACCACCCGACCCAAAACCTCCTTGGTTTCCTCTTCCTCTAATACCACCCGAACCACCGAACTAGAACTGCCCATACCACCCGATCCTCCTCCAGAATTTGGAATAGGGCCCATGGATGCACTCCCCTATGCCCCAACAGTGGTACTATACTAGACCCCTATAGTCTGGGAAGTGGTCCCAGCTCCAGAGGTGATGCCCACACTCGGCGCACTCATATTCTGTGTAGATGATGAGCCTGATAACGTACCCCCAAAGAATAACAAATTTATCTATGCTACCATTGGTGTACTTGTTGTCTAACCTATTTCTGTGCTTTTACTTCCTGAATTAAAACTACTTTTACCTGCTGTACTAGATACTAGAAAACCAAGTGCAAGGGCTAGGTCAACAAGTTGGCTTAGATGCATGCTTGCAACCCAGGTCATATCTACTATGTACTTTCATGTGAGGCCAAAGAGGGTTCTCTGTCATGCTTCCCTAGATGGGGGAGTTCCTGATGCTCTTGCTCTTCTTCCTCCCCATGAGCCTCAAATCCTTCACAAGCCATCTCTCTCCACAACACCATCCGTTCTACAATTTCTTGCCTCTTGCATAATTCCCTCTCACATGCCTCATCATACTTTAGCCGCCTTTCTTCCCTCTTTCGTGCTACCGCTAGGTCTGCCATCTTTCACCAATCTTGTTCCTACCCCCACACATGGAGATTCTTTAGCCTTCCATGGGTTTAGCTTCCAAGTTCAATGTTACCATTAGTATTTTGATTGCCAATGGAATACCTTGCAAATATGTCCCTCTAGGATACCATAGAAACTGGAACTCTACTACCTCTGGGCATGAATAAGTCAAAATTGAATACTCCAAGATATAGCTGTTTAGGACACTGTGAAACTAGGTATCTACCACGCGAGTCCAGCTTAGGTCAACATCATATAGTGTTTGAAGTTCCTCCTGTGTCCAAACAAGCATGTGATACCTCTAATTCCACTTAGATGCATATGTAGTCAACCATTCGTACAATTCTACTGGAAAGATAGCAAAGAAGCTTTCGTATAAACTATCATACAGATTCTGCTCTACCCAAGTACATGCACTAAATCTAGATCCAGTGTCAAACCTCCGTGCATATTCTTCCTCCAAATCTTGAATCCATTCTTCAACGCTTTCCAAGGTTAGTTGGTATGTCTTCATCGCAAACCATTCTGAAACAACTGAAAAAGAGGTCCCGGCAATGGAACCAATAATGTAGCCTAGAATTGTTAGTTAACACCTAGTCGTGTTGGTACATCACTCAGTATAGGATGAGAACTCACCCAAAGCACACAAAGGTATGGGGTCCCTCTTAATAGTTGTTGTAGTAGAATGGTGGTATGATAAAACAAGAAAACATATATTTTAGGAACTAATCCATCCATTCACCATTTATATCCAACTAGATCTATAAGCGCTAAAGGTAAATCATCATGAAAGTAATAACATGCATTGATAAAACACATCACACACTTTGTTCGGCCAATTTCCTTTATCTATTCATTGAACCAACAATACAGTAGCTTCATACAATACCAGGCATGCACGCATGGATCTGTTACAATTACCCAGTCGCATGTACTTGTGTTTTTCCATTCCTCCAAACATGTGGTTCCATCTGTATCTCTATGTATGTCTCTCTATTCTCTAAGTAATTCATTACATATATATATATATATAGGGTGGGGAACTAACCCTTCACCACTTAACTCTACCAGAAATAGGTCACATGCTAATAACAACCACGCGCCTTTTTACAATTATAGCCATACATGCAAGTATGCTATCTATAGATTGCTAATAGTTAACTGAAGTGATGGATCTATTCTTAACTTATGCCCATGCAAGATTGAGTTGACATGTCCTTCCAAAATCTCCACGAAGAGTGGCATGCAAATCTCGGCATTGCTTTGTGTACTCTACACACTAATCTCTAAGAATAGACCTGATCTCCAAAATCAGCTAAGTCCTTGAGAGTCTTACTCTACACCTCCACACGTGATGCCTTCCTATACCTTCACACTTTTGCTCCTGTGCCATTCTTCCACGCAGACTCTATGTGTAAGTTCAACTAAGTGTTTTCTTTGATCAACAAGTACTAGCTAGCTACACTCCGGAATATGCCATTTCTACATATTCTTGCCCGAGGTTACCGAGTTTGAATTTATACATGAACCTAGAGGAACGTTTCTATGTGTTATTCCTCTAGCTATGAAGTTATTGATGGTTACCATGAGTTTAGAGGTGCTCCCAATGGCCATCTCGAACCGTTCTACGTGGCTTTGGGTAAGGAAGCTTGGGTGGAGGAAGATGGAAAATGATACAACAAAGAAGGAGAGGGAAGAAAGATGGCTCAAGTATAGTGAAGTACATGAGAGGGATATTTCTAGATGATGCGAGGCTACTAGTGTGATGGATTTATGGAGACAGACGTTGCGGGAAGGAGTTGAGGTTCACACGAAGGACGTGGAGCCTGAGTAGTCTGTGCTACCCCATCTTGGCAAGCGCATAAGGGACTCCTTCAGCTTCTCGGTGAGATATCATCACATGGAGAAAGGAGAGTCGTTGGCCCATATCTGAAACCACCCAGTGACTAAGCCCTAGCGCTTGGTTTTCTCGAACTAGGAAGAAGTATTGATCCAATTGCAACTCATGGAAGAGATAGATCTACGCCTAAGAGATACATTTTTCATGTCCTTCTTCTATGACTTGCGCACATATTCAAGTATTCAGAGGATTTTTTGGACAAGGGGAAAGTGTACAAGCTTTTGGTCTCGTATCAAGGAGTGGTGCTAGAAAAATAAGTGATAGCGGGGTGTTATCACACAAACCATCGCACACAGCCGGTGGGACCATGGGAGTGTTTGGTATAACTGCTATAGGCCCTATTGGACCCAGTGGTTCTGGTGGATCTGGTGGCTCTGGAGGTACAGGACCGGTGGACCTAGTGGATTAGGTAGTGGAAGAAACACCGGAGGGAACCAAGGCTTTGGTTCAGGACAAGGACCCCAACCACCACCTCAAGTATTCTTTGAAATGTCTCTACATTTACTAGATTACAGGGGCATTGAAGATGTTGCGAACATGTTCACAAGTGTGAACTGCTATGGCACGTAAAGGGTATCACAACCCTAGAATGAAAGGCTAGTCAATTTACAACCATGTTGCAAGGGCGCGCGCATAGTTGGTATAGAAAGTATGACCCTCATCAAATGGTGGTGGACTACACTACTTTAAAGAATGCATTCTTGGTAGAATTCCACATTCTTGAGTTCGAGTAGAAAAGCATCAATGCTTTGAAGGAGATTCAGTAGGGAATGGTAGAGAGTGTGCAGGAGTATGATGCACACTTTAAAACTCTCTTGTCTAAGTTATCATATGATATCCATCCTTCTCAGCATACACAAGTGGTTTGTTGGAGGATTAATCACCCCTTTTAGAAGGGCCTTGTCTCATAAAACTTTTACAGATCCACGCGAAGCATTGGAAGCTACCTTGTGTGCCGAGGCTATTGGTAGTATTAATACTAGCGTTAGCCCATTCTTAGAGGCTCAGATTGCTGCTATGGCCAAACAGTTGGAAAAATTGTCTGCGAACTCAATCCATGAGACTCACAGTGGTTTGTGGTGCATGGATTGTGAAATAGAGGGGCATGTTAAGGATAATTTCCCTAGATTATGGTACACACTGTGACAGTAGATTGTGAGATCTATCATGGGGATCATGATGCAAGTAGATGTACCTTGCTGTAGCGCGATCGGGAAGAATGTATCTTGTTATTGTAAAATTTACACCTCCACAACCCATGATACGAAGGACTATAGGCTCATTGATCAGATCCATGAGGCCATTGATCATGGGGTATGCCAAACCAGCATTGCTAGTGGTTCTAAAAATGATGATTTCCGTTATGAGGAGTGTGTAGATGGGGGCACGCGTGGAAGAGGATTTTGAGGAGGATTTTGAGGTCAGGGTAATCACGGAGGAAGGAGTGAGTTCCCATGCGGAACATGTTTTAACTGTGGATCTACAAAACATTATAAGTGTGAGTGCTCAGACCTGTTACAGTGCTCATGGTGTGGAAAGAAGCATAAGTATGAGGAGTGCCCGAGTTATTTGAGCATATGAATCAGCAACATTGAAAGGACAAGGGCGTTGCGATGGTCAGCATCAAGAAGGTAGACATATAGTGGATGCCTCGAGTAACACGGGATGAAGGTTTGGAACATGTCTTGGTAACAAAAAGGGTAGAATCCATACATGTGAGGGAGGTACCAAGATAGAAGACCCTAGTTACGAGGGAGGAGGTCGTTCATGGAAAGTATCCAAACCATGCGCATCAGAAGGAGATATATCAGGACACCATGGATGTTATTCGAAGCTTACAACGAAAGATCTAGTGTCTAAAGGAGCAATCCAGAAAGGAGGAATAAGGAAGGAGAATCGAGGTGTAAAAGGATGACTTGGATGAGGTCAAGGAGGTGTGTAAGATGCTAAGACAGGAGAACATCATTCCTATGTTAGGATCCTAGTTGAGAGAGAAGGTACCATGCGCCAGAGAAGAGCACGAGAGATGGGTCTTACACATGAAATTTCCCTCTCATAGCCTCAACTATGATAAGGAGATTACATTAAATGTAATTATAGATGGATGGCTCCTTATTAATATACTCATTGACACTGCACGGAGGTTAACATCCCGACATTGGATACATGGCATTAGATGGGAAGACCTACATTACAGCGATCTTCAAATGTTTTGCATATGGAAAACAAGACTAAGGCAATGCCCATCGGTGTCTTGAAGGATGCAGCTATTACTATTTAGGGAGCCAAGTTTACTGGGGACTTTGAAGTCTTGGCGCTCATCAAGGCAGACAATTTCCTAGCACTACTTGGGCACCCTTGGTGTTATAAGAATAATGCACCTTCGGTTCAATAAAGGGTACATCAGCTTCAAGAACAAAGAGGAACGGGTCATTATACCCCTGGTTGATGGGAAGTTGACACCCTATATTGAACCATTGGGAGAAGAATTTCTGGACAAAATTTATGTGTGCTCAATTAAAGACCCTGAGATGGTACACCCTACTAATGGAGTTATCCAGTTTGAATATGCTCAGTCAGTAAGTGATACCACCAGTCTGGCTTGTGATAATTAGGTGCATGGAACTTACAAATTAATGGGAAAGCAATTGAGAGGGTTGGTAACAAAGGTAACAAAGGCGCACACTGTTAGGCACCTTAGAGGAAAAGAACTACCCAAGTATTCAGGAGGAGCCTTCCTTGAGATCTTTTTGCAGGAGGTGGAAGCTCAGTGGAAGAATGAGAAGGAACAGAGGGAGATGTTAAGTTATGTCTTGCTTGGAATAGTAGCTTGTTGGTGGGCCACACATTAGGAGAGCCTTTTAGAGTGGCACAAGGTAAGAATTTCTCTCTCTCAAAATTTTCTAGAAGTAATGTACCCACCATCATCAAGGAGTACCATGGGAAGGAGCCCGCCTCTTTCCATATCCAGGAGTGTGAACGGGTCTGGAGAGAAGGTGCAGAAGCTTTTCCACCATCCCTCTAGGTGCACAAGTTATATTCTACACTACAGGGTTGTATGTGCACATGGTACATTCATTCAGAGACACGTCGCCAGACAAGGAATTGGCAAGAGCTCGTAGCTGACCTTATTAAAATCTTTGAGTATCAGAGTACCAATCCATTGATTGATAAGGTTTGGCAGTAGTATCAAACACCTTACAATGCGGAATAGTGCCAGAATGGAAGATAGGCTGTTAGAATTATTAGGTGAACCAGGATTAGAGGTGCACTTTGAAGAAATTGAGGAAGCAGAAGAGTTACAACTTGAGCGTGCGTGTTTATAAAAAGAGAAGGGAAATTTAGTATATGTGATTAATGGGGAAGAATCAAAAAGCTTAGATGTTATCCATTCTGTAGGAATGCACGAGGTAATGGATAGTGTAGATGCTCACGCGCATGCCTACCATGATCCTTTAAAGACAAAGAAAGTTAACATCAGTTCGGAAGAAGAACATAAGGAAGCTATTATTGGGTATTACGGGACAGAGAAGGAAGTATCAAAGATCATTGATATGTTACATGAATTTGAGGATTTATTCCCACGCTGGTTACCATGAGCCCAAAGGTGTTCGCCATTCCTTGGGGGAGATGAAGATAAAACTGAAGTACGGTGCAAGTCTGGTTAGGAAAATGCCCTACCAAATGAATCCCAATTTGTGCATGAAGGTTAAGGAGGAGATAGACAAGATGATAGCTTCTAGGATCATTAAGGCAGTGGAAGAATCAGAGTGGATAAGTCTGATGGTAATCAGCATCAAGAAGGATGGGCAGATTAGGATTTTTGTGGACTATAGGGAATTGAATGTAGTTTGTGTCATTGATCCATTTTCGACCCCCTTTACTGAAGATATTTTGGAAAGAGTCGATGGGTGTGAAATCTACTCCTTTACAAATGGATTTTTAGGATACCACCAAGTCTGGATTGCAAAGGAGGACCACAAGAAGATGACTTTCACCACCGAGTGGGGAAGTTTTGCATATACAGTCATGCCCTTTGTGTTGAAGAATGTGCCTATTGTTTTATCATGCATAGTGGTGCAAGCATTCCAAGACTTCATTTATAAATTTCTTCAGTCTATTTGGATGATTGGGTAGTATATCGTATTGTTAAGGACCATTATAACAACTTGAGATTAATGTTTGAAAGGTGTAGGCGAGTTGAGGATATCCCTCAACATTAAGAAATGTGTGTTTGTTACTCCCTTTGGGACTCTATTGGGGCATATCATATGTAAGGAGGGCTTGCTGGTAGATCTTGCTAAGGTTACAGTTATTGTGGGGTTAAGGGAACCTACTAGCCAAAGCACAGTGCGCAGATTCCTTGGACATACGGGTTATTACAGGAAATTCATTAAGGGATATGCCAAGATCATTGTGCTTTTAGAGGAGCTGCTTCGACACAAAAGTTCCTTCCATTGGGGAGAGGCGCAATAGAAGGAATTTGATACATTAAAAGATAGTCTTATTACCACGCCTATTTTACATTTTCCCTCTTGGGAAAATCCCTTCCATGTCCATGTAGATGCCTTAGGAACCACCATTGGAGTAGTGCTTACACAACCAGGTGAGGGGATTGTTGATCATCCTCTCTATTTTGTGAGCAGAAGTTAACACCAACAGAGTAGAATTATACCACTACCGAGCGCGAGGCATTGTCGATGATCTACATGCTCTTTAAGTTTAGACAGTATATTCTGGAAACACCCTTTGTATTCTACACCAACCATATGACATTAAAGTATTTAGTAAACAAGCCCATTCTTTAAGGGTGCATATGTCGATGGGTATTGTTGTTTCAAGATTTTGAATTCACCATTATAGTGAAGCCCGGAAAAAGAAATTGTGTACTTGATCATCTTTCAAGAATTGATTTAGGAGAGGATGCACAAAGTATTGAGGAAGCAATGCCAGACGCCCAACTATTTAAGTTACGGTGCGCACCCTCAGATTTGGAGGAGATTGCAATATTTTTAAAAGAAGATGTGGCGCCGAATGGAATGAAGGCATTGGAAAAGAAATAGTTGGCCATATGCACCGTGCTCTACATGTTGATTAATGGAGACTTATATGAATTGGGACGTGATGATTTTTGTGTAGATGAGTGTTAGAGCATGAGCACCTGGCCATCATGGAGGAAGTGCGGGTGGGCATTACATACGTGATGCCACCGTGTGCAAGATATTAATGGAAGGATTATGGTGGGAAACCTTGTATAGGGATTGTAGAGATTATTGTAAAGCATGTGACCATTGTTAGCACATTGGCAAACTAGGAAGGAGAGATGAAATGCCTTTATGCCCTATCCCTAGCACGGAGCCTTTTGAAAAATGGGTGATAGATTTTGTGGGACCTATTGCACTAGCAACACATAGGACTAGGGTCACATTATGTCATCACTTGCATAGATTATCTCACAAGGTGGGAAGAGGCAGCGCCATCTAAAGATTGCACGCAAGAATAAAGTGGTAAGGTTCTTATGGGAGAACATTATCACAAGGTATGGATGTCCATTGAGTTTGACCAGTGATAGGGGTACACATTTTCTAAATGAGACCATGAGGATCTTGTTATCAAAGTTCATGGTGGCTCATCACAAGACTACACCCTATCACCCACAAGAAAATGGAACCACAGAAGCATTCAACAAAATATTGAGTCATACCTTGACCAAAATCTGTGATGTTGGAAGACAAGATTGGGATGATAAAGTATCTCGTAGTGTTATGAGCCTATAGGAATACGTATAAAAGACTAAAAAAAGCCACACCTTTTCAATTGGTGTTTGGCATGGAAGCCATTTTTCTGATTGAATTTATGTTACCCTCTTTACGAATAGCTCACGCAGGAGGATTAGCCGATGAACAAGTGCTGGAAGAAAGAATTGATGAAATAATGAAACTAGATGAGAAACGATCACTTGCCCAATGGAGACAAACTGTGGAAAAGGAAAAGAAAAATGCTTGGTATGATCGCCACATTAGAAACAAGAATTTTGAGGTTGGGAAGATGGTGTTACTGTATGATTCCAAGTTTCTGTGCCACCCTGGGAAATTGAAATTCCATTGGTTGGGTCCCTACACAATCTCGTACATCCTTGATTTAGGCACATGCTAGTTATAAGTGCTGGATGGGATGAATTTTCCTAGACACTTCAATGGAAGTAATCAAAGCCCTACTATAAATAAATCTTCTTGGTGTTTGTAAATAAAACAGCTTTTTCCAGCTTAGTTTAGAAGTTTCCTTTTTTGCATTTTCCCCTTCTTGTGTTTCCCTTTCGTGTTGTTGTTTTGGTTTTGCACCTTAGGCACTGGTAACCTTATTTCTATTTTTGGAGAATTTGTGAGTGCACAGAGGACCGTGCATCTTTTAAGTGTGGGGTGGATAAAAGTGAAGAAGCACGTGATTAAAGTACCAAGGAAGTTGTGTTGAAGAGCCTTGTTGTGTAGCCCAGTTGAAAGAGGTAGATGAAGAGAAAAGAGAGAATCTTTGGTTCTAGGATAAAGCTCTTGCAGATCCCACGTACAAAGGAAAAGGAAGCACAGTTAAAGCAACACAAGGTAGGTGAAAGCAATAATCTGGATAGAAGAAGTTCCTTCGCCACGAGTTAAGTGTGCGCAAGAGACTCTGTCAAGTTGGTTAGGTTACACACCGTAAGGTTGGATAAGTTTTCATGCAGGAAGGGTGCATGAGTGAAGGTGCTAAAGATGGACTTTGTTTGAAAAAGCCACATTAAATGAACAAAGTATAGGGGTAGGTAAAGTAGCATTTAATGATCAAAAAAGGAAAAACTATAAATAAAGGGTCGAGGCACTCTCATTTTTACTTTATGAAAATGAAGAGTTGGAGATATAACCAAGTGTTATAAACTAGGGTTTTTAGATTCAATCAAGTGGAAGATCTGTGTGATTAAAACACGAAGAGCTAGTTTGAGATTGTAAACCAAAAGGAATTACACGGGCTTGGAAGGCGTGAAAAGGCGTTGTCTTGTGAAGATTTTATCCAAGTTAGGGTTCGAAAAACTAGGGCACGGGTTTAGAGGAGTTATATCAAGGATATGAGATCGAAGGTTGGAGGAGAAAGATAGAGTAACAAAGAGAGGGTAGGAGTGATAAAAATACCTCAACCATGGCACCCAAGAAAGGAAAGGGCAAAGCTAAGGCTAAACAACCAGAACCCGAAGTAGACACAAATGAAGAATGGTATGCAGAGATGTAATACCCAGATGGGGTGATGTTGGGAAAGGAATGGGAATCCCACTTGAGAAGCATACCTATTAGTGACTATAATCACCACACAAACACCATAGAGAAATAAATGGCGTTGGAATTGGTACACCCCACCAACAAGTGAACACCTGAAGGTTTGCCCATATATGACGATGACGTTAAGGTTAAATTGGTGAAGGTAGGGTTGTTGCAACTCTATGAGTTGCCTTATTTTGGGAAGCTAGATCACTTGTACCAATGGTTGATGTCTCAGGTGCATGAAGACTATTTTCAATTTTCTAGGCATAAGATGCACGTGACTCCCCAGTTGATTTCACAATTTACATGCCTCATATGTGAGGGAGATAGCCTAGAAGATGACCTTGGTGACAAGGAGGCTATTCAAGAGACCGTCACTGAGTATGTATGCAAGAAAGGGTCACGGTACTATGATATTTTAGACATCAAGGACCCCATTATGAAGATGGTCGTGCACTTGGTAACTAAGATGAATGTCCAAGAAAGATAGACGCAGGTCAACAAACCTTGGCTACATGTCTACAGGAAGATTACAGAGGGGACTATATACAACTTATCTATGTACATTACAGAGGAGATTGTTAAGTACGTGAAGGAAGGGGACAAGATCCTCTTTGGCAATGTCTTTCTCACCATAGTGTTTGCAAAAATTGGAGCATTGGATTCCTCGCACAAGTTCGTGTGGGAGTACCCAGCCAAAGACCCTTTTCCCATGAAGAGGTTTGAGAAGTATGCTTGTGATACAATGACGGCTCCCCACAAAGCGTGGCTGGAAAAGTGGTATACGCACTTGAGGAATGCATTTGAGGTAGAGTGGAGGATCCCTGAACAACTCCCAGCAGCCACTAAGGGAGAATTTGAGTTTGTGGTGTACCAACACTACTGCTTGGGCAGATTCAAGCTTATTAACGAATCATGGAGCCCTTGGTGCAAGCTTCCTTTCACGTTCACTGCCCAATACTTCCAAGTGGGAGTAAACAGATTTAAAGAATCAAAGAAGCTAAGGCTGGAACTAGGAAGGTTAGACCAGAACACAGGGAGATGAGGAAGAAGCTGAATTACCCCAATGGTAAGCACGCGTACATAGAGAAGTATGTGTCACACGAGATCCAAATGACTAGGCCAATGACACTTCCCATCGCTGAAGGATCCATGGCACACATGTACATGCACATAAGGCTAAAGTTCAAAAAGGGCACATATTTGGAGAATGAAATCTCCATACCTGAAGACCCCTTGGGAAAGAAGAAGCCGAGTCTAAGAAGAGAGGTAGAGGAGAGGAAGGAGCACCAAGTGTTCTGACTACTCAGACGGTGAGCATGCCATCCACAAGCACCAAGCCAAGCACCTACATACGGAGAAAGAAGTCTCTAGTAAAGGAGAAGATGCCAGAAGTAGAGGTGCCCAAGCAACCCACCACCATGGAAGAATCACCGAAGGAAGAAGAGAAGGCTGAATCTCCTAATCAGAAGCCACCTCTTAGGAAGAAGCAGAGGGTGGATGAAGAAGCTAACTCGGAGGCAACCGATAGCTTGGAGAAGTACTTGGGAGAAGGAGAAGATGAGAGTGAAGGAGGTGGCGATGAGGAAGAAGAGCCTGAGAAGGGAAAAGAGCCACATGTGTTTAGTATCTACGACTCAAAGGAAGAAAGCAGAGAGGAGAATCAAGAGTTTGTATTTACACAGTGCAAGGGTGCATAAGATGAGGAAGGCACTAAATACCTGAAGGTAGATGAGAAGGATGCCAAGGAGTAGGGAGCCATAAGCCTTACAAAAGAGCATATTACTGAGTTATCAGAGTAATAAGAAAAAAATATGCTTGAATTCCTTGTAGACCAAGAGTTAGAGAATAGTGCAGACATAGTGCTTAAGGAAGGGAAGGGGGAGAGCATTGGAAAGGAACATGATAACCTAGGAGACCCCGGTCTGATAGTTAGATTCCCCAAAGGTGCACGCTCAAGCAAGAGAACTCTGGATACATAATAGAGAAAAATAATGGGCTATGTGGATGACATGAAGAAGGTTTTACACGCACGGTTCCAAAGCACCGTACCCACAGAAAGGATCTTAGCCATGGAATATTTTGAAAAGTATGGCGTGTAACCCAAGACCAAGAAGATGCTCTCTTGGGCATTCGAGTCACACATTGATGAGCCAGACTTTAAAGTCTGATAGAAGGCACTCATCTCATTGCCAAAATCTAAGGGAGACAACCCCTTAGTAAATGCTCAAGAGCTTTCAGATGAGCAAGTATGCAATGCTCTGAAAAAAGTCACTACGAGACCGAAGCTAGGCTATTCACGCAAAATGATATAATCGAGCATTGGAAACAAAGTTGGGGAAGGAGTAAGAATTGGGGGAGAAAGCCAAGAGTTTAAAATAGGAGGAATTAATTAGCATGCATTTATGGCGTGAGTTAAAGGAGGAAAAGGTAAAGGTGCAGGAGGTCTACAAGAATGTGGATTCAATCAAGAGTGCCATCATATTAAAGCACCCAGACCTTACGCCAATCCCTTAGGTACGCATCAACTTTGGAATTCTTAGAAGACCTAACGTGCATCCTCACTATGGAGAGGCAACCCTTGGCGTTGGAATCTATAGAAAAAGTGGCTTCTTGGTTGAAAGAGGAAGACCGATTGAAGGTAGTAGCAACTATTGCTGAGTACAACCAAGTACTTGTGGAGATTAAGGTTGTTGCCTAGTCTACAGAAGCTGCATATGACACATGCGTAGATAGAGATAAGGTGGAGAGATACTGGTAATCATGCTTGAAGTAGATTTGAAGGAGTTCCAAGAAAAGAACAAAGGGAATAGGGCAGAGAGGGACAAGGTTTTGGCCAACGTAGAAAAGAAATCAGAGGCAATTGAGGCTTTAAGGAGCTCAATTAAGGCCCACCAAGAAACTATACCCCTAAATTACCAGAAGAATGAATAAACTCATAAACCTGGGTAAGGATATGGAGCAGATTGTGGACACTTTGGGCACCTAGGAATTGGCCTAAGCTTTGATGAAGTGAGCACCCTGGTGGGCAACCTATGCCAGAAGTTGAAGGATGAGGTCGAAGTGTGGAATAAGCTAGAGGTAGATCTACAAAAGGACTTTCCTAGCCTTTTGAATTGATGTTCGCCCCCATTCTTCATTCTTTCCCCTATTATTTCATTCCTTATTCATTTTTGTAAAGTATAAGTCTGTATCTTGGTCCCATAAAATAACTTGCCTCTTTTTCAAGTAAAATGTTTCGAGGACGGAGAATAGGCATAGTGTGGGGTGATGTTGGGCCCCTGGAATATTGACCAAGTATAAAGGCACGTGGGCACGTAGGATCCCAGTTACTGGATGGTGCGCAAGGCACAAGTGTGCAAGAGAAAGGCTTAAGGAAGCACATATCATGTGTGACGCATGAAAGGAGGTTCGAGACTTATCCAATTTGAGCACCCAAGGTAGAACACATGAAAAGCATGATCAGTTATGCATGGATAAGTCGTCAGCGTGGCAACAGTTGGCCTAGGAAAGAGCATGCCTGGATGGAATCTTCTAGAAGATCATCATGAGATGGAATGGAGAGCTCAGACCTAAAGGAACATGCTTGCATGGAGGACCACATTTAACACTTGGTAATGGATCTGAGGATGCAGCAAGGTGATTTGGTATCCCAGGAAAGTGATAAATACAAGTTCCTACCACGGGAAAAGATACATATAAAAGAGAGATATACTCAAAAAAGAAGGATGTATCATCTGAATATACATAGGGGATAGTGGGTTAGAGAGTAAAGGAAGCTCAAGAAATGTTGTGAGTGGGTATTCTAGTTTAGGAAAGGATGTACTAAGCATGGGGTTGTTAGTTTTCTTTTCTGCTAGCTTAGCTACATACATCCAAAGTGATGTGCATCACTTGCGGTCTATAATTTAAGGCACTCTATAATGAATCAATGAATATATTGAGGTTACCCGTTGTAGAAATGTGAGATATGAATGTCAATGGGTTTAATATATAGTTTGTTCATATGAGTTCTCTTTCCTTTCATGATATGAATGAATGGTTGTACCTTTCTTTCTATTATAGTATATGTTCTGGAATCTATTAAAGCACTCGACCTAAGGTGACCGTGCAGGATCCGGAGGCCATTCTCGAGCCCTACGGTTCTTTCATGTCTCAACTTCTTTCCTAAATACTCTTACACTAATCATAGATAATGCTTCCCACTAAACTTACATAAAGAGAGACTCGGCACCTGTGCGTGCCTCGTGAGCACTCGGCTTGTTGGGTGATAGGCCGGTGCACATGGGGTTCATCCTTTTTTGATAGGAGTAAAAATGACTACATACTATTTCTAATATTGACCAATTGTAAGTAATTTTTTAGAATTTTTGTTTATTTATTGCCACGATGTATATCAATTACTATGTATATTGGGTTTGTTTTACATTTTTGTCCTATGTTTTTGACCAATTATGATTATTTTGTAAGCACATTGGTTCATATATAACCTTGGTGTAATCAACTACTATGTAAATTGGGTTTTCTTTACTTTTTGTCTTTTGTTTGACCAAAAGAAATTATTTTGTTAGCACCTTGGTTTCTTCAAAACCATGGTGTATTAACTACTATGTATATTAGGTGTACTTTACGTTCATTCTTTGGTTTTCCTTTTGACCATCTTGACAATGAATACTTGAAAATACTATTTAACAGAGAAGCTTTATGTAGAAACAAAATAGTTCTTGTGTATTTTATTAATATCAAAATCAAACATTACACACAAATGAGAGAGCTGCAATATTTATAGATATTATACAACTTCTATCTCATCCACAATATACGGAAACATATCATCTAATATGAGAAAATATGCAGAATAGCATATTACCCCTAATCCCTTATTTCACCTCATGGAAATCATCCAGAACAAAATATGCAAGATATAACATTATCCCACAAACCTTCTGGTTGAGTCATGTAAACTTCTTCCTATAAATCACCATTAATAAATGCACTTTTCACATCCAGTTGGTGTAGTTTTCAACCAAATTGTGCAGCTAGAGAAAAGATTAACCTAAACGTTTTTATATTAGTTATGGGAGAAAAAGTATCCTCATAATCAATGCCTTATTTTTGAGCATATCCCTTAGCAAATAGTCTATCCTTGTGTTTATCAATTTTGTCATCTGCTTTGTACTTCATTTTGAAGGTCCATCTGCATCCAATTGGCTTTTTTCCTAGTGGAAGATCTATAATTTGCCATGTATTATTTTTCATAAGTGACTTATATTCTACATCCATAGCATCTTTCCAAGGTTTATACTATAGGGATTTTGAAACTGTGGATGGCTCAGTAGTTTCAACAAATTTACCCATTAAGGCCAAATTTACCTAATTTCGATCCATACTGTGAGTCGTCATTCTAGTGGTAGATGTGTCGGGGGCACTATCTAATTTTGCATCTCTCATAATACTTGTATACCATTTAGACATAATTTTAGTGGTTCCTATGGGAGGTTGAATTTCACCATCTTCCTCATCATCACTCTCGTCATCCAAGTGATTACCATCCTCTATTTTCACTGTAGGGATGATTTTTTCATCATGTGAGTGTTTGGAAGGAGCATATTCTTCTTTCTTCTCAAAGAACTCAACAACCCAACTAGTGTATACCCTCCTTGTTCTTGGATCCATAAGTTTATAGCTAAGTGCTTCATCATTATATCTAAAGAAGATAAGTTTTTCTTATTTCATATCAAGCTTAGTTCTTTTTTATTAGGAATTTGCATACTCACTTTACATCCAAAAACTCTAAGGTGTGAAATAGATGGCTTATTCCCTAACCATGCTTCCTGTGGTGTTACTCCATCAAGAGTCAGTAGTGGGAACTCTGTTTAGTAAATAGACTGCCATTTTAGCTACTTCAGCCCAAAATGTTTTTGATAAACCCGCATCATCAATCATACATCACACCATATCCATGATAGTATGATTTCACCTTTTAAGAACAACATTTTGTTGTGGTGTGTGAGGAGGAGCCATTTGATGATGAATGCCATGTGTTTCCAAAAATTGTTGAACTCATTGTTGGTGTATTCTCCCCCTCGATCTGAGCAAAGTGTTTTCATTTTCCTACCAGACTCTATTTCAAAATGGGATTTGAACTTCTTGAAAATTTCAAAATCATGGAATTTTATAGAGAGACAGTATATCCACTTTTTCTAGAAATATCATCAACAAAGAGCATGAAATATTGAAACCCAAAGTGTCTAGGTCTCATAGGTCCACACAGATCGGTATACACCAAGTGAAGTTTTTCCTTAGCCCGAAATGTACTATGTTTGAATGGTGCTCAATATTTTTTTCCTACCAAATAATGTTGACATTTATTTATACCCTTTTTATAAGTGGCAAACCGCTAACCATATTGTATCGACGATGTGTGTCAAGATAGAAAAAACTCACATGTATAAGTCTTTGATGTCAGAGTTGAGTTGATGATGTATCCTTGGCTACAAGTTCTTGATCATTTCATTGAACAAAATCCAATGAAACATTATTCCCACATTCAATGTTTTTGTAAAAAAATTGAGCTTCTTGACTTATCTCTAATTAAGCACATCTTTTTACCACCTTTACAATCAAAGTCAATTTTGAGATTGTGATCTAATAATTGACTCACGGATAACATATTTTTGTTAAACCAGAGACAAAGAACATCTGTAATTTTACAATTATGTTTTCGAAGTGGAAGTGAAAAGGAACCAATGCCTTCAACACTGTATGATATATCATCACCCAAAGAGAAATGATTTTTGGTGTGTGTTTTACTCATTGTGAAGAACCAATCTTTCTTTCTTGTCATGTGTTGATTTACACCTGAGTCGACATACCAAATTTGATTTATAGAATTGGATACTTCATTTGACTGTGTAGAATATAGGAATTCATCATCATCAAATTGATCTTCCTTTTCAAACAATATTTCCTTGTTGAGTTGGTTTCTTATTTCACTTTTGATTATTTTTTCCTTGTTTACTTTGTTGTTGGCCTAATTTATTTTGTTGGTAATCAATATTTTTCCACTTGATGATCCTTGTTGGAATGTGTTGTACCAAAAATTCTTTAACTCATGTCCTTTTCGACCACAAATAAGACATTTTTGTTGGTCCTTTTGGCCTTGTTGAGTATTACCTTGCTTTTGAGGTTGTTTACTAAACTTAGCCTATTTTTTTCCTTTTGTTTAGAAGTGAGTGCATGCTCTTGACTTCACTATTTGAGTGAATATATTCTCGTTGTTGTAGCATATTCACTAACTCTTCAAAAGTTGTTGTTTGACTAGTTATGTTTAACGTGGTAAAAACATCCTCTAAGAAGGAGGAAGAGCTCAGAATATTATAGGCACGAGTGATGTGTCAGTTACTTCTTCTTCCAAAGCTTGAAGTGATGCATGCAAAGTTACCACTCTTCTCAAAAACATTTTAACTTTCTTAGTTGGTTACATTTTCAAGTTCAATAGTTGACTCTCAAGATGAGGTATTTTGTTCTTATTTTTGGACTCATATATTGTTTTCAACTAGTCCCAAGATTTGTTTTCTATTGTGACCTCTCGATATGAGGTTGTATCTCATATGAAACACTAAACAAGATTATTAACTTTTATTTTTGATTTACACGATCAAATGTATCTTGTTCGGGAACATCTGTTATGCGAGATCTTGTTAATGTACTGAAAACAATGAACCATATATTTTCAAAATCAAGTTCTCGCATGAATTTTTGTTTTCCATGCTAGATAATTATCAAAACGTAATAGTTGAGAATCTAGAAATATGAATTTTGGTGTAATTGCGGCCATTGTGAAGACCGATAAGCGGTAGAATAAATAATTATACACTTTCTAACCCTTAAAACATGCACACCCCCCTCAAAAAATAATATTTTATTCAGTTTGGACTCCTTTTTAGCCATGTATAATCAATTTTTTATAGTATTGGCCCTATTACAAATTTGGCTTTGTGGAAGATTTCTAAAAAAACAAATTGGGCTCTTTGGCCTCTTATCAAATACAAACAACCTCTAATTTGTTCAACTTTTACAAAACAAAGCTTATTAAAATCTAGACCAAGACTTAGAGATAAAAAAACCATACACTTTTTTTAAAATGACACCTCAATTCGAGGTACCAATTGAAATTTATGACTTGTTTAAATTATGATTTCAATATCTTTCTGGGCCGCTTTCCAAAAATGGAAAAAAATATTTCCCTTTTTTTAAAAAGCACATTTAAAAGTAAACGTGAATTATGACTTACCTATCTACTTAGAGCATTTTTTTCTCCACCACCTTCAATATATCCACAATTTTCCTTTCTTGTATTTAATTCCCAAGATTTATTTCACATTTTGGCCACTATTTTATTTTGTGTGCGAGATCAACGTGTGAATTGTTTGGAGGTTTCGCTGCTCGCCTTTGTATTGTGTAGGGTTTACTAGGAGTATGTACATGCATACGTACCCAAAATTGTAAGGTATTGTATCTTGCCAAAACAAGTGTAACAAGTGCCCCAATGATGATACAGTCTCCTAGCATGGTTTTCGGATCCGGAAAATCCCTCGAAGTATGTGTTAACATCCCACATGCCTCGCTTAGCCCCCGCATCCTTTGTTTTCCCTTTTTTTCCTCTTTTCTTGGCCTTTTTCCCTTCAATTACGAAACCACCACCCTGCCTGGGTGGCGGTCTCGTGACGCCGCCCGATCAAGGCAATGGTCCTATAACCGCTGCCTACCTGCTCAGGCGGCGATCCCGCACACATTTTCCGTAGCGCTTTGACGCGACTCACATAAAATATCAACGTTCCACCACTTTTCTTCACCGACTTGGACTTGCATTTATGTTTTGGTCCCTGGAATAGTGTTTGGCCATTGTTTATGGTTTTAAGAGTTCAGTTTGGTTTTGATCTTTGGGTAAATGAAAGCTATAAATAAATGGTTTGTGCACAAGCAAATGGTCTGCCCCTCATTCACTTTGATGCTCTTACTTTCATAGTTCAGTCTTTGATTCTGTTTAGAAGCCATAGTTTTAATTCCTTTCATGCTTAGTTAGCATTATTCAACTGTTGTTAAGCCACATATCCAGCTTGTGTAAACGGTGTTATTGTTTTATCCAATTCATTGGAGTAGAATAGCTTAGGAAGCCATTAAAGTTGCAGGTTTTGCTCTTCAAACAGGATAGTTTCAGGTTGTGGTTGCTTTATGTTGTATGACTCACAGTAAAATCCCGCTAGGAATTACATAAGCCAAGCTCAGTACTCTTGCACTACCCCTCTCCTACTTGCATTTTCAGTCCATTCCGAGTTGTCCTTGTCCCAATATCTATTTCTATCGATGCTAGCATTACACGCTTTTCTCGTATCCATGTGAACACAAAAAAACAAGGGAGATCACACTAGGGGACAAGATCACATACATCATCGGATTCGCCACTGTTCTGCGGAATCCGTGTTCTAGCTTTCAAAGTTTTAATTAGAATCATATCAAATAAAGTAGTTAAAATTTCTTCATTTCAATAGATTTTATTCTCGATATTGCCAGGAAGTCATGGGGATTGATAGTTTCGAGAAACTATGATTCACTCTTCACTTCGAGGTAGGATCGAGAATCTCAAAATGGATCAAACAAGTTATTGCATTATTTAGAATAAATCTACAAATTGCACAGACAAATAACTACACTCGGTTATTTTGTTTGTTTTAAATTGTTATTTAGTTGTTATTTCTAGATACATTTAAATAGCTACTTTTCTTCTCATAAAGTTAAATGCAAAAATAGAAGTTATATATGTTTTAGTTTTATTCCACGTAGTTAGAATTTGCTTTATTACAGTTAGATTTACATTTTATTTTGTATGACAATCACGGGACCCCGAGAGCCCAAGGAATACATATTTGAGCCAATCATGCCTCAACCAAACCTCGTCACAGCAATAGTTGATATAGACCAAAATCTCAGAATACAAGTCTTCCAAACAACAACTGATTTACAACTGATCAGTTCTCAGTTGAGAGGGTTAAATATAGAAGATGACCAAGCATACACATTTTGGTCAAATCAACCGAATTACAGATTACCCTAGACAAACATTCACATGACTGTAGAAGGGTTCGAAAGAGAACAAACCTTTAGTTGTGATCCTTTGGTCCCACAGCCAGGTGCAGGAGACACTCTCACAGATATAGATACTAGTCTAAGGATCCAGGTTGCATGAACACCTATGAGATATTCTGAGAAAATCACGTAGTTGTTGGTCCTAAACATAGAAGCTAAGAAAGCATATGATTATTGGATACTAGGAATTAGAACTTGATCTCGTATATGAGCATAACAGGACCGCAACAACCAAGAGTCTACGGTTGTGACCCACAAGTCCCACAGCCTAACGAATCCATAAGTCAATCAGATATAAACACTGGCCTACGCACACTAGTATTCCAATCCACTCCACTTCCACCCATCATCATCGAACAATTGTCCTTACTAGATATAGCGGCTAACGAAGCTAGAGAATTCTGGACTAGGCCAGAGAATTGTCCGTAGAGTTAATTGTTTCCACCGTCCACCATATGACCTTATCTGGAGACATACACGAAACTATCCCAGGTCATTTCCCATGTATTCCAAAACCCATATATCGAATCACGCCGAGCTCGATATTGATTGGAGCCTTCAAGCGATCATCCTTGCCGATCGATCTATCACACTAGTCCAAGTTAGAAGGGCCTTCTTTACCTTAGATTTGTAAATTCCATTAGAACGAATCGAAGACATTAGATTTCCTAACTAGTTTGTCTACAACCCACGCATATTCCATCCCACCGGCTATCTCAAAGCATGACCTCGGGAGGTCGGGTAGGCGGAAGAGTTTCCTGTAGATTCCCACGCTTGCTTGTCACTTTTCCGGCATACAAAATTGTTGAACCCGACATGAACCAAACAAAATTAGTGAAGCTAACGTAAACTTCCTACTTTCTCGTTTGGAGTCATAGTATCACGTGTTCTTTCACGAATCACCTTCACTCCTTCCCATTATTCTGCGGGTATTCATATACCCCGAATATGTCGAGATTCGATGTATATGGCAGACCCTCTTGGGTCTCAAGGCATACTATGCCCAATAGAACAAACAATCATCACCCTCACTCTCGGTATGGGGTGACAACTACTCAACTAATCAGTTGTCAACACAAACTCCAAGAATTAGATATAATTCGTCTTTTCAAACTAGGGAGTTAGATCAACCCCCTCAAAAACAACAAACAGAGCCTTCAGGCTCAAATAATATGATGTTCATCGGAGAATCTGGTTCTTCTCCTCAGATGCTACTTAGACCACAAATTAGTAGGCAATTAGACCTATACCTATTCTTAGATGATGAACAGTCAATACGTTATCCTAGGAGTGAACAATGCTCCCGGGGTATCTACCCACCTATAGGAGGTTTACAAATACAACCCGAGGTCTCTTTTCAAGAAAATACCTCTATGCCACTGCATATAGGAAATACTCTAGGAGAAACTTGGCAAGATAACGATCAGTTTATAGTAGGATATCACATGCCTATACAACACCAGGGTATACAACAAACGCCACTCAGGAAAAGCACCGTGACTTCACCAAATGAATTCATTTCAACGTTAGTAGAAAAAGTGAGAGGGTTAGAACTTGCTCAAGCAAGTCAAAATCCTCAGTTCATGCAAGCAGGAAGTTCCAATCCTCCATATCACTCTGGCTAAGTAGATCTCCTCACATGAGTAGGCACATTAGGCATGCCTCCTCGATATCCACAAAAACGCCAACAAGGCCTGTCATCTCTAACATTATTTCTCTGGTCTAGTATCAAATAGTCCATTCTAGACAATGCCCCGTCATACTTAAACATGTACTCCAAATCACCACAAGGAGATATGTTCTCCTCTCCCGCATGTTTACTCAAACGTAGGGACTTCCCTATGCCCCTGCCAATGCATACAATGTGCCATATCAATAACCTATCCCACCACTCCACTCGCCAACCGCCATCAATGGTCAAAAACTATGCAATAAGGACTTATTCGGAATATCTGAAAGAACCCTTAGACTTCACCATACGAAGCATCAAGCTTCCAAGACCTCTTCTTGATTTACCCAAGTACAAAGGTGAGGGAGACCCAAATGTGCATATCAAAGCTTACGCTACAGGCCATATGTGAATTACTCCCTTGGGATGGGATTGTTGCTAAAATATTCCCCAAAACCTTGGAAGGAATTTCTCTCGACTGGTATTATAGAATACCTGAAGCCTCCATCCATTCATTTAAACAGCTCGTATCAGAGTTCATTAAGGTGTTCAACATGAACAAACTGTTGAGAACATGTTTCAGGGAATTCTTGCACATCAAACAAGAATACAACGAATCTGTCACCCATTTCATCCAGAGGTGGCATACAGTTCTTTATTCTTCAGCAAGTGCTCCAAACATGGATCAGATGGAACTATGTGATTTATTCCTTCATTCTCTCAGCAAAGAGGTGAAGGAAGAAGTCCAGAAGTTCCCACTAAGAACTTACGATGAAGTACTTGAGAGCACTCTTTGAATAGACCAAGCAGCGATAGATAGTGGTCGTAAGACATATGGAGCAAACGGGAGGTTAATCACCTCCACCCAGAACACTACAAATTATCCCGCTACCACAAATGTCAACCAAGGACACAAAATCCTTAACAAAAATCAGGGTGTAACAACGGATGGAGTAACCGACCAGCCCAAGAAGGTAAATATTGTCAATACTCCATCACAAACAAACAACCAACGAAACAACAACTTTACCCCAACAATCAATACAGTGGATTTTAACCATCCACAACAACAACAACAATGGTGAAATCCTATACAAGGGCCAAGCCAAAACTCATTTGGTTATCAAAACCAAAGCTAGAAACAAAAATGCAAAATTTTAATCCTAATAGGCAATAAACATTTGATCATAATTTTAGGCCACAATATACACCAAACCAACAAAACAGGAATTACAATCCCAATTCTTATTGTGGTTTCCACAAAATTCGGGGTCATGATACTAGAACATGCCGTGACTACAATAAATTCATGCAACATTTACTAGAAGAACAAAGACAGTTCTTCACAGATTTTTTTTTGGCAGATCCCGTGTCATCACCACCAAATACGCTCACAGGGGCAGTTTCCCCTCAAAATGCTCCTCTCAAGATCTTTAACGATCCACTCCCAAATCATGATAGCAATAGGATGAATCCAACTGGAACAAATAAAAGTGCAATGACAGGAAACAATGATCATGAAGCCTCAACTTCACTAAATCCATCAGTTGCGCCACAGTTAGGAAGTCAACCAAGACCCAAGATAGTCAGTTTGGTAGAATTAGACGTTGAACTACCTATCGAAGCTATAACAAGAACACGAGAATATTCCTCTCAACCAAGCCCAAGTCATCTGCCAGAAATGGATAAGATTCAACAAATAGTAGAAAAACCCGTGGGTGCCTATGATTTAATTAGTGACCTAACAAAGACCTTCTCGCACATTTCATTTTTGGATTTACTAAAGAACTCTCTTCCTCACAGAGTTGCTCTTTTAGAAGCATTAGGTCTAGGTCATCTAATTAACATCACTCCACCTCCTGAAACACAAGTAAATCACGTAGATTTTGATATCCATCCTCCTGGAGCAGCCGGACAAGGATGTCGAATTCATATTCAAAATAAGTAAAATTCCCACAGAGATCTTTGAGATCGCATGCCGAGGTGATCCATCCTTACACTTACAAGTATGGGTTTATAATAACTATGTAAAATTGGGCAATGGTTGTGATGGGGCCGAGCTAACATAGTCCCTTTCTCTTTCCTCCAAAACTAGGATATGGGGAAACAAACTGCTCCACCACTCAAAATACATTGAGAGGCTATGATAGCCTTAAAGCCACTTCAATAGGAACTATAATACTGCCGGTCACCTTAGGACCCAAAACAATCCTGACTGAGTTTTATATTATAGATCGGGAAACTAATTATAATATGATACTCGGCCGACCATGGATACACCGAATGAAGGCAATCCCTTCTACGTTATTTCAAGAAGTAAGATTCTTGCATCTAGGAAAGGTATTTGTAGCCAAAGGCAATCCAAAACCTTTCGATTTGCACCTAGCTAATTTAAAGAAAAGACTAGGTGTGCACTCAGAATTTGAACTTCCAACAAACCAACTTAATAAACCCACTGACCCAAAACTAGAGGAGAAGTTGGTACCTACAACGGATCTTGAAACTATCAGCATAGCCAAAACAACCCCAACCCCTAACGATAAAGCTAAAGAAACGGTATCATTAGGGACTACTAAAAAAATCATTGAGTTAATAGAACAGATTTACCAATTTTCTTACCATTTGATTCGGAGGCATAGGATATTCCCTAGGTGTTGGTTCCCTTCCAGAGGACCTCTCGCATGGTAGAAGTAGAGTGCAAAACGCAGCATGCCCCAAATCTATACTCCTGGCTAAGTATTGGACTCTCCATTTTGATGGAGCTAAATGCCATTATGGAGCGGGGCAGGTATAATTCTTACTTCACCCGAAGAGAAAGTCCTCCCATTTGCCTTTAAGTTAAACTTTGAATGCACAAACAACGGCGCTGAGTACGAAGCCCTCCTCCTTGGCCTCACCTTAGCCAAGAGAATTGGTGTTGACAACATCAGAGTCTTAGGAGACTCGCAATTAGTGGCAAACCAAGTTTCTGAGGTATACGAAACCAAAGCCGAACACTTGCAGCTTTACAAAGAAGCCATATTAGATTTAAGCAAGGTGTTTAACTTCATATCCATTGAAGCAATCCCGTGAGAGAAAAATCTTCTCACCAATTTAATAGCGACTTCAGCATCACATTTTACTCCAAGCAATGAGTTAGAAGATACCCATTTCACGGTGTCCATTCGTGATGAACCATTGATAAAAACAATGACAAATCCCCTTGCAAGCGGAGGTGAATCTACCACCCCAGACCATGTCAATAATAATATGGCCACTTTGGAATACTTAAATGCCTATGCGGCATTACATCTCTCCTATCATATGCTAGATTTGTCCTTAATTCCACATTCGTCTTCCTATTTTGGAAATCCCATGATGGATCTCCCCTCACAAATAAAACCTAGCATATACGCAGTAGAAAATGGGGATGATTTGGATTTACCTCCAGCACCACCTGAGTTCGAAGAGGGTAACGCCTCTTTGATCGAAGAAACAATCGATGTCAACATCGGGACAGATGACGAACCAAAAATCTTGAAATTAGGATCATCCTTAACCCTGGAAAAGTGGAAATACATACATGGATCCTCAAAGAACATCAGAAGGCATTTGCATTTAATTATAAGGAAATGATAGGAGTTGCACCCCCACATTGCGGTGCACAACCTCGTCACTAAATCGATGCAAAGCCGCTTAAGAAAAAATCAAGACCTATGAAACCCAAAGTAGCTCTCATGGTAAAGGAAGAGGTAATAAAACTCCTTCGGTGTAGGATTCATCAAGCCGATCCGACTACTCCCAATGGGTATCTAACATTGTTCTCGTTCTCAAGAAGAATGGAAAGATACGCATCTCGCATAGATTTTCGAGACATCAACAAAGCATGTCCTAAAGACGACTTCCCATTACCATCCATAGATGTAATTGTTGATGCAACAGCTGGATTTGAACTTTTGTCTCTCATGGATGGATTCTCGGGATACAATCAAATCAAAATATCTGAGCAAGATCAAGCTAAAACTACGTTTATAACTCCTTGGGGAACCTATTGCTACGCTGTTATGCCATTCGGTCTCAAGAACGCTGGTGCTACCTACCAGCGAGCTATGACATATATATTCCATGATTTAATTCATAAAATCATGGAGTCCTACGTAGATGACTTATTGGCTAAGGCCAAGAAGCGTTGTGACCATCCGGAAGTACTCCGCGTCATTATTTCACGCCTAATAGAATACGAGTTACACTAAACCCGAGAAATGCGTCTTTGGTGTAACAGAGGAAAACTCCTAGGTTACATCATATCGTCACGGGGATAGATGTTGATCCAACCAAAATTCAGGCTGTCCTCAAAATGGTCCCACTGCGGCGAATCTCTGAATCGATCATTTCTCGAAAACCGGTGCAATCCGACGATTCATCCCGGACTTAAGCTTCGTCGTTCATCCAATCAACAATTTACTCAAGAAAGACTATAGCATTGATTGGACCAAAGACTATAATGAAGCCTTTGAAGCAGTTAAGTGTTTCCTATTATCACCACCTACGCGATGCCACCTAAGTTAGATCACCCGTTAATTCTATATTCACGAGCTACCGGTGTCTCGCCGGCCTATATGTTGGCCCAAGAGGACGATGACAAGGAGGAGCGCGTGAATTTATTTCATCACCGAACACTTCTTGACTATGAAACATGCTATACACGGGTAGAATGAGAATGCCTTGCCATAATCTTTGCTACTAAATGCCTAAGACATTATATGTTGAATCAAGAAACAAGGGTCATGGTAAAAACGGACCATTTACGGACTTTCCTCACACAAGGGTCATTGTCTAAAAAGGCTGGATGTTTTATAACCTTAATGGGAGAATTCTAATTAATGTTTGTAAATCAGAAGTCAGTTAAGGGACAAATCATTGCAGATTGGTTAGCTGACAACCCATTAGACGGAGGCGATTTAATAGATTTAGACTTTCCAGATGAGTGCGTATACTACATCAAAGCCCGACCCTCTATCTCTGAGTGTCTTTGGTACACTGATATCATTAATTATATCATGGACCATACATACCCAGAAGGAGTTACACCAAAACAAAGAAGGCGGTTACGCATAATCGTAGCTAAATACGTCATTATAGAGCAGGTGCTCTATCGAAAAGCATTCGATGGAATGCTCCTAAGATGTGTCGACATGGAAGAATCCAAGAAGATTCTCCATGAATCTCACAGTGGAATATGTGGAGGCCACTTCGGTGGCCATGCCACCGCTCGAAAAATACACCAAATGGGCTATTTCTGGCCCACTCTAGAACATGATGTGATAGAGTTTGTACGCAGGTGTCATAAGTGCCAAGAATTCTCCCATGAGATTCATATGCCGGCACAAGCTCTGCAACCAATCGCTACTCCATGGCCCTTTTCTACATGGGGTCTGGACTTAATAGGGAAGTTCTCTCCCTCATCCACAGATGGCCATAATTTCATAATCATGGCCACTAAATATTTTACCAAATGGGTAGAGGCTATGCCTCTTACCACTGTACCTGGTTCTGTAATCGCCAAGTTCATTTTGAACCAAATCATTTGCAGGTACGGTATCCCACAAATCATTATCTCTAATAATGGAACTTATTTTAAGAATGAAGAAGTTCGCGAACTATGCAATAAATTTAAGATAAGCCATCATACGGCTTCCTTGTATTATCCCCAAGCCAACGGACAGGCTGAAGCGACAAACAAGACACTGAAAGCCATTCTCCTTAAAATGGTAAAAGAAAACAAATGAGATTGGCATTTGAAGTTATATCCGGCCTTGTGGGCCCACCAAACCTCAATAAGAACACCAATGGGAGCAACTCCTTTCTCGCTGGTATTTGGGGCAGAAGCAGTTCTCCCGCTTGAGGTCGAAATACCCAGTCTCCGCATTTCACTACAAGGGATTCTGGATGAAGATGCTTATAGAGAAGCACGTCTTTCCCAACTAGAAATCCTAGATGAAACTAGGTTAGATCTTTGAACAATGCGTAGAGCTTATGCAGACCGTGAATGTGCCGCGGTATAACAAGGTCTATGAATGCGACATATACGAAGGTGATCTAGTTCTAAGGCTAGGCAAATAGGATCGACAAGAAGACCGGCAAAGGAAGGAAATTCCGGCCCAAATGGTTGGGCCCATACCAAGTCATGAAGGACTATGGAAATGGTGCTTACCTCTTATGTACACTAGAAGGTGAGGAATTTGGCGAAACAGTCAATTCCCTGCACCTCAAGCGGTTCTACGCATAAGCAACTAGCACTACTTGTATAATTATCTACATTGCATCTTCATATAGATTAAGATCATTTTGTCCACTTGTTTCTTACATAAATTGTGATCAAGGAATCTATTCTCAAAGCAATTCATTACAAACTCATGATGTTGTTGGCATAAAACTCTTTAATCATACCTCTCCATCTTCATATATCATCAAATCATCTCGGAATCTTTTATCAAATAAAGCTAGATATGACAAAGTCTTAACAAACCATACCAAGTTCTGCAATTTTATTCTCGCTTTGATTTCTTCTTAGGATAGGTTTCTTGCCTATGGTCTGTTCTAGAAGCTTCATGGTGTCACATCTATCCCATATATATATCTCTTTGGAAATAAGCACATACTGACATTTTACTCAAGAAAACAAGTCAACAAGTGATTAAACAGAAAATTTTAATTTTACACATTTCCTTGCCCCACCAACCTTCGGTGATGAGCTTGCATCTCTTACTAGTGACGTAGGGTTGGGAAAGGATGGAAATGCCCTTACTCACCTATACCTTGCCCATGGTGATAAACCCACGCTTCTTACTAGTAGCATGGGGCAAAGTACAGGGGGTCCTCTTGACAAAGCAAACGTTAAAAGTCATAAACAAACAATTCAAACTTTGAGTCAAAAACGAATGAATCGATGTTCAAAATTCCAAGAGAGTTAAAATCCTAAAAGCCCGTTTTTGTCTACTATGTGGCCATCTACGGATCTAAGTCTAGATAAACCACAAAGTAAGTTGCATTCTAAACTATGAAGTCACTTGGGTGGAGTAAGCTTATAGTTTCCTATTTGGTTCCACCAAAGCTTTGTCTGTCTTTCATCGCTATCATTTCAGCTACACCTCATAACTTGTGCCCTCTCTAACTCTCGGTGAAGAGCCCTCGCATCTTACTAGTTGCGTGGAGTTAGGAGTGGGGCAAGTTTATCTATTCATCATACTGGTTATATTCATCACTTTGCAAAACAAACATGAGGTATCCAAAATTGCTTACGGAAGCTAAGATTCAAAATCACATTACATCTACATATATCAACATCATGAAATACACAAAGGGAAACAAACATTTGCATCATCTGTTCTCCATTGCATACATTCTAAAAAGCATATAAACATACATCGTAGTATATACAAAGAAGCTGGAAATAGAAAGGAAACCATGAATTCTAAGATTTTCATCCAAAACGAATGCATATATATAAATGATCAACGTTTATATACAATGCCATCATGCACTAAGCATGGTCAAAATTCTCAAAGAGCCCGTGATATACAAACAAATATACAATACAAAATACACAAGAGCCAAGTGGCCTCTCAATCCCTACGCGACCCCTCCGAAGGTGCACGCCCATGCCTAGGACTCGGCTACGCCGGTGCTCAAATGTACGGAGGGCTCGGGGTCTCGGAGCAGCTGCAGGTCTCACCATGATAATGGCTCCTCATAAGGTGCTCATCTATCCTATAGCCCCTAGCTCGGTCTGCGAAGGGTCGACACCATCCTGGCCACATGCCGAGGACAGGAGTAAAAACATCGGTATGCCTACCAGGCTGCTGAAGCTCCCGGTGTCCACAGACAGCTCCGCGTGGGTCCTATCCATGGGGATCATCAGAGAATCGTTACATACCATGTGGATCAAATCCCACCACTCATCAACAGTCTCTCTGCAAACAAAGGAGAAAATGAATTAGAAACTAAGCAAGAAACTAAAAGATACAAAATAGCAACTAAGGAGAGCCTACAAATAAACATTAAAAGGGAGAAAGGATAACTTACTTGGATCCCCAGGCATCCAAGATGGGTCGCTGGGACCAGCACCTTCCGCGGATGCCACTGCCGACTGAGGGGCTGCTCCTATGGCAGGGGCAACATGTCACCCTACAACTGACTCATCCTCTCCACCATGGCCCTGAGAGAGTGGCTCCTCTGAAACTAGAGTGTCCTTCTCTGCGCTCTGCTCAGCCCTCTCTGCCTGCATAATATCCTGAGTGTCATGCCACTCAGGATCGTTATCCTCGGTCTCCTCCTCTGACCCTCCCTCTGTGAACTCCTCGGACTCAGAGTCAATATCAATAGGGTCATCGCTGCTATGAGCAGGACCCGTGGCTATCTGAAGCAAAGGTGCCCGAGGTGCACCGGCTCTCCCTCTAGCACGAACTATCCTCCTAGTTGCAATAGGAATGCCAGGAGTAATCACTGTCCAGCCTCAGCCTCTAGGCCCCCTCTGCCTTGTGAACTGATCTCAGTAACCGGTGCCATTGGGGAAGCATACCCGCATATGGAAGACCAAACTACTTGAGGAACTCGGCCAAAGAGGTGCACCTCCACTCGTCCCACTCGATCGATAAGATGCCCTGTGGTGGAGCAGGAAATCAAGGTAAGGGCCTCCTCGCCCCATATACCATCCATGGTCCAGTATGGCGTCACCTCCATATCAGCGGTAGTCGAGAAAAATCGGGCGATGAGGTGCTCTAAGCACCGACATGTCTCATCCATCTGGTTGCCCTAACCTAACAGCTCCGGATCTGCTACCTCCACACCCCTACCATAAGGGATGAAGCACTCATAAACCCAACTCATGACTAGAGTCGGGTGGCTCAACGACCCCCCGTAAAACGCAGACCACTCTGTATAGATCATGGTAGGTGGTCCCAAGAATATCTGCTCCCCCAAGCATATATCCGGCCATGGCCCTCTATCTATGTAATAATGGGCCCCAAAGCAGTATAATAATATGTCACCTCCCTTGTCCCCAATCAATCTCGAGGCAAGGATCCCCATGATGGCTTCAAGAAAGTAAGGGGATAGGCAGAGAAGGAATGGATCGAACCCTCACCCCTTCTTCGACCCCGTGGAGATGACTGCATCTCCCATATATGCTGCCCACTATGCAATCATGCCCATGAGCCTCTTGTCTCTAATGTAAGTCACCTCCCAATGATCGGGACCCCAGAATGTGGTAGACGTCCTCTAATGTAATGGTCCACTCACCATAGACCCACAGCAATCGGAAGGTGTTCCGATCTGCATCCCAAGATAGAAAATAAGTCACAAAGGATGTGACTAGATGGTGCAACATGGGGCATGCGCAATATGCGCAATATGCCGGCTCTCTCTATAGTGTGTCCTCCTCATCCCGTGAGAGGTCATCTAGTACCCCCGAGAGCCAATCACACACTCTCTCTCTGCTCCATCTGATGTACTCCTCTCTCGCCTGCGTACACCCAAAAACACACAAAATAGAGCAGCAAGTTAGCATCCAGAAATGCCGAGAAAGTCATAAAAACGTAGAAAGGCTAAAAATACAAGTGTAATCTAAAATATAAGTTCCTTTTGCATTACATGCAAAACCGCCACCACCGAGTAGGAGGTGGTTTTGTAACCGCCACCTTAAAGGCGGCGGTCATGTAACCGCCACCCTGAACAGGGTGGCGGTCGTCTGTAACCACCGCCACGGCCAAGGTGGCGAGGTCCGAAAACCCACGCAGGTTTTAATCTAAAAAAATCCTAAAACATGCAAAAAATGACCATTTAACCTAAAAATGGAGCCTACCCAGTAGGTGCCCCCCCTAGATGGACCTTTTAACACTAGCATTTTCAAAAATGACCCCCCCATTACAACAAATTTAGCATTTCAAATTTAAGGGGGAAAAACACAAAATTGAAGAAAACCAACCTATGATCTAGTGGGGCGGTGTTCCGCATGTGGAGGCATGATCACTATCTCGCTGTGGACGTTTCGACTGTACTCACGCAAGAAACTGTCACCGTGGGTCCCAGAGCTCAAAATCAATCAAATCGACTCGCGCAAATGAATAGGAAAATGGGCCCACTTTCATATATATAGCACCCTGATTCGTTTTAAATGACTTTTCTCACGGTTTGGAGTCTTTGATGGAGGTAAGTTCCTATCCCCGCACAAATGGTACGTTCTCATTTCCTGTTGTTCTTAGCGTTTATTTTTCGAACTATTGTATCTATCTGCACTTGAGTTCTCTTTTCATTTTGCAGGTAGTGAGAATTTTGGATGGCGTCACTTCAACACACGGACGTGTCAGGTATAACTTATAACTTCCCATTTCGGGATTTCCATACTCGGACCCACCGTTTCACGCCTCTTCATGGTTAGAACGCTTCTCCGAGGGGGCAATATGTACGTACCCAAAATTGTAAGGTATTGTACTGCCAGAACAATGTAACAAGTGCCCCAATGATGATACCGGTCTCCTCGCAAGGTGTTCGGGATCCAGAAAAGCCCTTGAGTATGTGTTAACATCCCGCATGCCCCGCTTAGCCCCCGCGTCCTTTTTTTTCCCCTTTTTTTCTCTTTTCTTGGCCTTTTGCCCTTCGATTCTGAAACCGCCACCACCGCCTGGTGGCGGTCTCGTGACCGCCGCCCTGATCAACGCGGCGGTCCTATAACCGCCGCCCGCTCGGGCGGCGGTCTCACGCGCGTTCTAGAAAGCGCTTTGAAACAACTCACATAAAATATCAACATTTCATCGCGTTTCTTTTCGACTTGGGATTGCATTTATGTTTTTGGTCCCCTGGAATAGTGTTTGGCCATTGTTTATGGTTTTTAGAGTTCATTTGGTTTTGATCTTTGGGTAAATGAAAGCTATAAATAAATGGTTTGTGCACAAGAAAATGGTCTCCCCTCATTCACTTTGATGCTCTGATTTTCATAGTTCAGTCTTTGATTCTGTTTAGAAGCCATAGTTTTAATTCCTTGCATGCTTAGTTAGCATTATTCAACTGTTGTTAAGCCACATATCCAGCTTGTGCAAATGGTGTTATTGTTTTATCCAATTCATTGGAGTAGAATAGCTTAGGAAGCCATTAAAGTTACAGGTTTTTCTCTTCAAACAGGATAGTTTTAGGTTCTAGTCGCTTTATGTTGCATGACTCGCAGTAAAATCCTGCTAGGAATTGCATAAGCCAAGCTCTGTACTCTTGCGCTATCCCTCTCCTACTTGCATTTTCAGTCTACATTCTGAGCTATCCTTGTCCCAATATCTATTTCTGTCGATGCTAGCATTACACGCTTTTCTGGATCCACGTGAACATGAAAGAACAAGGAGATCACACCGAGGGGACAAGAGCACATACACCATCGAGTTCGCCACTGCTTCGCGAAATCCAGGTTCTAGCTTTCAAAGTTTTAATTAGAATCATATCAAATAAAGTAGTTAAAATTTCTTCATTTCAATAGATTTTATTCTCGATATTGCCAGGGAAGCTGTGGGGATTGATAGTTTCTGAGAAACTATGATTCACTCTTCACTTCTGAGGTAGGATCGAGAATCTCGCAAATAGATCAAGCAAGTTATTGCATTATTTAGAATAAATCTACAAATTACACAAACAAATAACTACACTCGGTTATTTTTTTTGTTTTAAATTGTTATTTAGTTGTTATTTCTAGATACATTTAAATGGCTGCTTTTCTTCTCATAAAGTTAAATGCAAAAATAGAAGTTATATATGTTTTAGTTTTATTCCACGTAGTTAGAATTTGCTTTATTACAGTTAGATTTACATTTTTATTTTGTATGACAATCACGGGACCCACGGAGCCCAGGAATACATATTTGAGCCAATCGTGCCTCAACCAAACCTCATCACAAAGAATATAGTCGATATAGACCAAAATATCATAATACAAGTCTTCCAAACAACAATAGATTTACAACTAATCGGTTCTCAATTGAGAGGGTTAAATATAGAAGATGACCAAGCATACACATTTTGGTCAAATCAACCAAATTACAGATTACCTAGACAAACATTCACATGATCAGAAGGGTTCGAAAGAGAACAAACCTTTGGTTGTGATCCTTTGGTCCCACGGCCAGTGTGGAGAGACACTCTCTCAGAGATATAGATACTAGTCTATGGATCCAAGTTGCACAAACGCCCGTGTGAGATATTCCGAGAAAATCACGCAGTTGTTGGTCCTAAACATAGGTTGAGAAAGCATATGATTACTTGGATACTAGGAATTAGGACTTGATCTCATATATGACCATAACAGACCGCAACAACCAAGAGTCTACGGTTGTGACCCACAAGTCCCACAGCCTAACGAATCCATAAGTCAATCAGATATAAACACTGGCCTACGCACACTAGTATTCCAATCCACTCCACTTCCACCCATCATCATCAAACAATTGTCCTTACTAGATATAGCGGCTAACGAAGCTAGAGAATTCTGACTAGGCTAGAGAATCGTCCATAGAGTCAATTGTTTCCACCATCCACCATATGACCTTATCTGGAGACATACACGAAACTATCCCAGGTCATTTCCCACGTATTCCACAACCCATAGATCGAATCACGCCAGAGCTCGATATTGATTGGAGCCTTCGAGTAGTCATCCTTGCCGATCGATCTATCACACCAGTCCAAGTTAGAAGGGCCTTCTTTGCCTTAGATTCGTAAATTCCATTAGTACGAATTGAAGACATTAGATTGCCTAACTAGTTTTTCTACATCCCATGCATATTCCATCCCACTGGCTGTCTCGGCATGACCTCGGGAGGTCAGGTACGCGGAAGAGTTTCCTGTAGATTCCCATGCTCGCTTGTCACTTTTCCGGCATACGATCTGTCCTCTTCTTTCTCAAAGAATATCCAACTAATTTACATGCCCATCATGATTTAGAGGCCTCCCCAACTCATGGGTTATACAAAACTTCTTGGATATGAGATGAAGCAAGTTTTTTTAATGACATATCTAACCAAAGGCAAAGTAGCAAAGATGCCCCAACACGTCCAAATGGGTGATACTCAGTCACCATACAATGAACTCGGTCTTCAATGAAATTTTTTATGATCAATATTGGAGGTGCATCTAGGTATGTTAGCCTATGATTGCAGTTAAAAAAAAACACTACCTATACAAATTTATGCACTATTGCTTTTGTTGTTATTTATGTGTGGAGTAGGGGCAGGGGCTCTGTGAAGAGGTTGGGGGAAACTCTAGCTCCTTCTAGCTCAAGCTTCTTATTCCTCCTCCCTCAAACTTCATATACTCCCTAACACTCATAGGTTTAGGATCTTCCAACTCTGATACCAAATATTGACAATGAATACTTGAAAAGAATATTTGACACAAAATCTTTACAAAAAAACAAGACGATGCGTGTGTATTGTATTAATATCAAAATCACGCATTACAAAAATGAGAGAGCTGAAATATTTATAGATATTGGAAATATTCTATCTCATCCACAATATATGGAAACAGATCATCTAATATGAGAAAATATGCAGGAATAACATATTGCCCATATTTCCCCTCATGGAAATCATCCGGGAACAAAATATGCAAGATAGAACATTATCCCACAAACCAAGTGATAAGATAACTAAAATACAACTCACTAATAATTGAATTTATCTAAGCTAACTTAAGTAATTAAAAAATTACTTTATTACAATATCACTTTAACTCATATGATGAATTTAGTGTTATTTTATTTCCAACACACTAATTGCAAGTATTTTGTTAGTATTTTGGTTTATATATAGCCTCGGTGTAATCATATTAACGTGTATGTTGGGTTTGTTTTATTTTTGTGTATGTTTACAAACATCATGGGTTATTTGTCATGTTTTTTCAATATTGGGCCTGAAATATTGGCTAAGTAATGAGGGTTCGTGTGCATAGGACTTGTGAGAAGAAGGGCGCTCAAGAGAAAGTGCACAGGGATAAAGGGGTTTAAGAAAGGTTTAGGTGAAACTAGGATGCATGCAGGAAAGAAAACACGTGTTTAAATGACTTATCCATATTTTTCATTCTAGGGGCACTTGAGGAAAACGTGAGGACCTAACTAGGTGTGATTAGTGGATAAGGTCCTAGCTTGAAACCTTAGAGGTCAAGAAAAGGATATTCCCCACGAAAATATTATTAGAAGACATCATTACAGAGAGTGGAGGGTTTGCAAAGGGATAAGCATTCACCAATGGAGGACCACATTGAAACTTGGCACGCTATTTGATCGGAGAAAAGGTATGGTAGTGGTTGATGATCTTATATAAAAATATTCTTGGGTCGAAGTAGTGACAAAGATGAATGAAGACAGATAGATGAGAGACAAAGAGAATGCATAAAGAATGCGAGAAAATGAGAAGAATAGTAACGAAGTGTTGCAGTAATGCTAGGGTTTAGGGAACTTAGTGCTAAGGGCTTTAAGGGATGCCATTAGCCTATGTATGGCACTAGGATCTATAACAAGGATAAAATGGGAAAACTATGGTTAGGGTCTCATATCAGAGAAGCTTATAGAAGTTAAGTCTCTGTCATTTATTGTATATGGTCTGAGATGACCATTTTGACTGTAATGTGGCTACTAGAACTATGTTAAATCAATATATATGGGTTCATTCTATGTATATTGTTTAGGGGTGTAAACCCTTGTGTTATATGACTATCATGGCTCAGATCTGGTTTATTATGCTTCTTACAATGTTATTTAGTTTATGTAATGCATTAAGGTGTGGATCTTTTAGTTGCATCTTCTACCTTTTAAATAATTGAATATACTTCGACTTCTACAAATCATCCTCCATTAATGGTAGAACCCTCTCACAAATCTCACATAAAGGAGGGTCTCGGCACCTACACGTGCCTCGAGTGAGTGTCGAGCACTTGCTAGGTGATAGGCTAGTGCACTTGGGGTTAGAAAATAATATTAAGGGTAAATAAATGAATACATCTTGGTTCTATTTTCGGGACCTATTTTCAAGTTGTTGTGAGAATGGTGTGTGATGACAGAGCACTTGACCTTGGACAGTGTTGAAGCATGGCTTAAAATCATGGAGGATGAGTTTTCTCATAGATTTAGTAATGGACTTGAGTTTGATGCATGTAAATGGGTAGAAGAACATATGTATCATGAGTTATATGAGACCTTCTTTTATTGTTTTCTAGTGGAGTTGTATGAATGGATTTCAGCATATGCATCTAGATCAAGTTGGTACTATAGACCTCACGTATGGACCCAAGAGGAGTATTAGAGGCTGCATGATGTTGATCTAACTTGGAAATGTGTTTTTGATCATTGGTGGAGTAGAGTGTTGACAAGTTACACCTTGGAGTACATAATTTCTATGTATTCCTATTTAGAGATTATTGAGTTTGAGTTCTTGAGGGAGCCAAGAGGATTGATCTTGTGTGTTATCCCTTTAGCTATAAAGATCTTGATCATTAAAATGAGTTTGGAAGCATTTCCTATGGCCAGCTAAGCTTCTTTTGAGTGTTTGGTGAAGAAGATAGGGTGGAGGAAGATGATGGACCTTGTGGCTGAGAAGGAGAGGGAAAAGAGATGACTCAAGTATAATGAAGCTCATGAGAGGGAGTTAGATAGATGATGTGAAGTTTCAGAAGTGACGAATTTATGGAGCTAGACATTGCGGGAAGGAATTAAGGTTCAAGTGGAGGACGTGGAGCTTGAGCATCCTATGCTACCCTATCTTGGCTAGTGCGGGAGAGAGACCCCTTCATCTTCTGATGAGAGATCGACACTTGGAGAAAGGAGAGACGTTGGTGTGCATCTGAATCCACCTGGTGACCAACCCATGGAGATTAGTTTTACAAATCTAGAGATGAGTATTACTAACCCAGTTAGTATTGGTTGAAGTAACTGATCAACACCTAGGAGGTATAAATTTTCATTTGGCACATCTATGGTTGCACAATCATTTCCTGTGTTTGTAGGTATATTTTTGGAGTGACATTTGGGAAAATTTTAGGTACACAAAGGTTGGGTATCACATCTGAAAGTGGAGCAGGACACACATCTGGTAGCAGTGTAATATCACATCTTTGTTTGCACGTAGTTTAACGCGATAGTGGGGACATAAGGTGTGACCACTTCAGACCCTTGCTAGCTACAGTAGTTAGATCTACTATATTTTTGGTGGAGGAAATACCGGACGGAATCGAGGTTTTGGATGAGGTGGACAAGTACCTCAACCACCTTAGCGATTATTTTTGAAATGTCTTTGCATTTACCATATTACAAAGGTGTTGAGGATGTTGTAGAGCATGTACACAAATGTGAGCTGCTATGACGTGTGAAGGGGATCACTACCCTAGAATGGAAGACAAGTCAATTTACAATAATGTTGTAGGGGCACACGAATATTTGGTACTAGAAGTATGACTCCCACTAGATAGTAGTAGATTATACCGAGTTGCGTAATGAATTCTTAGCTAAATTCCATATTTTTGAATTTGAACAAGAGCATTAGAAAACTTAAGGAGATTCAACAAAATATGGAAGATAGTGTGCAGGAGTTTGACACACGTTTTAAAACTCTCTTATCCAAATTATCTTATGATATTTATCCTTCTCAGCATGCTCAATGGTTTTTTGGAGGATTAATAACACCTTTTAGGAGAACGATTTCACATAAGACTTTCATAGACTCACACAAGGCCTTAGATGCTGCCCTACGTACTGAGGCTATAGGAAGCATGGATATCGGTGTTAGTCCTTTTTGAAGCTCAAATTGCTGCAATGGAAAATTAACTAGAGAAGCTATCTATGAACTCATCCCATGAGACTCAAAATGGCCTATGGTACATGGATTTTGAGGTAGAGGGACGTACGAAGGACAATTATCCTTAGAGATTGGTACACACCATAATAGTAGACTGTGAGATTTACCATCGAGATCATGATGCAAGTAGGTTTTCTCTCTCAGAGTGCGTAATCTGTAAGAATGTGTCTTGTTATTACAAGTTTTGCACATCTACTACTCATGACACCAAGGATTGTAGATTAATTGACTAGATACATGATGCCATTGATATTGGTGTGTGTCAGACCATCATTGGAAACAATTCCAAGGATGACGGTCATCACAATAAAAGACGTGTGGATGGAGGATCTCATGGAAGAGGATTTAGAGGTCGTGGCAAGCACGGAGGAGGAAGAGGTGAATTCCCTCTTGCGGAACTTGTTATAATTGTGGGTCCACATAGCATTATAAGAACAAATGTCCCGATCTACTATAGTTCTCATGGTGTGGGAATAATCACAAGTATGAGGAGTTCCCGGATTTATTTGAACATATGAGCCAGAAACACCGAAATACAAGGGTTTCAAGATGGTAAGTGTTAAGAAAGCGAGTTGTAGTGGATGCCAAGTGTGACAAGTGAGTCGGAATTTGAACATGTGCTAGTGATGATGTGAGTTGAGGTTACATATACCGGAGAGATACCAAACCAGAGATCATTGATTACAAGAGAAGATGTGGTGTATAGGAAGTATCTCGAACCCTACCCATTATAAGGAAGTCTATCAAGAGACCATAGATGTAATGAGGTGTCTTCAGGGGAAATTGAATGTCTAAAGGAGAAATCTAGGAATTTGGGGCATAAGAAAAGTATTGAGGTTCCTCACCAGATATAGATGATTTTAGAGAGGTGTGTAAGATGTTGCGCTAAGAGAATATAATTCCTCTATTAGGAGAATGGTTGAGGGATAAGATACCAAGCAATGGAGTAGAGCACAAGAGGTAAGTTTTGCATGTTAACCTTCCTCCCCATAGCCTCAACTATGATAAGGAGATTACCTTGAATGCAATTGTTGATGGATGGATCCTAAGTAATATTCTAATTGACATGGGTATGGAAGTCAATGTTCTCACCCTGGATGCCTAAAATCAAATGGGAAGGCCCCTATTATAGCCATCTTCAAATGTGTTGTATATGGCCAATAAGAAAAGGTAATTCCCATTGGTGTTTTAAAGGATGTTGCTATCACTATCCAAGGGGAGAAATTCACTGGAGACTTCAAAGTCTTAGCACTTTTGAGGTGAAAAAATTCCAGTGTTACTTGGATGCCCATGGTGCTATAAGAACAATGTTGACTTACATTGAAATAAGGTGTATATAATTTTTGAGAACAAAGATGAATGTGTTATCTTTCCTTTAAGATGGGAAGTCATCGCCTATACTTGAGCCTTTAGAAGAGGAATACCTAGATATAATTTACGTGCGCACTATTTGGGACCCTGAAGTTGTGCAACCAATAAAGGAGGGTGTTATTCAGTGGGATGACACTCAATCTATAAGTGATAAAACTAGTGTGGCATGTGACAATTGGGCACACGAGACATATGAGTTGGTTAGAAGGAAATCAAGAGGCTCTATGATGCGAGTAACAAAGGCATGCTCTGGCTTATTTTCCTACGAGAAATGGAGACCTAGTGGAGATATGAGATCAAAAGGAGAAGGATGCTTAGTTATACCTTGCTTGGGACTACAACACATTGGTGGGTGACCCATCGTGATAACCTTCTAGAGTGGCACAAAGTGAGAATTATGTTCTCTATTAGGTTTACCTAGAGAAATGCACCTACTATCATACAAGATTATCATGGGAAGGAACCCACCTCATTTCACATCCAAACATGTGAGAAGGCTTGGATGGAAGGCACAGAAGCCTTGCCACCTTCTTTATGGGTGCATAATTTATACTCCACCTTATAAGGTTGTGCACATGCATGGTACATTCACTCGAGATGTGCCGTCAGACAGAAATTGGTAGGAGTTGATGGCTGACCTCCTTCAAGATTTTGAATATTAGAGTACCAAGCCATCGGTGGATGAGGTGTTGTAGGTTGTTAAGTGCCTAACTATGGGAGATAGTGCCATGGCGGAGGATAGAATACTGGAATTATTGGGTGAACCTAGCTTAGAAGTGTGTTTTGATGAGGAATAATAAGAGGAGATACATTTTGAGCATGCATGCATGGAAAAATAAAAAGGAAAGTTGGTTTATGTGATCAATGGTGAAGAAGTGGAAAATATGGATGTTAACCATATTATGGGTACGCACAAATTTATGGATACTACCGATGAGAAAGCACGTGCCTACCATGAACCCCTAAAAAATAAATAAGGTTAACATTGGTTCGGAGGTTCAGCTTTGAGGAGGCTACTATTGGATATTACATTAGAGAAAAGGAGGTTTCAAAGATCATCTATCTATTGTGTGAGTTTCAGGGATTTATTTTTTCTTGGGTACCATGATCTTAAGGGAGTTCACCTTTCTTTAGGAGAGATGTCGATCAAACTAAAGGAGGGAGTGTACCTAATTTGGAAGAGACCTTATCAAATGAATCTAAATCTTTGCGTCAAATTCAAGGATGAGATTGACAAGATGATCACATCAGGCATCATTGAGGTTGTTAAGGAATCAAAATGGATAAGTCGATGGTCATCAACATTAAGAAGGATGGGAGGATAAAAAAATGTGTTGATTACATGGATTTAAATGTAGTATGTGTTATTGACCCTTTTCCAACCCCCTTCACTAAGGAGATCCTGGAAGGAGTAGCTGAGCATGAGATCTATTCTTTCACAGATGGATTCTCAGGATATCATTAGGTTAGAATTGCAAAGGAATACCAAGAAAAGATGAATTTCACTACTCAATGGGGAAGCTTTCCCTACACATTCATGCCTTTTGGACTGAAGAACATACCTACTGTGTTTTCACGTATTGTGGTGTAGGAATTTCAAGACTTCATCCATAAGGTCCTTTAGGTCTACCTTGATCATTGGATAGTGTATGGACTAGTAAAATACCATTGTCAAAATATGAGGATGATGTTTGAAATATGTCGACAATTGATGATATCCTCAACATTAAGAAATGTGATTTTGTACTCTATTCGAACCCTTTTGGGGCATATTATATGTAAGGAAGGCTTGTTGGTGGATCTTGCAAAAGTTGTCATTATTAAGGGATTGGGGAACCTACCACCAAAGCACACTAAGCGTATTCCTTGGGCATACTGGGGTATTACCAAAAATTTATTAAGGGTTTTTCCAAGATCTCCACTCCATTAGAAGAGTTTCTAAAACACAAAATTACATTTCACTAGGGAGAGGCGCAACAAATGGCATTTGATACATTGAATAATAAGCTTATCACTACACCCATATTAAGATTTTCTTCTTGGGATAAGCCAATCTATTTACATACTTGATGCTTCGGGGATGGAAATTGGGGAAATCTTAAAGCACAACCTAGAGAGGGAGTTATTGACCACTCCTTTTGTTTTGCTAGTAGAAAGCTAACCCCATCAGAATAGAACTATACTACTATTGAGCACGAAGCATTGTCAATGTCAAGTAGTACCTATTGGCAAAACCCTTCATTTTCTACACGGACCACATGGGATTGAAGTACTTAGTAAATAATCTCATTTTACAAGGGCACATATGTTGGTGGGTTCTGTTGTTTCAAGATTTTGAGTTTACGATTGTTGTGAAACCAGGTAAGAGTAATTTAGGACCTAACCATTTATTGAGGATTGACTCAGGGGAGGAAGCACAGAGAATTAATGATACAATGCAAAATGAAGACCTATTCAGATTTTGGTGTGTGCCCTCTAACTTGGAAGATATTATTGTATTTCTCAAGACGGGTGTGGCACTAGAGGGAATGATGACTTTAGAAAGAAAGCAGTTAGCCATACGTGTCACACCCTACATGTTAATTGGTGGAGAATTATACAAGCTAGGCCATGAAGAGGTTTTTTTTGGTGCATATTAGAGCATGAACACGTTACAATCATGGAGGAAGCATGCAATGGAATTGCGGGAGAAAACTATGCAAGGAATGCAACCACACGCAAGATCCTTCGGAAGGGATTTGGTGGGAAAGTGTCTACCAGGATTATATTGATTTTTGCAAGGCCTATGACCATTTCCAATGCCTTTTAAAAATAGGAAGAACAGATGAGATGCCCTTGAGACCGATAACTAACACGTAACCATTTGAGAAGTGGGCAATTGATTTTGTAGGGCTGATTTCACCTACCTCGTGAAGGAGTTTTTCATGCTATATCTTTACTTATATTGATTACTTAACAAGGTGTGCACATGTAACGCCTACAAGGGATTGCACAACAGCAACAATAGGTAGGTTCCCGTGGGAAAACATAATCAACAGATATGGATGCCCGCCGAGTTTAGCAAGTGATAGGGGTACTCATGTCTTGAATGAGACAGAGTTTTTGGAAGAATTCATGGTAACCCACCACAAGACTACCCCTTATCACCCCCAAGCTAATAGAACCTCTGAGGTAATTACCAAGATACTGATTCACACACTGACCAAAATTTGTGATGTAGGAAGAAAGGATTGGGATGATAAAGTTTATGTTATATAATGGTCATACCAGAATACTTATAAAAGATTGAATAAGGCCACACCTTTTCAATTGGTGTTTGGCACGAAAGAGGTGTTACCTATTGAATTCATGTTACCATCAATGTGTATAGCACATACAAGATGATTAGATGATGAAAAAGTGCTTGAGGAGAGGATTGATAAATTAATTTAGTTATATGAGAGGTGAGCTATTGCTCGTTAGATTTAGAAAACAGAAAACACCGGTAGAAGGCATGGCATGATAGACACGTCAAGAAAAAAAAGTTTGAGGTTGGGAAAATGGTTCTATTGTATGATTCCAAGTTTTTGTGCCATCCTAGGAAATTCAAATTCCATTGGATGGTCCCATATAATGTATCCTATATACTTGATTCAAGCACTTACCATTCTGTTACTGATGGAACATGGTTACTGTGCCATTTCAATGGGAGTAGGTTGAATCCCTACTATAAATAAGTCTTCCTTGTGTTTATAAATAAGGAAATATTTCCATTTAGCCTAGGATTTCCTTTAACACATTTTCCTTTCTTTTTTTTTTTAAATTCACCTTCTTGTTGTTTGTTCCATTTTTTTTTTTTTTTGTGTGTGTGTTTGTGCGCTAGTAGCCACTTACAATTTCAAAACATTTCTATGCACAGAGGACCATGTATCTATTTTTTTGTGGGGTGAAGTGATATAACAAGCACTGAAACTGGTATTAGAAGTTGTGTTTTGATGGCCCAGGTCAAAGGATGAAAAGCACATAGTTTGGAAGAGTGCACGTGGAAAAGATGAACATGAGATTTTGGTGCCAAGGCTTTACAAAAATCATGTACAAGGGTGAGAAGCATAGGAACAACATGAGGTAGGTTATGTCAAAAATAAGGATAAAGAAAGAAGAAGTGCCTTCGACACTAAAAGCGCACATGTAAGGATCTTCGGTCAATAAGGGTTTTTACATGCTAGATGGTTGTAGAAGTTTTCGCGTAGGATTGGGCATGTGTGTAAAAGTGTTGAAGGTTGATAGGAGGAAAAATTCTCATTTATTGCAAGAGTACATTGGTAGGTGGCATGGAATTTATCATGGGAAAAAGAAAAATCTATAAGTAGAAGGTTTGAGTGCATTTTTTTACCTTGCATTGGTGTTATCAAAGATCTCTCGCAAACTAGGGAATCCTTGAAGAAAAGTTGTGAAAAAAATGGTTGTGAAGATTTATGTGCATATCCAGTTCGATCAGTGAACCAGAGTGGAAAAAGAAGTACACATGCGTAAGTAAAGAAGGTTGTGTGGAAGAATCCTGTGGGTGATTATGTCATCTTGTGGAAAAATGGTTTTCTAGGTTAGGGTTACAAATCTAGGGAACAAGATTGCAGGGATTTTTTCAAAGGAGTGGAGCCACAAATTTGAGTAGAGCCAGGATCAAGGGAAAGGAAGAACTTTTAGTGACCCGACAGAGAAATGGCACCAAGGAAAGCAACACACATTTCACTAAAGAAGGGAAAGGGAAAGGAAAGGAGAAAAAGACATTTCCACTAGTTTCAATGAAGAATGGTACATGGATATGCAATATCCAAATGACATATTACTTGGAAAATAATGCGTGTCTCATGTTACAAAGGTGGTCGTGAGTGACTACAACTATCAAATGAGAACTACAGAGAATGAGTTGACATTAATCTTGGTTCACCCTACGAAAAGAGGACACCATATGGAATGCCTATCTATGATTATAAGGTAAAGGTGAAGATGGAGAAGGATGAGTTATTACAATCTATGAGTTTCCTATTTTGGTAAACTCCGAGTGAATATACTAGTGGTTAATGTCATGTGTACATGAAGACCAATTCTAATTCACAAGACAGAGGATGCGAATAACTCCCCAAATGATTTCTATGTTTATCGGTCTTTTCTGCAAAGGAGAATCCTTTGATGATGACTTGTAAAACAAAGAGGCCATCAAGAATACTATTGAATCCTATGAATACAATAAGGGTTCGTGATATTTTGACGTTTCTGTGATTTCTTACCTAGTAATGAGGATGGCAACAGACTTGGTCACAAAGTTGAATGAGTAGGAGAGATGGACACAAATCAAAAAGGCTTGGTTGAATGTTTTATGTAAGTTCTTGGAAGGGACTATATATAACCTCTCAGCTTTCATAGCAAAATAAATCATCAATGTCACATGCGATGGAGAAAAGATCATGTTTAGTAATGTCCTCCTTACCATTATCTTTTCGATATTGGAGTTCCCAATGGGCCAGATAAATTTGTGTGGAGTACCCAAATGAGAACCCCTCCCCCACCAAAATATTTGAGAAATACACTTGTGACACCATGACGGCTTCCCTCAAGGCATGCCTAGAAAAATTGTACAAGCGGATGCATGATGCATTCAACACCGAGTGGAGAATACCCGAATATTTACCTATGTTACTACAAAGAGAGGTTGAATTAACCATGTACCAACATTTTTGTAGACTTGGTAGGTTTACTCCGGAAGATGGCGCCAAGGGTCCGTGGTGAAAATTTTCGTTCTCTTTCACAGAAAATAATTTTAGGTCAAGGTCAATCAATTCATAGAGGCCAACAAGCTAAGGTTTGACCTCAAAGCATGGTAGACCAATATTACTGCAATATGCGTAAAATAATTATATACCCAAATAAGCATACCTATGTGGAGAATTATGTCTCCCATGACACACATATGTTGAAGCCAGTGACATTGCCTATTGTTGGGAGGACCACAACAAGGGTATACCTGCGCATAAGGCCTAAGTATTATAAGGGTGCTTACATTGAAATGTATGTCTCTATCCTAGAATACCCCACCTTAAGAAATAATTCCATGCCAAGGAGAAGGGAGAGAGAGGAGGCCCTTGAGAAAAAGGCACCAAGTGCACATACAATGTAGTCTGTAGGTGCACAAGAGTCAGGTACAAAACCAAGCACCTATACATGGAGAAATAAGTCCCCCATAGAAGAAAAAGAGAAGAAACTCGAGGAAGAGGTGTCGAGCAAGAGAAGCCACCCGTGAAATAAGAATCGCAGGTAAGACAAGAGTCACCTAGGGAAGAAGAAAAAGAAGAGTATCCTATATTGGAATCACCAATTAGGAAGAAGCAAAGAGTAACAGAAAATGTAGACTCAAAAGAAATAGAGAGCATGGAGGCCAACAAGGGAGATGAGGAAAATGAAGAGCATGGTGAGGCTCGAACCATCCTATGTATGATGTACATGAGTCAAAGGAGGAGGGAAATGAATAGGACGAGGATGGAGGATGTACTCATAGAAGGGGGAGTGAAGAATTCAACATGAAGGATCAAAAGACTCCAAGCCCGAATAAGAACTAGATATAGGATGCCACAAAGAGGAGGTAACAAGCATTATAAAGGTATTGGTGGATAAAGAGGTGGATCACAATGCCAAAGAATTACTAAAGAAGATAGAGGAAAGTGAAATTGTGGGAAAGGAATATGGAGGCATGGGCGGAGACCCCACCTTGGAAATAAGCTTCCCAAAGGAAATGCCTATAGGTGGAACAAGGAATTACTTACATTAAGGATCCAAAAAATTACTACGTGCATGTTTGGGAAGTACTTGTGCCTTCAAACCAATTCCTTACATGGTCTTCTTTTGATGAAGAGGGTGCATACTCACACACAAGAAAATGTTGTCTTGGGATTTTGAGTCCCATGTTGATGAGCTTGAATTCGAGGTCAATTTTGAGGCATTGATGAAGATACCAGATGCTAAGGGAGTAAACCCTCTAATGAATGCCCAACAATTATCTGATGAGCAAATTTTTAATGCACTCAACAAAGTATCGATAGAAGTTGAGGAAAGGATATTCATAATAAATGACATAATAAGGGTCTTGGAGGAAGATCTTGAAAATAAAAATGAAGAGATCACCTGAAAAGACAAAGAGTTAAAGCAGAAGGATTTGATCAAGCACACAATTAAGGCATGAATTAAGGAGGAAAAGGAAATGGTGCATGAGATCCATAAGAAGATAGAGACTATTTTAGACACCATAATCTTAAAGTACCCAGTCCTTTCCTTTCCGAAAAAAATATGATTCAACCATGCAATACTTGGAAGACTTAACCCACATCCTCACCATGGAGAGGCAGCCACTCACATTGGAATCGGTAGAAGAGGAAATTACACTCCGAAGAGAAATAAAAACCAAAGATTGGGGAGATAGTTACTCGATATTATGATCTCATTTTCGCTATAAAGACCATCATGTAAATGGATGAGGTTTTTATGAAAATTACACTTGACAGAGATAGGGTAGTGAGCATATTGGTTGTTATGCATGAGGCGAGATCTGAAGGAATTTCAAGAAAATAACAAAGGAAATAGGGCGGAGCGCAATAATATCCTAGTCGAGGTTGAGAAAAAGTTAGAAGCAATCAAAACATTATGAGGTTCTATTAAGAATAGGGTTAAGGAGATATATCCCCCCAGTGTCACTCATAGAATGGATGTCTGGAGGACCTTAGCAAGCAACTAGAAGGCATTGTAGATACATTGAATGCTAAGAGTGAAAAATTCAGTTTTGATGAGGTGAGCGCTCTAGTAGGTGACCTACTTCAGCAAATGTAGGGTGAGGTAGATTCCTAGGAAAATATTGAAGCGATAGTGAAGAAGGAACTCACTCCTCCTACAACAATGCGATTCTTCTATTATTTCATTCTTTATTTATATTTTATATGTTCCGCTATTCTTTATTCTTTGAAGAAGCAAAGTATGTTTATGAGGATAGAGAACATGCTTAGTGTGGGGTGATGTTGGGCCCTAAAATATTGGCTAAGTACCAAAGGGTGTGTGTGCACAGACCGGTGAGAAGAAGGACACTCAAGAGAAAGCACGCATGAAAAAGGGGTTTAAGAAGGGTTTAAGTGAAACCGGGTACACGTGGGAGGAAAAACACGGGTGTAAAGGAATTATCCATATTTTGCATTCTAGGGGCACTTGAGGAAAAGTATGAGGACTTGAATAGGTGTGATGAGTAGATAAGGAGCCAAAATGGAACCTTGGAGGTCAAGAAAAGGATATTTCTCATAGGGAATATTCCCGAGAAGACTTCATTATAAAGATTAGATGGTTTGCAAAGGGATAAGCATTCACCAATCGAATACCATATCGACACGTGGAATGTGATCTACTCAAGAGAAAATTCATGGCGGTGGTCGACGATCTTATATAAAGATATGATTGGGTTAGGAGTAGGGATGACGGTGAATGAAGATGAACGAGACAGATAGATGAGAGGTAGAGATAATGCATAGAGAATGCGAGAGAATGATAAGGAGAATAACAAAGTGTTGTAGTAATGCTAGGGTTTAGGGCACTTAGTGCTAAGGTTTGTAAGCAATAACATAAGCCTATGTATGGCACGAGGATCTGTAACAAGGATAAAATGGGAAAAGTATGGTTAGGGTCTCATATCAGAGAAGCTTATAGGAGTTAAGTCTCTGTCATTTATTGTATATGGTCTGAGATGACCCTTTTGATTGTAATGTGGCTACTAGAACTATGTTAAATCAATATATATATGGGTTCATTCTATATATCTTTTTTAGGGGTGTAAAACCTCATGTTATATGACTATCATGGCTCAGATCTGGTTTATTATGCTTCTTACAATGTTATTTAGTTTCGTAATGCATTAAGGTGTGGATCTGTTAGTTCCATATTCTACCTTTTAAATAAGTGAATGTACTTCTACTTTTGTAAATCACCCTCCATTAATGGAAGAACATTCTCACAAATCTCACATAAAAGAGGGGCTCAACACCCACGCGTGCCTCGGGTGAGTTCCTAGCGCCCATTGGGTGATAGGCCGGTGTGCTTGGGGTTAGAAAATAGTATTAAGGGTAAATAAATGACTACAACCAGCTCCAAAAAAATATTTCATGTGCAATTTTATGCACTATTTCTTTTGTTTCTACTAGTGTGCGAGTAGGGGCATGGGCTCTCTCAAGAGGTGGGGAAACTTTGGATCCTTGTAGCTCAAGCTTCTTATTCCTCCTCCCTCAAACATCCTATACTCCCTAGTACTCACAGGGTTCATGCTCTTCTAATGCTAATACCAAATCTTGACAATTAATACTTGACATAGAAGCTTTACACGAAATAAGAAGGTGCTTGTGTATTGTATTAATATAAAAATCAAGCATTACAAGCAAATGAGAGAGTGTAATATTTATCAATATTGGAAAACTTCTATCTCATCCAAAATATATGGAAACAAATCATCTAATCTGAGAAAATATGCAGGAATAACATATTGCCCCTAACTACCCCTATTTCCCCTCATGGAAATCATCTGGGAACAAAATATGCAAGATAGAACATGATCCCACAAACCAAGGGATAAGACAACTCACTAATAATTGACTTTATCTAAGCTAACTTAAGTAATTAAAAAATTACTTTATTACAATATCACTTTAACTCATATGATGAATTAAGTGTTATTTTATTTCCAATAGACCAATTGCAAGTATTTTATTAGCATTTTGGTTTATATATAGCCTCGGTGTAATCATATTAATGTGTATGTTGGGTTTTTTTATTTGTGTGTATGTTTACACACATCATGGGTTGTTCATCATGTTTTTTCAATAATCATGGTGCTAACTCTATTGTGCAACAACAAAATAGGTTTCTCTCAAAATATAAAATATGAAATCAATATCAAGCTATGAGAAATGATTGATCATCTCACCATTACATTAATTTTTGTGTTTCATTCACGATTACACAAAGTAAATATCATATCATAATTTTCATTCTTTTCCTAATAGTATCATTCACTCGATAGCGTATCCTTTCTAATCCCTCTTGAAAAATAAGTATTCTTATTCTTCCTATCAAGTGGTTGTCCACCGCTTTCCTATGTCACCCATTTTCTTGAGGGTAAATCCTTTAGTATAATCCATACTCGATGGGGCATTCAAATGCTTCACTAAGGAAAATCAAGCATCCATACTCGCTAGGGCATCTAAATACTTTATCGGGAAAATTAGGAAGTCCATCACACTTCTTGACATTTTTCACTATTTTCCACATGTCTACTATTTTTAAAGTGTTATTCCTATATAATAAAACTTTAAAGAGGGGAAAATGTAGACACCCCAAAATAACCACTACACATTGTAACCATTCAAAATCTTATTAAACACATTGTCCCTCTCTAGAATTAATTTAATTAATTATATTGCACCCTATCACCCCCCTTAGCTAATTTTATTAGCTAATTTAATATAAAATTAATTAAATAATTCCTCACATATCCACTTTCATATTTAAATAAATTAAATATCCTCACATCCTATCCACCTCCTCAACTCAAGTTAACTAAAATTCATGACTAAAGCTAAAAATAATTATTAAATTCAAGAAGATATGTTTAAATTAACTCAAATCATGCATTTGAGTTAACTAAAGATATCTCCCAAGTCATGGAAATCCAAAATTAGTTCACATCCTTCCAAAGAAAATCATTCATGACACTTTTTGGGTGAATAGAATAGATGAAATGGAATGAATATTCAAAAACATGTCCAACCCCTTACCAACTCAAAGAATGACTCATTCATACAAATCTAGAACATCGGTTAAAATATTCAATCAATATGAAAACTCGGGTAAATAACCTAGTCATGTATAGTTATCTTTAAAACAAATCAATATTATCTTATCTTGAGGATTCTCCTTCCTTAGCTATAAATAAATGGTATTTCCTTCATAAATCATCCACCAACGAGCTTGAGATTTCATTTTGTTATTATATTTAATTTCTTATTGAATTAATTATTCATGGTGTTATTATTCCAATGTCATATCAAATAATTCATCTCCATGCTCGTAGCTTGATCTATCTTCCATTCGGAATACTTCTTGGATCATCCACAAAACAACAAAAGTGTTCAAATCAATCAAATTCAATAGGAGCATTACTCAACCATGCTTCTACAGTCATATCCAATATGAGGTGGCTTTGGATCTTATAAAAGGAAGGTTTGATGTACTTGTTTTAGTTTCTTCTTTTACGTAATTTCCATTGTTTATATTTTAAACTATTATTACTTTTTTAAACTCTACATTATATTTCAACAAAGATTTATGTTGATTTTACATGTGAAATATCCACCAAAGTCTACCATAGGAATTTTATTTTCTCTTAAATGTAAAATCTCTGTCAGGGTCTATCACAAAATTTTTGGGTTGTATGTGCACTTTAAAATCCTACAATAGTTGGCAAGATATGGAACTCTATGAGTAATTTCCATGTCAAAGTGCTTAGAAGTTATGAAATTCCACAAAGCACTAGAATGATATCATTTTAGGAACTGGACTTTAGGATTCATTTTGCATGTAAATTACAAGTGTTCTTAGAAATTTAGAAATTCTAAACAAAGTGACGTGACCAAAGTGGGAATCGAGGTTTGGAACGCAATTTTCATATAAATTACAAATGTGTTTGGATTCTAAAAATTTCCAATTTGGTCTATCTTCTCAATACTTGGGCATTATTTATATTTTTATCTCTCTGTACTATCATAATTTGGTGTAAGTTTAGAACATCCAAAAACATGAAAAACATTGTAAAGAGTTAGAAAATGAGGGATATGTAGCTCGATTTCTCAAAAAATAAGGAAGTGTCAACACAGGTGGGGTAAAACAACTAATATTAAGTTAAATAGATAATAACATAATTTTTTTATAAATAATCATATCCACATGACTATATGAAGTATATACACACATATATCACTCAAAGAACTAAATAACAATTTACTCAATGTAAAAAACACGACATTTAATATGGAATTTATGGTGGTGAAAACTCAAGGGTAAAAACCAACCATACTAAAATACTTTCCTATATATCAAATGAGTTATATTATATAGCTTCCTAGCACATAGTAAATATTCACTTCTTCAAAATCTTGAATTTATAATTCAAGATCTCAAGTCCCACAATATAATCTCACAAAAATAATTATTTCATATGATTATCAATCTCAAATAGATCGCCTATTATATACGGTGGGTGATTCGGTTACCTATATTAGTTACATCATTTCACTCTTGATTAATTAAAATAGATGAATTAATTAAACTTCCACACTAAGGTGGAGTGGACACGATAAAAATAATTGATAATAATAACTTATGATTTTAATTTTTTATGGCTCACCAAATGTTGCCCCAATTAATATTATACACCCCAACACTCTCCCTTAATGTTAAGTGGGGAAACATGTCAAAGTTTCCTTTATATAAAAATTATTTACAATCCATAAATCATGTGTGATGATTCAGGCTTGCATGCCAATAAGGATAATCTAGCAAAAATATCCCATATCCCTAAAGGAAAATTATATACATGAAGTGTTATATGAATTCATGGAGCCTTTTATAAAAAAAAATAATAATCTTCAATAATCAATGATTCATAATGTTTAATAAGTTAAAAACACAATGTGATCATTTACATAAGACACACTTATGATGTAACAAAAACTAATTTTTGTAAAACCCTATAAGGTTATTTCAGAGTCACATGCAATAATATAGCAATGAAGTACATAATATGACACAAGCTATAAGAAAATTAATTAAAACCCTAAATGCAAGAAAGAGGAGTAAATATGTAGCTAATTCGAAATAAATCTAGAGGTGTGTGAATCTAGAAAACTGATAGAACCAAAGCACATAGTGTCGTAAATGAACCCGAAAAATGTAGAAGTGTTGGAACATATTGAACCAAGGCCTCGAGAGGAGTGTTTATCATTAATGTGTTGTTGGATGCCCAAAAATATAACCTTTGTAATGAGAGAGATATCCTTCAAAACCCCAAAACACATCAATTCATCAAAATTAAAATATGAAAATGGGGAGTCCAACTTACCCCAGTATTCACCGACTAAGTTAACTTACGATCTGTTTGTTACACTACATTTCAGACTCTATGTAGTTCTCTCCCTCTATGTGTGTGTATGTGTGTGTGTGTGTGTGTAATCATTCCCTAGGTGGCTCTTATGCAAGATGCACTTGATAGTGAGAAATAAATAGATGTATAAGATGTAAATATGTGTGTGTGTGTGGAAAAATGAATTTACCCTCATATGTGTGTATGCAGAATTAGTAGTCCCTTGTCCCTTGAGTGAAGTTGGATGGATTCTTTGATGCTCTTAGAATGCCTTTGGATGAAACCTTGGGATATGGTAGTATAATTTTAGATATTTATCCTTTAATTTGATCACATATCACTATATTTATATGATTCCCTTGTTTGAATTTCATAATTAACCACTAAAAGGCCGACCAATAAGAAATAAAGATGGCCAGTAGCTAGAAAGGACCCAAAAGAATCGAGCAAGATAAAAAGAGGTTAGGGGCACCCAGGGGGATGGGAGCACTGAGTGTTGGCATCTTGACCGGGGCATTGTGTCCGAGAATTAGAAAAGATGAAGTAAAAAGGTCATAGTGGGAAGTGGGGTGTGCAAGCTAAGAAGTAAACCAAAAAGAAAATAAAAGGTCAAAGAAAGTGGTTAGTTAGTAATTTTCTTGCTTTGTAATCATACGAATGCAACTATGTGATTAGGACCAAGAAATGTACCCTTGTGTGTGATTTTGTGTCTACATCTGCCCCGCTTTATGTTGTTAAGTGAAATCTCAATAACATAAAGTAGATAAGAGATGTGTACCTAATAACCATGTTGATTTTACATGTGAAATATCCACCAAAGTCTACCATAGGAATTTTATTTTCTCTTAAATGTAAAATCTCTGTCAAGGTCTATCATAAAAATTTTGGGTTGTATGTGCACTTTAAAATCCTACAATAGTTGGCAAGATATGGAACTCTATGAGTAATTTCCATGTCAAAGTGCTTGGAAGTTATGAAATTCCACAAAGCACTAGAATGATATCATTTTAGGAACTGGACTTTAGGATTCATTTTGCATGTAAATTACAAGTGTTCTTAGAAATTTAGAAATTTTAAACAAGGTGACGTGACCAAAGTGGGAATCGAGGTTTGGAACGCAATTTGCATATAAATTACAAATGTGTTTGGATTCTAAAAATTTCCAATTTGGTCTATCTTCTCCAATACTTGGGCATTATTTATATTTTTATCTCTCTCAGTACTATCATAATTTGGTGTAAGTTTAGAACATCCAAAAACATGAAAAACATTGTAAAGAGTTGGAAAATGGGGGATATGTAGCTCGATTTCACAAAAAATAAGGAAGTGTCAACACATGTGGGGTAAAACAACTAATATTAAGTTAAATAGATAATAACATAATTTTTTTATTAATAATCATATCCACATGACTATATGAAGTATATACACACATATATCACTCAAAGAACTAAATAACAATTTACTCAATGTAAAAACACCACATTTAATATGGAATTTATGGTGGTGAAAACTCAAGGGTAAAAACCAACCATACTAAAATACTTTCCTATATATCAAATGAGTTATATTATATAGCTTCCTAGCACATAGTAAATATTCACTTCTTCAAAATCTTGAATTTATAATTCAAGATCTCAAGTCCCACAATATAATCTCACAAAAATAATTATTTCATATGATTATCAATCTCAAATAGATCGCCCTATTATATACGGTGGGTGATTTGGTTACCCTATATTAGTTACATCGTTTCACTCTTGATTAATTAAAATAGATGAATTAATTAAACTTCCACACTAAGGTGGAGTGGACTCGATAAAAATAATTGATAATAATAACTTATGATTTTAATTTTTATGGCTCACCAAATGTTGCCCCAATTAATATTATACACCCCAACACTCTCCCTTAATGTTAAGTGGGGAAACATGTCAAATTTTCCTTTATATAAAAATTATTTACAATCCATAAATCATGTGTGATGATTCAAAGCTTGCATGCCAATAAGGATAATCTAGCAAAATATCCCATATCCCTAAAGGAAAATTATATACGTGAAGTGTTATATGAATTCATGGAGCCTTTTATAAAAAAAAAAATAATCTTCAATAATCAATGATTCATAATGTTTAATAAGTTAAAAAACACAATTTGATCATTTACATAAGACGCACTTATGATGTAACAAAAACTAATTTTTGTAAAACCCTATAAGGTTATTTCGAGTCACATGCAATAATATAGCAATGAAGTACATAATATGACACAAGCTATAAGAAAAGTAATTAAAACCCTAAATGCAAGAAAGAGGAGTAAATATGTAGCTAATTCAAATAAATCTAGAGGTGTGTGAATCTAGAAAACTAATAGAACCAAAGCACATAGTGTCGTAAATGAACCCGAGAAAAATGTAGGAGTGTTGGAACATATTGAACCAAGGCCTCGAGAGGAGTGTTTATCATTAATGTGTTGTTGGATGCCCAAAAATATAACTTTGTAATGAGAGAGATATCCTTCAAAACCCCAAAACACATCAATTCATCAAAATTAAAATATGAAAATGGGGAGTCCAACTTACCCCAAGTATTCACCCGATCCGAGTTAACTTACGATCATTTTGTTACACTACATTTCGACTCTATGTAGTTCTCTCCCTCTATGTGTGTGTGTGTGTGTGTGTGTGTGTGTGTGTGTAGAATCATTCCCTAGGTGGCTCTTATGCAAGATGCACTTGATAGTGAGAAATAAATAGATGTATAAGATGTAAATATGTGTGTGTGTGTGGAAAAATGAATTTACCCTCATATGCGTGTATGCGAATTAGTAGTCCCTTGTCCCTTGAGTGAAGTTGGATGGATTCTTTGATGCTCTTAAAATGCCTTTGGATGAAACCTTGGGATATGGTAGTATAATTTTAGATATTTATCCTTTAATTTGATCACATATCATTGTATTTATATGATTCCCTTGTTTGAATTTCATAATTAACCACTAAAAGGCCGACCAAATAAGAAATAAAGATGGCCGTGAGCTAGAAAGGACCCAAAAGAATCGAGCAAGATAAAAGAGGTCGGGGCACCCGAGGGGATGGGAGCACTGAGTGTTGGCATCTTGATCGGGCATTGGTGTCCGAGAATTAGAAAAGATGAAGTAAAAAAGGTCATAGTGGGAAGTGGGGTGTGCAAGCTAAGAAGTAAACCAAAAAGAAAATAAAAAGGTAAAAGAAAGTGGTTAGTTAGTAATTTTCTTGCTTTGTAATCATACGAATGCAACTATGTGATTAGGACCAAGAAATGTACCCTTGTGTGTGATTTTTTGTCTACATTTGCCCCCACTTTATGTTGTTAAGTGAAATCTCAATAACATAAAGTAGATAAGAGATGTGTACCTAATAACCATGTAGATTTATGGTGAAAGCATTACGAGGAGACAAGGAAAAGCATTGAGTGGATATTATGAAGCGTGGAATCTATAGGAAGGGGGAAGTGGAAGTGACCCTAGGGGTGAAGCATATGTGATGTGTTATGTTGTACTTGTTGTCATTTTCATGCTCGATGTTGGTGTAAGGATGCTTCTTGTTGCATATTAAGGATAAAACTTCAAATGAAGAACGAAGAATTAGTCAAGTATGTGTGTATAGAAATTTTTTGATCCAAATGCATACAAAGTATGTAAAAATGTGAAAAAATAGAAAAAGGAACATGTGCGCGTAATCTATGAAGAGTGAAAAAGATAGAAAAGTGTACTGAAATGTTGGTGAAGAGTGTTTTTTTGAGATATCACCCCAAGTGTGAGTTTTTGGGGAGATCTCACACCACGATAGAAGAAGTGTAGGGAGAAAGTTCTAGTGTTATTCTTCATCCTTTAACTTATTCCCAGAATTTATACACCACTACAGATGGTTTGATCCTATCTTTCTCAAGTTCAAGATAGTTTGATCCAACATGAATAAAAAAATGAAAATAGAATGTATTTTGATTGTTGGATGACGATTCTTATAATGTGACAACTACTCTATAAATTGCTAATAACTACTAATCGAAGCAAAACTATGTATCTATCCCCGGTCATAGGCTCCTAGGAAGGGTCACAAGCACTTAGGCATCCATGTCCTGTATTTGGGTGCTAGTGCTTGCATTGAACCAAAGACCCAAGACAAAATATGGGCCTTACCGTAATTGTGTCCGATATCTATTTTTTTGTTATACTCTAACGCTATGTTGTTGTATAGGGTGACTAATTCACCTTATGGATGCCCCCCCTCATTTTGGGTACATATAACGTCACTTAGAAGGATGCGGCCCAAAAGAGGACTCGATGTTGAAATAATACCAATATGTGGAGGGAATGTGCTTGGTAGAAACCAAGGCACATGCAAACAATGGCTAGGAAACAATTGTTAGTGCAGACAAGATAAGCCTAAATATAGAAAATAGTGTGTAAACTAACAAGCAAGAAGACAATATAAACCATGAAAAGTGGGTTGTAAACATTGGACATTTCTCACAATGTTTCAAGACAATTAGGTTGAAAGTGGCCAAAAGCACACAAGTAGTGAACATACAAGACATAGGGAAAATCCCACAAACAATGGCATACAATGGAAAACAATATCAGAAAACCATCGTGGAAAATAGTTCTATGAAAGAAAATTATTTCTATGAATCACTCGTTAGCATGTTAGAAAGATATAAAGTATGTAAAAAGTGTTTATGATCCAATATAGTAGTGTGATAATAAAAGTAGGAAGTATTATAGAATGAAATAATATAACTTGTAGTATGTATAAAGTAGATGCCTCTAGGAGCATTCATGGACCGGTAAGAGGTACAGGTGCAAACATCCATGCTACATGTAATGATCTATATAAATTATGCATTCACAACTTGAAGGAAAGTGAACAATAATGTGTATATAGTAAAGATAATGACATACAATGTATCTAACTAGCATAGTAATAAATGTGTACATGTGATTATAAGTGAGCAAGAACAATGTGTGACCAAGATATGTAACATACTATGAGTTTGAATTGAATTGAATGCAAAGTGAGTGTGATAGGAGAAGAATTTCCCCCAAGAAAATGCGTATGAGTATGAGATAAGATTCATTTATAAATTCCCCTAAGCAATCAATAATGAACCATAGAAAAGAGTGTGTCATTGGGAAATGGTTTGAACATGTGCACTAGAGAAATAGATCAATGAAGCCTAAATTGTAAAGAGTGTGAATGTGGTGAGGTTCGTTTTAGATTGAGACCATCATCAATCGAGTATGAACCCTAAAATTGGATTTCATCATAGGATAGTGTGTTGTGCGAGAGTTTGATTATAGAAATATGTGTTGTGAATGTGCCAAGTGTAGAAGTTTGTAGTGTGCGAGGTTAATGGATGTAGTATGCCCTCAATAGTAAATTTTCAACCTTATCATGAGATTACATTGTTAGGTAATGATAATACAAGAGTTATATCAAGTTTTACAAGATGTATGTCTAGAAAAAGAAGTAGGAAGCATGGAACACATCAATATGAATGATAGACACCTAATGATGCTTGAAGGGGGAGATAAATGGGATTCCCCAAGTGTATGAGGATGACTAATATCAAATAATATCACATAATATTTTCTAGAAGATCATTTTTTCGTGGTTTAAGTTAAATAGAGATGCATCAAATACTTGGTAGGTAATGATATCTTATTGATCAAGTAAAGAGTCATTACGGTGTAGGTTATACATACCCATTACGTATTCCTCATTGGTGAAAGTTGTCGGTGGACAAATATGTGCATACCAATGAGTAAGATTTAGTGAATATCCAAGAAATTAATATTTACAAATAAATACACGTCCAAAAGGCATAGGTAATGAAATATGAGTAAGATAAAAATCTAAATTTCCCATGATATAGTCAAGCCAAGATTGCCCAAGTGTAAGTGGAGAAGTGCAAGGAGCACATGCAATTAATACTATGAGGTGAAAGACATGAATACCATAAGCAACAGTAATGCGGATAAATCCATGATAAAGATGAGGATCATAATGTGGGTGGAATATATCATCCAATGTAAATCCTAGTCGAACTAAGCCATCATGTGTGCATCTTGTAGTAGAGCAAGTAGGATCAAATGGAATATGCTACGAATACAAATTATTCACAAAGAGAGTCCTTGTGAAAGAAGGAAGTGATGATGTAGGTTGTTCATGAGAAGATAAGGGATATGAAATGATTTCTAATGGATGGAAAGGCCATGGATTTTAATCTTGTACCCGCACAATTTCTTCCGAAGACTCCAAATGTTGGTCAATCATCCTCGATAGGAAGACTCGGTAATGAATCAAAAATTATTGAGGAGATTTTTTAAGGTAAGAAAGCTCAAATAATTTTGTTTTTCTTTCTTCAAGTAAGTAGGTAAAGTCCCTCTTGAATATACCATAAGGATCATTTCTTGAAATGTTAGGGCTTGAACGCCCTAATAAGCAACACCTTATTAAGTGTTGATTAATGGAGGTGGACATCTACCTTTACAAGAAACACAATTAAATTCAAAGGATTTAAAAAATTTAAATTCCAATTTTTTGAAAGGGAGGCATGGTATTTTTATAGAATCGATGGATCTTCGAGGCCCGGGTATTGTGTGGAAATATAGTCAAGTAGTAATTTCTACCATCAAATAAAATAATAACTATCTCTAGTGCAGAGTCAAAGCTCTGCGCTTGCCGCTAGTTTCTGATTTGTAATGTTTATGATTCATAAAATCTAATCATAAAAAGAAGGCTCTGTGATTCCATTTCTAAGTATGTTGAAGGTTTCAAGGATGAACTCTTTCTCATAGCTAGGGATTTTAATACAATTTTTTTAGATAAGGATAAAAGTGGGGGCATCTACATAAATCCACAATCTCATCAAGATTTTTGCTATTTCATATTAGGTTCCTCACTCATTGACAATGATCCCAAAATAGGCTGGTTTGCATGGTCCAATAGAAGAATCAAATTTAGTAGAATATCGAACGGATGGATATTTCAAAGAGACATGATTCTCGGAAAGTGATATCCTTCCCATCTTAGGATCTCGACCACTTCCTTGTTTCCTTGGTTCTTACCTTGGATGAACCACCAAAGAGATCCCCTTTAATTTCAAGCTTATGTGGCTAAGGAATAATTATTTGCACAATATGATAAGAGAGTGGTGGTCCTCGCTTCTTGTAAAGGTACCAAAATGTTCATCCTATCACAAAAATTATTCAAGATAAAAGGAAAATTGTTGGCACTGAATAAAAGTCATTTCAAGAACATATTCTGAGAAAAAAAGAGAGTAAAATCTGAGATTAAGGCCTCCAATGAATTCATTTTCAAGCAAGAGATGGGGCAGGAGGAATTTAAAAAATAAAAATTACTTTTGGCTAAGTTGGGAGAGTTGCTTCTACAGGAAGAATTTTTTCTGAAGTAGAAATCCAGAGAGACTTGGCTTCAAGAGGGAGACCACAACTCAAAAAAATTTCACTCCTCTGCAAAGGATATACGCAGTCATAACTTCATCTCAAAGCTAAAATCCATCGAGGGAAATTATATTCGTAATCCGTAGAGCGTTAGAGATGTAGTAGTCCACTTCTTCAATGATATTCTTGCAGTGATTCCTTCTCGACCTTCATGCTCAAAATAAGCTCATGGAGTTTATTCCAGAGTCCATTAACACAACAGAGATAACGAAAGATTACTGACCCTTTCACTAAAGAAGATATAAGAGTAGTATTTTTCTCAATGGAACATGAAAAATCCCCGGGTCTAGATGTTTTCCCTGTTACTTTCTTGAAAGCATTCTGGGATATATTTGATAATGATGTTTGGGATGCAATAGAATAATATAGATCAACATGGAAAGTATTGGGCGCAATCAACCAAACCTACATTTGTATGTTTCCCAAACTATCTCCAACAGAATCAATGGAGTATTTTCAGCCCATTTCTCTTTTCCATATCACTTACAAAATCATATCAAAAGTAATTTCTCTTATAATCATCCCTATTCTTGATTCAACTATTTCTAAGGAGAAAACATGATTTCTTCCTAGTCATTCCATCTTTGAAGGTTTGATCATTTCTCGTGAGCTAATTCACCCATTGCCTTTAAATCACAAACATGGGATGATGTTAAAGCTAGATTTCAGCAAAGCTTATGAAAGACTTAACTGGTGTTTTATCATCAAAGTTTTACAAAAAGAGGATTCAACACTAAATTCTATAATTGGGTCTTCAATTGTATCTCCTCTTCAAATTTCTATGTTTTGGTCAATAGATCGGTGGTGGTTCTTTTTGCTGGAAATCATGGAATTCGGTGAGGGTGCTCCCCTTTCCTTCGACATTTTATCTTTATTATTGATTCTCTGAGAAGTGAAATCTCTCATTCAATGAGGAGAGGGTCTATCAAAGGCTTATCAATCTTAGGAGGCATTGAAAATGTGTCCCATTAGTAGTTCACAAATGATACCTTCATGTTTGGTGAAGATACATTGAAAGAGGAGAAATAATTCAAAAGTATTCTCGAGATTACTCTAATATAGATAGCCACATAATTAGCTCCCCCAAATCTCAATTTTTTTTCTTTAATTCCTCACCAAGATTGCAAAGGATAATTTTGCAAATCCTAGGCTTCTCTATGGGATCCCTCCCATAGAAATATCTAGGAATTCCTCTTTTTCAGGGGTCACTGTTCCTCCCCTGTGGGATGACTTAATCTTGGCAATTAATCATAAATTTCTCTCTCATGGAAAGGTAAGTGGGTCACCTTTGTAGGAAGAATAAAACTTATTTTCTCTCGTGTTTGGGGCTCTTCCCATTTATATGTTGTCGATTATGAAGCCCCCAAAATGGTTCTTCAACAAATCAAGAAAATCCTTATAACATTCTTTTGGTAGGGTACAAGTGAAGAAAGAAATTTGCTTCTAGTCAAGTGGGATCAGGTCAAGCTTCCTAGAGATCTGGTGGAGATGGCATCATAGATCTTGAGCTTCAAAATAAGGTGCTTGGGCTAAGAACATTTGAAATCTCATTTCTCACCCAACAATCTTGTGAATAAGATCCTAATTCATAAATAATTGGATAACAATCATTTAATTTCCAGTATTACCAATGATGGCCTCCCAAAGGCTCTCATATTTGGAAATTCTTCACTCTTGTAGGGAGGTATATACTTCTCTCACTTCGTGGAAGATTGGAAATGACTCTACTACAAATTTCTAGGAAGATTCATGGAATGTTCTTCCTTCCCTTCAAAATATCCTAGGTCTTGATGAAGTAAAGGTAGATTTGGTGGAAGTTTGGGGCTGAAAATTTTAGATTATGAATACAGCACAATGACGTCTCTCCCGCCTTTTTTGGAAATAAATTGATCCTCTGGATCTCCCAAAAGTAGCTAAGGATTTTTAAGCATTCTCTCAAGCTCAAAAATTTCACATTTCAAATAATGAATATCAACTTCTTTGGCTAGGCTCCCAACTAGTATTTACTCACCAAAGCAAAGTTATGACTTGCTTGATTTAGAGAACAGGTAGAAGTCAACTATCTTGGAATGGATACTAGGATTCAAGTTGTCTACCTAAAGTAGGGGCTTTACATGATTATTCTTCAATAAAAATCCTTACTCAATACCGGAGGAGAAAATAAGGGTATCATAGCCCCACCGGATGCCCGTTGTGTGAACATGTTGAGGAAGATCTAGATCATCTCCTTCTTCACTTGACCTTATTTGTCCCATTCTTGGGCCTCATTATGCAATAAAATCAATCTAACTTAGGTTCCTAGAGCTTTGGTTTGGGATTTTCTTCAATCATGGTATCTACTTGATGAATCAACCCCTGGCTCTATTTGGATTTACATTCCCCTCATTCACTTATGGAATCTCTAGTGTGAAATGAATCTCAAATTGTTTAGAAACTCTATGTTTGATCTAGGCACCTCCACTCTACAAACTAGAGGTAGCTATCTCAAAAAAATTTGGCTCCAATTGCAAGAGCCTAGAAAATTTCTCTAGCAGAGATGAAATAATAAAGAGATCTTGGCAAGTCATCAAGATCCCAAATCCAGTTCTTTCCTTCACTCCCCCAATCTTTTAGTGAAAACGAAAATAGATAAGTGAAGTTAAATGGTGGCCACCCCTAGGTTTTGCAAATTGAACTTTAATGGGGCCTCTAGGGGTAACCCTAAGATTTCAAAGGGTGTGTAATTCAAGACAATGTGGGAAAAATCATTTTGGATAGCTATTTTCACATACTAGATGGAACATCAAATCAAGCTAAAATTCAAGCTCTTTTATTTGGCATGAAGTTAGATTTTGAACATGTTTGCAAGTGCATCATAATAGAAGGGTATTCCCGATAGTGGTCAATGTCATTATGAAAGGGAAAGATCCAAATTGGGTCATAGATTCATATTTTTCAAGCATATTTTTTGGCTAGGAAAGCTGGAGGAATGGTTCATATTCCACATGTTTAGAGAGGCTAACCTAGCGACGATTCTCTTGCCAAGTCAGAACCAATCAAAAGGATGAGGTGGAAATATCAAATGATGAAGAAAGGTGGGAACTATTAGCAAATATTTTGAGGATGGAGGATTCATTGAATATTTGATTATTTATCCACATGAGAAGTAAGGTTTTAAGAATGGATTCTATGTTAAGGTAATGCATTCCTCTTTTCCTTTTTTTCGTTTAATTAAGGTTTCTATTCTATGAAGCAATGTCCATCCCTCTGTCCCTTTCTTTATTTCTACAATGTGGGGCACGTGAAATTGAATTCTATGGTTTGGTTTTGAAGGATGGGATGGAGAAAAGTTTTTGCATCAGTTTGGTGCTCATTGGTAGTGCCATCGAGAAGATTATTGAAGACAAGTACTTTCGGGGTCGGAAGATCGCAGGTCAATGTAGAGATCACCTCAACTTTCCTGTTTCACCCGGTTCTAATCGGCTACAACAAGGAGTACTCTCTGTTGATTTCTAGGAACTTCACTTTTTCTAAGCATGTGGTGGGTTTAGAAGAGGTGATGAGAAATTTCAATCCTGAGCAGCCCCGTCTCCCATGACCACATAAATCTCCTCTATTCTCATTTCAAATTATTTCATCTCTCGAAATAGAACGCCCTAACGCTAAGCTCTATAAACTCTCCTCTGAATTCCACCGCATCTATAGGCATAAAGATAGGGGTCTATCCTTCTTTGACCCACTGGATTTGGATGCTTTAGCAGTTCCTATCAAACCTGTTCAGAATTATGTGAGCTCCTAACAAGGTAGGTTAATTTTTCTTACTCATTCCTACTCAAAGTAGCTAAGAATGGAATGGTGGAACATCAAATCTATGCAAGGAAGAAAATAGTGGAGTAAGTAATTATGTTGATGACCGACTAGGGTCAGATTTCGTAATAGTCCTTTTTGTCCACTATTTCTAGTATGTTTACAATAGTTTTTGGTTTAGAATTTTGAGGGGATTGGCATATTGTAGATAGTCTATGCCCCATTTCGTAATATAGTATGTATAGTCCGAATTTTTGTTACAGGATGGTTTTGAATGAATCTTCTCATTCATCCCTATTTCTTCAACTTTTGAATGTAAAGGGTGTGGTCCCCATCATAACACCCGGTTCATAGCTCTGTAAAAATATATTTTTTGTATCAAAAAAAAAAAAAGAGGGGGAACAACTTAGCTAATTCACAATTAATTCATAGGTGTGTGAAGCTAGTAAGTCGATGGAACCGAGATCACGAGTATTACAAACAAACCCATAAAAATGTAGGAGTACTGGAACAAGTGGACCAAGGTGCAGAGTAGTCTTGGGAACCTAGGTGAAAGATACCCTATCTCGGGTGCTAGGGTCTACATAGAACCTCATAAATTATTTTTTACAGGGTCACTAGATGTTCATTATCCTTCATTGTTTGTCACTAGTGTGTTGTTGGATTACCACATATGTCACTTGTAACCTACAATGAGATAGATATCCTATAAAACCACAAAACACATCAAATCCTAAAAATTAAAATATGAAAATTGGGATTCAAACTGACCCCGGTAGTCACCTGACCGAGTGAATTTATGATCCAGAACTACACTATATTTCATACTTGCATGTAGTTCTATGTGCGTGTGTGTAGAATTGTGCCCTAGGTGGCTCTTGTGCAAGATGCACTTGATAGCGAGAAATAGCTAGATGTAGAAGATGTAAATAGATGTGTGCATGGAAAAATGAAATTGCCCTCTTATGTGTGTATACAAAATTAGTAGTTCCTTCTCCCTTAAGTGAAGATGGATGGATTCTTTGATGCTCTTAGAATTATTTTGGAGGAAAACTTAGGATATGGTAGTAGATGTTTAGATATTGGTCATTTAATTTGATCACATAGCATTATATTTATATAATTCCCTTGTTTGAATTTCATAATTAGCCATTAAAATTCCAGCCACTAAGAAATAAAAATGCCCAATAGCTAGAAAGGACCCAAAAGAAGTGATTAAGATGCACAAAGATCGGGAAAAACAGAGGGGGGATGGGGACGCCTAGTGCTAGCATCTTGGATGGGTGTTGGTGTCTAGACTTAGAAAATATGAAATAACAAAGGTTAGACTAGACATTGGGGTGTGCAATTCCAAGAAACAAACCAAAAATAAAAGAAAAATTCCAAATAGAGTGGTTAATTAGTACTTTTATCGCTTTGTAATCATACAAATGCAACTATGTGATTAGGACCTAGAAATGTACCCAAGTGCATGATTTTGTGTCTACAACCTACAATGATCTTTTATAATGTTTTTAGAATATAAGAATAATATAATATTTAGAATGAGGTCATTAGGATTTGACATTGTGATGCACACTCCCCCTTAATGACAACTCAAAAGTCCTAGTAATGTAGCAAAATTGCATAACTTCATGACAAAAAGTAGATTTGTGAAAATATTTGTAACTTGGTCATTTTTAGGATAGAATTGTAGATCAATATCACCATTGAGGACTTTTTCATGATTAAAATTCATTAAAAATCTTGATATCTTTTGTATGTTGATGTTGAATTGTATTATTCGTTAGAACTATACAAATCTAGTTTTCACATAAAAGAGGTGTACTTACTTTGACTCTCATATGAAGTTATTCTCATAGTATTTTCAGCCTCATAAATTCTTTGGATTCTTTCATAACACGTATATACTTAGCTTCTGTAGAATAGATAGACATTATTTGTTTCTTCTTGCTACTACAAATGATGACACATGTACCAAAATTGAAAATATATCATAAAGTATATTTTCTATCCTGTAATATCACTATCATGTTCAAAATCATAATAACCATATAATTTATAATCATTATTTTAAGTACAATAAAAACATAATTGATTATACCTTTCATATAATTTAAATTTATTTTTGTCTTTTTCCAATCATCTTTATATGGAACACACACACACACACACACACACACACACACACACACACACACACACACACACACACACACACATTAACACCTATGGCATAGTAAATATTAGGTCTAGTAATAGTTAAATAGATCAAACTACCAACAAGTTACATGTATAAAGTAATATTTTCTTTCATACATGCAAGTTTAGGATAAAGTTTAATACTAAATTATATAGGAATGGCCAAATTTTTACATTCAACCATATTAAATATTACAACCAAAGTAGTATCATATTGAGATTGAGAAACAATAGTATAGTTTTGATCCTAGGATATAGTCATGCCTAAGAAATGATGCAAAAGGCCTAGATCAAACATTTCAAAATATTGTTTCAACTTAAATTTAATTTTCAAAATTATAATTTTATCAATATTATTAATAAGAAGGTCATAAAAATATTAAAAATATAATACTATGATTATTTTTTATTTTAACAAAAAGTCATTATCTGAAATACAATTATTGAAATCAATATCTTTGAAAAAGTGTTAATCTTAGCATACCAAGCTCTAGGAACTTATTTTAAGCCATACATAGATTTATTTATTCAACATGAGTAAGGTTATTTTCAAGGTTCCTCAAAACCTTTAGAACTGAGTCATATAAATTTATTTTTTTAGATCACCATTTAGGAATACATTTTTCACATCCATTTGATGAACCTCTCAACCATAATGAGCAGCTAATGCTAAGAGGATCCTAACTGCCTTTTTTATTTGGGAGAAATCGTTTCAATATATTAAATTTTATGTATCTTAGTAAACCCTTGAGCCACTAACCTCTCCTTAAACTTATCAATTTCTCTTATAGATTTATATTTGATCTTGTCTGACCACCAAGAGACTACAAAGTGCTTCTCTAAGAAGGAGGGACTAGTCCTCATGTATTTTTCAATGAGAGAATTGTATTCAAATTTCATTGCATATCTCCATCTTTTGTATTCGATTATCATATTTTAAATATTGTGGTGCACATTCATAAATTTTCATTAAAGCATGGTAATTGTGTTGACTATGAGTGATCTTTCTAAGGTTATCAAGATGAGATTCCTTTACTAAATTTTTATCCCAATTATGTCTTTTATACATTAACATATTTTGTGCTAATTCCCCTCATCCTCTATATCCATAGCATATAAAGAATGATATTCATTATTTAGGACTTTTGTTTCTTCCCGAGAGAAACATAAGAGGGTTTGATAGATGATTCACAAAATATTTTTTTAAGTATGTGAACATTTCTATTTTCTATGATCTCATGCTTGAATGGATTGTATAATATTAATCATTTAATTCAAACTCCATACAAAAAAATATCCATGATTAGGAGATAGGATCATGTTTCTTTTGTTTAGCTTTTGGAATGAAAATAGAAGCAAGACTACCAAATATTTTCAAGTGAGAGATATTTGGTTTCTTGTTTGTCCACACTTCTAGAGGTGTAGTTTGATATAGGGATTTCTTAGGAACTTTATTTATAATATAGACAGTAGTATTCATCACTTATTCACATAGGAACTTAGGAACACTTGAAGCATGACCCATTTTCCTTTCCCTTTCTAAGACATTCATATTTTTTCCTATATGCAATGTCATTCTTTTATCATGAGTAAGGAGTGTTTATATATTTATGAATCCCACGATAAAAACATAATTCATCACAAAATTACAATTATATTCACATGCATCATCTATTTAATTTATTTTGATTTTTTATTAGAAGAATTTTAAACTAAGCATTTAAATTCTTCAAATTTAGATAGGATTTTAGATATTTTCTTCATAAAATATGACTAGGTCATCCTAGAGAAATAATCAAAGAAAATAATAGTAAATAGAGAATCACCGAGAGAAAAACTTGAGTGGACCTCTAACATCACTATGAATTAACTATAAAATATTAGAGTAAGGATCATTATTTTTTTAAATGGTTCAACATGGTGTTTGCCACATAAGAAAACCTCACAAGTTTCATGATCAGATTTTAGTTTAGGAAGTCCTACCACAAGATTAATCAATTAGACTTCTAAAATTTAAATTCTATAATCTTTCATGCCCTACTTGTAATTATTATTATTATGTCGAAGATAAACAATGTTTAGAATCAAAACCATAAAAATGTACAATCTATTATTCTTAATATCAATTGCATTGACTTTGTAAAATTCATTTTTAACATACCATTGATTTGTAACAAAACAACTTTACAGTTTTTGAGAGTAAGGTATGAGATTATTTTCCAATTCTCGTACAAGAAAAACATTTTTAATCATGCCGTTAGCAAGTTTAATATTTCCACAAATTTTAGATTGAATAACTGAGTTATATCCTGAGATTTATTGTTTTGACGACATTCTATGAATTCCATGAGGATATCACACATGTAGGTCATGTTTCTAGAGGTACCACTATGTAGGATCCACTCATTGTCATTGGATGTTGTAAGTGTGGTATATTGTGCAATATTTTGGTCTGTGTTATTGGCTTGGTTTTGATTTTGAATTTGGTTTTAATTTTTATTCTATTTGTTACATTTTTTATCTTTGATATTTTTATTAAAATTTATCTTGTTTAGGTGACAATATTTTTATTTCTATTCAAATTTCCCACATTTGTGACCGGTTCCATTGAATTTCACTTTGAAATTATGGTTATTCCTATTATTGTTATGGTTAGGTTTGAAATTTGATTTGAAATTAAGTATAAAATTAGGGTTTTTATTATTTTGAGATGGAAATGATTCCTAATTTTCATATAACAATGCCTCGAGATGCATTTTCTTTTTAATCAAATTTTGACATTCCCTATTCTTCCTAAATTAAGAGAGAAGATAATGTACCCAAATTAGGGAAAATTCATACTCATTTTGATATTTAGAATTCTCAATAGAAATTAAAAATATATATTTCTCATGTGTATATTTATTTGAATTATAAACTAAAAAATTATTTTGAAATAATTGATCCATACAACCATCTATTTGATATATAACATTCATAATTTTAGTAAGATAATTAACAATCTTTTCATCTTCTTTCATCAAAGTGGTGAAAAGTTTTATAATAAATTTTATCATTTTCAAGAGATGACTACATTCATGCATCAACTCGAGTTTGTTTCAAGATTCACATGGAGAGTCCATATATTTGATATGGAAAAAGAATTCATCTTTTGTGCTCGTGAGTATAATGGGCATTTCCTTCTATGATTTTTGTTGAAAAGAACTCTAATTTTGTAGTATTTTAATATCCCCCAATAGGTTTCTTCTCAATACCACCGACAAGATTTCACAACTTCCTAGACATGAATTTTACTTTTAACTTGATTTTCCAAATGTTTTAATTGTACCATTAAAAATTTGAGTTTTATCCATCACAAAATTACTATATGAAGCCATAAACTACAAAAATATTGATTCCTAGAACAATTATACATATAAAAATTGTATCAAAATAACCAAATTTCTATATTTTTTTCCCTAATAAATTTTCGATAAAAATTATTAGTTTAGAAAAAATTCCAAGTCCTAATGATTAATTAGTAATTCCAATTTTCTTTCAAACCAAAAATTAAGTTCCTTCTAGATAATTAAAAACTTTGTCTCAGGATTTTTTTGACTTAAGATCCTATGTGTGTGTGGGCATGTGCACGCACGTATGTGTTTTTGTGTTTGTGTGTGTGTGCGTGCGCATGTGTGTGTAACTATCTAAAAATAATTTCTTTTGAAAATAAATGAGGTTATTGGTATTGAGTATCGAACTCCCAACTATTTTAGTATAGATTCCTAACCAAGGTTATGACAAAATTGGCTACCTTTATGCTCGAGACACTTTATATCAATATAAAATATTTTTAAAACTATATTCTAAAAACTATTTGAAAGTGTTTTCTAGTGCAAATCATAAAACAAATTATAATTTCAAATGTAAATTAAAATGAGTTGGGTTGGAGTGGGGGTCAAACCCCTCACATACGACTCAACAAGAGATTGAAGTGGCTAGCCATCCAAACAAACTAGCTAGCTTGGTTTGGCTATATTAGCCTCCTATATTTTTTTATATGGTCTGATTCTAGTATAAGCTTAAAACAAAAATAATAATATGGGCGGGGTTTAAACCCCATGCCTCAATTTATATGAATTTTAAAACATTTTGTTAGTTGTATCATCCTTACACACCCGATAGAATTAAAGATGAGATTAATAATATAGAACCAAAAATAAATGACTACTAGAGAAATTTTAAATGTGAAACTCTTACATGTCCATACAGTGCAGTATTGAGAGACTTAGATGTTTTGAATCTTCTGTGGAGAAATAAAAATAGACTTTTCAAATATCAAGCAAGATATATTTTATGGTTCTTATTTTTACTTATTAATTGAGATTTTTTTGTCGCTTCCTTGAAGAGAAATTGTCTTCCATATGGATAATATAAGTTTGGACGCATTCTTAACCTCTTCGTGGTTAACTAAAATACAACAACATACTATTTAAATCAGAGCCCAACTTAGAAGGGAAAAATGATATTTAATTGACTCACACTCCCAATAGGAGCAGGAATAACCCATAAAATGATTTGATTAGACTCTAAAAGTGGGCACCTAATTTTTTTATTCTCAAAAAAAAATAATCATCTATAGAAAATAACCAAAAATGTCTATCTTTGACATTTTCAGCACTCATAAGAAACAACAATATATTTATTTTTAATAAATTTAGACAAGAGTCGCATCCATCATGAGGGACAATAAAAAACAATTTGTCTTTCTTATGAAACCAATGGCCAATAGTTGGATAGATTAGATTCAATTTTTGTATTGCCTCACAGATTTCTTGCACAATCCAGTAAGACCGAATTTCACCCAAAACTTACACTCACACCTCATAGGAGCTCGATACAATTTCAACACAAGTGGGGTCAAGATATTAATATTAAATTAAATAGATAATAATTTAATTGTTTGATTACTAATCTATAATTTCACAAACATGGACGGAAGCCTGTATAATTATATAAATGTGAAATCAATCAATCAATTACAAAGGAGTGTTGCAATTATTATAGGAATTGTACAGCTTGAATACATACACGAAATATGTTGCACAAGTGAAACAAAAACTAATTCACATAATCTCCCCAAAATTTAATCCGGGAAGCATAACCAGATTAAATACAAACATACAATTACAATAATAATGCAACAAATAAACAATACAAATGGTTATAAATAAATATAACCATATAACATTTAATAATTAAATAATCTAACAATGTAGTGCATAATTAACTAAGGTAACAATATATTTACCCTAACATTCCCTCCCTTAATTTTGCATTACCTCAAGAGATGAGGAGAGGAACTCTATGAACAACTTGAACTTGTCACGTGTAAGTGACTTTGTGAATATATATGCTCATTGTTCAGTTGTTGGAAAAAACTGAAGCAAGTTTGGATATTGTGCTTCAAGATGTGATTGCGTATGAAATGTACCTGTACCTCAATGTGTTTTTTTCTTTCATGAAAAAATAGATTGCGAATAATTTTGAGAACACCTTCATTATCAACATACATGGTGTTTGGTTTTTTTGTAGTATTCCAAGTCCTTCGAGTATGCGACGTAGCCAATCACTTCATAGACAACTTATCCTACTGAGAATGATACTTGGCTTCCATGGAAGAGAGAGAAATAAAGTGTTGTTTATTACCTCCCCATGATGTTGGTCCAAATCCCATAAAGAACACAAACCTTGAAGTGGATTTTTTTTCATCAATATTTCCTGCATGATCTGAATCAATATCTTGACAAGAAGAAGTTGTCATTCTTCTTATATTCTAGACCAAGATCCATTGATCCTTTGAGATATCTTAAGATGCACCTTGTTGCTTTCTAGTGACAAACTTTGGGTTCCTGCATGAACTTGGATAGATAGCTCACTGCAAAGCTAATATCTGGTCTAGTTTAGGTAAGGTAAATGAGACTCCCAATCAACTATCGATAAAGAGTGGCATTTACCTCAAGAGATGGATCTGAATGAGATAACTACAATTTGTTCTCCATAGGTGTATAAATTGGTGTGAAATCCATCATCCCGATTTCTCAACCGTCATCTTGGTATATTTTAACCGAGAAACATATATATGATTATATTTCTATCATTCTTCCAATCCAAGACAACGACATCAGCCCGAGATCTGTCATGTCGAATGATCGATTAAGATCTTTCTTTATTGCATCGATCATCCTCACTGAATTACTAGTGATGACTAGATTGTTGACATAGACAATGATAAGGACAATCTTCCCCCTTGACTTTTGAGGTAAATATTGAGATCGTATGTATTTATAAAAATCCATGTTGTACAAGATGCTCATAAATTTTGATGTACCATGCCCGGGTGCTTGTTTGAGGCCATACATATATTTCTTAAGTCTACATAACTTTGCTTCTTGACCAAGTACAACATATCCCTCAAAGTTAACTCATGTAGACTTCTTGTAAATATCCATTCCAAAAGGCACTTTTTTATGTCCATCTGATGTACTTTCCAACCAAACTGTGCAGCTAGAGCAAAGATCATCTCGATCATTTTGATCTTAGCTATGGGAGAAAATGTCTCCTTGTAGTTAATGCATTATTTTTATGCGTACCCCTTTCTTCTACTAGTCTTTCTTTATAATCGTCTACTATCTCATCTGCTTTGTACTTCATTTTGAATATCCATCTCGCATCCAATGGGTTTCTTCCTAGTGGAATATCAAAAATATGCCAAGTGTTTTTTTAATTATTGACTGATATTCGAGTCTATGACATCTTTCCAAGATTTTGACTATAGGGATTCCTGGAGTGTAGATGGCTCATCGACTCAATAAATCTACTCATCAAAGAAAAGTTAACTTCTTCTCTTTCTTTACTATGATTTTTTGGTCTAGAGGTGGATGTATCTAGTAGAGCATCTATTCTTGCATTTTGTAACATGCTAGTATACCACTTGGGCATATGTTGAACTCGTGCCTCTGGGTTGTGGTTCTATCGATCATCACTAGCATCCCCATAATCACTATCATCATCAGTGAGAACATCAGCTTCAGTTTTTACAACTGGTGAAAAATCTACATCAGGTGAGTCTGGAGGAGGAGACTCTACTTCCTTCTTCTCAAAGAACTCAACATATCTGCTCATGTCGAATTTCATGGTCTTCGGATCCATCAATCATGTATGAAAGAGGTTCTTCACTATATCCAATGAAAATGAGTTTTTGTGACTTCATGTCCAATTTATTTCATTTCTACTTGGGTATGTGCATACTTGCTTTACACTCGAATACTCTGAGGTGTGAAACAAATGGTTTCCACTTTGACAATGCTTCATGTGGCGTTACTCCTTCAAGAGGAAATGTGGGCACTCTGTTAAAAAAATATGCATTTGTCTTTGCTGATTCTTCCCAAAATGTCTTTGCAATTCCAGAATCATCGATCCTGCATCACACCATTTCCATGATAGTATAGTTTCTTCTCTCAACAACACCATTCTGCTACAGTGTGTGTGGAGGAGGCATTTGTCGACGAATCTCGTGAGCTTGTAGGTAGTCTTTGAACTCATTACTAGTGAATTCCCCCTTGATCTCGAGCAGAGAGTTCGATGTGACGCCCAATTTCATTCTCAATAGCTACTCTAAACTTTTTGAAGGTTTCAAAATCTTCAATTTTCTTATGAAGACAAAAAATCCACATTTTTCTCGAATAGTCATCAACATAAAGCATGAAGTACTAACATCCAAAATGAATCAGCTTTCATTGGACCACAAATATCGGTATGAACTAGTTCAAGCTTACCATGAGCTCAAAAATTACTCTTTTAGAATGAAGCTTTGTGTTGTTTTCCTTCTATGAAGTGAAGACACTTGTATGTATCCTTCTGAAGAGATGGTAACCCATGTACCATATTGCGCCAGCAAAGTGTCTCAAGATACTTGAAACTAACATGACCAATTATCTGATTCCACAACTTTGTAGAGGTAGAGTTCTTATCCACAAGTTCCTAATCATCTCTGTGGACAAAATCAAGCTAGAACATGTGTCCCACATTGGTGGTTTTTGTAACTATTTTTGAGCCTCATGATTTGTCTTGAATTAAACATGTTTTCTTTCGTAATGACTATCAAAGTCAATTTTTAAGTTGTGATCTAGGAGTTGACTAATTGAAAGCATATTTTTAGTCAACCCAAGGACATATAAGACATCTGATAGTTTATATTTGCATGAACCAAGGGGTAGAGAAATGTTCCCAATCCCTTGAACTGTATACAAAGAATCATCACCCAACGAAACATGGTTTTTCGAAGGCATATCCCTCATTGAAGTAAACTAGTCTCTGTAGTCGGTCATGTGTCGAGTGGCTCCCAAATCAACATACCAGACATCACTAGATGATGTGGAAGGTTCACTTGATCGAGGAGTGTACAAGTAGTCTTCATTATCTGACTAGACTTGTTGCTCAATAATATTTCCTTGCTTATAGGGTTTTCTTTTCCAATTACCCTTTTTCTACCCTTGATTATAGTTATAATGTCCCTTATGAGATTTTTTTGTGGAGGTTCAAAGTTTCTTGATGAAACTTTCTTGTAAGTATTATACCAACACTCTTTTAAGTCATGTCCTCTCTTACAAATTAGGCATTTCTTCTTCTGTTGATTATCCCCTTGATGCTGATGTTGATTTTGGGACTTTTGATAGGAATTAGGTTTTCCTTTACCTTTTACTTCCATTTTTGATGAGAAGAAAGTGCATTCTCCTCTTCATCATCCTTATTATGCATAACTTCCTCTTGTTGCAGTAGGTTTACCAATTTTTCAAAACTAACTATCGTATCTAACAAGTTTAGTGTTGTTACAAAAATGTGGTAAGAAGAAGGGAGAGCTCTTAGAACAATGGGAATGAGAGATTCATTTGTGACCACTTCTCCTAGGGCTATAAGTGAAGCCCTCAACTCTGTAAATCTTCTCAAGAAAGCTTCAATTTTCTCATTTTTCTTAAACTTCAGTGTGTGTAATTGACTCTGTAAATTCAATATGACATTCTTGTTTTTGGCCTTGTATACCGTGCTCAAATTATCCCACACTTCTTTGGTTGTTTTGGCATCTTGAATGTGGGGTTGCACATCATCAGACACTCCAAACAAGATGACGAGTTTGGCCTTCTAATCTACTTTATCAAACTATCGTTGTTGTCTTGTATCAATAATAATTGATCCGGTTATAGTACTATTCACAACATGCTAGATCTCTTCAAAGTCAAGTTGTGTCTTGATTTTTGTCTTCCATGCAGCATAGTTGTTTCCTCTGAGTAGTTATGAATCTGGAAGAAATTTTTTTGGGGAATTTGTGCCCATTTTGTAGAAATCACTGACAGGGTTAAGCTCTTATCACTCAAGGTATAAGGTCCCCCAATCTATATACCATCAGTCTGATATACCAAAAATTTCTATATACGCGCCCTTCTGATATACCTAGTGGTATGTGGAAGAAGCTTTCCCTTTCTATATACCCTGGTATGTGAAAGAGGCATTAACATATGTGAAAGAATTCGATATGTGGTACCAAGACAATAATGAAAGGGGTCTGTGTGATTATTGACACCAAATCAAAGAAATATCCTCATACACATGTGTAACTTCACTATATACTTGGATAATTTCTCATTCCGGATTTATGTCATGCAATCATTCACAAACGGATGGGATGGCTCATAGTGTGTGCATTGTGTCATTATTACTCCCTATCAATTTAAAGGGTTGATGCCCAGATGAAGTTGTTTCAGCTATATTAGGTGTTAAGTGCAGTAGTAGTTGCAATGGCTTTACCCGTAAGCACTTCCCAGAGGCACTGTATATACCGACATTGCAAACGAGATCTAGGATCTCGTGAGTGTTTTTGAACCAAATTTTATTATTTTTTAGTACAATATTCTACCAGTTTCTGAGTAGTTACAAATTTTACGGTTAACTATGGTAACCTAAAAATCAAGACAATATATCTTTGAGTATACAATTACATTCAAAAATTTGAAACAATTGAATGGCGGGAAAAAGTTATTTAATTTTTCGGGCCCCTGTGGCCTCCGGAGCCCAAAATGACCCTCTATACCAAAAATTGCAAAAACATAGCTGAAAATGAAATTTTTGGGTATACCTCCTTTAGCAAAAGTTACACAAAATGATAAAATAAGAGGTCTATGAGAAACAAAACATTTTCCCTAAAATAGGGTTTTTCTCACTAAAAGTTATGGGGTGGTTTTAGTGATAACTAAGTTGTTTAGCTTAGGTTTTTCCACTAAATGTTCAGCCAAAGATGGTAGTTTCACTATTTTTATGCTAAAATTCAAATATGAAAAAAAAAAATTGTTGGGAGTGTGGGTTGAACCCCAAACCTCATCCACCCAAGTCATTCACACTAGCCACATATGCGCTTGAATTGTATATGCAATAAAACTAAAATGTAGAGATTTAAAGTCAAATCGATTGACTAACCTTTTTTTTAAATGTGACCTGGTAACAAAACGACGTGGCAATGTTGAGTTAGAGGTCACTTTAGGGTTTTCCACTTAAAAATAGATCTGAAGCTTTTATCTCTACCACTTATTGCTTTGTTTATTTACTTCCGCTCTCTACATTTTTTTTTTCTTTACCGCTTTCACTTTGGCTCACTTTTTATTTTGACTGATCCGATTTTGTGTTGTTTGTAGGATATTTTTCTCAGAGGTTTGTTTTTCTTGTAGGTTCTTTGGCGCGCATATGCTAGAGTGGACATATGGGGTCGTTAAGGAGGGTGGATCTCATTGTTGGTGTTATGCCAAATATGTCGCTGATATAAAATGTCTCACCATTTTTTTCCTTTGTGTTTTTGTTTGTAGGCTCACCGATCAATGCTTAGAGGCTCGGCTTTTACTTTATCGTTGTGTGCGAGATCGGTCACTATTTTGAGCTTGTATGTAGGGGTCATGGTAAGGGTGGAAATCGATATATTCTTAATTCTCAACCATTCAATGGTGCCCAAAGAAATGATCTAGCTCAAAGTCCTGACTTAGAGGAGAGTCTTTCCAACTCGGCCCAAACAAAACACTTAAAATCCAATTCAACAAATATCCAACTCGCTTAACAATAACTCACTCAGTCCTTCAAGTAATATGCAACTTAGTTCACCAATAAAGAAACCCACCCAATGTTGTCTTGATCTCAAAAACTAGCATACTACTAGCTTTAGCAATAACCATATATACCTCTAAATGTAGAGGGAAAACCCCTAATGGGGAAAATAATTTTTAATTTTTTAAAATTCTTGTATATTTATTATCTCTAGAAATAAATTTTCCTAGTGCAGAGGGCACCAAGGTAAAAACATTTGCTTTCCGTTTACCTGAGATTACACATGAGGTTGTGGGACTACAGGGAGTTCTAGGAAGCTGCAGGAGGCAACACTGGCTCTCCTGTGAAGCAATTTTCTTCTCCAAAACTTTTCCTTCCTCTGTAACCTTCTCCAACCTTTCTAGGAGCTTCAACCAGCTTTGGTACCAAATGTAATTTCACAAACAAGGACGGAATCCTGTATAATTATATTAATGTGAAATCAATCAATCAATTATAATGGAGTGCTACAATTCTTATAGGAATTGTACAGTTGAATACATACATGGAAATATGTTGCATAGGTGCAACAACAAACTAATTCACATAAGCTTCCAAAAAGGTAATCCAGGAAGCATAACCGAATTAAATACAAACATACAGTTGCAACAATAATGCAACAAATAAATAATACAAAAGGTTATAAATAAATATAACCATATAACATTTAATAATTAAATAATCTAACTATGCAATGCATAATTAACTAAGGTAATAATATATTTACCCTAAAATAATCACAATCTTTACTTCTTCACAATATTGAATTTATAATTCAATATATCGGGTCTCATAATCAAATCTTGTAAAATATTCATAAAAATAAGCATTTTATATGATTTTCAATCTCAAAGAGATCACCCTATTATATAGGGTGGGTGATTTGATTGCCCCATATTAGTTACACCATTTCACTCTTGATTAATTCAAATAAATTGATTGATTAAAACTTCCACATTGAGGTGGAATGGACCGAGATAACATAAGTTATAATGATAACCTATGACATTTATTTTTAATAGCCCACCAAAGAGTGACCCCACTTAATATTATACAACCCCATAGGAATATCATTTTGGAAATAATTTTGATGACTCTTTGGGATCATTTTCTTGTCAAAAGAAAAGAGTGGTATCCTTAACATCCATTAGACATGGATTCTACCTATAAAAACCTTAAAATATCTAAATCTTGAAGCTTGAAAGCCCTTAAATATTTCCCCTAGATCTTCTTCTAAAACTATGCAAGTGAAAATATCTTCTAAGAGAGTGGATTCAAAAATATTATGTATAAAATATAAACACATACATTGTTTTAGATTAAAATGCGGGGTGTGCAATAGCACTTCTTTTATAAAAAAATAAAACATACATTAAGCACACTCTAACAATGTATAAAACATACTATACAAAGCCAAAAGTTGGTTGGGTTTCCTTTATTGATTAAATGTGCCCATGAAATTAGATTTACAATGGTTGTGACCAATTTTAGGAGTGAAATAGGGTTTTCTACTCCTTCAAAACATCAATTGTATTGATTAAATACACCTTCCCTTGATATGTGATTTTCTCGTGAAGGTGTAGAAGTGTATTTATGGTACTTTATGGCTCTTCCTTGTTCTCTAAAATAACCATGACTTCTAGAGACTCTAATTGAATCCCTAAATCAACTATATTCCTAGTTGGAAACCCACCTTTCAAGGTAAAAGAACCACATTCTCTTTAAAATTACCATCTCCTTTGAGCTAAAATTTATTATCAAATCTTATGAGCTCATATTCTTCCTCTTCAACCTCAAACACTGAATTTCAATCTCATTTTTCCCTGCCACCATTTTGATCTCTTAAAACATCCTTTCATTGTATTCCTCAAGATTAGTAACAAGTTATAAAAATGAAAAATAACTACAAGTGGTTACAATCAATAAAATCACCTTGCTCACTTTTTTCCTTCTATGGCTCCGGTTTATCATCCTCCTTGGTATAAACCTCATAGATAGGAAAGCATATTGTTTCATCATCACTAAAAATTCATTCCACTATGAAATAGTCACCTCTTGATCTCCATTGACAAAACTTATCTAACCCGTGATGCAAAATTATTGCAAGGAATAATTTCCAACTAAACTCCTCGTGCGAGAGATTTTTAAAGCTCGACCTTTCTAATTTACTCCTCCAAGTGTTGTAGATTTTCTTGTTTGATACATTCTTGCTTCTAAAAATCAAGTGAAATCAAAAATTCATGTCTTATTTTATCTTTCTCATGGTAATTCTATGACTTTTTTGAATGGTCAAGCACTATAGTTTTCTTAGAGTATCCTATTTCTCTTTATAGGGTGTCATCATCATCAAAAAAATTGAAAACACCTCTATCCACCATCATGGGTCACAATCCAAGTTTTCATAAGGTTGGGTATTAAAAAGGAAAAGCATATGAAATATTGATGCCTCTCAAGGTTTTAAGATAAAAACTTAGGGGGTTGGGTAATACTTTAGGAAGGAGTGGGAAGGAATTTTGTAGAGCAATTTTGATGAATGGGATAACAAGATATTTTGTAATGCAAAAGGATTAATCGAAACAATAAGAGTTTTTCTCGATGATGTGATTCATTGAGACATTCCACAAGTGCATGGAAATTTAAGGGAAGTCACTATGTCATGGAAGGAGAAGAGAAATGGGGATGGGATTCCTCTTACCAATCTAAATAAGGATCTTCTCTACCTAGAAATCTAAATCATAGGCCTAAGGAATAAGATCTTTTCTAAGAGGATAAATCATAATATCAAGATCTAGATGAAAATATCTTAGGTAAAATAAAAATTCCATACCTAGTAGGGATTTTTTTATTAAGGAATCCTTTCCCAAATTCTATTGATTTTGAAGTTTAATTATGAAACATACTAAGGCATAGGTTCCCTCTTTATCGTGTTGAGCTGGTCAAAGAGAGATATAATGTTTAAATTCTCCTTGAACCACTTTTCTAATATTTCTCTCACTTGGTCCCATGAAGAGATTGATTGTGTAGCCAATAATTTGTACTACTATTGAGTTTTTCCTCGAAAAGAAGAAGCAAGCGGTCTAAGACATAGATTATTCTCTTTGTTATTGTTTTTGCACAATGGTTGGATGCATCTTATATATATATTAAACATGGCTTACAAAAAAATTCAATGAAAGAGGGGTTAATTTTTCAAGTTTATTTTGGGAATATCATCCCACTACTAAAAATGAAGGGAGCTAGAGCTCCAATGAGGGAAATAAATAACTATGTGAAGAGCCATGGATGTGTAAAAATAATTAGAAAATGTGGGGAGATGAAGGGAGTGGTATGAAAATTAGAGAATGAGAACTTAAATGAGTGGATTTATTGGTTATAATAAATATGGTTCACAACACCAAATGAGCTAAGAACTCACCAAAACTTGGTTATAAATTTAGAAAGCATGCATATTGCATCTACAAATACAACAAATTATTCAACAAGAATACGATATTGTCCCACCATGCATGTAAAAAACTATCGGTTTCTGAAATTATGTTCCCAAGAATAGAAAATTTGGGATCAATGTCTTTGTAGAAACAATGGGAATTCCTCTAAGGTGTGGTAATTTGGCTCCTTGAAGTAGAAATATATAGACAGATGGATCTTATACTAACTACTATGATGCTATCATAGTAAAATGTAAGCTAACACTTGTAGGGGAAAATGGGAAAGAAATATCTTAAACTAAAAATGGTGATGCACCAAAGAAAATGGGGATCATGTTCCCTTTGTCCATGATTGAAAAAATGACTTAAAAACCTATTAATGGAACTCACACACAATATATTAAAAACTAAACAAAAAGGAAAGAGACAATAACAAAAAAATAGAGAGTGGGTATGAACCACAACAACATTGTATTGATGCTTAAAATATGCACAGTCTTCTGCAACCATGAAAAAGGTATTAAATGCATTTATAAAATATCAAAATAGAGTTTTAAGACATGAAGGGATATTGGAACTCAAAAATATAAAAATAACCTTGCATTCATAGGAAAAGGACCCTTTTCAAAATGAGATATTTTTTCTTTTATAGGAGGGAAGAGGGAGAAATGAATATGTTAAAATATATAAAATCCTTGTGGCTAAATGGATTCCAAGGCATATTCTAAAACATTTTCCATAGAAATTAAGTGTGCTTGGTGAAAAATAAATGAAGTTAACACTAATCATTGACTTTTATCCCCAAAATGTGGTATATGTACACCTAAAACCACTTCCATCTAGAATCACTCCCGATAGCTTTCTAATGGATCTAATTTTATAGGATTTGGAGATGTGAAGTAAAATTTATGGCCACCTTAATTTTCCCTATTTGTGATGGAAAATCTTGTTTATTTCATAGTTTTGTATCCAAAATTTGTTCTTTCCATGTTTAACAATAACACTTTGACATTTATCCTAATGCACAACATCATCAAACACAACCATTCCACAAGTTAGACTCTTTCAAATAACTTAGACTACTTAAAAATATTAAATTTTCTTTCTAGTCCAAGTCAAGAAAACCTTGCAAAATATGAGGCTCTTGGATAAAAAGGAAAATTTTCTTATGCAACCACTAAACTATTCATATCAGGTTCACTATATGACAATACAAATATCAAACTTGTCCAAATCATTCAAAATCATCCACTTCATTGTTATTTCTCAAAACTGTCATTTTTAGCTTCTCAATGACAATGCAATAATGAAAACTTGTTAAGAACAATATACAAATCCCCAAGAAAAATGAAAACCATTTTTGAGAACCATTTTCCAACCTACAGGTGTATGCTAAATTTTTGGCTCCAAACCCTAGGCAAATACCTCTTTTAATACAAGCTTCTTTCTAGGCATATTCTCCACTTTTGGCCCTTATTTCCTTGTTTATCACACTTATATTTTGATTTAGGGATAATTTGAAAAATTAAAATCCTTATCATATAATAATTATCTTGTTTCTCTTGTCTACAAAGATTCAATAAGACTTTCTTTGAAAAAATCTTCCAAAACTCAATCTTTTAGCTACTAAATTAGGCCTTTCTACTCTTCACACGAGTCTATGCACTTACTGGTATAAGTTTTGGTTTATCAAATAGTATTGACACCTTAAAACACTCACCATCAGCTTCCTCATGATAATTATATGCTATGTACCAATTTTCAAACCTTGGTTTCAAGTATACGTCTTAATTTTCTAGTTTTGTTGACAAACCCCTCCTTCCTAGTTCTCATAGGCTTGCTTAGGAATGTCATAAACTGAGAAAAATTTATGCACCTACCTCCTTCAAAATCATCTTATTATGATTATATTATTCCTCTGAAATTAATCTCTAAAATTCCAAACTTTAGTCTTCTCCTTAAGGCCTTAATTGTTTGAAAGATCTTATAATTAGCCTACTTTAGAATCTTCACCTACAAGTTAGTTTAGACTGTCATAGATTATGAGGATAGGTAAACCTATCGAGGGTTAAATATTTGAAAATATAATTTAAAATACCTTATATAATATAACTTGAAAATTTGATGTCTAAAATCCCGATAGAATTCCTTGTAACAAGAAAAGTCATCAAACCATAGTGAGGGTATCACAAAATCCCTTGTTGTCTCCCAAAGGTTATAAAATGCCTTAATATTTTCTTCAAATCCTAAGAAATAACATGAGGATTTTTACCAATACTCTTTATATGTATACCTTATCAATAGGCTCCTTAAAAACTTTTCGAGTTTCAAGTATTAACTAACTTACCCCATTTTTTGACTGTGCACACTATAACAGGTTACAATCATACATGGATCTTTACTAGCAATCATGACTCAATCTTCAATAAATTCTTAGGAACCATTCAAGCAAGGTATTTTTCATCATAATATTTGGATCCAAGATAAATAAACACTCCCATCTCCACTTAAGAATGCAAGTAGAAGACACCAAGGTAAACTAAAGAAAACTAATGTAGACTCTCAAGAATTAAATTTAACTAAGTCTATCACCCTTAACACCTATTAAGTTTTCGCAAATGATATTTAAACCCTCATCTGATCTTGTTTAACATGCATACAACCACCAATAGCCATGATTGTGTATTTCCAAGATGAAGATCACAAAATGAAGTTCTTAGTAATTTATACTCCTTCACTCAAAAAAATCTCCAAAGACTTGAACTCCTTTTTCAATAAGTTATCAAGAACTATATTTTTTTTTATACAAAAACAACCTACCATATCAATCAAATGCTTTTTAAAATGATGAGCAACCAATCAACACGGTAACCTTTCTTGGAAAACAAAGTTAATCCCTCCATAATTTATTCATTAATCCTACACATAGATTGAATCTTACATCTTAGATGTCTACAGACAAATCTAATAACTTGACCATTAATAATATTCCAAATATTTGTAAAAATAGAGTCAAACCTGCAAATTAAATATTATAAATCCAAATCTTTGTATTCATCTTAGCATATTGTATTACAAAATATTTCTTTTTCGAGCTCTCTCCACGAGTATACCTTCTCTACAATGAGTAAATAACTCCAAATGCAATATTCCTCTCCAAATAAATAGGATTTCCAAACCCTAACTAATTGTTTCCTTACATGTTATGGGTTTTTAATCATATAACATGATATTTCAACCTTCCTTATACATCACTTTCTCCTTTTACACACTCATTAGGAGTCAATTATGACATGACTAATTCTAAGTAAGATCCTTTCAACACCTAAGACCACAAACACCTCCAACATAGGCCAAGAATGGCTCAATGTTTCCCAAATTTCAAAATAACACTTTTGGAGGGAAAATCATTTATTTGAATTTTTGAAAGCTTGTTCTCAACCAAACATATTAACATGACTCTAATGACCTCCTAGAACACTTAGGACACCTTCACATACCAAAATTGTACCAACACACCAAAATGAGCACCTTAGAGAGAGATGCTCCTACATCATACTCCCAAGGGAATGAAAAAAATTCTTCAATTTCTTCTTCTTTTTGTACTTCCAATTGTAGTAGATCTCCTTGAATTGATCCATAACTAAATACCAAGCGTTCTATTTCTTCACTAGTTGCATCATGTCTTTCAATAGCCTTTTAGTCTTTGAAATGATCAGATTCTTGTACAAAATTATGGTTTTTAGATTGGCCTTGGGCTTCTTCACCTCATAGCTAAGTATATACACATGATCCCTATTCATGTGAGATGAATTTTCACTATTGTATCATACTATTATTTCATTTTTACACGTTCCTCTTTCTCCTTTTGCTTGATGATGGCTTCATAATATGAAAATATGGACTTTTGTTTGGTATATTGACCTTATTTTGTTTTCCCTACCTCTAGATTCTTTGTCAAACCTGTATTCACAACACTAAGAGAAAAATTAGATTGGGAAAACTGAGCTTTCCTAGCCCCTTGCATATTTTCTTTCATCATTTTTTTGCTTTCTTCTATTTTCTCTTCTGAATTTCTGATTGGAATTATAATTCTTCATCCTCTTTGATTGTTTCCAAACTCTTTTTTGACTATTTCCACTTTTCCTAAAGTCTGATTGCCTTTTGTTGTCTTCATACATGTGAATCTTGATCATGTTTACTTTTCTTTTATCACTAAAAACTCTTGTTTGTTCTCTTTCTTCCTGAAATCTGTATATTCACTCAATTCAACATCCTTTCTCTTCTTCTTTTCAAAGTTTTCTTTGTACTCTTCCTCACCACTTAGCCATTTCCAAAAATTATTTACTACACTTTATTTTCTTTCCTCTCTATCACATTTCCTTTCACTCTTTGCCTTCTCTTCCGATAAGAAATTCTTCATCTTTTCTCTTTTAATTTCCTTCTCAACTCTCTTTTCTCTCTCTTCTCAAGAAAGTTTGTTTCACCTTGCTTCTTCCAACACCTCACCTAGGATTTCTACCTAGCATTTTGGTGTTTCAATCTCTTTTCTTCTCTCTCAATCTCTTCTCTCTCTATCCAAGTATTTTTCACCTTGGATCTCTTCTTCTTCTTCTTCTTCTTCTTTCCTATCAACACTCACAAATACCTTCTTGTTACAATAATTTTTTTCTAGAATGTATTATCCTTCTCTAATACCAATTCATGCAGATAATCATAAAACACAAACATTCCACAAGTTAGACTCTTTCAAATAACTTAAATTTCTCAAAACTATTAAATTTTCTTTATATTCCAAGTCAAGAAAACCTTGAAAAATATGAAGCTTTTGGATTAAAAGGAAAAATTGGATTATGAAACCACTACACTCTATATCTCAAGTTCATAATATGCTAATACAAATATCAAACTTGTCCAAACCATTCAAAATCATCCATGTCATTGCTATTTCTCAAAATTGTCATTTTTGGCTTCTCAATGGCAATGCAATAGTGAAAACATGTTGAGAAAAATATACAAATCCCAAAGACAAACTGAAACCATTTTTGAGCACCCTTTTCCAACCTATAGGTGTTTGTTGAATTGTTTAGCTCCAAACCTTAGGAAAATACCTCTTCCAATACAAGCTTCTTTCTAGGTTTATTCTCCACTTCGGCCCTACTTTCCTTGTTTCTCACACTTATCTTTTGATGTAGGGGATCATTTGAAAAATTAAAATAATTATCAGATTCCAATTATATTTTTTCTCTTGTCTACAAAGATTCAAGAAGACTATCTTTGTAAAAATCCTCCAAAACTCAATCTTCTAGCTACTAAATTATGCCTTTCTACTCTTCACAAGGTCTATGCACTTAATAGTAAAAATTTTGGTTTATTGAATAGTATAAAAACCTTAAAATCCTCACCATCACCTTCCTCATTCTCATTATATGCTATGTACCAATTTTCAAACCTTGGTTTCAAGTACAATTCTTAATTTTCAAGTTTTGTTGACAAACCCCTCCTTCCCGGTTCTCACAAACTTGCTTAGGACTATCATAAAATGTGAAAAATGTATGGACCTACCTCCTTCCATATCATCTTATTAGGATTCTATTATTCCTATGGAATTAATCTTGAAAATTTCAAACTTTTTTCTTCTCCTTAAGCCCTTCATTGTTTGAAAGATCTTGTTTTAGCTGCTTTAAATTTTCACCTATAGATTAGCTTAGAACTAGCATAGATTGTGAAGATGGTGAAAATTTTCGAGGGTCAAAGCTTTCCAAATATCATTTAATATACATTCTAGAATATAAATAGAAAATTTAAGGTCTGAAATCTTGATAGAATTCCTTGTAACAAGAAAAGTCACCAAACCCTAGTGAGGGTTTCACAAAATCCTCTGTTATCTCCCAAAGGTTATAAAATGCCTTAATATTTTCTTCAAATCCTGATAAATAACTTGATGGTATGTATACATCCTCTTTATATGTATACCTTGACAATAGGCTCCTTAGACATTTTTAGATTTTAAACATTAACTAGCTTACCCCATTTGCTTGATTGTACACACTATGATAGGGTTACAATCATACATGGATCTTTACTATCAATATTGACTCAATCTTCATAAAAATTCTTAGGAACCATTCAAAAAAGGTATTTTTCATCATAATATTTGGATCTAAGAAAAATAAACACTCCCATATCCACTTAAGAATGCAAGTAGTCCTTAACAAAACCCCAATTCGGGGTTGATTGTCTCAAAATGCTTTGAGAAGACACCAAGGTAAACTAAAGAAAACTAATGTATACTCTCAAGCAGTAAATTCAATTGAGTATATCACCCTTAACACCCATGAAGTTTTTACCAATTAGATTTAAACTCTCCTTTGATCTTTTTTAACATGCATACAACCACCAACAGATATGACTATGTATTTGTAAGATGAAGATAACAGAATGAGGTTCTTAGTAATTTATACTCCTTCACTCAAACAAATTATTCATTGACTTGAACTCCCTTTTTCAATAAATTGTCAAGAAGTTAGTAAGTTATACAAAAACAACCTACCGATCAATCAAATGCTTATCAAAATGTCAAGCAACCAATCAACATTGTAAACTTTCTTGGAAAAAGAGTTATTCCCTCCTAAATTTATTCATTAATCCTACATGCAGATTCGAATCTTATCTCTTATATGTCTATAGACTAATATAATAACTTTACTATTAATAATATGCCAAATATTTACAAAAACATAGTCAAACCCATAAATTAAAGCTTATAAAATCGAGCTCTATATTCATCTCAAAGATATTGTATTACAAAAATATCTCTTTTTTAGAGCTCTCTCCACGATTATACCTTCTCCAAAATGAGTAACTAACTCCAAATGTGAGATTTCTCTCCATATACATAGGATTTCCAAAACATAATTAATCTGTTTCCTTACATATTATGGGTTTTAAATCATATAACATGATATTCCAACCTTCGTTATACATCACTTGCTCCTTTTACACACTCATTAGGATTCAATTATGACATGAATAATTCTAAGTCAGATCATTTCAACATGTAAGACAAAAAACAGCTCCAATATAGGCCAATACGGCTCAATGTGTCCCAGTTTCAAAATAACACTTTTGGAGGGAAAATATTTTATTTGAATTTTTGAAAGTTTGTTCTCAACCAAACATATTAACATGACTGTAATGAACTCCTATAACACTTAGGACATATTCACATACCAAAATTGAACTAACACAAAAAAATGAGCACCTTGGAGAGATATTTTCTGCATCATATCCTAACATTAGTCTATTTACACACTTTTTGACTCCACTTAAAAAATCATGCTCAATCCTACACTTTGAGTCCATTAGTTAATGAATTATTATTCAACTTAGCATTTCAATAATTAGCACACTTTATACAAAACATGTCTTAAGACATTGTATTTCATCTCGAATGAGATTATATTTCATCATAAGCTTCGATTGGTTCATGGGTACAAAACATGTTTAGTTGACGAATGACCCCTTTATACTTACAATGGTTGTATTTTAATGTGTAAAATTTACCTTAGTTGTATTAGGGTTGGTTGAGAAGGAAATCATTCACAAGATTCATATATGTAAACATGCACACCCTAACCCATTAGGGAAATCTAGGGATCTCATATCCAAGCACACTTTGAGATCTTTGAGACAAACATTGATGCATATCTCCATTCAAGTACATTACAATAAAGCTATAATTTTTAAAAAATATTATCATTGTTTCCTTAGATCACAACCATGGACTAAATTATATCCAAACTTAATTTCCAATTGTTGATAATGGATTATCTCTATTTGCACTTTCTAACTTCCATTCTATTATAGGTCTTAGATATCTATGTGTGGATTGATCTAGCTTTGACATATTTGTATGTAGTGTAATGCTCATTATATCAAGGGTCATGGCAACACTAGTTTGTCTCAAATAATACTAACCCCTTTTTAGGTCAAAAATAAGATAGCTAGGGCTTCAAGACAAAAGACATCGCATATGAGGTACATGAGATTCAACAAAAATATCTCGATAGAAAATACATTTAGAGATAGATAAGCATGTGGCGGGTGCCTTCAGTATCATAGTATTAGAGGACATGTTTGTTAGTCTTAGGACACCTTCATCTAATGAACATGTCCACAAATAGATGAGTACGTCTTCCACTTGATTTTAGGGTCTCAAATTTTACATGAAAATTTATGACACCCCACACAATATCTTCATTTAGTGTCATATCACTATCACACACTTGAGGGTAATTTTAGGTGAATATGCTTCAAACCCTAACCCTACTTTATGTTAACTAATTTATAAATGTGTGTTGATAAAATATTTCATCATTTCATAATTTAGTATTGTCTTTATGTATTTGTTATTTTGGATTCTCTTAATACACAATGCAATATCTTAATTAGATTGACCTTAGTTTGATATTACATTTTAGTGAAGCCACATTATTTATTGATCATGCCTACCCATGAATTTTTTCCTCAACCCTAGGGTTTTAGATTTCTAATTTTAATTTTCAACACCATAGCTATTCCTTACGTTTTTCTCTAAACCCTTGCCAAAATATAACATCACCATGAAAATTATTTTACTCCTTCGAGGTCAAGGCCCACTTGAAAATTTAATTGTTTATACTTATTTCCATTAACCCTCTCAACCTTCCACGAGATTATGTTTTTAATTAGTGGAGTGAATTCATGCCATAAATTTTGAGGAGGTTTCTTCAACCTCAATCACGTTATGCAACAAGATTCTTATTATGTTACATCATCCAAGTCATGTTCATAATCTTCATAGAGATAAAGGACTCATTTTCTAGAGCCTCCTATAATGATACTCAATAACCACCACACTCAATCTAACCATCCTTTTTTCCCCCATAATTATTGATGTTTCTAGGCCACAAAGTGTAAAATTTGATGTCAATTTGTATTGTTATGACCATGGATGCATTTTCTATGCAACCAATAGATTATTCACACTATGCTCCAAGATCCAAGATATAATTTATACCAATGGTGTTTCCATCATGAATAAACCTTTAAATGAGATACCACACCTGAATGATAACCCAACTATCCAACACACATATACAACCTAATGAGCCTATTGATACTATTATTATACCAAAGGATAAAATTCCCATCATGAATCCTATGATTACAATTCATAAGATTCACCTACAAATTGCAATGACTAATATTCCACTCCATATATCGACACCTTTTCTCATGGAGACCAAATTACCACATGATCTTACCTATGAGCATCCTACACATCTCTCTCTCATATTATGGAACATGTTACATTGGTTAATCATACACCACATGATACATTACCTCTCTCTAGATGTGATATCATACCACATTATACTTGTCGCAAATGCACATGTATGGTCATACATTATTTTCAATGTACCCTTTGTTATTCCAAATGATGTGCACATAATATAAGGTGACATGCCATTTTTATCAAAAGCACCACAATCCCATTTATTAATATTACTACCAATATAAGTACCATGTTTCATTTACACTTCTAGTAGGTTGAATCACTTGTATTCATTTAGACCCATTATATGATAGCTATTTATGTACATAAAATCAAAAATGTATGCTAGTATTCACGATTACCAAATCTTATGCCAATCAATCTTCCATTTGAACATACACATTGGCAGGGGGGACACACATCTCATATAAGCATTGTATCCCATATATATCCTTTGTAATCACACAAGTTACCTACTAGTGTTGCACCATCACCTATACTCTTAGACTCGCTTGAGAGAATCTCAATGTTTTGACCTAATGTTTCTTCCCAAATCAATAATCTGATACCACTTGCTTAGTTCTTCATATATAATAACTATATAATTCAAACAATTTGTAGAAAATATTTTCTTTAAGGATAAATATTTTTATCCCGAGACCCTACCCAATTACAAAAAGGCCATAGCCTAGATATACAATGTAAAGCATAATAAACCAAGACAAGACTAGAACAACCTTTCAATCAACAAACAACTCAAATATAACAGATAGTCACAATATATCATCACAAATACAACTTCACAATATAAATATAGTAATGATCTAGCAAAAACATGAAGAGAAGGAAGCCCTACAAAATTACTTCATGAACTTATAGAATTTATTCTCTACATTTTCTAACCCCCTTTAAATATCTCGATACTAGTTTCTTTCTAGGATTTTTCCTTTCTTTTTGATATTCAAACTGGGTGGTAATGAGAGAAAGGAAATCGATAGTTCTCTTAAAAATGCTTGAGCATATCACAATGCTTGGCCATAAAAATTTCCACATAATTTTCAAATTTAGTGACACGCTTGTAGATATTTTTTATTGTCTTCTTATATATCTTTCCTTCATTTTTCTCAAGCCTCGCAAGATTTAATCTTGTCTTTGAGATCTTTAATCTTGTCCATTTGGGTGTCGGGCTCAAATCTAACAGTTGGTTCATCAGATTTGGGAGGTTTAGAGTCTTTCATGCCCATAGAGAGAATACCTAGGATTACCTCACCCTCCCCAATGATAGGGGAGGAGAGAAAATCATTTGTAGAATATTTTTGATTCTTGTTCCTACGAGATTTATCAGGAGAAAAATGTAGATCATAGTATTTAACCCTTTCCATAAAAGTGTTTAAGTCGCCTCTGCTCATAATTCTCCAAAGCTTTGCATTTTGCTTTCATTCATCCATTCTAACAAGTTCAACTATGAATATATCCCCTCCCTTATTGAAAAAAATCCTCCAAGAATAATTTGTACAACTAATTACAACTTTAGTGATTTTGACTAATGGAAGGGGAGAGTATATAGGCATAGTCTTAATCTATTGCACAAGCCAAATGTTCATCACATGGGAATTAATTAGTATTCTCGTTATTGATTATACTTTTAGTGATTGATGGAGGAGTCTCTTAAGCATCCCACACTTACATATTATTTAGATTCACCCCAATATTCACCATCATATTGGTGATATTCTTTCCTTCTTGGTAAGTGTGTTAAACAATATAATTTGGGAAGGTACTGAGGATAAGGGTAGCCTCACCAATAATATTTTTGATGGTCCAACTTACATGGTTATTTCATTTGAAATAGTTGGTTATGTTCAAAAAATCACCCTCCATTATTATATTTCTAGCATTAAGCTCTAAATCCTGTCTAGCCCTCACATAATAACTAGAGCTTCATATTAATGATTAAAATTAATTCCCATAGGACCAACATAGAGTCTGATTATATGGCATTTTTCATTCCTAATACATCTACCTCCACCGACTTACTTGGATTTCCCTTATAATATTCATAATAATTGAGATTTAGCTATCCTAAGGGGGAGGGTACCATTTGATATAATCTCTGTTGATTACATCCTTCTACTAAATATTGATAAAGAAAATATTGAGGTTCCATTTCTCCAAGATTTTAGTGCCCTCCTTGATTTGGTGTATCTTCTTTGGAGGCCTAAATTAAGATACATTCTTCCTAATATCATCCACAAGAACATTAGTGCTTATGATAAGAGAGGGCTTCTTATCTTCAAAAATTGTATAATTATGGGTTCTTAAAATAATCCAAATGATATGATGGAAAGAAAGGCTCCAAATCTTCTTAACCACCGAATTTTTGGAAGGGAAGTGCCATTGTCTCCAGGAAGACACAATAGAGTCATGGAATGTCCAATTAATACCCATGAAGTTGAAGAATAAATTCCAAATAGAAGTGGCAAATGAGCACTGCAAGAAAAGGTGATTGACATTTTCTTTAGTATTTTTGAAAAGGATGCATCTATTAGGAAAATGTTGGCCCCTCTTCACCCAATTATCAATAGTTAGAGCCTTATTGTGGATCAAAAGCTAGAAAAAAGTTAATCTTGGGGGTTAGCTCCTTGATCCAAATTTTATTCCAATCAAAATGAGAAGGTTGAACCTCATATAAGAGAAAGTAACCAGATCTTATTGAGTAAGATCCTTCAAAAGTGCATTCCCAAATGAATACAATGAAGATCAACACTATTCGAATATAATGAAGATCAACACTATAAAAGAAATATTTTTGGGATAACGTACCTAATATTCAATATATTATAAAATAGAAGAATAAAATTAAGTTAAGGGAACACCATATGATACTCCTTTAGGAAGTAATAACTCCACGATCTCCTAATATGGGAGTTCCACTTTGAGAGGGATGCCTCCAATATCCTTCTACCAAGTAGAAGACTCACCTCATAAATGACCTCCTCCATAATAATATTCATTGCCTTTATATAGGCATACATTACCCTTAATGGTTGGTTGATGAGTTATTTTATTTCCTTTTTAAACACCTCATCTATTGTATTTTTTTATCCAATTGTACCCCTAAACTTGTATTTCCTAGTGATACTGTTGAACATTTCCATTATAACTTGAACTCATGGAATATATATTAGTTAATATAATTATTACTAAGGTTTACTTTATTTTTTTGATTATGAGTATGCATTTATTCTTTTGGTTTCAATATGATGTTAAATGATGCTTTGTATAAATTTCAACCTTGTTTGTAAAGAAGTTGTTATATGTTGCAAATAACATGTAGAAAGAATCCATACACAACAACCGAAATGTAGATAAAGGAACTCATTCACAATGAAGAGGTCATCTGCAATAACTAACATGCATCCAAAGGGACCCATCTATAGTAAAGCATCTACAACCAAAGGAGGTAACACACATACATAAAGTCGTGATTCTGGGAGCTTGCACAACATGGAAATTACACCTAAGCCTGCATGTGTTGATAGAAGAACCAGATGTGTGAACAAGAAGAAGAATCAATGTCATCACTTGATTATGTGTTACAACTCAAAAAAATAACTAATTTATTCAACTCATAATTTAATAACTAGTTGATCAATTGATCGATTAGTTAAGTTATGTTATTGTATGAGAACATCTATTGAATAGTTATGTTGCATGTATGTAAGTTTCTAGATTGTTTGGTTGAGATATTTTACTTAATCCAACTGAAACTCCTAATAGGAATTTATCTCTTCATTCCTTTATTGTAATGAAATATATAAAAAGGAAATATTAATGTTGTAGAAAGGGATGCATATAGGAGAGATCAATCCATAGATAGGGAGCTTGTTGTATTTTCCACTTGTAATCTTCATGCTGATGAAATAAGAATCTAAGTTTTATTAAATTGTTGTAGACACAGGCCTTAGGAGGGATTAACACCCAAGGAATGGCCCACTTGTTATTTTCTAACCCTCTCCTTCGTTTTTTGTTTTAATTTCTTGCATGATTAAATTAGCAGTAGTCCATTTCTTTATCTATAATATTTTTACATGTTTTTCCATAGTCATAGTATTCATTTCAATCATAGTCTAGTTCATTTCCACTATTTTTATTTCTTCATTATAGTGACAACAATTTACCATTACCCTCCTCAACATTTGTAATCGTGCATAAATCACTGAAATATTGAAAGTTTACATCCCTAGCTCTAATAATTAAATGATCAGAGATTGATGAACAACATATTAATTGTCAGCAGTTAATTTTCACCACCAGTGGGTAACACCTAATCCCAATAAAGGCCAACTCATTACCAAATATAACTAGATCCTATGTGACTCATATATTATAAACATATAACTAATAGGGGTGTGTGCCACTTGTTAGCATCTCCATCAACCCATATACATTATATTTTCATCTCCTTAAGTACATAACTTAAACCCCTATTTAATGTGTTATTTATTTTCGTGTTAAGAATCAAAGTTTGCATGAGGAAGTTTTGGTTGGATATTTTGTCGAAGATAAAATATGAGGTTCAACCACGCATACATGGGATTAAATCCCTCCTAAAATGAAGGGGAGGCTCCTTTTTATTACTAATCTAAAACACGCATGAGATATATACAATATTCACACTAATATAATCATTAGGGTTAGGATTCCATCCCAGTAGATTTGTACGAACACTTATGAAGAATAAGGAGATAGGACGAAAGAAATAATTTGCCAAAATAAGAAAAGAACAAACTAAGAAGAAATGTGCTTTTTCTTAAGAAAATGCAGATCAAGATATAATCACATGTGATTTAGATTGTAATAACTTGAAAAATACTTGATAGAAAATACATGCAAAATAAAGAATAATTTAAAGTATTGAACATAAGAACAATACCTCAAATACCAAATATATCTTCACAACACAAAGTTTGTAATAAACTATCTTTTATATTCTTCGATGATTAAAAGAAAACACAAAGTCTTTCTCTTTTCTCAATACCGCAAAGTGACAGGGTTTTGATCAAGGAGTCTCAAAAAATCCTCATCACCAATGGGTATGGTAAGAGACTGATTGGGGTCCATAGGTGATGAGATGGAAGGGGGTGATGGGCTAGGTGGAAGAGGTTGGCGCAGCTAGTATGAAACACGAGAGCGTTGGATTGTCTACAAGTCAAAACCATGTGACTCGATAATAGAATAGGTTATCTAAGCCCTACTGATGATGTAGAAACACAAAAAGAATGGAGAAAAATGGGTCTAAAAGGTGTGATTTGATCGTTATTCTAATTGAAAAATCAAAACACGAGACCCGCCTCAAGCAAGTTCATCTAATGGATTTCCTCTAACTCTTTCATATCAAATTCTTAATCATTGATAAGTATGCAAAAATTTTACTATAGGGCTACTTTTATACAAGTAGATAATAAACTGAAATTCTAAATCAGGGTAATAATACTACTAAAAAAAGGAAAGGAGACTTCTAGTTAAGATTCCACCACTTACCACTCTTTCCACTTAATTTTTAATAGTCTTTTCATCTCATACCCATATTGTAGAGTTCTTATATAAATTCTAAAGAAGAGAACACTATAATTTCAAGATAGAGTGAGTACCTTCGTATTTCAAAATCCTATAACAACTATCTTCCATTACTTAGAAGAAGGAACAGAGAAATTATGAACTCTATTTTAACCAAGTTCAAGACTGTAACTTCCAAGAAGTAATATACATATACTCTAATCCCATCAAGAAAAAGAAGGAGGCAAGTAAAGCAATACTTACATTTAGCCACAGGCTCAGATCAAATAGAATCACCTTCAGATTTTCCAATAGATCATTACGATCTTTCCACTATACATTAAACAAAAGCCAATAATGTTTCATTTACATAAAACGTTAAAAATGATCTAATCTCAGACCACAATCCTACTCTAAAGTAAACAGTTTTCATTTCCTTCTTTTCTCGAACCATTTGGTCTAAGAGTTAGAATAATCTTCCCGTTATCTTTTTATTATTAATAGATCAAAACTAAATTATTTCTACCGTTGCACAGTTAAGTTGTTATATCATTTCAAGATACTAAACTAAAAATGCATGTACAGAGTCAATAATAGGATTCTAAATACAGATTCAACAATGCCTCAAAATCCATACTACTTATATCATAGTAGTTATCAGTGCTTTAACTATGCAAAATAAATAAATCATTCTGTTGCATATGGATCACTTCAACCCAAATCTCAACTACAAAAAGGAAAAGCATTAGTTGTACATAAATAAACTTAACGACGTTAAATTCGTTGTTTTACTTTTATAGTAGAATTCCCGACATTGTAAAATGTGGCCTTAAGAAGTAGACTTTGCAGTCACCTCAGGGTAAACACAGTCATAACTCAACCACACTTTATACATAACTTTCACTATGGCAGATCCAAGATTAATCCGTGAAATTGCCAGGAGATATAGAGTTTATCCAAATATGTTTCCTCTTCCTATATCCATGTAAAATCACAAAAACAACAGTTTAACCAAATACTTCCATGCTCACAAAACTCTGTATTCATAAGAACATTCATACCCCTTTAAAATAAAGGTACAGCTTAGAATTCAACCTTATTTCCAACTCATGCGACCAAACCAGTCGAGTTTTACAAAATGAACTAACATTTCCACCACAAAATCAACTACTTACTTTCTTGAAGATGTCCGGTAGTAGTTAGAGTTCATACGGCTAAGCAACAATCAAATAATCCAACCATATTCGAAACAACAGTTAATTATAGTGGTGTTTTCAAACACGAAATCATCAAGCACGAAGTCTATCATGGAGCTAGTTTTTAAATCCAATAACTCACTTTGATAAAGAAAACATAAAACACTTTCATCAAATTAAAACCCATATTGTATTCACAAAGATGGAAAGAAGGATAAAGAAGGGTTTCATCCAGGATCTACATACAACCCAGAATTCCCAAATCAACAAAAAGGAAAACCAATACATTGCTACCAGACAAGCCGTCTATGCATAAATCATCTGAACAGAGTTGTTCTAATGAAAGCATTTAAAGGAAAGCAAGATTTTTAAAAGTTAGGGCCTATCATGCCTGATAGTGTCGTTAAAAATTCGAAGAAGACCTCTGAATGTGCTCCCACCTTCTCTTCTTCTTCCATGAAAAACTAAACAACAAAATATTGTCACCTCCAAGCCTTATATACTTCCCCTGACAGAGAAGTAAGTTTGAAACTCTCAAAATTTCCATGCAACGATGAGTAGACGGCTGGTTCGAAGAACCAGTGCTCATGCAGAGCAAAAAACGGAATGCATGAAAAACAAAACAACCAAGCAAAATTCCACTTGCATGCCTTCCCAAGAAATCCGCTCGAGGCCCGATGCTCATTAATTGCATTTATTTTTATTCTCCCACCTATTTTCCATTGCCACCGACTACCAAAGTTGGTGATTGCCAAAACAAAATAAACAAACATTCCCATCCTTAGAGATACCGCCACGTAAGACTCTATTAGCAATTTTACCCTCCGCTAAACCTAAGCATTCCCTGTCCTTCATCCTTATCCCTTCTTAAATGCCATGGAAACCACCACCCATGACTCACGACCCTCCTTAGGTCCCCCTTCTTAGCATTAGTTAGGATAGGTTAGTGACTTAGGTTAGATCATAGGATATGACATTAGTCTCATTTCCATAGGATATAACATTAGTCACCCTCCATAGTGCTAGGTTTAGTTAACCCTTAGGAGTATTAAGCTCATAGTTTTAGGACTAGGTTAGATTAATTAATCTTGTAACATTAGGTTATAGTTTAGGTTAAAACTATTAACCTTACTGATTCTAGTCTAGGTCCCCTAAATAGGACTAATCAGTATTAGAGTTCAAAACATGATAAAACATTCTGTATCAGATTCCGTTTGGCATCAAATAATTTAATCTTTAGATATAAAACATACACATCTTACCTGGCTTAAGGTCCAGGTCTTTCCTGATGTTATGATATCTGGAACAAGATTCTATTTACCATGATCAGCCAGAGTTAACCTCTGGAATTGATCATTCAAAGCTCAGTCAGAATTTGTAACTCTCGAAAAGTCAATACAATTTGTTCATCCTGAATAAACTTAAAACATTCCTTGGATCAATGTAACTGATCCAAGGCTGAGTCATAAAGGTGGATAAATCCACAATCTTCCAGAAATCAGATTGAACTCAAGTGCCAGAATGAAAGAAACAAAAGAGTCCAAGCACATTCCAGTTCATTCAAATATCTTTAAGAGCAGAAAGGATATAATCCATATCAAGCATGACTTCCCAAAACCAAAGGAACATGTCCTAATACAGGAGAAATCATATATCAACACTTGAATGCTCAGGAGAAAGTAACAACTGTTCAGGGTGTTACATGCTTCCCTCCTAAAAGATTCATCGTCCCGATGATTACATCCTTTGATTTATCTTCAGGTCAATCAATTCATTGGTTCTCTAAACAAATTACTATTTCTAACTTGAATAATTTCATAAATCAATATCGTGATACTATTCATTCAACCTGAATAAATGTTTTCCCCAAAACTGGGTTACATAAAGACATGTAAAAGATAAATTCATAAAAAAAAAAATCAGCCAACAGATTCAATTCTATTCAAAAAGATAGGGAAAAGCAGTTTTCATCTCTACCATTTTTCCCAAGTTGCACTTTCTTCATTAAACTGGTCACACTTGAACCTTACATTACTATATTCCATGATTTCTCAAATGGAATTGGCGAGTTTACAGTACTCGAGTGGGTTTAACCACAATTATTCCTGGGTCTTGGACCTGCAAGGAATTCCAATTTAAAACATGTGACAAGTCTGAAATGTATTTCTTAAGCAAAGAAATATGGAAAACATCATGCATTCGAGACAAAGTAGGTGGTAATGCTAATCGGTAAGCTACGGGATTGATTACTTCGACAATTTCGAAAGGTCCCACATAACGAGGTGATAACTTGGCAGCCTTGCCAAAAGTTATAGAACTCTTTCTTGGTTTAACATGAAGAAAAACCTTTTCACCAAGTTCAAATTTTCAGTCAACCCGCTTTAAGTCAGCATAGCTCTTCTGCCTATCTGCTGCTTCCTTCAATCATTCACGAATCATTTTAACTTGTTGTTCCATTTCAGTAAGGATTTCAGGCCCAATCACCTCTCTATCCTCAACGTTATCCCAACTAACAGGGGTTCTGCACTTTCTTCCATAAAGTGCCTCGAAAGGTGCCATTTTAAGAGAAGAGTGATATGTGTTGTTGTATGCAAATTCAACTAATGGGAGATACTCTTCCCATTTATATTGTTGATCCATGCAATACATTCATAACATATCTTCCAACACCTGATTTACTCTCTCAGTTTGTCCATCCATTTCCTGGATGATATGCAAAACTGAAGTTTAGTTTAGTTCCAAGAGCTGTATTAAGTGTTTGCCAAAATCTCGATGTCATTCTAGGATCCCTGTCAGATATTATTAATTCTGGTACTCCATGTAACCTGAAAATTTTGTGCACAAATATTTTAGCTAACACAGGAGAATCATCCTTTAGATTTCCAGCTGATAAAATGAGCTACCTTCGTTAGTTTTTCAACAACTACCAAGATAACATCATGTTTATTTCTCGACATAGGAAGCCCTTGTACAAAGTCCATGCTTATTACTTTCCATTTGTACTGCGGTATGCTATGGGGATATAATAAACCAGCAGGGTGCATGTGTTCTGCCTTCACCCGCTGACATTCCAGATAATGAGTCACAAAATTAATAACATCCTTTTTCATTCCCTTCCAAAAATATTGTTGTTTTAGATCAGCAAGCATTTTAGTAATACCGGGTGTCCAAAAAAGGGTGAATTATGAAATTCAACTAACAATTTCTTTCTCAAATCATTTAGCAAAGGTATGTATACTCTGTTTTCATAACGTAAGATTCCTTCATTATCAAAATGAAAACCTTTATACCTTTCATCTTTTGGTTCTGCAGCAAGCACTACTTTTACTTGCTGAAAGTATATATCAGATTCTAATGCACTTTTCACCTCATCTTTAAACTGAGTTCTTAATGTTATAAGAGCAGAAATGTGCTTCCTACGACTTAGAGCATCTACTACTCTATTCTCTTTTCCTTTTATGTAACTAATATCAAAATCATATTGAGACAAAAACTCTAACCACCTTCGCTGTCTTGCATTTAGATTAGGCTGAGTGAAAATATATTTCAGCCCAAGATGATCAGTTTTCAACTCAAAAGGTTTCCCAAGTAAATAGTGTCTCCAAACTTGAAGTGCATGAACAATTGCAGCAAGCTCTAAATCATGAGGGGCATAATTCAGCTCATGTAACTTAAGTTTTCTACTTTCATATGCTATGACATGATCATTTTGTAACAAAACACCTCCAAGGCCTTCCCCAGAAGCATCCGTTACAACAAAGTAAAGTCTCCATTAGGGTCCAAAGATGCTAAAATAGGTGCTGAAGTCAACTGACTTTTCAAACTTTTAAAAGCAGATTCACACTTATCATCCCAAATAAATTTCTTATCCTTTTTCTGCAATGAAGTTATCGGTGCAACCACTTTAGAAAAATCTTTAACAAATTTTCTATAATAACCAAAGGCCCATGAAGCTTCTTACTTCATGTACATTCTTTGGTGTAGGACATTCGGTTATCACCACTATTTTAGAAGGATCTACAGCAATTCCTTCTTTACTAATGACATGACCCAAATAGTGAACTTCAGTATCAAAGAAAGAACATTTGGATAACTTACCGTATAACTTTATTTTTCTCAAAATTTCAAAAACTACCTTCAAATGCTCATTATGCTCCTCAACACTTTTAGAATATATGAGAATATCATCTAAGAATACAAGCACAAACTTGTCCAAATATTCTTGAAAGATATTATTCATTAAGTTCATAAAATTTGCGGGTGCATTAGTTAATCCAAAGGGTAAAACCGTGAATTCATAATGTCTCGTACCTTGTCCGGAAAGCTATTTTATGAATATCTTCTTCTTTAATTCTTAATTGATGATACCCAAATCGAAGATCTATCTTGGAATAAACCGATGCTCCGCACATCTGATCAAATAAATCATCAATTCTTGGAAGTGGATATCTATTCTTGATTGTTGCCTTGTTTAACATCCAATAATCAATACACAATCTAAGTGTCCAGTCTTTCTTTTTCACAAATATTACTGGCACTCCCCAAGGTGAAACACTTGGTCTAATCAAACCTTTAGACAAAATTTCTTGCAATTGAGCCTTAAGCTCAACTAACTCTGTAGTAGTCATCCGATAAGGTGCTTTAGAAATAGGCTCCATCCTGGTTTGATTTCAATGGTGAAGTCAAATTCCCTTTTGGGTGGTAAACCTAGTAATTCCTCCGAAATACATCCTTGAAACTTTGTAATAGTGGGTATCGTTTCATGAAATCACCGTCTTCTTCTATAGATTCAGATATCTTTACTGCATATAAGGTACATCCTTTATTTTTAGCCTTTTTAAGTTGCATAGCTGACAGTTTCCTAACTAAAATTTCTCGTTTTACACCTTGAATCTCTGTTGTTTTCTACAGATCATCTAAACATCTTATATATTTTTCAAAGCAGTCCACTTTTTCTTTATGGTCAGCTAACCAATTAACGCCGATGACAACATCATAGGATCCCAAAGGTGCAACATAGAGGTCAACTTCCGTGGAAAATTTAGGTAAGTCAAGGACTGCCCCAAAAAGACACATATTAACTATATGAACAGAGTTATTACCATACTGTACAATCCAATATTTATCCATTTTTCCAAATTTTCTTTTAAGTTTAGAAGCGAGTTTACTAGAAATAAAACATTCAATAGCTCATGTATCAAAAAGAATAGTTACAAGTATGCCAAATAACTTACCAGGAACTTTTATAGGTGTCACTTGCTTTTCACTTTTGCTTGCGCTCTACTACAAAGCATGTATCTTATGTTGTTGATTACAATCATCCTTCTTCAAAGGACATTGGTTTGCATAATGATCTTTGCCACAATTATAGCAACCTCCTACAGGTCCCTTTTTAGGCTCAAAATTACTTCCAACCTTAAAATTATCACGTTGGCCTCCATAGGACTTCTGCCCATTATTATAATTCTTGGAAAAACTATCCCTTACATTTCCAGCAGGCTTATTCGTTGTCGTTTTCTTATTATTATCCACTGAAAACTTATTTTTGTTGCCAAACTTTTTCCATGGCCCCTTCTTGGGTGCAAGAGAAGTTGAAGAAGGGTTTGGAATCTTCTTCCGCACTTCCTCTTTATGAGCAAAAATAGCCTTTATTTTTGTTCTTGCCTTATGGATTTTTCAACAACCCCTTCCATAGTGGTTGGGCTGTGAACATCAACCTCTCCTCCAATCACGGGATTCAGTCCCATGATGAATTTCTGTATTCTGAACTTCTCGTCAGTTTGATACTACGGTACGTACTTGAGGAGTTTCGTAAACCACTCCTAGTACTCAGTTATAGTTAGCTTCCTTGAACTAAGTTCTGGAATTCTGTCATTTTCTGATCATAGAAAAGTTGTGGTAGCCAACGTTGTCTAAAATAGCCTTTAAATTGATCCCAAGTGATGTTGGTTTCATCAATATTTAGCTCAGCTTTACGGCTATCCCACCATGAAGATGCTTCATGGGAAAGCTGATATGCTCCCCAAATAGCTTTGGTTTCCTCTAAGAAGTTTCTTATTACAAAGTACTTCTCCATTTCGCTAAGCCAGTTCTCAGCTCCATCTCCTAATGTGGTGCCATCAAATTTAGGTGGACTTATCCTTTTTATATCATTAGTGAGTTCCATTGCCAATCTGCCTTTTTGTTTTCTAGTTAGACAGGTACATTTCCATTGTTATTACCAACACCCATATCGGGGTTGTCCTCAGGAGGTGGCTGATTGTTGTTACCAGCTTCATCGTCCTCCTCATTTCCCATCACTTGTTGTTCAAGTACAGCCAAACGATCTCTTGTGTCCAATAGGGCAGCAAGGATCTCATCAAGTTTTTGGGTTGTTTCCACCCCTTCCTTAGGTGGAGCATTATTCACAATGTTTCCCCTTGTTCTAACCATTTTCTGTTACAAGAAAATTCAGGTTTTTATCAGATTATGGACACAATAGGTCCAAGAGCTGCAACCTTCAGCTCTGATACCAAGATGTAACATCCTCATTTTAATACATTAGAACAATATTTTTTTTTATTAGTGTTTTCTAGTTCTAAATACATAATTTAGAACACACAGATCATAACAATCATTCTTATAATAGATAACCATATGCAGCTGTAATGACTCGGTATACCACCGATCTATTCATTCCATGACTCGGTGAACTACCGATCTATTCATGTGTATCTTAGAGTTTGGTGTTTTCAACAGAACACTTCATTCTCATGGTTCTCTTCCCTAATCCGGGATTCTGAGTGCTCTATCCAAGGAACCTATCTGAATAATTGTTACCATTATTCATCAGCATCATGTTCCTTAAACTAGGTGACATAGGACAACGCAATCAGCAGCTTGCGATACTTTGGCCAAAGATTTGAAACATACTGTTCATGTTACTTATTCCTTGACGACATACTTGTCAATCTAGAATACATCCCTCACCCCACTCCAATGTTATATAGAACGTCCTATACTAACTTCTTCAGTCCCCTCCTTGTCCCAAGTTTTCACTCTGGATCGGGTTAATATCATAATTCACGTTATAAGGATGCCCTTGAAGACTAGGGGTAAGCTGACATACTAGGTCAACCAATGTTAACCCCATGTGTCAAGGTACCCTGAGTCTCAAAGGGTTACCTCATAACCTGTCTATGGTCCTAACTAGTCCCGAAGGGAAATCTTGATCAAGTTTCAGTGTAAATCTTAACGATCAATGCAGAAGGGTGTTGCCATATGTCATCTGCATTGTTGTATCCTCGAGAAGATCCTAATCTTCTCAAAGGTACAACCCTGCAGTTGACATGTGTCAACATCCTACGAAATAGCCTCGAAAGATGTACATACCTCCAAGAAGTTACTTATGTTGAGTTATATTTGGATTACAGGCCCTCCTAATTGGGTAGCCTTCCCCAACCCTGGGTCCCACACTTTTGAGTTACCTTTCGTAGTTAGGTTCAGTTTCGACAGAGAAAAGTTTTAATGAGTTTAAAGATTGCGTCAAGTTGCCAATTGGTTCCTAATAACCTTGTATCCTCATAATAGGACAACATCCCTAGTTTTCCCATAAGGAAGGTAACTAAACCCGTAAGGGTTCGTATCAACCTCAAAGACTGAAATATATATCAGACTTATTACCATTAAGACATGGTGATTTATAGCCATCAATTACATTGCTTTGAATTAGAACATTAAGAGAGTAATAGAATACTCTTCCAGTTATAGCTACATTTTAGGGCATAGTTCAACCTCAACGTTCCCTAAAAATGTAGTGGTCTAATTTCCAATTTAGCCATATTCATAATATATAAGAATTACTAACCAGAAACATGTAGTATTCAGCCACATAATTATACAAGGCTTACTTAGGGAATCCATCTAGACCCCATTGCATATAATAATAAGAATGCACTCTCATTCATACAGACAAGAGAAGATCAATTCAACAAATAAGAACACAAACCACATAAGTAATATGTCCCCATTTCATTTATTCCCAAGCCTATACAATTACAACCTATGCACTTCGGCATATTTTAATACAATAATCATCAGCAAAAGAGTAACTTTCTTCTATAGTACAATTAGAAAAATCATGTCAGAATTCTTCATAAAAACCAGATTAAACAGTTTGTGCATCATTTCAGATCTGCCTGCCTTTACCACTTAAGATGACCATCTGCAAAAATTGCTAGCACGGGTCAGTTCAGTGAACTGAGCATGATAAGCACTAATTCTTAAAACAATTGCATTCCACCAATTGTTTTCATTAAAAAACCTGTTTAAATGAAATCAATTTCATCAAATCCATAATCATGAATCACGCTAATTTTCTTTCTACCATTCTAATATGACTTTATAACATAACTCATATTATAGTTACTATTTCAACTTAAATCTTTTTGGATGATTCATCTTATACAAGAAAATAAGAAGAAATGATATGAATCTTAAGTACCTAGCCATCCGAAAACCAAGAATAGTGTCAATCATGTTATAATCACTCTAATCAAAAGAATGAAACCTTTTCAAGGTATGCAACCAACAGGTTTGCATATAAACAATTTAAGCAAAGGACAGATTACTGCCTCAAGCAAGTTCATCTAACGGATTTCCTCTAACTCTTTCATATCAAATTCTTAATCATTGATAAGTATGCAAAACTTTTACTACAGGGATACTTTTATACAAGTAGATAATAACTGAAATTCTAAATCAGGGTAATAATACTACTAAAAAAAAGGAAAGGAGACTTCTAGTTAAGATTTCACCACTTACCACTCTTTCCACTTAATTTTTAACAGTCTTTTCATCTCATACCCATACTGTAGAGTTCTTATAGAAATTATAAAGAAGAGAACACTATAATTTCAAGAGAGAGTGAGTACCTTCATATTTCGAAATCCTATAACAACTATCTTCCATTACTTAGAGGAAGGAATAGAGAAATTCTGAACTCTATTTTAACCAAGTTCAGGACTATACAACTTCCAAGAAGTAATATATATATATATATATATATATATATATATATATATATATATATATATATATATACTCTAATCCCATCAGAAAAAGGAGGCAAGTAAAGCAATACTTACGTTTAGCCACAGGCTCAGATCAAATAGAATCACCTTCAGATTTTCCAATAGATCATTACGATCTTTCCACTATACATTAAACAAAAGCCAATAACGTTTCCTTTACATAAAACATTAAAAATGATCTAATCTCATACCACAATCCTACTCTAAAGTAAACAGTTTTCATTTCCTTCTTTTCTCGAACCATTTGGTCTAAGAGTTAGGATAATCTTCCCATTATCTATTTATTATTAATAGATCAAAACTAAATTATTTCTACCGTTGCACAGTTAAGTTGTTATATCATTTCAAGATACTAAACTAAAAATGCATGTACAGAGTCAATAATAGGATTCTAAATACAGATTCAACAATGCCTCAAAATCCATACTACTTATATCATAGTAGTTATCAGTAACTTTAACTGTGCAAAATAAATAAATCATTCTGTTGCATATGGATCATTTCAACCCAAATCTCAACTACAAAAGGAAAAGCATTAGTTGTACATAAATAAACTTAACGACATTAAAGTCATTGTTTTACTTTTATAGTAGAATTCCCGACATTGTAAAATGTGGCCTTAAGAAGTAGACTTCGCAGTCACCTCAGGGTAAACACAGTCATAACTCATCCACACTTTATACATAACTTTCACTATGGCAGATCCAAGATTAATCCACGAAATTGCCAGGAGATACAGAGTTTATCCAAATATGTTTCCTCTTCCTATATCCATGTAAAATCGCAAAAACAACAGTTTAACCAAATACTTCCATGCTCAAAAATCTCTTTATTCATAAGAACATTCATACCCCTTTAAAATAAAGGTACAGGCTTAGAATTCAACCTTATTTCCAACTCATGTGACTAAACCAGTCGATTTTTACAGAATGAACTAACATTTCCACCACAAAATCAACTACTTACTTTCTTGAAGATGTCCAGTAGTAGTTAGAGTTCATACGGCTAAGCAACAATCAAATAATCCAACCATATTCGAAACAACAGTTAATTACAGTGGTGTTTTCAAACATGAAATCATCAAGCACGAAGTCTATCATGGAGCCAGTTTTTAAATCCAATACCTCAGCCAGATAAAGAAAACATAAAACACTTCCATCAGAAAGCAAAACCCATATTGTATTCACAGCATGGAAAGAAGAATAAAGAAGCAGGTTTCATCCAGGATCTACATACAACCCAGAATTCCCAAATCAACAAAAAGGAAAACCAATACATTGCTACCAGCCAAGCCGTCTGTGCATAAATCATCTGAATAGAGTTGTTCTAATGAAAGCATTTAAAGGAAAGCAATATTTTTAAAAGTTAGGGCCTATCATGCCTGATAGTGTCGCTAAAATTTCAAGAAGACCTCTGAATGCGCTCCCACCTTCTCTTCTTCTTCCACGAAAAACTAAACAACAAAATATTGTCACCTCCAAGCCTTATATACTTCCCTTGACAGAGAAGTAAGTTTGAAACTCTCAAAATTGCCATGCAATGAAGAGTAGATGGCTGGTTCGAAGAACCAGTGCTCATGCAGAGTGAAAAATGGAATGCATGGAAAACAAAACAACCAAGCAAAATTCCACTTGCATGCCTTCCCAAGAAATCCGCGCTCGAGGCCCGATGCTCATTAATTGCATTTATTTTTATTCTCCCACCTATTTTCCATTGCCACCGACTACCAAAGTTGGTGATTGCCAAAACAAAATAAACAAACATTCCCATCCTTAGAGATACCGCCACGTAAGACTCTATTAGCAATTTTACCCTCCACTAAACCCGGCAACACTCCCTGTCCTTCATCCTTATCCCTTATTAAATGCCATGGAAACCACCACCCATGACTCATGACCCTCCTTAGGTCCCCCTTCTTAGCATTAGTTAGGATAGGTTAGTGACTTAGGTTAGATCATAGGATATGACATTAATCTCATTTCCATAGGATATAACATTAGACACCCTCCATAGTACTAGGTTTAGTTAACCCTTAGGAGTATTAAGCTCATAGTTTTAGGACTAGGTTAGATTAATTAATTGTAACATTAGGTTATAGTTTAGGTTAAAACTATTAACCTTACTGATTCTAGTCTAGGTCCCCTAAATAGGACTAATCAGTAATAGAGTTCAAAACAGATAAAACATTCCTGTATCAAATTCCGTTTGGCATCAAATAATTTAAGCTTTAGATATAAAACATACACATCTTACCTAGCTTAATTTCTAGGTCTTTCCTGATGTTATGATATCTGAACAATATTCTATTTACCATGATCACCTGATTTAACCTCCGGAATTGATCATTCAAAGCTCGGTCAGACTTTGTAACTCTCGAAAAGTCAATACAATTTGTTCATCCTAAATAAACTAAAAACATTCCTTGGATCAATGTAACTAATCCAAGGCTAAGTCATAAATGTGGATAAATCCACAATCTTCTAGAACTCAAATTGAACTCGAGTGCCAGAATGAAAGAAACAATAGAGTCCAAGCACATTCTGGTTCAGTCAAAGATCTTTAAGAGTAGAAAGGATATAATCCATATCAAGCATGACTTCCAGAAACCAAAGGAACATGTCCTAATACAAGAGAAATCATATATCAACACTTGAATGCTCAGGAGAAAGTAACAATTGTTTAGGGTGTTACAAAATTTCACCCAAGAATTTGAGGTTAACATTTTTCCATGTAGTGATGGTGCGTAAGGAGGAAGAGGGAATTATTCCATTAAAGGAGTATCATTTAGACATATAGGTTGCAATGGATTCATAAGTGCATATAGCATTGGCATGGATAAAGGGTATAGAAATTTTAAACCCCACATGTAAAAAGTGATGGTAGGGGAAAATGTAGTAATGAAATTTCCCATAATGTATATGCAGAAGAAATTTTTGTGCCATAAAATTTTAGAGAAAACCTAGAGATGGTAAAATGTTTATGAGAAAACACATTTGTTTAAATATAATTAAATAATTTGACTCAACACAAAGGAATAATGTTTTAGAACCACATATAGGTAGAAAGGTAAGGTTTGTAATTTGATAATAGATAACGGTATCACAATCATCTTGGTGGAATATGAGATGGTGTGAAAACTAGGGTTGAGGATTATTTCACAACCTAATACCTAAAAGGTTTTGTGATTAGAGAAGGAAACCAACTCCTAATGGAATAACAATGTTTAGTTAGTTTCTAGATAAATATATATGAAGATGATTTCATGTGCATCATAATTCCCATGGATTCTTACCATCTGATTCATGGTATTTCATGGTAGTATCATTATAAGGTACAATATTATTGTTGTGAAATCACCTAGGTAGTGAAGGATGGATAGGAAGAAACTCTAAATCCTATGTGGGATTGGAATATAGTGGAATATATTTTCAAGACATTGACACTAATAAGAAAGTAGTTTACAAGTGAATTAAAGTAGTGTCACATCCCATATTCAATATTTTATTGTTTTGGAAACATTATGAGGACTAGGTTATTTCTACTACATTTAATATAATACATTATACCTTTTTTATTTTATTTAGTTAGCATTATGACATGTTTTGGGAGTAAAATAGTTTTATTAGTGATTGATTAAAATAGATGATGTTTTGGATACATATTTTAGTTTTATGATTGTTATTATTACATGTATGTTTCCTATAATTCATTTCAATGTATATTACTATTTGAATGAATAATTCAGGTGGGTATTTGTATATACATGTGTACAATTTTTCTCAAGTTTTGAGAAATTATATCATTAGGAAGAGGTGGAAAGATGCATAAAATGGGTATGGATAGAGATATTTTTTATGTATCATTCAGTGTATGATAAATGGTGTTAAATATTAAGTCTATGTCATAGGTTCCCTTATTGTGATTTAAATTTTTTATGCATGTTTCTCTGTGTGTGGCGGGATTGATTTAGTCACACTCGCAAAAGTGGCACAAAGTTGTGTGCTCTTATTATGGAAATGAGTACAACTTCACAATACACATTTAGCTAAGTGGTACATTTTCACTTTATGATGATGGTAAACTTCAATTTATGTTGTTACACACACACACACACACACACACACACACATTCATAGAATGATATAATGAGTATGTTATTAACCAAAATTAATTATTGAGGGTTTCATTACAATGATGTGGGATCAAATTCCTAACGTTATTAAATTTATTGATCTCTTATTACTAACTCACATTACATTTGTGTATTCAATATAAAATCTTTAAGAAATTAAGGTGCATTGAAACCTATTCGTTGAATTAATTACATGGCATAGAGATTATATTTTTTTAAACTAAGTCACAATGTTTTATTACCAAAAAATATTGATCTATTAGAGCTTGTATTATTTTAATCGATTCAATATGGCATCCTATCGAGCCATATTGCATTCATAAGGTATGTATTGCATTTCACCTTATGCATCTCACCACCCAAATCGCTAAATTATCCAATCTCACTTGCAAGTGAGTCACACAATTCGAATGGGTAGGAAAATGAATTTTAATTCAAGTCATTACAATAATGGAAATGTTTATAAAGTATCATATCCATCTACCCACTTTGTACATGTGGGATTACACTTATCAAGATATTTATATAGAGGAAGAACTAACAAGTGTTATGTGTCACACATCAATGAACCTATCTCTAATCACATGAAGAGGATATAAGAAACTTGGGATGTGGAATCACCCATGGGTCCAACATTTTAGTAAACATGAGCCCTTAAAATGAAATGCTTGTGGAAATAGAATGTGGTACATTATATTTTTATGGCCAACACATGACACTAATTAGTGGATTCACTACAGAGTTAAAAACACCACAAATTACGCATGAGAATTAGATAGGCTAAAATTATCCATGAATAAATAGATTTTAGGGTTGGTGAAGAATAATTGGTCAATAATTAACAAATTCATGAAATATGAATAGATTAAGAGGAGAGTTTCATGAAATTAGAAACTCAATTTATATAAAAAGAAATAGGGAAAATAAAATCCAAAAATAGATTTATAAAAGTGGTCAGTAAACAAGAGATTCGATGAATAGTTTAATGGGGATTAAACTCCTAAATACAAAACCTATGGATAAATTTAAAATTGCATGAAAAGATAAGGATGGGTAGCATATTTATTATTATATTGAACTAATTTATAAAATAATTGTGTAGTAAACCACATAAAAAGACACAAAATTTTAAACATTGAGCTTAGACACATGTGAGTTTTATTCATGGAGTTTAGATGCACATACAAATATTTCATCCAGAGAAAGAGAGAGGCACGTAGAGAAAGAATAGGAAGAGAAGAAAGGAAATTTACTTCACTTACAGTGCTCAACATTTTATCTTATATTTTTTTATGTTTCTATGTTCCCCTATGTGTAATTAGGTGTATTAATGATTCAGTATTTGGGCTTATAATTTAAAGGTTCATGGTTTTAAATTCTTATATTTTGCATTTTCAATTGTAAAATTAATAAGATGGTATTACATATTTAGATAACACTCATGTGACAGTTCAATTGAACTATGAATTAACCACAAAACCATATAACCGAGAAGGGTATTGGGAGTGAGGGGCCATAGGTTTGAAGATACACATGTGTTTAATATAAAATAAGGGGGAAATGAGGCCAAATGGCTAAGACCATAGATGTGAAGTAAGGGATCTTGGGTTTGGCTTCCACCCTATATTATTTTAAAACATTTAAATAGGGATAAAATTATTATAAATTTAAAAGGGAGTATAATTGATTACAAACTAAGATAGTATTATTTTGGGTTTTAACATTACAAATCAAAATAATTTTTGGTTCAGATTAGGTCCACCATAACGTATTAGTAATAAAGGAATTTATTTTCAAGATTTCATATTCAAATGAAGATATAAGTTCAAATATTATCTAAAAGTAAAGTGAAAAATAACAACATATCTATGTTGGATTACATGAATATGTATATTTAGTGAAACAATGAATGTTATCATGACATATAAGGACATGGTAACAAGTAAATTATCATAACAAAGGGGTTTTATGTTAATATGAATTATAGAGTTTTCCTCATGTTAATATATCAAACATAATATTATAAGCATACTTGCAAATAAATATGAAATAGAAAGTTAAGGACATTGAGCTAAATGAAAAAATGGTTATGATTTATACACATAGAGTGATAGGTAAATCATGAAAAACCCTTATTACATAACATGATTTAATCATAATATTAAATGTATTCGTTATAAAATAATTTATGACATGATTGACATAATTATGTGGATTATGAAATAATATGATTTTACGCATTCAATATCAATGAGATATGAGATAATGATTATATATTTATTGGCATCATTTATAAACCATTTATGAAGTATTATTAAAATTTGGAATATGTATAATTGGAAGACATGTATATGGAAACTATTACAACTAATTTAAATTCCTTTGTATGTGATGGAAAACTAGGATTAGGATTCTCACAATAACAACTTCCTTGGTTGGTATGCGACATCCAAGAAGGCTTTTATTCTTTTCATATTTTTCATGGTTTTTCAATATTATTTTATGGATAACAAACGATGATTAGGATATTTATAATATTAATGTGAACATATGGTATGGGACATTCGGGAAGGTTAGTGTTGTTTATGTTCTAGTTTTAGTTTTCCCAAGCTAGTAGTATAGAGACAGAGATGTCCAGTTGTAAATTTCTAGTTAGGAAAGGGAATAATTTTATAAATGTATTCTTGGACTAGGGATTGACGTATATGGATGGGTTATATAACCTAACGTGGTGTATCACACATGACAACTGCATAGGGTTATTGTTGAACTACACATAGACACAATGTATTCTATAATTATTATTTCATGCCTTCCTACATTTTCATATTTCATTAGGAATATGTAGCTTATGTTATCATAAGTATTTTGGTGAAAAGCATACTTAGTACTTATATTATTTCTAAGTTGTTATATTTCTACCATTTTCATAGTTATACCATTTTTGTGATTGTATTACAGATGGTATTCTCTCTTACCTTATTGATTTCTTGAATTGTCTTTCTCGTGATGGGTAGGGACGCTCTCACTTCGTGGGAGGTGTGTGGGGATATTTAAAGCTCATGGTTGGAGGTAAATTTCTTTGAGTATTCCCTTCCTTTCATGGTTTAGTTAGACATTGTGATGGATCTTATATGATAGGCCATGATTGTTTCATACTAATGGATTATTGTATATGTATATGGTGATATCTATTATATTATATATTGATAAAAAAAAAAAAACTTTAAAAATTGTATATTTGATGTTGAGAACTATGATTTATTAGAAAATATGTAAAGGAAATAAATATTTCGCATGTAATAATATATTATTTTTATAATTGATATGCAAATTTTTTTAATGGTGAACACATGTGGGTAAATGGAAAACATGCATTTTTATATACTTAACATGGACTTGTAATTATGGTATAATTCATCAACTAAAATAGATGTATGATCATGTTATGTAATTATATGAACCTAACTAAATGAAATAATTATTCATATTGTTCTTGTTCACATATATGGAATGAAATTAAATGAATATGAATGGATAAGATGTATGCGCATGATTTAAAAAATAATTTTAATGCCTTATTTTAATTGGATGAACTATTATATGTGAAACTCGTGTAGATAATTGTACTTAAATGTATTGTGCACGCTTAATTCACTTATAATGAAATGGAAACAAACTGTACAATTTAAAATTAAGTGACAAAATTAAATCTACGATGATAGATAAATTTTTATTACTATCTTCTTTCATGTGTTTAACTATATGCATAGGACTGAGAAATCAAAAGGCATCAATTTTCATCCTTCATTGTGTAAGGGTGATTGAAAATTATTCTTACAAAAAAATTTGAATGTGTTTTTTTGGTCACCCATTAGGGGTTTCCAAACCTTGGTATTAGAGAGTTGGTTCAATGCTTTGGCCTTTTATATTAACTAAATTTCTATAATTTCTATCATACCCAAGAATAAAAATGGAAACGAAAAAAAAAAAAACATTTGGTAGTGACATTGTCAATAATGATTCCTATAATAATGTAAATGTGTAGCAAAAACATTTGGACCAAACTATTGAAATTTTAAATTACACCCATGATAAGATTACTGCACTTTAGCATATGGTTCAAGTTGGTAAATCATATAAGGAAACATATGAAGATTCCAATTAGTTAAATTAAGCCAACTAAGGTGATGAAAAAATGAGTAGGCTTTAAAACATCATTATTAGGTACACTGATAGGTACCCAAGAGGAAAGGTTTAAGATAGAGTTGGCTAAGGATTTGAAAAGATTATCCCCACCAAAGTATAGTGGAGAAATACTAAGGATTAGAGATGAATCATGGCTTATCCGTATAAAAAAATCTATCGATATTCATAATTTCTATTATGAAATAAAGTTTGTATGGGAATAGTATCAAATTTAAGGTGAAGAATTTTCTTGGTGGAATATTAAAAGGTCGAGAATAATTTTAGGGTTGAGAACACTAAATGGGGTTTATTTATGACTCTAGTAGGAAGAGATGGTTTCCATAATTGTAATTTTATTTAAAGGTAGTTGATTTTCATAACTTGACCCAAAGAAACCTCACAAGAACTTAGTATTTTAAAAATTTCACAAGGATTCTCAAGTATGTACCTTAGTATCAACTAGATGAGAGGTTTTGTATCCACAATTTAATCATGGGTTTGAGTCCTTGACTTGGATGTGATGTGGAATTTCATGGTCCAAATTATATGGATGAATATTTTGAGAAAACTATGAATAAGGAACAAAGTATATATGTACTATTTATATTGAGCAAGGATTTCAAGTGCCAAGGGAATATAATAATTCAACACTCATTTACACCATTCAAGAAAAAAATCATCATGTGTTGAAAAATACTAGAAGAAATAACAAGGGGAGTTATTGAAATTTAACCAAGAATATAAAATCTTCCAATGTAAATAATAATTGAATAAATCATCTAAGTAATAATGGTGGTAATAACAAGAACAAGATCGTAGGTAATAATTTTTTCGTAAAGATAGAGCCTCTATCTAGATACTTTAGATGTGGAGGTGATCACTATGCTATTAATTGGCCCTAAAACAAATTTATGAGAAATGCTTTAGAGGACCTCCTTTATAACTCGAGAGTGTAACCCCTTGGTGGGAGACTGAAAACACATTTTAAAAAAATAAACTGGAATTTTGAATTACCCAACACAACCAAATTTCAATTTCTTATTCATATGCTTAAACACACATCACATAAAAGAAGACAAAAACTATTATTATTACAAGTAATCATAGTTATCTATCAAGCGATTAAATTATGTCATCCATTCATCTTGTATATTTTGTTTTTTATTTATGATCCAAGGTTTTTTATTGGGATCCTACCCAGGTTACAAAAGGACAATGCCTATGTTTTTATAAAATAGCAAAAAAAAAAAGATCCAAGAACTCCACGAAGGAAGATAAAACTAGAAAAAATAGGGGTGTTGTCAAACCACATCAATAGAACAAACAAACCTCAAAAAAAACCAACACGTAACTACAACAAAAAAATTTTTTAAAAAAAAGGAAAAAAACAAAACAAGGAGCAAAACAGAGAGTCTTAGATCATGTCCAACCACTCCTTGGTTATCTTTTTCAAGTTCTTCTTGAGGTTTCCCATATTGTCCTGGATATATTTTAAAGTGGTACCATCCTTAGCCTTTTCCTTACCTTTAGTAGTCTCAAGAATGGATATGAAGCTTGATAAGATGTCAAATTTTCCCTTATGGATAGAGAGAATATCACATTACATGTTTCTAATTTTTTTAATTCTTCTTTGATAGCTTTAATTCTATTTTCCATTTCATCCATCAAATTATCATCTTTTCTCCCACTTTCCACAACAAGTTTGTAACCCCTGACATGTTTTTTCAGAATCTTGCATTCCTTCCTAATCCAGGTGATCATATCAAAGTGCAAGTCCATAGCTCGGCCCTGAATCCTTTGGTTTTAGTACTAGTAAGGTCTTATTTTTCACCCATGGATAGAATACTTGGGAGAAGCGTCCACATCTCCGGAAGCATAACTATGGGAAGTCGAAGGAACAAGGTCATGTTTAGTCCCTTTAATCCTAAGGACATGACTAGAAGGAGGGGGAAAAGAGGTATTATAATGGTGTTTGGAGGAAGAAGGAGGCGGGGAGTGGGTTGGTGAAAGGAGAAGGGGGTGTTGACAATGAGGAGGTCAAAGTGCTTGTAAAGCAGAAGGATGAGGGCATGATGAGAGGGTTTGGCACATTTCCCTTAGAGGACCAAGTTGATAGAATGGTCAAGGGATTGAAGGAGGTAGAAAGGAAAATTGACCATAATGTCCCTTCTAAAATGATTTAAAAACACCAAATTAAAAAAAGGAATAACTTTGAATCTCCCATCAAGAGTAATATATTTCATGATGATCAAACTCACCTTGTCATATGGCTTGGGAAAATAATATCCGAGATATCCAATTTTGGCTTCAATCAACTCTTCTCCCCTCAAGAAATTTTCCCTCCTCCTCCTTTCTTATATAGTTGTTCTTAAAAAAGGTATAACCTTTGGATGTAGTCCAAGAACAACCAATATGGTTTCCTAAGTGATTTGGAACTCCCTATTTCTATAGTGGATCTTTCGTCCATTATAGGTCCGGAAAAATTGTTGAGACATATGGTAGTCATAATCCTTCACCGCATTCATAAAGTAGTTGAACCCACCCTTCTTTACAATCTCCCAAACCTTGGGATATTCCCCCTAATGACTATAATCAATGGGATCCACTTTGAATATATCTCCCCCCATGGCGTAGAAAACCTTGACAAAGATGACCAAAGGCGGTAGAGAAGAAACAAATGAAAATTTAAAAAATCCCAAAGAAAAAACTACCTTTCTTTTCTCCAATGTTCACCAAGTTATGAATCACAACTCTCTTTTTTAATGATGAGTTGTACATGATTAGGCAAAAGTGAAGAGTTGTCCCAAATTTTAAAATCAGCATCACTAACTCTAATGTCGGTAAGAGAGTCCGCTAAATAATTGTCTTCCCTATAAGTATGTACAAGGGTATAATTGGGAAAATATTTAACAATCTGAATTTCCTCATCAATGTTTTTTTATAGAACAAATGGTTTAAGTATTCCTTTTGAGGAAATTAATGTTATTCAATGAATATCCTTCAATAATGATATTTTGGATATTAAGGAAGTGTGCGATTCGAACTCCCACAACGCTGTGGCGAAAGGGCTTTGGAATAATGATTTGTGTGATGTCCCATGGGTCTGGAATAAGAAGCTAAAATTTTCCCTAAATCACCCCTAATACAACCACCACCCTTGAGCTCCAAAGGTTTCCTTTGCTAGCTCAATTAAAGTTTACCTTGCGGTAATTAATAGGAGGAGGAATCCAAGATATCAATGATCTGTCAATTTTTGGAGGTACACTAGGAATACAATAATAATAAAAAATCCATTTCTTAATTAGTTTACCATCTTATTCATTTTCATTGGCGTTCTTCTTAGGCCTGAACCTAGATAGATTAAATTTAATTCCTTCCATAAGTTGGTTGAAGATCCTTCTAATAGAAGATGTTTTTTTGTTGAAAATTCTTTGGTTTCTATCTTTCCAGATGAGCCAAATGATGTGGGGAAAAGACAACATCCAAATTCTTTTGACTATCATGTACCTGAAAGAAGGGAGCCATTGTTCTCAAGCTAAGAGGATGGTATCAGGAAATACCCATTTAACTTCCATCAGCCTGAAAAAGGAGTTCCAAAATTCCTTAGCATAGTTAAATGGAGAAAGATATGATTAGCAGCTTTATTTCATTTTCTTGCAAATGTTACAACTATTAGGAATGTGTTGACCTCTTTTTCTCCAATTGTCAATAGTAAGCATTTTATTCGGATGTAGAGCCAAAGGAAAAGATTGATTTTGGGGGTCATATCTTTGAACCACACTTTTTTCCACTCAATGGTATAGGGTTAACCTCAAAGCATTAGATAAAATCATGTAGAAAATCTTAACATAATAAGAACCATCAAAGAATCATCCCGAACTAGCTCATCAACTAAGTATTCATTGTTGTAATATGAAAATAATTTAGATAACTCGAAAAATTTTAGCGGGTCTAGGAGGTGATGATCCATAAGTAACGATTTGTATCAAACTTCTACCACCATCATTATTTCAGATATAATTCTTAACTTTATTCCCAATTAGTTTTGTGTAAGGTCTTTCAAGCTACGTCCAATCTAAATTATTTTTGATTTGAGAGTTAAGAAACCGCTTGTCCTCCCAAAAAAATATTGTCACCATTTCCTAGATTCCATTTTTGACACTTATGATTAAGTGTCTGGAGTCTATAATGGCATTCTAAAATTGATATCCATTAGGCAAGTCCTACCTTTGTAACCATTCGTGTCCACTATCGTTATTTAAGTATTTGGCTCTAACCAATCTATTCTAATGTAAATATTCATTAAGCAATCTCGATCCCATTTTAGTAATCAAGGATTTGTTCATCCATTAAATTTTCTTTATCCCAATTCCTCCATGATTCTTAGGTTGACATACTTTGTTCCAAGAAACAATGTGATATCTATCATTTCCTTCAACTCCACTCCAGAGAAAGTGTTTCTAAATCCTTTCCATTTTTTCAATAACTTCCTAGGGAGTTTGAAGAGGGACATGATAAAGATAGGGAGATTCTCAGTAAAGTGTTGTTGATAAGGATGAAATTACCATCTTGTGAAGTAAATTCACCCTTTTATGCTGCCAAATTGTTGTGAAATCTACTGATAATATTATTCCAAACTTCATGAGGAATTTTACTATAAAAAAATATAGGTAGGCTGGAAGGGTATTGATATTACAACCAAGGGTCTCAAATATATTTCTATGCCTACTACCAAGGGTGTTGATTAATTAGGGGGATTTTTTTCAAAAGATATAACCTACCCCAAGATGTCCTCATACTCCAAGATAATGTCCTTAAGTCTTCTCGGCTTCCACCATCGAGGCCATGAGATGGAAAATTGTATCATCGCCAAAGTAATCGTAAGCAACTTTGAGCTAAGATGAACACATCGAAAACCTTTTATTTCTATTTGTTGTATAGACTTTCTAACTTTTCTACTCAAAATTTCAACCATCGGGATGAAGAGAAGGGGAGACATGGTCATGTTTAGTCCTTTTAATCCTAAGGACACGACTAGAAGGAGGGGGAAGAGAGGTATTATAATGGCATTTGGAGGAAGAAGGAGTTGGGGGAGTCGGTTTGTGAAAGGAGAAGGGGGTGTTGACAATGAGGACTTCAAAGTGCTAGTAAATAAAAAGAATGAGGGCAGGGATGAGAGGGTTTGGCACATTTCCCTTGGAAGACCAAGTTGACGATGAATGGTCAAGGGATTGAAGGAGGTAGAAAGGAAAATTGACCATAATGTCCCTTCTAAAATGATTTAAAAACACCAAATGAAAAAATGGAATAAATTTGAATCTCCCATCAAGAGTAATATATTTCATGATGATCAAACTCACCTTGTCATACGGCTTGGGAAAATAATCTTTGAGGTATCCACTTTTGGCTTCAATCAACTCTTTCTACCCCTCAAGAAATTTTTCCTTCTCCTCCTCTCTTATATAGTTCTTAAAAAAGGCATAACCTTTGGATGTAGTCCAGAACAAATGATATGGTTTCCTCAAGATTTGGAATTCCCTATTTTTATAGTGGATCTTGCGTCCATTCCAGTCCTGGACAAATTATTGAGACATATGGCAGTCATAACCCTTCACCGCATTCATAAAGTAGTTGAACCCACCCTTCTTTACTTTACAATCTCCCAAACCTTGGGATATTCCTTCCAATGGCTATAATCAATAGGATCCCCTATGAATATATCTCCCCTCATGGCGTAGAAAACCTTGACAAAGATGACCAAAGGCGGTAGAGAAGAAACAAATGAAAATTTAAAAAATCCCAAAGGAAAAAGGACCTTTCTTTTCTCCAATGTTCACCAAGTTATGAATGATGACTCTCTTTTTAATGATGAGTTGTACATGATTAGGTAGAATGGAAGAGTTGTCCCAAATTTTAAAATCAGCATCGCTAACTCTAATGTTGGCAAGATAATCTACTAAATAATTGCCTTCCCTATAAGTATATACAAGGGTATAATTGGGAAAATATTTAACAATCTGAATTTCCTCATCAATTTTTTTAATAGAACAAATGGTTTAAGTATTCCTTTTGAGGAAATTAATGATATTCAATGAATATCCTTCAATAATTATATTTTGGATATTAAGGAAGTGTGCGATTCGGACTCCCCACAGCGTTGAAAGGGCTTCGGAATAATGATTTGTGTGATGTCCCATGGGTCCAACATAAGCAGCTAAAATTTTCCCTAAATCACCCCTAATACAACCACCACCCCTGAGCTCCAAAGGTTTCCTTTGCTAGCTTCATCAAAGTTTACCTTGTGGTAATTAATAGGAGGAAGAATCCAAGATATCAAGGATTTGTCAATTTTTAGAGGTACACTAGGAATACAATAATAAAAAAATCCATTTCTTAAGTAGTTTACCATCTTGTTCATTTTGATTGAAGTTCTTCTTAGGTCTCGAACCTAGATAGATTAAATTTAATTCCTTCCATAAGTTGGTTGAAGATCCTGTTAATAGAAGATTTTTTTTTGTTGAAAATTCTTTAGTTTCTATCTTTCCAAATGAACCAAATGATGTGGGGAAAAGACAACATCCAAATTCTTTTGACTATCATGTACGTGAAAGGAGGGAGCCATTGTTGTCAAGTTGAGAGGATGGTATTAGGAAACACCCATTTAACTTCCATTAGCCTGAAAAAGGAGTTCCAAACTTCCTTAGCATAGTTTTAATGGAGAAAGATATGATTAGCATTTTATTTCATTTTCTTGCAAAGGTTACAACTATTAGGAATTTATTGACCTCTTTTTCTCCAATTGTCAATAGTAAGCATTTTATTCTGATGCAAAGCCAAAGGAAAAGATTGATTTTTGGGGTCATATCTTTGAACCACACTTTTTCCACTTAATGGTATAGGGGTTAACCTCAGCATTAGATAAAATCATGTAGAAACTCTTAACATAATATGAACCATCAAATAATCCTCCCAAACTAGCTTGTCAACTAAATCATCTATCAGTAAGATGAAAATAATTTAGATAACTCTGAAAAATTTTAGCAAGGTATAGGAGGTGATGATCCATAGTAACAATTTGTATCCAAATTCTACCACCATCATTATTTCAGATATAATTCTTAACTTTATTCCCAATCATTTTTGTGTAAGGTCTTTCAAGCTACGTCCAAATCTAAATTATTTTTGATTGGAGAGTTAAGAAACCACTTGTCCTCCCAAAAAAATATCGTCACCATTTCCTATATTCCATTTTTGAAACTTATGATTAAGTGTCTAGATTCTATAATGGCATTCCAAAATTGATATCCATTAGGCAAGTCCTACCTTTGTAACCGTTCATGTCCACTATCATTATTTAAGTATTTGGCTCTAACCAATCTAGTCCAATGTAAATATTCATTAAGCAATTTAGCAATCAAGAATTTGTTCATCCATTGAATTTTCTTTATCCCAATTCCTCCATGATTCTTAGGTTTACATGCTTTGTTCCAATAAACAAGGTGATATCTATCATGTCCTTCAACTCCACTCCAAAGAAAGTGTTTCTAAATCCTTTCAATTTTTTCAATAACTTCCTAGGGAGTTTGAAGAGGGACATGATAAAGATAGGGAGATTCTCAGAAGTGTTGTTGATAAGGATGAAATTACCATCTTGTGAAATAAATGCACCCTTATATCCTACCAAATTGTTGTGAAATCTACCAATAACATTATTCCAAACTTCATGAGGAATTTTACTATGAAAAAAGATAGGTAGCTGGAAGGGTATTGATGTTACAACCAAGGATCTCAAATATATTTCTATGCCTACTGCCAAGGGTGTTGATGAAGTAGGGGGATTTTTTCAAAATATCTAACCTACCCCAAGATGTCCTCATACTCCAAAATAATTTCCTTGAGTCTTCTAGCTTCCACCATCGAGGCCATGAGATGGAAAATTGTATCATCGCAAAGTCTTTGTAAGTGACTTTGAGCTAAGATGAACACATATGAAAACCTTTTATTTCTCTTTTTGTATAGTCTTTCTAACTTTTCTACTAAAAATTTCAGCCATCGGGATGAAGAGAAGGGGATACATGGTCATGTTTAGTCCTTTTAATCCTAAGGACACGACTAGAAGGAGGGGGAAGAGAGGTATTATAATCGTGTTTGGAGGAAGAAGGAGGTGGGGAGTGGGTTGGTGAAAGGAGAAGGGGGTGTTGACAATGAGGACTTTAAAGTGATTGTAAATCAAAAGGATAAGGGCATGATGAGAGGGTTTGGCACATTTCCCTTGGAGGACCAAGTTGACAGAATGGTCAAGGGATTGAAGGAGGTAGAAGGAAAATTGACCATAATGTCCCTTCTAAAATGATTTTAAAACACCAAATTAAAAATGGAGTAACTTTGAATCTCCCATCAAGAGTAATATATTTCATGATGATCAAACTCACCTTGTCATATGGCTTGGGAAAATAATCTCTGGAGGTATCCACTTTTGGATTCAATCAGCTCTTTCTCCCCCTCAATAAAATTTTCCTCCTCCTTTCTTATATAGTTGTTCTTAAAAAAGGCATAACCTTTGGATGTAGTCCAAGTAATAACCAATATGGTTTCCTCAGTGATTTGGAATTCCCTATTTCTATAGTGGATCTTGCGTCCATTCCAGGTCTGGACAAATTGTTGAGACATATGGCAGTCATAACCCTTCACCGCATTCATAAAGTAGTTGAACCCACCCTTCTTTACAATCTCCCAAACCTTGGGATATTCCTTCCAATGGCTATAATCAATAGGATCCCCTATGAATATATCTCCCCTCATGGCGTAGAAAACCTTGACAAAGATGACCAAAGGCGGTAGAGAAGAAACAAATGAAAATTTAAAAAATCCCAAAGCAAAAAGTACCTTTCTTTTCTCCAATGTTCACCAAGTTATGAATGATGACTCTCTTTTTTAATGATGAGTTGTACATGATTAGGCGAATGGAAGAGTTGTCCCAAATTTTAAAATCAGCATCACTAACTCTAATGTTGGCAAGATAATCCGCTAAATAATTGCCTTCCCTATAAGTATATACAAGGGTATAATTGGGAAAATATTTAACAATCTGAATTTCCTCATCAATGTTTTTAATAGAACAAATGGTTTAAGTATTCCTTTTGAGGAAATTAATGATATTCAATGAATATCCTTCAATAATTATATTTTGGATATTAAGGAAGTGTGCGATTCGGACTCCCACAACGTTGAAAGGGCTTCGAATAATGATTTGTGTGATGTCCCATGGGTCCAACATAAGCAGCTAAAATTTTCCCTAAATCACCCCTAATACAACCACCACCCCCGAGCTCCAAAGGTTTCCTTTGCTAGCTTCACAAAGTTTACCTTGTGGTAATTAATAGGAGGAAGAATCCAAGATATCAAGGATCTGTCAATTTTTAGAGGTGCACTAGGAATACAATAATAAAAAAATCCATTTCTTAAGTAGTTTACCATCTTGTTCATTTTGATTGAAGTTCTTCTTAGGTCTGAACCTAGATAGATTAAATTTAATTCCTTCCATAATTTAGTTGAAGATCCTTCTAATAGAAGATGTTTTTTTGTTGAAAATTCTTTGGTTTCTATCTTTCCAGATGAACCAAATGATGTGGGGAAAAGACAACATCCAAATTCTTTTGACTATCATGTACGTGAAAGGAGGGAGCCATTGTTGTCAAGTTGAGAGGATGGTATCAGGAAATACCCATTTAACTTCCATTAGCCTGAAAAAGAAGTTCCAAACTTCCTTAGTATAGTTAAATGGAGAAAGACATGATTAGCAGCTTCATTTCATTTTCTTGCAAAGGTTACAATCATAGGAATGTGTTGACCTCTTTTTCTCCAATTTTCAATAGTAAGCATTTTATTCTGGATGCAGAGCCAAAGGAAAATATTGATTTTGGGGGTCATATCTTTGAACCACACTTTTTTCCACTCAATGGTATAGGGGTTAACCTCAGCATTAGATAAAATCATGTAGAAACTCTTAACATAATAAGAACCATCAAAGAATCCTCCCAAACTAGCTCATCAACTAAGTCTTCTGTTGTAAGATGAAAATAATTTAGATAACTCTCAAAAAATTTAGCAGGGTCTAGGAGGTGATGATCCATAGTAACAATTTGTATCCAACTTCTACCACCATCATTATTTCGGATATAATTCTTAACTTTATTCCGAATCAGTTTTTTTAAGGTCTTTCAAGCTACGTCCAGTCTAAATTATTTTTGATTTGAGAGTTAAGAAACCGCTTGTCCTCCCAAAAAACTATTGTCACCATTTCCTAGATTCCATTTTTTGACACTTATGATTAAGTGTCTAGAGTCTATAATGGCATTCCAAAATTTATATCCATTAGGCAAGTCCTCCCTTTGTAACCATTCATGTCCACTATCATTATCTAAGTATTTGGCTCTAACCAATCTATTCCAAGGTAAATATTCATTAAGCAATCTCAATCCCATTTTAGCAATCAAGGATTTGTTCATCCATTGAATTTTCTTTATCCCAATTCCTCCATGATTCTTAGGTTGACATACTTTTTCCAAGAAACAAGGTGATATCTATCATGTCCTTCAACTCCACTCTAGAGAAAGTGTTTCTAAATCCTTTCAATTTTTTCAATAACTTCCCTGGGGAGTTTAAAGAGGGACATGATAAAGATAGGGAGATTCTGTAAAGTGTTGTTGATAAGGATGAAATTACCATCTTGTGAAATAAATGCACCCTTATATGCTACCAAATTATTGTGAAATCTACTGATAATATTATTCCAAACTTCATGAGGAATTTTATTATGATAAAAGATAGGTAGTTTGGAAGGGTATTGATATTACAACCAAGGATCTCAAATATATTTCTATGCCTACTTGCGCAAGGGTGTTGATTAAGTAGGGGGATTTTTTTCAAAATATATAACCTACTTCAAGATGTCCTCATACTCCAAAATAATGTCCTTGAGTCTTCCGGCTTCCACCATCAAGGCCATGAGATGGAAAATTGTATCATCAACAAAGTGTTGGTAAGCGACTTTGAGCGAAGATGAACACATCCGAAAACCTTTTATTTCTCTTTTTGTATAGTCTTTCTAACTTTTCTACTTAAAATTTCAGCCATCAGGATGAAGAGAAGGGGAGACAAAGGATCTCCTTGTCTAAGCCCCATGCTGCTCTTAAAGAAACTAGTGGGGGATCCATTAACAAACACCGATAACATAGGAGAAGAGATGCAACTGAGATTATTTTCTTGAATTTTTTTGTAAAGACAAATTTTTCAAGAACCTTGTCAATAAAACCCTATGAAACCCTGTCAGAAAGCTTTGTTCATATATAATTTAACAATCATCCCTTCCTTCTTTTCCTTTTCCATTGAATGAAGAGCTTCATGGACTAAAATGATACCATCCTGTATAATTCTTCCCTAGATGAATCCTCCTTGTTGGTGGGAAATGAGATTTGGAAGAAGGAGTTGGAGTCTAGAAGATAATACTTTTGTAAAGACTTTATAAAGCACGTTAGCTAGACTGATAGGCCAAAAATCCTTGAAGTTAGTAGCTCCTTTTTTTAGGAACAAGAACAATAAATGTAGAGTTTATTTCTTTAAGTAGGTTCCCAGTCATAAAGAATTCATTGATCGCTTTTAAGCATATCATACTTAAAAATTTCCTAGTACCTTTTTTAAAAGCTAGCTAGAAATCCATCAAGCCCAGGAGACTTTTTTCCTTCCATGGGTAAAAATTCTTTTGAAGCTCCTGCATAGAAACTTTAGCAGTGAGGTTCTTGAAGGAATATGGATCAATAATATTGGAAGGAATATTAATAATTAATTCCATAGGGTCCCCATATTGATTATGATCTCTATTCAACAGGTTCTTGTAACACTTCACATCCTTTTCCTTGATGATGGCATCATCTTTTTGGTGTCTCCTCCATGGTCATAACTTTATTAATTCTATTATGACTTATATGGCGATCATAGCCAAGTGGAAGTATTTAGTATTTAGATCACCATCTTTGATCCACAAGGCTCGTAACTTTAAACTCTAGAAATAATCTGCATATGCTGCAATAGTATGATATTCAACTAGTAGATCATTTTTCAGTTGATAATCATTGTAGTACATTCCTTTGTTGGCGATCTTTTTTCAAGTTTAGCTAGGTCCTCCTGGATTTTCTTCTTTCTTTCAAATATGTTACCAAAGACTTATTTGTTCTAGACCTTGATTTATTTCTTGAAATTTTTAAGTTTTTTCACTAACACATACGTTGCACATCCGATATAAAAAAATATTCCACCATTCTTTCATCCTTTCAAAAATTCTTGGATGATCCATCCACATTTTTCAAAGAAAAAAGGGTGACAACCCCGCTTCTCTTTCTCCAGAGAGTGTTAAACAATTATTATGGTCTCACCCTATTTTGGGAAGAGTAATGAGTCCGAATTCTTGAGAAAGAATCCATTCTAAATTAATAAGGTATCTATCAAGATTTACTTGTATCAAATTATCTCCCATGTGCCTATTTCTCTAGTTAAACATGGCTCTTTCAAATTCAATGTCCATGAGATTTGTATCACTGAGAAATTTAGCAAAGTCTTCCATGCTGCTTTGTTGTAGTCAGTTCTTCCACCTTTTTTTCAAGAGGAGAGAGGTACGTATTAAATTCCCCCACTATCAGTCATTTTTAATCTTTCTAAGTGTTCATGAAAGTTTTAAGATCCTACCGAGATATTTTTCCCGCTATTATTGCAATTAGGGGCATAGATGTTTGATAAAATCCAAAGACCATCAAGATCACTGGCTAAAAAAAGAGAATCGCTAGATGATTCTTAGTCTCATAAATGACCATGCCATTAAGGTACTTTTTATCCCAAAAGGTAGCAATACACCAAGCACCTTCAGAGCTAACACTATAGTAATTAGACTATTTCCAAAAATATTGTGAACCTTCTTCATAGTATCATAAATAAGTTTGGTTTCCTATATTACAAGGAGCTAAGGCCAATTGGTTTTCCTCTTGGTAAGCCCTTCAGGTCTAAATACTTACAAAATTTTACAAAAAAGGAAAAACATGTGAAAATAGAGAAATTCAAGAAAGAACCATTACCTGGATTCATTAGGGCAAGAACCAAAGTTGTCTCCACCATGTTTGCTTCTAAGAATGAGGATGAGTTTCAAAGTGCTAAGGATCGCTAAATGCCTCTTCAGTCCAAATGTAGAGCAACTAAAAGAGGTATTTCTCTTTTTCCATTTAATACCTTGATGATTTGGGTAGGAGAATGGATCTATGTCATTTTTTCATTCATGCATAAGGTCATGTCCAATGTAAAATCAGTCACATGGTATCAGTTTGTGAGGAAGGGAAGCTACTTCTCCTTTCCAATGTCAGGATTTGTTTCATATTTCCACTCCTTGGGTTAGAGTAGAGAAGGTAGGTTTGTTTTTAGCAGAATAAGTTCTTGTGCACACTCTACATGTTTCACTTGAGGCATGTATGATATTCCTCTTTGTACATAGTTTTTGTGTGTTGTTGTTTCTCTTGCACAATCCATTATTGAAATTGGCATGTTCATTTGAATAAAATCATATTTTAACAGCAATTCCAAAGCATTCTAAATAAGTTTGTATCCCAAAACTTCTAGAATTTTTCCTCCTTGCCAATAAATTATCAATTTCATTCATTCATACTTGGAAAGAAATCAGATTTTGGGTCGATTTCATCCTTGTCTCAACATATCAGTTTGTAGAAGGAAAGAGAAAAGAGAATTCCAAGTTCAAAACAATTTTCCACTCATGAAAACTTCAATATTTTATTTTAAAAAAAAAAAAAAATTCAAGCGTAAAGTCAACTTCAGTTTCAAAAAGTGTTTTGAGTACGCTCCAAGGACAGAATTTCAAAGTTCAGGATCAAATTTGTGTTTACCAAGATGACTCCATTCCTAATGGATGCTTCAAGCTACTTGATCACTAATCTAGCAAGAAAATGGCCCCTATGAGTCACTAAAAATGTTGTCTATTTTTTCGCCAAATAAAAAGAAACAACTTGGGAAAATGAACCTAAGAAATTGACAAAATTTCAAGAGTGTTTCTAGAGAAAATCAGGTATTTCCCATGATTTTGGAGATCTTACAATGATTTTGGGAAGTTTGGTATGAATTGATGAAATTTTTCCTCTTCTCGGGTTTTCAATACATAGCCAATTCTAGGTTCAAAATGGATAAAAGTGAGAAAATTGGATTTAAGGTCACTCCTTTCTTTTTCTCTAACTCCCTATTTAATAAAAATTCAAAACAATTAGTGAAAAATCAAGAAATTTTGAAAAATGGCATGTTTCAGTGTATTTCGGGTCGACATTCTGCAGAGAGAATTGGTGTGGATGGAACTAAGGTTTTGGGAATTCATTCGGGGCCACAATGCAAAGAATCTAGTTCAATGTTGCAATTTCAGATTTTGATGGCCCGAGCAAGACAAGTTCTCTTGGGCCATGTGTTCCCGAATTACCGAAATTTCCAATTTAATAAGGTGACCGACTCCAATGTAGTGCGGAAAATTCATCCGTGGGGGGAATAGAAGAAATAGGTCCATCAGAATGAAGCGTCGATGTAGCTAGTGTGATTTTTGGCAACCCAGAGGAACATGGGCCATGGGGACGTGAGTTCCTCATGGACCCTCCTTTACCACAGAAATGGAATATGTGTTGGGAGGGCTCATGGAGAACACAAAGATGCGGGAATAATTTCCCCATGGAATGGTCAACCCGTAGTCAAAACGGTAGTGGGGACGTGAGTTCCCCAATCGGCCTAAAAAGTTGTAAAACAAGAAATGGGGTCGGGGAGTGTATAGTGTGGAAATAGCAGAAGTTTCGGAGCCTCGATGATCCAAGTGACCCGTGTACCCCGCTTCCTCATACACCCCACATACCCATGACATCTTATTTACAAAGGATTTTGGGGTAGAAATATAAAAGATAAATGGTAAGAGATTAAAGTGTAAAGGATAAATATTTTTATAAATGCGGATCTGTGTGTTAGATATGGAACCTATGTTCCAAACACCCCCAAATATTTGCATGGCCATATCTCGAACCCTAGTGCACCAAATCTCACAAATAGGATATCGTTGGATTTGTTTTCTCAAGCCCCATACTCATAAATCGTAAAAAAATGAAGTTAGATGGATTAAGTGAAAAAAAAATGGCAAAAAGTAATCCAACATTTAAAGGTATAGTTCTAGGTTCCATGTAGCCAAACGTTAATGCAGAATGGTCATTTTTCTTCCTCCACAAGGTAAAGTACATTGGAGAATAATTTTTCAGGTATTCTATGTTATTTTCTAGGGAATTAATGAATATTTTTTGTGGTAAATACAAAATTTCAGGATTTTCATCTCTTTTTCTTTTCTCATCACTTCTATATTGTAACTTCTCATTTTTTGAGAAGCGGAGACATCCAGAGGTATGGGAAAACTCGGTTCATTTTATTTCTCAATATCAATGAGTTACAGGCCTCGTGTTTGGACATCTTAAATGGTGATCCTTGCCTCTTATCCTCTCATGTAAAGGATTGTTCATTCCTGAAGCAATAAAATTTGTGTTTTGTGGCTCTCTTCTCCCCTTTCTCTATTTTATTACATTTTTCTTACTTTCTATTGCATATGCAGGTGTTTTGTGCATTCTTTTCTCTTCTTGCAAGTTTAAAATGTGTTGTTCTCCAAGAATATGGTTATTTGAATGTTGATATGTATTTTGGCTCTCTTGACATCCCTCTCATTCATCATTTTCTCTCCATTTTTAACTCATTACAATGTCTCTAACCCTCTTTCTAGTGTTATCACCTCTCTAGTTTAGGTTTCTATTTTATGCATCTCCTTCTCACCCTGGTCCCTTGGAGTTTTAGAGTAGAGTTAGATAGTTGCATTTCAATTCCTAGGAGTAGTTTTAGTAGTAGGAATAGGTAGAGGAAGCCAACCTTCTTCGGAGGTTTGTTTGACTAACAGTCCCACAACTGAGAGACAGTCTCATGTTGCCTCATAATTCATGATCCTCAATGATCATATCCAGGGTGTAATTTTGAGCTCCAACAAAACCTTCCATGGTTCCTTGAGTTCTCCAGAATTCCTCCTAGGCCAACCTAGAGTTGATTTTCTAGGCATAACGTTTTATCTGAAGCTCCAAATTACACAAAATTGGTGGCATTGGAATTGTCTCATTGTGGACTTCATTTTTGTGTTAAAGATGTAGAATATGATATATTTTTGGGGGTAAAAACTAAAAACATGGGTTTATAGGTGAAAAATCATAGTTCAAGAAGTTTAACTACCAAGATTTAATGGTGACTAACGCCCATACTCTATCATAAAGGTTAAATTACATGGAGGAATTACTAAGTAAGGCATTCATGTGATTTTAAAGTGATTTATTGCATGTTGTTGGTGGTTGAGTTCAAATTGGTGAGTTTCCATCTCTTTCCCCTTCCTTTCTCTCCCCTTATCTATATATTGGAAAAATTATTCATTGTAAAATGTTAGAAACTTCAAAATATAAGGGAATCATGCAAAAATGTTTTCCCATCTTCATTGGAGTTCAGACCTCAAATTTGGAATTTTGTAATGTTTTTTTCTTCTTCCTTCGATGTAATGTTTTATGCGTATTTCAAGTAATAACTTGCCAAATTCCAAGAAAAGTTTGGTTGGGTGAAAAATTAAACATAGAAGAAAATTATGCCCATACCAAATTATTAAGGAAGTATCAAGATTACTTGTCTTGTTCATATTCTGAGCTAAATTCATATAGGAAGGATCTATTCCAACATGTGATGCCCCGGAACATCGCACTAAGCCTTTCAAGAAAAAACAAAGGTCGATAAATCCCATACTTATAACTAAACTGTGGGAGGAGCTTAAGAAGATCAAATATGGAGGTATCATACATCCCACTAGGTACTCTTCATGGGTAGCTAATTTGGTCCCAATTAGGACAAAAAATGGGGATATCATATTGTGTTTGGACTTTAAAATTTTGAAAAAGGCTTCATTAAAATGACAACTACCTTTTTCCTAACATGGATAACCTCTTATAAAAGGTAACAAGGTCATAAAATTTATCAATATTGGGTGGTTTCTCGGGTACAATCGGTCTTTAGTTAAGGAATCAAAACAATACAAGACTACTTTCACCACTCCTTGGGGTACCTATGTTTAAATCAAAATTCCTTTTGGATCGATGACCGTAGGAAATACCTTCCAATGAGCTATAGATGTTGCATTTATGGACTCATAAATGAATTTATTGTGGTTTATCAAGATGATATCATTTTTTTTTTTAGAAAAGAAGTGATCGGTTAGAGAACCTTGAAAAAAATTGATCGGTATAGAGAATTTGGTATCACATTTAATCCAAGAAAATGTCACTTTGGTGTCTAAAAGGCAAAGTTGTTGGGGAAATTGTGTCTTAATAGGAAGTTATGATTGACCTTGAAATGGTAGAATTAATTGATAAGGTACATGTTCCTGAGTCTAAGAAAGGTATACAGTCCTTTTTTGGTCAAATCACATTTGTGATAAGGTTCATAGCTAATTTAGTTGAAATTACTTTACCTATCAAGAGTATGCTGGAAAGGGACCGGGTTATCATGTGGGGTGACGAGGCAATACAATTGTTGACTATTTTTGTCCCCCAAGAAAAATTAGCCAACTTGGACCCACATCGGACCAATACAAGCAAAACTGGGCAAAATATGAAAAATCCAAAATTCTCCATGTGCAACCTCTATCAAGCCTCTAGTAGGTAAAAATCAAGAAAAATCCCAAAAATGGGCCTCGGAGGTCAAAACCTGCATTCTAGGCCTTGCAAGGGTCAGCGATCTAAAAACAACTCGTCGAGCTACTCGACAAGTTGGAAGTATGTTGAAATGGGGTCGACTCAGGTTGAAGACCAACCTATAGCAATACAGAGATCGCTATAGATGCAGCTCGATCATAAACGCTGGAGCTCACATTTTACAGAGGGGAGGAGTTGACATTGAATAAAAGAGGGACTCTAAAATGCGAAGCTGAGATAACATAAAGGGGCGTGCAAAGGAGATTAATCTCAACTCATTGATTGATAGCTTGAAGCCATGGGATTGTTATGGCACATCGACACAAGATGAGTCAAACTCATTACCAAGCCAGATACGTTGGAGTATCTGCAAAGAAAATGAAGATCAAGAAGGACGTTGTGAGGTAAGGAGCGAGACGGCTAGTTTGGGGCAGTCGCAGTAAAGGTAAAATACAAAGCAGAGCCTCTGAAAGGCGCGAGGATCTCATTATAGGCTGAGCCAGAACCAAGCACGGAGCCATTCCAAGCATGAAACCTGACCATGAATGTACGCATCGACCCATCGCAGAGATAATTATGGATATCGTGGAAATATTGATCCACGAGAAGAAGCCCGCGTAAGGAGCAAGTTTGGCATAGAGTTCGCAATCGAGCAAGATCACCTTAAAATCTAGAGCGTGTGTGGCTTATAAATTAAATGAAGCAATTTGAACCTATCGTGAGTCGAAAAATTTTCACATGAAAATCTGGATGATTTTGGGATCCACTCGACCATGCCTAAATGCAGGTGAGCTCGATAGCAGTGGAGGTATGTAGCTCACCATAAAACGATGAAGAGTTTCACAAAAGGCTCGCCGAGAAAATAAGAAATAGGCAAGCAAGGAAAAGGTCAACTCAACTCAGTCGATCTGTTCAAACGTGAGTGCAGGAAAACACAGAAGAGATCGCACCAGAGTGAAGGAACTCAGGCACTGAGAGAAGGATGAGACCGGAAGATCCAAGTTCTTCAGACTTTGTTGTTTTATAGGTTCGGGATTCAGGGACTCGCCCTCGAAAGGCCAAAACCCAAAACCTGAAAGGGTAGGGGTGACATGGCACAATGGTGTGTGGAAATTTGGGGGCTTCGGAGGTTTGAAGTGCCAAGTGTCTGAAACGATGAAATGGCCAATGTACGAAGTCTGAAATTCAGACATGCATAGGGGTTGGGAGGCAGATGAATGGGGTTAGAAACATGCATAGCTAGGTAGCTTCAGTTTTGAGCCTATTAGTCATCAGGTAATGAAAGGAAAGAGGCCATGCTTAGTAACCAATCCTAGCAACGTAAGAAAATTCTGCCCAAACGACTCGCGGGTAAAACATAACATGGTGAGGTCTTCCAAGACACACGGGAACTCAACAATTTTCCAAAATATTTGGGGTCGACCAATAATCCATCCAATTGATAATGTGAATACCTAGGGGATATGTGGCTCGCTTGCATAAGGATACGATGGGAAACCCACGTGTAGGCATGAAAATATTGGATTCAAATGTAGGGTTTGTGGAGTGGTGCGTAGATCTCATCCCAACAAAGGGTGAATGGGAATTCAAGAAGTATTTTTGCAATGCATGCAAGGTAACTCGGTGGTTAGCAAAATGGCTTGGTATGTAGGAAAGGAACTCACCCATGTGAGATTAGGGTCCCGAAATTCGGCGGTGGCTCGCCGAAGCATATGGACCAATGCAATAATTGTAGAGGTGGTTTCAGAGAGGATTATCCATAGAAAGCAACTCATCCATGGTATACATGGCCCAATAATTGAATGGAGGAGGGCTCGTAGAAGATAATGCAAAGACAAACATCCCGATCATCGAGTATCTCAACGAGCTAATTTGCCCATGAGGAGTTGTAGATCCCAAATGGACCAATGAAAACCTTATGTTCAAACGATCATATCTCGGAGCTAGGAGTGTCGAAATGACACAAAGTTATAGTCGTTGGAAAGCTAAGAGAGATATATTCACAATGGTGAAGTTATAAAAATGGATTTTCGGATGGTTTTAAACCCTAAAATTATCGACACCCTAGGACTCAAATTGGATATCTTGAGCCCCGAATGTCCTGCTTTTGCACAAAAAGCCAATCATCAAAATCATGAAGAGGATCTCTACAAAATGGAAATATCGATTTGAGAATTTCAGGGGTTATGGACCTTCAAAATTTGAGAATAGTAAGCAATCCCCCAGTAGGTAAAGGCCATTAATGGAAGTTGGGGGAAAAGTAGGGTCATCATGAATCGGATAGCCTAGACTAGACATGAGGTGTAATCACAATAAATTCCTTCAAGCTCAAGGCAAACCATTAATGAAGGAAGAGATTTTGAAGATCAAAATGCACTCATTACAATCTTAAACAATAGTTTTTTGAAAATTTAGGGGTAAATTCGGGATTGAGTTTTCTCTCTCCTCATTTGCAAATCTTCCACTATAAATTGTAATGAAGGCCACAATTCTAATGTTAGACAATCTTGTTTTGTACCTCCCTTCTAATCTTCTCTGTAAGCATTTTTTGGAGTTTCAAACCTCCTATTTAATTGTAAATACAATTTTTTCCTCTTTTGTAATGCCTTGATTTTTGTAAGTTATCATGGTAATTACTTTTCATAATATTGTAACTGCTGAAATGAAGATAAACATGTTAAGATATATCTTTGATCTTAAAGGAATGTGTTGCTAATCTGGACCCTTGTTTGCTGTAATTTGTTTACTTGGGAAAAGTTATTATTGCTTGTGTGATTGCTGATGAGACAACAGACTTATCGTATGCTTGATGAACTCTATTTGCTGATTGACAACACCTTGAATCAATTCCATTGATCCAAGGTATGTTGTGGCTTTCTTGTGATCGCTTTGTCGATTTACTTCTAAACCAGACTGAAGGTTGATATAAAGGTTGCAGCACCTGATTACAGGTATGAATATCTGGTACATAGATGCCAATGAAAAAGGTTTGATTCTTGAACCACACACCTGTTGTAACGCTAGACAGCGTAAGACGATAAGGACCTGGATGCAAGTGGCACAGGTATGTGGAACATAGGACGAAACGTCCTGCATTGTGTTGAATATGACTGTCAGGCGGAAAGACTTGATTGGAAACTAATTAATTAAATATTAGGAGATTAAACCCTAACCTACCCCTAAGTTTTATCTTATACCCTAACTACTATCCTATATGGATTTTAGATTTTATAAGGGTGAAAATAGATATAAATTCTATTAATCTACGAAATTGGAGGGAACATGGAAAAGTTGGAGGTATCCAACTAGCTATTAGGCTAAACTATGATTACAAGCAAAATTTGAAATTAGAAACTCGCCAACTTGAGTCGGCGGTGGCGTGAGGAAAAGGAAAAAGGAATGCATTCAATGCATTCAATGGCATTGGTCTTAGCGACCAGCTCGCCTTGGAAAGAGGTTTGGGAAGGAAGTTTGTTTGTTATTGTGTGCATTGGGTTTTTAGTTGCTCTGCATTTTGTTCTTCCATGGTTCTCATTGAACTCTGTAATTTGGTTATTATATCTTCTTGGAGAAGCGAGGCTATTTTTGGAGCCTGTGGAAGTTAGGGGACTGGTTGGAAAGCCTAGCCGAGGACGCCGTGGAGAGAAACAACTCTAGTGGGCACGGTTTTCTTCAAATCGCAAAAAAAAAAAAAAAAATAGGCATGTTAAGCCCTTCTCCTTAAACCGTTTGCTTTTGCTTAATAGTCTCATTAAAACAACCCTGCTCTTATGATGGGGGTTTTGGCTATTGGATTTGATTGTTATGTTGAAGCGATTTTGGTTGAGTCGTTTTTCCTTGCTGAGTACGACTTGGATAATTCTTTTGTGAAATAGGTGAATGAAATAAGTCTGTTCTTGAGGGGCGATTTAATTTACTGATGTTGTTGTTTTGAATGGAATGGTTGATTAGTTAATGTGATTTTCGGGTTGAAATGTCTGTTGGGAAAGAATTCGAATTGGGTATTTCTTTGCAATGGGTAAATTGAATGAAATTGTTCAAGCTGTGTGAGTTTGTTTTGACAGTGTTGGACATTCGTTCTATTGCCAATATGGGTTTGAGTGGTGGAATGTATTAGCTATGCGTGCATTATTTCTGAGTGTTGTGCTTTTTTTTTTGTAAAAATGGAAGGATGAAATGATTCGTATGATGTCTGGTTTGAGCTGTCATTATAAAACGAACTCGACTTGAGTATTCTTGTTGTGTTTTGAGGAAAATGAGTGTTTTCTTATTGAAATAATTAATGGAACGAATTTTCTCTTCCTGTTGTTTGAATTCGGAATAATGGCAGTAGAGCTTCACTGTGCATTACGGGTTGAACTTGTTGTAGGTAACAACGCAAAGTGCAATTTGTTATTTATGAATTGTGTGCGTTGATGGATATAGAAAGCTGTGAAAATATTTGACAAGGTGGCTGTATAACTGTTCCTCTGGTTATAATACAGTGTAAGAGGTATGAATTCTTCTAGTAACAGTAAGAGCATAGTAGCATCTTTACATTGTTTGCTCTATGATGGATACGATGTTCTACCTACTTGTTCTTGGTATTCGTATGTGCCTGATTGAAAGGAAGTTTTGATATGGATGGGAATAGGATAGCCAGTCTATAGAATGGACTGGGTAGAACATGCAAGTTATATGTTTGCGTCTTCTTGCTGAACTCAATATATATATTTATATATATAATATACAGATGATAAATTCTTTATTGTTTTCATTAAAAGCAGAATATGAATGGATTTATTCCTTGCTGCTGGAAAGTGAATTCTCTCATTATTAGGATGAAAGTGTGACTTGTTGTGATTGTTGTACAATCTACATGTTATAAAGACGTAAATGTCTGTAGAGTGAATTATTTTAAAGGGAAATATATTATGCGGAAAGAATCATATTGTTGGATCATGTCTGTGCTAAATAGCGGATATTTGGTTAAACAGTGCAAAGAGGTAATATGATCCTTCTTCCTTGTATCCGATTAATGATTTTATATATTTCACTTGAATTGTTACCATTGATTGGTATCACGCCTGGATTAAATACTCAGTGTAGCTAAGAGAAAAGAAAAAGAGTGTGGATGGATAATTTGAATTAGTGTTCAATTCTTCTTTCATACCGTTGGTAAATCTGTAACTGTTATGAAATGAATTTTGTACTGCCTTGCTTTAAACATCTGCATTTAATTGTTGTTTACTTTTCCCTTCAGCGTTTGATTGTTGAAATTAGACGGGTAGCATGAAAGGAAAGGGAATGGTTCTGCTGGAAGTCTTATTTAAAAATCTAATTGTGAATCTTTCTCTAACTAATGTAAGGGAATGGAAATTACAGCATTTATGATTAGAACAACAGTTTGCATAATTGTATTTTCAGTTCTTACAGATGTTTGTAATTTGGAAATGTTAGAAGGAAATTACTTCTTGTAATAATTATTCGGGAAAGAGGGCAGTAATCCTTTGTCTGATTGGGATGGTAATTAGATGATTGAGTTGTTATGTTGTTCATCCTTTTCGGTACTTAATTCTTGGATGATGTTCATTTTTAACGTTTCATAAAAGCAGGGTTCTTTTATTGAGACAGTTAATTAAAAGCACCTCATTTTAATGACAAGTGCTTAATATGCTCAGTTCAAAGAACTGACCCGTGCAAGTAATTTTGCAGATGGAACTTGATTACAAATGAAGACATGGTTGTTTTCTGATACTTCTTTTGATTAACTGAAGATGGACTGTTTTGATAGCTATTACTTCCTTACAAGGAAATGAGAAAGGAAGAAATTAAATCCTTCTATCTTTATGAGTTGTAATGGTGTTTGATATAAACAAATTCCAGTCGTTTGGGTAGCGCAAATGTATAGATTGTAAAACTAGTGGATGAATACAAGTAAAAGTGTGATATTTTTAATGACTATATCAGTTTGATATTGTTGAATAAGTTTGAGAATATAACATTATTCCTTGATTTGGAATCATCCAATGTTAATGGATGAATTTTAAAGGAAATAACATCTATTCTTACCTGAATGTAACCTTTACATTGAAATGTACAATTAGTTCATACTTGGGTTACGATGAATTTTAAATTGACATTAAAAGGATTTAGGTAAGCATGATCTCCTAATTGAAAGGTATTTGGGATTAGCTTGAAAGCTAAGGAATATCAAATAACTTAGGAGCAGCCAAACCTTGTATTCGGACTCCGTTAATAGCCTTGAATGTTTAAATTCGAGAAAATATAGAAAACATATCTATTGTAACGGACCTTAACTAAGTAGGGTTAAGTAGAACAAATGAATAAGTTCATTTAAAAATTAGACCTCGTTTAAATGACGTCTAATAAGATGGAATTCTGAATTTGTTTACAGTTGTGGAAAAACTTGGTTAAGTTTAATAGGTTAAACTTATTAAGTTTATCGATAATGGACTGATTAGTCCGAAGATTAAGAAAGGAACCAAGAATAGAATATGCAACCCTTCGGTATGAAGGAGGAGATGCGTATTAAGATAGAAGATAGATTAAGTCTCTCTTAGCTACATACAACTATAACAAGAACGAGGTTTAAGGATCAGCATGGTTGTTGAAAGTAGATCTTAAATATTAAGATTATAACCAAGTCACACTTGAGCTGGATGTGTACTCTCGATGAGAGGATTCCGTAGGACATTGACATACGCCAGCTACAATATGGTGTCTTCATGAAGGCAAAACCTTCATGACGACACAATGTTATAGCTGACATATTACAATGCCCTCCCAAATTAATTCATCAAGTTTACATAAGCTGAATACTAAGTTCTTGGCTGGGGATAGGAATGTGATCACGTATACGGAGTGACTCCGGAGGACTAAAGGTAACTAGACACACAGAGTCATCTAGGGATGACACCGTATGTCTGCGTATCTTTAGTTACCATGAGTAACTTCCTATACTCATTCATATTGCTAGTTGGGGATTAGAGCTTGACCTTAAACGGAAGGACTGGAAGAGACTAGGAAAGACCATTCTAGATAACAGACGAAGTGAGGTGAAGGACATATTCCAATGATGTGTACCACATCCAGGAATATGATCATGCAAAGCATGTGAAAATCTTTGGCCAAAGTATCGCAAGTGTTGGTTGCGTTGTCCTAATCACCTAGTTTAAGATGCAGGATGTCAGACGAATATCAGTAACAGATATTCAGATAGGCTTCTTAAATGGATCACTTCGATAACCGGAAATGGTAAGAGAACCTTGTATATTCATTATACAATGCACAGATTAACATGAAGGATCGGTAAGTCGCCGAGTCATGAAATGAGAGATCGTTGAAACTCCGAGCCATAAAATGGGAGATCGGTAGTTCTTCGAGTCATTTACAGCAGCATATGGTAACTATTATATGATTGAATGGCATTGAATGTGTGTTCCATATTGCAAGTATGTGAACAAAGAACATTGGTTTTAAAAGGAAATTGTGTGATCCAAATTGCATTAGTTGGACAGAGAACAATTATTAAAACTTGAACGTGTGTTTGAATTATATAATTCATAACAGGGAACGTTGTATAAAAAAATTTAAAAAAAAAAATCCCTTGTTCTAGTATCTTAAAATGGGGATGTTACATCTTTTCCATTGCAATTCATTGTATCAAATCTATGGAGCAATAATATAAGTCTACTGGATGAATTTCAAACCTCTCTTGTGTTCATTACATTCTCCCGATCTCTCATTTCAATCTTGGTTATCTGTCCATGGTTGTTGTATTACATGTTTAATGGTTTTTGTTTACTAGTTAGTGGATTCACGGTAGTAGATTTATCTCGTGGTGTGTTTTCATCCTACTTAATTTGATTGTTATTTCCATCTCTATGAAAAGTAGGTGTTCGGTATTCATTATTGGTGCATCATCTCCAATTATTTTAGGTTTTACTTTTCTTTCAATCCTTATTCCATGTCTCCTTAGCAAAGTTAGAGTAGGGTTTAGATAATTTTCTTAAATTGGTGAGTGGTGATATATTTAGGAATAGGAATTCGGCCTTTCTCCGGAGAGCTTTCCCAATTGCAAAGTCCCACACTTTGGGAAAATATCCATGTTATGTAATCACACTGACTATCTCAATCCATCGAATTGCAAACAATCAGGGGTGTTGTGATTACGCATCAATAGTTTTGGCATTCCCGGTGGGATGGGAAGTCATTCCATGAAATTTGAAGGCATTTTCAAGAAATTCGGACTTAGAAAATTACATATTTTCAATTTCAAACTTTTCACCTCTCAGGTTGAACTCCAAAATCAATTTTCAAGGGCTTAACTTGTGTAAAATAAGTCCAAATTTCACCAATTGATAGATCGAGACCTAAGCTTCAAAAGGGTATTTTTAGATTTTGAAATTTTGACTTTCAAAATTTTGGGGTTTTCTCAATTTTGGGATTTCAACCTTCGAGATTTCAAGATTTTGGGATTTCAGTTTTGGAAGTCCATCAATTTTGGAACTTTTGAATTTCAAAGTTCGGAAGTCTCATGCTTTCAAATTTCGGGGTTTCCTCAATTTCAGAGTTTCAGCGGTTTTCAAGTTCGGGATCTCTACATTTCGGGATTTCGAGACTGTCAATTCAAAGTAAATTTCAACCTCCTAAATTAAGCTTCAGGCTCTTCGGAGTATTTTTATTCATTTTTTCAAGATCAGGTGTGTGTCTTGATCAAACCCTAGCCTTTTGAGGATCATTTCCTAACACATCTGGTGACTTCAAGGGAATAGAACTCGGTGGTGGTGTATCAAAGATGGGTTTTCCAAGTATATGAGAAGGATCCAAATCCGTTCACGAGAAAGAGAGGAAGTTAATTTCTAATGCTTGAAATTATCTCCACAGTAGAGGTATAAGAGGAAGAAGATCACATAGATAACCATCTCCTCCGGGTATAGCATTATCTACACCTCCGCCTAGCAGACCCTCTCTTTAAACAAACAAGGTTCTTAAGCCAATCATAATGGCACATCTACTAATAACCACCACCATAGGGTCCATTGAATCCTTATGTTCACTTTACAAACAACACCCCGTTGGTAATTAATGCTCAAAACCCTATCCTAGTGGCAGCACTAAAAATATCCCTTATTTCACTAGTGAGAATCACACAACTCATGTTGATCATATAAAATATATTGCAAACATTTGCACTATTCATGAAATAAATAAAGTAGATATTGTAGTAAAGTTATTAGCTTCCTCATTTAAAGGCAAGGTATTGCAATGGTTTAGGAGCTTGATGGTGGGATCTATCCAAAATTGGGACAAAATATACACATCCCTCTGTAATTTGTTCGAGAAAGGGGAGATAATTTATCTTTATTGCAATAATTAACAAAAATCAAGAGGGATCCTAATGAGCAGATGACAGATTTCAATTTCTAATCCCAGCGATCATGGGACCGAATTCAATTTTTCATGAGGCTGGCAGCAGAAGGTGCATTCCTCTATTTTTTGAAGGCTCTAAATTCAAATATAGCAATGATGATCCATTCCATGGGATTAACAACACTACCAAGTGCCTACAACATAGCTATCAGAGCTGAAAATTACCTCATTCAAGCTAGAAAGTTAGTACCAAGGCCACCAATGCCTCTATATCTAGAAATGGGGACTCCTACGACAAGTCAAGCACATGAGATAGCCCCTATTTTGGCTCCAAGAAATCAGAGAAATAGCAAGGCTTCCACTTCTTCACACAATCCATTTAAAACCCAAGAACTTAGGAAGGATTTGCAAGAAAGATCAAAAGGGAAACAAGAAATAATCAAGGTGTAGCAAGCTTTCGGAAACGATTTAGTTGTTATCAAGAGGTAACAAGCTCAGAGTTCTAGGCCTTATCAGCCTCAATCTCAAGTGAATAGGCCTCCTTTTCATTCAAATAGGCCTCAATTCCAAGCTCCAAATAAAAACCAAAACTAGGGACAACCACAAGCCAACAGGTAATTCCAACCATATGATCCGAATGTAGTTTCGACATCAAGAGCCTTGGTCCTAACACAAAACAACATCACTCAAGAATATGAATGGTGTTATCCTTATAGTAAACCACATAACTAATCTACTTGTTTCAATGGTGTAGTAAATCAAGCCTTGATGGTTCAAACCATTGGTGTATCCCAACAAGAGCCAATCAAGAACAAAACCAATAGCGGGAAAACACATAGGAAGCACCTCAAACTGAAATAACTTTGGTAAATTAGCAAATAGAAGATTTTTGTGGAATCAGTTAACCTCCTTTCCAAGGTGTAGGTGCTAATACATGATCGAAGAAGAGGAACATAGAGTAAGGATAGTCATCTAACCCAAGTGTTTCTCAACCCACTCTCACACCACAAGGAGTTAGTAGACCAAGTGCAAACCCAAATGTGAAAAATCAGCCTAAGGGACCCATTGCAGCAGCACATGTGCCTATTCAAGCTCCAAAAAAGAGTGTGCCAAGTAAGGGGAAAAAAATGATATCCTGTCTCCTTTTTCAACATCATAGATTAGATGAAGAAAACACATGTGAACATCTCCATGTGGGAGTCACTAGTGATTCTAGGGCAGCGAGATTTTTTACAAGATGCAATGGCGAAGTGGTCTTCTTCAAAAGAGACACCTAGGGATTAGAAAAAGGTTCTTACCAATGCAGTGCAACAAGATGGAGGTCAACCAAGCAAGAATCTAAAACCTCCACCTTTTTATGTCTCGTTGATTGTCGAAGACAAGCTTGTGCACAATTACATGATTGATTCCGGGACGATTATCTCAATAATTCCAAAGCGGATAGCCAATCAATTGGGCTTAAAATATGAGCCAATATTAAAGGGAGTAGTGTAATTGGATGGGATAGTAGTAGGGATAGTTGGAGTGATCAAAGAATTGATCCTAAGACTACATTCTTGCCCCAACATCACAATTTTTTAGGATCTATCTATAATTGATCTTCCACCACTCTTCACCTTATGCTTATCGAGAGACTTTACGGATAATATTAGGAGTACTTATCTGTAGATTTATCACACATGATTTTCAAGACAAGATATGGAACTAATGCTACAATCAGTTTGGAGCCTATTACCAATTTCCACATTGAGTTGCATGTGCCTAGCCCCATCAATGCAAACGGCTCACCTTTGATCAAGAAGAATTCAAATGATCATGAAGCATACACCAAAGTGGGTAATATTACAGATCTAACATTGGATGAATGGGATAACAAAATACATGCATTTGATCCATATAAGGAGATGGAGGAAGCTGAATTAGGAATGTATTGTGTACATGAAGATAATTCACTCATTCCCAGCCTCACTAAGCCATAAAATAAAGATAACAATGAGTTATGGAACTTATTTTTTGATGGTTTAAGAAGCAAAAAAAAGAGTAGGAGGGGGTGTAATTTTGGTATCCCCACAGAATGTCAAGTACTATTTAGCTTTCAAATTTTAGTTTTCATGTTTAAATAACACAATAGAATATGAACCTCTAGTTCATGGACTTGATGGGCCAGAAAAGGGGTATTAAGAACTTACAGGTGTTCAAGGATAGTGATATAATTGTTAATTAAGTTAGGGGATAACATGCTATAAAGAATGATCTCTTGAAAAGCTACAAAAATAGGGTATGGGACATCATTAAGGACTTTGAAGCATTCAACATAGAATCCATACCTAGAAAAAGAATGAAGTTACAGATAGGCTCGAAGTTTAGAGAAACTTTTGATGTGGTGGGTAGTATCAAAAAGAAATGAAATGCGACCACACATCCATGTGATTGTAAGACCAATAGTTCCGAAAACAACACCAATTGGCAGTGTTTGAAAATTATCAACATATTGTTAATTTATTACAAGAAGAGGTAGAATTTTCAGCAAGGAATTAAGATAGATTAGAGCAATGACGGGGATCAAGTAGTGTAGTTACAGATAAATAAGCTCCCAAAAGGTTTGGTGATGGTGGAGTCCATCTTCAATCCTAATGATCAATTTCGTAAAGAGAAATCCAACATACAAGTCAAAAGAGAAGATTCAAAACCAATTTCAAAGAGGGGAAGGCAAAACACTCCAAATTGGAAAAGTGGCCACTGAGCAGGAGAGATATGATTTCATACAAATTTTCCAAGAGTTTCCAGATGTCTTCTCCTGGAGCTATGAAGATTTTCAAGGATTCAATCCAAAGTTATCACAACATATAATTGAACTAGACCCGATGTTAAGCCTATTAGGAAAAAATAGAGACCAGTCAACCCACACATTGAGCATGTTATGAAGAAATAACTTAACAAGATAATATAAGCAAGCATTCAAGTTGGGTTGACAACTTGGTGTGTCGGTCAAAAAGAAGAACGAGGAAATCTAGTTTTGCATAGAATTTCAAGACATGAACAAGACATATCTCAAGGACCATTACCCACTCCCATAAATGGAGCAGATCCTATAGATAGTAGTTAGCTCGGTAATATTCTCTCTCTTGGATGGCTACGAGGATATAATCGATAATGGTGAAAGAAGGAGATCAGTTCAAAATGTCCTTCACCACCAAATGGGGCACATATGCCTATAAGAAGATGTCATTTAGATTATCAAATGTCGAGCGAATTTCCAAAGGGAAATGGATATGGCATTCAAGGGTTTGATCAAAAGGATAGTATTTGTGTATCTTAACGATATCACTTTGTTTTCTAAGAACGCAACCGATCACCTTTTTAATCTAAGATAGGTATTTCAAAGGTGCAAAAGGTTCAAGTATCCCTAAACCCCAAAAAGTGTGTATTCTTAGCCCAAAAAGGTAAGATTATATGCCATATTGTGTCAAAGGAAGGGTTGACTATTGACCCAAAGAGATTTGAAGAAATTTGAGCACTTCCCATACCAAGCCATAAGAAAGCCCTTCAAATCTTTCTAGGAAGGATAAATTTTGTTCACAAGTTTGTATCAAAATTTGCCACTCTTATAAAGCCAATAACATGGATGTTAAAAAGATTTTGGTATTTAATTTGATGATTGAAGGTAATGCAAGTTTCAAAGCAATCAAATAATCCATATCCCAAGCTCCAACTCTCGTCAATCCAAATTTTTCTAAGACTTCATGCTCTATGCCTTCAAAGGGTTCGATAAAATTTCCACAATCTTAGTGCGAGAAAAACAAAGAGGGATCCGAGTAGCCAATTTCATTTTTTAGTCAAGGATTCAAGGAATTCGAGGTTAGGTACTCCTTCATTGAGAAGCACGTTCTCGTAGTAATCAAGAGCCTAAAAGTTCAAGCACCTAGTATCAAATAACAAGATCCAGTTGATGGTGTCACATGCAGGAATCAAGGACTTCTTGTTGAACAAGGATTTGAATGATAATCATGTAGGATGGATAACGCATGTCATGGAATATGAAATTGAGATAAAAGTCACCAAACTAGTCTGTGGGAAGGGATTATGGAAATAACTATCCTCGAATCAACAAGTTGAAGCAGATGAGAAATAAGTTGTTATGGTATTATAAGATGATCAAGAACAAGCAAATGATAACGTGCCTATTCCTTTTTAGAATCAAATTATGATACACTTCCTACAAAAAGGACTATGCCCTCCATAAATGAGCAAAGAAAAGAGGAGATACTTCAGATTACAAGCCATTCCATATGTGCTTGTTGATAGTGTTTTTTTCAAGAAAGACACCAATGACGTTCTATTGAGATGCTTTAGAACAAGTCAAATTAACAAATTTTATAGGAGTTCCATGATGGAGAAGCAGGAGGTCATTTCACTCCACAGATGAAAGCTCTCAAAATAATGAAGGCAGGTTATTATTGGCCCACAATATTCATTGATTACTGCACATGGATCAAAAAGTGTAAAAATGTGCATTTTTCGCAGTAAGAAGAAGCTAAGCAGCACTTACTTTACACCCGATTTCAATTGATCGGCCATTCATACAATGGGGATTATACTTCATTGGGTTCATCAATCAAAATTAAAGCCAGGGAAACAAGTGGATTCTCATGGCAATGGACTATTTCACCAAGTGGACAGAAGCGGTGGCTCTCAAGGAGGCAAACAAATCTAACATACTTTGGACTTCTACGAAGGAATATTCAAAAGGTTTGGATTACCGCCACTATTATATTAGATAACTCTATCATTCCTAGGTTCCAAGATCACGAATGGGCTATCAAGAATGGAATCTACTTGAGTACCTCTTCTAACTATTACCCACAGGGTAACAGACAGGAAAAATCCACAAACAATAACTTGCTAAAGATAATCAAAATAACTTTGGATGAGAATCAAAGAATGTGGCATACCAATCTCAAATCAGCATTATGGGTTGGTTGGATAACACCAAAGAGGTCAACAGAAATTCTCCATATAATTTGGTATACGACAGGAAGTAGTGTTTCTTATAACATTGGAGCTACCCACACCGGAGCTCATGAAGTAGTTGGAGTCATCAATTTGAACCAATGGAGGCTAGGTATGCGAACTAATGGAATTGGAAGAAATCAGAGAACATGCAATGTAAATGATGGAGAAATATTGGGCCTTATTCAAAAGATGGTTTGATAAGAAAACAAAAGCAAGGACCTTCCACGAGGGGGACCTATTTATTAAATGGGATGCATATTGGGTGAAAATGGGTAGGCATTCCAAGTTTGATGCCATTTATAGTGGCCCCTACATGGTCTTAGGATGCAAAAGTAGAAATTCCTTCCAACTTTCTACTTTGGACGGAGAGGAACTCCCAATTCTAGTCAACGGAATCTATCTTAAACATTGCTACTAAAAAGGAAAAGTTTCACCCTTGTACATATTAGATTAGAATTTTAATTCCTCTAAGTGTGTATGCACATTGTCTTGTTGTAGTGTAGGTTTCAATTTCCCTAAGTTCTTTGGCACAATTTTTATTGCTCCTGGTTGTGTCATTATACAGTTCAATGTGCCTCCCAAATAAAGTGTTGTAATAGGAAAAGGTTCATACTTGTGGGAAAAAATTGTAGTTTTAAAAGAAGAAAAAATGTAGAGCAACTAAAATCAGGTTGAGGACTGATTTTAATGAGTTTTCATTTTTATTCCTTTAAGACCAGCCTCGGTGAACTTTAAGTACCTCTTCTAGATCGAAAAAGTAGCCTCCAAAGAAGATGTCATGAGTGAAACTTTTAGAAGAAAAGGAAAATTTAAATTTAATAGAGTTCTGTGATGTAAAAATTTGAAAAATTTCTTATTCAAAACTATGTAGCGTGTAATACATGCCAAGAAACCATCGCTTATATGCTTCATACTTGGCGTAATCAAGTTACGAGATAGTCCATTTCGGTCTCGTAGAACATGGTTGCGAGAGAGGACTAGGTGAAAATATTCAATTAAAGATATTTTCTACTCTCACAAATATTATTTTTAAGATTTTTTTATAAAAAGTTGAGAGTGCAAGTAGCGGTTCAAGTTCAGCGGTTAAAGGTGATCTCTCGGGTTTCACTCATCGATTATAGGTATATAGTGACTCTATGCCCAATGGAATGCTAAGGCTACTAGTAAAAGAATGTCTAACAAGTAGACGTCCCCGCGAGTCGCCAAATTGTTGACTATTTTTACCCCCAAGAAAAATTAGCCAACTTGGGCCCACATCGGACCAAGATAAAAAAAAAGGGCAAAATATGAAAAATTCAAAAATCTCCATGTCCAACCTCTATCATGCCTCCTACGAGTAAAAATCAAGAAAAAAACCCAAAGCTGGGCCTTAGAGGTCAAAACCTGCATTCTGGGTCTTGCAAGGGTCAGCGAGCTAAAAATAGCTCACCGAGCTACTGGCAAGTAGCTCGGCGAGTTAGAAGTATGTTCAAAAGGGGTCAACTCAGGTTGAAGACCGAGCTATAACAATACAGAGCTCGTTATTGATGTGGCTTGATCATGGACGTAGGAGCTCACAACAGAGGGGAGGAGTTGACATTAAACAACACAGGGACCCTAAAATGTGAAGTGAGCTAACACAAAGGGGCGCACAATGGAAATTGAACTCATCTCATTGATTGATAGCTTGAAGCCACATGAGTGTTATGTCAAGTCATCACAAGATGAGTTGAACTTGTTACCAAACTAAAGACATTGGCGGAGTTACAAAGAAAATGAATATTAGAATGTCATCGTGAGGCACGGAGCGAGACAGCTCATTTGGGGTAATCGCAACAAAGGAAATACAAATCGAGCCTCTAAATGGTGTAAGGAGATCGTTATAGGCCAAGCTAGAACCAAGCACATAGCCAATCCAATCATAAAACCTAACCATGGATACACTCATCGACCCATCACAGAGATAATGATGGATACCATGGAAATATTGATCCATGAGAAGGAGCCATTATCAAATGGCCAATGTTTGAAGTCCAAAATTTGGACTTCAAACATTTAGGATTTGGGGTTCTTTTATCCAAGCGGAAGATGAATTGGGTTGGAATGTGTAGACATGTATAATTTAGCTCGAGAAATTTAAATACTTAAATTGCGCTAATTATACTCTTTCCCACAAATTTACAACATATCATCAATATCACACATTTTATCTTCTATCGTCATTAATTAATTACATTATGTTAGTTAATTAACTCTTTTATCCAAAAATGACACCAATTAACGACACATGTCATTAATCATCTCCCATTTCTAGCTAGATTAGTTAATTATTTCTAATTGATTAAGCTCCCTTTCTATCTAGATTAATTAATTAATTAATTATCTCTTCTATTTAATCAATAAATCATCATTTATTTGATTAAAATCCTCTCATAACATAAATCATACTAACTATTCCTCTAAAAATATTCTATAATCTTACACACCTATTAATTAATCACTTTGGTTAATTAATAAACCCCCTCAATCCCCATGAGTCACTAGAGGACAAATTAAACTCTCCTAAAGTAAACTCAACCTCTTCTAAACCTTCCTTATCCACAATTAACCCAACCTCTCTATTATCCCACATGTAAAGGGATGTAGAGATTCTTTTATCCATTGGGCTATATAAAGAGCCCTCCTCCTACCTTTCTACTTACACCTAAATGAGCATAGAGCCTAATCTATAGCCATTTTATCATCTTAGAGTATTCTTCATTGAAATAACTATCCATCTTCATCTCTTGCATTCATCCATCCAAGTCTTGAATTCATATGGAGATATTTCAAATGGTCTTATAGCCATGGATTGACAAGACTCCATTCTTAAAAGCCTTGGGATTCAAACATACAATCAAACATTTGATTACTAAAGATCTAAGTAGTTTCATTTCATTTTATTAGAATTCATTAGAGATATAGATTAATGTATTAACATCTTAGTTTGAATATTTATTCATGTTCTAATGCAAGGATGTTGGTAGATTAGTCTTGTTTAAGCTCTAAGCATGATGGTTCATTAATTTTGATCTAGCTTTGTTTTAGGACTACTAGGTGTTAGTTCTAATTCTTTTTGCATGGCTAATAAATTTATGTACACATTTGGAATGCCCGGTGGGATGGATCCTTAGTCCCTTAGTTGTAGCTCAATTTTTTTGTTATTTCAATATTTGGCTAACCCTTAATATGCACATGTGTGAAATGATGTTAAAATTCTTATGATTTTGTTAAGCTTACATGTGTGGAGTCTTATTTAGATCTTTAATTTTGATGGGTTATTGTCAATTTTGAGCTAACATGTTAAAATTTGGAGCATTTTGAACTTATTTGTGTCATTAGGTCATATTTTAACGTCATCACTAGGTATAAATTTTGTAAGGGCGCAAGTACACTAAACTACACGCAGCACTAATCTCGGTGTGCACACAAACCTTGTAGTATTGTACCTTTGTTGCTGTCGAAACCTTTCATGCTAGCCTGTGCTCCCTAAAGGTGGTGCATACACCCTTCTATTAGTGAACATGCTCTATGTCCGCATCTATGGCACATGAACCCTTATGCTTTAGTGCATATATCTCTTATCCAAAGACACAAACACTATCATAGTTTTTTTACCTTCTCGTTTTACTACCCATGCGTACACATCTATAGCCTAGTGCACAAGCACATATCATAGTGCGAGCATCTCTCGGGTAGTGCAAGCACACCTGCAGATCTAATAGGTTTACACATAGGGGCATAGATTCCCTAACCCACACGCATACACCCTAACCTGTGTGCAAGTACCTCGGTCCGAGATTGCATGTCAATCATGTGTTTCCAAAAAAAAATTTCTTAAATGCTAACATCATTGTAGGTTTAATCTGATTAATTGCCATTTTTGTATGGGTATGTTTACATGATTTTGTTAGGTTATATCAAATATTGGATAAACCTTGCATGCTTAATCATAAGAGTAAGGTCGCGTATGCTCTTCCCTCGCATCTTTTGGGGTGATCTTGGGAATCAGAAATGATTCTTATATATTTTATTTCTTTGAAAAATGTTTAGAATGTCCAAATTGAGTCAAGATGTATGTATTTTGTGTTTGAATTAAGTATTTTCCATTTTTTGGTTTCTTAATTGGATTTTACGTCACATATGCTCTTCTCTTGCATCCTAGGATGATCTTGAGAATCGAAACATTTTTTTATTCTTTTTATGCATATGGAAAATTACTAATCCGTTGTGCAGAACCAATAACACTTGTCAAAGAAATGAGTCAACACAAAACAAAACTACTAATATAGTTTTCATGCAGTTTCCAAAAGGTGTTCAAACAAACCACATCAAATTAAACAAGATAAAAAAACACACCACAAACATCACACTGTATTTACAAGTTCGGATAAGGGTACGCCATGTTTGCTTAAAACTAAGACATGAACCCTTTGGCATAAGTGTTAAGCTACAACAATGGGGGTGGTCCTAGGAACCCCAAAGTAGTCCACACTAGAGGGGACCTTGTTGACAAAATGGGAAGTGCTCTGCACAACCTACTTGACTAGTATTACCATTTCACATATTTAGCGTCAAGGTTATCGTATCGCGACCCCTTTGAGAGTACATGATGGATGCATTTATTTCCCACTGTGATTAAAGGGGATAAAGTAAAGCTGAGATACTCTAATAATTAGTCAGTGTGAATTTTCTTGGAAAATTGAGCTCGTTTCTAGATAACTTATAACACCTACTTAAGTGAACCACCTAGGAAGCTATCTTTGATGAGGAGCTAACTTGGACCATATCATAACCAATTTGAGTTGAGAGCTATTATTCATCACAAAACGTGTGAAGCATTATTTTTTCTTAGTTTTTCACTTGCCCTAAGGCGAGGTGAAACTTTGTCGAAGTGAGGCCAAAATTTTTCACCCCCAATTGATCTACTTCCTTCATTTTTTTGACACTTTTTTATTAGAAGAAGGGTGACTACCCTTGTGTTGCTAATTGATTGTATTCACCACTTTTGTGTCTGTTTATGCTCATCCATGTTTTTCAGCTGAGTTTTTAAACATATAAAGTGTGTGAAGACATTTTTATATCATCGGTAGCCTTTTTGATCTTGATACCCAAGTCAATATCTTCATCGTAGTTAGGCTAGATTCATCACCTTAAATCTCCTTTGAACTTTTATCTTGTTTATATCATGTCGCTACAATTTTGGTATTTACATCTTGTTTCTTGTAAACTTGACCTAAATATCTATATTGTGATGTTACATTGTATACACTTTAAAAATTTCTAGGTATACTCTAGCTTTAGTTTGATTTCAATTACTACCTCAATTTTGAAAAAAGTTGAGTGTTACCACTTTTGTGTGTTATATCAATATCATCTTGATATTAATACCTTACTTTTTTGCAAAGTTTGGTTAACATATCTTGGCGGTATTGTTGTGTCGTTCACAATCGTAACTGCCACTTTTTGGGATATAGGTCTTGATTGGATTCAAGCTCACTTTTAGTATACTTTGTTTGGGGATCGCATTAACTTCTTGTTATTACTTACACCTTGTTCATTTCTTTGAACTTGACATAAGTGGTGACATTTTGTTAATCATCTTGAAACACCAACTATCATTTGGAAACAAAATTAGGAAGTAATTTGATGATTGATTGGTTTAAAACAAACCTTGCGTGATTATGTCTTGCGATTATTCGTCATTTTGACTTATCCATTTATGACAATCACTTTGATCCATTGATTCTTTATCATTCATTATTCTTTGGTCATTAATTTTTCTTTATGTTTTGAACTCGCGTGATTTTTCCTTGTGTTTATCCACCTTATAAACTCATTTCTAGGAAAATCCTTTAGGTCTTTGATCCTCTTGATAATATTTTTTTCCTAAATTCATGATCAGTTTTAAACATATCTTTCAAACCTTGGAAAAAACATTTCCTATCAAGAAAATTTTGCATCAATCGAACATTGGAAATCTTTCCTTTGTATCCTTTATGTTGCTAAAATTTTGATCAATCCTTTGACATTTACGCATCCAAACCTTGTTGGATTATCAATCTTGAGTCATCACGATGTATGTTTTCCTTAGCTTCCCTTTTAGAAAATCACACAAGCATCCCCATCTTTACAAAATGTCTAGATGGTTGTCGTTATGTTGCCCAAATAAATGTGAAACCTTCTTCACTTTGAAGAAGTTTGATCATATAATCTAGGTCTAGACCTTTGGACCCAACACACGCCAAAAATTAATGATTATCGTAAGGTATCTTATACATACGACAATAAGGAATCAAATTTTTAGATTTCACATCAAAATACGTCCATCATGACCAAATCTCGTTTGGTTCTTGTTATCCAAAATGTGCCCCTTGCTCATTTCGTGGCTAACTCCTTTCATTCTTCCCTCTCTTGTTACTCACCATAATTTTTTGCTTTTTAGGTGCTCAAAACTTTTTGGGAATGGCACCATTGGATAGAGATTTTTCTCATCTTTCCGTAGAAGGTAAAGTTTTCCTCCTAACTCCATGTATTTTTGAAGTTATGGCCTGATGGAGTTTTTGTGGGAAATTTTCCCCTGAAAGGCCCATAGCCAATGAAATAGTGCCACGTGTCGAAGGAAGTGGCGGGGTCGGAGGAAAACTTGGTTTTTTTACCAAGTGTTTGACAAAGTTTTCAAAAGGAATATTTCACCCCACAGGTCCGCTGTCCAATTGGATTGCGCCACGTGTCCAGAGGGGAGAAAAATTGAAAAAAAAACTAAGTGTTGGTGCCATGGAAATTTAAAAGGAGATGCCCGCACCCAACCACATTACGCCACATGTCTTCAGGCACCGGAGTTTCGAGCACGGAGGTGAAGTTAAAATTTTGGAAAAAATATTTTGCGAGGGTGCAAGGTCAAATTTTTCCCACGGGGTCTGCATCCAATGGCTTCATGCCATGTGTCTCAAGACCCGGGGACCGCGAAGGAAGATTTGATATTTTGGTGAAGTGTTTTTGCAAAAAATCGAGAGGAATTTTTCACCCCGAGACCCGCAGCTAATGAGGTTATGCCACGTGTCCTTGGGGGTCGGAGCTGCGGAAGGTGGGGAAAATTTAGGAAATTTTCCCAAAGGAAAAAGAAGGAAATTTCAAAGGAAAAATTGCCCCCAAACGCGAGCCAATGGAATCTCGCCACGTGTCCGGTGGCGGCAAAAAACTCAAGACAAGCCCGCAAGGAAAATTTGAAGGGAAAAGCCCGCATCCAATGGGGTTTCGCCACGTGTCCAATGGGGAAAAATGATCAAATAGCGATGGAAAATTTAGGAGGAAAGGCCCGCGTCCCAATCATGTGATGCCACGTGTCCTCAGGTCATCGGCAAGTGGAGAATTTTTGAAAAAATTTCCAAATCCAAAAACGATGGAAAATGAAGCGTTAAAGACCCACGCTCAATCAAAACATGTTGCGTGGTACCCGGATCGGTGGAGCACGGGGATTTTTTGGGAAAATTTCCCAAATGCAAAAAAGTGGAAAATTTGAAAATTTTCGCTCGCCAATCCGATTTGGCCCTATTTTTCCCTAAAATTTCAAACGGCCATATCTTTTGATCCAGAGCTCGAGTTTTCACATTCTTTATATAAATGGAAAGTGGTGAAATTATCTACAAGATTTTTGGTCATTTTTGTATTTAGATGGAGTTTGGAGAGAGAAAATTAAAAAATTCCTCCTGCGCACGTGGTCATGGACAAAATTACGTTTCAACCACCATTTTTAATGAAGAATGACTCGCATTCTCTCCCAGTATGGTGGAAAATGTCAGGGGATGGGCCTGTAAGGATGCCCATACTGTTTTATTGCATTTCTGGTCGGTGGTTGAAGCTCTCCCATGTTTTCCCATGTTTCTCTCTCCTGGGGTCGCTTCTTGCACTGTAAAAGCCAGAATGGGCTCATTTTTGAAAGGGAGAGACACTTTTTCAGCTCTGCAACTTCCCTTTTCTTCCTTTTTGGTAGAATTTGTGAAAAAAATTACTTTTCCATGCAATACAACACCCATTTTTTCCTCTTGGTCACTATAATGCATTATATTGGATCTAGAATGATAATGTATGCTCTGTGATTAAAATCCTTCAATCCTTTCATATATTTACCATTGTTTCCTAATCTTTCATTACATCTTGAGAAATTTGTGCATGCTTTGTGTTGTGTTTTCTTGTGGATTGTGTATGTATTGTAGTATTAGGTGTCTGCAACTCCTTTGGTGCATCACCTCATTAGCATTAGCTTCATTTTTCTTGCATTCCCTATCTTTGTCCCCTTGGAATTTAGAGTAGGAACTAGGAATTTAAACCTCTGCAACTTGTAAGTGATATATCTGATCAGAGGAGTTGAGGAACCAGCCTCTAATCTAGAGATTCCTCTCCTATTTTTACAAGTCCCACACTTGAGAGGATTAAATGTTGTGCAATCACACTGGATGTCCAAGATGTCAAACTATAAGTCTGATCAACATCCAGGGGTGCTGCTGATTTGCAACAACAGTTCTTAATGCTAGAGAACCCATTCAGGTAGCTTGTTCCCCACCTTCATCTCATAGTCAGTGGTATGGTTTAGACACTTCTGATCCAAATTATTATTCGGATTCCCCTCAATCTTCCTCTAATTCTAATCCAAACAGCCCTCTTCTTCGAGGATTCAAATCCAAATATTTCCTCTAATTCTTCTGATGATTCGATTTAAACTACTATTCAGATTCATCTAATTCGACTCCTAAGTCACGGTCCTCCCCTTCTTCGCAAGACCTCCTTCATCATACTTCTACTATGATTCTTGAGTCCCCCCTTTCTTCACGAGACCTCCTTTATCATTCATCCAATTCAACTCCTAAGTCGTAGTCCTCCCCTTCTTTGCAGGACCTTCTTTATAAAACATCTAATGTGATTCTTCAATTACGGTCCTCCCCTTCTTCGCAGGACCTCTTTTATCAGTCACCTCAATGAACCCTTCCTCCTTTGAAGATTCATGTGACTCAAATTCCTTCTATTCAATCGTCTAATTCAACTCCTATGTCACAATCTATGGAATTTTGGATACAAAATCCTCCTATTCTTCCTCCACGACGTCATCTTATAGGGAAACCTATACCAACCAATTCTAAATCCACATCTTCTTCTACTCATGAGACATCTAGCCTTAATTCTACTTTGTCTCTTGAGTCATATTCTTCTATCAATCATCATCAAACATCTTCTAAGTATTCCACACCAGTTGGACCTTTTTCTTCCAATCAAACCCTTGTGGTCAATCAACAACCCATATCGATTGATTTCTTTTAGAAAGAAGGAGCGATCATTACCTTTATAGGGGCACACGAAGATATCCCTCTAACAAATTATGAGCAAGGATTATCTTTAGACTTCGATGCATCCATGTATTATGGGGAAAATTTGATTCCTTTTATCAAGAAATAGAGGAAGAGCCTCAAATCATGCAACTTGATCCTCCTCCTCCTTGTATTCTTCCATCTTCACATTCTTCATTACGTGATGAAAATATGAGGTCTTGCATTAATCCATGGCCTATCTTCTCATCACCCAATCACTCTTTATTTATCACAATTCCTCAATCACAATTTCTTATGGGTTCAACGCAAATAGCCCTTCATCTTCGTCTAAGTGTGGGTCACCTTCTAGTAGCCCTCCCTGCTTATTTGTGGGATATTTTCGAGTATTCCAATATCTTCTATTCTTTGGGCACATCTAACTAGCCCATTGTCTTCTATAATGGGTCGCCCATGGGTATTCCATAATCTTCTATTCTTGGGCCACATCCTAGTAGCCCATCATCTTCCAGCTATGGGTCACGCCCTAGTAACCCTTATCCTTCTATTTTAGGGCCACATCCTAGTAGCCCTTCATCTTCTATATGTGGCTCACCTCCAGGTAGCCCATTTTCTTCAATTATTGGAATGTATCCTTTTCATACATCGCATTATTCTTCTACCAAATATTTTTGCAATACCACCGTCATTTCTCACATCAATTCTAAGCGTACACATTCTTCTCCCACTTTTTGGGATCGGACAAGTCATGCATTATCTTATAATAAACCCGATAATTTCTTTATCAAGCTAATATCAAAACTCCAAAGATCTCCAAAGCCCCCAATAACTCAAATGATTAATAAAATTCAAAATCAAACGTTATTCCAGAATGCACACCAACATACCCATCAAGTATGGAAAAAAGTGCAAAAACCTATGGATAGGGAACTCAAGGTCCCACATACGAAACCTATGTTTCAAAATAAATCACAGTCTTTTTTTTTAGTGTGAACTCACCACAATCATTGAGATCGAGGATAATATCACTTTTGATAAATAAATGCACTTAGTCTCCCTTATCAAGGAAATCATGAACATCATTGTTGGATCCTATCACGTAGAGTGACATGGTTGGTCCCAATCTCCCAAAACACTAAAAAAATATTTTAAAAAAAAAAAAAATCAAAAATACAAAAATGAGAAAAACATTAAAAATCAACAGTACAAAGATCAAACATTACAATTAGGTATTACATACGCATGGATGTTATTTCTTCCCTTTCTTTCATATTCCTTTATAAGTCATCCACCATTTTCATCCCTTCGATGATATTTTGGTTAGCTTATTTCGTACACATTTTTGACATTTATCTCTATGGTATCCGTTTGACCTTGGTATTTCATCACCTTGGTAAATTAAAGAATAACTGACCTCTTAGAGATCCTATCACTATCTATATATAATAAACTTATTGGGAAGAATTTTTGGGCGTATTTGTTGACACTAGCCAATGTCATCATCATAATCACTTCCACATCCTTCCATCAAGCCATCAATGGTTCTTAACCCCTTATCAAACAAGAGAGCTGAAATAATTTTTCAGAAAGCAAAAGAATCAAAATCAATCAATCAAAAAGAAAAAGCTAAAAGAAAAAGCAAATTGATATATAACTCTCTCTTGGGGTATTTCCAATAATCTCTACCGGGGCTATGGATGCCTGAATGGAAGTAGAGCAATGTTGTGATTAGAATCAAATGCATCTCCGTCGAGGCTATAGACATCTGGTTGGAAGTGGAGAAATGTACGAATCTCCTTCCATAATCCATTCACAAATCACCTTTCAAACTAAATCATTCCTACATATTGGATATTGTCTTCAACTACTATCTATCAACTCTTTCCTTCAATAGGTAATTCATTTCCATGTGCACACACGGGATCTCGATGAGTAAACAAGATTAGTATGTTATCAAGTGTTACTTTTTGGACCTTATTCAAACTTGTTCTTTAGCGCATGTCTTGTCTCATGATTTGTACCTTGGGCTAATCACTTTTCATCGACTACCTTCTAAATATTGTCATAGAATCCTTGTTCTTCAAAATTATTTAGAACATCCATGTGTATCAGATGTCCTCTTTTCCATGTTTGCAATAAATTTTTTCCCCTTTTAATAAAACAATTTTCTACTTCTTTTCTCTCATGTGTTTATTGGCCAGCTTATGCTAGGGGCATCCTTGCTCCCTCATGATTGAACCTATTTTATATTTGCCTTGATCCCCTTCAATGTGTGAAGATTTTTCCTTTGAATAATCCCACCTAATCGTTGGGGAATTTTTTCATCTTCACTTTCTTGCACATACACGTGGCATTTTGCCCTTGTACATCCCATCTATCACTAGGGGAATCCACACTTCTTTGTCTTCCTGTACATAGTTTCAAAAAAATTCAAAATCAAAAACATTCAAATATGTTTCTAAAAATTAAAAATAATAAAAATCATCCTAAAAACATCGCTCTTTGGTTCTCGCATGTTCTTGTGCATGACTCATGGATCATCTTGATCTACCTCTATCAACAAAGCTAGTTTGCTTACTATTTTTGTACTCTAGGGCACAATGAGTTGCTTGGTATTGTTTCATAGTGCACAATTGCTTTTCATAGGACCCAAGTGTCCTTTGTTATTCCCCTTGCATGTATACTTTCTTGGGGAACCATCATTTAGCCCTTGTCGTTAATTCATACAATTGTCGAAGCAAAAGCTTGATAACAAAATCATTGCATTATGTTTCTCTGTTAGGTTAGATTTCTTTCTTTCTAGTGTTGCATTGCATTGCATTATGTATGTTGCGAGGAGTTAGGAATCTTTTACTTTCTCATAGTACATTATGTTTTGTATGTTGCATGGAGTTGGTATTTTCATAAATGGAAAATTATTCATATTATGGCTTTTCATGTCATTCTACTTTTGTCGTATGCTTATATTTTTAATAAGGGCTGATGATGTAGATCTTTGGCAATATGATGACACTAAATTTGTTTCAATACACTGGATGAAATCTTGCTCTTTTCTTTCCGTCTTCATTCCTCTTCTACATCATTCTCCTATCAACATTATTCTTCTGATTCACCCGGGGCATCCTACCCCTACCCATTCTTCTAACACCGATTGTACATATAATATATAAGATCTAAGCATACATGCAAATAAAAGTGGATATTCTACCATAAGAAATATACCGAACAAGAGATATAAATCAACACCATATTTAACGTGGTTCACCCAAAGATGGGATACGTCCACCAAAAAACAAGCCAATCTATTATTTAAAGATTTGACAAGATATACAATTAAAGATTTACAATCTTCCACACCTCTCAGATGTACAGTACTTTCTTTCTCTCAAGATTTTTCTTACGCTCTAAGAATTCTCTCTCACACAATAATCATCAACTTTTTCAAGTTCTTAATTCTTACTTCTAAACCCTATCTTTCATTTTTATATAAGCATATACGAACTTAGGGCACTTAGCCATGTAATTAAAATTAATAGATTTTCTTTAATGCTAAAAATAGATCTAATTCCTGAGAGTTAATTAAAACACTCCCGCACAGGTAACCGATGTTGGTTAGCCCTAACCGATGTCGGTTCCTCCTTTCCTGACTAATTATGGTCATAGGTGACCGATGATGGTCCCACCTAATTGACAACAGTTAGTGTGTTTTCCAGCAAGTTTCACATTACATGCTAATCTGAAGTAATTGAGCTTCACAACTCAACAATCTCCCACTTGGAGATTACATAGTGCACCATACCTGTACAACATCATTCTTGGATCCTTCCTTAGCTTTATTTCTTCCTCTTCAAGTCTCAAACTTGAAGACCAACATAAGTGGAGTGTAGCTCCAACTTCTCCTTTGTTAATGGCTTCATTAGCATATTTGCAAGGTTCTTGCTCATATGAATATTTTCCAAATTCAACTGTCCATCCTCCAATACCTTCCATATGAAGTGATACCTCAACTGAGTGTGTTTTTTTTTTGAATGAAATGTTGAGCTATTTTCAAAATGAATTACATTATGATTGTCATTGAACAACTTGCAATCATCTTGCTCCTTTCCCAACTCTTTCATGAACCTACTCATCCATATCATCTCCTTGCTAGCTATCAGTAGCTACAACATACTCTACCTCTATAGTAGAAAAAGGTACAACCTTCTACAATCTTGAAATCCACCTAACTATCATCCCACCTACTCGTGAAAATATATCCATGAGTGCTAATCCTACCATTTAGATCTCCAACCATATCCGAATCAACATAGCCACATAATAAAATATCAAAACAACCGTAGCATAAATGCATGCTAGATGTCCCTTTCAAATACTTGAGTATCCATTGGAATTCTTTCAAATTATCTTTACCTAGATTGGCCATATGTCTACTCAAAACTCCCACTTTGCTGTGAAATGTCCGTCAGGTACAAACCATAGCATAGATGAGACTCCCAACCTGTTGAAGCATATGGCACTCATGTCATGTATTTGACCTCCTCATGTGATGATGTACATTGATATTTTCTCAATTTGAAGTGTCCATCCATAGGTGTACTAACATGTTTTGCATTATGCATATTGAACCTTTCTAACGCCCGTAGATATAATCCTCCCGAGACAAATACAATTTCTTGTTTTTCTATTCTTTGTTTATTTGCATGCCAAGGATTCCTTTTACACTCCTAAATCCTTCATAGAAAATGTGTGAGCTAACTTTCCCTTAAGCTCACCAATGTCTACTAGATCTGTAATAAGCATATCATCCACATACAAGAACAAAATAATATAGCTCCCAATTTCAAGCTTATTAAAATAAACACAATGGTAATAATCACATCTCAAGTAACCATGCTCATACATAAAACTATCAAACCTCATGTACCATTGCCTCAGAGCTTTCTTGAGCCTATATTGCTCTTTTTCAACCTGCACACTAATTTCTCCTTACCCTTGACTTCATACCCAAGTGGCTGCTGCATATAAATCTCTTCATCCAAATCACCATGAAGGAAATTTGTCTTCACATCTATTTTCTCTAAATGTAAATCCTCTACTGCAACTAAACTCAATACAGTATGAATAGAAGTCATATTTACAACAAGAGAAAATATTTCACCAATTCAATACTTGCTTTCTATGTAAATCCCTTTACTACAAGCCTTGCCTTGTATCTTTTCTATCCACCCTCTTCTTCCTTGATCCTATAAACCCACTTGTTCTGTAATGTCCTCTTACCTACTGACAACTTAACCAAATCCCAAGTTTGGTTTTGTTCCAAGGAGTCCATCTCCTCATCCATGCCATGCTCCCACTAGACGTGGGTCTTATCATGCATTGCTTCTTCAAAACTCTTTGGTTCACCATTATTAGTCAATAATAAATAAAATAGAGAAGGTGTAAATATTTCTAGAGGTTTACTTACCCTTTATGACCTTCTCACAAGAGTTTGGGGTATCGGAGGCTCATTTTGGACCTCCTGGACATTTGTATCCAAATATGTTAGTAAGTGACGCCAATCACTTGTAATTGATGTCGATTCGCAAACCGATGCCACTTTGGATCTTCAGTAATCGATACTATTTTTGATGACTGATGTCACTGGGGGTCCACTTATTCTAGTTATTGTGTAACCTATCGGTATTACTTTTAAATCTAAGAGTTAATTTTCATTCAAAAACTTCTCAACTGGTTCATCCTTACTAAAATTTGATCACTTGTACATTCTGTTTTGATTCCATTCAACATCACGAATCCAAATAAATTTATAATTCTCTAAATCCCAAAATTTAAAACTCGAAATCACCAAATCCATAACCAATGAAAGTGCATCTCTTGGATTTTGCATCCAAATTTTTCCTATTTTCCTTATCAACATTCACAAAAGCTTCTAAACCAAAAGTTTTAAGAAAATAAAGATCTACCTCTTTTCTAGTCCAATCTTCCTTTGGTATTCCTCCATCTAGTGAACTTGAAGGCCCACGGTTAATCAAATAAACTGATGTATCAACCGCTTCGCTAGAATTTCAAGGGCAGTCCAAAATGTATCCTCATACTTATAACACGTTATATGATGTTCTGTTCATTCTCTCTCGTAACACTATTTTCTTGTGGTGTCCTTGGAACCATTCTTTCTCTACGTATCACATTCACCGAACAATAATCATTGAAATATTTGCTACGGTGTTCACTATTGTATGCAATGGAAAGTTGTAAAAGCTATGGAAATAAGGTTAAAGAACCTCAAAGCTTTGCTAACTCATCTATGCACCATGAGATAAGAGCTAAACAAGGGAAACTAACATGAAAGCATTATAAATTTGACAAAAACATCAAAAACTAACATGATAAATCTACTCTCTACTCTTTTGAAAGCTTAATGAAAGTGAACCTAGTTAGATTCTAAGCAATCAAATTGTGTGTTGTTTACTCCCAAACATAGTGAAGAGATCTCTCCAAGTTGGCTACATGGCCAAGCTTTAGATCTTCCCTTACTAACTATATTTGGAATGGATGGATGCAAGATGGAGGATCTCTCAACAATGGAGTATGGCCAAGATCCAAATTTTCTATAGCTTAAAGCTATCACAAATGATTTATAATGCCTTTCCAAAGTGCTTGAGAGAGAACGACTATTTGAAAGGAAAGCCTTAGGCTTGTATTTATAGTTCTGTTTTGGAAGAGTTTGGAATTTGGGTGCATGTGGGACTAAAGTTTTTAAATTACATTAGGATAAACATGCTTTAGGATTAGTTAAGCTTGGTTTAGGCTAGTTAACTAGGTTTTAGGGTAGTTAAACTTGATTAACAAGTGATTAGAGACTCATTGAGAGTTAGGATGGGGTTGGATAACCATTTGTGGACTGATAGATAGCTTATTAATCAAATAGAAGTGGTATAGAGAGAACTAGGGATGTTCAATGGTCGAAAGGAAGAATGTCTAGCTAATAAGAGAGATATTAGCCAAATAAGCTTATTATAGGAGGAATACGACCGAAAGGTTGTCATGAATGGGTATCTCGAGAATGGAGCGAAGAATGGGGAATTAACAAAGTGTGGTTAATCAATTGAATTGGATAAAATGCTAAGTGTAATCATACTTTATGTGTCTAAAACCACCATTTTTGGATCTAAGGCACTTTAACTTTGAATTAGATTCATTATCAATAAGAGATTTCCATATTTTAAAAGTATCAAAAACATCATATTTATGTTTAATGCAATAAACCCATACCTTTCTTGTAACATCATCAATTAAAGTAACATAATCTTGGGATCCTTCGTGAGAAACTACCCGAGTTGGTCCCCACACATCCGAGTGTACAAGTTCCACCTGCTCCTTCTTAGTTTCCCCAACTTTGAGAAATTTCACTCTCTTTTGCTTTCCAAAGACACAATTCTCACGGAAAGAAAGATCTAAATATTTCAAATATGATAACTTACCCTTAGCCTTTTCCTTTTTGACTCATATGGCCCAACCGATTATGCCAAATGCATGCATTTGAATCGATGTAGATAATGCATAAAAGGAATCAATAACACAGTAGTAGATAAAAATAACGTTCCTACTTTCTAACCTCTTGCCAAAAAAATCACCCTTGGTGACTTTCCAAGAGTCTCCCGTAAAAGTAACCATACAAACTGATTCACCTAGTTTCCTTGCAAAGATAAGATTCCTCCCGAGATTTGGGACATGCCTCACATCTTTCTATACCCATGTATTTCCATTCTACAACTTTAGATGAACTTCCCTTTACCAAGTACTGTAAGGTTCATCATCACCCAAATAAACATGCCCAAAATTGCCCTAGACATAATTTATGAAATAACCCTTATTAGGAGTTACATGAAAAGAAGCTCCTGAATCTAAAACCCATGATTTAATTCTATTATCTAAATAAATAATAAGAGCATTTTGCATTACCTTTGCTACAGTGATATTTTCTTCTTTACCTTTGTTTGGTTGTTGGTTCTCTTTATCCTTTGACCAACAATATTTCTTTGCATGTCCTTTCTTTCCACATTTCCAACAAGTAATTCCCTTACCTCTGGATTTAGATTTTTTATCCCTTGACTTTGATTTCCCATTACTCTTACTCTTGGATCTCTCCTTCTGCCTACCCTTGATTTCTACATTCAAAGCATTCCCAGATGACGATTCCTCTATACTCTTCCTACGAATTTCTTCATTCAATATTATACTAACCACATCATCAAACTTCAAAATATTATTAGCATATGATGTATTACTAACATCCATTACCAAGTTATCCAACTATCAGGAAAATAACATAAGAATAAAATTGCTTTCACATCATCATCAAATGGTATATCAACTAATTTCAACTGATTTACAATAGATCTGAAATCATTCAACCGATTAGATGTAGAACCACCTTCCCGCATCTTAGAACTAACTAGTTTCTTCATCAAATAAACTTTATTTGAAGCACTAGGTTTTTCATATAAATTAGCAAGAGATTTCATTAACCCTAATGTAGAAGTTGCTTCGTAATATTGGAAGCCATGGATGCTTTGTCAGTCTCAATCTTATAGATCCCAAAGCTTTTCTCACATAATATTTCATTCTTCATCATTCATCTTCATAGGTCTAGAGTTCTCATCAACAAGGTAAATACAAATCTCTTTGATATAAATAATCCTCAATATGCATCTTCCATAATTGATAATTTCATCCGTCAAACTTCTCTACCTTGTATTTGTTTTCCTCTACCATTGTTGTAGCTTTCGCAATCAATCGAGAAAACCCTCTGTGAGTAAATCTTGTCAACACAAAAACCCTCAAACAAATCTTTGATACCACTTGTTGGGGTTAGCACACCGGTTATACAAATAATATATCATATCTAAGCATACATGCAAATAAAAGTGGATATTCTACCAAAATAAATATACAAAATAAGAGATATAAATCAACACCATATTTAACGTGGTTCACCTAGTGTGGGCTACGTCCACCAAGAAACAAGCCAATATATTATCCAAATCTTTGACAAGATATATAATTGAAGATTTATAATCTTCCACACCTCTTAGATGTACAATACTTTCTTTCCCTCAAGCTTTTTCTTCTTCTCCAAGAATTCTCTCACACACTATAATCATCAACTTTTGCAATTTATTCTTAATTCTTACTTCTAAACCCTAGATTTCATGCTTATATAGGCGTATACAAACTTAAGGAACTTAGCCATGCAATTACAATTAATAGATCTACTTTAATGCTAAAAATAGATCTAATTCCTAAGATTTAATTAAAACACTCCTAGATACATGTAATCGATGCCGGTTAGTCCTAACCGATGTCGGTTCCTCCTTACTTACGACCGATGCCGGTCATAGGTGACCGATGTTGGTCCCTCCTAACTGATGATGGTTACTATTTTTCCCAGCAAGTTTCGCAGTGCATGTTAATCTTAAGTAATTGAGCTCCACAACTCAACATTCTACATCATTCTCCTATCAACACTATTCTTCCGATTCACCTAGGGCATCATGCCCTACCCATTCTTATATCCATTTCTCTCACTTTTTTCAATCGTTGATCACCTTCTTTCATCGCCCCATTGCCACTAGAGGGGCATCTCTCACTTCTACTAATTTTTCTTCTACCACTTAAAAATTTTACATGTCTACTATCTTTGAAGTGGTGTCACTTACGCCACAATAAAAGGGGCAAATATAGACACCTATAATTTAGCTCGAGAAATTTAAATACTTAAATTGTGCTAATTATACTCTTTCCCACAAATTGACAACATATCATCAATATTACACATTTTCTCTGTTATCATTATTAATTAATTATATTATGTTAATTAATTAAATGTTTATCCAACAACGACGCCAATTAACAACCTTCCGTTAATTATCTCCCCTTTCTATCTAGATTAATTAATTATTTCTAATTAATTAAGCTCCCCTTTCTATCTAGATTAATTAATTATTCTTAATTAATTAATTCTCTCTTCTATTTAATCAATAAATCGTCATTTATTTGATTAAAATCCTCTCATAAAATAAATCATACTAACTCAATCTCCATTAATCACTTTGGTTTATTAATAAACCCCTCAATCCCCATGAATCACTAGAGGACAAATTAAACTCTCCTAAAGAAATTTCAACCTCTTCTAAACCTTCCTTATCCACAATTAACTCAACCTCTCTATTATCCCACATGTAAAGGGATGTAGAGATTCTTTTATCCATTGGGATATATAAGGAGCCCTCCTCCTACCTTTTATACTTACACCTAAATGAGCATAGAGCCTAAGCTATAGCCATTTTCTTCATCTTAGAGTATTCTTCATTGGAAGAACTAGCCTTCTTCATCTCTTGCATTCATGCATCCAAGTTTTGAAGTCATATAGAGATATGTCAAATGGTCTTAAAGCCATGGATTGACAAGACTTCATTCTTGAAAGAATTTGGATTCAAACATAAAATCAAACATTTTTTTGTTAAGGATCTACATAGGTTCATTTCATTTGATTAGCATTCATTAGAGATAGAGATTAATGGATTAACAAGTTAGTTTGAATATTTGTTCATGTTCTAATGCAAAGATGTTGGTAGATTAGTCTTATTTAAGCTCTAAGCATGATGGTGCATTGATTTTGATCTAGCTTTGTTTTAGGACTACTAGGTGTTGGTTCTAATTATTTTTGCATGGCTAACAAATTCATGTAAATAGAACCCCAATGCAGTAACATCTGAAATAATGAAAAGGGAGCATCTTAAACTTGCATAGCTCGAGATTTCAGCTGTGGTGGGGGAAATTAGTCATCAAGGATTGAAAGGAAAGATGTCACCATGAGGTGGCTTAGTAAATTATCTTGTCAACACAAGGAAATCATGCCCAAATGACTCACAAAACCCAGTAGGGTAACACATAGCATGGTGAGTTCTTCAAAGACATACGGAGCTCAATGATTTGCCAAAATATGTGGGGTCAACCATTAAGCCAGCCAAGTGATAATGTGAATGGGGGATATGTGTCTCACTTGCACAAGGATATGATGGGAAACCCATGAGTAGGCATGAAAAAATTGGATTCAAATGTAGGGTTCACGGAGTGGTGCGTGGAGCTCATTCCAACAAAAGGTGGGTGGGAATTGAAGACGTAGTTTGGCGATGTATGTAAGGTAACTCGGAGGTAAGGAAAATGGGTCAGTATGGAGGAAAGGAACTCACCCATGTGACATTAGGGGCCTGAAATATGGCATTGGCTTGCCCAAGCATATGAATGAATGCAAGAACTATAGAGGTGGTTTCAGAGGATTATCCACAATGAAGCAACTTGACTATGGTATACGTAGCCCAATTGGTGGATGGATGAAGGCTCATAGGAGCCAATGCATAAGCAAACCACCCAGATCTCCAACTAGCTCAGCAAGATACTCGGTGAGCTAACTCGCCCATGAGGAGTTGCGGATCCCAAATGGAGCAATGAAACCCTAATGTTCAAGCCATCATATCTATAGCTAGGAGTGTCAAATGACACAAATTTATAGTCATTGGAAAGCTAAGACATATATCTTTACAATGAAGACATGGAAAAGTCATAAAAATTATTTTTGGAGGTTTTTAAACCCCAAAATCATATAGAAACTAGGACTATGAAATTGGATATCTTGAGCCCTGAATGTCTGCTTTTTTCACAAATAGCCGATTAGCGGAATTGTGAAGACGAGATCTACAGCATGGAAACATCATATTTTAGGATTTTTTAGGGATCTGGCCCTCCAAGATTTAGGAATAGTAAGCATTCCCCTTGAGTAGGTGAATTCAATTAATGGAGGTTGGTGGAAAAGTAGGGGTCATCATGAATCTACAGGGCCTAGAATGAGCAGGATGTGCAATCACAAAGCAAGTTCCTTTCAAATCAAGGAAAACCATTAATGAAGGAATATATTTTGAAGATGAAAAGGAACTCATTACAAGATTAAAAAATAGTTTTTTGAATATGTTGGGGAAAAATTGGGGTTCAATTTTCTCTCTCCTCTGAAAATCCTCCACTATAAATTGTAATGAAGGCCAAAGTTCTAATGTTGGACAATCTTATTTTGCACCTCCCTTCTATTCTTCTTTGTAAGGATTTTTGTGGAGTTTCAAACCTCCTATTTAATTGTAAATGCAATTTTTGCCTCTTGGCCATTACAATTCACTGTATATAATATGTGGAGCAATAATATAAGTTTGTGGATGAATTTTAACCCTCTCTTGTGTTCATTGCATTCTCTTGATCTCTCATTGCAATCTTGGTTATCTATGCATGGTTGTTGTATTACATGTTTAATGGTTTGTGTTTATTGGTTAGTGGATTCACAACAGTAGATTGATATATGGTGTGTTTTCATCCTCCTTAATCTGATTGTTGTTTCCATCTCTATGCAAAGCAAATGTTTAGCATTCATTGTTGGTGCATCACCTCCAGCTAGTTTAGGTTTTACATTTTTTTGCAATCCTTCTTCCATGTCTCCTTGGAAAATTTAGAGTAGGGTTTAGATTAGTATCTATGTAAATTAGTGAGTGGTGATAGATTTAGGAATAGGAAGTCAGCCTTTCTCCGGAGAGATTTCTTGATTGCAAAGTCCCATACTTTGGGAAAATCTCCATGTTATGCAATCACACTGACTATCTCAATCCATCGAATTACAAACAATTAGGGGTGTTGTGATTACACATCAACAACAATATTTCAAAGGTGTAAAGGATCATTAAATATTGCACATGTATTGGTCATTCCTAAATATATAAGTAGTTTTAAATTTTCTCCTTTGCATTTGCATTTACTACTGCTTCAGTTTTATTTCAAAATGATAATGAAGGCCACGAGAAACCAATTATATTTTTTTATCAAGGACCCAAAATGATATGAATTTTAATATACAACCATGGATAAACAATATTTCTCCTTGGTAAAACCCAATAAGATCTTCGAGACCCTACATTATCAGCTCAATTATCATTGTCTATATACCACACACCATGGTCAAGGACATTTTGACATAGATGAAATTCTTGAGAAATAGGTGTATATGGGTTAACAAACTCCATGGGTATGACATGGACATCCAAACCACAAAACCAATTGGCTTGGAAATAGTAATGAAAAAAGAAAAATTAGTTGTTGAAGTGCGTGATGTAGGAGCATAACTCCTTGTCTCAGTATACAGATTTTATTACATAAATTTTAGATTTTTAGTATGGTCATAGGTCTTTAGAGGTCTTTAGGGTTCATTTAAAGATGATAGGGTGTGTTAAGTCCTTGAAAAATTCATATTATGTGATTTCCCTCCAAAATGTAATTTTGAAATTTGGGGAAGTTTTGGGCTTGTTCAAGCATTTAGAAGTATTTCTTGGAGCATTAAAATATTTAATAAGTATGTATCAATTATTATTAGGGTCTATAAGTCCTACTTAGGCCTTGTCTTCATGGATTGTGCTTGGATCCTAGATTTCTAGACTAAACTAGTTGTTTCTAATGTTGTAGTCAAGGACAAGTCATGAAATATGAAGGGTTTAATGAGCAAGATTTAGTTATAAAATGCATTCGAGGATATATTTAATCCTTCTTGTAACTAAATATAACCATCATTCGAATGGTTAAGGAGAAGATAATAAGATTTCAAGAAGGAAGAAGAAAGTTTTCTTTTGTATACACATTTAATATCTGAACTAGTTCTTGCATGATAGTTTAGAGAGGGTCATTTTACCTATCTTAATAAATCTTGGATGTATGCATGTGATTTATATGAATTAGTTAATGGTAAGATGTGTAAAACTGTGTGTTTGTGTTGATTTTATGAGAATTTTTAACTTTATGTGTGGAAACAAGCTTGAATTTTTGTATAACCTTGTTTCAAGTTTGTATAGTTGCATGATCAGTATAAGCTCAAAATTTAAGGGTGAGTAGACTAGGAGAAGTGAGAATTTATTTTGAGAAGAGATGATATAGTTTAAAGCCTTAGATGTACCTTTACCTACAAGCTAAGACTGATGTTTTGGTAAGATACTTCTTAAAACAAGATTGTGTAGTTATAACATTGAATTCTAGAGATAAGGGAGACAAATTAAATGAAAAAGATTGGAGTTATAAAATATTAGAAAAAGTTTTTCCACCTAATATTATCTCTGAAATCCTATAAATATCTATACATTAAGTAAGAAATTATATTTTGGATTACAATCGTTTAAGGACCGAGATTACTTTGTATGAAAAGACAGGGTAGGTGAAACTTTAGTTGATTTCATAGTTTGATGAAGGGATAGCATTATTTTTAAGCTGAAATGTTACAAAATATATGCACATACCCTAGGAAATTGTTTTAAATCCATGAAATTTAAGATAACGTAAAAGGTGAGAAAAAGTTTATTCTGGGATCATAGAAAACCCTCCTTAGGGTTTAACCAATATTGAATATTTAAATGCTTTATAATGTGAATAAATATTTGAAATTAAATAGAGGTATTTTTGGGATATTTTAAATAAGTATTTCAATGGTTTTAGGATATGAAAAGTCACTACAAGATAGAGAATTCAATCGGTTTGCAAGAAACATAACTATGATAAGTGTTCAAGCTAGGGTTTGTTTCAAAGTTGAACCCGAGCCTTTAGAACTTGAGTTTTTATTTTAAAATGGGAATAAATAATTGTGAAATGGTTCTTTAAAATATAATGAAGGAAATTTTATTTTTCCATGGAAAATTTTAGCTAAAAACGTGGCAATCTTCTTCATAGAGTGTAACAGTGATGAGAGGCCTAACTATACAGATTAGAATTGTGAATTTGTGAATGATCTTATGAAGGAGGTCACCTTGAAATTGTGTGTGTAGTAAGACAAGACAAATGGGTGTTTCTAACGACCAATAGTTGTTAAAATAAATCATTCATACTAAAGATATACATGAATGACTCTATGAGCGAGGCTAGTAAGGCAAGAAAGCTTGAAAAAGAGACTCAAGTGGTTGGAAGGGAAGATAAATGAGTTAAGAATTGAAACTTGGGTACACATTGAATTCCTAAAAGGGTATTATAATTTTTATTTATTTATCTTATGTATACACAAATATTGTCAACTATGAACTTAGCAAGGGATTGTTCTTTAGAGATCTAGATATGACATTTTGAGTGAAAATTGTGCAATTTGATGAGTTATTGTTTCTAACCAATTTTGAGGTGGATATTGTATATTGGTTGAGATATGAAACGTGATTTAAATCAAATAAGGTGATGGAAGGAGATAAAATTCAATTTTACTTGAGTTGAAATCTCTCAAGAAGCTCTAAAAGGAAATGTTTTTGCAAGAAAGGTAACTTTGTTGATTCTTCACTGAATTGCTCCACTTTTGATGGATGATTGAGCTTTTAGATTTTTGATGAATGTAAACTCATATGAATATTTTAGGCTAGGATTGACAAATAAATGTGTGCATATTTCTCAAGAAAGGGTGAGATTTAGCTTGTAAATGCTTATTGTTGGACTTTGCGATCAAAAGGACATTGTGGATTGATTAAAATATATATAATCTGAATCATTTTTGTATCAAAGAAATTTTTTTATTATTGAAAAGAGAACAATATTGTTTTGAGCAGTGATTGCAGCAAGAAGAAGGGATGGTTCAAGTTAGAGAAGAGAGACAGTCATCTAGGGAAGCAAAGATGGAAAGGATGATGGAAATTGTGTTGAGAAGATTGGAAGGTATGGAAGAAGCTCTGACAAAGATCGGGATAGAGATGAGCTATATATGCAAAGAAATGGGATATGAAATAGAGTGTAATTTTCAAGTAGATGTTACAAGTGTCATAAGTATACAATACACAAGGTATATTAGTGTAAAAATATGGATGTATAGATGAGAAAAGATGACAGATTTGTTGAATGCATTCTTCAAGACCGAGGTAAGTCAGTTTTTGTGGAAGATTTTTTTGAAACCAGGAAAAGTGGTGAATGATATAACTTAAAGAAGATGTTTTTATAATTGTGTATAAAGCAAATGGAAAATGTTGTAATGTGGTCATTAATAGTGGAAGTATAGAGAATCTTGTTTCATTTGAGATGGTAGAGAAACTAGGGCTGAAAACTACTATGCACCCTAACCCATATTAGGTGTCATGGATGTAAAAGGACAGCATATCTTTATTAGAGAATAGTATAAGGTAGATTTTCAAATTGGAAGGTATAAGGAAAAGGTCTTGTGTGATTTATTTCCTATGGATGTTTTCCATGTGTTGTTAGGAAGACCAAGATAGTATGATAGGAAAACATTCTATAATGGTAAGAAGAATACTTATACTATATTAGAAAATGGAATTAACCACACTCTTTTACCCATAAAAGGTGAGAGAGAAGTATAAATAGGGTTAGTGATGATGATGGTAGCTAATAAATTTTTGACTGAAACTATTAAAACATGTGAAAATATACTATGCAAGGTTGTTAAGCCTCATAATACTGATTTGGTTAATGGTTTTGATAGAGATAGATATCAGATATGCGAGAGAGATTGAGATGGTTTCAAGATAAGAAGAGGTGAAAGATGAAGATGATTATGAGATACAATAAAGAGATTATATGTATATAATATAAGCACATGCTAGAGTTCTTTAGGACCAATATTAAGGTCTAGTGGATAGATAAATAGTTGATGAAGTTGAGAAAGGTGAAAAGGAAGGCATGATAGAGGCAAGAAGCAAGAAAATGTTGTGTGAAGAAGATGTGAGTAGAGAAAAAAAAATATCATGAGAGAGGTGAATGAGGCATACCAACCTCTTAATTTTAAGTCTAACACTAATTTGAGAATTGGTTTTGCAAGTACAAGTGAAAGAAATGAAGGTGAAGATCAATTAATGAGAAACGGGGTGAGGTCAAAGTATACATAAGCATTCAAGAAAACTTACAAGAAGAAGTGAGTAATGAAATTGAAAGAAAATACTATAGTGCAAATATCAAGGAAGATGAAGACCAAGAAGAGAAAAAAATTAGAATGTGACAAAGATATACAGCTATCAAACATTGAGAAATGGGAAATCAACAATGAAAGGTATGCTAAAAACAGTCCTAGAAAACAATGAATTACAAATTTTAGAGAAAATTCAAGGAAAAACAGTTGAAAGAGACAAACAAAGCATGGAAAAGATGATTAATAATATCATTAAGGATCAATTTTATCAGTGTAATCTATTTTTGAGTGATAAATACATAAATATAGTAGTTGAGATGAAAGAAGACAATTCAAAGGAAGGTGATCCTTGTCACTAAGAACTATTATTTTATGAACTTGTAAGGGAAGTGATTCAAAAAGAATAGAAGGAAGATGGAAATTTTAGTTTAACATATATGAATGGTGATAAAATGTCATGTAGAACCATGAATCAAGCATACCTACTCGATAGTAGATGGAAAATGCATCATACAAATCCTAGAAGTATAATCATGATCTAGAATTTGAGCGTTTCCAAAGAGAATCGGTTGATGGAAGACCAAGGAAAGATTAGAATGATAATCAAGGATGGTATACACTCAAAGGAAATTTCCAAAGGATCATATTCAATTAGAAACAAAAAAATAAGAAGAAGAACAAGGAGAGCTAGCACAAATATGGAGAGGCTTCTCTTTTCCCCTTGGGAGTATGATGCGGGAGCATCACTCATGATCTTTATATAGGGTTGATTACATAAATTTTGGCTTTCTCAGTATGGTCATAGGTGCTAGATTTCTTTAGGGGTCAGTTGAACGTGATAGGATGTGTTAAGTCCTTCAAAAATTTAAATTATGTCATTTCCATCCAAAATGAAAATTTGAATATTAAGGGAATTTTGGGATTTTTCTATCATTAGGAGTATTTCTTGGAGCATTAAAATATGTAATAATCATGTAAAATGTTATATTAGGGTCTAAGAGACCTACTTAGGCCTTGATTGTGGACTGCTGCTTAGATCCTACAGCTTCTAGACTAAACTAGTTGTTTCTAATGTTGTAATAAAAGACAAATCATGAAATATGAATGGTATAATAAGAAAGATTTAGTTAGAAAAGGAATTGGAGAGCATATTTAATCCTCCTTGTAACTGAATAGAACCATCATTCGAATGGTCAAAGAGAAGAGAATAAGATTTCAAGAAGGAAGAAGTAAGTTTTATTGTGTATACACATTTGATAGTTGAACTATTTCTTGCATGACGCTTATAGAGGATCCTTGTCATTTTCTTGATTAATATTGGATGCATGCATGTGATTTCTATTAATTGGTGAATGTTAATATGTTTTAAACTATGTTTTTACATTGATTTTATTATAATGCTTAACTTTGTGTGTGGAAACAAGCTTGAATCATTTGTATGACTCTGTTTTAAGTCTCAGTATAGTTGCATGATCGGTATAAGCTCAAAATTGAAGGGTGATTAGACTAGGAGAAGTGAGAAGTTGGGTTGAGAAGAGATGATACATTTTAAAGGATTAGATGCACCTTTACCTACAAGCTAAGACTGGTATTTTGGTATGATACTTCTTAAAACAAGATTGTGTAGTTATAATAGTGAATTCAAGAGAGAAGGGAAACAAATTGAATGAATAAGATTGGAGTAATAAAATATTAGAATGGGTTTTTCTAGGAAACCATATCTCTAAAAGATTATAAATATTTGTACAGTGATTAAGAAAACATATTTTGGATTACAATCCTTGAGGACTGAGAGTACTATGTACTTGGAGACATGGTAGGTGAACCTTTAGTTAATTTCATAGTTTGATGAATGGAGAGAATTTATATTAAGGTGATATATTACAAAATACATGTGTAAACCCTATGAAATTGATTTGAATCCATGAAAGGTAATAAAATGAAAAAGTCGAGCAAAACGTGTTCTCGGGATTGTAGAAAACCCTCCTTAGGGTTTAACCAAGGTCAAGCATTTAAAGTATTTATAATATGGATAAAAATCTGAAATTCAATAGAGGTATTACGAGGACAGTGTAAAGAAGGATTTTAATGATTTTAGGATATGATAAGTCACTACAAGATCAAGAACTCAATCAATTAATAAGAAACATAATTGTGACAGAGTTACAAGCTAGGGTTTGTTTTAAAGTTGAATCCCAAGCCTTTAGAGTTTGATTTTTAATTTGAAAATGGGAATAAATTACTGTGAAAGGGTGCTTGAGTAGATAATGAAGGAATTTTTATTGTTCCATGGAGAATTTTAGCTAAAAACGTGACATTCTTCTTCTACAAACTACAACGGTGATGAGAGGCCTTATTATACAGTTAGCATTGTGAATTTGTGAGTTATCTTATGAAGGAGGTCACCTTGAAAAAAAAATTATATTAAGACAAAAAAATAGGTGTTCCTAAAGACCAATATTTTTAAAATAAAGCATTCCTACTAAATATATACATGAATGACCCTTTGAGCAAGGCTAGTAAGGAAAGAAATCTTGAAAAAGATACTCAAGTGGTTGGAAGGGAAGATAAAGGAGTTAAGAATTTAAACTTGGGGTACACATTGAAGTCCTAAAATGATATTAGAAAGTGTGACTTATTTCTATTGGGTATACACAAATATGGTCAACCATAAACCTAGCAAGGGATTGCTCTTAAGAACTATAGATATAACATTTTGAGTCAAAATTGTGGAATTTGATGAGTTTATTGTTTATAACCAATTGTGAGGTGAATTTTGTACATTGGTTGAGCTATGAAATAGGATGTAAAGTAAATAAGGTGTTGGTATGAGATAAAATTTCATTTTTCATGAGTTTAAATCACTCAAGAAGCTCTTAAAGGTATTTTTTTGACAAGAAAGGTGACTTTGTTGATTCTTCATTGAATTGATCCACTTTTGATGGATGATTGAGAGTATATTAAGGTAATCTAAAAGATTTTTTAATGAATGTAAAATCATATAGATATTTTAGGCTAAGATTGGATAATAAAGGTGTGGATAGTGTTCAAGAAAGAGTGAGATTTATCTTATAAAGGCTTGTTGTTGGAGTTTGTGATCAAAAGGGCCTTGTGGATTGATTAAATTGGATATGCTCTACATTAGTACATAATTTTGATGATAATTTAAGTGAACCTCATGAAAAGGTAAGTGAATTTATATGGTACAAGGACGTAGTTTATTATTTGTAAAAATTAAATTGTGCTTCAAGCCCAGGCATGAATCAAATAAGGACACTAAAGTTAGTGTCCCAAAAATACATCCTAACAGACCTTGGATTAGTTTGAAAAAACAACGAAGGGATATTATTAATGTGTATGACTGAGAATGAATATCCTAAGTTGGTTAATGAGATTCATGCTAGAAAATGTAGTGGTCATTATATTTTCAAGGTAACTTCACATAAGATTACGAGAATAGGATATTGGTGGCTTTCCTTTTTAAAGATTGCTCAATTAGTAAGAAAATTTTAAGACTACCAATGTTATTTTTCCAGTTAAAATCTTATAGATGACTCCCCTTGTAGCATGTTATAGTTGAGGCTCCTTTTAGAGAATGGGGATTATATATTATTGGTGAAATGTCAAATGCTTCTAATGTTGGTCAAAAGCGGTATTAGTAAGAACTCGTTATTTTACTAAGTGGGTTGAGAAATTCCCCACTAAGAAGGCAACCCAACAGGTGGTCATGGACTTTATCTTGATCCACATCACTTATAGATTTGGAATCCTGTCAAAATGCTTGTTTAAAATGTTTTGATTTTTAGAGTCAAACCTTTAGAAACCATCTGTAATTAGTATGGAATAAATCTCACATATGCTTCCAATTACAAACCTCAAGGGAATGTGAGATTTGAATCAAGTAACAAAAAATTTCTCAAAATACTTAGGAGAACATTAGAAGTCAACAAGATAAAGTGGGGTGAGGAAATTTTTTTATGATAGGTTTACATCAAAGATATCCACTATAAAAATCCCATTTGAAATAGTGTATGGTATCCAAGAATTATTGCCCCTCCATTTGCATTTGTCGACTTAAATTAGTCCATGCAACATTTGGGAGACAAAGATGGAGTTGATAATTATGTTCCAAGGATCAACTGAATTATTGAGCTTAATGAGTTCATAATAGAATCTCATCGAGGTACATTAGTTTCAAAGAAAATATTAAGAAGATATTTAATAGGAAATTCATTCTAAGGCATTTTCATGTTGGTGATTTAGTCCTACTATGGGATAGCAGACATGAAGATAAAGGAAAGAATATAAATTTGTATACATTAGGGATGGGTCCTTATTCCATCGACATCAAAATTGGAGAAAATACCTTCTTCTTAAGATATTTCGATGGACATTTACTTGAGCTACATGTCAATGGTAGATATCTCAAGAACGTTTGGGATTAATTGTGTGTCCTTGTATTTTTTTGTATAATGTATAGCTTTTTATTTTTTTGTTTTTTGTTCCCTTCTAGTCCCTTTTGAACATTTTTTCTGTCTCTTTCTCATGGTGTTATGAATTACAAATAAGTAGGTATATTGTTATGTGACTCCTTACCCAACAGATTATCTATTTGGTATACTTCATCCATGAGTTTTTATGTGGTTCTTGTGGAACCAACTAGGGGTTCTTATCTCCGAGAAAGAGCCAATTTTGTTGTTTGATTTGATCATGTTGTAAATTATAGCACGTTTTATATCCACCCCTAAAAATTTGGTATGTATTTCCCATTTCATTATCTCTTTGAGCTTTCAAGATGTTCAATGTTCCTCGAGCTTCAATTCAACTAAGTCATACCACAATCCCGGTCATTGGACACATTTTTATAATGCCTTAATGTTTCATATATTTATTGTTGATTTGAGGGTTTACAAGTTTGAGGGCGTGGGTGATGTTTTCAATGCCTTGGTTAAATGATCAATCGTATGGAATAAGGCCCCTTATTTTTGGAATTAAGTTCTCTACAATTACGCAAGTTTATATGTATTTAATCTTGTATCCTACAATGATCCAAAAAAGGATCAAGAACAGCCCAATTCTATGTATTCTCTATAAATAATACTTTCTCTACATGTTCTTAGCTTATTATGCATTCACAAGATGGTATAGTCAGGTTGGGGGTGATCTAGACACCTCTGAATGGTGTTTTTGGCTATTTGATGTTTTGTTTTAGGGGATCCAGTGGTTTGGATACGATTGATATGTTGTTTGATTGTTGTTTGGTTGGTTTCATTCAATGGTTATGTGATCTTCCCGGTGCTTACGTAATCACCGCTCTGTGTAGAGTGGCAGTTCATGAACCTCCATCTGCCGCAGTGAAGTGACGGTCCTGTAACTAACAGTCTAGAATGTGGGGATTTAAATAGTTGCAAATGTTTGATCTCCTGAATCAATTTATTTCTACTTCCCATGCCTCCTGGGCCGAGCATCTATAAATTCAAGAATTTTGAAGGATTCCAACAAGTTTTATAGGATTAATTCAATTGTGAGAAAAGTTGGAGAGTTGAATTCTTTTCATGTTGTTCATTGTTTAATATTTATTGTTGTTTGAGATATTGTGAGTAAGTAGATACAATTAGGAGGAGTTTTATCTTCCTTAAAGGCCAAATTGGAAGTGGGTTGTATCATTTTGAGATTACATAGTGAAGGGGAGCTAATTTTCTCACCCACTAGATTTTTTCCAACATTGGGTTTCTCCAGGATAAATCTTGTCTCTTCTATTTCAATTTTTGGTTTAATTGTGGAAAATATTACACATTAAATTGGTAAATAAATAACTCACATATTTCGTTCATAATTCATGAACATAGTAATCTATTTATTGTTCGAGTTAGGAAATTTACGATCATATTGGTATCAAAGCTTGTTAGATTTTAGTTTTTGTGTGGTTAAATTGTGTTGAGATTGTAGTTAGATGCCCTTTACCCGAAAGGTGAAACAAAGAAGTGAAAGTATCATGGTTCCCTTTGAAGTAGAGATTTCTACAAAAAAGTGGAAGCAAGTAATTCACGCGATGGCTCAAAGAGATGATGTAGATGATAATGGTGAAGAATGTTTCTAAAATTTGAAGGAGAATGTGGAAAATATGTCAAAAGGTGTGGGTATCATTTCATCATCCTTGGAGAAATTGGATTCCATCATGGGATTTCTCATGGAGAAGCTTAGTGTTTCGAAAGAGACCCCAGAAGATCATAAATAAGAGGTTCGTGAAGAAGAACCATCCCGTGCCATTCATGTACTTCCTCTGTTGAAAGCAATGGAAAAGATAGAGATTCATCCTTATGATGGAGACGTGGATTTTTAGAAGCTAGACCATTGGCTAGCTCAACTTGAGGTATATTTTAGCTTACATCAAATTAATGAAAGTCATCAGATTTCCTTTGCTTGGTTAAAATTAACCAATCATGCTTTGACTTGGTTCAAAATTTATGTACATTCTTTGGTTATGAAGAAGCTTCCTCCTATTACTAGATGGGATAATTTTAAGAAAATAATCAAGAAACAGTTCTATCCTATTTGTTATGAGGAAGAGAGGTCCATGTATTGGCAATATCTTAGGCAGAAGCAAGGCCAAACTATGCAAGAGTACACTAGTGAGTTCCGAAAGAAATCTATTCAAATGGGAAAGGATATAGTGGACCAGGACTTGTTGATGAAATATGTTGGTGGACTCCATATCCACCTAAGGAGACTCATTCTCTTAGAAAATTCATGGATGTAATGACGCTTGTAAGCAAGAACACTATTTAGAGATGGACAATAAGAAGGGTTCATCTACCTCTTAGTATGCTTCAGAAAAAGAAGATGACACCAAGCAGAAGGACAAAGGAAAAGGGAAAGGTAAGCAGAATGTTACTTCTATTTCCAAAAAGGATACTAAAATTCACTTTGTGGGCATTGTGATGTTGACACTCATTCCGAGGAAAAATGTTGGAAGCTCCACCCGGAATTACATCCCTTCAAAAATAAGAAAAATAAGAAGAATGCTATGGCTTCCCTCTAGGGAGAGGAAGTGTTTTGTAGTGAAGAGGTGGATGATACTATGTGTTGTACCTCCATCTACATAGAGGTATGTTTGGGTAATAGTATTAATGCTCAATAAAATGAACTTACTAAGCTCTTTCATATAAAGATTTAGTTGAAGAAAACCAAAGTGGATGCTCTTTTTTATACTTGTTCGCAAGCTAATTTGGTTAGTAAAGAGCTAGTTGATAGACTAATGTTGGAAACTTACAATCATCCAAGTCCTTACTCATTGGGTTGGGTAAAGAAAGGTGTAGATGTCAAGGTTATTGTTGATGCTTAATCACAAGCACCCCTAATGTCTCGCATCTTGATAGGTTGAAACTATTAGTTTGATTGCATAACATGGAGCTTTTCCCAAAGTGTGGGGCTTTGTAATCAAAAAATCTCTTCGGATGAATATCAGTTCCTATTACTCTATTATGATGCACACATCCAAATTATAGAGGATCTACCCTAAAATATACTCTAGCTTGCCAAGGAGACATGGTTAAGAAGACTGCAATAAATTAAACCTAGACTAATAGAGGTGATGCACCAAAAGGAATGTTAAATAACTTTCCTTGCATGGAAATTAATGAAAAAAATATTGAAGAGGATGAACATCAACGAGATCGGTTTCTTATCACCAATTCATTCACCATTAAACAGATACCATCAAATATGCAACACAATAACCATGCACAGACAACCAAGATTGCAATGAGAGATCATATGAAAGCAATGAACACAAGATATGGTTAAAATTAATCCATAGACTTCTATTATTTCTCCATAGACTTGATACGATGCATTATAATGGCCAAGAGGAAATATTGCATTTACAGTTTAGATGGGAGGTTTTAACTCCACAAATCCACTTATAGACAAGAGAAGAAGCGAGGGTGCAAATAAAAATTATCCAACATTAGAAAAATGCACCTTCTCTATGTTATATAGGGAGAATGAGAGAAGAAAGAGAGAAGAATTCAAATTCTTTCTTCAACCACCCTAGAATGCATTGAATTCACCTGCAACAATGATGGGTTCCACTACAAAACCCATGCTTCCATGTACTATGGCTTGTTGGGAAAGAAAGGAAACCCATATTTCATTATTGTGGTAGGTGAGAAACATGGAACATACTCTAAAATGGAGGACTGTGTTTCTTCATTTTGAATAACTTAGTCAGACTTAATAACACAATCATCAATTTGCAACAAGCAAATGGTCCTATAACGATGGTCGTAACATGGGGATTTCAACATTTCCAAATGTTTGAGCTCCCAATCAATTTTTTTCAACTTCCGCACCTCCCGAGTTGAGCATCTATAAATTAAAGCATTTTGAAGGATTCCAGCAAGTGTTTTTGGATGAATTCAATTGTGAGAAAAGTTGGAGAGTTGGATTCTTTTCATATTGTTCATTTTCGAAGAGTTCTTGTTGTTTGAGATATTTTGAGCAAGTAGATACGGTTAGGAGGAGTGTTTATCTTCCTTGAAGGCCAATTTGGTAGTGAGTTGTATCATTTTGAGATTACATAGTGAAGGGGAGCTAATTTTCTTATTCACTAGTGTTTTTCCCACATTGGGTTTCTCAAGGATAAATATTTTCTCCTTCTTGTCTCTTCTCTTTCAATTTGTGGTTCAATTGTGGTTGATATTACACATTAAATTGGCAAATAAATAAATCACATATTTCATTCATAATTCATGAATGTAGTGATCTGCTTATTGTTTGAGTTAAGAATTTTATGGATCATACAATTTCACCCCCGAGGTGCAACAAAAGGAATATTTGAGGCATCTAGGGCTATGCGTGCCCTATTAGAAAATTTGCATTATTTTTAATGTTGAGAGTTGTAATCACAAATATGGGCTCCAAAGAGGGAATATCTCGTGAATATTCCTCTATTTGATGAAGTTTCCATGAAGTTAAAGTTAATACAAGTGTGCAAGTTACAATTTTATCCTTGGGACCCAACCAAGTGAATATTTTAAGGATCTCGGACCATATAAGGTAGAAAGAAATTTTACATTGTGTAATTTTCAACTTCTCAATTATTACAAGTCTCGCAAGTTTTACTTCCATCTCGAGGTGCAATAGTGAGGGACATGAGGCACAATAAGGTGTAAGTTAGTCAAGGAATCATCCTCGTATTTTGGCAGTTGGTAGTATTGAATTTGTTGCAATTTCGCTAACTATATTTCCATATTTGCGGCCCAATAGGAGGGACACATGGAAGCATGCTATCGCACCTAAAGGTGGAGTATTTTTACAGATCTCACAATTAGAATTTTTTCAGTTTTTTAATGTTGTAAACCATATTTCTATCCCCAAAGGCTTGATAAAGATTACATGTAGCATAGTGTGGGGGCATAGAGGGAAAATTGGCATCCTCACAGTTGATAACTTCGCAGTTTTTAAAAAACTACTAACTGCTCTCCTACCCATGCCATCCCGGAAGAATGGACATGTGTCACTATTTCACCACTCATGTGAAGCAAAGTAGTTTTTGGGTCACATATAAAATCTTTAAGGATTGGGCCGATGATAAAATTATACGTCATTTAATTAAATCTAAAGTGGTAAATTTTCCTACATGTAAGACTCGTATTCAAATGATATTATGAGTTCAACAAATCACAAATGTAAAAATAAAAAAATGTTGTGAGGAAGTTTCTTCAATTAATGAGAGCATGCGAAGAGCTATAAGTTTGAAAATCTAGACTAATTCTAGCACATTGCATTTAAATTACTAAGTTATTTATTACTCGATCCGTAGATTGAGAAAGTGCGCTAATTTCGTGATTAAATTATGTGAAGTTTTTTTCAAAGAGTGAAAGGTGTTTGAAGGATATTTTGGTTTATAAAGAAGAAATTGTAGCTACCTTGGTGTTTGGGTAAGTTCTTCTTTGTTGATTCCTTTCTTGTGCAAATTCGAGCTCCCAGTTAAAAGTTATGGCCATCTGAATATTGGGGTTCCATATTGCATTAATGGCGAGTGGTTAACTCTATTTTTTCAGACTCCGAAATGCCTTGCAACCACTGAAATCCAAAAAAATTAAATTTCAGGCATTTTGACTTCGGAGGTTGATGTTATTGTTCATCTTCTTGGGCGCGTGAAAGCTCGAAACCCAAAAGTCCAAGTCCGAAATTTCGATATTCTGAATTCATAACTTTGACATTTTATTTTTGGGCTTCGTGTTACTGGTCATCTGTTTGAGAACTTGAGAGTTCTAAAATCCAAAATCCTAAAACTCGAAAGTCCAAATCGGGACCTCTCGAAAGTCCAAAAAATTCCACCGTTTTGACCACGAACCTAGTTTGACCTTCGAAATACGAACACTTTTAGACTTCGTACTTTTGGTATTTTAGGATTTTGCTTACGTTTCGTGTTTTTCTCGATGAAAAATCTGAACCTCGAACCTCTCGAAACTCCAAAGTCCGAGTCTCATAAGTCTAGACCAATCAAATCACATAACCATTAACATGGACCTCGTCCTCCCAAGTCTCGTAAATTAGGACTAGTAAAACCTATTTATTGAAAATATTTCTATCTACTTCATTGACTTCGACCTCGTCCTCCTAACTCTTATAAATCGGACACATCAAAGCATAATTTAGCTGAAAAGTCCTTATATCTACTCCATAGACTTGGACCTTGTCCTCCCAAGTCTCATGAATCAGACCATTAAACTTTCGTAAGCATGGATCTCTTTCACAATGATGAATCCATTGCAAACCTTAATATGCAAAATATCAAAAACAAAAAAGTGAAAAAGCTTGTATATGAAACCCCACATCACAACACTATTTGAAAATCAAAATAAAAGAAGCAAAAACTTCATGTACAAACAATTTGAATAGTTTCATCCATGGGAAGATATCTCTCTAATTTGACTATCATATCTTCACACTCTCTACCTATACGATGTAGGTTAATCTTGTTCCCGTAGGGGTATTTTGTATCTCATTCATGTTCTGGATTCTTACATTTTGAATGTTCTTATATACAATCTTGTCTAGAATTTTATTGATGGAAAATCCTCCTTTTGAAGAAGCTCTCTCCTTAGCGAAAGTACTAAACGTTTTTACCTATATCTTTTATGTTCCTATCTCGGTCTAAGGTGATGAGCCCTTATGTCTTACTAGTTGTGTGGGGTTGAGATTTGGGGGAAAATTGTCTTTCCAAAATAAAAACAATACACAAACAAGGAAAAATCAATCAAAACTAAAAAAAGATTCAAAATTGTTACACCATTCTTACTTCACGAGACTTTGGTGTTAATCCCATGCTTCTTACCATTGTCCCGATACGAGAAAAGATAAAGGTACCCTTACTCACCTACATCTTTTCTTCGGTGTTGAACCCTTACCTCTTACTATTGGTATGGGGAAAATGTAGGGGTCATTTCAAAAAAACATACACAATAAAATCCTTTAGAAAACCATATCAAAGTTCTTAATCATACAAAATCCAAAGAATCAATTTAGTTTCTCATGTTAAGAGATAAAACCATTCCTTACACCAGATCTTGCTAATAGTAGGCCACATGCGGGTCTAAGTCTAGTCACGACGTATAAAGTGAAATCATCTTGGAATTAGTTAGATAATATTAATTGGAGATAATTCATATTTTCCCAAATGGACCATTGTTAACCTCATGTCTTTGCATCCATCATCTTCATTTTCACATCACTATCTCATGTCTTATGTCCTTCTTGGCTCTCGGTGTTGATCCCTTGCATCTTACTAGTTACATGGAGTCTAGGGAAGACTCAGACATCTTATCACTATATCATCTACATTCTTCTAATGGAATGAAATTTTTACAATTGTTTGAACATGAATTCACACAAAGGCACTCTTTACCAAGTTAAAAATCTAAAACATTTCAAAAAAACTAAAAATCCAAAAAAATACAAAATGATAAATCCAAAAAAATACAAAAAGATAAATCTAAAACCAATACAAAAAGTTACAATCCAACCTAAAAATATATTTAAAAAATCCTACAAAATTCAAAAACATTCAAAATCCAAAAATACTCCAAAAAACTCAAAAAAAATCTCAGCAATTATCAACACAACCCAATGATGTTGAATTTTCTACTCCTATCCTAGTGATCATTTCAAACTATCATGCAATTATTTAACAATCATCAAACCCTCACATGTATCCTCACTTGAGAAATCTTCACTCTCATGTCCTTCATTGAATGAATCCTTTCTTAGAAGTGTTGACCCAATCAATCTCATATCATTCTTCAATGTGGATCTAACAAGAGTTTCATCTGCCAGCTTTCTTAACTCTACTCTTTCGTCCCGATCCAATCCCCTCAGTATGTATCCTTGGTAGGGGGCATTCAAATATGCACAATCCTCATCTTTTAACACATTAAGGGAATAGTTAGATGTCTTTATTTAATTTTATGTTACATTTTTTCTATTATTGACCATTGTAAGTAATTTTTTTAGCATCTTGGTTTAGTCATAACCATGATGTATATCAATCATTGTGTATATTGGGTTTGTTTTGCATTTTTGTCCTATGTTTTTTACCAATTACGAGTATTTTGTAAGCTTATTGATTCATATATAACCTTGGTGTAATCAACTACTATGTAAATTGGGTTTTCTTTATTTTTTTGTCTTTTGTTTGACCAAATGCAAGTATTTTTGTTAGCATCTATGTTTCTTCATAACCATGGTGTATTAACTAATGTGTATATTGGGTTTTCTTTACATTTAGTCTTTGGTTTTCCCTTTTGACCAATTGTAAGTATGTTTTTAGAATTTTTGTTCATATATAACCTCGATGTAATCATCTTATTATGTATATTGGTTTTTTATTTGTGTGTGTGTGTGTGTGTGTGTGTGTGTGTGTGTGTGTGTGTGTGTGTGTGTGTGTGTGTGTGTGTGTGTGTGCACATCATGGGGTGCTCGTCATGGTTTTTCAATAATCATGGTGCTAACTATATTGTGCAATAGTAAAATAGGTTTCTCTCAAAATACAAAATATGAATGGAAGATAAATCTACAAGAAATGATTGATCATATCACCATTACATTAATTTGTGTGTCTCATTCAAAAACACATAAAAAGGCATATCATAATTTTCATACTTTTCCTAACATTATCATTCACTCGATAGAATATCCTTTCTAATCCCTCTTGAAAAATAAGTATTATTATTCTTCCTATCAAGTGGTTGGCCACCAATTTCCTATGTCACCCATATTCTTGAGGGAGAAATCCTTTAGCATAATTCATACTCAATGGGGCATCCAAATTCTTCACTAAGGAAAATCAACCATCCATACTCATTAGGGCATCTAAATGCTTCACCAAGGAAAATCAGGCAGTCCATTACACGTATTCATCATTTTTTCATTGTTTTACATGTGTGTACTATTTTTAAAGAGTTATTACTCTATAATAACACATTAAAGAGGGGAAAATGTAGACACCCAAAAATAACCACTACGCATTGTAATTGTTTAAAAACTTAGTAAACACATTGTTCCCTATCACACCCCTTAGATAATTTAATATAAAATTAATTAAATAATTCCTCACATATCCAATTTAATAATTGAAAAATTAAATATCCTCACATCCTACCCACTTCCTAAACTCAATTTCACTAAAATTCATGACTAAATATTAAAAATCATTATTAAAATCAAGAAGATAGGTTTAAATTAACTCAAATCATGCATTTTAGTTAGATAAATATATCTCCCAAGTCATGGCAATCCAAAATTGGTTCACATCCTTCCAAAATAAAATCATTCACAACACTTTCTGGATGAATAAAATAGAGGATATGGATTTAATAGTCAAAAACATGTGCAACCCCTTACCAACTCAACTATGAATCATTCATGCAAATCTAGAATAATCATTTAAATATTCAATCAATCTAGAAACTCAACTAAACAACCCAGTCATGTTTAGTTATCTCCAAATCAACTCAATCTAATCTTAGCTTGAGGATTCTCCTTCCTCGCTATAAATCAATGGTCTTTCCTTCACAAATCATCCACCAACAAGCTTGAGAGTTCATATTGTTATTTTATTTAATTTCTTGGTGAATCAATTATTCATACTATTATTCTTCCAATATCATATCAAATCAGTCATCTTCATGCTCGTAGCTTGATCTATCTTCCATTCAAAATACTTCTTGGAGCATCCACAAAACTACAAAAGCTTTCAAATCAATCATATCCAACAGGAGCATTACTCAACCATGATTCTACAGTCATATCCAATATGAGGTGGCTTTGGATCTTATAAAAAGAAGGTTTGATGTACTTGTTTTAGGTTTCTCTTTTCCATGGTTTACATTTTAAACTATTTGTACGTGTTTAAACTCTACATTAGATTTCGACAAACATTTATATTGATTTTTCAGGTGAAATATCCATCATAGTCTACCATAGGATTTTAATTTTCTCTTACATGTAAAATCTTTGTCAGGGTCTATCACAGACTTTTTAGGTTGCATGTGCACTTGAAAATCCTACAATAGTTGGCAAGATATGGAACTCTATGAGTAATTTCCATGTCAAAGTGCTTGGAAGTTATGAAATTCCACAAAGCACTAGAATGAGATCATTTTAGGAAATATAATTTAGGATTCACTTTGAATGCAAATTACAAGCATGATTAGAAATTTTAAAATTCTAAACAAGGGGACGTGACCAAAGTGGGAATCGGGGTTTGGAACACAATTTGCATATAAATTACAAATGTGTTTGGATTATAAAAATTTCCAATTTGATCTATTTTCTCCAATACTTAGGCATTTTTGTATTTTTATCTCTCTCGTATTATCAAAGGTTGGTGTAAGTTGAGAACATCCAAAAACATGAAAAACATGTGAAAGAGTTAGGAAATATGGGAAATGTAGCTCGATTTATCAAAAAAAGGAAGTGTCAACACATGTGGGGTAAAACAATTAATATTAAGTTAAATAGATAATAACATTATTTTTTTATTAATAATCATATCCACATGATTATATGAAGTATATACACACATATATCACTCAATAACTAAATAATAATTTACTCAACGTAAAAAATATCACATTTAATATGGCATTTATTGTGGTGAAAACTCAAGGGTAAAAACCAACTATAGTAAAATACTTTCCTATATATCAAATGAGTTATATTACATAGCTACCTAGCACATATTAAATATTCACTTCTTCACAATCTTGAATTTATAATTCAAGATCTCAAGTCCCACAATGCAATCTTATAAAAATAAGTATTTGATATGATTATCAATCTCAAAGAGATCACCCTATTATATAGGGTGGGTGATTTGGTTACCATATGTTGGTTACCATATGTTGGTTACATCATTTCACTCTTGATTAATTAAAATAGATGAACTAATTAAAACTTCCACACTGAGGTGGAATGGACCTGATAAACATAATTAATAACAACTTAGGATTTGTATTTTTATGGCCCGCCAAATGTGGCCCCACTTAATATTATACACCCCAACACTCCCACTTAATGTTAAGTGGGGAAACATGTCAAAGTTTATTTTTTTATAAAAAAATGATTTAAAAACCATAAATCATCTGTGATGATTCATGCTTGCATGCCAATAAGGATAATCTAGCAAAAATATCCCATATTCCTAAAGGAAAATTGTATACGTGAAGTCTTATATGACTTCATGGAACCTTCTATAAAACAAATATTTTTGATAATCAATGTTTCATAGTGTTATATAAGTAAACACACACAATTGATCATTTACATAAGAATCACTTATGATTTAACAAAAATTAACTTTTTATAAAACCCTAGTAGGCTATTTAAGAGTCACATGTAATAATATAGAAATAAATTAATGAATATGACACAAATAATAAGAAAATTAATTTAAAACCATAAATTCAAGAAAGAGGAGGAAAGACTTAGTTAATTCACAATAAATTTGGAGGTGTGTGAATCTGGAAAATTGATAAACCCAGAGCACAGAGTGTCATAAATGAACCCATAAAAAGTAGGAGTTCTAGAACAGATAGACCAAGGCCCCTGGAGTATTAGTGGGGCACCTAGGCACCAAATACCCTATCTTGATGTTGGGGTCTATGTAGAACCTCAGAAATTAGTTTTCGCAGGGTCATTAGATGTTTGTTTTCCTTTATTATTTATCGCTAGTGTGTCGCCGGATGCCCACCCACAGATGTCTCCTATAACCTCAAATGAGAGATATATCCTATAAAACCCAAAAACACATCAAATACTAAAAATAAAAATATAGAAATAGGGAGTCCAATTTACCTAGTGGTCACTCACTGAGTGAACTTATGATCTGCGCATTGCACTACATTTCAGAATCCATGTAGTTCTACATGTGTGTGTGTAGAATTGTGCCATAGGTGTCTCTTATGCAAGATTCACTTGATAGTTAGAAATAAGTAGATTTAGAAGATGTAAATATATGTGTGCATGGAAAAATGAACTTCCCCTCCTATACATATATGCAGAATTAGTAGTCCCTAGTCCCTTGAGTGAAGATAGATGGATGTTTTGATGCTCTTAGAATTCATTTGGATGCAACCTTAGGTGATGGTAGTAGATGCTTATAGTTTGGTCCTTTATTTTGATCACATAGCATTGTATTTATATGATTCCCTTGTTTAAATTTCATAATCAACCACTAAAATGTCAACCACTAAGAAATAAATATGCTCGATAGCTAAAAAGAACCAAAAAGAAGCGAGTAAGATACAAAGAGGTCGGGGGAACACGGTGCTAGCATCATCTGGATGGACATTGATGTCTAGACTCATAAAATATGAAGTAATGTAGATCATATTGGGTAGTGGGGTGTGCAAGGCCAAGAAGGAAACCAAAAAGAAAAGAAAAAAGCCAAAGACATTCGGCAATTAGTACTTTTATTACTTAGGAATCATATGAATGAAATTATGTGATTAGGACCTAGAAATGTACCCTCTTGCGTGATTTTGTGTCTACATCTTCCCCACTTTATGTTGTTAGGTGAAATCTCAATAACATAAAGTAGATAAGATATGCATACCTAATAACCATGTAGATTAATGGCGAAAGCGTGCCGAGGAGACAAGAAAAAGTGTGGAGTGATTATTATGAAGCGTGGAAGCCGGAGAAATGGGGAAGTGGAAGTGACCCTAGGAGTGAATCGTATGCGATGCATCGTGTTGTAATTTATGTCATTTTCATGCTTGATATTGGTGTAAGGATGTTTCTTATTACGTATTACGGATAAACCTATAAAATAAGAGTGTAGAAGTAGTCAAATATGTGTGTATAGAAAAATTTCGATCCAAATGCATGCAAAGTATGTAAAAGTGTGTAAAAATGTGAAAAATTAGAAAAAAACATGTGTGCATGATCCATGAAGAGTGAAAAATATATTAAATTGTACTGAAATGTTGATGAAGAACGATTTTTTTGGGAGATATCATGCCAAGTACGAGTTTTTGGGGCAATCTCACGCCATGGCAGAATAAGTGTAGGGAGAAAGGTCTAGTGTTATTCTCCATCCTTTAACTTCTTCCTAAAATTTATACACCACTACAGATGGTGTGATCCTTTCTTACTCAAGTTCAATCCACTTCAATCCATCATGAATAAAATAATGAAAATAGAATGTATCCCGATTATTGGAGGATTGTTATTTTATGCTCCAACTTCTCTCGTAAACTTTCGAAACCGTGTTGATCGAGAGAAAAACTATGTATCTACCCCCGGTGTCATAGGTTCCCAAGAAGGGTCGAGAAGTTCCTAGGTGCCCATGTTTGTATCTGGCACTAGTGTCTGTGTTGAACCAAAGACCTAAGTTAGAATCTTGTTTGTACCGTAATCGTGTCTAAGATATGTTTCTTTGTTGAATTATGTTATAATGTAAATCGTGTTTTTGTATAGATTACGGATTCACTCGATGGATTTCCCCCCTCATTTCTAGTGCATGTGACGTCACTTAAGAGGATGCGACCCAAAATATGACCCGATGTTGAACTAATACCGGTATGTAGGAGGGAATTTGCTTGCTAGAAACCAAGGCACATGCAAACAATGGCTAGGAAACAAGTGTTAGTGAAAACAAGATAAGCATGCATATAGAAAATAGTGTGTAAACTAGCAAGAAAGAATATAATATAGACCGCAAAAAAGTAGGTTGCAAACATGGAACATTTCTCACAATGTCGCAAGACAATCAAGGCCAAAGTGACCCAAAAAGAAAAAAAATCAATGAACATACAAGACATAAGGCAAAGCCCACAAATAATTACATACAATGGAAAACAATGGAAAGCAAAGTATCAGACAACCATGGTGGAAAATAGTTCCTGCAAAGTAAATACTTCTTATGAAGCACATGTTAGCATGTTAGAAAGATATAAAGTATGTCAAAAGCGTGTATGATCTAATATAGTAGTGTGCTAGTAAAAATGGGAAGTAGTATAGAATGAAACAATACCACATTGTGGTGTGTAGAAATTAGATTCCCCAGGATCCTCGATGGGACCGATAATATGTATAGTGCCAAGAATCCATGTTGCATGTAATGATTTAAGTAAAGTCTGCATTCACAACTAGAAGACAAGTGAACAAGCATGTGTATATAGAAAATATAATGAAATATAATGCATCCGACTAGCATATTAAGCAAAGTGTACATGTGAGTATAAGTGAGCAAGAACAATGTATGACCAAGATATGAAACATGTTGTGATTGTGAATGGAATTGAATGCACATTTAGTGTGATAGGATAATCTACCCTTGATAGAATGCGTATGAGTATAAGATTAGGCTCATTTATAAATTCCCCCTCAAAGTGCATCAAGAATGAACCATAAAATAAGATTACGCCATCAGAAATGGTTTGAAAATGTGTGCTAGAGAAATAGATCAATGAAGCTTAGAGTGTAAAGAGTGTGAATGTGGTAAGGTTCATTTCAGATTGATACCCTCAGCAATCAAGTATAAAATGTAAAACTGGAGTTCATCATAAGGTAGTGTGTTGTGCAGAGTGTGATGCTAGAAATATGTGTTGTGAATGCACCGAGTGTATAATTTTGTAGTGTGTGAGGTTCATGGATGTAGTATGCCCTCAATAGTCAAGTTTTAACCTTAGCATGAGAGTGTGTCATCAGGTAATGATGATACGAGAGGCGTATCAAGTTTTTCAAGATGGATGTCTAGAAATGCGAAGTAGGAATCATGGAACACGACAATAGGAATGATAGACACCTAATGATTCTAGAAGGGGGTAGATAGTTGTGATTCCCCCCAAGTGTATGAGGATGAATAAGATCACGTAATATCGTCTAGGAGATCATCGTTTTCATGGTTGAAGTTAAATATAGAAGCATCAAAGACTTGGTAGGTAATGGTATCTTATTGATCAAGTAAATATTCATTGCGGTGTAGGTTATACATACTCATTACATATTCCTCATCGGTGAAAGTTGGTAGTGGATAACCATGTGCATACCAAAAGTAATATTTATTGAATAATCGATAAATGAATTGTTACAAATAATGACACGGCCAAAATGCATAGGGAATGAAATATGAGTATGACCAGGATCTAAAGTGCCCCCAATATAGTCAATCCAAGACTGCCCAAGTGTAAGTGGAGAAGTGTGAGGAGCGTATACAAAAAATAATATGAGGTGAAAGACACAAATACCATAAGCAACAATAATGCGGATAAATCCATGATAAAGATGAGGATCATAATGCAAGGGGACGAGATCATCCAATGTAAATCCTAGTCGAACTAAGACATCATATGTGCATACAAGTATCGATCAAGTAGGATCAAATGGAATATCCTACCAATATAAATTATTCACGAAGAGAGTTCTTATGAAGGAAGGAAGCAATGATGTAGGTTTCTCATGAGAAGATGAGGGAGGTGAAATACTTTCCAATGGATGGAGACAGCCCCCGATAAAGTACCATAGTAGTAGTAGAAGTAGGGGAAGAAATGATGTGGATGGAACAGTGTCCAATGTACAAATATCTCCTTCAAATGGAGGTAAGTTGTCTGGAAGATTTCATGGGTTGTGGATCATTAGAATTAAAAGAAGTAGGAGTAGGTAATGCAGTAGTTGAATCTAAGGTGTAATATTTGAATGGATTACGATCAATGATGACCATATATTTTATGCTCTTGTGTAAGAATTTAAAATATCGATGCATTATGGAAGGAACTCCCGTCATGGCATGCATCCATGGACTACCAAGTAAGAAATTGTATTGAATTAGGAAGTCAATGACAAAGAAAACTGTAGGAAGGGTTTTAAATCCAATAATGATGTGTAATGTAATAGATCCTATGCATGGACGTATAGAAGCATCATATGCATGAAGAGAAATGGATGATGGGCGGACATAAGAAGAGGAAAGACCAATGTTTTCAATGAATGATAAAGTACAAAGATTGAGTTCAGATCCATTTTTGACTATAGTTTGCTTAACACCCACATTATTGATGTGAATCATGATGTATAGAAGAGGATCATTATCATCATTAGAGAGATCATTAGCGATGCAAGGTGGAAAATAAATTTGTTGAGAAAATGCATCTAAAAATGTGTTATATACTATATCCGGATGAATCGTAGAAGGAACACAAGTATTAGCCAAAAGAGTAATGATTTTAGCGCAAAAATTAGGATTGACCAGCAAGAAATTATGAATGGAAATATCCATGATGAGAGGATCTTAGAAAAATGCAAGAAATGATGGAATGAAGACCCATAAGTGTTCGAAGATGACAGGTTCACCAAATGATTTAACAAAAATATTTTTTTGTAAAACCCTAGTAGGTTATTTCATAGTCATGTGCGATAATATAGCAATGAAGTAAATATTATGACACAAGCAATAAGAAAAGTAATTTAAAACCCTAAGTGTAAGAAAGAGGAGGAAATATGTATCTAATTCGCAATAAATTCATAGGTGTGAAAAGCTAAAAAACTGATGGAACTTGAGCACAAATTTTCGCAAACGAACCCATAAAAATGAGGACTTTTGGAATAGGCTAGACCAAGGAGACTGGAGTAGTATTGGGGCACTGGGCACCAAAGATCCTATCTAAGCACTAAGGTCTGCGTAGAACCTTAGAAACTAGTTTTCACAAGGTCGCTAGATGTTCTTTGTTTGTCATTAGTGTGTTGCTCGATGCCCGCAAATGTTTCCTATAACCTACAATGGGAGAGATATCTTGTAAAACCCCAAAACACGTCAAATCTTAAATATTAAAATATGTAAATGGGGAGTCATACTAACCTCAGTGGTCACCCAACTGAGTGAACTTATGATCCATGCAATGCACTACATTTCATACTCCATGTAGTTCTACGTGTGTGTGTGTGTGTGTGTAGAATCATGCCCTAGGTGGCTCTTGTGCAAGATGCACTTGATAGCGAGCAATAGCTAGATGTAGAAGATGTAAATATATGTGTGTATGGAAAAATGAACTTCCCCTCCTATGCGTGTATGTAGAATTAGTAGTCCCTTGTCCCTTGAGTGAAGCTAGATGGATGCTTTGATGCTCTTAGAATGCCTTTGGATGCAACCTTAGGTGATGGTAGCAGATACTTAGAGCTTAGTCCTTTAATTTGATCACATAGCTTTGTATTGATATGATTCCCTTGTTTGAATTTTGTAATTAACCACTAAAAGGTCGAACAATAAGAAATAAATATGCCCAACAGAGAGAAAGGACCCAAAATAAGTGAGTAAGATATAAATAGGTCGAGGGCACCCACGGGGATGGAGGGGCCTGGACGTTGGTGTCCTAGTTGGGCGTTAGTGTCCGAGACTCAAAAATATATGAAGTAATGAAGGTCATACTAGGTAGTGGGGTATGCAAGGCCAAGAAGGAAACTAAAAATAAAATAAAAAAGCCAAATAGAGTGGTCAATTAGTATTTTTCTTGTTTGGGAATCATACGAATGCAAGTATGTGATTAGGACCTAGAAATGTACCCAAGTGCATGATTTTGTGTCTACAACCTACAATGATCTCTTATAATGTTTTTACAATAGTATAATAATATAAGATTTATAATGAGGTCATTAGGATTTGACATTTTCATACACACTTCCCTCAATGACGGCTCTAAAAGGCCTAGTAATGTACATAACTTACATAACTTCACGGCAAAAAGTAGATTTGTGAGAATATTTGTCACTTGGTCATTTGTAGGATAGAATTATAGATCAATATCACCATTGAGGACGTTTTCATGAGTAAAATGCATTAAAAATCTTGATATATTTTTTATGTTGATGTTGAATTGTATTATTCACAAGAACTATACAGTTTTAGTTTTCACATAAAAGAGGTGCACTTCCTTTGACTATCATATGAAGTTTCCAATAGTATTTTAAGCATCATATCTTCTTTAGCTTCTTTCATAACATGTCTATACTTAGCTTCCATAGAAGAGATAGACATTATTGGTTTCTTCTTTCTATTACAAGTGATGACACATGTACCAATCTTGAAAACATATCCATAAGTATATTTTCTATCTTTAATATCACTATCCTAGTCAAAATCATAATAACCATATAATTTTTAATCATTATTTTAAGTACAATACAAAACACAATTAATTATACCTTTCATAGAATTTAAATTTATTTTAATCTTTTTCAAATCATTTTTAACATAAGTAACACATATGTCGTAGTAAATATCAAGTCTAGTAATAGTTAAATAGAGAAAACTACCAACAAGTTACATGTATATAGTAATATTTTCTTTCACACGTGCAAGTTAAGGATCAAGTTTAATACGAACTTATATAGGAATGGCCACATGTTTACATTCAATAATATTAAATATTACAACCAAATTATTATCATATTGAGATTGAGAAACAACAATAGATTTTTGATCCTAGAATATAGTCATGCCTAAGAAATGATGCAAAATGCCTAGATCATACATTTCAAATATTATTTCAACTTAAATTTAGTTTTGAAAATTAAACTATTATCACTGCTAGTAATAAGAAGGTCATCAACATAATATGATAATATGATTATTTTTTGTTTTAACAAACAAATCATTATCTAAAAGACAATTATTGAAATCAAGATCTTTGAAAACTTTGTTAATCTTAGCATACCAAGATCTAGAAGATTGTTTTAAGCCATACAAAGCTTTATTTATTCAACCTAAGTAAATTTATTTTCCAGGTTCCTCAAAACCTTTAGGTTGAGTCATATAAATTTCTTCTTTCAGATCACCATTTAGGAATGCATTTTTCACATCCATTTGATGAATCTCTCAACCATAATGAGTAGCTAACACTAGGAAGATCCTAACTGTGCCATTTTTTCTTTGGGAGAAAATGTTTCAACATATTCCATTTTATGTTTCTAAGTAAATCCTTGAGCCACTAACCTCTCCTTAAAATTATCAATTTCTTATATAGAGTTATATTTGATCTTGTATGACCACCAAGAGATTACAATGCTTCTCTCGAAGGAGGGACTAGTCCTCGTGTATTTTTTCAATGAGAACATTGTATTCAAATTTCATTGCATATCTCCATATTTTGTATTTGATTATAATCTTTGAAATATCGTGGTGCACATTCATAAATTGTCATTAAAGCATGGTAATTGTGTTGACTATGAGTCATCTTTCTAAGGTTATCGGGATGAGATTCCTTTACTAAATTTTGATCCCAATTAGGTATTTTATACATTAACACATTTTTGATAATTCCCCTCATCCTCTATATCCATATCATCTAAAGAAGGATATACATTCTCTAGGACTTTTGTTTCTTCCCCAAGAGAAACATAGGAGGGTTTGATAGATGTTTCACAAAATAGTTTTTTAAGTACGTGAACATTTCTATTTTCTATGATCTCATGCTTGAATAGATTGTATAATATTAATCCTTTGATTCAAACTCCATACGCAAAAAAATACATGATTAGGAGGTAGAATTAGGTTTATTTTGTTTAACTTTTGGAATGAAAATAGAGGCAATACTAAAAAATATTTTTCAAGTGAGAGACATTTTGTTTCTTATATGTCCACACTTCTATAGGTGTAGTTTGATATTGCAATTTCTTAGGAACTTTATTTATAATATAGACAATAGTATTCATCACTTCTTCCCATAGGAACTTAGGAACACTTAAAGCATGAATCATTTTCCTTGTCATTTCTAAGAAAGTCATATTTTTTTCCTTTACGTGATGTCATTCTTTTATGGCAAATAAGGTGTGTTTATATCTTTATGAATCCCACAAGAAAACACATAATTCATCAAAAAATTACAACTATATTCACCTTCATCATCTATTTAATTTCTTTTTGTTTTTTTATTAGAAGAATTTTCAACTAAGGATTTAAATTCTTCAAATTTAGATAGGACTTTAGATATTTTCTTCATAAAATATGACTAGGTCGTCCGATAAAAATCATCAATGAAAATAACAGTAAATAGAGAAGCGTTGAGAGAAACAAACCTTGAGTGGACCTCTAATATCACTATGAATTAACTATAAAATATTAGTGTTAGGATCATTATGTTTTGAAACGGATCAACATGTTATTTGCCACATAATAAACCCTCACAAGTTTGATCATCAAATTTAAGTTTCGGAAGTCCTACCACAAGATTAATCAATTATACTTCAAATTTAAATTCTATAATCTTTCATGTCGTGGTTGAAATTGTCTTTTTATGTCTCGAAGATAAACAATATTTAGAGTCAAAACCATCAAAAATGTACAATATATTCTTTTGAATGTCGATTGCATTGACTTTGTAAAATTCATGTTTAACATACAATTGATTTGTAACAAAACAACTTTAAATTTTTTGAGAGCAAGTTATGAGATTATTTTCCGATTTTGGCACAAGAAAAACATTTTTAATCACATCGTTAGCAAGTTTAACATGTCCACAACTTTTAGATTGAATAACTAAGTTATCTCTGAGACAGCTTGTTTAGACGACATTCTACAAATTCCATGAGGATATCACACATGTAGGTCATGTGTCTAGAGGTACCACTATGTAGGATCCATTCATTGTCATTGGATGTTGTAAGTGTGGTGGTATATAGTGCAATAGTTTTATTTGCATTATTGGCTTGGTTTTGACTTTGACTTTGGTTTTAATTTTTCTTCTATTTGTTAAATTTTTACCTTCGATATTTTTATTAAACTTCATCTTGTTTTAGTGACAATATTTTTCTTTATGTTCAAATTTCCCACATTTGTGACAGGCTCCAATGAATTTCGCTTTTAAATTATGGTTATTCCTATTATTTTTATGGTTAGGTTTGAATTTTGATTTGAAATTAAGTCTAAAATTAAGGTTTCCATTATTTTGAGATGGAAATGATTCCTAATTTTGAGATAACAATACCCGAGATGCATTTTATTTTTAATCAAATTTTGACATTGTCTATTCTTCCTAAACTAAGAGAGAAGATAATTAATCCAAATTAAGGGAAAATTCATACTCATTTTGATACTTAGAATTCTAAATTGAAATTAAAAATTATATTTTTCATGTATATTTATTTAAATTATAAAGTAAAAAATTATTTTAAAATAATTGTGACAAATACAACCATCTATTTGATATTTAACATTCTTAATTTTAGCAAGATAATTAAAAATATTTTCATCTTCTTTCATCGAAGTGGTGAAAAGTTCTAAAATCGATTTTATCATTTTTGAGAGATGACTACATTCATGCATCAACTCGAGTTTGTTACCAAGATTCACATGGAGAGTCCATATATTTGATTTGGAACAAGAATTCATCTTTTGTGCTCGTGAGTATAATTGGCATATCCTCATGTGATTTTTTTTGGAAAGAACTATAATTTTCAGTGATGCATATCCCCCAATGGGTTTCTTCTCAATACCATTGATGAGATTTTACAACTTCCTAGACATGAACTCTACTTTTAACCCGGTTTTCCAAATGTTGTAATTTGTACCATTTAAAATTTGAGTTTTATCCATCACAAAATTACTATATGAATCCATCATTTACAAAAATGTTGATTCCCAAAACAATTATACATATAAAAATCGTATCAATAACCAAATTTCTAGATTTTTTTCCGTGGATAAATTTTTAGATAAAAAAATCCAGGGCCTAGTGATGAGTTAGTAATTCCAATTTTCTTTGAAACCAAAAATTACGTTCCTTCCATAGAATAAAAAATTATCTTTGATTTTTTCGACTTAATGTCCTATATATATATATATATATATATATATATATATATATATATTCTTTTTGAAAAGAAATGAAGTTAGGGGTATTGAGTATTGAACTCCTAATTGTTTTAGTATAGAGTCCTAGTTGGGTTGAAGTGGGGTTGGAACCCCTCACCTATGACTCAACAAGGGATTAGAAGTGGCTAGCCATCCAACCAAACTAGCTAGCTTGGTCGGGCTACATTAGCATCCTTTATAATTTTATATGGCTCGATTCTAGTATAATCTAAAAACAAAAAATAATAATGTGGGCGTGGTTTAAATCCCACGCTTCAATTTATATGAATTTTAAAACCTATTTGTTAGTTGCACACCCGATAGAATTAAAGATGAGATTAATACTATAAAACCACAAAATAAATGAATACTGCAGTATTGAGAGACTTAAATGTTTTGAATCTTCCGAGGAGATAAATAAAAGACATAATTTTCAGATATATTTTACGGTTCTTATTTTTACTTATTAATTGAGGATTTTTTTGTGGCTTCCTTGAAGAGAAATGGCCTTCCACCTTAATTACGCCGAAATAATACGTATATACAAAAGAAAATCATCTCCTTGTATCAATGTTAGAGAGAAAGGACTACCATAGAGATAAAAGAAATAAATTTAAATTATTAATTGACAAAAACTAATCTTTGAATTATTTTATATCAAACTTGCCTAATAAAAGATAGGGTGATATAATATAAACTAAATTATCAAACAAGCAACAAATTGTGAAACAATAACCATTTATAAGGCTTATACAATATAAATTATAAAGGAGCAAATTCAATTACCTTCTATTAAATTAATTTAGTCGTTTGATTTAAAGATTTGAATTTAAAAAATTAACAGCTTTGACCGTATTTAGTTGTTTGATCCAAAGAGGTTTGTGGAAAATTGTGGGTAAACGTAAGCAACTTCTGATTTATCTGTTCAAGATAGATAGAATTCGTTACAATAATTTAATTGGTGAATTAGATATTCGTGGGCCACGTTAATTTCGAACGAAGTTTTCAGATCCAATTATGGTTTATTAAATTCCGGAGAGAAAGATTTGATCATAGGGAGCATGGAATAAATTAATATGCAAATTTAGAGTGCTGCGATTTTAATAACACATTTTAAATATTCTAAGATTTGATGGCTGACTGATCTAAATATTTGGCCATAAACATCTAAATATTGTCTGCAGTATTTAAATAGCCCATACATGTAGGTTTCCCTTGGTCTATTTTCTTCAAATAAAAAAGTAGTTGATTGATGGTTTTGAACGCGACAATAATTCTACTCATAAAAAATTATGTAGATTTAGACCTCTACAACATTTTAATAGCCCATTTTCACAAACATCAAAATTTAAACATCAACATATCTTAAAGATGTAATGAACATTCCACTACAACAAAGTATAACAAAACAATTATTAGAAACAATTTAATAACACAAAGAAATGGCGAACATACTTCAAAAATCATTTAATATCCCCCAAAAACTAACAAATTAAGTAAACATTACATTGGTTGACCCCTTTTCCACCGAAGCTTTCACTTTACATGCAATCGTTAAACATTACATTGGTTGACTCTCCAAACAACTAGTTGATGTAGATTGCTCGTATCCTCGTGCATCGACATACGGGTTGGAAACTCTTCCTATTGTCCTTGACTTACATCCATGCATTCAACAGATTCAATGTTTTCAGATTTATTGGCTCATCAATAGATTATAATCCTTATGCCGACCAACCAAATTATGATCTTCTCTCGATCAATCGTATTATGATCTTTAAACTTAAATGTTCCATTTTATGACCTTGTATGTGTTCTAGGATTTAAACATGCCCAAGATGTGCGCACAAAAAATGATTTTCCTCTCATGTTGATTCTTTAAAAATTGATTATGCTATTACGAAATTCCAAATACGCTTCTCCGTAACTTTTCTTGACATGTGAATCGGGAAAATGAGAGGACAAGGTTTTGTGTAGGTAATCATTGCTAGAAAGTTTCATAGGCACTACTGATGACATGAAACCCTATTTTCTACCTTATTCACTTCATAGAAACTCTTTCCACATTTATGCATGTTATCGGTGACATGATGAATGGTACACTTAGAGGTTAAGTGTAAAATATATGTACGTTTCGACATTAAAACATGTGCAAGTTTCCCTCTAAACTACTCATCGACCATACCTTACTTTCATATATATCTCTAAAGTACGTCTCCTCGACGGCTAACTCTTAACACCTCCTTTCTACTTTGCATGATTGACACAAATGACAAGAACTACATACATTCCTTGTTGTAAGAAAGGGCACTTTGTTCTAAAATTCATTGGTTCCCCCAACCTGTTTCCACACCAACACACTTCTCCTTTTCCAATCTCCTTCTTCATATCCCCTCATCCTCCTCTAATGCTCATCTCCCTTAATTTTAACTTCTTCAACGCATCCCCTTCGGCGTTTTCATCGCACATTTCATGTGCGCTTGCTAGTATAGGAGAATCTAAGTTTAGACGCATTCTTAACTCCTTTGTGGTTAGCTAAAATGCAAAGAACATACTATTTAAATCGGGCTCAACTTGGAAGGGCAACAAAACAGATATTTAAATGACTCACAACACCACCAGGGAGGAGGAATAACCCACAAAATGATTTTATTAGACTCTAAAAGTGGGCACCTAATATTATTTTATTGTCAAAAATAAATAATCATCTATAGAAAATAACCAATAATGTTTATCTTGACATTTTCAAAGCACTCATAAGAAACAACAATAATTTATTTTCTTTATAAATTTAGACAAGATTTGCATCCATCACAAGGGACAAGATCAAGAATTTGTTTTTCTTATGAAACCAATGGCAAGCAATTGGATAGATTAGATTCAATTTTTGTATTGCCTCACATATTTCTGCATAATCCAAAAAACCTAATTTCACTCAAAAACTTGCACACACGCCTCACAGAGCTCGATACCATGTCATCACAAGTGGGGTCAAAATATTAATATTAAATTAAATATATAATAACTTAATTGTTTGATTAATAGTCACATCCATGGGATTATATGAATTATATGCACATATATATCACTCAACAATTAAATAAAAATTTATTGAATGTAAAAAACACAACACATTTAACACAATTTTTATGGTAGGTAAAACTTAGGGGTAAAAAACCTCGTCGTATTATAACACTTTCCTATATATCAAATGAGGAATATTACATAGTTACCTAACACATAGTAAATCTTTACTTCTTCACAATCTTGAATTTATAATTCAAGATATCAGTCTCACAATTAAATCTCGTAAAATGCTCATAAATATCAGCATTTTATATGATTGTCAATCTCAAAGAGATCACCCTATTATATAGGGTGGGTTATTTGATTACCCCGTGTTGGTTACACCATTTCACTCTTGACTAATTCAAATAGATGAATTGATTAAAACTTCCACATTGAGGTGGAATGGACCGAGATAACATAAGTTATAATAATAACCTATGACGTTTATTTGTGATAGCCCACCAAAGGTGACCCCACTTAATATTATACAACCCCATAAGAAGCTCATTCTAGAAATAATTTTGGTGACTCATTGGCATCATTTTCTTGCCAAATGAAAGGAGTGTTAGCAGTAATATCCATTGGACATGGAGTCTACCTATAAAAACCTTAAAATATCTAAATCTTGAAGCTTGGAAACCTCTTAAATATTTCCCTCTAGATCTTCTTCTAAAACTATGCAAGTGAAAGCTCTTCCAAGAGAGTGGCTCCAAAAATATAATGTACAAAATCTAAACACATACATCCTTTTAGATTAAAATACGGGGTGTGCAATAGCACTTCTTTTGTAAAAAAATAAACCTACATTAAACACACTCTAACAATGTATAAAACATACTATACAAAGCCAAAAATTGGTTATGAGAAGTAGCTTCCTTTCTTGATTAAATGTGCCCATGAAATTAGCTTTACAATGGTTGTGTCCAATTTGAGTGGGTGAAAATAGGGTTTGATACTCCTTCAAAACATCAATTACATTGATTAAATACACCTTCCTTGATATGTGCTTTTATTGTGAAGGTGTAGAAGTTTATTTACGGTACTTTATGGCTCTTCCTTGTGTTATAAAATAAATATGACTACTGGAGACTCTGATTAAAGCCCTAAATCAACTAGATTCCTAGTAGGAAACCCACCTTTCAAGGTAAAAGAACCGCATTCTCTTTGAAGATTACCATCTCCCTTTTGCTCAAATTTATTAACAAATCTTGTGAGCTCATATTCTTCCTCTTGAACCTCAACTTGTAATTTCAAGCTCATTTTCCTTTGCCACCACTTTGAGCTCTTAAAACACCCTTGTATTGCATTCCTCAAGATTAGCAACAAGTTATAAACATGAAAAATAGCTACGGTGGTTACATTCAATAAAATTACCTTGCTCACTTTTTTCCTTCTATGGCTTTGGCTGATCATCCTCCTTGGTAGACACCTCATGGCTAGGAAAACATAGAGTTTCATTGTCACTACCAAAGTCATTCAACTATGAAATAGTCACCTCTTGATCTCCATTGATGCAACTTATCTCACCAAGATGCAAAATATTTTCTAGGAATAATTTGCCACTTAGCTCCTCATGCAAAGATTTTTTAAGCTCGACCTTTCCAATTTACTCCTCCAAGTGTTGTAGATGTTCTTGTTTGATATGTTCTTGCTTCTACAACTCAAGTGAAATCAAAAAATCATGTCTAATTTTATCTTTCTCGTGGTAATTCTCCAAATTTATTGCTTCTACGTAGTTGGCTTGGAGTATCATATTTCTCTCTATAGGTTGTCATCGTCATCGTAAAAATTGAAAACACCTCTATCCACCATCATGGGCCGAAATCCAAGTTTGCATAAGGTTGGGTATTTGAAAGGAAAAGCATATGAAATATTGTATCCTCTCAAGGTTTCATGACAAAAAGTTTGGGGGTTGGGTAATACTTTAGGAAGAAGTGGGAAGGATTTTTGTAGAGCAATGTTGATGATTGGGATAACAAGATATTTTGTAATGTAAATGGAGTGATGGGAACAATAAGAACTTTTTCTCACATGAGGTGGTTCATTGAAACATTCCACGAGTACAAGGAAAGTTAAGGGGAAGCCACTATGTGAGGGAAGGAGAGAAGAAACGGGGATGGGATTCCTCTTACCAATCTAAATAAGGCTCTTCTCTACCTAGAAATCCAAATCATAGGCCTAAGGAATATGCTTGCCTCTAAGAGGCCAAATCATAATAGCAAGATCGGGGTGAAAATCTCTTAGGTAAAATAAAAATTCCATACCTAGTAGGGTTTTTTCATTAAGGGATCCTTTCCCAAATTCTCTTGATTTTGAAGTTGAAGTATGAAACATACTACGGCATAGGTTCCCTCTTTATTGTGTTGAGGTGTTCCAAGAGAGATATAATGTTTGCATTCTCCTTGAACCACTTTACCAATTTTTCTCTCACTTGGTCACATGAAGAGATTGTGTAGCCAAGATTTTGTACTAGTCTTGATTTTTTCCTCTAAAAGAAGAAGCAAACAATCCGAGACATACAAGATTCTCTTTGTTATTTTTGTTGCACAATGGATGGATGCATCTTGGATATGTTCAACAGTCTTACAAAATTGTTTCCATGAAAGAGGGGCAAATTTTTTAAAGTTATTTCAGAATATCATCCCAATACTACAAATGAACGGGGTAGAGCTCTAATGAGGGAAAGAAATAACTATGTGAAGAGCCATGGATGTGTAAAAATAATTAGAAAATGCGGGGAGTCAAAGGGACTGGTATGCAAACAAGAGAATGAGTTCTTAAATGAGTGGATTCATCAGCTACAAGAAATATGGTTCACAACACCAAATGAGCTAAGAACTCGCCAAAACTTAGTTATAAATTTAGAAAGCATGCATTCTTACATATACAAATACAGAAAATTATTCAACAAGAATACAATATGGTCCCACCATACATATCAATAACTATTGGTTGATGAAATTATGTTCCCAAGAACAACAAATATTGGATAAATGTCTCTGTAGAAATAATGGGAATGCCTCCAGGTGTGGGACCTTGGCTCCTTGAAGCGGAACTCTATAGATAGATGACTCTTATCCATACTATTATGATGTTATCACAATCAAATATAAGCTAACACTTGTAGGAGAAAAGGGGAAGGAAATAGCTTAAACTAAAAATGGTGATGCACCAAAGAAAATGCAGATCACGTTCCCTTTGTCCATGATTGCACAATGTCTTAATACCCTATTAATGCAACTCACATAGAATATATCAAAAACTAAACAAAAAGGAAAGAGACTAACAAAAAATAGAGAGCGGATATGAACCACAACACCATTGTATTAATGCTTAAAAGATGCACCATCTCGCTAAAACCATGAAAAAGGTATTGAATGCATTTATAAAATCCCAAAACAGAGATTTAAGACACGAAGGGATAGTAACACTCAAAAGGAGAAAAATAACCATGTGTTCTAAGGGAGAGGATCCTTTTCAAATTGAGATCAATTTGTCTTTTATACGAGAGAAGATGGAGAAATGAATATGTTGAAATATATAAAATGGTCATGGTTGAATGGATTCCAAGGCATAGTCTAGAACATTTTCCATAGAAAATAAGTGTCCTTGGTGAACAAATAATGGCAATTAACACTAATGATTGCATTTTATCCCCAAAATGTGGTAGATGGAAACCTAAAACCACTTCCATCTAGAAGCACTCCCGATAGCTTTCCAATGGATCTAATTTTGTATGATTTGGAGATGTGAAGTAAAATTTATGGCCACCTAAATTTTCCCTAGTTGTGATGGACAATTTGGTTTATTTTGTAGTGTTGTATCAAACATTTGGTCTTACGGTGTTTAACAATAACACTTTGACATTTATCCTAACATTATTCTATTTACACACGTTTTGACTCCACTTAAAACATCATGCTCAATCCTACACTTTGAGTCCTTTAGTTCATGACTTGTTATTCAACTTAGAATTTCAAGAATTAGTGCACTTTATACAAAACGTGTCTTAAGACATTGTAGTTCATCTTGAATGAGATTAGATTTCATCATAAGCGTGGATTGGTTTGTGGGTACAAAACATGTTTAGTCGATGAATGACCCGTTTATACTTGTAATGGTTGTATTTTGAAATGTACAAGTTACCTTAGTTGACTTAGGGTTGGTTGAGAAGGAAATCATTCACAAGAGTCATACATGTAAACATGCACACCCTAGGGTTAGGGGCATCTAGGGATCTCATATCCAAGCACACTCTAAGATATTTGAGACAAACATTTAAGCATCTCTCCATTCAAGTGCATTGCAATAAAGCTATACAAATTTGAAAATATTATCATTGTTGCCTTAGATCACAATCATGCACTAAACTCTAGCCAAACTTCATTTCCAATTATTGATAATGGATTATCTCTATTTGCACTTTCTAACTTCCATTTTATCATAGGTCTTAGAGATTTATGTGTGGATTGATCTAGCTTTGGCATATTCGTATGTAGTGCAATGTTCATTGCATCAAGGGGCATGACAGCTCTAGTCCATCTCAAATAGTACTAACCCCTTTTCGGGTCAAAAGGAAGAAAGCTAGGGCTTGAAGACAAAAGACATCGCATGGGAGGTACATGAGATTCAACATAAATATCTCGATAGAAAATATATCTAGAGATAGATAGGCATGTGGCAGAACCTTCCGGATCATAGTATTAAAGGACATGGTTGTTAGTCTTAGGAAACCTTCATCCAATGAACATGTCCACAGATAGATGAGTGTGTCTTCCACTTGATTTCGGGTCTCAAATTTTACATAAAAATTTATGACACCCCACACAACATATTAATTTAGTTTCAAATCACTATCACACAACTTGAGGGTTATTTTAGGTGAATATGCTTCAAACCCTAACCCTATTTTATGTTAACTAATTTCTAAAAGTGTGGTGATTGAATATTTCATCATTTCATAATTTAGGATTGTCTTTATGTATTTGTTATTTTGGATTATCTTAATACACACCGCAATATCTTAATTAGATTGACCTTAGTTTTGATATTACATTTTGGTGAAGCCACTTTATTTATCGATCATGCCAACCCATGACTTTGTTCCTCAACCCTAGGGTTTTAGACTTCTAAATTTGATTTTCAACACCATAGTTATTCCTCGCTTTTTCTCTAAACCCTTCCCAAAATATAACATCACCATGAAAAGTATTTTAATCCTTCCGAGGTCAAGGCCCATTTGCAAATTTAATTGTTTATACTTATTGCCATTGACCCTCTCAACCTTCCACGAGTATGTTGTTTCCTTAGTGGAAAGAATTTGTGCCATCAATTTCAAGGAGGTTTCCTCAACCTCAATCACGTTATGAAACAAGCTTCTTAGTTTGTCACATTATTAAAGCCATGTTTATAATCTTCATAGAGATAATGGACTCATTTTTTAGAGCCTCCCGCAATGACACAATGATACACCTTTAAATGAGATACCACACCGAATGATAACCCAACTATCCAACACATATATACAACCTAATGAGCTTATTGATACTATTACTATACCAAGTGGATAACATTCCCATCATGAATCCCGTGATTACACTTCATAAGAATCACCTACAACTTGCAATGACTAATACTCCACTCCATATATCGACACTGCTCTCATGAAAACCAAATTACCACATGATCTTACCTATGAGCATCCTACACATCGCTCTCATATTATGGGAGATCTTGCATTGGTTATTCATACACCACATGAGACATTACCTCTCTCCGTATGTGATATCATACCACATTATACTGTCGCAAATGCAAATATATGGTCATACATTATTTTCAGTGGACTCTTTGTTATTCCGGATGATGTGTACACAATATAGGGAGACATGCCAATTTTTAGCATAAACACCATCATTCCATTTATTAATCTTACTACCAATATAAATACCATGTTTCACCTTACACTTCTAGTAGGTTTTGTAATGCCTTGTTCGTTTTAGACTTCTTCCTTTGCTTCCTTACCTTGTTGCTTAACGTCGATTGTTAATCTGAGCCCCTTTTTTATCGTTATGTTTTGTGACCACAGTGCAAAGTTAATTAGCATCTTTTTTTTTTCTCTCATTTCGTCATGTCATCTATTTTTGTTGTTAGTGCCTTTGATCTGAGGGCCTTTGATAGCTTACTTTTATAGCATTCTTCTGGTGATCTAATCATATTTTTTATTTTGGGATGCTTAATGATGCTTTTGTTAAAAGTTCTACGTAAATTTTGAAACCTCTCTGGTGTTTTGTCATTTTTTTTAATAAAAAGGTACCTAATAATGATAAGCTTATTTTTTTATAAATAAATAAATGAATAAATAAAATAAAATGATCATCCACCTAAAACTAAACCTTTAGCAACCATGGTTAGATTTGGTTGTGTGGGTAGGTGGAGGTAGTTTAAGGGTGGTGCCAATATTTTGGGGACTACAAAATTAATGGTGAATTAAATGGAGGCGTCCACCCACCTTGCCCACTTTTAAAGGCACCTCACCATTTAATCTTCTTTGTTGGACGCATACTTTGCATTTATTATTCTATTTATGACCTGCTTGTCTTTTGGTAACGTGTTTGGCACTTGCTTTTCTGGTCTAAACACCAAATGGAATGGCCGCGTGAGCATTGGGGAGAATCTATTGTTTGGAGTTGGTTGAAATGGCATTGAAACTCCTAGTCTAATGCAGTTCACAAGTTTTGGAGCTCTTGCTTTGTTGTATTCTCTCTCTACATGTGCCAAGACGTGGCCATGAATGGAGTTGGGCATCCAGTAAGATAAAACAAGGAAATTTTCTCCATGTCTTGTTACATGAGCCTAGGAGATATCTCTGCATTTTCAGGAGCTTATCAGGCATGATGAACACTACCCATCTGACTTATATGCTATCTTTAACCATATCATGAAATGAATTGCTTTTATTTGTTAAGATGCTAGTTGTTTGGAGTTTTATGGTTGTTTTGCAATCGATTTTCATCCTACAGGCTATGCTTCTAGTTTCTTTCCTATTTTAGTTGTTTCTAAGGATGATTCCTTAATATGTGGGTCTCAAATGGTTTTGCACATGATTTTCACTTATTCTTGTTGTTGCCTGTATACCAATGGTTGCATGGATCCTTTACTCATCTTGCTACTTTACTAGGTTATATTGAATATCAAATGGTTTTTATTTCTCTGGTTAATTTTTTTTGGTTTAATGTGGATCTAATATGATTAAATCCAAAGTAAGATAAGGAATTGTGGGATACATGTTTTCCATTCGGGTATTTGAGATTAACTTTTCTCTTGTTAAATATAGATGCTTTGGATAATATATATCATTAATGATTCGTCTTCTTTACTTTGGTTGGACTGTTAAATTTTATGAGTTTTGAGTAATTAAATTTCACAAGAGCAGAGTCATAACCTTTAAATTTTTTATCAGATTAAGTGAAGCTTTGAAGGCTGCTTGAGTTTTCTTTTTTCTGAGTTTCGGAAAACCATGGATCCAACCGTTGATTTAGCTAGGGTTAATGAACACCCTTTTTTAATAGATTTATATTTATTGTATGGATTCGAAAATCAAGGTATACCCGGATGCCTGTTAAGGATCTATTCAAGTTTTTTTTTTTGCACGGAGATCTTTTGACCTTCGAAGGTTTGGGGTTATTGGTATTTTGTTTGGCTAGTCTAGTTGATAGTAAAAATCCAGGTCTAAGCCTTTCTCATATGTTAAATATACATTAAAATGAGACAAGTTGAACCTAGTTGTTGGAAATTCTAAATGATTACTGAACCTGCTTGTACCTGGTTTGTAATAACTATTTAATGGCGAGACATTTAGTGCTTTGTAGTGCCCTCATCGAAACAAGAAGAGCTCACCGAGCTCACAAGAGAGAGAGATAAGGGTAAACAAATCCTACGAGCTGATTAAGGGATATTTGTTGTTTAAGAAAATTGTTGGTAAGTTGGTTTTTTGTTGTTAGAAACTTTGATTTACTCGTTCATGAGTTATTCTTAAGGATAATGTGACTTTGATCACATTGAAGTTGTTTTTTTGTTAGCCTAAAGACTCGGTTGAGTCCTATCGAGCGGCTCGGCCATGAGCTTGGCTCCCTTGACTCGCTGAAATGAGAGTACATTACCCTATTGGAATTTGTAATGGCATTGCAAGTGGATAAAGGCTTAGTAGCAACTTGGTTACCTTAATGAGCTCAACTTGCCGAGTTGGTAAAACCAACTTGGTTGAGCTAAGGGGGAATTTTTACAATATTTAGGAGATGTAATCCAAATAGTTTGGGTACTTGAGGTTTACTTTTATTTTTATTTTAAGTTAAATAGAATAAGTCTTTTATCCTTAGCATTACAATCTTAGAAACCATATGATATGTCATAGGGTAGTGAAAATGTTCCTTTGGACGGTAACAAGTTGGACTCTGAGTGTTAATCAATTATATGGCTTGTCTAGTTAGTATGGTATGTTTTTAGCTTAGATTATCTCATGTCATGATGATATCGAATTTCAATAAATTGTTATCCCACATTGTAAGATGGTCAAAGATAGTGTCAGTTCCTTAACGAAGTTTAGAAGGTAAAAATTATTCAACAACCTATGTATGAATAAGATGACTTTTTTATCGTTTTGGGGCATATATCTTGGTGCAAGAAGCTTAGCGGAATATCTAAATTATGCTAGCTTGTTAGTAGGTATAGTCACTGCTATTACAAACAATGGTATTCCTTACGATCATAAGGTGTTATGATACTTGCATTTGCTAGAGTGATAAAATATTATTGATTGATGGTTTGGAGTACTATTTCGACTTATTTGACAATTTGCTAGCCTTCATTTTAATAGTATAATGTGTGAAGTAATTTGTAAAAATAAAACATTGATTGATGGTTTGGGTATTGATTTCAATCTTATAATCTATATGATTACATGATTGAAATCCCTACACACTCTACACTATGTTTCCAACTTATAAGGCCAATGGCCCCAACTTGAATGATTGTTTAACTTTTGTTGTTTAGAGACAAGGTTTATAACGGTACAGATGATTTTCCTTCTTAGTTTGGCATTGTGAAAATTTTAGCTTGATTAATAGAGTTAGTGTTTTAGTGATTGGAACCTTTTCATTAAATAGAAGGTTCTTTTTATGATATTGTTAATGGTAGCATTCTATTCCAATGTGTAGTCTTTATCATGCTCAGTTCTCGCGAATTGACTCAGGCTAATAATTGTGCAGATGACTTTTGCGAGTAAAAAAGGAAAGGCCTGTTGAAGTTGCTTTGGTTTTTCTTACGAAGTTCCTTGTACGAATGCTTAATGTATTGTAGATCTTGGAATGGTGTTTTAGAGAAGTTGGAGGGCTTATTGCCTTGGGTTTTCTGTATTGTGGAGTAATGTAATCTTGACCAGCAAAACTAAAACTTGTATTTACTATCGTGGAAAATATAAATTTGATCACCGTATTGTCATGAGTGGTTTTAATGTATTATAGAAATTATAAGAATAGTATAGTGTTGCTTGATCAATGTTGTTACCTTCTTGTTCCCTAGTCATAGTTCCATAGAATTGTTTTGTCTCTTTGGTTCGTATGTCGTGTCGAATAGAAATGATGTAACCATGTTTAATTTAGTTGGTGTAATGGTAAGCTTTTCTTGAGTCATAATTTTTCCTGGTGAACCTTCTAGGTCATGGCATTAATTCAATTCTAGGTATATTTAAAAGGGGTTAAAATTCCTTATAAAGATATATATATATATATATATATATATATATATATATGACCTACTTGATAACATTTGAGTCCTTAAGTGATCAATGAGGAAACTATCTTTTGTAAAAAACAAAAATATATTATATTGTGGTGATTCCTTAATGATCTTAAGGTGAAATCAATTATTAGATTTTGGAAGATAAAAGATTATAATAAGTAGGAGGAAATTGATTAAGGAGCCATTTAATCTTTCTCTCCCGTTTGAAACGTAATTTGTATACTTTTGTCAAACTTGTCAAATGAAACCTAATATATATATATATATATATATATGACCTACTTGATAACATTTGAGTCCTTAAGTGATCAAAGAGGAAACTATCTTTTGTAAAAAACAAAAATATATTATATTGTGGTGAGTCCTTAAAGATCTTAAGGTGAAATCAATTATTAGATTTTGGAAGATAAAAAGGTTATAATAAGTAGGAGGAAATTGATTAAGGAACCATTCAATCTTTCTCTCCCGTTTGAAACGTAATTTGTATACTTTTGTCAAACTCGTCAAGTGAAGCCTAAGTGAAATTTTTAACCATTCTGGATAAATTCTTAAGCCCCAATAAAATCTCGGTTAATAACTAATGAGATCTTAAAGATGAATTCAATTTGACCTTCTTCCCCTAACCTTTTTTCTTAACCCTTTCCTTGGTGCATTGTAATCTTTCTTAAGAAATGTCAAACTTTTGATCCTTGCACAAAGAAGATTTTAGTTCCGAACCTTAAAGATTTTACACCGTGGGATGCCCCAAATTTGCAAGTATGTTCTGTGGTTGGACCATTATGTTGTGTCTTGTTCGTGAAGGGTGTCGTATGTTCCCTCGTGCCTAGGTAGTCAATGTTTGCCAAGCCTATCGTGAGTTAGTTGTGGCCCATTGTGATCACTTGTGGTGTTGTTTAAACTTCAAAAAAATATTACCCGACATTTTCCATGTCATTCGTGTGTTTTGTGGGTGTTACAAGTTTCATCACTTGTCTTCATTTAGACCCATGGTCCGATAGCTATTTATATACACAAAATCACAAATGTATGCTAGTCTTCACGATTCCCAACTCTTGTGCCAATCGATCTCCAATGCGGGCACGAAATTGACCGTCAGTAGCTGCTTTTTTTTAGTGGTTTTAACCGTAAATTACAGGCTATATTAATTATTAACCGTAATTATGCACAGCTATTAAATTATACAAACCGTAAGTTTGACAGGTAAAAATTGATATAGACTGTAAATATTTATAGTAGGCAATAAAGATATATATTAATATGAGTATATGTATTTTATAGCTTTTGGTAAAAATTTAAAATATATTTTATAGAGTGTACAGACAAATTACAATAAATGAATTTTAAAACTTGATTGACAACTGCCATCCCCAAATCTCAATAGTGAATTTGTAAATCTGTAGATTGTAATTTGTGATATCATATTTATGATTTGAATTTTGAAGTGCAAGTAAATTTTTTAAATATTAAAATAGTAATCAAAACAAATCTTTCCGAATCCCTATCTCCAGACTACATTTAATAAAAAATGATATTAAATTCTTGGCACAGTGGCAGCTGGCAAATATGGATCATTAATATAAATGTTAATTAAAACTAGTAGTTGTGAAAGCAGTCCTCTCAAACACGCAACAAATATGGATGATTATTAATATAAATTTGTATGCTGCATATTTAATTTTATGGTGAATGATGGATCATTAATACAAATTTGTATGTTGCAGCCTGCATATTTAATTTTATGGTGAATCGTGAGCATCTAGGCGCCATCATGGACAGAGTTACATGCTTGAGCTTCTTAAATATGTGACAATGCTATCTTCATTTTGCAAGCAGGTCACACTTCCAGTTCCTACCTTTCATATGCAGACCAGCTATCCTCCTGAAAAATTGTCTATGTTCTCTCACATTTTAACATTGGATTTGGCATGTTGCATTACCATTTCAGAGTGCCACTGCCAGGTGAGGTGAGTATTATCTATTTTTCTAATGTTACATTTTCTGTAGATTATTTTTCACAATGACTAGCTAAAAATTAAAAAATTGTTATTAGCTTGTAGTTTAATTCTCTTAACCTTGCCTGCCACTTCCATGAACGTAGCTCAATGCTCTGCCCCATCTTTGCAAGGACAGACTTTTCCACTCCAATACTCCTTTAGTTACCATTGCTTCGCTCTCTCGGCATTATGTGATGCTTGCAGTTTCCTTTCCAACAACATTGGCTTGAATCTTATTCTGCAGTGTTTGTCCACCCTTAAGCCAATCTTCTTCACAATACTTTACCTTTTGAATGGCATTGTTGAATGTCACCGGCTCCAATTTTCTAACTTGTTCAACTAGTCTAGAGCTCTGACCATTTGTAATATATTAGACATGATGTAGAAGTTTAATGAATTTATAATTTTATTCTCATACTTATATACTAAACAGAATTTTTACACAACATGTTGAACTCTTAAATTTGGTTCTTTGCATAATGCTCCAAAAGATAGGTGTTTAAAACATCTCTCGACCTTTTCTAGGTCAGAAGCTCATCATGGATTCTCTTCAACTATTGAAGGTGTTAGCACTATAAGTATGTTTTATAATTGAAACAATAGGTAACTACCCATTGGCCGAAGCCTTCATTTCTTTTGAGAACTGATGAAACAAGAAATACTTTCTCCTCTTCAGTAGCCTAGTCGTTGTAGCAGTTTTGACTTCCATTTGATTGTGAACTGGGGGTGTGCTTTTTTAAATCCCTAAGTCTCTAACTATTCTATCTGTGACCTTCAAGATTCTACTGAAAACTTTGATGAATAATTCAATCAATAATGTTTTCTTTTATTACAATTTTCAAAGAATATCTTTATTAGATGAATTAGTCTAAATTTTGAATTTTTACAGATTGAGTTTATGTGAGAAGGGAGAAATTTCGATCCAATTTATTTGGGAATTGGAACCTTTGCAATTTTCCTCACGAGTTTGAATACATTGGCTCTTCTCTGCATTCAGGTAGCCAATTAATCCATGTTTTGTATATTTTTCTTATTGATCTAAAATAATCCAATCTTTATTAATTTACCAATTGAGACTTTGAATGTTTTTCATAGGCTTATATTTAAACATTTTTTTAATAAATATTTAAAAATTAGATTATTTACAATTAAGTAATAATTTTTTTGTAATTTTCATGTTAAATGCAAATTTTATTAGTAAGTTTTATATATGTTTTGATGTTAAACATCAAGTTAAAATTGAAAGGAAAGCCAACAACATTTTTTATTTTAAAATACTTTATTGTTAATTTAAACTAAGCGAATATCCTTCTAAAATTTATGAATCTATTAATTGTATTATGTCTATATTATTTTACTGATATACTTCTTTCTACTATTTAGGTGATTGAAAAAAATGTCAGAAAAAAGAAAGAAACAAGCTACTCTTGGGGAAATGTATAAATGGACTAAACCTAAAACAAATACAATGAATGAAGAGACTCATAACATTCAAACGAAACAAGTATTCCAAGAATTTTTGGGTCGAATCGATGATTCTTTAGATGAAAGAAATGAAGTTGAATAAGGAGGAAACAATCAAGGGAAAGAAAAGTTATCATCAAAAAGGAAATTTCGCATGGAATGGCTAGATAAGTTTGTCTGGTTAAATTATTTCAAGCGTGATGGTAAAACAATTATGAAATGTAACTATTGTGAAAAGTACAAAATGTCTAGTCCATGGGGTACAGGGGATGGATGTGTTAATTTACAACATGATGCTCTTGTCACCCATGAAAATCGGTGTTTCATAGGATGCTCAAGCAAGATGGATCAATTTTTAGAGAAAAGATGAAGCCTATTCCAGAGCACATTATTTAAATGGAAGATATTAATATGGAAAGAGTGATCACCACAATGAAAACAACTTATTTTGTATGTCGAGAAGATTTATCTTTAGCCAAGTATGAAAAAATTTGTAAGTTTCTCTTCAACATGAATACTCCACATATGCCAAAGTCGCAAGATTATGGTTCATACACAAATCGCAAGGCTATGAAACGATTTCCTTTATTGCACATCAAAATATTTTGAAGAAGTTCAAAAAGAAAAAATGTTGAAAATTCCATTCTTCTCATTAATGGTTGATGAAAGCACTTCATCGCACTTGGAACAACACTTGGTTGTTTACACAACATTTTTAACTTCAGAGGGTTTTGGGCCACCTACTTCTCAATTTATGAAGATTATGAATGTTCCGTAGATGAAAAGGAAAACAATATATGATACAATAAAAATTAATGAATGATAGAGGCCTTTTGATTAAGAATTTGGTAGCCGTGTCAACATATGGAGCTTCAGTAATGGTTGGGCGTGAAAATGGTTTTGTTTCATTCTTGAAAAGGGATGTTCCAGATCTTATTTCAGTGCATTGTGTAGCTCACCGCGAGTCACTAGCTACAGGAGATGCTTCTAAAAAGGTACCAGAGTTGTTGCATGTAGAAAAAATTGCAAATAAAGTGTATTCATGGGTTCAAAACTCGCCAAAGAGAAACAATGAACTCAATGATTTACTCAAATTTATGCACATTGATGTGTTAAATGTTCTACAGAATCCATGCAATCAATGGTGGCTATCAAGAGGTGAGGTAATTATAAGGCTTGTAAAGCTTATGCCTACTATTTTAAGTCTATGGAAAAAAGATAAGAAATTCTCATTGTGGTATGACAAGGCAAGAATTTACTCTACTCAATATTGTTTGCATATGCTTGTTGATGTCTTGGGTGAGCTCAATAATTTGAACAGGACATTTCAGGAAGAAAATGTGGACATAACAGTGATTGGGTTGGCTCTTGATGAAACAATAAATAATTTATACAGATGGTTTTTGCAAAAAGAAAAATTTACAGAAGGTACAACATATCTATCCAAATTTTTAGTTGATTCTCAATATGGATATATTGAAATCAAAGAGGAAGGAATAGTCATAGACAGGCATGATTTAAAATATATACAAATTCCAAATGAGGATTTTGACTATAGTGAGGCAAGGAAGAAAAACATGAAACCTCTTATTGAAGGCACACGAGAGAGTTGTCAACAACTCACGAAGGTTATATTCAATCTCTCATAGACAATTTGAATGAAAGATTTCCAGACCTTCCACTTTTTAATGCAACAAATATTTTTAGCCCTTCCTATTATCCATTAGATCGTCAAAGTCGAGATAATATTACAAAACGTTGGCTTGAGAGGCTTCTTCAACATTTACAACATACAAATGTTGATGTAACTATTGACTCTGTACCTATATTTAATGTTGTTGGTTGTAGAAGGGAGTTGCATTCTTTTGTTGATTCATTACATTTGGCTTGTGAGGGTTTTAGGATGAAAGATGCATGGAAGGTATTTCGTAACACAGAACATTGGCACAAAAGTTATCCTCATCTAATGAAGTTGTGGCAAGCTGTACTTGTCATTCCTGCAAGCACAGTAGATTGTGAAAGGGGTTTTTCTAAACAAAACATCATCAAAGACATAAGAAAATCAAAATTGGGGTTGGATACATTAGATGCACTAATGCGAGTATCTCTCAATGGACCAGAAGCAGATGATGTAGATTGGAATGAAATCTTTAAGATTTGGAAAGATACAAAGTCAAGAAGAATTCTTGATCTTTGATATTTCAATTTTTGTGATGAAAAAACAGATATATATTTACTTAAACGTTTTTTAGATTTTTGATATTCTCTATATTATCTTTTGTCGAAATATAAATGTATAAATTAGCCATTTGTGTAGTACACAAATGTGACTTATAATTCTATTTTTGTGATGAAAAAACCAATATATATTTACTTAAAAGGATTTTTAGATCTTTGATATTCTCTATATTATCTTTTGTCGAAAGATAAATGTATAAATTAGCCATTTTTGTAGTGCATAAATGTGACTTATAATTCTATTTTTGTGATGGAAAAACCGATATATATTTACTTAAAAGATTTTTAGATTTTGATGTTCTCTATATTATCTTTTGTCAAAAGATAAATGTATAAATTAGTCAAGTAGTACATAAATGTGATTTATAATTCTATTTTTGTGATGAAAAAAATTAATATATATACTTAAAAGATTTTGAGATCTTTGATATTCTCTATATTATCTTTTGTCGAAAGATAAATGTATAAATTAGCCATTTTTGTAGTGCATAAATGCTACTTATAATTCTATTTTTGTGATGAAAAAACCGATATATATTTACTTAAAAGATTTTCAGATTTTTGATATTCTCTATATTATCTTTTGTCGAAAGATAAATGTACAAATTAGCCAATTTTGTAGTACATAAATGTGACATGATTTTATTTTTGAAAATGACTTACTCTTGTAAATAACATAATTCATAATGGAGGACATGCTTATTTTAATTTGACTTTTAAATTATTTTTTAAACGTAATATGACAGGCACTAATAAACTAAAACCGTAAAAAAAAATTGAACTGACAGGCATGAGGAATTTGAAATTCCAGGCCTGCTCCCATGTGAACATACACGTCAACAGGGGACACACATCTCATATAAGCATTGTATCCCATATATATATCCTTTGTGATCACACATGTTACCTACCAGTGTTGCACCATCACCTATACTCTTAGACTCACCGAAGCATCTCACATGTCTTATTCGACACCACAATGATAGACTAGGAGACATCAATCCTAGAATGATAGCTCCGTACACCGTGACTCCACTCATGCCTCCTCCTGCTCGACTTTGGTGCCCTTTCTGTCAATAAACTGTGTTACCTAACTATGCATGATATGCAACATTCATACAACCACCATGTGAGAGCGATCCATACGTGACACCAATGCACTGCGATTTCCCACCACTAGGAACACCCATTTCTCGTGTTGCTCATAAATCGTAACTTACCGACACCACTACTACAAGCATTGATGATTTCGGTTATACTGCACAATATTTTTCTCTGATTTTGATGAAGATTCACCTCCTAGTATTCCTTTGCAAGGCACGTGCTTTACGTACCCATAGATATGAGACCTCCGCCTAAGTGACATGTGTTATCATTCTCTTTTCATAAGCACAATCACTTGTACATAACTTCTTACATGCATATATGCTTTTACTATTTAGCCACCAATGACATTTGCTCATGGCACAATTTTCAGTCTTAAAACACCTATTTTATAGTCAATGGCTAAGGCACAATTTGACAATGCAACTCACTTTACAGGTTCGATGTGATTGTTGAGGGAACAATTATTACCGAGGATCCCATTCCATTTCTTCTATTGATATAACCTATGGCCAAGGGCCATTAGTACAAATCCAAGTTTGTAGTTTTATTCATGTTATCTCTTATAAAAAAATACATAAATAATATGATCTATCAAAAAGAGAAAAGTAGAACCTACATGTGATTAGCTTACACATTACACCCATTTAGACATTTTGGTTATTCGGCTTTAGCGTTGTACACACCCTACATCCTTTCACACTTATTCCTCACAATACATATAAGATAGTTGTAGATGTCCTTAATCAATGGACATAGACTATACAACTTCTTAAGCCTTATACATTGGGGATACCTACCACATTGGGGGCATACCTACAATGTGGGCATCTTACATATCGAGCTTATATAGATCATATATTCACATACTAGTCCATTGGTGGCATCAAATTGTTATTATTTATCTTGTCCCACCTTATATCTTATGACATGCTATAATGTGCTTCATTTGATGATCACATTGTTTCCCCGATGTGGATGTGGTTAGGCAGCCCTATAAAAATATCCTTCAACCACACAAACCATTAGAGTTGACACACAAGGACAATACAAAATTAATAGAAACAACGTACAATTGTGTTATTGATTCATTAGAGGAACACCGCACTCATAGGTAGAGTGATTGCCAATGATACAACCGCATCAATCTCCAAAGAAAGACATACAATTAGATCCAAAAAATATGACTTACATAATTTGTGTTGTCCTAGAGTGTCCAACACTTGCTATACCAACAATTACCAATTTGTATCTATCCTAGACTTTACCCCTACTCTAAGGCACATGGTTTGTTTATAAAGGTGTGCAAGCCACCCATAAAAACAATTGAAATTAGTTACGCACTACCCATCAAGACTCCTAAAATCATGGGATGTTACAAATGTAAGGTCTAACAAACCTATTGCAAATGAGCTTCCTGCTTCGTTTTGAGCCACTGAGTTACATTTCACCTACTTTATCACCCTTTCACGTGTTTTTCATGGTTTCTTTTGGACATTCTCAACTTGCAAAAGCTTTTGACAATCTATAGAGATAAAAAAATCTAAAAATGTGCTCAAAATATTGAAGAAGATAGACCAAAATTAAACTTCCGAAGATTCTAAACACATCTAATTTGCATGCAAATTATGTTCCAAACCGCGATTCCTATTTTGGTTGTCCCTTTGTTTTTCAGACTTTCAGAGTGTCCAATCACACTTTCAATTTGCATGCAAAAGGTTTTCTAAAGTCGGGATGTTGAAATGGTCTCATCCTAGTGCTTTGTGGATTTTCGAACTTCTAATCACTTTGACATGTAAATTGCTTGTAGAGTTCTGATTGCCACCAACTATTCCAAACTTTTAAAGTGTACATGCAACCCGTAAGTCCATAGTAGACTGCAAAGAAGATTTTACATGTAAGACCAACTCAAAAATCCACCGTAGACAACAATGGAGATTTCACATGCAAAAGCAACATAAAAACCCTCTAAAGTCTAAGACAGAGATTTCAAGTGGACTAGTGGTTGAAAAGCACACCAAACATTGTGTTAAGACTTTTCAAGCGTTCATGCAACTCAAAACCCCTCCCAAGTCTATGGTAGAGATTTCAAGTGTGTGAGCAACCCAATAGTCTGTGGTAGATTGCAGCCGAACTCTTATATGCGGGAGCAACTTAGAAGTCCACCCAATACTACGATGGGGAATTCACATGCACATACAACTCAAAAGCCCATCGAGGTCTAACACGATCTCACATGCAAGTGCAAGTCAAAAGTCTGAGAAGGTCAAGGCGATAACCATTGAGAAGGAGACAAGTGGAAAGGGTGACTCCAAGGGTAAAATTTGACGGCTCCATGGAAGTCAATTGTTCATCATTACTAGGGAAAATTCAGGCAGCCATAAATTTTACTCCACATCTCCAAATCGTGCAAAAATTAGATTTCAAGGGTTGATTAATATAATCGCATTAGCGTTAAAATCAACCCTATCATATTATGGAAACTTGAAGAATTCATTCTAGTGCTTATGGATTTTTAGTCAAATCTATCGTTGGAATTATCTTTTTAACAAGGCATGCAATCACGTCAAGTTAGGAAACCCTAATGGCCCGCCATTTGCAAAGCAAAGGTGAAATAAAATCTAGGGAAAGAACTAGCTACATGTGATGGATCTAACACCTTGGCGAGTACCAAAATGTTGGGAAGATCATGTGAAGCAATTTTTTTGTGAGGAAGCAAAAGAATTCACTTGTCGAGTGACATTGGAAGTATATATTTAGATAATAGAGTCATTGTGGGTCAATTGGTCACATTCATAAACCGCTGAGTCTATCCAAAGTATCCTACACAAATTGGATGCAATAATACAAATAGGCATAACCCCATGCATATCCTCAACTTCACACAACATAGGTCAAGCCAAGGGGCATGAGGAGGCAGGAGGAACTAATTAGTGCCTTGCCACCCAAAAACTTCATTAAAGGATGTTTAGGTGGACCATTGATTTCAATATGCCCAATGCTAACATGCACATGTTTGATGGCAATAACCCCTTGCTTGGTCACTTAGTCGCATTCCTCAACCATTTAGTCCATGCAAAGTACCCACAAAAAAATTGGCCACAATAATTTTAGAGCATGCCCATGCATATCATAAACTTCATCCAATGGAAGGGGGAATTAATTAGTGCCATGCCTAACAAAAACTTCATTAATGGATGTTTTGGTGGACCATTGTTTTCAATATACCCAATGTTGACATACATACACGAGTTAGATGGCAATGACCCTTGATTGGGTGTACACAAATGGAATAGCTTTGTGACATATATCAAATCCCATCTATAGACAAGGTGTAATCAAAATTTGTGCATATGGTCAGAGAACAATATGTTTGGTTTAAGGTCTCACCATTACAACATGTAAAGCCCAACAATGAGCATTGGTAGTAATGAAATTTGTAAAGAACAATGAGCATTGATAGATAAAGATAGGAACAACAATAATATTAGGAAGAATAACCAAGAGAGCTTCCCGAACATGTCTAGTCATAACACATATAGTCGCTCGCCAAGAGGGTTTGTCAATTGGACAACCGTCAACTAGCACTCATACCGAACACAAATTTCAGAAGTTAAATACCACCCATCTAGAAACATATACTTGGTTAAAGTTGAGTGTGACAAAATCGCACATATGCTAAAACTAATGCGCACAAGCATGATCTTGTATTTACAATGCCTCATATCTTACATGGTTTAAAATAGCAGATTCCCTTTCAAGCCTCAAGTCCATGCAAATTCAAGCTTCTTTCCATGATGCAATGTCACTCACCTTGGGCCTTTCTGTTATGCACATTGAGGTATACATCAAGAACAAATGTCTGAAAAATGCTTACAGTTACATCCCAGATAAACAAAATGAGGAAAGATACATATAAAAAACGTTCAATGGTAGTTTTAACAAGCAAAATTTCACAGAAATACAAAGTATTTCGAGAGGTGAATAAATGATCAAATTTTAAATCGCAGTATGTTATTTCACCTTGAAAACAAGAAATGGATTATAATTAATTTCTTCTGTAAGAAGTCATAACTAAAGTACCTATTCTTGTTTTGAGCAGTAAATATTTACTGTATGCTACCATTATGTGGACAGTTCTGTACATTATGTCCTAAAAAAGTGATGACTACAAAAACTAGGTAATTGTAGTTGTCACTCAAAATCTTGTCTAGCGAGTACGACTGATATATATACAAATCTACTTAAACATCAAACATCCTCAGAATTTACTTAAGAGAATTGTAGCGAACAATTGTTGCTCCAAAATTACGAACAGTTCTAATGACCCTGTGACCATCCTCAAAATGCTTAAAGGGAATGCCAATGACCAACTCATTGTCTTCAAAATAGTAAAAAACTGTTGCAAAATAGCTATAAGAGAATAATTACAACTCCAAAACTACTGCAAAAAGGCATGGATAACAAACTATTAAAATGCTTCAGGAGAACTAGGCACCACATTCAAAGAGATGCAGCCTGCCCCTCAAAGGACTCATTATTCAATAGATCTAATCCTCTCCTCTTGCTATAGATGATATTAAGTCTGTTTTGACAGATTTCTACATTTGTCCATAATCTTTTGAAGAGCTATTTTTGCCTCTTCCAATGTCTCCACCTCGTGGACACCTTCAAATGATAGGCGTTGAACATTGAACTGCGCCACAAGAAATAAGCCTTTACATCAATAAATGCTTTGAAAAACAGTCGGCACATAATCATATAGACCATTAAAATGCATATGTTGCAACAATAAAACACCTGTGCTCCCTGACGAACTCGAACATCAGTGCCCTTGCTATCAATGGAAATGAAGGCAGCATCATCCACCTCTGCTTCTGTTGATAATAGTTCCCTCAATGGCTTTGAAAACATTGCATTCAGTTCCTGGCGAAGAAATACTGCTACTTTATGCTTTCCGAGTGAAATGAAAGCAAAGTGATCTCGAATCTTATTTGTAATGGTAAATGCATAATATATAATAAACTGCTAAGCTTTGAGCAAGTGCAATAGAAACGTAGATGATCATTATTGGGCAGAAAAAGAAACAAGAGTAGAACTTAAAATAATCACAAAATGAACACCAAGACAAAGGACGGCGCATTTTACAAATATCTTACATTGGATACCACTCAAAGATGTCGTGTAAAAAAACAAGGAAACTATTATTAAGAGTATCAAACAAACCTTCAAATTTTGTTCTCCACCATCTACTGCAATTTTGTCAGGCAGTACATTTTCATATTCTTGAACATCAATCCATGCCACAGTCCCAAATCCTCCAATAAAGTACACATCACTGCACTCGGTCAATAGCGCAATCCAACAGTCAAAACTAATCAAGAAGGGAATTGATTGCAAAGTCGTGCATGATGTGTAAGTCATTAGCATTGCAGCAGTTCTCTGCTATATTATGTATGGGATAATTTTAAAGTGACGCTTTGGCCCACAATTACTTATACTGTAACAGACAATTACTTCCACACCTTCCAAGTCAGTAAGTAGAGCATGCACAATAATTATCTTTCACTGCTACTTAAGGCCCTAAATGTGTTTCCAAAAGTAAATAATTGTTTTGCACGCAACTGTTGAATATTTTAAATTGAGCTGAAGCAAAATTCATTTATATGCATGGTCAGTAGTTCAAACTTACAATTCAACCTTTAATTCCATAACCATAAATAAAATGTGCTTTAAGAAATGCAAAGAAGCCTTTGTGTTAAATAGTCCTCGAGTATATTTTACTGTCATTTGTGTAGCAATGTGTAAAACATGAAAAATTGGAAGATAAAAGTTGACTTTTAACAAACATCAAATTGCATCGAGGTCTTGATGTATATCATAAAGATACTGAAACAATATGGATAAACTCTTGCTTTCAGAGGATGTCCTTTCAGAATCTAAACAACGTATTAGAAGGTAAAGGGGGCAATGACGTATAGAACAAGTCATTATATCTTCATTAAGACATTTTAGCATTCATATTCTCCTCTATAGGTGGTACACCATTCAGCTTTTCCAAGCTGGACATCCATAACAAAGAACCTAATTTTTCTTCTGCGAGTTAAATAATAGCTTGCATCTTTGAATGGTTTCCTAGCAGGCCACCCATGCTGTTTTTTCCTAGCTGGGTCACCACATAATTTTATAATCTAAGTTAAATTTATCCATTTAGTAACCCAATTGTCCTCCCGTAGGCCTCAGAATGGTTTATCCCCTTTCTTCATGCAAACTTTGATTTATGACCCCAAAATAAACAGCATATTAAATAGGGGTTTAAGTTATGTACTTACGGAGATCATATTATAATGCATATGGGTTGATGGAGATGCCAACAAGTGGCAAACACCCCCTTAGTTATATGTTTATAAGATATGAGTCACATACGAACTAGTTATATTGGGTAATGAGTTGGCCTTTACTGGGATTAGGTGTTACCCACCCATTAAGGATAATGTATGCCTATATAAAGGTGATGAATATTATTATGGAGGAGGTCATTTATGGGCTGAGTCATCTACTTGGTAGAAGGATATTGGAGGTAGCCCTCTCAAAGTGGAATTCCCATATTGGGAGATCATGGAGTTATTCCTTCATTAAGGAGTTTCATATGGTGTTCCCTTACCTTATGGGTATTCTTCTATTTTTGAATATATTGAATATTACTGGACCTTATCCAACAAATATCTCTTGCATAGTGTTGATCTTCATTATATTCTGCATAGTGTTGATCTTCATTATATTCATTTGAGAATGCACTTTTAAAGGATCTTACTCGGTAAGATCTGGTTACTTGCTCTTATCTGAGGTTCAACCTTCTCATTTTGATTGGAATAAAATTTGGATCAAGGAGCTAACCCCTGAGAAGAACTTGTCTTTTTGGCTTGTGATCCACAATAAGGCTCTGACTATTGATACTTGGGTGAAGAGGGGCCAACATTTTCCTAATAGATGCATCCTTTGCAAAAATACTAAAGAAACTGTCAATCGCCTTTTCTTGCACTGCCCTTTTGCCACTTCTGTTTGGAATTTCTTCTTCAACTTCAGGGGCATTAATTGGACCTTCCATGACTCTATTGTGTCTGTCTGGAGACAATGGCACTTCCTTCCAATAAATCAGTGGTTAAGAAGCTTTGAAGCCTTTCTTTCCCTCATATCATTTGGGTTATTTGGAGAACCCAGAACTATGCCATTTTTGAAGATAAGAAGCCCTCTCTTCTCACAAGCACTAATGTTCTTGTGGATGATATTAGGAAGAATGTCTCTTGCTTTAAGCCTCCAAAGAAGATACACCAAAGCAGGGAGGATAGTAAAATCTTGGAGAAATGGAACCTCAATATTTTCTCTGTCAATATTCAACAAAAGGATGTAATCAACAGGGATTATATCAAATGGTACCCTCCCCCCTCAGGTTGGCTAAATCTCAATTATGATGGAGCTTCTAAGGAAATCCAGGTAAGTTTGGTGGAGGCAGATGTATTAGGAATGACAAAGGCCATATAATCAGACTTTATGCTGGCCCTATGGGAATTAATTTTAATCATTACTCTGAAGCTCTAGCTGTTCTGTGGGGGCTTAGACAAGCTAGAGAGCTTAATGCTAGAAATCTAATAGTGGAGGGTGATTCGTTGAACATTACCAACTGTCTCAAAGGCAATAACCATGTAAGTTGGACCATCAAAAATATTATTGGTGAGGCTACCCTTATCCTCAGCACCTTCCCAAATTATATTGTTCAACACACTTACCAAGAAGGAAACAAGCTCGCCGATATGATGGTGAATATTGGGGTTAATCTAAATAATATGCAAGTGTGGGATGCTGACGAGACTCCTCCGTCAATCACCAAAAGTATAATCAATAATGAGAAGACTGATTAATTCCCACGTGATGAAGATTTGGCTCGTGTGGCAAATTAAGACTATACGCTCTCCTTCCATCAGTCAAAATCACTAAAGTTGGAATTAGTTGTGCGCATTCTTCTTGGAGGATTTTTGCCAATAAGGGAGCGGAGAGATGCAGAGTCGAACCTGTTAGAATTGACAAATGGAAGCAAAATGCAGAGCTTTGGCGCATTATGAGCAGAGGCGTCTTCAACACTTTTATGGAAAGGGTTGAAGACCATGATCTACATTTTCTCTCAAGAATGAGAGGAAAGTCTCATATAAAGGCAAGGAGTTTGAGATAAATGAAGACGTTATCGCTTGGGTGACCAGTCTGCACAAGAAAGGCTTGAAGTTATTTAAAAACAATATAGACAAAGTGGCAGAGGAGCAAAGATTCTTATACAATGGTGAATCTATAGTGCACACGAAAGGGGGTTTTGTTAGAGATTTGTTGCCTCCTCCATTCAACACGGTCAAGCTTCTAGTGATGAAATTCATCACCCTTGAAGGAAGGTTCACGGTAATGCCTCACTTTCATCTGGTGTTTTTAAACCATTTTCACCATAACTGCTCTATTAGTTTTCCATTCTTCATCCTTCATTCGATGGAGCATTCCGTAAATCTTGTGAAATGGGGTAAAAGAGTTTACCCCTTACACCATGTTGTGATTTTGATGTTGTACAAATTTTTGATCATTCGATCCTTCACCCCTAACCTTATGCTCTTTCCTCCCCGACATTCCCCCTGTTGCCCCTTCCTCTTCCACTCTTCCCACCTCCACCCATCCCACCCCTAGCCCCACCTTCCTCCCTTGTTCCTTCCTCCATCCCTCCCGCCTCCATCCCCTCATCTAGCAAAGAGACTCGGATCTTTCTCCGATAAATCTCATAGAACAAGATTCACAAATCTTCTACGAGATGATGTTGCTCTCCCCCCCCCAATCATTGGGGAGGGTGAGACAATCCTCGGTCTTCTCTCCATGGGCAAGAAAGACTATGAACCCCGCAAATCTGATGAACCGACTGTTAGAGTCGAGCTTGACATCCAAATGGACAAGATCAAAGAACTCAAAGACAAGATTGAAGCTTGCAGGCTCGAGAACAATGAAGGCAAGATAGATAAGAAGATGGTGATGGACATCTGCAAGCGTGTCACTAAAATTGAAAAGGATATGGAAAATTTTAGGGCCAAGCATTGTGATATTCTCAGCATTCTTAAGAGCACTATCAATTTCCTTTCTCTCATTACCACCCAGTTTGAAGATCAAAAAGGAAAGGAAAAAATCAAGAAAGAAACTAGCCTCAGAGATATCAAAAGGGGGCTAGAAAATGTCAAGAAGAACTTCCAAAAGTTCATGAAGTAATTTTGTGTGGCTTCTGCGCTTCGTGTTTTTGTTGGATTGTTGTATTTGTGCTGATATATTGCTGACTTTTTGTTGTATTTGAGTTGCTTGTTGATTGAACGGTTGTTCTAGTCTTGTCTTGGTTTCTTATGCTTTGCATTGTATATCCGGCTATGGCCTTTTTGTAATTGGGTAGGGTCCCAGGCAAAAAACCTTTATCCTTAATAAAAAAATTATATTCTACATATTGTTTGAAGTATTCAGTTATTATATATGAAGAACTTACCATGTGGTATCGTAACATTGATTTAGGCAAAAACATTAGGTCGAAACCCTAATTTTGAAGATTCATCCATATATTGTAAACGGCTAGGAATTTTTCTGCACTTTTTTACTAAAGTTGCAAAACTATTAATGGAAACTACAGTCCAGATTTTTTAAAAAATGATTTGTTTGAGAAAGTTATTGCAATTTTAGCGTTATTCACAAATTTGCTCCACGAGCCGCAATTTTCCAAATTGTTCTAATATTTTTACGTTTTCGGATAGCTTTCAAAAAACTAATAAGGGTATGTTCTCTGTTTTTTCTTATTTGAGGCCGACATCTTGCAAAAATTGGTAGGTCAAATCTTGGTCAAAGGAATCTATTCTTGAAACCCTATTTTTGTGCATCATGAAGATATGACCTTTCTATACAAACAAGTGAGATTGATGCCAAAGAATGGTGAATCCAATTTAAGGAGAGTTATTTTTCATATGACATGACATGTTAAAGGTTTTCACTTTGGCTTTATGGTTCAACATGGAGTTGGTTCTCTCAATTGAAACAAGAGAGTTTATATTGGGCTTGGGAGAAAATGGAAAAAGTGGACTAGATGGGTCACAAAAGAAAAAGAAGAAGAATATAATGATGACGATGAAGAGGATAAGAATGATGAAGAAGGACAGGTCGAGGATCAAGATAAAGAAGAGGATAAGGGTTTTGACAATGTAACTACAAAGAAGGAATCTTCAATATTTCAACTTCAAGGGTGCATTCAAAGGAACAAAGTGATTATGTCTATAAACCCTAGTGGCAAGTATAAATTCATCAACATGGATGTGGCTCAACATCTACATGTTCAAGCAAGGAATATCAAGGAAGCTCAAGTGGATGGTAAGCAAATTCAAGTTTTTAAGGATTTGAAGCCCACCATGGAGAAATGTGTTTTGCATTCAAATTTGTATGCTTTAGATATGGATGGTTTGAATATTGTTATTGGATATTTGTGGTTAGAGACCTTGGGAACCATCAATATTAATGTGCAAAAGAAGTTCATGAAGATCTAGTACAAGAGAAAGAAGGTCACCTTGCATGATTCACTTAGTAAAGAACAACGAAAGACCAAGGTTGTTCATGAGGATAAATCTAAAGATGATGAAGAAGAGCATAAAAATTACTTCAAAGAAGAAAAAGGCAATCGAAGGAAATCAACAAAAGAACAATCCGCCCACTCCAAAGAAAGGCACTAACAATTCTGAAAGGTGGAAGAAGAAAAGAAAGCGAGAAGAACAAGTTAAGGATCCTCAAGCCACAATTAAGACTCCGCATCATCATGAGAGGCAACAATCATGGAGACATGTCGGGGCACATTAGAATAGCAAACAATATGGATATACAAGTCATTGGAGGAACAACCACAATGGTTATACATGGAATCAATGGAGCAAAAATTATGCGACAAGGAATTATACAAGGAATTACATGAATAATTACTATGGTTGTGTATGGAAGCCGAGGAGGACTAACTATGGACACGAATGAAATCAAAGTAGCATAGTGGATTATGGAACCAGGTTTAGAGATGTATCACCCACTAAGATCACATATGGGTGGTTGGATGATCGCGCAAGGTGACAACTGCAATGATTTGTCGAACACTCATTACATGGTTTTTTCTCATGTTTTGGGGATGAAAGATGTCAAGGAGGGATAACATGTTATGTACTTAGGAGATGATATTATAATGTATATGGGTTGATGGAGATGTCAACATGTGACACACACCCCGTAGTTATATGTTTATAATATATGAGGTCATATAGGAATTAGTTATATCGTAATAAGTTGGCCTATATTGGGATTAGGTGTTATCCACCCAATAAGAGTAATGTATGCCTATATAAAGGAGATGAATATTATTATGGAGGCCATGTATGAGTTGAGTCGGTCTGAGAGGATTTGCCAACTTTGCTCCCTCCAGGAGGTTGAGACAGAGGAACACTTCATCTTCCGATGCCCCATCTATTATGAGATCAGAGGGAGGTTTCATTGTCTTTTCCGTGAACATCCTATGTTCACGACCTTCTTCAGGTATTATGATCAGAGGTGTCTCGCTCTCTATTTACAAGAAGCTATTAAGCTCCGTGACAGGGGCCCTCCATCCTCCTTCCAGGGAGGCTACTACTCGACGGATCACATCTTTCTTTGATTTGCTCCCGGGTGTGAGGGGCACTAAGCGGGGACATGATCCTAGTGGAGATCTTCTGGCTAGATCTGTCAGGATTAGAGGAGCTTCTTCCTTGACCAGAGATATCCGGATTCATGCACGGCCAAGGGCCCCCTCTTTTAGACGACAGACCACTAGGTCCACCCAAAGAGCTCGACATTCCACGGAACATGGGCATCTCAAACAATTTCTAGTCCCTGACACCAGACAACAACACATCACCAATTTCTTTTCAGCTGACCTTGGGCGACAGTCGTGAGGGTTGGTGTCAAGGCCTTTCCCTCCACCTCCCTCTCTTTCCTTGTGCTCTCTTTCTTCTTCTTCTTCTTCTTCTTTTGTTGTTTTCGGAGACCCTCTTGGGTTTTCCCTATTGTCTCTGCTTTGCTTTGTATGGTGCAGTCCCATTGACCTATCTTTGTGGTCACTTGTTGGACATTTAATATAATTATCTTATCTATCTACTTGGTAGAAGGATATTGGAGGTATCCCCTCGAAGTGGAATTCCCATATTGGGAGATCGTGGAGTTATTCCTTCCTTAAGGAGTATTGTATGGTGTTGCCCTACCTTAAGGGTATTCTTCTATTTCTAAATATATTGAATATTAGGGCATCTTGGCCCACAAATATCTCTTGCATTGTGTTGATCTTCATTATATTCTACATATTGTTCAAATTATTCATTTATTATATGTGAAGATCTTACCGATCTAAACCTTTAACTAATTAATGCTAAAACCAGAGCTGTAATTGTTGCAAACCATTATTGGGGAAGATTTAGGAAGGACCTCAGACAAACTGATTGACTTATTACAGGGGCCCAATTTGATTCCATGAAGGGAATTCCAACAAATTTGAACAGTAGCCTCTATTGGTGGTAAATTTAGGAGAAGCAGGGTGGGAAAATAATAATCCTATCATCAATGATCTCGCCAACAAGACTATAGAATTAATAAGCCGTTTTCGAAAGAAAAAACTAAAACATATCCCTAACACTAAAACAAACTAGTCAACACAGTGGCAAATTGGGACAAAATTAAAAAGGTGATCAATGGATTGAGAAAAACGTGAAATCATCGAGTAAATAAGCAGAAGGCAGAAGTGAGCCAAGTTTGTATACCCCTATAAAAGATCTTTCATGACAGAAAAAGGGCTCTAAATGCACTCATTGCAGTGACACAATGTGGAATAACTTTAGGAATTGTTGAAAAAGCATATAAACAGATCAAAGCTTGTGCCTCATCCCCACCACCTCCTCCCTTCCCTAAGTAGCAAAGAAGACATACTAGAGGTGACTTTTATTTTAAAATAAAGTCAAAATTTGTATCTACAGTTTATCTTGTAATCTATAGGCTTATTTTTTGTGGTTGAGGCTTGAGCACTTTATGCTGATATTCCTTGAGCTTTAGGTTTCCTTTCACGAGTGTTGACATACTAGCGAATTGAAAACTCCAGCTACTGTACACTGCAGCAATTTATGTCACGCAGAACAGTTTATGTCACACGGAATGTCCCAGAAAGATTATCTGAGGCTAGCAGCACTAGATGGAGACGAGGGAACACGTGGAACAATTAGCAAACAATAAATGCAGAAAATAATTGCTAGTCTATGCCTACTTGACACCAAATATGAGGAAAAACATGCACAAAAATTTGCATAATCTGCAGTCTGCACATTTTTTTGATTTCTGTGGACAACCACAAAAGGCTTTATGAAAAATAGGCATTGCATCAAATCCACATAAGACTTACAGAAAGACCCATGCAATACAGAATGCAGATGCAACCACCACTGGGAATGACTTTACAGGGTTTTAGAAAGATTCTGTGTTGCTTTGACAGAAGATTGAGTTACCGTTTTTAGATCACATTTTGTTATTTCGTGCACATGACCCTATCTAGGAATTTTTACTAAGGTTGCTAAAATTGAGATACGTCTGAACCAAAACCAAACAACTCTAGTCAGACCAAAGCTCATCCAAGGTCATCTGAACCTGGTAACTATGCTCTAGACTAAAGCTAGATGACAAAATGATTATACAAGGCCACATCAAAGCACGATGGCATGCAGCAAATGGATGGCAGAGTTTTATTCCAATTAAGGACCAGACTGACCCTTATTATCTCCTGCTTCTCTCTTCCCATCCGTTCTTCCTTTCTTCTTGTTTATCTCCCATCTCCTCAGTTCTGCTTTCGCAGCTCCTCTACCGAAGCAGCCAAACTGGTAAGAGTCCTTTCTTGATAAAAACTTTCCTTTAGCGCATGTTAAGAGGCATGAAGGTTACTTGGTAGAGACTTTCACTTCAGATTTGCGCACTTAATCCCTGAAAAGGCTTCTACTGGAATGTCCTTTGGAGACAAAGAACTGTATAAATGATTATATTTCTTCCTTGAATGATGTCCTGATTTGTAATGGAACTGCAGCTATGGCTTCCATTAATACAAAATTGGAAATCCTTGACTATTGTCAGGCTGAGGAGACACCTTCATTCGCAAAACCAAGGGATGAATATGCAGCGAGGAGGTATACAGTATAATTAGTGTCTACTGAGATAATAGACTTATCATTGTATCAATAATAGCGTACACATAATAGTAATTGCATAACATACCATATTAGATGGAAGTACCCCAACAATAGCAGCTTGTAGTCATAAAAGATACGTCTCAATACAATTTGTTTTTGAAAGGAGGACCTGATATAGATGCCCTCCGACGTATATTCTACTATTTATCAAACAAATGACTTATGGTTGTCAGTTGACACAACCGTCAACACCCGAACATAACCAACAAGATTCATTACAAACTAAAATATGTAATTACACCATAGTTACCATGTTTGAAAAGTTTGGATAGTTCGAAAGGGAAAAAAAGTTTGGAAGTTCGAATTTTTAAAAGGTTCGGTTCGGTTCGGTTTAGAAAATTTACAAATATAAAATATATAAAAATAATAAATACTATACATATATGATGATATTTGAAAAGAAAAACCAATTACACATAATAATAAATAAATATATTATCTACAGAGTTTTCCTTTACCTACTTAGGTATTAGTGTTTCTTCTTTCGTTTTCGTTTTCTGTTGAAGTTCTTTTAATTTAAACGCTTTAATTTTTTAATTGAAAAAAAAAAGAAAAAAATGTTCGACCGAACTTGTTCGGTGTTGGTTTGTGGGATCCTATATGTCCTCCACACACATTTGGAGGGTCATCTCACATGGGTTAGGTTTAGGGTTTCTTGTGTGTCATGCACTAGGGTTACTCAACACCCTATATGTATCCCTTCATTTGACATTTATGAGCATGCTAAGACACTCCGCTATCTTTTCTCTATGTGCAAGCTTTGTTCTGTTATGCAAGCTCTTCCATTGATTGATCGATTCCTCCTTGTGATTATCTTTGGAGCTATTACGTTTCCTTCAGAGTGCAACTTAATTGTGGTGCACAATTTTTGATACGATTCTCGCCAACTCTTTCATGGTATTAGAGCTAAACAATTTGCCGTCACACCAAAAGCTTCGAATCGATGCCGAGAGGGATCTCATCATGTTAAATAGCTATTACGCCAACACCCTCCCGCACGATGGAGCCAGTATACACCCAATAAAGCCCAACAAAGACATTAGGAGGCAAAGGTGACACCAGAATTTCCCGAGAAGTCACACATCCCAAAGACTACTCTAGGGCCGGCACGCTTAATCGCTTGCGGCTTTGATACCAAACGATTTGCCGTCACACCAAAAGCTCGAATCGACGGCGGAGAGGGATCTCATCGGGTTAATCACCAGTATTACGCCAACACCCTCCCGCACGATGGAGCCGGTATACACCCAATCGTGCCCAACAAAGATTAGAAGGCAATGACACCGGAATTTCTCGAGAGGTCACCCATCCCAAAGACTACTCTAGGGTTGGCGCGCTTAACTACTCCGGCTCGATACCAAACGATTTGCCGTCACACCACAAGCTCGAACTTATAGTGGAGAGGGATCTCATCGTGTTAAACAACTGCTATGCCAACACCCTCCCACACGATGGAGCCAAGTATACACCCAATTAGACCCAACAACATTAGGAGGCAGTGACACCGGGAATTTCTCGGGAGGTCACCCATCCCAAAGACTACTCTGGGGCTAGCGCGCTTAACTGCTTGGTTCTGATACCAAACGATTTTCCGTCACACCAAAAGCTCGAACTGATGGTGGAGAGGGATCTCATCGTGTTAATCAGCTGCTACACCAACATTCGGTAGGTTTGTTCGAGACCAAAAAGTACAGTTCGAACTCGAATTTTCACCAAGTTCGTAAGAACGTAACTATGAATCAGCACCGATAACCATGACAATACTACTATGTCGGTCTCACAAAGCATAGCAGCAAGTGTGATGAAAACGGAGGCATATATTGGTGATGCACATGGTGGGCAAAGTACCCTTGTCACTAGCTAGACTTGAGGCTATTTTGACCCAAATGGGCTTGGGTATAGTGTAGGACCTGAGAAATCACAAGACTGGATGGGTGCACCTCAAGTGCATAGATTGCATGAAGATGTGGAGAGCTTTCGAAAACGGGAAGGAAGTTGAGAGAGGGGACATTGGCGACTACTCCAATCAACCTCACGGCAGTGTTCCCATCTCCATCTATCACCGTGCATGTAGACACTAGCTTGATTTTGCTCCTTATCGATAAAAGGAACCCTCATCCGTTTTCTTGATCTTGTTCATTTTTGTTGGGTTGGTGGTTTGATGCCCAACTTAGTTTCTCCCAAGAAAGTTCAGTTGTCTTGGTTGTAAGTTATTTCATGAGTTTACATAAGTAGCATTACGGGAAAATTTTAAGGAATCGGATTTTTTTAGAAGTGTCTATTTGCAGGCAAATCTTTCCCAATTGAAAAATAGGAAATACATGTATGGTAGGCAAATTCTAAGGAATAAAATAGAATTTATTACAAACACATTTATCTTTTGGCAAATTCAACAACTTTATGTACATTTTATATGAAAATTTGGAGAATATTATTTCAAAATTTAGGATACTCATTGGATAATCCTAAATTTGTCAAAAAATAGCCATTTGATGAAAACTACTCAATAAAAAACACTTTACGCAATTCCCAGTTTTTCCTTAAAAGGGTGGTTTTAGGTTGGTGGCAGGAACCAACAGAGTGATCCTTTGTGGAATTTCCACACAGTTACAAAGGAATAATGAAAGGGAAGTGAATCCAAAGAAACCACAAAAGAGAAAGGAAAAAGTGGAACCAACAAGGGAACCTCGACAGAGGAGAAACACTAGAATAAGAGCGAAATTGCCCCAATAGTTCAACAATGCAGTGAACTTTTAAGTATTTCAGGGCATTGAAGAATGCCTCTCAAAAATGGGATGAGTCAACCAATTAATAGTAGTTGTGTTGTTCTCTCATTTTGCTTTCTATAAAAAGGCTTAATGGCTATATATAAGAAATCATGAGAAATCTATAAAATTTACACAAAACAATTTCGAGGCAAACCTTTTTCTATTGTTCGTTGGTGAAAGTATTAATTATTCCAATAAACAGGATGAGTCGGCCAGCTAAAAATAGTTCTGATCTTCTCTATTGTTGCCCTTTTGGAATATTGTTTTAAGCCATGATGTACATATTTAAGTTTTATCTTATTGTAAAGAGAGAGTCAATTTTTCAAACCCACAATAACCATTAGTGAAAAAACTTAGGGGTAGGGATTATTCTTAACACTGAGTAGTGTGCAGAAATTAAATAGGTCTATGATCTCGTTTATTCAGCGCTAAGATTAAAACATTTGATGGTTCAAATTTAATGTGCAAAAAGATGATGTAATATGAGAAGGAAGAAACTATAAAAGTAAATAATAAAAAGGTTCTTCCTCCCAAAAATGTGAGAGCTTTTGGAAGCTTATATAAGTATAGTTCATGTTGTGAGAGAGATCATTCACTACTATGCAGGATCCAAGTGTGAAACTATAATGAGAATGTTATTGGGAAGCTTTGTACTTGCAAGCAGCATAAGGGGTACTGGTTGCATTTAGCATATAGTTGAGTACAAAGTAAATCAGCTTTTATTATGCTGCTGGACATATTCTAATTTATTTTAGTTATTATTTTGAAAAAGCAGCATCAAAAGTAGCACCTTTACTGATAAAATTATTATTATATGAGTCTCATTTTAAGTTATAAAATCGTCATGCTATTGTAATATCTAGCTGTTATTTTCTTAGATTTTTGTTTGATAGCTGTTGCTAAAGTACATACATACATACATATGTACGTACGTACATACATACATACATTGGTACTTTACTTCTCTGCATGGTTATTGAATAACACAGTAGGCTGAATGTATGTTATCATTGATGAGCCCAACATAGCAGCGTAAAAGGAAGTTTATCTCATTGTTCATAAACCCAAGAAAATACATACAACAAGAATGTGGACAAAAATGGGAGATCAAATCAAGAATGACAAGGGCCCAACTAAGGTAGCTTTTGTCCAATATCAGAAGATCCAAGAGGAAAATCAGCATAACAAGACAAACACTGCTGTGGAAGAGGAGAAAGAGCTAGTGGATGGTTATCTTTACAAGGATGAAGTTGAAGGAATCTTAGAAGAAGACAATCCAACAGCAACTGCACACATGGAAATGGAGGACACGGATGCCACATCAAAGCAGGATGAAAAGATGATTGAGCCTTCCAAGGAGTTTTTGTTCAAAATAAAGAATTCTTGGCTGATCCGGAGTCTAAGTGCAGAGAAAATAAAGACGAGCAAGAAAGGGAGGCAAAAAACAAGAAAAACCAAAATAAAGCACTAAAAATCCAATCACGGCAGAAAAAGGAGTGAAAATGGGAAAAATCACAGATAAAGTAGAAATGCTTTTACTAGTGAAATGTAATCTGCAAACAATGGGCAAGCCAAACAAGGGAGAGTCCACAATCAAGTTAAAATACAAAAGTTGATAGAAATGGCAAATGGATCCCAACCTCAGTTGGAAGAAGTGTTCAGAAAGAAGCAAAATCCTACATGGATTACTTGGAGAGTAAAAGGAGAGTAGTTTTCAGTGTATCCTTTTTCCTTTGAGGTTTTTAGTTTGAACACTGTTGAGGACCAGATACTATAGGCCTTGCCTTACTCTTATGTTTTCTCTGATTAGTTTCGTGTCTTCTGATGGTTCTTTGCTTGTATGTTGGGGAGTTTCTTCCCTTTTTTCATTCATATGTTTAACCTTATGTAAAAATCAAAGATATTATGCAAGAAATAAATGATAATAGGATGCGTACAAGATATAGCACCACCACAAGAAACCCCAATAGGCAAGCCAATAATCATAAACCATAGTTACCTACGTCTCGGGATGGGGGAACAGAGTTTCTCAGATAGAAAAACATATCCCAGATTTTGAGGCAGCTATTAAAATTAATATTTATATATTTTTAATTTATTCAATGAAATTTAGGAATTTAAATGTTATTTAATGCTTTTCAAGGTACTTTCGAGATTAGGGTTTAATGTTTTTGTAAAAATAACAGTTTTTTCCATTTTGAAGTCAAGGTATCTAAAAATCTAGATAACTATAAAAACAAATATTTGGGAAAACCAAAAGGGGAGGCACCTCCACATAACACTGCCATAAACAATGAAAACAAATAAGAGATGAACCCAATATAGCAATTGGTATCACTCATTATGGTACACCATGGAATGTACACCTAATGCTGACTAATTTCAGTCTCTAAATGAAACATTATTGGAATTTCTTATGCAGATTATACAAAATTGAATCCCTTTCAGTTTGTTCCAACTTTGGTGGATGGCAACGTGATTGTTTCAGACTCACTTGCCTTTTTGTTGTTGTGTAACCAAATCAACCCTGGGTTCTTAGTAATTAGTGATATTATGCGATTCCTTTCTATTAGAATTATCCTTATTATGCTTATTTTGAAATACAGCATGTATGTTTCCAATTCTCTTGTAGACATTCAGAAACACTAATTAACAAAGTTCTTGCTTGAATAGTACTTGGAGGACAAGTATCCTGAGCATCCACTTCTCCCAAGTCAAATATAGCAATTAATATCACTCATTAATGGTACCATAGTTACAAAGCCTGTAAAATTAGTAATGGATTGTTTTCCACAACTAGCCCTAGCAGATACATAAATGCAACCACCAGCGGCTCCTAAACCAGCAGAGGTAAGAGATGTGCTCCTATTACGAAAAGACGGTATACATAAGGCAACCATGGATGTAGGAGATATGGTACTAGCAAAGCGCTTAATTTATGGAGGTTTGTGAATATATCCCCTAAGAAGATCTGGAAGAAATCACGGAAACCAACATTGTCATACTTAAAAAATCAAGAGTGGGTCAATCCAACAAGAATTTGATTAGATCAAGAAATTGCAAACACTGGGAAGAACTTTACCATAGTTTTTGTAGTAATAATCGAAAGCGAGTTGCAGCACTGTGATACTATTTTACGGAAACCCACCTCGAACAAGACAAATATATATGACTGGGAGTGCAAAACTATATCAGTAGACAACGGAAGAGCCATAGTTACAACAGATATTTGGTCAAAGAAGTACAATCTCATTCAACAGGAGGATTTGACTCTCTGATAATGACTATGAACCAGAGTCCAGACAATGAAGGGTACTTTACACCTACATGAATGTTTGGAAGATAGCAGGTACACCGATAGAAGCCTATTACCTTGGCAGAAGGGAGAATATGAAATGTTGAAACCAGCATACGTAGTCAACTTTATTCAAATTGGGCCACTATCTGAAAATGAGAAACAACAAACATTAACATCATCATATAGGTGCCTACCCTTAAAAATCATTGTCCATCAACCATCGATCAGAAACAATGGAAATATCTAGGAAAATCGACAGAAATACAAATTCGACCAGAACATGTAAATTTTTTATGCTCACTGACCAATCTTCACTATATATCATCAATAATTGCCAATCAAGAAAACGACAAAAATATGAAAGGACGAAACAAGGAGCAATTATAGGCAAACAGAGATTCGCCAATCCCGACGATCAAAACAGGGTGACAGATGATAAAGTTCAGTCACAAGTACAAATGACTATAAATAAATGCCACGTGTCCAGTAACACGAGGGTCGAGAACAACATTCAGAAAAATAAGGAATCAATTAGGCAAGAATTTATAAAGGATTGTCGACAACCAGTCACAAAAGTAAATGTCTGTTGACTTCCAATAAATGATTCTAACAGGCGAAGGACATGTTTTTGTAAATGCGCCAAAAGAAATAAATAAATCATTGATGAAGAAACATGGGTTGTCAAATAAAAAGGTGTCACCTGGCAAAATTAATAAAAATCAAATAATAAGAAGTGTAAAGAGTTGAAACATAATTTATTTTCAAGTTTACAGAAATAAAAGACATTCCTGATGACTTTTGTAGTGCACGAGAACATCGATATAGTGAACAACAAGATGTTGATCTGGTTAGAAAAGGACAAATGACTTGGCATTTGTGGTGGTTGATACCGTGCAACAATAGCAACATGTCACTCTGCAGCATCAAGAGTAGATAGTCAAGAGTCTCTCCGGTTTTTAGGGGAGGATGGTGTATGCAGCATAAGGGGTACTTAGGTGCATTGTGTATATAGGTCAGCAGCAAGCAGACTAAGTTTCATAATGTTGTTTAACATACTCTAATTAATTTTAATTAGTATTTTGAAAAGGTATGAGCTCTGATGTTAATCTTTCACTCATATTTATGTGCACTCATTTCAAGTTAAGAAATCATCGAGCAGTCTGATTACTGCTGTTATATATTGCCGTAAATCTGCTGTTATTTTTCTTTTCTGCATTGCTATTAAAGCACGCAGTAGGCTGAATGATAGCTATCAAAGAACACAGTAGGCTGAATGATAGCTATAAAGGAATGCAATGGGCTGAAGGTATGCTATCAATACTTGATTTTTAAAGGAGATTCGTAGTTACCCAAGACTCCGGGACGTAGGGATGGGGTTTCGGACGGTAAAAAATTTCCCAAATTTTGGGGATTGCTATTAAAAATATATATAAATATTAAAAATATACAATGGGTGTCCTAACCCTGAAAAAACATGAAAGATTAATTTCAGCACCATAGCCAGCAATGTTACCAAAGGGCATGCAACATCTCTTTATCATGTCACTTATATGATTATATCCTCAAATTTAAAAAAAAAATATAGCTTTTTGGAACAATAGAGGCCATGCAAACTACATGAATAGCCATCCATAGACAAAAACCAGCTAAAGTAACCGAAAAACACTAAAAACTTAAATACAAAGTTGGCCTCTAGAACATCCTAATATACTGGTAAAGCCTCCATTATCATACAAAAAGAGGCAGAAAGACATGTACAACAAAACTTTGAAACTGAATAAATCCTTAACAATATGCATGGGAATTTATAGATGCTATTGCTATATATAAGAAAGGCTTAAAAATGTTAAATAGCAGCAACCTATTGTTAGAATATATTTTTTTGTAACCTACATAAAACAATACAAGTCCATCTCTTAGGAACATAACTTTGCATGGAAAAAGAATTTACATCTAATATCAATGCATAAAGTACTAGTTTTCATTTTCCTCTTTTCAACATCATACTCTATTATCTTTTTTAATATATTTTTAAATTTTTGGGTCTCCAGGGGACTTTGGGACGTCCCTAGCCATCTCAAGAATATCATGGCATCCCACTGGAGTCCCCAAAGTCTCAAAACACCCGGACGTTCCACGTGCTCTCCCTAAACTCAAGGGACATCCCGGGATGTCCCCTTCATTTTTGCATTTGGGGTGTGCGCGGGGGGGATGTTTTGTCCCCATCCCCAAGCACACAAGACGTCTTGGATGTCCGGATAGCTTGGGGATGGAGGTATGCATCCCCTGTGTAACACTAAGGAGAATTCTCATTCCTTAATTTGTGTTTTATCTCTATGTAGAGCATTATTACTATTAATTAGTGTCTTGTTTATATAGTATGATCTCATCTACATTATTATTTCTTTTTTAATTCAATAAATTCCCCTTTTTCAAGGTAATTGTTTCCCAATAACCACTCATGCTTATTCGAGACAACTTGATTCAAACTCTAGACTTAGATGGCTTGAGGATGAAAATCCAAGGAAGAACATAATGTGTCACGGATGAAGGAGACAATCTGTACCATAGAAATTAGAAAATCCGCAAAACAAGGCATAAACAAGAGATATACACTGCAAAAGGTAGTAAAGTCATGGAGTGAAAGAAAGGAGTGAAGCACGTCAGAAGCAAACGAAAGCCACAGGACAAAAGAAGAATCGTGGGAAAATTTAAACATGTGCAAGGTTGAAAGGCTGCATAGGATGAAGCAAAACAAGAGAATTTGGGGAACAAAGGATCCATGATATAAAGTGAAATCCGTGACAAACAAAGGACTCCCACAAAAGGGTCGCAGAACAAAGAAATAGGAAGGCTACGAATGCAAATCAAAGTCGTCGAACATTGTAAATCCGCCAAACAATGCTCAAAGGAAAAGGCTAGTAGCAAAGCCACGGATCATCTAGAATGTGCCGAATGAAGCAACAACGACACGCCCAACTCAATTTAAACGTCAAATCACCCCAACAACCAGCATTAAATCTTGAGATGTGTAACCCTCATTCCCGAGATAGTCGATAGAATATGATTCGAGCAAGCCGCAAGCGCCATACTTAGTCAAATTGAATGTTGATTGGCCCTTGTGTAATGAAATTACCTAGATAAATATGAATCTCAACAACAATGTTACTCTAAAGAACACCAAAATATAGAGAAATGATCACAATATGCAAGTATAATAACTTAGCCACTTCGAGGGGGAAACCTCCAAACCATACAATAAGACTCAAGTGCTCAATATGATGATAATATCCTACTCTCTAACTCCTATATATACCCTATTATACTATGCAAAGCCCCAAGGCCAACCCACTAAGCATATGAAAGTATAATTAAATATGATATGACATGATAAGAGATTATGTTAGCCACATGTTGATTATACATATCCTGATATATGACCTAAGATTAAGGGCATAACATGCCCCTCCCCTTCAAAGCAATATTTTCCCCAATGTTTGTAATCTCTAGATGCTTCTCTCGTAATGCTTCATCTTCCCATGTTGCATCTTCAATATCTAAATTCTTCCATTTGATCAAATACTTGATGATGACCCTTTTCCTCAACTTCTTAGTGTGTGTCTGTAGGATTCCTTCAGTTCCAAGAGAATGCATCCCTCTTCACCAAGCTTTGATAATATTGATTGAGAAGACACCTTTTGCCCAATGACCTTCTTCAGAGCAAGAAACATGGAAAACTGGATGTATTTTAGTTGACTAAGGAAGCTCCAATTTATATGCCACACTACCAATTTTGCAACACTTGATAAGGCCCATAGTATTTGGGTGAAAGATTGTTATCTTTTTTCTATTGTTTCAAAGATAGTTGCTTATATGGTTGCAATCATACAAAAACCAAGTCTCCAACTTCAAAGCTTTGTTCACTACGGTGTTGATCAACTTGTTGCTTCATGCGGTTTTGTGCCATGACCAAGTTCTCTTTAAGGCTAGAGAGAACCTCCTATTGGTGTTGAATGTGATCTTCAACTGCTCTTACTTTAGGTTGGACCCTTAAGTTGGAAGTGAGGGATGGTGGATGGTAACTATATAATGCCAAGAATGGGGACATTTTGGATGAAGTATGAAATGAAGTGTTATACCACCATTCTGCAAGTGGTAGCCACTTAACCCATCTCTCCTGCTTATTTGAAGTAAAGCATCGTAGATACCCCTCCAAACATTTGTTTACCACCTCAGTTTGTCCATTAGTTTGGGGATGATATGATGAACTACCACATTTTCTTTTCCTTTTTTGTAAATGATCTCAAAGTCATATCCCAACATCTTAGTGACCCATTTTTGTTGTTCTTCATATGAGAGTCTTTGATCTAAGAAGTATTTCAAGTTGTCATGATCTATCTTTACCTTGAAGTGACGACCCATGAGATACAATCTCCACTGTTTGATTGCATGAAGAATAACCATCATTTCCTTCTCATAAGTTGGTTTTGATAGGTTCTTACCTTTGAGTTGACGACTCTCAAATGCAATGGGGTGGCCCTCTTGCATAAGTATTATGCCTATGCCACACCCTGAAGCATCACATTCAACAATGAAGATTTGGGAGAAATCTAGGGTAGCCAAATCGGAGTGGTACACATTGTGCCTTGATGATTTGAAAGCTGGTTCTTAGCTCATTCCAATGAAAAGAGTCTTTCTTTAATAATGACGTGAGTGGTGCTGCAAATCTACCATAATTCTTCACAAACCTGCGATAATAAACCGTAAGCCCTAAGAATCCTCTAAGGTTTTAGGAACCGTCTAATCCACCATGGCTTGGATCTTATGAGGATCCGCTTTTATACCTTCATGAGACATAATATGACCCAAATATTCTACCTCTCTTACCCCAAAAGCACACTTGGAGGGCTTGGCATAAAGGGGGTGTTGTTCAAGAGTGTCCAATACTTTATCGACATGATGTAAATGCTCCTCCCAAGTCTTGTTCTAGATTAATATATATCAACGAATACCAAAACAAACTTCCACAAAAATGGCCAAAAGATTGAATTCATCAAACTCTAAAAGTAGATGGTGTTGTTATCTCTCGAAGTGCACCACGTAGAGAGATGGTTGCAGTATTCTAAGCTTGCAAAAATGGATCTCTCTTTCGTAGATACAATGGAAAAACCTCAGGTGCAGTGGGCATACCTATTTTGAGGTGAGTCTTTGGTATCAAGGCCGGTTCCTTATTGATGTATCCTAAACTAATTTATGTGGTTTAAGGGTAAACGATAACTGTAAAATAATTAAAATTGAGGTGATACACCAAATTTGTATGAGGGCTTTGACTGAGTATATGCACAATTGATATGGAAAGAATTCTTGATGCACGAGCCAACAGTTTTCTGCAGAATATTAAGGGCAAACACTTTGATGTATTGAGGGAAAGTATCACAACAATACTGCTAAGTTAAACATGCACATTAATATCACAGAAATTACTGAATTTACAACAGGGTAAGATGATCAATCAGGGAACTTACATTCACAAGATTAATAGAAAATACACAAGACTGCAAATAATTGGGAAGGCAGAAAATACTTCACATTCAAAGGGCAAAACTGCAAAATTGCTTCAGCACTCCTGTATCTAAAAGTCTTCCTTTTGCTTTGCTAAGGCACACAATATATAGCAAATTTGATTTCCCCCTTCCTAAAAATAGACTAAGGCTTGTACTCGCCCATGCATCCTATTTTTATCCTTCATCTATTAATAAATAAAGGAATAAAAATAGAACATGCAATTATAAATAGGCATTAATATCCTTTGATTACATCTCAGTCAAACTGAAGTTGACTGTTCTATTTTTAAGAAAAGAAAGGTGAATAATTTGCTAATAATAAGCTTGCTTGTTGGGCAAGTCTCTTTCCTTGTGCATGTGAATTCGTCTTCTTGTCTTCTGTCCCCTAGTGAAAGCATGCAAAAATTAACTCCTGTTTGTGAGCAAAATAATTACAACACTTGCAAAATTTGCAAAATAATCCATCCACTCATCCACTTGATGGGGACCACCTCCATGTGCACATGCTCAACTTTTCCTCTGCAGTCTGTGGGGCCACCCTTGCACTTGATCACTAATCTCCATTCAGTTTGGCCACCTTTGTGGACTTAGCACATTATTGAGTTTTAGATGTATATGGGGAGCTTTTTGTAAAAGACCACCATGTCATATTCGGCCACCTTTGATTAAACACGACCATGTAATACTTGTCGGCTTTTGCATTTGGGTAACACTTGATTATAGTTTTATAACCCTTACCTTTTGGGTGATCATCGGTGAACATGATTCAGTCACACTTTATATTATTTGAAGTTGGACTATAGTTGATCCTTTTGACATTTCGAATGCAATGATTTTGTTTTAATCATGGGGTTGGCCCCCTTTGCACGATGACTCACCCCTTTAATAGTTGGTTTGTCGATCTCTGTACTATTTGATTACAAACCGTCGATCTGGAACCTATGGTTAGGGTTTTAAACTCGCATTTAATATGGCCGGTGGCAACTGACCATGATGGTTTGCATTGAATATTGTAGATCGATCTTCAGCCCTCGATCTATGTATTGTCGATCTTGGATCGTTTGATCACTAACTCCGGTGAGTTAGGTTAAACCACGGTTATCGGGTGAGTTGAAAGGTACCCAAGCTCTATCCTTTGGTCATTCTTTTGCTCAGAGCGGCGAAGCCAAGGCGAAATTGTTGAGACCACCATTGTTGATGTGTTGAGCTTGATTCAGTTCCCCTTTTCGGTCTTTTGAACACCAAACATCCGTATTTGGTTCTAATTGCTTTGTCATGATATTCTCTCGAGCTTTCTAAGTGGGATGGTCAATGGTTGTATGTTTGAGCTTCGGTTTCTTGTGGCCTTTTGAATGACTCGTACTTTGCCATTGTGGGTACTTTTGAAACCCGACCCTCTGCAAAATGGTTCTCTCGAGCTCGATTGGATCTGCATCTTTCTTGTTCTTCTCTGTTCGAGCTCTCTAAGCAAGGTGGTTTGTGGATGTTTTCCGCCATGGTGAGAAATTGATATTTCGAGCACGGAAACTATGTCATCCTTTAGCCTCTGCATTTTCTGAGATCTGAAGCTTCGTCATTTTTTGAGGACTTGACAACTCCATGTTAATTGGTAAGTTCTGTTATTACTCTGATTCCTCACTACCCATTAATGGGTCTTCGTCCATTGAACAGGATCTGTGCATTTTATAATGTGATTCAAGATATTATTTCTATCTTGTAGCTCAGCCTTAAATCACATTCTGTGTCCTTAGTTGGAAGGACGTTTGAGTCTCTATCGTTATTGTTTTTGTTTTTTCGAGGTTTGCCTGATAAAACTCTAGCCTTTCGTGAGTATTTGGTTTTGTTTGCAATAACTAGCTGAAAAATGGGTTTCGTATTTTCTGTTTGAGGAGTGCCCTTCTATTCTGAATGTGCTTCTATTCACGGCCGTTATATCTTCATGGGGTTACATGTGTCTCTGATTCAAAGTTTGTTCTTGGTCAATCCTTGAGCCTTTTCTAAAACCCTGGATATTCTTGATTATTCTTTGCATTCCATCTTCTTTGTACTTGCTTTGAAAGACTTCGAACAGCTCGACCAATGACCTGATATTTCGATCTTGCACTCTCTGTTTCCTTAGATCTAGGCCATGAATTTGATCCATGAATAATTTGGAGCTCGACCGTCTGTTGGGTTATCATTCTGAAACTCGTGAAGAATCTCTGTGGAGGGGTTCTGTGTTCGACTTCTTTCTTTGTTGTAATCTCCCTGTTAGAGCTTTTCGTGGAAGTCCTTTGGGATATTTCTTACCAAGCATTTCAAGCTCTGGTTTATGTGTTTTTATTGGAGATTTTGCATCGATATATGATTCTTCATTGTGGGTTTCGATTTCTATTTTGCTCAGTTGGTTCACCATTATTGTTTCATATGTCACGGGTAAACTCTTCTTTGAAACCTCTCGTTATTTTCTCATAATAAAGGATTTCAAATCTGGATTTGAATTCATCGTTCATTGGCAAGGATCTGGGCTTTCCGAGACATGGGTACTTGTAGATCTGTAACTTTATTGTGATAACTCTTCAACTTGTACCAATATAAGTGTACCTTTTGTACTGGCTAATAGCCCCACTTTAACAACAATGATAACCTGATGAAAAGTTGTATATTTTATAATGATGTACTCTTTCTTTTGTGAATGAAACCCACTTCCTTTTGTAAGATTCATGCTTCCTTATTTGTGAGCTTCAAATAACACAACTGTACCTTTTAAAGGTTTCGTTACTTCATTTGCTAACTCGGTCTGTATTTTCCTAAAAGTTGCACCCATTTAACCAATCTGGGTTTGAGAACGTAAATTGTTATATTCTTTTGGGGCTCGAGCTGTGTGTTTTCTTCAAAATCTCATCAATATGTTCATTGAAACCCTTCTTGATGAGCACCATCTTTGCATATGGGATATAGCTTACTTTGATCCTTACTTTGTCAAAATGGATTATGCTTTGATCTGAATCTGTACCTATGTTGTAGAATTTTGCCTCTTTTGTTCACTGGGTTGTACTTCAATCTGTAGCATAGCATGATGTGCATTTATCTTTAGGTTGTAAGTGGTCTTGTTTCTGTGTAAAGACTAACCATTTGAATATGAATTATGCTCACTAAGTTCATAGTGTTACAGTTGTATGCTTTCTAAGAGACATTTTGTTCCTTGAAATTAGTTAGCCTGACTTTGATAAAGTCTGTAACTAAAATGGCTTGCCTGAAACTCTGCATTATTTTATATATCTCTCTCTTCAGTTCACCTTTTGGATTGATCTCTTGTAACCTATAGTTGAATTTGCACTCTTTGATTCTGAAGTTGATTACTGAATACTGAACTGGTTGCATTGTGAATTGTAACTTTGTACTGGACATCCTTCCTCATTTTCAGTTGTAAAATGGTTTTGAAATTTTGATTCTGAAAATTGAAAAGCTGTAGAAGTTAATCATTTACTTTTATTTGAGAACCTGGAAAGGACATATTATTTCTGGAAATTTCTGTTCACAAATTCCTGCATGTTGAACATTGAAGTTTTGTTGAAATGTTGTAGTTCCATTTCTTCTCTGCTTCAATACTGTATTTGAGCTTCATTACAACTTTAGTATGTATGCTGAAAAATTTAAAATATCCATTTTACATGGCGAAGCCCTGTCAAAATTTTCTCATATTTCCTTATCCATTCTGTTTCAGCTGCAATTTTATCTCATTTCAGTTAACTTCAACTTCTTGAAATCTAATTCTTCTTCTTTAGTTGCAATCCAAAACACGTACTTCTATTTGTCAGTCTCTCTTTTGTCTTCAGAACTTGTTCTATTTGTATGACGATTCTTATCAAAACTTGAGTTGTATTCTTCCTTCATTCCAGCATGTACTTAATGACTTAACTGCTTTATGCCATAGGATAGAAGTCATTGAACTCTGCAATCTTTGTTGAAAGACTTTATTTATTTCTTCTTGGCTACAACCTATACCTGCACACTTAAGAAAACAATTAGAAAATATTTAGGCTTTTTGGCCTCTCTTATGTCCATGGTTTCTCTTTTCTTCTCCCTCCTTTCTGAGTGAGTAAAACATGTATGCAGTTTGATCTTCAAGTAAACTATATCTCCTATTGTTAGAGATCCATGTGCACGAATTAGGACAATATAGGAATATGGATTGTACCTTGAGCTCATAAACTGATAGTTTCCTCTCGTAGTGTTTTAGGTGCAGTGCTCTCAGCAATGAAGATAAAGAGGGAACAAAAGCTGAAGAAGAGGATGCATCAACCGAAGGACAAACCTCAAGGCAATGATGGGTTCACTCATACTCCTTTATTTTCTCTTTCATGCATGTGTACCTCTTATTTCAGTAGTTGTACTTTACTTTCCAGTTACATCCCACGGCTTGTGTGGGAACATTTGAAATTCCTTATGAATAAAACATTGAATTATGAAATTGAGTTGTGTATTTCTTTCTACATTTCTGCTTTCTGATATGGATTATATGATGAACTAAACAACCCAATACTATAATTGAATATCTTAATCATGAAGGAAAGAACATTAAAGAATACCTGTAACATCCAGTAATGAACTCTGATTTCTGTAATCTGCAGTCTTGATTACTTGCTTCAAAACCTAACACTTCATCTATTCTGCAATTCGGTGTCTTCATCAAGACAACACAGCTGTCCTTCGGGGCCTTGTGTTCTTTTGTTGAAGATAGCATGAAATTGCAGGCTATGTGATCTATTATGTTTTGTAACAGCACACATAGCTGCAGATTTCATGTAATCATTAATTAATTCAACATATAACAATATTGTCTGAAAGAAACTCCCTAGCTTAGGTATACTTCACCAATGCTATCCATCGTAACAAAGTTTCGAGTTGCCCATTTTGCACAAGTGCAAAAATTGTCAACAGTGCATTTGTAAGGCCAAATTGCATTACTAGAAATTCAAAGTGGCCCTCATGTGTCCTAGATGTTGTATGAGTATCTTCATCATGAATTCTGATTTGATGGTATCCCGATCGAAGATCTAATTTTGTAAAATAAACAACACCATGTAATTCATCTAACAAATCTTTAATGACAGGAATAGGATACTTATCTTTCACTGTGTATTTGTTGAGCTCCCTATAGTCTAGACATATGCACCAACATTCATCCTTCTTTCTCGTCGATCGATCGCCACCGGAGAAGAGTAAGCACACCGACTATGGAGAATAATACCTGCTTCCAACATCTCTTGGACCATCTTCTCAATCTCACTCTTTTGAAGACAGGTACCTATAAGGTCGAATGATGATTGGTTGGCTTCTTGGTACTCGTTGAATAGCATGATCATGATCTCTTTTAAGTGACAACCCTTTTGGCATATCCCAAAACACAATTGAATGCTCATTGATAATGGCCTTTAAATCTAATGTTATAAGGCCTTTTGATGGTTGTGCTTCTATTGAGCATAATTGTGCCACAAACCGATATGCACCCTTCCTAAGCATTTTTGTATTTGATGAGAACTTACAAGTCATGGAGCGTTTGGCTTCATCTCATGCGGCTAAAAAGTTATTCCTTCCTAATGAAATTGTTGGTCATTCAAACGAGCACCCGTGTCTCGGATCTCGGAGAGAGTCGAGTTGTTTAAGACAACAATGGAACCGTCTCCAAGTTATGGGACCTTGCGCGCTTAAGACGGATCTCCGAAGAAGGTCGGTTCCTCTACCTATTTCTAATGCTACTAGTGCTCCTAATGTTGTAAAGGAAAACTAAGCTAAGGGATGCGATAGCACCAAACAAAGAGGGATGAACACTATCATTACGAGCGTAAACGAAACAGAAAGTATGAGGGAAGGCTAGGCACGCATAACACAACCAGCACGCATTTAGAATCAGTTCCACGAAACACAACTAGAAAATGGAGCTGCAAGGGACATAAGATGACACAACAAACACGCAATGCAAAAGGAAGGCAAGGAGGAATGCAAACACGTTAGGACAGAGAATAGCCACAAAACAATGCTTCCAGAAATGCACAAATGATCGTTATAATGGCGAGAGAGGCCGATATCCACATGCAAGAGCCAGATCTAGAGGTCTGCAACTCGAATACAAAGATATGAAGTCCTTAACAAAGAGCTTAAGGATCCAAAATGTCCAACATTAACAATGAGCCCAGCTCTTACATTTATAGATGAATCAATGGAAGAAGAGGAAAACCCGAATTTGAAATACAACCACCAACAACAAGCATTCAATGCTTGCAAATCTGTCAAATGCACCTCCCTAAGTCTGTTTGGCATGTAGGAGAAGGAAGGAGGCGAAATCCATGTCAAATCGAGTGGTTGGAGCAATCAGATCTACTCATCAATGCCCAAAAAGGCATTTTCCCATTTCTCACCTACCAAATCCGCCAAAATTTTGAATTTGAATATCAAACATTGTAGCCTACATCAGCAACTATCGATTGAAATTTGAGACTAAGCATGCAAAGTGATTGGAGCTCTATAGCAAAAGATATAGTTGTCAAAAAAAAATTCAAAGCCGTCTACACATGCATGAAGACACGTGGCGCGCACGATTGGTGAAAGGTCGGCCAACTGTTTTTTTCATTTCGCAACGTGTCATACACCAGTTGGTTGCAAGGATTCGGCACCCAATTGGCGCGCTCTAGTTGGTTGCGTGTAGCACACTCAAGCTTGTCAGAGGATGATGTGGCACAAAATGGCACAAAAGAAGGCATGAAGTTATGCGCACAAAAGAATGAAGCGCGGGACGAAAACAGAGGAAGGGCGCGCGAAAAGGTCACGCACGCGGGAGAAATGCCCAAGGAAGAAACGTATGCTCAAGCCGCAACTATTACAAAGTAATGTGTGGGCACGCGAGAGGGCCAGGGGACTTAGCTAATTTTGAAGCAAGTGCAAGGCACGCGCGAAGGATGCATAAACTACTTGGAAGAAGGTGGGTGCGCAGAGGGTGCGCGCGAGGGGAAAATGGAACAAAGAGGAAAAGGAAAATGGAAGGAAGAGAAGTGCGAAAGCGAGCACGCAGGTGCGCGAGAGACTTCAGCCAAAGAGATGTGCCAAAGAGGCATATCAAAGTGTACACAACCTTTGCAAATGTAGAACCTCGAGCTAGATTGTGAATATAGGTTGTCCAAATAACTAGGGGAGTTATTTGGATTAAAAAAATTGGCAACTTTTAGGGCCATCTCCCTGCTAGATGAAGGGGATCAGTATCTTAGAACATCTATTGGGCATGGAGTTTGTTATGTAATCATGAATCTCTAATCTGGGATCTTGAAGAACTGCCCTTGAAGCCACTTGAAAATCATTTCTTGACTCTGTTTTGAATCTTGCAAAATCTTTGGAAGATACCAACATCCTGGAATCAAAAGAAGAGCGCGCGCAAGAAGCATGTGAGAAAAAAGAACTGTGTACAAGCAAACAATGTACGCATAGTGCACTTAGAGGAATTGAAAACTACTCTAATATATACAGAAATGATGCAACAAATTTCAATGGAAGGGTTTAAGATATATCCCATTGAATGGGATTTGCAGTGCGCCTCCATCAAGATGAGACAACTCAAAAGAGTTAGCCTCCTTGCATGAACTAATAATATATGGGCCACTCCAAAGCACATCAAACTTTGAATGGCGTCCTGGTTTAGCTCTGTCAACATCCCATTTCAAGACCAAGTCCCCAACTTTGAAAGCTTGAGGTCTAGCCTTTCATCAAACAACTTCTTTGTTTGCTTGTTGATGTTGTTCTAGCTTGATCATGGCGAGTTTCTTGATTCTTCAAGTTTAACCAGCTCTACCATTCTAATTTCTTGTTGGTCTCGCGCCCTCTAATTCCAGCTATTGGGCAAACTCTAATGAAGGCAATTCAAGAGATAAGGGGAGTCTAGCTTCCTTACCATAAACCAACTTGTAAGGCGATATACCTATTGCCTTCTTGGTTGTGATCCTATCTCCCAGAGCGCGCGTGAGACCTTTGTATGCCACTATTTCTGGTTGATGTTCATTGTGTGTTTCATGATCCTGATCAGGTTCTTGTTTGTTGATTCTGCCAGACCATTGCCCTGAGGGTAATAGTTGGAAGAAGTCTTCAAATATATTCCAAGACTTAGTGCCCAATCAGTAATTCTGGTACCAAGGCTTTTGCATTATTAGAGATAATGGTTTGAGGAACACCAAACCTTGTTACGATGCCCTTGAGAAAGTCCAAGATGACTGACTTGGTTGATTCCTTGAGCGCGACAACTTTTGTCCATCTTGTGAAGTAGTTTGTAGCCATTAGCACCCATTTGTGGCTAGCACTTGAAGGAGGATTGATCATGCCTATGAAGTCAAGACCCCATTACACAAAAGGCTGATCTGCTTGGATTGGTCGGAGAGGAAGTGTTGTCAATCTTTTCTTACCTACAAAGAAAGCGCATTCTCTGCATTTTGTGACCCACTTGTGCGCATCCGAGAACAGGGTAGGCCAAAATAGTCTTGCCATCATCATCTTCATTGCTGTAGATTTAGTAGAGAAGTGTCCACCAGAGATTCCATCGTGAAATTCTGCTAACACTTTTTGAGTCCGCGCGTTGTTGATACACCTCAACAGCACGCCATCAAGATTCTTCTTGAAGAGAAGACCATCAATCAACACATATGGGATAGATTGCAACCTTAGATGCCTTATCTTTGCTTTGTTCAAACCAGGAGGGTGTGCGCCCTCAGAAAGGAACGAGATCATGTCCCTCATCTAGTCCTCATTCTATTCAAGTTGTGCTCTTCATCGTGCTTCCTCTTACCAGCTTTGTGGCTTTGATAGTCACATCATACTCCATAATTTTTGTCACCCATCGTGCTCTCTTCTCACTGATTTCTGCTCCCATGATGAAGTCTCTAACACTTGTGTGCGAAACTAGCACCTTATTATGATTTGTGGAGAGGATGCTTTTAAACTTCTTGAGCGCGCGCATGATGGCGTAGACCTGTTTCTCCATGTGACTGTATCTTAATTCATAGTCCTTCAATGTCTGACTGAAGAAAGCCACTGGTTGCTCCAGCCCTTGTTGATTTTCATGTGTCAGGACAGCAGCAACACTTGCATCAACGCCATAAGCATAAAGGACGAAATCCTTGGAGTAATCTGGGTTTATGAGTGTAGGCGCGCAAAGCAATCTCTTGCTTGTTCCTATTGAAGATTTCTTTTCCTTCTATTGTCCATCCAAGGTTGTGTCCTTGAACATGAGGGTGATGGGCCTTACCAGTCCTACAAAGTAAGGAATAAAGCGCCTATCAAAGTTTATTTTGACGAGAAAGGATCTGTAAGGCTTTCTTGTGCGCCGGCAAAGAAAGGGGCCGGGATGGTTGAAACGCGCTCAGATCAATTGCATGCCATCCTTTGAGACCACATGGCCTAAAAGCTTGCCTTGCGCCACTGCTGAAAATTGCATTTCTTGGGGTTAAGAGATACCCCAAACTTTCTGCATCTCTCAAAGATTTTCTCCACTTGCGCCATGTGATCCGCGTTTTTTTGAAAGATTGTGATGTCATCAAGGTAGACCAAGATGAATTCATTGATATTTCTTTTGAATGCAATATCCATGGCACGCTAAAACGTTGCGCTTGCGTTTGACAGACCAAAGGGCATCTTCTGATATACATATGTCCCCCATTTGGTTGTAAACGTTGTTTTGAATTGATCCACTTTCTTGGCAAGGATCTGATTAAAGCCAAAATACCCATCCAGCATAGAGAACCTTTGCGCGCCAACCACAGTCTGCAAAATCTGCTCCATAGAAGGCAAAGGATAATGATCCTTTAGAGATGCCTTGTTCAAATCTCTGAAATCAACGTAGAGTCTAATTTCACCATTCTTCTTACGTACCGAAACAAGATTCGCGACCCAAGTAGAGTACTTGATCGGAAATATTATCTTCGCCTCAATGAGTTTGGACAACTCCTTCCTCATGAGGGGCTCTATTTTTGAATTGACTAGCCATTGCTTTTGTCTGACAGGCTTGATACTAGGATCAAGGTCAATGGAGTGTTGAGCAACACTTGGATCAAAACCTTTGAGGTCTTCATACTCCCATGAGAAAATATCACTGTATTTTTTACGGAGAAAAATGAAGGCCTTCTTTTCTTCATGCGTGCAAGCTTTACTCAAAACAAATAACTCCTTTGCGGTCTTCTTGCACGGGCGCGCATATACTTTTCTTCACCCTTGAACTCATCATCAGGGCTAAACATTTGTTCTAAGGTGACCAGCCCTTTAGGCAACTTGTTTTTCTTTAGTTGTATCACTTGGTCACCATAAGCTGTCATGCGAATCAGCTTGCATGCTTGATGAGAACTCAACTTCATTCTGGATGAACTGACGATTTGTGCGTCGTTGTCAAACACTTGCTAAGTGGCGTTGTTGTCTGAATGGATGGTCTAATCACCATCTTGATATGTTGTGTGTTTCCTTGACAAAGTCCTCGGCAGGGAGAATCTGAACCAACAGCGCGACCATCCGATCAGCTTCCTTGTTCATCTTGCGTGGCACCACCTGCAAATTTAGAGCATCACAGCTCTCAGGAGATCCCAAACTCTGTGTCATAAGCTTTGAGAAGCTTATTCTTTGTTGCGCACTTGTTAGTGACTTGATGGATAACCAGTTCTATGTCCCCAAAGATTTGCAACACACCTTGATTTTTTCTTTTCAGGTATAAGAGACCATGCACCTTCGCCTCATACTCTTGTGCCACATTGTTGGAACATGCGAACTACAACTTGTGCGCGAAGAAGAATTTCTCATCCTTAGGGGAAATGAGAACAACTCCTGCTCTCGCGCCATTTCTGCTTCTGGATCCATCAAAGTATAACTTCCACTTCATTTTGCTTGAGCGCGCTTGCGGCATAGCTTCTTCTTGAGGATGCGGTAGGTACCAAGTCTAGTTTCATAAGCTTCCAGCTTCTCGGCATATGGATCAAATTTATGGTGTCTCTCTGCCCATTCATCCAAAGACTAAGTCTAGGATAGGTGGCCAAGAGGCTACTCTTGAGAAACTCAAACTTGTTCTTGGATTAAACAATTGGCTAGGAGAGGGGATGGGACATATGACTCTACATGATAGGAAAATATTGGCTCAACTTGTATCGTAAACCGGGTACAATACCTTGTCTTGAGTAACATATGGGACCAAACAGAAGACAAGTAACCACCCACTTTAGCAGTGAAGTCCCTTGACAGACACAGGAAAAGAGAGGGAGAAAATAAATGATTGACACATCTTGAGTTATTGTCAAACTTGGACGTGCATGGAGGATAACTCAAGATCCTTGATGATTCCTAGGGTAGTGACAGTTGAACCATCAAGTTGCAAGACTCCTTTTGTCAAGGGGCTATACTTAAGACCTAAGACATCAGCAATTTTCTTAGGCATGACAAAGTACTAGCGCCTGAGTCAATCATGCAATTATGGACAAGATGTTTACCTATGATTAAGGACATATAGAAGGGTGGGGTTTTGACAACCTTACTTGCTTCTCCTCTTCTTGGCAGATATTGATAGAAGCGTGCGGCTTCACGGATAGCTAGTTCAACGCCATTGAAAGTTGGGCAAAGCTTGGTGCGCATCCCACATTGTAACATTTATGTCACGGTCTGAATGGAAGACCCACTGACTTATGCATTTGAGGTACAACAACATCTTTTCTTAATTGTTGGAGTGCGAGGCAGGAACCTTAGTTGGCACAAAGGCTTGACCTACCAAAGGAGGGGCACACGCCACTTCAGGAGGAGCTTTGCATGGAGCCTCGTGTGTAGGAACTTGAGCACTTTTACTACTTGGATGCTTTAGTTGCTTTCTTTTGTTTTTGAGGATCGGTACATCCTTTGGAATGGAAACTTGCACGCCATATTCGAGCATTCTCTTCTTATACCTTGTGTTGTCTCGCAACTGGGTGCGTGATCTACTTGCATCATCTACAACTTTGATTGATTGCACAAAATTCCTCGGTGCCAAAGAATATCAAGTTGGCGTCAGGAGAAGCCTCTGGATTTTCTTGGTTCTCGTGCTCGCTCGTCGGCTGATGGAAGGCATACAATTAGAAGAATTCAGGATCATATAAGCTCACACGCACGCGTGCAACATTGGCGCAGTGATACTGACTATGAGGCATATTGAAAGGAAAGCACCACTCAGACTCATGCACCATGTTCTTTTGGATAGCGACAAGTGCTTGACTTGTGTTGGGCGCTGGAAGGGGTTGTGTAGCGGAATAATTTGCAAAGGCAAGTGCGCGTTAGCATGTCATCTATCATTTTGTTGGTTCTGCCCGTATTTCGATTTCCATATTGATTCCACCAAGATTGATTGCTTTGGCCTTGCGCCTGATTAGAACTACCTCTGTAGGCTTGTGCCTACTGCTTCACCAATGATATGGCCTTATTGGACAAGTTTCTAATTAGGACCTTCAATTCTTCTTCTTCTTTCCGTGCTACAGCTTTGGAGAATAGGACGTGGATGCAACAGGTTGCGCGCTCTACACAGAACAAGGGCAATAGAAGGTTGGGGCGCTGGAGACATGTCTGGGAACAAGGGCGCAGGAGGCCTAGGCGCTAACTTACCCGCCTGGATGAGACTATTTTTGCCCTTAATGCAATGTTGTATGCAGCAAGAAAAGTTCTACCTCTCATGGATTGAATCATAACGGAGATGTCACAATTCAAAGCCCTTAGATAATACAAGAAAGCATATTGGGTTGTAGGCCTTACCACTTGAGGAATTTTGTCCCAAGTCTTCTTGAAATCTGATGTTGAAATCAGTCATTTGCTCATTAGGCGCGTACTTCGTTGTAGTCAGTTACTCCACCAGTGATAGGTGATCTGACTTATCTTCAAAGTAGTTACATAGAGTTGTTCCTAGCTCACCCCATGTAACAATAGATGTAGATCTCAAGCCACGATACCATTGGAGCGCTTTTCCCTTGAATGAGGCTGCAAGTAACCTAACAGCTACATCATCATGCGTGATCAGATAGACAGAGCATACATTTGCTATATCTTGAATATGCTCAACAGGGGTGACTTGATTTTCTCTCGTGAAGTATGGAATACTCTTAAAGCGGCTGTTGGCATATCATGTTGTGCATTGAGATTGAGCGGGCTTCCACCAATGAAGCTAGCAAAGTTCCTCGAAGGAGGTTGAATCCGCCATGGTAGGGGCGCACTTGCGTGTTTTGAGGAGGATAGAATGTGTGTGGCACGCCGGAGATGGGGATGCGTGCGTAGAAGTTACGCTACGTGTGTTTCTTGGCAAAAGCTGGAGATATTCAAAGGATCCTTCAATTGCAACACTCTGTCTAGTATGCACTCTTCTCATAAAAAGGAGCTCTAGCTGCTGAAATAGTAGATCTGAGTGTTGGGAGTCACCAGATGTGTTTGAAATGAGCCTCAAAAGGCTGGAAATTGCTAAGTCACACACCAAACTTAGCAATGTTGAAATCTAAGCTTTCACTGCTTGTCCCACCAGGCGTGCTAGAAATTGTTGGTTGTTCAAACATGCACCCGTGTCTCGGATCTGGGAGAACCGAGTTGTTTGAGACAACAATGGAACCGTCTCCAAGTTGTGGGACCTTGCGCGCTTGAGACAGATCTTCGAGAGAAGGTCGGTTCCTCTACCTACTACTACTGCTACTACTACTACTGCTGCTGGAAAGGAAAACTAAGCTAAAATACCAAGGGACCAGGGGATAGAAAGATAACAAGATGAAAAACTAAGCTAAGGAGGCGATAGCACCAAAAAAGAGGATGAACACTATCATTCTCCGAGCGAAAATGAAAGAGAAAAGCATGAGGGAAGGCTAGGCACGCGTAGCAGCACAAACCAAAGCATTTACAATCGATTTCCCATGAAGCACAACCAAAAATGCAGCTGCGAGAAGAGACGTAAGTTGACACAAAGAAACACACAATGCAAAAGGAAGGCAAGGAGGAGGAATGCAAACCCGTTAGGACAAAGAATAGCCACAAAACAATGCTTCCATTACTTCCAGAAATGCACAGACTGTTACAATGGTGAGAGAGGCCGATATCCACATGCAAGAGCCAAATCTAGAGGTTTGCAACTCAAAATACAAAGATATGAAGTCCTTAGCAAAGAGCTTAAGGATCCAAAATGTCCAACATTAACAATGAGCCCAACTCTTACATTTCTAGATGAATCGATGGAAGACTAAGAGGAAAACCCGAATTTGAAATACAACCACCAACAACAAGCATTCAATTCCTGCAAATTTGTGAAATGTGCCTCCCTAAGTCTATTTGGCGTGTAGGAGAAGGAAGGAGGCGAAATCCATGTCAAATCGAGTGGTTGGAGCAATTAGATCTGCTCATCAATGCCCAAAAGGCGTTTTCCCATTTCTCACCTACCAGCTGCGCCAAAATTTTGAATCTGAATATCAAACATTGTAGCCTACGTCGCCTATCGATTGAGACTAGGCGCGCACTGATCGGAGCTTTGTAGCAAATGATATAGGCTGTCGAAGAAAATTGTCAAAGCCGTCGCACACACAAGACACATGGCGTGCACGGATTAGCTAAAAGGTGGGCCAACTGTTTTTCCGTTTACGCCACATGTCATACACTGGTTGGTTGGAGGGATTCGGCGCCCAACTAGTGTGCTCTGGTTGGTTGCGTGTAGTACACTCAAGCTTGTCAGAGGATGACGTGGCACGAAATGGCCAGAAGAAGGCGTGAAGGTATGCGAGTAGACGAAATGAAGAGCGGGAGGAAAATACAGGAAGGGCGCGCGCAAAGGTCACGCGTGCAGGAGAAATACCCAAGGAGGAAACGTATGGTCAAGGCGCAACTATTACAAAGTAATGTGCGGGGCGCGCGAGACGGCCAGGGACTTAGCTCATTTTGAAGCAAGTGCACGGCGCGCGCGCAGGATGTATAAACCGCTTGGAAGAAGGCGAGGTGCGCGAGGGCGTGTGTGAGGGAAAATGGAACAAAGAGGAAAAGGAAAATTGAAGGAAAAGAAGTGCAGAAGTAGATCGCGCAAGGCGTGCGAGGAACTTCAACCAAAGCGATGTGTCAGAGAGGCAATTGAAGTGTACATAACCCTACAATGTAGAACCTCAGAGCTAGATTGTGAATTTAGGTTTTCCAAATAACTAGGGGAGTTATTTGGATAAGTGGAACCACATGAACAAATCTTGGAAGTTCATCTCAACAGTTCCCAAAGTAGTAAGCCATTGGACCCCTAACATAATGTCTACTCCTCCCATTGAAATGGCATACATGGGGCCCTCTAGCAGTAATCTCCCATAGATAGCTTAATCTTATGGCATTTTCCTAAACAATTAACTTTACCTCCATCTGCAACCATGGCTTGAACTCGGGGCTGGATAAACGAAGCAATTTAAGCATATGGCCAACTTATGATTGATGAATTTGTGAGTACTTCCAAAGTCAATTAATATTGTCTCCCTTTGTTTCTTCACGAACCCAACAACCTTGAGTGTTTGTGGGGTGTTGATTCTTGAAATGGCATGGCAAGATATAGTTGGTTGAGATTCTTCATCCTCAATCTTGAGAACCTCTTCCTCCGCATCAGTTGCTTCCTCCCCATCTTCTTCCTCATTAGGACCCTCAATGCAGAATAATTTCTTCTCAGGACATTTATATTCTTTGCTCCACTTGCTATCACAACTATAACATAGGCCTTTTGTTCGTTTCTCTTCGATTTGTTAAGGAGTCAATTGTGTTAGTTGGAGAAATGATGGTGCTAGATTCATGTGTTCCTTGTGATTAGTAAGATCCCTTTGTTTTACCATATCTCTTTCCTCCACACGACGAGCAATGATCATGGATTCTGATATCAAACCTGGATTAAGAGGGCAAACATCAAGTTGATGTTTTCCTGGAGTCCACCCAAGAAGAGATCATTTAGATGATCCTCTAAGATGCCATTCACTCATAAGGATAGATTTTGGAACTGCTGGATATAATCCTTGACTAAACCTATCTGTCGTAGCTTGGCTATCTGGCTAAAATAGTTCTCTATAACACTATTACTATAGTGTGTTTGGAGCTCATCAGTGAACATATACCAAATGACAGAGAGACCCTTCCTTTTACATTGCTCGCACAACCATCTATACCAAATGAATTGTTTTGGTTCTAGATACAAGGATGCCATTACCACCTTCATCGTCCACTTGGGACTTGATGCAAATAAAAAAATCTCCATTTGGTTGATCCAGGTGATTGGATCATTCCCATTGAACTTGCGCATTTCCACTTTTGGAATAATGTTATGCCATTGGCTAGAAGATCCACCAGTTTGTGCAGAGGATCCTCTTTGGTTGGTGTGATTTGGATCTAGGTATGCATTGTTTGAGGAACCCATGTGAATTGAATGGGAATTCATGTCAATCTTCATGCTTGAAAGAGTGAGCATCATCTCCTTATTGATTCAAACCCCATCTTCATTTCACCCTTCACTTCTTGAATACCTTGGTTGAGGTTATCTTCGATTTTACCTTCTAATTTATGAAGATCATGGTGGAGGTCATCCTTACCATATTATTAACCCTTTCTGAAGTTGGGTGAATACCTCTGATGCTCCAGAACTTGAAGATTCCAAATCCATATCTTCCTTATTTGGAGTCATTCCTGGAGTGGCTTGACCCTTCCCTTGGCCTCTAGTTGATCTCCCTGTCATGTTGTAGGGTTTGGGTCTTGGGATACACAGTTAGGGTAGGAATTTAGGTTTTAGGGTTTTGTATGGTTATTGGCCGAATAGAGAGAAACACGGATAGCAAACCCTAACTAATATTTAGCAAGCTTTCCGTAAATATAAGAAACTTAGAAAAAATCCAAAAATCACAACTTATAGAGCGAATTTATGAGAAACACTAAAATGACTATAACTTCTACAAAATAAGTCAACAAATTTTCAGACTTAGGGAGAAACTTGACTAACTTCGTCACTTTGGTTGAAAAATTGGAGAAACAATCGCCATTGTTTTGGATATATAGTCGAATCTTCAAAATTAGGGTATGAACCCAAATCTGCCAAATCAAAGCTTTGATACCACTTGTAATGAAATTAATTAAATAAATTTAAATATCAGCAGCAATGTTACTCAAAATAACACCAAAATATAGGGAAATGATCACAACATGCAAGTATGACTTAGCCACTTTGAGGGGGCACCTCCAAACCATACAATAAGACTCGAGTGCTTAATATGATGATAATATCCTACTCTCTAACTCCCATATATACCTTACTATACTATACAAAGCCCCAAGGCCGACCCGCTAAGCATATGAAAGCATAATTAAATATGATATGACATGATAAGAGATTATGTTAGCCATAGGTCGGCTATCCATATCCCGATATATGACCTAGGGTTAAGGGTGTAGCACTTGATGGTTGGCAACATAGTTCGCCTATTCATATTCGGTGAATATTCCATGAAAACCAAAAAAAAATTGACTGGCAAAAACTCAAAGAAGACTCGGTGAATATTCAGGAATACTCGACAACTTAAAAAATACTCAAATTTCTTTAAAAAACATGAATTTTATGCAAAATATAGCTACAAAATGTATCAAACGAGTCCATAAAATGTTGGAAAGGTGTATTCTATTAGATTTGAATACAAAAACAATACAAAATTGCATCATCATGTGAATACAATGATGATAAGTGTTATGAATTTATGATGATTGTCATTGAAAATTATCATCATAAATTTCATATCTATGCAAGTTACAATATCTGATAACTTACATTTTCCTCTTCCCGCTCTAGAGAAATATTCATAAGAGGGTCTATTGCCTCTACTAGTCCCCACACTTGGTTGCGTCTCCTCGCTCCTCCTAGAAGAATGCAACTCTGGCTCCAACCTGGTATTAGATGGTGGTGGCTCCTCTGTTACATGTTCGAGATCACCTCCAAAGATGTCATCCAATCTAATATCTCTTGTTAGTGCTTCTCCCTCCATAGCTTCCCTCTCGAAAGAAGCAATCTCATCCTCTGTGAACGCAGGGATTTCCTCTTCTTGCCCAGTCCACTCGTTGTATGGATCTATCTCATCCAAATCAATAAGCTCCTCTGATGTGGCCTCCACTTTTCTTGTGCGAAGTTGGAGATTGTATTGCACAAAACCAAGTCGTTGAGCCGTTTTTGAGTCAACTTGTTGTGCTTCTTCGTGTGAATGGCCTCAAACAAACTCCAGTTGCGTTCACATCCAAAAGCGCTACAAGGTTGAGATAGAATTATGAGGGCTAGCTTTTGAAGATGCGGGGTATTTCCTCCCCAATCCTCCCACCAAGAACCTACAAACAAGATAATCAAAAGTTTATAAGTAATTAATGAAATCGAATAATCTCCCAAAAGGGACCATATACGGTGGAGTTTATTGTCCCTCTTCCGATCAATAATCTCCCAAAAGGGACCATATCTAGCAATATTCCCCCTATAATAGTTTTGGATAGACTCTTTGGTCCTATCCATGGCCTCATAAATGTACCCCATAGGGTTTTGCTCCCCATCAACCAAACGCAAAACCCTCACCAACGACTTTGACACCTACACACAAATTAAAATGTAAGGTTACAAACTTACAAATAAAGTAAATAAGTAAATAACAATATATTTATAATTTAACAAATTAAAATAAAGGAATCATCTTGAAATATAAATTGAAGTTTGAAATTACCTTGATGATCTCTATAGCTCTCTTTGCAGGTAGTCTCTCGGCCGCCACATATGTTGTTGCATTGTTTGTGACAACTTGCACAACATTCTGTATACCCACCTCTAATACAATCTTCTCTAACATAACACTCAAATTCTCTGCATTTTTACTTTGTTAGAGGCATTAATAGACTTCAAAAACACCATCTCACCATTTGAAGCCGTTAAAAAATTAATGAGGGTGCGCTTCCTTCCATTCGTCCACCCATCTGAAAGAATGGTGCATTCGTATTTGTGTCATTGTTTCTTTTGATCTTCTAGAATTGTAGTTGCATCTGCAACTGCACCCTTGAGCAATTTCCCACTCAAATCTTTTGGAGAGGGTGCCTTGTACCTTTTCCCTGCAGCTGTCAATGTTCTCACCGAGTACTCCCAATACGGGCTCTTTACCACATTGAATGGAAGGTTGTAGTACCAAAAATTCACACATGCTTTATTTGCTTCCTTGTGCATATCCTTGTTCCAGCGGTACCTTGCAATGAAGGTTGTGCTCCAGGTATGTTCCTTGGCACAAAAAAGTTATGTATGCCTTTGCTCGAACTCGATGAAGCAGATGTGCCTCTTCTAGTTCGTATGCGTGGACCACGAGTAGAGCCCACAATTGTTGCTGCATCATCCTCTGAATCCTCTGTCATTCCAGCCCCAAGTCTAACAACTTCTGCTATGGCTGCATGCACCCTTTCCCTCTCTAGTTTCTTCTCCTCTAGCTCTGTCAGCTCTACTTTCATCTCTCGTTTTGCCTCTTCCGTAACATTGGGGCAAACCACAATGCATCCCGGCAAACAATACATGCAAGGTGATACTTCAAACGATTGATGCCTCCAAAAAATGTTTTGCCACAAAAATTGCAAACCATTGTTCCCTAAACTGCTCCACGTACACCATACTTCCAAGCGAGGGTACGAGCATTCGTAGGAACGGTTCCTGCTAGTGATGTTGACTGATGTCGAGCTTGATTTCATTGTTAAGCTCTAATCTGTAACACAACACACATTTAAAAAATTAAAAAAATGTAAGCTTAATTAAATTTAAAAACGCGTGCTTGAATAACCATATTTCACCGTAATTTAATAAAAATAACATACCTACGGTTGCAAATGAGTATTAAAAATTTAAAATGATTCGCAATCACATTGAACGCATTTAAAATTACAAAACATATTCGATGAATCGATTACAATACGAATATATAAAATTTAAATAATTTAGAACAAATTTGCGTAAAAAACAAAAAAAAACATACCTCCAAATGACTATTAAAAATTTAAAAGCATTCACTTTTACATTAGATGTATTTAGAATTACAATATGAATATATAAAACTTTAATAATATATACCAAATTTGCAAAAACTTGAAAGAATTTAAAAAAACTTACCTCTAATTGCAATTCTTCGAATTTGCTCAAAAATCTGTTCAACACATGCAATGTAAGCTCAAATGGTTGTGTGAATGAAAATGAAGTGCTTTGGGGCCTTATAAAGGAAAAAACCACATTTTTTTAGTGTTAAAGACGTATTTGCAGTGCAGTCCGTGTTGGCGAGTTTTAGCTTCGGACTCGCCAAGTTTTGCGAATATTCGCAGCGAATATTCACCAAAACTCGGCGAGCAGCAATGAGTAGCGTTTTCAAGCGATTATTCGTTTCCAAATTTCTTTTGCGAGTACTCGCCAAGTATGGTAACTATGGTTGGCGAAGTGGTTGGTTTTCTTCATTATTGGGTGCGATTTGATCTCTCTTCTTCCTTCTCTATTTTCTATAAATATAATTGTAAGGGCATAAATTAAAGTTTTTTTCTGCTAAGGTTTAATGCTCGCCCTTTTGAGTGCTAAGCTTGTGCTTGTGGACCTCTGTGTAACGCCTTTGTGAAGTTTCACACACATCTGCTCCGTGGAATCGTGAATGACTAAGTTCTTGATAGTTTTGCAAGTGTGATTTCTTTCCTTTGAATGCATACGTGTTTGATGTGAATACCTCAGTCCTCTTGCAATATTTCAATCTTATTTTGATCATTCTATTTAGAAATTTTGTGCGCATTTTAAAGCTTCACATGCTAAGTTATATTTGTGTCTCTTAAAGTCAGAACTAAACCCTATTTTAGTTTGGTGCATCACCTTTTCTTCATTTTAGTATTTCATTCTTTTGAACCCTAGTCACTTGGAAAATTTACTATAGAACTAGATAGCGGTAGTTTGTAGTGTTGGTTAGATTAGTTGTAGTGAGCTACAATAAAAGGAACGAGCCTTCTTTGGAGATTGACCTTAAAGGTGCCATTATCGCACACCTTAAAGGTCATTCCAAGTGTCATTGAGGTGTTGAACTTGGCCTCAACAAAGGGTGCAATCTCGGGAGAAAATCGCTTTTAGCATGCCCAAAGTGAGAGCAATTTGAGTCACTTATAGCTCATTTCTTATCGTCTTTCATTAAGATTGGTGTGTGTCTTAGTGGTATTTGGCCTTTGGAGGCATTATTTCAACACATCTGATGACTCCCAAATCCAAATCTATTGTTTTGATCAATCCATTGCCCATTTTTATTGAGAAGAATACAAAAAGACAAAGCCCGGTTAGAGGAGATCCTGTCGAACACCTAAAACTCTCACCAAAGAGAAGAAGAAAGGGAAGACTAGCTCATAGAATCTCATCACCTCCCAACATAAGTCTTTCCACTCCTCTTGGTAGACCCTACTCTTTTCCCCTCAGAAGTTTAAGGCATATCCCCTTCATGGCTCACCAAAGAAACTTACCTTTTGTGACCTTCAATGGAGGTAGTCCCTTGGCTTTACCGGTCGTTGCCTTAAAAAGAATCTCACTCTTTACTGGCCTTAAAGCTTTGGTTAAAAGTCTATCAAATGAGATTGTCTCCCTCAAGAGACAACAAGCCCAAACACCTAGAAATTACCCAAGTTTCAATCAAGGGCAGCCTTCAAATCAGAATTTTAATCAAGGATATCAACAGCAAAGAACTCAATATCCCCAATCAAAGATATGGCCAAAATTATCAGTCAAATAGATTTCAAAAACAATCCCAATTTGCCTCAACAAGCAATTTCTCCTACACAACTTCCTGCTATCAGCACGAGCAAGGCCCTTGTCCTAATACAAAATAATGTAATCCAAGAAATTGAGTGGTGTTTTCCATGTAGCCAACCTAGTAGCCAATCAAAATAGTTGTGCAAAGAGTGTGCAACTTCAAACCATCATGGTGCAGTATTCTTTCAATCAACAAGAGTCATTGATGGAGGTCCCAAATGCTAATGAAGAAATAGTACAAGAAGCTTCCCCTGAGCTTAATCTCATGTTTTGCAGTCCTGATGAGTTTTGTGCAGTCAACCAAACTACTGATAGCCCAACTAGACCGCTACTCCATGTTGTTGATAACACGAGAAAAAAGGGGGAGCTAGGGATTGTTGCTCCATCCTCCAAAGGCAACATATTCCTCCTCTCGAAGAAAAACAATCCGCAGCAGATTTAGGCAATAACAAACAATCAGAGTTTTCTGGCAGGTCTGCCCTACAAAAGGAGTCAATTCTTAGCCAAGGACATCTTTTCCACGGATGGAACCAACAAGAAAGGAATCCTCGACACCTATGGTGCACAAGACTGCGGCTATCCCCTGGAACATTGTTAAACAAATGAAGAAGAACAATTTGAATGTGACTATGTGGAATGCTTTATTTAAACCCTCTCAAAGAGATCTCTTACATGAAGCTTTAAAACAGCTGCCACCACCCAAGCCAACTATGCAAAAAAGCCAAACTCTTCGCTTAGCTTTTGCCAGCCCAAGGATGAACAAGTAAAGTCAAGAAACCCCCACCTTTCTATATATCCTTGATTATGAGGAAGCACTTAGTACATAATTGCATGATAGACTTGGGTGCTAGTACTTTTGTAATGCCCAAGAAAATAGCAGACATTTTAGGCATTGAGTACAATCCAACTTCTAAGGGTGTTTTACAACTTGATGGCACAACAGTCAAAATACTAGGAGTCATAAAAAATCTTGAGTTAACCCTTCATGCTTGTCCTAATTTGACCATCACTCAAGACATATCAGTCATTGATTTACCTCCTATCTTTTCCCTCTGCTTGTTTTCACAGCCAAGGTCGGTGGATACTTATCCTCCGATTGGTCTCATATGCTTTTAAGGACCAGATGTGGCATAAGGTTTACCATCAAAGTTGAGCCCATTGTGTCCTATCATGTTGAGTCCTACGACCTTGCCCCCCTCAGCTCTAACTGCATAGTTCAAGAAGAAGAATAAAACGAGCCAGTGCCAATATAGCAAAGCCAGCCCTCCTCTTTCAATGTTTGATCTTTTGTTGGATGAATGGGCCAAAGAGCATTATGAGTTTGATCCTTATGACACCGCAGAGGAGATTGGTTTGGGTACTTATTATATCTAAGAGGAAGATCTTGTTCTTCCCATGTCACTCAAGCAAGAGAATGATACGGGAGGCTTATGGAAAAAAATTGATGCATCAAAGAGCAGAAATGGGGTTAGAGCAGGTGCCGTTTTAGTTTCTCCAGTGGTTAGGAAATTATTTTTCGCTCACAGAATGCAGTTTACATGTTCCACGAATGTGGCGGAGCATGAGGCATTGATCCACGGATCGTTACTAGCTAAGAAGAGGGAAATAAAAGCGTTGAAAATTTTTGGGGATGTTGACTAGTTGTCAATCAAGTAAGAGCAAAGTGTGCCACCAAGAACAAACTTCTAAGAGCATATAAGCATATAGTATGGGATCTCATGGAAAATCTTTATGTTATCAATCTTTCAGTGGTGCCAAGAAGACAAAATGGTGAAGTTGATCAAATGGCAGTTGTAAGATCACAATTTTCTCCACCTAAGGACCTCATTCAGGGGAATGGGAAGTACGTTAATACGATGGGTAGACCATCCATTCCTGATAATGAAGTAAGTTGGTAAGTCTTTGATAGTGATGAGCAAATAGTCCATTTCATCCAAAATGAGGCAGAATTCTCATCAGAGTTGTAGTCAAGGCTGTAGGAAGGTTATGATGATCAGATTATCCAGTTGAAGACAAACAAGTTGCCTAGAGGATTGGTCACACTCAAAGACATATTCAGCCCAGATGACGAGTTTAAAGGGGAGAAGAAAAACATGACAGCAAAGGAAGAAGACTATCAAAAGGTCATCATTGCACAAAACAAAGAGTTGATGTTTGGAAAGGTATGTGGTGCAAAGAAGAACAAGCTTTCATCTCTTTATGTCAAAGCTATAGTGATGTCTGTCCATGCAATTATGAAGACCTTAGAGGTTTTGACCCAAATATTGTCCAACATGCCAAAGACCTTGACCTCAATGCCAAGCCCATAGAGAGAGACCTGTAAATCCCAAAATTGAGCCCCTCATGAGAAAAGAATTATCCAAACTCATAGAAGCCAAAATCATCTTTCCTATTAAGTACTCTTCTTGGGTGGCAAACTTAGTTTCAGTTAGGAAGAAAAATGGGGAAATCAATCAATGTGTGGACTTTAGGGACCTGAATAGAGCCTTCCTCAACAAACACTATCATTTGCCCTCCATGGAACAAATTTTACAAACAGTAACAGCGACAAAGAGGTTCTCTCTTTTAGATGGTTATTCCAATTACAATCAAATATGGTCAAGGAAAACGATAGGTACAAGACAACTTTTGCAACCAAGTGGGAAACATAGTGTATCAATTGTAATTGAATTTAATCAATCTAATACGGGTTGATAAGATAGACACAAAACAACAATATAGATATATAGTGAATGTTTCAGATCATCTATTCATTCATGTAAATGTAACCATTTCAATGAAGAGATAAAGGCTAATGAAGATGAAAAAGGGATAAAAAGAGTCACTTGGCTACTCCAAGTAATCTTCATCTTGGGTGATCTAGGATAGAAACGAATCCCGAGAACTGGATGACCCTTCCACTGTACTTCCAAAACCTTTGCATCGAAACCATACAAGATGCGGTCAAGACCATACAACACCAACCGACCTTGTTGTACAATTTTGGACCTGTGCACATTCGGAATCTACAAACTTCAATGTCGTTGTTTGTCACCTTTTGGAATTTGTAGTGTTGCATCAAACCCTAGATCTCACACTTGTACCTACAAAATAAACCTACCTACCTTGTAATACACTCAAGCACACGTTAGACAGAAAACAATTTCAAATTCTTAAGACGAACTAACCTTAGTGGTCACCTTGTATGTGAATCACCGAGCGTTGCACTACATCTCAGACTCCATGTAGTTCTCCTAGTGTTTTGTGTCATTGTGCATGCAACTAATCCCTTGCCCTAGTGTTTCCCTTGTGTTTCCACACCGATAACAGGCTAAGGCTACTTCATCCCATTCAAACCCTTGTGTGTTGATGAAAGAAATCAGAATTATGCCCTCATATGTTGTGTATGCACTATGCAACAATGCTCCTTGCTTCTTTAATTTTGTTTTGTGGTAGATAGATGTTTGCTACATAGTAAATGCTTAAGCTAGACTATATATATATATATATATATATATATATATATATATATATATATGAGTTTCTTTGTTTGATATTAAGAGCTTAGTGACAAGAAAGGCCGATCCAAAAGATACATGAGGAAAGATAAAAGAGGGACAAATGGGCCCATAAAGATAAAACAGTTAGAAAATAAAGGGGGCCAAGACCATACAATGGGTTCAGGACCGTATGTACGGTCTTGACCCTGTTGTATGGTTTTGACCCATAGTCAAACAACAAGATAAACAAAGTAAGCAAGGAGCTAGAGATCTCTATAAAAACGTTGCAAGTTAAGTTAAAGCAAGAAAATAGCAATAGGCTAGGTCCAATCAAGCAATAAAAGGCAAATCAATAAGGGACTGATGTCACTAAGACATTGTCTCATTTTTCAAAACTCATGTACATATAGCTATAACAAAAGCATGATGTAATAGTGGTTTTGTGCAAATTTTAATGTCTACATTTGCCCCACCACTTATGTTAGTGAATGAAATTTACTAGTGTAAAGGAGAAAAAGAGAACATACCTGAAAGAGTGTTGAAGCAAGAACAATAGAACATTTAGGATGAGCATAATCAAGTATGGAGAATACCATGACACAAAGATTGACTCACGTGGAGATAGGGAGAAGTGTGTAGCATCAAGGGAGGAAATTCTATGACTATGTGAAAAGAGCATTTTGAGATATAGGAACTTGCATTTGGCGTATATGCGAGGTTGGGGGTGATCAAATCCCCAACATATTGTGTTTGTAAAGTGTGAATGTGGGAATTGGGTGTCCCAACACCAAGGGAAGAACGTCACCATAACGCTTCCCAAAATGAGACCACACCACTACAAACGAATCTAGGTCATATTGTTATTGCGAAGAAGCCACGCAAAGGTATTTAGGGAATGACATCTCATTGCCCCCACCGTATAACGCATGGGTGTATAAGTCGGAAACTATGAAAATGATACTTGTGTGTATACCTAAATGTGTTTGTTTTTCCCCTTGCCCTTAAAGTGCAATGGCATTGTGGTGTTTGTAATTGGTTTGTGTATAACGTATTTCCACAGTTGAATTGTGATTCATCAAATCATGATATTAGGTTGAAATTAGCTGTGTAATTGAAAAAATAACTTTGGCCTTACATGGCTATATAGCTTTTCTTTGAGAATCATAGATAACGCAGAATGGTCTTTTGTGACCAAACAACTTAGTGCTTTAGTTGTTAAATTCGAAGATAAAAGATGTGGACGACCATGTGTGATTGGCCCTATATTTTCCCCCTTTCGGAGAATTGGAGATGGAGAAACCATGTCACTTGAGTCGAAAGAATATAAGATAGACTTCATGTAGATCTAGGGTGCATTTGGGAGATAGGATTGGTTAATTTGAATATGTGATAAGTTGCATAATATGGAGAGTAGATTCAAATTTGTACACACAAGATGTATTGTATAGATGTGAAAAAGGTATGCACACACGCACAATATGTGAGATATAACATAATAATGACATGGCGCGGGGTGTCGAGAACCATGAAGATGACATTGTAAACAATGTGTGAAAATGGAGTAATGGGTCCCAAGATATGGGCCATACCGTGATAGAGGCATTAATGAGGAGTTGAAACTTAGTCAAAGTGATGGGCATAAATTGTTACTGAATAGATTTTACTATATATAGTAAAATAGAAAAGTTAAAAGTTACTTTTTATTTGTAATTGCATTATCTAGAGAAGAGTGCTCTAAGATGAGGAGGATGCGAAGGCCGAGAGGCGATTCAGATCATGGTTTGAGAGGGTGATCAAGGCCATTCAAACGCACACAACAAATGAGCTAGTAAGTGCATTTAATGCAGCCTTTTACCATGAAATTTCCTGGTTTTCCTGAATTTTTGGAATTTTTAATTTTTGACAAATTATGTAAAAAAGGTGAACACGGACAAAATGGCCCAATTTTTGACCTAGGTTGAAACCTTACGTAATCATACGATTCCAACATGAAACCATACAATTTTGACTCAAGTCAAAATATTTAATGAATAGGAATCAGAACATGTTTTGATGATTTTATGAGGAATATTTGTTATGGAAGTTTGTTGATGCATGTTTTTGTGTTGGTTTGTGTTTGTAGAGAGATGTGCATGTGAGAGAGTTTCATGGTGGGTGACATATGGATACCCTATTTTCCCTAGGTATGGATGATGTTGATTGGGATGTATTGGATAGAGCAAGGCTTCGTCGTATAGCACGGTTGGGGACGGTGCCCCCAAATATGCACTTGATTACAGCTTTGTGTGAGCGGTGGAATGCCGACACATGTACATTTTAGCTCCCAACAGGAGATGACAATCACTTTAGAGGATGTGTACCAGATCTTGAGGTTGTTAGTTGGGGAGAGAGTACAGGTGGTGCTGCAAACATAATGTGTCATATGAGAGTTGCGCAAAGTATTTTGTGGGACTGGGTGCACTAAGAGAGCCCTCAATTAGATTGAGCACAAATGTGACATCCCGAGTTTATGGTTACGAAAATATATTGCGGTGTTGTTGGCTTTGTGTGTAGAAGATGGATGATGTTGTAGTAATCTCATATCATATTTTCATATATTGAGAACATGGACCCGATATTTGTCGGTGTATGTTGGATCATGGAACCGATTTGTATGCATGGGAGTCATGGTATGGTGTTAGCGATAACATTATTGTATTTGGGAGATTTGTATAGATTCACTTTGGAGAACCATAAGGTAGGTGGTGTGGCATTTAGAGATAGTGCTTTAATTTATATATCAATTTTGATACCATAACTTATAGATTGATTTTGGATAGATGACATCGGTGGATATTATCTGGAGACCATATAGGGGTTACCCAGGGTGGTCAGAGGATGTTGTTGAGCTTTGATGTATTCGGCGATCTATGTGGCTAGAGGATTAGTTCCCCGTGTTGGGGGAGTTATATCAATATGAGAGAATAGCCCGCTAGTTTGGGATCATGTAGGAGGTGCCCCCACCACCATACCCATGGAGGCGGTCTACACATGCAGCCCATAGAGATAGGGCCCGTCTTGGGCCCTTCATAAGACAACAAATGATTTACTACAACCCCCAACAGGAGAGGCAGATCCGGTGAAAGTAGTGAGCGACATAAATGGTGCGGGTTGTACTGCAGCCTATACAACGTGGTGGATGAGCATCGATGGGTTCTTTTTTCCCGATATTGGTGGGTGGTCTAGATGAAGGTGCACTACATGGTGGTGTAAGTGAGGCACGGGGTCCTCTACCTTTAGGTAGAGCAGAGGAAGATTCCCTTGGTGGGGATGTGGTAAGCAGACAGACGATAGCTCAACGTAAGTATATATTGTGATTGATTTATTTGTTGGATGGCATGTTATTGGTTGGTTGCAGAGTGTCTAATGCGGGTTGTGTGATGATTGAGGGTGATGCCTATTGAACCACCGTTGTGGATGCCCCACGTACTCCTCTCTCTGGAAATATTTTGGGGGACCTTGTCACAAGTGGACTCCTTGAGAGAGTAGACGATATTGCAGGCGAGCACACCTATTAATTTGATCTAGTAGCGATTGCGGCAGCCACTTATGTGGTCATATAGAGCGAAAGGAATGAGAGTCATGTGAAAGTTAACAGCGCTCAAAGCCTAGGGGTGATTTTTCGGAATGTATTGGCGAGACTGGTAGAGTCACATGTGCACAAGTATGCCAAGTGTAGTATAGAAGAATGCAACATTATGAGAGCAATTGTCACACTATCGGGCAAGGTCACAATCCAGAGGCCGTCAGACCCAGAGGAACCTCTAACTCACGAGATCTAGTGGATATGTATATACTACGAGTGATGAGGAGTAGTACTATGTGTATTAAGAGCTAAGCTCTCTACACTATGGTTGTATAGCATTTTGATGCGAGATGTATATTAATATTTTGGATTCTCTTGCATCGTGGATGATGTGTGTTATATTTGTTGTGTTGCATTTAATGGATATATATTTGATTATGTTGTCGAGTACATGTTAATTGTAGTGAATATGTTGAGATATACCATGATGTATATTGCATTGATTTAGTGATGACATGTGATGTGTTGTGATTAATTGTAGCATAACATTGAATGTGATATAATGTATAGATAAAAGGAATGCATGTGATGATTGTATGTGTGTTAATTATTGTATTCAACGTGAGACAACTCAAAGAAGAAATGAACCCATGTGATGATAACATGTGGAAAATAAAATGTGACGAACATGATTGTGTGATACCAAAAGGTAGGTATGACCCCATCCTAGTCCTCATGGGCATATGAAGTGAGGAAAATTATTCTTAAAAATGGAGGAAGGGTGATCCTCGAGTATGCCCATAAGAGAGCAAGTATGAGAGTCGCAAAAAAGAGGTGGAGAATATGAGGTTAAAAAGGGTACAGTATGGATGCGATGTGTATGATTCAAAGGACACCCTAGAGGGATGATACGGAAGATCCAACTTGACGGACCAAGCGTGGATAACACTCAAGGGTTTGTAGAAGTCAAGTGTGCAACTTTGGGGACAAACACTTGCTCCTTGCTAACCCACTTGTAGATAGTAAATTCATGTGATTGCTCCTGTGTGGAGCGTAGTGTCGATGAAAGAAAGATGATTAGGAGCAGAAACATGCTCATCAAGTGTAACATTGCCTGCAGGCCTATGTCGTGGAGGAGGTGAAGTAGATCTATCTGCATGTCGTGAATCATAAGCAATGATACCTTTGTCTTCTAATAACTTAAGCTTATGATCTAACACATAACAATCATTGTCACGATGTCCATTAATACGATGGAAGTTACAAAACGATCGACCCTTCTCATGCTCAAGGCGATGAGGAGGGAGATGATCATTAGGTGGCAATTGAATCATCCTCTTATGAAGTAATGTAAGTAATATGTCATGGGGCCTATCACGAGCCTTATCAAAATAGATGGGATTTTGCCTAGGAATGGATGGGGTTTTCATACTCATGGCTGAGGGGTAGGACATGAAGAAGTATTACCACAATGTAAAACCTTGAACTGATTATCATTATGAGTATTGTGATCATGTGCAATAGAAGGGGTTGTAACATTCACATCGAAGGTTTGGGCTTGTGTGCTAGCATAAGATCTTATTCTAAATTAAAGACATGTGTTGCAAAGATCAAAAAATGAATCACAAGTATCATCGTGTAACTACGCTTTTGAGGGATGGTACAAGTCCATTACAAAAGATGAATTGCATTTCTAAATCACTAGGTTGATAGATAAGCAAATGCTGTTTGTCTTAAAACGTAAAATATAATTAGAAACATATTCATGTTCAGCTTGATGCAAAGAAGGCAAACGCTCATATGTAGCCTTAGGGCCTCTACTATAACTGAAGTAAGCTAAGAATGCATCCTCAAGTTCTACAAAAGTACTTAAAGAGCCACTAGGGAGATGAGTAAACCATGAGAGAGCATTACCAATAAGACTCCTAGAGAAAACCTTAAGTAGCATCGTATTATTGTCATAAGAGCCATGACCTGCTAGATAATGTTGAAGATGTAGGTAGGGATCCGTAGTGTCGTCGAAATATTGGAAGGAAGGCATGATAAAATCTCTATGGAATGGTATTTGAAATATTCTACGTGGAATAGAATTGCCGGGAATAATATTAGAATCAACACTAGCATAATAGGCCTTGCTTTCTAAGTTCAAAGTATGAATCTTGCGTTGGAGCTCACCTACAACATGCTGAGGGAAGCACCACTTAAGGGGGTAGAGTAGGAGCACTTATGGGTTCATTCAAAGGTGGCACTTTTCCATTAAAAGTAGCCATAGGAACATCATTAGTTCTAGGAGCATGATTGAGGGATGGATCAGCCGAAGTTGGCATGGATTGAATGGGCTTAATCGTATGACTAGGCTCAAAGGGACATAAGCATCAAAAATAGGCAATGCATTCACGCTAGGAGATGTATCAACATGTGTACTATGTGCAACTATAGAAAGATCAGCATGTTCATCTTTGCTACTAACATCATTGCATACATTAACATCTACAGGTGGAAGAGAACTACTAATAATATCATCACAGATTGTTTTGCGGGAGGAGAAGAAGAAACACTGATGTGCATTATTTTGTTGGCAAAATAATTTGTCACAAGGACAAATTAGTTGATTTTCACCAACGCTATAGGACTATGTCCCTCCTTCTTGTGAAAGGAGGCTCCCTTTATTGAATGCAGATAAAACAAATATTGTGGGTGGTTGTTAAGAGAGGGGATCACACAGGACTACTCCACTAGACCTACGGAAAATTGCTTACACCTAGTGCAAGGGAAGAAATTTGCTTGAGAGGTGAGGTAAGGAGTGTTAGAACTTAGAAAGGAAGGGGTTAATCTTGTAAATAGGCACTAGCAGAGTTTCACAAGCATTAACCAAATCAATCCACACTCAATTAGAAGAAAACAACTTTTCTAACAATGACAAGACACAATAAATCATGGACACAAAATTCCATTAATCCATTCATCAAAGGCACTAACACCTTCCTTGGTTATACAAGATTATCATGTGCACAAAGCTGAAAAGTAGAGAGATAGAGGAAACATAGAGAAAAGGAATGGAAGAATGTTATCTTTTGCTTGCTTCTTAGTAGTGCAATAACTATCTACTTAGAGACTCACAATTGACAACCCTTTGGAATGAGGGAGTCATACAATATATAGATTTTCAAAAAAACTCTTCACCTACCCCCACATGACTTTTCACTTACCCTTACAACTTGTGACCCTTCATATTCCTAGGAAAGAAAGTGAGTCCCTTTTATTAATTAAAAGAAACTCATTACAGTGTTTTACCATAGGCCACATAAATAGATAAGATGAAATAGTGAAAAGTAAACCCCCTTATGAAGAATTAGAACATGAGAGGAGAGAAGAGAGGAGGAGGGGAAAAAGAAGGAAGATAGCTATGTTGAAGAAGATGAGGCATTCGCCGATGAAGATCCACTTCTATGAAGGACTTTGGGAGAGTGCTCCTGAAGAAATATTTATTCCTTTGAAATCTTTGCTGAAACGAGTCGTTGCGGGTGCCACTTTCTCTGCTTGAGGGATGTGCACGAAGCTTAAAGCCTTAAGCCAATTCTCGGAAGTACTATTGATGCTTTTACATTTCTTGAACCAAACTTGATGTTCCTTTGCAGTGTTGGAAATAGCACATTTGATCTCTGCAAGGGATTCCAAGGTGTCCTCATTAAAGGAGAAGGGGTCTCCTGCCTCTTTTCTAACCAATTCCTCAAATGGCTTCAGAAGATCATTCATCGAGGAATTCTCATTCGCGAAGATGCTCCAAGTTTCTGCACCTCCTTACTTATGTCCTCTTGCATCTGTGCAGTGAGCTCATCGCAAGAATCTAGCTCATCAAGAGCATGATTCAACATCTCATATCGAGTAACCAACGTTCGAGACCAAATTGGAGACATGTTCTCGAGATATGGAGTTGAACACATTTTTGCCCACCAATACAAGAGAATCAAGGTTGCCCATCTTTGTCACTAGTGGAAACACTTGATCCCAATGCTCTTTTTCCTTCTCAATTTCATCTTTAGTCATCCTCACTTTTGCAGCAGTGGCAAACATGAACTCAAACAATGAAAGAATCTCTGGAAACAAGGTTTTACCTTTCTCAAGGATTTTGTCCACCCACTTGTCATTGGCTCTCCCTTGCATTGTGTAGCCCTATGCCTTCTTGATTGACTTTGGATCAAAGCTACTGATTGGAGTGACCTCTTGACCGGAGAGATGGGATGACACTAGGATCCATGAATGATTGAACATATGAAGTGAGAGTTCTCACATGTTCTTCCAACTATTCAATCTTTCCTTTGTATTCTTTGTTTCTCAAGAAGACAAGTGGCAGATTCTTCGAACAAATGGGCATCTCCTTCATGTGTTGTTGGTTCCAAGCGAATTGTCGTCGTTTCATAGTTCGATGGGGTCATCTCCCCAATGGGCTTCGCTACTTTTGGTGAGCAATCTCTACATATTGGTTTCTTAAGGCACCAATGAAGAAGCGGAAAGTTGGCCTTCTTATCTCGCCTTACTTTTATCATCTTGAAATATCTTGAAAGTCAAGGACCACCCCCGATGCATTGTGCGAGTCTCACCTCCGATTAGCTCTTGGATCCATGGGAAGATCTTCGTTGTTGCAGGTTTGGTGTTAGGCATGATTGCGTTTCGGGCTTGGTGTGAGAGGGTACGTCCCGCATTTAGTGAGTTGACTCCACATCGGAGGAAGACGTGTTTGGAGACCAGTGCGGAATTAAAGGTTGGGAGGGCCCACTTCCCTTTGCTCTAGATTTTTGCAAGTACCTAAGTGACTTTATCTTTCTTATGCAACCTCCCGTAGTGAGGGACCTCGGTATCCATTGTTTTCCTTTTCGCGGGCTCTCTTGAGTGAGCGGAGCTCGCAGTCCGCTCGGTGCCTTGTTATTATCCTTGGCAAATCGATTTGTTGGTAATTTCCTTCCTAGCTTTGGCGACTTGTCATTAATGTTTATGGGCTGTTTGAATACAATATCTAGTGCTGGTTTTTAGAGTATTTTGTGCTCTTGCTAAGTGAATTTATGTTAGACAAGTTTGGCGCAAAACCTGGGTGTGTTTTTGATTGGTTGTGGATGATTTTAAACTGCTGTATGTTGGTCTAAAATCTGCAACTTCATCTGGAGGGCATATTGAATGTTTAATGCATGGTTATGGTGGTACGACTTGGGTGTGTGCATGGTTTTGTGAAGATATAACTTCTATATGACAGCAACTTCCTTTATGATTGATTGGGAGTATTATATGGAATAGATCGACTAGGTGCTTGCATGTTTGTATAAGGTTTTTGCAGTCCCTCTTGACAGCGACCTAAGTAGAGCAAGTTTGGTGATCACTTCATATGATTTTTATTCAACTAAATCTGCTGTCATTTCCTGGGCAACAGCGACTTGTTTTGGGGCATTTTAGGAGCAAATCAATGAGCATTTACAGTCTTATTACCAGCGACTTCATTGGGTTGGAGTATCAAGGGTTTTCTTGCATATTTAAGTCATATATGATCAGCATACTGTGTGTTTTAATTCACTAAATACCAGCAACTCTTTGAGAGCAATTGTTAGGGGTTAGTGATGTATTTTGAACCTCCTTTCAGCAGCAAATTGTATAAGTAATTTGAGCTGAGTTTGAAGTATGATTTCGTCATCACTTTGACAGTGATTCATAGTTGATTGCATGACTGAAGCATCCTCACATTGGCAGCTGGTAGTTGTATGTATTGAAGGGCTGATTTTAGAGTATGTTTGCATGAGCTCATTGGTCAAAGAAGTCTGATTTCTAAGGAGTATAGTTTCAGCTGTGAGTGAGCCACTCGTTAGAGGCCATTAAACCCCTTTAATTGGGTTTATTGAGTCATCTATGTGATTGGTTCAAATAGTTTTGATTGAGTTTTTCTATTTGCATTTGATTGGAGTGTTGAAGAGTTGTTGATTTGCATATTTCCCATTGATCCCAGAGTTGGGACACTACAGCACATGCTAGCACCAATTTTGCACTCTCTACTAACAAAAAAATGTCCTCCAACTACAAACAATCCGCTTGCGAAGATCTTTTCCTCAACAAGTTCTCTCGGTCCTCCGAGCATTCTACTTTTCAGTCCTCTAGGTCCATGTGAGTGACATCACTATCACCCACACCTGAATACTCTGTGGCCAGTGTTGAAACAGGTTCCATGCCATAGAATTTGAACTTCATGATTCCAAAAATCAGCAAGATAAGTGAAAATGAATCCAACAACTTTTGCACTAGAATCCAAAACTTTATATTTTTGGCAGGTGGGGTTAAGAGTTGTTATTTTGGGAAATTTTGCTTTTTGCTCAAATTTTGTCTTCTGAAGCTCCTAACACACCTTAATTCACCTCCATTGATGATGCTTTACTATTTTTAGAAAGTTTCTATTTTTAGCAGGTTGTTTTTTCGAAACTGCTTTTTTGGGAAATTTCATGTTTTGTCTTGTTTGTTGTTTTTCACTGTTTTTGAATGTTCTAAGTGATGTGAGTTTTGCTATTTAAGGAGGCTTATTATTTATAGTGTGGGGTTGTACATAGCACTTTCTATTTTTAGAATATGCACTTACCAGTGTCTGTTTGCAATGAACACACTCATTGGATTCGGCTCTGCACCAAGATCCCACGCTCCAATTTCACATTGATCCTTCCGCTGGAACTCTTCCAAACTAAAAAGCAACTTTCAAGGGGGTAGGGTTTCAAGTTTGTTGTTGTAAATAGCCTAGGGCATCATCGATATGCAGCAACTGTGTTTACAAAGGAGCCTAGGAGGAAAGTCTTCTATGAAAAATTCATTGAATTTGATTTCTAGTTTAAGAGTTATGAGGGAATCTCTGTTTCTAAGATCATGGCTATTTTGGAACGATTTTGGCAACATGTTTGGGGTTTTTTTATGTTCTTGGAGGTGTTAGAGCATCTGCAATGGAGAAGAGGTCAACATGTGCAAGAAAATAAACTTTAAAACAAGTTCATCTCTACTTTTATGTCTCCCTAGTAACTGCAATTTAAACCTAGTTGGATGAAAGCTAAGTGAGTTGAAAGCTAGGTCAAATGGGCTTGCACATGGGCACCCATTTTTGTCCCCTCTGTCCCTCTTGGGAAAGGTACAAGAGGGACACAAAGGGTTGTTTCGAGCAAGATCATGATAATTGTCATCATCTGGTGCAATGTGAGGGACATGAAAAAGTTGTTTGAGCACTCCGCAAAACATGACAAAAGTCATATGGGGACCAAATGAGGGGCCTTGCTCATGGGCACCCATTTTTGTCCCCTTTGTCCCCTTGGGAAAGGGACAAGAGGATCACAAAAGGGCGCTCAAAGCATGATGGTGACAAGTGGCGAGATCTAGTGTTGTGTGCAAATGATGGTTTTCGCCAATTAAGCACCTAGGAGCTAGAAATATGATCACATGAAGAATCATAGAGGGGGCTCTCATGGGGACGCTCATTTTTCTCCCCTTTGTCCCCTTGGAAAAGGGACAAGAGGAACCCAACAGGGCGATAGGAGCAAAATCATGACATGTGGCAGTCAAAATTACACTAAGTATGGGATCAGCACTCTACACTAGTGAGAACTTGAAAACTTCACTCCGGAGCTTGGAATGGTCTTCGGAGGTAAAAGTTTATATGATTTTGACTCCAAGAGACCCTCTCGAGATCTATAGCATAGGTTTCGAGATCATGATTCCACCTGCAACTCCAAAAAAATCCCGCTTTTTTATCAGGACAACGAGATGCACCTGCAAAGATTGAGTTGCCTTGAAAAATCCTTAGGTCTTGTGTATAATCTGATTCTTCCACCATGAAGAGGATTCTCCAAGCTTTCCATTGCCTACTTGTTTGCATTCTAACTCCTTACGGAGCTCCCGCATTATCCGAACAAGTTCACTCCTTATACATGAAAACCCGATTTTGCACAAACCGTCCCTAGATTTTGCACAAACTGTCCCTAAACCAGCAAATCTTCCCTAAATCTTCCTAAACCAATCCCAACACCTTCTTGGCTCTCCAATACCACCTCCGAATGATTATGAGCTTTTGGAACCTTCCCGGAAGATTTAAATCTGCCTTGAAATGGCCAAGTTTGACCTTTCTACGGCTGCCGGAGAACCGGTCTTGATAGTACATTACTGAATCAAAGAAATGACCTTGTTACATCACTTCAAACACTTGTTGATGCATGAGCATCACTTAAATGCTTAAGAAAGAATAAACAAGCTATAATAAGCCTTTAAGGCATCCTCAGCATGTATTAGCAGTGTACAAGTTTTCCCTCCAAAAGTTCTAGTCTTAAGTATTTGAATTTGTGATGTAAATTCTCCTTGTACAAGTGTGAAAGTAGAAATAGGAGTATTAGTTCAAATGTGAGTTGTCACATCTCCAAGGTCTACGTGGGAGGAATGTTGAAATAGTCTAAAGATATTGTGTTAACAATATTTAGTTGCCAAAGGTCATAATTGACCAACCAATTCCTTGAATTGTGTTTGTATAGTTGAGAATATCTCACCAAAAATAGGAACCTAGGCCTAGATAAGGATTCTCATAAATCAGTCAAGAAGAGGAGGAAAGATTCAAGGTGCATAAGGTCAAATGGAAGTTGGAGAATAACGAGGAGGTGGAATTCTAGCCTCAAAAAGCAGAGAGGTGTCGAAGTATGAAGAATGCCATGAACATCTATGAAGGAATCTTGTATTTTCAGTTATGAATAAAGTCATATACGGGTTTCATGATTATATAATGATGTTTAGATTTCTACTTTGCATGTATGAATGATCTCAGATGTATGCATGTTGTTTTGATGAACTTAAATGATGGATTGGCTATGTTCTTGTTGATTGTATGCAAAGGTTTAACCAGGGCAGCGAGCTAGAAACCTTCAGTGGCATGAAAATGATATGAAACTCTTGACTGTTAGCTTGGAAAGATGTTATAGGGTGCAAGGAACATAAATATAATTTTTACAAGCTTTGACAGTGACTAACATGGGTTTTATAGAAAAATACCTCATCTCGAGCCATACCTAGGGCATCAAGAAACATTTTAGTCCTCCGATAGAATTGCATGAAACTTTAGCAAAAGTTCTGTCCTTACTCGAGCAAGAAGTCCCCCAAATTTCATAGTGAATGGGTTTGAACAACAAAAGTTATACGTGACTGTGTTTTGACTGTGCAGAGGAAGAAATACAGTGAGGAAAATACAAGAAAAAGAGAACAAATATGAAGAAAGAATCCTCTTCATCATGCTCTAGATGACTAGGGAGATTATTTAAGGTGAATTCAGGCTTAAGTGACAAGTTCCAGGGTGATCCTATCACTAAAGATCATTATCTCAGCAACTCAGACTGGTAAGGCCTCTAGAAGGCTTAATTGATGACTGTGGGATTCATAAAAAGGTAACTGGAAGAACTATGCATAGATCTAGGTTTTGAGAACTTGAGGATATCTAATCCTTGCTGAGAGACATCTAAGAAACCTAATTACATGCTTGGATAAGTCTTCATTTGTAATTTTTGACATTGGGTATGTATGTTGGAGAGCTACAAGGAGCCTGAACAGAATACTAAGGAAAGACCAATGGTTGATCACTCATAGGTAAGTCTGAGTCTCTAAAATGATGCCTCTAATCTGACAAACTTGTATGAATCCTCCCATAAGCTTTATAATCAGTATACACATATTGGTGTCCAAGGCATAGGAGGGAGAACCTAAGAGGTATGTTACAATAAGTGGCATGATCTTGAAGGCATAGTAGTATGGATAGTGTAAGTAGAGTGAGTTTGATGGATCCATAGCTATAATACTTCTCTATTCTAATATTGAATCCATCTATTCAAGATAGGGTAGAGTCCAAGGGAGCAAGCTATCATTTTGAAGATTGAAGGTGTATACTAGTTCTTTATACTGAGATGAAAGCATGTGAGCAAAAATGTATTGAGGAGATGGTTGAATGCAGGTACAGAGTTAGGGGTGCATCTAGGAGGTTGTCAAGACATAATGACCAATCTTACACATGAAGGAGGGAATGTCTACAAATCAAAGATGAACCAATACATGAGTACCACCTCTTAACAACATCTCTCATATCATAACAAGTTACAGTTTTGCATTGTATGAACAAAGTATGTGATCTTTGCAAGGCTCTAAGTATGTATATGTTTTTGATCTCATAAAAAGGCAGATAGGACTGTGGGTCCTCATGAAGAGAGAGAATCAGTGTATCAATATACACATGAGAAGAGATCTCAGTCAGATGGAAGAGAAGTGATTAACCTATATGGTTGATTCATCCTTAGAAGAAGAGGTACATAAGATACTTGAAAGGATAACTGCCCTTGTGTACAGATTTGGGGTTATATGAGTTAGCATACTGCTCAAGTATAGTAATAAGACTGAGTAGGTCACTGTGGTTGTATTGTCAAGTAACATCCTATCACTTTTATAATGCTTGACTATAACTGCCAACCAGAGATCAAAGTCTAGCTTAAATACAGAGATAGGTGCATGGGCTAAGTGAAGTCATACTGAGAATGAAATCTTGAACATGCATGATAAGAATGATCACAGATGAAGACCATCAGCTGAGCTAAGATATGCATCACTTGCACATGCTTGTTCAACATATTGGGAGGACCAGCTAGGTTGGGATGATCATGACACGGAAGACAAATTGACCAAGAGAGGGGTTCGAGAGGATTTTGAAGCATGTTTCCATCTTGTGGCTTAGTTGTCATGGTTCAAGTTTTGCATTTTTGGACTAGTAATTTCACATGACAACAACTGGCTCTAACTTGGGGACATTGGACCACAAGGCACAATAGAGAACCTCAGCTTTCTCTTGGGTGAGAAGACCAGTGCCTTATCCATTGGGCAATAGAGTCTTTATTACAAGCAACGGATATGAATGCACCACCACATACACACACACACACACACACACACACACACAACAGAAAGGAAACACGCCGAAATGGAAAGGAAAGACACACACAACAGAAATCGAAACTATGGTACAAAGGTACGCTGACCGACTTTATTGTTTGTAGAGTTTGAGATGTTTCCGTTGCGAGGCAACTCCAATGGGGTTCCGTCCGGGTATGCCGTAGTAGGTATTCTCTCCACGTATGATTCACTTTCAACGGTCCAAGCCAAAGAGAGTCAAACTTTGCATGGCTTCCTTTGGGCTCTCTTCTTGTATCCCAGAGCAGGACAAGGTATTTGATTTGAAAGCTTCTATCTTGTGTTTTCTGATTGAAGATCCTTTTCACCTTGGATTGATGTTTCTTTAATGTGTCCACTACTACTAACTTGTCTTCAATTAGCTTCTCCAAGTAGCAGATCCGCTTATCAAGAGCATTTGAATACTCTCCATCTTCTACTGCCTTCACAAGTTGTAAGGCAGGCAGCTCTTGAGTAATGGGGATTTGATCCTCAATCCCGTACAGCAATTGGAAAGGAGAAGTCCCAATAGCTTTTTTAGGTGTGATTCGGTCAGCCCATAGGGCGATTGACATCCACTAGTTTGCAAACAATTGTGACAATATTCTTATTACTAGACTCTACTTGGCCATTGCCTTGCGGGTAGTAATCAGCAAAATGAGACAAAGAAATGCCATGGTTGTAGTAGAAATCCATTAGCTCACCTGAGGAGAAATAGGTGGCATTATCCACTATGATCTTGTTAGGCCCTCTCGAACTGACAATGATATTTTCATTCAAAAAGTTGCACACGGTTTCAAAATTTGCATGTTTAGTCTAGATGGCTTCTACCCACTTTGTGAAGTAATTTGGCAGTAAGTAGATACATGTGCCCCACTGAGCTGGAGTGACGGTTTAACACACCAATGAAATCAAGACCCCATTGTTGAAAAGGCTCTTCAATGATCACAACATGAAGTGGTAGAGTAGAGCAGCGAGCCTTGACTTTCCTACAAATTGCTGACATGGGTCGCACTTACCAACCCATTTATATGCATCACAAATAGAGTAGGGATCTTGTGTGTTGTGACCATCATGGAGAAGTGGCCTCTGCATGCTTGATCGTGATATGTCTTGAAGATCTTTTGTTGCTCTTCCTTTGTGCATCTCAAGAATGTGCCATTTATTCCTTTCTTGTATAGAACATTCCCTAGATGACATATTTTGCTGCTATAAGGCACAAAGTTCTTTGCTTTTGATCGAGGCCAGGAGGGCAATCTCCATAGGTCAAGAAGTAAGCTATATCAGCATACCATGGATTAGTTGTACTCACAAAAAGCACAAGAGGGAGATCCTTGATCAAGCAGTTGTAAAAATTTGAGCAATCTTCCCACTCTTCTCGAGCAAGAAAGTCACACAGTCCATTCCTTGCACCAACTTTGGAGGGTTTTATTTCAAGATCATACTCATGCACCTTTGAAACCCAATTTCCTCTTCGTGCACCCGGGTCTTGCCGCATCAAAATAGACTTGACCATCGGGCTTGGGACCATAACCACAACACGGGAATTTAGAAGGTAGAATTTAAAAAAATTCAATGCTCTTACCACCGCATAAGCATGTTTCTCGTGTTGTGAGTAATTGAGCTCATGCACCTTCAGAGGGGCACTCATGAAGGTGACGAGTGAATGTACCTTGTCTTCATTCTCTTGCACAAAGACGACAGAGATAGTATGCTCTAAGCATATTAGTAAAGGATGAATTCCTTTTTAAAGTTCAGGTGTACTAGAGTAGGTGCTTTGCAATGGCATATTTGATGGATTCAAAAGCTTCTTTACCTTGCTTGCTCCACTTGAAGGATTCTTTTGGCTTCATCATATTAACAATATCCTTTGTGAGCTCTGCAAAATCTGGTACAAATCTTCTCAAGAAGTTGACCTTATCAAGAAAGAATGCACACTGGCTTGTTTGTAGGAAGGGATAATCTTTGGATAGCCTCTACCCTCTCCTGGATCAATCTTGGTGCCCTCCTTGCTCACGATGTGACCAAGGAGCTTTCCCTCAATAACTCCAAATATGGACTTTTTTGGGTTCAGGGAAATATGATGCCTCCTACAATGGATTAGAACTTGCTCAAGTTGTTGCAAATGTTCTCCTCTCTTCTTGGAATACATTGTCATGTCATCAAGGTACACTACAATACACTTTCCTTTCAAATCTTTAAAAGCCAAGTCCATGGCTCTTTGAAATGTAGCACCACGTTGATCAAGCCGAATGGCATGCGGTGGTAAGCAAAGGTGCCCCATGGGGTAGTGAAGGCGGTTTTGAACTGATCTTGTAAAGTAACTTCAACTTGATTGTACCTTGAGAATACATCCAACATGGACATCATCTCTCGAATCATTAATCGCTTTGCAAAGATGTCGCCCATGACTGCACCGGGGTAATTATCCTTCAAAGAAGCTTGGTTCAGGTTCCAAAAATCCACACAAATGCGGATTTCACAACTCTCTTTTCTCACTGGTACAATATTAGCAATCCACGTTGAGTGGTGGATGGGAAAGATGATGTGGGCATTGAGTAGCTTTTCAACCTCTACACCGATGGTTCCAGCAATCTTTGGATTGTACTACCTCTTCTTTTGCCAAAAGGCCTTCGCATCGAGTTTTGAGGGAATAGAATGTTGCATGGACTGTGGTTAGAAGGACTTCAAATCATCATATGAGCATGCGAGCACATCAAGTACCTTTTTAATAGAGTTGTGAAATGCCTCTGTTCCTCAAGCGAACAACATTTCCCATGTTCACCATCCTTGGTTTGCTCGCTTGTTCCAATGTTAACTTTATCATATTTTGATGAAGACTTGAGTTGATCCTTTGCTTTTCCATGAATGAACATGTCGTGTTTGTCAAACAGCTCCTCCAAAGACACAAGTCCCTTTGAAATCCTGTTCCTTTTAACTTCGCCTTCATCCACTTGATCAATTGAATTATTGTCATTGTTGTTATTAGAAAACTCCCATGGGAGTGAGTCACTTCCTTCAAAATACATTGACCTAAAGTCCTCGATTTGTTGTAGGAAGGACAGAATTTTATCATCATCAAAAACCCGCCAGACTCTCCGAATTGTCGACATGCTTGGCCAAAAACCATTTCCACTAAGAACTTTTCTCCTTTGAAGTCAGGATGTGGAATCATCAATGATGCGGATATGACAAACGAATCAGCTCTCAATTTTATCCTAGGGACTCGCTTTAATACAAACGGCATCAAAGGCTTCAATACGGTCCTGCACCCTATACCTATAATGGCGGAGACGAGAATTTTTTACTTGAAAAGTGTCTCTCCCCAGTTTTACAATCAATTCAGATCGCCTCGCACAACGAGTTTCTTTATCCCCATCTCCTCGACTACTTGCAATCCTAATAACAAAGCTTCATATTTTGTCATGTTGTTTGTATTAGAAAATTGCAGCTTGTATGTTAATGGGAACAACTCTCCTTGTCAAGAAGATAAGACAATTCCTACTCCAAACCCAGTTGTAGAACAACTACCATCAAACTCCATGTTCCAAACCTCATCAACAATGTTTGTTGGTCTTTCCTCCAGAATAGGCAGTTCTTCACTCTTCTCTAAACTCATGAAGTAAATACCATTACCTCTTTCTTCATATGGCACTCTTCCTAACTCTTCAAATGAACCTTTCCCAAGTTCCCTGCTCTAAAAGAGGATGTTGGCTCTAGGATCATCTGATTTTTGCACGATGTATTTCATTTTCAGTTCCGGAAGAAGTTTCTTCATCTCTCCCTTTATTGGTATCAAATTTGAAGAACAATCCATCTAAATTTCTCCGCCCATCTCCGGGCAGAAGCTTCTGAGTAACATTCCATATGTAGCCGGCATGACAGCTACAAGAATGGTTACCTTCACCCGTTTTTTCTGGATAGCCAACAAGGGCCATCACCACATCTTTAATCCTCCCAACCAATGTAAACCTCCTTAGTCTCCATGGAATAAAGAACGTCCAAAGGTCTAAGAGAGGCTCAAACCAAGCGCTTGGGCAACTTTGGCAGGCATGACATTATCGGAAGCACCGAAATCAAAGATATAGTTATTTAGACAGTACCCATTTATTAGCAAGGAAACATAGAAAGGTTCAACCTTGTCAGTGGAGGCACGAGTGGAGGCCATGCAATTTTGGCTTGGGCTAGGCTTCGGGGTGGGAAGTAGATCTTTTGAATTGGATGGAACCTTTAAGGAGGATAATATTTTGGACTTTGAGATACCACCCTTAATGAATTTAACCAAATTTTCAAACTTCTCGGGATGGGTTTGGAGGAACTCGGTTCTCGAGATCCGGACCTTGGCTTTTTTTCGCATGATCTATGATATCAAAGTTTGAAGAGGGGTTCTTTGAAGCAGTGCAAGCATTACCTTGATTTGATTTATAGCAAGTGTTTGCTGATTTATCATCATTCCTATGTTTTGTAGAAGCAGAAACATCATTTGGGGCAAAATTGGACTTAACTTGCTTCAAGAAGTTTTCCGAGGAGGTGAAGTTTCAAGCTTCTTCTTAGATGACTCCAAGGATGGAGGAAGAGGAGACCCTCTCTTTGTTATTATCTTTTCAAGTAGAGTCATCAATGGAGGATCTTCTTTCTCGTATCTTTATGTTTTGAAGCCTTCTCCTTCTCAAGAGTCTTGTATCAGGTGAAAACAACACAAGAATGGTTGTTCATATCCGCCACGAGTCTTCATATTCATCCTCCGATGAGGAGGCATATTCAAAGAAACCAACTTCAGCTTGATCCAATTTCTTCAATCATCAATTCACCTTCCTCTTCTTCACTTTTTGAGGTTGTTTCTTCTTCACTTTCTTTATCCGATCTGGTCCCACATGCTGCGCGCTCACAGGAGGGGTTTCAAAAGCAAGCCTCTCGGATGGAGGACCAATTCTCTACTTATTTGAAAAATTCTTCCTAGGAACATCCATATACATAGAAGTTTGCGCTAATAGCTTTTTGAGAGAAAACATCATTAGCCAATTTTTGCACTAATGAGTTTGTGGCTCTAGAACTTGAACTCTAACCCTTCTTCTCGCTTGGACCCTTCTTGATTTTTCTAGACATTATCGGGTTATCATCTACATCAATTGCGATTGAATATCCCCAGTGGGATATTAATTAATTATTATTAATTTACTCGCAAAAGAAACAAACTTAGAAGAGAAACCCTTCTAGGTTCACCTCAACTAACCCAGTGTCGGCTTCAATACAACCCAAATAGGGTTGGAGTGAGCCAAGGTAAGGGTTCAGATGGGCTATCTAGTTGGAATTTACACTCCTTTAACCAATAAACTTTGCAGAAGTAAAATAATAAATTATAACTGCTGAAATTGACTAAAAACTTTGAAAATTAATAACTCCCACAATATTAACTCTTTTAGCTTGAAACAAAGTGCAAAGAGAAAGAATTATGAGCTTTTAAATGCAACCAACATCAAAATTTTCCACCCACTGAAACCCACTCAAAACAACCCCCGAATCTGCAGTTCAAGTCGCTGGGTTAGGGCAAAGATATGCAAAATAATTCCAGCACTTTTCCTTCACTCTAAAAGTCAATAAATGCAGTTTTCAGATCTGCAATCAATAGATCTATAACAACAGCAGATTTAATAACACTTCAAACCCCTCCAAAACACTGTTAATACATGCCCAGGTAAGTCGACTTGTATTAAATAAATTCCAGCAGTGTAAGTAAACCAAACTAGCATGAAAATGGTCACAATATGCTCAATAAGAAGCATAAATAAATCAGAATGTAATCTCCATATGCAACCTCATAAAACCATACCAAAATGCTTCATACCAAGTCGATTTGAACTTACAAAATTCTAGAAATAAACAAGTACGTGGGCACAAAAACACCTCCAAACCAACTCTAAAATTGCCCTAGGCAAGTCAATTTCATCAAGGGAAAACCAACAACATATAATAAATGATATTCACCATAAATCACACTCCAAACTCTCTCAAAGCAAGCTTATGTCCTCTCCCAAAAATGGTGACTTACATATATAGAGAAATGATTGCAAAACTTATTAATTCAAGCTCAAATGGGCACACACACTTCACAAATGGGTGGTGTTGATGAACACCTTTTATTTTTTATCATAAGTGGGCATACATCCCTTCTTCAAGCATGAAGATAAGTTTCATAAACCGTCAACATGCGAAAAAGGAGTGTCCACATCTTCTTTTATATCTTTTGCCTTGCACATCCTCCAAAGTTCTTCTCCATCTTTGGCGCCATAATCTAGGAGGGAATCTTATTTTAAAAATGCCTGAAAGTCACACTCAACAACAAATATTAAATGCATAGGGATTTTAAATCAAAAAGGGGCCCATATGGATCGACCCATGCCTAGAAGAAATCATTTTATTTTAAATATCCAACATTAAATAATCCCCAGAAAATGCGACTTGCTTAGTCACTTAATTCACCTTTAAAATATGAATTTATTATCCCAAGGTGAAATCGAATTTCTCCTTTATTTTTGATTTGCACATTAAAAATATATTTTATTTTAATTTTACTTGTGCAAATCGATTTTCTCTTCTTTTTAATTTTTAATTAAAAAGGGGGACATTACAGTCCTCCCTTCCCAAAATTGCTTGCCCTCAAGCAATTGCACACATGGCTGGTCCATTTTTTCTCCCATCCCATAGGGCCTTCTAGATAGTGCATCTGCAGCTACATTATTCTTCCCTTTCACATATTCAATGTCAAAATCAAAAGCCTGCACTTTACTTACCCATTTTTGTTGCATGTCATTCAATTCTCTTTGGTTAAGGAAAAACCACAAGTTATGATCAGATTTAATGACAAACTTCCCACATACCAAATATTGTCTAAATTTACTCAAAGCATGCATGATTGCCAACATTTCTTTGTCATACACACTATATCCCCTTTCATGCTCTTTCAATTTCCTACTCTCAAAAACAATGGGGTGTTTCTCTTGCATTAGGACAACCCCTATTCCCTCACCCAAAGCATCACATTCTACCACAAATGGTTTAGAAAAATCTGGAATTGCAAGAACCGGGCAAGAACACATTACCTCCTTCAATTTTTCAAATGCTTCTTGGGCTGGTTTGGACCATTTGAAGGCCCCTTTCTTGGTCAAATCTGTCAAAGGAGCTGCAAATCGTGAGAAACCTTTAACAAATCTTCTATAATAGCTACAAAGACCACAAAATCCCCTTAGTTGTGTGAGAGAAGAGGGAATAGGCCATTCCATAATCGCTGCAATTTTCTGTTTGTCAACTTGCACACCATTAGCACCAATAATATGCCCCAAATATCCAATTTCCTTTAAACCAAACTCACACTTAGATTTTTTTGCAAAGAAAGAATGTTGTCCCAAAGTAGATAAAACCAAGTCCAAATGTATCAAATGCTCTTCCCAAGTTTTGCTATACACGATAATGTCATCAAAGAACACTAGCACAAACTTTCTTAGATATCAAGCTAAATACATGGTTCATGCAAGATTGAAAAGTAACCGGTGCATTAGTTGACCCAAAAGGCATAACCAAAACTTCAAAATGCCCAAAATGACATCTAAAAGTTGTTTTGTGCACATCTTTTCCTCTTACCCCTATCTGATGGTACCCGGATTTGAGATCTATTTTTGAAAAGAAAGAAGCACCCTGTAACTCATCAATTCTAGGAATGGGGTACCTATTTTTGATAGTCCTCTTATTCAACATTCTATAATCAATGCACATCCTCATAGTACCATCTTTTTTCTTGACCAAAACTACGGAAGATGCGAATGGGCTAGAACTAGGCCTTATATGTCCCATCTCAAGAAGCTCCCTAATAGTCTTTTCAATTTCTTCCTTATAAACTCTAGGATGGCGGTAAGGAGTGATCATAACGGGCTTAGTGTCCTTTTCTAACTCTATAATATGCTCAAACCCTCTATGGGGAGGTAACCCATGTGGTAAATCATCAAAAACATGAACATGCTTTTCTAAAAGAACTTGTAACTCACCTTCTAATGACTGTTGTTCTGATTTTTCTGATTTTACTGTGATATAACAGCCAGCTGCCCACTCAATTTGACCCCTTCTAAAAGCCCTTTCCATCCTCTTCATGGACACCTCTTGTGGTGCACCATTTGCCATGCCTTTTAGGATGATTTCCTTGTCATCTTTAGTGAACTTTAGCTCCATGGTTTTGTAGTTTTGTGTGAAATCACCTAAAGAATGCAACCATTGAACACCCAACACAAGATCAATATCCCCAATATCAACAACATAAAAATCATCGGTTACCTTGTGCTTCCCAAGCATGAGAGGTAGTTGTGCAATCTTTGTAGAACATGGAAGGGAAGTCCCATCCGCTATGGTTACTTTGAAAGCCTTGCAATTGGTGGTTTCCAAACCCATTTTCCTCACTAGACCTCCATCAATGTAATTGTGGGTGGCCCCACTGTCAACCAAGGTAATAACTTGTTGTCCTTGAATGGTGCCCTTCACCTTGAATGCATGATACTTAGGCACACCGGAAAGCAAAGCAAGGGTGCTTTCCATTTCCTCATTTTCTTGCACATGCTCAACCACTTCTTCATTAGTATCATGGTTAGCATCGCTCAAATCAATGTCAAATTGAAAGTCTCAGATCAATAATTTCAATGTAATGGATTTGAGCTTTACCTTTACAATTGTGACCTCTTACCCATGAAGTTTTGCGCAACAAAACACAATCCCTTTCTTCTTAGTTCGTCCCTTTCATCTTTTTGTGAGTTGTTTTGGGGTTGATTTCTATAATGTGGCATATGGAACTGATTGAACCTCTTTGGGGCCTCGCTTTGATGACCCAAGGGGCTGCCGCCCTTGCACTTTAAGGGGCTGCGGTAAATCAGACCTTGGCTGCCCTCTAAATCCACTTTTGGACAGCGTTAGTGAGGCATTAGAATGTGGTCCTTTAGGCCCATAAGTCCCTCTATAAGCTGCACATTCTAAGTCTAGAGCCTTAGTAATACAATCTTGCAAAGTCATTAGGTTAAAAGCTCTTACCAAACCCTTTAGAGGTTCTACCAAACCTTCCGTAAAGAGGACAACCAACCTCTTTTCACTAACATCGGAAACCATGACTGCAATTTTTTGGAAATCTACGACATACTCATCAACATTACCCACTTGTCTGAGTTGGGCCAATTCCCTAAAATGAAATTCCGGGTCCTTCCTATCAAACCTCTCCATGATCCTTCGACTAAATTCTTCCATTGTGTGAATCAAATCATGGCCTTGGGTGTGCATACCATGAAACCACCACTCATGTGCCATGCCTTCCAAATGGAGTGTGACAAATTTGAGGGCCTCTTGTTCTTGCATGAGACTGAGGGAGAAGTAAGTCTCCATCTTTTGCAACCAAGCTCTCACCGTAATGGTGTTAGAACCATCAAAGTTGGGGAGTGAAACCTTGCCCAACCTTTGTTAAAGATTCTTATGTGGTTGATTGTGGAATCTTTTTGACTTTTTGCCCATCTTGAGGGCACAAAACTCCTCAAACCTCAACATGTCTCTTGTAGCTTGGCTCAAAGAGTCGTACTACAACCTTTGAGCATCTATTAGCTCGGCTAAAGTGGGTTCTTCTTCTTCCTCTCTTTCTCTAATGGTCTCGTTAGGCAAGAAGATATCTTTGAAAAACTTAGGTGTAGAGCCATCACCTCCCTTATGTGAGCTCTCCCCATTGGAGCTTGCAAATTTATTTTTACCCATAGCATCCTTGATGAGTTTGGACATTTGCTCACTCATGGATTTTTGTAGTTCTTGCCCACATGCGAAAAAAAGGAGTGTCCATATCTTCTTTTATATCTTTTTCCTTGCACATCCTCTAAAGTTTTTCTCCATCTTTGCGCCATAACCTAGGAGGGAATCTTATTTTTAAAATGATTGAAAGTCACACTCAACAACAAATATTAAATGCATAGGAATTTTAAATCAAAATGGGGCCCATATGGATCAACATATGCCTAGAAGAAATCATTTTATTTTAAATATCCAACATTAAATAATCCCCGGAAAAATGTGACTTGCTTAGTCACTTAATTCACCTTTAAAATATGAATTTATTATCCCAAGGTTAAATAGAATTGCTCCTTTATTTTTTTATTTGCACATTAAAAATATATTTTATTTTAATTTTAATTGTGCAAATCGATTTTCTCTTTTTTTTTTTAATTTTTAATTAAAAAGGGGGACATTACATGCAAGCTCTTGGGACAGCTCCAAAGTAGCTGGTTGAGATCTTCTCGGCATGAAACTAACTTCGAGCTGCGCATTGGAGAAGAATCTTAATTTAGTATCCTCTGTGGGCCGTGAAGCCTCCGGGATTTTGTAGAGCATTCTATCAATGTGGCTACGAACTCCCTCATGGGCTCATAGGGCTCTTTCTTCAACTAAGACCATTGGGCAAGAAGAGTATGAACATCTTCGGCTGCTTTAAATCTAGATTCAAATTTGAATTTCATATCAGCCCAATTGGTAATGGATCTTCTTGACAAATGATAGAACCACCTGCAACGGCATCTTATAAGGATTCCAAGCAGATGCACTGAGACATCTTCGTATTCTACGCCCAACACCCCACAAGCTGCTATGAACGCGTTACGATGTGATCATCAAGATGTTGCTTCCCATCTCCTCTGAACTTAGGAAAGTTCTTTCTAGATCCCTTGAATAAGTCATGCGATGGAGGATTTAGAGCCAATGGGCCGTGTTCCGCCCCCGAGGTATTGGTGGTTGTTGAGCCATTCCGAGTTCTTCCTCTTCTTCTTCCTTTGCTTCTTCTTCCCCGAAGAATGAGGTAGGAGGTGATGCGCAAAAACGAGGATGATCAAAGTGAAAGGTTAACAAGCGGGATCTAAATCAACATCAAAGACTACATCTTTAAAGGAATGTGAAAATGGAGTAACATGCTTGTATTCGCATAAGTGGTATGGACTCGATTAAAGGGATAGAACCACTATGCCTCCGCAAAACCTCAAAACAAGCCAAGATCACACAAAAGTAGAAAATACACACAAACCAAATACTTCTACATCCTAAGACAACACTAGGGTTTTGGGATCAACATGCCTATCCTATGGAAACTCGGATAGAGATACATGCATTTAAAGATGAAATAGGGATAAAAAGATTCACTTAGATGGTCCGAGGTAATCTTTAGACCGTGTTGTTAAGTGATTTGGGATAAAAACAGAGCCCGAGAACTAGTGCAACCTTACACCGTATTGTAGGAATCTCTGGTCGAAACCGTATAAAGATTTACCAAGACCATACAAAGACAAATCGACCTTGTACAAATTTTGGATTTGTGCACGGTCGAATCTCGCAAACTTCAATGTCACTCTTTGTCGACTTTTGGAATCTTCGAGTGTTGCATCAAACCCTAGATCTCGCACATGTACCTTCAAAATAACCCTAGCTACCCTACAATGCACTCAAGCACACATTAAATAGAAAACAAATGCATATGCTTCACTTGGACTGACCTCGTCGGTCGCCCAGTATGTAAATCACCGAGCACCGCACTACATCTCAAACTCCAAGTAGTTCTCCTAGTGCTTTGTGTCATTGTGAATGCAACTAATCCCTTGCCCTAGTATTGCCCTTTTGTTTCCACACCGCTAGTGGGCTAGGCTACTTCATCCCATTCAAACCCTTGTGTGTTGATGAAAGAAATCAAATTATGACCTCCAATGTTGTATATGCGATACAACAAAGGTGCTCTCGCTTCTTCAATTTTGTATTTCGGTAGATAAATATATGCCTGCTACATAGTAAATGCTTACGCTAGACATATATATATATATATGTTTCTTGCTTTGAGATTAAGACCTTAATGGTGGGAAAGGCCAACCCAAAAGATACAAAAACGAAAAAACGAAAGATAAAAGGACAAATGGGCCCACAAAGATAAAATAACAGAAGATAAAGGGGCCAAGACCGTATAATGGGATAGGACCATATGTACGGTCATGACCTTGTTGCACGATTCTCACCTGGGTAAAATAACAATAAACGAAGTAAGCAAGGAGCCAAAGATCTCTATATAAAGGTTGCAAGTTCAGTTAAAGCAAGAAAATAACAATAGACTAGGTTTGATCAAGCAATAAAAGGAAAATCAATAAGGGATTGATGCCACTAAGACCTTGTCTCATTGTTCAAAACTCATGTACATATAGTTACAACAAAAGCATGATGTAATAGTGGTTTTGTGCAAATTTTAGTGTCTACACATACACCTATGAGAAGATGTCATTTGGACTAACCCATGTTGGTGCTACTTTTCAGAGGGCTATGGATATTGCTTTCAGGGCTTCATAAACAAGTTTATTTTCGTTTACTTGGACGATATCACAGTCTTCTCAAAAGTGGGTAAAGATCACATCGTACATCTTGAGAAAGTTTTTGAAAGGTGTAGATAGTTTGGGGTGTCACTCAATCCGAAGAAACGCACGTTTGTTGTTCCTCAAGGAAAGCTCTTGGGTCATAGTCTCAAAGAAAGATATTGTTATAGACTCCGAAAGAATCTCAGCAATTCTCTCTCTTTCATTACCAACTCATACGAGAGCACTGCAATCTTTTCTTGGCATGATCAATTTTGTCAAGAAGTTCATTCCTAACTTTGCAAGATTAGTCAAGCATATTACCTTGATGCTTAAGAAAGATGTTGCTTTCAAATGGATCAAGGAAGGTAAGGATAGCTTTGATAAGATCAAAGAGGCAATTGCTCAAGCACCCACTCTCATCAACCCAAATTTTGAGAAAGACTTCTTTCTCTATGCTTATGGAGCTGAAACTAGTGTTGTTGTTTTAACTCCGCAAAATGATAGAGATTTGGAGCAACCGGTGGCTTTCTTACGTCAAACATTGAAGGATTATGAGCTGAGGTACAGCCACATGGAGGAACAAGTGTTTGCCATCATGAGAGCTCTCAAAAGGTTCAAGTATATGCTTGCCAATAACCGCATCAAAGTGTTGGTCTCCCATCCTAGTATTAGAGATTTCATCGGAGAGCAGAGATCGGTGAGAAGAGGGCTAGATGGGTAGAAAACATTATGGAGTATGATGTAACTATCATGGCTACCAAGTTGGTCTAAGGTAGAGGGTTGTGCGAACAACTTGCCATAGATGTTGGCAAAGATCAAGAAGTTTCCTATGTCTTGATGAACAAGAAGACACAAGTATACCTCATAGTAGCTTGGAAAATGGACATGGCAAGATTTTTATCCACCAATGAGTATCCTTTTGGTTTGAACAAAACCAAGAGGCGGCATTTTAGGCTACAATCCATTCCTTATGCATTAATAGATGGAGTTCTTTTTAGAAAGAATCTGGATGGAGTGTTGTTGAGGTGTATTGAAGGAGAACAAGTGGACAAAGTTCTTGCGAAATTCCACAATGGTTTCTCCGGCGGTCATTTCTCTCCAAGAGCTATTGCTATGAAAATCTTAAGAGCATGGTACTTTTGGCCCACATTGTTCACGGATTCACATAAATGGGTTAGAAAATGCAAAGAGTGTGCCCTTTTACTGGCAAGAAGAAGATGGAAACTCTTCCACTCCACCCGATTCAAGTGAATCATCCTTTCTCTCAATGGGGTCTTGACTTCATTGGATTGGTAAACTCCACATCCAACACAAGTCACAAGTGGGTCCTAACTACAATTGATTACTTTACCAGGTGGACAGAGGCTATAACTCTCAAAGAGGCTACCAAATCAGCCATCTTAAACTTCTTGGAGGATATTGTAACAAGGTTTGGAGTTCCTCAAACTATAATTTCTGATAATACCAAGGCTTTCTTGGGTTTCAAAATCTCTGATTGGGCTCTCAAACATGGTGTCTATCTGAAAACTTCCTCTAACTATTACCCTCAAGGTAATGGCCTTGTTGAGTCAACCAACAAGAACTTGATCAGGATAATGAAGAGGACTATGGAGATGAACCAGAGGCAATGGCATACAAAGATCAAGAATGCTCTTTGGGCTGACAAAATTACACCCAAGAGAGCAATAGGTAACTCTCCTTTTGTTCTTGTATATGGTGGAGAAGCTAGGTTCAAATTATCTCTTGAATTGCCTTCATTAGAACTAGCCCATTAATTGGAATCGGAGGGTGAAGATGAGAGAACAGTTAGGATGGCAGAGCTGGTTGACTTGGAAGAGTTGGGGCAGTCAGTCATGATCAAGTTGGAAGAACATCAAAAGCTAACCAAGTGATGGTTTGATAAGAAAGCCAGAATACAAACCTTCAAAGAGGGAGACCTAGTTTTGAAGTTGGATGCGGAGACATAGCCAAACAAGAGAGGCACTCCAAATTTGATGCACTATGGAGTGGGGCATACATTATCACATCTTGCAAGCAAGCCAATTCATTAGAATTGTCAAAACGCGATGGAGAGGCACTCCAAATTCAAGTCCATGGGGTTTATCTTAAACCTTTTTATTGAGCAAGTTTAGTTGCATCTTGTACATAGTAGTTTAGTTGTTCTCGTGCTTTCCCTTTTATTGTTGTTCCCTTGTTGGAAGGTCCCTTTTGTTGTTTCTTGTCATGTGATCACTAATTGAGATGCCCTCCCTAAATCATTTTATGGTGATCTTCCTTGAATAAGTGTTGCGTTGCACAAGTTGTTGGTGCCATTTGCAATTCCCACAGGTCCGCAAGGCCGCGAAGCGTAGATTCAAAGCCGTGGCCAGGAATGGAAAACCCGCTAAGTGAAGAAATGGTGTACTGCGTAAAGGAGTAAAAATTACGGCACAAAGGAGAAAGCTTCTAAGTATTGTGCAAGTTCAATGTCTCAGCAGAGTTCAGACAGATTTCTAAAGGCTTTCGATTAGTTCTCAAAGTTATATACGACTCCACACCCAATGGATATGCCATGCTACTAATCAATTCATCTAGCAGTGATGTCCCCTAGATAATCTAGAAGTTGTCGAAGGAAGTAAAGTCATGCCCGACTCACTTAAACGTCCAATCACCCCAACAACCAGCATTAAATCTTGAGTTGTGCAGCACTCATGCCTAGATAGTCCGATAGATTATGATTTGAGCAACCACAAGCGCCCTATTTAGTCTCGCAAAATTTAAAGTTGAGTGGTCCTCGTGGTTGGCGAAGTGGTTGACTTTCTTCATTGTTGGGTGCGATATGATATCTCTTCTTACTTCTCCATTTTCTATAAAGATAATCAGTAAGGGCATAAGTTAAGGGTCTTTTCTACCAAGGTTTAGAGCTCCACCCTTTTGAGTGTTAAGCTTGTGCTTGCAGACCTCTGTAACGCATTTGTGAAGTTTCACGCGCCTTTGCGTTGTGGAATCGTGAATGACTAAGTGCTTGATAGTTTTGCAAGTGTGATCTCTATCCTTGGAATCTATGTTGCCAAGAAATGCAAACAGAAATGGAAACAAAACAGTACGAAACGCGAAACGGCAATTTCAAAAAAACCTTGGATACAAAACGTTATGGGAAACATCCGTACAATATGTGTGTGTGTGTGTATGTATATATATATATATATATATATATATATGCATGGTACTCATTTTAAAATTGTACTCCATAGTCCATAAGAGATAAGTATAACTGATAAAACACTCAAAATATTTTGTATTCATTGAAATAATACATTATTATCATGTATACTTATCTCTAGGAGACTAGGACGTTTCGAAGGAGTTTCCATTTTGGAAACATTTCCGAAACGCTTTGGAAACAAAATGGGGGCCCCTAGGCGTTCCCTAGTAACAGAGCTTGGAATGCATATGTGTTTGCTGTGAATACCTCAGTCCTCTTGCAATATTTCAGTATTATTCTGGTCATTCTATTTAGAATTTTTGTGCGCATTTTATAACTTCACATGCTAAGTTATATTTGTGTCTCTTAGAGTCAGAACTGAACCCTATTTTAGTTTGGTGCATCACCTTTTCTTTATTTCAGTATTTCATTCTTCTGAACCTTGGTCCCTTGGAAAGCTTAGGATAGAACTAGATAACAGTAATTTGTAGTACTGGTTAGATTAGTTGCGGTGAGTTAGAATAGAAGGAATCAGCCTTCTCTGGAGATTGACCTTAAAGGCGCCATTGTCCCACACTTTGAAGGTCATTCCATGTTTCACTGAGGTGCTAAGCTCGACCTCAGCAGAGGGTGCAATCTCAGGCAACAACAGTAACATCCAGCTCACATACCATAAACTAGGGGCATCTTTTCCAACAAATTCACCCCAAGACTTGAACCCAGCCTTGTCCATTGGAGTATACCACACCCATCAAGTTGGATGCAGTATTTTACCCAATTTCAAAACTTTAATGTCTCCTATGATTTGAAATTGGGGCTCCGTCCATAAAAGCCACAATAATTTTACCACTTAAGCTCATCCCATTTGACATTGTTATTTCTTATTATGACAGTAGTAAATATGCATGCCTAAATATTTCGTTCGTTGTTTATTTCATACTATGTACACATCTATAATATGTCACATTCCCAATTGGGGCTTTTAGCTTGCAACTAAAATGCATAATTATTATAGGAATGACAATGGCTGATATTTTTCCATGTCACAAGCCAAACCAGTTACTGTGAGTCTGCGGACCTGACTTGTAAACTCTGGCAACTCTCCCTGTCAAGACTAAATGAAAGGAGCTCGTGAGTTTCTGCAGACTCACAAGTCCCAACATCGAGTATGCAAAAAAACAGAAAAACAACTAGAAATATAAAACTATTAAAATCAACTCTTTATATAATATATTTTTTTAATCTGCTGAGTTTATGCCGGGTTGTAGCCCAAGTCCAAAATTAGCCTGCCAAGTTTGCGCCAAGTCTGAGTCCAAAATCAACATGTTGAGCTTGTGCCAAGTCCAAGTCCTCTTACTAAATATAAATATCCTACACTACCGGGTAGTGCCCTTGAGGTCCTAGAACGGTTCTGGTACTGGTATTGGTCAGGGTATTTCTCAGGTTCTTCTCTTACCTTGGGCACCGGACTGTCATAATTTAAAAAAAAAAAAAAACAGTGATACCGATTCATTAATTTGCTCACGTGTTTCTTGAGTTTGACTGTGACCATTGAAGATTTTCCTATTCTGAAAATTTGAACAGATAATGTGCAGTTTATCATATGTCATTAGTCATTTAATATTTTGAATTATCGATCAACAGTAGTGATTTGTTATTTTTCTGGTTTACTTTATACACATACCATTAATATTATGGTTCATTTTGTTTGTAATTTTATTAAAAAAGAAAATGTAGGGATGTACCCAATCCATAACGTACCCAGGGTCCAAACCAAAATAGGTGAACCCTTGTACCATAACCCGTACTGGTAACCTAGTAAATATAAACACCCTCATAATTGCATCGTTTGTCAGTCTGTTATTTACCCTATGCTGGTCTAAGAGGCCAAAAACAGGGACATCACTCATAAGAAAACAACCATCAAATCTTAAATCAACAAGTCAGACAGACCTAAACTTCACACTTGTACTAACCTTAAATTGACTATGTCTATTGCATTGGACATAAAAACATATTCGACTGGATTGACCAAAGATTATTGTTGTGTTGAATAAATTGATACTGTACCAACGGTCTTGGCTGTTGTGATTACACATTCTGCTAAGTTGACTAGAACATTTTGTTGTTGATTTGGCCACATTTGACTCAGCATTTATGCAGGTATATTGTTTGATTTCACCAGTTTTTCCTCCTATTACAAAACAATTATGAACATTTGCTTTTGTATGATAAAAATGGTGATAAATTAGACTTTCATGAATGCTTTATGATGGCATGAACAGAATTGTATTGACTGTGAAGTAAATGCTATGCATTTTTCTGCCAACATGGATCTAGAACCTGTTATTTTATTTGAGATGGCGTGCACGTCCATTATTTTTCCTTGTCCCAAGATTGCGCCTGGTTCTACTATATTGTGTCCCTAGAGGGGTACTTGTTTTAAAATTCTTCTTTTTTTTGAAATGGACCTTGGTTTTGATGCATTTTATGCCCTGATAGATGTCCCACGTCCAATTATGGATTCCTTTACTGAGATTGGGCTAGCTCTAGTATTAAGAATCCATGTTGGAGATCCAAAACACTATCAAATTATTAAATTGTTTTGGATCAGATTTTGTTAGGTAAAACTTATTTTACATTAGGTAATTTTACATTTATTACTTTAGTTTACCTTAGGTAAATGTGTCTTTTACTAGGGTAATTAGTAGGTTGATATTGTTATTTAATTGTTATATTGTTTCATAACAATATTTATTTGTATTACATTTTGTTGTGCTTCCCAAATGTATTTTGGAAGCTACTGTAACTAGGTTGTTAGTTTGTTGTTGTACAATACCTATAAGTATTGCAACACTTCATTTCCATTGTAATCAGCTTCAAGTTGCATTCTGTAATTTGGATGTAATTTGCTTATTTCATTATCAATAAAATACTCATAGGCTGCCTCCCTGTTTCTGGTCCTCAGCATTTGGTATCAGAGCAAGGATTTGAGGAGCCTGTGCAAGCAGAAGGTTGTAGAGAGGTTGCAGCTGAGTTAAGAGGTCTTTGGAGAAGAAAACTGCTCTTGGAGAGCTTGTGCTACCTCCAGCAGCTTCCCAGACCCACCGTGCATCCCCACAACCACCATTTCCAGTTTCAGGTGTTTGAAAAGCAATTTTTTTGCACTGGTGCCTCTTGCACCAGACAAAATTTGTTGCTTGCTGGAGTAAATCTGGTTTACAGAAAATCAGATCAGAAAAGAAATTAAAAACTCAAATCAGATCCTTTCCCCATTAGGAGTTTCTCCTCTAAACTTAGAGGAACAAATAGTCTTAGCTAGCTTTAGCAAGACATCCAAATTCCTGGCAGACCGAGCTAGTTGTGTGGTAAAAGGTGAGTTGACTGTTTAAAGGAGCCAAGCTCCTGACCGAGCAAGTTGAGGAGTCGTGATCTATCCTCACCGCCGAGTTACATCGTGGGCTCTTTAACCAGGCAAGGAGTCGAGTTGTGTATATGCATCGGCAAGTTGGAGACAATACCGACAAAGCTTTGCATTCTAAACGAGCGAGGTAGTTTCTTTCATCACCGAGCTTCACATTCAGACCTGGTGATTGCCAAGACCAAGTCAGACGACCGAGCCTTCCGATCCCCGAGTCAAGTTCCCTATGGCTGAGTCGTGTTGAGCAACAAAGCTTTGCATTGGCCGACTCCACCGTTGCATACACGACCGGTCCTCCGCCTCCAACAACTCTCCTACGGTCATTTCACAATGATCCTGCACAAAGAAAACAAAACAAAGAAGCGGCGGCCAACAACAAATACATTGCAAAGGTTTTACATCCGGGTTATACGAAACCTAAATCCGCAGCTACTCCTTCGCATGCCATGTGGCCCACTCCGGCCATCTGCCACGGCACCTCTCTTATAAGGTAAGTGCACTTGAAATAGTGTTTAAATACAAGTTTTTCACATAGTGGTGCATGCACTAAGAACGCTTTGTTGGACAGTTGAATGGTCTTGGGAGGGACGGGTCCTTGGTTCGACCCCCCAAATTTCAAGGATTTTAATATATATTTGAATTTGGTGAAAATTTTAGTGGTTTCTGTCAAACCTAGCAGCCCAAAACCTCAGCTAAAAGAGTTAGTCATAGCTACACCCCCCACCAAATTTAGTGGTAAAAACACTACTTTTGGGCAAAAACTTTTTTCTCCTAGATTGCTTAAAATTTCATTTCAAGCAACTTTTTCCAAAGGAGGGGTACTCAAAAGGGTCAAATTAAGTTGTTTTTTGCTATTTTTCCATTTGTGAGCCATTCTAAGGTCGGGAGGCTACCAGAACTCACAAAACAAAACGAAAAATCTTGTCATTCCATTTTTCTGCATAATCGGTTGTAATACTATATTTTTTAGTGTATATTGCATTGTTTTGTGCTAACAAGCCATATAGCTAGGAATTTTCTAACCACCCACTATGGCGAACAATGCTCCAAAATTCTTCTTGCTTGACTCGCAGCTGCTTCGTGGTGACAATTACGCCATGTGGAAGACCAAAATTCGAACTCAACTCGAGTTTGAAGAGATTTGGCCTGTTGTGAATGGTTCCACAACCAAATCACCAGATGATGCAGCCCAACAAAGACAGTTTGACAAGGCCAATTAGAAGGCCAAAGTCATAATCTTGTTCGCAGTGTCCGATGACGTGCAACCCCACATTCGAGATGCCAAAACAGCCAAAGAAGCGTGGGATAAGTTAAGCACCGTGTACGAGGCCAAAAACAAGAACACAATATTGAATTTATAGAGTCAATTACATACACTCAAATTCAAGTCGAACGAGAAAGTGGAAGCTTTCTTGCGGAGAGTTGTAGAATTGAGGGCTTCACTTCTAGCCCTGGGAGAGGAGGTTACTGATACAGCTCTCGTGCCCATTGTTCTGAGAGCACTTCCTCCTTACCGCATTTTTGTGACGACACTAAACTTGTCAGATCAAACAGTTACTTTTGACAAGTTAGTGAATCTACTACAACAAGAAGAAGCAATGTACAACAAAGATGATGAAGAGGAGCAGCACTATCTTCTCATCGAAATGAAAATGCAAAGCTCATTCTTCTCAAAAGTCCCAAAAACAACATCAACAAAGGGACAAGCAAAAGAAGAAATGTCCTATATGCAAACAACGACATGATGTGAAAGATTGCTAGTTCAATACATACAAGAAAGGTTCATCGAGCAATTTAGGACCTCAAAATCAGCAATCTCATCAGGGACAATCACACTACAAGCAAGGGCAGAAGAAGGGGAACTGGTGAAAGAAACCCCATTAGCAAGGAAATGTAGCTGAGCAAGAAGATTATCCGATACTAAGGATTTCATGTAAGTTGCCCATTCCAATGAAACCATCCACATCATCTAGTGTTATTTGGTATGTTGATTCGGGAGCCACTCGACACATGATTGGGCATAGAGACTGATTTATCACCATTAGGGACACACCTTCGAAAAACCTTGTTTCGTTAGGTGATTATTCTTCTTACACAGTACAAGGTATTGGGAACATTTTTCTACCTTTTGTTCACAAAAGTGTAGATTACCGATGTATTATATGTCCCCTGGCTTAACAGAATCTACTATCGCTTAGTCATCTTCTAGATCATAATCTGAAGATTGATTTTGATAGTCACTTCGGTAAGAAAGTGTGTTTGATTCGAGACAAATCAAGAGGCTCGAAAATTGTTGCAAAAGCCTCCAATGTGGGATGTATGTTCCAGCTTGACATTGTCCACAGGGATGATTAGGCACTAGTAGCTAAGAATTCTTCCTCTACACAGTTGTGGCATCAGAGACTTGGTCACATCAGTTTCAAATATCTTGAAACACTTCGCCAGTACGATATGGTGAAAGGCTTGCCATCTCTCAAAAGGATACAAATAAGTGTCTTAACTCGCCAAGCGGAGGTAAACAACACGGAGCTTCATTCCATAAGAGTACTTATCGAGCTCCAGGTAAGCTTCATTTGGTTCATATCGATCTTTGCAGTCCAATGCAACCTAGTCATTCTGGATTTCAGTATTTCATGCTATGTTGATGTTTATTCTAGAAAAGTGTGGATTTTTTTGTCTTCGTAAGAAAAGTGAAGCTTTTGAGAACTTCAAAAAGTTCAAAGTGGTTGTTGAGAAAGAAATCGGTCATCTCATATCGATCGAGGGGGAATTCACGAATGAGTTCAAAGCCTGCCTGCAAGCTCACGGGATTCGTCGACAAATGCCTCCACACACATCACAAATGAAACGGTATTGTCGAGAGAAGGAATTGTACTATCATGGAGATGGTGCATTGTATAATCGATGCTTCTAGACTACAAGGACATTCTCGGGAAGAAGAAACAAATATAGCATTATATTTGCTTTGACGAAGAATGCCCACAGCTTGCTCTTGATGGAGTAACACCACATGAAGCATGGTCGAATCGGAATCCATTTGTTGCATTGCACGCCTTAGAGTATTCGGGTGCAAATCCAAAGCATGCACATACCCAAGCGAGAAACAAAAAGAAGTTGGATATGAAATCTTAAACACTCATCTTCATTGGCTACGGTGAAGAGGCTCTTGCAAGTCATGATTGATGATGGATCTAAAGACCAAGAAAGTCTACACCAGCAGAGATGTTGAGTTCTTTGAGAAGAAAGAATCCGAGACTCCTCCAGACTAACCTGATGTAGATATTTCACCTGTTGTGAAAACATAAATGAGATGTTCCCACCGATGACAAAGTGATGATGGGGATGATGATGATGATCAGACATGACCACGACCCATGGCAATAGTACGTGTATGCCCTAGTGGTATACTAATATGATTCGAGATGAAAAATTGGATGCTCCACCAGACACATCCACCACTTGGACCATGGACTCGCGGTAAGAGCAAGAGAAGAGGTAAAATTTGCTTTGATGAGCATAGTTGTTGAATTTGTTGAGCCATCTAATGTCTAGAAGCCCTTCAAATCAAAAGCTTGGAAAGATGCCATGGATGTTGAGTATCAATCAATGATGAAAAACAAGACTTGGCAACTTGTCGATCTTCCACCAGGAAGAAACCCATTGGTTGGAGATGGATATTCGTAACAAAGTACAAAGCATAGTAGAAAGTACAAAGTGACACTTTGGTAGCGAGGGGTATGTACATAAGGTATAGACTATGAGGAGACATTTGCTCCCACAGCTAAGATCAAAATGATTTGGATGATCTTTGCTCTAGCTTGCTCAATTTGGTTGGAAAGTCCATCAGATGGACGTGAAAAGTGCCTTTCTAAACGGAGATCTACAAGAAGAAGTCTACATGACTCAACCTGAGGGTTTTGTCATACTTGGTGAAGAAACAAAGGTATGTAGACTCAGAAATCTCTGTATGGCCTTAAACAGCACCCTAGGCTTGGTACATCAAGATTGATGAGCATCTCGTTCAACATGGATTTTTCGAAATCCATATGATCCCAATCTCTACCTCAAGAGGCAAGGAGGAGAGATTGTGATAGTTGTTGTATATGTCGACGATCTAGTCATCACTGGAAGCACAATGAAGATGATCGATGCTATGAAGAAAGATCTTAATCGATCATTCGACATGATATAGCTCGGGCTCGTGCACTATTGTCTTAGATTGGAAGTATGGCAGAGGGAGAATCACATCTTTGTTTCTCAGTTGAAATAAACCAAGACAACGCCCGAGAAGTTTAAGATGATGGATTGCACACAAATTTCAACACCCATGGAGACGAGACTGCATTTATCTCGTTCGATATACATCTCCTCCCAGTAAATACAACACTTTATCAACAGTTGATTGGGAGTCTCATTAACCTAACATATACTAGACCAAATATCAACTTTGAGGTGAGCTATCTTTCCGAGGTTCATGCAGAATCCATAATTTATCATTGGAAAACAAGGCGGGTCTTGAGGTATCTCAAGGGTACTATGGATATTGGTCTAGAATACAAGAAGAATGATCAATTCTTCTTGATGGATATTCGGATTCAGATCATGCAGGTAACATTGATGACAGAAATCCACTTCTAGATTTGTATTCTTTTTGGGATCTGGACCGATATCATGGGGAAGCAAGAAAAAATACTTTGTTTCTCGCTCTTCTACAGAGGCTGAATATCGTGTTGCAGGTGGAGTTGTCTGTGAAGCGATATGGCTACGTCACATACTTGAGGGACTTGGAGTATCACAGGAAAAATCCACCACCTTGTATGTTGACAATGAGGGTGTTCTCAAACTTGTTCGCAATCTAGTGTTTCATGAGAGAACCAAGCATATTGAGGTACAAGATTCACTTCATACGCGAGCATGTGTTGAAACACAATATACAACTTCAGTTTTTCCCAATAGCTAAACAACGAGCAGATATCTTCACAAAGTCACTTGCGTGACAAGTTTGAGTTGTTCGGAGAGTTCCTCTCCTCATCTCTTGAGGCAATACAAAATTAAGGGGGAACATTAGGTAAAACTTATTTTACATTAGGTAATTTTACATTTATTACCTTAGTTTACCTTAGGTAAATGTGTCTTTTACTAGGGTAATTATTAGGTTGATATTGTTATTTAATTGTTATATTGTTTAATAACAATATTTGTTTGTATTACATTCTGTTGTGCTTCCCGGATGTATTTTGGAACCTACTATAGCTAGGTTGTTAGTTTGTTGTTGTACAATACCTATAAGTATTGCAGCACTTCATTTCCATTGTAATCAGCTTAGAAGCTGCATTTTGTAATCTGGATATAACTCGCTTATTTCATTATCAATAAAATACTCATAGGCTGCCTCCCTATTTCCAGTCCTCGGCAGATTTTTTGTTTGGGTTTAGAAGAAGAAGACGAAGTTAATTGGATCTCCAAATCAGTGATCATATACAACAAAGAAAATCAGTGGGTGCCCATCTTTGGATGAGGTTTGGTGATGGTCTTCCCGAAACCTAGACCCATTGGCTTCGAATACTAACAAGGTAGTGTATGTGCAAGTACAATTGAAGTCCATGAGTAATCACCTTGCACTTTCATGTGGTGGTACCAGAGCCGGTTAACTATATTTTGCCACATCCACCACAAAATGGCAACCAACAACCCAAATTTATAAGACTTTGGTGGTAAGAATGACCTATGTAGTAGGGCTCTAATCAATAGCCCTTTACTTGTGTGAAATTTGTAGCAATAATTGGTTTCTTACTAAAACTTTGCATCTAAAGGGTTTAAATCATAGTTACCTAAGACTCCGGGATGGGGGTACGTAGCGACGGGGTTTCCGGGACGGCAAAAAAATCCCATATTTTGGGGATGGCGAGGGACGGTTGGGGACGGCTATTAAAATAATATATAAATATTAAAAATATACAATGGGTCCCCTAACCTTGGGAAAAAAACATGAAAGGTTATAATTTCAGCACCATAGCCAATAATGTTACCAAAGGGCCTGTAACATGCCAACATCTCTTTATCATGTCACTTACATGATTATATCCTCAAATTAAAAAAATAGCTTTTTGGAACAGTAGAGGCCATGCAAACTACATGAATAGCCATCCATAGACAAAACCGCTAAGGTAACTGAAAAACACTAAAAAATTAAATACAAAGTTGGCCTCTAGAACATCCTAATATACCGGTAAAGCCTTCAATATCATACAAAAAGAAGCAGAAAGACTTGCACAACAAATTTTGAAACTAAAGAAATCCTTTAAAATATGCATATGAATTTATTGATCCTATTGCTATGTATAAGAAAGGCTTTAAAATGTAAAATAACAGCGACCTCTCATTAGAATATCTTCTTTTGGAACCTACATAAGACAATAAAAATCCATTTCTTGGGAAGGTAAGTTTGCATGGGAAAAGGATTAGTTTTCATTTTCCTCTTTTCAAAGTCATAATCCTTTATGTTTTATATATTTTTAATTTTTTTGGGACTCCAAGGACTTTGGGGACTTCGGGACGCCCTTAGTCGTCTCTTTGGGGATTCATGGCGTCCCCAGTTAGAGTCCCCAAAGTCTCGAAGCACTCGAGACGTCCCGGGTGCGTTCCCTAAAGTTAGGGGACGTCCCATTATTTTTGCATTTGGGGGTGCGTGGGGGGACGTTTTGTCCCTATTCCCAAGCACCCGGGACATCTTGGACATCCGGGACGGCTTGGGAACGGGAGTGTATGTCCTCACGTATACGATTTAAATTAATGTAAACATTAGTTTATAAAGATCCATACACTGTCAACTTGGGAATGAAATGAACAATATGTTGTGACCCCAAAATCACAATCTTATAGGCTTTTAGGAAACAATTAGTGCTTGGTAAAACGGTTAACGTTAAAAGACTACAATAAAACAACGCAGAATTTATAACCAAATTCCAACCCCTAGTTATGTAGATAAATTCTACACCTAATATCGAAAGCCTCATAGCTCATTTAACCTTAAAAATGATAAAAGAATCCATGGAATCAGCCCCAAAATGAAAATTCTAAACCGCCATAGAAGAAATCAATAAAATACAACAAATTAAATTTCGGCAAATGTTAGGGGCCTAGGACTCTTCGGCAAATGTTAGGGGCCTAGGACTCGGTAGTCAAAATGATCAACCTTACAATGAAGAAAAAGTACAAAATATAGCATGCGAAGGCGAATATAAGGTGTTAATGAAACGCCACAAAATCAATATGAAACCCTTCCACAAATCTCAACCAATGAGACTCTTCCCCATGACAAGGAAGTCAATGAATCCCAAGAAATTTAGGGTATCTCATAACTTTATATCTACTCCTTGCACTCAAAAGACCAACTACAAGATTAAGTTAAATGTCTCAAGCAAAAATCAAAATTGGCTTACATACGAGCCCAATGTCAAAAAAACAAATCCAATAATAAAGCAACCAAATGCCATAATTTAACATGATATACATGGAAACATATGATGGAATCCATTGATATAAATGGAATCTTACAACAATGTCATAATTCATATATGAAATCGTTTTTCTCAAATACAAAAAGGTAGAAAAATATGTTGTTATGGGGAGAAAAATGCAATTGTTGCATCAGTATTCATCAAAGAAAGCATAAAGGTGGAGCCAAAAACATGACCGGAGACAAAAGTTTGAAACCTTATTCGATAGATAAAAGGATGTCTTCTCGATGGCTTGCCACCAAAATCCCCGCTTGAAGAAATGTGGAGCATGCAAAGACAACTAGAACCAAACAAAACCAATGTATAGACCCTCTTGTTGACTTGACAAGAAAAGGAAGAGATTGAAACATTTCCCTTTAATGACAAGAACCAAAGAACATCTTACCCAACGTACAAGTCCCTTAGCTATTATGATCACTATTCAAGCACTTCAGTTCCACTTCAGGCCACACTTGGCATCACTAAATTTCTATGTACAACTTGATTGGGCTTGAGGGTGACGATGTGCATACTCCATAAAGGAGATCCCATGTTCTAAAACAGAGGGGTATAGGGTTGTAGACCTTGTTGAACAATATTTAACATAAATTGAAAAAAAAAAAACTTTTGGGATTACACAAGTGGGATCTTACACACTAAATTGGTGTCTAGCTTGATGGTAATGTTAAATACCATCTTTACCAAACCTTTACACTCTGTAGAAATGAGGTCACCCTTCAATAAAAAATCAAATAGATCTTCCACAAAGCTGCAAGAAAAGATACACAAGACAGAATTGGATACAACACACAAAGGAAAAATCTTCTGTTTATGGCATCCTCGACAATCTTCAAAGGCCAAATGGGTAGGAGAGAATGATATTCCTATACGTTTACAACTGTAAAATCCATTGGCAAAACCATCTATCTAATAACAACATTACATAATTGCTATGCATTTATTTTGTTCAAATCTTTTTATTATACATAATGCATTTAGTGGTCCCTTCAACTAATCTTTAACCATATAGACATTAAGTTTTTAACTTTTCTTTTTCTTTTAGTCCAAGAGGTTGTTTGTTTGTATAATATTGGGATACCACCACTTAAAGACATTTCCTGATAAATTTCTCTCTAGAATTGAAGTATATAAAAACATTTATTTTAAGCTTGAACTGCACAAAATCGTTCAAAATTCACTTGCATATTGATCTAGGAGGACTCTCAAAAAGTGACTCCAGTGATACTACCAATCCAAGCACATTCTCATAGCTTACAAGATTGTGGACCATGTTCCATGGTCTGTGGTACTAGGAATCAATCTCCACGATCCCCAACTAGGAATCAAAAATTCCCCATGCAGAGCCAAGGGGCAACGGCCCTACCCTACAGCAATTATTTTGACTGACATCTTTTGATGCCATTTCGGCTCAATTGTTGGAAAGCAAAGAGTCGCACATGGAAGCTCAACCGTTTCAACTTCCATAATAGTTCTTTAAGCCTTCGCCACTTTACAATTACTGTATATTTATCTATAGCATCAAATAGAAATCAAATCATAGACAATAAGCAGCCATACATCTCCCTCAAGAGTATGCCATGTACAAAGCGCGCATTTTAATATAATTTTTGTTCAAGTTTTATTATTTTCACTATTCTAAATCTTATTCATATTTCTTCTGCATACGCATATAACATATCTAAATCCTCATTTAGAGTGTTATCCAACTGACCTCATGGGATCTGGATGATATACAAATGCAGTGGTGTAATTGCATGCATGCAAAGCATAACTTTGTTCCCTTCAAGTTTACTCGTGTACATAAGATTCACTCTTTAACAAAAATTCCATCATTTGTACATAAAAATACCCTTATGAAAACTTTTCATGATTGGCCATTTTCACCGTGTTTTAGTTGCATGCATCATAAAATGAATTCAAACTAGATAGAATTCAACCATCAACACAAAAAAATTACACATCATTCTACTGTAGTAGGAAAAAAATTATCAAAACAATCTCTTCTAGAAGAAAGTCAAAGAAAACACAAGAGACTTTGTCAAATGATGCCTTATCACCCTCACATAAGTATTTGAGTTTTCATTTTGATGCTAACTAAACTAATGCATTAAGGACTGGCTAAATAGCAAGCATAAGGAAAACATACCTACGCTTAAATGAAGAGGTAAGAAGCCAAATACAAAACATTTCAAGTTTATTTCAGTCACATGTTTCCTTAAAACCCACTCACCACCATGCAGAAAAGACCATAATCAAAATATAGAAGCCTTAAGAGCTCGTCAAAAGAGTGGTTCCATCATTTGAAACTTGAACAAGAAATAATTGAAGCAATATAGAGGCAAACCTAATCGAATCCATCCTATAGTAATAAAAGTTTCCCCACTGTTGAGATGCCCCTTGTTGATGCTTTGCAGTATAATATGAATGGGCCCATTCCTACAAAATAAAAGCACAAAAATAGCATAAAATTGACCGCGCTTTTAGAATCTGGATACAATATATGTATAGTGTACACGCATGCATGCACCCTCACAATCTTTGTGTGTGCACGCACGCAGAAACACCCATTTGCACACACACAAATAAATTATAGAGACACAAATGACTTGATTTTATAATCAAATAGCTTCCTGCACTTGCAAACATTATCATCAGAATTTTACAAGAGCTATTTAGCAGAAGAAACACTAGATTTAGCTGCTCATCTTGTGGCTATAATGGACATAATTAGAAAATATTTAAGTTCTGGATGGTGATGGCAAAGTAGCTATGAAAGATTTCCTTGCCTATACTGAAAAAATAGCACTGATTAACTTCACTATCCATCTGTCATAGTCCACATTGTACTCTTACCGATTAAAGATGCAATATAATATATGTCATTCAAAAACGCAGTATAAATTTAAATCAATCCTCTCGCATAACCACTACAACTTTTAAAGTTGAATTACAAGGAAGATTTTTAAAAACCAACATCAGCATAAAGACAAGGAGTGTCAACTTTTAAATGCATACAGTGGATAACAAATTCTCGTTGAATAACTAACTAAACATTTGGAATATGTTAGAAACTAGTGCTTCACATTGGAATATTTGTAAGCTTTAGTGTGTGAGTATTTAATTAGTGTGAAATAATTATAGTGAGAATAGTTGTATTAGATTGATATGAGTTTAGTTGGATGTTCATGAGTTGTAACTCACGTTTAGATAGGGATGAGTGAGTGATACTGTAAGTATGTGAGATATTATGTAGAGATTTATGGTTGCATTTGATAAGGCTTGGCTCCTTGTTTTTAGGAGTTAATGAAGCCTATAAATGTAATACCTCTACGTTTAATCAAATTAATCTATCAACTAGTATTTTATTGTGTTATTGCTATTGTGAAACTCTACCAAAGTCCTCATTTAGTATCAAAGCTTTCTAGGATTCTGTCTCTGTGATGGAAGTATGAATAAATATATCAAGGGCACTCATATTGTTATTTGCCCCCAGGTATGGAAACATTCTCATAATAGCTACCGTGTATAACGTAGCACTCTAGTTTTGCATTGAGAAAATCCGATTTCGTAGTAAATAAGGTAACCTTAAGTCTTCATGCAGCCTGTTCATTCATGCCAAGTTTATCCTCCTAGCACCGTAGACACATACAAGTCTGGTGTATCAATCTGCAAAATTTGTTGTCCTTGTAGAGATCCTAACTGCAAACCCGACGCCTACTACTTGGAATTATGTCTTTTTGTTGGTAATGTGATACATGCAATTGGAACATCTGTATAGTCTATATCTTCCAAACATCAAGATAACGTGGCATTTGGAGACTACTCATTTTATCGGTATGGTGTACAGATCTGCTTGCTCTGTGTTCATTCATTTCTCAATCATGACAGCCACGTGAAGGAGATTTGAGCCCAAACATTGCAATAATCCGTTTATCATCAACGAACTATATTAGAATATACGCCTTACCTTTTATTATTTACTACTAGTTATGTGTTAACTAATGTTCAATTGTAACCACTGCATCCATTTTGTGGCTATTTCTTGCCTAATAAAATGACGGACACACAATCTACAATACGTGCATTTCGGTTTCTCTTCACTCTCTCTATTAAAGTCTTCTAACATTGGTAACATAGCCATTGGCGCTTGAAGGGGATTGGAATATGAGGGCACATCTTTCAATTACAAAACTCATCGAAGCAGCAGTCATTGAAGACATCGAAGGACTAGAGATTGTAAGGGGAAGACATTGAAAATGTCAAACGGGCATACAATTTAAAAAGCACATTTTTTGGCAGAAATACAGTCATGATTCCTTTTTAGGGCACAAGAAGCAGATCTGCTGAGTGAGCAGTACTGCACTAAAGGACAGATACACCAAAGGTTAGAGGTCAATCAGCGACCTCTCGTTTTCTTTCTAACGATGGGGCCGCACAAGTAATAGTCGCACCAATCTAAGCCAAAACGACTAAAGAAAAAATCGGTCTCCACATGGTAGTGGTGGATGCCTCATACCATTCATGATCAAAAAGCCAATGATCTACAATGGTGGCTAAATACAAAGACAATGAAGACTAAGTACCAGTTGTCATGCAAATGTGCAACGTGAAAATTTCATATTTTCAAGCATGACAGCGGACCCCGGCGTTAAAAAAATTTATTGTGAACCCTCCCGAGCCCTCCTTCAGATCAACTCATCCCCTATGTCGGGCCTATCCTACCCTTCCAAGTAGTCCGTGTGTTGTGTCAACCTTTTCCATAGGTGACTTAGGCAAACAAGTTCATTCAAATGCTTCCAAGATGATACTTTGCAAGAGAGGCTTTTCAAGAGACTTAGGAATGGTTGTTTCTAGCCTTTCTAAGACATGGTTCACACCCCCAGAGTGGAGTTGCAAACCCAAATTCACCAGGGGGCAATATTAAGGAGCCAGTACGTTGTGCAACTGATTTTGGAAGATTTTGGAAAGTTTCAAAGGTTTTGGGACAAGTTCAGTAAAAGTGGGTCTTGGAGGGTGAAGGAGCTTGCAGTACAAAACAGCCCCTGAGCTTCGGGAAGTGATTCCGGGAGCTCTGTAAGGAGTTGGAGGTCAAACGAGACACTGTTGGAAAGGTATTTCAGAGCTCTAAGTGATGGTGGTTTCACATATTTCATAAGACAAGCAATTCTGCCCACAAACTATTTTCAGCATGCGAACCTATGTTCCACGAAGTTTCCGAGACGGGGACGGTAGGGGGACGTGTTTCCGGGATGGCGGGGGGACGGCTATTAATTTATTAAAAATAAAGGAAAATATAAAAAATATAGGAAATTTCAAACATTTATATGATAACATTGATAAATCATTCATCACACACAACAAAATTTCAAATATAGAACCTTAATGCATAAAATTGGAGCTGAATTGATATTTCACATAAGGTTGAAGTATTAATTACAATAATGATTACACTGAAATGCCCAAGGGTTGCAAGTCCCCGTCCCCGAGTTTCCGTAACGTCCCCGATACGGGGACGGCCCTAAAAAGGCAGGGGACGCGTCCTCGTGGAACATAGTGCACAACCTATGATCCCGAGAAAAAAAAACCTATTTTTAGGGGGTTACAAGCAGAATCAAGGCATGGGACCCATCCTATCCTTCTCCAAATGGTGTTTGCAGTAAAAATCATATAAAGAAGTTCTAAAAAAGACCTATGGATGCTTCGATATGCCTCCGACAAGTTGCTCCCCAAGGTACGCTCTTGAGACTTAGTCATTTTTCTAGGTGGACACATGTCACTCCTGTGTCCGAGAACAATTTCTTGCACACCGTGTCCCATCCCCTTAGGACACAAGGGACACAAAATACGCCCAATCCCAAGATAGCCCTCGGACCCTCATGTGACCCCGCTTAAGCTCAAACAAGTCGGTTTAGCCCCTTTGCACCATTCCTAAGGACCCTCTATCATCGAATCTCAAAGTGCCACTTGTTAACACTAGATGTGGGCGCATTTTTTTGCACTCTTGTGTCTCATCCCCTTGGGACAATTGGGACAAAAATGCGCCCAAGCCTAAGTCCGACCCCCGGTTCTCCACATGACCCCGATGCTACTCCGCAGCCTATTTTTGGCTCCCTCTCCTCTCCACCTCCACCAATGACCATCCGCTACTTGTCAAGTCAAGGTAAGGGCGCATTTTATTTCACCAACTTTCCCGCCCCTTGGGAAAGTTGGGACACAAAAATGGACCCAAGCCTAGCCCCTTCCTCAGTCGCCCATGTGACCCGGTTTGAACCCCTGGGAGTTTTAAGTGATTTTTCTCTCTCCCTCACCACCCAACTTCAGGATGCCACTTGTCAAGCCGAGGGTGAGGCGCATTTTTGTGCACCATATGTCCCGTCCCTTCGGGACATGTGGGATACAAAATTGCACTCAACCCAAAGAAGCTTTAAAAAGTTGAAAATTTGCAAAAACATAACTGTCTTGTTGCTTCTCCTTGTGTGTGCAAGAAAACTCACTACCGAAAGAACTATTAAAAAGCATTGCCCTTCTCCATTTCCCTATGTTTGCTTCATTCCTCCATGTTCACCGTTGCAAAACACCATGAAATTTGTTGCAAAACACCATGAAACCTGTAAATTCTACAGACACCATGCCAAATTTTTGCTAGAATGACTTCATAACCAAAATCATGAAAAACTCATATCTCACAATCTGGTGCACGGATCGAAGTGAGATTTTATGCAAACTTCGTTGTTTTCGAGAGGCCTTCAAGAAGCATGTTACGGCATATCGAAAGATGCCCTGGATTTTTAATGGCAACAAACCCTCACTTTAAGCCTCGGCTTTCATTTCTTTGATTTCCCATCACTCCTTCGGACGGATCAAGCTAAAAATGTGAGCATAGATCCCTAGTGAAAAAACTATCCCAAAGAAGTTGATTTCGCCGCGATTCAAGGTGGGGAAGATAATCGTCAAAAGCTCAGTGACTCCATTAATGGCTGCCATGGTAGCTTTGTGCCTGAAACTCTCACCAGGAAAAATTTTATTTTTATTTCCAAGCATTCTGGTGGGCGAAAAACAGAAAATTTGGAACACGAGATCGAGACGAAGAGCCGAATCCAAAAATTTGTTCCCGTCGCAAACCGAGGCCATTTTTTTCACTTACTAAAAATAGCATATTTTATGCTCCTCCACATGCTAAAAAAGTAAGTTTAATGAATTGCAAAGTATGGATCACCCAGAACAATTAGAAAAGATACAAAATGAAAGACGGAAAAAGTGGCAATTTTCCCAAACTAGCAGGTCCAAAAAAACAACCTACTAAAAATAGAAAGTTGCCAAAAGTAGCAATACATCATCGATCGATGAGGATGGAATGTGTCTGAAGGTTCAAAAGGTCATATTTAAGCAAAACAAGTGATATGTCCCAAAATAGCAGGTCCCAGTCCTACCTGCTAAAAATAGAAAGTCTTCATTCTGGTGCAGAAAGTTGCAGATGGCTCCATTTTCACTCATCTTTCCACTTTTGGACTCTCCACAGGGTAATGGGATGATTTCACAACTCAAACAAAGAAATAAGAACTTCATAAGGGTCCTGGAAGCATCATCTTGAGCTCAACAATGTCCAGAAGCAAAGCAGAGCATCACAGGGCGCAATAGGTGTATTCATCTTCATCTCTCGGTGAGCTGGGTGATTTGAAATAAGTTGGTCGGGGTAAGATCAATGAGATAAGGAGGTTCGTCAATCAAGTATCGAGGAGGATCATTGTGAGTAGTTCCCATGTCCATCCCGAGATCACATTGGGAGGTCTTGAAATAGTGTTTCTAAACAATCATTCGACAACCCGAGGTGTCCGTGCATCGTGCAAAAGGAGGAGATAATGATCGGCATCGGCAAGTTCTTCATCACATGGAGCTTCTTCATCAAACATGACAACCTCCCCCTTCTTTCTCTCTTTCTCCCTCTTCCTTCTCTCCCATTTCTAATTCTTCGTTGGGCATAATCATTGTCTTTGTCTCATTCACTTAAGTGACTTTATAAAGTTACATTGTAAAAGTCCCTTTGATTTATAAAAAGGGAACTTATTTCTCACTTCCTAGAAGGTGAAAAGTCACAAGTTGAATGAGACCACAAAGAGTCATGTGGGGGGTAAGCAAAGAGTCAATTCACATTGCTATAAATTGGGATGGCTTCTCCATTCCAAGGGATCCTGAAAATTTAGTTCTTTGTAGCAATAGTGGATTGTGATTTGTTGTTGAGCTTTGTATCACCAATGCACATGGAATAAAAGCTACATTTCTTATGTTCTCCTTTTCCTATGTTGCCAGGAAATGGAAATGGGTACGGATACGAAATTCGAAAATGTCAATTTTCAAAAACCTTGAGTACGAAACGTTACAGAAATGTCTGTACATACAATATATTATAAATATATATATGCATAGTATTCATTTTAAAATTGTACTCCATAGACCACAAGATATAAGTATAACTCGATAAAACACTCAAAATATTTTGTATTCATTGAAATAATACATTATTATCATGTATACTTATCTCTAGGATGTTTCGAAGGAGTTCTGTTTGAAACGTTTCGAGGGCAAAACGGGGGTTAGGTCTTTCCCTGCAACATGAGTCCTTTTCTATTTACCCTCTATCTCTCTCTTATGCACTTTGCAAGCATAGTGATCCCAAAAGAGCTTTGTATCTTTAATAAATGAATCCAAGAACTTTGTGTCGGGTTTATTCTTCTCACTAAATAGCTTCATTGTTGCTTTCCTCTTTATTGAATGTTGAGCTACTCTGGTTATTGGGTGTGAACTCTGCAATTGGCCTACTCATAGCAATAACCCTCCTTTCCTAATTTCTCTCCTTCACCTCTCATCGTTGTGATTTCCTCCTTGTATCCCGTCAAGTACTTTGCCACAAGTTCAGTGGAGTGTCCCTGTGTGATCCCCGGCCTATTTGGCCAACCCACAACATTTAGTTTAGCATTATATTAGTTCCATTCAATAATGGGAGCTGCACCATTCAATGAAAAGGGAGTAGCCCGTGGGCGTTAGTAGAGACACCTAATTTTCCCAATCGACAAAGTTTCTCACCAATAGTACCCAAACTTTTCTATTTTCATTTGTTTGAGTGTACTTAAAGAATCCCTTACTTTGTGATGACATTTTTGAAAGACTCGGATTTTAAAAAGCCCACTCTTTAAGGACAGGAAGAGATCTAAGGTAAGCTCAACATGAATGGCTGCCCAAATAGTTTGGGAGTTTGTCAATTCGGGAGATGGGGAGGTGGAATGCAGGAACTCGGGATATACACCTTTACGAGGGTTACAAGACAGCTTGATGGAGTTGTACTTGGTCCAAGAAATGTTTTCAAAGAGAAGCTTCTAAAGAATATGGTTATTTCCTCCCATGTTTGCACTAAGAGGGAATGTTAGGGACTAGTGCTTCATTTTGCAATATCAAAGTGTTAGTGTGTGAGTGTTTTAATTAATGTGAAATATATTATAGTGAGAATAGTTGTATTGGATTAACATCGGTGTAGTTGGATGTACATGAGTTGCATAGCTCACATTTAGGAGGGGATGAGTGAGTGATATTGCAAGGATGTGAGGGATTATGTAGGGATTTATGGTTGCAATTGATAAGGCTTGACTCCTTGTTTTTGAGTTAATGAAGCCTATAAATGTAATATCTCTACATTTAATAAAATTAATCTATCAACTAGTATTTTATTGTGTTATTCCTAATGTGAACTTTACCAAAGTACTCAACAATGAGTATCAACTTTTAAATGCATGCATTTTATAACTGCTTCTCATACAATGAGTATCAACTTTTAAATGCATGCATTTTATAACTGCTTCTCATACAATGAGTATCAACTTTTAAATGCATGCATTTTATAACTGCTTCTCATTGAATAATTAGATGAACATTTCAAATTCAAATCTTTGTTTAACATATTCTCAATAAATCTCCATTAAAAATGAAGCTTCTGCTGGTTGTTGTCATCATTCATTGCTGTTGGAGTCCCTTATGAATTTTTGTTGTTTTTATACTTATTTGAAGTATTGTTGACGTAGTTGGTAAATACGATAACAGTATCATTATTCAAACATTTCAAAGCCAGTTAGTGTCTATTTAAAAGATGCTTTTCAACTTTTGAATCTTCTTGGACATAAGACTTAGGTTGCCAGAAGTTAAATCATTTCTGTAGTTGTTGATTTATTGGGATAATTACCAGGGGTTGTAAACATCCAACTCTTCTACCCAGCAGTGTTTCTCAGTTTCAAGCTCCAACCATTGGATGTGTCATGAAACCAAGTTAACATTTAGAAATACTGCAGGTTACTGTTACTCATTTAACAAAACAACAAAACAATCTCTTTCACACAAAACACTAAAATGTGGGACAAACAAGCCAGGAAATACTTATTGTTAAAGCAAACAAAACATCATAAAGAAGACTTTGATAAGAAGTCATGCTCAATATGTTTATTCACTGAAGGCACCAATACCAAGAGCTCGATTACCTTTTAGGTTCATCGCACCTCTTTTCTATGCCTACTCCTTTCATAACTTCTATATTTAAGTCTGTACTTGTCCTTGCATTCATGAAATCTACAACACAATTAAAATGGTAATAAGGTAGAGATAAAACACATTAATTTCAAATGATGAAAAAAGGTTCAATGGGACTGTAAGTTGCATGTGACAAATAATAGCAAGAGAATGAATGTGTCACCATTCCCATCTAATCTATGACCAAAATTCAACAATGCTTATGTCTCCATATACAAGGAAGCAACAAGAGGATAATATTGCACTGCACAAATACATTCCTCCTGGTCATATAGAAACACGAAGTAAGATTTTATTATCAAGTCATAGTAAGATTCTAACTACGAGGACTACTAATGGGATATTCACGTGGGTAAACTCTATAGAAGATGCTTTTTGTTGACGATTCACTATTTTATCTACATGACGTTAGTTTTTAATATCATGACATTAATGGCATGACAAGACCAGCCCTTTACTGGCAAGCCTCTCTAGAGAAACCCTTAACTAGAGCGAGGAATAATGATGTTCTAATCATTTGGATTGGTACATCAAGCAATAGAATTGTAGCAAAAATATTGAAAGCGTTGGCGAAATATTTTCATGTTTCAAATGCTCATTGCGTCAACATAGAAAAATGATTATGTTTGAAAAACAGCAAAACCATTGATGATGTGTAGTACCCACGGTATGGCACTTATTTTGTGGACTAATATAGATCACCTTTGTGCTACCATATTATTTATTTTTTTAAAGATGATTCATATATTAACAGAAAATAATATTTACAACAAGGGGCTGTACAAAAGAATAGGAACCTGTACAGCAAAAAGTACAACTAAAAATACAATCTTTTCCTTAGAGCTATAAGGCATTAAGGACAGTAATAAAATCAGAATAATGTCCCAGCAGAATTCTTTCGGCTTCTTTGATCAAGAGAGAACCTTTGGCTAGTAGTTGCAACCGTATTTGTCCTTTTTAGTTAATACAAAAGTCATCCAGAGTGCCTACTTCCTTCTGGAAAACATAGTTATATATAAGTTTCCATATGACAAATAAAACAGAGATTCGAACACAATGCCATATACTCAACAAGGGGGATCGAATCAAGGTAGTGGATTCGCCCAAAAGCAATGCCCACCAATGAAGAGGACCCTGTATAATTCCTAATAAGGTCGACTGAACAAATTTCCAACAAGATCTAGCAAAGTGGCAATCCCAAAGAAGATGTTTGACTGTTTCTGACTTTGCACAAATTAAACAGCGATCATCTGTGAAACCGCTTTTAGACAAGCGAGCCTTGGTAAGAAGCCCTTGGTAGATCATGAGCCAAGCAAAGACTCACAATTTATATGAGAGCTTCAAGGACCATACACCATGTAACCTATGAATCCATAAAGTCTTTGCATCAGAGGTAGTCCATCTGGCATTGAGAATAGGGGCTAGGAGACATTTCTGGTGCAAGATATGGTACATTTGTTTTGTGTCATACTCAAAAAGAGGCTGCCCATATACCCAAGCCCAGTCTCTCCAAATGGGGCCTTTCATTGTCAGATTTAACTTAAAGCAGTCCTCTTCAGGCAAGAGATTCTGAATATCTTTTATAGTTGATTTATCCATGGTGGATAAGGCAAATTCATGTGCTAAGAATCGCCATTCTTTCTAAGTGTGGGAGTTGGCATCCCACAAATCTCTTCAAAGAAAGATTTCTTTCTTGCTTAGTCTTCGAGCCTGGAATCTTGGAATATTGGTTAAGCATGTGTCCTGAAACTTCCAGTTCCAGATGGGACAGTTGGCCAAGTCCCAACCAGCTCTATTGCCAAAAAATCTCCAAGTGACCAAACATGCAATTTTCCTCCATGTAAACCAAATACTTTTTAACACAAAAGAGCCTTTGAATTAAAAGTTAAATGGATCAGAAATAATATCACATAAATACGGTTGCAACTACTTACTACATGATGAGTAGTAAGTAACCTATGGTGCAGAAGAATTTTGCAGGAGGAAGATCCTTCCAAACAACGAACCACCCATTTGGCTGCCAAAATATAACCTTGAGTGATAATGTCAATTATCCCCAATCCACCCTCTTATTTAGGTAAGATGCAAACAGCCCATGGAACCATTGGAAGGCCTCAGATACCACCAAATTTGGACCACAAATATGAACACAGAATGCGTTCAAGACGAAGGAATTGCACCTTAGAGGGAAGCCAACAAGAGACAATTTACCAGCCAAGATTGCCAATTTTTGAGAGACTTGAAGAATCCTGGTCAAGATCGCCAATTTACCAGCCAAAGAGAGGTCTTTGTTTTGCCAACAGAAAAGTTTTTTCCTGAAGACATTGTAGTACCCACTAACTGGAGAAAGAGCTAATCCAAAGGGGATACCCAAGTATCTGAAAATGATGCCTGTGCATACAAAGGACCACTCGAATCCAACAAGGTGGTATGTCCAAATCAGTCAACCAAAATCAGTGCTTCAGGCAAAAGAAATCTATCCAGTATTTTAGCAATTCGGTCCCCCTCACCGTCTTGTTTCTGCAGGCAGGTCTCAATTTTGTAGGCTCTATACCATAAAGACCCAACTCCTGCAATCTTCTCAAGAAATCGTCGGCCAAAGGATCAGCCTGAGAAAAAGACCCCATATTTCACTTCTGCCCAAAGAAAAGTTAAGATCCCCCATAATGCCATTCCCGGCTAATAAAGTCCAAACAGAAAATCCTCTCCCAATAAGTGGCCCTATCAGCATAAGGACCATAAATATTCAAAACAGTAACCTCTTCGTTCAGAGCCTGGGACTCGGGAGCATAGAACAGCTCCCAACCATGAATCAAAAGACCAAAAGTTAGAGCAATTTAAAACTCTTGCCCTCCACCCAGTAATCAAACCTCTTGAACGACCTCTGGCATCAGGAACAACTTTTTCAGGAACAAGTTTACTCCCATCTCCCATGGTTTCTTGTAAGAGCAATATATCAGGTTGGTGGGACTCAACAAGTCTTTTTAAGGCCTGAGTTTTTACAAGGCTTCACAAGTTTCTACAGTTGTAAGATAAACAAATTATGGATCACCCACAACGTGGGTATTGTTTTCTCTAAGAACTGCTAAGATCGATTGTTGCCTACCAGCTAACACTTCATAATAAGCCTTCTCTTGTGCCTTAGAGATGCTTGACTTCCTCCCTCTTCCTACCACCTTTGAACATTTCCCCTCAAAACTGCCCAGGCCACTGTCAACTCCCCACCATCGTCACCTGTATCCACCTTTTTAGATCTCAAATTATAACTGTTACCTCCAACAGAAAGAACCTTCTCTTTTGTATAACCAGCATCAACACTATCCTCATTATAGTCTGACCCAATGGTAATATCTTCTAAAGAAAAACCATCCACCCTCGTCCGAGTGGTCTAGTCCAAACTTCGCGGATAGGCTCTTCTCAGCAAAATCACCCAAGGGAAAACGCAAACCATTGCAATGATCCCGTAAACTATTCTCATAACCATTTTGTCCCAAAGAAAAAAAGAGCTTGAAAATTTAAGGCAGCTAGGTCTTTTCGTGACTTTTCCATGTCCAATAGTTCTTGATCCTTGTCATGCTGCTTTTCCACTGTTTGTGAAACAAAAACAGGATATGTAGCAGAGTCCTAATCTACCAACGTATCATTTACAGCCTTCTCACGAAGACCAGTCACCTCCTCTCTATCCCTAACTCCCACAGCATAATTCTCATTATGTTTCTCCAAACCTTCAGCCATCCGAGGAGGAACACCATATATAGTGGCATCAGAATTTACAAGCGCCTTTCCCCATTCAAAACCAGGTTCTTCTGCTGCCAAATTTTTTGTGGAACAGTAGCTACACTCTTGAGCTAAATGGCCATATGTATGACAGTCATTCATGCATCTCATTTACCAACCAAAAACATCATATTAACGTAATTCATTAATCAATAACATCTCATTATATGCCTATCACATATCATCTCCCATCATCAACTCAACCCACCTTTCTATTTAACCCTTCTTCCAACCATAATTCACATCTCAAATCCCTAATTTTGGCCTTTGACCCTACGGTTTTCATCTTTTAGGCCCGTTTTACCCGTCTCTCACACGGAAGTCTCTTATTCCTCCTATCAAGCGGTTGTCCACCGCTTTATAGCGCCACCCATAAGCTCGAGGGGCACTCCTTAGCACGATCTAGAACCCGTTGGGGCATCCAAATGTTTCCATTTGATAAAGACATGTTGCATATACCATTTCCTCCATCATTTAAAACTCCTAAATTTGACAAATATAAAGGAAAGAACGACCCAAGAGAACACATAAAAGAGTTCTTCATGGCATGCTAAGAAGTAGCTTACAATGACATATACCTCTTGCGTCTTTTCCCTAAGAGTTTAGGAGGACAGGCTTTAGATTGGTTTTTACACCTTCCTAAAGGATCCATTACTACTTTCGCCGACTTATCAGAAAATTTTGTCAAACATTTTTCCTTTAACTTAGATTTCGAGGTCACTATGATGGACCTTTGCAACACAAAGCAAAGAAGTAACGAAACATTTGCATCATTTCTCCAAAGATGGTGAGGGATCGCAAGCCGATTCCCTTGTTCAATTCTTGAGAAACAATTAGTAAGCATTTTCATACCTAATCTCAATCCTAAATTATCATTCCAAATGCAAATGCATTGCTTAACCAACTTCGAGGAAGTAATTGAGAAGGGAACACAAATCGAGAGAGCCCTCATTGTTAAGGGCCTAATCAAGACTCCTTTTAGGGATCAACCTAACAAAGATAACAATCAAAATCAAGACAAGTCAAAATTCATCAATCGAAACCGTAACGTTGTGAACGCGAGATCACTGATTCTCGCCACGTTTAAAATGTTCAAAACATTAAATCAAAATCAAACAAGTCCATCAATCAACAAATCATCATTATTGGAAAGGAAACCACTCCTCGTGGATTCAAACGAAGACAATTCACACCATTGGGAGAAAGTCTTTCTAGCATATTCTATCACTTAGCAAGTGCAGATATGATCAATTACCCAATCTCAAGACCATAGTTACCATGTTCGAAAAGTTCGGGTTGTTCGGACATGGAAAAAGTTCGGAAGTTCAGAATTTTGCAAAAATTCGGTTCGGTTCGGTATGGTTCAAAAAAATATAAATTTTCAAAAAATATAAAACTGTTTTAGAGTACAAGTATACTAAAGAGTAAAGTCTTAAAACATATAAATGTATAGCAAAATCCATGGTAAACTTAAGACTTACAAGTTATATTTATGACAGACAATGAAAATTCATAGTTCATACTTCATACTTCATTCTTCATAGTTAAATTTTAATACATATTGATATAATATATAGCGATGAGAATTATCCATTGCTCAAACTTCAAAGTTTTGAGCATTAACCAAAAATTAAAATGCAATTTTAAACATTTGCAACATCAAATCCTGCTTCTACATCAAAAGTATCACTAGCATCTTCATCTAATACTGCAGCAGTAGGGTTATCATCAGCAACATTTTCTTCATCTCCAAAACATGCTTCTCCCAAGCGAGAGTTGTCATCTTCATTTGCAAGAGAGTGAGTAAGCAATCGTAAATTGCTATGCACAAAAACAAGATCAGAGAGTTTTTGAGCCCCTAATCGATTCCTCTTGTTTGTGTGGATTAAATCATGTGTACTCCAATTTCTTTCACAAGCAGAAGCACTAGAACATTGGCTGAAAATTCGCACGGCAAGCTTCTGCAAATGTGGAGTAGAAGACCCATAAGTCTGCCACCATTTAGATGGTTCCCATGTCATCCTACTTGCCCTTGCTTCCTTTTCACCAAACATTTTGAGTTGGTTCTTGAAAATAGTAAGTTGTTCTCTTGCTTTTTCCTTCCCATCCTCATCATGTATCAACCTGTCTATGGTTGCAAGTATACCTCTCTTTATCTCCTCATCTGCATCATGATCTACCTCTACTAATTTAGGATCTAAATAACAGGCTGCTGCATGTAGAGGACGGTGTAGCATGAACCATCGTTTGTCCACGATTTCCCAAATACGCTTGACTTCTTCAACATCATCTGCTAGTATCTTTTGGATTTCTTCCTTTGCTCTATCCATGCCCTCATATACAAAACCCATGCATGGCTGATTACCATCAACCATTCTCAAAATTCGAACAAGTGGCTCAAACACATTTACAACCTTCTTAGCACCATCCCAAAATGTGTCCCCTAAGATAATTTTTTCAATTTCTTTTGAATGGGTTTCCTTGGAAAGCTTTGACTCTGCCCATTCATCAGTAACCACCACTTTTCTTAATGTTGTCCTCTCCTCTACCTCCCTTTGCAAAGTAATGAAGTTGGTGGCAAATCTTGTTTCGGCAGGGGAAAGAAGCTCACGTTTTGCAAAAGAACGATACAAGTTCAATGTCAACCGGTGATTGAGGATAAACTTAGAGATTTGTTTTCCTTCAATCACAATATTACTTACCCATTCTATTTTTGATAGATCTTCAAGCAAAAGATCCAACACATGGGCTGCACAAGGTGTCCAAAAGATATGAGGAAATGTATCCATGAGTATCTCTCCCGCTCCTTTGCAATTGGCTGCATTATCCGTAATAACTTGAACAACATTATCTTCTCCTATCTCCAAAATGGCTGATTCAATGCATTTGGAAATGAAAAGAGAAGTTTTTTGCTCATTACTTGTATCAATAGATTTTATAAACATTGCACCTTGAGGAGATATTGCCAAAAGATTTAGGAGTGGCCTTCGCCTTGAATCTGACCATCCATCACTTACTATTGTGCAACCTGTTCTTTTCCAACTTTTTTTCATTTCATCTAGCTCACTGGATATGGATGACACCTCCTCTTCAAGAAGACTAGTTCTTAGTCTTTCATAACAAGGCAATGTGTAACCCTTCCCAAACTCAATTGCTGCATCTATGAAAGACTTGAAATGTGGGGAACGAATTACATTGAAAGGGATGGCCTCTGCATAAAACAATCTAGCTGCCAACCTGTCTACCTCATGTTTGTGTTGTGGCCTCCACATGGACTTCAATGAACCTTGTGACTTTTCCACTTTGCTTGCACTTCCACTTCCTTCTGAAAATGGTGATGGAGAGCGATTTGAACTGTTGAAGGAGCCCATTTGTGAGATAGAGTGTTGGATTTTAGCCTTCTTTGCTTCTGAAGCTAATGATCCAACACGACTCACATTAAATTTAGCTTGAACTCGATGTATGAAATCTTTGTATTCACCTTCCTCTGAATTCACATTTGCTATTGGACACTGCTTGACATCTTTGGATCCTCCCAAGTAATGATACCGAACTCTAGTTATACTGCCTGTAATATTCCCATTGCACAAGGTGCATCTCAAATGTAGTTTATTGTCATCTCTTTGGACGATGTATTTCATCTCCAAGGAACGATTGCTGCTAGACATCTTGATACACTTGTCTTTCCCTTTACCTTGCAATTACCCTTTGAACCTACAAAATTCAAATATTAGGACAACATTTTACATTTTTTTTACTTACTAACAAATTAATAAATAACAATTATAGTTTAATTAATAAATAAATATTACGGTTTACTTAATATTTTTTACATACAAACAAATAAATAAACAATAATTTATAATATTCATTCTAAAAAAATAAAACCTAGTATATAATTCACAACTTAAATCATAAAAAACCTATTATATGAATTACAATAAATATTAAATACTTATTAAGTATCATTTTAAAATTAAAATTAAAATAATAATAAAACTAAATGATCCCAAAATAAATACAAAGAAATGTTAAATGATTTAATAACTAAGAACTTAAATCGTAGTTTACACTTTACTATTACCAATTTGTAGGAAATTTAATTATTAAATTAAATCTAAAACTAACTAAAACATAGTTAAAAACTTAAATGGAAACCTAAAATAAAACAAAACTAAGTTTTATTGCTAAACCATACTAAAATAAAGTTAAACCTAAAAATTAAAACAATGCATTGCATATTGAAACATACCTGGCAGACTGGCGCGGCAGTGGCTACTAGTTCGAGCAACCAAAGCAATGGCAGACTGCAAAACAACTCGCAATGGCAGCGGTAATACCGCATGAGGTAGTTTTCCTCTCACGTCTGGTTGCATAAGAGTAATTTTCTTCTCACGTCTCGCACGCACCGTTGGGTTTTTCTCCCGCGTCTTCTTTCAACGTTTTTGCCTCTCAAAGCCTCTCAAATCGCGGGTTTTAATGTCTCTTTCAACGTTTTTCCTTTTACTTTTCAACGCTTCGGTTTAGGGTTGAGCAATAAATCGTTTTTATTTATTTATTTTATAAACCGTTTTTTTAATAAAGGCCACAACGAACATACCGAACAAGTTCGGTTTTGCAAAAAAATTCGGTCCGAACCGAATATGGACCTTATTCGCCCGAATATGGTAACTATGCTCAAGACCCTTGAAAGAGGGGCAACCAAAATCAACATAGTACAAAGAAAATGAATATTGTGAGTACAATCGTATGAACGGACACCATACGGCCCATTGTACGAAACTCCGACACTATATTCAAGATCTAATTGACCACGGAGATATAGAAGTTGAAAACACCTCAAATAATAAAACTCCTAATAAGAAGTTGAAGGTTTTCCAAGATCCTTTTCCGAAACACGATGAAAACAAAAAGCTCAAAAGGGTAATGGCCAAACATCCAACAACGTCGAGTATGAATCAATCATATCATCCATCGATCATGAACCCAACTTTGTTGGTACCATCAAAATTAATACCCATGACTATGCAATTACAACTCAACAAAAGAAGGTTTGGGTGTCTCCCACCAATCAATCTTCTCGCACCTAATGAAGCTCAAATATCCAATCAAACATCCAATACAAAGCCCACATCTACTACAAAATCCATGTCTTCCTCCAATTCTTTCAATATAATTAAACAATTGGAAAAGACAATTGCACAAATCTCCCTCATGGAGTTGCTCAAATCTTCTCGGCATTACAAGTTGTCCTTACTCATGCCTTGCATTAAGCACGTGCTCCTAACGATATCCACACCCAAAAATTCCAAGCCTTGATTGCAAATCTTTCACCCAATAGTCTTATCCTATCATTTGGTCCTCACGACCTTTTGAACCCAAATATCACAAATAATAATTCCTTATATATTGAAGCATTCACTACGGTAAATATTTTATCCATGAAACTATTGTGATGCCTTGGCTATACTAAAGAAAGTCTTGGTACTGATGTCATAACTATTTGTGGGTATGATAATCATGAGAGACAATCCGCGAGAACAGTCACACTATCACTCAAGATTGGACCAATAACCTTAGAAACCTTGTGTCACGTTGTGGACTTGGAAGTTCCTTACAACATCCTCCTTGGTCGCCCATGGATCCATGCCATGCAAGCCATCCCATCCACATACCATCAATGTATTAAATTCCCCTATCAAGGTAAAAAGTCACGTTACACACCGACACCAAACCTTTCGAGTATTGTAGAATTCTTGAGGGAAGGTATAGACAAGCAAAATATTGCCCATCCGCAAAAAAATCTGCTCCACCTCGTATCATCCCATTTTTTGAAACCACGCATATTGATCCTGATACACTTTCAAAGCTTCTTCCAAAACTAGAGCAAACAATCTTGATAGTGACTTCGTGTCTTCTACATCCGCTAACCAACATTCTACATCCGCTAATCCACCTTCTACATCGTCTAATCTCTCTCCTACTTCATCTAAGCAAACATCCACGTTCAAAATCATTGATAAAGGATGTGGTGAGTACCAATTTCAAATCTGTTGAAAATTATTTTCATATTGGAAACCTACCTTTATCACCACACAACTATGGAAAATCAAATGCTTCCCATATAAAAATAGCTCCCATCTACAAACTTGGAAAAAGCGTTTTTGGCTTGAATACTTTGAAGATGAGAGAATTCAAGGTTCTGAGAGCTCTTGGTTGTATGATGATCGGTTCGCTACATGTTATCAATCACCCAAACACATCATAGGAAACAAAATCATGAAAATATGAATGGAAGGGAAAAGGTCTTGGAAAGAATGAACAAGGTCATCTAGATCCCATTATCCCATCGAAAAGTACTTAACTCCTATGGTTTAGGTTACAACCCGATGCTTCTGCGTGCGAAGTGTCTACTGATACAACAACTAATGGTGAAGATATTGAATTTGATGTTGAGACAGGTTCCACACATGACCTCTTTGAGGACCTCGCTAATACAATCCTTTTTGACCAACTTTCCATTCGAACCATCACTTTTGACATTGTCTACCCTACCCTTATCAATCAGGACCAATCAAATCACGTCTCCATGGACCTCTTCCAAAATGATGAGGCCATCGAGGAGTTTCTCGAAACTCGAGATCACATACCCCCTTCTGATCACAAGAAAGGATTCAATATTAATTTGAATGCTATAGCCTACTTTGGCGAAGAGCTTGAAAACCCCTATCCACCAAAATAAAAAAATCATGAAGGAAAAAAAAGGAAAAAAGATTTCCCATAATGAAAAACTTCACCGAAGCGATATTCGAGAAGCAAAAACAGAAAAATAAGACAAATAAAAAGGATGTCTCCCTATTGAAAACCTTTCTGAGGTGCTAGCATGAGGGAAACCTCAAACAGAAACAACAAAAGATCTGCATCAACCTCTTGCATCCTTCACAAACAAGAACATTATTCCTAGGAGCCACCTATCTGCAAGTACTCTCTACACTAGGGGAGGTTGCTTGTACATTCATCCCATCTAGATCATCTAAAACAATTCTAAACTTTTCATTCCATTGGCAGATATCCCAATCATAGCATCTTCACGATTCTTCACACTCTTCACCTATTTATTTCATGTCATCATGAGACAAGAGTTAATATTGCTCCTATTTCGTATTGTGTATCTTATCCCTCTTGTGGTTTCTCCCATTTTGGATATTTTCACCTATGGTCTTGTCTAGAAGCTTTCTGATGGCAAATCTTCCATTCAAAGAAGTTTTCTCCTTAACAAGGAAGTTCTAAATTCGTCACCTAGATCTTTTGACCGCCCATCTTAGTCTTAGGTGATGAGCGCTCGTGTCCTACTAGTCGCGTGGGGCTAAGATTTCAGAGCAAATATTCTTTCCCAACAAGCACAATACAAAAACAAGGCAAAATAAACCGCAAATACTATATATATATACAAGACTATCTCTGTCCTCTGCCCGGTTCCGGTTTCCCGGATTGACTTACTCGGTTCCTTGAGATTGAAGATAGGGCCCTCTCGAGTGATCCATCTAGTGAGACAACTTAGTGATTCGCAGAGGGGATTCGAGATAGGATAGATAGGGCCGGGGGATAGGATAGATAGGCTTCCTATAACTTATGGAACTACTGATTCTCGACGTATATATATATATATATATATATATATATATATATATATATATATATATATATATATACATATATACATATATACATGTATATATGTATATATGTATATACATACATATATATGTATATACATACATATATGTATGTATATATGTATATACATATATACATATCTGCGTATTGCAAATAGTTATATCTTTCGTCCCTCTAAGTATTTTTTCCAACAGTACCACCCTTTCGGGTTTTCAATGTGCGGAAACACCTCTGAAAATTTACCCTTTCGGGTTTTCAATCTATGTGGGCTTTGTTTATGGATGTATATTCAAATTTTGCATAATTGATATTGCAAAATTCTACTTAACAAAATTGTGTTGCATATGAGCCTATTTCTACTACTCTAACTACTCGGTGAGGATGGTTGGACATGCGATGGTGGAATGGTGGATGAAGGTGGTATCGCTTGCTTGTGTTGCCTTGATCTTCTAAAGCTCTAGATGAGGGATGATGTATTTTGGGGTATTCTTCATTGTTTTCATAGTTAGGAAAATTTTCAAGCCTGCATTTTACACATTCCAATTTGAGAGCTTCATTCACTCTGTTGAAGTATAGTTGCATCGTGCCAAGGCTTGCATTACTTCAAACAAAGCATCTATTTTTGCTTTTACAATTAGGTCCTAAAAATATATGGCATTTTGTATATCCTGAATCAACCCTTCTTGATGATCCCTCGTGTGTTGTGCTTACATCTCGACAAAAGTATTGTGCGGCATATTGCGCTCCTACTCTCTCAATCTGTCACTAATTATCTCAAGCCTGGAAGGATGCTCGTAGTGCCTTTTCTACCTCTTGATCATCCGTCTACATTATCATTTGTGTTTGCATTGTTTTGCCAAGGTTTATGTCAACCTAGTTCTCACTCATTGTAGTTTGCAATTGTCCATTCCAATCCAAGAGCTCAAATGTGATTAGCTTGGCATGTGCTTCAACTAGTTGGAGCAGGTATGATGTATTCTTGCAATATGTGAATTACATCTTTTACCTCCTTTTTGGATTGTACCACTTGTGCCTTCGCCTTCGTCACAGTCTCCTGCTCTTGTAAGTTGTCCACAAGTTTACCAACCAAATTGGTCGGTTGCATTTGCTCACTCATGACTTGGTCACCTACGGCTTCCGTGACAAGTCTCGGACAATTATCTTCAATTTGCGTTGTGAAGTTGCATGGTGTCTGCTCCAATGTTTCCTTTTGTTGAGCAATTGGATTGTTGCATTGCACCAATGTTTGCTTACAACACGTGCACTCCCTCAATTTGGGTTTGTCGTGGCAGCTTCTTGATGTTTATTTCCACAATGGCTTGTGAGGTTGTCCTTTGCGCACTTGTTTGAGCAATCTGAGGCATTATTATGCGCACATGGGAGGAAGGACAGGATTACATTTTCTAGTTTTGCAGTTGATTGTGTTTCCCACCAAAATGTCTAACCGTCTCTGTTGTAGCTTTTTTGTGGTAGTCGGCTCCGAGCTAGAGCTTCCTACCTCCACGGTGCTATCCTTTGGCTTTTGTTCGCTTTGTGCACTAACCATTTGCACTGAGGGGTGACTAAAGGTTGTGCACTATCTGTGGCTTAGAACTTGAATTTCCTTGCTCTTTTGTTCCGCCTCAATCTTTATTTGTGCGATTGCTTGTTCCTTCTTAATCTAGTGCATGTTCTTCTATTTGCACTATGGATTCACTAGTTCGTTTCTCTTCTTCAACTTTCTTGTCCTGCTCCTCTTTTTCTTGTTTTCCTTCTTTGCTTGTTCTTCTTGTGTGCCTTTCTCTTCGCTTCTGACCTCTTTTTGCTTGACTTCTTCCTTCCTACTCTTTCGTTCCTCTTCCTTCTTTTGTTGTTTTTTCTGCTTGAGTTTCTTCCTAAATTTTCTGAGCTTCACTTGTACAATTGTTTTTATAGCTCAGCCTCCTCTTCTTTCCACTTTGCTCCTCATCTTGTTTTGCTTTTCTTTCCGCCTCAACTTCTTCTTGTTCTTCTTTGCTTTGCTTGTGTCCGACTTCCTTATCCTTCGCAATGCGCTCATCTTCTACTTTTGTCTTGCTCCTTTTTCACGGCATTTGTCTTCCTCCTCTTTATATGCATCCTCTTTCTCTTGCTGATCTTATTCTACAGACTACGTGGTTTGAGGTTTTGCGTACTAGGCATTGTGGCCTTTATTAATGATTGCTTCGCTCTGCACTTGTTTCTTTTCCCTTAACAGCTTTTGGAGGACAGAATTGCAATGGTGGAGATGGGGAGGAGAAGGCATAGCTGCAGTTTGTTGTAACACACTCTTAAGGACTATCATCTTCACTATGTTGTGAGTCTTGAGCTTATCTCGCTTTTTGCACATGAACCTCTCTTTCTTGTCCAGCCTTCTTTTTATGCTTGGTGTCCTTCTATCTCTTAAACAGTGTCTCTGTCTGATAAAGATGCCCTTCTTTTGTTCTGACTCCCCAACCTAGAAGCTTTAAATCTTCATCAAGTCGTGCTCTACGGACTTACCTAAAAGGGCTTGTTTTTAATCTTTTTTTGTAGAGAGTGGCTGGTATTTCTTCTTCAGTACCAGTGAGGTCAAGTGTTTGGAGATGCGACTCAGCTTTGATATCCACTCATGCTTCTTTTAAGACCTTTGCAATGATGACCACCAACCGGTCTTGTGTTACATTCTCTCTTTCTATCTGAATCTCATGGGGAGTGCGGCATGCATGGTACTTGAATCATTTCTTCATCCTTAAACTTATGAGTCATTGTTTGCACTCTTCTTATAGCTTTCCATGTATACCACTCCCTCTCTTCGTAGATACATTTTTGTGCCCATGTGTTCTACCGCAAATAGTGCGCACTTTGCTTTAGCTTACCTTCAATTCAATAAAATATAGGTTTACAAATCAACTGGACAATCTGGATCTTTCTCCACTTGAGGGTCAACTTTCTGGGGCTATGCAATAGTCTTTTCTTTTCCCTTTTCCTTTTTTGGCTTTCTATTAGGTCTTTCCCCTTATGTTGTTGGTTCTCATGCAGTTGTTGCTTGTGCAGCTGCTATGGGTTGTAGTCCTCCTACTATTGGTTGTGTTGGTCATTCGGTGCACAATAATTGAACATGAGTGTGAATCATCTCGTTTTGTCTACTCAATTTGGCCTTGGCTATGTCTATGTCAATGAAAAATGGAAATTTCTTGAAGTGTTTAGTCTTATCACCTTCTCGAGCAAAGTATGACTCCATCATGCAGCAATGTCAATTTACCCCATGTGGCACTATGTAGTGTGCACACTTCCTTTGGGATTCTTGGATTTGCGCTTAGTGTGTCTCAGATTTTTGTCAACCATAGTCCCATCTTCTAAATATTATCATATGTTGTATATCGGTTTATTGGGATATTGCACAAATCTCTCATGCGGGTAATACGCATCATCCACTTTAATGATTCCTTTTGGGCTCTCTAATGTGTAAAGCACAACAAGATTACTAGCCATTGGTACAAAAATTTTTTGTCAGCAGCTTCAATAACCTTTTGTGCATTGATATTTACTTACTAGGTCAAGAATTCAAGCCAATTAAATTCTTCTTGTTCTCACATTCGTGTTACTATGTCCATTACGCCAAGTAATGCTTATTGCTTCCCGGTGGCTTGCCAAAATCTTTCTAACACTATTTCGGCCACAACTCTAACAAAGTGGTTCGCAATTGCTCCCAAAGAAATCCCCTTCATTTGCGCAATGCCCACATGCATTCATTGTTATTTGTTGGACCAAAGGTCTGGTGGTTTTGTATGTGAACATGATGTGCCCTGTAAGTAACCCAACGGCTCAAGCTACTGTGGCGGTATTGATGGGAATCGCATCTTGTGCACCAAACCAAATTACACCATTGTTGTGGTGACTTATTATTATCTCATTCAGCTTTGGGTGGTCTCCCAAATATGGCAACTTTGCTAGTCTCTCCATGTCGGTTCCTCATAATGGGTCTTTAACTACTAGTTGCCCTCCTTACCTCATCATTTAGGGTCTCTCTACTCTCTAATATTGCTCAACCCTCTCTTGAAGCTCGTGGTGAGGCGAATCACTCTGCTTTTATCTGTCAAAGCCTTGTGTTGATGCCCATATCTTCCTTTTTGCCTCACTCGGTGTTAAGATAAGTAAGCCCTACTCTCCTCCATCATACCCTAAAATTTTGGTTCGATTGTGCCAAAGAAGGGACCTATCATTTTTACTTAGCCTTTTTATTATCTATCGATCTGGATCTTGCAATCGAACTTTGGGAAACTTACAATTTTGAACTCATTTTTTCCTTATGCTCTAGCTTCTCACTTGACACAATGCTTTGGATTTTACAATTTGTCTCATGTTTATATCTTCTCGTGTTGTGATGTGTCCATTTTCCATCTTTTTGTGGCTTGATTTACCATCTTAATTGTACTTCTCCGTTGGGGATTTGCTTTTGATCCGACTTGCCTCTTCCTTTCACTTACTATGAAATCTGTTTTATTTGATGGTCCATCCATACAAAATCTTTGAGTTATAAGCTATTTGACCTTTTCTAATTCTTTTGTTCTTTTTGCCTCATTGCTTTTTATTTCCTTCTTCGCTCCTTTAATTTTTTTCGGACTTCATTTGTTTGATTGCAACTTGGTTGATTGATTAATTTCCTACTCCACACACTTAACCATGAACTTATCAAATCTACAAAACTTCTAACTACCACACATTGCATGAATTTGGAAATCCTATTCTAACCATGTCGGAGGCACTTATTTCTCTTTCTACTACACGTGTACTCATGCCTTGTAGGCCTTAAGCCTACTACCATTTATTTTGCCTAGTAGCACGTTTCCTCGCATATCTCGCAATACTATTGTACCCTATTTAGTTATATGGTGTATGACATACAAATCCTTTCCATTGAATGTGCAATTTTGTTGGCTAAGCTCTCTGAAACTTTCTTTCATATATTAACACTAATTGCTTTGTTTTGAATTCCTTGGTGCGCACATTCTGTCATGCCAAGCTTTCTGACTTTGCTTATGTGCTTCTTGATTCCACTACGCAATCATCTTGTTTACCTCCATTTTTGTCTATTTCTATGGATTCTTTATCTCCTAGCCTCGTTATTATAGAAATACACAAACTTGGTACAATGTATTCCATTGGGCATAAAATACTTTTATTCCATATACTAGTTGAAATGAAGTATGCCCTATGATATGTTTATAATTTGTTCTATAGGCCCACAAATTGTTGGTATTCTATCCTATCTTCCTAGTCGCTCCTCCGTTCCAAAACTTTGTGGCTTCGCTTGTCTATTTGCTTCATGGGTGATAAGTTATACTTTGGAGTTGCGCAATCATAAATTTATTCTGTTAGGATTTGATTGTATTATTGATGAAGTGAGTTCCTCTATCACTTACCAATTTTTGTGGGCATCTATATCTTGTAATGATATTTTCATATAAAATTTAGTGTCCTTGCTGCGCAATTAGGAGTTGCAGCGGCTTCTATGCATTTAGTAAAATAGTCTGCATTGCGGTAATTATGTATTTAGCTTTAGACGTCCTGGACGATGAGTGAATTGGTCTTACGATATCTATTCCCCATTGTTCAAATGGTTGTGCAGCTAATATTGGGTTTAGTGGCATCTCATCTCTTTGATTTGGTATTCTGATCCCTTGGCAAACATAATAGTGCTTCGCAATACGGTGTGCATCCTGAAATCTTCGTTGGCCACCAAATTCCACTTTGTAGTATCTTTTTCACTATCAATTCTCTAGCAAAATGGCCACTTGTTATCCCTTTATGTGTTTCTCATATAGCTTCTTTTTCGTGTTCCAATGCAACTCTACGCAATACTTCATCCTTTCCCAATTTGTATAAGAATTCATTGATGATTGTGTATGGTAAAACAAATTAGCGACAAGCTGCTTTTTCTTTTTCTGTAAAGTGGTTTGGTTGAACTTTGTATTGTAAGAATCGCATAATCTCTTCTAATTGTTCGGAACTGCAACAACCCTAAACAAGTGTGCATCTAGAGAATCTTTATTTTGTGTAACGCCTTGATTTTTGTAAGTTATCATGGTAATTACCTTTCATGATGTTGTAACTGCAGAAATGAAGATAAATATGTTAAGACACATCTTTTGATCTTAGAGGAATGTGTTGCTGATCTGGACCCTTGTTTGTTGTAACTTGATACTTGGGACAGAAGTTATTATTGCTTGTGTGATTGCTAATGAGACAACAGACTTGTCGTATGCTTGATGAACTCTATTCGCTGATTGACAGCACACCTTGAATCAATTCCATTGATCCAAGGTATCTGTGGCCTTCTTATGATCGCTTTGTCGATTTACTTTTAAACCAGACTGAAGGTTGATATAAATGTTGCAGCACCTGATTTCAGGTATGAATATCTGGTACATAGATGCCAATGAAAAAGGTTCGATTCTCGAACCACACACCGTTGTAACGCTAGACAGCGTAAGATGATAAGGGCCTGGATGCAAGTGGCACAGGTATGTGGAACTTAGGACGAAATGTCCTGCTTAATGTTGAATATGACTGTCAGGCGGAAAGACTTGATATGGAAACTAGTTAATTAAATATTAGGGGATTAAACCCTAACCTACCCCTAAGTTTTATCTTATACCCTAACTACTATCCTATATGGATTTTAGATTTCATAAGGGAGAAAATAGATATAAATTCCATTAACCTATGAACTAGGCGAATGACCTAGATATGGACTATTAAAATCCTAAACTAATCCTAACCTAAGGAAGGGGACGCATAGACCCATGTGGATGGAAAGGATAAGGAGGGAAGGTAGGAAATTTAATGGGACAGTAAATGAAGTCCTTACATGTACAACGCCAAGTTTGGCGGGAACAAAGAAAAGTTGGAGGCGTCCAACTAGCTTAGAAACTAAATGGAATTTATATGCAAATTTGAAATTTGGAAACTCACCAACCCGAGTCGGCGGTGGCGTGAGGAATGAGGAAAGGCAGTGCATTCAATGCATTAATTATCTTGGTCTTAGCGACCAGCTCGCCTTGGAAAGAGGATAGAGGAAAAAGGAAAATTGTTTGTTCTGTGTGCATTTGGATTTTAGTTGCTCTGCATTTTGTTTCTCCCTGGTTCTGTCGAACCAGCTGTGTTTTGATTATTATCTCTGTTCTTTGGAAAAACAAAGGCTATTCTTGAGCCTGTGGAAGTTAGTGACTGGTTGGGAAGCCTGGCCGAGGACGTCGTGGAGAGAAACAACTCCAGTGGGCGCGGTTTTCTTCGAGCCACAAGAAAAATTAACAGGCATGTTAAGCCCTTCTCCTTAAACCGCTTGCTTTTGCTTAATAGTCTCATTAAAACAACCCTGCTCTTATGATGGGGGTTTTGGTTATTTGATTTGGCTGTTACGTTGAGATGATTTCGAGTTGAGTCATTTTCTTTTGTTGTACGCGGCTTGAGCATTCTTTGCATAATGATTAAGTTGAATACACTGTCCTTGCTGTGTGGTTCGTTTCGGCAGTGTTGGGTATTCGCTTTATTACCATTTTGGGTTGTGCTAATAAATACATTAGCTAAATGAATATCACTTCTGAGTTCTGAGCATTCTTGTGAAAATGAAAAGATGAGATGATTTGTATGTCTGGTTGAACTGTCCTTAAAAGAATGAACACGACTTGGGTATTCTCGGGTGTTTGAAGAAAATGATTGTTCTTCTTATTGAAATCATTAATGAATTATGTTTTCTCTTTGCTGCTTCAAAATCTGAAGGTAATGGGAAAGAGGATTTTATTGTGCATTTTGGATGCGGTTTGATCTTCTAGTCTGAACTGTCATCATGAAAACGAACATGGCTTAGTGTTTCTGTGCAAATGAATGAAACAAATGAGATTTGGCTTGCTGTTGAGATTGTTTTGACTGTACCTTGCTTGCGCATCTATTACCCTATGCGGGTTTGCATTGATAAAGGCATTGTTATGCGAATATTGTATTTCTGAGTTCAGTGTGTGGAAACATTTGGGAAAAACAAAGCTGTGGTGATATAATTAGACTATTATGCGAGTTATAATTCCTTGATGTTTTTCATTGCATAAAACACGGGTTCCCTGGGACAGTAAGGTTATTGTAGCATCTTACTTTGCTGTACTAATTTGATATGGTATTCTGCCTGCTGGTTCTTGGTATTCATATAGGACTGTTTGGAAGGAAGTTTTAATCTGACGAGGAACAGAAAATCAGTCTATATAATAGACTGAGTAGAGCATGCAAATTATATTGTGTCTTGCTGAACTCAAGGATATATATATATATATATATATATATATTTTAAGGATTGTGGACCTTTCATCGTTTTCATTAAGAACAGAATATGAATGGAATTATTCTTTGTTGTTGGAAAGTGAAAACTCTCATTATTAGGATGAAAGTGTGACTGGTTGTAGTCGCTGTACACTCTTGCATGTTATAAAGACGTGAATGTCTGTAGAGTGAAATGTTTAAAAGGAAATGATTGCGTTATAGGTTCTTTTGGTACTAATGTTTATAGACCAGTTGCAATGAACTCTGGTCAACTTTTTGGAAAGGTAATAGTAGTTTTCAATTACTGAATATACTACTCTGAATGAATTATACTATTGGAGTATGTCTGCTCTAAATAAGAGGTATTTGGATAGACAGTAAGAAGAGGTGATATGATCTTGCTCCCTTATATTCGATTATTGATTTTCGTTTATTTCTCTTTGGACTGTTATCATTGATTGATATCACGTTTGGATTAAAAACTTCTAGTACAACTATGAGGAAAAGAAAGAGAGTGTGAATGGATAATTTGAATTAATGATCATTTTTCTCTCATACAGTTGGAAATCTATAATTGTTATGGAACGAATTTCATACTGCTTGGGTTAAGCATTTGTATTTAATTGTTGTTTGCTTGTTCTCTTCAGCGTTTGATTGCTTGAAATCAGATGAGTTGTATGAAAGAAGGGACAATAATTCGGTTTAGATTTTAGTTAAGATCTATCTTTTGAATTCACAACTATTGTAAGAGAATGGAATTGATAGCATTTATGTTAGAACAGCAGTTGCATAATTGTGTTTTTAGTTCTTACAGATGTTTGTAATCTGGAACTGTTGAAGGAAATTACTTCTTGTAATAATTATTTGGGAAAGAGGGCAGTAATCCTTTGTCTGATTAGGAGGGTTATTGGATGATTGAGTTGATATGTTGTTCATCCTTTTTGGTATTTAATTCTTGAATGATGTTCATATTAACGTTTCATAAAAGCAGGGTTCTTTTATTGAGACAGTTAATTAAAAGCACCTCATTTTAATGACAAGTGCTTAATATGCTCAGATTGATGAACCGACTTTGTCAAGTAATTTTGCAGATGAAACTTGAGTATAAATGAAGACATGGTTGTTTTCCGATACTTCTTTGATTAACTGAAGATGGATTGTATTGATAGCTATTACTCCTCCACGAGGAAATGAGAAAGGAAGAAGTTACATTCTTCTATCTTTATGAGTTGTAATGTTGTTTGATATAAACAAAGTCCAGTCGTTTGGACTGGCAAATGTATAGATTGTAAATCTGATGGATGAATACAAGTAAAAGTGTGATATTTTCAATAACTGTATCAGTTTGATATTGTTGAATAAGTTTGAGAATATAACATTATTCCTTGACTTGGAATTATTCAAATGTTAATGGATGAATTTAAAAGGAAATAACATCTATTCTTTACCTGAATGCAACTTTTACATTGAAATGTGCAATTAGTTCATACTTGGGTTAAGATGAATTTTGAATTGACATTAAAAAGATTTAGATAAACTCAAATCCTAATTGAAGGTATTCGGGATTAGCTTGAAAGCTAAGGGATATCAAATAACTTAGGGCAATCGAACCTTGTATTTGGACTCCGTTAATAGCCTCGAATGTTTAAATTCAGAAAATAAAGATATGGGAAATCATATCTATTGTTAACTAGTGTTAAGCGGGGACGCGTCCCCCCCTTTTTAAACACGTCCGGGACGTCCCCGGATGTCCTCGAGGGACGCGGGACGTGGGGAAACGTTTCCCCCACGTTTCCTTCTTTTGCGAAATTGGGCGAAACGCCTACAGGGACGGCCGAGGGCGATGGCGGCGAACGCCTCTCGGGGGCGTTGGGGATGGCGGGGGGACGGCGGGGGCGTCGGGCGTCCTCGGAACTTCCCGGGACGCCCAGTCACGTCCCCCGCCGTCCCCTACGGCCGCATTTTTTTTTTTTTTTTTAAAAAACAGAGTTTTAATAGACAAAAACACATTTTTTTATTAGTATATGACTAATAGCATAAAAGTAACATTCCTAACCTAACCCTAACCCTAAAAGTGCTATTTTATGTTATAAATTTACAATATGGGCTCATTTCATATTCACACCAAGCAAGAGCAAGAGCAAGAACAAGAGGGAGCAAGAGGTATTTATAATTTTATTTGCTTACAATACATGTTAAAGTTTTTTTTTTTTTAAATTTAGATTATATTTGCATTTGTTAGGGGCTGTTTTTTAGCATTTGCATCTACATTCACAATGTAATCATGCATATAGTTTGTAGGATTTTAAAAATGCATATTGCATAGGGTTTGGTTATACAAACTACAATGTAAATGGTTACGTTTTTTTTTTTTAATTACATTTTTATTTCTAGTTTAAAATTTATATTATTTTTGCATTTTTTAGGGGTTGTTTTTTAGCATTTGCATCTACATTCATAATGCAATCATGCATATAGTTTGTGGGATTTAAAAAAATGCATCTTGCATAGGCCCTAGAGGCTAGGGTTTGGTTGTAAAATTTAAAATTTAAATGGCTACGTTTTTTTTTAAATTAATTCATTACATAATCAATCAATCATATAGTTATGGTTGTTTTTAATTCATTGCAGCAATCATCACCATGAGTTCTTCTACTGAGACTGAGTATGAGTATGAATCAGAGCATGAATCAGAGCAGGAGAGGGTTGAACGGGAAGTTGAGATAGGTGGCCGTGGAAGAGTTGGTGATGCCACAATGGGGGAGAGTGAAGAAGGGGCACAAAATGTAGTGGCAACGGCAACTGGTAGTTCAGCTGGTAGTGCTACCAATTGCCCCTCTCAAATGTTGTCCAAATTTGCCATTGGACCATTTGATAAGAAGAAGCCATTCAAAACAATTTGCCCAAATAATTGATAACCCCAAGTCTGGAGGGGGGAGCAAAGTATGGAAGTGCAACATATGTGCACTGACTTGGCATGGTAGTATCACTAGGACCAATGCACACTTGTTGCATCTTACAGGAAGGGGGGTTGGCACTTGTAAGGGTCTTTCACTAGAGCAGAGAGCTGAGATGGTGAGAATCTTCAATGGAAATACCACAGACAAAGTGCCAGAAGTTCGTGGTTCTACGGCTAATACTCCATTGAGCGCTCATAGGACTGGCAAACTTACTAATACTCTGGTTGGTTCTAGTTTTGAAGTGTCAGAAGTGGAAAGCAGAGGGAAGAGAAAGGCCGTGGGGGCAGCCCCAAATTCAGTTATTGACATGTTTGATTCAAAGGCAAGGAAGAGGCGGGGACGATGTTATTGAGAAATTTTTCTATCTTTTTGGGATTCCATTTAATGCTGCTCAATCTCCTTATTACAAGGAGGCATGGGGCTAAGGTTGCAAAAACAGTACAAGTTATGTGCCTCCGGAGACACAAAACTCGGGACAACAATCTTGAATAGAAACTATTCCAAGGTTAATGTATTGATGGAGGAGATGAAGGTGACATAGGTGTCACATAGATGCGCATTATCATGGATGGGTGGACGGATATTAGACACCGTCCTCTCTCATCATATCATTGCCTCTTGCAAAATGGACCGTACTTCTTGAGAGCAATTGATTGTTCTGGGAAGCGAAAAGATGCTTGAGTTTCAGTTTCAGATTTTGAAGGATGCCATTGAGGAGGTTGGACCTTCAAATGTTGTATAGGTTATCACAGATGCAACTTATGTGTGCAGAGCAGCAGGCAAGCTAGTGGAGCGGGAATATAGGCATATTTATTGGACTCCATGTTGTGTGCATGCCATGAACAATGCACTGAAAGACATAGGGAAGATTCAGTGGGTTAACCAGATAGTGACTGAGGCCAAAGATGTGCAAAAGTTCATATGCAATCACCACACATCATTGGCACTTTTTCAAAAAAAATCGAAGAAGGAATTTTTGAAACCAGTTGACACCCGCTTTGCATCCTATTTTATTTTGTTGGAGAGGATGTCTGAGTTGCAGGAGCCCCTGCAAATTATGATTATGACACAGGATTGGACTAGGTGGCATGAGTCCAAGACAGATCAAGGGAAAAGAGTGAAGGAAGTGGTGTTGCGGGAAACATTTTGGGTTGATATGAAATACATCATATCAATTATAGCTCCAGTTTTTAGTGTCATCAAATATGGGGATTCTAACAGCCCCAATCTTGGTGAGATCTATGAGTGCATTGATAGCATGCTTGGGCAAATGAAGGCAGCTATTTGGGTGAGGGACCCCACTTTGGAGTTCTATAATGAACATATACAGCCCATTATTCAGCGGAGATGGGAGAAGTTGAACACTCCTCTTCATATGGCTGCGTATGCACTAAATCCCAAATGGTATGTGGAGAGGCCAGGCAGAGTTGTCCCATTGGATGATGATGAGGTGAAGAAGGGCCTTATGAAGGCTTTTAAAAAAATGTACACTCCACAAGAGGCTTCACAGATCAGAATGGAGTGGCTTGACTTCACTGAACTCGATGGGTACAAAACATCAGCAAAGACAGACAGGGTAACATTAGCACAGGAGAAACCAGTGAGTTGGTGGCGACTGTATGGGCTTCCAGGATTGCTGCGACCACTTGCCATTCGCCTCCTTTCCCAGGTTTCTAGCTCCTCTGCCTCTGAGAGGAACTGGTCTACGTATGGTTGGATACCCTCTGTTAAGAGGAATAGGCTTACCTCTGCGAGAGCGAGAAGCAGAATGCTTGTACACTGCCTGCACGTGCTTATGCGTCTTATAGATCGCAGAGACACAAGTCTGAAAACAGACTCCCAACATTACGATGGGATGTAGATCCCGAGGAGCCGAGGCGAGTTTGAAGAGGACAACACTTTGTGCGGCGAGGATTGATTGGGCTTACCTTTGAGGACGAGGATGCTTAGTACCGGCCGAGGAGTTCATGGATATTGCTTCAGATGGAGATTCTGATTTTTAGGCTGATACTTGTAGTTGTCCTCTTTTTTTGTAATATTGACAATAGACAATTGTTGGTGTATTTGGCTATGAGATTAATGATATGAATATTAGCTATTGTCACTTGATCAATCGTATTTTAGAATGGTTTTACTTTTATATTTTGTAATATTAAATATTAATATATTTGAAATTTCAAATTTCAGCTTGTCTCATATTCAAGAATCAAAATTCAAATATGTATTATGAATTTTCAATTTATGACATTAACATATTGATATTAGACTTTATAGTGTATTTGATGTTTATGAGTTCAAGTTTCACCTTATTTAAATCTCAAATGGTTTTATTTCAGCTTATTTATATAATTTAGTCACTATATTTTTTTATTTTAAATATTTATATATTTTTTAATCAACCGTCCCCCCGTCATCCCGCCGTCCCCCCGTCCCGTAACATCAAGTTGTTATGCACTTAACTAAGTAAGGTTAAGGAGGATAAATGAATAAATTCATTTAGAATTAGACCTCGTTTAAATGACATCTAATAAGATGGAATTCTGAATTTGTTTACAGTTGTGGAAAACTTGGTTAAGTTTAATAGGTTAAACTTATTAAGTTTATCGATAATGGGCTGATTAGTCCAAAGATTAAGAAAGGAACCAAGAAGTGAATATGCAACCCTTCGGTATGAAGGAGGAGATGCGTATTAAGCTAGAAGACGGATTAAGTCTCTCTTAGCTACATACAACTGTAACAAGAACAAGGATAAAGGATCAACATGGCTGCTGAAAGTTGATCTTAAATACTAAGATTATAACCAATCACAATTGAGCTGGATGTGTACCCTCGATGAGAGGATTCCGTAGGACATTGACATACGCCAGCTACAATATGGTGTCTTTGTGAAGGCGGGGCCTTCATGACGACACAATGTTATAGCTGACATATTACAATGCCCTCCCGAATTAAATCATCAAGTTTACATAAGCTGGATACTAAGTTCTTGGCTGGGGATAGGAATGTGATCACGTATACGGAGTGACTCCGGAGGACTAAAGGTAACTAGACACACGGAGTCGTCTAGGAACGACACCGTATGTCTGCGTATCTTTAGTTACCATGAGTAACTTCCTATACTCGTTCATATTGCTAGTTGGGGTTAGAGTTTGACCTTAAATGGAAGGACTGGTAGAGACCAGGAAAGACCATTCTAGATAACAGACGAAGTGAGGTGAAGGACGTATTCCATTGGTGTGTATCACATCTAGGAATATGATCATGCAAAGCATGTGAAAATCTTTGGCCAAAGTATCGCAAGTGCTGGTTGCGTTGTCCTAATCACCTAGTTTAAGATGCAGGATGTCAGATGAATATCAGTAACAGATATTCAGATAGGCTTCTTAAATGGATCACTTTGATAACCGGAAATGGTAAAAGAACCTGTATATTCATTATATTATGCATGAATTAACATGAAGGATCGGTAAGTCGCCGAGTCATGAAATGAGAGATCGCTGAAACTCCAAGCCATAAAGTGGGAGGTCGGTAGTTCTTCGAGTCATTTACAGCAGCATATGGTATCTATTATATGATTGAATGGCACTGAATGTGTGTTCCATATTGCAAATATGTGAACAGAGAACATTAGTTTTAAAAGGAAATTGTGTGATCCAAACTGCATTAATTGGACAGAGAACAATTATTAAAACTTGAACGTGTGTTTGAATTATATAATTCATAACAGGGAACATTGTAAAAAAAAAAAAAAAAATTCCCTTGTTCTAGTATCTTAAAATGGGGATGTTACATTTGTACTTCTCATTCTTCTTGTGTGTTAATTTTGCTCAAATGGCCCGGCCCAACATGTTCCCTTCTTGGTTTAACATTGATTTTAAAACTATATTCTTGAAATAATATCAACCATCTAGAGATTTTTCCTTCCAACAATGGCATCTTCACCACATATCGCAATGCTTGATGACCCGTAAAAAACTCAAAAGGTGTCACGAGTAAAAATATTGCCTAAATTTATGAAGTGCGAAGACCATTGCTAATGTTTCTCTTTTTGTGGTTGTATAATTCCTCTTTGTGGTGACAGTTCGCAGATTACAAGATCAAACTCAACCTTCTATGCAATGCGCTTACATTGTTTTATACATGTCAAGGCGATTGTTGGCTTACCAGTCCTTTTTTTCTACCTCTTAACAAACAAGACTCTTCACATTCTCCACTTATGCTTCGAGAGTGTTATATATATTATACTTCATCCTATCTATACTATCGATATACTTTAGGTATTGCACAATATACAACAATATTCAAAATACATCCAAGTCAGATTTTTGACCCCTATACACTTCCAACAAAAGCATTGTGTTGTGGAGATTCCTTGTTTTATAAAAGGCTCCGAAACTCATGTAAAACTTCCTATATGCACTTTTCCAAGAGGAACTTGGGATATTTCTACGTGATTATCCCTCTAGACATGCTCGCAAAAATCATCTTATGTGGTTTAAGGATTGTAATTCCTTTTGTATAAAAAAGATGACTTCAGCATGTATGCCCATTGAACATTAAGGGGAGTATTGGAGTAGTAATATTTGTGGGGACACATTCACATGGCCACCACATTTAATTTGTCTTCACAATTAAGTTTTATTTATTTAGTATATAAATTATATCTTAAGTTATTCATAACTTCTATGAAGTTATAAACGAATAAGTTTATTTCATCGTTGTTAAGACTGAAATAATTCAACCAAAAGGTTGCAACCGAATCACCCACCCTTTTAAAAGGGTGATCTCCTATTGGAGATTGAGCAGTTGAATGAATGTTTTGGCTGCATGCATTGATTATTCAATGTTGTTGTGAAGAAGTTGAAGGAAGATCTGTTGTTGGGTTACGCCTATTTACATCAGGTTGTTGTTCCTCTTATTATTGATTAATAAAATTAAAAGTATTATTTACATTATGTTATTTCATTTCTGCAATTTAATAATTTTGCACACTGCTTGAGATCTTATAATTCCGGTTATTAAATTCATATTTAGTTGAGTTTATCTCAAAACTCTGAGACATAGGATCTGAATCGCATGTATCCCACTGAATTCCCAACTACGAATATATGAGACTCGAATGACATATTTCAGATACTCAACACTTACCCACTGCCTGTAGCACTGCTCAATTTGTATTCGCATATTGTTTATCGATCCTTGATAGAAGCTCAACAATCAATAAGCAGATGATAAATGTTTTCCTTGGCCAACTAGTGTGCGTGTGAGCATAATTTAATAAAGATGCAAACTGACAAATACAAAGAAAAATTTAATAACGTAATATATAATGCTAACCTATTTAATATTGTCTAAAATATAAGATTGTTGGGGTCTTTTTTTTGGCAAAAGACAACTTTAAAAAATTTTAAAATAGGGTCAACCTGGATTGAATGTATCTGGGCTGGCCAAAAGAGCCGCATCCAACTAGATTTAGTAACTATGGTTCAAACTTCAATGCACTCCATGAGTCAACATAGCACACACTAGAATATAAAAGCTTTTAAGTACGTACAAATTGAGTACCTGTTGATCATTTGAAAGAGGATAAACATCCCCAAATATTGTCACCCTTGCATTTGATAGTCCACTCCATCCGGGTATCTATGTCACAAAACAATTCTCAATAAGTTAAAATGAAAATTCCCATAGCTAGCTAGATTTTAAAAATTTCTTCATCAAAATGAATGCAACCGTCTCAACAAAGAAGTCTTCTTTGAGGAAAATAAAGTTGAAGATGAAGTTACTACAATACCTGCACAACAAGAGAACATCTTGGATCGGCTAGCAAATTCCTTGTGTGGATAGCTAATGGTGAGAAGGAGAAAATAGGATCTGCATTGCACATGAGACAAAATTGAAGACACACATGGCCTTTTGATAATTTAGCTTGCTTCTAGATATTTTAAAGGAAGTAAATATGTTGCATTCTGAAACCGTGTAACTTACGTCCCATGGAATCAGGGGCAAAATCAACTAAAGAACCGAAAGGATATCCTTTTCGCCGATGATGCATCCGAGACATCACACTGCACAAGTGTGCAAAGCGAGCCTGCGCTAGTCCGAAAAATAATTTATCAAATAAACAGGATGAAATGATCCATGAGAAGAACCAAAAAAAAAAAAACATGGATGGGCAATCTTCTATTAAACGAGTGAAATTATTTAAAATACCAAAATAGGATTAGTTCTAAGAAAGCAACAATTACAATTGTCTACAAAACTTAATAACTAGTTCAGCAACGGTATTTTTCTTCGAATTTTTTCATCAACATAGCATTCAATTGAAAGAGTTCAAAGTTACACTCAGTAATAGAATTTTCAAAAACAATTATAAATAATGTTTAATGGATTTCACCTGCTCCATGAGGTTACGAACAGCTAAGGCAGGACGAGGCAAGCCATGAGCTGAAGTTGCACTTTGCACACCACCTGAAATTGGGGTACGGAAAAGCCCTGTTCGACTGCCTCCATTTTGCCCACCTACAAGGGTACTCATGATACTTGAACTTCCCCTTTTCTTCTTTTCCTTACTGAGCTCTTTATCTGAGTTCATCATCTAAAATGGAAACATAAAGCATGTATGCAAAATCATAATAACCCACAAAACTGAATTTCAGCATCAATAGAATTTTTGAAATAACTTTTCCTTTGTGCATAATTATAGCAAAAAAACAAAACACTTTTGAGGTGAGCGATATAAAAGCTCATATCTAATTCATTTTCTCCTCGATGCATATCTCTGCAAACAGCAATCACTTTTAGAATAAAAGCTCATATCCTATTCATTTTTCATTAAAATGTATTTACCTACGAATATACTAGGAGAAAAACATCATATTTACTTGGATAATGCTCAGCATCCTTGTCAATTTCCAAAAGAAAATGCCTCCACTTGAGAAGACTCTACATAATTTGCATCACCAAAGCCCAAATTGTAACCAAAAACTATAACAAAAGTCCCAAATATAATGTATTCATAATTAGTATGACATGGTTGTGCAGCATCCTAGCACTTTTTTGAACATATGAGTTACATGAGAGAGTTCATGCCCCCACTCTTACCATGACATGGCCACTAATGTTCTGAGTAATGCATCAAAATAGCTTCGTTCTAGAAGTGCGGAATGTCTGCCTCTCAACAGCATTCTCTGTTCCAATCATCAAGCTTGACCACAAACAGCAGGAAGACTTTTCTACTTTACCCGCAATGACCTTTATCTGCAAATTCAATAGCATGTGTCCTTTGCTCTAGACACTGCACCAATCAGTTAAGGCCAAATGACCCACCAAAGGGGATTTTTATTTGATTTCCCTTCCGCGGAGATCTCCCATGTCCATATTTGCTTATAGAGGACAGCCATTTGATTGGGGGCGCTGGCTCTGGTAAAAGTACAGACGACCTTACGAGATTCTAGTCCCCAGGTTTCAAAAAAAGGAAAAGGAATCTATTTCAAAAAAATGGTTTGGATATTTCTTTAATTTACCTTCTGCAGAGATTTTCATGGCCATCTTTGCTATTATAGAGGACAGGTGTTTTACTGGAGGGCTCTGGTAAAAGTGCAGGCCTTCTTATGAGATCCTAGTCCCCAAGTTTCAAAAAAATATAAGAAATCAATTTCAAAAAAATTGGCTTGGATTAGCCTTTATGGGCTTCCACCAGAATTCAAGAACTCCGGCGCTACGGGATATTGGTCACCCGCTGGGAGATTTTGTATAAATAGCCACTAAGGCTCAAAGATACTCTCAGAGACTAGTTTCCTATGTGTGTGTTATGTGTTTGTTTGAATCTACATGATCCCCTCCATCATGAAGTCGTCGTGCATGTGGAAAAAAATTCTTGGACCAAAGTGATGGATTAACTTGTTCAGACAACATTCTGGTAATCATTTGCAAAATATGAAATTTTCATCTGATGTTGTCCAGAAGGAGCCTAGGGTGGATGGCTCTCAAAAATCAAAGAAGATTCCAGGTTAGGATACACAAACATGATGATTATTCTCAAGCAACTATCTTGGACATGCATGGATTAGGCAAGCAAATATCTAGTGCAGATCTTGCAAGTAGGGAACAACTAAAGGTTGTGAAGATTAATCTTTCCGAGTTTCATATTTTAGCCTTAGACCTTCTGATTCTAATCTTCACCCAAACCTGAATCATGGAGTCCCTATGCAGATCTTAGAACTGAACACACAAAAATCAAAATCCTGCTTCACTATACAAAAATGGAAATGCAAAGGTCCTCAATACAGGAATTGGGCATAGGGGAATAATTGTGGACATAGCAACAAGGTTCGACCAAATATCAAGGAATTTTACCAAACCTAAAAAAATTAAGTGGGCCAAATCTATTTAACGAACTCTATATATACCTTATTGTTTACTTACTAACGATTTCTCTCTACAAGTTGTTCGCATATTAATCGCCCCAAGTCCATGCCTTAAGGGATGCACCAAGAAAGGGTTGGGATAAGTTAGTAGCACCTCATGAGAGATCGCCATGCAACGTTCCCTTGTCGTCCTACCATCACTTGACACCTCTTATACCACCTTCACACTTGTTCCAAGCATCTTGCTTTACCCTCCATTTTTCTCCTCCCCTTTACCTATAATTGGACTAGTTGCAATAGACGACTAGTTCCAACAAACGTCATCAATGAATGTCGATGACATTGGATAGAATGTTGTTGTATAGTTGACATCAACGACCATGATCAATTTTTGACGAGGTTGAGTTGTGTATTTGTAATATCCCTTTTGGGGATAAAACTGAAATTTAAGGAAATTAGCTCAAACCCCAAATCTGATTTTTATAGCAGCAATTAATAAGGGCCAAAAAGAACACTCTCAAACCCTAGCGACTAGGAGAGAGAGAAAGAGAGAGAAATCCACCGTAGAAACACTCAAACATTATGAGAAAGTATCCCTTAGATTGCCCTTGTCCTTGCTATTAGAAGCTAAAAATGTGATCAAATCATCAAACTCAGAATTCTGGAATTTATTAGGGCACAAAAACAGTTGAAACTTGTAAATTCAATAACTCATAGAAAACAAGGAATCTCCACACATATGAATACTCAAAATGATCATAAAAATATCAGTAATCAAATGAGACCAATATCATAATTTTTCAACCATGGGAACCCTCTCAAAATTGGTCCCGAAATCTCTAAATGAGTAGATAAAGTTGCCCAATTCCAATAAAAATCTGAATATTAAGTATTCTCCTTAAATTTGCAATAATCTTCAATACCAAACAATGTTTAAGGGTTTTCCCCCTCCAACAAAACCACTAGAAGGGTTTTCGTCCTTCTAAGACGCCACACAAGAGGGTTTTCGTGTAATGTCCCTCTTTTCGGATAGTTCTTATTGAAGACCTTTCGCTCAATTTTGTCTACCCGACGGCCAAAGGGTATGCACAAGGGTGACTAAGTTTTATTATTTTATTATATTGTGCAAATATTAAAATAAAATATTATAAGTTGCACATATAATAAATAATAAAGCTTATTAATAAAATAAAAGAGTCAAATGTAAAAATACAATTATTTTTAATTGTATTTATCTAGGGGGTACGACTTGCCCATGTAATAGAAAAATAGGGAAATGTGACAATTGGCTCCCTTAGAAAAATGCGACTGGCCTAGGGAGAGTCAAGTTATTTTATTGGATGCTTTTGGAGGTTGTTATGGGACCTTTCTCCTTTATATGGAGAGGTCGACTTGAGGGGAGAATATCCAGATTTTTATTATCATATTTTCATTGCAAAGAGCTTCCAACTTTTGTAAAAACTCCAAGGACGAAAACCCTTGAGAATTTATCTCTTGACGAAAACCCCAAGGGATTGGGAGGAGATTTCACTCAGGAATTTCCAGCGAGCTAATTCAGATTTTCAGTCAAGTTTCCAGCAGTATTTGGTGTTCCTTTGGTAATTAATTTGCAGCAGTTGGATCGACCCAGTTTAGGGGCTGTTTGGGCATATTCCAGAGGTATTTTCCTTTGAAAATTATTGTCAAACATCTCTATATTTTTATAAATCGAGAGCTGCAAATTTATATTTTTCTGAGCAATTTTTGAGGAGTTCCAGCCAGTTTGTATTCAGATTTCAGACCTGTTTTTCAGAATTATTTACCTGCAATTAAATCTGATTTCTAGCATATTTTGGCCTTTAAAAATACTAGCAATCGATTGGGATGGAAAGTATAAATTTTTGAAGTTGTTTGCATTGAGTTTTATTCAAAACCCTAGTCGCTTTGGCTGTATTTAATTCACATTTTCCCTAGTTCGATCTCCAAGGGTTTCAACAGCCCTAGTTTGTCATTAACAATTCATTAAAAATCTGTTTTGGAAGAAAGAAATTATTGGGGATCTTTCATTTTGTCCTCAAGTGGAAGAACATGGAGCAACAAGCTCACAATGCCCAAATGGAAAAATGCGCCAAAGTCTAGATACCCCAAATGAGCTCTCTAATCTTCTTTTATATCCTCCTTTTGGCGCCAAGGCTCATAAAGGAAAGGCCGACCCCTAATAAGTCATTATAATCTTTTATTAAGCCTTATTAAAGGCACTAAACCCAACCGACCTCATTAATAGCTTATTTCTTTATTTTGAGCTTATTAAAAGCTCACCAAACCAGCCAACCCACTAAGAATGGGAAATACAAAAATAGAACATGAATATGAATGATGGAAACTGAAATATAATCCATGGTTTTCCATTGTTCCACCATTGCTTGCCAAGGAATCCTTTATTTCAGATTAATTCGAAAAAGGGACATTACAAGATTTCGGTTATGTTCCCTATTTATAGGAGTTGTTATTGTCATGTCCCTAATACATCATTAAAAAATTTGCTCTGCCTCCACCTAAGAATTTGCCCTTATTGGTTCAAGAGTTCTACCTTAGTCTTTGAAGTCCCCAACTTTGGTCTGCTTAGGTCTTCTTATATCCCTCTTTTATCCGCCCACAACAATCTCTCACAAGCTTCTACAAACAAAGGAGGGGGATTAATGTGCCAACAATATCCACTTGAAGGTAAGGATCTTTAAGCGTAAGCACTTTCCTTTATGTTATTTTGAAGTATTGTATATTAGACTACGTTAGTGTAGCTTATCTTTGTCTATTACATTATTACTTTATTTATAATACTATTTACTACCCGATACATACCAACCCTTACTTTAGGATTATTTCTAACCTACAACCCTTAGAATCCTAGAAAGACCTCTTCCCCATATCCTCCTTGATATAGGCTTTGAAACCCTTTACCTTCGATATTGAGTGTAGATTACTCTCTTTTATTTCCATGACTATCTATAACCCTTGGTTACATCTCGCTCGTGTGTTGGCTCTACTATGGTCTTGTACTTATATCATAATTTATAGAGGATTGTTATATTGACAATCTTAGCTTCCATTTATTCTAGTGAACCAAATGTGAATCTTACTACACCATTGATTGCATTAGACTCACATTTTCTCTCATTAGATCCTGAGCGTTATCATGTCACCCCTTTACGGTTTTTATAGAGGCCTCAACCCATTTATTTAGATTTCTTATGGGTTGCTCTTTTCTCCCTTTCGTGCCCACCATCGAGAGAAACAACTCATCGTGCATTTTTTCCCGATCTCAACGTATTCTAACCATTCAATGTAATATGGTTGAGATCATAGTAGGAAAACTCGCCAAAAACTTGCCGAGTTTTGAAAAACTCGCCAAAAAACAAGCAAAACAAGTAAACCGCTGAAAGACTCGCCAAAATAGGCAAAAAAAAACTCGCCGAGCATAGTTGGAAAACTCACCAAAGACAACATTTCTTTCCTTTTTTGGATTTTTGGTGATTAAAACACAAGCATAGAATAAAATTTGCCATTTTTAGAAAGGGTCCGGGAAGATGTAGCAGCAAAAACTTGCATGTGCCATAACTTTCATTATGTGGCTCCATTTCGGTGTTGTTTTCTCTAGAAGTGTATATTTTCTCGAGCTCTACGTATTGATGACAATATTTTCTTATTTTCATAAAATCCATTTTTGCATACCTTTTTAGACCAAGCAACTTCTTGCAATCTTAAAAAGAATCATGAGCTTTGATCGCCTATAGACATATTAGTAATTAAAAATCTTTGGATAGCTTTCCAAAACTCTACGAGTATTCTCCCGTGCTCGGACTAATCGTCCCACACCGCCACTTGGTCGCACCTGCTTATTCAAATGTTGACTTCACATATCAACAGATGTGTAGGTTTTTTTTTGCTATTTTAAGAGTTTTTTTGTTCAATGATAATCACACGAAGAAGCGCAACAAATTGACTCAAAAAGACTCAACGACTTGGTTTTTGTGCAATACTGATCTCCACTTCGCACAAAAAAAAGTTGAGGCCACATCGAGAGGAGCTCATTGATTTGGATGAGATAGATCCATACAAAGTGAGTGGATCGAGCTAGATTCACATGACCTTCTAAGAGGAGTGTGGAGACACAACCAAGTGTGGGGACTAGTAGAGGCACTAGACCCTCTCCCCAATATTTCTCTAGATTGGGGAAGAGGAAAATGTAATTTATTGTATATTGTAACTTGCATAGATATGAAATTTATGATGATATTTTTCAATGTCAATCATCATAAATTCATATTACTTATCAGCCGGTTGTTGTATTCGCATGATGATGTGATTTTGTATTGTATTTGTATTCAAATCTAATAGAAAACACTTCTCCAACATTTTATGGGCTCATTTGATACATTTTGTAGCTGTGTTTCTTAAAATTTATGTTTTTTAAAGAAATTTGAGCATTTTTTAAGTTGCCAAGTATTCCCAGTATTGGCCGAATATTGGCGAGTTTTTGCTGAGTTTTTTTAAGGGGGTCTAGCGAGTATTTGGATTTGGCGAGTTTTCCTGCTATGGTTGAGATCACCCAAGATAATCCCAATAATATCATCAAGGATTTGAAATGCAATGTGTTCCTTAACCCAAATAAGGATAGATCGGAAATTTGAATGTAATGAAATTTCTTGGATAAATCTTAATATCGGCAGCAATAGAACATATAAAGAACACCAAATCAGATAAATGATCAAAATATGCAAGTAGAATAGCTTAGACATTTCGAGGGGACAACCTCCAAATCATACAATAAGACTCAAATGTTCAATATGTTATAATGTCCCCTTTACAAGCACCAGCAGAGATGAAGGCCTTCGATCAATTCTCTCCCCATGGATCCTGGTACGAGCAAGTGGATGACATGAGAGATGTCTGCACACCATGTTTGTATTTAATTTTATATTATAACCGATATGGATGATTAATGCCAATGTGGAGTAAGTAAAAGAAAATTAGAAATTAAAGTGCAAGTGGGATTCTAATTCGATGTTATGTTTTATGTTTTCCCTCCAAAACATTAGAATCGGCCTTTTGTAATTGTGGCACCCCTTATTGTTATAAAAGGAGGTTGCCTGGCCATTAGGGAGGCATGCTTATGATTATGATTTGGAATCTTCATGCTTGAAGATTGTGTGGGAACTGTAACCCACAGGGATTGAAGATTTTGTGGGAACTGTAACCCACAAGGTCAAGGGTTTGGTGGATCCTACGAACCACCCATCTTTGTACTTCATTGCAAATCTTTTTGGAGCTGAATTGAAGATCTGATTGGAAGGTTATTCTGCATATTCTTTGCGTTAATGGTGCATATTTCCTATTCCATGTGGAGCGAATTACTTGGGGGTGCTATGCATGGTTAGATCTGCCCTCTAGGGTTGAAGCGACTTGCATGTGTGGAGATTGCATCCATTTTGGAGGGTTTTTTATGCTGGGCGAATTGGTAAAAGTACAGTTTCGGGTACTTTAGAGGGGATTTCTCATGATTGGCATTCATATTCTTGTTCTCCTTATTTTTATGAGTTCATACATGGTTTTCTTTGGATGATTGGAGCCTTATTTGATGAGATATAAAATCTGGAAAATACTATTTATTTCTGCAGATAGAGGGTTTGACATAAAATCATATATCCATATCTAGGGCACGGAAAATCAGTTTCTTTGCATGATATCATTGCTGGAATAATAACTGAATTTTTGAGATATTAATCATGATTTTTGGAGATGTTTTGTGCATAGAACAAGTGGGTTGAGCCTCCCAAACAATTTGCTCCAAGAGGAAATAAATTGCTGGTTATAAGGGTTTCACACCAGCTATTTGTTCGGGTCTTAAATTCATTTTTTCCTACAGCTGTACCTTGTTGGGTTCCCCTATATTTTATGTGCATTTTTCTAGAGCTATTGGAGGTTTTTAGAGTCCCCTAAGATTTCAAGGGTTTTGATAAATAATTGTTGAATATTGAAATGTCCAACATGGGGACATTACAGTGGTATCAGAGCATCGATCTTCTGCACCTGTGAGGATTGATGTTGTCGATCTATGAGGATTGATGTTGTAGATCAAAATGCAAGAGGATAGACAGCTCTTGTATTATTAGAGAAGAGAAGATGGGTGATCAAGGGTTTACTTCAGAGGAAGTAAAGTTTTTGCAGGATTTGTTCAAAGAGAGCCAAAGTAATCTTCAGCATACCTTGAGTATGCAACTGGCAGCCATGTTGAAGGCTACACTAGATCCAAGCAAGAGCCATCACCTCAATGGAGAGGAAGCTCAAATAGCGGTGAGAGGGTTTCTACCAACCCCCCTCACAAGTTCTTCAAGGGCACATTTCTACAAAGAGAACCAGTTGTTGAGGATGAGCCACCGATGTGTAACCCACTTGATACACGTCAACAAGAGTATGCAGCCCTAAGCTTTGACACACAAGCACTCTTGTCATTCCGTGACTATTATGAGATGAAAGATGGGTCCAAACCAAGAGTACCAAGCATGCAGCCCCGTAGAGGCTTGCAACCAAGGTTGGGTAAGATTTCTCTTCCTATTTTTGATGGTACTAATAAACTTCCAGTGAGATCATGGGTGCAAAAATTGGAAACATATTTGCTATGGAACCCTATGTGTGTGAATGAAGCCCTCGAATTTATCACTATGCACTTAGAGGGAATGGCATTTGAGTGGTGGTCTCATATTTTGATCACCCAAGGGCACGGATCCGTTATCTCCCTCAAAGATTTCAGCCAAAGGGTCATAGAAAGGTTCGAGGTGCAAGATTGCAAGAATGAGCAAGGTAAAAATCTTTTATTGGTGGAAGATGTTCATTTGTCTTCTAATAATTGCTTGCATGATAGTGAAGTACCAGATGATGGAATCATGGAGTTTGAACCAAAGGAAGAAGAAAAATCAGATCTACAAGTCGGGAAAGAGAGATTTGTGGTTGAAGCCCAAATTCCGAATGTGGATGTTAGTATTCAGCTGGTTGTCCCTTCCAGAACAGCAATTCATGGGGAGCTTGAGCCCAAGAAGGAGGAGATGATTATAGAAAGCAAGTTGGAAGGTAAAAATCCCTTAGTGTTTAATGTTGATTCATTGAGTTGTGATGAATACATATGGTTGAATGACAAGGGGACTTTGGAGCATGAGATGAGAAATAAAGAACCACAAGATACACAAAGGGAGAAGGTAGAGAAGACTCCGGAAACCAAGATTCCACTCAAAAATGGTGGCGGTCAGCCTGCTGGTCTGAGCATAACAGCAGCAAAAGAAGTGGGAAGTGCAGATTTGGTGATCAAAGCCATGGCACCAACACACCTCATCATTCCAGAAAGAAGACCACAGTGTGGGATGGTTATTGGACAAAGTTTTGTTAACAATAATGATATTTTTGCTCTTGATCAATGCAGAAATACAAGCATGCATAAGGAGCAAGATGGCAAAGGGGAAGGGATGGTTAGAACCCTTACCAAAAATAAAAGTCATAATAATGAGCTTGCTGGTCTGGGCATAACAGCAGTCTTTGGGAAACAAATAAATGACTTTTTCCACCTAAAAATGAAGTCTAAGGATGCCCCATGTGAATATCAAATTAGGTTGCATGATTTTAAGGTGGAAGATGATGCTCGGGTTGAAGAATTTAAGGAGAATGAAGGTGCTGATCCTATATCAGAAATTCTGAGTTACAAAGGTATGATGAGCAGCCCCAATTATGATGTTTCAGATGTGTTAGTCTTCTCTCATGACAGGAATCAATTGGTACAACAAAAGGTATGAGGTTCCTTGGGTTCAATGTGATAAAGTTTATGGATGCATGAGTTCTATTTTTGATTTCCCCTTCTCTTACATTTACGGTGGAATGAAAATAATGGGGAGTCATCATGCACAAGTTACTTCATGGTATGAAGAGCATTACAAGCCTTACTTGGATGCTATGGTATCATTTCATTTTCTTTTCCATTTGTTGCTAATTCATGGCTCTATGGAAGCCTTGGAGAAAATGTGGGAAAAGAGAATAAAGTGTGATGAGGGGGCAGCCATACATATTTCCAACATAGAAGAAATTGGTGACCTATGTCCATTGAAAGACATACCTTGCACAAAGAAGGTAACCCATTTCTTTATTTCCATTAAGAGGTATGAAGTAATTGATGGTTTTTGTACAATTGGGTTATTTGAGGTTGAAATCATTCCTTGGATACATTGGCTGCCATCTTTTGGGAAACTTGCCCTCATTCACCATGTTGACAAACTGAAATTTTTGGAGGAAAACAAAGAAATCAGGTTTCATGGCATGCAAAGGGGATTGCATTGCTGAATTTAGAGAAGGGTTTGATTTTATTTTTTTATCAACTTATTATCATTTTTCCAGCCCCTTTCTTGCTTTATGGTCTGCTGGAAATACAAATTCGGCAATGTGTTTGACAGTTGTTGGGGGCAACCCTTCTTGCAGAATACAATTGGGCACTTTTTGAGGGTTTAATCCTTCAATTTCAGTCACTTCAGATCTGCCCTCATTTTATCTTCAGTAGACTTGTGACCCACTCTTGTCATTTTCAGCTGAATAATGTCATAAAGGGAACTAATTTTCAGTTTGATGAGACATTTCCCAATCTGATTTCTAAGAGGGAATTACAGGGATACTATGATATCAGAATAGTACAGCAAAAGCTTGGCACACTCATCAAATGGGTGAACACATATCAGCTGATCATTGGGCTTGAAGAAGGGCTAATGAGAGCTCTTGTTTCTTCTAATATGTTTGCTTCATGTGCAGGGCTTAAAAAAGCCGCGGAGGTGAAAAGGGGTTGTTGTCCTATATACTCCATGACGACATTCTTGGGTGGGCAGCCTTGGAGCTTAGAGAAGCTTGTCAAGCTACTGATTCCTCATACACTGGTGAAGGTACAATAGTTTGGAGCACATTTTGCATTACTGATTACACTCATACTTGTGTTGACTCGATGGAAGCAAGTGAGGATGGCATATTCTCCCAAAGGCTTCACCATTTGACCGGCACCGGATCAAGACTTTGGGAGCACTACATCATGTCCTCTCTCTTGGACATGGCACTTGGACATATAAGCTTGCAATTGCTTGAGGGCAAGCAATTTGGGGAAGGGAGGACTGTAATGTCCCCTTTTCAAGCACCAGCAGAGATGAAGGCCTTCGATCCATTCTCTCCCCGTGGATCTGGGTAAGAGCAGGGGATGACTTGAGAGATGTTTGTTGCACACCATATTAGTATTTAATTTTATATTATAACCCATCTGGATGATTAGCGCCAATGGGGAGTAAGTAATAGATAATTAGAAATTAAAGTGCAAGTGGGATTCTAATTTAATGTTATGTTTTATGTTTTCCCTCCAAAACATTAGAGTCGGCCTTTTGTAATTGTGGCACCCCTTATTGTTATAAAAGGAGGTTGCACGGCCATTAAGGAGGCATGCGTATGATTATGATTATGATTCGAATCTTCATGCTTGAAGATTGTGTGGGAACTATCACTCACAAGGATTGAAGATTTTGTGGTAACTTTAACCCACAAAGTAAAGGGTTTGGAGGATCCTACGGACCACCCATCTTTGTACTTCATTGCAAATCTTTTTGGAGCTGAATTGAAGATCTCATTGCAAGGTTATTACGCATATTCTTTGCGTTAATCGTGCATATTTCCTATTCCATGTGGAGCAAATTACTTGGGGTGCTATGCATGGTTAGATCTGCCCTCTAGGGTTGAAGCGACTTGCATGTGTGGAGATTGCATCCATTTTTAGGGTTTTTATGCGGGGTGAATTGGTAAAAGTACAATTTTGGGTACTTTAGAGGGGATTTCTCATGATTGCCATTCATATTCTTGTTCTCCTTATTTTTATGATTTCATGCATGGTTTTCTTTGGATGATTGGAGCCTTATTTGATGAGATATTATATCCGGAAAATACTATTTATTTCTACAAATAGAGGGTTTGCCATAAAATCATATATCCATATCTAGGGCACGGAAAATCAGTTTCCTTGCTTGATATCATTGCTGGAATAATAACTGAATTTTGAGATGTTAATCATGATTTTTGGAGCTTTTTTGTGCATAGAACAAATGGGTTGAACTTCCCAAACAAGTCACTCCAAGAGGAAATTAATTGCTGGTTTTAAGGGTTTCACACGAACTGTTTGTTCGGGTCTTAAATTCATTTTTTCCAACAGCTGTACCTTGCTGGTTTCCGCTATATTTTATGTGCATTTTTCTAGAGCTATAAGAGGTGTTTAGAGTCCCCTAAGATTTCAAGGGTTTTGATAAATAATTGTTGAATATTGAAATGTCCAATATGGGGACATTACATATGATGATTAACTACTCCTTACTACCACCTATATATACCATTCCTATGCTATGGTCAACACCAAGGCCACCCTACTAAACATATGAAAGCATAAATGAATAGCATACAACAAGAAGAGCGACTATGTAAGCCACAAGTCAACTCTACATATCCAATATAAGCTATAGGACTAAGGGCGTAGCATGCCCCTCCCCTTCGAAGCAACATTGTCCCCAATGTTGGCCAACCCTAGATGTTGCTGCAAAAATGTTTCATCTTCCCATGTTGCATCCTCAATATTCATATTCTTCCACTTGATCAGATACTTGATAATGACTCTAGTCCTCAATATTTTGGTGCATGTCGTAGAATACCTTCAAGTTCCAATATGATCCTTCCTTCCTCATCCAATTCAGGAAGAACTGACTAGGTTGAAATGTGCTACCCAATGACTTTTTTCAAGCAAGAAACATGGAAGACTAGATGTATTTTACTTCCTTGAGGGAGCTCCAACTTATATGCCACACTATCTATTTCTGCAACACTTGGTAAGGACCATAGTATTTAGGTGCAAGCTTATTATCCTTCTTTTGTTGTTTTAAGGACAATTGCTTATATGGTTGCAGCCATACAAAAACAAAGTCTCCCACTTCAAAGTGTCGCTCACTACGGTGTTGATCAACGTGTTGCTTCATGCGGTTTTGTGCCATTGCCAAATTCTCTCTAAGGCTAGAAAGTACCTCGTGTTGGTTTTGAATATGATGTTCGATTTCTCCCACCTTAGGTTTGACCTTCAAGCTAGAGATGAGTGGTGGAGGATGGTACCCAAAAAGTGCCAGAAATGGAGACATTTTGGATGAGGTATTATACCACCATTCTACAAGTGGCAACCATTGCACCCAACGTTCTTGTTTATTCAAAGTAAAACACCGAAGATACCCTTCAAAACATTTATTTACCACCTCAATTTTCCCATTTGATTCGAAATGATAAGATGAACTCTGGGCCAATTCGGTACCCAAAAAAGCGAACAAATCAGTCTAAAAATTGCTCGTAAATATCGGATCGTGATCACTTACTATAATTTTGGACATGCCGTGGAGCTTTTGAACTGTGTCCATAAAAGAGATGGCAACTATACAAGTTGTGAAAGGATAAGACGGAGCACAAAAATTAGCATACTTCGTAAGTGTAGACACAAAATCACACACTTGGGTACATTTCTAGGCCCTAAAAGCATACTAGCATTCATATGATTCCTAAGCAAGAAACTAGTGATTCACAACTATTTTTGGCCTCTTTTTTTGGTTTCTTATTTTTAGTTGGTCTTACACACCCTACAACCCAGTCGGAATTTTACTTATTTATCTTTTATGGCTTCGAGACAAGGCGCCCAGAGCTCTTGTCCCCTCTGGGCACCCCTAACCCTTTTCCACCTTACTCGCTCTTTTTGGGTCTCTTTTATCTTTTGGACATCTTTTTCACTTATGGGTCAACCTTCTAGTTGTCAATTACGAAATTCAAACAAGGGAATCATATAAATACATAATTATGTGTTCAAAATCAAGGACCAAGCACTAAGCATTACTATCATCACCTAAGCTTGCATCCAAAAGGCACCTAAAGCACTCCAAGGCATTCATCTAACATCCATTCAAGGGACAAGGGCTGCAACAACTCTGCATACACATCATAGGAAGGGGAAGTTCATTTTATTCCATCCACACATTCTATTACATTGCTACATTCTAGCTACAACCCGTTATCAAGTGCAACTTGCACAAGGGCATCCTAGGGCACAATTTCTACACACAAGAACTACATGGAGTCTAAGATGTAGTGCAGTGCTCGAGTTGTAAGTTCACTCTCGAGGTGACCGTCGGGGTCAGTTCGACTCCCCATACTGCATTTTCTTTTTTAGGTTTGATGTGGTATGTGAGCTTGTGCAGTGAATGCCTCTTTTGCAGTTACAGTACCCTCGGCGATCATCTGCGAACAACAAGAAATCAACAGAGAGCAACAACAAAGACCTTGCGACAAAACAGAAACCGAATTCCAAGCCTCTGTGAAGTCACCAATGCCTAGGAGCACTCATCGGCACATAGGCGCCTCGTCCTATTGCGAACACTGTGTCTAGCTCTATTCCCGCATTCCAAATTTTACAAAGATCAATTACGACGTTGTTTACATATTGTTCATCATTTCTCCCCGCCCAAATCATTTCTAGATTGCGCGGATATCAGCTAAGTCATCTTTTCTCTCTCTTTCTTAGGGTTTCATATTTTAAATTTTAGTTTTGCGTGTGTCATTTATGTATTTTATCATTTATACATCAATTACTCTGCAATTAGATTTAATTCAAATTAAATTATTCTATCCAATCTTCTTTTATGGCTCCTCAATTTCCTCAAATCTCTTTGCATGACCTACGTCAAATGCATCCACCATGCACACCATTGCCTAAGCCTAGTCTTGATGATATCTTTCCACCAGTTACAGCATCTAGGCCTCCTGGGCCTCTCAAATCTAAGGCACACTTTGCACCTAGTTCTCTTATTCACACACGGCCTACCTCACGACCTTGTCGTCCTCATCGGTCCACTAGCCCATCTCGTCGGCCTAAGTCCCCTACTTGGCAGCCCCTTCACATAGGTGTTCACCACCTCCTTCACCACATAGGTCTCCTTCACATGCATGTCATTACTCTCATACTCCACCGATCTTAGAGCATCGTCACATGCCTTTATCTCCTCGGACATCGGGTGGAGGGTCCTTGCCCTTCACTATCATTGGATAGCCTTCTATCCTCCTCACACTTAGGGGCATCACGCTTTCTTCCCCCTTCTAGCATCATCAGTTGTCTATAGTATCTACTATCACGCTCCATGTTTCACACTTAATCTTTCTCAGTACTCTTACACATATTGATACACACCTTGTATCGTCATTACCCTATGACGCACTCTAGTTCCACGGTTCATACTCACTGTTGAGGGTCTAAATCTGAAATGAACCTCACTACATTCACTTTTCATGCTCTATGCTTCATGATTTATCTTTCTAGCACACATTCTCAAACCATTTCCCAATGATGCACTCTTGTTCTATGGTTCATTCTTGATTGTTGAGGGGTCTTTTATAAATGAACCTCATCTCATACACATCCGCTAAGGGGCACGTTGTTCCTTCCATCTTCACATATTGCATACCATTCCATCACACTCATACACTACATTTGCATATCTTGGTTACACTTACTCTTGCTTGCTTATACTACTTACATGATGCACTTTGCTTACTATGCTAGTCAGATACTCAATATGTCATTATCTTTCTATATACACACATGCGCGTTCACTTGGTTTTTTAAGGTGAATGCAGATCACTTACATGTTCTTACACGTTGCAATGATGCTCGGCATTGTATCCTTTGTCAGTCCCACCGAGGCTCCTGGGGGCATCTACCTTTTTGCTCTCACACATTACAGTGTTATTGTTTCATTATTTACTACTACTTTTTAGCACATTACTTTCCACTGATACATACATGCCTTGACATACTATTTATCTTTCTAACATGCTAGCGGGTGCTTCATGTGCAACATTTGCCTTGCAGGACTATATGCCACCATGGTTGTCTAATACATTTTGTTTGCCATTGTTTGTTATTGTATGTCATTGTTTGTGGGTTATGCCCTATGTCTTGTCTGATCATTGTTTGTATGCTTTTGGCCACTTCGGCCCTGATTGTCTTGTGACATTCTGAGCGATGTCCCATGTATAAACCTGTTTTTGCGTTCCACTTTGTTTCCACACTTGTTTAATTACATTGTCTTTTATGGCATGCTCACTACTTTTTGTACTAACAGATGTTTCTAGCCTACTTTGCTTGTATATGCCTTTGTTTCTACATTGCACATCCCCTACCCCCAGTATCCACTTCAACTCGATCTCGGCCCTCTCCTTTGGGCCGCATTCTCTTACCATCGTTGCATCCACCCCAAATGAGGGGGGGCATACATTGGGTGAACAAATCGCCCCTCAGCATCCCTGAGCTATAGCACAAATCTACACAAGTACGAAACATAATAGAAATACAATCACAGAACGGCCCAAAATCGACGTGGGTCCTCAACATCACATGACACACCACACCCAAAGATCGACACGTAGTGTTTGGGCGCTTGTGCCCTCCGCTGGGCGCTAATGTCCTGGGGGCACATACAGGCACCTTCTCAGATCAGCACAATTCACAGAAGCCTTTAGAGCAATTCTACAATTACAGGCACAGTCTTTTAGTTACAGAATACATTCTATCTCCTTCAATCTGTACAATCGGAACTAATTCGGAACAATCGGGAGAGCAAGAACAAATCAGGGACGTACCATCTGCAGTGGTGCTTATCGGGCAGAGTCATGAAAGGAGAGTAATACTAGACCTCTCTCCCCAACACTTGCTCTTTGGCATGAGATCGCCCAAAAACTCACACTTGGTGTGAGATCACCCAAAAAACTTGCTCTTGGCGTGAGATTGCCCAAAAAACTTCGTAATTGGGGTGAGATCACCCAAAAACTCACTCTACATAGCATTTCAGGACACTTTTCTATCTTTTACACTCTTATACATCAAGTGCACACTTTCCTTTACACACTTTTACATACTTCTACATATTTATGCACATTTTTCTTTGATTTATCATATACAGGACTTTAACTACATTCTTTCTCTTCTTTTGCAGGTCCGTCCTTACAAAAAGCAACAACCACAAGTTACAACAACACGGTACAAAGCATACGCTTCACCTCTAGAGTCACTTTCATTTCCTATTCTTCACGCTTCACTTTGCATCATTCCACGGTTCCCTTGTCCACTCGACACACATTTCACGCCAACTATACAAGATCATAAGGTATGCATCTTCTATCTACTTTATGTTATCAAGTATTCACTCAACAACATAAAGTGGGGGCAAATGTAGACACAAAATCACGCACTTAGGTACATTTCTAGGTCCTAAAAGCATATTAGCATTCATTTGATTCCTAAGCAAGAAAACTAGTGATTGACAACTATTTTTGACTTCTTTTCTTTGTTTCTTATTTTCTATTTGGTCTTACATGCAATTACATTACCCATTTGGAATTTTATTAATTTATCTTTTATGGCTTCGACACCAAAGACCCACCCGAGATAGCAACGCCAGGCACTCATGTCCCCTTTGGGCGCCCTCGACCCCTTTCCACCTTACTCGCTCTTTTTGGGTCTCTTTTATCTTTTGGGCATCTTTTCCACTTATGGGTCGGCCTTCAAGTTGTCAATTACGAAATTCAAATAAGGCAATCATATAAATACATAGTTATGTGTTCAAAATCAAGGACCAAACACTAAGCATTACTATCATCGCCTAAGTTTGCATCCAAAAGGCACCTAAATCACTCCAAGGCATTCATCTAGTATCCATTCAAGGGACAAAGCCTGCAACAACTCTGCATACACAAAGCATAGGAAGGGGAAGTCCATTTTATTCTATCCAAACATTCTATTACATTGCTACATTCTAGCTATAGCCCGTTATCAAGTACAACTTGCACAAGGGCATCCTAAGGCACAATTTCTACACACACTCACAATAACTAAATGGAGTATGAGATGTAGTGCAACGCTTGGTCGTAAGTTCACTCTCGGGGTGACCGTCGAGGTCAATCCGACTCCCCATTCTACATTTTCCTTTTTAGGTTTGATGCGGTTTGTGGGCTTGTGCAGGTGAACATCTCTTTTGTAGGTTACAAGTACCCTCGGCGATCATAGTGCAAACAACAAGCGATCAAGAGAGAGCAACAATGAAGACCTTACGACACAACGGAAACCATATTCCAAGCCTTTGTGCATTCACCAACACCTAAGAGCGATCCTTCAACACCCAAGCGACTCTTGTCTTTCTACGAGCACCCATGCCTAGCTTTGTTCCTACATTCTAGATTTTATAGAGATCAATTGTGACGTTTCCATTATGTTCATCACTTCTCCCCGCCCGAATCAGTTCTAGATTATGCCGATATCAACTAAGTCATCTTTTCTCTCTCTCTCTCTTGCTTAGGGTTTCATATTTTAAATCTTAGTTTGCTTGTGTCATTTCTATATTTTATCATTTATACATCAGTTACTCTGCAATTAGATTTAATTCAAATTAAATTAAATCGGTAAAGTCTATCTAGTATGACCATGATGACGCTTTTCCCTTCTAATTTAGGCAATCATGTGATGAAATCCATAGATACCTCTTCCCATCTCTCGCTAGGAATAGACAAGGGTTGTAGGAGACCCGATGTCTTAATGGTCTCACCCTTATTACGTTGACACACCAAACATTCTGCCACAAATTTTTGAACATCTCCTTTCAACCCCTCCCAAAAGTTAACTCTATGATAAGTTTTCAAGAACCTAGAATGGCCACCTAGTGGAGAAGAATGGAGCTCTGAAAGAACATGGTGTTTAAGTGTAGAGTTCTTACACAAATACAACTTGTCCTTGTACCACAATGTATCACCCTTCCATATAAATTTTTCGGATATGGTTGGATCTTTCTGGAGATTCTGAATGAGATTTTGGGTCTCTGCATCTTTCTGTCATTCTTCCCTTTCTTGATCTACCCAATCTGCCTTTAGTATAGAGATGGCACATAACAATGTTTATGTGGACTCATCCCTCTAAATAGTGCATCAGCGACCACATTTTCCTTCCCTTTCTTATAAATAATCTCAAAGTCATAACCCAACATCTTTGTGACCCATTTTTGTTGCTCTTCTGAAGATAGTCGTTGCTCCAAGAAGTATTTCAAACTATCATGATCAGTTTTTACCTTGAAGTGTCTACCCATCAAGTATGGTCTCCATTGTTTAACTGCATGTAAGATTGCCATCATTTCCTTCTCATAGGTGGGCTTCAACAAATTCTTTCCTTTTAGTTTCCGGCTCTCAAATGCTTTATGGGATGTCCTTCTTGCATGAGTACTGCCTCAATCCCATTTCCTAAAGCATCACATTCAACTATGAAGGTCTTGGAGAAATATGGGGTTGCCATCTTGGGGTGGTGCACATCGCCGCCTTCAATTTTTCAAATGCCCTAAAAGCTTCCTCATTCCAATGAAAGGAGTCTTTCTTCAACAATGTTGTGAGTGGTGCTGTTATACTTCCATACTTGGGTTAAATTTGACAGCCACCTATGCTTGTCAAACAATTTTTAGATGACGGTAATTTTTCAACACTCGCCCTTCAAAAATATAAAATAGTGTTATTTATACCAACCATTCCATATTTATTTAATTATTTTAATATGTATTAATATATATTTTTATAATTTATATATAAATCTATATAAAAATTTGACGGTCAAATGTTAAATATGCAAGTTGTATGTGATGTTTATTACAAATATTTGCAAGTATTTTATGGCTAAAATCACCAAAAACGTCTAAATGGGCATCAAATTTAAGCCATGCTTCCATTGTTCTTTACAAATCTGCGATAGTACCCTATGAGACCTAAGAAACCTCGTAAATGCTTGAGGGTTTTGGGACTTCCCATTCCACCATGGCCTTGATCTTGCAAGGGTCCACCTTAACACCTTCATGAGAGACAATATGGCCCAAGTATTCCACTTCCTATACCCCAAAAGAACACTTCAAAGGCTTGGCATATAGTTGATGTTTCTCTAGGGCTTCCAAGATTGTATTTACATGATGTAAATGTTTCTCCCATGATTTGTTGTAGATGAGGATATCATCAAAAAATACCAAGACAAACTTCCGTAGGAATGGTCGAAATACAGAATTCATCAAACTCTGAAATGTGGATGGTGCATTAGTAAGACCAAAAGGCATCACTAGAAATTCATAATGCCCTTGATGAGTTCTGAAGGATGTCTTATGAATATCCTATTTTTACTCTAATTTGGTGATACCTAGAATGAAGATCTAGTTTTGTAAAATAAACTACACCATGCAACTCATCTAACAAATCATCAATGACAAGAATAGGAAACTTATCTTTGATAGTGTACTTGTTAAGTTCTTTGTAGTCTGGACACATGTGCCACCTTCCATCCTTGCGACGCACCATCACCACTAGAGAAGAATAAGCACTTTGACTATGAAGAATAATACCCATTTCCAACATTTCCTCAACCATCTTCTCAATCTCACTCTTTTACACATATGGGTATCTATAAGGCCTGATGTTGGGGGTTGGCTTCCTAGAATTAACTGAATGGCATGATCATGATCTCTTTCAGGAGGCAATCCTCTAGGATCCTCGAAGACAACTGCATGTTTATCAATAACCTTCTAAAGATTAGGATGCGCTATAGTAATTGTGGTGGTTGAACTTCCATGGAGAACAATCGTGCTACAAATCCTTCACCCCCTTTTTAAGAATCTTCTGCATTTGGTGAGAACTAACCACCTGAGGAGTTTTTGCTGTAGTCCTCGAAGTTCAAATTGTTTTCCCTCAAAATGAAAGCGCATGAACAACTCCTGGAAATTTAGCTCTATGGTGCCCAAAGTTATGAGCCACTGAACACCTAAGACAATATCAGCTCCACCCATGGGAATAACAAACATAGTGGATTCCATTGTGTAGTCACCCATCATAAGTCTGATTTTATGGCATTTCCCTGAACATTGGATTGTGCCACCATCTGCAATCATTACTTGAAATTCAGGAGTTGGGTAGATGAAACAATTTAATCTTGCTGCCAGCTTATTATTTTTGAAATTACGTGCGCTCTCACTGAATGAATCAATATTGTCACCTTACGCTTCTTAAGGTAACCCACAATCAAGGATTTGTGGAGTGCTACTACCGGATAGAGCATGGCATGAGATAGTCGATCGGGACTCTACGAGTCTTCCTCTAGTTTTTCACTTCATCATTTGATGTTTCCTCGTCTTCTTCCTTCTCACTAGTCCCTTCAATGTAAAACAATTTCTTCTCACCACATTTATGACCCGGTCCACATTTGTTGTCACGGTAAAAACATAACCCTTTTGCTCTTTTTTCTTCAATTTGTTGAGGTGTCAGTCGAACTGGCCGAGGGTACACTCGTGGGAAGGTGCTACAGTCTTTTAAGTTAGTGAAAGTCTACCTTTTGCTAGAAAGAATTTTTTCCTCGGCCCTGCATGCCATGATGATAGAATCAAAAACCTTGAGTAGATTAAACATGTGTACCTCATGCTCAATGTGGTCCTTAAGACCCCCAAGAAATAGGTCATTGATTCCCTTCCGTAATATTCTCCACATGCAAGGATAGGTTTTGGAACTGGTGAACATAATCCTTGATTGATCCTATTTGCCGTAACTTTGCTAATTGGCTAAAGTAATTCTCTGACACACTAGAACTATAGTGCAATTGTAGCTCTTCGGTAAAAATTGTCCATGTGACACTGAGACCATTCTTCTGCCTTTGAGAACATAACCATCGATACCAGACAAATTGGTCAAGTTCGAGATACAAGGATGTCATGGTCACCTTTTGTCCCGATGGGATCTGATGTAGATCAAAGAAATTCTCCATTTGGTTAATCCAATTGAGTGGATCCTTTCCATCAAACTTATGCATTTTCACTTTTGGCAACGTATTACAGGCTTGTAGAGTATTTGTATTTGGATTGGGTAGGCTCGAAGATCCGCCTTGGCAATTTGGTCCATTACTTTGTCTTGAAGATCCACCTTGGTTGATATGAGAATGATTGAGTTGTGGCTGATTTGTAAGATTTATACTAATTTGTTGCATGAAATCATCCAATCTTTTCTACATCTTCTTTCTTGGCCATCTCAACCTATAGGATTTGCAGATTATACTCAAGTTGGCTTATCCTATGGTCCACTGGAGTAAACCCTACCTCTGAGGAAACCGTAATTACCCCTTCTGACTCCAACTCCTCATCCTTGTTTGGAGTTTTACCTGGAGTGACAAGATTCTTTTTCCTCTTGTGGAAGGCCCCACCATGATGCCCCAAAATAGTAGGATTTAGGGATCAAGGTTGAAATTTAGGGTTTGGGATTTCGATAGGAATTCAGCCAAATATGAAAAAACTTAAAGAATGAACTCAAACTAATTTTTATCCTCTTTCTGAAAATGTAAAGAACTTGGAAAAATTCCACAATTTGCAATCGATAGAGAAAATTTATGAAAAACACTAAAATTGATATAACTTTTGCAAAACAAGTCAAAATATCTTGAAATTTGGAGAGGATCTTACTTGACTTATTTTGCAACAACCCAAAAAAATGCTGAAAAATTCGCTACCAAATTGGAGATATAGTCGAGTCTTCACCATAAGCCGAGATCAAGCTCTGATACCACTTGTAATGAAATTGCTTGGATAAATCTTAATATCAGCAACAATAGAACATAAAAGAACACCAAATTGTAGATAAATGATCACAATATGCAAGTAGAATAGCTTAGCCACTTTAAGGGGCAACCTCCAAACCATACAATAAGACTCAAATGTTCAATATGATGATTAACTACTCCTTACTACCACCTATATATACCATTCCTATGTTATGGCCAACACCAAGGCCGACCTACTAAACATATGAAAGCATAAATGAATAACATACGACAAGAAGAGAGATTATGTAAGCCACAAGTCGACGCTACATATCCAATATAAGTTATAGGACTAAGGGCATAGCATTGAATCCCTCAAAACAATACCTCCATGGTGGGAACATTAGACAATGCTTACCAAATTCCTATCAACACTAGCCCTAATGCTACTAGCCAAAATCCACCATTAGATAACAACCAAGTGTTTATCAAAGTGTTGGATCAAATGGCTCATACACAAGAAACTACAACTAAGCACATGATCCATATGCAAAACCAAGTTTTGCAAATGGCAAGTCAACCTTAACAAGTCATTACGTCATAGGCGTTATATAGTTTGGATTTCTTCCAGTTTTTGCTATCCTTGACCTGCTTTTTCCCAAACATCGTTCCTTTCCTTATTACGTGTCCATTTTGTGCAGATTAGTTTGTTTCCACTATACTATAGTTGGTGATGTCCACCGGAAGGCTTCTACACAGCGTGCTCATCTGCCAGCAACCATTGGCCACCTCCATTTGCCAAATCTACGTGGAACATTTAATATGGCTAGAAATTTCCTCAAACAATAGTTTTACACATGTTGAACAAAGTCACGACAACTATGGAACAAGATTTAATGTCTTATTAATATTGTAAATTATAAACAAAATTCATATGCCTAGAGTTGAAATAATTAAATACAAAGATTCTACAGGATAAAGAAAAATATTGTCACATGCAGTCTACTTTTGGTGGTCGAACTAATCATTTATAGAGTGGTGTTTTTGAAGTGAATGACTTCCCATCTTACTAGACAGAGATTACGTAAGACGTTCAATCATGTAACAAATTGTCAAAGGAACAGGGTTTTAATTTCAAAAACTTTACAGATTTTCTCCCCAAATTTTGAGTGCATTCAAGTAATATTTTTGGATATACATTTTGAGATGTATGTATTCAAGTTCACACATAATTTCATGGTTTTTAATTGGAATAACCAGAGAAAACATGTTTTACGTGTTTGTGTCCACTAATCTTTAAAATGATGGTGCTTTCAATGGTCCCTTAGATCATTTTGTCTTGTGTATGTAATTAAAACTATTTTCATTTAAATTCATTTCACTAAAGTTTGGTTTTGAGTTTAATAGGTTCATAGTTATTGTAATAGATGTGGGAGCCCCAGACTGTCAAACAAAATTTCAGAGGTGTTTGTTCAATATTGCTTTTCATGAACAATATAATTCAAATTTGTCGGTTGGAAGTGATGGTGATCTCAAAAGGTTCCAAATACTTTTACGTTTTAAAATATGATAAATGTACATAGCTGCAGTCAAATGTCAAATTTAGACATTGGATGGCATACTATTGTATTTACGCTGATCATTGTTCTTTGTTGTGGCAAGCTTAGCTGTCAAACAGGGATCGTTGACTACCAATAAACACAAACGTTTAATAGTTATGGAATCGATGTGTGAGAAATTTAGTTTCCCTCTTTTCAATTGTTTTGATTTCCTACACTTAAAAAAATGTACACGTGCAACCCCCTAGGAGCAATTGCTTGTTGTAGGACCAGTTACCATATTTTCTACACCAATTGGCTAAAAATAGAGGCTCATGCACAAAAGGGAGACAAGGAAAAAGATGCATGGAAGGGGTAAAAGTAGAAGTTCCAATCCTATTTTTAGGAGTGCATGAATGGATTGTTTAAAAAAGTAAACTCTTGTTCTATTTTTAGCATCTTACCATGCTCCAAAGATGGATAGAGATAGCTTTTATTAAATTTAGCAAGTGCTGCTCCAAATAGACATGGCGCCAAAAGGAGAAGGCTTTTATTAAATTTAGCAACTGCAATCCTATAATTGGCGCCAAGGGTGATAAAGATGAATTAAAACAGTCCTAAAGCATGCAGCAGTCTATCCTATGTGTGGTGCCAAAAAGGGATGAAGGCATGAATGGAATTAACTAAATTTAACATGCAGCTGCTGGTTTTGGATGGTGACGCCAAGGATGGGAGAGGTATTTTTATTAATTAAGCATGCAGCATTCTACAGGAATGTGGCGTCAAAGAGGAAATAAATTAAACAAATGAACAGTATAAAAACACTAGTCTATTCTAGGAAGGCAAAGTTGATTCATCTTCGTATAGGTTGGTTTTTAAATTGAAATGGTATCGAGACACACTTTGGGCTGATTTGCTCTGGCAATTCTAGCCTTGTACTTGCACCTTTGAATAAAAAGGTTCCATTTTGCCCTCTCATACTGTTGTTTTCTGATTTTTCATTGTGTTTGATAGGAATATTGTGTTGCTCTAGTGTGGAATTTACCCCTATACCATTGTTCTTTCTCTTAAACCCTTGAATTTGTTATGCAAAATAGCTTTAGAGTTGTGCAGGTGTGTGGATCTTTGATTTCTCTGTGTGTAGAGTTACATGCATATGTTAAATTATTGGTGTATCACCCTTATTTCCCATTTTTCGTATTCGTTCTCCCTTTTCCTTGTCAAAATTTTCGTTTTTAGGTGATTCATGAGGGAACCAACCCTCTGCGGAGGATCACCTCGGACATAGGTTACCCACACTTTTCCCTCTCTCGGAGGATCACCTCAGACATAGGTTACCCACAACCTTGTGGTGTTCCAATTTTGTCAACAGGAGAGAGTACACACACCATTCTCTATCAAGGTGCAACTTCTGGGTGACAACAATTTCTGGCACGCCCGGTGGGACAAGTATTCAAAGAATTGATGTTGGTTCAGCAGTTTGCAGAGCATAAAGTATTCAAAATCAGCATCTGATGACTCCTCAGGTTTTCACAGACATACTGGTTGCAAACTAGTAAAAGCTAATGCCAAAAGTGACCACCAAGTCAAAAGCTAAAGGTATACCATTTGATTTTATTCAGCTACCTTTACATTCTTATAAAAGAAGCAGATTTCATAGATCTTCCCCATATTTTCCCGAGCTAACAAGCTAAAGCAATTGCCCAAAATCCCACAACTTCCCGTTCTAAATTTCCTAATGGCTCTTCCTAGAAATGAAGCTTTTGTGACCTTTAATGATGGTAGCCCCTTGAATATTGTTGTATACAATGATATCCCTACTTCCGCATTAAAGAGTTTACCATTCTTTACCGGTTCAACTCAAACCACTCCTATAGAGCATATTAGAGATGTTGCAAATCTTTGCTCTGTTTATAATATCACTCAGGAGAATGTAGCCTTGAGACTTCTTGCATCTTCCTTCAAAGATAAAGCCTTACAATGGTACCAGAACCTACATATTAATTTTATCAGTTCTTGGGATCAATTAGGATCAGCCCATTATAACCAATTTGAGGAGAAATCTGACCACCTATCCCTAATTGAGCACAATCAAAAGATCCCCTCAAGAGTTCATGGTTGATTTTAACTTGAGATTCTATAGAACTTAGGAGAGAATTCGCTATGTCATCAAGCCTACAGCTGCGCATGCATTCTTGTATTATTTGAGATCCTTAAATAGTGACATCACTGTCCTAATTCAGTCCATGGGGGGTAACTCAATCCTTGTTGCCTTTGATCTAGCCATTAGAGCTGAAAATAACCTCATACAAGCTGGCAAAATTGCACTTAGACCTCTCATGCCTATCTTTCCGACTATTCAGCCACCACTTTAATTATAAACCTAATTCCAGATGGCTAGCTAGCCAAGCGATTTACTAATCCAAATCAGCCCTTTTGAGTTGAGTGAAATAAAAGGTATTTTGCAAGCTTTTGGAAATAAATTTGTATCTATTGAGAGACAGTTTGTTCAACCTTACAAACCGTATCAGGCTCCTTTCCAATCTACTAGACCTTCATATCCAGCATATCCTACAGGTAGGCCTCCATATCAAGGTCCACCAGCCATTAAAGTTGATCCTAATGCTCCTACATCTATGGCTCTTGTTCCAGTGCAGACTAATCTAATTCAAACCTTTTTGGTGTGCTCCATGCAATCATTCGCATGATCATTTTTCTTGTGTTAATGGAATGTTAAATCAAGCTTTGATTGCACAAGAGGTGATTCCATAGCTTTCAACAGTTGAGGCTCCTCCTCAAGGGGATTCTATCAAGGGATTCTAAAGAAGCACCAAAGCCACCAAAGGCAAATTTGGTAAATTGGCAACAAGAGGATCACCATGCAGCTAATACAAGGGTATACAAAAGAAGAGCAATGGGAGAACCCACAGAGATTTAAAAGGGCGGCTTGGAAGCACAAAAGAATCAGGAAAAGAGGCTGAAAGTGTTCCAAAAGGTCAAGCAAAAGGGGGCAGCTCTTCCCTTAATATCATAGATCAGATGAAGAAAGCTCATGTGAGCTTATCCATGTGGGATACGTTGACTATTCCGGGTCAAAAGAGCTTGTTACAAGATGAGTTGGCCAAGCTATCAATTACAGAGGATCATTCAGATAGAGCTAGTGCAGTGCATGCCAATACAAATCAGCCCTCTAAGGCTGATTTTCAGGCAAAAAGGGTTGGTAAGCCTCCTCCTTTCTACCTTTCTTTGATTATTGGTGATAATTTGGTCTATAATTGCATGGTTGACAGTGGTGTTAGCAGTACAATTATGCCTAAGCAGATTGCAGATAAGCTAGGACTCAAATATGAGCCACATGACAAAGGGATTTTACAGTTGGATGGCATAGCTATTAAAACAGTTAGCATAATCGAGATCAAAAGCTAGGTTGCATCATGTCCAAGCCTTCCAATCTTACAGGATATCATGGTAGTAGATCTAGCTCCATACTTCGCTTTGTGTTTATCTAGAGATTTTACAACTAAGATTGGAGATTATCTATTTTTCAAGACAAGGTATTTGAGTCTCTTACTAAGTTTCATATTGAGCCTTATGTACCTAATGCATGCAGTGTAAATTGTATTGTTTTTTACCAAGGAGATCATCTAGTTGTTCATGATTCAGACACCCACTCTGAGAGCATACCAAATTTATTATTGGATGAGTGGGGAACTGACCATCATGGCTTTGATCCTTATAAATATGTTGAAGAAACATACATTAAAGATGTTGGTTTGGGAATTTATTGCATGCATCAAGAGGATTTTTTTACCATTGTTGGTTAAAACTGATGAGATTGATACAAGATTGTGGAGTTTATACTTTGATGGCTCTAGAAGCAAGAATGGATCAGGTGGAGGTAATGTTTTGATATCACCAGAGGGTCAAAGGTATTATTCTTCTATTCGATTTCAGTTTAGTTGTACATGCAATGCAACTGAATATGAGGCACTAATCCATGGTTTACAGTGGGCTAGAAAGAAGGGAATTAAGTACCTACAAGTATTTGGTGACAGTGAATTGATCATAAATCAGGTGAGAAATTTGAACATTGCAAAGAATCCCTTGATGAAATCATATAGACATAGAGTTTGGGATCTTGTAGAAGATTTTGATGCATTCAATGTTCAATCAATACCTAGATCTGAGAATAAACAAGTTGATAGATTGGCAGTTGTTGGGGTTGATTTTGATATTCCTAGTGAAGTGAAAAGAAAGGATAATCAGCCTCATATTAAGGTGGTTGTAAGGCCATCAATTCCTGATAACAATACTAATTGGCAAGTGTTTGAGAATGATGAACAGATTGTACGTTTTATTTAGGAAGAAGCTGAATTTTCCTCAAAAAATCAGTCTAAATTGCAGCAGCAGTATGGTGAACAAATCTTGCAATTAAAGACTAATAAGTTGCCCCAAGGATTGGTAACCCTTGAGAGTATTTTTAATAATGATGATCAGTTGAAAAGAGACAAGATCGCGATGTCGACAAAGCAAGAAAACTATGAGGACATAGCAATCAGCAATGGAAGGTTTTTGAAGCATTATAAGTTGTGTAATTTGGAAGAAAAGCAAACTTTGCTTCAGTTTTGCAATGAATTCATTGATGTTTTTGCTTGGAAGTATGAGGATTTAAAAGGTTTTGATCCAGGATTAGCTCAACATACCATTGAGCTAGAGCCTAATTCCAAACCGGTAAGGCAAAAGCAAAGACATGTTAATCCAAAAATTGAAATTTTGATGAGGAATGAATTAACAAAGCTTATTGAATCTTGTAAAATATTTCCTATCAAGCATTCCTCATGGGTTGCAAATCTTGTACCTGTGAGAAAGAAGAATGGAGAAATAAGGTTGTGTGTTGATTTCAGGGATCTAAACAAGGCTTCACTAAATGATCATTATCCTTTACCATCAACGGATCAAATTCTAAGAACAATATCAGGTGCAAAAAGGTTCTCTCTTTTGAATGGTTACAGTGGTTAAAATCATATATTGGTAAAAGAAGAGGATCAATACAAGACAGCTTTCACTACTAAGTGGGGGACATATGCTTACAGAAATATGCCTTTTGGGTTATCTAATGCAGGAGCCACTTTTTAGAGAGCCATGGATATGGCTTTCCAAGGTTTGATCAATGTCAATGTTTTGATTTATCTAAATGACATTTTTAATCTAAGTATGCTAAATGACATTTTTAATCTAAGTATGCTAACGAACATTTGAGGCAAGTTTTTGAAAGAGAGACAAGATGGAATTTCTCTCAACCCAATTTCAGTGCATATTTTCAATGCATGAAGGTAAACTTTTGGGCCACATGGTCTCAAAAGAAGGTTTAGCCATAGATCCAGAAAGAGTAAGCTCAATTCTAGCTTTATCTTTACCTCAACACAAGAAAGCACTTCAAAGTTTTTTGGGTAAAATCAATTTTGTGAGAAGATTCATTGCTGATTTTGCTAATTTATCAAAGCCTCTAACTGCTATGTTGAAAAAGAATATGAGTTTCAGTTGGACAAAGAAGGGAAAATCAGTTTTGAGGCCATTAAAGAAGTTATTGCTCAAGCTCCAACACTTGCAAATCCAGATTTTTCAAAGGATTTTATATTGTATGCATTTGCAGGGGTTGAAACAATTTCAGTGATCTTAACTCAGCTAAATCATGATAATTTAGAGCAACCCATTGCTTTCTTTAGCAAAGGGCTACATGACTATGAGGTGAAGTATACTTTTGTGGAAAAACAAGTATTTTCTGTTATTAGAGGCTTAAAAATTTTCAGATATATGCTCTCTAATAATAGAATTCATGTTATGGTTACTCACCCAAGTGTGAAAGAATTTTTGTTGAGCAAGGATCTGAATGAAAAGAGGGTTGGTTGGATCACAAAAGTCATGGAATATGACGTAGACTTCAAGGTAACAAAGTTGATCCAAGGAAAAGGGTTATGTGAGCACTTAGTTTCAGATTTGGAGTCAAAGAAAGTTGTTGGTTTTGCACTCATAAATCAGCCACAAGCAGCTGAAATACCATCTTCTGTGAGTTGGACACAAGACATGATTCAGTACTTGCATGCGGGTATTCTTCCCCAAGGTTTGGATAAGACAAAAAGGAGGTATTTCCGGTTACAAGCTATTCCTTATGCACTCATTGATGGTATTTTATTTAAGAGGGATATTAATGGTGTTCTTCTGAGATGTGTAGAACCTTCACAAGTTGACAGATTATTGCAAGAATTTCATGAAGGTTTATCAGGTGGCCATTATGCTCCAAGGACTACTGCTCTCAAAATCATGAAAGTAGGTTATTATTGGCCAAGTATTTTCAAAGATTGTTATGCATGGGTCAAAAGATGTCAGAAGTGTGCCTTCTTCGTGGGTAAGGAAAAGCTTGCAGCCCTTCCTCTTCATCCTATTTCAGCAAATCAGCCCTTTATGCAGTGGGGATTGGACTTCATTGGAATGATTAATCCACCATCTAGTTTGGGACACAAGTGGATTCTTACTGCCACTGATTATTTTACCAGATGGACAGAAGTAGTTGTATTGAAAGAAGCGAATGAAACTAGTGTGTTTGACTTCTATGAAGGTATTGTTACTAGATTTGGAGTTCCTTCTACTATTATTTCAGATAATGGTATTGCTTTTGTTTGTGTTAAAGTTACAGAGTAGGCTGTCCGGAATGGTATTTACCTAAGTACGTCATCAAATTATTACCCACAATGGTCTTGCTGAGTCTACAAAAAAAAAAAAATTGTTGAAGATTATCCAAAGGGTTCGGATGAAAATCGAGAGGTCTTGGCATACCAAACTCAAAACCGTTTGTGGGCAAATCTATTGGTAACTCTCTGTACATGTTGGTTTATGGCAAGGAAGCAAGACTTCCAATTTCTCTTGCGCTGCTCGCTTTATAGGTTATTAATCAGCTAGAGTTGTTAGAAGCAAGTCCCATGGAGGTAAGATATGCAGAACTTATGCAGTTGGAAGAGTTAAGACATGAAGCCATGCTCACCATGGAAACTCATCAAGCTTAGGTAAAGAAGAATTTTGACAAGAAAGCAATTGCAAGAGTCTTTCAAGAAGGTGATCTTGTTCTTAAGTGGGATGTAAACAGAGCAAAATCGGGAAACCAAACCAAATTTGATACTATTTGGAGTGGGCCATATGTTATTTCAGCGTGCAAGCCTCACAATGCTTTTCAGTTATCTCGGTTGCATGGCGAAGAACTACCAATCCCAATTAATGGGATTTTCCTCAAAGCTTGTTATTGAGGATTCAACATCATTAGAGTAGTTTACTTTCAATAACAGCTTTGCATGCACATTGTTTTTTCAGTTTTCTTAGTTAGTTGTCTTTTCAAAGAATTGCTACCATGCACGTGTTTTCTTTTTGTTGGAGAGAGTATTTCAGTGGTTTTGTTTCAAAGGATACAAGTTGTTAACGAAGTATGTGACTCTATAGCCCGATTGATGCGAAGGCTACTAATCTTTTGTTTAGCAGCAAACAATCCCGTAATGTCGCGAAAACATTACCATATTTCCCACGCCAATTGGCTAAAAATAGAGGCTCGTGCACAAAAGGGAGACAAGGGAAAAGGTGCATGGAAGAGGTAAAAATAGAAGTTTCAGTCCTATTTTTAGGAGTGCATAAATGGATGGTTTAAAAAAGCAAACTCTTGTTCTATTTTTAGCATCTTGCCATGCTCCAAGGATGGATAAAGATAGCTTTTATTAAATTTAGCAAGTGCTGCTCCAAATAGACATGGAGCCAAAAGTAAAAGGTTTTTATTAAATTTGGCAACTACGGTCCTATAATTGGCGCGCAAGGGTGATAAAGATGAATTAAAACAATCCTAAAGCATGCGGTAGTCTATATTATGTGTGACACCAAAAAGGGATGAAGGCATGAATGGAATTAACTAAATTTAGCATGCAAATCGTTGGTTTCGATGATGGCACCAAGGATGGGGGAGGTATTTTTATTAATTAAGCATGCAGCAATCTACAGGACTGTGGTGCCAAAGAGGAAATAAATTAAATAAAGGAACAACAGTCTATTCTAGGAAGGCAAAGTTGATTCATCTTCCTATAGACTGGTTTTTTATTGAAATGATATCGAGACACACTTTGGGCTGATTTGCTCTACCAATTCTAGCCTTGTACTTGCACCTCTAAATAAAAAAGTTCCATTTTTCCCTCTAATACTACTGTTTTTTATTTTTCATTGTGTTGGATAGGAATATTGTGTTGCTCTAGTGTGGAATTTACTCCCTCTACCGATGTCCTTTCTCCTAAACCATTGAATTTGTCATGCAAAATAGCTTAGAGTTGTGCAGGTATGTGGATCTTTGATTTCTCTGTGTGCAGAGTTACATGCATGTGTTAAATTATTGGTGTATCACCCTTATTTCCCATTTCCGACAATCCTCCCTTGTCAAAGTTTTCGTTTTTAGGTGATTCACAAGGGAACCAGCCCTCTCTGGAGGTTCACCTCAGACATAGGTAACCCACAGCCTTGAGGTGCTCCAATTTTGTCAACAAGAGAGAGAGTCCACACACCATTCTCTATCATGGTGCAACTTCTGGGTGACAACAGGACCTTCCAGCAAGTGTCATTCTCCTCCATTGTTGTTGGATGCTAATGGGAGCCAAATCCCTCAACCTCCAATCTACAACAATGTTCTTCAAACATTACAAAATGATCCTTTAGCTCCTTACATCTCTTTTGTGGACATTGAAGGGTTTTCTCTAACCATTGCTTACTGACAGATCTACCGATCCTACCTTTCATCTTAAAGCCTTTAGAAACCTCTACAAAGAACAGATAAAGGCAAACATTTATGCAGCTACCAAACTTTAAGTGAAAACTTTAACAAGTTATGCTTGAGAATGGTATAATCAGCTTCCCTCTCATTCGATCACCGATCAACCGAATCGAGGTATTAGTCAATGCTTCAAACAAGGATTTCCAGCAAAGACAACCTTCCTAAAAATGCTCTGGAAAATTTCATCAATACAAGACAACTAGTCAATGAATCTACCCAAGATTTCATAATAACATGGAAATCCTTCATAAATAGAGCTGATCAGAGTTTAGATAATCAAAAATCTCTTTAGACTCTTCATCGTAGCCTCGAATCCCAAGTTAAAATATAAGGTATGGTCCTTTCCCCACCACATTATAGAAAGGCCCTTGAACAAGCTAAAAGGAAAGATTGCCTTATGAAGCAATTTGAGCAACCCCCAAAACCAACTAAAGACAACTTCAAAGTCACAACCAACGCTATCAATTCATCTCAAAATAAACCCTTTTCTAAAGATTAATCAATTACTCCTTTCCTTTTAAACAACTCAAATTCAAGTAGTTAAATTCCTTGAGCACCAAACATATCCCTCGACGATGACTATCAAGAAAAGACTAGGATCTGCAAGAAAGCCTTCAAATATGTGCTTAATAATAATGTTCTCTATTAACATAGTTTTGAGGGTACTCTACTCTTTTGCATTATTGAGGATGAGGTAACTCCTCTCCTCGAGCAAGAATAGGGGGTATTTGCAGAGGCCATTGTAGCGGACACACTACAGTCCACAAATGCCTATGTATGGGTTATTATTGGTCTACATTAGAGACGAGATGCCATCATTTTCCCAAAAAGTGCAATCCTTTCAAGTTATGATATTATTCATTCACTATCGGTCGACCTCCAAGCACTCAAAGGTCTTTGGCCTTTCACCAAGTGGGGATTAGATCTCATCGGCAAGTTGCCTCATTCACAAGATGGACACGCCTTTATTATTACAGCTACAAAGCATTTCACGAAGTGGGTGGAGGCCATGCCTCTCATTAACATCACCGGAGTCACATCCGCAAAATTCAAACTTAATCAAATCAATTTCTGATCTGAAATTTCCCAAAATATCATTTCTAACAATGGTGGAAATTTCAATAACAAAGGAATGAAACGACTTTGTGCTAAATTCAAAATCACACATAAATTTTCAATGCCTTACCATCCTTGGTGTAATGACCTAGGAAAATCCACTAACAAAAGCATAATTAAGAATCTTCAAAAGACCATTCAAGACCCCTATAATGATTGGCACCTTAAGTTGTACCCCGCTCTATGGGTGTCTTGCACTAGCATTCATACTGACTGTTGTTGGGGCAACTCCTTTCTCTATAGTATATGGCTCTGAAGCCACCAGACCACTAAAGTAGAGTTGTCGTACCTTTAGATCTCTCTTTATGGGATCATCCCGATGAGGAGCTCCATGAAGTCCGCCTTCATGCTCTTAATTTATTGGGTGAAAAACGCTCCAACACTCTCTAACATAATCATCAATACAAAACACACATTGCCAAACATCATAACAAGTGCATTAAAGTCAGGAAAATCGATACTGCAGACCTAGTTTTCAAATTAGATTGCACCCACATAAGGAGGGCAAATACGCCTAAATATGGTTGGGTCCATATCTAGTTAAAGACATACTAGGACCAATATTTACCGATTACAAACCAATGAAGGTCGCATTTTCAAGCAACCGACAAACACTCAATTCTTGAAAAAGTATTAGGCTTAACATTTCATATCTTTTACTTTCTTGTACATAGTCTTTACTTTTATTTTTGCAGCTATCTGGATATATATAGCATAATTTGTATTTTCATGTGTTTATTATGATCATTGTGTACTAACACTCCAATATTTCCTCTTTTAGTTTTTACATCTTGGTTTCATATGCTACTTAGTTCGTTACATTTCACTTTATCTTTTTGTTTCTTAGCTTTTACCTCATTTCTTAGCTTTATACATTTCACTTTATCTTCCTCTACTTCACTCCTTTATCGCTCCTTAGCTGTTATTTATTCCTTCACTCTACACCTCTCTATTTTCCATGCCCAGTAGATCTTACTTTTCTTTTACCCTATTCTCCTAACTCTTTGTTTTATACGCTTCTTAGATTTCTCATTACATTTCCTTGCTTTTTGGCTTCCTACACTTCATGGCTTATCATAGTTCACTTATACTTGTGGGTTTTGACGCTACAAAGCTTTGCTTTGACATTTATTGTATCGCTCTTGGTTTTTAACGCTTCTTAGCATTTATATCCCACTCTTTCTATTGAACTTTACTCTTTGTTTTACATCCCTTGGTTATTGCCTCTTATACTACACCTCTACGCTCTCAATTTACGATTCGCATTATAAGATCTTGGGAATCAGAACCATGCCTTCCTCACAAATGCTAACCTCCTATGATTACTAGTTTGCCACCTTAGGCTCCTAGCCATGGCAAGGCATATTATTAGAAAGAGATAATAAAGGTCAAGAGCATAGTTCTAAAAATCACGATTTATCGGCAATAATCGCGATAAATCGTTTTTCCCATGCAAAACAATTTATCTTTCCATAAATCTCGATTTGTTTAATGGCAATAAATCGCGATTTTTGGCGCTGAAAAACCTGCAAAAATCGTGGAAAATCGTGTGAAAAATCATGGAAAATCGCTCCATTTCCTCCTGGTCGAATCGTTTTTAGCTTCTACGTTTCTTTTGGCCTGTTTTCTTACTTTCGAATCAGTTTTTTTCCTTTTTGGATTTTGGTGAAAAAAACACGACGAGAAAAAAATTGCCATTTTTGGAAAGGGTTCGGGAAGATGTAGCAAAAAAACTTGCATGTGCCATAACTTTCATTTTCATGCGGCTCTGTTTGGTGTCGTTTTCTCTAAAAGTGTATATTTTCTCGAGCTCTACGCATTGATGGCAATATTTTTATTATTTTCATAAAATCCATTTTTGCACCTTTTTGGACCAAACAACTTAACATCATTATAATAGTATATTGTATAACGATTTAACATTTAACAGCATAACGATTTAACATTTAACATCATTTAACATTATAATAGTATACTAGTATACAGTATAATAGTATAGTATATACTGTACAGAGTCACTTCTCGCATCATTTAACATTGTTTTTACATTTAATTTAAGTAAATTTTATGAATTTAAATGTTTTTAAAAGTAGCGATAAAGTTGCCGATTAATGCCGATAAATTGTCGATTCTCGATTTCCGAGTCAAAATTTGGCTTGCCGATAATGATTTTTTGAACTATGGTCAAGAGTGTCGTTTCATCTCCTAGAATTAGATGTGTTTCTTATAGCTCAACTTTTGTAGTCTATCTACATGTACATCCAGATTTTACCCTCTCTTGTGAAAAAAGTCTCACATTTGTCCGTCATTGTATCAAATTCCTTACACATCTTTGTTTGGGGCAACCCAGTCGTTTTCTCATCTACACTTTATTTCCCACTCCCTATTAAGCACACCAACGTCGTTCAAGATAGCATTCTTTTCTAAATTGCAAGTCTAAGAGTATCTAAGCATTGTGGTTTGTAGTTTCTCTTGAATAAGCAGACTACATGTAAGCTCTCTTGTGTTAGTCATTTTCATACCCACTTATCGGTCTTTGAATCTATATGGAGGAATAGAAAAAGCCAAAAGAGTTAAAAGTCTAAGTATCACTAGCAAAAAAATCAAAAAGGCAATTAAAATTCAAACGCTAATCACAAACAAAAGAGACATGATCATATACATTGGCATGCCCCTTTTCCTAGTTGAAAACCCAAACTCCACGATTGCCATCATCGTAGAGTTAGGGGTTCTTCGGGTGCGATATTTTTGTGGTTGGGATGGGAGGCTACATATCCATCATTAGTGTTGTTTTCCTTTTCATACAAGTGCATAATCCTTGCAGTTAATTGATGGCTCCTTCCGGTCTGAGGAACAAGGAATACATTGTGCGAGGGTAGGAACTTTTTACTTTTCTTGCATCTCATAGCTAAAAGGGGATAGTATTATATTACACTAGTTAGTCTAAGCAAAACATTGAAGAATTAGATCCTTCACTCCTTGAGGTCAAAAACTCTTAGTCTTGACAACTGATTAGAGTGTTTAGGTTCCAAAGAAAGAACTTGTTTTCCCTTGGTGGCGACCATTTCACGTTCCCTTTTCACTATCTCCCCTTATCGGATAGACTAGTTTCTAAGTCTATACCATAGTTACACAGGACGGGGGAAGGGGGACGGCGGGACGGGGTTTCCGGGACGGCAAAAAATTTCTAAATTTTGGGGACGGCGGGGGGACGGCTAATTAAAAAATATATAAATATTTAAAATATAAAGATATAGTGACTAAATTATATAAATAAGCTGAAATAAAACCATTTGAGATTTAAATAAGGTGAAACTTGAACTCATAAACATCAAATACATTCCTTAATACTATAAGGTGAAACTTGAACTCATAAACATCAAATAAGGTGCAACAAATAAGGTGAAACTTGAACTCATAAACATCAAATAAAATAGCCGGGTTATGGTTATTGCAGTAAACATTTATAAAGAGAAACCAATAAGCAGTTAATTAAAAAAATAATTCAAAAAAAAAAAAACAGAGTCCCAGACCATCCCGTCGTCCCAATGTCCCAGCCGTCCCCCAGCGTTTCTCCTCCTCTCCAAACGTCCGGGGGCGTTTCCTCTATTCCTCGGTATGTGGGAAACGCGTGGGAAGCGTTTCCCCACGTCCCGAAGCGTCCCAAAGCGTCCGGGACGTCCCCGGATGTCAAAATTTTGGGGGACGCGTCCCCACGTAATTATGGTCTATACCCTTTTCCTTATCTCTTTTTCTCGTGTTAGCATTACAATAGTCATTAGGGTTTAAGGAAATTCCGTCAACCCATCCCTACTTGAGTATCTACTCGCATCTTTAGGATTTCAAGATGCTCTCTCAATCATTGCTCTTTCTGTCTTTGATTCCTCTTAGTTATGTTTGAGATTATAAGTGGTACACTTTGGTGATTCGCTTTTCTAGGCCTACTAGACCAGTTAACCTTTTCTTGTATATGCACCTTATGACATTTCCTAGGTTCTTCGGACCTAATTTAGTTTTTCATTATACACCTGCTGGACCTGACCTAGTCCTTTAAACTCATTGTTTATAGTTTGTTCCGTGCCTACTAGACCAGTTTATCATCTCCCATCTATGCACCTTACGACATGTGCTAGCCTTCCTTCCCTGGAGCTAATTTAGTCTCTCCTTACAAGCTATTTGGACCTGACCTAGAACCTATTTTTATAACCCCTCTTTGGGCCTTTAAACCTAAGTTAGCCTTCCTTTAAAGGCTATTCGGACATATCCTAACACCTTCCTTTGAGCGCTTTTCACATTGTTTATGGTTACTTTTTAGACTCACTATGGTACACTTGCATTGTTGTCTTCTCTATAGTCTTTTATCATTAGAGATCCTAAGCAAATTTGTTCCCTCCATTTTTGCATCCATTTTCGCAAAAGATTAGGGCGAGGTAAGTATATTTCATTTGGTTGAGTTTTCATTTATTACTTCATTTACAGCCATCTACTTCGATTACGTACTATGTTTCTTTCCCAAGTCCATCTCACGTTACACTATTATGAACATACAAATGATCTTTAGTTGGGGCATATATATACACCTTATTTTTCACTTACTAGTAATTTCTTTTTGCAAGGTGTTGTCGTATTAATCCCCAGATGTGCATTCATTATAAGGTGCACTAGGAAAGGGTTGGTGTCGGTTTGTAGCACCTCATGCATGATCGTCGTGGCACATTCCCTTGCCTTCCTACCACCGATTGACACCTCAATACTACCACCTTATAGCATCTTCCTATAGCACCTTCAAACCTACTCCAAGTGTTTTGCTTCACTCTCTAGTCTCACTTTTGCCCTTTACCTTTTATTGCACAAGTTGCAGTCGCGTCATTGACCATGGTCGGTGATATTTGGTAGAAGACCCTATCCATTGACACCATAGTCGATGACATTTGATAGAAGACCCTATCTATCCAACACCATTGACTACGGTCGATGGCATATGCTAAGTTGAGTTGTGACTTTAGGTTATGTTCCCCTATTTATAGGCATCATTATTGTCATTTCTCAAATATATCATCGAATTGTATGTTATTTTTTGTGCTCATAAATCTGCCCTTAGAGGTTTAAAAGGTTTTAGGGTTTAGTGGAGCTTACACTTGGAGGTCATCATTAGAGCATTGGGTAGCTAGAAACATCAAGAATATAAGATGAGCCGGCGATGTCTACCTTAGTCTTTGGAGTCCCCAACTTTGGTCTACTTAGGTCTTCTTTTATCCCTCATGTGATCCACCCACAAAATCTCTCACAAGGTGTTACAAACCAAGGAGAGGGATTAATACTCCAACAATATCCAAATGAAGGTAAGTATCCCTAACCCTAAACTTTTTTTATATCAATTTAATTGATTATTGTGAAGTAAAATGTATTAGACTAGGATAGTGTAGCATATCTTTCTATATTACATTATTGCTCTCTTTATAGCACATGTTTACCGCCTAATGGCATTACAACCCTTAGTCTAGGATTAGCTTTTGATTCTGACCCTTAGGATACCAAAGAAGACCCATGCCCATATCCTTGATATAGGCTTTGGAACCGTATACATTCAAGTGTGGATGAGTCTCTTCTAGATCCATGACTATTTATACCCCTTGGTTATATCTTGCATGTTTGTTGGCTCTAGTAGGGTCTTTTAGTTATATCCTAATATATAGCGAGGATCATTATATTGATCACCTTTGCTTGCTTACGAGAATCTACCAATATCACCCCAAACCTCATTTTTTTGAATGATGGACGGTGAATATTGTAGTAGTAGTAGTAGTGCAGATTCACCGAGATCGGGTGTTGGAACTAATTGTATTAATATGCCATATCCACCTTTTGCCCCTATTTATACACTATGTTAATTTGATCAAAGATTGCATAATAATGCTTTGATACTTAATTTGTTGATAATATTAATATGACATTTTTTTTTAAAGGATAATGTTGATTAAATGATGATGCGATTTCAACATTACATTGCTTTAATTTTTATATGATGTCGCATTTTTACATTGAGCAAATTATTATTTTATTTCCTCCATCAAATGTTATTAATATCTTTATGGGTGCAGTATAGACATAGGTGAGGGTTAGTCTTGGACCATCTAGGCAAACGCCTTCACTAGTGACACTACAAAGAGGAAAAATACCTAAACACTTGACAAACCTAGACCTAGCCTATCTATTTATGCCTAGTTAGACTCTTCCATTAGTTCTCGACCTTAGCCTATGTTATCTGATGGACCTTCTAGTCATTTGGTCTTGTGTTGGCATAGCATTAGATGCCTTGTTATTACTATGATAGGCGGATTTGTGTCTTACGGTATGATATTGTAATATTTGTGACTGTGATGGACTAAGTCCATGCACTGCTTATATTAGCTTGAAAGCGTTAATGTGTTGTGTTATGATGTGTTAACATTGTAAAGGGGATCTTGTTCTTTATAAAACATGATGATGAATTCTTTGTTATCCCAAATAACTCCCCAAGTTATTTGGATAACTTATATTTATATCCTAACTCTGATGTTTCACATTTTAGGTTGCGCGCACTCTTGCAATTCTCTTGGCACCTTGGCACAAATTTATTGTTCTTGCGCGCACCCGCGCACCTTCTTTTCTTCCTCCTTTTGCATTCCCCTTTCCTTTTGCTTCCTTTCGCGCTTGCTTCGCACTTCCCCTTCCCTTTACATTCTTCTATCTTTCATTCTCGATACGTCACGCACCCCTCGCGCGCATATCCCGACTTGCCTTCTAATTCGGCTAAGTCCCTTACATGTCTTCGCGCTTACGCGCCTTTCACTTCTTCCCTTCCTAGTTCGCCTCGCGCCCCCTTTTCTTCCTTGCCATGCGCCTTCCTCGGTTGAGTGCTCGCACCCCGCTCACATACTTGTCTCTTGCAGGTATGCTTTCATTTCCTCCACACATGTCACCTTCGCGCGCCCGCCTTATGTAGTCTTGCGCCCCTTCCTTTTGCGCCTTGCGCCTTCTTCCGCGTCGATCCATGTGCCACGTCATCACCTGTCAAACTTGAGTGTGATACACACAACCAATCAAAGCGCGCCATCGGGCGCGCGAATCCTGACGATGAACGATTACATGACACATGGTAAAAACGACAAAACAAATGAGTAGTTGGCCGATTCCTTGATCAATCAATCCAAGCGCGCGCCACGTGTCTTGCGTGTCCAGGTTTGCCTTGTAGATCTTCTGCAGCCATAACTTTTGCTGCAGTGCTCAAATTCCCACGCGCTGAGGCTTGTTTGAAAGCTGCTGACGTGGGCTACACGTTGGACTTTTCAAAATTAGATTTAGGCGGGATTTGGTAGGCGGAAAATAGGGAAACGCGTTTCTCAGCTCATTAATGTATACATCTAATCAATCCAACCACCGATTTCTTCGAGATCATGCCCTCTTCCTTCTTCCACATGCCAAACAGGACATGTGGAGCGCGCATCTGACAAACGCGCGCCACGTGTCTTGCGTGTCCAGCTTTGCCTTGTAGATTTTCTCGACAGCCATAACTTTTGTTGCGGTGCTCAAATTCCCACGCGCCTAGGCTTGTTTGAAAGTTGTTGACGTGGGCTACACGTTGGACTTTTCAAAATTAAATTTAGGTAGGATTTGGTAGGCCGAAAATAGGGAAACGTTTCTCAGCTCATTAATGTATACATCTAATCGATCCAACCACCAGATTTCTTCAGATCATGCCCTCTTCCTTCTTCTACATGCCAAACAGGACATGGTGAGGCGTATCGACGACAAAAGACATTGCGGTAATTATTGCTTGTTATTGGTGGTTGAAGATTCAAATCGAGTTTCCCTCCTTTTTCTCCTCCTCTTCTCTCCTTCTTCTATAAATTGTAGAGCATTGCTCATTAAAACAGATCCCTCTTTGCCATGACGACACCATGCCAAAATGGTGGTCGATTTCCCACAAGTTTCAAACCTTCGACTGGGTCTTTGCAATGTATTCTTGCCTCCTGCCATGAATGTAGTTGAATGTGCATTCTTTAAGCAATAAAATCGGGTTTTGTGGAACTTTTGTCTTCCCTTTTCTCATTTATGTTGCATCTTGCCTCTCTGTCTGCGCTTATTGGCATGTTGTGCGTATTTCACCTTGCAGTCCCCACCTTCATGTGTTGCCAGCGAAAAGTCGAGTCTACGTGGTTCTTGTCTGTGGCGTGCCTATCCGCCCTCTCTCCCGCACTTGCTCCCTTTCCTGCCCCTCGTGGAGAGCGATCGACCCTTTCCCTGGTGCTATCACCGCCCCTTTTAGCATAGGATTTCCCCTTTCGCATAGTCTTCTATAACTAGTCCTTGGCACCTTTAGTCTAGGATTTGTTTTCTGCATTAGGAGTAGTGTTAATAGTAGGAATAAGTAGAGGAACCAGCCTTCTCGGAGGTCCGTCTCCGTGCGCAGGGTCCCACAACTTGGAGACAGTCCCATTGTTGACTCAAACGACTCAGTTCTTTCATATCTCGAGACACAGTGCGGGTTCGACCACCAACAATTACTTTGACCTAAAAGAGGGGACTGTTTTGAAAGTGAAATGAGTCTAAAATGTGTGATTTGGTATTGAAATGATTATACAAAAGTGCAAGATAAGAATTTGGGAGCAATTATCAAAAAGGTGAGTTAGGATTTTCATGGCATCTAGGAAGTGGACTCATTGAGGAGAATAAGAAGTGCAAGAAGGGTTTCAATGACAGTTTTTATATAGTGATCATAGGGATTTTAACATAGTCTTGTGCATGTTTTGGAGACATCACTTGTGTGCATATTTCGTGGAAATAATGAGCAAAGGGTGTATCGAGAGTAGAAGAAGTTGAAGAATAGAAGATCATGCGGGCAGTCTTCCACGAGGGTATAATAACTTTCAGTCCTGTCACTTGATGACTTGGCATGGGCTGTTATAATTTGTTCTACATTGAGTTTTGAGAGTAATATTAGGAAGCATTGGTATTCTCGGGGTCATCGGTTTATAAAGGAGGGAGAAACAGATATGACGGGTTGGCCGGTAGAGAGAGGAAGAAGGGAGAATAAATAAAGAGTTGTAGGGCTTGGAATAGTGAGCAAGGTATTCAAATTATTCAGCAAAAAATTGAATAAGTGCATTTATTGATCTTTGAGGTATTAGTTCGTAAGGAAAAGAAAAGTGAAAATTTGTTCGATAATGGCACAATGGATTTTGCTTGTTGATATTTTCTTAGCTTGCAAAGTTTGTTTTGTTGCTTGGAAAAAGTTTGTAATGTGAAAATATGTTGGGATTTGTATTTGAAACAGTGAGACCATGGGGTAATGAAGATTGAAAAAAACTCATATTGTATGAATGGCTAATTTGCTAGGTCAAGAACCCATTGTATGATTGATAAAAGACATGTTAGGGTTATACAAGTAATAGTTGTGAATGTGTATGGTAGGGCTTTGAAGAGCTATTCTACCAATAGGTTTTTGTAGAGAATTTTATTGTTTGATCGAATGTTGGTGTCTTCCTGCAAGTTCCTAAGGCAGTTTCAGAATCTCTTCAATTCTTAAAGACTTAATTTGATCTTTGAATATGATATACATCTTGATATCTATTGTTGAGTGAAAGAAATCATACTCGTGTACTTAGTTGTATGTATTAATGACTTGGTCACATGAATTTTGTAATAAGCCCTATTGTGGGATCAAACAGATACCTTGAATTGTGAACATTTATTGTAACAAACTCATTGGGAGACTAAAACATGTTGGTTTGTGGTTGTAATGTTTTATTGAAATGACTTATTCATGTGTACTCTTGGGTTAACATTTGACTTTATGTGTAGAGAAAAGTGTATTGATTCATTATGTGAAAGTCTAATCGGCTTATTATGTATTAGAAATTTGGATCTTCTCATTGGTCAATCTTGTAAATAATATCTTCAGATTTGAGCCAAGGAAAAGTACTTGAATAGAGCCTATGCATACCTCTTATGAACCTTTGAACTTGTAAAAACCAATATCATAATTAAGAGAGCGTGTTTGTAAAAGCCTTGTTATGGCACCTTTAAAATTAAAACTGGCCATTTATATGATAAGCATATTTATTATTTTGTGATTGTTAAAATTTGATGCTCTAGTCTTACTCGAAAAGTTGTAAGGTCCTTGTGGCATGTCTTTTGTATGGATTTTAAGGATGCATAATAAATGTTTGCATGTAAATGGCTATGTAGTCATAATGTGTGATACTTGACTTGTGTTGAAAGGCAATATGTTACACAAATTGCTTATTGGTTTATTCATAAGCACAAAGTTTTGGATGAGGTTATTCTTAGCTTGATTGAACACAAGAATATGATGTTTTGGTCTTTGAGTGGTAATTCTGAAGAAGTGAAATGGTATAGACCTTCCGCCATGAGGACTAAGTTGGCACCTTGATGAGACAAAGTTGTCATCGAATCTTAGATGCTTGTTCATTTTTCCTAAATTTTGAGTTAAGTGTTGGAATTCATTGTTAGTCTCTTTTAAGTATGATTAAACATTTCTATTGTACCTTTACAACAAACCTAAGTGTGAAGTTTGGTATAGAGTATACAAAATAATTCCACAAAATAAAATTGTGTTCTTTGTTGTTATTAAATGAAATGCATCTACATATATATAGGCCTCTTAATAGGCTTAACAACTGCAACTAATGTATCCCTCAAATCATTCTAACACTCCCACTTTATCTCTCTTATAATATTGCATATCTCACTCAATGTGAGTCATTATAACTCACCCCACCTATTACATAATTACTCACTAACTATAGAATATGAAACAAATGTACGCACTAACAACAAAATCCTAACTTTCCCCTTTAGTGCGAACATGGGGAGTAACCACACCACAGGAACTGAAACAGAAATGCATGTTCATACATACTTTAGGTCTACACTCTGCTACTCATGATATCTCTTGCACATGATATCTGATGAATGATTGATGCCATGCCCTAGACTTGAAGCAGTAAAACGCTCCACCAATATTCTGTAACTTGAATTCTCCCGGATCCTTCGGTATTTGCAACTTTTACTTGCATTTGGTTTTTCTTCTCTTCATGGTTCATACCTCCAATGTCTTCCCCAAACTTCGACCTTCTTTGCCTTCTACCATGTAGTTTTTACCTTCTTCCAACCTTCTTGAACTCTGAACTCACCAAGAACCAATGGCTCTAATACCAATGTTAGAAGATGTGAACTCATAAATAATGAAAGGAAATGAGAAAGGCATACGGCACACATTAAGAGGTGTGTGGTGCTCATATTTGTTATGCTAAAAGAGGTCAGAATATAGTTGGGAAAGTTCATAATTGAACATTAGTTAGTTGATAACTAATAGTTCATTAAACATTAACTAGCTTACTTTAATAACCCAAATATGTTTTAGGTGTGACTTTTGGTGGATGCCTGGATAACATATTATCATTTGGCAGCTTATGGTTAGCTAATGATAGTAGACTATCTTTGACTTAATGCATGGTGTTGAGGCCCTCATTTGGAATTTGATGCATTCATGATGTGTAGGTGACTGCAATAACCTTTTGTGGACTTTGGTGACTTAAGCTTTGTGATGTGTTTGTCAGTAGACTAGTACAAATATATTAAATACATCTATGAAAATATGGCGAGAGATATCAATTTGGAGGTTTTTATCTTAGATTTTTCTCATACCAAATCAATTAATAACTCCAATACTTTCTCCACCAATTTCCCATTGACTGGAGAAAAATGACATCCATCTAGCTACACCATTGTGACGGGCTCAAAATAACTTTTTCCCAAAAAAGGGCACCAAACATCACCATATAGCAAAAACAATCAACAATTTTTCAATTGACTTCTCCAAGTGAAAAAAAAATGCTAAGTGACGATTAAATGGACATCAAATTTAAAGTTGAATATAAAAGTGAACTCACTCCATTACACTCCACCCCTGCTGCCATTGTATAACGCCTCTCAGCATAATTAATACATTAAACTGAAAACACCGATAGATATCAATCTCAAGGATCGTATCGTGGATTTTACGTATACCACATTGATTAATAGCTTCATTACCTTGTCCAGAAATTTCCTACTAATTGATGACAATTATTAAAGTGAAGTCACTCCTTTACACTCCACACCGCTGCTGCCATTGTAGAAACGCCTCTCAACGTGATTGATAAATTTATTTGAAAAATGCCAATAGATATCAATCTCAAGGCTCTTTATCTTGGATTTTACATATACCACATGATTACTAGCTCCATTACCTTCTTCGATAATTTTCTACTAGTTGATGACGATTTGCGTCAACTTAGTTGCACCAATGTGCGGGGCTCAAAATAATTCCAAAGAAAAATACGGGCTCCAAAACTCCACCGTATGGCCAAGATATTACGATTTTTGATTGACTTCTCAAAACAAAAAATAAAAAAACTTCTAAGTGACACCAAATGGACGTCAATTTTAATGTTGTAAATTTGTAATTAATTGTTTATGCGCGGACATTACTGACCACCACTCCTGCCTCCAACTGCCATTGTAAAATGCCTATCGGCATAATGAACTTAGACTCAAGGCAAGGAATTATTAGCATGTTGAGAATGCTTGCATTGTTGGCTTCTTTATGGACTGTGGCAATAGAAACAAGTCATGATATTGCATAGTTCTTTTGAAGTCTCTTTTAACTATTAGGAAAGTTAAGTGGTGTTTGTTTGGCTGGTTCTTTTCCTGAATTCTCCCATGGCCATCATTGGATTAGATGTGATAAATGGACACAACTCCTTACGCACTTGAGATTAATACTTGGCAAGTAGGAATACCCCTACTTCTGCCCTATGCTATGCATTAGTACTTGAATGAAAAAGTATTATATCTTTGATACTGTTGTAGAACTAGTTAACCTATTGCTTGTAAACTTGATGCAGGTCAGGGTAGGGGGTCCAACGAAGGATAACCTTTCCCGCAGCACAAACACTCTATACACTCCAATGGACACACACTTTCAGACTTGGAAATAAAACTCACATTTAATTGTATTCACAACAGTTATACAGAGATTACACACACACGCACACAGAGACTTTATGTGTCTTCTTTATTAAAATGCGTACATGAAGATCACGACAGATTCTTTGCTTCCTGCTCTTGGCTTCAAAATAATGTGATTCTTGAATCTGTAATCTTGAAAATCTATGGATCTGATCATGCTCCAATTCTTCTTTTATCTTAGAAAAGATCAAACTCCTATCTCTAGTCCTTTTAAATTTGAGATGGTGTGGTTAAGGGATGCAAACATGTATGATTTACTGGATAAACGGTGAAATGATCCCTATTTGGCCCCACGACGTTCAATCTGACCTTCAAATTAAAGCATATAAAAGATGCCTGGGAACCTGGAATAATTTGGCATTTGGGGATATCTTTGCAAAGAACAATGTTGTAATAATCTCTAGAGACCAGGAGAGGATACCTTAGAAAAGCTTCAGGAGGTCTACATCCAAGAAGAAACTCTCAAGAAACAAAAATCCAGAGAATTGTTACTAGAAGAAGGTGACCATAACAAGAAGTTTTTCACTAACCTAAGATAAACATGCATCATTCAAACAAAATCTCTTTGATCTCTATTCCTGATGGCAGGAATATTTCTTCTCCTTTAAACATCAGAGATGAAGCAGATTCAGTTTTCCACAACATATTGCAAGAAGAAAGTTATGATAAGGCTGCTGCTCGGGAAGAGTTGTTGCAAAATATTCCATATATCTGTTATTTCAGAATCTCAGATAAGAAATCTAACAGATCGTGCATCTGAAGAGATGGTTGTGCAGGTAGTCTTTGCATCAAATAGTGATAAGGCCTTGGGCCCCAACTGTTTTCCCGGGTTCTTTCAGGCCTTTTTGGATATCTTGAAGGATGGTGTCATTGTTATCATTGAATAAACCACGAAATCCAGTATAGTTCTAAAGAAATTCAGCAGTACCTTCCTTGCAATTATGCCTAAGAATAAGGGAGTTGGGTACTTTGATGCACATAAACTGATTTGCAATTTACAATCCAGCAGATAAATTACGATAAAGTTATTGCTGATGGTCTGATTTTGATTCTTTCCATATCCCAAGAGCAAGGGGGCTTTTCAAGAGGAAGCGAATTCTAGATGGGATCATCCCCGTGCATGAACCGACTCATTCTAATCTTAGCTATGAAGATTGAAGCTGTACTTATTAAGCTAAAGTTTAAACATGAGCAAAACTTATGACAGAGTAAACTGGGAAGTTTTGGCAAGGGCCTTGAAAAAATTAGGTTTCTCTGTTGATTGGTGTTCATGAGTTTTCAGATTCCACTTCAAGATTTGTTGTGCTTGTCAATAGATGCCCCACTAGGTTCTTTTAGGCACAACTGGCCTTAGACAAGGATACTCCATTACCCCTTATTTGTTTATTGTTCTTTTTGAAGCAATGTGCAAAACAACTAAGCAAGCTGAAACTAGGAAAAATTGTGTGGCCTAGATGTCCCTTCACATATGCATCCCTTATTCCACCTTCACTTCGTAAATGATACTATCCTAGTGGGTTAGTCCTTGGTTAGAGAGGCAAAACGTTTTATGCAAACTTAGAAGTTCTATGAGAAAGCATCTGGATAGAAAGTTTATAATACTTGTCCTACCAAGCAAAGGCAGATTGATCAAAGACTTTGAGATTGGTAACCTTCCTCATAAACATCTGGAAATCCTGGCAATTCATCATTATGGGAGAACCTGCTGGATAAGCTCCAAGTGAAGTTAGCTTCCCAGAGAGGAAAATGACTTTCATCTATTGGTAAAGTCCAACATATTCGGTCAATTCTTCAAGCTGTCCCTGTTTACCTATTTTCAGTATTATAAGTTCAAAAATATGCACCCAATAAGATTTCAGGAATTCTTTAGGAAAATATTACGCCAAAGTACCTTTGATGCCTGCAAAATTCCTCTTGATCCACAGCAGAAAACCTGTGCTTCAAAAGCTGCAAAGAGTGTGTACAAGGAATTTGGACTTGTTAAATACATACTTGCGAAAATCTAGTTGAAGGCTGTTTAGAGAATAATTCCAGCTCTGGAGCAAAATCTTGAGAAAAAGTATTTGAACAGCCTCGTCCCTGTTGGCTGTCAGGATTTTTACTTCATCAAGTCCCATAAAAGGCTCTCACATTTGAATTGTATTAGCCCTTGCAGTTCTCTGATCTATAACCATCTATGCGGGGATTTCAGAGAGGAATTTAAGGCAAAAGCTCTGGGATAGCACTTGTTTGGGAAACAGACCTCTAACTTCCATTCAAGACATGACACCCTAAAGGACGCATTTATAACGAAATGAGGCCTTCTGGTAAAGGATTATTCGGAGATTTTCTCTTTTGGTAATTTCCAGTACAGATGGAAGAATTTGAAAGATGCAAGACTAGAAATTCATGTCAGGCTCACTGAGTTGATTTTATTATTGAAATCTCTCAGAACTCCTAATGCCCCAGGATGAGAAACTCATATGGACATGTTATAAGGATACCTGCTATTCAGTTAAATATGGGTGTCAGTTATCCTTGAAAAAATATAGTTTCAACTTTCAATCATGGCAGCCTTCCCTGGATGAGCTGGGTGAAGTAAACCCTTCCCAAGGCTAATATCATAATATGTTTTTAGGGCTGGCAGCTAGCAACAACACTCTAACCTATGGATTTCAGGGAACCTCTGTATGTGTTCTATGTGGTAAAGCCTCTAAAGATCCCAGCCAATTCTTTCCACTTTGTGATTTCCAAAGACAAATTTGGTCATCGTTTTATGGGGAAGATGAAAATCTCCTGGGTCATTCACCAAAACCTTTTGAATCTGTAGGAACTTGGGACCATTCAGGAAATTCAGAAACAATTAAGACCATCTAGAAGGTCACTCCTTCAATAATCTCCAGGCACATATAGAAAGAGGAATTATGGAATTTCAGAGAGTCGGGCCTGAACTAACACAGATTCTTAATCAGGCTAGGGATTGTTATAGCTGACTGGTCACTCCAATCCTTTCAGAGGATTTCAAGTGAAGAAAAAAGTATTGTTAATGGTTGGAATCTTCTTAATTTGAAGCTCCTTTCAAAAGGGGTCAGTGGATGTCATCCTAAGAGAACAATGGCAATATTTTGATTGGGCCTCTAAGGGTAACCCTGGTGATGTTGGCTATGGGAGTGCTATACAGAACAGCCTAAGGAGAATAGATGTTTTTTCGTCTTTATCATGTCTAAAGCCACTAACAATGCAGCAGAAGCAAAATTCTTAGTCAAAGAATTCCATACATAATACGACTATCAAATGATATATCAAAAAATGGAGGCCAAAGGCAATATGATGATTAAAATCTCTGTTATGAAAAAACTAAAACGCGGATTATTTCTTATTGGCGTCTCAATGCTATCGTGGAAAGGCAAAAACTCTAGCCTTAAACTTTGATAACATCTCTTTTAGCCACTATTTCCACGAGGTCAATGGAGTGGTAGGCTTTTGGCCATAAAGGGGTATTGGTAGATATCAACCCCCAGGAAGATGTCATTAGTAACAATCTTAAATTTTGAAGGACTTGGGACTTTGACTAACTAATAAAAACATTAATTGTCATTTAATGATGGTGTGCGTTTCAAAGTCTCACTCCACAAAGCTTTTCTTACTTCAGCATGCTTTTTTAAGAGTTGTGTTTGTGATGGGAGATTTAGAATGAGAACAGGATATGGCAGCTAACTGCTCAGGCATGTTTTTGAGCCTTGTCATTCATGTGACATTATAATGTTCCAAAGTGGATTTGTGGGGTTTCCATGGTGCAAAATGTTACTGCAGTTGATTTTCTATATTTGTTAGATTTTCTGAATGTGATTCTGCTTCGGCTTTGTAGATAATGCAATGGGACGTTGGGAGTAAGGCTTCTGCCTTGGGTAGTAATGGTGGTGACGGGAAAGGGCAAATGACTTGTCCCTTCCCAGCTCCCTGTTAAAGCTTATACTGCCTTAATAGCAAAAACTGTGATCTTCCAATCCCTGATAAAGATATAAATCAGAAATTTATGGTCTACAATGCCCATTTTGTTTAGCTCGCTAGGGATATTTTGTGTATTGTAATTTTTTCTGTGTCTGGTGGTAATAAGAGAACAGAAGCATTCTTAATAAAGAAGTTCATTCTAGGTTTAAAAATCCGGTTTATGTTGGAATGGATTCTATCAATGCAGGTAATCATGGTTGCATATAACTGTTCTAACATATTGAAGGATTTCATTTTACCTAAATCCTGCTTACTCAAACCTGCTATCATGCCCAAATGGTTGCTACAAATATTGTTATAGATGTCTGCCTTTAGAGGCTAAGAAATCCTATGCTCATATGGAGCAAATTAGGAGTCGCAGAAATGATCCGCTACCTCATGGATGTGTGCAACAAGCGAGTACATTTCTTACCAGCAAAGTTCAATCCTTGGAGAAAGAATAGCGCCACAGGCACTTCTCTGAAACGACCTGCAAATAGGGAAATTTCAGCAGCAGTTCTTATGGCTGTTAATCTCAGTTATGTTAGGTTTTTGTATCATATCAGCTGTTTCTAGTTCAGTTTTATGTCTGTTGGTTGTTTGCTATTGGTTTTAGCTCGTAATATATATCTCTGGTCTTGATCTGCATTCGCATGTGATATCACTCGGAAGATTTCGTGAAGCCCTTTATGAAACTTATTTTCATTTCAATCTTGTGTTGTGGGGTTTGAGCTTCGATTTTGTTCCCGTCATCAGCCCCGTCTTGGTCTTTTGGGTCTAAAGTATAAAAATAGAAATCGCTGGTTGGTATGGACTTTTGGGCTTAGTATTTTTCAAGACACGGCCTTTTAAGAGCTGAATGATACTCATGACATATCTGTAGTGTCTTTCTCTAGATGGGGACCCCATAATATTACCCCTTGAACTATCACAAAAAAAAAAGCCCTCCTAACAAGTGAAGACACAAAAAAATCAATTTCACTTAACAAACCGCAACCTAAGATACTTCCAAACCTATGTAGCCGATACGGCTCCACGGGAGTGTAATGTCCCCTTTTCCCAATCGAAGACCTTTGGCCCATTTCAAATCAACCCGACAGCCAAAGGAAAAATATAGGGGTGACTTAAGTCGCAATGAGTTATTACAAAGTGCAAAAAAATATTAATAAAGCACTTGTATTAATTTATTTGACTTAATAATAATAATATACTATGATGGCGGTGCACGATGAATGGAGAGCTCTACCACGGGAGGTATTGAATGCCTTTCCCTCCACCGATGTGTGCTCAAAGGAGGCAAAGCTTGAGAGCTAGGCAGTACGAGAGGCCTAGAGAACAGCGAACAGGGAGTTAAAGCAAGCCACCAACAAGGTGACCGAATTCCACATTTGATGGTAGTGGAAAGATTAGTGCCAGAGCATGGATTCACAAGCTCAACACATATCTCACTCTCAAGCCTATGCAGGAGCAGGAGGCTATCCAATTTGCCACATTGCACCTTGAGGGAGTAGCGTATGATTGGTGGCACCATGGGCTGATCACACAGAGACATGATCTTCTGCAATCATACAGAGAGTTTAGTGAGAAGCTGATTGCGAGATTTGATCGCAGGGATGTAGAGCTTTACTATAGGGACTTGGCACAACTTCGACAGAGTAGACACATTGATGCATACATCAACGAATTTCAGCATATGGCAGTGATGGTGTCAAAGATGCGTGAGAGGCGAGTGGTGATGTTGTTCATTGAAGGACTTCATGACAAGCTGAGAGGATTGGTCAAGGCTCTTAAGCCTACAACTTTGCATGAGGCTATTCGAACAGCCTTGGACTTGGACACTACTCCAATGCAACCCCAAAGGAAGAATGTCAAGGAGGAAAAATCCGAACAACAAGAGCAGCCCACTTCTTTGAAGGTTGAGTTTACACCCAAGAGGGAGACTGTTTCAAAGAGTGAGCTTCGCCGGAAAAATGTATGCTTTCATTGCAATGATCCGTGGGAGCCGGGCATAGGTGTCTTGGGAAAGGCAAAATCCATCTCATAAAGGTTGAGGATGAAGAGTCCGAGGATGAACAGGAGCAGCCAACACCAAGTATTGCAAATGAGGGTAGACTCACCTATCTTTCGGGAGCACCCAAGTATAATCCATTCATGTTTGAAGGCACAATGTTCGGGTGTAGGATCATGGCACTACTGGATAGTGGATCTACACATAACTTCCTGGATGCAGGTTTGGTAGACCAAAAAGGTTTACAATGTGATAACTTTGAAGGCTTTGATGTGACTATAGCAGGAGGTCTCACTCTCCCATGCAAGAAGAAGGTCAACCAAGTTAGCATTTTATTTGGTGAGTATACACTTTGTGATGATTTCTATGTCATGGATTTGAAAGATAACAATGTTGTGCTTGGCATGCAATGGCTTCATTCGTTGGGAAGAGTCACCCAAGATGTGGAAGCTATGGAGCTGAGTTTCCAACACAAAGGGAAACAAGTCACATTGAGAGCACTCAAGTACACGCTGCCCCATCAAATGGCAGCTAAGTCTATGATAGTTTGGGACCAGGAACCATCTCGTGAGGACTTCTACGAAGATTTTTCACTGCATATCAGCACGGACCAGCAAGGATGTGATGAAGAGTGCGGCAAATTCGAAGCATACATGAGGAGGCTGGTTTCACTAATAACAAGTAAGTTGCATCAGTTTTTTTTTGCAGTGTTTGAAAAGCTTCGGCTGATCTGGGATCCTGGCATTGGTAAGAATGTAGTTTATGATTGCTTGGGGGCAAGCAATCTCGGGAAGGGAGGACTGTAATGTCCCCTTTTCCCATCGAAGACCTTTGGCCCATTTCGTCAACCCGACGGCCAAAGGAAAAATATAAGGGTGACTTAAGTCACAATGAGTTATTACAAAGTGCAAAAAATATTAATAAAGCACTTGTATTAATTTATTTGACTTAATAATAAATTGGTAATCTCTAAATAGGAGCATTGGGTCTAATATTATGTTGTATCCTTTCTAGGGAGAGTAGAAAGAGACCCATGCTATGTTTGTCATCCCTAGGCAAGAAAATGCGACTTGGACAAAGGAAGGAAAGTAAGTTTAGAAAGGATAAAAGTTATCACTCTTCCCAAGAAAAGTGCGACTTGGCATGGGAGGCCAAATAGACCTTAGGGAAATAATAAAACATTACTTAATGTTTATTTATCCAAGGAGGAAGTGCGCCTAGGTTTGGGTATACTTTTAGGGTATTTTGGCACTCTTTTCTCATTGGATGATGAAAAGGTCATTTTGTAATATTTTTCCTATAAAAAGGAGAGGGGCGGCTTGGGTAGAGCACCCATTGTAATCATTTATCATTTCTGAATCTGATCTTAAGCCAGGTGCTTTTGTATAAAATATTCTAAGGACGAAACCCTTAGTATATTGCCTCTAGAGGACGAAAACCCTCTTGGAGATTAGGAGGAATTTCTACACTGGATTTTCCATAGAGCTTACACAGAATTTCAGTGTTTTTCAGCGGTAATTGTGGAGTTTTTACAATAAAAAGTTGAATACCAGTGTTGCAGCAGTGCTGTACTGATTTTCTCTAATGGAGCGACTCATATGTGGCTGTCATGTGATGTTTTGACGTCATTCCCAGGTCTGATCTGTGCTGCTACCTGTTGTATTCATTTTTACAGCTCAAGGGAAGGTATTTTCGATATTTTGGAAGGATTTATATTACTGTTTCAGCCTCTTTAAATCTGCAGATTTCTGTGTAAAATTCCAGCCTGTTTTATGTCCAAAAACATCAGATTTTGCTTTATAATAAACTGTTACAGTTCTGAGCTTGTTATGGCAATAATGGATAATGCTGGTAGTAGTTTGTGTGGACTTTCTAGTCGCCTTTGCTAGAATACAGCTGAAACTGCTGTATTAATTGCTGCACAGTCTTCAAACAGTTCGGGTTCAGTTTTAGGCTAAGTTTCTATTCAAAACCCTAGTCGCACTTCTTTCATAAATTCAGATCTGTATTAGTGTGAATGCTATAAAAATCATAAATCATCTTTTGGTGTTTTAATTGATCTAAAATTGTTGGAAGAACAAGCGAGATCCAATCGAAGACCTTTGGCCCATTTCAATCAACCCTTTTTTTGTAATTACTCATTGTGACTTAAGTCACCCTTATATTTTCCTTTGGCCATCGGGTTGACGAAATGGGCCAAAGGTCTTGATTGGAAAAAGGGGACATTGCAGGGAGGGGCTGGGAGCGTATCGGGGTGGCGGGGAGCGGGAGCGGCAACGGGAGCGAGATGGGAGTGGCTGGGGTAGGACACTGCCCTACGGAAACATACACGGTGCGGCTACGTTTACTGCAGGGGCAGCACCATATCCGGGGCGCTCCCCCACTCCCACTCCCACGGTTTTTTACGTTTTTTTTTTAATATATCATTGTGTTTTATAATTTAAATTAAACTTTATATGTTTTTATGTTATAATTTAATTCTGCTTTATAAGTTTTATATGTTATAATTTAAAGGTGTCGATCCCATAGTTTTATATGTTTTTATGTTATAATTTAAATTTTTAATTTTTAATTATAATAATATCTCATCTATAATAATATCTTATATATTATATATTATAAGTTTTAATTTTTATATATATTTTTATCTTATATGTTAATAGTTTTATATGTTTTATGTTATAATTTAATTATAATAATATTTTATATATTATAAGTTTTAATTTTTATATATATTTTTGATTGAAAAGCATAACCATATATTAAATAATGAAGTACAATGCTAATCATACAAAAACGGGTGGAAAAGATCACACCCCGTATGCAGGATCAAAGTAGCCATAAAGGCTACGAGTAGCAAAGTGTCATGTCAAAAGACGCATTTTCAATCAAAAAAGCTTAAAACAGATAAGCCGAGAACCAGAAAAACTCCAAACATGGAGCTAAGCAGCAGCAGCAAACATGGAGGAAGGTGGCGGAGGCGGTGGGCTCTTTGGACGGTCACCCCAACCACCAAGAGTAGTATCGGGGCTTCATCAGGCTGCTCCCAGCCATCAGTCTATTGTTGTTCCTCCTCGTTTCCCTGTCGGGAAGGCGAAATAGCAAGAGAAAGCCGCAAAACTTTGGTGATCAGCGCGCCTCCCGCCTCCCGGCCACCACTTGCGTCGAGCCAGCCAACCAAACACCCCGGAGCAGGCGGAGTCCAAGATGGAGGCAGAGAGACCCTCCGGTGGGGGGCGCTACGCCGCCCACGAGCCGGACCCCGGTCGAAGTTGCGTCGCCCATGGGACGAGTGGCGGCCTTGCGGCGAGAGCGGCGTGAGGGGATCAGGCGGAACGCAGCTAACCGCACAAGGGGCACTCCCCCAATGGTCCAAAGCAACATTTGCAGGTGTTCAACTTCAATGCGGACTTTCTCCGCCTGAACCTGGATCTGAAGCAAAACATTGGAGATGACAACAAGCTTGTTAGAAATAACAAAAAATCTATCCACTGTCTCTTTATTAAAAATAGCAACATTTCTAGATTTCCAAATGTGATATAAAATAGCCACTCTGAAACAATGCCAAATGTTGTAAAATTTTGCAGGAATAAAAGTCGGATCCCCTAGAAGAACCATTTTCCACGTGAAGAAGGTGGGCAAAAAGGTTGAAAAAGGGTATGAATCCAAATACGCAAATGAGATCGAGCATGAGGCGTAACCAAAGAGATGAAGAAGAGTCTCAAGATGGTTGCAGAACGGGCAGCGCGGCGAGGGAGCTCCCAGAAGAACAAGGCGCTTGCCCACAGGAAGCCCTTGATGAAGAATGCTCCAGAGAAAGTGTGCAACTTTGGGCTCTATAGGAATGGCCCAAACGACTTTGAAGCGCTACTTCCACCCAAAACGAGTGGAATGCAGGCTCCATCAAGCATTTAACTTTTGGAGAGGAAGCTACTTCTAGGTGAGAAGCTTGTAACCCAACCGAGGTTTATAGTTTCGAAAGGGGTGGTAGAGGGCCAGTGCCAATCAAACCACCACGGCGCTGCATAAGTAACACCAATTTTATGCAAACAATCGCTAGGTATGAGATCTTGAATGATAGAAATGGCTTGTTTGTCATTGTCATTTAGAGCAAAATTAGCTTTTAGGCTATCCCATGGAAGCCAATCCCTAGTGATGGGACAAAAAAGGTCCTGAATATACTGAATCCCTTTTTTGAAAAGACGCAAACCCTTGAGCTGCAAGGAAAGAGCAAGGGGTTTGTCATGAAATTGAAGCACCGGATTCCACCACAAATTAAGAGAATTAAGAGAGAGCCCGTTCGAAACCACCACCCTACCAGAGCAGATGGGGTTTGAGAAGTTCCCAAGCTTTCCATATGCTTTTTGCCACAAAAGAGCCACCTATTTTAACAGTAGTAGGGCATAGAAGTAAGGAGTAGTAGTTCAAACCCTGCCATGCCTTTCGATTAAGCGAGACCCTTGAGATATACAAGTTTATGAGAAGAATTTTCCAAGATTCCTCACCTTCAAGGCTGCGAATAATCCATTTGGCAGTGAGAGCAAACCCCTGCATATGAATGTTGATTAGGCCAAGACCACCAATGTCCTTGGGCGTACAGCATATGTCCCAAGCAACTCTGTGAAAACCATGGTTCCCTTCGGAGTTGGCCCACAGAAATCACACAGAATTTTCTCCAGCCTGTGATAAGCGGCTTTAGAGGGTGCCCAGCATGATGAGTAATAGACATGAGTGGCGGCCAGAACCTTGGAGCAGACTTGGAATTTGCCAGCAAGAGACAGATGCTTGGTAACCCAAAAAGAGATTTTTTGCTCAACTCGCTGAATCACATAGTTCCAAAGATCAGCAGGGGATGCCATAAAGGCAAAAGGAATGCCTAAAAATTTGAATTGAACACCAGGTTCAATCCAAAGCCATTGGAATCCTTTTATATATATTTTTAATATGTGGTTAATAACTTAATTCTTATTTAGAAGGTTGAAATTTATATATTTTTAATTTTTATATATTTTTTGTACTGCCGTCTTCAACGCCGTATCCGAGGCCCAAAAATTTTGCCGTTTCCTCGTATCGATATTCTGTACCCACTCCCGTATCCAAAACGTATCGGCTACTTAGTTCCAAACAAAATGATCTTCCCCGCCTGCATTGTTATATCTACAGATTACCCTAGCGGCTATAAATATTAACAAATTCAGATAAGAAGCATGCCCTGACACTATTTTCCTTTGGAATAACCTTCCTGAATAAGCATGACACTATATTTCCAAAACTGAGAGGCCCAACAGCAATATATTCAGGCAATAAACACTGATCTCCCATATCAGAAAGAAAAACCCCAAATTCTCGGCTTCTTACGAACAATATAACTGAGTACGTTCTAGACCTAGTTTTTATAGATTTCTTTAATAAAAGGTAAAATGATATGGGAAAATTTTCACGTGTGTCTGTTGTGGGATTCATCTAATGAGCATCGATTTGAAAAATTTGATTTTAATTGTTGGACGATCCTTCGTGAACAACTCCCAGGATCAAAGCATCGCAAAATCCCACTCTTGCAGGCGCCATTTCCACTTTGTAGTGGAAAAGTTGTTCTTCGCACGACTGCACATCTGGAGTTAGTAGCAGCACCATTCTTTTCCAAATCCTCCATTGTAGGTATTGTTTTGTTCTATAGATGATCTTGGAGCACAAAACGAAGGAAGAGAGATCCTTTGAAAGATTTGCTTCCGTGACCAATAACTCATCTAGGTTGTCCACTTGTAAGTCATTTTCACAAAACTAGCAATCCTTTGAAGCTTTGATGTCATCATCATCTAGGTTGTCCACTTGTAAGTCATTTTCGTACTGGAAGCGGATGTCATCATATGCTGAGCATTCCATGATGAAGTGCCATTCTGTTTCAACAACCCCTGTATTGCAGAAAAGACAAGTTCTCCTTTCCCACTCTACTTTGGGAATAGTCCATCTGCCCGTTTCACAGCGAAGATGATGTGACCCGGTCCTCAGCTGAGCCAAAATAATCCTAGCCTTACCTTTGATATCCGCCCTTAAATAAGCTTTGTTATCATGAGCCCAAGTGGGGTTGAAATATTTGATATAGTGCGCTTTCTTACGACCAATATTTTCTGTCCACATGATGTTCCTAAACTTCTCCGCCACATAATTTTTTATTTCCCTATTGTTGTTAGGGCACTCCTGGAAGTGGATGCCCCACTTCTCCATCCATTTGGTGTTCTGCTTCATCCAAGTTTTCTTTCTGCGCTCTAGGTTATCCTCTATAACCATTTTGGGCCAACGATGATTGTCCATGCTTTCCACTTTTTTCAAATAGCTTATTAGCCGAGTGATTGCCGAAGCTTCCATTGGTAACATACCTGCTTGAGTAAAATCTCATAAGGGACCGTTGATTTAACCTTGAGAGTGCTTGTGATTAAATGTTTTTGGATTCTTTCTACCTGTCTCCACCCATGCTTTGACATATTACTTCCCCAGACTTCACACCCATAAAGGGCCACCGGAGTGACCAACAGACCAAAGAGGGTTTTCTTAGTATTCCAGTCCCAAAGCTCAGCTTTCCTACATCTATTTTGGAGCGAGTATGATGCTTTCCAACCTCCTTGAATTCTTTTTGCTCTGCATGTTTCCCAGCTCAATTTGTGGTGAAAATCAATCCCCAGATATTTATATTCTGTAACAATTTCCAATGGCCTCCCTTCAAAAAGAAAGTTAGTATGCGTCCCTTTCCTTTTTAGAGAAAAAATCACGATTTTTGTTTTGTCGATGTTCACTTGCATCCCGACTTCCTGGCAAAAGAGTTCTACAGCTTTTAGATGCTCTCTCAAACCTTGAGTTGTTGTTGATATTAAGATAAGGTCATCAGCATATAAGAGCAGCTTCACCACATATTCTGCCAACTGAACACCCCCTCCCTCGGTATTGTGTAACCATTCTTCAAGCTTGTCGATGTATAGACCAAACAAAGTGGGAGAAAGAGGGCAGCCTTGCTTGACACCAATGTCACTACCAAAACATTCCGACATGCCTTCTCTAGTTCTGATTTTAGCTCTGACCTGCTCATAAAGCCTATGCACTGCAGCTCTAAACTCGTCTTGGAATCCCAAGTTCTTCCATCATGTTCCAAAGTTTGTCACGAGGGACCGTGTCAAACGCTTTTTAAAGTCAACAAAACAACAAAAAGCTTCCTCACCTTGAGAATCCCAAACCTTTTCAATCAAATGCCTGAGAGTTATGCAATGATCAATGGTTGAATGTTTAGGTCGGAAGCTTTGCTGTCCTTTTGCTCTTTTACCCTCTCTTTCTGCCCAATTGCTGATTCGGTGCTCTATCATGCCCCCAAACAACTTACCAAACAGAGGATTGATCATAATGGTGCGGTAGTTAGAAGGGTTATTGGCATCCCCACTTTTAAATAGAGGAATAACCACACTGGTCGTCCATTCTATTGGGAACCCTACTTGATTTACATTATTGAAGATTGTTTTGATATGTGGAGCAAGCACCTCGACCCCCCATTTTAAAAATTCAGCTTGTAACCCATCAACATCTTGTGCTTTTCCATTTGCTAGCTTTTGAATGCCGTATTTGATGTCGTCTTCTGAGAATAGCTTGACTGAAGTCTGGAGGATGGGAGGGCTATCCTGTTGAAGAGACCGCTCATATAAAAGCTTTGCATATTCCAACCAATGTGCTTCTGTGATATTGTTTTCTATGTGTGTTTTCTTTTGTTGCAACTCCCTCCAAAATCCTTTGGGATTGTGTTTTCCGAGAGCAATTAATTCCGACCTCCTTCTATTCACATAGGTTTCTTTTTTGTATTGAACCAGTCTCTTATAATTCTTTTTATTTATTTTATTCCCTCCACTTTCTCTTATAGTTCTCTTGGCACCTTCTGATCCTCATCATACCATGGATTAGTGGGAAAAGTATTTGCAGCTCCCTTTACTGGGCTTAGATCTTTTGCAAGCACCTAAAGCCTTGTGAATTAAAGGTATCATTAGATTCTTTACCAACACACCCCCTTGCCCCCTTGATCGTATTGCACTTTAAATCAATTTTTGCCGATTGAAATTGTTGCTCAAGGGCAGCCAAAAAGATTTCCTGATTTTCTTTATTCAAAATGATTTTGCCTTGTTTTGGATATGACTCTGGCAAGTGATGGCCTTGGTTTCCTTGTTGTTGATTTGTACTGGTGGCAAGTTTGATTAAGAGAGGTTTATGATCAGATTTGAGCTCAATAGGAGAATCCCCAATTTCGAACTCGAGCAGTCTACAAATAGAACTTTGAGTGCAGATAACATAGTCCACAACACTTTGACCATTGTACGTTTTGCAAGTGATATTTCCGGATCTAGGCCAAGTCTTCATGCCATTACAAATAACCATGTCGTGTAGGCTACATAGACCTAGGAGCTCAACCCCGAAGAGCGTCACCCCTCCATTCCCATCTTGGGATAATCTTTCCCAAAACTTGTCATCTGCCTCATCAAGCCAAAGTGGATTTCCATCGTCACCTTTGGTGTTGTCCAAGTGAAGAGATTGATTATTTGCCGTTCTTGCATTAAAATCTCCCATCATAATAATTTCTCCGTCAGCACCAAACAAAGAAATGTCTTTTTTTATTGAAGCATAAGGGTCCTCACTATCTAAATTTCTTTTCTTATATGTCTTTGATCTTTGCGGAGCAAAGTAGCAAGCAGCCAATCTGATAGTTGTCTTGTTATCCGCTATTTTCAGCCATATATATTGCTTATTTGCATCTTCTTTTTCCACTTTAACGACCCCAAGCCATGTATCCTTGATTAGAATTGTGATTCCTCCATGCCCTTTCCCTGTCTCATTCCCTTCATTCCAAACTGAAATTTTCTTGTATCCTTCAAAATCTGGAACTCTGCAACCATCATGTTCATGTGTTTCCGTAAGGATTATAATATCTTTCCCCTCTGCTACGGGCCCCAAACCAGGTCCTCTTCTCCACGGGTACCCCCTGCAATTCCAACTTACTATATGCATAGGATCCCGTGGGGCCCCGAATTCCTATTTCTGTTTGTTGAATACTCGTTGATTTGAGCTTTACCATTCCTTAATTGTGCCCATTTTCCTGCCTCTCTTGCCTTTTTCACTTTCTCCCATTCCTTCTTACGATCTTCTTGTTGTGCGAATGTCAAATCCTCGTCTAGATATATATGTGTGCCTCGAAGAAGCCCCCTACTTTTTAGAATAGCTTGCTTGTCTTCTATATTTCTCATGACCACTCGCACATGTCGATCTCTTCCTCCTTCTATTCCCTTGCCAATCCTATTAGCTTGTTGTATATATCCTGTCCATTTCAACTGATCTTTAAGAAAATCCCTTGTCAATATGTCAGTTCTCTCTCTTTCACCAAAATCTCTCAAACCTTTGATAATAAAATTTAACACTTTGTCCTGCTGATCTTTTTCTTCTTTTATCTGAAATTTGACATGTTTCTCTAAGGCTTGCCTTTGTTCGCTTGTTGATCTACTGACCAATTGTGACCATGTTTTGACCTCCTCTATCTGATCTTTTAGTTGATTTTCTTTTATTTCCAAGTTTTTGATTGTTTCTTGAAATTCCTTTACTTGTGTTGTTTCCTTTCCTTTTGCCGTTTCAGTGTTTTTTTCTCCCGCTGCTTTCAGATGACCTATGTCGTGTTTTAAAGCAACTAACTCTTGTTGTCCTCTTTCCATGAGGTGTTGTAGAGTTAGAACCTGCTCTTTGAGATCTTTATTTTCCCCTTCTAGCTTGTGTCTATGTTCTGCACATTTTCTTCTTTCAATGTCTGCTTGTAACATCTGATTTTCTAAGAGTCCCAGTCTCTCTTTCATGCTCATGAGTTCAGTTACATACAGTGCGGAAGACCAAAGCAGAGGCGTAGATGAAGGACTATATAGTTGTTTGGGGTCTTGCATCACCTCCTCTCGATCCTCGCTGGTTTTTGCAAAATTTTCTGATTTGTTCAGCTTTGTAGCCTCTCTCCCTTCCTTATGCACTATTTGCTTTCCTTGAATAAGTTGATCCTTGAAGACAAAAGTACCTTTGTTGTTTGTCGTTTTAGGTAGAATCAAAGTTAGATTTTTCTTCTGGGTTTGCCTTAACTTTTTGGCTTGTCTGCGCCACAAAATTCCCTTATATTGTTTTGCATTCACAAAAACTAGCTTGTTCCCTGTCCCCAGTGTATGCTTTTGAGAGTTTCCTGTATTTCCTGCATTTCTGTGTGCTTCTGCTAAATATGTGACTGGACCAATGTACTTTTGTATCTCTTTGTTTGGGTTGTCGTTGGGAAACTCGTGTTTAACCATGGTTTGCTTGACTTGTTTAGACTGAGCGTGTTGGTTTGAGCCCTTGGAGAAGAATCCACTCCCGGTTGCCTCTCTGACCCGGGCCCTCCTGTCTGCCCTTCAGTCTGTGCTGACCCCACTGTCTGCACCTTGTTTGTGTTGTCTCCACGTGATAATCAACCCTTTCGCTAACCCGCTGTCTGCCCTCGCTGTCTCCGCCTTCTCTCGCAATCGTTGTCTCTGCCCTTGCCTTTGTGCATGTCAATTCGAGCCCACTGCCCTCCGACTAACTGCATGGAAACCCAACTCTTTATTGTACGAATATTAGCAGATCTGACCTTTGGTGTATGTTTTGTTTTTTTTTTTTGGTTAAAAACTTTCATTCATTCATTCATACGAGGAATCACCAAATACATTTAACATATACTATCACTTAGAGTAAGAATGAATGAATGAAAGTTTTTAATGACATCCACGAGACCGAGCGGTTTATGGGACCTAAAGATAAACACGAGCAAGACATCCAAACACCAAAAGATGCCCAAGTTAAAAAAACCACTACTTCAACCTTTCTTCCACTCTTTGCTAATTTTGTTTAAATCTTTATGAATTTTTATCGGAAATTTGTTGTCTTTGTCACCCTCTCCTCTTGAAACAAAGTTGTAAGATCAACCCCTCTTAAAATATCCATATAGTTTCTCCTTATGTCCCCGTAAGTGACACATTCCATGACGAAGTGCCATTCGATTCCACTGCGCCCGAGTTGCAAAAACCGACAAACCCTTCCAAACCACTCCTCCTTAGGAATTTTCCATCTCCCTTGTTTCACACCTAAGGTGATGTGAACTAGTTTTTAGCTGCATAATTAACATTTAGCCTTCCACTTTATCGTCACTCCAATGTAGTGTTTTTGCCCGTGATCACAATGTGGATAATAAAAATATGAGGGTTTGTATTGTGGTTGAAGCAAGTTTGTAGAGTGGTTGAAGAGTTGTGTTAGCCCTTGGTAATAAGGTATGTAAGGTTTGTAGGGTCATTAAAGCAATTCTAATATGTATTTATTTTTTTATTGAATGAGTAGTGTTAGAGTCATAGAAACAATTGCAAGTGCATGGAGCCTTCAACACTAAAGTGAAGACAGAGAGGAGCAGGGGCTCGGTGGCCTAGATTCATTCCAAACTTGTTGGAGCGATTATGTGCCATTGCTTACAGTGCCGGATAGAAAACCCCAAAAATAATTGAGTATCATATGTGCACGATTTCGAACTCCGAGATGTCCCAACAATAAGGAAAATTCTTATGATAGATGATGAGATATATCATTCTAAAGGTACCTATACTAGATCTGTGACATAAGTAGATTAAGCACCTTGAGAATGATGTATCTCAATATCTTTACATAGATTTATCTAAGATGTGTATGTCAATAGCATCTCCGGGCGTTGTGTTTTTCTTTAACATATAATATATGTAGACCACCAAAAGATAGAAATCTCAAATTTCTTTATATTTATAGGGTTCTCTTGTTCTAATTTTGTAATTAACCCTGAAAAGTCCAACCACCAAAAAGATAGAAATCTCAAATGGCTAGAAATTTGTTAGGTTGTGGAGATGAATTGTTTCACAAAGGATTGCATTTGAGGTTTACTGGTTTACACAATTCTGATGTTGGTTAGGTAACTGGCATCAGCCACCTGGGAGGAACCAGAATCGGTCAAAGAACCGGCACCAGTTACCTGTGCATTCATGTTTTTATTTTAAACACGGGATTTGATCTAACGGTTGATTGTAAAATTGATCGAATGGTTGTAAATGCATAGCTAAGGTGCCCTAAGTTTGTATAAGCTTATATAAGCTAGAAAACTAGGGTTAGAACATAAGGATTGAGGAAGAATGTTAATTCTCCTTGGTTAAAGATGAAGAAGAAGAAAAAGAATAAAAATGTTGCATGGGATAGAGCTTCATGGAGAGAAGTTAGACAAAAGGAAATAGCATGTACATCTAAATGGTGAGAAGAGTGTTATGTCTTCTATTATATTTCCTTTGTATTGTCTTGTCTCAATGTAATGGCTTGCATAGTATGTAAAGAACATAGTATTTCATCTTGTAGATCCACATGTTGTTGTGAGATCTTGTATTGTAGATCCATGAGATCATGTTATATTGTTGGTCCATTGTAGAGATCTAGTATTGTAGCTTGGAGGAGAGCTTGTGGGTATAGATAGTATCCAGATATTGTAGAGGAAGTCTTCTTGTATGCACAAGTTGATGCAGTGAGATGGAGGAGAGACTTACTTCTTGGTGCATAGATATGGTTGCACATTGGTATACCCTTGTGAGAGGTCTTGTTTGCATATTCACATGAGAGCTTAGTTGCACGATGAGAGATGCGGTAGTTCCCGGTATGTGAGATCGGTGGTAATTAGAGGCACGATTGCGGTGCACTCATGGAGATCCATTTAGAGATATGTTAGAGGAGATACTTTTAGAGAGATGCATTGTACTCTTGTGGGAAGAGTTGGTTTGTACTCTTGTTTATTATATATTGAGATCTCTATCTTTGGTGGATGTAGCCCACATTGGGTGAACCACGGTACATGATGTGTTGTGTGTATGTACTTTGTTTTGATTTGGATTATTCTAGTTTATACTTCCACTGCTGTAGATTTTGGGGAATCATATAGATCAATATTTGCATGATTTGGTTTGTTATTGAATCATAACACTATGTTAGATTATGGAGTTTGTTTTCATGTGTGAAAGTGTTGAAACGTGCCCGATATATCGGGAAACATGATTTTCTCATATGGGTGGGATTTTGACCCATAGGTTTATAGGACGGTTTTTCCCCATGGTTTTGATACCCACTATTTTGTAAAGCGCTTAAGCCGTTGTTGTCTATTTATATGGTTTTATGCATATGATAGATGGATGAAAAATATTGCTTTGATTTTCTTTGAATTCAAATTGTGAATTTCAGTAGAGTTTGTTGAGCATAGCTCCAAACAGATTTGGGTATTGTATTGAGAGAGCGGTGGCTTGTAATAAAATCTGAGCAAGTGATTCTTGGTGGACGTTGCCCAAATTGGGTGAACCATGTTAAATACTGTCTCTTTGTGTTGTGTTATTTTATTCTACACTTTTATTTGAGATCTGTAATAATTTCTGCATATTAGTTTCTACTGTTGCGATTCTGTGAGGGATTATTCCGCATATTTTATCCCTTATTTCCTAATAATTGGTATCAAAGCCTGGTTTGGTTTGCTGAAGTGTTGAATCGTAGGGAAAGTTTTATCTTGAGTGGGAGCTATGACAGATGATGGAAGATCTAGGGTTGATAAATTCAACGAGTAAAATTTTAGTCTTTGGAAGATGCAGATGGAAGATTACCTTTATCATAAGGATCTTTATACTCTGTTGTCTGAGAAGGTGAACAAACCCTTGAGCATGACAGATGCGGAATGGGATTTACTGGATAGGAAGACACTTGGGACAATCCAGTTGTGTCTTACATCTTCGGTATTATTTAATGTTTCAAAGGAAAAGACTACAAAAGAACTGATGGATGCATTAGGGAAGTTGTATGAAAAACTCTTTGCCTCTAATAAGATATTTTTAATGAAAAAGTTGTTTAATATGAAGATGTCTGAGAATGGTTCAGTAGTAGATCATCTAAATGATTTTAATATGGTTGTAAATATGCTAGCTTCGGTTACAATAGAATTTGATGAAGAAGTTAGGGCTTTATTAGTTATGTGCTCTTTACCTGAGAGTTGGAATAGCTTGGTAATGGCGGTAAGCAACTCGGTTCTAACTAACTCAAAGTTAAAGTTTGAGGATGTTGTAGGGGTGATTCTAAGCGAGGAAATGCGAAGAAAAAGCTCTGGTGAATCTTTTACTCTAGGGAATGCTTTTACAATGTAAACTAGAGGGAGACAGAAGAATAGAGGAAGTCGTGGAAAATCAAAGGATTGGGCAAGGTCAAAATCTAAAAGTAAGATAGTATGTTGGCACTGTGGAAAGTCTGGGCATGCAAAGAAGGACTGTTGGGAGCTTCGGGACAAGAAGAAACAACAGGAAGAAAACAAGGAGGCAAATGTGGCAACGGGTAATGTATGTCAGGATGCTTTGATTCTTTCTTTACACAATATTACTTGAATCTTAGGTTTTAGATTTGGGGCTTCTTTCCATGCTTCTCCACATAGGCATTATTTTGTTGATTATGTTCAGGAGATTTTGGGCATGTTTTTTCTTGATGATGATGAGCTTTGCAGCATAGTTGGAAAAGGTTCTGTTCGGGTTAAGATGTAGAATGTGAATACTTGGCTATTGAAGGATGTCAAACATGTGCCTACATTAAGACGAAATTTGATATCGGTAGGGCAGTTGGGAAGTGATGGTTATATTGTGATATTTACAACAGACTCTTGGAAGGTTACCAAGGGTGCTCTTGTGGTGGCAAGAGGTAAGAAGGTTGGAACCTTGTATTTAACCACTTATAGCACTAATGTTTGTAATCTTGTGGCTTCATAAGTAGATAAAACATTGTGAAACTATAGGCTCGGTCATATGAGCCATAAGGGCATAGAGATCATAAAGAAGGATTTTCCTGGATATACAGAAACAGTTTGGAGTTCTATGAGGATTGCATATATGGGAAACAAAAGCGAGTAAGGTTTCTCAAGGTTGGACCTACAAAGAAAGAGAGTAAGTTAGAGCTAGTGCATTCTGATGTGTGGGGGCCGGCTCGGGTATCATCTCTTGGGGTTCAAGTTATTATGTTACTTTTATTGATGATGCAACAAGGAAAGTTTGGGTTTGTTGTATTAGAAACAAATATGATGTATTTGATACTTTTGTTAAATAGAAAGCATTGGTAGAGAATGAAACAGTCTTAAGCTAAAATGTCTCGGTCGGATAATGGAGGGGATTATTGCAACAATGAATTTGATGATTCTTGTTCTAAGAATGGAATCCACAGGTAAAAGCGGTTCTAGGAACTCCGCAATCGTTGAATGGGGTGTCGAAAGGATGAACAAAACAATAATGGAATGTCTTTAGGAGCATGAGGTTACATGCAGGACTGTCTCTTTCTTTTTGGGTAGAAGCGGTGAGCACAACTGTGTACTTGATAAACAGAGGACCCTCAAGTGCCTTGGATGGAGGCATACATGAGGAGGCTTGGTATGGTAAGAAAGTTGATTATTCATTTCTTAGATGTGAGGTGTTTGTTCATATAGACAAGGATGATAGGACCAAGCTAGAGGCTAAATCAGAAAAATGTACCTTCATTGGTTATGGTGGTGATGACTTTGGATATAAATGTTGGAGTATTAAGGACAAGAAAATCATTCGATCTAGGGATGTGGTCTTTAATGAGAAAGTCATGTATAAGTAGCAGTTGCAGGAAAATAGGGAAGAATCCAAGAAAGAATATACAATGGTAGAGGATCTTCCAGATGGAAAAGTGACACATGAATCAGTTCGAGAACCTCCTTAACAAGAACCCCAAACTCCTATATTGAGGAGGTATTCTAGGGTAAGAAGAGAACTGAACGTTTTCTCCTACTCTTTCTTATTTATTACTCACGATAGTGGAGAACCAAAGAGCTTTGATGAAGCAATGCGGTAGATATCGGGAAGAAATGGGAGCAAGCCATGGATGAGGAGCATCAAGCTCTCATGGAGAACCGGACATGGGATTTGGTGAAGCTACCCAAGGCAAAAGAGCATTACGAGAACAAGTGGGTGTTCGAGTCAAAGAGGAAGAAGGAGGCAAGAAAAGATCAAGAGCCCGAGTTGGTGATCAAGGGGTTTGCATAAAGAAAAAGGTATAGATTTTGATGAGGTTTTTTCTCCCGTAGTAAAAATGACTTTTATTAGAACTATTCTAGGAATAGTTGCAGTAGAAGACTTGCACTTAGAACAACTTGATGTAAAGACGCATTTTCCATGGTGATTTGGAGGAGGAACTATATATGCAGGCAACCAAATGGCTATGAGGTCAAAGGTAAAGAGGAGATGGTGTGCAAAACCGAAGAAGAGCTTGTATGGCTTGAAACAAGCTCCACGTAAATGGTATAAGAAATTTGATAGCTTCGTGATGGAGCAAGGCTATATTAGATGTCATTCGACCATTGCGTGTATACAAAGAAATTTGAGGATGGCGAGTTATATTATCATTTGTCTATATGTGAATGACATGTTGGTTGCGAGTAAAAACATGCAGGAAATAAAAGTACTCAAGAAACAACTAAGTGAATCCTTTGTTATGAAGGATTTGGGGGCAGCCAAACAAATCCTTGGTATGAGGATATCTTAAGCTAGGAAGGAACAAAAGCTAACTTTATCTCAGGAAGAGTACATTAAGAAAGTCTTGGAGAGGTTTAATATGCAGGATGCTAAACCGGTTGGAACTTCTTTGGCAAGCCATTTTAAGTTATCAAAGGAGCAGTGTCCCAAGACAGCAGGAGAGAAACCAAATGTCCAGGGTACCTTAATCATCGCGGTTGGCGGTTTGATGTATGCCATGGTGTGTACCGGGCCTGATATTGCCCATGCGGTGGGAGTGGTGAGTAGATTTATGAGTGATCCAGGCGAGAGATCACTAGCGAGCGATAAAGTGGATCCTTTGATATTTAAGAGGAACCATGGGGACAGTTTTTGCTACGGTGGATCGAGACACCACTTTGTGTGGTTATGCGAGATTCGAGATATGGCTGGAGATGTAGACAGCGGAGAGAGCACGACATGTTATGTTTAGACTATAAGTGGGACAACGGTGAGTGAATTTCACAACTACGAAGCTTGTGGCTTTGTCGACCATAGAGAGAAGTGAGTATGTTGCTGCCACAGAGGCAAGCAAAGAAATGATTTGGTTACAACAATTGCTTGAGGAGTTGGGGCATAAGCAAGAGGAAGGAAAGCTACATAGTGATAGTCAGAGTGCTATACACCTAGCTAAGAACTCTGCTTTCCACTCTAGGACAAAGCATATACAGTTAAGGTACCATTTCATCATGACAACTTTGGAGGAAGAGAAGTTGAAGCTGGAGAAGATCCATGCAGTCGAATCCTGCGCAGAAATGATGACCAAGCTAGTCACAAGGGAAAAACTAAAGTTGTGTTCAACTTTGGTTGGTCTTCATGGAAACTAGTGAAGGGTTAAGAAGCTTGCTCAGAGGAAAACTAGTCTCCAAGTGGGAGATTGTTAGGTTGTGGAGCCTGTTTTCATGTGTGAAAGTTTTGAAGACTGTACACTAAGAGTACTATACACTTTTCATGTATCCTCACTGGGGTTCGAGGGCCGGGCCAGTAGCCCGTGTGCGCCTTAAAAAAAAATTGGGCCTTAAAACGGGCTCGATATATCGGGAAACATGATTTTCTCATATGGGTGGGATTTTGACCCATAGGTTTAAGGGACGGTTTTTACCATGGTTTTGATACCCACGGTTTTGTAAAACTGCTTAAGTAGTTTTCTATTTATATGGTTTGTTGGCTAGATTTTCACCATAACACAAAACCTAGGTTATCATGAGATAAATCTCCCTCATTTACCAAAGAGGCTCCCGTGTCGATTTTTCAATTATAATATGTTAATATCTAAATGAGGTTTTACTTTAACTACTCGGTTTATGAACCATAAGCGAGGCAGTTTACGTGAGTAAGTAAGAATTGGTTAAAGAAAGGAAATATTTATAGAAGAAGGAAAGGGAATTATATAAACATAGAGAAGAAATGGACAAGATATGCATCCCAATCAATAGATAGCAAAGTTGATTACATGCACATAGAAGAACCCGGTAGATATAAACACGAATTCTAAGCAAAGGCGGCTCTAGATCTAGATCTAGATCTAAAATAACACAAAGTTTATTCAAAGATCTAAGATAGAAAGCTAGAAACAAAATACACCGTGACACAAAGTTCTCCTAGGAAATCTGTACATATATTCCTTTGCTTAGTGGCTCTCGAGGGTTTCAAAGACAAAGTCTCAACACAAGAATCTGCTTACAAATTATGTTCATTAACCCGAAGGTTCTTCCTCTACTTATAGAATGTAGAGGGGCAATTACAAGTCGAAGCTTTTAGTTGAACTAGCACATGTGGAAGTCGGAAAAGAAACAATTGGCAATCTCCCTCCTAGAATTCCTCTTTGCATGACATGTATGATTTGCAACTGAAAATAGAACCTTCTATTTTGCACGTCTGCCACCTATCTCCAAGTAGTTGACTTCTTCAAGTAATGGCTTTTAAACCAATCACTTAAGTTGTATAATTTAATTGATCGCTCAATTACTTTGTCGGAGGAAAGAAGAAGGAAGAGGAAAGCTACAGTCTTGTCCTTTTTCATGTCTGCATGTAGTTGATTCTTTTGCCTTTGATTCTCACCAAATTGGATTTGGGAGTAGTTGGATCTGGAAGCAAGTTGGAATTTTGCCTTCGCCTTGTCTTCTCTTTTATCCTTGAAGCTTTTGTAGTTCTTCTCCAGTACATGCATCAGTGTAATGTTTGCCATAAATAACTCTTTATTTTTAATTGCATATGAACAATTAAAAATTCTGGAAAGCACTCCGGGTGAATGCAAATTCAATGAAGGCTTCAACTAGAAGATTGGGAGCACATGCACAAGATCCTGGAAGGAATTTTCCACGCACTGACTTCTTCACGGGCTGCATTTGAAACAAGAGGATGAAGCCTTTGCAATTATGGATCTGGATCTAGACCTAGATCTAGCACACTTCATGACGAATTAAGCGAGATGGGATATGAATGGAAATGTTGCAACTCGAATGATTCCACTGCTTTTGACGCACGTATGAGGGAAGTCTTTCCAGCTCTAGATCTATCAATCGATTCGAAAAGAGGTTCCGGACCTAGATCTATGTCTCCTATGTCTACAAATTTGGAAGTGATGCATGACTCGATTGTGCTTTTTTTTTTTTCATCCTCTTTGCCATGGCTTTGTCTATCTTTGTCCGAACAATTCTTTTTCTTCTTATTTGGCTAGATTTCTTCAAAACCAAGTGCGAGATCTGGATAGTTCTTCAGATTCAGAGGATATATTCAATGTATTGGACATTGATTAAAGCTCAGTTTCTTTGGTAAAGCACCTGTAATGAATTCCTGCAAGTAATTCACCCAAAGATGGCAACCGGAACATGAACAATGAATTTTAATCATAAAAATCTGCACTATTTAAGCTGCTTGCCCTAAAAATTGATGTTTTATTTACATGCAAAATGAGCATGAATTTTTCCAACTTCACTGAGCACTGTATCACTTATGCAAACAATTATGCAAACACAAATCAACCTCCTTCAATGCATGCGCCAAAATTGGAAGCTTTTAGCATTAGATCCACCTTCTTCTAAGCAAAAATTCTCTCCAAATGGGGTGCACTTTTCCTCTGGGCTACACTTCTTTACACCTCGTGAATTAATTAATTCATCCTTAGGGCAGCCCATGCTTATATAACCCTCATAATTCTATAATTAATAATTGCCCTTCCTATTCTTGGCAATTAATTAATTAAAAATCATGCTTTTCTCTTTAACTGATGTGCTAAAATTGCATGTTTAAGGACAACCATCCAATAAATTAAATTTAATCAATTTAATCATCCACTCTTCACTCCGCTTAAGCTTCATAGCGTGCTTTAACCTTAGCCACTGAAAATAGGAATTAATATAATCATTTAATACTTTAAAACGTATTATTTTCTTCTCAAAATGGGCGCACTTTTCCTCATGAAGGGTGCCATTAAATAAATTAATTTATTTAATTTTAGACAATCTATTTCCATCTCCTTGATTCCCCTTTGCTTTTGTTGACTTTCTTTCATGCTTGGGCCCCATTTTTAGAAGAGGAATTAATTAAATTAATTAATTAATAGGCTGCCTTTATCTACCTAAAGGGGTCACACTTTTTGCTAAAGAGAATTCTTTTTTAAAAACACATGACAATGGGATTTTTACCGTGCAAGGCAGCCCGAAAACCCATTGTCACTTAAGTCATTTGACTTTCATAATGAGATTATTCACCCCACAGGTAGGTAATAAAATCCCATGATTCACTTAAGTGACTTTTCTTTTATTCCACAATGGGAATTTTTACCTTGCAGAGCGGTAAGAGATTCCCCACTCTTTGCCTCTAAATTTCCCATTGTCACTTAAGTGGCGTTGCCTTCATGGGAAAAAGTGCTGTTGTTTCTAGTTTTCCCATTATTCACTTCAATTCTTCTTTTTCCAAAAATGTGGCCACTAGAAGAGTCTTTTTGGTGCACGACTTCATCTTTTCCGAGAGAACTAGACCTCCAATGGCGAATTCCTTCTGGCACAACATGCATAGGTGATCCTCAGTTACTTTAGGCCAAGAATAAGTCCAAACCGGCAAAGGAATTGATCTAGAGAAATTTCACAGAAAATGAAACGGGATAACACAAAAACACAAAAAATTTCCAAAAGTCACAAATAAAGCCCAAAACTTATTCCTAGTTAAAACCCTTCTGGTATATAGGAATAATGATATGTTTGATCACAACAGGGTTAAATCGGAGTGCAAATTGCCTCAAACGAGGCTCAAAATAATTAAATACAAATTTCCCGCAGACAAATCCCGACGACAGAATATAACAATTTTGGGCATCTGGGTATTTGGCGAAAATGGCTAATATGGTTCTTTGGGAATATCTTGATGCAATACAAGAACTTTTTGGCAATAAAAACACAAAATGACCCATTATTTTAAAAGTACGAAATTTTTTCGGATAGGGTAGTTATAGATTTGAGGATGAAATCTGGGTACACCATGGTTTTATGCATATGATAAATGGATGAAAAACATTGCAGACGTGCTTTGAATTTGGCTGTGAATCTTGTAGAGTTTGTTGAGCATAGCTCCAAACAGATCTGCATATTGTATTGAGAGAGCGGTGGCTTGTAATAAAATTTGAGCAAGTGATTTTTAGTTGACATAGCCCAACTTGGGTGAACCACGTTAAATATTGTCTCTTTGTGTTGTGTTATTTTATTCTGCACTTTTATTTGAGATCTATAATAATTTTTGCATATTAGTTTCTACTGTTGTGATTTTGTGAGGGATTATTCCGTATATTTTATCCCTTATTTCCTAACACACTATTATGTAGTCCTAATTCCCAACAACTAGTATCGTGAGCGATGGCTTTAGTTTTTCGTGAGCACGGGTTTGCTTCATTATTTTGTTAGTGGTTTACCGAGAGGTGTATGAGAGCAGGGGTTTGTTTTGCTGATGTTTAAATGGTAGGAAGAGATTTAAAATCAAGTGGGAGCTAGAAATATAAGGTTGCTTTAGAAAAGACAATGATCGGTGTCGGTATGGTATACAGTGTCGGAATTTTCTTAACCAATGTCAACATGGTGACCATGGTTGGTTAGGGGGTTACCGTAATGGTTAGTGGGAAACCGGTGTCGGCGACCTTTGATGACTGTTTCGGAGGACAGATCACGATTTTACGGTATTTTTTATTTAGTGCATGTTGACTTCACTTCTAGTTTTATTTTGTGGTGCCTATGTATCCTTATGGGATGGAAGTTGATGGTTATTCAGCTAGGGTAAGAAGAGAGCAATTTTTTTGAGTTTGAAGGGTAAAGAAGGAAAATATGTTTGATACATGTTACTGATGTGACAACAATGTATATTTACATCTTATTTATGTTTCCCTTGTTTGCTTTCATCTTGGATGGTTGTGCAATATTGTTGATGACATTTTTGCTAGTATTTGCACTAGTTATTAGTAGCATGGTTAACATGGTTGTTTTTGTTGACATTGATGAGCACAAGATTCATATGTGGCTTTGGAGTTAGTTGGTGAGAGACTTGGAGCTTCTGGAGAGCCTGGTGATATGGATGGATGTACATGGTGAGTTTTGTACATGTGGATAGATTATGTTTTGTGAGTCTATGATGATGTAGATGTTTGTTTTGCACATGGATGCCTATGAGCATGGTTTAGATGCCCTTGAGCATGATGAGATGTTTGAATTTCATCTTGTTACTATGTTGCTCCATGATAGATATGTTTTCTACATATGGTTGTCTTAGACATGCAAGTTGTTTATGCAGGGTTGGATTTGTAGAATGCAGTGTTGGATTCTTTGAGTTATGCAGGTGTTGTGGAGTAATTACCCATTGGATGCATGTAGAACTCATTTTTGGGTTGTCTTTTCCCGAATCTTGTTTTGCTTACGCATATTCTAGTTTGACTTGTCTTTGGTCAGTTGCATTGGTGGTTGCATGGAGACATGGATAGATGGTTGGAGAACATGGTTGGTTTTATAAGTATGGTTATGGTTGCGATTGAAGCTCAATACTTTAGTTTGAGTGGGAGCTCTTGTAGGTGTGTTAGTCATGGTGGCTTGGTTGCATGAGAGGCTTGGAGTTATGATTTATTGGAAGCTTGATGTATGGATAACTCGTGTATCATGGATCTAGAGTAGCTTCTTGCAGGTATATAGTAAGTCATGATTTGCTATCTTCTTGGGTTTAGAATATGGTTTATTCTTCCTAATTTCATTTGAGAGAATTGTTAAAGCTAAGAATAGTTTGTGTTCATGGTATGTAGAGGATGGTGATGTACAGGTAAAGGTAGATGTTCAAAAATTTATCTCTAAGTGAGAGATTGTTAGTTTCTGGAGCTGAATTGTTTCACAAAGGAATGCATTTGATGTTAATGGGTTTACATAGTAACTGCATCGATCAGAGCTGACGTCGGTCACACAGGAGGAACCGGCACCGATCGGGGAGGCCGGCACGAGTTATGCAAACAGGAACCGACATCGGTTACCAAAGTGCGTTTATGTTTTTATTTTAGATGCGGGATTTGATCCAATGGTTGATTGTAAAAGTGATCGGATGGTTGTAAATGCATAGCTAAGGTGCCCTAAGTTTGTATAAGATTATATAAGCTAGAAAACTAGGGTTAGAACATAAGGATTGAGGAAGAATGTTAATTCTCCTTGGTTGAAGATGAAGAAGAAGAAAAAGAAGAAAAATGTTGCATGAAGATAGAGCTTCAATGGAGAGAAGTTGGACAAAAGGAAATAGTAGGTACATCTAAATGGTGAGAAGAGTGTTATGTCTTCTACTATATTTCCTTTGTATTGTCTTGTCTCAATGTAATGGCTTGCATAGTATGCAAAGCACATAGTCTTTCATCTTGTAGATCCACAGGTTGTTGTGAGATCTTGTATTGTAGATCCATGAGATCATGTTATATTGTTGGTCCATTGTAGATCTAGTATTATAGCTCGGAGGAGAGCTTGTGGGTACAGATAGTATCCAAATATTGTAGAGGAAGTCTTCTTGTATGCATTGGTTGCTTTGTAGTGAGATGGAGGAGAGACTTAGTCCTTAGTGCACAAAATGGTTGCACATTGGTAGACCCTTGTGAGAGGTCTTGTTTGCGATTCACGGGAGATCTTGGTTACACAAAGGTGGGAGATGTAGTAGTTCTGGTATGTGCTTTATCGGTGGTTTTGGAGGCACGGTTGTAGTGCACTCATGGAGATCCATTTAAAGATCTATTAGAGGAGATACTTTTGGAGAGATGCATTATACTCTTGTGGGAAGAGCTAGTTTGTACTCTTGTTTATTATATATCTAGATCTCTATCTTTGGTGGATGTAGCCCACATTGGGTGAACCATGGTACATGTTGTGTTGTGTGTGTGTACTTTGTTTTAATTTGAATTATTCTAATTTATACTTCCACTTCTTTGTAGATTTTGGGAATTGTATTGATCAATATTTTCATGTTTTGGTTTGTTATTGAATCATAACACTATTCTGCAGTCCTAATTCCCAACAATTGGTATTAGAGATATGGCTTTAGGGGTTTGCTTCATGGTTTTGTTAGTGGTTTACTTACAAGTGTATTAGAGCAGGGTTTGTTTTCCCTGATGTGGAAATCACAGGAAGAGATTTAAAATCAAATGGGAGCTGGAAATATAAGGTTGATAGAAAAAGACAGTGACCGACGTCAGTATGGTATACTAGTTTTGGCATTTCCTTAACCGATGTGGTGACCGTGGTCGATTAGAGGGTAATAGTGGTTGGTTAGTGGGAAACCGACGCGTCGGTGACTGTTTAAATAGAAATTCATAGATATAAAGAAATAGAAGAAGACGCGAGTGAATGTGTCTTGTTTGCTGAGGTGTCCCTGGTTCTTGGAGGCACAAACATGTTGGTCAGATTGCAGATCTGGATTATAGAGGTATGGTTTTATCTTGGTATTACAGGTGCTTGTTTGTTTTTGGATGCACGTGCATGGTTTGGGATTACAAATTTGAGTATAAGAGATAAAGGAGTAGTTATGCATCCTTGGTGTAGTTAGATGCACGAGGGCTTTGTTAGAGAGGCAAAATATAATAGTACAGAATGAAGACGGGGCTTCCATCAGAGAGGAAAGTACTTTGGTTGAAGATGCGGGTGAGTGTTTTGGTGCTGGTAAGGTGATGTGTTTTATCTTGATGCAATTTATTTGCATGTATTGTTGATGTTAAGTTTTTGTACAAGATTTGGGTGCTTCTTGAAATAAGCGGCTCAACACATTTATTGGTTTTGTCACGTGATGGCCCTTTATTTGGTGTACTATGCCAATTTGTGGCATTATTGTTGTTTCAATGGCGGCCACCGTTGGTCGGGGAACCGACATCGGTTATATGGGAACCGGTATTGGTCGTGAGACCATGGTCGGTCTCTGTGACGATGTAAGTTTGTACTAGTTTTTTGCAACATAAGAGGGAATGAAAGGTTTAGTGTCTAGTTTGGAGGATCAGGTTTCTTTCACAAAGTGTACAGGAAGAAACATAGTAGATCACTTCAATGTTTGAATCAGAAAGATGACAGAGTTGGCTCGGTGAGTCCAGTGAGACTTGGGTCAGATTCAGGTATCATTATATGGTTCATGTTTTATTTATTTCGTTTGAAGAAACTAGTATTATTTTTGGATTGTGTGCGTAAGTAAAATATCCACCATAGATATTTGGTGAGTTTGACTTTTATTTCTGGGATATGTTGTAATCTTGAGGGAAAGGGTATCTATTCTAAGGATTAGATCCTTAATGAAAAGTCATGTTTAGACACAGTTGTAGGTAACGAAAGATGTTGAGTACACATGAATGAAAATAAGGTGGTTCAACCTACTTCATAAGAAGTCCAAATGTATGTGATGTAGAAGTATTCTTTGATAAGAAGGGAATCAGTTTTATATTTTCTTTCATCTGTTTTATTTCTCATTGATATATATATTGGAGCTTTTGAGCTTGGTGATTAGAAGTAGTGTATGGAGTTCATGTTGAGTGGGAGAAATCCATGGTTGGACATATACATACGTGTAGACACCAAATTTTGGTATCACCCCATGTTTTGGTCTTCTTGAAAAGGCTTACTCAAATCTCGTTTCCCACCATAATTCATATTCAGTTAATTAATCTTATAACTTAATTAATCTCTTAGTACATGCCAAAACTATATTATGCTAAATAATTCATTCTTTCAAATAAGTCATATCATTCTATTTAATGATTAAATAATTCACACACACACACACACACACACACACACACACACACATATCAACCCCACATGTTCCCCACTTAAGTCAAAATCAATTCTCACCTAAAAATCAATTCCCACCTAAAAATTGAATCCCTTCAAATTATTACATTATTAACCCCACCCATGAAGTCAATAATTCAAAAATCTCCCTATCGACAACAAATCCAAAAATCAATAGTGTAAAGTGAGCACATGACTTCACTATTACACCTAACCATGTCCCCACTCCACATCACACCTTTTCCTTTTCTCACATCATGAACCCCACCATCAAATCAAATTTTCCTCATGTCCTCTTAATCAAGATTGATTTTGCAAGTTATAGTTATTCGCTAATCCTTTATTTTAATCCACATTCAAATTATAAATATGGGTTTCTCCCCATATTTGAGAGAGAGAGGTAGAAATTTCTTGGAATTCTCAAGCTTAAAATTCATGATATTTTGTCAAGATTGTTTGTGAATATTTGAATCATATTGTGGAGTATTTTGAGGTGAAGTTCTATCGGTCTCATATCGTTAGTCTAACAATCAATTTGTTGTTATATCGAACAACTGGTTTGATATCATATTTATATTATTTATTCAACATATTGTAATTCTCTGTAGTTTTGGCATGTCATCTTATCATTGGATACTCATTATTATCTTGTGAACATGGGGGTTGACAACCACCGAAGAAGTTAACGCTTCTCGGATTTGCTTTTCCAGAAACCCCACATATCTTTATCTAATCTTATCTATTTCCATCTTGCAGATCTATTTTATTTCTCACAGATCTGTTTTCTCTACACCGTATCCGAAATCCATATATGCATCGAGGTCTTAAGCCCTCTATCATTCGAGTTCTAGCGGCATGCAGTCCGGTGTTCACCTACGTGAGAACGAGTTTTCCGGATCAACATTTGCACGCTTCGGTGGGACCAGACCCGAGATCTGGTCATTTTTATTGCGTAACTTGTTGTGTGCAAGTGTCGTAAAGATGACGGTTATCTTATTTGTTTTTGGTTGTCGTTACTTGACAGATATTTTGTGAATATTTCGTTTGGAAACTCACTTGTTTGCAGGATTTAATTATCTTCGCTAGTGTGGTGTCCTTTATACATATAGTCGTTTTTGTCTTCGCCATGAGGTAAGTGGTTTTTGTCGTTTTGAATACGGTTATTATTTAATTTGCTTATAATAGTTATAAAATTTTATTGTTATATCCCTTGAAAAATAGGAAAGTACATAAATATCAAAAACAAATATATATATATATATATATATATAACTCTTTTTTGTTATTGTTATTATCCTAAACTATTTCCTCACCTCTTCACTCGACCACCTCCACTCCATCCGAGCTATCTCCTTTGCTCGTTGAGCCCCACATCCCTCTCCACGCATACACCTTGCTCTCTACCCGAGCTCCCATACCCTCAACATAGACTTACCCTCGCACTACTCTCCATCCCACATTGGCCATCTCCTCCACTCTATCTCTACTCACCCACTTCTCATCTCTCTCTCTACCCAAGCCCAGTCATCTCCCCAACTCCATTCGACCCCGGCTCCAACTTCACTCCTCTGCCCACGCTCCCATCTGACGCATTCACCTCTCTTTCATACTATTTAACTCTCTATACCGTTTTGTTGCCTCGTCGAGTTCTATTCCACATAGGCGTATAAGATTCCAATCCAAGCTTTGTGGTTAGCCAACATACTTATAAAAATTATATTTTTCTTTAAAATTAACTTTCACCGATGATGGCTTAGCTCTCTTTGGTTGTTGTATATTCTAGTATTTTAATACTTCTGTAGTCTTCTCAACACGTATTTCCTAAATCTACAATCTAATTCTGGTATTATTCCACTATATCTATCAATTTTGATATCAAATTCATGTTGGTTCCACAGTCCATTTATAGCGATCCGCTTATAATTCATTACAAGACACCTGTTATAGATTATCTTTACGCCACACTAATGCTTGATTACTTCCAAATGTAGCATTCCATTCCACGTCGACTTTTATTTAGTGACTCTACAATCTTTGTATATCAGTTGGCCTACAATTCTTTAAAATATATCATTGATAGCCAATGATGTGTAGTATTGAAGTAAAATTTGGCAATTGTACATTATTTTTATAGCAATCAACTTCTAATTCCCACCATATATCCATGTAGACCCACCTTTTAGTTATTTCTAGCTCAGTTTCAATTCCCACGCTGTCTTGTGAAAAACTATTATATAGCAATCTATTTACAATTCTTTTATTAAATTACCCTGCTCCATTGTGGTCGATTAAAAAATTTCCGCCACCTAATCTTCTCTTCCACACAATTATATTTATTGTTCCTAGCACAATAAAATTATATAGAGAGAGGGAGGAAATTGTTCTTAACATGGTTGCAAATCCACACAAGCTTTGCATCTTATAGCAATTGATTCACAATTCTATAGAACACATTTATAAACCCCGTGTGGGGTACCGTAGCCAATCATATATTTCCCGTTTGAATTGTCTGTGATTCTCGTTATGAAAGAGCCACGTCCCATTTAGATTTTCTGTGATTCTCCTTATAGAAGCACCACGTCTAGTGTGATTTAACTACCACAATTGTTACAAATTTCCTGTGATTTTCATTATAAGTGCCACGTCCATGTATAATTTATCTTCGTGTGTGTGGAGATCCAACCAGCTTTGAAGGTAGCGACTGTATAGTCTCTTTATTTTGATTTACAGTTCTTTAGAATACGTTTACAAATGGTGCCTGTTATATACCAGTAAAGTTTAATCAATTGATAGTATTTTTCTTCATAATTCATTTGAACACATTTATTAGTTGTGCTTTTCTCGGTAATGCTGTGGTATAGTAATAATTATACAGTCTCCTTATAGTAATTGACTTACTATTCTTTAGACTACATTTATCTTAGATACACAATCCCAATGAAATTTAGTTACACAGTTTCTTTATAATAATTAGCTCACAATTCTTAGACCATATTTATAAACTGGTGCTTGTTACGCCAAAGGTGTCCCTCCTATGGGAAAGGCCCTTCCAGACGTTTCTACAACAATGATAAATTTACAACCTTGAATCCATTTATAAATAAATACGATCGACGAGGAGTTTGGATTCATACCTTTTTATCGTGATCATTAGATCCATCCTTTGCTTATAATTTTTAGCTAAGAGCTCAATGCTTTTGATTTAAAGAGGTTATTCAACATCTTTAAATTATTTGATAGTATATTGGTTCACTTTTCGTCTTTAATATTTTGATTTAATATCATTTTTATTTTTCATCATTTGAAAATCATATCACAAATCATTTCCAACTACCATATTTTATTACTTAAATAGACTATTTTCAGCCTCGTGTCTTACAGTTGTTTTCCTTTTTGTAAGATAATTCCTACAAAGTTATGATCACAAAATAACGCTGTCAAAGACCAATATCAAAATCAAATACATCGTGTAAAACATTTTTATCGACCTCATCTACAATCGTAAATGGTGCCATTTTAGGGTACCCGACCCTTCCAGAGATCACCGGTGACACTTTCAAAAGTATGCCATCATTGCATGTAATCAAATAATGAGGGAATGCATTCTTGAATACTTCTTTAGCATTTGTTGTCATTTTCTTGCTTTGCAACTTGTGCCCGATTCTTGAAGCACACTCCTTGCTTGCTCAACTTAACATTTAGATAAAAAGGAAAAGTGATATACAGGTATTCTCCAATTTTCCCTATTTTCTCTTTTCTACATGGTATTGTCGGTATTGTGGATGATTGTCAGCATCGAATTTCATATTTCGATTTTGGAGTAAAAGCGAACCCCAGTGCATTACTTTGCTCACATAGTGTAAATAGGGGTTTAAATTTTTACATCACACCTATCATCACACATTGCCTGAAACTTCACAAACTAATAAACACATTGAAACATTCCTTGCGTCTGGTTCATTGATTGGGATTTGATCACCCAACAAAACCATTTTAGACATTTCCCAGCCATAACTTACGAAACCAAACATAGTTTACCTTCTTCTAGGTCCTCTTCAATCGTTTTCTTTTTTCTTTCACACATTTTCTTCATCAAAACAAAACAAAAATAAACACATAAAAATAATTATTTGCTTAATTTTTCTATTTAAAATGGCACAAAACTTCATCCTAAATGGTTCTTATATGTACCAATCACCGCAATTTACCAACATTCACAATCCTTGTATATACCCATAGTCAAAGGTGTTAATCCAACCTCAAGAATCCTATCAAACATATCCTCTAGCTTTAACATACCAAGCTTCCTCATATACTTATCTATCCCCTCCTTATGTTATACAACTAAGACCATCTTATACCTATCCTACGCACACACCAACCGTAACTACAACCTTCATGCCTACCACACCAATTATTTCTACTCCTTGAAAAGCTAGCACGATCGATACCTCATGTTTATCTCTGTCTATTGCCTTTAGAAATGCTTTCACCGTAACTCTAGTTCTCAACCATAGAATTCTACTTTATCCTTGTCACCTTATGCCAATACTACATTATCTTCCCCGCCTACATCATTTACCGCACTTCCTGTATCTCAACAATCTCATCTATCACATTATGTCCCTACTTCCCAACATTACACAACCTCCCAACCAATTCAATCTCAACTCTTGGATATCTTCCAACAAATCTTCCCAAATCCACCATCGGCAAATCCATTTCTACTTTCCACACCACACGATTTTAATTCTTATTCAATTAATATTGTCCATCTAGCATCCCCCATTGATTCTACACCTCAATATACCCCATCCACTCCCTCATCCACATCTATTCCATCTTTACCCATAATACCAACCATAGACCCAAACCCGGTTCCTACTACATCTACTACGGGGAGCCAACAACGATTTACACGACCAACGCCCAATTATACTCCTTTGGGAGAATCATACAACACCATATTTAACAAGTTGATAACAACACACTTGATCACACTTTTACCACCTATCCAACCGGTTGACAAATCTATACCAAGACCTATGTGGTATCATGAAGACCATTCTGCAAGTACCATCAAGTTCGAGGACATGACATATAGAGATGTCATAATTTCAAGGATTCGGTCAAAGACTCATCGATCGGGGAGAAATTCAAGTGGATAACCCAAATGCATCACCCATCGATCACTAGATATTTTTAAACAACCATTTCCAAACCGGACACCCACATTGATAAGTCAAACCACCACTTTGCTTCTACATCGCCATTGCACTAATACCCACACCATAAATACTATACATATTGCTGGTATAAATCTAGATCCATCCACATATTTACCTTATTCATCACCCACCATATCCACCTCACTAGAAGCTCCCCCTTTTCTTCATTCCATTAACCCTCACCCCCATACCAACCTCGGTCCTATCTCGTTCACCTCAGCCCTTTTCCCACATCCACTATTAATCCCGCATCTGAACATACCTCATACACCCATCACCCACATCTATTTCATCTTTACCCATAATGTCAACCATAGATCCAATCCCAATGTATGCACCTATTTCATCAATCATTGAGACCACATCCACATTTTCCTCCCCTCTTACTTCATTTGAAGAATCTTTGAAAGATCTTGATTGGATTCAACTTCAAATAATATGTAATGAAATTACTAGTATAATTCAGATTATGAGCAACAATATAACACCAAATAACACAATATTTCGAATAATGATCTCAATATGCAATTGTAATAGCTTCGCCACTTCGAGGGGCAACCTCGAACCATATAATAAGACTCAAATGCTCAAACGATAATCAACTACTACCTACAATCCTCTATATATATTATTCATATGTTATGGCCACCACCCAAGCCGACCTATTAAGCATGAGAAAGTATAAATGATATGGTAAGCCATAAGTCGGCTACTCATATCCTAATACAAGCAATAGGTTAAGGGTGTAACATGCCCTTCCCCTTCAAACCAACGTTTTCCTCAACATTGAATAATCCTAGATGTTATCGCGAGAAAACCTTCATCCTCCCGGTGGCATCTTCTATGCTTAGATTCTTCCACTTGATCGAGATATTCCTTAACATCTCTGGTTTTCACCTCTTAGTATGTGTTTGTAGAATATTCTCTGGCTCCAAAATGATTCTTCCTTCCTCGTCAAGTTTTGGTAATTACGTCTGGCTTCAAATTTCTGTCCAATAACTTTCTTCGAGCATGAAACATGGAATCTGGGTGTATGTGTGAAGATGGAGGCAACTCTAGTTTATAAGCAACACTACCAATTTTACTGTAGAACACGATAAGGGCCATAGTATTTAGGAGCAAGTTTGTTGTCCTTTTTCCATTGCTTTAGAGACATCTGTTTGTAAAGGCCGGAGACGTAAAAAAACCCGTCACCAATTTCAAAATGTCTTTCACTACGATGTTGATCTACTTGTTGTTTCATCCGGTTTTGTGCTAATGCTTTGAATTCTCCTTCAAACTAGACAAAACCATGTTGTTGATGTTGAATGTGTTCCTCAACATCTCGACCTTAGTTTGCACCCTCGGAGGAAGTGATAGAAGGTGGATGGTAACCATATAATGCTAAAATGGGGTCATTTGAGAAGAGGTATGAAAAGATGTGTTATACCACCATTCTACAAGTGGTAGCCATTTAATCCATCTTTCTGCTTATCGATGAAAACAACGTAGATAGCCCTCTAAGCATTTGTTGACCACTTCCATTTTCCCATCGGTTTGAGGATGATAAGATGAAGCTGTGAGCTAGCCGAGTACCCAAACATGAAAATAGTTCCATCCAAAAATTACTTGTGAAAATAGGATCACGATCACTTCAATTATTTTTGGGGTTCCATGTAGCCTTTGAACTATCTCCAAAAAAATAGCTATGATGTATTAGCATTTGTAAATGGATGTGATTGGGCAAAAAAAGGGCATATTTTGTGAGCCTATCCACAATCATGAAAATAACAAGGCAATCCGGTGATGAAATCCATGGAGACCTCCTCCCATCTCTGGCTAGGAATCGGTAAGAGTTACAGCAATGCACTGGTGTCTTAATTGTTTCCCCTTTGTTCTGTTGGCACACTAAACACTCGATACAAAATTTTGTACATCCCCTTGAGTCCTTCCCAAAATAATTCTCTTTTTATTCTATGATAGGTCTTGAAAACCCAGTGTCCTCCAACGGGTGAGGCATGTAGCTTTGCGAGAATCTTATGCTTGAACTTCGAATCTTTACTCAAGTATAACCTATCCTTGTACCATAGGGCATTACCTTTCCACTCAAATTTGTTAGATGTCATATATCCTTGCTTGATATTTTGTATTAGAGATTGTGTATCCTTGTCTTGATCTATCCCAATCTTGCTTCATCCACCCAATCGATTTGTCAACATGGACATTCCGCATAGTAAGGCATCTGTGGATGTATCCCTTCTGGACAACGCATCGCTACTACATTTTCTTTACCCTTTTTGTACATGATTTCAAAATCATAACCCAACATTTTTGTTACCCAATTTTGCTTGTTCCTCAAATGATAACCTTTGCTCCAAAAAGTATTTGAGGCTATGTCATGATCAATTTTTACCTTAAAGTGTCTACCCATGAGATATGGCCTCCATTGCTTGACTGCATGAAGAATAGCCATCATTTCTTTCTCATAGACTAGTTTGAGCAGATCTTTTCCTTTGAATTGGTGACTCTCAAATGCAATTGGTCTTCCTTCTTGCATTAGAACTACTCCCAATCCTTGATCTGAAGCGTCACATTCAACAATGAAGGTTTTTGAGAAGTTGGGAGTAGCCAAAACTGGGGTGTTGCACAAGGCTTCCTTCAGCTGCTCAAAGGATTTAGTGGCTAAGTCTGTCCAATGGAAGGCATCCTTCTTTAGCAATGTAGTGAGTGGGGTTTCTATTCTACCATATCCCCACACAAATCTTCTATAGTACCCTGTTAGTCCTAGGAACCCACGAAGATTTTTGAGAGTTTTGGGCCTTGGCCATTCCACCATAGCTTTGATCTTCTGAGGATCAACTTTGATGCCTTCATGGGATATAATGTGACCCAAATAATCTACCTCTTGTACACCAAAATAACATTTAGATGGCTTTGCATAGAGAGTATGTTTCTCCAAAACTTCCAACACTTTATTTACTTGTTGTAAGTGTTCTTCCCATGTCTTCTTATAAATCAATATGTCATCAAAGAAAACTAATACAATTTTCCTTAAAATGGCACGAAAACAATGTTCATCAAGCTTTGAAAGGTTGAAGGCACATTTTTAAGACCAAAAGGCATTGCCAAAAACTCATAATGGCCCTCATGAGTCTTGAAAGCCGTTTTATGAACATCTTCCTCTTTTATTCTAATTTGATGGTACCCTGAATGAAGATCTAATTTTGTGAAATAAATAGCACCATGTAATTCATCAAGTAAATCATCAATTATTGGAATAGGAAACTTATCTTTGATGGTATACTTGTTGATTTCTCAATAATCGGGACACATCCTCCATGTTCATCCTTCGTATGCGTACCATGACCATTGGGAAGAATAGGCACTTTGGCTAGGCTTGATGATACACCTTGACATTTCGTGAACCATTTTCTCGATCTCACTTTGCTGGGAATATGGGTATCTGTATGGTCTAATGTTAGGTGTTTGGCTCCATAGAATCAACTGAATGGCATGATCATGATCCCTAACTGGTGGTAGTCCCTTTGGAATTGCATCAAAAATAGATGAGTGAGCATTAACAATCTTTTGAAGATCAGGTGGCATTGTAGACTATGTATTTTGTAATTCTATGGAAAATAAATTTGCTATAAATCCATCCACTCCTTTTCTAAGAACCTTCTGCATCTGACGAGAGCTAATAATTTGTGGAGACTTAGCTACCATCCCATTCAATTGTATTGTCCTTCCATTTGAATGAAATCACATGAACAATTCTTGGAAATTCATCTCTAAAGTACCTAAGGTTGTGAGCCATTGGACACCCAAAACAATATCCGCCTCTCCCATAGGAATAGCAAACATAGGTGAGTCTAACATGTGATACTCCATGGAAAGCTTGATCTTATGGCACTTTCATGTGCACTTGACTGTCCCACCATCCATGATCATAACTTGCATTTCTAGAGTGGGTTAATAAAACAATTGAGACGGGTAGCTAACTTACTATTTATGAAGTTATGAGTACTCCCAAGTCAATCAACGTTGTCACCTTCTATTTTTGAGATAGCCAATAACCTTGAGTGTTTGAGGAGTACTAATACCTGACAATGCATGGCAAGAAATTATAGGTTGGTGATCCTCTACTTCCTCTTCTATTGGTTCCTCAACCTCTCCTATAATTTTAGCATCCTCATCATCCTCATTACCTCCATCAATATAGAACAACTTCTTCTCAGCACATTTGTGTCCGGTCCATATTTTCTATCACAATTAAAGCATAATCCTTTTGCTCTCTTTTCTTCCATTTGTTGAGGAGTCAGTCTAATTGGCCTAGAAAATGAAGGGGAAGAGATACTACGGTCTTTGGTGTTAATGAAAGGTGGCCTCCTACTACAAATAACTTTTTCCTCTGCTCGACGTGCCATGATAATAGAATCAGAAAGCTTGAGTGGATTAAACATACGTACCTCATGCTCGATGTGGTCCTTAAGACCCCCAAGAAATAGGTCATTCAAATTCTCTTCTGGTATATTCTCCACCCTTAAGGATAGGTTTTGGAATTGATGCACATAATCTTTGATTGATCTGTTTGTCATAACTTTGCTAATTGACTAAAGTAGTTCTCTAAAACACTGGAACTATAGTGCAATTGTAACTCCTCGGTAAAAACTGTCCAAGTGACACCGAGACCATTCTTCTGCCTTTGAGCGAGATAACCATTGATACCAAACGCAATTGGTCCGTGGTTCAAGATACAGGGATGCCAATGTCACATTTTGTCCTGATGGTGTTTGATGTAGCTCAAAGAATTTCTCTATTTGATTTATCCAATTTAGGGGATCTTTACCATCAAATTTGCGCATATCCACTTTCGACATCATGTTCCGTGGTTGCAAATAAGTTGGATTCTGATTGGGCTGGAAAAGTGATCCAACATGGTTATTTTGTCCATGATTTTGAACTGAAGATCATCCTTGGTTGATATGGGATGGATTTGGGCCATTTTTTTTACCCTTTACATGTTGCATGATATCATCCAACCGATGATTGATTTGGGCTGTCTCCTTTAGAGGCCATCTAAGATTATACATTTCGCAGCTCATACTCAAGTTGAATCACCTTATGATCAATTGAAGTAAACCCTACTATTGAGGAATCCTTATTTACCCCTTCTAAATCCATCTCTTCAATCACTATCTCATCTTTATACGGGTTTTACCCGGAGTAACTTGATTCTTTTTTGCTGTTGTGGAAGGCCCTGCCATGATATCAAACCTCAGGGTTTAGCGTTTTGATACAAATTCGGCTAAATAGGAAAAAACACAGAGAATATACTAATGCTATTTTTTTCAATGTTTTCCGAAAATGTAAAGAAGTTGAAAAAATTCCACAATTTGTACCCTAGGGAGTGATTTTATGAAAAACCATAAATTTGTAATAACTTGTGAAAAATAAATAAAAAAAGTCTAAAATTTTCTAGGAATCTTACTTGAAATGTTTTGTAACTTTTTTAAAAATATCTCCCACCAATTCCCTCTGGTTCAAAATATATGACGGAAACAAAAAATTAGGGTTTTTGCCCTAATTTTGGCCCAGATCATAGCTCTGATACCACTTGTAATGAAATTACTAGTATAATTCAGATTATGAGCAAAAATATAACACCAAATAACACAATATTTCAGAATAATGATCTCAATATGCAATTATAATAGCTTCGCCACTTCGAGGAGAACCTCCAAACCATATAATAAGACTCAAATGCTCAAATGATAATCAATTACTACCTACAATCCTCTATATATACTATTCATATGTTATGGCCATCACCCAGAGCCTACCTATTAAGCATGAGAAAGTATAAATGATATAATAAAATGATATGGTAAGCCACAAGTCGGCTACTCATATCCTAATACAAGTAATAGGTTAAGGGCGTAGCATAATATCTCTACCTCATCGGTGCGACCAAATCAATGTTCACCTTCTTTAGATTCCAATGAACAAATATCCCTTCCTACATCTCTATCAGTATCACCTCTGGATCCTCCAATAGAAATTATTGTCATTCCTCCCAAGGACAAAACCTCTCAAATATTGCCTCAAGATTCCCTTAAATAGGAAAATCATATTCCTTCTTCTAAACAATCCAACCCCAAACCCATTCAACTAAAATGATCCAACACTATGAAAATCACGACTTCTATCAACCACCAAGACATAAACTTGTTAAAAATTTGTCTTCAACATCTGAATTATCTCAGACATCCACTCCTTCTCCAAAGACGAAGAAATTCTACACGAGAAAGCATCTCCTTACATTCTTTGTTGAATAATGTATTGAGGTCTTCCGACACTTGCTACAAATTTCTGCAATCACACATCCGCCTTTATTAGGGCCTTTGACCCCAGCAATAAGTAGCCACTATGGTTTAATTCCAGCCTTGTTTGTGCATATCATCGCAGCCACGAACATGATATCGACATTGCAGAGTGTTTCAAGCCATTATTTAGGACTTCATTAAGGAAGGATGCATCTTTCCCAAACCAAACCATCTATTCCCCCCTTCAACATCTCGCATGCACTTTGTTGACCTCATCTCTTGAAATGAAAATGTCCCCTCATTCTTTACACACTTCCACAATCATGTCACCTCCACGTGAATAATCTTGTAAGGAGGATCCTTCATTATCCATCAAAGATATTCGAGTACCTCCTCGATTCGGTTCACGTGATCCCGAATCATCAACTAACACTAAAAGCTCAAACCAAAACATTAAAACCTCAATGCAATCCATCCCCATCCTCAACACCTATATCCACTCATACGTCGATATCCCAAAGTTCCATGTTTAAATCCAAGCCAAAACATCATCTTAAAACCCATAAGAGTGGTCTTCTATGCAACACTTTGATCAGGTCTTATGTAGATATCCTTCAACATCTAATTCAAATCTCTGTGATCACTCTTCCTCCCATTAGACATTGGGATCCTTATAGTAGGAAACCTCCATGGTTCAATCCCAATTGCATTTGCACCTATCATCGTGTTCTGGGTCACAACATTGAATAGTGTAGGGCCTTTCAGACCATCGTCCATGACCTCATTAAGGAAGATGATTTCCTCACTCAGGAGGAACATCCTTCCCCATCCAAAATGAATACAATTCATCTTTCTACATCCTCATCCATCAGGTTTCCTAATACTCCCCCATCCTCATCTATTACGCCTTTTCCTATCCTACCATCTATTGATTCTATCTCAGTTCCTCTTTCCACACTTCTACTCATGCCAATCACATCAACTAGTGTGAATGTGAACACACCATCTTCTTATTCCACATCATTTGAAGAACATTGGAAAGCACTTCAACTAGTAGCAACTTCAGATGCTCCTCCCATCTCATCTACAGATATGCCCACATCCATCATGAAAACACCAATCCATTCACTGTATCAACTACGACACAACCTTCGACTCTCTAATGAAATCAATGTCACATCTCCCAAGAATGCTTCTTTGCAATCCAAATCCAAGAACCTTTGTACACATCGACAAAAATATCTTGTGTGTCCCGAAAGAAGATGGACATTTCTCCAACAAATACCAAATATGCATCATCTATTTTGGGGCAACATCAATCTCCATCTAAGGCATCACAATCACTCCACCAAACAAAATAAAAAACATCCAGCATTCCCTCGAGATTCGAATCAAAATTGTGGAATGACATGATGTAATCCTCCAAGACAACTCATACAACCACACCCCAAGAAATTTCATCAAGATCTAAGTCAAAGGATTCCCAAGAAAATACATATACTAATGTATCAATTGAATCATATGCGAAACCATTCAACACTTATTACAAATTTCCACCATCATGCTCCCACATGTCAAGGAATTTAACCCAAATAGTAAGAAGCTGTTGTGGTTTGATCCCCACCTCAGTTGTGCCTACCATCATACCCGGGTCATGACACTGAGTGTTGTAAGGCCCTTCAGACTGTCATTCATGATCTCATTGAAAGAGACAATATTTTTGAGGATTTTCCCTCTACTATTTTATCCATGACTAATTCCACATCTATTGAAGTCTCTAAGTCTTCTCTTATATCCTCCATTAACATCTCTCCTTCACATGTTACTCATATATAAGGTCCTCCCTTATTCATCAACACTATTTTCCTATGATCCCCAATGCATCTACTTGATCCAAATCTAAGGTTATCATCATCCAATCTCTTTCACCTGTCCACATCTAATTTTACGACAGGGATATAATATTTTTCGCTGAGGGAGTAGCCTCCCCTCATCCTTAAGCATATCATTCATGTTAACTCATTTCATATCTAAATAAATCCTCTTTGATGTTGGGGGGATTTACTCCTTGACATTGTTTTATTTACCTCATCCAAATCCATCTGATCTAAGCTAACCCCCTCCAAATATCCACCCCATTTTAAGCCCACTTTTGTGGCCATATGCATCTATCCCTTCGAAGATCATTTATTTTTATCTTAAGCCCACTGTTGTGGCCATGTTTGTCCTTCCATGAGGGACCATATTTTTATCTTTTTCGTCAAATTCCACCTTTGTGGCCATGAGTGTGTTATCAAAGTCCTCCTTTGAGGCCGTGTATGTCCTTCCTTTGAGGGACCATATTTCCATCTTCATTAAAGTCCACCATTGTGGCCATATTCATGTTTCATTAAGTCCACTTTTGTGGCCATTTTTGTCCTTCCTTTGAGGGACCATATTTCCATCTATTTCATTAAGTCCACTTTTGTGGCCATTTTTGTCCTTCCTTTGAGGACCATATTTCCATATGTTTCATTAAGTCCACTTTTGTGGCCATTTTTTCCTTACATTAAGGGACCATATTTTCTCTCTCTTGAGGCACCTTTTATTTTTATCAAAACCCACCGTTGTGGTCATATTTTTACTTCCTTAAGGACATAGTTTTATTTCCTGCTTGTCTATCACATCTAATCCTTTGTAAGCTCTCTTCTTGTCGTAACTTTAATGTCTTCTCTCCTTGGTAGTAAACCAAAGATTGAACCTCTTAATGCATTGCACTTATGACCATTATATTGTTAGTACACACACTTATGCGTATAGTATTATCTTTAGACCATGTCCCCACCATTATCCACTTCCATCTATCATGGTAATGATATGAATCATGTGGTCTATCGTCACTACTCTTCACGACCTTAAATATGAGTAACACAGCTCTACTCATAGCATATTCAATATGGATAAGTTCTCCCATTTTGTGAGAACCCCATGATCATTACATCCATCACCATCTTGTTTTCCTATTGTACTCATGTAGAGGGTTTAAGGGTGTCTCTTGTATATTCATTCTCCCCTCCTAAGTGGTCTGCGTTGCTATCCCTAGCTCTTCCCTATGAAAAGATACAATTTGTCTATGCGAAAAGCAAGATAAAGGTTATCAAAATAGACTAATCCCTCGAAGGATAACTATGCATAGAAAAAAATGCAAATCAAATTCAAAAGTAAATCAAGACAAATAGACCGATCCCTTGAAGGACAACTATCATATTATTGTTTTCATCTATGTTATGTATTAAAATAGACCGATCCCGTGAAGGAAGGCTATAATCTTCACCATTTGTGTTGTGTATATAGTAGACTGTACCCTCAAAGGATGGCTACCCTATTGTTATGGTATCCGTAGAAAGCTTCCCGCATTGATCAAGTTTATTCTATTATTGTTCTTCCCCTTTCCCAAAGCTGGGGCATAGATTTAAGGAACACTACCCTTGGAGAACCTTCTTCCCACATACATGTTACATCTCGAATCCCTCATCATGTCAACATTAAGCTTATGAGAATATTTCATCCATATCTTCTTTTGTGTCTTATGATATAGTCAAATCTCATTAGTAATGTACTAATACACTGCTTTATCATTTCAAGTGTAATGCTTTGATTAGTATCTTTCTTGTTTACTTCTTATCAGGTTAAAAGCATAAATTTCTTACTTGACCCTTGCTATGGTTATGTGACATTCATTTCATCGAAGTCATCTTTCATCACAATTATCTCCTTAGAAATAAAATTTCATGTCATAAAATCAGTATCGATATCTTTACTCTTAAAGATTTCCCCTATCAACATCATCCATAAATCCATGAAATCAATTATTATCTTCAAACAATATTTTTAATGCATTATTCGGTTTGGGAATTCTACTTGACCTCCATTACAATTTGTGAATTCTACTTGAGGATAAATCTTAGGTAGAATTCATCATCCGATGAGATCCTCATCCCCCACCATTGTTCATTATCCTCTTCTTCACCATCTCAGACCTTTCACCCCTAGCTTGGCACATCTACGTAATTCCCCGCGTAGCACAGAAACCCTACTTGAAGTAGACCTGTCATTCAGGACAAGGTCTCATTTGTGATTGTGTCTATTGACCATTCCTTCCTCCTAGTCCCCTTTATCAACCCAATTTTCTCCTAAAATTTGCCTCATCTCATTCTCTGCTGCTCTTCTCACCCACTTCGTCCTTCTCCGTTGTTTGTTTGATACTTCACGTGTCATCCACCCGGGCCATTATTTTTGTGCTTTTCTCTTAATATCCTTTTACTGCCATCTATTTTATCATTCTATTTCCCTTTCATTCTTCTTTCATCTTGACGATCCTACTTAATCATCCATTCCATGCGAGGTTTCTTGATCACAATGCATTTCTTTATTAAGATTCTGCCGTTGTAGAAACTCCTTCATTGTTTTATAGTGTGCAAGGAGTTTAAAGATTCGAGTTTCACCGCATTTGGAGCTTTCCATCAATGAGGATCAATGGACTTCATCGGGAACAACATCTCCTCTTCTTCTTCTCTCTCTCTTTCTCTCTCCTCTTCCCCCTTACTTTCTCTCACTTTCCAATATTCTAATTTTGCGTTGGGGTTTGCACTTTTTGATATGCCTTTAAGTCACTTAAAAGTGAATTTAGAAACATAATGTAAATTAAATCTCTTTGATTTTATAAAAGGGACTTAAATATTTTGTAGGAATATGAATAGTCTAAAGTTAGAAATAAGGCATATGGAGGGTCATGAGGAAGAAGATAAGTCACCTCTCACTCTATAAATTGTAACGCCATTCCCATTTCAAAGGGTTGGAATTAATCTTATAAACTCGAGAGTGCATTGTACCTAGAGAAAGCAAAGGAGATAGCCATTTTCTTCTACTTTCCTCCACTCTCAAATTTCTTCCATTCCCACACTATGTACAACTTTTGTTTAAACAATCAATACAAGAAGAAGGAGTTTCTATCTTTCTTTGACTAAGGGGTTTCTTGATACTTTTTGATCGATAAATTCTATTTGGTCTTGTTGTTATTTGTAGAGTTGTTTCTTCTCATGAATGCATGTGTTGAAGTTTCTAACTAGTGTGTGTAGGAATTTGATTTTTCTACCTGCAACATTAGTTCTCCTATCTAATTTCTCACTCCCCTTTCCTCTCTATAGACAAAAGTCCTCTCTTGAAGGTATTTGTAAGCTTTTCTACGAGGTCGGTGGAGTGTCCTGTTGGATCCTTGGTCGAAAGGCCACCATAGAAATTCACATTTTACTTATGTATGCATGTATGAAAACTACACTAGTTAAGTAGAGGGACTCGAGACTCCCGAGCATTGGCAAGATAATGACCAATTTGTCCCGAAAATTTTCTCTCGCCAACATGTAGTGATGACTTTATAAAATATTTTAGTAGTTTATGGCATTATGAAATTTACTGGCAATTATCTATTATTCACAAAAATGAAAAATATTTTTTATAGTGTTTCTTATCATATCAATGATCTCTCTATAAAATTTTGTATGATTTGGACAAGTGATTTGCAAGTTATCATCATTTTTTAGTTCATTGCCCTATTTGGGGTTTTATTTCAGAAAAATCATAATATCATTTGCTATAATTTTTTTTATTAATTTGTCAAGTTATAAGTTATATCCCACTAGGGATATTTCAATTAGGTCAAGAATGACGTGTGGTTTGAGGCCTCTTTGGAGTAGTGTCAATGTTGGTTGTGCACGACGGTGTGCACAACCCAACTAATGTTTATTTTGCAAGACTTCTCATCTACGACTAGGGTTTGAGATCATGATCAGAGCATTCAAAGAGCTTTGCAACATGATAAAAAATTAGGGTTTTGATAGTGACATGTAGTTCTAGGTAACTGATAATGTGTAGAAGTTATAGAGCCCAAAACCGAGCAGGTCCAAGACCATAAAGAAGGGTCAAAACCATACAATACACCCCGATAGAGTTGTATGATCTTTCTCCTAGTCATTTTCCAATTACAATCCCAATAATGAAGCATCATCAAGTTAATACCTTCATGTTCTAACAATGAATCATACCAGTAACTTTCCAAAATCATTTATAATCAGCTAAGTGCACTCATTCCTTTGTGTTTTCAAGTTTATATCTTATCTAGCATATTAGTTACAAGTATAAAAGTGTTATTCGATTGTGGAAATTAATGTTGGAAGTTAATTAATTAGAATAATCACTTGTTACTAACCCTTACATCCTTTAGTGTATTAATTCACTAAATCAATTAGGTTTCATGTTAAATCTAATTAGGGTGTAAACATTTTGGTGAACTTAACTTGTGATTCAATATTAACATGCTTACGATCTTCTTTTTTGTTCTTGGTGTTGTACTTCTTTGCCTATATATCATCATGGTTAACCCAACTCTTCTAAAATTTTTCCTTGAACCTAAGGGTTCATTATCCTCCACCACTAGAATATATTATTACCCTTATGTTGGTATACACCATGACACCAATCCACTTACTCTAGGTTCCTATGTTATAACCAATATCTTTTTAATACTATCTTTACCATCAATGTTGATCTTATCCAAGGTGAAGGTTCGATAACAACCCTGCTACTCACTCTCATGATCGTCCCGAAGATGAAGTACAACACCTTACACACATCTTACAAGAGTGTATTTTCCATATTGATCTTATCATCTATACTGTAAGATATTATCTTAAGAATGTTTCACTCTCTCATATTGATAAATTTGTTATTCCTACATTTGTAGTGCTACCTCCTTGGGGGCACATAATGTTTTTATGCCTCTTACTACAACCATTATTGCTACTACACATCCTATATACATTCCTAATGGTTTGCACACTTCTTCTTTTGGCACATAGGACGTTAAAACCCTTGTTCATTTTCTACAAACTCAAATCTTATTATTACAACAAGGTACATATGCTTCCATTCGTGATATGGATCCTACTCGCTTTTTCAAAATCCCCTTAAAGAGGTTTCTTATTTTTTTCCCATTGGTTTTTTTCTCTAAACTCCATACTTATGATGACAAAGGATACCCCACGAACACCTTCACTCTATCCATGTGGATTTTTTTGATTACGCCTCTCATGACATCTTTATCACTAAACGCTTTCTTAGGATTCTTAAAAATTTCACCTTGCGGTGGTTTTAAGATATTGATTTAATAAAATAAAAAAGATTTTGAAAAACCTTAATTGGAAGTAATTGATGTAAACTATGATTAAAAGCTGCTAGATACTGATTGGACATAAACACTAAGCTAATAAATTTAAAGACCCGAGAGAGAGAGAGAGAGAGAGAGAGAGAGAGAGAGAGAGAGAGAGAGAGAGAGAGAGAGAGAGAGAGAGAGAGAGAGAGAGAGAGAGAGAGAGAGAGAGAGAGAGAGAGAGAGAGAGAGAGAGAGAGAGAGAGAGAGAGAGAGAGAGAGAGAGAGACTTGGCTGATTTGTCCCCGATCTTTATATGTTCTAAACTGGGAAAACTAATGAAGAGAAAGGGTAGATTGTCATAATCAGCACTATAAAATTTGGGACTATTAGATAAGGTTGGACATAGGTGCCTGGACTAGGTCAGGGGTGCCTAGGTGCTAGAGTTTGCTATTGGGTGCCCCCATCTGTGAAAATGGTTAGAACATAGTTTTTACTGTGTCACATAAGTGTCATTGATATTCAATTTTGGTTGCTGTATGTTGCACCTTGATTACCGAGTGTACCTATAACCTGTAAAATAGATGTTCACTTGCAAAAACCACAAAATAACATCAAATCCAAACAAGAAATATGTAATATGGGGAGTCAAACTGACCCCGAAGGTCACCTGACTGAGTGAACTTATGACCAAGTGTTACACTACATCTCAGACTCCATGTAGTTCTTGTGAATGTGTGTAAGAATCATGCCCTAGGATTCCCTTGTGCAAGATGCACTAGATAATGGGCTAGATTTTCTAAAAGATGTAAATGTGTGTATGGAATAGAATAGACTTCCCCTTCCTATGCGTGTATGTGGAAAAATGCAGTCCCTTGTCCCTTGAATGGATGCTAGATGGATGCCTTTGAGTGCTTTGGATTCCTTTAGATGCAAGCTTAGGTGATAAAAAGTATGCTTAGAGCTTGGTCCTTTATTTTGATCACATAGCTATGTATTTATATGATTCCCTTGGTTGAATTTTGTAATTGACAACTAGAAGGCCAACCCATAAGAAAATAAGATGCCCAAAAGATAAAAGAGGTCCAAAAAGAGCAAGTAATGTAGAAAGAAGTCATGGGCACCCGGAGGGACGAGGGTGCACAGGTGCTAGTGTGTCTAAAGTCATAAAAGATAAGAAAGTAAAGTTCTGACTAGGATGTATGGTATGCAAAACCAAATAGAAAACAAAAACACATACAAAAGGCTAAAGATAGTTGTCAATTACTAGTTTTCTACTTAGGAATCATGTACATACTAGTATGTTGTAGGACCTAGAAATATACCCAAGTGCATGATTTTGTGACTACATTTTCCCCTACTTTATGTTATTGAGTGAATACTTGATAACATAAAGTAGTTAGAAGATGTGTACCTTTTGTTCCTGTAGAGTGTGATGGCGATAACATGTCAAGAGATAAGTGAAGTGTGGAATGATGCAAAAATTAAGCTTGGAAACTAAGAAAGAGGAAGTGACCCTAGGGGTTAAGCGTATTGTGTTGTACTATATTGTACATGTTGTTATGCTTAATGTTATTCTTGATGTAGGGTTTCTTCTTGTTGCATATTAGGGATGGACACTGTAAAATAAGAGCAAAAGAGTAGTCAAAGTCATGTATTATGAAAAATCTGCAAAAGTATGTAAAAGTGTGTAAAAAGTAGTAAAAGGAAAGTGTGCACCTGATGTGAAAGAGTGTAAATTATAGAAATATATCCTGAAAAATGTTGTGTAGAGTGAGTTTTTGGGTGATCTCATGCCAAGAGTGAGTTTTTTTGGCAATCTCATGCCAAGTGTGAGTTTTGGGTGATCTCACGCCAAGTGCGAATTTTTGGGTGATCTCACGCTAAAGAGTGAGTGTTGGGGAGAGAGGTATAGTGTTACTCTCATTCCATTCCTTTTCCCAATAAACACCATTGTACATGGTGTGTTCTTGTTTTGTTCTGAGTTATACCAAGTTAGTGTTGAATTTGTTACGAGTTGTACTGATTCAGAATGATGGAAATAGAATGCATTATAGTCTTAGAGGAATATACATGTACTATAAAAATTACTCTATGAAATTTTGTAGATTGTGATGATTTGATAAGTTGAATGTGTGTGCCCCTAGGACATTAGCACCTAGGGAGGACATAAGTGCTTAGGTTCTCCTATCTAAGCCTAGGCACTCATGTCTATGCTAAACCGAGGACCCCAAGTTAAATTCAAGTCATTTTGTTATGTGACTATATGACTATTCTTCTGTATTATATAGGCATGTATTGTAGCTTTGAGGTGATGTATGGGGTGAATGATTCAACTAATGTATGCCCCCTCATTTGTGGTTCATGTGACATTGATAGGAGCATGTGGTCCAAAAGAGAGGACATGAAATTTATCTAAAGTGGATACCCTGTAGGGGGGATGTGGTAGAAACCAAGGCACATGCAAAAATATGGCTAGATACATGTGTTACTGCATTCAAAGCTAGTATGTAAGTAGAATAGAATGCACAATAAAACAAGCAAGAAGACAAGATAGACTGCAAAATGTGGGTTTTAGATATGGGTCATCACTCACAATGTCATAAGACAATCATGGCCAAAGCGACCAAAAACATACAATGTGCATACAAGACAAAAGGCATAACCCACAAACAATAGCATACAATAGAAGACAATGGGAAGTAAGATGTAACAGACAACCAAGGTGGCATATAGTCTTGCAAGGTAAATTCTACACATGAAGCACCTGTTAGTATGTTAGAAAGATAAAGAGTATGTCAAAGCATGTATATATAAATGGAAAGTAATGTGCTAGTAAGAAGTAGTAAATAATAAAACAAGATATCACTGCGATGTGAAATAGTAAGTAAATATATATTCCCTAGGAACCTCGGTGGGACTGGTAAGAGGTATAATGCCAAGCATCATTGCTTGCATGTAAAGATCCATAGGAAGTCTTTATTCACAACTAAAGACCAAGTGAATGCACATGTGTATTCATAAAAGATATTGATATACTAAGTATCCGTCTAGAATGGGAAATAAATTGTACATGTAAGTACAAATAGGAAAGAATAAGTGTAACCAAGATATGTAGTATATTGTGTATGAGTGAGATGGAATGGTATGCAATGTGAATGTGATAGGAGCAACGTGCCCCAACGAATGTGTATGAGTATGAGATGAGGTTTATTTATAAAAGACCCTCAACAATCAAGAATGAACCATAGAAAAAGAGTGCATCATCGGGAAATGGTTTGAAAGAGATGCTACAAAGATGTAACATGAAGTGCACAACGTGAAGTGTAGAAGAGGTGAGGTTCATTTCATATTTAGACCCTCGTGATCAAGTATGAACTGTGGAAACAAAGTGTGTCATAGGATAACAAAGTGTGAAAATGTGTGCTAGAAAGATAGATCATGAAGTATAGAACGTGAAAAAGTGTATGTTATGAGGTTCATTTCATATTTAGACCCTCAACACTCAAGTATGAACCGTGGAACTAGAGTGCATCATAGGGTAATGACTATACAAGATGTGTATCAAGTTATGTAAGATTGCTTAGAGAGAGTTAGATATGAAGCACATATCATAATAATAGAGATAACAAACACTTGATGATGTTAGGAGGGGAGAGAGAGCATGATGCCCCCAAGTGTATGATGATGAGTAAACTAGCCAATGAAAGTGAAGGGAAAGGGTCCTCCACCCGATGTCTAAGGAGATAAAGGCATGTGACAATGCTCTAAGATCAATGGTGTATGAGATTGACGATGTATATGTGAAGGAAGCCTAGGTGGTGAACACATATGTAAAGGAGACCTAGGAGGTGATGAGAACCTATGTGAAGGAGACCTAGGAGGTGATGAAAACCTATGTGAAGTAGACCTAGGAGGTGATGAGCACCTATGTGAAGGAGACCTAGGAGGTGATGAGCACCTATGTGAAGGATACCTAAGATGTGATGAGCACGTATGTGAAGAAGAGGTGATAAGCACCTATGTGAAGGAGACCTAGGAGGTGAAGGAGGTGGCAAAATCCTATGTGAAGGGGTTGCTCAAGTAGGGGACTTAGACCAAGGAGATGGACTATTAGATTGATGAGAAAAAGGAGGTCATGTGTGAATAAAAGATCTAGGTGCGAGAATATGCCTTAGATTTAAGAGGCCCACAGGGGCTAGATGCTTTAACTAGTGAAAGGACATCCTTAAGAGGAGGATGAGGCAACGGTGTGGATGGTGGAACAACTTTGAGAGTGACAACTTGCTTATTGTGAATGAATTTGAGACACAAGTGGTTCATGGAAAATATATCTTGAGCAGCTCGAAGCCAAAGAAGACCTAAGAGAATATCACAACCTTCGATTGAAGCTACCACTTTGTAAATGGTACAAACATGGCGAGACACCTAATTGTAATTGTAAGCTTGATGTAGCCATAAATTTTTGGAATAGGATATGAAATGTTAGAGAGTGGATAATCGATAGTGACGAGGAGTGCAATAGAGCATACACCAATAGGATCCAATGGATTGATCATGGTGCTATTGAAAATATGAGGTCTGATGGAAGCATTGACATTTAGTATATTAGAAGAAAATGTAGCATGATAATCGTGATTATAGAATGTGATGAGTGGTGGAGATGCATCAATATTAGCAACTAGAAAATCAAGAGGCCCTGATGAAGGAGGAGGCACATCATAATATGTATGATTAGTTGAAAAATCAACAATTTGTTTGGCATGCTTAGGCAATGGATCTTTAAATATTTTGAGCTTTTGATTTTCATTGACCAACTTAGATGACGAAGGGTCAGGGAGCTCGATTGCATTGTTGTTGATAAGATCTTGAATGAGATGCTTAAGTTTGAAACATTGACCAGTTGAATGCCCAACACATTGATGGTAGTCACATCAATCATTTTCATCATAATTACAGCCATGAGGGTGAGATGGATCAAGATTGAGTGGTGGTGGAAGCGTAATAAGATTGCTTTCAATAAGTTGTGGCAATAAGAGACGAGGAACATAAGGAACTTTTGTAAATGTATGGTGTGGAGTTTTCCATTGAAGCTTTTTAGGAGTAGAAATGATGTTAACAATATCTTTTACTTCAGTAGGCTTAAGAGATGGCTTGAAAGTAGATTTGCTTTGAAAGCGATTAGAAGATGAATCTTGATCATGATGTTTGAGCTTGCCCATAGACACGAGTTTGATATCACATAAATTAAGCATATGGCATAAGTGATCAAATGAGGGATAGGTTTCAAAGATAACACTCTCTTACAATGGATATAAACTAATTTAGACAAAAAGATCTTGTAATTCAGAATCAGTGAGAACATTGGTCATCTTTGCTAGATTGTTCTTAAAGCATAAAACATATTCAACAAAATGATCATTATATCCTTGTTTGATTTTTGTAAGTTGAGCATAGGATATTTTAGAACTGATATTGATTGAAAAATGTGCAAGAAAAACATTGGCTAAATGTGTAAATGAGGTTACCAAATGAACAGGTAGATCATAAAACCAACACACGATGTAATATTGTAAGCTCTTAGGAAATAGTTTGGCTAGCAAAGTATGATCATTCATATAATTGAGACTTTCCACATGAAAATTTCTAAGATACTCTTAAGGGTCACCATGGTTTTTGAAAGGTGGGCGGCTTAGGGTGAATTTTTTTAAGGAAGTGTTGATAATTTTTGCTTGGGGAAAATGGACAACTCGAAACTTCGTTACGATGGATGGCATTGGTGAAGTGAACCTAAGCTAGGGGAGATTATTTCAGTTCAATATTTGTTTTGTTAGATTAATTAATGAATACATGTAATTTGCAGCTATGTGTGTTGTTACAAAATGTAACAGATCACATAGTCTACAATTTCATGATTGTCTTCAGCAAAAGAACACAAAGCCTTGAAGGACATATGTGTAATCTTGATGAAGACTAAAAATACATAATAGATGAAGTGTTAAGTTTTGGAACAACAATCATAGTTGCATATTGCAATAAAAGTTCATTGCTAAAGTTATAGGTATTTTAAATTTCTTTCCTTCATGATTAAATACATTCAATTATGTTATTGAGTTGTTTAATTCATTATACAATCCATATACAAATCTGCAAAAAGAAATACACAACTCAGTTTCATAATTCAATGTTTTATTCATAAGGAATTTCAAATGTTCCCACACAAGCCATGGGATGTAACTCAAAAGTAAATTACAACTACTGAAGTAAGAGGTACATATGCATGAAAAAGAAAGTAAAGGAGTATGAAAGAACCCATCATTGCCTTGGGTTTCTTTCATTTTGGTTGATGCATTTCAACTCTAGATTTTCTCCATCTTCATCCTCGCTTCTTAGCAAGTGGCACTTGTACCTAAAAACAAAAAAATAAAGATTGTCAATCACGAGCTCAGGGTTGATCCATATTCCTATACTATCCAATTTTGTGCAAGTGGATCTCCTAGCATCAAGAGGTATAAATTACATGAGGATCAAAGGCACAACTGATAAAAGCACTATTCTGTAGCAACATACATGACTCATTCACTCGAAAGAAAGAGAGAGAGAAAACTATGGAATAAAAGAGAGGCCAAAAAGCCTAATGTTTTCTAACTAGTTTATCTAAATGTGTAGATACAAGTAAGAAGAAAGAAGTGATACATTATATAACTTGAATTAGAAAAGTACATTTATTTCAGTTCAAACTAAAGGTTGAATGTACAAATATGTGCTTGTACAAATCCATAAAAGAAATGCAGGTTTAGTGCTACAATTTCTAACAAATGGAATAAGAGAAATTACAACTGAAACAAAATGGAAAAGGAAATCTGAGAAAATTTTGACGAGGCCTTCACCATGTAAAATGGACATTTTACATCTTTCCATCATGCTATTTCACAAGTAATTCATGATTGAAAGTTATACTAATCAAATAGTATGCAAGAAAGGAGATAATACATTGTGTAGTCAACACATTGTGTAGTCAGAGCTACAGATTCAGATAAATACAAGTTACCTTATGATATAGAATATTTTCAGTTACAGTGCAACTAAGGATGCAGAATATAATTCACAATGAAGAGTTATAGTTCACAATACAACCAACTCAATGTGCAGCTACAGGATCAACTTCAGAGAATCATGAAATCACAAGGAACAACCTTCCATAGCCTCAAGAAAATGGTTCCAAACCACTGCATACTTTGAAACATTCATTCAGAGGGTACTACTTTCTGTAAGGATAAATCAAAGTAATGCAATCATTTCAAGATAATCAAGTGGAACAAGTACAAAAATAAATCAAGAAGCTCAATACTTAGAAAAAATTATCAAACATCAAAGACTCACATAGTTTTGAAAGGGAAGTGCAAATTCAGATTTGTAGATCAAGCTCAAAGATTCATCTAATTATTCTGTCTGGAAACATTTTAGACCAAATAGCTAGGCGAAGATAAATCAAACAATGCATTATCATGAGTCCAAGTATTCAAGTGATTCAAGTACAACCCAATGGATCAAGCATAATTCTACAATACGAATGCAAGAATGATCAACATACATTTTTAGCTCCATAAGAGCTAAAACATCAACAAAACACTAGTTTAGTTATAAATGAAGTTCAAAACACTTTTAATACTGCCTTTTAAGACTTGTTTCAGATAAAAGTTCTACTATAGTCATTTCCATGCATGCCAAAGTTTTCAACTCAAACAGGAACAATTCTATATGAGTATTAGAAAATGTCTTTTTCAATATCAAAGAGTACATTTAGAATGAGAAAACCATCATGATGGTAATAAAGACCCTTTCAGTATCAATAAGTGTTTATTATCTTTCAAAGTATGTATAATACAGTTTTCACATCTTTGAAGCAGTCAACAAATGGAGCAGTTCTACATAAAATCACCATCAAACCCATGATGGAAATACAGGGTATACATGCTTAGGAATCTAGAGTTTCACCAACATGGAGAAGTTTGATACATGGTTTGCAGTAAAGCTAAGAGCTCAAAAGGAAATGGTAGATATAAGCCTTATGAAATTAAGCCCAAATTGGCAAAAAGTTTCAGAAGCAACACAGATTCAACATGTCAAAAGAGGCTCAAAAATCATCAAAGAATGGAGTTCAAATGTAAAAGAGGCTAGGCATATATAATACATTTGATATAAAGACTCAAAATATTCACAGAAAGAGATCTACACCCACCAAAAGACTAAGCAAAATTACAAAATGGCACGAAGGAGACAAAATACGACTGGCTTAGAAATGCAAAGACATAAAATCCAAACACGACAAGGGTTTCAAAGATAGAGTCCAGATTTTCATTCCAGAGAAAATAAAAAAGACTATTAGATAGAGTCCAACTTTTCATTCCAGAGAAAATACGAAAAAGACTATTGCCTTGCATAGGTGACCAACTATCAGATCAAGAATGAAGCCGAAAACTCGAATACGCATGTCACTTATACAACAGATCTTATGATTTTTAATAGAATATCAAGGGAGGAATAAGGAACTCACCATTTTCGATCAAAAATTCTCAAAATCCCTCAAGTGCAGATACAAAAAATCAAACAATCATAAATCCATTTGTGGTCGCAGAGGCATCAAAGAAGATTAAATTGAAAAATGCAAAGGAAATAGTATATCAGAGCTAGGAAAAGAAAAATAAAAGGATGAATGAAACCAGGTTTGAAACATAAGCTCACCTTTCTAACAGTAGTGCCATACAAACCAAAGCACATAGCCTCATAAGAGTTCACATAATGCAGGGGCCTAAGCTCAAAAATGCTCCAATGGCAGCTTCATAATCTTTTAGAGCTCGAAATAGAGCAAAAGCCATACAATGTATGTATTCACAGTTATAGAGCAGAGACGAAGCAAAGAACTTAATGGTAGTGAACCAAAATTTTTCTAGGGCTTCGCCCATTTTCACAAGATTGAGAAAAAAAAGATAAAAATGATTAGGTTTTCGAATATTTTGTTCAATTGGAGTTAACCCCAGCCAACCATCAGGTCAAAGATCAATGGCCAGGATCAAATCAAGTAAAATTGAATGGTCTACACTTTCAACTCCATAGATTAATATCCACGATGGAGATGATCATAGATCAAAGATCAACGACCACAAAGAAATCACCAAATTCAATGCAGAACCCTAACCACGACAGAGTTAACCTTGAAAGGAGAACCACCAACAAATCTCAAGGGGTGAGTCACCGTGGGAGGGGGCCAACCCACATCATTCAAAAAAATCATTGCATTGACCTATCAAAGGTCAAAGATTTATATAAAGTGCGAATGACCATAATCACTGAAAAGGTAAATCATAATCAAATGTTGTTATGAAGAACAAAACCTTAATCTGTGCCAATGGTCAAAAGGTGGCCTATTATAATCAAATGATAGTTGATTCATATCGTGACCTTAACCTATGCCAATGTCAAACCAAAAGGGTAGTGTCACCAAATTATGTACCATATGTTTCTAAAGGGTTAATATAATGTCATCCAATGATTATTCAAAAGGAGGTCAAAACCAGAATGAAGACAAAGTGTGCATATCACAGGTGGTCCCCACAATGGGAAAGATTTTAAAAGGTAAACAATAACATGGTGTGCACAAGTGCATTCTTCATGTGACCACTAGAAGACAAACAAGAGGTCAACATCAGAGGAAAAGAGCCTTTTTGAAAGACCTATTACCTTATTTTCCACAAAATAAGAGTTGAATATTATTGCACATGTGCTCAAGTGGTCCCCACAATGGGTGATGTGGAATTGATCAACTTTTGCTAAGTATAAGAGACAAGGCATTATTTTACTGGCAGGGAGATTATTTTTGCATGTGCATCCAAGAGGCAACCTAAAATGTTATTTTTACAATTGCAAGTGGATTAAAATTGTAGATGTCACATCAAGCACAAGAAGATAGAGATTGCATGCATTGGAGAAGACTTGCTCATCAAGCAAAGTTTATTATTAGCAGAATTATTCACCCAACTTTATTAAAAATAGAATAGTCAACTGCAGTTTGAATGAGTTGTATTTTTGTAACCAAGGCTATTAATGCCTCATTGTATTAGCATGCTTATTTTTATTCCTTTATTTATTCATGATAAAGGATAAAAATAGGATGCATGGGCAAGTACAATTTTAGTCTATTTTTTGGAAGAGTGGGATGAATAATTTTTCTATATATTGTGTGCATTGGAAGGCACAAAGGAGGGACTTTTTGGACACAGGAGTGCTGAAACAGATTTTTCTAGTTTTGCCTTTTGAATGAGAGATTGATTTACTGCCTTCCAATTTTTGAAAGCTTTGTGTATACTTTATTATTTCTTGTGAATGTCAAAATTCCTTATTGATTATCTTACCTTGTTTGCAAAACTTAGTAATTTCTGCATAATATTAATGTGCATGTTTATCTTAATAGTATTATTGTGAATCATTCCCTCAATACATCAAGTGTTTTTCCTTAATATTCTACTGAAAACTATTGGTTTGTGCATCTAGAATCCATTCTCAGATACTTGTGCATGTACTTAGTCAAAGCCCTCAACAAGTTTGGTGTATCACCCTAGTTTTCAATTCATTTACAGTCATCTTTTTACCCTCAAAACCCCAAAAATTAGTTTAGGATACATCAAGAAGGAATCAACCTTGATACTGAGAGACTCACCTCAACAATAGGTATACCCACAGACATGAGGTGTTTCCATTGTATCTACGAAAGAGAGATCCTTTTTGTAAGCTTAGAACACCTACAACCATCTCTCTACATGGTGCACTTTCAAGAGATAACAAGATGTACATAAGTGGAGATGGTGGGTGTGAAAGGCGTGTGAAGAGTAATATGGAATCAAGAGATGTAGATGCATGTGAAGAAACCTGTTGAAGTTGAAGAATTTGAACTTGGAGATTGTGATAGAAAGAGGTGTTATCTCTAAATAACTACACCCTCTGAATGGCTAGAATGTGAACAAGATGTTCGGTGTGATTGGGTAACATGGGATCACCTCTCAAGTTGTGGGACTTGGGCTCAAGGTGAACCTCCAGAGAAGGTCGACTTCCTCTTCCTAAACTAAGTGTTGTACTACTCTTAGTGCAATAAAATGGTTATCTAGACCTATACTAACATTTTCATGGGCTTTAGGGAAAGAGATTTGCAATAAATGAAACTATACTAGGGATGGTGATGCACCAAATAAAGGGTGTTTCTAGACTTAGGAAGGGTTGATTTGAAGAGAGTGTAAATGCACCGTAAGTCAATTTTAGCTCTTTAACTTAGAGAGGGTAACAAAAAACCATAGACTAGGAAGCATACGTTCCCTTTGTTAAACTCAATCGAGACAAAATAGTCTATTAGTCTTCCAGTGAAAAAGGATGAACTTGAGAAGGGTGAACAAGCACCACAACTCAACTGCATACAATACTCCACCACTTGATAAGCACATAACTCCAATAACCTGCAATAGAAACTTGAACTTGTACAATATACCTGTAAGCATGAGAAAAGTACAAAGAAGTATAAAAGGATGAAAGGACCAATAGTAATCACAAAACACACACTTTTATTACTTCAACAACATGCACAAGGCATCATTACATTCAGAAGAGGAAATGGTTCCATCACAGTCTTGGAAAGGAGGCTTGAAAGTTCCCGATTCCATAAAACTAACTTGTGAAAGAAAGAGGATTCTTGAAAAATATACACTTGTCTCAGATGTCTAACTTGTCCAACCTGTTGGAATGAGCTTTCAAATTACATTTATAGAAGAATTCTATGAGAGAGAAGAGGAAAATTCATAAATTCATTCCTCAAATGAAGGTACATGATGGTTCATTTATTACAAAGTTGGTTAAACCATTAAGAATCTTCCATCATGTGCCATTAAGTACCAATTGACTTAATCCTCTTATTTAATTAAAGGAATATTTAAATAAAATATTTTATTAATAATAATAAATATTATTATTAAAATATTTTAATAAAAATATTAATTTAATAAAATTAATATGAAAAATATTAATTCAATATTCAATGAAGTAGGACCCCTAAAAACCGGTTTGCATTTAAGAAAAAAAAGGAGAGTGTACATGAGAATAGGGAAAAACAACTCAACTCGGTGGTTAGCTCGCCATGACCATCACCGAGTTCTTCCTATTGAACCGATATGCCATCGATGAGCTACTTGGTCTTTGCATCGCCCGAGAGAATTAAGCTCTCAAACCGAGCTCATTATCGAATTCCTCTGACTCGTGCAACTCTCGACCGATTTCTCACATTAGTCCCTTCACATCTTACTCACCTAGTAGCTCAGAAATCACCTCGGTGGGCCTGACCTTATCATATTCCCATGAGCTTTGACCATTCATCATGTAACTTCCAACTCGGCCTTAACTTGGTGGTTGGTGAGTCAAATGTTTCCTTTGTCGGAAGTCTTGCAACATGACTCCTTTGCACGAGCTCACCACCAAGATATGTCTCCACGAGCTCTGTTTGACTGGCTCAAATGGTTTGAGCTCTTCATGTTCCTTGTCAGCTCGCCGCTCCACGAGCTACCTTCCTTGTGCATTGATCCTTGAACTCACTCGATGTAACTTGGCCCACATGGCTCGGTTCCCCTCAAAGCTTGTCAGTCAATATTTTCTAACTCAAACTCAATGTGCATGTGGCTCATGTTGAGTTGAATTCCACGAGCTTTGGTTCAACTTATGAGATCCTTTGATGAGAAACTCTCAGAAATCTCTTCCCTCCACCAAGATCTGTGAGCTTATCTTAATGTATGGATCAACTCCGAGAGTTGAGATCCTTTTAGCGAGTTCTTCCACGTTCGGGTGAGCCTTGGTGACCTCACCTTGTCGAATGTGTCGATCCACTTACCAAATTCATCCATTGATTCTACCTTACTCGTCATGAGTCCGATCATATGATTGAGCTATATTATGCATCGAGTTTGCCACTTATGTGACCCGACACATTTGATGCAAGGGTCCTTCACGAATGTCAACCGAGCTCCCTTATGTGGCTTATCACATACCAAATTTAAGCTCTCACATTACTGCTTAACTGAACTAGGATTTGTTTTAGACCTCTCTTGACATGCTCACTTTACGAGCCAAATTCAATCATCATTTGATGATGCATTCACATAAACCAAATTGAGCTCGAAGTTGACTAGACCTTAACCCGTTGAACCACCTCGATGCAACCCGTCATTTCTCTTGTAATTTGGCCATGTCGAGCCTACCCTTGAGCTCGTCAAAACACCTCACCGCCATGCATCAAGCGAGACATCATCCATCTACCTCATCAAGCCACGCTTTGAATTACTTTGTCTTCACGGACTTGGTAGACATGTGAACATACCGATGAGTTTCGATCCTAACCTTATGCTAGCCTAGTACTTGACTCCCCTGTTAAGTTCAATATTGAGATAAAATGAGCTCCATAAGCTCACGAAACTCCTTGTGCCTTCTAGTTCGGACCCACATCATCCACAAAAATGATTTCACCTATCTATTAGTGTGCCCTGTGGATGATGCTAAATCATCTGTCAATTTGGTTTGTGAGATCCTTACAATCCACTCGTATGGGAACTTCAATATTCTTTGACTCTCCTCATAATACCTCATCATAATCTCCCATGATTTTTGACTCGCCATGATCTTTCGATTGAATGACACAATTTGTGCACATAGAGCCCTATCTTGACTAAGTCATTAGCTTGCTTTCGAGAATATCTCCACCTTCCATGCTAATAACTCGGTGACTAACTCGCCATCTCACCTATAGCCTCCCTAACAACTCGACAGATAACTTAGTCATTGACTCGGGCTCCAAGTTACATGTTTGATTTGTGGAACCTCTCCCTTGGCTTGCCAAGTGATTATTCCTATTTGGCAATGCTTCTCACAATCCTGCAAAGTGGAAATATTGTGTTGGTTTTCCATGACATCGTCTCAACCTAGCCGCATGAGGTCTAAAATTTACCCACACATGGAAACAATGTGTTATATTTCCATCACTGAAAACCCACTTGTCAATGCCTTAACATTCTCCCAGCATTTACGTGAATCAACCGAGATTTTTTCAATGTTTGGTTCAACCGACTTGTTTGACCAAGCTCTTATAGTGATCCGAATTGCTCGAGCTTATCACAATCTCCCTTCATGAGTTAGGCCTGCTCACCTATGTGCCTAACGATCCGCCATGAGTTCTCCCTTAGCTCAAACCTCTAAGTGAGTTTTCCATTGAGCTCTATTTACATTTGAGCTCATTCTTTTTACATCAACCCTTGATCCACTCCATCGAGCTCACAACCACACGATTCTCCCAAGCTCATGGACTCCTAAACAATTGATCTCTGCACTGAGCTTCTAACCCACCTGACTCAATCAAGCTCATTCATTGTTAATTCGCTAACATGGCCAAGACTCACGAGCTCGTTCTTATCTCGACCGAGCTATTCCTATAGGGCACTTAACATGATGCACCGAGCTACCTTCATTCGAGCTCACTTTGTAAAATGAGCTCTGTAGGACTTAAATTGAATAACCAAGTTATCCACCTAGTGAGTTCAACTTAGTTAAGTCCAACGTTGGGTGAGCTCTCCAAGTAGCTGTTAGTGCAAAATCACAGCACCCACACAGACGCACATCGGGCTTCTAGGTTGATGTTCGGGCATCCAGTGTGATTGCACAACATGGAAACCTCTCTCAGCGTGGGACTTGTGAAACCGAGAGAGAGAATCTCCGAGAGAAGGCTGGTTCTGCTCCTAAACTACCCGCCACAAGCTATTCCGGTGCGGGCAAGCTAATCTAATCCTAATCTAACCATGCCAGGAGACAGAGAGAGAGAGGGGAAAACGGCAAAAGCCTACACTAAAACGGTGATACACCGAGAGAAGGAGAATGTTGGACATCTATCAAAACTGCCATGGGACAAAGAGAGGTGAGCAATGGGAAGGATGGACGGATGCATCACGGGCCCAAGGATAGATTTCACCCACGAGAAAATGTCCCAAAACTCCATGAACACGGCTCCGGACTGCAATGAACATTCAAACATGCACAAATACTGCAGTGAAGAGAGGCAAGAAGAAAACAAGCAAAAAAAGCGAGAAAGGATGGACGGATGCATCACAAAACACATTTTGTTGCTTGAAGTTTACACGAACATCATTCCATTAATAAGAGGCAAAAACGCCATTACGAGCAAGGGGAGGAGGTTCGAACTCCATTTTCAACCCTAGAGAAGAAAAGAAGGGAGAGCAGAGCAGAAAGAATGAACAACTCTCCTTTTTTTAAAATGAGCCAAATCTGGCTTTTACATTGCATCGGTCGAGCCCAGGGGACAGAAACGTATAAAGGCATGGGAGCCCATTCTTCTTGACTGCAGGTGCATTAAAACGGCATGGGGAACCTTACAAACCCATACCCTGTCACTTTGATGGATTACAGGAGAATGCGACCCATTCTGCATTAAATTTGGTCGCTGGAATGTCATTTCTGGCCATTATCACGCATCAGCGCCATTTCTTGATTTTCTCTCTTCATACCACACCAAAACTCGAGATTGATCCCAGAATCATGTAGAGAATTTCATAAGCTTTCCGTTGATATAAGGAACGTGCAAATCCGAGCTCTGGATCGAAAGTTATGGAGGTCTGAAGTTTTAGGGCACAAAACAGGTGAAAACGTGTTTTGAAATCTTTCCCGCTCTGCCACTTGGATGACACGTGGCACGCTCTGATTGGACGAGCAATTCTCTCTCCTTCATCTTTTCGGTGGGCTGTCCTTTGAAATTTTGACTTTTTGATGATTTTGGGACTTTTTTCACCCTTTTTCCGCGCTCCCGCCATTTGGATGACACGTGGCATGATCTTGTTGGAGGACAGGGCGAGGGCTTCCTTTACTTTTAGCCTTTTTGGGGAACTCAACCAAATTCTCTAACTTCCCCGAGCTCCGCACTTTACTGCTCTATTGGACACGTGTCCAATTCCTATTGGCTCGGGCCAGCGCTTCAAACCTTGCCCCTTTGACTTTTGACTTTTCTCCTTGAGACACGTGGTGTGATCTGGTTGGTTCTCGGCCTGCCCAGCTCTTTCGCGTCCTTCGCGTCTTTTCGTCCGGATGTTCCAAATGCTTAGTGCTCCCTGTGCTGATTTCGGGCGAACCGGCCGGTTCACGTCCATTTGTCCCAATGTCCCAGTTGCCTTGGACTGTTTGTTCCCATTTCGCCCGGTTCGGACGGTTCGCGCATTTTTGGCCCGGATGTCCCATTGTGTTTGGATGACTCAACCTTTTCGCCCGGTTTGGCGGTTCGTGCCTTCAGCGGCCCGGATGTCCCAATCAATTTTTGATTGCTGTGCTCATTTCGCCGATCCGGCGGTTCAGTCTTTTTGTCCGAAACGTCTGAGCAACACTTAGCCAATTTTCTTCCTCTTTCGGCCAGGATCGGCTTTTGCCGCGCCCGCGCGTACTTCGCCCGATTGTCCCAAATGTAATTTGGGCGCTGAGGCTTTTCGGCTGATCCGCGCCTTGGCGTCCCAAATGTCCCAGTTGCTCCCTTGAGATTGACTTAGCCAATTTTCACACTTTTTCTGGATCAACCTACTTGCCTTTCTGCAACTTTTTCGCATTTTCTCAGAGCTTGCTCCTTCCTTCTTCGGCCAGGGGAGTTAAAAAAAAAAAATCTGAGAGAACCTCAGAAACATGATGTTTGCTCTGAATCAATCAATGTGCCTGGGACTTGAACATTCTGATGCATGTTATCAAAATTACCCTTGGGGGTGAATTTTGGATAACAGTTTTGGCGACTCAGCGGGGTCATCTGCCTGCTAGATGAAAAGACCAGTTGCCTGAAGCAATCCATTGGGCATGGGGTCATGAGTAGGCCTGAAAACTGATCTGAACTTTGAAAACTTCCCTCTAAGCCACTTGGAAACCCACCGGACATGGAGTTGTTCTCACCAAAACCACTTTGGAACAGGCGTGCAAAAGCAAACCAGCAACACCAAAAACTATGTACAAAATCGAAAATCATACATGGCCCAAATGGAACATGCGAGTGTGCACAAGCAAGCACTTCTTCTGAAAGCAAACTGCTACTCTACTCTAATCGGAAGCAAAGACAAGCTAAACAAACCCCGCAATTGGTTGTGAGAAATAGCTTCCTTTCTTCAAAATTGGCAGCCATGCAATCGATTTGCGATCATGGCTATTTGGATGGATGGAAAATCAACAAGAAGTCGGTCTTCTATCCAAACCATCAAGGTATCAATTTGAAAAATCCAATACCTCTTTTAGTTGCTCTGCATTTGGATTGGAGAGGTATGGCAAACCGATCCTTGGTACTTGGTAGCTCATCCTCATGCTCGGAAGCAAGCATGACTGGTTGTGGCTTCTCCTTTGGCTCCAATGAAGCCAAATACCTGATTGGGCAAGGTCTGATCAGTTTGATATGCCCATAGCTCTGATTTTCAACTCCAAGAATGGAGTTTTCTTGCAGACCCACCTGAATGGATGATGTGGAAGAAATGGTGGAATCCTTCTGTCCTTTCTCTTCCTCCGATGAAGAACATGGAAGATTAAAATCTTCCAATTTTGATTCCAAAGGGCTGCTATAAGATGCAGGCTACTGCAAATGAATGTTGTCCTCCATGACAGTAGGCTCTGGTGTTTGGAATGTGGATGATGAAAGAGAGAATGGTGAAAACTCAACCGGCTCTTCTCCATCAAAACAGTCCTCCAAATCTGACAGGTAAACTGCCTCATTGCTGTGCTGCTACTCGTATTCAACTTCCTCCGTGGTGTCCTCTTGATGTGCAACCTGACCACCATGGTTTGCTTCACTCTCCAATATTGAGTTTGAGAGATCAAACTCCTCTTCATTACTAGAACTTGAGAGAGGTGAAGTAGAAAGAAGAACTGAAGGTTCTCCTGTAGCCTGCTTTGTGCTCAAAGCCCTTGGATCTGCACTTTTCTCCTCCATAGCTAGAATGTGCTCCTCTTCTTTTGGATTTGGAGCAGCTTCTCCTTCCTCCAATGTTTGAAGAGAATCTTGCTCTTGATAAAACTCTTCCTCTAGCATGAAGTTTGTCAAGTCAAACTCTTCATTCTGCTGCTCTAGAGGGCAAGTTGGGGCTGCAAGATCTTCTTCTTCTGCTGCAACAAAATCAGTCCTGACCACCATTTGTTCTCCAACCCTAGCCTCTTCTGTAGGCTTAACCATCAAGGGGATCCTTGTCATCCCAAACTTGGCAGCCCAAACCTTCAAGTCGTCTGTTATTTCTTTTCTTTTTGGCTCTTCCTCTTGTTGTCCTTGATGACTGATTTTTTCAATTTCTTCTTCCCCACATGGAATTGGGGATGCAAGAGGAGGGATAGATTGAAACTCAACTGATTTGACATTTTTTTGTGGTGGTGGAGGAGGTGAAACCTCTTGTTTCTTTGGAGGAGGGGGTATTTCTGTTAGCTCTTGTGGAGGGGATGACTGTTTGGAAGGGAAGAGGAAAGAAGAATCGAGGTGTGGTGGAAGACTAGGGGATGGGGAATGGATTCAACACTTGGGACAGCAGATGGAGAGTTTGAAACTTGACACTGCTGAAATGAAACAGATTGGGAAAGAGGAAAAGAAAAGGCATGAGATGGTGTGCTTACCCGTTGACAAGGTTGCTGAATACTTCTCTCATACACCTCTATTTCTTCAATCCACTTTGCAAGCAAAGGCAGCGTTGCAATCATGAAGTCAAGCTTCTCCTGAGGGCTGTAATGCCTTGGAAAAGGTCCCACCCATGGACAGGGTGCTCCATAACCGATTCCAAAAGCTTTCATTTGTGCTTGAGCCCTGGACTGCACTATCCCCACCTCCATCTTTTGGATTTTCTCCAACAGACCAGCATCTTGGATCTGATGGTCTTCATTGTATGCACACCCTTGCTCTTGGAAAGCTCCATAGCCAAACTGACTTTGGCACTACCTTTGCTCATATGGGTATGCATACTGATCTTGAATCTGCTCAAAATGCTGATTTGGAGGATTTGTAAAACATGTTGGAGGTGGAATATACTGCTGTTGTTGATGTGAATTCCATGATGGAAATGAAGTCATGATTGCACAACTTCATGGAATGGAAAAGAATGAAGGGGATGGAAAGAAAGATGGATGAAAATGGATGGAAATGAATGGAAAGGAAGGTCTGCAACTTCAGAGATGGGTTGTTGACCAGATGGAGTCGCCAGATGTGTTTGCAAGTGCCTCCAAAGGCTGAAATCTTCACAGGAACACATCAACCTGCAAAAGATGAAGTGAAAGACCTCTAAGGTCCCACCGGGCGTGCCAAAACTGTTAGTGCAAAATCACACGGCACCCACAGGACGCACACATTAGGCTTCTAGGTTGATGTTCGGGCATCCAGTGTGATTGCACAACATGGAAACCTCTCTCCAGCGTGGGACTTGTGAAACCGAGAGAGGAATCTCCGAGAGAAGGCTGGTTCTGCTCCTAAACTACTCCGCCACAAGCTATTCCAGGTGCGGGAAAGCTAATCTAATCCTAATCTAACCATGCCAAGGAGACACGAGAGAGAGAGAGGGAAAAATAAAGCAAAGCCTACACTAAAACGGTGATACACCGAGAGAAGGAGAATGTTGGACATCTATCAAAATTGCCATGGGACAAAGAGAGGTGAGCAATGGGAAGGATGGACAGATGCATCACGAGCCCAAGGATAGATTTCACACGAGAAAATGTCCCAAAACTCCATGAACACGGCTCCGGACCTGCAATGAACATTCAAACATGCACAAATACCTGCAATGAAGAGAGGCGAGAAGAAAACAAGCAAAAGCGAAAGGATGGACGGATGCATCACAAAACACGCGTTTTGTTGCTTGAAGTTTACCTGAGACATCATTCCATTAATAAGAGGCAAAAACGCCATTACAGAGCAAGGGAGGAGGTTCGAACTCCATTTTCAACCCTAGAGAAGAAAAGAAGGGAGAGCAGAGCAGAAAGAATGAACAACCCTCCTTTTTTAAAATGAGCCAAATCTGGCTTTTACATTGCATCGGTCGAGCCCAGGGGACAGAAACGTATAAAGGCATGGGAGCCCATTCTTCTTGACTACAGGTGCATTAAAACGGCATGGGGAACCTTACAAACCCATACCCTGTCACTTTGATGGATTACAGGAGAATGCGACCCATTCTGCATTAAATTTGGTCGCTGGAATGTCATTTCTGGCCATTATCACGCATCAGCGCCGTTTCTCGATTTTCTCTCTTCAGACCACACCAAAACTCAAGATTGATCCCAGAATCATGTAGAGAATTTCATAAGCTTTCCGTTGATATAAGGAACGTGCAAATCCGAGCTCTGGATCGAAAGTTATGGAGGTCTGAAGTTTTAGGGCACAAAACAGGTGAAAACGTGTTTTGAAATCTTTCCCGCGCTCTGCCACTTGGATGACACGTGGCACGCTCTGATTGGACGAGCAATTCTCTCTCCTTCATCTTTTCGGCGGGCTGTCCTTTGAAATTTTGACTTTTTGATGATTTTGGGACTTTTTCACCCTTTTTCCGCGCTCCCGCCATTTGGATGACACGTGGCATGATCTTGTTGGAGGACAGGGCGCGGGGCTTCCTTTACTTTTAGCCTTTTTGGGGAACTCAGCCAAATTCTCTAACTTCCCCCCGAGCTCCGCACTTTACTGCTCTATTGGACACGTGTCCAATTCCTATTGGCTCGGGCCAGCGCTTCAAACCTTGCCCCTTTGACTTTTGACTTTTCTCCTTGAGACACGTGGTGTGATCTGGTTGGTTCTCGGCCCTGCCGGCTCTTTCGCGTCCTTCGCGTCTTTTCATCCCGGATGTTCCAAACGCTTAGTGCTCCCTGTGCTGATTTCGGGCGAACCGGCCGGTTCGCGTCCATTTGTCCCAAATGTCCCAGTTGCCTCCGGACTGTTTGTTCCCATTTCACCCGGTTCGGCCGGTTCGCGCATTTTTGGCCCGGATGTCCCATTGTGTTTCGGACTGACTCGACCTTTTTCGCCCGGTTCGGCCGGTTCGCGCCTTCGCGGCCTAGATGTCCCAATCACTTTTTGACTGCCTGTGCTCATTTCGGCCGATCCGGCCGGTTCGGGTCTTTTTGTCCCAAACGTCCCGAGCAACACTTAGCCAATTTTTCTTCCTCTTTCGGCCGGATCGGCTTTTCGCGCCCGCCGCGTACTTCTGGCCCGATTGTCCCAAATGCAATTTGGGCCGCCTGGAGGCTTTTCGGCCGATCCGCGCCTTGACGTCCCAAATGTCCCAGTTGCTCCCTTGAGCAGGACTTAGCCAATTTTCACACTTTTTCCTGGATCAACCTACTTGCCTTTCTGCAACTTTTTCGCATTTTCTCAGAGCTTGCTCCTTCCTTCTTCGGCCAGGGGAGTTAAAAAAATATCTGAGAGAACCTCAGAAACATGATGTTTGCTCTGAATCAATCAATGTGCCTGGGACTTGAACATTCTGATGCATGTTATCAAAATTACCCTTGGGGGTGAATTTTGGATAACAGTAACTCGTTGAGCCGCTCGGTGAGTTGATAGAGCTTGAGACCCCTTTTGGGGTATTATCACCTTGTTTAAAATAATTTGGATTTCCTAAGTTCTCCTTGAACCTGAGGGTCATATGCATATAGTAGAACTCCTCAACATGATTAATTAATTACTTTAATCATTTTATTTCGAAAACCATTGGGAGTGGGTCCATTAAAGCCAATGTTCTATTCTGAGCACAATAGGACCCCATTGTCCAATTTTGCCATGTGTGCAAATCTAGATAATAAGAGGCTAGGTCTTAAGTGCTGAAGAAGATACCTACAGTGTGTGGGAAGTGATAAGATGTGTAAAATGATTGGTAAGAGTAAGAATAAAAACATGAACATTGGAAGTAGTTGGAATGGTGGAATTAGGAGGTTGAGTAGCACTAGACATAGAAGCGGTAATGGATGTAGGAACATTAATCTCAGCTAGATTGGTGGCCTCCTCACGAGAAGTGAATAAGAGTAGATCTAGATCTTGCAGATGTTCAACAAGATGAGCATTGATCTCATGAAGGTGTTCATCGGTAAAGGGTTCATAATATTGAGCCATTAAAATATTGCAAAGATGCCTAAAAGCAAGGTTGGGTTCGAATAGATGGGTTCACCATATGATTTAACAAAAATAAGATTTTGAAAAGCCCTAATTGTAGAGTAACTGATGTAAAATATGATAAATAATCTGCTATAGCTACAATTTGATACAAACACTAAGATAATAAATATGAAACCCTAAGTAGAAGAGAGAGAGAGAACATGAATTAATTGATTTGTGCCTGATCCTAGATGTTACGAATCGGGAAAAGTAATGAATGTAAAGGCAGATCATCATAACTATGCATTGTAAAATATAGGACTATCAGATAAGGTTGGACGTGGGAACCAGGGCACTAAAGTATACTACTAGGTGCCCGTGGATGTGAAAATTGTCAAAACCTAGTTTTACTTGTGTCACACGTGTCGTTGATATTTGATTTTGGCCACCAGATGTCGCACCTTGATTGTCAAGTGTACCCTTAACCTATAAAATATATGTTCACCTACAAAACCACAAAACCAAATCAAATAAAAAATAAAGATGCAATATTGGGAGTCGATTGACCTTGGTGGTCACATGACCGTGAGTGAACTTACGACCAAGCACTATACTACATCTCGATTCCATGTAGTTCTTGTGAGTGTGTGTAAAAATCATGCCCTAAGATGCCCTTGTGAAAGATGCACTAGATAACAGGCTAGATTTGCTACAAGATGAAAATATGTGTATGAAATAGAATAGATTTCCCCTTCCTATGCAGTGTATGTAGAAAATGTAGTCCCTTGTCCCTTTAATGGATGTTGGATGGATGCCTTTGAGTGTTTTGGATTGCTATTGGACTACTTAGGTTCATTTAGGCAATTAAGGAGAATAGAGTTCATTAATTTACATTATGTTTTGATTAATTCAAAGTTATTAATGTTAAGGGTAGGACTTGCTCATTTCTTCATCATGATGGTGCATATTTCTCATTTTTAGCTAGGTTAGGAAGCTATTTCTAGGTGGTAGTTTTCTTGCTTAAATTTGGTTAAAATTGTAGAAACACTTGCACACATTTGGCACGCCTGGTGGGACCCTTAGTCCCATGGCATTTTAGTTTAAGTTTCATTGTTTTGGCTAACTTTTGATATGCACATGTAGTAATTAATGTCCATTTTCTTGGAATTTTTGCTCATTTGATATGTGTAACTTCATGTTCATAGCCTTAATTTTAATGGGTTATTGCCATTCTTAAGCTAACTTGTCAAAATTTGAGATATTGTGAGTTTTCTTGTGTTTGCTTTGCCATATTTTTGTTGTAGGTCTAGCGTAGGCATGATTTTAGGAGCGCAAGCATGATTTTCATGGTACAAGCACGGTTTTAGGGTGCACACATCTCTTTGGTGGCGCAAGCGCACTAGTAAAACCTGTTACTCTGTTTTCCAACCCCGGTGCATGCACGCTAACCTTGGCTCACACACCCTAACCAACGTGCAGGTACACTAGCCCGGGTGCAGACGTTGTTTTGTATTGTACCTTCACTGCATTTTGAAACTTTTCAAATCAGCACACACGCCCTAACCAGGGTGTACATGCTGTTTTAGTGGTGTAGGCACATTTTTCCGTAGAATGCAATTGTTCTTTCTATTTTTCTATCTATTTTTCTCGGAGTGGCGCATACGCTGTTTTTGTGGCGCACACGCCTCTCTGGTGGCGCAGGTGCTTGATAAATCAAAAAATTTGCGAGTGGCGCGAGTAATGTTTTCGTGGAGCATACACTCTTTTTTAAGTAGCACACACGCCTCTCGGGTGGTGCAGCGCATGGTAAGTCAAAATTACACAGAGTGGCACACACGTCTTTTTCGTGGCGCACACGCATAAAAGGGGGTGCAGTATATCTATTTAATCCAGTTTTTTTTGTTACAACTTTTTAGTGCTCCTTGTTTTGATCATAACTTTTGACTCGTTAACCCATTTTCAAAGTTTGAATAAGCGTTGGAAAGATAATGGAGTGTACTTTGTGAGGGAACTTCCAAAAGTTAGATACCTTTGGTATACTATCTTCTATCACAAAACTCCCAAAATTCCTAGAGACCTCCAAAAATGCAAATTACTAAAAACTGCTAAAAAGTGCAAAAAATTGGATTTCTAGATTTTTTTGATTTTCTTGGTTTTCTGATTCTTACAGGTTTTATCTAATCACATACTCATTTTTATAGGATGTTTTTACATATTTTACTTGATTAGATAAACTTTGCATTTTTACTTATAGGAATAAGATCACGTATGCTCTTCCCTCGCATCCCTTGGGGTGATCTTGGGAATCAGAAACAATTCTTAAGTCCTTTTTGATGCTTTGAGGTTGTTAGGAATATTTGAGTTTGAATTGGTTAACTTGGTGTATTTGAATTAAAGTGTTTTTCCATTTGATATCTTTTTGGATTTTGAAGACATCACGTATGCTCTTCTCTTGCGTCCTTGGATGATCTGGAGAATCAGAAATGGTGCCTTCTCTTTTGATGGAAAACTACTAAAAATCATTGTACAAGACTAAAACACCATCGCTTGTCAAAGAATGGAGGAATTAAAACAAAAGTCAAAAACTACTAATACAGTTGTTATATAGGTTGCCAAAAGGTGTTTCAAGCAAACCACACCTAATTAAACAAGATAAAAAGAACAACATATTCAAAACACTGTATTACAGGTTTTAGAAAAGGGTACATCCCTCTCTCGATCAATTGGAACATAACCCCTTTGGCATAACGCCTTAAGCTACAACAATGGGGGTGGTTTTAGGAACCCCAAAGTAGTCCACGCAAGAGGGAACCTTGTGGATGAAACGGGAAGTGCTCCACACTACCTACTTGACTAGTGATTCCTTTGTGAGATAACATTGCAAGTTGTCCCTATGCGACCCTTTTAAGTACATGATGGATGCATTTATTGCCCACTGTGCTTGAAGGGGAAAAGTCGAGATACTCCCAAACTAGTCAATGCAATTTTTTGGGCAAATCATCCCGCTCGTGGATAATCTTTGTAACACCTAGGACGAGAGAACCACCTAGGAAAATATACTTTGGCCAAGAGCCCACTTTGACCATTCTAAAATAGTGCTAAGTTGTGAACCATCTTTTATTGTGAAATGTGTGACGCGTTACTTTCACTTAGTTTTTACTTGCCTTAGGGCAAGGCAAAACTCTTCCGAAGTGAAGCCAACATTTTTCATCCCCATTTTTGATCTACTTCCTTCACATTCTTTTGACACTTTGTTGATCAAAAGAAGGGTGACTACCTTTGTGTTACCAATCGGTTGCTTCTGCCACTTTTTTGTCCGTTTACGCCCATCCATGTTTCTGCTTGGGTAAGTTAAATGTCTAAAGTGTGTGGAGGCATATTTATATCATTGGTAGCCTTTTTGATCTTGATACCCACGTCAAGATCATCATCATAGTTCGGATTGATTCATCATTTGATCTCCCTTTGACGTGTTACCTTGTTTGCATTTTCGCAACACAATTAAGATACTTATGTTGTGTTTTTCATAAATGTGATCTAAGTATCCGCATTATGGTGTTACGTTGCACACATTTTAGCACATCCTTAGTATACTTTGACTTAGTTTGATTTCAAACATTGTCCCAAATCTTGAAGGGTGTCGCTTACTTTGTTTACGTCGTTTCGATACCACTTTGACACTAATATCTCACTTCTCCGCGAAGCTTGATAGACGTGTCCAATTGGTGTGGTTACCTAGCTTACATTTGTAAACCCCACCCTTTAACATTTAGGTCTTGTTGGTTGTTGAACTTGTCGTGGTATCCTTTGATTGGGAGTCACATCTACCCTTTGTTAATATTTACGCCTTGTTCATTTCGAGCTTGATGTAAATATTGACATTGTGTTGATCACCTTTGCATCAAAATTTACACACACATTTTCATATGGTGTATTTCCTTATTGATTGGATTTGTGTTTCACACTTGCATGATTGTTCCTTATGATTATTCATTCATAAAACTTATTTTCTAGGAAAATCCCTTTTTATCTCATCGATATTGCATCATCACGATGTCTATTTTCCTTAGACCTTCTTCGAAAAATCATGCATGCATATAAATGTCTAGCTGGTTGTCCTTATGCTACCAAAATCGACATGTCACTTCCTTCCCTTTGAAGGAGTTCCATCACACTATCTAGATCTAGACATTTTTGCTTAAAACAATGCCAAAATGATTGACTATCACGCAGTTCCCCATACTTACAAAATTATGGAACCTAGGTTTAGCAATTCAAAGCAAAAGATTCCCATTAAAACTAAATCTCATTTGGTTCTTCGTGCTAGAGATCCCACATGGAACTCATTCCCCACCTTCATCTCATAGTCGGTGGTATGATTTGGATGCTTCTGATCCAAATTATTATTCGAGTTCCCCCCACTCTTCTTCTAATTCTAATCCAAACATTTCCTCTTCCTATGAGGATTCCAATCCAAATATTTCCTCTGAATCTTCTGATGATTCAGATCTAAACTACTATTCAGATCCAAACTACTATTTGGATTCATCTAATTCAACTCCTAAGTCATCTAATATGACTCCTATGTCGTGGTCCTCCCTTTCTTCACAGGACCCCTTTTATCAGTCACCTCAATGATGTCTTCTTCCTTTGAAGATACGTGCAACTCCAAATCCCTCTAATCAAACATATAAGACAATTCTTGAATTGCATTCCTCTCTTTCTTTGCAGGACCCTTGTTATTATTCATCCAGTGCGATTCTTGAATCACGGTCCTCCCCTTCTTTGCAGGACCTTCTTCATCAATCACCCCCAATAAATATTCCTTCTTTGAAGATTCATGTGACTCAAAGTCCTTTGAGTCAAATGTCTGAATCGACCCATGCGTCACAATCTACAGACTTTGGACTTAATCCTACTAGTTTACAGACGATATACCATCGTATAGGTAGGTCCACACCACCTTCTTCTATTCCTGAGACATCTAGCTACACATCTTCTTTGTCTCTCATCTCATCTTCTTCTATCAATCATCATCAAACGTCTTCTAAGTCTTCCACACCAAGTGAACCTCTTTCTTCCAATCAACCCCTGGTGGTCGATCAAAAATCATACCGATTGACCTCTTTCAGAATGAAGAAATAATCAGGGCATTTATAGGGGCACATGAAGATATTCCTTTAGAAGATTACGAGAAAGGATTCTCTTTAGACTTCGATGCACCTGCATATTCTGAGAAAATGTTGATTCCTTTTATCAAGAAACAGAGGAAGAGCCTCAAATCATGCAACTTGATCCTCCTCTTATTCTTCCATCTTCAAATTCTTCATTAAGTGAGGAAACTCCCAAGTCTTACATTGATCCATGGCCTATCTTCTCATCACCCAATCACTCCTTGTCTATCATAATTCCTCAATCACAATCTCTTATGGGGTCAACGCCAAGTAGCCCTTCCTTTGCTATTTGTGGGACATTTTTGAGTATCCCACTATCTTCTATTCTTGGGGCATGTCCAACTAGGCCCTTTTCTTCTAGGTATGGATCACCCCGGTAGTCCATCATATTCTATTCTTGGGCCACATCCTAAGTAGCCCATTATCTTACATCTATGGGTCACGTCCTAAGTAGCCCTTCTTCTTCTATTCTTGGGCGACATCCTGAAGCCCTTCATCATCTTCTATCGGTATCTCACCTCCCAAAGTGCTCCCTCCTCTTCAATTCTTGGACCATATCCATTTCATCCATCACATATTTCTTCTATCAATGGTTGTGGCAAGCCCATGGTCATTTATCACATCAGTTATAAACATCCATGTTCACTTTCTTCTCCTTCTCGGGATCAGACAAGTCACACGTTAGCTTATAAGAAACCCAAACAGTTTCTTAATCAAGCTCAGATCAAAACTATAAAGATCTCTATAGCTCCCAACAAATCAAACAATCTCAAAATTCTAAATCAAGCACGATTCAAGAACGCACATCAATGTAACCATCAAGTATGGTGCAAAGTGCATAAACCTTTGGATAGGGAACTCAAGCTCTCACATATGAAATCCATGTTTTAGAACAAATCATAGTCATTTATTGAGTGTGAACTCACCTCAATCATCAAGATTGGGGATAATATCACTCTTGATAAACGAACGCGCCTAGTCTCCCTTATCAAGAAAGTCACAAACATTGTTGTTGGATCTTACCACAGAGAGTGACTTTGTTAATCCCAACCTCTTAAAACTGTCAAAAATCTAAAAATAAAAAACAATTCAAAAATACAAAAAACATTGAGAAAACACAACAAAAATCAAAGGTACAAAGATCAAACATTGCAATCAGGAATTGTGTACACATGGATGTTTCTTTCTTCCCTTCCTTGCTATTTTTCTCGCAAGTCTTTCTACCATTTTCATCCCTTCGGTGATTTTTTTGGTTAACTTATTCACACACATTTTGCGACATTTATCTCTATGGTATCCATTTGACCCTGGTCTTTTATCACCTTGGTAAATTAAAGAACAACTGACCTCTTAGAGATTATATCACATTCAACATATAATAAACTTGTTGCGAAGAACTTTTGGACATATTTGTTGACACTAGCCAATGTCATCATCGTAAGCACTTCCACCTCCTTCCATCAAGCCATTAGTGGTTCTTAACCCATTGTCAAAAACAAAGTTGAAATAAGTTTTTAGAAAGAAAAAGAATCAAAATCAATAAAAAAATCAAAAGCTAAAAGCTACAAAGCAAAAGCAAATTGATATATAACTCTCTCTTGGGGTATTTCCAATAATCTCTATCGGGGCTATGGATGCCTGACTGGCAGTAGAGCAATGTTGTGATTAGAATCAAATACATCTCTGTCAGGGCTATGGACGCTTGGCTGGTAGCGGAGTAATGTATGGCTATCCTTCCACCCTTCATTCACAAAAGTGCCTTTCACAATCAATCATCCCTACACATTGGCTAGGGTGTATTCACTTATTGTCTAGTAAATATTCCATTCAAGAGGTTATAAATTCCACGTGCACACACTGGATCTCTATGAGTAAACAAGATTAGTATGTTACCAGGCATCTTTTTTGGACCTTGTTTAGAATCTTACTCTAGTACGTATCTTGTCTCACAATTTTTTCCTTTGGCTAATCACTTCTTCATCGCGAGGCTTCTAAGCTACATTCATATCATTCACATTGTTCTTCTACTTCATTTAGAACATCTATGTGTATAAGATTACTTATTTTCCATGTTTGTGGACACCTTTATCCCCTTCCACAAAAACAATCTTCTCCTTCCTTTCTATCATGTGCTTTTAGGCCACCTTTCGCTGGGGGCATCCTTGCTTCTTCCTAGCACTTCATTGGTTTACATTCACCAACATGTTTGAACCTATCCATAATGGCCTTGGGTCTTGCTTCTACATGTGAAGAGTTTACCTTTGAATACTCCCACCTAATCATTGGGGCATTTTTGCATCTTCACCTTTCTGGTATGCACATGGCCTTATGCCCTCAGACATTCCATCTATTACTAGGGGCATCCACGCTTCCTTGTCTTCCCGCATATTTTCATAAAACTTTCAAAATCAACAAAACATTCAAATATGTTAGAAAAATCATCAAAAACATTCAAATATGTTTAAGAAAACTTCTAAAAATTGAAAATCATCCTACAAAACGTCGCTCTTTGGTTCTCACTTGTTCATGTGTGCGACTTGCATGATCATCTTGATCTACCTCCATCAACAAAAGCTAGGCTGCTTACTTCATCTGTACTCTGGGGCACAATGAGTTTCTGGTACTATTTCGTAGTGCACATTGCTTTTCCATCAGACCCAAGTGTCCTCCGTTATTCCCCTCACATGTATCCTTGCTTGGGCACCATCGTCAACCCCTTATTAATTTGCAATTAAGTCGTAATTGAAGCTCGATAATAAAAACATTATTTTATGTTTCTCTATTAATTTAGCTTGTTTACTTTCTTGTATTGCATTGAATTTTGTATGTTGCATGGAGTTAGGCATATTTTACTTTCTCGTATTGCATTGCATTTTGTATGTTGCATGGAGTTGGTATTTTTAGCAATGGACAATTGTTCGTAGTATGGCTTTTCATGTCATTCTACCTTTGTCGTATGCTTATATTTTTAATAAGGATCGATGATGTAGTTCCTCTGGCAATATGATGACATCCAAATTGTTCCAATCAACAATGGCTAGAGGCTAAGCTCTTCTCTCCCCTCCTCCATATTTATTCTACACCACTTTCCTTTCACCGCTAATCTTCCCTCTCATTGGGGCATCCTGCCCCTTCCCCATTCTTCTTCCTATCTCTCACCTTTTTCAATCGTCGATCGCTTCTTTCATCACCCCATTGACACTTGAGGGGACATCTCTCCCTCCTACTAATTTTTCTTCTATCCCTTTGAAATTTTCTTCCGTCTACTTTTGAAGTGGCGTCGATTCGCCACCCCAAAGAGGGGAAAATGTAGACACCTATAATTACGCCCAAGCAATTTAAATACTTAAATTGTGCTAATTATCTCCTTTCCTACAAATTGATGACATATCGTCAATGACACTCATCTTCTCTTCCATTGTTGTCGATTGATTACATTACGCTAATTAATTAATTCACTGTCCAACACATACCCTAATTAACCACCCTTCGTTAATCGGCACCTTCTATCTAGTCTAATTAATTATTATTAATTAATTAGCCTCTCTTCTCATTAAATCAATAACTCACTATTTAATTGGTTTAATTCCCTCCTAATAGCCTAAATCGTACTAATATTCCTCTCATTGGCTTCTATAAGCTTACACCTACCTATTAGTTAATCACCTTTGATTAATTAAAACACCCCCAACTCCCATGTCTTGCTAAGCATAAATTAAACCCTTCTAAAGTAAGGTTACCTTTAATAAAGCAACCTTATCCATTCCTAATCATGTTTTACCTTTATCCCACATGTAAAGGGATGAAGTGTTTCCTTTATCCTTTGGGCTATATAAACAACCCTCCCTCTACTTCTACATCTACATCTAAATCTCTCAAGAGATAAAAGAAAGCACATAGTTTCATACTAATAGCTTTTTGTCATTCTTGAGCCCTCCATCCTCCATTCTTGAAGAGCTAAGCCTCACACCCAAGCATCCATTAAAGGATCAAAGCAAGCAAATATAATTTGATTGTCATTGGACTACTTAGGTTCATTTAGGCAATTAAGGAGAATAGATTTCATTAATTTACATTATGTTTTGATTAATTCAAAGTTATTAATGTTAAGGGTAGGACTTGCTCATTTCTTCATCATGATGGTGCATATTTCTCATTTTTAGCTAGGTTAGGAAGCTATTTCTAGGTGGTAGTTTTCTTGCTTTAAATTTAGTTAAAATTGTAGAAACACTTACACACAGAGGGAACCTTTGATGTCTTGGCTGGGCACCGGTGTCAAAAGTCATAAAATATAAGAACGTACAGTTATGACTGAGCTGTATGGTGTGTAAGACTAAATAGAAAACAAGAAACACAAACAAAAGGATAAATATAGCTGTCAATTACTAGTTTTCTTGCTTAGGAATCATGTAAATACTAGCGTGTTTTAGTACCTAGAAATGTACCCAAGTGCCTAATTTTTTGTCTATAGATATCCCCACACATTTTGTGTGCTATTTAATAATTTTGGCAACTCAATTTTTAGCGCAATTCTCTATTAACATCGAGGATAATTATTTATGCATAGTTATCTAAATTGCGATAAGGATCCACCGATCCTATCAACAATTATGTCTTATGATACAAGACCATGCTTACCAAAATGAGAAATATATTAGCCGATAATGAATTGTAAGATCTATTCACCCAAATCTTGTTGGCACATTTACATGAATAAATCATATTTGACAAATTATAATCTTTTGACCATCTATACCATACACTCAAGGAACATGAAGGTTAGTTATTACATATGAATAAAATCACATATGATGTTACATTCCTTCCACCCCTAATGCCAAGTTTCCAAGTAAAACCACATTCAAAGGTAAGACTAATGATGCTAATGTTACTTCTAAGGATACTATCAATGTTGTTTCTCAAACAACTAAGTTACAACTCCAACCCGCTCATTGTAGTTCACCCAATTACCTTGTGCTCCACATATTGTATTAATATAATTGCTTAAGTGTAGTCTCATGTCTCTCCCTCCACTATTTGAGGTTGATATAAACAAGCCTCAAAGTAAGAAATATGATACCAATGCCTACTGTGATTATCATCGATGTATTGTTCACTTCATCAACAAATGTCTTAAGCTCTATCATATTATTTAATACCTTATAGACTCTCATGTCATCGAATGGGATGATCCCACAAAATATTCCAATTCAACCAATGATAATGCTAAACTCAAAATCTTCAATGATCCACTCCCCAAGCATAAAAATGATAAGTCTACATTTTAAGTACACAATACTTATCACGTGGTGTCACTACTACCCTCTTATGATCACCGTTTGTATGCAATGATTGGCACTATCACCCATACATCATCTTTTGCACCACTCATTACTTTTAATGACTCTAATATAGATGGCATGCTTGTCTCTGATACTTTATTTATTCCTATCTCTATTAATCAAGTACCTATATATGGTGTTTTGGTTGACCCACAAAATAAGGATAATAGATGCACTCTCGTAATACTTTAATCTCTTGGCATTTCTAAAAAAATCTCACATTTTATAATACTCCTAGCTATCATTGTATTAATCTACCCATCATTGTTGTTTTCTCACCAATGTGACTTCATTTTAGGCTGCTTTGCCACTCTTAGTTTTGATGCCCTACATTTGGGTCTTCCATGGTTACGTGATATTAGGGCTATTCATTTGGTCTTCCACCAACATATTAAATTTATCCATAACTATCAAGATGTTACCATTTAAGGAATCCCTTTAAGGCTTCTCCTCCTAGTCCACCTCCTTTGTAGTTTGTACTCATATACCTAGTGCACCTACGAATATGGATTTGGTTTAACATAATGTCCCTTATACCTCTAACCCTCCTATGTATATCCCTAGGTATGTGGCATTACTTGTTTCTTCTCACAACTCTTTCTCTCCTAGGTCTCTGTACACCTAAGAATCAACATGTGATCAGAGGGCACACACAACCTCCCGAGGTCATGCTTTAGGACAACCATAATGAAATGGATAAATGGATATGGAATGGATAAATAGGAATAGGTGAAATAGATGGGATATATCTATGAGACAAATTAAGGCAAATGGATATCCTCAATGGGTACAAGGGGTATTTTCTTGTTAAAGGCAATAAACATATGTTTGACTTGTTCAGAGAAATGGAACGGTTAAGGATAATGACTACATGAAGGTTTCGATCAATGTTAGTTGGGTCAAATAAACCCTGAATTGGTTGTGGAACATGTGGGAATCATCCTTCGTATCTCATGTATTGATATCCAGAGAGGTTCATGAAAATGTAAGAGAAGACGTATGGAAAGGACAAAACTATGAATTGTGGGATCTTGTCTCTACCAGGTTGATTATGCTAGAACTCATTAGCATTATATGCTTCATTGTTCAAGGCTATCAAATGTGAGATAATATTGGGTGGAACTGGGTTGGTTTGGAATATGAGCTACCTAAGACCCTGATCAATGTTAGTTAATTATGTAACGATATTTGGTTGTGGTACTCTTGGATCACACACTCTTTGTCTAGGTTGTCTGGGCCTTGATGGTCATGTGGACATGTAAACAAAGAATCTAAGGAAACAAACAAAGCACACAAAGAAACTAAAAGAAACTAAGGTCAAGTTCAGGTAACCTAAGCCTCTAAGGTAATGTGGGAGCTTGTGTTAATTCCTATCTAATTAAATATATGTTCCTAAATTAAACAAATAATACAAATAAATTTAAATCAAACAAAGTCGATTACTCTCCTTTAATTTAATTAAATGTATGTACAACTAATTAATTAAAGTGAAGCTAATTGATTAAACATTGAAAACTAATCCAATCTATTTGTTTTTGTATTTTCAAAGATTTTCAAATGAAAGAGAATAAGACAAATAAATAAATCTAACTATTCTAATCTATGTTTTTGAAGATTCTTTGGTTTTTTAGAATTAAATAAATGAAAGCTACACGAACAATAAAATTGCTTCTAATTAAATAGGAACTAATTCTATTCTAAAATAAAATGAACTAAATAGTGAAATATCCAGATCGAGCTATTTCCCTATTACAAAAAGAATTAAAACTAATCTAATTACAATAGAGGATTTTCCTAATTTGTAATTATCGATCTAATTTCCTCTGGTTCTACCTCAGAATCACAAGAAGATTAAAAATCTTCTCAGAAGAAATTCTTCCCCTGAAACTCCCGTGCAACACACTAAATTCTACAAAAGATTTTTAAATATAAAGAAACTCCAACAAATGTAAAGACATATAAGCTTCTTCAAACTCACTTCTGTAGACACCTAAATTTTGTATCGCTACCCTTGTCGCCCTACGTTTGCTTCCTTTCACCATGGTCTCCTATCTAGACCCTTCATTTTAATTCATGATTAAATCAATATTCCCATCTTTCCCATCTATTATCCCATTCATTGCTAATCCTCATTAATTACCCCTAATCCTCATCTCATTATCTAATTGCCTCTAATTCTCCTCTCTAGGTTGTTTATCATCCCTAAACTACCTAGTTGCTCATCCCTAGGCTCTCCTTAGCCTTTATTTACTCCATTTCATCCCTCACCTACCCATTTCATCTCCCTATGCAACCCTAACCCACCTAAGCCTTCTAAAACCCTAATCCTTCTCCTAATGGGCTTGATGCCTTGAGTTAGGCATCCTCCTAGCGCCCAAATGGATGGTCCTTGTGGTTAGAGGTGACCCACCTGGTCACCGCTCGACCCTATAAAGCCACCCACACCTCTCCTTCCAAAAGCATGAAAAATTAGAATTTTTGTGTGAACTTGTGATCTTATCTTCATGCTTGAGCTTCTCTGCAGCTGTTTTAGTCTTCTTGGAGTCCCTTTGAGCTTTCTTGCATCATTTGTGGAGACTTTAGGGAGATCATATTTGCCTTGTATTATTTTATTTTATTATTACATTGTTAATTTTGTTATTATCAGCTACTAACGTTTCACACGTCCAACTACCATTAGAGATCTAGATCTAACCTTCCCTTTTATCCGTCTTGTGTGCAAGTTGTCAATCCATCCATCCATTTTCGGTCACACCTAAGTCAACCTAGGTCGGTGTCAACCTGTCAGTCACCGTCGACCTCGCTAATGTTGCATCACCTATCCTATCATCCAGATCCACATCGATCTATCATTTTATTTTTGATTCCACCCAATTCCCATATTTGTCATTCTATTACTCTCTTAGTCTAGATCCACTCTGCGGCTTACGTCACCGCCTCAACCCAATCTCTGTCGACCCGATCCATATTTCCACCCCATCCCCTTAGATCCATAGTTTATTGTATACTTTCTATTTCTCCTATTTCATATCTCTTATGTAGGTTATCATTAGTTACTACAGGATTACATCATCTTCATATCTACATATAAAGCTCATCATAGATGAATTTTGGTTGTTGTTTTGATTCATTTGCCCTATCGCCATCGATTGGACCTTTGACTGGGTCACCATTGACCTAGCCAAACATATTTCATTTTGTGTCAATCTGGATGAGATTTGCACTTTCCTTTCATTTCTTTAATTTTAGATTATGTTTAGTTTAGATTTTGCATGTTATTTAGTCCTTTATCATTTATCTTATCTTCTTTCATCAATACGGGGTTGAAATCTGCAAAAGGAAGTTCATGCTTCTTGGAACTAACTTTTATCTGACAACCCCTCATCTACCATCTAATCCATTTTCTTTCTAGTTGTCTTTGTTGTGTAGATCCATCAAGCTTGCAGCAAGGAGTCTACTTTGTGCCCATCCATCATCATCATCTTATCCCAAGGTACCTTAAACCCTTGCATGTTTTGAGTTTCTTGGTTTTCTTTAGTATCTAGTTCACTAATCTGAATAGGAAAGAGAAAATTTTATCCAAAATTCTGGCATGCCTGGTGGGACCACCCTCTTAGGTGAGTCTCTTTCATTTCATTTTTCATTTTCCATATTTCTTCTATCTTCCACTAACATTGTAGGTAGAGGCTTTGATTTTTCTTGTTCGTGTTGGGATTTTGGATTGCTTGGATATTTCTTTTCACTTGCTTTATTTTTGAAGATCAAATAAAAAGGAAAAGTGAAAAACTAGGTATTCCCCTTTTGTCTTAGTTTCTCCTTTTTGCATCACATTTTCCATTCCTTGTGTGGTTGTTCTCATCAAATCTCCATATTTGGTTTTGGGTTTAAAATGAACCTCTTTCATTCTTGCTTGCAAATCTAGTGTAAGTAGGGGTTTAATTGGTTGCATTTCACACTTCTTCACACACATCCAAACACACTAATCAAATTCACACATCAAAAAAATCCCATACCAGGTGGACCTAATTGGGATTTCATCACCCAATAAGAAAGTCACCGTAGTGTTCTGGCCACGTTATAAATCCTATACAGACTTGGGCCTCACGTACCTTTGGGTATATCGAGGACTCCCCATCCAAAACTAATCTAAACGGCCTTAGATTACCATTTATTAGGTGCCCTTGTTCTACACTTACCCTTTTTCTTTTTCACATTTTCTAATTAATCAAGATAAAGAAAACATTGCATGCTTGACTTGTTTTCTTTAATTAGTATAGTCATTATTTTCTTGTTTTGTTTCATGCCCGTTATCACACGCTCTTTAGCTAGGAAAATGGAAAAAATATTGCATTAAACAATCCCATCACTTCATCCCAACAAACTTCTACTTTTTCCATTGTCTCATCCATGCCTTTGGTCACCTCTTCCATGGTCACCCAACCTTTGATCATTAATCTGCCTCATCAAGAATATCTTGTCCAAACCACTACCCATGATGAGACCAATCCCTTCCTACATCATCAATCCATCCCATCTAGGCCAACCACTCCTAAATCTGCCACGTCGGTTGAATCTTTTGGGCATCCCATTATTCCTTAAGGAAGTGTGGAGTTCTAAGAGCTCCTCGACACTAATACCCTGGCTCTCCATGATTACCTTCTTAGGAAATCAACCTAACTTCTTATTAACAGGCCACATGTCCAACAACTCTATGCTTATCACTCCAATCCTGAAATAATCCAAGTTACTTCTTCACCACTTGCAGTGTTTTCCCTAGAGCCATGAATGAGCTCGTTATGGCCCATTGTGAGCTTGATACATATTATTCCACTAATCCTCAACCACATCAAACCACAAAACTAGTCACACCCATTCCTCCTAGTCTTCCCCCATCAATGCAACTATCACTACCTCAATTCCCATCACTTATTCATCTACCATCGTCACTAGTATCATTACCCAATCCTTTCAACAATCCAAACCATTGCTTTTCCTATCCAAACAACACAACGAGTCTTTACCTCTCACTCATGCAAATGTCATCACTTCCTAACCTCACCCAATCGAGTCTCTGGCACTCACCAACCTCCTCTCGAGGGGTGCTTACCATTACATGATGTCTCATCCACCTCCTCAACAATCTCAACCCATCAACACGCATATCCCCACTCATCATATACCTCAACAAGTTTATATCCCCATCTCAAAACAACCCACCCAATCTCAACAATCGTATCATATTCATATTTATCAATATCAACCATTGCAAAACCCATCCAATCTCAACTAATGACCTATATTCATCTTCATAAAACAATCCCTCAAACACCCACTCATTCTTAAGTCTACCAATAACCCCATCAAGTCACTTCTCATGTCATGCAACCACAACCATCTACCTCTCATCCAACCGCTTCAAATGACCCCATGCATGCCTTAATGAATATGTTGGCTAGCCTTAAAGCCGCTACCTTGGGACCCAAGGTTACATTCTCTTATGAAAAAATCTATAATGAGCCTATTCATCCATCAGTACCAGTTAAACCTTATCCTCCTCATTAGAAACTTCCAAAATTCACCAAATTTAATAGTAAGGAGGATCCCCAACAACACCTTTGTGCGTTTAGGCATGCATGCTATCTCATTTCCCATGATCAAGACCTCATGCTTCACACTTTTCCTATGTCCTTGGCTGGTCCCACATTGGATTGGTACAATGACATCCCCCAACACTCATTGTTCTCATTTACCCAACTTACATAGCTCTTCTTAGAACACTTCTTAATCAACATTGCATGCAAGATCACCATTACAAACTTATATATCATTCGATAATTCGATGACGAGTCTATCACAGACTTTGTCACACAATGACATGGAATCATAAATCAATTATCATTTTCCCTTCCATAGACAAAGCTCATCAAATTATTTTCACACTCTTATGCAAAGCATATTTCATCCACCCTACAAATCCAATCATTTCAAACATTTGAAGAAGCCTTCACTATGGCTTATAAACTTGAGACTCGTGCCCTTGAGCAAGGCCAACTTAAACTTAGATCAAACAAGCCAAAATATGAGTTTACTAAACCATCTACACATTGCAACAAATCCAAAAATGCAGCCAATGCCATAGTGATTAAGTCCTCTTCTATGTCAACTCCTAATGCGGGCCCTCAACAAAGAGCTCCTAGATCGCCACATAGCTTAAATCCTCTTAGAGAATCCTATAGCTCTATATTTGAAAAACTAATGGTGGTCCATCTCATCACACTTCCCCCATTCGACCATTCAACGAATCAAGATCTAAACCAACATGGTATCGTGAAGATATCTATTGTAAATACCACCAAGTTCACAAACGTGATATAGAAAAATGTTGAAACTTCAAAGGTCTTGTCCAAAAATCATCAACCAAGGTGACCTTCAGATGGATAACCCTAACACACCTCCTAATCAACCAATCGATGTTTTTAAACAACCATTTCCTAATCACACACCAACGAATCAAACTATCCATCCTACATCTCAACCACCCAATTCTTACACCATCAACACTATCAACACCATTGATCAAGATCTCACCCCATCAATGACTCCACCTAATTCACCAACCACCACATCTACCACTTCCTTAGACATTGTCCCTATATTTACACTTCTACCAACACCCATCCCCATTTCTACACCAACCACATCCACACCCATATCAAATTCTACCATTGATTCTACATCTATATCTAATTCATCAATTATCACATCTACATAAGATTCAACTAAACCCACTACCTCACCTACATCTATTATACCCTCACCTATCACATTGGATACATCCTTAGCATATATTCAAATCCCCCTTTCTACACTTATACCTAAACCAATCACATTGACTATTGAGACAACATCTACATCATCTCCTCCTTCTACATCTATCACATCCTTTGAAGAATTTTTGAAAGCACTCCAACTTGAAATGACTTCAAATGATGTCCTTACATCATCCACAAAAAGACACCCCAAATAAACTCAATCCACATCTTCTTTAGTCCTCATCAAACACAAGTTACTCCATTCACCAATATCAATGTCTATACCACAATCTTTAGATCCTCTAGTCAAGATCGTTGTCATCCCTACCAAGGGTACCTCCTCATAATAAAAATATAAGACCCTTGGCATGCTTCCTTGTTGATTAGTTATAATATGGAACTTAGTGGATAAAATACGAGGGTTCATGTGGGAGAACAAATCACATTAAAAGGCACGGAAGCATTGAAGAGGATCATGCGCGAGACAGGGACAAATTCGGAAGTTAGACATTTTCATGATGAGGATCTATTTTTGGAGGTAGCGTGTGGAGCACTCAAACCGATCGGATACTTGTGCGACACACATTGGCTATTTTTGGAGGATCAGCTATGAAGTGCTTTGCATGGACACATGCCGAGAATAGATCTACTACTGTCAGTTAACTAACAATCAGTCTATTGTTAGCGCACTTGCATGTGTGGCTATTTTTGTAACGGTGCGTGGCTAATAATAGCATGTGACCTATTTTGGGATTAGATAAGTAGTGAAGGGAAATTCCCACCCTTATAAATATGTAGTGAAATGCATAGTAGAGATATATAGAGAGAGAGCATAGATATACGTGTGAGAACTAGGGTATAGTGAGATTATCTTTGCTAGATCTCATTACGTGCATGAACTTATACAATCATTATTGTAATGAATCGTTTGTGTATTTACGTAGTTAATATAATGGATATTATGGATTGAAACAAGGTGTTCTTATGGTTATAATTCAGTATTATATGCTTGATTCCATTATGGTTATCTCACTGTTATGTTCTAGATCTAAGTCACTATGCCTTTGTATGAAAGATATATTAGTTATAGATCTGAATGATTAAAGTATTCATCATGCTAACATCCTGCGAACATCAACCCTAAAGAGGGGCTGGGTACCTTTGCATGTGTAGACACCAAAATTGGGTCACAATCGCCTTGGTCCCCTTTCGAATAACCAACTTACACACATTCACCTAACCATGACCCTTATACCCCACATTAATATTAATTTAATTATTTACAATTAAATTAATACCCATCCTCACCCCATTATTAATTTAATTACTTTAATTAAATGGATGCCCACCTCACCTAGAAACCTCACCTAGACACCTCACCATAGACCTACTCATAACATGTTTCCATAAATGAGTAAGACTTGGTCCAAACCTAAAAATCAAGGCCTATTATTCCTCTAACCACCTTCCTGGTCATAAAAACATAATGTCCATTCTGATCCACGGATAAAGGAATGAACATGATCCAAATGATGCAAGATTTGTAATTTTTAGTAAACCTAGGGAATCCCACCTTAACCAAAGTCGGTCATCCCCGACGCCGATCAACTCGGAACCGTTCGGTTACCATTTATTCACCTTAGCAACCTTGTTTTTGGTTTGGCGATTACGAGATCAAGAGAGATGAGAAGAGAGCTACATGCAAGCGAACCCGAGGCTTTTCGTACCTAGAAACATCCATATCTAGTACCAGGATAGATCCAAAGGTATTGCACTCACGGAAGCATTTCAGGAAGCACTACCACGAAATCGGACACCATTCTTCCTATCAACCTTCATTGCCATCCAACCATCGAACTGCATCACGATAAGTGACCTTCTACCAATGTTGTCTATTTTAGTATAATAACCTCTGCACTACATTATCGGATCATACTCTGCATGCTTATTCCCCATCATTTACGTTCTGTAAACTCAGTCATTCCTCCACCTAAATCACTAAATCACCCATACCTTTATGTTAAATTTTTTTGAGTATACCTAAAACCTCCATAGCCCTCTCCATTGTCTTTTCCATCTCTATTTAGCTTTAGTTCAATCCTAATGATCGGATCTCATTGAGTTCCTTTCACCCCGATCCTACCTACCGACGCGTTGGTTACCCATGATCATCATTGGTCCCTTCTAAACTGTCATCATGTTACACCCAACATCATCGTATTTGTATTTTATACCTTTTTCCAATAACAGAACCAAACAACCTTCTACCAAGTGACCTAAACAACCTAGAACCTGACCTTGACTAGTCCCAATACCTTGACAGTTACCTCACACTTTAAATCGACTATAGCCTAGCCTGTTATGATTGGATTTTCTTATTGTACTTGAATGAGATACCTAAATCATATCAACTACAGTAGGAATTTTCTTATTTCTCGCATTAAGTTGTTTTAAATAGTGGGTTGACAACCATCTATGAAGTATCACACTTCCTGGATATAGCACACACTAGGCAGTCCATTGTCATATATTGTTTAACTCTTCTTTGGTGGTCTTGTTTTCTATTTCAGGTAGTTCCTCCCAACCAAAAGGAAGCTCTCGTAGTCAGCATTGGATTGAGAAGTTAGCACACTTACATCTTGAAATCCAAACCAACACAACATGTATTCCTCTTTAGCCCATAGCCCTTATCTGTTTCATCCCAATAATGTAAAGAAAATGGTGAAACATGTTGGCATGCTCGGTGGGACCCATCCAGGGTTCCTTGCATTTTTCTTCATTCCTAGGTAAAGATTGTGTGTTTGTTTATTTTCTAAACGTATCCACACCAAATATCTTTCCCTGGTAATACTCTCTTCTTCTAATTGTCTAAAACAACATCTATTTTCTGGTGCTTAAAATGAACCATTTTTTCTTTCTTGCATTCGCATAAATAGTGAAAGAGCACGTTCCTACCTGTTCATCATTTGCTTCATTGAACGTAATTTGTCAATTTGGGTTTAAAATCAGTTACATTTCATCCTTGTATGCTGCATTTAGCTCACATTAAAATGAGGGTAACCTCTATGCTAGAAGTCATGCCTAGTTGATGGTTGAAAAAGAATCCTAGAAAAGCACTCTCTTTCTTCTTCCTTAACCAAATTGCACAAAATTAAAAAAATACACATCTTCTTAAACAACATCTCACTTGGAAGAAGCTATCAACAATCACACGATTGGTGGATTGATGATGAGCACCTAGCTAGTTACTTCATCCCAGTCATTACCTCGGAGGAGACGGCCCATGCCCGCCATAAAATAACCTAAAACCTATCCTTTAGATATCCTTCTTCATAGGAAGCCTTCCTCATCAAAAACTCTACTCTAAATTCATGAGTTAGTCTTCTAAATAACATAAGCTCAAACATTAAAAATCACTTGTTGGATACATGTTTTTAGCATTTGATTGACGTGCGTTTTGAGGTGTGAGGATACATTTCTCCATTTTCCATTATTTTGCCTTGCACACTCCACAATCACAGTTTGAGTATTCGACTTCTTCTAAGTGTGTCCTGACCTCATTATATCATCTCTAGGATTTTGGGTTGATCATTCATCTCGATCTCGATTCACAACAATCTATTTTTCTCGCATACTTATAAATTTTCACAAGAATTCAAAGATCGATTTATCCGCCAAAGACGGTTTACACCTCACCATCATCGGTTCTACCTAACCATCATCGGTTCCCTGTCCTTTTGGTTAAATGGCCCAAGGGACACCTATTCTCATCTTCTTCACTATTTTGATTTTTATGAGTCTCTCAGTACTCTCTCAGTATTCTCATAAACGGTCATCATACAACTTACATATCTGACATTCATCAATTTTTACCCCTTTTCATCAAACCAAGTGTTCTTTTCCCACATGAATCGACCTTACTTACACTTGAACCGTCATTGGTCATCCATAACTGGTGTTGGTTACCTTGTGCTGATTCTCAGCTGATACATCACCTAAATCCACCTACAAACACTTGTTTTTCTCATTCCTACTGCTTTCTGTGTCATCTGTAGGTTACAACATCACTTGATATACATTCATTCACATGGTGTTGAATTGCTACTAAGCTAATGCACTTATATTCCACGATATTCGTCAACCACTCTCTTTAACCCTTCACCACCCTCTATCCTATCACCCATGGATCAAACCCACCTACCACCATTCTCTACAGGTGATGAGGAGTTTTCATGAATCCTTGATCAAAATCCCGTAGCTTTACAATTCTACCTTTCCCACTCTTCCACCCGGGACTCCTCAAAGCCAATTGATATATGGCATACCTGTATCCATCACTCCTACCCTTATCCCCATTCCTGCATTTGCCCTTACTATTTCAAAGTGTTACCTTCACCTCATTTACACCCATTGGTTTTGTAGCAAGGCCCCATACCCGCTATGACCATTGCATCTCAGTAGTATCGGGCCGCGCACATGTAGTATATGTTGTTCCTTGATTGACCATAACCCCATACACACCCGTTGTCTCACGATACCAATTACAACATAACCACCCGTGGTATCGGTGACCCCTACCCCATTCCAAAATCTTGTCCTCTCCATCCCACAATCTCTGCCCCAATTACTACTCGCGTCACTGTGACTTCCCCACCTACATATACATATTATCAACAACCCCCTATCTCATCTCATCATCCATTCTGGATATATGCCCTCTATGTCGGTCCCCTATTCTCAACCTCCCTATTCGGCATCACCATACATTGGAATGCCACCCACATCACATGTTCAGTACCAGCCCTCTTACGCCATAAGAGGTGCCCTTCCATCACAACCTACCAATGACCTCATAAAATTAATGATGGAAAGGATGCAGACACTAGAAGCATCGGTTTCTGGATCACATAATTCTCTCACATACGATGAAATCTATAATGAGCCCATTCATCTGTCCATTCCTATTTTCCCATACCCTGTACATTGGGAAATGCCAAAATTCAACCAATTTAATAGTAAAGAAGACCCAAAACAACATTTGTGGTCTTTCAAACATGGGTGTTATCGATCACCCATGATGACACTTTACTCCTATGAACCTTCCTAATGTCCCTCATAGGACCTACATTAGATTAGTACAGTGGGCTACCCAAACATTCCATCTACTCATTTAATCAAGTAGCCCAAGCCTTCTTAGACCACTTCTCAATCAACATTGTCAAGAAAGTCACCATGATTGATCTTTACTCCACACGATAGTACGACGATGAGTCTATCATTGACTTTGTCGCTCGTTGGCACAACCTAATTAACCAGACTCACATTTCAATTACCTCAAATTAAACTCATATATTTGTTTACTCGGGCTTGTGCTAGACACATCTCACCAACCCTGCAGGTGCATACCTTCCGCACCTTTGATGAGGCATTCACCATGGCACGAAAATTGGAAATTTGTGCTATCAAAGAGAAGAAAATTTAGCTACGTAACAAGAACATCGTGTTTAAATCAAATGATGCTTCTTCATCTTTGAAACCCCAAAAAAACTATTCAAAACCTAAAGGATCTGCCAACACTATAGTTCTCAAGGCTATACCCTCACCCATCAAACCAAGCCAAACCTTCTTCTAATCTCTCTCTCATCCAAGCTTTCCGGTTCGACGCAAATAACGAAAGTACACTTCAATAGGAGAACCTTATTATTCTATTTTGGAAAATCTTATTAAGGCTAGTTCCATTACCCTTCCACCTATAAAACCACACACCGGTTTTGATACGATCACACCATGCCCGTGTGGTATAAGGAACATGAATTTTGCAACTATCATCATGTCAAAAGGTCATAATGACATTTTTTTATTAAGGGCAAATAGTTTTGAAGGGACTATACCCTGTATACAAAAGGGCTCAAAAGCCAGATAGCAAAGATGAGAGAAGCAGCCCAGAGAAGGGCAAAACAGCCAACCAAGGAAGGCTCAACAGCCAAATATTACAATATAGGTGAAAAAAGGATCTAAACGTACATAGATCCAGAAAAAAGAAGGCAAGATCAAAAAGGAACCAAAAGAGAAACAACATAAGGAGCCCCACCACAAAACAGCTCCAGAACCGCCCGATGACAGCCACATCGCAGCCAAAAATAGCATCACAACAGCCCTTTACTTGATGGCTCTGTCAATTTTGGTCTTGATAGCCTGCAGTGACATGAAGAAGGCAATGGCAGTGGCCTGAGAGGAGTCTTGTAAATCAGCTTGGGCAATTGCAATGTCCCTTTTCTCTTTAGGGCCCCATATGTCCTCATTGATCCCACTTAAACTGCAAACACTGTGGACATGTTGCTCAATGAAATTATAGATGCTTTTGAGGGTAGACAATATGCAGTCATTTCGGCTTTTAGCATTCCCCAATCTACCATCTAGGGACTGTAGTTTCTTGAAGACTTCACCAATAACCCCCTCTTCCTCCTCACTTTGAAGGATCCTTTTACCCTTCGCTCTTTCCATGTTTTTTATAGCCCCTTTGAGCTCTTGCAGCTCCTTTTCTAATCTGACCACCCTATCCAGTAATTCCTCCTCTTTGGGCTCCTCCATCGGCCTGCTGATATGCAGGAGGTTTTCAGCTAGTTCTAAGTCCTTGTGGCTCCTTAGGACTCGTTGGGAAGCAGGGATTTTGGCTTTGAGGCTCTTGCTTTTCTTGTTGGAGACCGCCTCTTCATTCTTTCTTTTTAGCAGGGGGGGGAGCAGTGTGGGTAGGTGGAGGTATGGAAGAGGGAGGTGGGATAGGATTCACGGGAGGGCAGCTGGAGAAATGTCGGTGAATCAAGAGGATAAGGCCCTGGTGCAAAGGGATAGCCCTAGAGTGGCTTTGAACTTCCCTTATAGATTTCTCCAGAGAGTTAATCAGATAATGAGGAAAGCTGATAATGTTATTTCTACGAAAATGATTCAGAAAAATCAGATGTTTTTGAGGTATAGTAACATATCTTCCTTCAAGGGTAATATACCTTACCACCATTTTGGCTAGTTCAGCAAACGGTTCAGGGATCGACTCCACCTTGAGGCCAGCAGTCACGAACTCAAGATTCTCTCCCTCTTCCAGAAATTTCTTGGTTTCCACCTCCCTGTCTACCTTCTTATTGAAGAATTTTGTGCCTTCCAGGCTGAGGCCCGTGATCTGAGCTATGAGCTCTTCCGTGATTTCCATTTTCATGTTATGTATTTAACTATTCTGTTCTTCCAACCCCGGGTGAATTTGATAGAGATGTCTTGGTCGAAGCCTTGGATCCTTTCAATGAAGTTAGACAGGCCCCCGATTTGCAGGTAATCCCAGAGCTCCGTGTTCTCTTTCCACTCAGGATTGTGGGTTGGCTCGGTTTTGCATGGCACCCCCATGTTTCCTCTCGCAGCACCTTTTCTGTTTGCAACGGTAAAATAGCTACCAATGTAGAATAGGCCAAACTTTGAAACTTGGAATTTGAATCTTTCCTTCCCGTGAAAGCCGATTTAATTATTATGCTACACTTGTTATTATTGCCCCGTGCCTCGGCTTTCCTCCTATGCCAAGAAATGATGACAGCCCAGCCCGCACAGATCGCAACAATCATCCAAATCTTTTGTGATGTCATCAACATGTACTTGGGGATCCACACATTAGCGTCTAAAAACAACCGTTAGTTATGATTTTCACTGCCATGAAGATCAATGATTATGGCTTTATTGACATGAGTGGGCAGAACGTCCCCTCCAATCCAAGTTTGAAAGGGATTATTAACACCGAAGTTAGCCAAACTGTCAGCTACCCTATTTCCTTCCCGGTAGGTGTGGGTGATTTGGACATTCACAAAGCTTTTACATATATCAATAGCTTCTTCTATATAATCCCTAATAGACCAGCTGGGGTGTTGCTTTTTATTCAGAAGATTGATAATATTTAGAGAATCACCTTCAATTATGATATTTGGAATATTACAATCTCTGGCAAGTCTAATACCCCAAAGAGCCGCCATGGCTTCGGAATAATGATTAGTCTGCCTGCCCATTCTCCCAGAAAAAGCAGCAACATAACAGCCTCTTTGATCCCTGATGATTCCCCCTCCTCCAGAGTCACCCGGATTGCCCTTAGAGGCCCCATCAAAATTTAACTTGTGCCAATCAGTGGGGGGTTTAATCCATCGGACTGTGTTTCTGTCAGTACCATTGTTATTTCTATTGATAGTGGCAATATTCCATTCAGTCAGAATGCATTCTTCATTCTCCGGGTAGAGTCTATTTTTAGGGGGTTTAAATCTAGCAATATTATCTTGCACAACAATGATAATTTCCTTATATACTTTGTTACAAGCCTGTCTATTGTTTCTGAAAATATTATCATTACGAGCCTTCCAGATTCTCCACATAGTGTGGGGCAGAACAAGTTTCCATAGCCTTTTCACCATGCAATGTTTGAACGGAGAGCTCCATTGCTCCCAAGCCTGAAGGTAGGTAAGGGGAAAAATCCATCTCAGATTAAATTTTGCAAAGACAAGCTGCCAAATTTTGGAAGCAATCTCACAATGGAGGAATAAATGCTTTATATCTTCAGCCTCTTGCTGACACATGCAACATCTATTCGGCATGATGAATCCCTTCTTGATGAGGTTATCATTAGTTAGGATCTTGCCATTAATAATTAGCCACCAAAAGAAGTTCACTCTAGGGGTTAGCTCCGACATCCACAATTTGTGCCACTTAATTTCACTTGCCATGGATGCAAAGAAAGAATTATATCCTGCTTTAACAGTGTAATCCCCATCAAAAGAATCTTTCTAGATGAGCTCATCCTTAAGATTTTGATTACTTATCTGGATTAGGGAAAGTTGATTCTGGAGAGATATAATATCAACCTGAATATTATCATTCTCCACTTTTAGCTGCTTCCATTTTCTTTTGTTTCCATTCCTCTCAATGTACCCCTGGATTTTGTGTCCATACTTTGCAATTAAGCTGTCTTTAATATGATCATAATCAGAAATCCAGTTAGAATCCGTCCACTTATCAGTCCAGAAGTTTATGTTTTGCCCATCTCCAAGCTTCCAGCTGCACCCCTGAGAAAGAATGTGTCTGCTGCGTAGAAGGTTGTTCCAGAAAATAGAACCACTCGGAAGGGACTGATCATAAATAAAGGAAATCTTGCTTTGATTTGAAAGATATTTGATCTTAATCAACTCTGTCCAAGGTCTGTGTTCTTTTATAAGCCTCCATCCTAATTTTGCAGTAAGGGCAGTACTCATATGTTTGATATCTTTGATGTCTAACCCCCTAGTTACAAACTTGTTCCCAAGCCACAAGATGATATCTCGAATCGTCCTCGCATGCAGTGCCACGTAGAAGTGTTTTTGAATCTTCTCAATACTGCTCATCACAGCTGTAGGCATGCTGAACATTGACAGTATGTAGATAGGCAAGTTTTGAAGCGTGCTTTTAACCAAAAGACACTTACCTGCACTTGAAAGAACTGCTCCTTTCCAGCCAGCCAACTTTCTTTGAAATCTCTTAATAAGATCATTCCATACCTCCACTGAAATCTTGCCAGTACTTAAAGGTAACCCTAAGTAAGTAGCTGGTAGAGAATTAATTGTGCATCCTAGAATATTAGTGATCTTTCTTTGCCTCTCCTCAGGAGTATTGAAGAAATAAATAGAGCTTTTGTCAAAATTAACTTTTTTCCCCGAGGCTTCCTCATAAAATCTAAGGATAGTTTTAATGGCCTTTTCCTCAATAATAGAATCCATTAGTAGCAGCAGAGTGTCATCAGCAAACTGCTGATGAGATGAGATCTGATTACCAGTAGTTGGAGGGAAGCCTTTTATCATGCCAATGTCAATAGCTTTGGAAATAGATCTTCTTAAACTATCAGCCATAATAATGAATAAAAGAGGGGAGATTGGGTCGCCTTGCCGTATACCTCTATTACTGGCAAAAAAACCCACAGGTTCCCCATTAACAACCACAAAGAATCTAGAGGTAGAGATGCAAGAGTGAATGATTTTTCTGAATTTGCTTTGAAAACCAAATTTGGACAGGACCTCATCCATGAATCTCCAAGAGACTCTGTCGAAAGCTTTATGCATGTCAAGTTTGATGGCCATCCCCGCCTTTTTACTTTTATCCATAGAATGTATAGTTTCATGAACCATGATAATTCCATCTTGGATAATTCTTCCCTGAATGAATCCACTCTGCTGTTGAGAAATGATCTCCATGAGAATAGGTTGCATTCTAGTGGTGAGAATCTTTGTGAAGATCCTATAAATGACATTAACCAAACTGATAGGCCTGAAATCTTTGAAGTCTTTTGCATCCATCTTTTTCGGGGCAAGCACAATGTGTGTATTATTTAGTTCTTTAATAAGATTTCCCGTTCTGTAAAATTCATTGACAACTTTCAAGAGATCTTCAGAGCATATTTCCCAACATCTTTGGAAAAAGTTAGCCGAGAAGCCATCTGGACCTGGAGCCTTATCCCCTTCTAAAGCAAAGACAACCTTTTTAATTCCTCAATGGTGACAGTTTTTGAAAGACTTTTAAATCTCTCAGCAGGTATTAGATTATTAGGAATGGAGTCTAAGAGGAAAGATGCCGCTTGTTCATTGTAGGAGGAATCTTCAGTGAGGAGGTTCTTGTAAAAATTTAGCGCCTCTGTTTTGATATCTTCAGGATCCTTAGTAATGTTTCCATTTCTTTTAGCAACTTCAGAAATTCTGTTACAAGCTCTATGTTTGATGGCTGTCAGGTGAAATTTTTTTGTATTTCTATCTCCATCCTTAAGCCAAAGGGCTCTAGATTTCATTCTCTAAAAGGTTTCTTCATGGCTGTTTATATTATGCAGATCTGATAGGAGTTTTTTTCCCGCTGATGATCTTCAAGGGTCATACCTTTCATGGAGACATTTAGCTCAAGCTCTTCAAGCTGTTGCTTAAGTTCTTTCTTCTTTTCAAAAATGTTTCCAAAAACCTCTTTATTCCATTTTCTAACTTTCTGTTTAACATTCTTTAACTTCTGAAGGAGCCTGAATTGGGCCGTCCCTGTGCCTTCCCAAACCCACCACTCTTTAATTCTGTCAAGAATGTCCTCATGTTCGAACCACATTTTCTCAAATTTGAAATTACCATGAAAAGGTTTTGTCCAATTGAAGAAATTGAGGACAATTGGATTATGATCAGATCCCGTTCTGGGGAGAGTAGAAAGATGGAAATTCTGGTCCAGGATCCAATTTGTAGAAATAAGAGCTCTGTCAAGTTTAACCTGAATTAAGCTCTCTCCTAATCTTCTGTTAGACCATGTGAATTGATTGCCATGAAGCTCTATGTCCATAAGATTAAGAGTCGAGATGAAGTCTGCAAATTCTTCCATACCAAGGGAGAATTCAGAACTTCCTCCAAAATTTTCTCCTGGATTCAAAGGAGTATTGAAGTCTCCCATAACCAACCAGTTCATGTTTTCAACCTTGCTTCGGAACAAGGTTAACTCTTTCCATAGCCTTCTTTTACCAGTAGCAGTATTGGGCGCATAAATATTAGATAAGATCCAGCTATGATTATTTTCAAGGCTTTTAAAGATAATAGCTAAATGATTCGGGGTTGAGGAGAGTACCTTACCGTCAACCATCTTTGTATCCCAAAAGATCACTAAACCTCCAGAGGCCCCTTGAGAGTCAATAAAGAAGCGTGAAGGCGATTCTACCAAAAATGTCTTTTGAAGTCTTCAACTGCTTTACTTTTCATTTTAGTTTCTTGAATGAGAAGAATGTTGGGTTTGTTTTCTCTTTTAATTTCCTTAAGCATTCTTTTCTTAGGCCCTCCATTGAGGCCTCTGACATTCCAAGAAATAACCTTCATTAAAAAATTTTGGAGATGCATTTGCCGGATGGCTCAGAATTCTCTGTGTACCATCTGCAATTTCTTTTTCAGTCTCTTTTTCTCTTGCTTCTCTCTTAGATGGCCTGCCTTTTCTAAAGGTTACTCCAAAATTTGCAGTTCTTCTAGCAGTGGCCCTTGTGATTCTTGAGGTGGAAGCTTCCCAGCCTCCAAGCTGCTTTTCTTCCAGGCTTTTTGAACCTCTTTTCTTTCTTTTCACTAAGATGAATCCATCATTATCACAAACATTTTCCTTACTGATTGGGGTAATTTCCCCATCCTCCTTTCCTGTGGTAATATCAGCCTGCTTATCCATTTTAGGAGTCAGCTCCTCCACATCTGTGTCCTCTTTCTCTTGGTTTAGATCTCGTGTAATGGATTCTAGATCCTCTTTGCCTTTTTCTTGTCTCATTTTTAGTTTCTCCATAGAGCTGCTCCTTAGCAGCTCTTGATGGGCACTGATTTTGTCTTCCTCTTCTTCCATGTATGAGAGAGAAATGCTAACTTTTTCATTTTCTTCATCAATCTCCATGTTCAGCTTTACCGGATTTGGAGTCAAAGAGTTCAATATTGAATCCACTGACATCTCCCTTTTGTTTTCTTCCTCATTCGGACCCAGATCTAATACTTGTTGAGACTCAATCAGCTTCTTAGGTTTCCAAAGTTTTCTGTAAACCGGTGGTCTCTTTGCCTTGAACCCTTTTTTCCTTTCTTTTAGCTTGGAATGCCTCTCCAAACACCTATTTCCAGTAGCTGGTTTAGAAATCAGTTCTTTATCCACCTTATCTCTCTGATTCTGTCCTTGATCTTCAGGAATAACTGAAAAATCTTCCAGCTTTTGAACTGTATGTTCAGGACATTTGCTGGCAAAATGCCCTAATTTGTGGCATTTGCTACATCTTAACTTGAAAGCTTCATATTCTATTTGTTGATTCCATTCTCCAAATTTGGATTGCAGAACAATGTTATCGGGGAGCTCCTGATCCATTTCTATGGAGACACAGAACCAAGCAAATGCCAGCCTAGATCTGTTTCTCGTGGGCCCATCCAGGCCAATAGGTGAACCAATCGATTTGGCAATGTGAAGGAGGATTTCATCATCCCAAATATGCAAAGGAAGCCCTGGGAGTCTACCCCAGATGGGTATGGCATGAATATTTTCAACAAATGGATTAAATCCGGGGTACCATTTTTTAAAAAATAGTCCCATATTACCCAGACACCAGGGCCCACCCAACAAAACCAAGTCAACATCAGACTGGAGATTAAATCTAGCCAGAAAAAAACCTTTTGCCATAGTGGTGATTATTAAATCCCCTTTTGGTTTCCATCTACGAATGGCCCATTTCCTAATGGTGTCCACATTAGGTCGTGCCCAAAAATTTTCCGACAAGTGCCAGATTGGTTTTCTCCAGAGCTCTTTGTAGACATCCATCAGGCACCTGTAAGTGGGTCACCCCTTCAACATCTTTTGTACTTTTAAAATCACATGCAGCCTGAGGTTTCACATTTTTGTCAGGAGGAGTCTTAACAACTTCCGCCCAGGCTCTAGACCCGAAGCTGCCACCAATGATCACATTTTCCACTTTTATCGGTTCCTTAGCGGCTACATCGCAGTTCTTTGAGAGACATTCAATAGCTAGAGCTGCTGAAACAACACTTTCGAAACCCTCACGCAGCCCGCCCGAAATTTCAAATTCGCAGCCCGCCCGAAGGAGTTCCATTCCGCATTAGCCCGCATTTACCACTATCTCTTTCAAGAATAACGATGTTAATGAATCACTTTCAAGAATATCATCCAAGAAATTTTAGACAACGAAGATCTATTCTTGGATAACCCAAATGCACCCACTAACCAAAACCTACATATCTTCAAAAATCCATTCCCTAATCATGCCCCATCTTCCAACCAAACTGGTGACACTTTAACCAATGATAGAAATGTCTGTGAGGTCCACGCTATTTTTGATGACATATTAGTTGCTTCCTAATTACCCCATGTTCCTTCTATAGATGAAATCTTAGCTTGAGCTCCCCTACCTACACAGGAACCTATTTCATCTACTCCTCCACCCACAGAGGAACCCCCTTCATTTTCTCCTTCACCCATGGAAGAGCCTATAATTAGCACTTCGCCTTTGGCCCCTCAAATTACCGAGTAGTTATCAGTGGAACCTCTCCTACTCCTAGGAGAGAAATGTCCACTCCCTACACCACCACACGGGGAGCCCACCTCGTCTGGCCCATCATATCCTCTACCTATAGAGGATCTTGTAAAAACACCATTTCCTTAGATGACCATTCTCCATCAGACCTCCAAGATCTTATTGATCTACTTTCGGCTCTCTTACCCATAGAGTCTGAAGCTATCCATTTCCCTATTTCTCAAACACATTTTACGGGGATTTCTACTTGATCCACATCAGCCCCGCCTACAGCAGTACCATTTTCATGCTTGGCCGATCGCCTAGACTATGTTGATAGAGCCTTACTTTGGGGACGTCTTCTACTTCCCTGCTTCAACCCAAATCTGTTGTCACTCACCGACACCTCCACAATCTATCCAAAAGTGTTTCAAGAAACCAAACCAAACACAACCATAGTTGTTGGAACACCTTCCTTGTCATCACCCATAACCTAACACACACTTCCACCCACAACCCAACACGCACCTATACCCAAACACCTGCCCACGCCTATATCATCTCCCTTACCTAAACCCACCACTACCTTAGGGGTCGTGCGATATCAAACCTTACTCACCCACCCATCGATTAGATTTAGCCACATCTTCCCAAACCAACACTAAACTTATTCCGGCCTTTAAAAGGAAGACCCAACCTCTAGGCCTCATACACAAAACTCGCCTACCACACTCATTATCACTTTCACCCTTCTGTCCATCCTAGGACCCCACCCCTTGACCCTAGCCAAACAACCTTCTCTCTTTGGAAAACCAAAAATGAAACATCCCACCTCCTCATCACAAACCTATAATACACCTAAGCAATCCATGCAACCTCCACTTCACCCGTAACCTTCTTACAACCCATACCACCACTACCTTCCATAACTTCTTCACTACCCCTGACATTATCTCCTCTTCCACTCACACCTTCTACCCAACCTCTACCGACCACCTCCACCTCTATTTGGTTTCCCCTATGGGTAATCCATCCCCTACCACCATTTGATTTTCCCTCTACATCTCATACACTTGTGTCACCTTCACCTAAGAAGTGCAACTAAAGCTAAAAATCCACTACCCTCCAATAAGGTAGTTAAACCAACCAAACCTTTCATTGCCATCTCTTCTACCATGCCCATACCCAAGCAACTGCAACTAAGACTTAAGACCACTCCACACACCAAAATAGTGGACCAACCCATTCCCCCTCCTGTAAAGCCTCTTCCTCCACAATCTACCACACTGTACCCAAAACCACACTCACCTCCCATTACGATCCATTAGCGGGGTCCTACGCCAAAATATTAAAAACATCTTCTTGAAACCTCTGTCATCACATTACCACCTCTTAGACCTTACGACCCGCTCAAACCCAAACCAAAAGGGTTTGATGAAACTAAAATTTGTGCCTACCATCGTGTGCTAGGACACAATGTAGAGAACTATAAGGATTTAAAAATTGCTCTTGTCCAATTGTGTCCTCTCGAAGAAAATTTTGATGATAACGATCTTCTTGATGAAAACCCCATTTCATGTTCACCAATTTCCCTAGATTGTCTTCCATTACCTACTTAACAACCAATATCTCCACCCCGCGACTCTCCGATCCACCCTTGAGATTCGAGATCAACATGATCAACATTGCCACCTGCGCCTAGAAAGAAAAAAGCAAGGAAAAGACAACTAGCCCATCAACCAACCCTGTACCCAACATACCATCTGCACCCACACCCAAAGTCACCATTCGAGGTCCCACATATCCTATTTCTGATGGGGTCACACATCGCACAATGCTAAAACAATTACACCAATCCTCCCTCAAAATGTCTTTATATGACCTCATCCAAACCTCTGAGTCACATTCTAAGCCCTCATGGAGGTCCTTCAATCTATTGAGGTTTTACCAAATGACCCCACACCCATAGCCTCCATCATTACTCCTCATCACGTGGCCTCTCTCACTAAGTTGTTTCCTTCCTCTACACCTTCACCTACTCTCCAAGTAGCCACCCTCATATTTTCAGATGAAGAGATCGCTCCCTCTCGGTCCGAGGACCCCGATCTGCTCTTTTCATCTCCGTCCACATCGATAATATATGTATACGATGTATTATGATTGATGGTGGTGCTAGTATTAATATCATCTCCTCCCATGCATATGACGAAATGTGCATACCTACCAGCTACATGCATGGTAATCCATTATGTTGCGCTCCTTCAATGACACCATGACCTCTACCACCCGGTACCATCATTCTCAATGTCTCACTGGGTCCCCGCATGACTCCCTGAAAATTTTCTATGTCCTAGAAGGGGAGTTCTAGTATAATCTGTTGCTTGGCCAACCTTGGATCTATGCCATGGGTTGTGTCCCTTCAAATTTACACCGCTGCCTCAAATTTGAACACGAGGGACATAATTACACCATCCCTGCCGACCCATCACCTTTCAAGACCTGTAACATGCTATACCAGCCCAATGATGTGCTTGTACTAGTCAAGGCATTTGCCACTATCCTTACTTCACCTTCAACTACAATCCCATCCACCAATACTACCACCACCTCTCCCGCATCTAACCTTGCTATTCCTATTTCTGCTCGCCCAGCCTCTACCATTGACTCACCTATTTCCCCATCATCTAGTGAGTCATCTATCCTCTTTACCCACATATTGACTATTGATCCCTTAGAAGGTGTTTTTCAATGCCTCACTTTGGGGGAATATCACCTATACAATATCGACACCTTCCTCACCCCGTAAGAGTATGGAAACATATGTCAACACCCCGGTTATGACATCTGCATAAGCGAGGTTTTTACTTATAGTTCTCCCCACCTTCACACTAATCTAACGTATGGGGGACTTGATATCGCCACTTATAAATATGAACCTCAATCACAAACACAACCATTTTTATCCAACCTACACTCCCACTAACTAACCGCTTCGCTCATACTTTCCTCCACCAAAGCGCGCGTGGAAAGGATTTGGCTTCAAATTTTATGAATAGGGTCACCATACTATTATTTCCTGTACCTCTCGTAAACACAATGACCGTAGTGGAATTGGTTTTGATGCACCACCTTCCAATAAGGCTTGCGTTGACCTCATTCAGGAATGAAAAACCTTCCCCACCTCATTCACCCATGTTACCATCTTCACCCACGAGTCCATAGATCCCGAATCTATTCCTCCTAACTTTTTTTTCATAAACACCATTTCCTGGGACCTCTGACCTATCAATGTGATGATGAGGCTCCCTCTTCTCTCCCATTCCTATATCCTGACATGATCGATGATGATACACCTTTTATTAATGTTGTTTAATGTTAGGATGATGAATCCATCCTCACCTACCTTGGTGTGAAATATTCTTATATTCACCGGTCGTTACCTTCTAAGACGTAAACCATGTTGAATAAATCGACCATCAAAATCAACATTAACACTCAGGATGACCCGCACATTTTAAAGATAGGCCAATCCTTAGACACTACTAAACAGAAACCTTCACCTCTTTCCTTTAGGACCATAGCAACGCATTTGCCTGATCCTATGCCAATATGCTCGGTATTGACCCAAAAATCATGGTCCACAATATCGTAACCATTTTTGATGCCAAACCCATAAAAAAGTTGTGGAAAATGCATCCTCACATTGCTCTTCTAGTCAAAGAAGAGATTCAACACCTATTAATTTCCTTCATCTTACCCATTGACTATCCCCAATGGATTTCTAACATTGTTCCTATCACAAAGGTGACAGGGGACTCCGCATTTGCATGGACTTCCATGACCTCAACCTAGCTTATCCCAAAGATAGTTTTCCCTACCGGCATCGACCAACTAGTTGATCTCACCATTGGCCATGAAATGCTATCACTCATGGATGGTTTCTTGGGCTACAATCAAATATTACTAGCCATAGAAGATCAACATAAGACTACCTTCATCACCCCTTGGGGGAATTTCTGCTATTTAGTCATTCCTTTTGGCCTTAAAAATGCCGGCACTACATACCAATGAGCCATGACTTACATATTCCATGACATCATGCATCACATATTAGAAGATTACATAGATGATATTCTTTCCAAATCTAAACATTGAATCGAACACCTGCCATCCTTAAGGTCATCTTTGATCGCCTCATCAAGTATTTTGTTCGCCTTCAACCAAAGAAGTGAGTCTTTGCGATACTTTCTGGAAAAATTCTGGGTTTCATCATTTCTTTCCATGGCATAGAAGTCGATCCTGCTAAATTCAAGGCTATTCTAGAAATGTCTTTGCCTACTAATCTCTGTCAACTATGAAGCCTGCAAGGCAAGTTGTAATCCATTCGTCATTTTATCTCGCAGCTCTCTGATCACTTTCAACCATTTCACAATCTTCTCAAGAAAGATGTTTCCTTCAAATGGGATGAGGAAGGCCATAAAGCCTTTGAAGCCTTAAAAAATATCTCCTTCAACCACCAGTGCTCATTCCGCCTAAAGATAACCAACCCTTTTTCCTATATATTTCCACCACTGACCATTCTTTAGGTGCCATGCTTGCTCATCGTGACGACCAACATCGAGAGCAAGTGGTTTATTACATAAGTCGTACCCTTTTGGACTACAAGACTAGATATACCCATGCTAAAAAACTCTTGCCTAGTCTTAGTTTTCTTTACCACCAAACTCCGCCATTACCTACTCAACCACAAAACCTTCGTTATTACCAATACTGATCCCTTACACTATATGTACACCAAACCCTATCAACATCAATGTGCCGCACGTTGGCTTATGCTTCTTACCGACCTTGACCTCAAATTCATTCATCAAAAGTCCATCAAAGGCCAAGATATCACCGACCAATTAGCGATGCCACCCTTTATGGGACTCAACCCTCTAACTTTGATTTCCTAGACGAATCCATAGCTACCCTCTCCTTAGATGAAACCCATTACCAAATGACTCTCTTCTTCGATGGCTCTAAGTGTGAGCATGGGGGTGGGGATAGGGTTATCCTCATTCCTCTTGATGGTGAACCTATGGCATTGTCTTTCAAACTTGATTTTGATTGTACAAAAATATTGCTGAATATGAAGCACTTGTATTGGGACTCCAGTGTTTATGCCTTGGATGTTAAGTCCATCAATATCTTTGGTGATTCTCAACTGGTTGTTGTAAACCAAGTCAATGGTATATACTAGTGTCATAATGAGATACTTCAAAAGTATAAACATCACGTAGACATACTTTTGACCACCTTTGATTGTTACAAACTTCAAACCACCCCCGTTCTACCAATAAATTTGTAGATACCATGGCCTGCTTGGCTTCTCAGATACCTACTTCACCTCGACTCTAAAATATTTGTCATAATACAAAGGCTACAATCACCCTCTTATTTACCTTGTGAAGTCTACTCCATCAGAACTATTGCACCTAACCCACGTGACCTTTGGTATAAGAAATATGTAGACTATCTTTCCCTTTCCATTCTACCCACCAATCTCACTCATAATGGACAACATGCCTTTCTTAAAAGTGTCTCTCGTTATGTCATCATGGGTGGTCTTCTTTATAAGCATGGCTTCGACGGTATTCTCTTATGATGCCTTACAAGTTTTGAAATTCCCTACACCATTAAGGAAGTTCACAATGGAATTTGTGGAGGCCACTTTAGTGGTTTAGTTGTCACAAAATGCATTCTTCACCTTGGCTATTATTGGCCAACCTTAAACCACGATTGTTGTGATTATGTCAAACATTGTGTGAAATGCCAACAACATGCAAATATTCATCACACACCTAGTCATGCCTTACAGGTCACACGAGACCTTTAGCCTTTCTCTCAATGGGGTTTGGATCTTTTCGGTGAGATCAATCCCCATTCTTCACAACTCCATCAATAGATCATAACCACTACTGAATATTACACTAAATGGGTAGAGGCCATTCCCTCATTTCTACAAAAGCCGAGAAAATATGTGAATTCATCAACCATCACATCATTTGTTGCTTTGGTGTTCCTCACTACCTCATCACTGATAATGGAAAGCAATTCAAAAACAAAACCCTACACAAGCTATGTGACGCTTTCAACATCCAACTCAGTTTCTCATCACCTTATTACCCGTAAAACAATGGCTAAGCTGAATCAACCAATAAAACCTTGAACAAAATTCTTATGAAGGTAGTCAATGATACTAGGAAGGATTGGCATACACACATTCCTTTCACCTTGTGGGCTTATCGCACTAGTATTCACACTTCAACTCCTACCACCCCCTTTTCTAGTCTACGATACAGGCTGTCTTACCTCTCGAAGTCCAGATTCCATCTCTTTGCATCTCACTACAAGACATGCTAAGCGGCGATGACTGTTTCCAAGATCGTTTGGTGCAACTTGAGTTATTAGATGAATGCCATCTCAATGCTCTTGACCATCTCTAAATCTACCAAAAACGTATCAAACGTGCCTATGAAAAACGTGTTCATGAACGAACCTTTCGGTCGGTGATCTTGTCCGGAGGAAAATCAACATGTAACCAAAGAAGATAAAAATAAGCGGGAAAATTTACTCCTAATTGGCTTGGACCCTACATCATTACCCATGCCTATAGATCAGGTGCTTATTGTTTGTCTTCACTTGAAGGTAAACAGGAACCTGAGCCCCTCAATGCCTTACACCTTCAACCATTTTATTGTTGATATCAAGCCCTATATCACTTTCTATCAGTTGATCGCTCATCCCTTGAGTGTTTTTCACCTTCCATATTACCCGTTTTTGAGGATCCATGACTACACAAGAATCATGTGATTACCCATCACCTTTCAGCCTTATATTTAGTATGCGTACCATGGCTCTACTCATAGCATGATTCTCATGTATACTTTTCATCTTCTTCAAGGTGGAATCCCATGGTCGTTCATCACTCAAAACCACCTCTTTCATAGTTAACCTCTGTGTGCTATGGTTTTTTCCTCTAAACAAGAACCTAACCTTCCTTTATAGTCTTGTCCATGACTTAAAACGTCAAAAAACAAAATGAGATATAAATCCTTGAGTGAAACTTCCAGTAAAAAATGAATCCCTCAAAAGGGACATCTCTTCACTCTACTTCCACCACTATAAATAGACCACTCCCTTGAATGACAACTATATAAAATCCTTTCAAAAATACAATAAAAATTTCTAGAAGCTTCCCGCATCAATCAACTTCATGAAGACCTCAAGGAGATACTATACTCATCCCATATAGACTTCCCGCATCGACCAGTCTATTAAAAATAAATAAATGAAGAAAAATTATACATTTTTCATCATGGACTTGCCTATTTTGGATCCTGGGATTCTTTCTAGGAAAAACATGTTGTCGTACACTAGGTTACGCTAAACCACCTATTCTCACCTCACTACCTTTTTATCCTAATTCCCTCCTTATTTAAGGGACTTGCTTAATCGCGCCATTTCGTGATTATGTGACTTTCTTCACCCTTACATTGGTCCTTTATGCAATTCCTTTAGGGTCTTACGTTCATCACCCATCTAGGATATGGTGGAATCATTAGGGTCCTTATCAATTAAATAGTCCTTTTGCCACTTCTTATCATTCCCCTTTCCTTATTACTTATTGATTATCCTATACATGAACAGATCATCAACAAATACATTTCAAAAAACTCAACTATGCCTATTACCTATATCCAATCATGCCTATGATCTACATTCAACCATGCCTAACACCTACCAACCCATTCCTCTACTTCATCATAATCTTCCCTAGCTTATGGGAGAACTACATCGGCCTGAGGCCCCTTTTCACCGGGGCTATGTAGGCAACACTTTGAGGGCATAAGGTCCTTGCAGTTAGCTCGGCCACTCTTTACCTTAACCAATTCCCCTTTCACTTTCCTATTCACATTCTACCCTAGTTAGTTTCCATTCTATATCAATAACTGGAAATTAAACCAAACAAGCATCAATTAATACACATTTTTATCACATCATCAAATCATTCATTTATCATTTTCACATTTCCATTATAGCACATATTTTAGAATTTAAGCCATAACATGTATATACATCACCATTTTTCCCCATGTTACCTACAACTTAGACACTCAATCATGCCTAAATTGACTTAACTCAATCATGCCTAAATCGACCTAACTCCATCATGCCTAAACCAACCTGACTCCATCATGCCTAATCCACCTAGTTTCCATCACATACACACATAATAACAGAAATTAAAAGCAAATACACCATCCATACTATAAATACCATCATCTATAAATTGGAAAGTTTGTGTATACATACATGTGTACATGGATACTAATAAATGTAGGTATCTCAACAAATCTCATGTACATCCTCACCATATTTGGCATGCAGGCGGTATATATATATAAAATGTGTAAAAAAATAGATACACTGATAATAAATTGTGACTAATCATCACCCCACCTGATATCCATCCCTATCTCGTCAGTCTCCTCCATCTCCCCTCCAGTGGGGTGCCCTACCAACCTCTCTCCACCTCACCTCGATCTACCCTCTGATGGCCCCTCACCTGGGGCTGGTCTCTGTAAACTAGTAGCCTCACCTATCCCGGGGCTTACCACCCCCTGCTCTCTACACTTTGTGCGTGTGAGACCAGGTCCTCTCACTTAAGGCTCTTTGTGCTCTCAGTACTCTACATAGGAGGGGACATCTATCCTAAGCCATCGGTTGATCCACGATAATATCGTGCCTCTCCTAAGGCATCTCTAAACTTGACCATAGGTACTATCTGCGGTGGAGCCATCGGTGTCGACCTTGTCCAAAGTGCTCGTCCTGTCTCACCTCGGTATGTAAAAGGGGACCTTGTCCTTGGGCTCGTGTGCTGTGTGGGGTGCTCGTCCCGAGTCAGTACGTGGGTGTGCACATGTTATACTTGGGCCTATAAGGCCATAATCTATGCCTGTGTAGTGACCAATTAGCCATGCAACCACATGTCACCTATGCTCGTAATGTGGCAACCTATGCCTCTAACCTCGCACAAATTGTCCCCTGCACTATCCCCAACTATGTGACCAAATTCACCACCCGCCTTATTATAGGGCGTCTCTCTGAACTATGATGGTGGCCAAGTCTCACCTTTTACCTTGAACTCGGTGGTAGTGCTCGTACCGTCAGGCTGCCCACCACTTTTTGTAACTCGACATCATCAATCCGCTAGTCTACCACCATCTCCTCGTACTCTAGGCACCACATGTACCAATTTGTGGCCGTGTTAGAGGAATAGGCCTCTCCACGTCATCCCTCATGTACTGTGGGATTAGTGGAGGTACATCCTATGGAAAACTAAATTTCCGTCGACCCTGTCAATGGGTATCATCTCGTGCTCTCCTGCACGATGCCCCTCTATCCATCAGAGAAAATGTAGCTCATCTAACTCTACGGCCATCTTTTTGTATGATGGGAAGCCCACATACGGCCTCCAAATGATGTCTACCCAAGAAAACCCCTCTAGTATCTTCCTGTAGTGGGCTACATCATGTATAGCCCTACCCCCCCGATGCACCCCACCAACCAACACCCACCGCCTATAACTAACTCGGACCATACCTGGCTCAAATGCATCAAGCCGGGGCAAACCAATCGGATGAACACACACAATGTGCTTGTATGCCCAACAATGAAGAAGAAAAGTGTAGCATAAGCTAAACCTTCATAGCTTCTCGTAGGCCCATAGCTCCCTGTATAGCTTTACCAAGTAGGCTGATGCCCAGGAAAAGTAGGTCCTTTCCTCCATCATATCATAAAGGACTCCCATCAGTGCTCGTGGGAATCTCCCACCCTCTCTGCATTTTTAGAATTTGAGGATTCTAATAAATACGGATTTAATCAACTTACATATTACATAATGTTACAATAAATATTTAAATAAAGATTACATCATAACATAAGTAAATAAAGAAATACTTACGGAAATAAATAACATAGGTGACATAATATTTATAGTAGAAAACCTCAATAGGGTAAAAACCACTTTGAAAATAACCTTTTACTTCAGAGAACTTATTTTACATCCAGTAAGATCACCTCCTCCTTTGAAACCCTATTTACCAAGGGTAAAACCAAATCACTTGATTTGCACACCTTTGATATATTTCTTGAATATATCAAATGAGGACCTAAAGTCCTTTTTATATAAGGTGATTAGGTATGTCTCCCGACCCACCTTTTCAACCTAAAATGGTTGACACATACACCTAGGTTTATAATATTTAATATTAGAAATATAATCATTTCATGATATTAAATATTTAACCTAAAGTATATACCTAGGCTAGCATATTTAATAATATAAATATAAATATTTCATATTATTAAATATTAACCTATATATTAGTGATGGACCCATATACATTAAGGGTTGGCCAAACCACTTAATCATTATGTTCCAACATGCATCTCCTAACCTCTACATCCGCGTGCAAAACAACACATTGCCTCTATAATCAAAACCACTAGCCTCATCTCCTCAGGATGGGTAACATACATCTCCCTATAGCTCAAGCTTGGTGCTATAAAACCTCATCTCTGCCACCCCCTTTCCAAATACTATCAACATTAGCTCCTCTGATGCCTCCAAAGAAATAGAATACACCTACGTTCCTACTATCGACAACTGCAGAATCCTGTAAATGTCCTCCAAGGTGATGGTCATCTCACCTGTCAGAAAATGGAACATGTTGGTTGCGGAATCCCATCTATCGATGAGAGTGACCATCAAACTCGAGATCACAAGATATATGCCTATGATGTTGAATCCCAATAATACCCACCTTGGTCACGTGCCTCCACTCCTCATTGGTCATGTCCCCCTAAACATCTAGTAATAGTGGCGGCACCCTATCACGCATCCATGCTGGTCCCTCACCATGCATACAAAAACCATAAAATCACTAGACCCCACTATAGTCAACTCCACCCTTGAAAAAAACCCCTCCTATGTCATGGCCTATCTACCCACCCCGACCCTAATCAACTACCTCTCCCCCAATATCAATTTCTCACCCCTCGACCATACCTATTTATCCCCCTTACCCAAACCTTTTCAGCAACTATACCTTCCTATCTCCTGACCTATGTCACCCACCAAATAACTTTCATTGTTGCCCCAATTTCCTCCAAATGATGACTGAAATCGGTTAATATTGATCGACCACGGTCTCCCAAAACTAACATTGGTCACCCCATCCCTGATCGATGCCAACTAACTCCCACCGATGTTGGTCATTGTCGCGGCGACAATCCAAAGCCCTGCCCTAATTCTCCCAAATTCCCCATTTCTCCCTACCTACCCACCCATTCCTACCCAAATCCCCCCTCAACCCCTCCCCACCCTCATTCACCTAACTACACCTTCCTCCATTCCTATTTCACCCATTTTCTTCCCAAATTCAAATTTAATCTTTCCCCCAACAACAACCCATTTTACCCTAACCTGATTTCTATAAACAAATCTACCTAACAAACGAGGAATGGGATTAGATCTTACCTCATCGTGATGCCATCTCTGTGGGGGCACGTCGGCCATCTTGCACCGGTGGTCTACCCAAACCCTCTCCCGCCTCTGCCATGCCGAAATCTACCTCAAATCTCTCCACCAATCAAATCATACCCCAATCTTGTGGACCTGTCTACCTAGCTCCTCTCACCAATCGGATCTCTCCACCTCAGCCGGGTATAATCCCTCGTACTATCCCTCTCAAAAAGCACCAAAGTCAAATGGCTCTGTCATTTTCTCCAACAGTACAATATAACAATGATTCTGAAAAATATGGAATTTTCATTTTATAAACCCAACCCAACCTAACCGATGCTAGTCCTATTTGTGCCCTAGCCAACCGACGTCGGTCACCCTTTAACTAGCATCGGTCCACTGCAAATTGATTGGTCTTGCTAAATTTCCTTTTACCTGCCACCATTCATGCCCATGCCCCTTTTATCATCCTGACACCCCTTAAACTATACCTATAAACCTAATCTACCACTACATTGCCTTAAGCTGCGTCTTTGGAGTTGTTATTTTACTTATACCTTGGCCTTACCCATGCCGTTACCTATATACCTTAACCTGAACCACTTTTTGTGACCTTTGACCCTCCGTGCTCACTTGTACCTTACAACGTGGTTACTCGTGTTGTTTAGCCTACCGACCTTACATTGCTTATTATGTGCTATTTATCTTGACTCGATATTTGGTGTCTTGGAACATACCTAAACGTTCCTGCACTTGACCTCTGTTGTGTTTCTACACCATATCCTATACCTTGGATACCGGAATCACTTCACCCTGTTTGGATAGACCTATCGACCTTAGACGACATAGAGTTTGAAAGCTTCTCAACTTGGTACCTTGTTGTAGTTTCCAATGTGTGTGTATGTTCAACTACCACTACCTTCAACCTTGGCCCATTTACTGTTTACCCGATTTGACCTTTTATCTTTACCCAATACACCCAATGATCTTCATTTTCCCACCTCCTCATTTTATCAAACCACTCACTTTGCTTGTCTCTCACCTCATTGGTTCCTAGTTTGAGGGGGTTACCTTCACCCATGCTTGGGGAAACACCACCCTCACTTACACTTGACACAACCATTTCCTATTTTTGTCAACATCGCTTACCAATACAAGCCACGTGACAAAAAGGGGAAAAATGTAGACACCAAAATTGGGTCACACTCCCCTTGGTCCCCTTTTGAATAACCAACTTACACACATTCACCTAACCATGACCTTTATACCCCACATTAATATTAATTTAATTATTTACAATTAAATTAATACCCATCCTCACCCCATTATTAATTTAATTACTTTAATTAAATGGATTCCCACCTCACCTAGACACCTCACCATAGACCTATTCATAGCATGTTTCCATAAATGAGTAAGACTTGGTCCAAACCTAAAAATCAAGGCATATTATTCCTCTAACCACCTTCCCACTCATAAAAACGTAACTTTCATTCGATTAGTGGATAAAAGAATGAACTCCGATCCAAATGATACGAGATCTACCATTTTTAGTAAACCTAGGGAATCTCGACTTAATCGATCTTTGTTGTCATCCCTAAACCGACGTTGGTCAACCCTAACCATCGTTGGTTACCATTTATTCACCTTAGCAACCTTATTTTTGGTTTGGTAGATCCCGAGATCAAGAGAGATGAGAAGAGAGATACATGCAAGCGTAAACCCGAGGCTTTTTGAACCTACAGACATTCGTAGCCAATACCAGGGATAGATCCGAGATATTGTACTCATGGAAGCATTCTAGGAAGCACTACCATGACACCAAACACCATTCTTCCTATCAACTGTCATTGCCATCCAACCATCAAACCTACATCATAGTAAGTGGCCTTCTACCAACATTGTCTATTTCAGTATAATAACCTTTGTCACTTTTGTTATCAGTTCATACTTTACATGCTTATTCCCCCATCATTTACCTACCTGTAAACTCAACCATTCCTCCACCTACATCACTAAATCACCCATAACCTTCATTAACCATTTCTGAGTATACCTAAAACCTCCATAGCCCTCTCCATTGTCTTTTCCATCTTTGTTTAGCTTCAGTTCAATCCCCACAATTAGATCTCATTGAGTTCCTTTCACCCCGACCCTACTAACGCTGATTACCCATGACCGTCATCGGTCCCTTCTAAACCATTGTCGGTTACACCCGACCGACATCGGTCTCTATGTTTTATACCTTTTGCCAATAATATAACCACATAACCTTCTACCAAGTGACCTAAACAACCCAGAACCTAACCTTGACTAGTCCTAGTACCTTGACAGTAACCTCACCCTTCAAATCCAACTATAGCCTGGCTTGTTATGATTGGATTTGCTTATTGTACTTGAATTAGATACCTAAATCATATCAACTATAGTAGGAATTTTCTTATTTCTCGCATTAAGTTGTTTTAAACAATGGGTTGACAGCCATCTAGAAAGTATCCCACTTCCCGGATCTAGTACACGCTAGGCAGTCCATTGTCATATATTGTTTAACTCTTCTTTGGTGGTCTTGTTTTCTATTTCGAGTAGTTCTTCCCAGCCAAAAATAAGCTCTCACAATCCAACATTGGATTGAGAAGTCAGCACACGCACATCAACCTCCAAATCAACACAACAGGTATTCCTCCTCATCCCATAACCCTTATCTGTTTCATCCTAATAACATAAAGAAAATGGTGAAACAACACGCTTCGTGTGAGTGCCCGGTCTAGGTTAAGTGATGTACTAACGCGCTTGGGCTTGTATTGCTGAATTCTAGGCTACATCATTGGCTCCATTACCGAGACCTCCTTTTCAATTTTTTTCAAGATGCTTCGCAATGAAGACATATCGATTGAACTTAGAAAGTGTTGAGGAGTGGATACATGACTGGAAGAAGAATATGCCACGACAATTCAACACTGGATCTCGAGTTTAACGCACACGTGTGGGTGGAATAGAACATGTATGACAATTTATATGAGAGATTCTTCATTATATTTCCAGTAGAATTATACGAGTGGTTGATTGCGTATGCATCTAAGAAGAATTAGAGGTATCGCACACTTGTCTGGATGTAAGAGGAATTTTAGGCCCTTTATGATGCTGATCTGATTTGGACTCGAGATGTGGATACGTGGTTCTGTGGTGTTTTGAATTATATCTTGGAGTACTCAATTTCCACTTATTCTTGTCGAGAGGTAGCTGAATTCTAGTTTTTACGATATCCAAGGGGAACTTATCTGCAAGGCATTCCACTGGCGATCAAGATCCTGATGGTAACTTTGAATTTAGAGAATAAACCGATGGCTAACTAAACTCCACCACGCACGGGCGGAGCGGAGTTGTCGGTGAAGGATGGCATACCTAGTGGCGAAAGGCGAGAGTGGAAAGGTGGCTGAAGTATAATGAGGTGTGTGAGAGGGAGGTAGAGAAGTAACGTGCCATTGTAGAAAGGATGACATTGAGGAGAGAGATAGATCATGAAGGATTTGGAGCTCATGTATAAGATGTGGAGCAGAGCATCGGAAATCCTCCATTTGGGAAAGCATGACATAGATCCTCCTTAGCCTCACATAGAAGCATGCTAGTAGAGGCAACTGGGCCATAGGGTCACATCCGAATCCACCTCGCAACCTTTCCCTTGCTCTTGGTTTTCCGCATCTAAATAACAAGTAATCAACAATCTAATTCAAGGATTAGAAGAGTAAGAGTGAGTCTTATGAAAGGCATAGTGATGGAAAAGAAAAAGACTTCATTGTTATATGGGAGTACCTTTTCGGGTGTATTATCATCACAAAATACAAGCCCGCTGATTTTTGGACTGACTTATGGAAGTGGTAACACTTCGCAGACTATCGGGGTACAATTTAGTTCTAGTGTTGGGACATAAGGAAGTACATCTTACGGTCGACACGATCTACGGGTTTGGGATCGGGAGGCATAGGTAGCTCTAGTTCCGATAGATCTCGGTGGTTTTAGAGGCAAGGGAAACACATGAGATTCTGGATTAGGTGGGTAAGGTCTGCACCAACCCCATAATATTTACATGGAGATGTCTCTTCGTCTTCTAGAGTATAGGGGCATAGAAGATGCTTTGTTGAACATGTGCATATGTGTGAAATACTGTGGCACGTAAAAGGAATCATGGCTTCTGAGTGTAGGGCAAGCCAATTTGCTACTACATTATAAGGGCGCGCACATAATTGGTACAAATTTTTGACCCTGACTAGACTTGCGTAGACTATACAACTTTAAAAGATGAATTCCTTAAAGAGTTTCACATCCCTGAGTTTGAGCAGAAGAGTATAAGTGCACTCAAGGATATTAAGCAAGGTACTACTGAGAGTGTTAGGGAGTATGATGCCTATTTTAAAATGCTATTATCTAAGATTTCTTATGACATACACACAAGCCAACATGCGTAGTGGTTCGTTGGGGGCCTAATTACCCCTTTTAGAAGGGCATTATCACATAATACATACACTGATCTGCATGAAGCACTTGAAGTAGCCTTACACACTAAGGCAGTTAGAAGTATAGATACTGGGGTAAGCCCATTTTTAGAAGCACAGATCACAACTATGGAAAAATAGTTGGAGAAACTATAAAAAATTCAGCACATGAGATGCGCACAAGGATTTGGTGCATAAATTGTGAAGTGGAAGGTCACACAAAGGATAGTTGTCCTCATAGATCGGTACACACACATTCTTTGTTGGATTGTGAGATATGCTATTTAAACCATGATGCTAGTTGCTTGCCAATTATTACAACACACGATAAGGAAGAATGTTTCAAGCTAATGTAAAATATGCAGGTCCATGACTCATGACACGGAAGACTGCTGAATGATTAGTCAGATCCATGATGCTATAGATATTGGTGTACGAAAGACAAGAGTTTCAGATAAATCTAAGGGAAAGAACAAGCATCAGGACCGAGATCACAATTAGGTGCACTATGATCGGAATGAAGGGCATTTTGAAGGCGGTCATGGCAGAGGTCAAGGATACCACGATGGATTTAGAGGATGAGGCTGTGGTGGTGGAAGAAGTGAGTTCCCTCACGGAACATGTTATACATGCGGATATCCTGACCACTATAGGCATGAATGTCCTCAGAATATTACATGTTCTTTTTGTGGAAAGAACCATAGCTATGAGGAGTGCCCAGACTTATATGAGCACCTTAGTAAGCAACATAAATAAGAAAAAAAGGCACATGAATGGTTAGGATATAATGCGTTGTGGAAAATTAGTGGATGCCTAAGTTGGAAGCAGATTCTACGGCGTTGCAAGTAAAGATCATGACCCGTGCTGAGGCAACACATGCCAGAGACGTATTGCAATAGAAGCCTACCATCACTAAGGAGGAGGTTATACATGCGCAGCACTGCAGATCCTACACATCAGAAGGAGGTTTATCAGGAAACCATGGAAGTTCTCAGGAATCTTCAGGGTGAGATACAATACTTAAAAGAGCAATCATGGAAGATGGAGCAAAATAAAGTATTAGAGATGGTCCAAAATGATATAGATGACTTAAGGGAAGTGTGTAAAATGTTGTGACAGAAGAATATCATTCTTCTGTTAGGGATTTGGTTAAAAGGAAACACTCTGCGTGTAAGTGTTGAGACTGGACGACAGATCCTGCATGTGAATCTTCCCCCTTATAGCCTAGATTATGACAAGGAAATCAATCTGAATGCTATTGTGGATGGGTGGCTATTGAGTAATATACTTGATTGATATAGGCACAAAAGTCAATGTTCTTACCTTAGATACATGGGTAAAAATGGGGAGACCCCCATTACAACCATCCTCTAATGTATTGTTCATGGCTAATCGACTAAAGCCACTCCCATCAAAGTTTTGAAAGATGCATCCATTACCATACAAGGAGCCAAGTTCACTAGAAATTTTGAGGTTTTAGCGTTGGAAGAGTTAGATAGCTTCCCAGCTCTATTAGGGCGTCCTTGGTGCTATGCAAATAATGCTGATCTTTGGTTTAACAAGGGTTATATCAGTTTTGAAAACAAGGAGGAAAGATTTATTATCACTTTAACAGATGGTAAATCTACACCCTATGTTGAGCCCGTATGTGAAGGTGATCTCGAATAGGATTTATGTACATGCCATCCGAGACTCGAGAGATGCTTGAGCCAAATAAATGAGTAATTCAAAGTGGGAGGATGCATAGACCATTAACAATACCACAAGTGTTGCTTGTAATAATTGGGCTCATAACACCTATGAGTTGGTAGGGTGTGAAGTAAAAGCATATTTCCTAGAGGAAGAAAACTACATTATGTCGGGAGAATAGGTAACAACTCGACCTTGTTACACTAGAGAAGGAGATCCTATGGTATTCCTCCGTGCCATGTAAGAACAATGGATAGACCCATTGGAAAGAAGAAAAATGCTAGCATATATAATATGTGGGACAATAACATGTTTGGTGGATGGCCTGTCGACACTAAAATTTTCCTCCATAATTTCTATTTCATTAATGTATGTATTAGGAATAGGATGTTGTTAAGTATAATTAGTAGTAGCATCTGATAGAAGATAACGGCGCTGTCGAAGAGTGGTGTCGCCAATAATGTGGAGTACTATGTAACAGTCAAAGTACAATAGGAATGTTGTAAAAAGTAAATATTTGTCGTAAGTGGTCCAGTAATGTTAAAATGTCAAAGTTTGGGTAATTAGAGAAGTAGGGTCTACATGATTAGGAATTAGAAATATTATATTGGTAATAAGGACAAGGAGTGAGGTCATAAATATTTTGTGTATTTTATTTGTAAAAAGTCTAAAAATGTGGAATCCATGTAAAATGATAAGGTTTATCTTATCTTAAGAGATAAGCTTACATGTACAGATAAGAGTTAAGGACCATACTCCATCTTGGAAGATCTATCCAAAAGGCCTGCAAATATTACATATGGTCAACTCTTGGCTATGTCTTCTGAGAAGAGGCGGGAGTTGCGAGGTGGACTCAATGCTCGAAGAAGGAAGGAGGTTGAGGTCCCTATTTTGGAGGCAGAGGCAGATCCCTATGCTCCACAAGCTGAGGTATTATGTAATGGTATTTCAATTCATGATGTCTTAGTTGATGGAGGTGCTGCAGTTAATGTAATGACTGAGTCTATAATGAATATGTTGGGTTTAAAAATTGATCACCCTTCAACACTTATGTTAAGGTCATTAAATAAGGGAAAAACTAAACCGAAGGTGTAGTTTCAAATGTGGCAATATCTTATTATGGGTGTTGTATGTGTGGTAGACTTTCAGGTGATGAAAAATGGTATCTGCATTGCACTCCAATGCTACTCTTTGGGAAGACCATGGCTAAGGAGAGTTCATGCAAGAAACTACTGGAATGAAGGTTTCATGACACTTGGACGTGGTAGAGAGAGGGTGAAGATAAACATGATCCCTCGACATCATAAAGTAGAACCTGTGGATTCAAGTGATGAAACTGATGATTGGACATCCTCTGATTACTCTAGTACCAGTGAAGTGGACACTGAAGATGAAGAAAGTGAGGTTGATGTTTCAGTCATGGATATTCTTCCAGTCACACTAACCCAGACCCCATAAAATTATCTGAAGAAGAAGTTGATGATCGTCTCCAACAAATAAAGATTGGTGATGCTGTGATGGAGAGTGAGAAGGAATCCTACCTCCAGCTCTTTCAAAGGTACATACACCTATTCACTTTTGATTACAAGGAACTCCATCAAGTAAGTTGGGTAGAACATTGTATTGAGCTGGTAGATGGTGCTAAGCCCATAAAGCAAATGCCATATAGAATGAATCCTAATTTTTCCAAGACTGTAAAAGAAGAAATAGATAAGTTGCTTGATGCAGGATTCATATTTACTGTGGAGAATTCAGAATGGGTTTCTCCTATTGTGATCTCAATAAAAAAGAATGGGAAGCTACGCATTTGTGTTGATTACAGGAAGCTCAATAAGGCAACAAAGAAGGATCATTACCCTCTTCCATTTTCGAGATCGAGATCTTGATGAAGTAGGCGGCCAGAGTGCTATAGTTTTTGATGGATATAAGCGGCTGCTCAACCAAGTTCGTATAGCAGAGAAAGATCAGCTGAAGACCACATTCACCACTCCTTGGGGAACGTTTTCTTATAGAGTTATGCCTTTTGGGTTGTGTAATGCTCCAGCAACATTCCAACATTTGATGAATAGGGTGTTCGAACCCTACATTGGGACCTTCATCAGAGTATTTCTGGATGATTTTTACATCTATGGGAGCAAGTTGGACCACCTGCACCAGATGGAGACAACATTTCAAAGGTTAGATGAAGCACAAGCCTCACTAAACCCTACAAAGTGTGTCTTTGGATGTTCTAAAGGCGTTTTGTTAGGGCATGTTGTATCCAGAGATGGTATTGGTACTGATCCTGATAAAGTTTCAAAAATCAAAGATTTACCATTTCCTATGAATAGAAGTAAGTTGAGATCATTTTTAGGCCATGTGGGTTACTATAGAAGGTTCATCAAGAATTTCTCAAAGATTGCACAGCCACTAACCCAGTTCTTGAAGAAGGATGTTGCTTATGAACCAGGAAACAAGGCGCATGAAGCTTTTGGACAACTGAAGGAAGCCCTGGTGTCTTCACCTGTTTTGAAGAATCCAGATTAGAGCAAGCCATTCATTGTGTACACTGATGCCTCAGATGCAGCACTAGGTAGTACTTTGAGCCAAAAGGATGAAAATGGGAATGAACATCCAATTTACTTTGGGAGCAGACAAATGAGCAGTGTTGAGGTAAACTATACTGTAACTGAAAAAGAGGCTCTGGCTATCATTTTTGCTATAAAGAAGTTTAGAAATTACTTGCTAGGGCAGAAATTTATAGTTGTAACAGATCATCAAGCTATGAAATATATTGTCAATAAGCCTAACCCATCGGGAGAATAGCCGGATGGATAATTTTGCTACAAGAATTTGAATTTGATATTATAGATAGGCCAGAAAGAAGCATGTCAATGTAGATGCACTCTCTCGAGCCTATGATGGTTTAGGATCGTCTTGTGATGATGATGATTTTTCCGATGCAAATTGATTGTTCTCCTTGACACAATCCCTAGTGAATACATAGATATTTGGAATTATCTCGAATGAATTCAAGTTTCTGATGGTGCCAATGCAAAGACTAAGAGAAAGATTACTCAAGCCACCGTCCATATTCTATTCTACATGGAGTATTATTTCGAATAGGACACGATGGACAAGATCAAGAGGGCAGTTGGATGTGATCAAGGAAAGGAGATGCTAGAAGAATTCCACAATGGTACATGTGGAGGGAACTTCTCTGACAACTTACGGCAAGAAGGATCTTGGATGCGAGTTATCACCGCCCCTCTTTTTAAAGATTGTTATAATTATTGTAAGACATGTGATATTTGTCAAACACATGGTAACCGTAAGACTTCATCACTCCATTATGTCCTATTTTTCCCCTTAGTCCCTTTGAAAAGTGGGGAATAGACATTGTAGGTCCACTTCCAACTACATCACGCCAAAATAAGTATATTGTAGTTGCCATAGATTATTTAACCAAGTGGGTTGAAGCTAGGCCATTGAAGACAAAATTTTCATGGATGAAGTGGCAAGGTTCATATATGAACGTATTGTCACCAGATTTGGTTGTCCATTAGAAATTGTAACGTGATCAAGGAAGCCACTTGATTAATGAGGTGGTAGAAGCCCTAGTCAATAAATTTTCTATTAAGCACAGGAAGACAACAACATACAAGCCAAGCACAAATGGACAGGTGGAATGAACAAATTTTGTGCTGTGTCAAATTCTAGCAAAAGATGCAGCCTTGCAGGTACATAAATGGGATAAGAGGATTCATGCAGCATTGTGGGCATATAGGGCAACATCAAAGTCAGCAACAGGATACTCCCCATTTCAGTTGGCCTATGGCATTGATCCAGTTCTTCCTATTGAGTTTGATATTCCCACTGTGAGAGTTATGAAAAATGAAAGGATGGATGAAAATGATTCAGTAAAAGAAAGGTTGGTACATCTTCATTTGCTAGAAGAAATGAGGGAAATAGCAAAGGATACAAGCCATAAGAAGAAAATGAAGCAGAAGGAGTACTTTGATCAAAAGATCCGGTGGTCTCCATTTCAAGTGAATGACTTGGTTCTAGTATATGATTCCAGATACAAAAAAAGAAGACAGAGAAAATTTCTTCCAAAATGGATGGGGCCCTACAAAATAGTAGCTGTGCATGAAAATGGTACGTACCGATTGGAGGAATGGATGGCACTCCCATTACGAAATGGGTCAACCACGACAAGTTGAAGATTTTCCAAGCACTAGAATAGTCTACTCTTAGGAGACGGAGTAGAAGCTAGGAAGGGGAAGATGTCGACACTAAAATTTTCCTCCATAATTTCTATTTCATTAATGTATGTATTAGGAATAGGATGTTGTTAAGTATAATTAGTAGTAGCGTCGATAGAAGATAACGGCGCCACAATCGATGCGGTGTCGCCAATAATGTGGAGTACGGTAATGCAGTCAAAGTACAATAGGAATGTTGTAAAAGTAAATATTTGTCGTAAGTGGTCCAAGAATGTTAAAATGTCAAAGTTTGGGTAATTAGAGAAGTAGGGTCTACATGATTAGGAATTAGAAATATTATATTGGTAATAAGGACAAGGAGTGAGGTCATAAATATTTTGTGTATTTTATTTGTAAAAAGTCTAAAAATGTGGAACCCATGTAAAATGATAAGGTTTATCTTATCTTAAGAGATAAGCTTACATGTACATATAAGAGTTAAGGTATGGAATATGATTCGTCAGAGTGGATTTCTTATCCTATCTTAGAGATAGGATGGATAATCCTGGAAGTTCTATAAATAGAGAGGCCACCCCCCTCATTTAGCATAGAAAGAAGTAGTGAGAAATATTGTAGGAAGTGTGCAAAGGAAGCCATCAGTTAAAGGTGTGTTGAAGAAGCCATCGAGAGGTGTAATTGTAAAGTTTCTCCCATAGTCTTGTTGAAGTACCTCATGGGTGAGATTGTAACTTTCATGTTAATATTATAATTTATTTTGATATTTCAGATTTGTCATCATTCTGTCTTATCATAGTCGATGGTATTCTTGTGTTATGTTGTTTTGTTTCCAGTTACATCCACCAAACTAAAGGTCATGGCATTAGTAAATAATCATAGCACGAGGAGTTCCCGGTGAAGAATTATAATATGTGGGACAATAACATGCTTTGGATGGCCCACAAGGATAATCTTGTCGGATGGAATGAAATTAGGATTGCTCTTGCTACTAGGTTCTTCAGAGAAATGCACTACTCAAATATGTACTTATTATGGTAATCAACTTGTTCAACACCATGTTTAAAAGTGTGAGATAATATGGATAGAAGGGTAGGAATCTTTAGCACCTTCGTTATGGGTGCACAATTTTATTCCCTTTACAAGGATGCAAACATGCTTGGTATGTATATGCGAACTCCATAGAGACCCAGAAATTGGTAGGATTTAATTACAGGAATGGCCCAAACATTTGACTTCTTCTCTACAAATCCTCCGGTGGAAGAAGTATTGAAAGTCATCAAATGCTTAACCATGAGAGATAGTGCCAAGGTTGAAGAAATCCTTTAGGAGTTATTAGATGAAGGGGACTCAGGAGCACGTCTTGTTAAAAATTAGAGGTCGATGCCACATTACTTCAACATGCTTGCCTTGAGAAAGAAAAAGGAAAAATGGTCTACTTAGTGGATGATGAAGAAGTAGAAAATCTAGATGTAAATCATTCAACAGGTAGGCGTGAGGTGTTGGAAAATGCAGATAAGACCACATGCGCCTATCATGAACCTATGAAGACAAAGAAGGTGAATATTGGATCAGAGGCTAAGCCTAAGGAAGCCATAATTGGGGACTATTGGTTAGACTCTGAAGTGGCAAAAATCATAGAGTTACTAAGGGATTATCAGGACTTATTCCCTAGGGGGTACCATGAACTTAAAGGTGTGCATGAATCATTAGGGAGATGAAGATAAAGCTTAAAGAGGGTGCATGCCTAGTTAGAAAGAGACCCTATAAGATGAACCCCAAATTGCGTGAAAAGGTCGAAGAAGAGATTGATAAAATGTTGAAGTTTGGAATTATCAAACCCTTGATGAATCGAATGGGTTAGTCTAATGGTGATCGAGTATCAAGAAGGATGGACGGATTATGATTTACATGGACTACGGGGAGCCGAATGCTGTATGCATGTATGGTGACCCCTTTCCTACACCATTCACGGAGGAAATACTAAAAGGCATTTCAGGGTGAAAAATCTATTTGTTTACAGATGGGTTCTCTAGGTATCATCAGGTTCGGATTGCCTAGGAGGATCAGTAAAAAAATACGTTTACTACAGAATTGGGTAGCTTCGCCTATACTGTAATGCCGTTTGGTCTGAAAAATGTGTCATTTGTATTTTCGTGCATAGTTGTTCAAGCATTCAAGGAATTTATTCAAAAATTCTTATAGGTCTATTTAGATGATTCGATGGTGTATAGATTAGTTAAGGATCATTGCGAAAATATGTGCTTAATGTTTGAAAGATGTAGACAGTTGAGTATCTCCTTGAACATTAAGAAGTGCATATTTTCTACACCATTTGGGATGTTTCTCAGACACATAATCTGCAAGGAAGGTTTGTTGGTTGATACAACCAAGGTTGCGATCATTACAGTCTAAGGGAGCCTACTAGTCGAGCAAGGTGCATAGATTTTTGGGTCATACAGGATATTATAGGAAGTTTATCAAAGGATATGCCAAAATTTCTGCATCATTGGAAGAGTTACTGAAAGGGAAAGGTACGTTCTACTGGGGAGAACTGCAGCAGCACACATTCGAGACATTAAAGGAAAAACTTACTACCGTGCCTATTCTACGTTTTCCTTCATGGGACCAACCCTTTCATGTACATGTTGACGCATTTGGCATGACCATTGGCGTGGTGTTGGCTCAACCTGAAGAAGGTATTGTAGATCATCTTATCTATTTTACTAGTAGAAAGTTAACTCCTACGAACATAATTACACTACTATAGAGCGCAAAGATTTGTCAATGATCTATGCGCTACATAAATTCTATCAGTACCTACTAGCTACACCATTCGTATTTTATAAAGTTCACATGGAATTGAAGTATTTGGTAAACAATCTGTTTTACAAGGGCACTTATGTTTCAAAGTTGTGGTAAAACCAGGAAAAGTAATTTTGGACCAGTCCACTTATTAAGAATATAGTCGGAGAGAAGAAGCACATCCAATTGAGGATACCATGCCAGATGCATAGTTATATAGGTTACAATGTGTGCCATCAAAACTAGAGGACATTGCTATCTTTCTATGAACAGGATGGCACCAAAAGGAATGAAATCCTTGGAGAAGAAACAACTTGCTATACGCGCAACCCCCTATATGTTAATCAATGGTGACCTATACAAATTAGGTGAGATGAAGTATTTCACCATTGTGTATCAAAACATGAGCACATTGATATTATGGAAGAATCCCATGGTGGTATTACAAGTGACCACTATGCCGGTGATGCCACTACGCGCAAGATTCTACTCACTGGATTATGGTGGGAGACCCTGTACAAATATTGTAAGGAATTTTGTAAGGCTTTTGATCATTGTCAACACCTTGGGAAACTCAGTCAACATGATGAGATGCCTCTAAGACACATTACTAGTGAAAAACTGTTTAATAAATGGGCTATAGATTTTGTGGGTCCTATTTCACTAGCCACACGCAGAACTAGATTGCATTACATCATAACTTGCACATATTATCTAACAAGGTGGGTAGAAGCAACACCTACAAAGGATTGTACAATGGCCACATCAGCCAGGTTTCTTTGGGAAAATATTATTACAAGGTATGGATGTCCTTTAAGTTTGACCAGTGATAGGGGCACACACTTTCTTAATGAGAAAATCAAAATTATATTGGATGAATTCATGATTGCACACCATAAGACTACACCCTATCATCTTCGTGAAAATGGGATCACGATGATTTCAACAAAATTTTTAGCCGGACATTGACAAAAACTCGTGATGTTGGAAGAAAGGATTGGGATGATAAAGTATCTACAATTACTTTGGGCATATCGGAAACATATAAAAGGTTGAAAAATTCACACCATTTTAGTTAGTTTTTGGCTTAGAAGTAATTCTTCCTATAGAACTTATGTTACCTTCTTTGCGTATTATGCTCATTTGGAGGTCTTGTTGATGAGTAAGAATTAGAAGAATGCATTAAACAGTTAATCCAATTAGATGAATGACAATCCATAATATGTTGGAGTCAAAAATAAGAGAAGGCTAGGAAGAAAGCATGACATGACCGACGCATCGAGGGGATAAAAAGTTGTGGTGCTCCTTTATGATTCTAAGTTTTTGTGCCATCTAGGAAACTCAAGGTATATTGGTTGGGGTTGTATGTTATCACTCAGATACTCGATCAAAGGCGTTTATCGGTTAGAGTCTCTTGATGGAATACAGATTACTGGTTACTTCAATGACGGAAGTAGGCTAAAGCCCTAATATAAATAAGTCTTTTTGGTGTTTGTAATAAAACATTGTTGCCATGTAGATTAGGTTTTCAATTCTGCATTCCCTTAATGTGTTTCCTTCTTTGTTGCTATGCTTTTTCAATTTAGTTGGTGTGTTTATGTAATAAGTGCATTTACGTGCTAGAAGATAATTACTATTTGAAGAATTTTTATGTGCATAGGACTGTATATACCCTTAGTGTGGGGTAGGTTGTTGATATCCATGTAAATGACTGATGGAAATAAGTCCACATGAAAGGAACTATCTTCTAGTGGTATTCAAAGTTGGAAAATTGAAAAAAATGGGATTTTTGGACACAAGGACCATAGATAGAGAGGAGTGAAGAAACAAATATAACACGAGGTAAGCGGGGCCGGAAGACTACCAATGGAAGACACAATGATGAGGTACTCGGAGTTCATGGAAGCGCATCTGAAGAGAATTCCACAACCAAAAGGTAGAAGGGCACGCTAGAAGGTTATAGCTTAGGCATGAAGATGTACCGCATAGAAATAATGAAAATGGTCACTTAATGAGAGGATTGTTGGTAGGTGGAGGAGCAATAAATGCACTAACTTTTTGAAATTATATATAAGGACAAGATGCGAGTTCATTTTTACTGTTGTAATTGAGAGAATTTGAAAAGGGTTAAGTGCGAACAAGCCAAGAAATCATATTGAGGTGTGAAGAGTGTGAAACCAGATGTGAGGAGAAGGGTTGTGCACATGAGAAGCTTACATTCCCATAGGAGAAGGGTTTGAGCAAAGTAGACACATTACAAATGAGCTAGGGCACATGATTTCCACTAGGGCACAAAGATTTAAGCTAGGGTTTCAACTTGCTTGACTACAGAGGGAAGAAAAGAGATATTTTTCAAATGACACCAAAGAAAGCACTTGTAGTAGGAGATAAAAGGAAGAAGAAGGTTGAAGTGGAAGAAGAGATTTCTCCGAGAGTAAATTTTTAGAAATGTAGTATCTGGAGGGCATGATTATAGGACAAGAATGGGATTCCCATATCCACCAATGTAATTTCAATGACTACAACCATTGAACATCAGATAATAAGAAGGAGCTTGATGCATTGTTGAGCATGAAAAAAACAAGCACATGACAGAGGATATGCCAGTATACGATGAGACTGGTGAGAAGTTGCTAAAGCAGAATGGAGTCTACCAGCTTATATGAGATGCCATATTTTGGAAAGTATGAACCATTATATCGATGGTTGATGAGTAAGATCCATGAGGGCTTCTTCTACTTCACTAGATGGAGGGTAAGAATCATAATTGCTTTGATTTCAATGGTGACATGACTAAGGGCCTCGATTTGGATCTGGATAATGATTTAACGATAAAGGGCCGTAATCTTGGAGATAAGGAAGGAGATGGGGTATACCAAGGGTCCACGTGACATGGGAATTGAAAATTTGAAGAAGTACGTAGTAGTGTAGGAAATTTCACATCTTGTGACAAATCTGAATGACCAAGGAAGGTAGTCGCAGTAAACACGATTGGGTTGCATGCTACCAAGAAGATGTCTCAAGGAGTGGTCTACAACATTGCAGATCACATAGTAAAGACAATCATTGAGGAAGCGTGGATAGGTGACAGGATAAGTTGTGGCATTGTGTTATTATCTTTAGTGTTTATGGAGATTGGGGTGCCTAATGGGCCAAAAGAGAAGATTTGAGAGTACCACACGGAACACAAGTCACTGCGGAAAGGTTTGGCAAGTACTTGTGTGATGGATAAATGAGTGGACCATTCAAGTAGAGGGAGGAGATGTGGTACAATAGAATCCATGCGGCGTTTGAGGAAGAGTGGCGCATACCCAAGGATTTGCCTTCGGTGGTGGGTAAGGCAGTTCATTTTTTCGTATACCAACACTTTTGCATTACGTGATTTGCGATGAAGGATGGGGCTTGGAGCCCATGGTGAAAATTTCCATATGCCTTCACAACAAGGTATTTCCAGGGATCATTCCATTAGTTCTCAAATGTGTGCCACTTAACCTTCAATGTAAACAAGGTATATTGTGACTACCACACTCTAAGGAAGAAGTATGTATATCCAGGGTGCAATGCATACATTGAAAGACTTATTTCAGATATTATAAACATGAAACCTGTAAGCTTAGTAGTTGGGGACACCAGAGCAATGCTTGTGTACCTACAACTTAAACCCAAGCTGGAGAATAATAAGTATGTGGAGAATGAGTTCACGCTTCCGGGGATGCTAAAGGGTAAGCATACAATGAAAAATGTTCCAACACCCAAGCCCACAAAAACAATTCAAGTCGATGATGAAGAGGAGGAGCATGAGGATAGTGGTGGTTTGGAACACAGAGGTAGAAGACAACCTCCAAATAAGGATGAAGTTGAGTGTGTAACTACTCCACCTCAACCACAAGAGGAAGATGAGGAGGACTTGGATGCAGTTTAAGGAGAGCGTCAATTCAAGAGAGTATTCAGGAGGACAAGGACCCAAGGTGCTACTCCGTAAATAGTGCATAGATCACCTCGACTCTCTCCACAGAAGGAGACAATTGAGAAAAGGAGAAGGAAATTAAATTTGAATGAGGAAGCGAGAAGAGTCAGAGGAAATCATGCCAAATTCTCCTACACCTCCATAGAATGTAGAAGAACAAAAAGATGAAGAAATGAAGGATGGAGAAGAGGAATAAAAAGGGGTAGAAGAGACAACAATAGAGACTGCTCAGGACATAAGCAGACAAGTTCCCAATCTAGAATCCCAAGTTGCTAAGAAACCTAGATCAAGAAGAACAAGTGGGGAGTATATTCCACTAGCCATGGGCTACACCAAGGACACAAGTAAAATTGTTCATGCCCATTTCTAGAGCACAATGGCACAAAAGGAGTTATACGGTTGGGAGTTAATGGATGAAGATATGGTGATAGTGTGCACAAGGAAGCAATTGTCATGGTAAATGCACACACACATGGATGAACCAGAATTTGATGTATGTGAGGAGTCATGCATGTTAAGGAGGTTAAAAAGACACCTCAGGACAGACACATAACAATAAATCCTACTATTATGTCAGATGAGTAAGTAAGCAATGTTTTGGTGAAGGTCTTGATAGAGGTGGCACAATAGAATATGGATAAAGCTACCACAATTAGGGTGCTAAGGGAGGAGATAAAAACTAAGGATGAGGAGATAGTGTGCCTAAAGTAGGAAAGAGACTTGGCGCAGAAGAAGAATGCTATATTTATCAGCATGGCAAAGGAGATTGATGACAATGTGATGAAGGCTAGGCCACACTTAGAGCCAAAGGTACCCAAGACGTTTCCTTCGGCAATAAATTATATTAGTACATTGGTGGAATTAGTACTTGAAGATGAACCTCTGCACATTCTTGAGCCAAAGGATCCATCACATGAAGAAGAGCGAGAAAGGCTTCATGATGTAGAAGATTGCATCATATGAAGGATTGCTTTAGAGCTTGTAGGAAGAACTCAAGAAGGTGGATCAAGCGCTGAATATTTGTACAATGCTAGAGGTTGTTATAAGGACCAAGACCATTTTAGAAGATAATGAGGTCCTGAAGGCCATGAAGGATGAGACATTGGGCTGCATAGAACGATTAATACTTGTTAAGCAGAAGCGCGAGGCCCTTACAACAGCTCAGGAACCACATAGGGAAAGGCTGGATGAGCTTGGGAAACTCATCACTCAAAAGATGGACTTGTTGGAAGGGAGAATGACTGGCATTTCCAACATTGTGTTGGTATTACAGAATGAGAAAGGAGAGATTGCAAGGGATGAATTAGAGTCAATTGCAGTGGATATTCCAGAGAAAGCATAGGCCACACTCAATCACTGGTAGACCATAGAGGTGGAGATAAAAGAGGAATATCAAGAATTGATTATTCAGGTTGAAGAAGAAGATACTATAGGTTGAAGACATTATTTCATGCATAAAAAGTCTTTCTATTTTTTTCTATTAATATTCTTTGATTGGTTTTAGGAGACAACCATTGTCGGGGTGGTAATGAAACTAGTGTGGGGTAATGTTGATCAGTCGGACTGCGGAACTAAGTGGAGAAAATACGAGAGGGTTCACATGGGAGAACAAAGCACATTCAAAGGCGCGAAGCATCGAAGATGATCGCGCGCGCAATGAGACAAATTTGAGACTTAGCCATTTTCATGATGAGGATCTATTTTTGGAGATAGCATGAAAATCACTCAAACCAATCGGAGACTTACATGACACACATTGGCTATTTTTGGAGGATCAAATATGAAGTGATTTGCATAGACATAGGCCATGAATAGATCTACTACTACCCAATTAACTAATAGCGAGCAGTCTATTGTTAGCGCACTTACATGTGTGGCTATTTTTGTAACGTGCGTGCGTAATAATAATAACATGCGGCCTATTTTGGGATTAGATAATCGGTGAAGGGAAAGTCCCCAACCTTATAAATATGTAGTGAATTGTGTAGTAGAGATATATAGAGAGAGCATAGATATACATGTGAGAACTAGGGTATAGTGATATTATGTTGCTAGATCTGTTACTTGCATGAGCATATACTACTATTATTGTAATGAAGCTTATCTCGTATCTACTACGATTAATATAATGAAGATTATGGATTGAAACAAGGTGTTCTTATGGTTATAATTCAATATTGTATGTTTGATTCCATTATGGTTATTTGTTAAGTCTGCTATGTTCTAGATCTAGGTCCTGACTATGCTTACTGTATGAAAAATAAATTACTTATAGATCTTAATGATTAAAGTCTTCATCATGCTAACATCTTGCAACAACAACCTAAATAGGGGCTGGTACCTTTGCACACTTTGGGTGAGCATTCGATCCTAGGTGAGTGATGTGCTTAACCCGCTTTAGGATTGTATTGCTAAATTCTAGGTTGCATCATTGGCATAAAAATATAAGACCCTTGGCATGCTTCCTCAAAGGTCTCTTTTACATCCTCTTAAAAAAAAACATCCCCCATCTAAGATAAATCAATTCAAAGCCACATCATCTATCTTAGGACCACCCGATATCTTTTAAGGCCAACCCCTCTATCCAAGACACCACAATTAACATATCAATCCAAATCAAAACAATCTAACCCTTCTCTGAAAGCTTATCTTTCTTCTAAGACATCAACCATCACTCGAAACACTAAGGCTTAATCTTCAACATATAAGTAATCTTTCACATCCACATCCCAAACATCCACCTCTTCTTCTAAATCCAAACCCAAATCTAAGACTCCTATTACATCTCACAAAGACAAAATACCTCTCAACACTTTGGTCAAATCATATGCAGAGGTCCTTCAACACTTGCTTCAAATTTCTGCCATCACACTCCCTCCTATCAAGGCCTTTGATCCACATAGTAAGAAGCCATCATGGTTTGACTCCAATCTCATTTGCGCTTATCATCACACCCCTAGACATGACACAGAACATTGTAAAACACTTAAAACCATTTTCCACAACATTATTGAGTAGGATGACCTTCTTCTTGAAACCGATCAATCTGCTCCTCCCACCTCCTCATCCATGAACATTTACACATCTACATCATCAACCCCATCCACCAAATTACACAATTCCCCCCATTCATCACAATTTTTTTCACCATTCCACCACTAAATGAAGATCCTTCTAATGATGGTCCCACCTTATTCATCAATTATGTTTAAATAGCTACTCGTTATGGCCCACATGACTCCAAACCAACATCCCCATCAAAATCAAGGCCTTTTTTGCTATCCCTCCTCCTAAGGAGCTCACCTCATCCACACCCCCATCAAAACCTAAGTTTTTGTCACCGCTCCTTCTAGTGAGCCCATTCCATTTCCATCCCCATCATCATCAAAACCTAAGGTTTCTATCTTAGTAGCCACTCGACCCATTTAACAAAGCATTGTCAAACAATTTCATTAGGCCCCAATTAAGATGTCTCTTTATGAGCTTATCCAAAGCTCTCTAGACCATAACCAGGCTCTCACTGAAGCCTTGAAACATATCCCAATATCTAGTGATGAGACTCAACCTTTCGCATCTCTTGTAGGAGCACTTACAACTTCTACTTCCATCTCCTTCGATGATACTAAGATCCTAAAAATTTCACATGAGGACCATGACCTTCCCCTTTTCATCATGGTTAGAATCAATGACACCTTCATTCGATGATCCATGATTGACAATGGAGCAAGTATCAACATCATTTCATCACATACCTTTGATCAACTCAATATCCCTAACTCCATTGTCACCCAATCACCCGTGGTCCTTTCTTGCATTTGATGATGCTATCACTCCCACCTTGGGGACAATTTTTCTTCCTATCCACATTGTTTGGAATATTATTCACAAAGTCTTTTATATAGTAGAAGGGGAGTTTCAATACAATTTCCTTCTTGGACGACCATGGATTCCTTCCATGCACTATGTCCCTTCCACACTTCATCATTGCATCAAATATGAGCATGAGGAAAGATCTTGAATTTCCCCATTAATTCTCTTCCCTTCAAGGCATGCAACATGACTTATTGACCCAATGTTTTTCTCATCCCCAAACATGATCTATCCCAACCATCCTCTAGTTCATCCATACCTTCATCCAAGCTTCCCAACGATGATTCCTTAGACAAGGTCATTGATAATATTACGTTGGGGGAGTATCATCTTCTCATGATCAAAATTTTCCCCATGCCTCATCACCTCGGTAGACCTAAAAATCTATAATGTACCAACCTACTTGTCAAGGATATCATTCATTTTGGCCCACCTCATCTTCGCACCAATCTCATCTATGGTGGTGTCGATTCTCCTTCTCACATTGATGATAATCCTCATGCGAAACCATATACTGATGGTTTTGGCTTCCTCTACAAATGATTATTCTCTCACACATATTTTCATCATTGTGCATAGAAAATATTTGGTGTGGGACATTATTAACACGGTATGCATGACCTTGTTATTGATCAATGTCATGAAACTTTATGAATTTTTTTGACTTGGTTACAAAGAGTAATTCACCGATCCCCTTAAACCATCTATGATGCTTACGAGACACGCCTTCTCCATCTTCTCTATCTCACGAGGCTATGTATACGGCTGAAACCATGTTCATCTCGTCTAGATTTTTTTAGTATCCACAATCACATTGGGACCACTCACTTATTAGTATGAGGGTGAAACTAGGTCCCTTCCTCTTCATTTTCCCGATATGGCGTAATAAGAATCTTCTACCATTTATGTTCTTCAATGCGTTGATGATGAATCCAATCTTCCTACATGGGGGCGAGAATATTCTTGTCTTCATAAGTCCTTACCTCCTGACACATCCACTCTTCTCAATGAGTACCATTTATATAAACATCGGGACTTTACAAGACCCTTGCATCCTAAAAGTTGGTCAGTCTCTTGATCCGCAAGAGCTTTAGTCTTTTACTACATTTCTTTCCAAAAATAGTCAAGCCTTTGCATGGTCATACTCTGAATTACTAGACCTCAATCCTTCCATTGTCATCCAAAATATTGTCACCTTCCCAACACCAAGCTGGTTAAGCAAAAGCTTCATTGCATGACCCTTGAGTTTCCCTCCTTTTCAAAGACGAGTTGCAATGCCTTTTTTTAGCCAACTTCATAATTCCTGTTGACTACCCTCAATGGGTCTCTAATATCGTACCCATCACTAAATCATTTGACAATATGCACATTTGTATTGATTTTCAAGATCTTAATCTTGTTTTCCTAAAGATGATTTTCCATTTCCCAACATTGATAAACTCATAGACCTTACCACTGGCCATGAGATGTTGTCTCTTATGGATGGTTTTTTTGGTTACAATCAAATCCTCATTATGCTAGAAGACCAACATAAGAATTATTTCATCACTCCTTGAGGTACCTTTTACTATCGATTCATGCCATTTGGTTTGAAAAATGTCGAAGCTACTTATCAGTGAGCCATGACTTACATCTTTCATGATCTCATCCATAAGATAATAGAGGACTATGTCGATGATCTTTTAGGTAAATCTAAACATTGACGTGATCATCTTTATGTCCTTGAAATATTCTTTGAACATCCTATTTTCTTATTTCTTCATCTCAATCCAACCAAGTGCGTATTTGGAGTGCTAAATGGAAAACTACTTGGCTTCATCGTATCCACCGGGGTATTAAAGTTGACCTTGCCAAAATCAAGTCTATCCTCGAGATGCTTCCTCCTTCTAATATTAAGCAACTTCACAGTCTCCAAGGCCGACCTCAATTGGTTCACCTCTTCATCTTGAAACTTTCAGATCATTTCCAACCCTTTCATCATATTCTTCGCAAAGACAAAGACTTCAATTGGGATGATAACTACCAAAAATCTTTTGATGATCTTTAGAAGTATCTCCTATCACCACTAGTGATTATACCTCCATGTGAGAGGAAGCCATTTTATTTATGTCTCTGTTACTAATCATGCCCTAGGGGCTATGTTGGCACATTGCGATGACCAAGGATGTGAGAAGACCATTTATTGATTATGAGACTCACTACACTGAAGCTGAAAAGTTGTGTTGTGCTCTCTTCTTTGCCACTTATAAAATTTGAGATTATCTTCTCAATCATAAGTCCTATGTCATCACTAGCTTTCATCTTCTCAAATCGATGCATTCAAAGACTTATCATAACGATCACATTACTCGATGGCTCATGCTCATGACCGAGTTTGACATAGAGTTCATCTCTTAAAAGTCTATCAAGGGCCAAGCCATTACAAATGAATTAGCTGAAGTCCATCTTCATGATACTCATCTTCGTCATGAGTAGTTTCCAGATGAATCCATCAATAATTTTCACCATGAGTATTCTCCTCTTAGGACAACTCTTTTGTTTGATGACTCGAAGAATCAACAAGGGGGAGGTGCGGGTGTCATTATCATTCCTCCTTGGGATATGTTAGGAAATAAGGGATAAAATTTGTAGAATAATCCCTCACAGAATCACAATAGTAGAAACTAATATGCATAAAATATTACAGATCTCAAATAAAAGTGCAAAATAAAATAACACAACACAAAGAGACAATATTTAACGTGGTTCACCTAATTTGGGCTACGTCCACCAAGAATCACTTGCTTAGATTTTATTACAAGCCATTGCTCTCTTAATATAATACCCGATTTGTTTGGAGCTATGCTTAACAAACTCTACATAATTCACACTCAATTCAAAACACACATCTCGTAATGCTACATATCTTACCATATGCATAAAAAATATAAGTAGACAATTGCTTAAGTAGTTTTACAAAACCGTGGGTATCAAAACCATGGGGAAAAACCGTCCCATAAACCTATGGGTCAAAATCCCACCCATATGAGAAAAACTCATTTCCCGATATATCGGGCGGGTTTTAAGGCCTCAATTTTTTTGGGGCTACGCCCGAACCCATGCTACTTGGGGGCTACCGCCCTGAGACCTCCACTCGAGGCTCGGCCTGGCCCTAAAACTTGGTGAGAAAACTATGGAAAGTGTACACTCTTCAACACTTTCACACATGAAAAATTTTCCACAACCTAACAATCTCCCACTTGGAGACTAGTTTTCCTTTGAGTAAGCTTATCAACCCTTCACTAGTTTCCGTGAAGACCAACCAAAACTAAAAACAGCTTAGGTTTTTCCTTGTGACCACCTTGGTCATCATGTCTATAGGATTATGATTGGTATGAATCTTCTCTAGCTTCAATTTCTCTTCCTCCAAAGTTTGTCTTGATGAAATGGTACCTTAACTGTATATGCTTCGTCCTAGAGTGGAAAGTAGAGTTCTTAGCTAGGTGTATATCACTCTGACTATCACTATGCAAATTTCCTTCCTACTACTTATGCCCCAACTCCTCAAGCAATTATTTTAACCAAATCATTTCTTTTCTTGCCTCTGTGGCAGCAACATGCTCATCCTCCATGGTTGACAAAGCCACCAGCTTCTGTAGTCATGAAATCCAACTTACTGCTATCCCACCTACAATGTAAACATAACATGTTGTGCTCCTCCTTCTATTTACATCTCCAACCATATCTGAATCTACATAACCATAAAAAGTGGTGTCTCGATCCATTGTAGTACAAAACTATCCCCATGGTCCCTCTTAATATTGAGGATCCACTTTACTACCTACCAAAGGTGATCTCTACCCGGATCACTCATAAATCTACTCACCGCTCCCCCACTTTGCATGGAAAATATCAGGCCTAGTGCACATTATGACATACATCAAACTACCAACCCTTGAAGAGTAAGGTACCTTGGACATCTGGTTTCTCTCCGCTCTATCTTGGGACACTACTCCTTTGATAACTTGAAATGGCACTGCCAAAGGAGCCCCAACCGGTTTATCATCCTACATATTAAACCTCTCCAAGACTTTCTTAATGTAATCTTCCCGAGATAAAGTCATCTCCCATTACTTCCTATCCCGAGATATCCTCATACCAAGGATTTGTTTGGCTACCCCCAAATATTTCATAGCAAAGGATTCACTTAGCCGCTTCTTGAGTACTTTTATCTCCCGCATGTTTTTACCTGCAACCAACATGTCATCCACATACATACACATGATAATATAACTATCATCCTCAAATTTCTTTGTATACAAAAAAATGGTTAGAATGACATCTAATATAACCTTGCTCCATCGTGAAGCTATCAAAATTTTTATACCATTGACGTGGAGCTTGTTTGAAGCCATACAAGCTCTTCTTCTTTAGTTTGCACACCATCTCCTCTTTACCTTTGACCTCATATCCATCTCTTTGTTGCATATATAGTTCCTCCTCCAAATCACCATGGAAAAATGCAGTCTTTACATTAAGTCGTTCTAAGTGTAAGTCTTCTACTACAACTATTCCTAGAATAGTTATAATAGAAGTCATTGTTACTACAGGAGAAAAAATCTCATCAAAATCTATACCTTTTTTCTGTGCAAACCCCTTGACCACCAACCGGCCTTGTATCTTTTCTTTCCTCCTCCTTCCTCTTTGACTCTGAACACCCACTTGTTATGTAATGCTCTTTTGCCTTCGGGTAGCTTCACCAAATCCCATTTCTAGTTCTCCATGAGAGCCTGATGCTCCTCATCCATGGCTTGCTCCCACTTCTTCTTGGAATCTACCTGCATTGCTTCATCAAATCTCTCTGGCTCTCCACTATTAGTGAGTAATAAATAATAAAGAGAAGGAGAAAAATGTTTAGGTTCTCTTCTTACCCTAGAAGACCTCCTTAATATAGGAGTTTGGGGTTCCTGTTGAGGGGGTTCTTAAACTGATTCATGTGTCACTTTCCCATCTAAAATATCCTCTACCGTTGCATATTCTTTCTTGGATTCTTCCCTGTTTTCCTGCAAATGTTGCTTATACATGACTTTTTCATTAAATACCACATCCCTAGATCGAATGGTTTTCTTGTCCTTAACACTTCAACATTTATATCCAAAGTCATCACCACCATAACCAATGAAAGTAAATTTTTCAGATTTATCCTCTAGCTTGGTCCTATCATCCTTTTCTATATGGACAAACACCTCACATCCAAAGACTCTAAGAAATGAATAATCAAATTTCTTACCATGCTAAGCCTCCTCGGGTATGCCTCCATCCAAGGCACTTGAGGGTCCCTTGTTTATTAATTACAAAACTATGCTCACCGCTTCGCCCAAAAAAAAGGAGGTAATCTTGTATCTAACCTCATGCTCATCACGTGTTCCATTATTGTTCTGTTCATCCTTTCTAACACCCCATTATACTGCAGAGTTCCTAGAACCATATTTTGCTGCATGATTCAATTCTTAGAATAATAATCATCAAATTCATTGCTGTAGTACTCCTCCATTATCTCGACCTAAGAAATTTCAGCTTAAGACTGTTTCATTCTCTTCCAAGGCTTTCCATTTAACAAAAGTGTCAAATACATCTAATTTTTTTCTAATACAATAAACCCAAACTTTCCTTGTTGCATCATTAATAAAATTAACATAATAACTTGAACCCCAAGAGATGATACTTGAGCCGACCCCCACACATCGAAACCATATCTAACTTACTCTCTTTCTTTCTAGGTCTAACCTTGAGAAACCTTACTCACTTCTGTTTCCCATATATGCAGTCCTCACAAAACTCCAAACCTATTTCTGTATATTCGAGAAAATCCTTCTTTATGATCTCCATTCCCTTATGGCTTATATGACCGAGCTTATAGTGCCACAATGTTGTATCTACTTCTTAAGCCACAAGATTACAAACATTAGTGCTATAAGTGATTAAATACAAGGTTCTAACCTTCTTACCTCTTGCCACCATAAGAGCACCCTTGGTAACATTCTAAGAGTCTATTGTAAATATCATAGTACAACCATCACTTTCCAACTACCCTACTGATATCAAATTGCGTCTTAATGTAAGCACATGTTTGACATCCTTCAATAGCCAAGTATTCCCATTCTGCATCTTAACTTGAATAGAACCTTTTCCAACTATGCTGTAAGGCTCATCATCACTAAGAAAAACATGCCCAAAATCTCCTTAAACATAATCAACAAAATAATGCCTATGTGAAGTAGCATGGAAAGAAGCCCCCGAATCTAAAACCCAAGATTCAATAATATTGTGTAAAGAAAGAATCAAAGTATCCTGACATACATTACCCGTTGCCACATTTACCTCCTTGTTTTCTTCATGTTGTTTCTTGTTGTCCTAAAGTTCCCAACAGTCCTTCTTTGCATGCCCCGAAATTTCCACAGAGCCAACATACTATCTTACTTTTGGATTTTGACCTTTCATGATCCTTTGATTTTCCACGGCTTCCTCTATTCTTCTGTCTCCCTCTAGTTTCCACTGTCAAAGAATTCCCTGAAGTAGAAGATTCCCCAGAGATTTTTCTTTACATTTCCTCACTTAGAATCACCCCTACAACATCCTCAAACTTTAACTTTGAGTTATCTTTAACTGAGTTGCTTACCACCATTACCAGGCTATTCTAACTCTCAGGTAAAGAGCACAAAACTAATAAATCCCTAACTTCTTCATCAAATTATATTGTAACCAAAGCTAGCATATTTACAACCATATTAAAATCATTTAAATGATCTACTACTGAACCATTCTCAGACATCTTCCTATTATTATTTTTTTCATTAAAAATATCTTATTTGAGGCGAGAGGTTTTTCATACAACTTCCCTAATACATCCATCTGTTCTTTTGTAGTCTTTTCCTTTGAAACATTAAATAATAATGAAGATGCAAGACACATCCAGATTGTCCCAAGTGCCTTCATATCCATAAAATTCCATTCCACATTTGTCATGCTCGAGGGTTTGTTCACCTTCTCAGACAATGGAATATAAATATCCTTCTGATAAAGGTAATCTTCCATCTGCATCTTCCAAAGACTGAAATTCTACCCGTTGAATTTATCAACCCTTGATCTTCCATCATCTGCCATAGCTCCTACTCAAGATAAAAATTTCCCTACGATTCAACACCTCAGCAAAAAAAACTAGGCTCTGATACCAATTGTTAGGAAATAAGGGATAAAATATGCAGATAATCCCTCACGAATCGCAAGCACAAAAACTAATATGTAGAAAATATTATAGATCTCAAATAAAAGTGCAGAATAAAATAACACAACACAAAGAGACAATATTTAACATGGTTCACCCAATTTGGGCTACGTCCACTAAGAATCACTTGCTTAGATTTTATTACAAGCCACCACTCTCTCAATACAATACCTAGATCTATTTGGAGCTATGCTCAACAAACTCTATAGAATTCACACCCAAATTCAAAACACATCTGCAATGTTACATATCCCACCATATGCATAAAACCATATAAGTAGACAACTACTTAAGCAGTTTTACAAAATTGTGGGTATCAAAACCATGGGAAAAAACTGTCCCATAAACCTATGGGTCAAAATCCTACCCATATGAGAAAAGCATGTTTCCCGGTATATCGGGAACGTTTTAAGGCCCCAAATTTTTTTCTCTGGGATGAACCCCAAACCCCTACTACTGTGGGTCTACCACCCCGCACCTTGGAAAGACAACTATGGAAAGTGTACAATACTCTTAGTGTACAATCTTCAACACTTTCACACATGAAAATAGGCTCCACAACCTAACAGGATATTCTATCCACATCACTCAAAAGCTCGACTTTGAGTGCAAAAACAATATGGAGGAGTATGTAACCCTTATATTAGTTCTTGAAACCACTATCTTTTTGGGAGTTCAAATCCTTGAAATCTACGGTGACTCCAAGTTCATCATCAAACAAGTTACTAGCGATTATCAATGTAAAAATGACATCCTTCAGAAATATAAGGACATTGTCATCCTTCTTCTTGAGGCTTTTAAATCTTACAATATCTAAGATTTCCCTTGAGCATCCAATCATTTTGATGACACGATGGCTTCTCTTGCATCTTTCATACCATGGAAAACAAATGAATCTAAACTTTTTGTTGTCGTTCATCGTCGTGATCAACCATATCATGCTCATGTATTACCTCACATCAATCTTGTTGAATCCAATGCATCAGATCTTTGGTACTCTCAAATCTTTGATTATCTATCCAAATCCATCATTCCCTCAGACCTATCTAAGAATGGTAGGAGGTCATTTCTTTAATGTGCTAACCACTATGTCATCCTTGGCGGCATCCTCTATAAATGTGGCTTCGATGGAATTCTCTTTCGATGCCTTAAATACCATGAATCTACTTGAGCTATCAAAGAGGTCCACGATGGAATTTAAGGTGGAAACTTTAGTGGCTTATCTATTGTTAAGCATGCTCTTATCCTTGGCTATTATTGGCCTTCTCTCAATCATGACTATTGTGAATACGTCAAGAAATATGTCAAGTTTTAGCTTAGGACCTTACAACTAGCTTAGGACCTTTGGCCCTTCTCACAATGAGGCCTTGATATCATCGGTACCATCAATCCTTTTTCTTCACAATGTCATCATTCTATCATCACCGTGACTGAGTATTTTACCAAGTGGGTGGAAGAAATTCCACTCACCTCAACCAAAGCCAATCAAATCGTTAACTTCAACTACCACTATATCATTTTTTTGTTTCGGCGTCCCTCATAAAATCATCGGGGATAACATAAAGTTATTCAAAACAAATATGTCAAGAAGATTTATCACTCATTCAATATCAAGCTTAACTTCTCCTCTCCTTACTATCCTCAAGCCAAAGCAACTAACAAAAATCTTTGTAACATATTTTCCAATAATTTTGACAGATCAGGTTGTAATTGTCATCTTCATATCCCTTTTTCTCTTTGGGATTATCATACTAGCATCCACACCTCTATGAGTGCTACTCCCTTCTCTCTTGTATATGGATATGAAGAAATTATCCCCCTTGAAGTTCAAATCCCATCCTTGTGGGTGTCTCTTCGTGACTTGGTTTTGATGAAGATTATCACCAAGAGTGTCTAGGACAAATCAAATTATTAGACGAACACCATCTTATTTCTCTTGAGCATCATCATTTTTATCAAGAGTGCATCAATTGTGCTTACAAAAACACCTCAAAGAATGTGAATTTAACATCGGTGACCTTATCCTTAAAGAAAATTAGAACGTCACTACTCTAGAAAGGAACCAACGTGGAAAGTTTTCCCCAACTAGATTAGACCTTACATTATCACACATAAGTATGGAGGAGACTATCATTTGGCCTTCATTGATGGTAAACCAGAAGAGGAACCCCTTAATGCATTACACTTTTGACCATTATATTGTTAGCATACCTACCAATGAGCAAATAGTCATATCCTTAGATCATCCCTCCATCATTAGCCTTTTCCATCATTGTAATGATTTGGAATTATGTTGTCTTCCATCGCTTTCCTAGTTTTGACCTTAAATATGGGCACCACGACCTTATCCATAGAATTTTACTTATGGATAGGTTCTCCATTCTTAGTGAGAACTATGTGATCATTGCATCCATCACCCTCTTATCTACTTATTGGAACCATGCAAAGGGTCCTATTATCCAAATAACTCTCGTAGTTATTTAGACAAGTTTAATACATATTCTAGCTTAGAGATCTTCATTAAACGACGCACACCTCGCTTGTCTCCTTGGCACATTCACTTGGTCACTATTTCCTCATGTGACCTTGTGCACTTCCCCTTTTCCCTTTTCCATTTTTATTCTCATCTTTGTTCCACTATGACCTTGCGCATATCTTTTATGCATTCACCTTCCTCTAAGCAGATATTTCATCTTGTGTGTGCCTTACACTTATTTTAATCGAGATAAGTCTATGGGCCTTGCACATGCCAAACACATTATCTTGTAATATTTGTGCCTTGACCACACATTCTCCTCTTACTAGTTTTCCCCATTTCCTCCGCATGCGCTAAGATTGCGCGCTCCTTCCTTCTACCTTCGTCATGTGCCTCATTCTTTTACGCACATATATTTGCACCCTCCTCTCGCACCTTTTAGTGCCACAATATTCTCTAACATGGTTGAGTGTGCCACACACAACTAGTCAAAGTGTGCCAACAGGGCACCAAATCCTTGTAGAAAACTAATGAATGACATGTGGCGAAACGAGAAAACACTTTTTCACAGTGGCCTCGAAAAACTTTTGACAACCATATCTTTTGCTATAGAGCTCTGATTGGTGTGCACGTAGTCTCAATAAATAGTTGCTAACATAGGCTACAGTGCTAAAAATTCAAATTTAAATTCTAGGTAGATCTGGTAGGTGAGAAATGGGAAAACATTTATCTGAGAATTGATGAGCGAGATCTGATTGCTCCAACCACTTGATTTGATTTTATCCTCCCTCCTTCCTTCTCCAACATGCCAAATAGACTTAGGGAAATGTATTTGACAGATTTATAGGTATTTTTGTAGGCATTGAATGCTTCTTATTGGTGGTTTCTTTTCAAATTAAGTTTTCCTCCTCCTTCTTTTCTTCTTCCATGGATTCATCTATAAATGTAAGAGCTAGGATCATTGTTAATGTTGGAAATTTTGGATCCTTACACATTTTTCTAAGGACTTCATATTTTCTGTATTTTGAGTTGCAGACCTCTAGATTTGGCTCATGCATGTGGATATCGACCTCTTTCACCATTGTAACAGTTCTGTGCATTTCTGGAAGTAATGGAAGCATCGTTTTGTGACTATTATCTATCCTAAGCATGTTTGTATTATTTCTTCTTTCCTTTATTTTACATTGCGTTCTTGTTGTGTCATTCTACGTCCCTTGCAGCTCCATTTTTAGTTGTGTTCCATGAAACTGATATGGTAAATACATTTTAGTTGTGCTACATGTGCCTAGCCTTCTTTCATGCATTTCCCTTCATTTTCACTCGAACAGAATAATGTTCATCCCTCTTTTTCTAGTGCTATCACCTTTTAGTGTAGTTTCCTTTCATGTTATCCTTCTATCTCTTGGTCCCTTGGCATTGTTAGCTTAGTTTTACCTTTCAAAATTAGGAGTAGCAGTATTAGTAGAAATAGATAGAGGAACCGACCTTCTCTGGAGATCTGTCTTAAGCACGTAAGGTTCCATAACAACTCGATCCTTCTAGATCTGAGACACGGGTGCAAGTTTGACCACCAAAATTTCTCGGCATGCCTGTGGGACCAAAGCAGGAAATATTAAATTTCATATTGCTAAGTTCTTATGTGTGAACTTAGTATTTACAGCATTTGGAGGCTTATTTCAACACATCTGATGCCTCCCAACATTTCTAGATCTCTATTTTTGTAGTCCTAAGCACCTTTTATGAGAAAAGTTCATACTAGACAAAGTGCTGCAAATGAAGTATCCTTTGAATAACTCCAGCTTTCACCAGAAGCACACACTCTACTCCTCCTCAAAATAGAAAAGTATGCTCTGCCCATGACACTTCAATATCCTCTTCCTCTAAGGAACTTTTCTAGCTTCACTGGCGGAAGCCCGCTCAATCTCAATGACCAACATGACATGCCAACGACCGCACTCAAAAGTATTCCATACCTCACGGGAGAAAATAAAGTCACCCTTGTTGATCACATTCAAGATGTGGCCAATGTATGCTCTGGCTTCTATCTGTCGATTACACATGATGATGTTGTAGTTAGGTTGCTTTGTAGCCTCTTTTAAGGGTAAATCAATCCAATGATACAATGGCTTGAGACCTACATCTATTGCTACTTGGGATGAGCTTGGAACAACTCTTTACAATTAATTTGAAGATAAATAAGATCATCTATCACTGGTGGAGAAGATGACTACAATAAAGCGTGCACCCAACAAGTGAATGACTAATTTCAACATCAGATTCCAAAAGACTTGGGACAAAATTCCTCAAGTGGTAAGGCCTATAACCCAACATGATTTCTTGTATTATCTAAGGGCTTTGAATAGTGAAATTTTAGTCATGATTCAATCTATGGGAGGTAGAACCTTTCTGCCGCATACAACATTACAATTAAGGCAGAAAATAGTTTGATTCAGTTTAAGTAAGTTGGCACCTAGGCCTCATGCGCCCTTGTTCCCAGAGATGTCTAAAGTGCCCCAACCTTCTATTGCTCCATTTCCAAGCAGATTGTGCAACCAACAGCATCTACATCCTACTCTCATTCACATCAAAAAGAAGATGATGAGTTAACGACTCGATTAGAAACTTGTCTAATAAGGTCATACCATTGGAAAAATAACAAGTGCAAGCCTACAAAGGTAGCTCAAATTAGGCAAAAATCCAAAGCAATCAACCTTGGTAGCATTAGTATGGGAATCAAAGATATAGACAAAACTAGATGAATGATAGATGGCATGTTAATGTGCACTTGCCTTTGTAGGTATTCCTCCCACTCCTTCTCTTCCAGCCCAAGTACAAGTTAAGAAATTGTCCCAGTATAGAACAACATGGAACATGATTCTCAATGGTTCCTTCCTTACACTATGCCTCATAGTCAATATCATTATGCCAATGCTTTGTGCACACATAATCCTACATGATTCAGAATGCTCCTAGCTATGAACCTTCAACAAGTCCACTGACGTAGATAAGCAAGAAATGACAGAAGCTCCTCTGAGAAAAATTTGATGTTCTTTAAATCTAAGGAATTATGTGTAATCAACCAAGCTGTAGATGATACAAGAAGACCACGCACCCATGTTATAAACAACACAATATACAAGAAGAGAATGCTCGAGCCCGATGCGTAGGTCATAATTATAGCAACACAAGCAAATCATCGAAAGAAAAATGAAGCAACTAAGACATCCAGTAGTAAAAGCACTCAAGTTACTACATATGAGGCTCTATGCAAAGCTCCTCTACAAGTGGCACACGCCCTCCTTAGTTAGGTAAGGCCTCTACACCACTAAGGTTCCTGTCTTTGTACCTAAGTAACCAAACAAAGCTGTTATTGTTCCTCAAATGCGTAAGTTAACGGGTTTTCCATTTAACATTATGGACTAGATGAAGAATACAAACATAAATTTTATAATTTGGGATACCTTGAATTTTCCATCCCAGTGTGACTTATTGCATGAAGCTCTGGCGCAACTTCTACGCACTAATCCAACTATTCACAAACCACTAACTTCTATCAATATTTTCCATGATGAAGAGAATAAAGTAAGTAAAGTTTTCTAAAACCCAAACCTTTTATATGTATTTGATCATAGATAAACATCTCGTCCATAACTATATGATTGACTCAGGTGCTAGTACTTATGTCATGCCTAGGAAGATTACTGATGTCTTAGGTCTTAAGTATAGCCCCTTGATAAAAGGAGTCCTAAAACTTAATGGTTCAACTATCACTACCCTAGGAATCATCAAGGATCTTGAGTTAACCCTCTATGCATGTCCAAGTCTAACAATAACTCAAGATGTGTCAATCATTGATCTACCCCCTTTGTTTGCCTTATGTTTGTTAAGATATTTTACTTCTAAAATAGGTGGTTACTTATCTTCTGATTGGTATCATATGTTATTTAAGAAAAGGTATGGTACCTGGGTTACCATACAAGTTGAGCCAATATTTTCCTATCATGTAGTGTCATATGTCCTATCCCCTCTCCAAGCCAATTGTTTAATCCAAGAAGAATAAGCTTTAGGATCTGAAGAGAAACCTCTTCCACCTTCTATTCCTGATATAGTACTTAATGAGTGGGAAAAAGGCACCATAAATTTGACCCATATGCTGAAGAGTTGGAAGCTTATGAAACTAGGCTTAGTACTTATTGCATTCTTGAAGAAGAAGTTATGCTTTGCCATGTGCACTCAAGAAAAGTGAAGAGAACCCTTGTCTATGGAAGTTATACTTTGATGGATCTAGAAGCAGAAATGACGTGGGAGTAGGAGTCATTCTCATTTCTCCTAAGGATGAGAAATTATTCTTCATGCATAGGTTGTAGTTTACATGTTCTAACAATGTGGTAGAATATGAGGTGTTGGTGCATGGTCTACTTATTGCTGAAAAGAAGAAGATTAAGGTGTTGCAGATATTTGGGGATACAAAATTGGTTATCCATCAAGTCACCAACAAGTGCATGACAAAGAATAAGCTTCTCAAAGCTTATAAACATATAGTTTGGGACCTCCTTGAGAGATTTTATGCTCTAAATATGTAGGTGGTATCACACAAAATGAATAGGGAATCTAACTTGAGATGGCCACGCTTGGTTCACGCTTCTCTCATGCTTTGAGGAATTCGTCAAAAGAAACAATAAGCTCATTAATATAGTGATTAAACCATCCATTCTAGATAACAACACCATTTGACAAGTGTTTGATAGTGATGTGCATATCATCTAGTTTATCCAGAATGAAGCTAAGTTCTCATCAAGTATGCAAATTGATTTTCATGACAGCTATGGTGACCAAGTAATATAGATGAAGACAAAAAAGTTTCCTAAAGGGATGGTCACCTTAGATCAAATTTTTAGCCTCGATGATGAGTTCAAGGGTGAAGAAAAGTATATGTGTGTCACGTAAGAAGAATGCTCTCCGATTCTACTACATGCGAGAAAGGAGTTGCTACTTAGTAAATCTTGTGTGCACGATGAAAAGTAGGCCTTCGTATATCTCTCTCAAAATACGGTGATATATTCTCATGGGAGTATGAAGACCTCAAATGTTTTAATCCAAGTGTTTCTCAACACTCCATTGACCTTGATCCTAGTACCAAGCCTGTAAAAAAAAGTAGCGTCTAGTCAATCCAAAGATAGGGCCCCTCATGAGAAAGGAGTTATCCAAACTCATTGAGGAAAAGATTAATTTTCCCATAAAGTACTCTACCTAAGTTGCGAATCTAGTTTCGGTGGGCAAGAAGAACAGTGAAATAAGACTCGTGTTGATTTTAGAGATTTGAACAAGAAATATCTAAAGGATCATTATCCTTTGCCTTCAATGGAGTAGATTATGTAGATTGTGGCGATGCACGAGATTCTCAATGTTGGATGTGTACTCGGGTTTTAGTCGATCCTCTGGTCAAGGAAGAAGATGAATTCAAAACAAAGTTTACAACCAAGTGGGGAACATATGTGTATCATACGATGCCCTTTGTTCTGTGAAACGTAGGTGCAATGTTTCAGTGTACCATGGACATTTCCTTCAAAGGTTACATCAATGAGTTCATCTTGGTTTACCTTGATGACATTACCATCTTCTCAAAGTAGAGCGCGAATCATATGGTGCACCTAGAGAAAGTATTTGAGAGATGTAGAAAATTTGGGGTATCTCTTAACCCCAAGAAGTGTAATTTTGCAGTGGCATAGGGAAAGCTCTTGGGCCATGTGGTTTCAAAGGATGGCATCGCAATTGATCCTGAGCACATTTCAACCATCCTAGATCTTTCCCTCTTTGGCGCACAAAAAGTCCTTGCAGTCCTTCCTCGGTAAGATCAATTTTGTTAGGCGTTTTATTCCTAACTTTACAGGACTAGTTCAGCCCATCACCCTGATGCCGAAGGACATAAATTTTAGATGGAAAAAATAAGGAAAAGAAAGATTCAACAAAATCAAGAAAGATATTTCTTGCACACCAACACTCATCAACCTAAATTACTCAAAGGAATTTATCCTTTATGCTTATGGTGTTGATGTGAGTGTTGTTGTTGTCCTAACACAAGAAAATGAATAAGGGCTGGAACAACTAGTGGCTTTCTTCAGCCAGACGTTGAAGGATTATGAATTAAGATACAATCACATGGAGAAGTAGGTCTTTTACATCATGTGCGCACTCAATAAATTCAAAATTATGCTCGCTGTAAATCATATCAAGGTGTTAGTCTCCCACTTTTCTGTTAGAGACTTTACCATGGGAGCAGAAATTAGTGAAAAGAGAGCACAGTGGGTGACCAAAATCATGGAGATTGATGTGATTATTGAAGCCAAAAATTTGGTAAGAGGTAGCGTGCTTTGCAAGAAACTTGCTGAGGATGTGCACAATGAATCTAAGACTTTATTATTTCTTCATGAAGCTCTCCCGTGTGCATAACTTAAGCGAGAATACGGATCCGGTGCACCCGATTGGATGAAGGACATGATCACATTCCTTTCCAAGGGCGTATACCCTCCTGGCTTGAATAAGGAAAAGAGAAGACATATGAGGTTACAATCTATCCCTTATGTTTTGATTGATGGAATTCTCTTCAAGAAGAATTTTGATGGCATGTTGTTAAGGTGTATCAATGATGCGTAGAATGAAAAAGTGTTAGCAAAATTTCATGATGGATTCTCTGGTGGAAACTTCTCTTCTAAGACTACAACAATGAAGATCATAATGGCAGGTATCTTTTGGCCTACTTTGTTTACAGATGCACACAAGTGGGTCACAAAATGTAAGGAATGCACTTATTGTATAGGAAAGAAGATATTGGGAACGCTTCCCCTCTGACAAATCCAAGTGGATCAGCCTTTTGCTCATTGGGGTCTCGACTTCACAGGCATGATCAATCCACCTTTAAGCGCTGGACATAGATGGGTGCTCACAGCTATGGAATACTTTAATATATGGACAAAAGATGTCGCGCTCAAGAAAACAACCGATTCAGTCATCCTTGAATTTTTCGAGGGTATTGTCACAAGGTTTGGCATTCCTCAAACCATTATCTCCGATAATACAAAAGCGTTCCTTGGCACTAAATCAA